>OY821757.1:42017676-44950176 GCA_963682095.1 Potentilla sterilis | reverse complement strand
CTCCTCAATTATTTAGAATTAGCTTCGTGCATAACCCTAAACATAGTGCTAATAAGTTTAAAGACACTTCGTGTAGAAATTAAACCAAGGAACACATAAGCACAATGAGTCGAATTGGAAACATGCAATAAGTATGGCGTCACCTCACCTTGCTTCAACATGCATATTTTCTGAATTACTCTACCCCTTAGAACCAATACAAGATCAATTAACTTCGTGTATAATTTACCCCATATTTGTGGTTCGGCAACATAAAGAAATAAACCTAAGGATCGCCTAGCTAAAGCTACCCTTAACCCTATAACTTGTTGTGCATACGAATTAAGAAAATAAACCAAATAAAGTCATCAAATCATACAACAAACGTACTGCCCTATTGCCATACAATCAATTCGTCACATACATTTTATCAATTAAACAAAAAGAAAACCAAAACACATAACAAAATTTCGGAAATCCAATGTAAAATTAATAAAACCAAATAACAAACCGCAAATCCTTACAAACTTCATAGACAAAGTTAAGTAATTATACAGAAAATTACTAGCCTTGAGAGATGAGTGAATCACACTTTAAAAAAAACCTTATAGAGGAATCGGCAAAGAGAGATTCAGTGGAGATGAAACTTGCATTCGGAAGTGGTGATGAACTATGGAATTGGCTTGAATTTTCTTTGGATTTGTGGTGCTAAATAGATAGAATTTCGGCTTTGAAAAGTGAGAGAGAAGAGATCATTTTTCTCTGACTATTACATGGCTATTTATAGAGGAAATAACCTAGAGAAGCCGGCCACAAACCAAAACCGAATTGGTTTAGGTTTTTCTTGATTTTCTGAATTCGGCAGAATGACCTCCGTTCATTGATTACATCATAACTCTCTCTATAAAATAGATATTGAGGTGATTCTAACTGATTTGGAAACTAGACTCCCGTAGCTTTCTATCCATATAAGGCTCGAACTCTGATTCATTGTGAGCTGTCCGGGAGAGTCCGGGGAAGTTGAGAGACGTGCACAGAAATTTTCCCGAAATTAATCAGCATTCTTTTTCTTTCTCTTGTTATCCGAATTCTTTTCTTCTAAACTCTTTTTGGCTTTATCTTGGACTTGAATCTTCTCATTAAGTTAGTATGGATATGTCTTTAGGTCCATTACATCTGATCCATGCTTCAAAAGTCCAAAGGAAAGTTTTCCTTGCGCAACCGGGAAACTACTCTGTTTCTTGGCAGATTGACCTTTCTCCAATAAATCCGGGAGAACTCCCTCCTCATTGCTTTGATTGATGTGATTTCAAGTCCTGGAGAAACTAGACTCATAGGGCTTTCTCCATATTAAAGGGTTTCCTCAAATTCCTAGTGAAACGTCCGGAATAAATTATGGAAGTCAAGACACAATCCCAGGAAAATCCTGTTAGTCCCTGTTGACTTTTGTTCAAACTGCCATGTTGCAGCCATCGTTTGGGTGACTTTACTAGCTTCAATTGATCTGAATTTTTGATACAATACGCTCCAGCTTGTCAATTATATGTGTTTCTGCATAAACCCTGGGGCCTGGTAGAGACAGATAAACCTTCGTACTATCTCCTGCAAACCTGCTTACTAAGGGGAATACCGGGTGGGCCGGTCTTCTCCTCTCTGATGCCTATGTTAGTATAGTTGGAATAGATATAACTTAAGCACGTATATAAGCGGTAGGAAGGATCAGTTATCTATTAATGAGGGTAGTTGGGGCCCTTATATAGGTGGCCAGGAGTGAGGTCTGGCCTTACCCTTCGATGTGGGACTGGTTCCCTTCTGTTTGCACACCAAAGGGCAGCTTTGGTGACCTCTTGGGCAGGCAGGAGCCCCCGGACCCTGGGCCCCTGGGCCCCTGGTAGCAGGATGGACTGCTGGACCCCGAGGCCGGGTTATGGTGATCCTGTCCCGGGCCTTGGGCCGGCCCCTGGTGCACTAGCTGCGGGTCTGTGGGCCTGCTGTAGCCCCTCTGTGGCTACTGTCAACAATATGCCTGCCAAATTTCATTTAATTTGGAAAAGAATAAGTCAGTCAAACACAGGCCTCCAAATCACGACAACAACGTATTTTACACTTTTTCCTCAGATTTCTTTACTTAGTCTTTTTTTTCTGACAATTAAGCACATTTTCTCCAAAACTCTACCAAAGCGACACTCAACTATATTATGACTCTATCTTAGATAATAAGGATTAAACAAAGCATAAACGAGGGTATAAACATATTAATATTGTCGCACATTGTGCTCCTTTCACTCCAGCAGGTAGATCTGTCAAAAACCAAGTGTCATTCTTCTCGATAGCTTCCATTTCGGAGTCCATAGCTGCTCTCCACTTCTCACTCTTCATTGCATCTTCAAAATACACAGGATCAGTAGAGGTGAACAGTACCATATTAGCCACATCTTCTTCTCCAGAGAGTCCCTCTCCACTCTCGTAGTCCTCCATCCAGACCGGCCTTCTTCTGTTTCTTCCTTCATTAGGACTGAATCCTTCTTCATCAGGGCTAGGTGGGCTCGTATCATTCACATGGTTTGAGGACTCAGTCTCCACTTCCTCAGCATCATTATCTCCTTAACTGTCTTCTTCAATGACATCTCTTATGACAGCTTCTCCTTCGTTATCACCCCATTCTAAGTCAACAACAATTAACTCTTTGTAACTCTTATCCCAATCCCAGCACTTATCTTCTTCGAACAACGTCTCGGCTCACAACGTACAATTCTTTTTGATATAGGATCATAGAGCCTATAGGCTTTTGATTCCTCACTGACCCCCAACAGCACGCAACTAAAACTTTCTCTTGACATCTGGTACATGTACATGTGAAACACATCCAAAGACCCGAAAATGATCAACTGAAGGTGTAATTCCGCTCCAAGCCTCCTTTGGAGTCATGTCTTTCACAGCTAAGGTAGGACTTCGATTTAGGACATGAACAACCCAATTCACAGCTTCAGGCCAAAAACTCTTTGGAATCTTCTTCTCCGAAAGCAAACTCCGCACCATGTTCATAACTGTCCTGTTCTTCCTCTCTGCAACTCTATTTTGTTGTGGAGTGTATGCAGCCGTTAGTTGCCTCTTGATCCCATTCTCTTTACAGAACTGATTAAATTCTTGTGAGGTGAACTCTCCTCCTCGATCAGTACGCAAACATTTAATGTAACTTCCTGTTTCTTTCTCAACAAGACTCTTGAAGTATTTAAAAGTGATGAATGCATCTGACTTCTCAACCAAAAAATATATCCATATTTTCCGAGTAAAGTCATCAATGAAACATATTGAATACCTTTTGTTGCTATTTGATATGGGAGTGATCGGACCACACAAGTCTGCATGGATGAGTTGGAGATTCTGTGTTGCCCTCCAATTGCTCTTCTTTGGAATAGGATCTCGGCGTTGCTTTCCTACCATGCATGATGTACATACTGCTGTGGAGGCAGTGAATTGCGGCAGTCCATGCACCATTTTCTTGAACTGAAGAGTTCGTAATCCTTTATAGCTCAGGTGACCAAACCTACAGTGCCACAAATGAGACAAATCCTGAGAGGATATATGAAAGCAAGCTGCCTTTTTTGATGGAGGGCTGGCCAACAGAAAGAACATTCTATTGGTTGACATTTCGGTTTGGATAATCAGGCCCTTCATTGGATGGTAGATTCGGCACAAACCATGTTGAATTAGAATTGCTAACCCTTTCTCCTGCAGCTGACCAATACTCAACAAGTTGTTCCTTAACTCTAGAACATAAAACACCTCGGTAATTACATGCACACAACCGCTCACTATCAGCCTCACATTCCCTTTTCCAAGTACTGACATCTTTGAATTATTTCCAAGTTTCACCATATGACTAAACCCTTCGTTGAGATCACTAAACAAGGTTTTGTCTCCACACATGTGGTTGCTGCATCCTGAATCTAGAAACCACACATCTTCTCTCTTGCTTCATTCAGCTCCACGTATGACATTAGCAACATTTCTTCCTTCTCATCGAGTTCAACATAATTGGCTTCCCAGCTAGGACACTCATATTGGAAGTGTCCAAGCTTGTGGCACCTATAACATTCAACAATAGATTTGTCGAAGATTTGACGCCCTCTACCTCTGCCTCTTCCTCTAAATGAACCTCTTCCTCTCCATCCTGATCTGTCCTCATGAGTTACTTTTAAAGCTTATTCTTCCCCATCATGCTTATGAAACTTTTGCTCATGAACAATTAGAGAGCTTTGCAACTCATCGATGGATAGACTGTCAATATCATTCGATTCCTCAATGGAACAAACAATGTAATTAAATTTGTCTGTTAAGGAACGAAGTATTTTTTTCTACAATGGTAACATCTACCATTAGCTCACCATGCACTCTCATTTTGTTAGCCACTGACATTACCCTTGAAAAATAATCAGAAACTTTCTCACCAGACTTCATCTCCAAGATTTCGAACTCCTTTCAAAGAGCTTGAAGGATTGACCGCTTCACTCGTGCATTCCCTTCATATTTTTTTTTCATTGAGTCCCAAATATGCTTTGAGGTGTTTTTCTGAAGAATGGTCTCTAGGATGGTTCGATCAATGGCCTGGAACAAGTAATTTCTTACATTCAGATCCTTCAACTTTAACTCTTCGAGCCTTCTCTGTTGTGCTTCTGTCACAGCTGCTCCCTCCTCTGGCTCAGCGTATCCAATCTCTACCAAGTTCCAATACTCTTTGGACCTCAGAAAATTCTCCATTAACATACTCCAATGGTCATAATGACCATCAAAGCAAGGAATTGCAGGTTGCACAAAATTCCCTTCACCCGACATATTTCTCTCTGTTTAAAAGTTATTCAAAGTCTGCTACTTTTTCTCTCAGGCCCAGTGGGGGCTCTGATACCAGAATGTTGGGAACTAAGAACTCAAGCAAAGCTTATGAACTTGAGTACGGCTTAAACGTACACAAACAATCTGGGAATAACAATATTATTGAATGAATAGACTTTGGCTATTAAATAGCCTTTACATCCTTGACAGAAAGCAACAAAGCAACTCACGTTTATGCTAACAGAAAACGTGGTAATCAACAGAAGAATAAGTCAAATAACAACAACCTACTTTCCTAGTCAATAGGATTATTCAACAGATAGATAAAGACTCTAACTGAAACACCTACTATCTTGACAGTATTGTCAACGGACCATATACTTTTCCTCACAGATAGAGTGGTAAATAACTCAAAACAGTTAACACCTTCAATCTTCTAGCTTCTTATCATACTTTATCTTGATGTTTCTGAATTGATGCTTACTCTAAAATGATTTTAAAAAAAAATTATAAACAACAACAACGAGATGCAAAGTAGCTCCTGTAACTTGGCATGATTAAGTTTCACCATGCCTGTACCTATGTTTGGTCTATGGCACATTTTATGTCAGAGGTAAATAAACTAGCAGAGAACATATTTTGGTCATGGAGAATTGGAGATTAGTAATTTCGTGACCTTGTCACAAAGAAAGCCATTACAAGGCCATTTTCTTTTTAGATTTTGCAGCATAATCAAGATGAAATCATTTCCTCGTTCTTAAATGAAAATTGAAATCCTTATCCTGCTTCCATACATATGTCTGCTTCCAATGCAATCCAATTAGCTAACACTTATAGTTTAATTAATCACTTTAATGTGACATCGTCAAAATGTGTTGCTATCGCCAAAACATGATTGATAAAAGTTGAGGTTGTACTGTAACCCTCAACTGGGGGAAATGTATACCAGCTTTTTGGCGGAAGTTGGATCCACATTAGATCAAATTATGCTGAGAGCTTTTTGGTTGGCCATCAGATTACATATTTTCTACCAACTAATTAAACTACGGGAATTGAACTAATACAATTTTGAATAAAGCCATACAGTGAAAGGTGCTTATTTGCATATTTATTTCATGATACATATTTTTTTCCAAAGGAAGTAATTTTAACAAATGGTTAAGGATTATACTTTTATGTCAATTAACATTTTGACATTTCCCTGATTGCAAATTATATATCCTGCAATCAGTAAATCACACAAGTGAGATATGATCAAAAGAAGAAATCAATGAGTGTGGCTGAGAGAATGAAAGTGTTCATATGAACAAAAGAGATAAAAATATCATGCAAAAGGTACACATTTCTTTTGCAAAGAGTTTGATATATAAATGCTTAAAGCTCCCCCTTAATCAGTGCTAATTCATAATCAGATAAGGAATAAGAATCTGTTTAACAAAACCATAATTAGCACAAGGTTAACCATATGTCTCAAATGGAAACAATTGAACAAAATAGCAAATCGTAAGGGATTTAAAAGATATCAAACTCTAGAAGGAAGATCTGCAGATTCGTTGAAATTGATTTGGACACCCAAACAGCTCTCCTAGTAGAACTAGGAAAGGTTGTGTTAAGTATCAAAAACCAAGCAGCTTACATACGTCTCACTATGACCTCTTTTTATTTGCATTTGTATTCCTACTATAAACTAATTGATATTTGTATGGCAGCAAGTTGGCAAATCTGGAGATGGGTCTACCACAAGAAAAAGCGGCACCTCTCTTGGACAAGCTTGTATTTGACAAGGTTGTACATTCTATCCTTCACCTTTCTATTCTCGAAATATCTGGTTTTACATTAGAGCAATGCATCACTTCTATTTTATCCCACTAACAAACTGTGTTATTTTTGCAGATAAAACAAGCGCTAGGAGGACGAGTTCGAATAATGTTGTCTGGTGCTGCGCCTTTGCCGAGGCATGTGGAGGAGTTTTTGAGGGTCACCAGCTGCAGCACTTTATCACAAGGATATGGTATGATTGACTGCATATTATATTCATATATACTTGAATCAGTTAAATCATTGTGAAGATTCTGGAAATTATACAAGGTATATGTAACTGGGTTGACTACATACACTGGGTTTTCTCACCTTATTTCATGGTATATGTGCTGCATCGATGAGATGTCGAGCATGAATGCTTTAATACCCCTTCAAATGACCTTAAGTTTCATCTACCACAGGACATCCGAAGCAAATATGAAAAGAAGGGAACTACATTTCATATATTTGTTAAATCTTGTAGGACTTGCTGAAAGCTGTGTGGGGTGTTTTTCGTCTGTTGGCAATGTTTATCCTATGATTGGAACTGTTGGTGTCCCCCTGACAACTATTGAAGCGCGGCTCGAGTCGGTCCCAGAACTTGGATATGATGCACTTTCTAGTGTGCCACGTGGAGAGATTTGCATAAGAGGAAAAACCTTGTTTTCTGGTTACCACAAGCATCAAGATCTAATTGAAGAAGTTGTTATTGATGGATGGTTCCATACAGGTAAATGTCTACAGTATTAGACATGAAGTATTTTCTTGGTTGATGCTCGATTATCTGATTTCTTTTAAAGAGGATGCCTTTAAAATTCTTGTCGATGATTCATTTTGAGTTTATGTATCACAGGTGATATTGGAGAATGGCAGCCTAATGGAGCAATGAAAGTTATAGACAGGAAAAAAAAAACATATTTAAACTGTCTCAAGGGGAATATGTTGCTGTGGAAAGCATTGAAAGCAAATACTTGCAATGCCCGCTTATCACATCGGTATGTAGCTAATTTCTGTATTCTATGTGTGATAAATGCCAAGGCTTTTCCTTTTATTCATCAATAAATGAACTTGTGTTCATCTTTCTGCCATTTTGTTCTAGTCCTCTACCCTTGTTTCATGTTATTTGAATTTACAGGCTGAAACCCTTCTTTCTGTCTGTATTCTATGTGTTATAGATAACAAGATTACCTTTAGTTTATCGATAAATGAATCTGTGTTCATCTTTCTGCTAGAATTCCATTTTGTGCTAGTGTTCTCTACTCTTCTTTCATGTTATCTGAAGTTACGAGACTGTGTTCTTCTTTCTGCTAGAATTCCATTTTGTGCTAGTGTTCTCTACTCTTCTTTCATGCTATCTGAAGTTACGAGACGGATATCTTAACATCTCAACTTTCATCTGATTGGCGGATATGGGGTTATGGGAACAGCTTCGAGTCATTTCTTGTTGCTGTGGTTGTTCCAGACAGAAAGGCCTTGGAGGACTGGGCAGCTGAGCATCATTTGACCAATGACTACAAATCACTCTGTCAAAACCTGAAGGCAAGGAAATACATTTTGGATGAGCTCAATCAAACGGGTCAGAAACAAAAGGTTTTTGCTCCATCCCTGCTGCAACATTCATGCTATGTTAATAATGTATAGTCATCTGACTCAAATGTCCATTTACATTGCAGCTTCGAGGGTTTGAGTTGTTAAAAGCAGTTCATTTGGAACCAAACCCCTTTGACATCGAGAGGGATCTCATGACTCCAACTTTCAAACTGAAAAGACTGCAATTACTCAAATATTACAAGGTATTATTTTCTACTTAGATAAGAAAAGGTTGGAACTTTGATAAGTTATGTACTTTGAACTATATCATCTGCAGGACCGAGTTGACAAACTTTATTGTGAGGCCAAGGGTGTAAAAGTATGAGAACAGAGCTGCAAGCAACTACTAGATAAATCTAGCTACATCACTTTCCCAAATTTTCGAACGCCTGCGCTTTCGTTGATGTAAAACTACATATATGCAAGAGTAAAAGACTATATAGCCAGGATTTACCCATGTTAACCTTTGCCTTAAGTACTGTATGTGTAACTAAGTAAAGATCATATGACATTTTCGTACATTTATTCGTGTTGGCACCAATATTATGCCTGCATTTAACGGGGAGGTGCTACATTAGTGTGGTACTCGCTCCTATGTTCTCCCATTCAGCCCAAGAAAGAATGCATGAAGCCAATTTAGTCTTGAAGTGCTGCTATTTTAGGTTGCTTCAACTTGGTAGTCATTTTGCTATAAAGTAATAAAGTAAACTTGCACTGCTGTTTCGTTGGTCTCTCCACTTTACCTTTTCTTCTGCTTCTTCTCTTCCTCCTCTCCTTTTCTTGGTAGTTTTTCATCTTACACGCCCTTGACTTCACATTGACTGATCGAAGCTTGCAGCAAACTTTGATCGATCATGCATTGTACCTACTTTTGAGAGCCTCTTCTTCTTCTTTCTCCTCTGCTTCTTTGTTTCACCAACAATCAAACAACTCAGATCTCATGGCTCTCCAACTGAGAAATTCATCCCCATTTTCTTTTGTTCCTTTTTCCACTTGTTCATACACATACGATGTGTTTCTGAGTTTTAGAGGCGAGGATACTCGCAACACTTTCACAGACCATTTGTACAACGCACTGGTTCGCAAGGGGATCGACACCTTCAGAGATGATAAGCTTAGGAGAGGAGAGGAGATATCTCAAGAACTTCGCCAAGCAATTGATGAATCAAAGCTCTCTCTTATCGTGTTCTCCGAAAACTATGCATCGTCAAAGTGGTGCTTGGATGAACTGGTTCATATCCTTGGACGTAGAAGATCAAAGAAACAAATGGTTTGTCCAATCTTTTACAAAGTGGATCCTTCAGACGTAAAACCAAAAAGGTAAATTTGGTGAGGCACTTGCAAAACATGGATGCAGATTCGAAGAGGACAGGGTCTTAAGATGGAGAGCAGCTCTAAAAGAAGCAGCAAATTTATCTGGATGACATTTTTCGGACGACGACGGGTATAGTCTACTTTTCCTAAATATTTGTTTATCAGCATGCATTCTTTTTATTAAATACATGCTTGCTCCATATTTGCTATTTTTAAGCTTGTGTGAGTACAGACCTTTGCTTTTCATTTTCAAAACCATAGATAAGGGATTTAATTTTTATTAAATGGTTCATTTGATTTTAACTCGGCAGGTATGAATCAAAATTTATTGAAGGAATCATTGAAAAGATTTCTGCAGAAGTAATAAAACAAATCCCTTTGGATGTGGCAAAATTTCCAATTGGGATAGAATCTCGTGTTCATGATATGCTTGATCTCTTAGATCTTGGAGGTGGTGATATACGCATGGTTGGGATATGGGGAGCTGGAGGAATTGGGAAGACAACAATTGCTAAAGCTGTTTAATTACAATGCAATTGTTAAAGGGTTTGAACACAGTTGCTTTTTGCAAGATGTTAGAGAACTTTCAGTGCCACATGAAGGTCTAGTCAACATCCAAAAAAATATTTTAGGGGGAGAAGAATTGAAAGTAATCAGTGCTGATTACGGAATTACTTTGTTGCGGAAATGGTGGAGAAGTAGAAGAATGCTTCTAGTTCTGGATGATGTTGATCAATTAGACCAGTTAGAAAAATTAGCTGGCGGTTTAGATTGGTTCCGCAGCGGCAGTAGAGTCATCATAACAACAAGAGATAAGCATTTGTTGATTGCTCATGAAGTGAGTGAAAGTCAAATATACAAGGCCCCGGAACTAGGTTTTGATGAAGCTCGTGAGCTCTTCTGTCCAAATCTGGATGAGGATGAAATACTAGTAGTAGACACTATTGTTAAATATGCTCAAGGTCTTCCATTAGCGCTAAAAGTTTTGGGTTCACATCTGTGTACTACACCTATACATCAGTGGCAAGAATATTTAGTGTGTCACAGAAGAAGTCCTCTTCAAGGGATTCAAAAGATTCTCAGAATCAGTTACGATTCACTAGAAGATAAAGAGAAAGAAATTTTCCTCGACATTGCATTCTTCTTCAAAAGTAAAGAGAAGAACTATGTGATAGCGGCATTAATAGGCTGTGGTTACAGCAACCCTGCATCTAGTATTGAAATTCTTGAAAACAAGGCCCTCCTATATATTAATCATGCTCGTATTTTCATGCATGATTTGCTAGAAGAAATGGGCAAAAAAATAGTTCATGAAGAGTCTCCTAAAGAGCCTGGTGGCCGCAGCAGATTGTGGCATCACAGCGATGTTCTCCAAGTTCTAACAGAGAACACAGTAAGTGTTCGCTAGCTAATCTATTTTGAAGAAGAAAAAAAATGAAATTGCACAACACTTATTTTATTATATAAAGTAATTTTTTTGCTGATACTATTGCTTTTTTGATTAGGGAACAAGAAACATTACAGGCATAATGGTACAGATGCCTACATCAGATGAGATACACTTGAGTCGTAAATGCTTCAAAAAGACGGAAAATCTTAAAATTTTTATAAACGTCAATGGACAGTTTGTTGGAAAGGTTGATTACCTCCCGAATCAATTGCGGTTACTTGATTGGCCTCAATGCCCCCTGCAATCTTTGCCCTCCAATTTTGATATGAAGAAATTGATTTACTTTAATATGAGTGGCAGCCGCATCTCACATCTTGGAAAAACATTCAAGGTATTTCTATATGTTGTCGAGTATCCATGTATTAAATTCTTTTGACGTTACCAATTTACCAATTTGTTTCTTTGGTATGACAGAGTATGCAAAATCTAACATCCTTAAAATTGCGGGGATGCCAATTCCTGACAAAAATAGCCAACATGTCTGGAAGCCCAAACTTAGAAATTCTGGATTTAAGTCTATGTCCTAGTTTATTGGAGATTCACCCTTCGGTTGGATCCCTTGAAAAGCTTCTTGAGCTGGATCTTTTTTACTGCTCTAAACTTGTGAAGCTACCTAAAAAAGTCAACTGGAGATCCTTCCGAAGACTTAATCTTGGGAAGTGCAGTAGTCTGGAGAGTTTCCCTGAAATTGTGGGAGAGATGAAACACATCACTTGGTTGCAGCTACGGGGCACCGCCATCAAAGCATTGCCTTCATGCATTCAGAATCTAATCAACCTTGAAGTGTTGGATTTATCTGGTTGTAAAAACCTCAAAAATCTGCCTTGCAGCATTAATGAATTGAAAAATCCAGAGAGCATCAATTTGAGCGGGTGCCTAAATAAGATGGACTCTGAAGTGGTTCCAACTTACTCAAAGGCTTCACATGACGACCGTCACTCTTTATCTAATATAGATTTCATGGCGTCCCTTGGTTGTGCATCCACTTTACGTAATCTTGAATTATCAGATACCCCCATTGCTGTTCTTCCTGAATGGATCAAGGAATTTGTCAACTTGGCCATACTCGATTTGAGTGGTTGCACGAGGCTCGTGGAAATTTCAGAGCTTCCATCAAGGATTGAATGGTTGGATGTGAGTGATTGCGTATCGTTGGAAAGAATTTCAAACTTGTCAAACATTTTGGAGCGTAAAGAGTCACAAATGATTGAATGGATGGACTTGACGCATTGCTGGAGACTGTATCAAAATTTGGTTCATCAGATGGCAAAGGAGGAAGATGATGAGGTTGTCGCTGATATATTCTATCGTCTCCTATCTTCTTAGCTATACAATTTCAAAGTTACATTTCCAGTTCCAAGAAGCGAGGTTCCAAATTGGTTCAGCTGTCTAATGGATTTCATGGGACATCGACGGTTTGAGTTTTGGATTGAAACACTAGCAAATTTCAAATGGGACAACAACAACACAAGATTGGCTCTATGTGTTGCCGTTGGTCAAAACCTGTACACTTCTGGTTTCTGCTCTTTTGATGTCTATATTTACATCAATGAAGTGAGTGTTTTGCATTTCCGTTTGAATTTTGTTGATTCGGATCATGTGTGGGTGCACTATGTTCCATTCTATGAAATGTGGCTAATCGGTTATATGCGTCCACTACCACCTTTTACGTGTCGAGTCATCATTCTTCAAACTGATGACCTTTTTTCTAAGGCGACCATAAAAAGCTGCGGGGTCCACATTGTAATGCCACCCGTTGAAGATGTTTGTATGCAGCTCATCCGTGCAGAGAACCTCACCAGTGAACGTCCGTATGAGGAATTATCCAAGAAAAAGGTATTAAATTTATTATTCTCCAGTACCTTTGTGTTTGTATGTATCGTTTCCATTACCACATTTCAGAGATAATGCTCTATTGCAGGACAACTGGGAAAATTATCGTCCCAAACAGAGGACTGACTGCAAAGAATTATGTACTGATGCACAACAGGAGAACTAAAAGCTGGAATCATCACTAATGCAGCATAGCATTGTCCATATATGGACCAATGCGATCAATACCAGTTTAAAATTTCGATTTCTCCCTCTCTCTTTAATATTCACTTGTACTCTGTAATATTCTCTTTAATACTCGCTCTTTAATATCAAAGATGCATATGCTAGCTAGTAGTCATAAATATAATAGGTCCTTATACCTTTTTAATTACTTGTATTGTGATAATGCGTTACTTGTCCTTAGGTATGATAAGTAACACTACTTAATTTCACTCAAGATTCTCAAAGAGAGTTCAAAAGTATAATGAAAGAGTTATATAAATGATGCAGAACCGGACAACCAAAAGCTGTAATTATTCCAAATATGCATACAACTTAGCCAGCACATCAGTTGGATTTTTGTATTGGCTTGTCATTGGCATGCGGTCCTAGTCTAAGCTACTGAAAGATTCAAATAACAAGAAGTTGGGATATCAGTAGAAGAATCTTCCAGAAGAAGAAGCACCACATTGCCTGAACAAGTTCAAATTCAAAAAGGTCAGTAATTATATCCATCACCATTCCATTATCTGAAGTAGCTTGTTTGGGCCACAATTTGAATTTATTTCAATTGGGCTTTTACCCTAAGGCCCAGAGGGGTTTAGGTTTAAATCAGACCCGATATTCATGGTTTCCCGCTTTTTGCAGGAAAGATTATTTGGGGGGAAACGTGGATTTATTACCTAATCAGTTCGGGGTTATTTTATAGTAATCCAATTATACAATATACGATTTCCTTTAAGGGATAATGAGGTGTAAATACTGATTGGGATAATTAGGGATTGTTTCGGTAGCAATCCATCCGAAAAGGATATCTTCGCCGAATCAGTGATTGATCGGCAATGGACTCGATTCGGCTAAATCTCGACTTTAGTGAGTGGTGATCTGGACATATTTAACGGAGAGGAAGTTGCCTAAACAAAGAAGAAGTCTGATCTCGATTGATTCTTAATTAATGAGATTGGAAGCAGAATAAGGAAGGACAGTCCTAATGAAACTCGGAATCCGCCGGGCTGGATCTCACAGCCCTAGGGTTTCGAGAGTGATATAAATATAACTCTGCCTGCAACTAGGAAAAGGTTCTCAACCAAATACAAACAACCCCAAGTTCTAGCGCACCGCTAACTTGCCAAAGCCTCTCCGGAGCAACTCACGCAACTCGCCTCCGCCCTACGATCGATCTTATCTCGTACTTGTGCCGAGCGATTGCTGAGCCTATCGAGTCAGTTCGCTACTCAAGTAGCAATCGAGTCTGTCGCTACTCAGGTAGCAATCGAGTCAGTCCGCTACTCCGGTAGCACACCCGTGGTCTTGGTATTAGCTCTGCTTTGCTTCTCCGGATCAGAGTAAGATCCTCAATCCTTAGGGGGTTGAGAAGAAAATCCTGTTAGAGAGTTCTATTCAGGTCTTGTTCGAGTCCTGTACGCCGGCTTAGTCAGCGCCCGCGTAACAGTCGCTTGACCAGGAAGTCAGAGTCATTTGGGAGCAGACGAGAAGACTCGCCAGGGGTCGCACGCGATCGAGTTGCACCGCTCCAAGGGTGCTGGCACGCCTAAAGCACACAGAAGACACACGAAGGACCTCACGTCTGCCACGCCACGTGCTGACTGTTCGCCGGGTGCTGAATCCGCCACGAACATTTTGGCACGCCCAGTGGGACATACTGTGTTAAGATTGCGGGATCTACAACGGGTCATCCTTATAAAAGGGTAACCATGTCTTGTTTGAAGGGTTCCCACAAGCAGCTGATCAAGCATAACACAGCTGAATGTAGGGGATTAACCGAAGCTGAAGTTATTGAAGTGTTTGGCGGGACCTTGGGGGATGCAGCGGCTATTGCGGCAGCCCTCAAGGCCGTGCGAAGCAGGAAGAATCTGAACCTGGTTTCCGTGACACCAGTTATGGAAATTGAGGTAGAGGAACCAGAAGTGACGGCTGCTCCGCAGAATGACGACACCACTCTGGGTTTTGTCAACCGGGCGGCTGCGTCTGGTTTCTTGGAGGAGGGGTTCGCGGATGAGTCCGCAGATCCGCCGACGTTACCTGTAGCACCATTCATGGGAGAAACTGCAACTCCCACAGAGGTGACGGATACTCTGAGAATGCTGATTGAAAAGTCTTGTGAGACAGATACAACTCTGAAGAAGGCCAATAGTGTGGTCGTCAATCTAAGTGAATCCGTTAGGCGGATGGAAACTGAGCAGAGGGGGTTCACTGCTAACTTCAAGTACCTCGCCGGACAGCAAGGTCGGCTAGGAGAAGACTTGGCTACTCACGTCAAGAATTCTGATATCTACTGGCAGCAGCAACAGGAGCAGGCGGCAGCTACTAATGCCACGCTTGCAAACTTGAATGTCTTGATGGGACAGCTTTTTGATCGGGTTGACCAGTCTGAGGGTCCCAACCGTGCAGTTACAAATCCACAGAGGGATCAGCGGAGACGCACAAATGGTCGTGGTGGAACTGGCGGACCTAACACTGAGGCCGCTAACCATCAGATAGGAGACCAGGGTCCGCCTGTGAGGCCGGTTAATAACAATGCGCTAGAGCAGCCCGCGAACGTCGTGGCCCAGCTAACTTTGGAGGACATTGACAGGATTTTCTCTGACAGGCTCAGGGAACTTCAGGGGTTGCCCAACGTCGACAGGACGTATGAGAATCCATTGACTCAAGAGGTGAATGCGGTCCCATTCCCTGCTGGGTTTAAGCCAATCCGGTTTACTCCATTTACTGGCCAGACGTTAGAGGATGCGGAGACGCATATCATGCGTTTCACCAATGAATCGGGTCAGTACGGGGAGGACCCAATCATGAAGTTGAAGCTCTTTCCTACATCCTTGGCGGGGGAAGCAGCAATTTGGTATAAGCGTCTGAAACCGGGGTCCATTCCAGACTGGAAGACCATGGAGGTTCTTTTCAGAACCATGTTTGGTATTGTGGAAGCGAAGATCGGGGTCAAAGACCTGGCGGAAACTGAGCAAAGGCATGACGAGTCTGCCACTGACTATTTACGAAGGTTCAAGCTGGAACTGACCCGCTGCGAGATGGAAATTCCAGAGGAGCATGCAGTAAAGATGGCGATCGATGGCCTGGTAGACGAGATCCGCCAAGGTTTCAGGCAGGTGCACGTGACCACACTGGCGGATTTGACTAATCGCCTGGGTCAGGAGCAGCACTACGTTGATCGGTCCAGGGACAGAAACGAGAGGCGGAAGGGTACTCCTACGTCCTATTATCCGGGAACTTTGAAGCCCAAAATTCCACTGCCGATTGCGGCTAAAACCATAGCAACTATCCAGGTGGATGCTGTTCCTAGACCAATCCTAACTTGGGTTGATGAGGAGTTGGAGCACGAGGTGGCGGTTATTGAGCGGACAGATAAGAAGCCTTTGCAGTCCCATATAGCGAAGCCGGTCAGGGAGACCGTAAAGTTAATAGCACCGCTGCCAACTAAGTCAGCTTTTCAGGAATATACGTACAACGCCCACAGGGCTCCTGAGATTTTGCAAGAGCTATTCAACTTGGGGCGTCTGCACCACGACGGATTCATCCCTAAGCCTGATTACATGGCGGGGAAGACGTACTGCAGCTTCCACAATATGAACAATCATAACACCAAGGATTGTGTGAAGCTAAAGGACCAGCTGCAAATATGGATCAATGACAACACTCTGCAGTTGGAGAATCCTAAAGTGCCTCAGTGGACAGCTGCTAAGGGCGCTCAGCGGGTGAATGCGATTGAGATCTGCGTTGGGCCAGGTCCAACACAGCAGAGCGGGAAGCAGGTTTCCAGGTTTCAAGAGTACAGTATACTTACGACGCGAGCAAGGCGGAGGAGATCTGGGAAGCAATGGTGCATCAGGAGGCACCAGAGATTCAAGAGTTTTACCGATGCCATCCCAACAGGGGGGATGGCGGATTTACATGTTTTTTCCATCGTACTTTTGACCACTATACTTCTGAGTGTGTAGGTCTTAAGGATCAGTTGCAGGAGTGGCTAAACGATGGCAAGCTGGAGTTTGACGGCGGCCAGTCTAGTCCCTGCCCAGAATTCTGGGTTGGGGCTATTGAAGAAGAAGATATGGTGTTGGTCCCGCGTTCCAAGCTCTGCCTCACCTGTAGGTTGACTACAGGACAGCCAATTACTTATGATGAGTTCCAGGCAGCTTTGAAGGAGGCAGAGGAGAAGGCTGAGAAGAGAGCCCTTGAAAAGGCTAAGCTAGAGCATCCGCCTCCTGAGAAGTCAGGCCGGGAGAGTTCCAAGCGGATGAAGTACCATCACGGGGCTGAGGACAGCTATGCTAGCAGGACAAGGCCCAGGCAGGATCCTGGGACATCCGGAGTTAAGTCCGCTACGGCTGGGGGTTCGCACAAGGCTGCGAATCCGGAGTAATCTGCGGAAGTTTATATTCCGCCAGCTTCCAGGAATGATCCGAAGGCGGACAGGTGGTATACCCAGCGAGATGGCAAGGCCATTGAGCTTGCTGCCGTGACCACCCGGAACGAGAGGAGACGCTTTGGAAAAGCAAAGAGGACCTTGGCGGATCTGGCTTCGGGGAAGGTAACCGAGGATGAGTTGTCAGTACCTGTGGAGTAGGTGGAGCAGATCCATAGGCGCTACAGAGTAAGAGCTAAGTCCTACGTGGACTCTAGGCGACAGCGGTCCACTGAGGTTCCACCGGCACCTCGAAGGAGCGCACACGACCGGGTGGCGGATCTGCCAAGATCTACTGGGGCACCTCAGTCCAGGCCAAGACGCAAGCTGGAGTTTTCTCCTGAGCGGTCAAACGCTAGGCAGTCGCCCCCAAGGAGGACACAACCCGAGGCTGCCAGAAAGCAGAAAGAATCGGAGGATCAAGAAGATATGATGGTAATTGACACTAGTAGGGGTTCCACCGTTATGAGGTGGGTACCTAAAGAGAGCAGCGCAACATTGACTGCAAGCACGAGTAACGTGGGGGTTTCTGCGAGGGAGAACGCTCTCAAGGAATCCAATGTAGCGTTGGCGGATGAGAGCGGGCCGTCCGCTACCACATCTCAGGCCAGGCCAAAGGAGCCGAAAGCGCCTTCTAACTTTCTAGAGTACGCGGCTAAGAAGCTGCAGATGAATGTGCCAGCTAGGCCATCCTCAATCGCTTCCAGTGCGAAGGCTGACTCCGAAGCAGGGGACGCAGACCTCGACAAGGAGGATGAAATGGTCGACTATGAGGAGGAGCCAGAGGCGACGGATGAAGAAGAGGTACCGATGGACGAGGAGCAACCTGAGGACGATGCTATGGTTCATAACTGTAACATGGTTTTTATACTTTCTTCGGCTTATGCTCTGCCAGAGCCTGTGCCTACTGCTCACTTCATCGATGTGGAGGAATCGCCTAAGCCTATCTACTCAGTACAGGAGCCTGAGGATGAGAGTGAGGTGGAGCCCGAGCCTGGGGTTTTTCGTTCCAGTCACGAATATCCTGAGGGGGCTGGGGACCTTTTAAAGCAATGCGTGATGTTCGCCAAGCCCACATTCGACATGTCCCAGCATATGAAGCCGCTGTATGTTACGGCCGAGGTAGAGGGGGTCAAGGTCCGCAAGGTCCTAATAGACACAGGGGCTGCAGTGAACGTCATCACCACCACTACTGTGGAGCAGCTCAAGGTTCCGAAGCAGAAGCTTATTCAGTCTGTTTCCACGGTGAAGGGATTCTCGGGAACCATTGCTCCTACGGCTGGGGTGGTCATGCTCAGAGTAAAGATAGGACCATCCGACGCTTATCAGGCTTTCTTCGTTGCTGAGGCAAGCGCTCCCTATCATATGATCTTAGGGAGGGACTGGATCCACAAGGCATTGGCCGTTCCCTCGTCTCTTTATCAAGAGATGATCATGTGGGATCCAGTCGCGGATCTGCCAGTGCTCATCAAGGCAGATGAGCGTCCTTATTCTATAGCGGCCGTCCAGTTGGAGGCCAGTTATTACAACCGTAACATGAGACCCCTCAGAATCGAGGGGGTTGATCATAAAGGGCATCCAATCGGGGTGACCCAGAACGAATTGTCTCAATGGGGAATTGCCCAGGCCATGATAGATTACAGCCGGCCAGTTTCCATTGAGCTTCTTCCAAATGTTTCTAATGAGTGACGTCCTCTCACAAGAGGCGTCAGAGGCCTTTGCTCTTTTTATGCAACGATTAGCTATTTATCGAATTGAGCAAATGGCTTGGGAGGAAGTAGCACTGGTCGAGTGTGTTGAGGAAGAAGATTTTGAAACTTCGATAGGGGTGGAAGTGATTCAGCCTGCTCCCGCAGCGTTGGATGATACACCACCCAAGGTACGTGATCCTGTAGAAAGAGTTAACCTGGGGACAGAAGCTGAGCCCATGGAGGTGGGGATTAGTCAGTACCTTGAAGCGGATTTAAAGTGGCAACTGATAGGGTTGCTGCGGGAGTTTAAGGACTGCTTTGCAGAAAAATACCAAGATATGCCGGGGTTGTCAAAGGAGTTAGCTTGTCATCGAATCCCCATCAAGGAGGGATGCAGGCCAGTAAAACAAGAACAACGGCGGATGAACGCGGAAACTGCAATGGCGGTCAAACAAGAGGTTCAAAGCATGGTTGCTGCTGGGATAATCAGACCGACTTTATATCCGGAATGGTTATCCAACATAGTTCCTGTCAGGAAGAAGAATGGCAAGATTCGAGTTTGTGTGGACTACAGGGATTTGAATGCTGCATCGCCTAAGGATGTCTATCCTATGCCTATAGCGGATATGTTGGTTGATGCAGTAGCGGGGCACGAGTTACTATCGTTTATGGATGGAACGGCGGGTTATCACCAGATTCCCATATACGAGCCAGACATCTCCAAAACTGCCTTCCGCTGCCCTGGGTTTACTGGAGCGTTTGAATATCTCAGTATGCCGTTTGGCTTAACCAACGCAGGAGCTACATATCAACGTGCGATGAACATAATTTTTAGCAAGATATTGGGGGACATCCTTGAGGTCTACATCGATGATGTGGTGGTAAAATCGAAGAGAAAGGAAGACCACATCGACCATCTCAGAGGGGTGTTCACTATCATGCGAAAGCATCAGCTTAAAATGAATCCGGCCAAATGTGTCTTTGGGGTTTGTGCTGGTGACTCACTACCAGAAAAAAGGCTTTTCCCGACGAAATAAAAAAAAACGGCCGACGAAAAAAAAATTTCGTCGGCTATTCCCAAGAATGGCCGACGAAATTTTTTTTTCGTCGCCAAAAA
Source organism: Potentilla sterilis (assembly GCA_963682095.1). Classification (NCBI taxonomy): domain Eukaryota; kingdom Viridiplantae; phylum Streptophyta; class Magnoliopsida; order Rosales; family Rosaceae; genus Potentilla; species Potentilla sterilis. The sequence goes on along the minus strand of OY821757.1, from coordinate 44,929,933 downwards.
AAAATTTCGTCGGCTATTCCCCTAGAATGGCCGACGAAATTTTTTTTTCGTCGCTAAAAAAAAATTTCGTCGGCTATTCCCCTAGAATGGCCGACGAATTTTTTTTTTCGTTGGTAAAAAAAAAAATCGTCGGCTATATTCATATTTAAGCCGACGAAAATTTTTGGAAGTATGGCCGACGAGTACTAGGTTTGATTTCGTCGGCTATGATTAAAAAAAAAAAAACAGCTTCCATTTTCTATCACTATCGACAAACCATTGCTTCGTCCTTTAAATGTAAATGTGTCGTGAAATAAGATATGACCGAAATAATGAAATACGTCAACGGTTGAAAAATGATAAGATTCTGACAAAATCTGTGTGCCGAATGTTGCGGTTAACTGTTTTTTACTTCCGTTTTCCTATGGGTAGCCTGACGGTCGGTAAATATTTTGAGGAAAATTTTTATACGATTAGTTGCGTCTCATCGATTTGAAACTATTATCTGTTGAAGGTCAGGCCAAAAAACGTCATTTAGACAGGCCAATTACCATTTCTAAGCGTTTGAAGGGTCGACTCACCCGGTTGACCGTCCCGATCGAGCCTTTAACGTTGTCAGATGTAGTTAGATTTTTTTTCATACATGTATTTAATCTTAACGGTGATATCTGACGGTTGGAATAGATTTTCCAAACTTTTATATTCAAAATCGGAACATATGCACTAATGTTCCTTAACTTGTTTACTAAACGTTTAAGTGAATGTATCGTTTCAAATAGTTACTATACGCTGAGTCTTCAAATGAAAATATGTCGTCAAATAAGATATGACCGAAATAATGAAATACGTCTACGGTTGAAAAATGACAAGATTCCGATAAAATCTGTGTGCCGAAATAATGAAATCAGTCAAAACCCGGTTTACTGTAGATTTGGCATCCGGCGTCCGAATGATGATTGTGATACCATTCCGGAAAGGGAACGACGCCAGGAACAAAACTCGTAGCTTTGCCACGACGTGTGGGCTTTTTCGGGCTTTCGAGTTCGTTTAGGTCCTCAAAACGGCATTTTAGTATGTTTTCATAGAATAGCCGACGAAACATTGCAATTCGTCGGCTATTCTCTGAGTTTAGCCGACGAAACATTGTATTTCGTCGGCTATACTCCAAAAAAAAAAAAAAAAAATTTCCAAAGCATAGCCGACGAAATTAATATATTTCGTCGGCTATACTCCAAAAAAAAAAAAATTCCCAACGCATAGCCGACGAATTAATATATTTCGTCGGCTATTCTCTAAGTATAGCCGACGAAATATATTAATTTCGTCGGCTATTCTCCTTCTAAATTTTTTAAATCCTCCCGCCTTTTTCTCTAAGTATAGCCGACGAAATTAATATATTTCGTCGGCTATTCTCCTTCTAAATTTTTTAAATCCTCCCGCCTTTTTCTCTAAGTATAGCCGACGAAATATATTAATTTCGTCGGCTATTCTCCTTCTAAATTTTTTAAATCCTCCCGCCTTTTTCTCTAAGTATAGCCGACGAAATTAATATATTTCGTCGGCTATTCTCTAAGTATAGCCGACGAAATATATTAATTTCGTCGGCTATTCTCATTCTAAATCTTTTAAATCCTCCCGCCTTTTTTCTCTCCTCCTTCCCTCCCCCTCCTTCGGCCTCCTCCTCCTCCTTCCCCTCCTCCTCCTCCGGCCTCCTCCTTCCCCTCCTCCTCCTCCGGCCCCTTCTCCTCCTCCTCCTCCGCCTCCTCCTCCTCCTCCTTCCCCTCCTCCGGCCTCCCCCTCCTCCTCCTCCTCCTCCCCTCCTCCTCCTCCTCCTCCGGCCTCCTCCTCCTCCTTCCCCTCCTCCTCCTCCTCCGGCCTCCTCCTTCCCCTCCTCCGGCCTCCTCCGGCCTCCTCCTCCTCCTCCTCCTCCTTCCCGGCCTCCTCCTTCCCCTCCTCCTCCTTCTCCTCCTCCTCCTCCGGCCTCCTCCTTCTCCTCCTCCTTCCCCTCCTCCTCCTTCTCCTCCTCCTTCCCCTCCTCCTCCGGCCTCCTCCTTCCCCTCCTCCTCCTTCTCCTCCTCCTTCCCCTCCTCCTCCGGCCTCCTCCTTCTCCTCCTCCTTCCCCTCCTCCTCCGGCCTCCTCCTTCCCCTCCTCCTTCTCCTCCTCCTTCCCCTCCTCCTCCTTCTCCTCCTCCTTCCCCTCCTCCTCCGGCCTCCTCCTTCCCCTCCTCCTCCTTCTCCTCCTCCTTCCCCTCCTCCTCCGGCCTCCTCCTTCTCCTCCTCCTTCCCCTCCTCCTCCGGCCTCCTCCTTCCCCTCCTCCTTCCCCTCCTCCTCCGGCCTCCTCCTTCCCCTCCTCCTCCGGCCTCCTCCTTCCCCTCCTCCGGCCTCCGGTATTTTTTTTTGCCCAAAATGCAGTTATAGCCGACGAAATTGACATTATTTCGTCGGCTATACTCCAAAAAAAAAAAAATTTCCAAAGCATAGCCGACGAAATTAATATATTTCGTCGGCTATACTCCAAAAAAAAAAAAATTCCAAAGCATAGCCGACGAAATTAATATATTTCGTCGGCTATTCTCTAAGTATAGCCGACGAAATAGCTCAAATTTCGTCGGCTATAACTTTAAAATATTAATATATTTGACCAAGCATAGCCGACGAAATCATTTTCGTCGGCCATAATTCGTCGGCTATACTTGGAATGGCCGACGAAATTGAAAATTTCGTCGGCCATTGGTATTACCGACGGCGTATTTCCGACGACTTATAGCCGACGAAAAATTCGTCGGTAAAGGGTATAGCCGACGAAATTTTGGCATAGCCGACGAAAAAAATTTCGTCGGCTATTCTCCCATATCTGGTAGTGACTTTCTAGGGTTTGTGGTGCATGAGAGAGGCATCGAGGTGGCTGGTGATAAAGTCCAGGCTGTGTTAGACGCACCAGCACCGCGGAACAAGAAGGAATTACAAAGCTTGTTGGGAAAGATTAATTTCCTCAGAAGATTTATATCCAACTCAGCAGGCAAAGTTGCGCCTTTCTCTCCTCTACTCAAGCTCAAACCAGGAGAAGTCTTTAAGTGGGGTCCTGAGCACCAGGCTGCTTTTGACAGGATCAAGGAGTATCTGGCTAGTCCGCCCATCCTTCGGCCGCCTACGCCCAGTATTCCTCTTAAGTTATATATTTCTGCATCTGATATTTCTATCGCAGGACTGCTAGCCCAGGATGAAACCCTGGCGGATGGAAAGAAAATCGAATACGCGGTATCCTACATTAGTCGGACACTTTTGGATGCAGAAACCAGGTATTCACCAATCGAGAGGCTGTGTTTAGCCCTGTACTTCACTGGTATTAAGCTCCGCCATTACATGCTTTCATTCACAACGATAGTGGTGGCACAAACGGACTTGGTGAAGTATATGCTGACGAGACCTATCCTAAGGGGTAGGATTGGCAAGTGGGTGTTGGCCCTCTCAGAGTTTTCTTTGCAATACGCGCCACTCAAGGCTATGACGGGTCAGGCCATCGCGGATTTCTTGTTACACCATCCTATTGAGGAGGAATTTACAGAGCCGCCGGAGTTTGTTCACATGATCCGCTACCAGCCTTGAATTTTATACTTTGATGGTAGCAGTACCAGCAAGCTGGCTGGCGCCGGGATTTGCATTCAGAACCCAGCTGGCACTAAATATCTTTATTCGTTTCAGCTGGAGTGGTCGTGCACCAACAACCAGGCAGAGTATGAGGCTCTACTCATTGGGTTGGAGTTGTTGCTCGACCTGGGGGCACAAGAAATTGAAGTACTTGGAGACTCAATGCTAGTTATCAATCAACTGCTGGAGGTCTACAAGTGTTTATCTTTCCATTTGGTGCACTACTACGAGCGGGCTATTGAGCTGCTGGATCGTTTCATCGATGTTTCCTTGGACTATGTTCCTAGGGAATTGAACTCTGCAGCTAATGAGTTGGCACAATTGGCCACAGGAATCAGTTTAGCCCAAGGAGTGAAGGAAAGAATCCTTCGGGTAGAGCGCAGAACTCTACCATCTTTTGCTATCCGCCGGGAGGACCGCGGAGAGTGGTTGGTCGCTACAGTCGAGCCCATTGATGCTGACTGGCGGATACCAATCATAGCATATCTAAAGGACCCATCTGCACCGTCTGAGAGAAAGATCAGGCACCTCGCGACTAATTACCTTCTCAAAGGAGAAGACTTATTCCGGAGGGGGGAGGATGGCGTTCTTTTAAGATGCATCTTCGGCGTGGAGGCCAAGCGAATTATGAGAGAGGTACACTTAGGGGTCTGCGGTTCACACCAGTCCGGACCCAAAATGAGGTGGCTTATTCATAGATACGGATATCATTGGCCATCTGTGTTGAAAGACTGCCATAGTTTTGCCCAAGGTTGTCAGGATTGCCAAAAGCATGGGCCGGTCCAGCGGATTCCAAATATCCCTTTACAACCTATCATTAAGCCTTGGCCCGCCAGGGGTTGGGCATTGGATTTTGTCGGAGAAATTCACCCACATTCGTCTGCACAGCACAAGTTTCTTTTGCTCGGGACTGATTTCTTTACGAAGTGGGTGGAGGCTATACCGACCAGGAACTGTGATGCAGACACCGTCATCCGCTTTGTGTTTCAGAATATTATCTGCCGGTATGGCATTCCGGAGTGCATAGTGGCGGACCGGGGGGCAGCCTTTATGGCTGAGAAGACCCAAGCCTGGCTAGCGGATTACGATATCCAGTTCCTACATTCCTCTCCTTATTATGCTCAATCCAACGGTCAAGCAGAGGCTACTAACAAGGTTATCCTATCCATCATGAAGAAGATGCTCGCGGATAACCCAAGATCATGGCACACTCAGCTGGATAACACACTTTGGGCCTATAGGACTTCTAAACGGACTCCTACGGGCACTACTCCTTATGCATTGATGTACGGTCATGATGCTGTTCTGCCGTTGGAGATCAATGTAGCTTCTTTAAGGGTTCGTGAACAACACCAGCTGCTTGGCGACGACTACGTGCAGGCCATGTTCCAGGAACATGAAGACCTTGACGAGAAGCGGCTTGAAGCCTTGGAAAGCATCATCCTTGAGAAGCAGCGGATCGCCAAGGCATATGACAAGTGGACCAAGGGTAAGTCTTACGGCGAAGGAGACTTGGTCTGGAAGGTCGCTCTGCCCCTCGACGAACCGGGTCGTGGTAAATGGAGTGCCCGTTGGGAGGGTCCATTTGTCATTGACCGTATTGTGGGCAAGGGAGCTTACCAGCTCCGCGACTTAGACGGGGAAGTACACAGAAACCCCATCAACGGGAGATATCTTAAGAAGTACTTTCCAAGTGTCTGGGAATTCGAGGTTCCTCCGGCGGATGAAGATTCTGGTCAGAGCCTTTCTTAATTCAGCTCGCTCGGGGGGCAACATGTTAGAACGGCACATCCGCTAGGGGTGTTTCTGCCGTGTTTTGGGTTTTCCAAGTTTTTCATTGCAGAATCATTAGGGTTTTGCGTTTTTGTTCCTTGTTTTCTTTTCGACATCCGCTTGGGGTGTTTGTATCCTTATACTTTTCCTCATCAATAGAGTTCTTATCTTTGAGAATGGCATTGCAATTGCCGCTTACTTTCTATATACAACGGCTTTGCGGCCAAGGGCATTACAAGAAAAAAAAAATATACATAACAAGAGCTACTAACTAGCTCTGAAACCATGCCTACTTCTCTCTAGGTCTTGAGCCTGGCGGATTCCTCATGGTCATTCGTTAGCCGCCCGTGGAGACTCCGAGAGATTGTGTCTTCACCATCACCAGCAAAACGGACCTCTGCTCATTCCAGGAAGGGATAGACTTATGCAGGGCAGAGGGAGGAGTTTGCAAAACTAGCAGAGGTAAAGAGTGAGCCTACCGCACTTCAGCCAAAGCACCACTTTCCGCTGACGGAACTAGTGGTTGGGTTGGTTGCGATGTCAGACACTTTCAACCCTTCCTCCGCGGGTGATGGTACCTAACCAGATCCCTAGCGCTAGTCCGCATGGGGAACAACCATGACTGGCCGGGTATGGGCTACATACCTCAAAGCACAGGTTCAGGGCGCCTAACGCTAGGTGACCGGGGTTAGGATTTGTTTAACGCTGGGTGACTGAGGTTACTGGGGTGTCTAGCCGGAATTTCAGTGTCTTTGGTGGAAAGGCCTGTGGCAACCAGAGGGTTGCGCTGTATGTGAACCGTACTAGGGTTGCCATATCGCCTCTGAGTTGGCAAGTCTATTGAGATTTCGCTAATGCCGGGGGTTTCCTTTTATACTGCATTTCGGGGGAAACCCAACGGTTAGGGGTTACCGGGGCTTTAATACTCTGGTCTGCCCGTATTTATGAAATTATCCGTTCCAGGCGCCTGTTCACTTGGGAACCGGTGCGTATTAAAGCGGGGATTTGACTTACGCCTTCTCGGGTTTCCACAACGGTTCGGTGACCGTCAAATCCTACATTAATCACAGTTTACGTTTTCCATGCACCCATTGGGACGCCTGACGCTGGGCTTTTTCTTTGGCGCTAGGAGGCCGGATTTATTTCTTGCGGACGGGCTCCTACCCGTTTTCAGGAGAGGCCGTTTGTTATGTTATCTAGTTTACTCGGCTTTGCTTTATCATTGCATATCCGCGCATCCCAATAAACTAGGGGGGCAACATGAGGGCAGTACCCGCGATCACCTTATCATCTTTGGTGGCGGATTTTTGAAATTTTTGACATTTTTCTGAATTCCCCTTAGGGCTAGGCCCTGTTGCTTCGTGAATCAAGATTTTCGGGGACAGCCGCTTGGCGGGTGCCCAATTTATTTCGCCTGTCTTGTGTCCAAATTTTTTATTTTATTTCGATAAATTAAGGGGGCTTTGCGGCCATGGCTATTACAAATGCAGGAGTTAAATACATACAAATGAACTAATTATGTATCCGCGAGCTAGCTTTGATACCATCTCTGTATGTAGGGGGTTTCCGCCAGCCCTTCGATCTGGACTCTTGCCGAGTAGGGGTCGAAGACGGAGATCTTGAGAGCTTGGGGGATGGAGCATGAAGATTGGTTGGCAGAGACTGTCTTGCCGCCGAAGCAGGGTGGCGGACAGGCGTCCGCTGCCTACAATCCCTCGTTGCTCCAGGAGCCCCATAGACGAGCGAATTCTATCTCCGCAGAGGAAATGCATATATCAGGTCCGGAAGAAGACCCCGGAGATAGAATTCCCTTCATAACGAAGGAGACAACTGGTCTATTGGGGCTTAACCTTCCTCACGCGGGCGGATCTTCGATTCGAACGAAGACTGATGGTCCCATGAGGCGTGAGGAGGGTACCCGAACCGGCATCCATGCTAGGCCTCCGGCCGATGCGAATAGTGGGGTGCTAAATCAGCAGCCACCAATCTATGATCACATCCGCCCGGGACATAACATGGGATGTTATGGTTCGGGATTTGTTTAACATGGGGTGTTATGGTTCGGGGTGCTCAAAGAGAACATCCGAACTAGATCTGGTGGAAAGGATTGAGGAAGCCATAGCGGCTGATAAGAGAACCTAGGTGGAGAAGTAAGGAAAAACATTCTAAGTTGATTTGGGGTTCTCATTTCCGGCCATGGAGGGGTTGTTTTATAGTCGTATGCAAAAGCAATCCAAGGGCTGAGATTAGCTTGTGCAGCTATTAGGCAGTTGGGTGTTGGAACCGCTTTGGCGTTCGAATTTCAAATTTTTGAGAAACGGTTCTACAATTCCGACAATAATGACGAGACAGTTGCGCAGGGATTGGTTTCTGAACTGAACCAAATTGGGCTTGGTGGTTAATTATATAAAACAGAATACATACGTTGATCAAGCCAGTGTTCATTATGGGTTGGGCTTAAATTCAAATAACAGCAGGCCCAATCTCTTGATTTTTGCCTTGGACCTACTGATCGAGCGGTCCAGTTCTGCGTTGACTTTCTTGGCCTGACGCTCCCTCTCCTGAAGAGTGGTCGCCAGAAGCTTTTGCTGGTTTAGTTGCTCCGCGCGGTCGGCTTGTTTCTGGCGGAGGAGAGAGATTTTCTGCCTTATCCTCGCCTCTATTTCCTCAAGTCTGGCTATTTCAGCTGCTTCCATGTCAGTGCCAGCCGCAATGAGTAAATCTTGATAGGCACGGGCGGCGTTGACGAAGGCTACGCCAGCTTCCTGGATTTGGGCTTGCTGAGGTGACCGGGCAGCTAGACGTCACTACTACAAAAAACTCAATACACAACGGTGCTGCACCGTTGTGTAAGTTCGAAAAAACCGTCGTATATCTCGAGCTTGTGTGATGAAACGTCCAACAACCAACTTATAATTTCTGTTGTACAACTTATATGCCATGCCATGGCTGGCTTGGCATTCGCTGCACTGACATGTCTAGTTCATACAACAGAATATACATACTTTTATGTTGTGTAAGTTTTAAACATACAACAGAATATTGCAATTTTATTCTGTTGTCTCATTCGCACAACAGATTTCATCTCCCACTTATTTAGTTGTTTGATTTAGACAACTGGTTTCGTTTCATATTTATTGAGTTGTATGATTCACACAACTGATTTGATCATCTAGCTAGCTTGTTGTAATGTTGTATCACACAATAGACTTAAGCTTTTGGTCATATGAAAATTTGTTGTCTGAGCTTCAAACATTCAACATATTTAACACAAGAGCATGTACACTGTTGTACAAAACCTGCACCGTTACCGCAAAAAAAATTGATCGAAACCATTGCATATAAATTAAGCTTCAATACATTTCATTCAAGTGATCATTGTACCACATACATGTAAATAGCCTAAGCTGCTACATTCCTAGCTATAATTAAAAGCTGCACATCCTCTACCACATATACAAATTCAAAAGCTGCTAGCAATTTTCCTACCTAGCTGGCTACACTCGTAGCTACAATCAAAAGCTGAAAATTGTTCTAAAACCCTAGAAAGTTGTTTGCCCAGATCAATAAAAATGAGACTAACCCTACTTGGCGTCAGGTTGAACTAGTTTCACTCCCCCGTCTTCTCCACAATCCAAAACATGATTGAGCTGAACCCTTGGCATCAAATCTGCGCACCATGGAATTAGAGAGATAAGTTTAATATTGACAGCTGCGAAGCATGATATGTGCTTAAATGTGTAAAGAGTAAAAGCATGATAGTGACAGCAAGATTGGCTAGTTCCTGAGGGAGTATCAACATCCACTATCAGTATCTTTTGCCAAACATAACAATGTAGATCAGAACTATTCTTGAGGCCTTTGTAATACTTTTTTTCCCTTGTGTGGTAACTTGTCCTTGTGTAATTTATAAAAAAGGAACCATAAAATCTTATATATTGTAGAGGCTAAAACATTGCCAACTCAAAGAAGAAAACACATGCTAGTACTAATTCCTCCACTGTAGTCTCATGTTTGTTTACGAATGTCACCAAGACTTTTCCCATGAGATTACAGTGGCATTTCTCTGAGTTCTCTACTAATTTGGTGTCCTAAAGATTTCCCAACTGTAGGTTAGCAACTACAAAATAAGTATGACAGAGAGAGTAGTTTCATACCAGCAACTAGAGATTGGAAGTACTTCTCAGTAACATAATCCTCCTCATTGGAATTCTCAAATGCCAGACTGAACTTATAGCGCTTCAGAGTTTGAACTTTGTCCACTGCAATTTTTTTAAAGGAAAATAAATTAACTAAAGTACAGAAATGCTAAGGAGAATAAGATATAATACTAAAAGGCCAAATAAAAGTCCATCAACAAACTATAAAAACCAAGCCATGTCTACATACACACCATGCATGCTAGCATATTGCGATCCTTCAAGCATGTACTTTTCCCTTCCGTATATCACTCGAATCTCTATTGTAAAGTTACATATTTAGCTAAAAGACAGCCAATTGAGTTATCTTCACATCTTCATAGAGTCAACTACATGCACATATCATAAAGCAAAAAGATTAATCACCCTTTTGTAGTCACTACTACATGTCATCTTCTACCAACAGATCGTGACATATATCTTCTTTTGCTCTTTCAATGGATTACAACTAAGATCTTTAATTGTTTAACCAATATAAGGAAAACCAAGTATAAACTCAAACTGCAACTCAAATTAGAGCTACCACACATAATCTGAAAAGAAAACGAAAATCAATGAAGTAATCCAACTCAAGATTTCCAAACTGGCATCCGACAGAACAAGATTTCCAGTCCTGTGCAGAAGTGAGCAAAAAGCATTAAAGAAAAAAACTAATGTAGCCTTCATTCTACCGAGAGAGAGAAAGAGAGAGAGAGAGAGGCCCAATTCAAAGACCGCACATGGTCTGTTTGAAAGGATGGTCTTTGTGACTCAAAAGGAGAATAGAATTGTCAACTACTGCCAACTGCACAAACTTCCCCATTTCTCAAGTCACTCGCATACCCAAATCTCTCTCGCTCTTTACTTAATAAAGTTTAGAAAATGGCCTTCAACCCCAAGAACTAAAATGTTCTAGGTCCCATCTTAGCTAGGTACACCAAACTCTACCTAGATAAAAACTCATCAAGACTAACACAATGCAATCAAAACACCAATATCATTCTCCTGATCCCACTTTTACTCAATTATCAATAGCTTAAGTAAACAAGAACTATGCGAAACTAACATAATGTCGATAAACCAAATACTCAAACTTCATATGCATCTTTCAATCATATAAAAACAAGAACTTGCAAACACCACAATCATAAACCACACCATATAATCAAACAGAGAAAATCTGAAACAATAACAATTCAAACTAGTTTGACAGAATCCACATACCTTCTCATCCCCAGAAACCAAAACAGGGTCCTTGTCAAAATTTCTAGAATACGCAACAGCGTCCTCTCTCTCCAACCATCCCTCACAGCTCAGCAGGCCCAAATCATCACCAACCAGGCCCAAATCCCACATCAAGGATACGATCTGCCTCATCAAGGACCAAAACCTATTCTCACCCAATCATCAACCAAACAACAGATACATTACTATAACAAATAAGCCAGAAAGGTAAAATGGAAAATTTTGACAAGTTAACTGTGACAAGGACTCAAGGAGAATGACATGATTTAAAATCAAATATGACCTGACAACCAAAACTAAACTGAAACTAAACAAGGAGCAACATAAGATATAAGGTCAATCATATGACATGACGGACAGTACCCGGGGTTTTATGCACCCTTACTTTTCGATGCAAACTAAAAATCAAATAAGAAAAAGGAAGAGAAGTTGGACCTGTAGCTGTGAACAATCAAAATTTGGTGTCTCATCCATGTGCAGATTAGTACCTTAACCTCATTTTCCAGTAAATGGTCTCAACGTACTAATCTGCACTCAAATGAAAAAGAAAAAAACTGTTAACAAAATCTCAAAGCTTAAATTCCTACCTCTCAACCTCTTCCTTTGGCAGATTGGTGAAGCAAAGTCCAGCATTTCCGTGAAGAACCTGAGGAAGATCAACAAACAGTATAAAAAAGGACTGCAACCAATTCAAGAGAGGAAACTATAGATATTAGCTACATAAAAGACTCACCTCAGAAACTCTGTGAAGGCCACTTTTGATCTCATCAGATTCAGATCGGCCAATAGCAATTTGCATGACTTTGTTGGAACCAAGGAAAAATCTGAGAATCAGAAAATCAATCATGAGACACATGCTCATATAAAAGACTCCATGAATAAGAAATTTCAGCGAATGAGTATAACACTTCCCCAATGCAAAATTGCTTTACAGCAGAGGACTCAAAATTACGGGAAATAGAACATCCAATTTGATTACACAGAAACATTGACATGCTATCACTCTATCAGAACAAAATACCATTACGTGTAATGGTGTTGACACATGAATATTAGTGACTTTGAACCACAATATACTAAATGCTAAACTTAATTGACCTAACTGTGCAGATTCAATTTCAGTATCAAACTGATGACGCGGCAGGAAACAAGAGCATCTAAGTTTTCTTTTTCCCTCCGAATTCCTAACTTGTACCAAGTTGACAGTAAAGCAAATGACTGAAACGAGGCAACATGAGAATGGAACTTGCCTGCTAGATGATTTGAGCTGGTCTCTGAACTCCTTGAACTTGAGATTACGCATGTTCTCAAAAGAGAAGACATATACTGAATTGTAATCCTCGGCAGCCTGTTTAATCGTATTCACCACTGCTTCTTTGTGTTCTCTTCCCTTCCTTTTTATCTTAGACAATGTAACTGCACACAAAACCCCTTATAAAAATCAGAACAACAAAAAACAACAACAACATATTCACACCATTGTCAAGTTCAAGAAGCCGACCAGGAGTGCAGATTAGTACGTTGAGACCATTTACTCGCAGATTAGTACCTTAACCTCATTTTCCAGTGCCACATCTACAATTGTAGAGCACAAACCATGAAAATAAAAAACCAAAAGCCTGTGCCTGTCTGAAATGGAGACCTGCTCGACAAAAAATAATATCACATTAAGAATTTATGAAGAAATGAATTATTGTGGTTTAGCCTTTGAAATTATGTGAGCCCTGTCGAACAATTTGTGTTAAATCAGAAAATCAAAAGGTAGCTAGTAATACAAACTTACTGTCTGATTTTCTTCGTCTTCACTACTATCTTCATCAAAGGAACTATCTCCATCCTCACTTTTACCCTCAGGAACCGATGTGTTGACAGATGGCGAACCACATGTGAGGACTAGGTATTCTTTTCTTTTCTTGGAACTGTAACAAAATAGATAGATTAACAGCGTACAAAATAGATTCAGTAGGAAATGGTTCTAGAATGAGTTTCAGGTGTTACAAGTTCCATGACATTTCGACTGACTATTCATAGAATTTATGTTCGGTTTATACAATTTCAAGATCACTCATGTGATTATTATTGATTGATGTAGAAATGAACACCAGCCAGTATAACTTTTCATATTTTCACTTATTTTGAGAATTCCGAATTCCATGTCCTATCATGAGAACTAGGGACCGTTCTTACAGGAAAACTTAACTAAATGCAATTACAGCATTCCATAAGTGCTTGTTTAGGAACATGTCATAAAAGAAAAAAAAACACAGATAGTCAATGATGTATAGTTTCCAACTTTCCATGCTGCTTAGAAGTCTAAAGTTCATGCTTATATGTAACTGTGTTGTTTAGATCTTTTCAAGTATCGGAAGCGTCTGGGTGAAAGCAATTGCAGAAACTGTTCATAATCAAGGAGCCGTAAAACAGCTTTTGTTGTTCATAAATGGGATCATGCATGACCAAATAACCAAGTGATGAGAGCAATTTAATACCACTTTTGTCTATGGAGCCAAGCTCTCACTGATTTGTTGCGTACCTGTTGGGATAATCAACAACGATACCACCAGAAAATCCAGCACGCATTGCAGAACTCACGATCAATTCCCGCTGGTCGAGATTTTCTGGATACATTTGAAATGCAGCTTTTGCTCCCCTAGCTAAACATCTATACAATGACCCAAAGAAAGCCCTACAAAAATTTAGAGCCAAAATTCAAAAGTTCAGCCTGGGCTAAATTTAGTAAAAGAAGAAGTAGGTCCCAGCAAGTAATTAATTACATTCCAAGGACACCTATAAATGATAGGCAGTTGATAAACAAAAAAAAAACAAAAGCAACAGAACATACTTCAATCTTAATCGTGGATTATGTGAGGATTTGTCAAAACATTATCTATTAAAATCAGGCTCTGATTCCAGTTGCATGAAGTTATCAATAATCAATACAATGATAAAGTAAATCCTCTAAATTCACACACATGCTAACACAGAGATCATCCAATAGAAGAACCTGGCTAAAACATTCCCTCCTAATAATTATCAAAACTGGTAACAGAGATCAAAAGTAACCTGAACAGCTGAAATACTTATGGCACCATCAATAACCCCCGAGCGAAGTCCTAACCCCTGAAACAAAATCAAAACACAAATTAACTCCGGGCTGTTATTCAAAACATAATTCCGGGTTGCATCACAATGTCATCTCTTTTCTTTACTAATTCACACACAATTAACCCAAAAGCAGCAAAACCATCAGCCAAACAGGCTCCAGAGTCCAAATGACATTATGTTCTAGGTGTTTCGCCTATGTAAAATGACAATGAAGCTTACCTGGCCCATGTCCCCAAGCAAAAGGTCACCCTTAACCTCATTTTCCAGTGCCACATCTACAATTGTAGAACAAAAACCATGAAAATAAAAAAACCAAATGCCTCAATTATAATCGAAATTCACAGGAAAATACATACCAAGCATGGATTGGGAAATATCTAAACCAATCCAGTGATGCCCATTATCAGACAAGGTCTCACCGCTAAGCCCAGAGCCACAACCGATGTCAAGGAGCAACCTGGTGACGTCATCTTGGGGCAGAGCGAGAAGCTCGAGGGCGCGGTCGGAAAGCTCGGACTGAATCTCCATGATTCGGGAGTTGCGAGTGTACTTAGAAAAAATGAAGATTACCAAGTTTTGATTTGGAGGCTTCACCAGGTTTACTCCATGCAGAGAGTGACAGGGACTTGATAATGGGCAAGAAAACACCACCGGCCCTAGCAGTAGTACTGGGCATTGTGGGAGCAATAAGGGCCTCGCTAATGGTCAAGCCATAAGACAAGCCGAGAGTGCTCTTCCCAAGCCACTTAACAAAGTAGGTGGCAACGCGATCACCCAAACCCGTCTTGACGAAGCCGCGAGCGAAGAAGAAGGAAATGACAATCAACCATATGACTTCACTTGTGAAAGCACTGAAGGCCGCAGGGAAGGTCAGAGTTCCGGAGACTACGGAGGTTGTGATGCCAAGAAAAGCCCAAGCGCCGACGGGAAGCGGGCTGAGAACGAGGCCGGCGATGGTGGATAAGAAGATGGCAAGCAGTTGCCAGGCTTGGGGGGTCACTTCGACGGGTTTGGGGATCAGAAAGCGGACGGCGAGAGAGTGGGGAGAGACTGAGAGAGAGAGGAGGATTTGGGATATTAGGGTTTCCAATTTGGAGAATTTGGGAGAGAGAGAGTGGGGAGAGACTGAGAGAGAGAGGAGGAGCGGGCCGGTTTCAGAGAGTTTAGGGTGATGGGGAGAGACGGAGAGACGGAGAGCTGAGGCCAACCAAAATAAAATGTATCATTTGGTTCAAATGTTTTGGTAAAAGAGGGAAATCTGCCGCCAACCATAAATTTGGGAAGTTTAACATGACCTTAGGTTTAACCTTCATACAACTAAAAACTTTTAAACTGTTGTATCAATTTCTTTTTCTTTACACAAAGTATTCCATAGGTGTGTTCTTGTAGAAGCTTAAAAACAATTGCACAACAGAATTAAAAACAGTTGTTGTGAGAATTGTAACACATGTATGTTTTCAAAACCAAAAAACGATGGAGGTAAATTTCCCGCTTTGAGAAATGCTACCCCCAAGCCATTGGAGCCAAAATGAATGTGGGGAATGGCAAGCAAAACAAGTCATACAACAAAACTACGAAATTCTGTTGTACAAGTATTTGTCACTTTGCACTTGGTGACACCTAATGCAGGATGTGACATTATCACACAACACAAAACAATAACTTTGTTGTCTATCCATCTAGACCTTGCCCAAATTTGAGTTTCAATGTCGGAGGGAGTTCTGCCGCTAAGATTTTCATTAATCATACAACAGAAAATGTATGTCAGAGTTGTGTGACAAAATCTGGAAAAATGTTTTTCAGAATATGGAAAATATGTACCATCATACAACACAAATTATTCACTTTAGGTTGTGTGAAACAGTTCAGTCATTCACACAACATGTAACTTTCAAAGTGTTGTCTGATTTGTGTTGTGTATTGAGTTTTTTGTAGTAGTGCGTTCTTGCAGACTTGACAGTTCTGTTGGAAGACTGAGAAAGGCAGCGTTGGCTTCAGTTTGTTTCTCGGGGGGCAGCTGCTGGATTTGGCCTTTAAGAATGTCAAGGGCGGAGATGAGCGCATCCGCCACTTGAGTATCTGCGGGATCCTTCTCTCCCAGATGCTCTAGGAATCCCCATGCCTCCTGCACCTCTATAGGTTCTTTTGCAGGGCTGTCTGGCCGGGGGAAGAGTTTTTCAGCCATAACGGAGAAGGAAGCGTCCTCATCCGGAAGTCCAGAATCCGATCCACCAGGGGTCGCAGAGGACTGAGCAGATGGGGCAGTGATCGGGCCCGAGATGGCTTCGTTCTGAGGCAAGGGGATTGGCTCTATAGCTGAATCCGCTGGGCCGGGATCCGCCACCAGTCGGGCGGCACACGTGGTTTCCACCCTTTCATCTTCCACCTGCTCATTTTGAGGGAGAATTGTTAATAATTCTGACCAAGGAAGGTGCCAATTCAAAGTATGGGCAGTGTATACCTCAATAGTCCCTCGGTGAGGGTTTGTTTCTGGCTGGTCCAGGAGGCCCTCTTGCTGCCCTTGCTGATCAGGATCAGTAGGGCCGTCCGCGGGAGTTGAAGGTTGTTCAACCCGGGGGGCAGTTTCAGCCAGGGATTCCACACCAGCGATCGCTTCCTCTTCTGCTCGTGAGACATCAGGTGTAGAGGGGGAAGGCTCTCCAGCTTCTGGCTGCTCGGCACTTTGGTTGGCGTCCTCCCCTTCCTCTTCTTCTTCCCCATCTTCTTCTTGCTCCACCTCATGAGTTGAGCTGGAGGCCGGCGGATTTGGAGTGGAAGGACGGCCGGGGGCACCAGCGGTCAATAGTAGAGGCTCGTCTGCCGAGGCCTCCGCCATAGTGTCATTTGGGTTCTCCTCGGCCTCCGGTCCAGTTTCTGCAGTAGCAGGAAGCGTCAGGAGTGGTTGGATGGAACTCTGACCAACCGCTAGAGCTAGGTTGGAGGAAGTACCTGCATCAAGGCAGCGTAAAGGAACAGGTTGAGGGAGACTATCGCCGCAAATTTCAAGAGCGATTTGGTAGCAGTCCAGAAATTCCTCATCAGAATTGGAAGAATTTGTCTCCTCAGAAGGGCCAGAGGACTCACCGGAAGAGATCTCAATCGGAATGGGGCCTCGGCTGGTTGCTGCAGCAGGCGAGGAGCGCTTCCTCCGAGGTGTCTGCAGGGAGGGATAAAGATGGGATATCTACGTTATGTAGGTATCTATTTGAACTCATATTTAGAGACGCATGGGGAAAAATAGAGCTTTTAAGAGTACTTACAGGTGCGTCTTCGTCCTCGTCAGTTCTCTCATCCGTTTCACTGATGGTTTTGCTCTTCTTGGGGGGCGGATGAGCTCTACATTCGGCTTTCCGTTTTCCCCTGCCCGCAGAGGTTTGTCCGGATGCCTGTTTCAGGAAACAAGTCAGGAACCACACAGGGTTATCTAGCAAACCAGGATAGCAGCTAAGAGGGGAGGTGCATTACCTTCTTTGGAGGCAGGTCTATCTGCAGCAGATCGCCCTCTAACACCTTTTCATCAGCAGGGGTAAGGTGCGCTCCTTGATTCCGAAAGAGCCTCCGGAAGTAGAAGACGGATGGTTGATTAAAGAGCGCGCCTCGAAGATGTGCCCACCAGTGCTGATATGGGCCAGTGGCATCCATTGAAGCTTTCACGCTTGGATAATAGTCCCAGTTCTGCAGGATGCCAAGAGGTTCCAGACGAGACCGATCGCTATGATCAGATATTGGAGGGAAACTTCTGCTATTCCGCCACGCCGAGAAATAGTTCACACTCTTCAATGACGGGTAAGGCAGGAGTTGTATGAGGCCAAACTGGCGGGCGAAGAAGTGAGGCGCATAGACCTCATGGACCGGAAATTTCTTGTCACCATAGAGGAGGGGCAGATCCGCCATGGAGGTGCTTCGGACGAAAATCCGTCGACCTGTTGCTTGTTGCACGCTAGATGGGAGGAAGCCCCGGGACAGTCCGCGCGGATACTTTAGATGGATCAGCCGCTGTGCTTCAGTGAAGAACTCACTGGCAGTGGTGTTGAAGAAGATGTCGAGGCAGACAGCGTAGCTGAGATCAGGACTGGCGGCGCAGCCAACGTACTCTTGCCCCACAACTTGATCGGGCTTGGGCATTCCCTTCATGGCTGGAGCGAGTTGGGGAAAGTGCATCTGGCACCAGATGTCTAGGATCCAAAGTGGGCCTGATTGAGCACAATTCATTGGATGGGCGGATATCCGGTGTAGACAATGGTAGAGGTGCGCTAGAGCGAATTGACCAAGGCCAATTTCTGCGCCAGCATACATTATCTCCGCCATACGGTGGTAGAGCTTGGTCATCTTGTTGGTGTTGGAGCAGACCACAAATTTGTTAAGCCAGAAGGATAGAAAGGCTATCCCGCCGAGATCATCGTCCCTCTGGATGAACGCGTCTTTCCACTTCTCGAACCCACCAACTTTAAACACATTAATCTCGCTCCGTGGGTATGTCCTTTCGAGGTAGATGCTCTCATCAAAATTCTCTAGGCCGAGCGGGAACCCAAAACCAGCGTAAAGGTCTAGCAACGTCACAGAGGCATGACCAAATCTGAACTCGAAGGCGTTGACCGTGGGGTTCCAGAGGCTAATCAACGGAACAAGAGCACACCTATTACCTCCTTTGGGGTTGAGACTAAAGCAAAGCTTGAGCACATCCGCGATTCCAGCCTGTCTCCATCTGTCTTTATCAAGGGAAAGCCGGACGGCGTACCAGGCTTTCATCCAGGGCTTGACCAGAGGCCAGGCGGCATGGTTTACGGTGCATTGGTGTGGGTCTTTCTGAAAATTTGGGCATTCCACCGGGTCTTCAGAGCGGAAAATCGCCGGCAGCGGGCGGGCCGGACCGTCGAGCATCTGGTGTGCTCCGCCGTCGCTATCAGCGTCATAGCCCACTACATGAGGACCTAATGAGACAAGATCCTGTTGAGATTTTTTGAGACAAGTCCGGTCATCTTCTCCGGAACAGTTGAGGAGGGCTTCGAGCTCTTTCTTGGCTTTGTTCGCCACAGAGCAGCGGATGGTGAAGTTCATGGTGGAAGCCATTGTAATTTGATCTGGGGTTTCTTCTTGGTTGAAGAGAGGATGAAAGAAGGATGGTTTGAAGAAGAAACCAAGGGTCTCAATTTGATTTATAGGAATCCGAAAGGGGTTCTTAATTTGCGAAACACTGGGTTTTTGCAGCAATCAAGGGTTTAGGTGAACAGTGTTACCGTTTCGAATTGGGAAGTCGTGATTGGTGAGGAAACGGTGCAACAGTCCAATTATTTAAATCGCTGCGGATGGGCCAACGTTTGGGGCTCAGTCTCTCTTCTATTTCGTTAATGACGTGAGTCTAAGCTCGCACGCAATAATAAACCCTGCAATCGTTAGTAGTATAGAATAAGTAGGGATCGTTCTAGCCGGGGATTAAGGGTACCTGAAATATGAGAATGTTAACACAAATATTCACAAACATATATGCACACAATTGTCACACTTATATACATATATACGAATTTATCATGGGGGATAAAGATGAAGTTCGGCAGCAAGGACTGCCTCTATATCTAAGACACGAAAATAAACCTAAACTACTATATACAAGTGATCATCATCTCTCACAAAACATTTAGCACATAGACTCTTTAACATATAAACTCACATGCAAGAAAGTAAGGAACAAGTACCAACATGCTTAAATTCAAAATTAGTTCCAACTACAACTTAGTTGTAAGACCTCTCAAGTTTTAAGACCGAACTTTTGGTTATGGGCCCTAAAGTTATGTTAATCCTTTTGAGACTTAACAATTGTGCGCAATGGTCTAAATTGGAGACATGCAAAACAAGTAAGGTTGTCAATCATCTTATTTTAAACATGCAAGTATCTAAAGTATTAAACCCTAAGTGAGCAACACAAATCAGAGCGACCTTTTGAGTATGGCAACGTTCGTAATTACTCTAGCTGATTAAACCTAGCACCTAGATCAATGTTCAAGACAACACTAAGTACCGATTTTCATGCCCAATCCTTAGATACTAACCAATTTTGAACCTAAAACATGCATCTATACCACTGTCCTAATTATCTAACACATGAATTTACAAGTTACATATTACAAATTAGCATGCAAAATTCATTGTTCTTGTCGAAACCTAAACATAAATCTAAGCATCGATTCAAACAAGTCTTTAACATACAATTTATAAAACCAAAATCGGTTCACACATAGACATATAAACCAACACCAAACATACATGAATGTTTCATAGACAAAATCAAACATAACTAAACAAAAAGTACTAAACCGAAGAAGGGAGTGGATCACACTTTGAGACACCTTGAGAGCTTCTTTTGGTGTGAATCCGGTGCTGTGTAGGTGAAGGGATGAGGCTGCACGGCTAAGGTGGCTCGGCAGGGAATTTTCCAAGTTTCGGCAGAAACTTGGTTGGTGGTGGATGGTGGTTTCGGGTTTAGGTTTTTGTCTAGGAAGTTTGGGGAATTTTGGTAGAGTTTCGGCCTTGTGTTTAGCTTGAGATGAGATAATTTTTCTGTAGGAAAACATGGCTATATATAGAGGCAAATTCGGCAGAAACCCTAGGTAGAAAACCTAGTCCAAATCGGCAAAGGCAATCCTTGTGCAATAAGGTTTTGGTTCCTTCCTTTCTTGGTTCTTCTAGGAAACTTCTTTTTCTGATTTTCTTCCTTGGATTGGGCTGCATATCATCATGAACTTCTTGTGTAGGCTTGAAAACTCCATTTGGTGAGCTTGATCCATGGAAAAATGCCCCAAACCCGCAAGAACACAAGACCGGCAGCAACTCGGCTGGAATGACCTTGCTCCAGTAAATCCGACATATCTCCCTTCTCGGAGCTCCAATTGATACGATTCCAAGTCTCAGATAAACTAGACACATATAGCCATCTCCCCATAATATATCTCGATCAAATTCCTTGTGAATCGTCAGGAATGATTTTTCGAAGTTGGATCAAAGTCCCAGGAAAATCGTGGAAGCCCCTGGATTGGATTGCTCGGACTGCCGTTTTGCAGCCAACTTTTGGGTGACTTCTCGAACTCCAATTGATCTGAAATTTTAACACAACATTCCTCAGCATATGAATATTAAGCACACCAAATTTTATAGAATTCGGACAAGGATAGATTACAGTTTCACTCATCTCAAAATCACGAAAAAGACATATTTTGCGCTATTTTCCAGATTTCTCATACTTAGTCATTTTTCGGACAATTAAGCACATTTCACCAAAGCTCTACCAAAATTGACACTAACTATATTATGACTCTATCTTAGACAAATAAGGGTTAAACAAAGCATAAATGAGGGCATAAGCATATTAATATCGTTGCACATTGTGCTCCTATCAGTTAAGCCCTCAATATTGGAGACGGGGGGGGGGGGGGGGGGGGGGGGGGGCAATGTTTGGCCACAATTGGAATTTATTTCAATTGGGCTTTTACCCTAAGGCCCAGAGGGGTTTAGGTTTAAATCAGACCCGATATTCATGGTTTCCCGCTTTTTGCAGGAAAGATTATTTGGGGGGAAACGTGGATTTATTACCTAATCAGTTCGGGGTTATTTTATAGTAATCCAATTATACAATATACGATTTCCTTTAAGGGATAATGAGGTGTAAATACTGATTGGGATAATTAGGGATTGTTTCGGTAGCAATCCATCCGAAAAGGATATCTTCGCCGAATCAGTGATTGATCGGCAATGGACTCGATTCGGCTAAATCTCGACTTTAGTGAGTGGTGATCTGGACATATTTAACGGAGAGGAAGTTGCCTAAACAAAGAAGAAGTCTGATCTCGATTGATTCTTAATTAATGAGATTGGAAGCAGAATAAGGAAGGACAGTCCTAATGAAACTCGGAATCCGCCGGGCTGGATCTCACAGCCCTAGGGTTTCGAGAGTGATATAAATATAACTCTGCCTGCAACTAGGAAAAGGTTCTCAACCAAATACAAACAACCCCAAGTTCTAGCGCACCGCTAACTTGCCAAAGCCTCTCCGGAGCAACTCACGCAACTCGCCTCCGCCCTACGATCGATCTTATCTCGTACTTGTGCCGAGCGATTGCTGAGCCTATCGAGTCAGTTCGCTACTCAGGTAGCAATCGAGTCTGTCGCTACTCAGGTAGCAATCGAGTCAGTCCGCTACTCCGGTAGCACACCTGTGGTCTTGGTATTAGCTCTGCTTTGCTTCTCCGGATCAGAGTAAGATCCTCAATCCTTAGGGGGTTGAGAAGAAAATCCTGTTAGAGAGTTCTATTCAGGTCTTGTTCGAGTCCTGTACGCCGGCTTAGTCAGCGCCCGCATAACAATCGCTTGACCAGGAAGTCAGAGTCATTTGGGAGCAGACGAGAAGACTCGCCAGGGGTCGCATGCGATCGAGTTGCACCGCTCCAAGGGTGCTGGCATGCCTAAAGCACACAGAAGACACACGAAGGACCTCACGTCCGCCACGCCACGTGCTGACTGTTCGCCGGGTGCTAAATCCGCCACGAACATAGCTGCTTTCTCATTAAAACAATGTGCTGCTTTTTTTTTGTTTTTTTTTTTAAGAACACTCACTAGAAAACTGCAAATGATGCGTCCCAGTTGGCGTTTTTGTTTACTAATTTGCTTGCCTATAATTTCCTATAATTTGGCATGAGCTGTTTGGGCTACAATCTGGTCCTGTAACTATATGTGGTCTATATCTCAGTTTCAGAGCATAATTACGCCTCATTTTATGTCAAAGCCTCAAAGGCAAATAAAGTAGCAAATAAGACATTTTGTAATGAAGATTTAGTAGTTCTGTACTTCTATTACTGAATAGGCCAGGCGCGGGCACCGGTCGAGTTTGCTTCGTCTCCTCCGTGCGAGCCTCCTTATGGTGGTGGCTTGCACCAGTTCGTGCTGGCCAGCCCGAATCGAAGGCCGCAACATACGGCGGTAACCCGGTGGCGACCCGACTAGTCTCTTGCCCCGTTCTCCGTCATCCGAGCACCACGGACCCTGTGCTGCCTATCGATGTGCTCGTCTCCTCCTCCTGTACAACTCTATGCCAGCGGCGGGCCCTGTTTTCCGCCATAGACGGTGCTGCGACCCCCACAAACCTGACGGTCTTGGACGTCGGAGATATGTACTTTCCAAACGTGACCGGAGCCCGTGGCTCTTGTTTTTGGGTCGTCCTCCGTCCTTTGAACTCGTGTACTTCAGCCTTGGAAATCGGGTTGCAGCGGACAATTGTTGGGTTCGAGCTCGGCATTGTAGCGTTGTTCCCAGGGCCGTCTCAAACTTTTTGGCGGGCCTGTGCGAAAATTAAAATGCGACCCTTTAAGCTTTACTCTATATGAAAAAAAAAAAAAATTTAACAAACAGACAATATAAACTCAAACACTACCAGAAAAAAGGCTTTTGCCGACGAAAAAAAATAACGGCCGACGAAACCAATTTTCGTCGGCTATTCTCAATAATGGCCGACGAAAATTGTTTTCGTCACTAAAAAGAAAAAATTCGTCGGCTATTCTCCTAGAATGGCTGACGATTTTTTTTTTCGTCCCTAAAAAAAAAAGTCGTCGGCTATTCCCACTGAATGGCCGACGATTTTTTCTTTCGTCGCTAAAAAAATTATTTCGTCGCCTATACCCCCTAGAATGGCCGACGATTTAAAAATTTCATCGCCTATTCTCTGAAAGTATAGCCGACGAAAACTTTAGTTGCATACTTGCATCTCACCGATTTGAAACTATTATCTGTTGAAGGTCAGACAAAAAAAGGTCATTTAGACAGTCCAATTACCATTTCTAAGCGTTTAGAGGTTTGACTCACCCGGTTGACAGTTCCGATCGAGCCTTTAACGTTGTCAGCTGAAGTTGGATTTTTTTCCATACATGTATTTAATCTAAACGGTGATATCTGACGATTGAAATAGATTTTCTAAACTTTTACATTCAAAATCAGAACATATGCACTAATGTTCCTTAACTTGTTTACTAAGTGTTTAAGTGAATGTATAGTTTCAAATAGTTACTATACGTACACTCTTCAAATGTAAATATGTCGTCAAATAAGATATGACCGAAATAATGAAATACGTCTACGGTTGAAAAATGACAAGATTCCGATAAAATCCGTGTGCTGAAATAATGAAATAAGTCAAAACCCGGTTTACTGCAGATTTGGCGTCCGGCGTCCGAATGATGATTGTGATACCATTCTGGAAAGGGAACGACGCCAGGAATCAAACACGTAGCTTTGCCACGACGTGTGGGCATTTTCGGTCTTTCGAGTTCGTTTAGGGCCTCAAAACGGCAGTTTAGTATGTTTTCATAGAATAGCGGACGAAACATTGTAAATCGTCGGCTATTCTCTAAGTTTAGCCGACGAAAATTAGATTTCGTCGGCTAAACTCTTGTGATCCGCGCATTTTTATTGTCCGCCGTTGGATGGCTCAGATCCGACGATGTTCATAGAATAGCCGACGAAATATTGTAAATCGTCGGCTATTCTCTAAGTTTAGCCGACGAAAATTATATTTCTTCGGCTAAACTCTTGCGATCCGCGCCTTTTTATTGTCCGCCGTTGGATGGCTTAGATCCAACGGCTGTTGATTTTCCAAAGTATAGCCGACGAAATATATTAAATCGTCGGCTATTCTCCTTCTAAATCTTTTAAATCGCTTCCTCCCGCCTTTTTTCTCTCCTCCTTCCCCCCCCTCCTCCGGCCTCCGGCCTCCTCCTTCCCCTCCTCCTTCTCCCTCCTCCTCCTCCGGCCTCCTCCTCCTTCCCCTCCTCCGGCCTCCTCCTCCTCCTCCTTCCCCTCCTCCTCCTTCTCCTCCTCCTCCTCCTTCCCCTCCTCCGGCCTCCTCCTCCTCCTCCTTCCCCTCCTCCTCCTTCCCCTCCTCCTCCTTCCCCTCCTCCTCCTTCTCCTCCTCCTCCTCCTTCCCCTCCTCCGGCCTCCTCCTCCTCCTCCTCCTCCTCCTTCCCCTCCTCCTCCGGCCTCCTCCTCCTCCTCCTTCTCCTCCTCCGATCTAGTATTTTTTTGCCCAAAATGCAGTTATAGCCGACGAAATTGACATTATTTCGTCGGCTATAACTTTAAAATATTAATATATTCCGACGAAATAGCCGACGAAATAGCCCAAATCGTCGGCTATACTTCTGAACAAATAGCCGACGAAACCAAATTTCGTCGGCTATAACTTTAAAATATTAATATATTCCGACGAAATCGTCGGCCATACTCGAAAATAGCCGACGAATTTCGTCGGATATTTGACCAAGCTTTGGTCAACGAAATCATTTTCGTCAACCATAATTCGTCGGCCAAGGTTGGAATGGCCGACGATGTCGTTTTTTTCGTCGGCCATTACTTTTACCGACAGGCTTTTACCGACGAATTATAGCCGACGAAATTTTCGGCGGTAGAAGGAATAGCTGATGAAAATTTGGAATAGCCGACGAAAAAAATTTCGTCGGCTATTCTGTCAAAGCTGGTAGTGAAATGTAATCAATAAAACATCAAATTACCATTAGATATCCTTGCAAAAGATGCTAAATATTCAATACAAGGTTAAAATAATTACAAAAAGATGCTTCATTGAAAACCTCTCACATTCTCAGCATCACCTACGCTCATTTGAAAATCCATCTCCTTGCCTTCTTAGCAGCAAAATCATCAATCAGTTTATCACAATTGAATTTCTCAAGATAATTATTCTCAATCGAAATCAAAGCAAGTCCATTTAATCTTTCTTGTGACATAGTTGATCGCAAATAAGACTTTAATAGCTTTAACTTGGAAAAACTTCTCTTAGCTGAAGCAACAGTAACAGAAACAGTTAACAATATTCGATATGCAAGTCTAACAACTTGGCAAGTATTCCTCTCTTGTAAGAAATTCAATATATCACAAGCTGTCATCCTTACTCTAGGTAATATCTCCTTCAAGAGTTTCAGCTCTCTGAACAAGTCTTCCCCATCAACATCTGAACTCTTTCCATGTCTCAAAACATCCTCAAGATGAATGCAAGCAGCTCTTAAATCAATATCATCTAAGGAATTCAAAGTTTCGATTCTGAAGTAAATAAAAATCCAAAGATATCATCATATTGTTGATATTGTTCAAACCTTCTCTGCAATGATCCCTTAGCTTGGTCCACAAGGTATAAGAAATAATGCACTCTAAAATATTCTTCACCGGAAGATGATGGTAATGGCTCGCTGGCTTTTTCATCAAAAAATTTCTTACTACGAATTATACGCTTTTCCGGAAAAACTTGAGCAACATTTAAGGTAGCAGCAATTTCTTTTGTGGTAAGGATTGCATCTTTGAAGCCATTTTCTCTAAATCTATCTAGCCAAGCAATTAGACCTTTTACGTCACCAATAGCAACACTGTTGACAATAGCCACAGAGGGGCTACACAGGCCCACAGACCCGCAGCTAGCATGCCCGGGGCCGGACCGAGGCCCGGAGCAGGATCCCCAGCACCTGGACCCGAGGCCCGGCAGTCTAACTTATGACTGGGGGCCCGGGAGCCGGGGACACCAGTCTGCCGAACAGGTCACCTTAGCTGCCCCTTTGCGTACGAACGGAATGGAACCAGTTCCACATCGAAGAGTAAGACCAGACCTCACGATCGAGCACCTATATAAGGGCCTCAACTACCCTCATTAATAGGTAACTCAACTCTCCCACTACTTTTCATTCCCGCTTAAGTTATCTATTTGCTCCAACGGTACTAACTTAGGCATCAGAGAGGAGAAGACCGGCCCGTCAGGTATTCCCCTTAGTTAGCAGGGTTCGCAGGAGGAAATCACATCAAGATCCACCGGTTTCTACCAGACCTACGGGTTTGTGTAGAAACAAACACTTATTTGCATGTCATCAGATTGTAGCATTTTGCTAACCTTATTAAAAGCAAACAAGATTTCATACCAGATCACCATGCCTAGCAAGAACTCAAAGTCACCTAGCTCATTAGTGGCAATTGACTTTGCACCACTTTTTATTTTGGGATCCTTGTCAGCTTCAGCCAGTTGAAGTAATGCTTCTTTTATTTCAATAGCAT
Organism: Potentilla sterilis; assembly: GCA_963682095.1. NCBI lineage: Eukaryota > Viridiplantae > Streptophyta > Magnoliopsida > Rosales > Rosaceae > Potentilla > Potentilla sterilis. The sequence goes on along the minus strand of OY821757.1, from coordinate 44,902,915 downwards.
TGAATCCCTGAGGCTTCACACTCTCAATCTGACTCTCCCAACGCGTAGTGGATAATGATTTCAGAGTGAACCCTTTAACATTGTCTTTTAGGAACTGCCATCTCTTTGTAGAACCTGAAACCAAATATCAAGACATTATATATCTCTAAAAAACACCAACTGATTTTCTATAAAAAAAAAACTTTGCTACATCATAAAGAGTTAAGTTAGACAAACCTGCAAATAGGGTATAAAGACATTGTAACACTCCAAAAAAATCAACTGCTTTTGTACAAGAATTTGTCACATCACAAAGGGTTAGGTTCAAACAATGACAACCACACAGAGTGTATAAAGCTCTAGAATTGATATCTAGCAACTTTTTTTGCACTCCTTGGTGTTTTCCTTTCATGTTTGACCCGTTATCATACCCTTGTCCTCTTACATTATTGATATGAAGATCTAGTGACTGTATCACAGCTAGTAACTCTTCAAATAGCCCTTGACCAGAAGTGTCATGAATGTTTAAGAATTCTAAAAAAAACTCTTCAATTTGTATTGGACTTTTTGAAACATTGACACATCTAAATATCAATGACATTTGCTCTTGATGACTAATATCCGGTGTGCAATCAAGAATGACAGAGAAATATTCAGCATCTTTGATTGTCTTTATAATTTTAGCCTTGATCTCAATAGCTATCATTTGCAACAATTCATTCTGAATGTTGTGTCCAAGATAATGATGATGAATTTCAGCATTACTAATTCGCCGACAATGCTCCTCCATTACTTCATCAAATTCTGCCCCCATTTCAACCAGGCCTAAAAAGAGACAATTATCAGGTTGATAAAGCCTCTAATTAGTTCCACGAAAAGCTAAGTTATGTTTAGCAAGAAATTTCACAATTGCAATTATCCTTTTCAATACATTCCTCTAATGTTTTTTCTCTTTTCTAATCTGGTCTTGGTAAGCTTTATCAATAGTTTCCTGCCTTTGTAATCTAATACGCAAATCAGTCCAAGTATTTGCAGTAATGAGATGATCAGTGCTCATTTCATGCTCTTTAAGTCTTCTACCAAGATGACCCCAATCATTGTACCCATCATTTGCTAGTTGACCCTCATTGGCCCCCTTTTAAACAACTTGCAACAAAAACAGGAAACCTTATCAAGTTCCTTTGAGTACACAAGCCACTCTCTATCACACTTCTCTCCATTCCCTAAATACCGAGTGTAGAATCTTGAACTGAAACGTCTATTGAACTTGTCTGGTGGGCCACTCTCTACATAAAGATCTCTAAGAGGCCCCTTTTCTACCAACAAATCTACTAGCTTTTTATCCAAGGCATCCCAAACTCTAGGATCAAAAATATTCACTGAAGTCTCATCTGCATGATTTACATTATCATTATGCTCTGCATCATTCTCAGTTGCGTCATGACCCAAATCATCTACAATTTCATTGCCATCAGTGTGTTCTTCCACAATATCTTCCATGTGCTCTTCTGATTGTTCGTTAACCAAAGATTCACCTGGACCTTTTGATTTTCTTTTCATGAATGTATCAATACGGGGCAAAGACTTAACTAACTTGACTTCTTTTTTCTTCTTCATGCGTTTTGCATAGCCAGATAAATCTTTTCTTTTAGGAGGCATGTTTCTAAATAACTAAATTCAAGAACTCTGTTTGAATAAGAAAACCTAATTCACTCACAGCTGCTGCACTTCTCAAATTCCAATTGCCTCAATTCTCAAAATTTTTGACAACTAGACCACCACAACCTTGCAAATTGAAATTCCAAATGCAAACAATTAATAGCCAGTACTCGTGTAAATATCGATCAATATGTAAATACAATCGAGTAGAACCACCTATCTTACCTAAATCGATGAGTGGTGATGGTTGACTTGTAGTCAATGAGATTTGAGATTTGAGAATTGATCAGCGCGGTCGCAGAGAAGTAAGAAAGAAAAGAGGGCAAGAGATAGATGAAAAGTTAAAGAGGAACTGAGGTCTGAGGAAGCAATAAAAAAATTGTGCTATGTGCCATCTGCCTCCACTAGTGTAACCCTAAATATAATTGTTTATTCAATTGGACAATTGGCCCATAAAAGAAACGGAGAGATGGAGTTTTCATGGTCAAACTTGATGGAAAAAAGGCCCCATTTATTGTATTTTTAGTATTATTATTTAATAGAAAAAATGAGAAAAAAAAAATATGAGGCCCTAAAAGTTTGTGGCCCTGTGCAGTCGAGCTCCTTGCACGTGTGCAGAGCCGGCTCTGGTTGTTCCGGCCACTTTCCGGCCAAGTCGAGGTTCATTTCAGGTAACTATCGACTTCCCTATCAATAATCTGCGTGTTGGTAGTGATGGTGGAGAGTTTAGATGGAATTGGGTGGAGGCGCGTGGTGCCCACAGGCAGCCACCTTGGGCGGTGTGTGGCGGCGCGATTGGGGGTTTATGGGTAGTAGTGTGTTCTGTTATATTATTTGCATGATTTGGTCATCGTATGACCAAGTTATGTATTTTTGAATTCGATGTTAGGTGATTATTAATTTACGAGCATATCGATCTAGAATTTGATGCTTAGTGTTCGATCCTGTGGTCGACTAGGCATTCTAGGAGCCTTGAGAGGCTCCGAATGAGATTTGTCGCGTGTTGGCAAGCCTCAGGGTTAAGGGTTGTGTGATCGGAGCGAATTATAATATATTTTATTTAAATTGGATGCTTAAATTGAGTTTCGATGATGTTACCTAGGTGATTGACCATGCGTGAGTATCTCATCTTTGTGAGGTTGAAGACGCAGCGAGAGTAATTAAGGTGAGTAAACCTCACAGTGTTCGTATATAATACGAGTTAAATTATAGTAAATGGATCGTTATATAAAAATTTGTTTTATGGAAATGATATTTGTTTTAAATTGAATGAACTTGATCAACTATGGTTCATTGGTAAGTAAAATGGTTTTAATATAAAAAAATAAATTTTAAAGTGTTTTACAATCAATGACTATAGTTGGTATTAGTGGACTATTCCTTAGTGAATGTCTAAGTATATATATATATTTACGTGAAATTTATATATTGAGATTGTGTATTTGGGTGAATTCATTTTGTTATGAAATTATTATAATTGAGAATGTGTGAGTTATGTGGTGTGTGAATGGGTTGGTATGGAAACCAACAACTAATGTGAGATATATCCTGTCTTATGATGGGGATCTCTCATGTATGGCGATTATGGTCCACTCTGTGTGATGATGGGGGATCTTTGTGACTGTGTTGGTTTGGAAACCAACTGGCACTGTAAGATCCGTCCTGTTTGATGGGGATTTTACACGTGTGGCGTAGGGATCTCGCGTGCGTGGAGAAAGGGATCCTCACGGCAGTTATATCAGGAACCAAGCCTTTGGCCGGGTGATTGGTTACGATCAGTTTGAGCTCTAGTCTGTCTGCCATTGTGAGATTTGGAGGCGAATGACTGTAATACCCTAGAAATTCCTTAATAATTTCTAATATTTATTTAGAAATTATTAAATTGGAAGTTAGTGATTTTGAGAGTAAAAATTCGAAAAACGTTTAAGTTTCGATGGGTCAAAAGTCGACTTGTTTATCCGTCATGAATTTTGAAAAGTTTCTTTCACGAAAGTCGTAGAGCTTGACGATACGAGTTCGTAGATACGCGGCACGCATGAAACAGACGTTGTATGAAGAAGTTACGACATGTTGAAGTTATTTTCAAAATCAGAAATCACTATAAATAGTAAAAATATCTCAGAAAAGTCAAAATTCCAAAAATATCAGAAATTCCAGAAAATATCGTGTTTCACTGTTCATCGTCCTCGATTCGAATCCAGAGCTTCTTTCGCGTCGTTCTCCCTCGTCCGGCCACCTCTCGAGGGGGGCTACCTATCGAAATGCTCAGCACGACTTCCTCTTCCGTTTGAGCCGCGCCACGCCCGAATCCACAGTTTGTGCGCGACGCTGCAAGGTCCGATAGCTTCTGCCGCCGTCGGTGGCAGTGCAGCAGCCGCTCCAGGCGGAACCGGGGCTCGAGGTACCCCTTTTCTGGTTCGTCTCCTTCCTCTGAGCACATCTGTACCGGTCTCGAGGTCCACTTCGAAAGGGAGAAGCGGCTGAGCTCGGGCGGTCCGATCCACGTGGCGGTGGCGTATCCGGCCACTTTTCAGCCGTATCCTCGGGCTTTTCAGGTATGGTTCGAATCCTTGAACTTTGATCTACATGTTGGTGGTCACGGTTGCATGTTTGGGTGGCGTTTTGGTGGCGGCGCGTGGGGCCCACAAGCAACTCAAAGTGTTGCGTGTGGCGGCACGTCTAGGGGTATTTGGGGCAGTAGCGTGTTCTGCTGTGTCGTGCTCGTCGATACGAGCGCGGGAATATATTATTGCGTGATTCGGTCGCCGTATCACCAAGTTATGCATTTTTTAATCCGTTAATTATGCGATTATTAATTTACCTGCATGTCGGCCTAGAATATGGGCTTGATGTTCAATCATAGGGTCGACTAGGCTGTCTAGGAGCTTTGAGAGGCTCCGAAGGAGGTTTGTCGCGTGTTGGCAAGCCTCGGAGTTGAGGGTTGTGTGATCGGAGCGAATTATAATATATTTTATTTAAATTGGATGCTAAGTTTCGATAATGTCGCTTACGTGTTTGACCGTGTGTGTATCTCACCTTTGAGGTCGAAGACGCAACGGGAATATTACAGGTGAGTAAACCTCACAGTGTTCGTATATAATACGAGTTAAATTATAGTAAATGGATCGTTATATGTAAAATTGTTTTATGAAAATGATATTTGTTTTAAATTGAATGAACTTGATCGACTATGGTTCATTGGTAAGTAAAATGATTTTAATATAAAAATAATTTTTTAAGTATTTTACGATCAATGACTATAGTTGGTATTAGTGGACTACTCCTGAGTGAATGTATATATATATATATATATATATATATATATATATATATATACACACACACACACACATACGTGAAGTGTATATATTGAGAGTGTGCATTTGGGTGAATTTATTATGTTATGGATGTAAAATAGATTCTCACGCTAACACTCTCTAACCCAAAAATAAATACGAGCTAGACCATGGATCACACCTACTAACCGCACGACTCAGATGCTGCCTCCTGGCTGCTGATCCTCACCTGCAGGTCTAACCCCTACAGTGTATATATTGAGAGTGTGCATTTGGGTGAATTTATTATGTTATGGATGTAAAATAGATTCTCACGCTAACACTCTCTAACCCAAAAATAAATACGAGCTAGACCATGGATCACACCTACTAACCGCGCGACTCAGATGCTGCCTCCTGGCTGCTGATCCTCACCTGCAGGTCTAACCCCTACACCATTAATTGGTGCACCGGGTTGTAAACAACGAACCCGGTAAGCTTTCAAAGCTCGTGTGAATAAAATAGACAAGATCAGGATAAAGCAATTTAACCACAAGTAGAAATCATATTTCCAAAACAACCACAACTCATCAAATATAAATCCACAACACACAACCAACCAAAAGAATAAAACTCGAGGCACAATGACCACTGTCATTCCCCTCCAAATCACACAAAGGCAGACAAACTAGAGCTCTAACTAATCGTAACCAATCACCCGGTCAAAGGCTTGGTTCCCGATATATTTGCCATAGCGATCCCCTATCACTCACATGGTGGACCCTAATCGCCATACATAAGAAATCCCCATCACTCACAGGAAGATCTCTCATTAGCCGTTGGTTTCCATACCAACTCAATCACACGACACACAACTCACACATTCACAATTATGATAATTCTATAACATAATAAATTCACCCAAATGCACACTCTCAATATATACAGTGGTCATCGTGTCCCGAGTTTTATTCTTTGGTTGACTTGTATTACTTATAAGTAAGGGAAGTTGGGTTTTAAAAGAAAACAAAGTGTGCGTTGTTTTTCTTGAGTTCAAGATGACAACATCTTAGCTTCATTTTGGGATTGAGGGATTTCTTATATACTTTCCTTTGTTATATGTTTGTTTTAATTGCTTGTGCGTGACTTCCTGAACTAAGCTATTTGCAGGAGTCACGATTTTAATTGGTTGTGCGTGACTTCTTGAACTAATCTATTTGCAGGAGTCACGATTTTAATTGTGTAAGATTTGTACCTTCCTGAACTATGATTTTAATCAGGAAAGTCTTAATCTTACCTTGTGTTTTTTGTGTGCCTGTGGTATTATGGTTTAAGTATTGTTGCGGGAGTCTGAGCTTACTCATACGAGCTTTAAAAAGCTTACCGGGTTTGTTGTTTATAACCCGGTGCGCCAATCCATGGTGTAGGGATTAATTGTGCAGGTGAGGATTAGCATAGTCGAGGCGGCGGTAGATTGTGTAGTGAGTAGAAGTGATTCTGCTCATTAATCTTGATTTTCTTTAAGTATAGTGAGGCATGAGTGAACAATTACATTGTCCGATATCTCACAACTTGTGTAAGATTGGAAATGTAATATTTGTATTCATCAAAGTCGCATTTGTATGAACTCTTTAATGCATAATAATTTATAATTTATTTTTAGTTCGTTGTGATTATTGACTTATCACGTTTTCAAATTTGAATTTTATCTTTTCAAATTTGGGGCGTGACATGCGGTCCTAGTCTAAGCTACTGAAAGATTCAATAACAAGAAGTTGGGATATCAGTAGAAGAATCTTCCAGAAGAAAAAGCACCACCTTGCCTGCACAAGTTCAAATTCAAAAAGGTCAGTAATTCTATCCATCACCATTTGTTGATTCACGAAAAATCATACAATTAGTTACTAAGCTGTCACGCGACAAAGACCATGCATATTCGCGTAATTATGTAAAATCCTATAGTTTTATAAGGATTTTATGTTTATTACTCGACTATAAACACGTCAAGTAAAGACGCCCTAGATGTGGACCCAAGCCACATCCACGCATTTTTGGGGCTTGCATAGTGGGTATGGTGTAGAAGGTTACGGAAATGCGCAACGCTCGTCGTCAATTTAGCGTTATTGACGATTTCGGTCTTGGGCTCGAAATTCAAGCCCAATAACATGAATCGATGGCGAAAATAGTGAAAATGAAGAATTTGGTTGTTTTCCCCTAACCCAAAACTGAAGCAAAAGCCCAATGCCACTTTGAGAAAAAAGCCCAACTCTTTTCTCTGCCTCCTCCTTTCTGTATCTCCTTCCTCTTCGATCAAGGAAGTCAGCCGAATGTCCAGTTCTTCCCCCTGCAGCAACCCAGGAACCGCAGCTTTCCCCGTTCATCACCTCATCTCCACTGAAACCATACCTTAAACCAGTTAATAAACACCCTCTTCACTCTAGAAATCATGAGTTCGCCATCCCAAATCTCTCCCCAGCTCCTTCTTCCGGATTTCATGGCATCGGGCAGTCTGCCATGGAAATCGGCAGAAAACCCTGTAGCCACCTTCGTCTTTCTAGGGAGCCCCCCTTAAATATAAGTCTTGTTTCCCCATTCTTCTGCAGAAATCAAGGACGAAATTGAAGGGGAAAGAGTTTATCCAACAGCTTGGACGTATTTCGATTCCCCCAAAACCCTATCTTGAGCCTATAAAAAGGGGTCCTGAGATCAGAAAACCCAATCCAGCAACTACCCAGTAACACTTCTTCGAAGCCTTCAAGAATTCACGCCAAGAACAAGCAGAAACCCCAAATCCTTTTCACAAACCCTAGAAACCCAAATCAGCAATCCCTGAAATAGCCCAATTCGTCTTCACTGCGGTGTGTTTCCAGCTCCCACGCCAGGCTTACTATGCACAACGTCATTTCTGTCTGAATCAAGCTCAAGATCAGCTTAATCATTTAAGCTGCAGGCTAATCTTGGCCTAGTCAATTCCAATTCAAAAGAACCCCCTCAACATTTGGCGACTCTGCTGGGGGCTAGGTTGTGATTCAGATGATCTCGTGCAATCCTTCAATCTCAGTATGCTTGTATTGATCCCATTTGTTGTGGAAGCATATATAGGAGGGTATCTTCTGTTGATATGATTCCACTGTTGTGTTTTTGTTCCTTGTCTTTAACCCTGCAACCTTCAAATTCTTCGTGATCGATTGTATCTTGTTTACAATGCAAGCTCTCTGTACCAAAATACCAGTTGTGACCTGCTTGTTTGAGACCAAATATGCGGAAGTCAAATAAGTTTGATGTCGAAAACTTTTGTTTCTTATTGCAAGGTGTTTTCCTAATTTGTTACCTAGTCTGTCATCACTTGTGCTTCGGTAATCTGTGGTCAGAGTCAGCCAAATTTCTTCTACTGTCATAGCCGTTTGTTTCGTACCAAAAGTTTTTGCTGCTAGTTTTTCATAGATCTGGATGAAATCTCTGTTTTGTCATGGCGCATACTTGATGAATTGTAACTTTTTACTGCAATAGATAGTCTCTCAAAATGAAGAACATACAGACAAGCCTATCGCTCATGCTATTTGTGACTTAGGAGATGCTCTTCTTAGCTCTAATTTTACAGTATCAAGTCAAGCCATGCAAACAAGCTTGATGAGGGCTTGCAATTCTTGTGATGTGCATTTAAGAATTCTGTACACTCTTGAACTACATTCAAGTATGCCTAAATCCACGTCTGTGTTCATGCTAATAAACTTGGGGGCTGTAGGGTGAATGTTTTACTCGTGGTCAAGATCATTTACATATATTCATGCCAAAGGGAAGACTCGATCCATTCATGCTTTACTACATTCCCAGAATGAAGTCTATGAAGCTGTAGTCATTTTGTTCCATTTCCCTGACCGAAATAAGTCACAGCAATAGCCTTCGCTATAATTTACAAAAGACAAATCATGCTAAAGCCATAGCTTCCATCGTAGCAACCAAATCTCCTTTTGTACATAAATAAGCCTGATATCAAAACCTAAACCGAAACAAAATTTAAACCCTCACTGCAGTAACCAAGCATCATATGCAGCTAAGACCTCTATTGCAAGCTTCCTTCAAACTAGGCCGAGTAATAAATATTTACAACCCTTGTACCAGGCATTTCTCAACCATTACCAAAGTTCTTCTAGCCGGAGCCAAAGCTTCCACCGCAGTGAACACAGTTAATCTATAACAAGAAAACAAGCCAAAGTTAGACCATCATGCCACTATTCAAGCAAGATAAGTCTTAATAAATCAAGCTTATGCCAAGCATATTCATATCGAGCAGATTATCTAGATGTTGCAATTGGAGTTGTTTTCTATAGTTCAACTGACTACTGTCCTTAATTCATGCATAGGGATAAGAGCGAAGGAGAAGAGGAGATGGTCATACCTGGGGTTGGTGTCACCTCCAGAAGACTTCAAAACAACCAACGTAACACCCAGTTCACCACATACATTGAGCTTTGATTATGAAACAAGGCTTGTATATTAAGAACACAATGAATCTAACAATGGATTAGATATAAAATCCCTGCCCCTCTCTCTCTCTCTCAATATTCTGTGGGAAAATTCTTGTTTATGGTAGCCCAATTAAGAATGATAATTACATTGTCTCATAACTTCCAGGCACGATCACTATGCTGGGTCAAATGGTGGCCACCAAATTCTGCAACAAATAATCAGATTGGAGAGGCAACAATGAAAATAATGCATATGAAACCCTAAATTTTTTTGGGGAGGAAAGGAGAGAGTGCACCAGATCAATCACGTTAAATTTCTGGTAAAAATAGTTTTGTTTTTCTTTTGAAAATATCAGATTATATAATAGTTGGATGTGTTGGAAATTATATAATTAAATGTGATGAGTTAGCGTATGTCACTAAGGATGCCACATTATTTGGTATTAGTAATTGTTTATTTTCTTGGTGCATGTAGCACTACTCTTGAAACAAAGAAAAGAAAAACGGTTAAAGCGGATCATTCACCCTAGCTGCCTCACCCCATGCTTAGGAGGAAAAGGAGTAGTAAATCACTATTAACAACAATTAAAAATGAAACAGCAGTGATGCAGTTCATTACAAGGATTCACCCAATGGGGGTAAAAACCAAAACTAAGAAGACAATGTTTAATACAATAATTCCAGTTCAGAAAATCGTAAGGCCTTCTCTAAATCAAGCATGAAGCATAAAACATTGTATATAGTTGGTGCAATGAAAAAAAGAAAAGCTCATGATCAAGGCTTCCTCTTAATTTACTACTTGCATTGATCCATCAAGTGATCGATCATTTACCTGAGAAATCACAGTTAGTACTAATTAACCGTTGTATATTTAGCCTTTATTTTCTTCTGAGTTGTCTATTTCTGCGATTCCTGTCTGGACATGTTTGTCCCAATACGAATCTCCACGTGTAAGCCGCCAGACCCCAAACTGCATCCAAGTCGATACCCAGCTAATATAATTAGAGACTTGTAGCATGCGAACAATTTTCAATCCGAATTCTCAAACCAAGAACACACACGAGAGAACGAAAGCGAAGTTAATCTTTCCCAGATTTAATGCATCCAGTCCAAAACCTCCATATCAAACCCTCAGAACCACCCGTTGGATTCAAGAACCACATTAATCCTCCTCCTCCATCATAGATACGTGGTTTCTGTTATTTCCTTGGTGATTGTGGCCAACCCACCATCACTCATTCCCTCTTTATAACCCCAACTCTCACCACAACAACTTCACCAAATTTCCCATCGATCTTCCCTAAAGCCCTACTACAAAACATCATGCTTGACATTTGGTCATGGATTTGCAACCTCCCCAACTTGTCCCAATGGACCGAGTCGGACCCCTCACTCGTGTTCGAACTCGCTAGCTCCGGACCGAGTCACGGAAACTCCGCAACTCGCTCCATCCAACTCAGAGCCGAGCGAAGTTCCGGCTCCAACATTGACACTCTAGTCACCTTCTCGGCTTGCTTGCATGGCTTTGAGAACATGTCCAAGAAGACCCTCTGGGTTTCTGACACTTGTTCTTTGTCTTCAGACAAGCCCTTCCTCCCTCTGTTGCTCCAGCTCCTCCAGGAGATCATATCCCGTTCGCCAACGGCGCACGATAGCACGTGCCCGCGTTCCCAGCTCCAGGCCCTCAAACCCGACCCGCTTTCGTGGGTCATGGACTCCCACTCTCCCGAGTCTTTCTCCACCTTCTTCGACCTCGTCTTCATTACGCGCCTATTCTGGCTCTGCGCTTGTGACGCGCCTAGTGAGGTTGGCTCTCTCTACTTCAAGTCATTGCTGGCTCCAAACATTGAAGGTTTGATGCCCAAGCACGCGCCGGCGCTGCGAACGTTCTTGATCACAGTCGGAGTGGACGTGGAGCTGTGCCTCATGCGCACCATCGGGTACATTTTAGCAAAATGGTGCATGTTACGACAGGTGGGCGTAGGGTTACAGACCCTAACAGCTTTAACGGCGCCGTCTCAGCAGAATCTTGGATTCTCGTACGCGAAAGAGGCTTGTGGATTTTGGGTGCTGAAAGGGTACGCGCCGGTGCTTGGGATGAGAACCACGCGCTCGGTCAACGTTCAGACGACTCAGTTTCCGGCTATGGAGACCACCAAGGACTCGGTGCTGAAGTACGCGCTGGCACACCAGCAGCTCGAGGCAGTTGTCCAGGTGGAATACAACGTTGGATTCTACGATGGGTTTATTCTGGTGACCGCACGTGTTGACAATTTACGCTTCCACGTGGTGAGTCTTGGATTCAACAAAAAAGATGATGTGGAATACGCCGAGGAGAAGTATTTTCCGTCGAGAGTTCGGGTTTGGGTTGGGCCTGAAATTGGAGCGAATTACGTGCATGGATTGAGTTTGGGTCGATCCACGGATAATGGCGAGAAAGAAGTGAAAATGCAAAAGATTATGAAGAGTAGTTTTGGCAAGTCCAAAAATCCAAGGGTGAAAGCGGCGATGAGGATGTCGACGAGAACGAAGAAGAAGAATTGGAGGTGGGACCAAGATGCCGAGGGAAACGCTGCCATTTTTGATGCCGTGTTATGCGATAATGTGACTGGTCATGAAGTTGCCACGTGTAACCCGTCTACTGATGGGAAAAATGAGAACAGTAACAGTCTACGTGGACGATATAAGGGTGCGAATAGGGCGTTTACAAAAACGGGAAGTTTGGTATTGAGTGGAGATGAGTATGGGGATGGAGTAGGATGGAGATTGAGTAGAGAGATGGAAGGGAGTGTGTTGAAGTGGAGAATAAGAGGGAAGGTTTGGTTGAGTTATTGGCCTAATGAGGCCAACACTAGTTATTGTGAGACTAGATGTGTGGATTGGTGTGACGAGGTTGATTTACCTTTGATACTTGGAAAAATCAGCATATGATATATAGAGCATTATTGAACTCTCTTTTTATTTTTATGTAATGAAAACTATAGAATATATAAGATGTACGTATGTATTGATGTAAAATATTAGATATAATAATAGTTATAATGATATATTATAAAAATGAGAGTTTCACTTTTAGAATGTGATATACGGATGCAAACTATATGAAGAAATTAAACTTCACATCATGGAAGAGTTTCACTTTTTATGTAATGAAAACTATCTGCAATGATAGTTATATATAATGATATATATCCAACAAATATTGGAAGCTTATATATATACCGTAACTCAATATCTCAACAATTTTTTGTGCCCTCCATTGACTATATGTTTTCTGTTTAGTCCACATGGCATGATTAAAGGTACTGAATTGTAATTCTCTTTATCTTCCTCCTAATGCACAGAAATATCATCGTGAAGCTTTTGACCCCAATTTAAGTGGTGCTCTTGCTTCAGTACTTTGGGAGCTTAATCTTCTCTCCAAGCATTATCATCCAGGTGTGTCGAGAATGGTTCCAAGTATATCTAGTATGAAGACTGCTCATTCAAACCAAGTCTATCTCTCTACCATCACTCCTCAGCAAGCCTTCATGGACTTCTCCTTGGAGAAACCAGAGTCCTTCAAGTTCTAGGGTGACATTAGAAAGTCAAATAACAAGAGGAAAACAGGCTCTTCTATATCCACTGCGTTTGAGCCATCCAAAGATACAACTACAATCGATGAAGATGAAGTGAAAAAGAAACTTTCTGCTCATTTCATGGTTCTTCGTGACATTAAGGAGAATCAAAGATTGAGGGCCGAGCTGCAAAGTACTACATCATCCATACAGCTGTATGAAGAATATAAGAAGCAGAAGAAAAAGGCTAAAAAGCCACAAACCAAGAAAAGTAAAATTTTGATTGTCAAGTAACAACTTTTGTCTTGAATACTGAATATATCTGCAATTATATGATTTTTCTTCTTTTGATTCGTTATGTAGAGGCGTTATGTATAACATTTGGTTTTCTTGTTCGAAGAAATTGCCGAATTAATAGAATGGTCATCTCCAGTTTCATCAATGTTTGAGGAAGTGTTAAAAGTAGAGTATGGAAACCTCCCAAGACCTGGACAATTCATTTGAAAATCATATATATTAGTTTCCCCCAGTGAATCCAAATATCACTTGGGCAGTTGGGCATACGTATCCAGAAAAATGAACTTGTGGGTAAGCGGTCTTTCATTAGAGTATATCCAACGTACAGCGCGCATATAGTATAAAGATAAATTGAGAGAGCCTCAAGTACGAACCATATAATGACCCCATGAATGTGGGCATTATAATCATAGAATCTCTATGGTGAGAAACTATATACAATCAAAGCTCATCAGTAGACTTCACGCATCGGCACAAGATATATGAACAAATACAGATCACCTCATTTTTATGAGAAAATACTATACTGTAAAACATAATAATATCTGCAATTACTTAACATCAAATATTCACACATTTACAAAAAACAAAGAGTGTTGCTATTGGAACCTCCATATTTGCTCACTTGACCTCCCTCTATTTTCAATTATTGAATTACATTTGTATCCTCTTACATAAAGACTATTGAGGACAATAAGTGTATAAAAAGAGTATTATATTAATGTTATTGATTTTCTATAGACTTTCTAATTCAATATTAATGTTATTTATTATTTTCCTTATCAAATTTATTTTTCAATTTCAGTAAGTGCTGAAACTAATTAAGCAAATATACAAATTATAAGATTGTTAATGTGACATAAAGCTACTACAATTATACATGTTTAAGCGCATATACAAAATATAAGGTCAAAAATAAGTGTTAAAAACTAAACGCATATATTTTAATAAGTTTGCAACATGAAAAAAAAAAAAGTCAATTATTTTGATATATATATATATATATATATATATATATATGTGTATGTATAAACCTTAAATATATTTGCAACACACTAGTTACTATTGAAATAGTACAATGGCATATGCTAGTGTGTTTTGAAATATTTGTATATCCTATGCTTTGATTTATCTCATTAGATCTTACACATTAAAGAAAAAAAATTAAGAAATAGAGGTCTAGTGAGTGAATAGGAGGTTGAATGAGTAAGTTATTGAAATATATGTGAATAACATATTTAAGGTTATTTCGGTAATTTGAATGGAGGTCTAGTAAGTAAATGCTTACATTCAAAAGTATAATGGAGGTGTAGAAAGTATTGGAGGTCTAATGAGCAAATATGGAGGTCCCAATAGCAACACTCAAAACAAAAGTATTGTTAATTATTCTTGCTCATAAAGGAAATATTCGTGCTTCATAAAGGAAGTATGAATGATATATATAAAGATAGTAAGAGTAAGTTGTGTTCAAGGAAGGTTAATTATGTAACTTCTGTGGTGTGTCTTGTCTTAATAAGGCTAGTAGTCTAGATTCTTTATTAGATAGGGAATCCCTGATCACCAGGGATACTTGATGTAATGCCTATATAAAGGCCTCCTTATCAATCAATAAAGATAGAGTTTACTATCATCTATTTCTCCTAGAACACGTTATCAGCACGTTGCTCTAGCCTCCCGTTTAATAGCCCTACAAACCCTAATTCCGCAAATATTTTTTTCCGAAACCCTAAACCTTCACTCGCCGCTCCTCCTCTGCCTCTCGGCAGACCGGCCCGCCTGCAATCCTACACGCTCGCCAGCAACCTTCCCTTGCGTGCTATCCCTTGCACGCATCCCCCAGAAGATCAAGATTGCTCGCAAGCCAAGCAAGCGGCTTTTGAAGCCTAGTTCGTTATTGAGAAGAAATCAAGAAGAATCGAAGAAAACAAGGTTCCTCAAGAGTCAAGTTTTGTTTGATCAAGCTTCTCTTGAAGAGGTAAATATTTTATAAAAGTTCCCGCTTCTGAATTTTCAATAGTTGGGTTTTTGTTTTCTTCCGGGACCTTTCCGTGTCCCTGCTACCTCATCCCGATTCTATCGCTTCTCGAGACGGCATACGGGGATTTAGTCACCCCGGTGCCAACGTTTATTGGGGTAACTGTGATGTTACCGGCCACCGTTATGCTTGTGACTGTGATGTCACTGTGAACCATAACATATTCTTTTTTTTTAAAAGAAAACAAAGGGAAGATATCGATTGTGACTTGAAGTCACGTTAAGCATCGATTTATGTGACCATGATATATCTTGGCACTGTTCTAAAAGAACAATCAAACTTGATTAGTATTCAAATATACTAACGTCTCCCTGTTTGTGTTCTGTAGATGGTTGACACTCAGCGTCCAGAATTTGACATCTTGGATGTCCAAGGCAAGGAATACAAGAGGTGGATCTCAGATGTAGAGAACACCTTCATTGGTAAAAGATTTACCGCCACCATCAACCCTCCTGAGGATGAAAGCTTACACGCTTCTCCTGAACAGAAAGCACAAGCCCTGATGTTTCTCAGGCGCCATATCCATCCAACGCTCAAGAAGCAATACCTGAGGAAAACTGATCCCAAAGAGCTATGGGATATCCTCAAGGACCGCTTCGACAATGTGCATGAGGCACAACTCCCAGACCTCATGTCTGATTGGGAGCAAATCCGCTTATTGGATTTTGATTCCGTCCAGGAATATCATCAGACTATGCTAAACTTGCAATCTGATTTGAGCTTTTGTGGGGTCGAAAAGACCGATGATGATATGATGGAGAAGACTTTCACGACGTTCCCAGAATCTGCGTCCATGTTGTCGCATCAGTACCGCGATCTCCGTGAGAAAGGCACTATCAAAACCTTCAATGATTTGATGAATGTGCTTCAAAGAAAGGAGAGGTACCATGAGTTGATTCTTACCACCAATAAGAGGCCTCGAGGACCGAAATTCATTGCGGAATCTCATCAAGCCCGTGGTAAAGCTTCTAAGCAAAAGTATCAACCTCATGAACGTCAAGCACCACCACCACGTACGCCAAGAGCAACACGTGGCGGACGAGGAGGGAGAAGAGGCGCCGGCCGTGGCCGACAGCTTTCTTGGACAAGGGATGGTGGCGGCGCCGCCGCTCCCAGAGGGAGGAACAGTTTTGGTTCCGGTCCCAGGCGTGGTGGCCATACGACGAACAATGCTTCGGCCCCTTGCTTCAAATGTGGCTCTAAGAATCATCTTCAACGCGATTGCACAACAAGTAGAGAGATTCAAGCCGCTTACAAGAAACACAAACAATACACAGAACAAGAAACACACTATGTAGGAGACTTTGAGGAAGAAGAATACGATGAGGAAGATACGAACTTCGCCATCGATGACTTCCAACCTACCAAGAAACGTAGGACTCAGGAGTATGATACTCCGGATTATGAATAAGTATTTGACTTAGGTCATGAGACACATGTTCAAGTTTGATTTTGATTGTTATTTTGACATAATATAGTCAATAAATCACGACTTTGTTCGATAAGTCGTTCTATTTAGAACAACCTTGATGTACTTTTGAGTTGTCATCAATATAAATTCTCTTATTCAATGAATAATTTGATATTTTTTTTTACATCCCTATGAAAGCAAAATTGGTTCAATGCGTCCAATTCTCAATGGCATAATTATTTGAGTTCACCACAATTCTGGTGATGTTAACTCATATCTGAAATAAGATCACAAAGACAAAACGAGAGACTCGCGATCCGCCAACTTGGCCGCGATCCGCCAGGCCTCGCTCGCCATGGCGATCCGCCAACTTGGCCGCGATCCGCCAGGCCTCGCTCGCCATGGCGATCCGCCAACTTGGCCGCGATCCGCGATCCGCCAACTTGGCCGCGATCCGCGATCCGCCAACTTGGCTGCGATCCGCCAAGCCTCGCTCGCCAATGCCACTAAGCGCTTGGCCGCGACTCGCTAGGCCTCACTCGCCAGCTTGGCTCAGCACCGAATCCGGTTTTTGAAACCAACAATCGATAGCCTATCGAACAAATGCAACTTTTGCATCAATGGCTCGGCAACGACGTGTCTTCGGACTCGCCATGCTTCGGATTTAGCTCAACCGTCACATCGCATTGCCTCAATGCCTGACCGACGCTCACCACTCGCCTTGCTTCGGCTCGGCCTCAGGGTAGCTTCGGCCTTACCACAACTTCGGCTTTGGCTTGGCCCCGGCCTTTGGCTTGGCCTCGGCCTTGGCTCGGCCACGCCACCTACGACTGTGTCCGGTCTCAATCTCTGACCTAGGCTATGTTAACTCTCAATGTTGGTATTCAGTGATTAAAATATGGCTTATCTCTTTCTCTCAAGTTATGTCGATGCCATGGCTATGTTATTGGCCTTAATGCACTTCATTTTGTGATGATATATTGCTTCAGTACACTTACTTTAAAGTGTTCGCCAAAGTCTAAAGTAGACTATTGATTCAATTTACATTGTTTTTGTAGATGTATCAAGGCGAGATTGAGTGTTTGTTGGATTGTGCAACAACTCACACGATTATGAGGAATCGGCAATTGTTTTAGGATTTTACGCCAAGAGAATCATCGTTATCTACGATGACAGGAACTGGACCCGTAATTAAGGGTCGTGGCACTGCTCAATTCTTATTGCCAAATGGCACTGAAATTCGGGTAGAGGACGCCCTATATGCGCCTAAGGCGCCAAGAACCTTGCTAGCTTTCAAGGATGTGCGTGACAACGACTATCACCTCAACACTTATGTTGAAGATGGAACTGAATATCTGTTGATCACCTCCACTCAATCTATGCCCACTCGCATTGTGGAGAAGTGTAAGCGAGTTCGAAATGGCATGTATTTCACAACCATTCGAGCCAACGAATCTCATGTTGTTATATTATGTGATTCTGATGCTTATAAGCTTTGGCATGATAGACTCGGTCATCTGGGTCGTGATCTGATGATCCGTATTTTGAAATGCTCCCACGGTCATCCATTTTTCCGATCACAAAAGCATAGAGGGCGCCTCGGCCTCGGTTCGGCCGCCATGCCGTCGATAGCCGCCTCTCGGCTCCAAGGAGAGGTTCGGCCTCCTCCTGCTTCTCATGCTTCTGTAGCGATGTCTAATGCTCATCGTTCATTTTGCAAAGCTTGTTCACTAGCAAAACTTCAAGCAAGACCATCTTTTGCTATTGATAATAAACAGAATATTCCGTTTCTACAACAAATACAAGGTGATATTTGTGGACCTATAACACCAGAATGCGGACCATTTAGATATAACATGGTTCTGGTTGATGCGTCAACGCGTTGGTCACACGTAGCGTTGTTGTCCACGAGGAATGCTGCATTTGCTAAACTCCTAGCTCATATCATTAAGCTTCGGGCTCACCACCCGGACAATCCGATTAAGTCAATCAGACTGGATAATGCTGGAGAGTTTACCTCAAAGTGTTTTGATGACTATTGCATGTCAGTTGGGATTGAAGTTGAACATCCCGTGCCCCACGTTCATTCTCAGAACGGTCTTGCAGAAGCCGCTATCAAGAGACTACAGCTTGTAGCTAGGTCTCTTGTCATGGCCACAAACTTGCCAGTTTCGGCATGGGGATATGCAATACTACATGCAGCTATGCTTATTCGTCTACGACCCACAGATAGCCAACCATTTAGTGCGTACCAGTTGGTAACTGGTTACGAGCCTGATATTTCGCATCTGCGTACTTTTGGTTGTGCCGTATATGTGCCTATCACGCCTCCAGTGCGTACCAAGATGGGTCCACAACGACGATTAGCTATTTATGTTGGATATGAAGCACCAACAATTGTCCGCTACATAGAGCCTATGACAGGCGATCTGTTTACTACAAGATTTGCAGATTGTCACTTTGATGAGACATCATTCCCGCCATTAGGGGGAGATGGGGCCGCATCCGTCCCTAGTGAACGTCAGAAATTGACGTGGTTCTCTCCCACTATGTCTCATTATGATCCCCGTACGTCTCAGTGTGAGACCGAAATACAACGCATATTGGAACTACAAAAGGTGGCTGATTCGATGCCCGACTCCTTTACTGATATTGCGAAAGTGACAAGATCAACCATACTTGCTGCGAATGTACCTGCAAGGCTCAACATTCCTCGCCATGCGCGAGCACGCGCCGCCGGTCTCAGACCCGCAGCCCTAGGTGCCGTCGGCAACCTAGGCTCGGCACCTCCAAGTGGAGGGCCGGCGTCGACTTCGGATCCTCCTAGAAAGAGGGGGAGACCAATCGGTTCCAAGGACAATGTACCTAGAAAGAGGGCATGTGTCCAGGCACAAAGCGATCCGTTCATCATCGATGCTGTGACGCCGTCACACGAGATTGTCTCCGACTATACCTATGTCCAAGAATCAACTCTGAATCATCTGGGGGACGCCTCAGACTCACCGTTGATGTTGGAGAACAAGGAAATCTCACTAAACTACTTATGCATGCACAATCTTATGGAAATGAATTCCATGTATCTCGATAATGCATTCGCCTACGCCGTTGCTCAAGAAGTCATTGACGACGACGATATGGAACCCCGCACTGTTGATGAGTGTCAACGTAGGGCAGATTGGCCGAAGTGGGAAGAAGCAATACAGGCTGAACTAGACTCTCTAAAGAAAAGGCAAGTATTCGGACCGGTTGTGCCTACACCGCCGAACGTGAAGCCTGTTGGACATAAATGGGTCTTTGTCAGAAAGCGCAATGAGAATGGTGAAGTCCAGCGATATAAAGCTCGACTCGTGGCGCAAGGTTTTTCTCAACGCCCTGGAATTGATTATGAGGAGGCGTATTCTCCTGTCATGGATACTATTACCTTCCGATACTTAATCAGTTTGGTAGTCTCAGAGAGACTCAATATGCAGCTTATGGATGTTGTAACAGCGTATCTTTATGGGGATCTAGATACGGAGATGTACATGAAAGTGCCAGAAGGACTTTCGTTACCCAAGTCAAGTGAGCAAAAACCACGAAGTTAATTTGCTATCAGGTTGAGACGATCTCTATATGGACTCCGACAATCTGGTAGGATGTGGTACACACGGTTAAGTGATTACTTGATTGGGAAAGGATACAAGAATGATGAGTTGTGCCCTTGTGTGTTCATAAAGAGAACAAGTTCAGGATTTGCCATTATAGCCGTCTATGTTGACGATATGAACATCATTGGAACTCTAAATGAGATCAATGAGACCGCTAGCTATTTGAAATCCGAATTCGAGATGAAAGATCTGGGAAGGACTCGGTTTTGCCTAGGCTTAGAACTAGAGCACCGAAGTGGTGGAATCTTTATACACCAATCTGCATACGTCCGAAAGATGCTCAAGCGATTTAACATGGACAAAGTTATGCATCCTACAGGCACTCCCATGGTCGTTAGAAGTCTGGATATCAACAAAGATCCCTTTCGTCCGAAAGAAGATGACGAAGAGGTCTTGGGAGCTGAATATCCATATCTTAGTGCAATTGGAGCTTTGTTATACTTAGCTCAATGTACTAGACCAGACATTGCGTTCTCAGTGAACTTGTTAGCTAGATTTAGCTCTGCGCCAACACAACGCCATTGGGTTGGAATCAAGAACATCTTTCGATACCTTAAAGGAACCCTTGACATGGGCTTGTACTATCGATACACTCATCAGGATTCGACACCTAGTCGATCTCTTGCATCCAACAGCACATACCGTGGCTCGGATCGCCATCCGCCAGTCATATCCGCCAGGACTGGCTTTGGTTCATCCATCCGCCATCCTGCAGCCATATCCGCCAACATATCTGAACCCGAGGATGCTAAGTCGTGGTCCCGATACGGCTTTGGCGATACTCCATCCTACTCAGATACACCAAATGATGTGATGGTAGGATTTGCTGATGCTGGATATTTGTCAGATCCACACAAAGGACGTTCCCAAACCGGTTATGTTTTTACCATTAGGAATACGGCGATATCTTGGAGATCAACCAAGCAAACCTTTGTTGCTACCTCCTCGAACCATGCTGAGATTATTGCACTACATGAAGCAGTCAAAGAGTGTGTTTGGCTTCGCTCAGTTATATCTCACATTCGAGAGTCTAGTGGACTTGAGTCTACTACGATGGGACCAACTTGCATATTTGAAGATAATGCAGCATGCATTGAGCAGATGAAGTTGGGATACATCAAGGGTGACAATACTAAACAAATTTCGCCTAAGTTCTTCTACAATCAGCAGCAGCAAGAGACTTTGAATATCCAAGTGAAGCAAGTCAGCTCAGAAGATAATGCAGCTGATCTGTTCACCAAGTCTCTACCCAAATCTACATTTATGAAGCATGTAAAGCGCATTTGTATGTGTCGCTTATCCGAACTCAAAGACTGACAAACTATCAGGGGGAGTTCTCATCTAGACTTCAGGGGGAGTCTAGTTATGCATGTCTCACATACTTGTAGTTGGTGCGTTGTACTCTTTTCCCTTAGACCATGCTTTTATTTTTGCCCAAGAGATTTTTGTTTGCTGGCAAAGGTTTTAACGAGGCAACAGTTCATGCACCATTGAGGACGCGACACAAGGGGGAGTGTTCAAGGAAGGTTAATTCCGTAACTTCCGTGGTGTGTCTTGTCCTAATAAGGCTAGTAGTCTAGATTATTTATTAGATAGGGAATCCCTGATCACCAGGGATACTTGATATAATGCCTATATAAAGGTCTCTTTATCAATCAATAAAGATAGAGTTTACTATCATCTATTTCTCCTAAAACAAGTTACATTTTATTACCAAATAGCTTGTGCGCAGCTTGGATCTATACCCCCTAGCTAGCTTCTATCATATATATATATATATATATATACTGAAAATGGCACGCAGTAATCCTTGATTGGTGAAACCCGTAAAGTCGAAGTTGAATACATTAGAATTAGAATCAGTGATTCATGTTGGTTTTTTTTATTCTCTAAGGCGGGGAAATAAGGGAGATACCATAGGGTGAGATTTAAGTTTCACTTTTAGAATGTGTTTCGAAACTCTTCCATAATGTGAAGTTTAATTTCTTGCAGATGATTTTTATTTAATAATTTTCTGCTCATTTCTTGCATAAACCATTTTCATCCAATGATTTCTAACGAATTTCAAGTCAAATGTTTGTCTCAAATTTTTTGAAACCACAACACAAAATTATCATTTATTCAAGCGAAATTACGTTGCTGGAGTTTGCATAATCTTGAGGTATATATTCACAGTTACATATACACTGTTGACATTATAATTTCCAAGAGTAATTAAGACTCCCGCTTTCTCAGCTGCTTCCTCTTCATGAGTATTAAATCTTTGCCAATCCTTGATGCAAAGTTCAGATTTACTAGTACCTATAAATGGTACTGTTACAGTTAGGTAAATAGTGTTATTTTTGGAGAGAGCTTGGCCTCAAACTAAACAGAAATCCTCCATTTTCCTTCAGACATGAAAACTAAGGAGAAATTGGGATCATACCTTGTAAAAAATTGATGGGACTAAAATGTCTTCACGGATGGTATGGGCGATGCTGGAGGCTTCAAGTCCTCATACCTGTTCATTTACACTCCGTGAGGTTCATTAAGTTTCATGAAAACAACAATGATCTTAATCTATCCATTTGGAAGATTGACACTGGTCAGTACTGAAAAGCAGAATGCTTTTTGAGGCGTGTTGAAAGAAAAATATGTACTTCCCTATGTAGTAAATGGATCTTAGGAAAATCTCATCGAGCAACTATGAAACAAGTAAGCACTTACATTGTAAAAGGTGATTGTGGTTTTGGCTTTGGTTTGGTATGTTGGTCTGTGTCACTTTGTGTATCTTCTGTTGGAACGTTCGCTGTGCTGTTGACTGACAAGGTACCCGGCTGGGATCCATTATCTGCAGCAGGTGTTGAAACGGGTGATGTGGTTGGTGGACTAGGAGATGGTGATGAAGGGGGTTTGAAGTCGGCATATCTGCAAGCACCCCATAATTATAATGAAAGAAGAAAACACATACTATCCCTCTAAGAGGACATGCTAGGAAAAGAGTAACAAGAAGCGAACTACAGTCGCTCAGAAAGATGAGAACAAACAATAGACCGTCACGAAAAACTTACGCATGGTAGGGTGAATGGCTATGCTTGGGATTCTGGGGAGAAGCAGAAACACTGCTTGCCGTAACATCACTTGCTCCACTTGATTGTGATAACCCTTCTACTGGTGTTGAGGCAACTTTTACAGATGCAGAGGCATCTGGAGGAATTTGTTTAGGACCACTTGGTGTAGGTGGTGTAGGTCTTGGAGAACTAGGTGGCTTAAAATCCTCGTAACTGTCAAAAACATGTCAGCTTAAGCTCAAGTCATCACACATCTATTATGCAATAGGAGCTTTAGAAACAACTTACACGGAATAAGGTGAAAGAGGTTGTGATATTAGCACTTCTTGTGAGGGAGAACTTTTCTCATTCACATAAGTTGGTATCTCTTCTATGCCGGTTTGCTCCTCTGAAATAGCTTTTGAATCTTCCTGAGATTGGGTGGCCACTGGTGCTGAAGGCGTAGGCGATGTTGGTGGCTTCAAATCTTCATAGCTTCAAGATTAAACAAAAGTAAGGTTTCTTCAAATAAATAATCGATATTTCAAGTTAGAAATCAATGGCCCTGTGATATAAGTTGGCTTACGCAATATAAGGAGATGATGGCTGTTTTACCAGCACTTCTTCTGTAGCCGGTTCTTTCTCAATGGGAGTGCTTGGTTTCTCAGATGTGACACTCTTAGAAGGTTCTGGATCAGAAGCAGCAGCAGCAGCACCAACAAATTCCTAATGACACCAAAAAGAACTTTAGTTTGGCTCTGGTAGTCCTAGCAATTTGCATCGGTGCTATTATGATATTTTCTGATGATGAAATACATTCCTAAGTAGAGAACCTATCCATCCAGATGCACCATCTCATGTAGAGAACTAATTATTCCTTAGCTAGTAAGACCCCAAAAGGGAATCAATTCATTCCGTAAGTTGGGGAAAATGCATTCCATAAGATCCCCACACAAGCTTCATTCTCTTGTTAAAGAATTCATCCAGAAAAGCTTCACAAAACGGAATGTTGCAAAGTTGTTTCGTTTTATTACCAGGACAGTGAGTTTCATATTACCAGTCTAAAGCTCTAATTTAAACAGATCTCTTAGTGGTGTAGTGATCACAATAAAAGAACACTCCTGGAATCCAGTGCCCATAATCTCAAGGCTCTCAGATCAAATTTTTTCTGAACAACTTGAACTGTTTTTATTTGACAGCTAAAAAGGACCAAATTCTTTAATCATTAAATGTCAACAAAACAAAGGAGCAACATACCTTTGGTGCGTAAATGTCAGAGCGTTGAGACGGTATCTTTTCCAAAAGTTCCTCTAGAGGAGTCAATGGAGCAGTTGTTTCAGCAACTACTTCAACTACTTTGAAGTAAGAAAGACCAGGATTTTTGGCAATGCTTGCCATGAGCTCTGCTACCTGTATCCATCGAAAAAAGTGTAATGTTGATTGATGAAATTCAGGTTTCTCGGATCATAATGCAGATATTCTTCACTATCAATAGTTCCAAACTAAATGGGACAGTAAAAGGAGATCAGGTATCAAAAGATGGAAATAGAATATGTTGTATGAGTAAAACCAATTCTACATGTTACATACATAAAAACTACTTAAAATATGAACTTGTACTTCCAGAAAAAACTACATTTGTGCATGAAAACAATGGCTGTCATCATGAGGAAAACCAATACAACATAAAAGTCTACCAGACTGGCATAAGAACTTATGACTCTACCATTTGAAATTTTAGTGGGACTGTTTCCTTGAGGATTATTGTCAATTTTTTTTCCATAACATAACGAATGAATATCTTGTCAAGATTTTCATTAAAAAGAGAAGAATTACAGGCTCAATGTAACATTTGATTTATTACCAGTGATACGATAATGTGGTTAAACAAAATGCTGTGCCGTAGGCATTTTCCAATAAAATCAACTACAACAGTAACAGTAATATACATTAACAATTCAAGAAATCCTTTTTACACAGAAACACACAGCGAAACTTCACAAGAGGCACGATAGAGAATGCAGTAAGTTTCTCATTTTCAGAAGAAAAGGTGTGGAGAAAACAAAAGGCAAGAAAAGAAGTAGGATTTGAAGCCAGAAAAAAAAATTATTCTCCAGGATTATTTTGCATTGCGATAATGCTGTGGTTTATAAAACATATTCAGAGGTTGATGCTGAAGACAGAAACTTTGAGCAAACTTCACGCAAAAGTACCTGCAAGTTCGACACTTGACCACCAAATAAAGTATCTTCCGTTGAGAGAGTAATGTTATGAGTTTCCTTGTAAGCATCAGTGGGCCGTTCCATTCCACCGGGTCTCACTATCTGAGAAGACCAACGTTAAGTGTTGAAAGCACCTATAACCTCTGAATTCCATTACTTAAACACTCACAGTGTAGGGAAGTCCACTGGCTATTAGTGCCTCTTCTGCCTTTCTTTTCCAAATTAGGACGCCCCAAAATAAACTGTCAAAAAGGAAGAAAGAAGAAAAAGTACCCCAGTTATCTCAATTCCAGAGGCGATTTTAAAAATGACACATCTCTAATGTTCATTAAGCATAAGAAATGATAAAGTCTTGAAAACTTACTTAAGAATAGCTGCGGGAAATCCAACCTTGTTTGTTCCCAGAGATGTGAGCAATATGAAGTGGTTAACTTTTGCATCAGTTGCTGCACATTGATAACTGAAGAGTCAAACTTTTTCATACTTTTTGTTTAAAATTAAACCACTGGTTAAGTCAAGTCAAGAACAACGATAAAGTAAATATATTATTAATAGAAATATTAATCACCACCCAGTGCACCAAACTCTACTCCACCTTCCCATGTAATATTAATGGAAAAACAATCAATTAACCATATAAATACACATTAAGCTCTTGCTGGGTTATGGGAAACTGCATTTATATTACATGTTCCAGGCAAAGAGAATGAGTGATTCTGAGTGATTCAGGATTAATGGTTAAGATTACGAAATACCACCTAAGATCGTTTCAGCGCAGTTTAAACGACATATTTTGAGAAGAGTTGAAATAATCAACAAGCTTATGCAGAAAGAGGGTAAAATAGAGAACAACAAGCATGTTTGTTTTCATTTTGCCTTTAACTGGATAATTACATCATCCAAGGCGATGATTGCCACTAAACTTGTATGATTATCTAAAAAAAAGTGTTCCAGTAAAGAGTCGTACATGCTAATCACTATATACTTTACAACATACGAAGTGATAATTACAGGCTACCAAATGATTGACTTGCTTACCTGCCTCTATAAGATTTTTAGTAGCCAGATAGTCAATCCGGTATGGTCCGGTAATATCAAAAATCTCCTTCTCGCTTGCACCAATGCAGCACAAGACCACTGAGGCATTTCCCAATGCTGGTCCAATCTGATCTTGTTTCTCTAAGTCGCACTCCACAATTTCAAGCTTTTCTACAGCTGGGCTAAAGACCAAAGGTACCTGTTATTTCCTAGAAGAATCATAAATTGTAAAAGCTAAAATCTCATTTTTAAAACCTATATTGTCTTTGGTTTTCACTTTTTCCTCTTGCTTTGATAGTTTACAATAGGATGATGCAAGACGAAATTGATACTAGTAAGCTTTTAATCTTACGTTGGCTTCCTTGGCTTGCACTGTCAACATCAAGCTTCATTTGCTTAACACTCTGCAGAAATTTTTTTAATTAGCATAACTCTGATTAAATGAAAAGTGGTGGGAAATAATGTCGCAATAACAGTTGTACTTGCACAAGGGTGGCTGCTCTCTGAGCACTCCTGACTCCAGCTCTGACTTGAAACCCAAGTTTCAAAAGCTCCCTGCATACGACAATGAATGCTTAGCAATTCTAATCTACCAATTGAACCATATTTTTAAATAAAGATGGAGTTGAAGTAAATATAAACCTTACTGCTCGTGAACCAACTTTACCAGTAGCACCAGCGACAAATACCACATTCTCATCTTTCAGACCCACTTTTCCCGTAACCTCCTCAAAGCGGGAATTTTTTGTGCCTAGCGAAAGTGATAAAATTAGGTTACAAGTTGGTGGTGAAAGAAGTAGAGTGCTTTTACCAATTTCCCACATAAGAAGATAATAGGGTCACACATGCTGTCGGAAGCATAAGTCACTTTCTTGTGCTGTATACTTCCTCACCATAATGTTATCATGCAAGATGTAGCCTATTTTCAGACAGAAGAGAGTAACTACGTATCTGGTTTACCTATGTCTCACATCCTATAAGGGAAGCTAGTGCTTGATTACAATGACTAGTTTGATAGTACAACAGCTGCCATAAACTCATTTATTTGCTGCATTTGTGATATGAAGTTTCTAGAGATAAATCTCTCAAAGTTGAAATCGACTAAAACTATCACCGTGTAGACTGTAGAATTTCCACATCATTAAACTTCCGGAGTCAAATTTGAAAAATCTCCGAGAATGCAAATGACCTTATTTCAGTTACTGGAACCTTGTACTACTAAAAAATAATAGACTGCCAGATTTCATGTTACCTGAGATGTCTTGCGAAATAGTCCAAATTTTACTTCAAAAAATTGTCTTTCTGTACCCCTACATTGCAAACCTACCACTAATGCAAGTAGATAACCAACTTTGCAGACAAATATTACTTCAATCTTCCATGCCTCCATATAATAGCTGGACAACTTAGAATTTAGAAACATGATGTAGCTTAAACAGTAAAATCTACTGCATTTTGCAGATGAGATCATATCATTGCTAGAATTTTGCAACTACAGGGGAAAATATATATTAGATAAAATCGCAAACATTTGAAAATCTAGAAAGGAGAGGAATCATAATATAGCAAAATCAAGGATCATAATATGAAAGTAATGAAACCAAACCATCAACTATACCAAACCAACTTTAGTTCATGTGTGGAAGAAAAACAAACCCATTTCCAGAAAACATTGAGAACAGTAATCACATACCTGAAGCTTGAGCCTTGATACGAAGAAATCCAAGCCTTCTGACATTTGGATACCTCTTTGAATTGGAAATCCTGAGGACCTGACCACGTAGAAAAGGGTTGTGTTTAAACCCATTATGGGATAAAGAGGAGGGTACGGTGGTTACAGTTGGTGACTGCAAGGAGCAAGCTTCCATTGCAGTAGTGGAAGAACTCAAGGGCGAAGTCCCAGTGTTGAAAAATCGAAGAGACATAAATGGTTTTATTATCTGTTGGTACTTTCTTTGTTTGGCAGATGTGGAACTCTCCACAGTTCATAGATATGATGGACCCCGCGTAAAATTTCCTCCATCAGATTGTGGCTGGCTTCTCCCATTGTTATGTGGGCTACATTTTTTTTCCTTCTTCTTCACAACAAAATTATAAGGATTCTTTTACTGCAAATGTCAAAATAGAAGGGACCTCTTTTACTGCACCGAATTTTTCTCTTTTTATTTTTACTTTTATATTTCAAAGAAGTTAAGAATTGCCCTAAGTAGGGCCCCTAACCAATTGAGATAGAATTGCCCTAAGAAATGCCCTAAGAAGGGCCCCTAACCAATTGAGATAGATACATCAAAATGTCAATTTGCTCATCTTAGAAAGCAAGTTTACCAAGTGAACGTTTTTACTTTCTGGGAATTACTGCATATTTAATTGTAAAACACACTTGTATATTTACCATTACGACTCCAGATCTTTACTTATAACATCTCCCTTGTGTTGCAATTACCAATAGTCCTATGTCGGAAAATTATGGCCAGAATTGAGCCAGCGGTGACACTCATATAATCGATTCAGAGCGCACAAGAAGGAAGAGAACGACACCCACCAACAATTAAAACACATGCAGACCGAACATCTCCATATATGTAGTTATGTACAATGTGAGTTTGAGATCTAAGCTTTTGATTCTTAAATCACGAAAGAAGAAGCTGAGGGAATCATATTGTTCATATATATGGTGAGCATGGCGTGGCCAATCGTATTTGCTTTTCCACCACCAGAATCTGTGTTCGTCACAGGCATGTCAGTAATCAGCTTCAGCTTGGCCAGTGCCGGAATCTCAGAGATGAGAGGAAAGAACATGCAGTATTCCAAGTTTTGGAGGCAGAGCAATCAATCCGATTCTCAAAAATCGAAGCCAATTTACATATCTGGTAGACGAGGCATGCAAATTGCCTATACTCCCGCATTTCTTGCTGGTCTCACATCTTTGGTGTTCTTTCCACATAACGATGATATCAGATATCTGTTGCTCTCCTCAGCTCTAACCATTCATTTCCTCAAACGACTATTCGAGGTATTTCCAAGTATTATGTGAGAAGGGTACAATGCTTCGTACATTAACACTCTGGTCGATATAGATGTTAACCCCCTTGATTCTGCAATTATGCTAAACCAACCAAGCCAGAAGCTTAATGGTATTTTTTTCTTTTTTCCTTTTGTTTGTGTCCCTTTTTTTCCTTCTGGTTTATAGTTGGTGTTTCTTTTAACATACAAATTTATCAATCTCCTAGATTACTAGTACAGTACATATGGTATCGCTTAAGTACACGTATATATAGTTACGCTAGAATTACAAAGTTCAACTGGGAAAATCTTAGAGGTACGCCCTTGTAGATCTATCACGACAAAACGAAATAGGTCTCAATCGAACATGATATGCATGAAAATTCCTTGTTGTTCGTGGAAATTAACTACTGTCACCTGCTGCTTAATCTTGTTTAATATTTTGTAGGTTCAATTTGTTCACAAGTACAGTGGAGGGATGGCCCTTGATACTGCGATTCCTATCTCTCTCAGTTACTTCTTGTCTACTGCCACCATGGTCTACGCTCAGCACCTTACTATAACCCAAGGTCTGCCAGAGCCACCAATTGATTTGAAGTTCTCTGGAATTCTATTATTTTTAGTTGGGATATCTGGTAATTTCTACCATCACTACCTTCTTTCCCAAATGAGATCATCATCCTCTTCGTCTCCATCAAACTCGAAAAGCGATGATGATAACCATTATAAGATTCCAAGGGGTGGATTGTTTGAGCTAGTGGTGTGCCCTCACTATCTCTTTGAAATCATAGGATTTGTAGGGTTCTCGTTTATATCTCAGACCTTGTATGCACTCTCCATGGCGGTCGGAACAGCGCTCTATTTGACTGGTCGGAGCTATGCTACAAGGAGATGGTATCTTTCTAAGTTCAAACATTTTCCTCAAAATGTCAAGGCTCTTATTCCATATCTTTTATAGATGTATGCTTGCATGTTTGTATCAGACTATTTGTTAGTATTATGTTAAGAGTTTTCAGAATTGATCATGTTTACTGAATATTGAGTACTGCACATGAATATAATCCAGGCTAGAGTAGTTTCGATTCGAATATCAAGGTACCAAAACATACAATAGACGACTATCAAGGTAGTGAAGGTACCATATCAAAGTTTATCCCTAGATAAAAATACCTGGTCATCAAAATAAAAATAATTGAAGTAGACAAGAGAAGGTGCATGACCTCAGTGTCTTCGTTTATTAGGCAACCACCGGTAGTAAACTGGTAGAAAATAAAGTCTTCATCCGAATCCATTACCCATCATTCTCATCTCCAATTCGATACTTGTACACTCAGAATTTGAGTTGGTCAATCAAGAAAGAAGACGAAGAAGCTGAGGGAATCATGGGGTGGCCAATCATATTTGTGTTTGCACAACCAGCTTCTCTATTCATCACAGCTATGTCAGTCATTACCTTCGCAGGGTTAGCTAATGCCGGGTTCTCGGAAGTGAGAGGAAACCACCTTCAGTATTCCAAGTTCTGGAAATCCGGTTCTCAGAAATCAAAGCAAATTTACATTTCTGCTAGAACAGGCATGCACATTGCTTATACTCCCCCATTTCTTGCTGGTCTCACATCGTTGGTCTTCTTCCCTCATAACGATGATATCAGATACCTACTGCTCTCTTCAGCCCTCACCTTCCATTTCCTCAAGCGACTTTTGGAGGTACCATTACTTCTAACTTTACATCTCAATTGAGTTGATTCCATTTATGCACGTCATGTGTTTGTTTTAATGTCTAAAAGAAGCGTATTCTGCTACTATCGAGTTAAGAATGTTTACATTTGCTTGAGTAGTTGAGTTAGAGAGTCTAATTATTAAGAATAAGAAGTATATATCACATTTGGAAAGGAGGGCTTGCAATAGAAGTTATAAGGATCTGTGCCTCTCTAACTATTATCAAATCCTCTCTAAACTCTTGGATTATTTCCAGCCGATAACCCAACATCAACAAACCTAATGTTAAGGAGGGAGTGTAATCAGAGTAAACTAATCGTACTGATACAGTGCTATTGCAGCTGCATTGGCTGCTCACAAGTACACTGATCATATAACAGTGAGTAATTCCTATTGTTGCCAAAGGTGTTGAAGCCATTATGTTGTTGCGTAGTTTGTGTAATCAAAACACCATTCTTCAAGGGGTCCTAAAATCCATGAACTTAGCTTAACTTTGTTGTACAGACCCACTTACTAACTTATTAGTGCTAGCCTCCATCATTATCTTGAAAAACAGACACCCCACACTTGATGCCAATTTCCATTACTAGCTAAAATTTTAAACTTATCATCAAGAATTACTCCTTCTGATAGTATTGGCTACAAAGATATAGTGACTCAGATAATGTAGAAGAATAAAATGAAATTGGTTCCCCAATACCCAAATTCTTACCACTTTGTCATCCACATATAAAATGAAAGAATGTGTAAATTGCAAAAGCCATTGAAAATGGAGGAGATGAGTAACAGTCATCATGGAGAAGACCATTGCTGACGAGTGTGAGCAACTGAGCAACATATATATATATGTACTATAGTCTCACTCGACGGTTGACTAGATCTCCCAGCCTCCGTTGTTGTTGGTGGAAACTACGTCCCTTTCTGCCATTTACTATTATTCTTAAAGCTTTCTTTGGTCTTGTTTAACTTGTAGGCTCAGTTTGTTCACAAGTACAGTGGAGGGGTGGCGCTTAATTCTGGGATTCCTATCACTGTCAGTTACTTCATGTCTACTGTGACTGCAATTTACGCTCAGCACCTTACTATAACCCAAGGGCTACCGGAGCCACCTATTGATTTGAAGTACCCTGGAACTCTATTGTTTCTACTTGGCATATCTGGTAATTTCTATCATCACTACCTTCTTTCCCAACTGAGATCATCATCCTCTTCATCTCCGTCGCACTCACAAAGCAATGACGATAAGGATTATAAGATTCCAAGGGGTGGATTGTTTGAGCTAGTGATATGCCCTCACTATCTCTTTGAAATCATAGAATTTGTGGGGCTCTCTTTTATTTCTCAGACCTTGTATACATTTGCCTTCGTGGTCGGAACAGCATTCTATCTGATAGGTAGGAGCTATGCTACTAGGAGATGGTATCTTTCTAAGTTTAAGCATTTTCCCCAAAATGTCAAGGCTCTCATTCCATATCTTTATTAGATGTATGCATGTTTGTATCAGGCTATATGTTATCATGTTGGATATTTCAGAATTAGTCCTGTTTACTGGATTATGCAAATCTAAATAAATGAAGCTCTCTACAAAATTATTTCAACAACTCAACTATCTGCTTCTACATAGATTTTTTTTTTTTTTTTTTAAATAGTTCTGCTTTTACATAGATGAACTGTCCTTGTTTCTGAATTTGCTGACTTCTCTGCCGGGTCTATATTGGAATCAGGAATAGCTTCCAATAAAACTTCACAAATTATCGTTTCGAATATGTAAAATGTAAACTCATTAATCTTATTCAACCAACAATAGTAATATTCGGATTACATAGGATAAACATGCAAAACAGCTAATGCTGAACTGAATGGAGTCCTAACAGACATGTAGCTGGAAGCGACAAACCGGACAACTATCATTTTCTTTCAGCCATTTCTCTATGCATTCCTTGCCATGAAACACATGAGAGCACGGCATACAGAAAACGTCATCTTCTTCTGCAACAAACTCATCCAAACATATGCTGCAGCAGCTCTCACTCTGACCTATGATCTTACGCCTGTTTCTACTTTCTTGGTATTGATCCTCCTCAACCTCCTCTTCTTTCACCACTCTGACCCTCTTGAGCATCCTCTTTCTTAGTTCCCTTGCAATTAGTTCTTGTTGACAAACCAGAAAATGTGTCAGCTTCATATCGACACTCAAGGCCGGTATTTTCCGATCACTACTGTCGGAACCCAATGATTCAATCTCTTTGTTAAACTTTTCGATGATCTTATCCACGATTTCGTCTTGATCTTCCTCGTTAACCTTGAGTGAGTCCAGACCATTATAGAGATAGTCCTTCCACTCGCCATCTTCGTCGCTTTTGAATTTGACAAGAGTGAATCGACTTACATGCGGCTCTTCTTTCTTGATAGAATGTTGGACTTGGGTATCAATGTTATCTTCTGCGGAGCATATGCAATATCTATGATGCTCGGCTTAGTCGAACTTAACGGCAAGCACAGGCTGAGAAGGGTCTTCCACATACTGGTCAGGTTTGTCGAAGGTGTTTACTTCGTAGGTGAAAATAGTCATGAAAAGATTATATCCTTCCATCGCACCCATACCTGAAATTCCAAATGGGTGTTCTTTATTATATGTGTAGCCAGCTAGATTTGGGAAAACGAAATGGAGTCCTAATCCTTACGTAGCATGGATTCAAAATAAAAAATCTTCTAATTGGAAGAAAACCAAATCCCTGAACGTAGAAGTTTATTTAGAGTCCCATAATCACCTGGATCATTAAGTGAGCATAAAATAATAAACAACTTAATCGATGTGATCATGAGTCGGTTTCATAGCCTTTTACTGATCACAAGTGAGGGACTAATGTCATTAAATTGAACAAAAAAATTCTAACTCATGATCTTGAAAATTTTTTTTTTCTTCTTCTTTTTCAGGATGTTCAATTGAATTTGTGGTTTGTCTTAAAATTATTTGTGATTTTTCAGTGAACAGAAAAAACAATATTTGTTGCTTCAGACAGATAGAAATACAACATGCAATCCGCATATAATGGTTCTTTACCCGGTCCGTTATTTTTCATAACAATTGGCTGTAACCCATACATCAAACATGAAAAATCAACACCATTTCAAAAAAGATATGAAAAATCAACAAAACGAGCTAGCTACCATACGTCTATATATCAACACTGAAATATAGAAAACCGTAAGAGATTCATACCAAAAGTCAGAACGAAAATAATGGACTTGTCTCCGGCTAGCTAGCTTATTGTGCATAAAAGGTTCCACAACCTGAAAAGAAAGAATGAGTGTTCGAGTAGTGGGGAGTACTCAAGAGGATTTGATATCAATGCGATAGAGGGGAAACCTAGCTCTATTGTTTATATGTTTAAGTTCATGGAATATGATCAGTTTATAAAGAAAAAGATACCCATTCACACACAGCTAGAAGTGCAATAGGTATATTGTTTTTTTAACAGAATTAAAAGGTTTTCCATATTCATATCATGAAAATAATAGGAAAAACAATTTCCATATTTCTTCTGGATATTTGAACTGTGAAATTACAATATATGGAATGTCTTACCTCCTGTTCTTCGGGTTAGATTTCGTTCACATTATCACAACTAAACATAAAAGTACTAGGTTCGTAAATGAACTTACGGAGTCTAATTTTAGAAAACTCTCGTTTATGTATAAAGTTAAACTGAGATTTTTCAGTTCAACTGCTAAAAATGCCGGAAAAATTATTCACATCCATGTTAGAACCAATCAGTATTGGGAATACAAAGTGTGTGTGTGTATATATATATATAGACCCATTCTACTAAGGGATCCCTTATTTTGTCCATTTTAAGGAATCGATCATTTAACCTACTTTTCGATCACATATTAACATCTCCACCGTTCAACTTTCATGTTTATATGAGTAGATCATATTTGGAAATTTTCATTAAATTTGATAATCATTAGAGTATTAAAAATTGAAATTTACAAATAAAAACATGAACGGTTCAGCTTTGACAGATTTCATACGTCCATTAATTTCATCTAGTTAGATGCCTTAACGATCACCACTTTGGCTAAACATTTACAAGAATGATCTACAATACAAACCTAGTAATTGAACGGTGGAGATGTTAAAATGTGATAAAAAAAAAAGTTGGTCTAATAACTGATCCCTTAAAATGGACAAAATAAGGGATGCCTTAGTGGAAGTAAACCTAGTCAACGGGCCGGGCCGGGCTTTACAATGTATTTTAGAAATAGCGGGTCGGGCCGGGCTTCTTTAGAAATTCTAGGATCCAAGCCCATCCAAATAAGGCGGGCTTGACAGGCTTTTGCGGGCCGGGCCGGATAGCCCTCAGAAGTTTGAGGCTGGGCTGGGCTTTAATTCAAATAAATAAATATCAGAGATTATTTTTCAAAAAGGGTTTGGAACCCGGCATTATCACCGGGAGGCTCATCCCCACGCCTATATATATATATATATATATATATATATATATATATATATATACAATCATAATAAGTACAATCATAACAATTAGAAGATTATACTCAAGTGTACAGCTTTTCGAAACAACTATATAAAAGAAGTCAAATTTATAAAAATGCTATGAAATAGAATTTGATCGTTATGATGAAATACGGTGATGGTAAAAAAATCACTTAAATCCGACAAAATTAGAGCCCCGATCGATGCGGTCAACCTTATTTAAACTTATCTCTCACTCTATAGGGTAGAGTGCTGGGCCCCGAGGCCGGGTGCTGGTGAGCCGGTCCTGGTCCTTGGGCCGGACCCTGGTGCACTTGCTGCGGGTCTGTGGGCCTGCTGTAGCCTCTCTGCGGCTACTGTCAACAAGTCCCCCAAGTTCCCAGTCAAGTGCAATCTTGAATGGGGACTTAAATCTGTCTTGCTCTTGTCCCGCAGGCCCGCATGGTTACCAACCTACTGGTGCCCAGTCCCCCAAGTCCGCGTTAAAGATTGGGCGTGACCGAGGTGAGTACCTGTTACCGATGGGAAGCAATAGTTTATAAGCATACTTGTAATATCAGTACTGTGGTCAGGTATTGTTATGTTATGAGCATGGAGCCGGGTGGAACCCGGAGAGTGTATGAGATAATGCCAAGATGCCATGCAATAGATGTGTGCATGGAATGATAATGAGGCGTTGAAATCCGCCATGCAAGAGATTTGTGCATGGGATGATAATGAGGCGTTGAAATCTGCCATGCGAGAGATTTGTGCATGGGATGATAATGAGGAGTTAAAATCCGCCATGCAAGAAATGTGCATGGAATTTCGGCCGGGCACTCTGCCCTATCGGTACGAAGCGGAGCTTCACTGGGTCACAACTGGGCGATCTGCCAAATCGAAACGGAGCGGAGTTCACTGAGCTTATACCGGGCGATCTGCCAAAGCGGAGTTCACTGAGCCTCTACCGGGCGATCTGCCAAAGCGGACGGGGTGAAGTTCATGGGACCTCGACCGGGCGTTCTGCCATATCGAGACGAGTCCCAGGTGAACTTCAGTACTGGACCTCGACCGGGCGTTCTGCCATATCGAGACGAGTCCAGGAGTATGGGAGCTAAACCGGGCGTTCTGCCATATCGAGACGAGTCCCATATTGCTAGGCTGCAGGGAGATTACCCCGGTGTTGCGGGCTGTTTGAAGCACCGGTGAACACTTGCTAGTTCTTCTCAGCTTGTGTTGAATAAGCGTTGAGGTAAGGGGGGTGGCATTGAGGTGACAAGGCTCGCCGTGTAGCCCCATGTTGATCGCCTTTCAATGCGATGCAGGGTTTTTATCCTGCTGGACAAGAGTACATGGGTTAGATGTAAACTCGCCCGGGTGTATAAAGCCCATGTCGGTCGAATGTTCTCATGACCGGGGTCAGCCATGGTACCGGGCGGAACAGTACCGGGCGTCCTGCCATATCGAGACGAGTCCCCCAGTGAAATGTCATGGGGCCGGGTGGATTCCCGGTAGGGGGGTGGCGTTGAGGTGACAAGGCTCGCCGTGCAGCCCCCGTTTGCCGCAGCTGGTGCGATGCAGGGTTTTTATCCTGCTGGACAAGCGTACATGGGTTAGATGTAAACTCACCCGGGTGTATAAAGCCCAAGCCGGTCGAATGTTCTCATGACCGGGGTCAGCCATGGTACCGGGCGGAACTCGACCGGGCGTCTTGCCATATCGAAACGAGTCCGCCGGTGATATATCATGGGGCCGGGTGGAGCCTATTCCCAAAATATGCTCTCGAGCCGGTTGGATGCGTCGTAACCGGTGGGCGGAACTCGACCGGGCGTCCTGCCATATCGAGACGAGTCCCCCAAGAGAGATGTAACTGGGTGGACCTCGACCGGGCGACATGCCATATCGAGACGAGGTCTCCAGTAGGATGGTGTGCAGCCGGTTGAATGATACCTAACCGCGAACTGCTACGGACCGGGCGGATCTCGACCGGGCGACATGCCATATCGAGACGAGTCCTCCGGTGAAATGCAACGAAGAAGCCATGCAGCCGGTTGAATGATCATAACCGTGAACTGCCATGGTGCCGGGCGGACCTCGACCGGGCGACATGCCATATCGAGACGGGTCCTCCATTGCTCATACCCGGATGGATACTGTCGAAGCGGTTGGATGATTACCACCGGTGAGAGGTCTTCAAGATATACGAAGAAGCCATGCAGCCGGTTGAATGATCATAACCGCGAACTGCCATGGTGCCGGGCGGACCTCGACCGGGCGACATGCCATATCGAGACGGGTCCTCCATTGCTCATACCCGGATGGATACTCTCGAAGCGGTTGGATGATTACCACCGGTGAGAGGTCTTCAAGATATACGAAGAAGATGGTATGCAACCGTGGGATCTAGGGAAGTGTGGGAGGGCCTGACTCCTCGGTTCCCGCTCCTACCTTCCTGTCGCCAGCGTGTGGGACAAGTGGCTGACATGCATTTAAGGAGGAAGTCCATCAGTCCCGTCAGTTATGATGGCATGGGCAGTTTACCAATGCTGGGACACGTGCCAGCAGGGGGCGGTCTTGAGATGGAGGGCCTGGATTCGCAGGCGTTTGAGTTGCTCTGATTACTTGTTTTGGAGGGATTTTGATTGCCCCGGTGTTGTTCTTGTTTTTGGCTTTGTTGTTTTGCGGCGGGGAGGAGGGATCTCTGTCGCTGACGGGACTGCTCTGCGACGAACTTGGGGAGAGGCCGTAGAAGGCGGTGTTGTAGCCTGTTGCTGACAAGTGCTAGGGTTTTGTTTTCTTCCCCTAGGTTAAGATGTCATCTTCAGGTTCTGACCGGGCTTCCGAATCGGCTGCCAGGGGTCCCCTCTTGCATGATGCAGAGAGGTTGGACGACTGGCTCAGTTCGGAATCCCCGGAGACCGAAGTCGCCGACTGCTCCGGGAGCAGGGTTTCCGTCCTCCTCTTCGTCTTCCGGGGCCGAATCCTCGGAGACTGAAATACCGCACGGGGTGCGCCTTACAGATGCTCCGGCCGCGAGCTACACCATTGGCAGAGGGAAGTATGCTGTGGTGTGTGATGAACCGGAGGGTAGCATGACCCCTGGAGAGATTGCAGCGTTCCGGGAAACGTGGGGTATCCCGGATGAAGTTCTGCTGCGGCCCCTGAACCCTAGAGAGTCGGCCTGCAACCCGGAAGCAGGTTGGGTTGCCGCGCATCAGGACCAGTTCCGGCATGGACTCTCGCTCCCTCTGCCAAACTTCGTGCAGTATATGCTTAGTGCGCTGCAAGTGTCGCCCGTGCAGCTTCCTGGGCTCCAGTGGAGGCGACTACTGAGCCTCGGCTGCTTGTACGAGTTTTCCGTGATGAATATACCAACGGTAAACGAGTTCCGGGCCTTGTATAGGTTGTCGTACTCCAGGAAGCAGGGGTCCCGGGGTTGCCTGTCCTTCAATGCCCGGAAACCTCCACCGATCGTCACCAATATGCCTTCATGGGTAGACAACAGTTGTAGAAAGAAGGTGGTGATGGTGGGCGGGAGGTGGCAGGCGAGGAGTAAAATGTACTGGGTTCCTGGCGCCTTCCAACCCATTGGCGACCAGTCGTTCGAGCTATCCGATCTAGAGCATGAGAGGATCTCGACCATACTCGGATGCTGGGACGACCTGGAACGGAGTTCTTTCAACTTCATCCGGCGAGAAGTGCTGGAATATTGCCAACTTGGGCGGGGTCCCGGTGCGTAGGAAGCCCTTTAGCGGTGATACCTTGTGCTAGTTTTGAAAAATGCTAACTGTTTGCCTGCCTTGCAGGTGCATCTTCCCGGGCGGCTATCAAGCCCGAAACCACTCTTTCAATGGACGGGGAAGACCTCCTCAACAAGCTGAAGGAGAAAGGCGAGACCGTCTCGCGGACGTCGGTGGACGAGGAGTCCGGCCGGCTCACGACTCATGCGGAGCCGAGGGCCATGGACGTTGATGACGGCGCCTATGTCCTGAAGCGGGTGAAGACCCATCATACCGCGCCCCATGGGGTGCCTGGAAGGGGCAAGAGCACCGGGGGGTCCGTTAGGGTTCCCGGTGGAGTGAACAGGATCCCCAACCGGCCGGTGTCTGTGCCGCACGTGGCTCGCGTCGCCCCGGTAAGCGCACGATCTTCTTCTCCGGAAGGCCGGGGAGAGAAGCGGAAGGGTGGGGACATTCCTTCCTCCGCGCTGGTGATGCTCACTGGTGGGTCGGCACGGGAGAACCTGGCCAAACGGTTTAGGATAACCAGCGGCGCGCAAGCTAACTCCGCCGGGGAGAAGGCCGCTGCTGTTGCCCGGCAGAGTAGTCCCGTGACTGCGAAGGCACCGGGGGGAAGCCCGGACAGTGCACTCGCCCGGCAATTGGCGGCGGACTTGGCCGGTCTTGGTCTGGACAGAACCGGGGTTGCTGGCGTCCTGGCGGGCGGGAATCGCCCAAAATGCAAGGAATCCGTCCTCCGGGTAAGTACCGCACGGTATCACTACACTGCTTGTAGCTTGTTTTCGTCTGCGGCTTGACTAACTGTCCTTGATGTTGTGCAGTTGCTGTACAGTCTGTACCAACCGGACGCGAGCGAGGAGCTGTCGGAGATGAAGAGACAGATAGCTGCTTTATCGGAGGCCCGACAGCGCCTGGAGGTGGAGAAGTCTCGCTCGGATCGGGAGAAGGCCAGATCGGAGGAGAGGGCCAAGAAGCTGGAGGAGCAGAACCGGAGCCTGGAGAAGGAGAGGGCCGAGCTGGAAGCCAAGGTGGACGAGCTCCAAGTGGGAGCTGCCGCTCTGCGCGCCGCTTCTGCTGCTCCGACCGGGGAAGATGACCCGGAACTCTACGAGCGGGTCATTCTCAAATACCGTGAGAGCGATCAGTTCCTGGAGTTTCTGGTGAAGACCAGGGAGGAGGGCATCTCGGATGCGTACACGGAATGGGCGGGGAAGGGATGGTTAGACACTTCCCTGATGCCGACTGCTGCTGAAGGAGATATCCATGAGCAGTCGGACATCCATCAGGGAAGTGGTGGAGGGGCAGCCGGAAGAAGCGCTTCGCTCGGACTTGGATTCTTCTACCAACGGTGCCGAGTTTCCCCGAGCCGGAGTCAACACCGGAACTGAGGCCGACGACGAGGGTACCGCAGGAGAGGCTGGCGGATTGCCTGCTGAAGGCGGAGTCGTGTCTCCTTAGGATTTTTCTTGCCCTTTCCTTGTAATCTTTCCAGATCGGTTACTGCTTGTATACTTGCTTGAATATGAATATACTGGAACTGGCAGAGCCGGTGAAATTTTCTCAAAATTAGTTTGCATATATATATGTTCTTACAACGGTTGAACCGTGAACTATGCCAAACTAACCGCTCGGGGCTAGCGGGT
This sequence comes from Potentilla sterilis, assembly GCA_963682095.1. Taxonomy (NCBI): domain Eukaryota; kingdom Viridiplantae; phylum Streptophyta; class Magnoliopsida; order Rosales; family Rosaceae; genus Potentilla; species Potentilla sterilis. Next base: position 44,861,713 of record OY821757.1, on the reverse strand, counting down.
TTACCAGGCCTGGTCACGTTCCCGGTCGGGGTCTGTTCTTCTTTCCCCTACATACCGCTGGAGTTGGCTGTTATCGATCAAACCCTGCACCGCTGTCTTGAGAGCGCAGCACTGATTTGATCGGTGAGTGGCCTCATCATGATAAGAGCAGTACTTGCCCGTCTGCGCCGTTGTAAGTTTCCCCTTCGGGTACTTTCTCTTGGGTGGTGGGGGAATGACGCTCCCGTTCTCAAGTAGGATATCCTCGTAGGAAGCGGTGAGAGCGGTGAAGACTTCTTGACCGGCCGGTGGTGGTGCCGGCATGATTGCCAAGGGGCGCTCTTGGCGGTACGGCGCCGGCTTGTGCTCGGCCTGGGGTCTATCAGAATAGGGCCTCTGCTGCCGCTGTAGCCAGTTTCTGTTGTTGGCGTTCCGGCTGGGTCGAGCGGTGCGGTTCTCAGTCCGCTGACTGGGCTTGGCTTCCTGGCCGGGCGGAGGGTTCTCTTCCCGGGGATGGTCTTCCTGCTGCTCATCCCGCTTCCTCTTCAGTAGGTGGTGCCCGTAGGTCTCATGATCGGCCTGGGCATGCCGGATGGCCATAGCCATTAATTCGTCGTACCCCTGCGGGAGCTCTACCAGGACGGCGTAGGAAAACTTGCCCGCTCGGAGCCCTTGCTTGAACGCCATCTCGGCGATGCCTTTGTCCAGGTTCTGAACCCCGGCTGTGGCCGTCTGCCAGCGGTTGACAAAGGTTCTCAGCTCCTCTCCGGGGGCTTGTATGCAGTTGAAGAGGATGGTCGACGTCCGAGCTCCCTCGACTCGGAGAATGAAGCGGCCTACGAACCGGTCGGCTAACTGCTCGAACGCCTCGATCGAGTTTGCCGGAAGCTCGTAGAACCAGCTGAGCGCTTCCCCAGACAGAGTCACCTGGAAGATGTTGCAGCAGACTGCATCAGAGTAGCCCTTGGCGCAGGTTTGGGACCGGAAGCTGTCCAGGTGCTGATACGGGCAGCCGGACCCTGAGTAGGTGAGCTTGAGGGACTTCTGGTTGCCAGATCTTCCCGACTCTATGACCCGGTACGAGAAGGGACCCATGCGCTCATTAAACCGAGCGCCCTCCATCGGCAGCGCGGCTCTTCTCTCGTTGGCCTCCATTTGGGCATTTAAGTCCGACACGGTGTTGGCTAGCATTTGCAGCGCTCGTGCGGTCGGAGTCTCAACTTCATTCACTGACGAAGTGTCGGGCTGGTGGTAGGTGGTCGTGCTCTTCGGCGGTCCTGCGCCGGCTGGCGACTTTTCGCGCATGGGGTCCCCGGGCCGACCGCCCGAAGATTGCCCCGCTTCGTTGTGTAGAGGTTGGATCGGTGGGAGTGTCGCCTGTGCCTCGGCCATGGCGTTACTACGCTGCTGTCCCCTCTCCAGGGCGGCCACTAGGGCAGTATTCACCGCCTCCATCTCTTCGTATCGGGCGTTGGACTTAGCTCTGTCCCTGTCGCTCTCCTCTCTTAGACGACTGATCTCTGCGGCCATTGCCCGTAGCTCTCCCGCCATACTGCTATGGCCGGGGCTGTACGTAGGGTCCCGGTTTGGGCTCTCAGATCGATCGTTTGGATCATCTGAGAACGTCAAGGAGAAGCCCCGTCGCTCTGGACTGTCTTCCTCCTCTGCCGAGCCTTTCCCTCGCGAGCTGTCGTGGTGGGGATCCGGCATGCCGGATGGTCCCCCACAGCTCCCTCCTTCCTGACCGTTGCCCCGGTCGCCGCGCGGCTCCCGCGTGACGGCTGGGGTGGAGGTGAGCGTCTGCACTACTGCAAGACGTCCCTCCTCGGCGGTACCTTTCTCTCGACTCATTTCCGAATTCTCTCCCAACGGTGTTGCTTACACGGCTTTTCGTTCAAGCTTCCCACAGACGGCGCCAATTGTTTCTGCCTAAACCCGGGGGTCTAGTAGATACTCGATGAATCCAACTTAATCTCCTGCAATCCTGCTCACTAAGGGGAATACCGGGGGGGCGGTCTTCTCCTCTCCGATGCCTAAGTTAGTATAGTTGGAATATATATAACCAAGGCACGTATGTAAGCAGGGAGAGAGATAAGTTACCTAATAAAGAGGGTAGTTGGGGCCCTTATATAGGTGGTTGGGGGTGAGGGCTGGCCTCACCCTTCGATGTGGGACTGGCTCCCTTCTGTTTGTACCTTCTGGTGCCCTCTTCGGCAGGCTGGCGCCCCCGGCCCCAGGGTCCTTGGAGGCAGGGTAGAGTGCTGGGTCCCAAGGCCGGGTGCTGGTGATCCGGTCCCGAGCCTTGGGCCGGGCCCTGGTGCACTTGCTGCGGGTCTATGGGCCTGTTGTAGCCTCTCTGCGGCTACTGTCAACAGGACCCAACCTGGAGGAATAAGGAGAAGAAGTGTTGGGACAGGTTTTGATTGTATCATAAATGTTGTGTGCTAACCTTATGCATAATGTCTGTTTATGTTATGACAGGAAACATGGATGATGTCCCCGAAAAATTTTGGATGAATCTTCATTTTACAGACCCTGACTACATAACAGGCGTATGGCAATTTATCAATTTTGTGAAAACTCACACTATTGGAACCCAGTATCTCTTTTGCCTGTGCGCAATTTGCAGAAATGGTCTTTATTATAAGGATATCGTAGAGATTTATCATCACTGCATGTACCATGGTTTGGATCCGACTTACAAAGTTTGGCACCAACACGAGGAAGTTTCTGGTCAACCGGCAATGATCAGTCGACGGAGACAGTGACTTCAAGACAGAGTCCAGGCTTCTAGTGTTGCCGGTCCTTCAGTGATCCCTCCTGTGGAAATTATACAAGATGTATTTCCATACTATCCTGAATACCATGGAGATGCACCGCATAATGTCGTTGAAGAAAACGCTGAAGTTCACTTCAATGACATGGTAGATGATAATTATGCTAAGTATGAAAGGCTTCTAAGGGAGTCTCAAACCCCATTGTATGAAGGGAGTGAAGAAACTGTATTAAGTGTCATATCACATGCAATGGAAATTAAAGTTGAAAATGGATGGTCGGATACGAGTGTTGATAAATTATGCGAATGGTTGCATAAGTTTTTTAAAGGGTATATATATTCCTTGTGAGTTATTCGAGAATTAAAAAAAATCCTCAAGGATCTTTCCCTTGGATATGAAAAAATTAATGTTTGTGAGTTCAACAGTTACCTATTCAGGGGGGCTGAAAATAAAACCCGTAGGACTTGTCCAGTATGTGGTGCTGAAAGATATAAGCTAGATACGGATGACATTCCAAAAAAGGTAATCTGGTATTTCCCTCTCACTCCAAGGTTGAAACGCCTATTTATGTCTCCACACACAGCAAAGCATATGCGATGGCATAAGGAGAAGCGTCCAAATGAAAGTACCCTACGGCACCCATCTGATGGAGAAGCATGGAAATATTTTAACAAAACATTTCCAGGTTTCAACGACATTAAGGGAAGAAATGTGCGGCTTGGAGTGGTAACTGATGGTTTCGGTCCAATTGGAACAATGACAACCCAGCATAGTACATAGCCCGTGGTTGTGATGCCATATAATCTACCTCCTAATATGTGTATGAGGAAGGAATATAATATGCTGGCCATGTTGATTCCTGGCCCTAAATCTCCAGGAAAGTGCCTTAGTGTCCTCATTCGTCCATTGATCAACGAGCTCAAAGATTTGTGGGAAAATAGAGTCTCTATTTTTGGCAGATTCGACAATGATGTATTCACGATGAAGGCAGCGGTAATGTGTACTATAAGTGACTTTCCTGGTTTAGCGATGCTTGCGGGGTCAACGGTGAAAGGGTACAAGGCATGTCCAATTTGTCTAGATGAGCTAACGGTGGAACATATTTGTGGGAGAATTGTTTATGAAGGGCATCGAAAATGGCTCGACGAGAATTCACCAATGCGATCCAGTTTGGCATTTAACGGGAAGCCAAAGTGGGGAAAAAGACAAGCTCATAAGAACGGAGATGAAATTTTGGAGGAAATTAGGTCACACAGTTACGCCACTCTTAGCCAGCATCCGGATTTTCATGTCTCTTACTCAGCACACAACAGACAATGTTGGACCCACGAGAGCGTATTCTGGATACTTCCCTATTGGTCATCGTTGTTACACAGGTACTGTTTAGATGTCATGCACATTGAAAAAAAAACGTGGGTGACAATATCCAGGGCACCATTCTTGCAATTGAAGGGAAGACCAAGGATGGTCCAAGGGCTCGTGAAGCTTTGGAGAAGAGGAAAATCTACAAAAGTCAGTGGGGTTCGGAAGCTGAAAAAAGGACGGGAAAGGTTCCTCATGCACCCTTTAATTTTGTTCAAGAGAATCGTGGTGAAGAAGTATTCGAATGGTTTCGCAGTGTTAGGTATCCACTTGGCTATGCGGGAAGTTTGAGAAATAAGGTGGAACTAACCGAGAAAAAGTTCTATGGATTGAAGACGCATGATTGCCATGTCCCGCTTCAATGTCTTCTTCCAGTGGTTATCCGAGGATTTTTGCCAAATAACGTTGTGAAGCCATTGATAGCATTGTCAAATTGGTTTCGGAAATTATGTGCTAGGAAGTTGAAGACGGCAGATGTCCAACAGATGAAAGATGAGATAGTGATCATTCTCTACAATTTCGAGTTGATTTTTCCTCCACATTTCTTCACCTCTATGGTTCATCTCATGGTTCAACTTCCCGAACAAGTGATGCTTACAGGTCCAGTACATTTTACATGGATGTATCCGACGGAAAGGTATATGCACTAACCAAATATGTTTTTTTTTTTGTTAAAAATAAATTTACACTAACTTTATATATTTACTAATCATATTTATCATTTTATAGGCAATTAGGTGATTATAAACAGTCAATGAGTAATATATGTTACCCGAAGGGGAGTATTGTAGAAAGGTACATATTGTGGGAGTCAGTGACGTACTGTAAGTCGTATCTGCAATTAGAAGAACATGAAGAGCCCAATCCCCCAATATGGAATATTAATTCTGTTTCTCAATTAGTTCAGCCGTGTATTATGGATACCACCGGAAATATTAGGTTAACAGAGGAGCAAACGGCTGAGGCTTAATGGCAAATTTTGACGGATACAGAAGAAACTCAATATTACATGGACGCACATTTGCAGATGTACATAACGAAATATGGTAACGATTACGACGAGCGCCCCATGAGGAGGTGTTTCCATCGATGGTTCTTAAAATTTGTACGAAAATTGAACTTTCTTTTTTCTTGTACAAATATCCTAAACCATAAATAGTATAAAACTAACACCATCTATTTTTCAGACCAAGAGAAGAAATGATGCTAAAGACCCTACTTTTAACAAGGCAATATGGTGATTGGCTCGAGGTCCGTAATTCACCCGGATTTATAAGGCGTGCTATATGAACGGTATCAAGTATGTCTCATTCGATAGAGATCAAAGGCTCGTGACTCAAAATAGCGGAGTGATGTTAAGCACGAATATTGGAAACTTGTCCCAACACTTTTGATGGTCATCTTGACTATGTAGTCGAGGTATGTTATCTAGACAATTTGTCGGTCGTGTTGTTGAAAATTATATGGCACAACACCACTAACGATCAGGATGCCGAAGAAATTGACACCGTGAAGGTAGATCATGGTCTGATATCAGTGGATACAAACACTATTTACTATGAGAATTCACCATTTTGTCTTGCTATCAAGACAAAACAAGTGTTCTATTTGGACGATCCTGCGGCGGGTGGTACTTGGAAGGTGGTGCAAGAAATGTCGCACCGAAATGTATACAGTGTCGAAGTACTGGCAACAGAAGATACCAGACCTCCTTCAGGGAATCAAATCACAGAGCGATGCCAAGAGAGCACACTAAGTTCAATACAATTTTACCATATTGATGCATCTAATCTCCAACTCGATTTAGAAGTACACGAACAGAATGAAGAATCAAACGGTGAGGAAGATGACAGTGGCGATGAATTCGATGAGGAAGAAGAAGAGGAAGATGAAGATGATGATGGCGGAGACGGCGAAGAGGAAGACTACTAGTTAATTATGGTACATGTTGTAATATGATAATGATGATATATATTTATTGTTGTAATTTTGAACAATATTTACAATATTCTAATTAAATAAAAACAAATGCATATAATCTCCGCTAATCTGATAAGTTAAATTGAAGCGACGAATATTGGACAATATTGGTAGCTCAAACAATGAAGCGACCATTTTTGTAGAACTTCGTCGCTTCAGATCATTGAAGCGACGAAGTTGGACCTCACTAGGTTACCTAGTGAGCTAAAACTTCGTCGCTTCATGTGATCTGAAGTGACGAAGTTTTAACCCACTAGGTAATCTAGTGAGCTAAAACTTCGTCGCTTCAATTATATGAAGTGACGACGTTTCACTTTCGTCGCCAACTTAAAGGTGAAGCGACGAGTTTCGGCCATTTTTCGTCGCTTCATATTTCTAAGCGACGAGTTTTGTCTATGTTCGTCGCTTCGTATCTGATTATATGAACCGGGACTTTGCTCCTTCTTCAGTAGCGCGATCCCCAAATTTCAAAACAGTTGACAGTGGTGATTTCTTCCCCCAAACCCTAAAGCCAATCCTTCTGATTTCTCCCCCCACACCCAAACCCTAAATTCAATGGTGCCAGGTTCTACTGCCCAGCAGAGGAGGAAGCAGCTCGAGGCGAGAAGGGAGAGGCAGGCGGCCGAAGTTGCAGCGAGATTGGCTGCCGCGGCGGCGGAGACCACGGCGAGAGCAGAGGCATCGGAGACCACGGCGAGACCAGAGGCGGGGACGCTGGTGCCAATCCCTTCTCTTGAAGAAACGACCCCTTCAAACGCTGCTGCTGGAGGTGGCGGTGGCGAACCGTCAAACGCTGGAGGTAGTGGTGGCGAACCGTCAAACGTTGGAGGCGAGGACGATACTCCATTAAGCATTAGGACCAAGAGGGGTCCGGCGGAGGCGGATAAGTTTTTCATTTTTCCGATTTTAATTTTTCTTATCAAGTTCATTAATCTTATCAAGTTTGTTTATCAATTTTGTATCTGATTTGGATGGCATCAATAAAAGTTTAACAACACCTAACTGGCATGTGAATGGGTTATGATATAATTTTTGACGATGATTGAGGTAGGCTCTTGTCTGTGTGTAGGTTCTTCTTGTCGATCTAAGGTAGTAACCCTTAACCCCACAACGTTGAGTTCTTGGTCTACTATTAATCATGTCATTTGACTAGAAGTAAAGCATCAGACTTTGAAATGAATCATAAAAGGAGGGTTTAAACCGAGAAAGTCGGAGGATTTTTAAGATCATAGGGTTGGAGAAATTTAAAACTTTTCAGTGTGATATAGTAACCTTTGATATCTTATACAAGTACTTGTGAGAGAGTTTTCTGGCATTCTAAAAACTTGAAACTGAAACAAAGAAAGAGCAATAAGCAATCCAAAGGTGCAAGACCTGCATGCATCTAGTAGTTTTGACTGTAGGTCTTAATTAGTCTTTATGCTTGTATTGCATCACACTGCATCTATTGGTGAGCTACTGTGCTTGTTCTGGACTTACATGTTGAAAATGTAGCTTTTATGGAAAATGCTTTGGGAAAATAATTATAAATTCATAATCTGCATGTATAGAAATTGGTATGAAATTCATTAAGTAAATTTTGTTTGGTTCGTAGAATAGAGACGACGCCAGTATAGTGTTGCGACTCACATGTGTTCAAGAGAATGCTATAAATAGGGAACTACAGCTACATGTCCACATATTCATTCTTCACATATGTGTTTCTCTTTTCTTCAACTTTTTCTTGATTTCTAGGAAATTCTATCCCCCCTGTTTATCTTATTCATACTGGGTTGACCAAGCACAGAGTATCTCATATGTATATTGTTTGTTTCCCATCGTAAATGTATATTGTTTGTTTCTCTTCTAGGTCACAAAATCATTGAGTTCTCAAATCACTTGAGATGCCAAAACAAATATGTATATTGTTTGTTTCCCATCGTAAATGAGTTAAGAATCACCTATATGCCAAAACAAAATCATTGACTGCTCTATATATCTAAAGTACTAACGATTTATATAGTTATCTACACCTGCATATCGCTGATGGTTTTAAATCAAGTAGCTATATATATAGGCAGAAACCATGGGTTCCATATGCAGTATACTACATGTTCAGTAGCACGTACACTACTGGGAAGAATGACGAGTCGCCGAAGCGAGCATCAAGCAATAATAACCCTACAATCGTTAGTAGTATAGAATAAGTAGGGATCGTTCTAGCCGGGGATTAAGGGTACCTGAAACATGAGAATGTTAACACAAATATTCACAAATATATATGCACACAATTGTCACACTTATATACATATATACATATTCACACGAAATCATGGGGGATTGAGATAAAGTTCGGCAGCCATAGGGCTGCCCTAAACTAGGTGCAAAAATTAAATGAAAAGAAAGCTGAAAAATAATCTAAGCTATTATTTACAAGGTTGGTCGACATTCTTCCACAAAGCACTAACACGAAAGCAATCAAAATACTTAGCAAATTGACAAAACAAGACATATGGCAAGGGTACACAATATCCTAGATCCGACTTAGTTCCAACCTAATTAGCTCCTTATCGGTTTACTAATCGATTAAGACTCTCAAGTACTTCAAGGTTAACTTATCGTCTAACCCTAAAGTTATACTAAACACATTTGAGAACACTTATCGTCGAAATCAAACATGCAAAGTAATTAGGCACAAGGTCTTTTTAGTCGGAAACATATCAATCAAGCAAGGCGTCACCACTTCTTGTTAACATGCATAGTCGTTTAAACCACTCTAGTCCTATTATGTTGACGGATACAAGACCAATACTCAAAACACATCGCGAATATGCTAAGTACCAATCTTTGAGGCACACGGATTTAAAGACTAAACCAAGAACGAACTACTAGAATCAGAGTGAACATGCTTGCCGAATCCTATTCTATCTCTTTACTTCATATTTTCCTTACTTTTTAACATGCAATCCGTATTCTTACATCCAAACACCAATTAAAGATAAAGAAAACGAATTGAACATGAAAATTATAAAACCAAACTTCACTCCAAACAATACATAGACATAAAGTTTGAAACCAAGAATTCATGCTAACTTCATAGACAAAGTTTAACATAACTACATAAAAATTACAAAACCGAGAGTAGGGAGTGGATCACACTTTTGTAGACACCTTGATGACTTCGACTCGTGTGGATCCGGCGGATGGTGGAGAAGATGGCTGCTCGGCAATGGTGTAGTGTCGGCAGGATTTTTAGGGTGAGGTGGTGGTGGTGTCGGCTAGGGTTTTTATGTAGGACTCTTGGGAAATTTAGGTAGAGCTTTGGCTAGATTTTTGCTTTGGAATGTGACAAGTTTTTCTGTGTAAAAGTTAGCTATTTATAGAGGCAAATTCGGCAGAAAACCTAGGTAGAAAACCTAGTCCGAATCGGCAAAGGCAATCCTTGTGCAACAAGGTTTTGGTTCCTTCCTTTCTTGGTTCTTCTAGGAAACTTCTTTTTCTGATTTTTTTCTTCAATGCCTTGGCTTGGTGTCATCCTCTAACCTTCCTTAAGCTTGGACCATCATCACATATGCATTTGTACACCATTTGGTCCATTAAAAACAGAAAACACAAAAAGGGGGCAGTAGGTTCCTGGAATCGGCAGATTTGACCTTGATGCAGTAATTCCGGCATATCTCCATCCGTGGAGCTCCGATTGATGCGATTCCAAGTCTCAGATAAACTAGACACATATGGCCATCTCCCCTTAAAATATCCCGATCAAATTCCTTGTGAGTCGTCGGGAATGATTTTTCGAAGTTGGGACACAGTCCCAGGAAAATCCTGGAAGTCCCTGGATTGGAATGCTCGGACTGCCCTTTTGCAGCCAACTTTTGGGTGACTTCCCGAACTCCGATTTATCTGAAATTTTAACACAACATTCCTCAGCATATGAATATTAATCACACCAAATTTCATAGAATTCGGACAAAGATAGATCATACTTTCACTCATCTCAAAATCACGAAAAAGACATATTTTACACTATTTTCCAGATTTCTCAAACTTAGTCATTTTTCGGATTATTAAGCTCATATTTCCAAAACTCTACCAAAATTGACACTAACTACATTATGACTCAATCTTAGACAAATAAGAGTTAAACAAAGCATAAACGAGGGCATAAGCATATAATATCGTCGCACATTGTGCTCCTATCAACTACCCCACACTTAGACTTTGCTAGTCCCTTAGCAAACTAAATTAAACTAAGACTCTAAACTACTATTGCCCCTAACAATTTGTCTCAGGCTCGTATGTACACATAGCTTTCAAGTTAATGCATGAGACTGCTTAGCACGAAAATTCCAAGTTTCATGAACATGTGACATCAATATGAACATATAAGAACAAAAAGTAAGCATGTAGACATGTTAAAGCTAATTCAATCCTCCTCACTAGGCATACTCTCTTCATTTTCTCTCGAAGCATGGTTATTCACTCAATAGTATATGCAAGTGGAAGATAATGAATTAGAAAGAGTGACTTGCATATATCAAAGAAACGAAAGCACTTTGAAATTTTGATGGAAAAACCTCATATGATAACTATATGCACCAATGAACCAAAACCATATGCTTACTCTTGAGATAATCTCCACAAATCAAGTTTAACCATCTTAAGAATCATGAAAAAGATCAATAAAAGGGTTGTAATGGGGCTAGGCTAAAAGGTATTCGATATTTGGATAAGGAGGCTCAAAACATCACCGTGCGCTTTAGTAGAGCTCGAATCTCCTTATGTCTTCTCGCCGAAAGGGTCAAATCTCATCTTGTTGGACCCATACTTCATTCTTTACTTCTCAAAACATTACAACAGCAATACTCAAGACAATAGCCATGCACAAAATTTTAATTTTCTATGCCTATGCCGTACCCTTCTTTTTCTTCTTTTTCTCTCGGCTTCTTTTATTTTCTTTTTTTTTTAATCCGAGCCAAATTTTTTTTCTTTTTCTAGGTACGGCATGCATACATTTTTCATATAATTTTATGGCTAAGTCTACCCCACACTTGTTCTTCTTCATCACACACGCGAAAACGCTTTCAAAAATTCAAGCTTTGCCGGAACACACAGTAAAGGCATCACTATACTAAGTTCATGGAAAGTGTTTAAGGGTGATGAAAGAAAAGGCTCAACATAGGCTCAAAGGGGTTTACTAAGGTGTCCCACGACGGGCACAAAATAGGGCTCATGCTTTATTTGGCAATGGTGGTAAACCTAAATGATCTTTATTCAATCACATTCAAAATCAAGGTATTTTATGATATAAACGTTTCGAAAGTCAACAAGAGTAAGTTCTAGCATACTAGAGTTCATTAAAAAGCTATGGCACATAGTTATCGAATAGTCAAAGAATTATGAGGTTTCATGCTTCCTACGAATCTATTGAATTTTATCTTTTTATCGCTCAAGAAGAAAGCAAATTGGCTCTAAAGCTCACATAGGTTATTATGGAAACAAACTAGCTAAAACATGCATGCTTCATAATCAACAAGTCCTACATGCTCCTACCAATGCACATAATCCATGAAACTCACAATTTTAATTGTATGCATAACCATCATCTATGTATGCAAAGAGGAGAAAAACATCATTGACATATTAGGGGCATCCTAAGACTCGAAACAAACAAATTAAACACTCTATTTTTGTGGAACAATTTTCTGAATTTTTCTTTTCTAAACTAAGCACACAAAAACATAAACGGAATACGTTATCCCACCCCACACTTAGAAAATTACATTGTCCTCAATGTAAGCACAAATCTATATCAACGAATTTCCTAAGCATGCAATTGTCTAACACATTCCAACATATCATCACAAATCAAATGAAAAGAGAAGGGTTAGGAAATTGCAAACTCTCGGTGATGGCTCCTTCATTTTTCTTTGATCGACTTGGGTTGCCTCCCAAGTAGCGCTTTGTGTTTAAAGTCCATTGCTTAGACTTTTCACCGTGTGTGTTGTGTGTTCAACATGTCATGTGCAGCTCCGCAGTTGGGGCAGCAGCCCCCCTCGGTGATGTCCCACGAAGCTGTTTTCCAGTGCAAATAACAATGTAATGGGCGGTTGGATTGGGAAGCTACCATATGGAATTGAAAGTCCATGTTACTAGCTGCACGTACATATGTGGTACGTCCCATAACTCCAAGCAGCTGAAAAGTTATGCCCCTGCAAAGTTGGCTGAAAATAACAGCAGTTATCAGCAAAACAGAACAGACCTTTACCTCTTTATACCTGATTTGTTACATGATAGGCTACTCGAATGAAAAAGTGTCCATTATGAAAGTTGTAGCCAACTCAAAGAGCTTTCCAACGGTATAAAGTTTGCCAAAATCCGACCACCGGAAGTATTCTCTGTTTTGGGTTTTATCGGACCTGTCTGCACAGCTTCCTGCTTTGCTGGATTGACCTTGCTGCAATCAAACTGAAGCTGGGAACAGCATACTACTCCGAATCCACTTCTGTAAAATCCTATAGAAAGTAGACTCACAGATCTTTCTTTGCATATATCACACGCCTTCTCAGGTGTCGTGAACTAAAAATGACAGCCATCCAAAGTAGAAGAGCTGCACTGCCGGAACTCTGTTAGGGTACAGTTTGGTGTTTGAGTTTCCTCACTTTTTCTCTCCAATTTGACCATGTCCCATGGATTCTTCTTGAGTTGGTTCGCCTTCAATGGTGTGTCTGCCTTGACCGGCCGGACCAAGGCTTACACGAAATTGTTAACATAAGGCACCGAAAACGGCTTCAACTTCAATGGTGTGTCCTCAGTAACTTGGGTGCAGCAGATTTCGGCAGGGGCAGGGGCAGCAGCTTGCGCGCAGGGTATTTGGCAGCGTGAGGCTGCAACTTGGCTATGGCATGAGAAGGGGCAATGTGCTTGGTAGGATTGTTTAGGTGTATGCTGGCCTCGGCATGCAGGGTTGGCTGCAGGACAGAGGCAGGGGCAGGGTCTTCGGCAGATGTGTCTGCTTCTCTTGAGGCCTGATTATGGGTGTGCTCCATTGTCCGAATGCAAACGTGTTCTAAATCAAAGTTGTAGTACACACAAAGAGCTTTTCAATGGTATAAAGTTTGTCCCAATCGGACCAGCAGAGGTACTCTTTCTTTGGCCTTGTATCGGACCGAATGATCTGCCCAGTTCTCTGTTCTGCCAGATTGACCTTCGTGCACTAAAATTGAAACTGGGAATGACTCGATGCTCCAAATTCACTTCTGTAAAATCCTACAGAAAATAGACTCAGAGACCTTTCTAACGGCGTATGTCTCACTTTCCCAAGTTCTGTGAGATGAAAACGGTGGCCTTCCAAAGTTGACGGACTGCACTGCCCGAATTCTGCTTTGGGCAGAACTTGGAATTTCCTGCACTTTTCTTTTTAAATTCAACTGCACATACACAAAACACATCAAAACGAACAACACAAATAAATGCAAGAGTATACAAAGCTATACTTCAACAAATTTTTCAAGGCATTACACGAAATTTTCAAGAATTTTTCAAACTATACACGACATCAAAGATTCAAGGTACGTGGAGCAGAGGAGCAAACTGTGCAATGGACTTGTGCAGCCCATGGTAAGGTCATGCTTTATCCGATATACCTCAAAACTTTAAAGACTCAAAACAATTTTCAGAAATATACAAAGCTAACATTCAAACAAATCAAGATTTTTCGATCCCCGGCAACGGCGCCAAAAATTGACGAGTCGCCGAAGCGAGCATCAAGCAATAATAACCCTACAATCGTTAGTAGTATAGAATAAGTAGGGATCGTTCTAGCCGGGGATTAAGGGTACCTGAAACATGAGAATGTTAACACAAATATTCACAAATATATATGCACACAATTGTCACACTTATATACATATATACATATTCACACGAAATCATGGGGGATTGAGATAAAGTTCGGCAGCCATAGGGCTGCCCTAAACTAGGTGCAAAAATTAAATGAAAAGAAAGCTGAAAAATAATCTAAGCTATTATTTACAAGGTTGGTCGACATTCTTCCACAAAGCACTAACACGAAAGCAATCAAAATACTTAGCAAATTGACAAAACAAGACATATGGCAAGGGTACACAATATCCTAGATCCGACTTAGTTCCAACCTAATTAGCTCCTTATCGGTTTACTAATCGATTAAGACTCTCAAGTACTTCAAGGTTAACTTATCGTCTAACCCTAAAGTTATACTAAACACATTTGAGAACACTTATCGTCGAAATCAAACATGCAAAGTAATTAGGCACAAGGTCTTTTTAGTCGGAAACATATCAATCAAGCAAGGCGTCACCACTTCTTGTTAACATGCATAGTCGTTTAAACCACTCTAGTCCTATTATGTTGACGGATACAAGACCAATACTCAAAACACATCGCGAATATGCTAAGTACCAATCTTTGAGGCACACGGATTTAAAGACTAAACCAAGAACGAACTACTAGAATCAGAGTGAACATGCTTGCCGAATCCTATTCTATCTCTTTACTTCATATTTTCCTTACTTTTTAACATGCAATCCGTATTCTTACATCCAAACACCAATTAAAGATAAAGAAAACGAATTGAACATGAAAATTATAAAACCAAACTTCACTCCAAACAATACATAGACATAAAGTTTGAAACCAAGAATTCATGCTAACTTCATAGACAAAGTTTAACATAACTACATAAAAATTACAAAACCGAGAGTAGGGAGTGGATCACACTTTTGTAGACACCTTGATGACTTCGACTCGTGTGGATCCGGCGGATGGTGGAGAAGATGGCTGCTCGGCAATGGTGTAGTGTCGGCAGGATTTTTAGGGTGAGGTGGTGGTGGTGTCGGCTAGGGTTTTTATGTAGGACTCTTGGGAAATTTAGGTAGAGCTTTGGCTAGATTTTTGCTTTGGAATGTGACAAGTTTTTCTGTGTAAAAGTTAGCTATTTATAGAGGCAAATTCGGCAGAAAACCTAGGTAGAAAACCTAGTCCGAATCGGCAAAGGCAATCCTTGTGCAACAAGGTTTTGGTTCCTTCCTTTCTTGGTTCTTCTAGGAAACTTCTTTTTCTGATTTTTTTCTTCAATGCCTTGGCTTGGTGTCATCCTCTAACCTTCCTTAAGCTTGGACCATCATCACATATGCATTTGTACACCATTTGGTCCATTAAAAACAGAAAACACAAAAAGGGGGCAGTAGGTTCCTGGAATCGGCAGATTTGACCTTGATGCAGTAATTCCGGCATATCTCCATCCGTGGAGCTCCGATTGATGCGATTCCAAGTCTCAGATAAACTAGACACATATGGCCATCTCCCCTTAAAATATCCCGATCAAATTCCTTGTGAGTCGTCGGGAATGATTTTTCGAAGTTGGGACACAGTCCCAGGAAAATCCTGGAAGTCCCTGGATTGGAATGCTCGGACTGCCCTTTTGCAGCCAACTTTTGGGTGACTTCCCGAACTCCGATTTATCTGAAATTTTAACACAACATTCCTCAGCATATGAATATTAATCACACCAAATTTCATAGAATTCGGACAAAGATAGATCATACTTTCACTCATCTCAAAATCACGAAAAAGACATATTTTACACTATTTTCCAGATTTCTCAAACTTAGTCATTTTTCGGATTATTAAGCTCATATTTCCAAAACTCTACCAAAATTGACACTAACTACATTATGACTCAATCTTAGACAAATAAGAGTTAAACAAAGCATAAACGAGGGCATAAGCATATAATATCGTCGCACATTGTGCTCCTATCAAAGAACAGAATCCAGACATGTTAAGTAGCAACTACCTATAGGATACTTACATGTTGCTTGCATAATATTATATGCTATATGATACTTACATGTTTATTCATTTCTTGTGCTGACAAGCATGACTTTGTTTTGGTTGACGCTGCAGAGGTGGTTGATATGACAACGGGGGAGAAGGTGAAGGGGCGGAACCCTGACAAGCTCGGTATCATCACGGGCACAAAGACCAAGTATTTGAGGACCCTAAACAGCAACCAGTCTCTGAAGGTTGAGTACGCCGAAGAGCACAAGGGTCCGCGCCTCTTGAAATGGAGGACTTTGATGTCCCGAGACATCGGGAGCGCCGTCCGGAGCAAGGTGCCGATGCTTGCGCATCCTTTGCTGAGTTGGATGAGGAGCATCTGTTATTTTACAATAATTTCGTAAAACAAATTAACATAGCACATTATATTGAAATATGTTATTTCTGATGCCATTTTTTTGAATTGTTTTTTACTAGACGCTCTATGACCTCCCTCCCACCGAGACAGGCATGTGAATATACATCGACCAGACCACTGCCAAGATTTACAAGGATTGGAAGTACGACTGCCATACCCACTACGTTGAGGTATCAAAGGCGATGCCGGCAGAGTTCATCCACCGACCTGAGCAGTGGGAGTACCTCAAAGTTCACTTTGAGGACGGCGATTTCAAGGTAATGAAAATTAATTACAGGTTTTAACTTCATATAATTTCATAATTCTCATATGAAATATTTTAATATATATTCGTACGGTTCTTTGTAGAGGATGTGTGCCCGGAACGCAGCTAATCGGAACAAGGGAACAAAAATGGGGTATGCAATTAACCACCACTCCGGCACCACTCCTTACAGCTACCGTGTCGCTGGGAATGAGGTCAAAGGGCATCTAGCCCCTATACTGCAGACAGTCTGCAATGTTTATGAACCATCGCAGAATGCGCAGGTGAAAGTGGTGAGCTCCTTTCCAATTCACCAATGTGATTTCGTTTTTTTTTAATTAAAATGTATAATAACCCTAATCTATTCGACTTGTTTTTATTTGCAGGCAGCGGTGAAGAGGAAGATGGCTGAGCTGTGTGCTAGCCGAGCAAGTGATGAAGCCGACAGTCACGTGACAGGCCCCGTTACCGTCGAGGAGCAGATGGCTGTAGTCGAGAAGGAGCTGGGTGGGAAGCCGGGGACGAGGGTCCGAGGTAATTTTTTTTTGCACCTAAATCGTTTACAAGTTTTTGTTTTTAGATTTTAATTTGACTATTGTTTTTCTTTTACCAATTTTGTAGGGCTAGGGGGTGCATTAAGACGCCCCCCAAAACCAAGAGGTGGTGCACGGGTGTCCCGGGGTGATGAGGATTTGAGGAGCCAGCTAGAAGCCGTCAGCGAACAGTGCAGAGTCGCGCAAATCGAGAAAGAAGAGATGAGGCAGCGTGTGGCAGCACTGGAGGCTACCGTCAAAGCTTTCATGGCGGGCCAAGGCAATTAGGGCGACAATGCCACCGCAATAGCTCCAGTTGCCGATAAATCCTCATGTGCTTCATTACGTACCCCCGGTGATAATGATGCCTGAGATTAGGACCTTATTTTTTGTTTGTACATATTATTGTAGGAAGTTGGATATTGTAGTACATTCTCCGATTATCGTACATTGTAATTATTGTACCTTTGAATGAAATTTACGTATTTATAAAATGAACTGTGTTTGTGTTATGTTGGATGTGTGAAATTGTGACTCAAAATGCAGGTTTTGTGACGATTTGATCGATATTGAAATTGGGTCAAAACTCACCATAAACCTGTTTTTCTAATCTGTAACTCTGAACGAAGCACGAACATTGCCCAATATTCGTCGCATCACAACCCTAGCGACGATAAAACTCCTTCGCTTAGATTACGTCCAACGACGAATTTTAACCCAAAAGTCGTCATTTTGATTTTCCAAGCGACGACTCAGAGTTGGTCGCTTTGAGTTTCCAAGCGACAACTCAAAAGTGGTCGCTTAGTTTGTGAAACGACGAACTTAGATATCGTCGCTTGGAAAGTCGAAACGACGACGTTTGGGTCAAAATTCGTCTCTTCGGTGCTGAAACGACGAAAATGAAGCGACGACCTCCAATCGACGACTTTTTGTCTCTTCAGTGTCGAAGCGGCGAAAAAAATTCTGAAGCGACGACTTTTTTCGTCGCTTCGAATCTGTTCTGGAGTAGTGATTTAATAGATGGATGATGAATAACAAATATTCAACAAAGGACGCAAAATAACTATGTACAATCATGCATGACTATATCAGCTTTAACCCCAAAAGACAAAACAAAAACAAAAAAAGGTTAATATATAGTAATATATCGAAACTTTCAAATTCGATCTATTGAATAACTTGGTGTCGATCAAAACTTTTGACGTGAGCCTATGCTCGCATGCAATAATAAACCCTACAAAAGATCGTTAGTAGTATAAGCAAGTAGGGATCGTTCTAGGCCGGGGATTAAGGGTACCTGAGATATGAAATTGTTAGATACAAACATATTCACAAATATACAAAAGCGTCACAAATATGGGGGGTATAAGAGTTCGGCAGCAATGCTGCCCTAAGACTAGGTACGACAATAAGAGAAACAAAAACAGAAAATTAAAAAAAACTAAGACTAATATTTACAAGTGATCATCATCTCTCACAAAACATTTAGCACAAAGGACTCTTTAACATGTAGATTAATATGCAAGAAGATAAGGAACAAATATGAATGTTGTTTCGACCTAACCAATTTCGATCCCAATTAGAGCCTACGAGGTCATCTAATCGTTGATTACTAGAGTCTTAAGATTAACTACGAGTATAATCCTAAGGTATGTGTTAACCGATTTTACTGGGCCAACAATTAAGCACATGAATCACAAATCGAAGACATGCAAACAAGCAAGGTTGTCAATCATCTTATTTAACATGCAAGTTCTAAGGGTTTTAAACTCTTTGCGAAAACACAAACCAAGACAACTACGAGTATGAATTATTCATGCTTTCAAGTTTGATGAAACCTAACACCTAGATTTACATGCAAACAACAAATGCTTAAGCACAACTAATGTTTCGGTTTATAAGGCATACTCCTTAGATTACTAATCGAATTAAGTTCTCAAACAACATCGCATACCTATTGTCCTAGTTATCAAACATAAAAGTCTACAAGTCACATATCATAAATTAACATGCGAAGCATACAATTTACAAAACCAAAATTGATTCATACATAGACATACAAATCATCACCAAAAATTCATGAGTGTTTCATAGACAAAACTTAAACATAACTAGACAAAAATACTAAACCGAAATAGGGAGTGGATCACACTTTGAGACACCTTGAGAGCTTCACTTGGTGTGGATCCGGCGATGTATGGAAGATGGAATGAGGCTGCACGGGTCTAGGGTGGCTCGGCAGGGTAGTTTTCCAAGTTTCGGCAGAAACTTGGATGGTGGTGGTGGTGGTTTTCGGTTTAGGGTTTTTGTCTAGGATCTTGGGTGAATTTTGGTAGAGTTTCGGCCTTGTGTTTAGCTTGAGATGAGATGATTTTTCTGTAGGAAAACATGGCTATATATAGAGGCAAATTCGGCAGAAACCCTAGGTAGAAAACCTAGTCCAAATCGGCAAAGGCAATCCTTGTGCAACGAGGTTTTGGTTCCTTCCTTTCTTGGTTCTTCTAGGAAACTTCTTTTTCTGATTTTCTTCCTTGGATTGGGCTGAATATCTTCATGAACCTCTTGTGTAGGCTTGACAACTCCATTTGGTGAGCTTGGTCCATGGAAAAATGCCCCAAACCCGCAAGAACACAAGACCGGCAGCAACTCGGCTGGAATGACCTTGCTCCAGTAAATCCGACATATCTCCCTTCTCGGAGCTCCAATTGATGCGATTCCAAGTCTCAGATAAACTAGACACATATGGCCATCTCCCCATAAAATATCTCGATCAAATTCCTTGTGAGTCGTCGGGAATGATTTTTCGAAGTTGGGACAAAGTCCCAGGAAAATCCTGGAAGCCCCTGGATTGGTTTGCTCGGACTGCCGTTTTGCAGCCAACTTTTGGGTGACTTCCCGAACTCTGATTGATCTGAAATTTTAACACAACATTCCTCAACATATGAATATTAAGCACACAAAATTTCATAGAATTCGGACAAGGATAGATCGCATTTTTACTTGTCACAAAATCACAAAAAAGACATATTTTACACTATTTTCCAGATTTCTCAAACTTAGTCATTTTTCGGATTCTTAACCATTTTTCACCAAATTCAACCAAATTAACACTAAACTATATTATGACTCAATCTTAAACAAATAAGAGTTAAACAAAGCATAAACGAGGGCATAAGCATGTAATATCGTCGCACATTGTGCTCCTATCAACTACCCCACACTTATGCTTTGCTAGTCCCTTAGCAAACTAAATTAAACTAGACTCTAAACAAACTATTGCCCCTAACAATTTGTCTCAGGCTCGTATTTACACATAGCTTTCAAGTTAAATGCATGAGAATGCTTAGCACGAAAATTCCAAGTTTCATAAACATGTGACATCAATATGAGCATATACGAGCAAAAGTAAGCATGTAAACATGTTAAAAGCTAATTCAAATCACCTCACTAGGCATACTCTCTTCTTTTCTCTCGAAGCATGGTTATTCACTCAATAGTATATGCAAGCGAAAGATAATGAACTACGAAGAGTGACTTGCATATATCAACGAAACAAAAGCACTTTGTGAATTTTGATGGAAAAACCTCATATGATAACTACATGCACCAATGAACCAAAACCATATGCTTACTCTTGAGATAATCTCCACAATCAATTTTAACCATCTTAAGAATCATGAAAAAGATCAATAAAAGGGTTGTAATGGGGTTAGGCTAAAAGGTATTCGATATTTGGATAAGGAGGCTCAAAACGTCACCGTGGCCTTTGGCAAAGCTCAAATCTCCTTATGTCTTCTCTCCAAGGGTCGAATTTCTTCTTGTTGGACCCATACTTCATTCTTTACTTCCCCAAACCATAGTGAATATGAACAAAGGTCAAAATATAACAATAGTAGACCTTCACATATAAACAAAACTCCAAATTCACAACACTTTTCAAGACTAGACTTAGCAATTTTCTTTTGAAACCGTGCCTACACTTTTTCTTTTATTTCGGACTTGAGTTTTCTTTTTCTGTCCGATTTCAATTTTTTTTTTTCTCATAGGCACGGCTCACATACAATTTTTCATATACTTTTCTAGCTAAGTCTACCCCACACTTGTTCTTCTTCATCACTTCACGCGAAAACTCCTTCAAAAATCAAGCTTTGCCGACACATAAGGTAAAGGCATCACTATACTAAGCTCATGGAAAGTGTTTAAGGGTGATGAAAGAAAAGGCTAATTGTAGGCTCAAAGGGGTTTACTAAGGTGTCCCACGACGGGCACAAATAGGGCTCATGCTTTATTTGGCTTTGGTGGTAAACCTAAATGATCTTTATCCAATCACATTCAAAATCAAGGTATTTTATGATACAAACGTTTCGAAAATCAACAAGAGTAAGTTCTAGTATACTAGAGTTCATTAAAAAGCTATGGCACATAGTCATCGAATATGCAAAGAATTATGAGGTTTCATGCTTCCTACGGATCTATCGAATTTTACCTTTTTATCGCTCAAGAAGAAAGCAAATTGGCACTAAAGCTCACATAGGTTATTTAGGACATAAACTAGCTAAAACATGCATGCTTCATAATCAACAAGTCCTACATACTCCTACCAATGCACATAATCCATGAAACTCACAATTTTAATTGTATGCACAACCATCATCTATGTATGCAAAGAGGAGAAAAACATCATTGACATATTAGGGGCATCCTAAGACTCGAAACAAACAAATTAAACACTCTATTTTTGTGGAACAATTTTCTGAATTTTTCTTTTCTAAA
The DNA here is from genome assembly GCA_963682095.1 of Potentilla sterilis. Classification (NCBI taxonomy): domain Eukaryota; kingdom Viridiplantae; phylum Streptophyta; class Magnoliopsida; order Rosales; family Rosaceae; genus Potentilla; species Potentilla sterilis. Next base: position 44,839,846 of record OY821757.1, on the reverse strand, counting down.
CTAAGCACACAAAAACATAAACGGAATACGTTATCCCACACCACACTTAGAAAAGTACATTGTCCTCAATGTAAGAACAAATCTATATCAACGAATTTCCTAAGCATGCAATAGTCTAACATATACCAACATATCATCACAAATCAAAGAAAAAGAGAAGGGTTAAGAAATTTCAAACTCTCGGTGATGGCTCCTTCATTTTTCTTTGATCGACTTGGGTTGCCTCCCAAGTAGCGCTTTGTGTTTATAGTCCATTGCTTAGACTTTTCACCGCGTGTTTTGTGTATTCATTGTGCCATGTACAGCTCCGCAGTTGGGGCAGCAGCCCCTCTCGGCAGTAGGATTTTCTTGGCAGGCAAGCTTCTCTCGGCCCAATAATGCAAGCATAAATTCCTTGATGAGCAACATACCACCTGGACCTTTACCTCTTATCGCCCAAATTTGAGTACGTTCCAATGACCAAATGCAAAAGTGCTCTAAATCAATATTATAGCAGACACACAGAGCTTTCCAGAGATGTAAAGTTTTCCTCAATCCGATCAACAAAAGTACTCCATATTTGGCCTTTTATCGGCCCTGTCTGCACAGCTTCCTGCTTTGCTGGACTGACCTTGCTGCAATCAAACTGAAGCTGGGAACAACATACTACTCCGAATCCACTTCTGTAAAATCCTATAGAAAGTAGACTCACAGATCTTTCTTTGCATATATCACACGCCTTCTCAGGTATTGTGAGCTAAAAATGACAGCTATCCAAAGTAGAAGAGCTGCACTGCCGGAACTCTGTTTAGGGTACAGTTTGGTGTTTGAGTTTCCTCACTTTTTCTCTCCAATTTGACCATGTCCCATGGATTCTTCTTGAGTTGGTTCGCCTTCAATGGTGTGTCTTCCTTGACCGGCCGGACCAAGGCTTACACGAAATTGATAACACAAGGCACCGAAAATTGCTTCGCCTTCAATGGTGTGTCCTCAGTAACTTGGGTGCAGCAAATTTCGGCAGGGGCAGGGGCAGGAGCATCGTGCAGGGGCAGCAGGAGCAGCAGCTTGCGCGCAGGGTATTTGGAAGTGTGAGGCTGCAACTTGGCTATGGCATGAGCAGGGGAAATGTGCTTGGCAGGATGGTTTAGGTGTATGCTGGCCTCAGCATGCAGGGTTGGCTGCAGGACAGAGGCAGGGGCAGGGTCTTCGGCAGATGTGTCTGCTTCTCTTGAGGCCTGATTATGGGTGTGCTCCATTGTCCGAATGCAAACGTGTTCTAAATAAAAGTTGTAGTGCACACACAGAGCTTTTCAATGGTATAAAGTTTGTCCCAATCGGACCAGCAGAGGTACTCTTTCTTTGGCCTTGTATCGGACCGAGTGATCTGCCCAGTTCTCTGTTCTGCCAGATTGACCTTTGTGCACTCAAATTGAAACTGGGAGCAGCTCGAGACTCCAAATCCACTTCTGTAAAATCCTAAGGAAAGTAGACCCATAGATCTTTCCAACGGCGTATGGCTCACTTTCCCAAGTTTTGTGAGCTGCAAACCGCAGCCTTCCAAAGTTGATGCACTGCAATGCCCGAATTCTGCTTTGGGCAGAACTTGGAATTTCCTGCACTTTTCTTTCAAGTTCGACTGCACACACACAAAACACATCAAATCGAACAAAAACAATAAACTAAAACGCAAGAATATACAAATTCTATACTTAAACAAATTTTTCAAGGTATTACAAGAATTTTTCAAGCTATACACAACATCAAAGATTCAAGCTACGTGGAGCAGAGGAGCAAACTGTGCAATGGACTTGTGCAGCCCACGGTAAGGTCATGCTTTATCCGATATACCTCAAAACTTTAAAGACTCAAAAAGATTTTCAAAAATTTACAAAGCTAACATTCAAACAAATCAAGATTTTATAATCCCCGGCAACGGCGCCAAAAATTGACGTGAGCCTATGCTCGCATGCAATAATAAACCCTACAAAAGATCGTTAGTAGTATAAGCAAGTAGGGATCGTTCTAGGCCGGGGATTAAGGGTACCTGAGATATGAAATTGTTAGATACAAACATATTCACAAATATACAAAAGCGTCACAAATATGGGGGGTATAAGAGTTCGGCAGCAATGCTGCCCTAAGACTAGGTACGACAATAAGAGAAACAAAAACAGAAAATTAAAAAAAACTAAGACTAATATTTACAAGTGATCATCATCTCTCACAAAACATTTAGCACAAAGGACTCTTTAACATGTAGATTAATATGCAAGAAGATAAAGAACAAATATGAATGTTGTTTCGACCTAACCAATTTCGATCCCAATTAGAGCCTACGAGGTCATCTAATCGTTGATTACTAGAGTCTTAAGATTAACTACGAGTATAATCCTAAGGTATGTGTTAACCGATTTTACTGGGCCAACAATTAAGCACATGAATCACAAATCGAAGACATGCAAACAAGCAAGGTTGTCAATCATCTTATTTAACATGCAAGTTCTAAGGGTTTTAAACTCTTTGCGAAAACACAAACCAAGACAACTACGAGTATGAATTATTCATGCTTTCAAGTTTGATGAAACCTAACACCTAGATTTACATGCAAACAACAAATGCTTAAGCACAACTAATGTTTCGGTTTATAAGGCATACTCCTTAGATTACTAATCGAATTAAGTTCTCAAACAACATCGCATACCTATTGTCCTAGTTATCAAACATAAAAGTCTACAAGTCACATATCATAAATTAACATGCGAAGCATACAATTTACAAAACCAAAATTGATTCATACATAGACATACAAATCATCACCAAAAATTCATGAGTGTTTCATAGACAAAACTTAAACATAACTAGACAAAAATACTAAACCGAAATAGGGAGTGGATCACACTTTGAGACACCTTGAGAGCTTCACTTGGTGTGGATCCGGCGATGTATGGAAGATGGAATGAGGCTGCACGGGTCTAGGGTGGCTCGGCAGGGTAGTTTTCCAAGTTTCGGCAGAAACTTGGATGGTGGTGGTGGTGGTTTTCGGTTTAGGGTTTTTGTCTAGGATCTTGGGTGAATTTTGGTAGAGTTTCGGCCTTGTGTTTAGCTTGAGATGAGATGATTTTTCTGTAGGAAAACATGGCTATATATAGAGGCAAATTCGGCAGAAACCCTAGGTAGAAAACCTAGTCCAAATCGGCAAAGGCAATCCTTGTGCAACGAGGTTTTGGTTCCTTCCTTTCTTGGTTCTTCTAGGAAACTTCTTTTTCTGATTTTCTTCCTTGGATTGGGCTGAATATCTTCATGAACCTCTTGTGTAGGCTTGACAACTCCATTTGGTGAGCTTGGTCCATGGAAAAATGCCCCAAACCCGCAAGAACACAAGACCGGCAGCAACTCGGCTGGAATGACCTTGCTCCAGTAAATCCGACATATCTCCCTTCTCGGAGCTCCAATTGATGCGATTCCAAGTCTCAGATAAACTAGACACATATGGCCATCTCCCCATAAAATATCTCGATCAAATTCCTTGTGAGTCGTCGGGAATGATTTTTCGAAGTTGGGACAAAGTCCCAGGAAAATCCTGGAAGCCCCTGGATTGGTTTGCTCGGACTGCCGTTTTGCAGCCAACTTTTGGGTGACTTCCCGAACTCTGATTGATCTGAAATTTTAACACAACATTCCTCAACATATGAATATTAAGCACACAAAATTTCATAGAATTCGGACAAGGATAGATCGCATTTTTACTTGTCACAAAATCACAAAAAAGACATATTTTACACTATTTTCCAGATTTCTCAAACTTAGTCATTTTTCGGATTCTTAACCATTTTTCACCAAATTCAACCAAATTAACACTAAACTATATTATGACTCAATCTTAAACAAATAAGAGTTAAACAAAGCATAAACGAGGGCATAAGCATGTAATATCGTCGCACATTGTGCTCCTATCAACTTTCAAATTGACACTAAGGTATAAGCGGTATCCAAACTATTGAAGACCGCATACATTTGTTACCTATACTATAACGGTTAGGTATACAATATGTCAAATCACCTACCTAGCTAGCTAACTATATCTTGGTCACCTCTCAAAAGTTGGGGTTATGGCGGAACTTGGTCTAAAGACCAACTGATGTACGTGTTTTTGAATAGTTTGCGTACCTTGGTGGATGATCAGTTTGAAAATTTCAGCACCCAGATTTCTGATATCGATGGACAAAAGCTCATAAACCCCTAAACCCTAACAAATAATTTTGCACGATATTCGGTTCATCCAATTCAGGGTCTACAGGGGCCGGGTGTAGTCTCTATATATGTCAAATAGGCATCTCGAAGCGGCAAAGTGGGCAATGGAGCTTCTCTCCCAGCCATCGTACTAAGCATTTGTAATGAAACATATGCTCACTATAGTGCAAATATCACTCTCGCGAACCACACGTCGGCGTTTTCTTTCGTCATAGTCCTCCTCATCTTCTCCCTCACTATGAGCCTGATCACATTCTAACTCATTATCTTTTACCACTCTAACTCTCTTTAGCCTCTTTTTTACCAACCACTCTCTTTCCATCAAACACCTTTCGCAGCGAAAGGTTATATGCTCACTCGCTATATAAACCCACAAGCTCAGTATTTTTCGATCATTGTTGTACTCTAAGTTGTCAATTATACGACCCCAGTCTGTAATCTCATTCACTATTGCGTTGTGATTATTTTCATCGATTCTAAGTTCAGACAGAAAGTAAAAAAGAGAACTCTTATACAAGTCGTTGTTCACGAGGCTATGATTTAACTGGAATAGATCAATTTGGTGCGCCGCTTCGAATCTCTCTTCTGATCGATCAATGAGGGTTCGTGTTCTATGACCTTGTGAGACATTAAAGTATTTGTGTTTGATGTAGTAGTGCCTAAACCCGGGGGTCTAGTAGATACTTGATGAATCCAACTGTCTCCTGCAATCCTGCTCACTAAGGAGAATACCGGGCGGGCCGGCCTTCACCTCTCCGATGCCTAAGTTAGTATAGTTGGAATGTATATAACCAGGGCACGTATGTAAGCGAGGAGAGAGACGAGTTACCTCATAAAGAAGGTAGTTGGGGCCCATATATAGGTGGTTGGGGGTAAGGACTGGCCTTACTCTTCGATGTGGGACTGGTTCCCTTCTGCTTATACCTTTTGGTGCCTTCTTAGGCAGGCTGGCGCCCCCGGCCCCTGGGTCCCTGGAGGCAGGATAGAGTGCCAGGCCCCGAGGCCGGGTGCTGGTGATCCGGTCCCGACCCTAAGGCCGGGCCCTGGTGCGCTTGCCGCGGGTCTGTAGGCCTGCTGTAGCCTCTCTGCGGCTACTGTCAACAAGTCCCCCAAGTTCCCGGTCAAGTGCAATCTTGAATGGGGACTTAAATCTGTCTTGCTCTTGTCCCGCAGACCCGCGGGGTTACCAATCTACCGGTGCCCAGTCCCCCAAGTCCGCGTTAAAGATTGGGCGTGACCGAGGTGAGTACCTGTTTACCGATGGGAAGCAATAGATTATAAGCACACTTGCAATATAAGCAGCAATCTGGCTAAGTGTGGTGTTATGAGCATGGAGCCAAGATGATAATGATGATGTCATGATGCCATGATGCCATGCAATAGACGTGTGCATGGAATGATAATGAGGCGTTTGAAATCCGCTATGCAAGAGATTTATGCACGGGATGATAATGAGGCGTTGAAATCCGCCATGCAAGGAATATGCACGGAATTTCGACCGGGCACTCTGCCCTATCGGTACGAAGCGGAGCTTCACTAGGCTTCAACTGGTTGATACGTCGAATCGAAGCGGAGCGGAGTTCACTGAGCCTCTACCGGGCTATATGCCGAAACGGGATTCACTGAGCCTCTACCGGGCTATATGCCGAAACGGGATTTCACTGAGCCTCTACCGGGCTATATGCCGAAACAGGATGAGTTTCCCGTTGCTAGGCTGCAGGGAGATTACCCTGGTGTTGCGGCCTGTTTGAAGCACCGGTGAACACTTGCTAGTTCTTCTCAGCTTATATTGAATAAGCGTTGAGGTAAGGGGGTGGCATTGAGGTGACAAGGCTCGCCATGTAGCCCCGTGTTTGATCGCCTTTCAATGCGATGCAGGGTTTTTATCCTGCTGGACAAGCGTGCATGGGTTAGATGCAGACTCGCCCGGGTGTATAAAGCCCGCCGGTCGAATACTTTCGACCGGTGTCAGCCATGGTATTGGGCGGAACTCGACCGTTGCCCGGACATCATGCCATCTCCGGACGAGTCCCCCAGTGAAGTGCCATGGGCCAGGTGCATTATGTTCCTGGTAGGGGGGCGGCGTTGAGGTGACAAAGCTCGCCATGCATCCCCCTGTTGCCGCAGCTAGTGCGATGCAGGGTTTTTATCCTGCTGGACAAGCGTACATGGGTTAGATGTAGACTCACCCGGGTGTATAAAGCCCAAGCCGGTCGAATGTTCTCATGATCGGGGTCAGCCATGGTACTGGGTGGAACTCGACCGTTGCCCGGACGCCATGCCGTCTCCGGATGAGTCCCCCAGTGAAGTGCCATGGTGCCGGGTGGATCCTATTCCCGGGATGTGTTCTGGAGCCGGTTGAATGCGTCGAAACCGGTGGGCGGAACTCGACCGGGCGTCCTGCCATATCGAGACGAGTTCCCCCAAAAGAGATGCAACTGGACAGACCTCGACCGTTGTCCGGACGCCATGCCATATCCGGACGAGGTCTCCAGTAATATGCGATGAAGAAGCCATGCAGCCGGTTGAATGATCATAACCGCGAACTGCCATGGTGCAGGGCGGAACTCGACCGGGCGTCCAGCCGTATTGAGTCAAGGCTTCATACCCGGATGTGTGCTCTCCAAGCGGTTGGATGATCATAACCGCAAGAGAGGTCTTCGAGAAATGCAGCGAAGATTGCCATGCAGCCGGTTGAATAATCATAACCGCGAATTGCCATGGTGCCGGGCGGAACTCGACCGGGCGTCCAGCCATATTGAGTCGAGGCTTCATACCCGGATGGGTGCTCTCCAAGCGGTTGGATGATCATAACCGCAAGAGAGGTCTTCGAGAAATGCAGCGAAGATTGTGGTGCAAGTGTGGAATCTGGGGAAGTGGGAGGGCCTGACTCCTTGATTCCCGTTCCTACCTTCCTGCCGTCAGTGTGTGGGACAAATGGCTGACATGCATTTAAGGAGGAAGTCCATCAATCCCGTCAGTTTATGATGGCGTGGGGAGGTTACCAACGCTGGGACACGTGCCAGTGCGGGGCGGTCTTGAGATGGAAGGCCTGGATTCGCAGGCTTTTGAGTTGCTCCGATTACTTGTTTTGGAGGGATTTCGATTGCCTAGGGTATTGGTCCCCTCTATAAAAAGGCCTCTTCTACTCTTCTTTCTGTTGTTGCTTCTTACTTTAGAGAGACTGAGATAAAAGGAGAAATCCGGCGAGCACTCTGAGCCTTTCTTGCCTCACGAGATCTGTTTTCTTTGAACGCTCCCTACCATTGCGCGCTGCTTTCCGCGGGCCGATTGTCCTCGGTTGAGCATACTAATCGGTAAGTTTGATTTCTTTGCCCCATCGTTATTCTTCTCTGCTTTGTTGTTTTGCCTTTGGGGGGGAGGGATCTCTGCCGTTGACGGAACTGCTTTGCGGCGAGCTTGGGGAGAGGGCGCAGAAGGCGTTGTTGTACCCTGTTGCTGACAAGCGCTAGGGTTTTGTGTTCTTCCCCTAGGTTAAAGTGACGTCTTCAGGTTCTGACCGGGTTTCCGAAACGGCTGTCAGAGGTCCCCTCATGGATGATGCGCAGAGGCTGGACGACTGGCTGAATTCGGAATCTCCGGAGACCGAAGTTGCTGACTGCTCCGGGAGCAGGGTTTCGACTCCGTCCTCGGCTTCGTCCTCCGGGGCTGAATCCTTGGAGACCGAAATATCGCACGGGGTGCGATTTGCAGATGCTCCGGTTGCGAGCTACACCATGGGGAAAGGGAAGCACGCTGTGGTGTGCGATGAACCGGAGGAGAGCATGACCCCGGAAGAGATTGAGGAATTGCGGGAAGCGTGGGATATCCCAGATACCATTCTGCTGCGGCCCTTGAACCCTGGAGAGTCAGCCTGCAACCCGGAAAAAGGTTGGGTTGCTGCACATCCGGACCAGTTCCGGCATGGACTGTCGTTCCCGCTGCCAGACTACGTGCAGTACATGCTCAGTGCGCTGCAGGTGTCACCCGCTCAGCTTCCTGGGCTCCAGTGGAGACGACTACTGAGCCTCGGCTGCTTGTACGAGTTCTCTGGGATGAACATACCCACGGTGAACGAGTTCCGGGCCCTGTACAGGCTGTCGTACTCCCGGAAGCAGGGGTCCCGTGGTTGCCTGTCCTTCAACAGCCGGAAGCCTCCACCGATCGTCACCAATATGCCTTCATGGGTGGACAACAGCTGGAGGAAGAAAGTGGTGATGGTGGGCGGGAAGTGGCAGGCGAGGAATAGAATGTACTGTGTTCCTGGCGCCTTCCAACCCATTGGTGACCAGTCGTATGAACTATCGGACCTGGAGCGCGAGAGGATCTCGACCATAACCGGGTGCTGGGACGATCTGGAACGGAGTTCGTACAACTTCATCCGGCGAGAAGTGCTGGAACACTGCCAGCTTGGGCGGGGTCCCGGTGCGTAGGAAGGTGATACTTTGTGTTAAAACTTTTGCCATATACTAACCGTTTGCTTTCCTTGCAGGTGCATCTTCTAGGGCGACTATCAAGCCCGAAACCACTCTCTCCATGGACGGGGAAGATCTCCTCAACCAGTTGATGGAGAAGGCCGAGATCGTCTCGCGGATGTCAGTGGAGGACGGGTCCGGCCGGCTTGTGACCCATGCGGAGCGGAGGGCCATGGATGTTGACGAGGACGCCTATGTCCTGAAGCGGGTGAAGACCCATCACTCGACAGGCCTGCTGGCGCCTGGAAAGGGCAAGAGCACCGGGGGGGCCTTAAAGATTCCCGGTGGAGCAAACAGGATCCCCAACCGCCCGGTGGCTGCGACGCGCGTAGCTCGCGCTCCCCCCGCAAGCGCACAATCTTCTTCTCCGGAGGGCCGGGGAGAAAAACGGAAGGTTGGAGACGTTCCTTCCTCCGCGCTGGTGACGCTGACCGGTGGGTCGGTACGGGAGAATCTGGCCAAACGGTTCAGGAATACCAGCGGCGCGCAGACCATCGCTGCCGGGGAGAATGCCGCTGCTGCTGCTCGGCAGAGTAGTCCAGCGCCTGCGGATGCATCAAGGGGAAGCCCGAGTGGTGCAATTACCCGGCAAGTGGCGGCGGACCTGGCCGGCCTTGGTCTGGATAGACCCAGGGTTGCTGGAGTCCTGGCGGGCGGGAACCGTCCAAAATGCAAGGAATCCGTCCTCCGGGTAAGTACCGCACGGTACCACTATACTGCTTGACTAACCTTGCCTTGCTTTGCTGTTTGACTAACTCTTCGGTGTTGCGCAGTTGCTGTACAGTCTGTACGAACCGGACGCGAGCGAGGGGCTGTCGGAGCTGCAGAGACAGATAACTGCTCTATCCGAGTCCCGGCAGCGCCTGGAGGTGGAGAAGTCTCGCTTGGCCCGGGAGAAGGCCAGATCGGAGGAGAGGGCCAAGAGGCTGGAGGAGCAGAACCGGATCCTGGATAAGGAGAGGGCCGAGCTGAAAGAGCAGAATCGGTTCCTGGAGGAGGAGAGGGCCGCACTGGAGTCCAAGGTGGACGAGCTCCAAGTGGGAGCTGCTGCTCTGCACGCAGGCTCTGCTGCTCCGGCCGGGGAAGTTGACCCGGAACTCTTCGAGCGGGTCGCTCTCAAATACCGCGAGAGCGATCAGTTCCTGGAGTTTCTGGTGAAGGCCAGGGAGGAAGGCATCTCGGATGCGTACACGGAATGGGCGGGGAAGGGATGGTTAGACACTTCCCTGATGTCAACTGCTGCTGAAGGAGATATCCATGAGCAGTCGGACATCCATCAGGAGGCGGTGGAGGAGGAGCCGGGTGAAGTGATTCGCTCGCACTTGGATTCTTTTACCACTGGTGCCGAGTCTGCCCGGGCTGAAGACCATACAGGAGCTGATGTCGACGACGAGGGTACCGCAGGAGAGGCTGGTGGATTGCCTGCCGAAGGCGCAGTCGTAAGTCCTTAGGATTTTCTTGCCCTTTTCCTTGTAATGTTTCCGGATCGGTTACTGCTTGTATACTTGCCTGAATATGAATATAATGGAACTGGCAGAGCCGGTGAAATTTTCTTAAAAGTAGTTTGCATATATACTTGTTTTTACAACGGTTAGACCGTGAACTATGCCAAACTAACCGCTCAGACTAGCGGGTTTTACCAAGACTGGTCATTCTCCCGGTCGGGGTCTGTTCCTCTTTTCCCCACGTACCGCTGGAGCTGGCCGTTATCAATCAAAACCTGCACCGCCTGCCTGAGGGCGTGGCACTTGCTCGTTCGATGAGTAGCTTCATCATGGTAGGAGCAGTACTTGCCCGTCTGCGCCATTGTAAGTTTCCCCTTTGGGAAACTTCTCGGGGGCGGTGGAGGAATGACACTCCCGTTCTCAAGTAGGATATCCTCGTAGGAAGTGGTGAGAGCGGTGAAGACTTCTTGGTTGACCGGTGGTGCTGGCATGATTGCCAGGGGGCGCTCTTGGCTGAACGGCGCTGGCTTGTGCTCATTCTGAGGCTTATCAGAATAGGACCTCTGCTGCCGCTGTGGGCAGTTGTTTCTGTTGTTGGCGTTCCGGCTGGGCCGAGCGGTGCGGTTATCGGTCCGCTGATTGGGCTTGGCTTCCTGGGCGGGTGGGGGGTTCTCTTCCCGGGGATGGTCTTCCAGCTCCTCATCCCGCTTCCTCTTCAGGAGGTGGTGCCCATAGGTCTCATGATCGGCCTGAGCATGCCTGATGGCCATAGCCATCAACTCGTCGTACCCCTGCGGGAGTTCTACCCGGACGGCGTAGGAAAATTTGCCCGCCCGGAGCCCTTGCTTAAATTCCATCTCGGCGATGCCCTTGTCCAGGTTCCGAACTCCGGCCGTAGCCGTCTGCCAGCGGTTGACAAAGGTTCTCAGCTCCTCTCCGGGGGCTTGCCTGCAATTGAAGAGGATGGTCGACGTCCGGGCTCCCTCGACTCGGAGGATGAAGCGGCCCACAAACCGGTCGGCCAACTGCTCGAACGCTTCAATCGAGTTTGCCGGAAGCTCGTAAAACCAGCTGAGTGCTTCTCCGAACAGGGTCTCCTGGAAGATGTTGCAGCAAACTGCATCGGAGTATCCCTTGGCGCAGGTTTGGGACCGGAAGCTGTCCAGATGCTGGTATGGGCAGCCGGATCCTGAGTAGGTGAGCTTGAGGGACTTCTGGTTGCCAGATCTTCCCGACTCTATGACCCGGTGTGAAAAGGGACCCATGCGCTCATTAAACCGGGCGCCCTCCATCGGCCGCGCGGCTCTTCTCTCGTTAGCCTCCATCTGGGCTTTCAAGCTTGACACGGTGTCGGCCAGCACCTGCAGTGCTCGCGCGGTTGGCGTCTCAGCTTCATCTACTGACGAGGCGTCGGGCTGGCGGGAGGTCGTCGCGCTCTTTGGCGGGATGGCGCCTGATGGCGACTTCTGCTGCACAGGGTCACCGCCCGAAGATTGCCCTCCATCGGTGTGCTGAGGTGGGACCGGCGGGATTGCCGCCTGTGCCTCGGCCATAGCGCCGCTACGCTGCTGCCCCCTCTCCAGGGCGGCCACCAGGGCAGTATTCACCGCCTCCATCTCCTCGTACCGAGCGTTGGACTTAGCTCTGTCCCTGTCGCTTTCCTCTTTCAGACGGCTGACCTCTGCGGCCATCGCCCGAAGTTCTCCCGCCATACCGCTTTGGCCGGGGCTGTACGTGGGTCCCGGCCCGGGCTCTTCGGGCTCTCGGATCGATCGCTCGAATCATCCGAGAACGTCAAGGCGAAGCCCCGCCGCTCTGGGCTGTCTTCTTCCTCTGCCAGGCCTTTGCCTTGCGAGCTGTTGCGATGGGGATCCGGCACGCCGGATGGTCCCCCGTAGCTTCCTACCTCCTGACCGTCGCTTCGGTCGAGGCGCGGCTCCCTTTCAACGGCTGGGGTGGAGGCGAGCGCCTGCACTACTGCAGGGTTTCCCTCCTCGGTAGTTCCTTTTTCTTGATTCATCCCCGATCTCCTTCTCAACGGTGTTGCTTACACGACTTTTTTGTTCAAGCTTTCCACAGACGGCGCCAATTGTTTCTGCCTAAACCCGGGGGTCTAGTAGATACTTGATGAATCCAACTGTCTCCTACAATCCTGCTCACTAAGGAGAATACCGGGCGGGCCGGCCTTCACCTCTCCGATGCCTAAGTTAGTATAGTTGGAATGTATATAACCAGGGCACGTATGTAAGCGGGGAGAGAGACGAGTTACCTCATAAAGAAGGTAGTTGGGGCCCATATATAGGTGGTTGGGGGTAAGGACTGGCCTTACTCTTCGATGTGGGACTGGTTCCCTTCTGCTTATACCTTTTGGTGCCTTCTTAGGCAGGCTGGCGCCCCCGGCCCCTGGGTCCCTGGAGGCGGGATAGAGTGCCAGGCCCCGAGGCCGGGTGCTGGTGATCCGGTCCCGACCCTAAGGCCGGGCCCTGGTGCGCTTGCCGCGGGTCTGTGGGCCTGCTGTAGCCTCTCTGCGGCTACTGTCAACAACCATCATCAAGTTGTGCATCAAGGGGAGTGACGTCAAAGTAGAAGCGATTGAGTGAATGAGTTACTTCCATCGCAAGTGATCTCATGCGTGATCTCATGCATACACACACAACAACTCTAAACTAGGGTTAGTTTAGAGGAACCTGAGTGCACTACCAGAAAAAAGGTTTTTCCCGACGAAATAAAAAAACACAGCCGACGAAATAAAATTTTCGTCGGCTATTCCCAATAATGGCCGACGAATTTTTTTTTCGTCGCTAAAAAAAAATTCGTCGACTATTCCCCTAAAATGGCCGACGAATTTTTTTTTTCGTTGGTAAAAAAAAAAATCGTCGGCTATATTCATATTTTAGTCGACGATTTGAATTTTCGTCGGCCTTTCTCTGAAACTTTAGCCGACGAAAATTTTTGGAAGTATGGCCGACGAGTACTAGGTTTGATTTCGTCTGCTATGATTAAAAAAAAAAAAAAAAAAGAACAGCTTCCATTTTCTATCACTATCGACAAACCATTGCTTCGTCCTTCAAATGCAAATGTGTCGTGAAATAAGATCTGACCGAAATAATGAAATACGTCTACGGTTGAAAAATGACAAGATTCCGACAAAATCTGTGTGCCGAATGTTGCGGTTAACTGTTTTTTACTTTCGTTTTCCTATGGGTAGCCTGACGGTCGGTAAATATTTTGAGGAAAATTTTTATACGATTAGTTGCGTCTCATCGATTTGAAACTATTATATGTTGAAGGTCAGGCCAAAAAACGTCATTTAGACAGGCCAATTACCATTTCTAAGCGTTTAAAGGGTTGACTCACCCGGTTGACCGTCCCGATCGAGCCTTTAACGTTGTCAGATGTAGTTGGATTTTTTTTCATACATGTATTTAATCTTAACGGTGATATCTGACGGTTGGAATAGATTTTCCAAACTTTTAGATTCAAAATCGGAACATATGCACTAATGTTCCTTAACTTGTTTACTAAGTGTTTAAGTGAATGTATAGTTTCAAATAGTTACTATACGTACACTCTTCAAATGCAAATATGTCGTCAAATAAGATATGACCGAAATAATGAAATACATCTACGGTTGAAAAATGACAAGATTCTGATAAAATCCGTGTGCTGAAATAATGAAATAAGTCAAAACCCGGTTTACTGCAGATTTGGCGTCCGGCGTCCGAATAACGATTGTGATACCATTCCGGAAAGGGAACGATGCCAGGAATCAAACTCGTGGCTTCCCCACGATGTGTGGGCTTTTTCGGGCTTTCGAGTTCGTTTAGGGCCTCAAAACAGCAGTTTAGTATGTTTTCATAGAATAGCCGACGAAACATTGTAATTCGTCGGCTATTCTCTAAGTTTAGCCGACGAAAAGTATATGTCATCGGCTAAACTCCTTCGATCCGCTTATTGTCCACCGTTGGATGACTCAGATCCAACGGCTGCTGATTTTCCAAAGCATAGCCGACGAAATATTTGAATTCGTCGGCTAAACTCTTGCAATCCGCGCCTTTTTATTGTCCGCCGTTGGATGGCTCAGATCCAACGGCTGTTGATTTTCCAAAGTATAGCCGACGAAATATATTAATTTCGTCGGCTATTCTCATTCTAAATCTTTTAAATCGCTTCCTCCCGCCTTTTTTCTCTCCTCCTCCCCCCCCCCCCCCCCCCCCCTCCTCCTCCTCCTCCTCCTCCTCCGGCCTCCTCCTTCTCCTCCTCCGATCCGGTATTTTTTTTTGCCCAAAATGCAGTTATAGCCGACGAAATTGACATTATTTCGTCGGCTATAACTTTAAAATATTAATATATTCCGACGAAATAGCTCAAATCGTCGGCTATACTTCAGAACAAATAGCCGACGAATTCAAATTTCGTCGGCTATAACTTTAAAATATTAATATATTTGACCAAGCTTTGGTCGACGAAATCATTTTCGTCGGCCATAATTCGTCGGCCAAGGTTGGAATGGCCGACGAATTGGTTTTTTTCGTCGGCCATTGATATTACCGACGGGGTTTTACCGACGAATTATAGCCGACGAAATTTTCGTCGGTAGAAGGAATAGCCGACGAAAATTTGGAATAGCCGACGAAAAAAATTTCGTCGGCTATTCTGTCAAAGCTGGTAGTGGTGGGTCTTAAACCCTAGAGAAGTCCATCCCGCACCGACTTTAGTGAATGGGTACTACTACTTGCCACGTGGCAACTCGATCCAACACAATTATTTTTCTTTCTTTTCCTTATTTATATTATTATTAAAAAAAACATGTTTTGTCAACTAAAACAGACAAAATGTACTAAAATAATCTTAAAATATTAAAAAACTTTGAGAACTATATAAATCACAAGGGCAGTACGTTGAGACAATTATCAAATTTATTTTTATCAAGAAAAATTAAAACAGAATCTCCACAATCCTATTTTCACTCACACTGAGTTATCTCTCAATAATCGTTTTCTGACATAATTGACTCTTTTTTTTTTCTAATAAAAAAATATTTTATACATGCAGAGCATGTGAAGGAAGGCTAGTTTTCTTTATAAGAATTATCAAACCACATGAAATCCGCCATAGCACAAACTTTTGGAAATATATATTTCCCTTTTAGGTTTTATTGGTACCAATAAGATCTTACCGAAAATGATAGAAGAAAATCACAATGCGAATTCTCTAAAGAACCTGAACGAAAATGATAGAAGAAAAGAACGAAAACAATCGAAGAGAACTTCAAGCGGAATGTTAGAACTACTTTCAATTACCATACTAAAAAAATTTAGGATGTAAAAATGTAAGACGTCATCTAAAGTTAACATACATTTTAAGAAAATAAAACTTCCATCGAAAGGAAAACAATTGAAAAGCTTTCATAAAAATTCTCGCAAGTTTTCGTTCTGCATGCCAATATATAGCCATAGGACGATTATTCTCTAGATGAATAAAAAATCCAATAAAAGAATAAAAAAGAATTGAAGTAGATAAGAAAAGGTCAACATACCACAAATGCCTGATCGACCGACGCTGAACATCCGGTAGAAAAAGGTCTCAGATCCAAAACACTGGTTGATATTTGTACACTCCAGATTTGAGTCTTGAAAAGAAGAAGAAGCTGAGGGAATCATGGGGTGGCCAATCATATTTGTTTTTCCACCACCAGCTTCTGTGTTCATCACAGCCATGTCAGTCATCAGCTTCACTGGGTTAGCTTATTCCGGGTTCTCGGAGGTCAGAGGAAACCACCTGCAGTATTCCAAGTTCTGGAAGATTACCAATAAACCCAATTCTCAGAAATCAAAGCAAATTTACATTTCCGCTAGAAGAGGCATGCAGATTCTCTATGCTCCCGCATTTCTTGCTGGGCTCACGTCGTTGGTGTTCTTCTCCCATAACGATGATATCAGATATCTATTGCTCTCTTCAGCTCTCACGCTTCATTTTCTTAAACGACTTTTGGAGGTACCATTACGTCGACCTTTTACATCTCAAATAAGTTAGATTTCCCTTTATGTACGCCATGTGTTTGTTTTAATGTCTAAGCCTAGTCTGCTACTAGCGAGTTCGGAATGTTTACATTTGCTTGAGTTAGAGAATTTAACTATTAAGAATGCGAAGTATACCTCACTTAAGAATAAAATATATATATAAGGATTTGGGCATCTCTACTTATTGTCAAATGATTTTGGTTGTGCTCTTAGTCTACTAATCAGTCAATAGCTGATAACCTAACTTCAGTAAACCCATCCCACTACATAGAGTACTAGTCCAACCAAACGCTGTGAATATGATCAAGGACGGGCTCTTGGTCATTAAAGGGAATCCATTTTTTTCTTTCTTCCAAGACCCTGTTTTTTTTTTCCGGTTATATACAAATTCTTTACAGAAGTAAACTCATGCATAAGCCATTTAGGAAATCCACTTCATGTAACGGTTGAAAGCAAGATCTTCTTGTGGAAGAGGACTACTAGAACAACAGAGTCTGTATCAGTGCGGTAAAACTCTTCTCTCTATATACAAATAGCTAAGGGAAAATAATTAATACTACCAGAAACCCCCTGTGAATCCATACCTCTGAGGAAGATATATAATTAAACTTCTTCTCGATCAACAGATTTGATCCACTGCCAAGGCGATGTTCACTAAGGTACCTCTTCATGTAGGAGACTCCTACCTCACCGACTAAACTCACGACTTTGATAAAAAGCTTATAGTAATCGAAGGTTCTCTCACCACCTGAGTTGTGCTAAGCTTGATTTAACTCACCTTTGTCTCAATTGAAGTAGGCATATCTCCCAGCCCCCTGTTGTGGATTCTCTGCTGCCATTTACTACATTGTTCTTAAAGGTTAATTTATTTGGTGTTGTTTATTTTGTAGGTTCAATTTGTTCACAAGTTCAGTGGAGGGATGGCGCTTGATTCTGCAATTCCTATCACTCTCAGTTACTTCATGTCTACCGTCACTGCGATTTACGCTCAGCACCTTACTATAACCCAAGTGTTACCGGAGCCACCAATTGATTTGAAGTACCCTGGAATTCTATTGTTTCTACTAGGGATATCAGGTAATTTCTACCATCACTACCTACTTTCCCAACTGAGATCATCATCCTCTTCATCTTCGTCAAACTCACAAAGCAATAACGATAAGGATTATAAGATTCCAAGGGGTGGATTGTTTGTGCTAGTGATATGCCCTCACTATCTCTTTGAAATCATAGAATTTGTAGGGTTTTCTTTTATGTCTCAGACCTTGTATACATTCGCCTTCGTGGTCGGAACAACATTTTATTTAATTGGTAGGAGCTATGCTACTAGGAGATGGTATCTTTCTAAGTTTAAGCATTTTCCCCAAAATGTCAAGGCTCTCATTCCATATCTTTATTAGATAAATGGATGAATGTAACAGACTATACATTATCATGTTAAGACATTTCAGAATTAATCCTGTTTATTATATCTTGCAAATTTAAATAAATGAAGGTCTCTGCAAATTGCTTTCATCAACCCAACTATATGCTTCTACATATAGATGAACTGTCCTTGTTTCTGATTTTGCTGACATCCCTGCCGGATTTATATTGGAATAAGGAATAGCTATGAAAATTCCCTATGAAGATGGCATTCGCCGTCGAGTACATATGATCCATTTTTGTTCCATTCCTAACAAGTTTTTGTTTTGGTGATGTATTTGGGTTAAGTATGCACAAGTTGAAAAATGATCCATGTTGACCTTTGAATTACTTGGATGAATCGGAGGAAGGGCAGAATGAAATCATCAAGCCATATATTAATAAAAGTTAAAACGTTACTCTGCTCGGCTGCCCAGTAATAAGTTTATAGTTACTGGGTGTTTCGAAGAGTTGGTGAATCCCTCTTCCTTCTAATTTGAATTTGTATTGACCTGAGAGTTTTAGCTGAGACATCCGGCATGGACATAAACGAATGGCCTAACTGCCGAAGGATGTGAGCTTAATGTTTGCACAAAGCTACTTACTGTAGAAACTTTAATTTCATGAATTGTAAACACAATTCATGTTTGCATGTCAAGTAAATTTATTCTTATCGACCAACACTATATAACAAGACCACTCAACAAGGGATCATCTAACAAACATCTAGCCGGAAGTGGTAAACAGGGCAATGGTCCATCTCTCCTAGCCAGTTTTCTTCGCAGTCCTTGCCGTGAACCACTTGCAGAGCGATGTTGCAGTGTAGCCAAATATGAGAAGGGGATGCTTATGATGCCAGGCATGCCAGCTATAAAGTTTTGTCCAATTTCTGACCATTCTGGATGTTTGCATTTCTTGATCTCAAGATAGTCCTTCAACATTAGAACATACTAGCATCCAATCAACTTGTGCTTGAGAATGTAAAGAAAAAGAGGGGTTTTTGATTTCGCAAATATAATTAATCAGAATTAATTTAAAATTCAATTTTATAATTATCTGTTTAACTACTTTAGTAAATATTTTAATAACTATCATATGAGTAAACTTTTTGTGTAACTATGTTAGTAACCATCTAATAACTATAAACTTTGTAACTATATGTGTAACTAACTTAGTAATTATCTTAGTAACTATCATCTGAGTAAACTATTTTTTGTAACTAAGTCAGCAGCCTTTTCAATAAGTTAGTAACTTGAGAATGTGCACAAAAGGACACTAAAACGACCATTTATTTCCCTAAACTGAATTCACCCAACTCGTTCCTTAATCTTGAACCGCAACTAAAGCAATTACACATATATGCAAGTCTTTAGAATTTCCTTTCAGTACAGGAATTCTACTAAACTGGGAATACATGATGCTACGACTTCATAGGTTCATCCAGTCCAAGAATAAGTTAATCCTTAAGTAAACTATCTAAATCCAGATGCATTGTAAATTTAGCTCTATCACCATTGTAGCAAGAAAATAAGGGATCATTAGATCAACCAAGAAATAGAAATCTCAAATAACAATAAATTGAAAGACGATCCTCACTTGAGTGGTTTTCTGATTATAACTCGGTAAAAATGCAACAACATTACCACATCCAAGCATAGATAAACTCTGCGACATTGATATAATCAATCACTTAGACTTCTTCCCTTGTTTCTTCTTTATAACCTCATCAATATTCATTATCCCCTTCCCTTTGTACACTTCCGGCGCCTTACAACCCCGAATAGCAGCCGCAAACTGGTGCACCCTCTCCTTATCGATTCCGGTGCAGCAAACCACATTGTTCTTGAAGCAAAAGACCCTAACAGCAGGCGGCATAGTCAACTCAACCTCATGACTGTAACCCAATTTCATAAACAGCAACCTCCCTTGAGCTTCAGCTCTAGCTTTGTAGCCCACACCCACCATCTTAAGAAACTTGAAAAATATGACGGGAGAACCATATGACAATGTCTAGTATTTCTTCCTCCCAATTAAATTTTAACATGTGAAATTTTATCATAAAAATTCTAAATTTATGTATTTTATTTTTTGTAAAATGACTTTAATCAATCTTTTAGGGTTTATGGTTTAGGGTTTAGATTTTAGGGTTCAAAGTTAAGAGTTAAGGGTTTAGGGTTGTTTCTGCTCAAACCCGGGGGCCTGGCAGAACCACAATAATAAAGCTATAAAGGATACTGCGAGTATAGTGGTTCACCGTGCCATCGGAGGGCACGGCTACGTCCACTTGGAATCCAGTAGACGTGGCCAATAAGCCTTTGGGTTACAAGGATGGAGTGCCTTGGATCCAAGATCCCTAATACTAATGGGGAAGCCTCCTATTTATAGGGAAGGAAGGCTCCCTCCTTTACCATGTTTCTAATGTGGGATGCTCACTACACTATTACATATTTCCCTACTCACGAAGCTACTTCAGGCGCCCGGTGGCACTGCTTCCGAGTGCGGCACCGGTGATGTGGAACAATGGAGATGTAGCCGGGGTGCTGGACTACTCGCTAGATGCCGGAAGTAGGACCCCCGATGCCGGTTGCACGGTCCACGAGGTCGCCGAATGTGCTTGGCGGTGTACTATATGTACTGTCAACAAGTCCCCCAAGTTCCCGAGTAAGAGTGCAATCTTACTTGGGGAGTTAATCATCATGTGCCGCCAAGCGTAGGTGGTGACCGAGTCACCCCTACTACCACCAGTCCCGCAGTCCCTAAGTGAGATTGGGCTCTTCTCGAGGTGATCGACTTTCGAGTTCCCCAAGTTCGTGCTGGAGATGTGACTTGGCCGGGAGTGTTGGGGTGCCGGGAGTGATGAGGCCGGGCGAGATGAGGCGGTGGGTGGCCAGGGAGGATCCGGGTTTGACCGGTCCTGACGCGCTGAAGCCTGATCGGGTAGTGCTGGCGGAGCCGCTGCCGAACAGGACTGGGCCGGCTAAATCCGGGGTGACCCACTGGAGGGGGTGACCCACTGGAGGGGGTGACCCACCGGAGGGGACCGGCTGGCTGAATTCGGGGCAACCCGCTGGAGGGGGTGGCCCGTCGGATAGGACCGGCTGGCTGAATCCGGGGCGACCCGCTGGAGGGGGTGGCCCGTCGGATAGGACCGGTCGGAGAGCTGGCGATTCCGTCCGGGCGTTCCGCCATCGGACGGATCGGTGAGCTGGCGATACCGTCCGGGCGTCTCACCATCGGACGGATCGGAGAGCTGGCGATACCGTCCGGGCGTCTCGCCATCGGACGGATCGGTGAGCTGGCGATGCCGTCCGGGCGTCCTGCCATCGGACGGATCGGTGTGCTCGGCGATTCCGTCCGGGCGTTCCACCATCGGACGGATCGGTGTGCTCGGCGATTCCGTCCGGGCGTCTCGCCATCGGACGGATCGGTGAGCTGGCGATGCCGTCCGAGCGTCCTGCCATCGGACGGATCGGTGTGCTCGGCGATTCCGTCCGGGCGTCCTGCCATCGGACGGATCGGTGAGCTGGCGATACCGTCCAGGCGTCTCGCCATCGGACGGATCGGAGAGCTGGCGATACCGTCCGGGCGTCTTGCCATCGGACGGATCGGTGAGCTGGCGATGCCGTCCGGGCGTCCTGCCATCGGACGGATCGGTGTGCTCGGCGATTCCGTCCGGGCGTTCCACCATCGGACGGATCGGTGTGCTCGGCGATTCCGTCCGGGCGTCTCGCCATCGGACGGATCGGTGAGCTGGCGATGCCGTCCGAGCGTCCTGCCATCGGACGGATCGGTGTGCTCGGCGATTTCGTCCGGGCGTCCTGCCATCGGACGGATCGGTGAGCTGGCGATACCGTCCGGGCGTCCCGCCATCGGACGGATCGGTGAGCTGGCGATACCGTCCGGGCGTCTCGCCATCGGACGGATCGGAGAGCTGGCGATACCGTCCGGGCGTTCCGCCATCGGACGGATCGGTGTGCTCGGCGATACCGTCCGGGCGTCCTGCCATCGGACGGATCGGTGAGCTGGCGATACCGTCCGGGCGTTCCGCCATCGGACGGATCAGAGAGCTGGCGATACCGTCCGGGCGTTCCACCATCGGACGGATCCGTGTGCTCGGCGATACCGTCCGGGCATTCCGCCATCGGACGGATCAGAGAGCTGAGATGCAATGCATTGGAATGTGTGCACCGTAGTGCGATGCATTGTAATGCGATGTATAATGATATGAGCAGCATGGGATGATGATGTGAGGACTCGACCGCTATGGAGACGAGTCCCATATTGCTAGGCTGCGGGGAGATTACCCCGGTGTTGCGGGCTGTTTTAAAGCGCCGGTAAACACTTGCTAGTTCTTCTCAGCTTGTGTTGAATAAGCGATGAGGTAAATGTGCAGGTTTGTTTGCCTGCGGGGAGACTTGTTCTGTGTTAGAGAAACAATTTGCCTGGTGAGGTGGTGTTGAGATAACGAGTCTCTCATGTATCCCCAAATGTATCGCAGTTCAGTGCGATGCAGGGTTTTTATCCTGCTGGACAAGAGTACATGTGTTAGATGTAAACTCGCCCGGGTTTATAAAGCCCATGCGTTTGCCATGGAGGCAGGCGGACTCGACCGGGCGACATGCCATATCGATACGAGTCCCCCAGTGAAATGCCATGGGTCCGGGTGGATTATGCTCCCGGAAAATGCTCTCGAGCCGGTTGGATGCGACGTAACCGATGGGCGGATCTCGACCGGGCGACATGCCATATCGAGACGAGTCCCCCAAGTGAGATGTAACTGGGTGGACCTCGACCGGGCGTTCTGCCATATCGAGACGAGGTCTACCGTAACGTAATGCATTGATGCGATGCACTGATGCGATGCATTGAAATGCGTGCACCGTAGTGCGATGCATTGTAATGCGACGCATAATGGTATGAGCAGCACTGATAAGCGCATAATGACATGCGTGCAATGATGCATACTGATATGCGATGCATTGCAATGCTGAGATGATCAATCGATGCATAATGATATGAGCAGCACTGATAAACGCATAATGACATGCGTGCAATGATGCATACTGATATGCGATGCATTGCAATGCTGAGATGATCAATCGATGCATAATGATATGAGCAGCACTGATAAACGCATAATGACATGCGTGCAATGATGCATACTGATATGCGATGCATTGCAATGCTGAGATGATCAATCGATGCATAATGATATGAGCAGCACTGATATCACACGTCTAATTATCAATATTTCCCAACAGATTATGCACAGGTAAAGCACGCGTTGAGTAATAATAGATAAGTTAGAATACTTATCTCTGGAGAAAGCTGCCGGGTGTTGGAATAGCATGCGAGAATGATTCCCAAGTTGCCTGGTGAATGTCTACGGGTGTAGAGAGCAGCTTGATTTTGCTGTTTGGGAGCAGCGGGTGCCCAAAGAGGATTGCTGGGTGCCAAGAGAAGATCTGCCCAAATTGCTGGAAACCTGACCCCTGATGCCGGCCCAAGATGCTGAACAGGACCGCTGCAGCCCAAACTGCTGCAATGGAACCCGGCCCGGCCCGTTTTGCATGGGTGAAGCTGACCGGATCATGCAGCTTTGACTTTCCCATTTCCCGCCAATTTCTCTCCTCTGCTTCTTTCGCGTCCGGCCTCTCTCTCTCGGCCGAGGACCCTCGTCCGGGCTCTTCTCGTCCGGTGATGAAGACCACCACACCGCTCCGCCCGGGAGGAGGGAGACGAGCCGGGCCGGTCTTGGAGAGGAGTGCCGTACCGGTGGTAGCCAGTCGGCCGGGGTTGATGAAACTGCACCGCACCGGAGACGACGCACCGGAAGGGAGGAGCCGGTCATCTGAAGAGGGCGAAACTGCACCGCCCGGAGATGCTGGCGTCGGTGAGGAGAGCTATGGGCCGGGGAGGGTGACCCAGCGAGGAGGAGCCGAACCGGAGGAAACTGGAACCGGAGGAGGAGTCCGTTGCCGCTGCTGGCCGAACCGGAGGAGACTGCTCATCGGAGCCCGGAGAGGAAGCCACCGGAGGTGCTGGGGCCGATCCGGGGTGCTAGTTCCGGGCGGTGCCACGGATGCCGGGGTCGAGGCTGCGGAACCGGGGGAGTCGCAGGTGACTCGCCGGACTGGCGATCGGGCCGTCGCGGGCGAGTTGCCGGGGTCGAACGTGGCCGAACCGGAGGTGCGAGGCGGAGGGAGATGGCGGTGGCGAAGGAGGATCCGGTCGAGTCTGCGGAACCGGGGGAGACGAGCGGTTGACCCGCGTTGACTGGGCCACACGGGCAGCTGACCGGCTTGACCGGGCAGGGTTGACCGGGCAGGGATGCCTGGCCTGCTGACTTGTACTGGGCGGGCTAGCTGGGCAGGCTGCTGGCCTGGGCCGGACTGCCAGCCTGGTTGACCTGTTGTCCGGGCAGTAGCTTGCCGGCAGAGCAACACAGCCTTTGTAAGTATTCCCACAGACGGCGCCAATTGTTTCTGCCCAAACCCGGGGGCCTGGCAGAACCACAATAATAAAGCTATAAAGGATACTGCGAGTATAGTGGTTCACCGTGCCATCGGAGGGCACGGCTACGTCCACTTGGAATCCAGTAGGCGTGGCCAATAAGCCTTTGGGTTACAAGGATGGAGTGCCTTGGATCCAAGATCCCTAATACTAAGGGGGAATCCTCCTATTTATAGGGAAGGAAGGCTCCCTCCTTTACCATGTTTCCAATGTGGGATGCTCACTACACTATTACATATTTCCCTACTCACGAAGCTACTTCAGGCGCCCGGTGGCACTGCTTCCGAGTGCGGCACCGGTGATGTGGAACAATGGAGATGTAGCCGGGGTGCTGGACTACTCGCTAGATGCCGGAAGTAGGACCCCCGATGCCGGTTGCACGGTCCACGAGGTCGCCGGATGTGCTTGGCGGTGTACTATATGTACTGTCAACAAGGGTTTTATGGTTTAGGATTTTAGGGTTTAGGGTTTAGAAAAACAATAATAAATCTAAAATGGTATTTTAAAAAATAATTGAAATAATTTTCTGTCACAAAATCTAATGTGTCAAAATTTCATTGGTAGGGAGGACCACTAGGCACTGCCACGTGGTCTTTCCTAGTGGAAAGATTCCTAGTGAAAAATTCCTCATTTTTAAGTACTACGAGAGACCACATGGCGATGCCCAGTAGTCCTCCCTAGTGGTCATCCTTTGCAATTAAATTTTGACACATGGAATTTTATGACAGAAAAATATTTCAGTTATTTTGTCAAAAACCATTTTGAGTTTCTTATTGTTTTTCTAAACCATACACCCTAAATCCTAAAACCCTAAACCATAATCTCTAAACCCTAAAACCTAATCCCTAATTCCTAAACTCTAAACCCTGAACCCTAAACCTTAGTCTAAACTCATCACAGATTTATTAAAGTCATCTATAAATATAAAATTCTTAACTTTATAATTTCAACACGTGGAATTTTATGACAAAAATTATAAAGTTATGTATTTTATTTTTTGTAAAATGACTTTAATAGATTTGTGATGAGTTTAGACTAAGGTTTAAGGTTCAGGGTTTAAAGTTTTGGAATGGGTAAATTCCTCATATGGTACCTGACATATGACCAATTGGACACTTTGGTACCTAACGTTTCAAATAGGACACAGTTTGGTACCTGAAGTTAAGTTTTATGTGTGACACTTTGGTACTTATGTTGACTTCTTTGTTAAATGAAATGGTAAAGTTGACATTTAAGTATAATGTATAAAAATAAAATAAAAACCTATATTTTTTTTAATATTTTGGGTTAAAAACATGTATTTTTTTATTATTATTATTTAGTTATGTTGGAAACATAAGTTAAGAAATTCAATCGTGGTAATGTAAACACTCACAAGGCTACTCCGTGAAATTATATCTAATCAACCAAATATATAATCGTGGGTGTTCAAATTACAAATACTAGATTTATCAAACAAAATTTTAATTATTTTACATTTAACAGAACTCAAAAGTTTAATTCAAATTTTTTCTTTTTCTTTTAATTTTATTCATATTTATTTTCTCCCAAATGATATATAAAAAAGGATGAATATCAAGGTAATAATCAATAGTTTTAGATACATAACACTCATGTTTTTAATTTTTTTTTTCTAAATCATATTTAAATGTCAATTTTACCCATTACATTTAAGAAAAAAGTCAACATAAGTACCATAGTGTCACATAAAACTTAACTTCAGGTACTAAATTGTCACGCGTCAGTGGGGTTTAGGGCAACCGGCGCTGATCCCGAGGTATGAGTTAAATACTACAAAGCAGAATGTAAATAAAAATATAAAAACACTTATTTCTAGGCTTTTCACTCTAGGCTCGTCCGACACTTCGACACGACAAAATCTAAACACTTCTCTGCAAAACAATAAGTAAATGGGTGGGTGAGCAAAACCACGCGCTCAGTGGGTGCCCTATGTAATATGCCAGCAAAGTCATGTCATTTTTACGCACGCTACAAAATACGTATATCATAACACAAGCGAACTCAAAGCATATAATATAATAATAATGCATGCATGAAATGTTCCTCCTCATACTTTTCACTGCCCTCAAATATATATTTTTCTTTTTTTTGTTAGTCTTCTTGTTATACTCATGGTCCTCAGTTCTGAAACCCGAAATAGATCATTTTATCGACTTCTAGCGTCGAAGTGGCATACTTTCCCCAAACTCATGGACATGTGGGCTGATCATAGCTACTGGATGTCCCTATGAGTTAACTCAACTACACGAAAGGTTTCGTAATAGACTCATTTCCCAAACACTCAAGTTCCCTTCAACTTCCAATCTCACAATTTCCCATCATGAAATGCATAATCAGGTAATATAATTAAAAACAAAAATACATGCTTTCCAACATTGTAGATACGTAACAACTAATCGAGAATCTAAATATCACCAAATATATATCACCAATATTAATAACAAACAATACCAAACAATGCCAACAATAGATCAAACATCATAATATATATATAAACTCCGCATATTTTGCAAATAGATCAAAAACATGTTTTATGACTATTTAAAAAACATATTAAAAATATTTGAAACACATTACATAAACCACTCACCTCGATGAACCGAATCGACACTCAGATCGTAAATCGAAAAACCTAGAATGATTTTTCTATAAATCACCATTGGATCTAACTCCAACTACCATGGGTAAAAAGATCGCATCGATACGAACCCGTAGCCACTCGCGGATTCAGAATCAGAGTTACAGATTAAAAGTTATGATCCCCGAACTTTACCGAAATTCTGGAGAGGAAGTAAGCTATGAGGTATCGGCTGCTGATCAGCCTATATATAGGAGAAGTTGACCAATTAACTAAAGCCAAACGTCAACTTCTTAAAGATACACCAACCTGCTTGAGACACTTGGCAAATAAAGAACAATCCTTATGTCTTTTGTTTGAGAAGTAGCTGATGACTACTACAAAAACTAGCCACGCAGCAACTATCCACACAAGGCCACTCAAAAGTCAAAGCATGCTATGTGTCCTTATCTATTAATAGAATGCCGCCACGTCGGTAAAAATAGAATTTCGACCTAATTTTAAAAAATCGCTAAAAATAGTTCAGAAACTCAAATAATTCACCGAAAAATGTGACGAACTCGTGGCGACCTCTACTTTCTATTTCTCACAAGAAAAATAAAATTTGACTAACTTAAAAAAACCAGGATATTACATAAATTGTGTTCTTTGAAACGTTGAGTACCAAAGTGTCCAATTGGTCATACGTCAAGTACCATAGGAGGAATTTACCCTTTTGGAATTAGAGTTTGGATGTTAGGCTTTGGAGATTAGGGTTTAGGGTTTTAGTGTTTTAGGATTTAGGGTATAGGGTTTAGAAAAACAATAAGAAACTCAAAATGGTCTTTGACAAAATTAACTGAAATAATTTTCTGTCATTTAATTCCATGTGTCAAAATTTAATTGGAAAAAATGACCATTAGACATTGCCATGTGGTCCTATCATACACTGAAAAATTACTCGTCACGGCGCTTTCCAGGCGTTGCCGTATGTTTCCCTATCCTGTTCTTTTTCTTGTTCCCAATCCTTTTCAGTCTTTGAATTTGTTTCCTGCAGGCTTTCTATTTACGTTCTAGTATATATGAGATGACAGTTAATCAGATGACTTAGATCTACGCATTGAACATTACTACTACAGTCAAGTTGTGCCCTTTGTCTTTCTTCATTATCAAAGTACAAATCACTTCTGGAGTATGGAAACTAGTAGAAGCCAAATTGTAGAGGTGAGCTATACTTTGGCTCTTGAAATACCTGAAAATGTCCAAGTAGAAATTCTCTTAAAACTGCCTGTCAAGTCTTTACTTAGATTTCTATGTATCTCGCAAGAATGGTATTCTCTCACAAAAAGTTCTTACTTCATTGCCAGACACCTTGTTCATCGCTCTAGCTGCACTGATCGGAGTCGTCCTTCTCTTCTCTTTCTCTCATGTCTAGCTGGAAGCTCTGAAGATGATTGCAAGCCACAACTCGGATTCTCGTTGCTTCGTGATGGGGAAACAACGTTTCTGGGATTTCCTTTCTTGTCGAACCTTGCAAGCCAAAAACCGACTGTAAAGCTTGTGGGATCTAGTAATGGGCTAGTTTATTGTCATGTGTTTATTACTGAGAATGGGAACTTGACTAGTACTACAGAAGAGAAACATGACGTTGCTTCTACGTATAGAGAACTACTGATAGTGTGGAACCCAGCAACACAACAATTTAGGTGTCTGCCTCGACCCGAAAGTAATATACCTTTGGAGCAAAAGGAGGAGGAGCCTATTTCTGGTCTTTTCGGATTTGATTGTGTACATGATCATGACATCAGTGAATATAAATTAGTGAGAGTTTTTTCTCATGGTAGTGATGATCCCAAAGGTCATGGCAGAGAGGTTACTACTTTTGAAGCTCAAGTCTTCATCAAGAGTACAAATTCTTGGAGGCAAGTAAAGGACAATTTAGAGTTTCAATCATGTAAAAGTTGTTCTGAACCAAGTGCTACAATGATTAATGGAGTGCTGTACTGGAAGGTAGTGCAAAAATCAGACGAGTGCTACATTCTGTCATTCAGTATACGTGAAGAGGTTTTCAGCATTATACAGCTACCGGTAGGTATACGTTACCTTGATACTTACGATTATACCTGGACCAAAGTACCTATATATTCATGGAAAGATTCACCTGCAATTGTAGTAACCGATTATTCAGAGAATGGCAATCCCAATAACATAGTGTTTTGGGTGATGAATACCAATGAAATAGTAGAGAGGAATAGTAATGAGAATGGTACACAAATGCAGACACCAGCTTGGGTTCAACAAGTCAGATTCAAATACTCAGTTTTTGATGGATTAAGCATGATAGGAAGCTGGAAGGATCAATTTCTTTTCATATCCAGGGAAAGAGATGAAGCTGATGATGATGCCGGAATTGTTATCGAGCCTGAAGACCTGTTATTGTATGACCCTAGAAGTGAGGCCAAGCGAAAAATTGTGAATCATGCAGAAAGGATCATGTTTCTTCAAGTAGCAAATTATGTGGAGAGCCTTGTTCCAGTCTAGTCCTTCGGCTTTAGGCTATCTATTTTACTCGAATATTAATTAACTTTAGATATGGCTGGGTTGAACTTTTATAATTTTCCATTGAAATTGTAAGGAGAAATAACTATGATTAAAATCGGGTGCAGGAATAGAGTATTGAACATTAAATCTGCCATTACAAGTTTATCTTTGATATATGTTCTTGGTAATAACAGAAGTGTGCAAATCCAAGGCCAAGAACAAGTTTCAACTTGATACTACTTCTGTAAACAAAATGTACACGTGTAGGAATTTGAAGTTCTGTATACAGCTATACGTTTTATGATCCCAATATACGAACATGTTCTTTCTACGAGACTACAAATTCTTTCTACAAACATTACAGATGAGCAAACATGTTTGATTTAAGTACATATGGCCAGAATTTATTGAGCTTGGGGATCTCTCAGTCATCTTGTTCAACATGGTCAATAAATGTGTCGGGTCTAACAGGGAAAGGCGCATCGGCCTTTTTACTTGCTTTCCTCATCACCTCTTCTTTAGTACGTGCCTCATGAGCTGTACCATCAGCAATTACTTGAAAATGCTGACCTGCAATGAACTTTCCATCATGTACAAGTTTCTCAGGTGGCCTTGGTGGACGGAACAGAATCCCAGCAGGCTGCTCAGCTGGTGGTTCATTATTTGGATCCCGGCCGGCAGCCATGCATACTACCACTATAGCTGCTGCCACGATGCAACAACCTAGAATGCCAATAATAGCATATCCAAGTTTCTTGTTCATGTGTCCCGAGTTCTTAACGCTGGAGTGAGTTGCTGGAGGTAGATGAGTGTTCTGTTCCGAGTGCCTTGCTTTGGTTTCCAGAGGAACAACCCAAGGTGGACAGTTGTTACCTGATACTTCACAACTATTACGCCCAATCCTGAAAGAACATAAAAATAAGATGTCTACTACTTACTTTAGAATAGTGGGAAAAATAGAAGGACCACTATTGATCACTTACAATAAATTTGGTAAGGACTGGAAAACATTTGAGATGACACCATAATTTTCTTGGAATTTCCTGTTTAAACAACAGTGAAACAAAACAATCAGAAAACAGATAAATGAAATTACTGAACACTTTATGTGAGTAGAAACCTACATATCCATCGTTTGATGAGCAAATGTCACTGTGAATTGGTTTTCCTGCAAGTACCTGCAGATAAACCAGATACACCTGTAAGCTTGATATGCCAAGTAAAGCATAGAACAACAGAACCAAACGAAAAGTAATACTCACAATCCAGTGAGATTCGTGAGGGATCCAAATGAAACGTTAAAATCTCCGGTGAAGTTATTATAAGACAAGTCCCTGAAGAATTAACAAAGTTCACGGGTCATATTGCAAATTCTGACTGTTCTTTAAACTTAAATGAAATATTTGGACTTACAATTGCCTTATATTCTTTAGTCCAGTGAAGACATTACCAACAGGTCCAGACAACAAATTATTGCTTAGATTCCTGCATTAAAGAGAAACGAAAAGATGTTTAGATGACTGAAACCTCATAAAAACAGCAATATATAGAGCAGCCAGGGATTAGCAACTAACAAATACACAAGATCTTTCATGCCAGCAATGGTCTGAGGGATATTTCCAGTGAATTTGTTGCACGCCATATTTCTGCAGACATGGATATCATGAGTTATCAAACCTAGCTAGAAATATAGCTAAACATTTGCATGAATGAGTAATGTGTAGATTTTCTTACTTACATATGAGTCATGTGACGGGGTAACATATATGGAAGTTCACCACCAATGCTATTGGAACTAATATCCCTTGATAAAGAAATATGAAAAAATAATCAGCAACAGGTGTCACAACTGAATTTGATTTGAAAAACAGTAACTTCACTTACAGATGCTTCAAGTTGTACAGATTATACAGCGCGGCAGTAATAGACCCAGAGAGGTCTAGATCATGCAGCTCACTACATAAGATCAAAGAGGAGGTTAGTTATCGGTAACATTTACAGAACTGTAACAAAGTGTGGTACATAATCCGTAATGCAAATCTGTGTTTTACAGGGATATTATGGAAGAGTCAAAACACGAAACTCCATCCCATGATTCACCGCAAGGATCCCCACCATCAAGTGTCCAACCCGTCAGTTGTGGTGGATTATTGAGGAACTGGTAAAGCTGTTCAAGAGCTTCGACTGCAAATATGTTAAAAGAAGTTTAGCAATGATATGTAGATAGTTCAAAATGCAAAAGCCAGTTTCTGCTGGGACTTTCGTCGAGCAGTTGGTGTGCACATCTGAGATCATTTGCCTTAATACACAAATGATGCTCCTTAAACATCAGGTCTGTTAAATATTAAAGTTTGTTTTTGACAAATGGTGTCTTATTTCTCTTTAAGGTCATCACTTTCCACAACAAAAGATATGAAATTCCTTACATTTCCTACCTATTAATTTAAATTTCAGAACAAAAGCCTAATTGGAAGACCAAGTTTTCTCCAGATTTTTTTAATACAGAAACCCTCTTTCTGAAAAATGAAAATGCGTCTTTACTGTCCCACAAGACCATACTTTAATTCTTTAAACCAGTTGATTGTATGGTTATCCTTTACTGTTTACACTATAGAAACATATCAAGCTCGGAAATTTGAGGATTCCGATCTTCCTTACTGTTAATTCTTTCTACAGTACTTTTTTCCTATTCATTTACTAACCAAATTGGGGGTAAATTATGAAAACTGTAAATAAATTCTTCTCCAAAATCAACAAATCTCACAACGAAACTCGTGAAAATTAAGAAAAAGATAAAAGGTTTTTAGTCTTTTAGAAGCTTACCGTCGGTTGGATCAGTGAAGCCTTCAGTCTGCAACGCCATTACAGTCACCAAGAAGATCACAGAGAAAACCAAGTTCTTCATTTGCTGAGAATTAAAGCAAATAGTAAACCATAGTGGGAATCGGAGCATAACGAAAGCTATGCTTATGATTCCAGAGAATGAAATTGGAAGAAATTGGAAGCAAAGATTCCATCTTTACCAGCAAATTGGATGATTGGAGTTGATGAAGTTGATTAAACGAATAATCAATCGGAGCTAAGAGAGACGGTGAAGAAGTTGAGATTGGAACTTGGGAAATTTAGGGTTTAGTAGATGAAATTTGGGGGAATAGTAAAGAGGCGGTGAAGTGGAGAGAGAGAGAGAGAGAGAGTTAATGGATTTGTTGAGGTTGCAGAAAGCCAGCAACAAACAGATTCTGTTGGAAGTTTTCCCGCCAAAATATCTGTTACGAAATGGGATCCCCACAGCAAAACCGTTGCAAAATATTTTTGGGCTCGTGGGCGTTTCCGGGTTGTACCAACTTTAGAAAGGCGAGACATTAGCCCAATATTAGACGGCCCAAAAATTCCTGGCCTTATCTAGTTCCAAAATCGGTTGTTGTTGTTGTTGAAGAATTAACACTTTAAGTCTTTAACAGTGTTTGTTTATGTATAGAGCGATTAGACCAAACTGTGAAAATAGAACCAAATAATGTGAAAATCAACTAGATGGTATTTTAACATGTAATTAAGTGACAGCATCATCGAATAAAAAAGTAATAAGTGACAGCACCAAAGTAGGCACAGCTAATAATGGCTCATGCTTTCGCATTGTCATACATAATCTGTCATTCCAGTCCATAGTCTCTCTAGTTACACTTCCATCAAGTTTCCAATCGAATTGGTGAAGTAAACGCCCCAAAGTGAAGTGCAACATTCTATGACCCAATGGCACATCCGCACACATTCGTCTCCCAGCTCCAAATGGAATCAACTCAGAGTGTTGCCCCTTGTAATCAATTTTCGATCCTATGAACCTTTCAGGCTTAAACATCAGGGGTTCACTCCACACATCTGGGTCTCTTCCTATTGCATGAACATTCACAAATACCTCCGTGTTCTTACTTCTTAGGTATAGAGTATCCCATAAAAACGGTGCCTTTCGTGGCATTAGGAATGGAATTGGTGGATGCAGTCGTAGTGTTTCTTTGATCACACATTGTAAGTAGGGAAGATTGTCAAAGATCACTCTCTTCAATCTTTCTGTTTCGACCTACGACTCGATTGACCTCGGATTTTGTAACACCCTGACCCAGATTAAGAGAGATTAATCCGGAATTAAGGTGTTATGAAAATCATTTTGTAATATATATATATATACACACCCGAACAACATTGCCCAAAATCCAACTCCTCCAAAACACAACCAATCACAAAACTAATCATAACAACAAGTAGAGCTCAACATGAGAATTAATTTTGATACCTGAATCGAAATCACAAGTCACCAGACAAGAGTAGAAAACCACACAAAACCCAGAGCTTCAATTCATCGAATCCCCCTCCTCAAGCTTGTCTTGAAAAACCAAACCGCAGTGAGGTTGACGATACGAAGCTACATCTACCTGTCTTGCCTCCCGCCGTGGTAGGAATCAGAATACTCACTACTTTCTCTTCTTTGTTTATCAGTCACCAGAGCTCATATAACAAACCGGAGGCATGGGGTGGACTTTGACGTCATGGCAAAGTCGTGACCATCGTCTCCACGTCGGGAGATGGCCAGACGAGGGAGGAGGAGCAAAGCTCCGTCGCTGCAGAGTAGGTCGAGATGGAGTCGGGTGATCAGAGAGGGAGAGTAAACCCGAAAGTTCTGGGGTCCTCCCCTCTTCTCCCTCCATTTTTTTTTCTTTCCTTTAAGTCGGTTCAACTGACTCTGGAACCCCCTCATTTTTTAATATTTTTTTTCTAGTCCTCATCTCTTTCAAATACAATTTAAAGGCTGAGATTCAACGGCGATACATTGAACAATCTAAATGTTTTTATTTTATTTTAATCACTTACTACCTTGAATATATTTATTTAAAAAGCAATATCTGTGAAAATTTTGCGATTAGAGCAATATCGTCTCAGATCCTTACATTTTCAATCTCCGTGCATTCTTAGTACTCACCGGGTTCAATTAGATTTCCCGACAAACACCAATTTGCTCGTCTCAATACAAATATTAATAACGAGTCATTTACATGCACATATAATTAATTTGCTTTTGAAAATGTACGGGGTATTACAGATTTGACCTCCATTAGCGACTTTGGGTTGCATAGGAGCTCCGTCAGTGCCCATTCTATTGTGCTGCTTGTGGTTTCTGCACCCGCCATAACTAGTTCCTGAACCAATATATATATACTGTATTGTCATGTCTTAATATAGCAAACTTCACTGCATAAGTACATATATGCAATTTCTAGAAATGTGAGTGGTCGATCACCTCAAATGCATATTAAGTTGACTACATCCAAGTGAAGCAGCTGGTAAAATATTGACTTAATTAATTTGAACCCATTTGAGTTGGAATTGAGTCACTTCATTTTCATCGTAAACCATTTATATATTACAAATCAAAAATGAATGATATACGTCTTACACAAGGAATGATGGAACAGGTTAATCTTAAAGAGATTTTGAATGAGAAAATAACAATGGATGAAAAGTATTTTCCACTATATAAAACTGATCTTACATACAAGTTTATATACAAGAGAGAGAAGCTTGGTTTGATACAACGGATCAAACCAAGTTCTTGAGCAGCCAACAAACTAATGGATAAAACTATAAGCTATCACTAAGTTTCTTCTACAAAATCAAAGTCATAGATCCTGCTTCAAGAGCAAGTAACACTGGATTTTGGAGAAGAAACAAGCAATTATGATTCTCTGCATGAACCAACAAGTATTGCTGGAATCTGCAATAAATATTGAGCCCTCGCACCATGCCATAACCAGCCTTTCATAACCAGGACTTACCATAACTAGACAGAATAAGAACTTGCTTCTCTTGAACCAAGCTTGGATAGTAAGCGATCAAATTCAGCTAAAGGTAGTACCTTTGTGAAAACATCAGCTAATTGATCTGATGATCGAACATAAGCTCTAGCAAGAACTTTGGACTACACTTGATGACGAATGAAATGACAGTCGACTTCTATATATTTTGTCCTTTCATGAAAAACAGGATTAGCAGTAGTCTATATATTTTGTCCTTTCATGGAAAACAAGATTAGCAGCAATATGCATTGCTGCTTGATTGTCACAATGCATGATGATGGGATGAGCACATTTAACTCCATGATCAGCAAGGAGGGTTTTGAGCCAAATTAGTTCACAATTAGCTGATGTCATGGCTCAATATTGTGCATCGGCACTAGAACGAGCTACCACTGACTATTTCTTACTCTTCCATGTCACTAGATTGCCTCCCACAAATGTACAGAAGCCTGTGGTAGACTTTCTATCGATTGTATTAATTTCCAGCCCAATCAGAATCTGTATAACTTTCTAATGTGAAATGACCATGCTTCTTCATGAAAATGCCTCTAGTCACTGACCCTTTTAGATAACGAATAATTCTTTTAACAAGCTGCAGATGATAAGAATTTGGAGCATGCATGAACTGAATAACCATGCTAATAGCATCTGTTATGTCCGGACGAGTAATGGTAAGGTAAATTAACTTACCAACTATTCTTTGATACACTCCAATATCAAATAAAGGTTCACCTTTTTCTGCAATGTTCAAGCTGCTAGCTAGGCAGTGGTGATTTCGCAATACTGCTCTGTTTCATGTTGGCTTCATCAAGAAGATCAGGAATGTACTTTCTTTGATTCAAGAATAAGCTTGTAGAAGATTGGTCCATTTCAATTCATAGAAAATATCTCAACTCCTCATGGTCTTTGATTGCAAATGTTGCATGAAGAGATTGTTTGAGAGCTTCAGTTTCTTGAGCATTGTAGTCAGTATTGATCAAGTCATCGACATATTGTCACGCACTACCAGATATGGGAGAATAGCCGACGAAAAAAATTTCGTCGGCTATGCCAATTTTTCGTCGGCTATACCCTCTACCGACGAAATTTTCGTCGGCTATAAGTCGTCGGGAAAACCCCGTCGGTAATACAATGGCCGACGAAAAAATCAAATTCGTCGGCTATAGTAGAGTATGGCCGACGAATTTACCGACGAAAATATTTTTCGTCGGCCAAATCTGGGAGAAATTGCCGACGAATTTCGTCGGGTATTTTCGAGTATGGCCGACGAAATTCAGTAACTATAGCCGACGAAATTCGTCGGCTATTGTGTTTTAACTATAGCCGACGATTTATTAAACTTTCGTCGGCTATTTCCTCGAAATATATTAATATTTTAATAGGCATTAATTAGTTATAGCAGACGAAATACTAGAATTTTCGTCGGCTATACAACTTATAGCCGACGAAAATTGGTAAAATTCGTCGGCTATTCTTAAATTTTAGGGAAAAAAAAAATTATGCTTTGGATGGAGGAGGGGAAGGAGGAGGAGGAGGAGGGGAAGGAGGAGGCCGGAGGAGGAGGAGAAGGAGGAGGCCGGAGGAGGGGAAGGAGGAGGAGGAGGAGGAGGAGAAGGAGGAGGCCGGAGGAGGGGAAGGAGGAGGAGGAGGAGGAGGGGAAGGAGGAGGAGGAGAAGGAGGAGGCCGGAGGAGGAGGAGGCCGGAGGAGGCCGGAGGAGGGGAAGGAGGAGGAGGAGGAGGAGGAGAAGGAGGAGGGGAAGGAGGAGGCCGGAGGAGGGGAAGGAGGAGGAGGAGGAGGAGGGGAAGGAGGAGGAGGAGAAGGAGGAGGCCGGAGGAGGAGGAGGCCGGAGGAGGCCGGAGGAGGAGGAGGAGGAGGAGAAGGAGGAGGGGAAGGAGGAGGAGGAGGAGAAGGGGAAGGAGGAGGCTGGAGGAGGAGGAGGCCGGAGGAGGGGAAGGAGGAGGAGGGGAAGGAGGAGGCCGGAGGAGGAGGCCGGAGGAGGAGGAGAAGGAGGAGGAGGAGGAGGAGGTCGAGGAGGAGGAGGAGGAGGAGAAAAAAGGCGGGAGGAAGCGATTTAAAAGATTTAGAAGGAGAATAGCCGACGAAAATAAAAAATTTCGTCGGCTATACTTTGGAAGCGATTTAAAAGATTTAGAAGGAGAATAGCCGACGAAAATAAAAAATTTCGTCGGCTATACTTTGGAAGATCAACAGCCGTCAGATCTGAGCCATCCAACGGCGGACAATAAAAAGGCGCGGATCAAGAGTTTAGCCGACGAAATACAATGTTTCGTCGGCTATACTTAGAGAATAGCCGACGAAATACAATGTTTCGTCGGCTATTCTATGAAAACATACTAAACTGCCGTTTTGAGGCCCTAAACAAACTCGAAAGCCCGAAAAAGCCCACACATCGTGGCAAAGCAACGTGTTTGATTCCTGGCGTCGTTCCCTTTCCGGAATGATATCACAATCATCATTCGGACGCCGGACGCCAAATCTGCAGTAAACCGGGTTTTGACTGATTTCATTATTTCGGCACACGGATTTTATCGGAATCTTGTCATTTTACAACCGTAGACGTATTTCATTATTTCGGTCATATCTTATTTGACGACATATTTGCATTTGAAGAGTGTACGTATAGTAACTATTTGAAACTATACATTCACTTAAACACTTAGTAAACAAGTTAAGGAACATTAGTGCATATGTTCCGATTTTGAATCTAAAAGTTTGGAAAATCTATTCCAACCGTCAGATATCACCGTTAAGATTAAATACATGTATGAAAAAAAATCCAACTACATCTGACAACGTTAAAGGCTCGATCGGGACGGTCAACCGGGTGAGTCAACCCTTTAAACGCTTAGAAATGGTAATTGGCCTGTCTAAATGACGTTTTTTGGCCTGACCTTCAACAGATAATAGTTTCAAATCGATGAGACGCAACTAATCGTATAAAAATTTTCCTCAAAATATTTACCGACCGTCAGGCTACCCATAGGAAAACGGAAGTAAAAAACTGTTAACCGCAACATTCGGCACACAGATTTTGTCGGAATCTTGTCATTTTTCAACCGTACACGTATTTCATTATTTCGGTCATATCTTATTTCACGACACATTTGCATTTGAAGGACGAAGCAATGGTTTGTCGATAGTGATAGAAAATGGAAGCTGTTTTTTTTTTTTTTTTAATCATAGCCGACGAAATCAAACCTAGTACTCGTCGGCCATACTTCCAAAAATTTTCGTCTAGCTAAAGTTTCAGAGAAAGGCCGACGAAAATTCAAATCGTCGGCCACTCTAGGGGAATAGCCGACGATTTTTTTTTTTAGTGACGAAAAAAAAAATTCGTCGGCCATTCTAGGGGAATAGTCGACGAATTTTTTTTTTACCGACGAAAAAAAAATTCGTCGCCCATTCTTGGGAATAGCCGACGAAAATTTTATTTCGTCGGCCGTTTTTTTTATTTCGTCGGGAAAAGCCTTTTTTCTGGTAGTGACGCCCCGAATTTGAACCGATAAAATTCAAATTCAAAAACGTGATAATTCAATAATCACAACAACTAAAAACAAATAGAATTCAAATAAATAAGCATTAGATAATATATCTCCATCCTTACACAAGTTGTAAGATGTCGGACAATGCAATCGTTCACTCAAGCCTCTCTATACTTAAAGAAACAAGACTAAATGAGTAGGATCACTTCTACTCGTCGCATGTATTAACCACCGCCTCAACTCTGTCAATCCTCACCTGCACAATTAACCCTACACCATGGATTGGTGCACCGGGTTGTACACAACGAACCCAGTAAGCTTATAAAGCTCGTGTGAGTAAACTCAGACTCACGCAACAACTCTTAAACCATCAAACCACACGCACACAAAAATACAAGGTAAGATTCAGACTTTCCTGCTTGAAAGCATAGTTCAGGAATGTGCAAATCTTACACAATTAAAATCGTGACTCCTGCAAATAGCTTAGTTCAGGAAGTCACGCACATACAATTAAAATCATGACTCCTGCATATAAGTTAGTTCAGGAAGCCACATACAACAAGTAAAATCGTGACTCCTGCATATAGCTTAGTTCAGGAAGCCACGCACAAACAATTAACAGAATATATAACAAATGAAAGCATATAATTATAAATCTGTCAACCCCAAAACGGAGCCAAGATATTGCTATCTTAAACTCACGTTGTTTTCTTTTAAAACCCATGCCTTTTAAAACAAAGGAAAAACACAAATAATTTCCTTTTAAAAACATGCATGCATGAGACCAAGATAACCCCACACGTGAATTATAACCCCATGCCGTGCCTTTTAAAACAAAGATAACCCCATGCCGTGCAAAATGGGAATCACATTTCCAAGACAACCACAACTCGTGAATTATAAATTCACAACGCAATCAATAAAGAAGTAATTCAACGATTACTCTTTCATACAATGCAAGCATGAGACCCAGATAACCCCAACTTAATTGGTTACCCCTCATGATGTGCAACGGCAGACAGACTAGAGGCTTGGTTCCCGATATATTGCCTCGTCACATAGTGACCGTCCGAAGACATAAGTACGCCACAACCGTGGCCGTCCGAAGACAACAGTAAACACACATCACAATATATATTTCACGTAAATATATATATATATATATACGTAGGTATTCTCTCAGGAAGTGCCCACTAATACCAACTATAGTTCATTGATCGTAAAACCCTTTAAAAATCGTTTATATATTAAATTCATTTTACTTACCGATGAACCGTATTCGATCGAGTTCATTCAATTTAAATCAAATATCATTTTTGTTAATTCATTTTACATTTAACAATACAAATACTATAATTAACTCGTATTTAATACGATACAGTGAAGTTTACTCACCTTAATTTACCAGAAATGGTAAATATATGTTTAGGGTCGAGTCAGATCGCTGCAGGATCGGGTCGGATCGAATCGCTGCAGTTCTGGGGTCGGGGCAACGTCTGGTCAACAGTCAACGTGGGTCAACAGTCAGTCGGGTCGGTCAACGTGGGCTGGGTCGAACGGCTGAAACTGGTCGGGGAGAAATCCTTTCGATCCGTGCGATTTGGCGTGAAATGGGGCGATCCACCTACACAGGGAGACGCGCAAGGAGAAACACAGCCGAACGGTGGGTGGCGCACTCCCGGGCGTCGCCTGCAACGCCGCCACGCACGATGGCAGTCCGTCGAGGCGCCGCTGCTCCGTCCTCCGTGCTCCTCCGGTTCCGATCCATGGCTCAAACTGAAGAGAGCATCGAGATGAACACTTTGACACGTTGCACGCCTCGATTGGTGGCCGGACGAGGGAGATCGATGCGAAAGAATCTCCAGATTCGAATTGGAGACGATGAACAGTGTTTCGCGATATTTTTCTGATATTTTCGGAATTTCTGAATTTTCTGAAATTAAATTCATTTTTATAGAAATTTCAGATTTTTGAAATAACTTCAACAGGTCGTAACATTTTTATACGACGTCCGTTTCACGCATGCCACGTGTCTACTAACTCATATCGTCGAGCTCTACGACTTTTGTGAAGGAAACTTTCCGAAATTCACGACGGATCAAAAAGTCAACTTTTGACCCATCGAAACTTAATCGCTTTTCGGATTTTAACTCTCGAAATCACTTCCGACCTCGAGCAACAACTAATAAAAAATGTATGAAATACGAAATTCCGTAAACCACCCTTCCATTAATTTCAAGGAATTTACACGAAATTGAATTATAAAATCGGGG
This sequence comes from Potentilla sterilis, assembly GCA_963682095.1. Classification (NCBI taxonomy): domain Eukaryota; kingdom Viridiplantae; phylum Streptophyta; class Magnoliopsida; order Rosales; family Rosaceae; genus Potentilla; species Potentilla sterilis. The sequence continues at coordinate 44,799,014 of OY821757.1, read as the reverse complement.
TTACTACACATATACCAGCACAATAAGCCTTGCCAATTTGCCAACCCTTACAAACATGGAGGAATCACCACAACTTCTCTTGAAGCCAGACGCAAAGAGAACAAAGCTTAGCTTAGAATACCAGGCTCTTGGGGACTGTTTAAGTCCATATATTGCCTTATGTAACTTGCATACCATTCCCGGAATCTAATCTTGAGTATGACCGGGAGGAAGACGCATATAGACATCTTCTTCAAGTTCTCCATGCAAGAATGCATTATTAACATCCATTTGATACAATTTCCAGCCATTGTTCACTGCTACAGATAATAGAACTCTAACTGTGTTCATTTTCGCCACGGGAGCAAAATTCTCCTTGTATTCCACTCCAAATGTTTGAGTGAAACCTCTAGCAACCAACCTTGCCTTGCACCTCTCAATAGTGCCATTTGAGTGAAATTTTATCTTGTAAATCCATCTTACTGCAACAACTTTGTGCCCTTTACGTAGTTGAACTACACTCCAAGCATTGTTGTCATGTAGGATTTTAAGTTCTTCTTGCATGGCTTTTCTCCATATGGGAGATTGGTTGGCTTCCTCAAATGATTTAGGTTCAGCATTATTAACACACAGCACAATGAGGAAAATAGAATGTGATGGAGACACATGATTGAGAGTAGCTATATTACCGAGAGGATACTTGGGAGTGTAAGCTTCGAAGCCATCCAATCTGACTAAGACTTTCCTACCTCGACTAGGATACCTTCTTTCTTGTGTCTGAGATTGAGTTGATGGTTGGACTTGTACTTCTAGATCCATAGGCGCTTCAGCTTCTACTTGTTCAACTTCAGACCGTCATTAACACCATCATTTTGAGGTGGCAAGACATTTTGGTCATGTGCATGATCAGTTTGTTCACTGATGATATCATCTGGAACTAAAAAAATAAAAAACCTTAGGTCTGACCCCAAGTAGTGTGCTACAGCAAAAGCGTCGTCATTCTCTTAAGTACGCCGTGTAAAGCACTCCGCCGCCAACAACACCACCAACCCTACCTCCTCCTCAAGACAAGCCGCCACAATCTAGGATGAAGAAGAGCCACCAAACCAAATTGGATCTCTAAATCCGACCCAAGAACGACAATCACAGCACCGCCGCAAAGCCAGCGCCACCAACAACCACCATCCAGGTCTTCTCCTCTCCACCCTGGGCTAGGGCAACTGCCGCGCCACCATCTGTTCCTTTACCGTCACTGTCGAAACTCAGGAGACCATCCTGCCGCCCTCAAAAGCTAACATCGATGTCCTGCAACACCTATTTCGACAAGACCATAATCACCTGCAGTGTTCAATAGGCATCTGGAAGCGGCAAAGTGGGCAATGAAGCTTCTCTCCCAGCCATCGTACTATGCATTTGTCATGAAATTTATGTCAACAAGGCGTGCAAAAGACATCATCTGATACTGCAAACTCTTCTATACAAATACTGCGTATCTCACTCTCACGAACCACATGTCGGCATTTTCTTTCTTCACAGTCCTCTTCACATTCTTTCTCATTATCTCTTACCACTCTAACTCCCATTAGCCTCTTTTTTATCATCGATTCTCTTTCCATCAAACACCTTTCTCGCTATATAAACCCACAAGCTCAGTATTTTCCGTCCTTGTTGCTGGTGAATAGATCCGCAGGCCCAAGAGATACGATTAGCCCAAAGATACTGCCACCTCCTGAGTCGACTCTTCTGGTGCAGTTCTGCTTACTAGGGAAGTCCGATAGGGATCAGACAATTCCACTCCGAAGCTTAAGTCAGCAAGGAGAAAGATAATAATTGAATAATGGAAAGTGTTTGGACTTAGAATTAATTAGTTACCTTATAAGGAAGGTAGCTGGGTTGTTTATATAAGTTGCCATGTCCCAGAGTTGGACCTATTTTTCGATGTGGGACAAAACCCCTTCTGCATAATTTAAGCACTTTCCTAGGTCGTTCTTTGTGGGCTTCCCCCATCAGTCGTCCCACTCCTTAATGGTTATCGGACTGTCAGGCCTCGAGTCTAGGTGCATGGGCTTCCGTCCTGGGCTTAAGTGCGGGTCCGTGGGCCCCGGTAGCCTGTCTGTTGCTACCGCCAACACTTGTTGTACTCTAAGTTGTCAATTATGCGACCCCAGTCTGTAATCTCATTCACTATTTCATTGTGATTATTTTCATCGATTCCAAGAGAGAACTCTTATACAAGTCGTCGTTCACAAGGCTATGATCTAACTAGCATAGATCGATTTGGTGTGCCGCTTCGGTTCTCTGTTATGATCGGTGAATGAGGGTTCAGGTTCTATGATCTTTTGACACATTGAAGTATTTGTGTTTGATGTAGTACTCGAACTTGATAAAAAGTTGAATCGGTGAAGGTTCTTTGGAACTTTCATCATTGATTTGTGCATCAAGGGGAGTGACGTCAAAGTAAAAGCGATTGAGTGATGGAGTTACTTCCATCGCTATAGCAAGACAACATATATACATGACAATCCTACACATAGACTATAGCGAATAGTTGAAGAAGACAAAGACTGACGATATACTGGTCACCGACTTAAGTGTACGTATGAGTTGCCCTAGCTGACAACCATACATTTATGCACATCGAAAAACCATATTCTTCGTGGCAACTCAACTGACTTAGGGTTAAAGTTAGAGTAAGATCTTATATGATTGATTTATGATGAAAATATAATAAAATCTAGAAACGAAAACCTAACTTTCAATTTGAACCAATTTGTACCTGTATTCGTGTGTCTTGATGTACATTAAAAAGATTGATCTTAAGAAAACAAAGTGTTATTTTCTTAAGAAGAATATAAACTTTATAAGCTAAAGCCTTGAGCGCAAGAGAGCAACTGATGTTTACAGTGTCAAAAAGTAAGATTCTACAATCCTTCTTAGTGATCTTATCATTCCAATACAAAAGAAAATCATTAAAATGATCAAGGTTAGCAACAACATTCGTCGTGAAATTGGGTTTTTAAATATGATTAAAGTTAATAAATTTAAAACAAGAAACCCTTTATCCACTACTACAATTCAATTATTTACCTAAAGACTATTCTTCAACCAACTATTGTGAAGTCCTCAACCAAGAAATAAAAGTATTGTTAGGCACCAATCAACTTTTATACTGTTCGATTACCAAAAAAAAAAAAAAACTTTTATACTGTTCTCGGGCCTCATATATCTAATAATAATCAGTACACCGTTGTGGAATTTTGTAAACGTTTCAATAGTTAGTCGCATGGTGGACTAAAATACAAAGCATCTTACTCCACAAAAACAAAGAAAGTGTTCGCCGTTTTCTTCACGAAATTAAAAATAAAACGGTAATCCCTCGTGTTTTCCAAATTTGGCGGTACATTCAAGAACCAGGGGCTTTTCCGACTTTTTCTCACTCCAGTGACGTCATTCCAGTATCAAAACGACGACCCATACTCAGATCCACCTCACAAAACGACAACCCCTCCCCACACCAATTGTATTTATACCACGAAATGCTCGTGTGTGGGTATTGCTCTGGATAAAACGAACGCCACCAGTTCTCCCAGTCATCACTTTACCTCTCTGTCTCTCTCTCTCTCTCTCTCTCTCTCCGCCACGCGCCACACGCGCCGCTCCGATGGCCATCACTCTCCACCTCTGCCGCGTCCCTCTCCGCACCGATCTCTTCTCGCCGCACAGCCTCGGCGGCAGCGTCTGTTTCCGCAGCAGCCGGAGCTCGCTCTCCGTCAAATGCTCCGGCGACTCCTCCTCCGCCGCCGTGGAGTCCGACTTCGACGCCAAGGTTTTCCGTAAGAACCTCACCCGGAGCAAGAACTACAATCGCCGTGGCTTCGGCCACAAGGAGGAGACTCTCGAGCTCATGAACCGCGAGTACACCAGTAAGCAAATCAATTTCAGTAATTAGTTGAATAATCTTATGATTTAATTCGAGAGATAAAGAAATTAATGAGTAAATAGTTGAAGGATTAAGAGAATTTTGATGTGAAAATTTGAAGGTGATATAATCAAGAAGCTGAAGGAGAATGGATACGAGTACACCTGGGGAAACGTGACCGTGAAGCTCGCCGAGGCGTACGGATTCTGTTGGGGAGTTGAGCGAGCCGTGCAGATTGCTTACGAGGCCAGAAAGCAGTTCCCTGAGGAGAGGATTTGGATTACTAACGAGATCATTCACAATCCGACGGTCAATAAGGTTTTGTTATAATCTCTTATAATTTTGGATTAGATTGAAGGTTTGGTTGTTGATTTCGTTAGTGAATTGATTGAGTTGAGATGAATTTTGGCAGAGGCTGGAGGAGATGGAGGTGAAGAACATTCCGATCGAGGAAGGGAGGAAGCAATTTGAGGTTGTGGACAAGGGTGATGTGGTCATTTTGCCGGCTTTCGGAGCTGCCGTGGATGAGATGCTCAGCTTGAGTGAGAAGAATGTTCAAATTGTTGACACTACTTGCCCTTGGGTTTCCAAGGTAGTTACTTGATTAATTATTTAATTATTTTCTGAAGTATGTTTTTTAATAGGATATGAAAATTTGGTCTCATATGTACAATGTGTCTATTTGTGAAGGTTTGGAATACTGTTGAAAAACACAAGAAAGGAGACTACACTTCAATCATTCATGGGAAATATGCTCATGAGGAGACTGTGGCCACTGCATCTTTTGCTGGAAAGTATGTGATTGTGAAAAACATGGATGAGGTATACAAGTATTTATATCTTGTGTCGTTGATTTGTTGGCATTATGAACTTTTTTTGGTTTCAGTCTTTCTGTTAGTCAATTTTAACTTTGAATATAACTACAGGCAACATATGTATGTGACTACATTCTTGGTGGTGAACTCAATGGGTCTAGCTCTACTAGAGAAGCGTTTCTAGAGGTGCGTTTCTGTTGTTGTTGCTTCTGCTTGAATTTTCTTGTAGTTACGCTTCCTGCATGGATTTACTGTTTAATTGGTTTGAATGCAGAAATTCAAGTATGCAGTTTCTCCAGGGTTTGATCCGGACAGAGACCTTATCAAATGTGGCATTGCAAATCAGACCACAATGCTTAAGGGCGAGACTGAAGACATTGGTTAGTGGTTATGTTAGCTTGGTTGGTTCATCTTTGGCGAATAAGTTATTAGTTGCAATCTATTAACTGCATAGCAATGTCAATCTTACAGGAAAATTAGTAGAGAAGACCATGATGCAAAAGTATGGAGTGGAAAATGTCAGTGACCACTTTGTGAGCTTCAACACAATATGTGATGCAACACAGGTACTGTTCTTTAGCTGCTGATTTGTATAGTCTGATTTATTGTTTGATACTTAGTTTCTATCATATGTTAATATAACTGATATCCTATGTAAAATTTAGCAAGATAGAGAAATAAATGGTGTTTCTGACTAGCCTGTAACAGCCATTAGATTTTGACCCAATTGGATTACAGATTAGCTTGAAAGCAGAGCGGCTTTACCACAGTGCACGACAAGTATAGCACTGCATTCAATGCTGAAATATGTGGTTTGACTCGAAGATTATTTTTGTTTCATTTACAGGAGCGACAAGATGCCATGTACAAGCTTGTTGAGGAAAAGCTGGACCTTTTATTAGTTGTTGGTGGTTGGAACTCGAGCAATACCTCTCATCTACAAGAGATTGCAGAACTTCGTGGAATCCCCTCATACTGGATTGATAGTGAGCAGAGAATAGGTCCTGGAAACAAAATAGCTTATAAGCTAAACGTGAGTTTGTCGACACCTGATGATCTCATTTGTTCTTGCTTTCTTAGATTATTGTTGTCTCCATGGCTCATTACACCTCTTGAATTTGTTTATTATTTGTCACAGCACGGAGAGTTGGTTGAGAAAGAAAACTGGCTGCCTACAGGTTCTGTGACTATTGGGGTGACATCTGGTGCCTCAACCCCAGATAAGGTAATTTTCTTTGGTGCGATTATTGCTAGAACCACTGAACTGCATTATTGCAAGTATTGTGAAATTTCCCCTATGATCTTACCTCCCTACTTTTCTTTTCCCTTTGGCTTTTTCCTAGGTTGTTGAAGATGCCCTTATCAAAGTGTTTGACATCAAGCGTGAGGAGGCCCTGCAACTCGCATAATCTAGGTTAGGCATGAATAGAAACAATACACAGTTTAATCATACAACTTGGTTACTGTAAAATCGAGATGAAAGGTGTTACTGCATCTTATATATGTTACAGTTCCGTGAACTCTATAAATATAATTGTTGTATGATATGAAAGGTCAAGGTTCTACCGTTTGAGGTTCTATTGTTGTAACTTCTTCCCGTCCTAGTAACTCTTAAATTTTCTGACTTGAGCAAATTTGTGTTGACGAACATAGCAATCCCATCCGATACTTCACATCTTTCAGACTCAGTCCCCAGTCAAAAAAGTGGTCATAGAACTGTTCCATGATATACAAAAAGTTATATGATGGAAATAGCCAAGACTATTGATGGGATCCCTGGATGAATAATCCCTGCACGACTTTTATCTGATGGAAATAGCCAGTTTTTGTGTGCAGCCTGTATCATGATTGTCTATGAAAGTCAGCACTATTTCGCTGCGATATTCCGATCAGTCCAGGAGGACCTCCATTCAGAGTCCTTTAACCTCCCCAGTTCACCTTGGACAGCAGCTTGAAGTATCCCTTTAGTTGTAAAATCAAATGCAGTAACCTTTCCTCCGGTATTCCCTATCCATCCAGCAAGCTCTTTCCGATGGTTGTCCTGATTGTACTCGGGTTCTCCATCACTTCCATAAGCAAGGGAGTTCCCAAACTCTCCTACTGAGAAACTAGGCTTTGTGTTTGCCACATACAACTTGGTGAACTCTGGAGCATATCCCCTGACAAAATCAAAGCGCCATCCGCTGAAACCAAATTCGGTCTTTAGCCAATTCATCCAGTCAGAGAGCTCACTCTGATGTGGAATTATAGCCAACTGAAAATGATGTAGGTAGTAGTTAGACGGCTCACAGATGAAATCTGCAACAGTTTTGCAATTTTGGAAACCTGAAAATGATGTCTCTGCATTTTCCGAAGAGAGGCCTGTTTTCGACTAGATTCTCTTTCATGTTGTTACAAAACTACTACCCAACCAAATTGCATCAATCCCATACGAAAGACAAAATTTTACAATCTAACACTTGTGGTGGACTTTGTGGGCAACGTCTTACATGCTTGGAAAATCGGTACTCGGATGTGTTGACAACATAGGACCATTGACGGTCATTAATAGTTGGAATTCAACGGTGGAGATGGATGTTAACATGACGGAGTATCGAAATTCCAAGCATGTAAGAATTTTTGGGACTTTGTGGACTATTCTGATCATCATGTAGCTTCAGCAAGCTTAACCAAATTCCAGCTTGAGAATGGTAACAACTCGAGTAGAAAGAGAAATTGGGAAGTAACAAAATGTATGTTACCTTCATCTGAAATAGCATGAGAAGATGGTGAGACAAGTAAAAGTCATAAAACTGTTCTTTTGGAGCTTACTGGTGTAATTTTTTTTTGGCTTTGAGCTCCTTTAATCATTGATTATGCTCCTTTGAAAATTGGACTTGTTTTGAAATGTAGCCATGGAAAAATGGATAACCTACTCATTGATCTACTGCCGTAGACGAATTTTCGTACTACAACCAGTAGGCAGTAGCAATATAAAGAAGAGTCCACGATGATAAATTTGTGATAAAGACTTCTGGAAATCACCGGCGTCGACTTTGACAATCCAAGCAAGAACCATGTTATGGGAAAAATGACGACAAGAAATGAAAGAAAAATAGCAAAAGAAATGCTGAGTACTGTATAACATTTAGACATACCTAAGCTTAGAAGCAACAACAAGAAGTCCATAATAATACTATACCTTTGAAGAAAAAGAAATGCGAGTAGCGTATAACATTTAGACATATTTTTTACTAAATTTCGAGACAGAAATATTACTTTGGTTATCAAACTATGTTCGCTCGACACTTTGGTTACCAAACTTTCAGAAACTTCAATTTGGTCATTCAACTACGCCACCTTATATTACTTTGGTCACTCCGTTTATTTTCTCCGTTTAAATACAACAAATAAGCCCTATAGACAGGGTATATTCGTCAACCCATTTAGAAAGAATCTAGTGTCCTTTTTCTCGCACCAAATTCAATTTTCTCACCAATTTTCTATTGAGAGAGAGAGAGAGAGATCTGGGTGTTTGGAGCAAACTTCTTGTTGATTTCCATTTGTTAAGAAATTTGTAGTACCTAGTGTTGATCTTAAAATGCCCAGCAACTTTGATTATTGAAAATAAAAAGTACATAAGCATGTTATGATCACTTTACATTCATCAATTAATCCATTATCAATAAATGGAGAGAAAGTGGTTGTTTTCGTAGAGGAATCATAAATAAATTAGGCAAAATTAGAGGGAGTTTATATTTTCTTAAAAAAAAAATGACCACCAACAATTTCCATCTCCAAAATACCGTTGAATTTAACAAAAATATCACATTTAAACGGAGAAAATAAACGGAGTGACCAAAGTGATATAAGGTGACATAGTTGAATGACCAAAGTGCAGTTTCTAATAGTTGAGTGACCAAAGTGTCGAGTCAAACATAGTTCAATGACCAAAGTGATATTTCTGCCAATTTCTGAATACTTTTTTCTCCGTACAAAAGGCTATACATGTGATTATCCAGAGAGAAGAACTATACACAAAAATTGAAGAGTCAAAATGCACCATATAACAAGAGATTCCATCCTTAAAGAGAAAAGAAAAAGAATACCCTGTAACATGAGGCATGATCTGTGAAGGCATGGTCTGTCTATTGAAATGATGAGATGCTAAAGAAACAAAGAAAGAAAGCTAGCCAAACAAGTGTAAAAGAATGTTACAGTTTTCCAATACTGTGATATATAAATGTTGCATATATATGTATGGCAAGTTCTTATGTTGTTGAAACAACTGTACATAGATAAGAAAACAAATGTTGCAAGACTTGGACTTTGCACCAGAAAGCAGTTGGCAAAGGGTATATAATGCTTCTATGTATACATCGAGAAAAAGCAAATTCAACTGCTCTACTTTACCTATGTGTTGAATTCTGCTCCTAAAAATAGTTTTGGATGAGGAAAGGTAACTCAACTGCTCCTCTATTCTGTTCTGGATAAAAAAATATATAGTTTGACTTATATCCTTGTTTGGAGAGGTAAGATATACGATATCCGGCGTTTTCTTCAAATTCAGACTAGCCACTAATGCCATCTTATTGCTTGGGAAGAGATGAATCAACCAATTCAGGAACTCGATCAAGCAAGCGATTCATCTCTTCTGGAAATTCACCCTTTGCTCGGTTAGTTTTTCCTCCTATGACCACTGCTGTTCCATCTTGTAAGGCCCATATCTTTGGTTGAGCAAAGAAGAACAAGCAACAAATGATTGAATGGATACTTTAGGCAAACAGTTCAATACTAGCAACACTATTTAAATATGTATGATAACAAATCACAGAAACCAATATCAGCTTAACATCAGGCACTCTTAGATTGAAAAGGTCATTCATGCTGGAAATGGAGGTTTTTCACTATTTCTATTAACATAAGTTGAAGTGCACAACATTCCAGAAAAATTTACAGATGATTTTGTTTATAGGACAGAAACAGTGAATGCAACATTAAAAGCATATGGTAATAAGTGATCCATATAACTAACAAGTGGCCTACGCTATGACACCAAATGTGGAACAGTGTTCAAGAACTGGAGTACATGTTTTTTCAAGTTTATAAACACATTATATACATCATAGACGGAAAATTCTCACCTGTGTATGAGACAGAAAGCTGATGCAAGTTGTGAGCATTAGCGCACCAAATCCAGCATATACAACCGGCACTCCAGGATCAATCTGATAAGGAAAGGTTTAGTTCCAAGACACAATGAATGCAGAAGAAGAAAGTTCTACAGGAATTTGTAAACTAAATTTTTACTAATCACCTTCAAGGCTAGACCGCTACTCCCAATTGCATCTACAATAATGATTTTGGAGCCATCGATTTCAATTGGAAGCTTGGAACTTGGTCGTCGAACTCCAACAAATTTCCCTTCTTGATCATACAGGACAATTGATTGTAAATCTCGCAAAAGCATTGATCTGAAATTTCAAAGGAAAAATTAGTGTACATAACAACTGACAACAACCTACTAGCAATATTCATGAGCGATGTTGTAAGTTGAAAAGCTATCATCTTATTGCTTCAATTTATTGAAGCCAAAACACTTTAGATAACCCAAAACACTGCCAAGCAGATAAAAAAGAACTTTCTTGACAGTATTCTCTTTTCTTTCCCTTTCCATTGGTGAAGGATAGTGGAATGAAGTAATCTCTAGAAGAGTCTTAATCTATGTGTCCCGACAAGTTCGAGAAGAAAATAAGTTGAAGTTAACCTTCAAGAAACATTTCAAATGTGCTATAAGAGAAGCTATAGTTGTAAGCGGATCACATACATTCCTTTAACCTTAGGAGCATCAACATCGCCAATAGGTAAGAAAGTTCCATAAAGCTTCTTGTCTCCATTGATCTGAAGAGGCGCCACAGCCAAATTAAAAGGCCCTTCATCATCCTTGATTACTTGTAATGCTGAAATACTCCAATCTGTCTGGTATATGGTAATCCCTCCGTACCTTAAAGGATTGTTTACGCTGATCGTTTTCCTCAGCACCTCCTTACCGTCTAGGTCCATAAGTGAAAGATCAGTATAAAATTGTGATACCTGTTTCAGAAACGGGGTGAAATGGTAAATAAACTTTGCATATAGCAGTGAGGTTCAAGAAAACTAAGACATAAAGTTATTATATTAGGTAACAAAAAAAATGCCCAAACTAAACAGGCAGAAAGGAAAAACTATCCTTTTGATCAATTCTGATCACCAACTTTACATTTCAGCAAAAGACAAACAGTTCACCTCTCCACTGTCGAAATAGGTCATGTAGAACTTGTTTACATGAACCTCAGTATTGAATGCATCGGTTGGGGTAGAGAGAAACCCAGATGGGCCTAAAACATCTCCCACAACAAAATTCAAACCCTGTGGAACTGTGACTGCTCCTTTGAAGCTCCCAGTTGCACTAAGAGTTCCACCAACCATGATCAGCAGCATAGCTAAATGTACTCCAATTGGGGCAAACCGTCCAGCCAACCCCCTAAAGGCGTATAGAGAAGGTCCCTTCAAAAATACCTATACGGATGAAACTACTAACAATCAACTGGCAGCTTTAGAGGAACACATATTGAGGAGGTGATAATACCATATGCAAGGTGATATCCAGTACCAATGTAAAGTAATTCAGTAGAATGTCAGCAGTAATGAGGCAGAGAAACCATATGGATACATACTGTATCTCACTTTTGCATTATTCTCACAGCCACCAATAATAAAATATCAGTAAATTACAAGTTTTCAAGGTATCCTACTGCATATAAGTACAAATTGCAATATGCTGGCAGTAACTCTGGGACACTGTTTTCAGATGAAATATACCCTAGATTCCTACTTGAGCAATTGTCATCTAATGATGAAAAGTTAAAAAAGTCCAACATCAATGTCGACTTGTCTAGTAAATCAGTAAACTATCAGCAGTATTGAGACAGAGAACCCATATGGATTAATGGACACATTGTATCTCATTTTTGCATTTGTCTCGCAGCTACCAATAATAAAATTTCAGTTAAATAATTATACATTTTCAAGGTATCCTATTTCATATAATTACAAATAACCATTTGCTAGCAGCAACTCTGTGACAGTGTTTTCAGATGATAACATACCCTAGACCCCAACTCAAGCAATTGTCCTATACTAATACTTAAATCTCAAAAGAGATTAAAAGAATGTGAAAGAATATACCTCATATCCAGCTCCCATAAGAATAACACCCAAGTCTTGAACAGAAGCTCTTGGCAAAGATTCTGAAAACTCCTGCTTGTTGATGGCCTCAGAAGACTGCAAAAAACTCCATCTGCTTTCACCAATGAATTCGTACATTAAAAGAAAATCCCAACTCATTTGCATATAGAAATTATGAAAGAATAGAAAAAAGCAACTAAACCTTCTTGCGACCTTGACGAGAGGTATCTGTGTTGTGTAAGTGCAGGCCATTAGTGATGCAGCCAGGAGAGCCAATGCCCCAAGGAAAACGGGAGATGAGTACATATGGTCAAACCCAAGGGCCAAAATCCATCTCCAAGTGAAAATTCCCAATATAGGACTACTTTCAGGGTATTTATCGAAATAATGATCCGGCGCCTCACCTTGATCAATGAAAGTTCCTGCACAAGCACCACATTCAAATAAGGCCTAATTATAATGAAACACTTGAATGTATAAATAGAAAAAGAAGTTACAAAAGAACTCTCTTTATTACTCATCAAACACACAATGAAGTATTGAATACCTGTTTCTCAACAAAATGGATAATCATTAGGAGCATTAGAAAACAAGTTTCCAACGTTTTGATATATTGGAGTTTTAAGAGTTTAAGAACCAAAAGTGAACATACCAAGAGCCATGAGACCAGCAATGACGAACATTTCTCCAATAGCCAAAGGCAGATACGACAAAACCGACAACACCTTCCTCGGCAGCCTCTTCATCAAACCCATCACCCCACCACTCCCTGACTTGGCCGGAGCTTTCTCTCCTCCGGTGGGGCCGCCACTCTTCTCCTCCAACGGCGGCGGTGCTCCTTCAGAGAGTATAATCTTCTTGCCAATATTGTTTCCTTTGTTCTTCTTGTTTTCCTGAGGGGTCTTCAGTGTACAAGTGACTGAGAACAAGAGAGGTGCTCTTTTGAGAAACTGACAACTGTGCGGAGACAATGCGGGTTTGAAAGTGGAGATGAGGAAGGAGGTTCTGGGTAGACATGGTTTGAGGGTTATGGAGGGGTTAAGAACCTCCATTGAAGTAGAATGGAGAGTTTGGGAAAGCTGGAGGGAGTGTTATCTATTACAGAGCTCAACTGTCATTTAAGAGACGGGCGTGTAACGACCTGCTGTTTTGTTAGTTTATCCTGCAATTGGGATATTTTTCTTTTTCTTTTTATTGTCTTTTTCTTATTAAAGAAACCGTTTTATTAACCATAACTAATTTTTTTACTTTTTTATTCTCAAAATATTAAAAAATATTCAGTAACTTTTTATGTCTCAGGATACAATCGTCAAACTACAAGAATTTTTTTAAAAAAACAAATATAAAAAGAAATTTTCACTCAACAACTTATTCTTCACAATTTTCTCTCCACTTTTTTCTCCTCTACGTACACCCCATTTTTTTCACGTTCAATCTCACATTCAAATTTTTAATTTTTAAAAGATAAAATATATATATATATATATATATATATATATATATATATATATATATATACAATTGAGAAATCTACTTACATGACAACACAAGAAATTTTTCAAAAAATTAAAAATTGTTGTAGGAGAAACAAAAGATAAGCAAAGCGTTGTTTTATTGGTTGATAAGGAGGTCTTCATATAGACATTACATTAAATATCCCGAATAATCAGAGATTTCCTATCTACTAAAGATACTACATATCTAGTCTAATTAGGTCAAGACACACCACGGAAGTTACAGAATTATCCTTCCTTAAACACTCCCCCTTATGTCACGTACCTAATGTGACACGGTGCATAACATGTTGCCTCGCTAAAACCTTGTCATGTAAAACGAAAACTACTTGGGTAAAATAAAAAGCTTGGTCGAAGGGAAAAGAGCACAACACACCAACTACAATTAAAGATTACATGTGAGGTAGACTCCCTCTGATTGGTAACTCAATCTCGGAGTTTAGATTAATGACATATACAAACGCTTCTCACAAGCTTCAAAAGTAGGCGTGGCCAATGATCTAGTCATTCAATATGAACACATTATCCTTATATTAGACCAGCTATACTTAGCTTTACTTAGTCTTGTTTCTGCCTAAACCCTGGGGCCTGGTAGATACAGATGAATCCAACTTGATCTCCTGCAAACCTGCTTACTAAGGGGAATACCGGGCGGGCCGGTCTTCTCCTCTCCGATGCCTAAGTCAGTATAGTTGGTATATATAACTTGAGCACGTATGTAAGCGGTGAGAGAGATCAGTTACCTATTAATGAGGGTAGTTGGGGCCCTTATATAGGTGGCTGGGGGTGAGGGCTGGCCTCACCCTTCGATGTGGGACTGGTTCCCTTCGAAGGGTAGTTCTGGTGACCTCTTTGGCAGGCTGGCGCCCCCGGTCCCAGGGTCCCTGGCAGCCGGATAGACTGCTGGACCCCGAGGCCGGGTGCTGGTGGTTCGATCCTGGGCCTCGGGCCGGGCCCTGGTGCACTTGCTGCGGGTCTGTGGGCCTGCTGTAGCCCCTCTGCGGCTACTGTCAACAAGTCCCCCAAGTTCCCGGTCAAGTGCAATCTTGAATGGGGACTTAAGTCTGTCTTGCTCTTGTCCCGCAGACCCGCAGGGTTACCAACCCAACGGTGCCCAGTCCCCCAAGTCCGCGTTGAAGATTGGGCGTGACCGGGGTGAGTACCTGTTTACCGATGGCAAGCAACAGTTTATAAGTACGTTTGTAATATAAGTAGTACTGTGCTCGAGTGTTGTGGTGCTATGAGCATGGAGTGGGGTGAAATCCGGAGTGTATGAGATGATGATGCCATGCAAAAGATGTGTGCATGGGATGATAATGGAGCGTTGAAATCTGCCATGCAATAGATGTGTGCATGAAATCTCGACCGGGCACTCTACCATATCGGTACGGAGCGGAGTTCACTGGGCCACTACCGAGCATTCTGCCATATCGGTACGGAGCGGAGTTCACTGGGCCACTACCGGGTGTTCTGCCATATCGGGACGAGTCCCAGGTGAACTTAAGTACTGGACCTCGACCGGGCGTTCTGCCATATCGAGACGAGTCCATATTGCTAGGCTGCGGGGAGATTACCCCGGTGTTGCGGGCTGTTTGAAGCGCCGGTGAACACTTGCTAGTTCTTCTCAGCTTGTGTTGAATAAGCGTTGAGGTAAGGGGGGGTGGCGTTGAGGTGACAAGGCTCGCCGTGCAGCCCCACGTTGATCGCGGTTCAATGCGATGCAGGGTTTTTATCCTGCTGGACAAGAGTACATGGGTTAGATGTAAACTCACCCGGGTGTATAAAGCCCATGCCGGTCGAATGTTCTCATGACCGAGGTCATGCCATGGAGCCGGGCGAGACTCGACCGGGCGTCCTGCCATATCGAGACGAGTCCCCCAGTGAAATGCCATGGGGCCGGGTGGATCGCGTTCCCGGAAAATGCTCTCGAGCCGGTTGGATGTTACGTAACCAGTGGGTGGAGCTTGACCGGGTGTCCTGCCATATCGAGACGAGTCCCCCAAGAGAGATGCAGCTGGGTGGACCTCGACCGGGCGTTCTGCCATATCGAGATGAGTCCCCCAGTGAAATGGCGTGCAGCCGGTTGAATGATCATAACCGTGAACTGCTATGGTGGCGGGCGGATGGCTCATACCCGGAACGATGCTCTCAAAGCGGTTGAAAAATCATAACCGGTGAGAGGTCTTCAAGATATGCAGCAAAGAAGCCATGCAGCCGGTTGAATGATCATAACCACGAACTGCCATGGTGCCGGGCGGATGGCTCATGTTTCTGCCTAAACCCGGGGGTCTTGGTAGACACTTGATGAATCCGACTCGATCTCCTGCAATCCTGCTTACTAAGGGGAATACCGGGCGGGCCGGCCTTCACCTCTCCGATGCTTAAGTTAGTATAGTTGGAATATATATAACCTGGGCACGTATGTAAGCAGGGAGGGAGACAAGTTACCTATTTATGGTGGTAGTCGAGGCCCATATATAGGTGGTTGAGGGTGAGGGCTGGCCTTGCCCTTCGATGTGGGACTGGTTCCCTTCTGTTTGGATATTCTGGTGCCCTCTTTGGCAGGCAGGCGCCCCTGGTCCCAGGACCCTTGGAGGCAGGATAGACCGCTGGGCCCCGAGGCCTGGTGCTGGTGCTCCGATCCTGAGTCCTGGGCCGGGCCCTGGTGTACTTGCCGCGGGTCTGTGGGCTTGCTGTAGCCCCTCTGCGGCTACTGTCAACAAGTCCCCCAAGTTCCCGGTCAAGTGCAATCTTGAATGGGGACTTATCTGTCTTGCTCTTGTCCCGCAGACCCGCGGGGTTACCAACCTACCGGTGCTCAGTCCCCCAAGTCCGCGTTAAAGATTGGGCGTGACCGAGGTGAGTATCTGGATCTTTGAATGGGCGTTCCTAAAGTATCGAAACGAGTCCCGGATGAACCATATTGGTGCGGGGCGGAGTTCATGGGAGCTCGACGGGCGTCCTGCCGTATCGGAACGAGTCCCGGATGGACTTGCAGACTAGCCTTCGGGGAGGCCTGTTGGTGCGTGGAATAGGCCAACAGGTGCCCGAAGGGTGTTATGGTCGCGCTGAGGCGTTGTTTTAACACTTGCTAGCTCTTCTCTGCTTTTGTTGTTTAAGCGTTGAGGTAATGTGCAGGTTTGTTAGCCTGCGGGGAGACTTGCTCTGTGTTAGAGAGACAATCTGCCCAGTGGAGTGGCGTTGAGATAACGAGTCTCGCCATGTATCCCCAAGGGTATCACAGTTCAGTGTGATGCAGGGTTTTTATCCTGCTGGACAAGAGTACATTGGTTAGATGTAAGCTCGCCCGGGTTTATAAAGCCCATGCGTTTGGAAGCCTCGCGTTGTTGCTGGCTCGTCCCTGCCCGTAGGCGTAGGGAATGACATCCGGTAGAATATTTTGGAGCTGGTTGAATGTCACATGCCCGGTGGAATGCCATAGTGCTGGGCGGATCTCGATCGGGCGGGCTGCCATATCGGGGTAAGTCCTCCAGTGAACTGGCATTCAGCCGGTGTAAGTAACCGTGACACGTCATGGTGTCGGGTTGATTCGAAGTTTGACCTTTGTGGAGCGAGGAGAGGGGACGCCTCGTTGCGTGCTCCTTGCTTACTAACTGTTGTTTGTGGGTGGGGCATGTGGCTGACATGCAATGAAGGGGGAGCCCATCAGTTCCATCAGTTTATGATGGCATGGGGTCTTTTATTGATGCCGTGGACACGTGTCGGCAGGGGGCGGACTGAGATGGAGGGGATCGACGGCTGGGGTTGCCTGACCTTTGTTGTTGCCCTATTTATCGTCTCATCTACTTTCTTCCTGCCGCACTTTGCTTTCTGCTCTCCTCTTCCATCTTTCGGCAGAACTGAACTTTTGTTTTGAGGTTTAATGGCGTCTGGGAGGTCTGCGCATTATGGCAGTGGCGTTCGTGGGCCTAGGAGGCACGAGCTGCGGGATGGTGATGGGACGATTGTCTGCGACGAAGCAGTCAGAAGTATGGACGAGAGGGAGATTAGGGAGTTTCGGTCGAGGTGGGATATCAACTCTTCCGTTAAACTTCGAGGCTTGCATCCCGGCGAGCTGGCCTGTAATCCGGAGCCGGGCTGGGTCGCCGTTTTTGATGACCAGTTCCGCAACGGTCTATCGCTGCCGTTGCCGGGATTTGTCCAGTACATGCTGAGCTCACTGAATCTTTCCCCAGCCCAGCTTCCGAGCAATCAGTGGAGGCAGTTGCTTGGGCTTGGGTGCCTGTTCTGTTTGAGTTATATGGACTGGCCCACAGTTAATGAATTTCGGGCGCTGTACCGGATTTCTTACTGCAGAAAGGGCCAGTGCCGTGGTTGCGTGAATTTTGCCACGCGGGAGCATGGTGCTGCCATTACGCATCTGCCGGCGACGGTTTTGGATGGCTGGAGGAGGTCGGTGGTGCTGGCCGGTGGTAAGTGGCAGCGGACCTGGAGGGGTTATCAAGTGCCCGGGGCATATCAACCGATCGGGGACCAGACCTATGAATTGGAGAACCTGGAGAAGCAACGGTTATTCCGTTTGTTTTATGGCTGGGACCATGATAGCCGGAGCACCTATAATTTCACTCGGTGGAACGTGCTGGAGGTGCTGGGGATGGGGAGAAAACCTACTAACGGTCCTCGGCCCGCGCTTAAAGTTGAGGAGACTATCGAGCCGGATGAGGAGCTGATAGCAGCGCGGTTGATGGAGATAGGGGAGGAGGCCGCAAAAGTCGTTCTTGACGTGGCTACCCAGAAGCGTACGGAGCATGCAAGGCCGGTGCCGCTAGTGTTCTCGGACGCTCATTATGGGAGGCGGCCGGGCGGTGAGAACAATTCTCCACTCCGCATTCGGGAAGTGCGGGCGGAGGGCCTCCCGGGGCCAGACCCTGTGGCGCGGCAAATGGCAGTGCGTACCTCGCGGGAGAGGGAATCGGTGGTTTTGCCCGAGAACCGTCGAAGCAGCCACAGTGAAAGTCCGGCAAAGAGAGCGAGGGTATTTGATGCGGGGGCGTCAAGCTCAGCTGGGCCGACGGGGCGAGCCATAGTCCCGTCTGTGGAGGCGGGTGGTCGCAGGACTCAGGAACCGGAATCCGTTCGTAGCTCTGGTGGTGGATTTAGCAGGCTTGTGGCTGGTATAATCGAAACCTTGGGGCTCGACCGGGAGGGGTCCTGGACTGAAAATCCGGGTGAGAGTATGGCGGAGCCCGTGGGACTGGCTCTACAGGTAAATGTGTTTCTGTGAGTCCTCTTCCGTGATGTGACATGAGCTGATGCTCCTTTTGCTTTCTTTTTTTGGCAGCTGGCTCAGAGGTTTTATGTCGCCGGCCCCAGAATGGAGGCTGCCGCTGTCCTGGAGAAGCGGGTGGAGGAGCTGGGTGTTAAGGTGGGTGTGGCGGAAGCCGAGCTTGCGAAGGAAAGGGAGGAAGGCGGCCGGCTGAGCGCGGAACTCGTGCGGGAGAGAGAGGAAGCCAGCCGACTGCTTGCCGCCCGTGATGGGAGGATTGTTGAGTTGGAGGCAAAAGTTTTGGAGCTGCAGGCCCAAATGACGGCGGTCGTTCGGGGACGGGAGAGGCTGGTGGAATCCGAACTTGCTGAAGTGGCCGATAAGGCCGTTGACGAGTTTCGGGAGTCGTCAGATTTTGAGGAGATGCTGGAGAAGGCTCGTACGGAGGGTATAAGTGACGCCTATCTGGAGTGGCGGGAGAAAGGGTGGCTCGACGCCGAGCGGATGGAGGCTGACATAGCCCTGATCGTGATGAGGGAGCAGGAGCGGGAGCTAAAAGGTGGCGGGTCGGGGGTTGTGGGTTCCGGGAGTGCTAGCTAGGGGTGTGTTCTGTACATATATCCTGTAATTGGTGTAGTCTCTTTAATGTCATAACTGCACATTGCAATGCTTGCCAATTACACTTTCGTTCCTTTACGATTGCTACTATTTAGGGTAAAAGCGTAGGTGTTCGATATTCCACGGCCTGGTAGAATAGATGCCCGTTGCGTCTATGATGTGGAATGTTGCCGGGCCTACGGCCGCGGTGATCTGGTAGGGTCCCTCCCATGTTGGCTGCAAGGCCAATGGCTTTTTCTGGACCTTCCTCATGACCCAGTCGCCGACTTGCAGCTTTCTTTCCCGGACCCTTCTATCGTAGTACCGGGCGACCCGCTGCTTGTAGGTTTGGTTTCGCAAGTGCGCTCGGTCGCGCCGCTCCTCGATGAGGTCCAGGTTGAGTAGTAAGCCGTCGGCGTTTGTGTCGGCGTCGTAATTCTCGACCCTGCCGCTGGGTATCTCAGTCTCCACAGGGAGCACTGCTTCACTCCCGAATGCCAAGCAGAACGGGGTCTCTCCTGTTGCCTCTGCTGCTGTTGTCCGGATGGCCCATAATACCGCGGGGAGTTCCTCGGCCCAGCATCCCTTTTTGGCATCCAGTTTCTTTTTAAGAAGAGTTTTGATAATCTTATTGACCGCTTCTGCCTGGCCATTGGTCTGCGGGTGTGCTACCGAGGCAAATAGCATCCGGGTCCCCAGGGAGGCTGTGTACTGGATGAGATCTGCGTTGTTGAATTGCGTCCCATTATCCGTGATAATAGTCTGCGGCACCCCAAACCTACAGTAGATGTTTTTCCACAGGAATTTCTTAACCCGTTCCTCAGTGATCTTTATCAACGGTTCTGCCTCGACCCATTTAGTTTGGTAATCCACTGCCACAATGGCGTACTTGTATTGTCCTACTGCCACGGGGAAAGGGCCGATGATGTCTAATTCCCATTGTGCGAAAGGCCAAGGTGCCAACAGGATTGATAATGCGACTGCCGGGGCACGAGGTACCGAGGCGTACATGTGGCATTTGTGGCAGCCGCGTGATATTTTCCTGGATGCTGCCGCCATATCGGGCCAGAAATATCCCGCTCGGAGTGATTTGTGGGATAATGACCTTGCGCCGGAGTGATTACCGCATACCCCTTCGTGGATCTCTCGCATGATTGCTTCTCCTGCCTCCTTAGTCACACACCTCAGCTGGGGGAAGCTGTGGCCCCTTCGGTATAATTGGCCGTTAATGAGGCCATGCCATACCGGGCACACCGGAGGTGCAGCCTCCTGGCTTCCACCGCATCCTGGGGGCTGGTTTTGTCGGTCAGATACTTGACTATTGGGTCCATCCAGCTCGGTGGTACCTGTTCTACCGCGAATATTTCGGAGATGGTCTTGCTTATACTTGGCTTTTGGAGGGTCTCGATTTTAGCTCTCCGGTACTCTGGGGGGTAGTTTCCGGTTGCTAGCCTCGCAAGGGCGTCTGCATGCCTATTTGCATCCCGGGGAATATGTTGGATCTTGGTGCCGCGGAAGAACCCGATCAGTGTTTTGGCCAAAGCCTGGTAGGAGGATAGCTGAGGATCTTTAACCTCGAACACCCCGTTCATCTGGTTGACTACCAAGCTAGAGTCGCTGTATATGTCCATGGATGAGATTCCCAGCTCCTTGGCCAGTTGCATACCGGCTATGAGGGCCTCGTACTCGGCAGCGTTATTGGAGGTGGTAAAAAGGAACCGTAGTGCATACTCGTACGATTGTCCGTCGGGCGAGATTATCAGGACCCCGGCCCCACTCCGTTTGGCGGTTACGGAGCCATCCACGTAAAGTTTCCAGCCGGTTGGCAGGTCTGGTTCGATCTTGGCGGTTTGTTCTGCCCCTGCGTCCTCGAGCGGGGCGGGATGGTCTTCTACCGCCATTGGGGTGAGCTCACATATGAAGTCCGCAGCAGCCTGTCCCTTGATGGCTGTTCGTGGGGCATAGGTGATGTCGAATTCCCCTAATTCGACTGCCCATCGCACGAGCCTCCCGCTGGTGTCTGGCTTTTGCAGGATCTGCCGCAGGGGGTGGTTGGTATATAAGGTGATGGAATGAGCCTGGAAATAGTGCCGGAGCTTCCTGGCGCTAACAATCAAGGCTAGAGCCAATCTCTCTATATCGGGGTACCGGCCCTCGGCTCCTGTAAGTCCCTTTCCCGCGTAGTATACCGGAAGTTCGAGCGTGCCCTCCTTTCTGACGAGAGCGGCCGAGACGGCGGCTGCGGATGCGGCTATGTAAAGGTACAACATTTCTCCCGGCAGTGGTTTGGATAGGAGAGGAACTGCAGCCAGGTATGCTTTGATGGACTGGAACGCTGCCTCATGCTCCGCAGCCCAGAGTATCTTCCTGGTTTGCTGTGCCTTGAGCAGTTTAAAGAACGGGACGCACTTATCGGTTAAACGGGAGATGAATCTGGCCAGGGCGGCCAACCGGCCGGTCAAGATCTGGACCTGGTTTCTCTCTCCTGGTGTTTCCATATCAAGGATTGCCTGGACCTTCAGCGGGTTGGCTTCTATCCCTCGCTGGCTGATGATGTGCCCTAGAAAAAGACCCTCTGAAATCCCGAAAAGACACTTCTTCGGGTTCAAGCGCATTCCGAATTTGAGCATTTTACCGATGACCACGGCCAAATCCCGGACGTGGGCCCCCGCAGTTAAGCTTTTGACCAACATGTCATCAACGTAAACTTCCACGGTTTTGCCCATCTCTTGTTCCAGCATTTGGTTCACCATCCGTTGGTAGGTGGCGCCGGCGTTTTTTAGACCGTACGGCATCCTCTTATAGCAGTAGGTGCCTCGGTCGGTTGTGAATGACGTGTGTTCTTCATCATCCGGGTGCATCCGTATCTGGTTGTACCCGGCGTAGGCGTCCATGAAGCTGAGCAGCTTGAAGCCGGATGTGGAGTCAATGAGCTGATCAATCCGAGGGAGCGGGAAGCTGTCCTTTGGGCATGCCCGGTTTAGATTAGTGAAGTCCACGCACATACGCCACTGACCGGCTGCCTTCTTCGGTACCACCACCACGTTGGCGAGCCAGCGCGGGTACTGGACTTCCCGGATGAAACCTATGCCCATGAGTTTCTGCACTTCTTCTCTAATCGCCTCATATTTTGCCGGGCTGAAAGACCTCCTCTTTTGCCTCGTCGGGGGGACGCTGGGTAATGAGTTTAGTCGGTGAACGGCTATCTCCGGGGATATGCCCGGCATGTCTTCGTAGGACCATGCGAAAACCGAACTGTGGGCCCGGAGAAAGGCGATGAGTTCTTCCCTGACGACCGGGTCGAGTTGTGTCCCTATCACTATGCTTCGGTCCGGGTGGTCTTTGGAAATACAGATGGCTTCGGTTTCCTCCACGGCCGAAGGTCGCTCTGGTTTCTCGGTGAACGTGAATCGCCTAACTCTACCTGGAGCGATGTCATCACGGGGGTCAAGACTCAGATCCGGCGCTGGTACTTGCTGAGCGGTTGTAAAGACCTCGGCCCGCTTCCTCCCGTGGGTCAGGGCTTCTGCGTAGTACTTACGGGCGATTCTCTGGTCCCCGCGTATAGTTATAACTCCGGCTGGTGAAGGCATTTTCAACATCAGCATGTGGCCGGCAATGAACGTTTTGAGCCTCCATAACCCTGGCCGACCGATTATACCATTGTACGACGACAGGCAGTCGACGATGATGAATTCCAAATGCTCTGTTTTCGTTCTGTCTCCCTTGCCGAAAATGATTGGTAGGTAATCGGATCCTAGAGGCTGGACTACCTCACCGGAGAAGCTTATCAGCGGCTCGTTATCCTGGGATAACTTGTTCCTCCCTCTTTGCAATCCTCGGTACGCGTCTCGGAACATTACGTTGACAGAGGCTCCGGTATCGATCAGCATACGACTGGTTATCCAGTGGTCTATTTGGACCGTGATAAGGAAGGGGTCGGTGTGCGGTTGGATCACATCCTCCGGCTCTTCATCCTCATAGAAGGTGACCGAGTTCCATCCGGTTTTAGCGGCTTGGACGCTTCGTTCTCTGAAGGCGTAAATCTCCCTCCCCCCGGATTGATCTTAGGCACCGCTTCTTTGAGCTCCGGGTGAGCTGACCGATATGGTCCCCACCGTGGATCATGTTAATGCTCCCGTGTACCTCGATCCACCCGGGGGTTCGTGTGCATATGGTCCCTATCGGCCGAGCTCGCGGTCGGTCCGCCCTGGGGCTGCCGGGGCGGGCTTGGTCTTGTACGACCGTCTTCTGCGGTTTCCGATCTGGGATCCGAAGGTCCGGTTCATAGGGTTTTCTTGCTGGCGATGGAACCGGGGCCCGTGGTGTCCGCTCTGCTGACACAGCTACCTGGATCCGAGCTGGGTGCCCAAAAGGTGGTCCTCTTCCTGGTCGGGGATCATTGTCGCTGCTTCGCCGGGGTTGCCACTCCTTTCGCGCTTCTATCCCCCTGGCGGCTACAGGTACCCGGCTGATATGTAGCCGCCCGGCTTTGCCTCCGTGAGTGGATGGCGGTATGCCATCTGAGATCCGCTTGGGCGCCTTGTTCCCATATGTCTTTTGTTCTGCCTGAGCATGCCTAACGGCCACGGTCATCAGCTCGTCGTACGCCAGCGGCCCCTGCGCTTGTAAGTCGTATGAAAGTTCCCCAGCTCTTAATCCTTGCTTGAAGGCCATCCCCGCAATCCTCTTATCCAAGTTTCTTACCCCGGACGTGGCGACCTGCCACCGGTTAACGAAGGCGCGTAATGGTTCGTGGTTAGCCTGCATGCAATCGAAGAGGACCGTCGATGGCTGGGCTGTCGTGGCTTTAAGGACGAACCGGCCGACGAACCTATCGGCCAACTGTGGGAAAGTTTCGACCGAGTCCATCGGTAGCTCGTAGAACCAACCCAGTGCCTCCCCTACGAGCGTTTCTCGGAACATGTTGCAGCTCACGGCATCCGAATAGGCCCTAGCGCTTGTTTTTGACTTGAAGCTATCCAAGTGCCGGTACGGGCAGCTTGTTCCCGAGTATGTCAACTTCAGAGGCCTTTGGTCGCCAGATCCCCCCGTTTCCCGGATCCGGCGTGGGAAGGGTCCAGTGCGCTCGGTAAACCGCGCGCCGTCCTGCGGTCGTCCCGCCTTCCGCTCGCTGGTCTCCATGCGGCTTTTTATGTCCGATACCGAAGCGGAAAGTGCCTCGATCGTTCGCGCGGTGGAGCTATCCCGCTCATCTGAGGCCTGATCTGCGCGGTACGGGAGCTTGACTGGGCCGGAATCTTTCAGAGCCTCTGAGAAGAGGGGCACGGGCATATGGACGGTCTTCCTCCTGCCCGTAGGCAGCCCTATCTCGAGATGCGGGAATTCGCTAGCCTTGCTCGCCGTGTGCGAGGCCGCCCGAGGAGTACCCAGCTGGCCTTCTCGCTCCAGGGTCGCTAACAGGGCGGTGGTTACTGCCTTCAGTTCCCGACTTCGGGCCTCTGCTTTTAACCGATCCTGATCGCCCTCCTTTCGCAATCGCTCAATTTCTGCCTTCATCTTTCTTATTTCCCCTGCTCCCACTGGGTCGTGATTCTCTGAGACTTGACGATCGTGAGCCTTGTTCTGAATAGGAGGAAGTGCGAACCTTGCACCGACCTCGGCCTTTATGCTACGGGCCGGGCCGGGGAACTGAATTCGCGCTTCCGGACTTCCTTTGCGGTCGGGGGAAAGAACGAACCTCGCACCGATCGCGGCCCCTGCGTGTGGGGCCCGGTCGGGGAACTGAATTCGTCCTTTCGATCCTTCCGTGCTTGTCTCTATCTTTCTTCTTTCCATGGCTTCCGGACTGTGGTTTTAGCGATCTCTTTAAAGGGTCCCCAGGGCCCTGCTTTCCGGCACAGCGACACTGACTTTTTGAACGAGTTCCCACAGACGGCGCCAATTGTTTCTGCCTAAACCCGGGGGTCTTGGTAGACACTTGATGAATCCGACTCGATCTCCTGCAATCCTGCTTACTAAGGGGAATACCGGGCGGGCCGGCCTTCACCTCTCCGATGCTTAAGTTAGTATAGTTGGAATATATATAACCTGAGCACGTATGTAAGCAGGGAGGGAGACAAGTTACCTATTTATGGTGGTAGTCGAGGCCCATATATAGGTGGTTGAGGGTGAGGGCTGGCCTTGCCCTTCGATGTGGGACTGGTTCCCTTCTGTTTGGATATTCTGGTGCCCTCTTTGGCAGGCAGGCGCCCCTGGTCCCAGGACCCTTGGAGGCAGGATAGACCGCTGGGCCCCGAGGCCTGGTGCTGGTGCTCCGATCCTGAGTCCTGGGCCGGGCCCTGGTGTACTTGCCGCGGGTCTGTGGGCTTGCTGTAGCCCCTCTGCGGCTACTGTCAACAGCTCATACCCGGGACAATGCTCTCGAAGCGGTTTGGGAAACCATAACCGATAAGAGGTCTTCAAGATATGCAGCGAAGAAGCCATGCAGTCGGTTGAATGATCATAACCGCGAACTGCCATGGTGTCGAGCGGATGGCTCATACCCGGGACAATGCTCTCGAAGCGGTTTGGGAAACCATAACCGATAAGAGGTCTTTAAGATATGCAGCGAAGAAGCCATGCAGCCGGTTGAATGATCATAACCGCGAACTGCCATGGTGCCGGGCGGATGGCTCATACCCGGGACAATGCTCTCGAAGCGGTTTGGGAAACCATAACCGATAAGAGGTCTTCAAGATATGCAGCGAAGAAGCCATGCAGCCGGTTGAATGATCATAACCGCGAACTGCCATGGTGCCGGGCGGATGGCTTATACCTGGGACAATGCTCTCGAAGCGGTTTGGGAAACCATAACCGATAAGAGGTCTTCAAGATATACAGCGAAGAAGCCATGCAGCCGGTTGAATGATCATAACCGTAAACTTGTAATGAAGATGGCGTGCGACCGTGGAGCCTGGGGAAGTGTGGGAGGGCCTGACGCCTTGGTTCCCGCTCCTACCTTCCTGTCGCCAGCGTTTGGGACAAGTGGCTGACATGCATTTAAGGAGGAAGTCCATCAGCCCCGTCAGTTATGATGGCATGGGCAGTTTACCAATGCTGGGACAGGTGCCCGTAGGGAGCGGTCTTGAGATGGAGGGCCTGGATTCGCAGGCGTTTGAGTTGTCCTGACTGCGTGTTTTGGAGGGATTTCAAATGCCTAGGGCACCGGCCCCCCCTATAAAAAGGCCTCTTCTGCTCTTCTTCCTGTTGTTGCTTCTTGCTTTAGAGAAACTAAGAGAAAGAGAGAAATCTGGCGAAAGCTCTGAGCCCCTTGCCCCACGAGATCTGTTTTCTCGAGCGCTCCCTACTCTCTTCCTACCATTGCTCGCTGCTTTCGCAGGGCGGACTGTCCTTGGTTGAGCATATTAATCGGTAAGTTTGTTGATTTCTTTGCCCCGGTGGTTGTTCTTGTTTTTGCTTTTGTTGTTTTGCGGCGGGGGGGGGGGGGGGGGGGGGGGGGGGGGGGAGAGATCTCTGTCGCTGACTGAATTGCTCTGCGGCAAACTTGGGGAGAGGCCGTAGAAGGCGCTGTTGTGGCCTGTTGCTGATGAGCGCTAGGGTTTTGTTTTCTTCCCCTAGGTTAAATGTCTTCTTCAAGTTCTGACCGGGCTTCCGAATCGGCTGCCAGGGGTCCCATCGTGGACGATGCGGAGAGGCTGGAGGACTGGCTCGGTTCGGAATCCCCGGAGACCGAAGTCGCTGACTACTCCGGGAGCAGGGCTTCGTCTCCGTCTTTGTCTTCGTCTTCCGGGGCTGAATCCTCGGAGACTGAAATACCGCACGGGGTGCGCCTTGCGGGTGCTCCGGCCGTGAGCTACACCATTGGCAGAGGGAAGGATGCCGTGGTGTGCGATGAACCGGAGGGTAGCATGACCCTTGGAGAGATAGCTGCGCTTCGGGAATCGTGGAGTATCCCGGATGAGGTTCTGCTGCGGCCCCTGAATCCTGGAGAGTCAGCCTGCAGCCCGGAGGCAGGTTGGGTTGCCGTGCATCAGGATCAGTTCTGGCATGGATTCTCGCTCCCGCTGCCAGATTTCGTGCAGTATATGCTCAGTGTGCTGCAAGTGTCGCCCGCGCAGCTTCCTGGGATCCAGTGGAGGAGACTACTGAGCCTCGGCTGCCTATATGAGCTGTCCGGAATGAGTATGCCAACGGTAAACGAATTCCGGGCCTTGTATAGGTTGTCATACTCAAGGCAGGGTTGCCTGTCCTTCAACGCCCGGAACCATCAACCGATCATCACCAATATGCCTACATGGGTAGACAACAACTGGAGAAAGAAGGTGGTGATGGTGGGTGGGAGGTGGCAGGCGAGAAGGAAGATGTACCGGGTTCCTGGCGCCTTCCAACCCATTGGCGACCAGTCGTTCGAGCTATCCGATCTGGAGCACGAGAGGATCTCAACCATACTCGGATGTTGGGACGATCTGGAACGGAGTTCCTACAACTTCATCCTGCGAGAAGTGCTGGAGTACTGTTGTCTCGGGCGGGATCCCGGTGCGTAGCAAGCCTTAGCGGTGATACTTGTGCTAGCTCTTGCAAAATACTAACTGTTCGCTTTTCTTGCAGGTGCATCTTCCCGGGCGGTCATCAAGCCCGAAACCACTCTCTCAATGGACGGAGAAGACCTCCTTAACAAGCTGAAGGAGAAAGGCGAGACCATCTCGCGGACCTCGGTGGACGAGGAGTCCGGCCGGCTCACGACTCATCTGGAACTGAGGGCCATGGATGTTGATGACGGCGCCTACATCCTGAGGCGGGTGAAGAGCCATCCTACTGCGCCCAAAGCGGTGCCCGGAAAGGGCAAGACTACCGGGGGGCCAGTGAGGGTTCCCGGTGGGGTGAGCAGGATCCCCAACCGCCCGGTGTCTGTGCCGCTGGTGACCCGTGCCGCTCGGGTAGGCACACGATCTTCTTCTCCGGAAGGCCGGGGAGAGAAACGGAGGGGCGTGGACATTCCTCCCTCCGCGCTGGTGACGCTTACCGGCGGGTCGTCACAGGAGAACCTGGCCAAACAGCTCTGGGTTACCAGCGGTGCGCAACCTAACTCCGCTGGGGAGAAGGCTGCCGCTGGCCGGCAGAGTAACCCCGCACCTGCAGAGGCACCAAGGGGAAGCCCGGACAGTGCATTCGTCTGGCAGGTGGCGGCGAACCTGGCTGGCCTCGGCCTGGACAGGCCCGGGGTCGCCAGAGTCTTGGCGGGTAGGAGCCGGCCAAAATGCAAGGAATCCGTCCTCCGGGTAAGCACTAATCGGTGCCACTACGCCGCTTGTAGTTTGTTTTCTGTTGCTGCTTGACTAACTGTTTCTGTTGTTGTGCAGTTGCTGTACAGTGTGTACTAACCGGACCAGAGCGAGGAGCTGCCGGAGCTGAAGAGGCAGATAACTACTTTAACAGAGTCCCGGGAACGCCTGGAGGTGGAGAAGTCCCGGGTGGAGCGGGAGAGGGCCAGATCGGAGGAGAGGGCCAAGAAGCTGGAGGAGCAGAACCGGAGCCTGGAGAAGGAGAAGGAGCAGGCCGAAGCTGAAAGGGCCGAGCTGGAAGCCAAGGTAGATGAGCTCCGGGTGGGAGCCACCGCTCTGCGCGCGGCTGCCGCTGCTGTTGCCGGGGAAGAGGGCCCATGACAATATGAGCGGTTCGTTCTCCGATACCATGAGAGCGACGATTTCCTGGAGTTCCTGGAGAAGGCCAGGGAAGAGGGCATCTCGGATGCGTACACGGAATGGGCGGGGAAGGGGTGGTTAGACACTTCCCTGATGTCGGACGCCGCTGCTGAAGGAGACATCCATGAGCAGGCGGTGGAGGGGCAGCCGGAAGAAGTGACTCACTCGGACTTGGATTCTTTTACCAACGGTACCAAGTCTCCCCGAGCTAGAGTCGGTGCCGGAACTGAGGTCGATGACGAGGGTACCGCAGGAGAGGCTGGTGGATTGCCTGCTGAGGGTGGAGTCGTGGCTCCTTAGGATTTTCCTTGCTCTTCTCCTTGTAATCTTTCCGGAACGGTTATTGCTTGTATACTTGCTTGATTATGAATATACTTGAACTGGCGGAGCCGGTGAAATTTTCTCAAAAGTAGTTTGCATATATTTGCGACATTTTTTACAACAGTAGAATCGGTGATATGCCAAACTAACCGCTCGGAGACTTGGCGGGTTTACCAGGCCTGGTTATGCTCTCGGTTATGCTCCCGGTCGGGGTCTGCTCTTCTTTCCCCCACGTACCACTGGAGCTGGCCGTCATTAATCAAGCCCTACACCGCTGTCTTGAGAACACAGCACTGGCTTGTCCGATGAGTAGCCTCATCATGATAGGAGCAGTACTTGCCCGTCTGCGCCGTTGTAAGTTTCCCCTTCGGGTACCTTCTCTTGGGCGGTAGGGGGATGACGCTCCCGTTCTCAAGTAAAATATCCTCGTAGAAAGTGGTGAGAGCGGTGAAGACTTCTTGACCGGCCGGTGGTGGCATGATTGCCAGGGGCGTTCTTGGTGGTAAGACGCCGACTTATGCTCGCTCTGGGGCTTGTCAGGATAAGGCCTCTGCTGCCTTTGTGGTCAGTTTCTATTGGGCCGGCTCAGCCGGGCGGCGCGGTTCTTGGTCCGCTGACTGGGCTTGTCCTCTTGACTGGGTGGGGGGTTCTCTTCCCGGGGATGGTCTTCCTGCTGCTCATCCCGCTTCCTCTTCAGCAGGTGGTGCCCATATGTCTCGTGATCGGCCTGAGCATGCCGGATGGCCATTGCCATCAACTCATCATACCCCTGCGGGAGTTCTACCCGAACGGCGTAGGAAAACTTCCCTGGCCGGAGCCCTTGCTTGAACGCCATCTCGGCGATGCCCTTGTCTAGGTTCCGGACCCCGGTAGTGGCTGTCTGCCATCGGTTGACAAAGGTCCTCAGTTCCTCTCCGGGTGCCTGCATACAGTTGAAGAGGATGGTCGACGTCCGGGCTCCCTCGACCCGGAGGATGAAGCTCGTAAAACCAGCTGAGCGCCTCTCCAGACAGAGTTTCCTGGAAGATGTTGCAGCATACTGCATTAGAGTAACCCTTGGCGCAGGTCTGGGACCGGAAACTGTCCAGATGCTGGTACGGGCAGCCGGACCCTGAATAGTTGAGCTTGAGGGACTTCTGGTTGCCAGACCTTCCCGACTCTATGATCCGGTGAGAGAAAGGGCCCATACGTTCATTAAACCGGGCGCCCTCCGTCGGCAGCGCGACTCTTCTCTCGTTGGCCTCCATTTGGGCCTTCAAGTCTGACACAGTGTCGGCTAACATCTGCAATGCCCGTGAGGTCGGGGTCTCAACTTCATCCACAAACGAAGTGCGGAGCTGGCTAGAGGTTGGCTTGCTCTTCGGCGAACCTGCACTGCCCGGTGACTTCTCTCGCACGGTACCACCGGGCCGACCGCCCGATGACTGCCCTGCCTCGTACTGCTGAGGTTGGACTGGCGTGGTTGCCGCTTGCGCCTTGACCATAGCGTCATTACGCTGTTGTCCTCTCTCTAGGGCGGCTACCAGGGCAGCATTCACCGATTCCATCTCTTCGTACCGGGCGTTGGACTTGGTTCTGTCCCTGTCGCCCTCCTCTCTTAGACGATTGACCTCTGCGGCCATTGCCCGTATCTTTCCCGCCATACCGCTCTGGTCGGGGTTGTACGTTGTGTCCCGGTCGCTGTCACAGAGCGGGCTCTCAGATCGGTCGCTCGGCTCATCCGAGAACGTTAAGGAGAAGCCCCGGAGCACTGGACTGTCTTCATCCTCTGCCAGGCCTTTCCCGCGCGAGCTGTCGTGGTGTCCCGGTCCCGGCATGCCGGACTGCCTACCACAGCTTCCTCCTTCCTGACCGTTGCCCTGGGCGCCATGCGGCTCCCGCGTGACGACCGGGGTGGAGGTGAGCGTTTGCACTAATGCAACACGTCCCTCCTCGGTGGTACCTCTCTCTTGCCTCGCTTCCGAACTCTCGGCCATGGGTGATGCTTACACGGTTTCTTGTCCAAGTTTCCCACAGACGGCGCCAATTGTTTCTGCCTAAACCCTGGGGCCTGGTAGATACAGATGAATCCAACTTGATCTCCTGCAAACCTGCTTACTAAGGGGAATACCGGGCGGGCCGGTCTTCTCCTCTCCGATGCCTAAGTCAGTATAGTTGGAATATATAACTTGAGCACGTATGTAAGCGGTGAGAGAGATCAGTTACCTATTAATGAGGGTAGTTGGGGCCCTTATATAGGTGGCTGGGGGTGAGGGCTGGCCTCACCCTTCGATGTGGGACTGGTTCCCTTCGAAGGGTAGTTCTGGTGACCTCTTTGGCAGGCTGGCGCCCCCGGTCCCAGGGTCCCTGGCAGCCGGATAGACTGCTGGACCCCGAGGCCGGGTGCTGGTGGTTCGGTCCTGGGCCTCGGGCCGGGCCCTGGTGCACTTGCTGCGGGTCTGTGGGCCTGCTGTAGCCCCTCTGCGGCTACTGTCAACAAGTCTCAAGGAAGAAGGTTGCTTAACAACTCAAAACTAGATTTCACGTTGAAAATCAGATTCACGTGCAACATGACATCTGTGTACTTAAACAGTCATAACTCCTTCGATGCAATAGATATGAACAAACCGTAAAGAGTTTTGGAAATTAGACACCCATATCTTTCCAGTGTTATAAAGTACACAATGTGATTCGTTCTGAGCTGATCTGCAAATTACCGGACATATTCGTCCTACTTTGCCGAAACAGCCATAACTCACACAGTATGATAGCTATGATCGAATGGTTGGTGTTTCTAAAAAGTAGACACATAGACCTTTCCAACGGTACCAATTTTCCCATTTTCCGACGAGCGGACTGTCCTCTAGGCCTCGTGGAAGTCAATATACAGAACTAGGAAGATTCTGGAATGGCCTTTTAATGTGTCTTTCATGATGGGATCGAATGAGCCTAAACCTTTCATACTTGAAATAAAGTATCGCCATATACCATAGCATTGCGTGGCCGCGTCTAGGCATTACCTTGGCTTTATAAGTTTATGGTGAATGAGATGTCGAGTCGAGCATATTATGACAAGTACATGATTGCACACATGACACTTAGATGGAGAGTTTCATCTCCCAACAATTCTCATTATATAGACATAAGGAGTCTTCTCAAGACATCGACTTGATCATGGGATACATATAGGCTTTGGTTTAACGTCCTTTAGATTGCCGTAAGTCGATAGATGAATAAGTTCATCACTAACGGTTTTCACTCCCGAGACCAAGTATTCCCAAGATCCTTTCATTCTTAACGTCGGATTAGTAATACTTCAATCACAATTCATCCGAGGTTTACATGCAAATAGGCATGATTCTTTACATCCCATCTCCAATCAAGTAATCACTCAATCGTGGTTTTTTCTCACTTGACTTGGGTGAAAACTAATCTGTTTAGGATGTTTATGTACATCTCTTTGCTTAGTCCCAATTGAGATGATTTAAGCTGCATGTTCAGTTTTTCGGGACTACCTAACTGACAAGGTAGTGGAGTGCAATATGACTCTATTACGAGAGCATATGTCATCGTAGTCGATTCCAGTGCGTTTGTGAGAGACCTTGCGCCATAAGGTGAGTCTAGGCTCTTTTTCTCACTACGCTTTCCATCAAAGATTATCGATAAGGTTTACACTTGCGGTGTCGGCATCACCTGACCAATGACCTATCTCTTTGTTTAAACTGGACCGCATATCTTTCCGTGTAGGCCAATTCACAACGTTGGTATTTGCTTCAACGAAGTGAGTGTGTTCGATATCTAACTCATAAACCACGTTCTCATGTACACTAGTGTAATTCGCATTTGTAGAGATCTCCATATTGATTGGCTTTTCATTGAGGCGTCCCCCAATGATGACCATAATCTAGAAAATCTATGAGACAAATGAGTTGTTATTGATCCAAGGATCAAGTTGTGCCAAACTCACATTCGGCGAGTGTATAGCGAACTAAGTGCCCTCTCTACACTTCTTGTGAGAGTCACGATCTAGTGACACCATCTACCACTTTTGTGGAGTCACCATGGCACCATCTATGGGTGACAACACGTCCATTTATCCGGACATCAATCCTTACAGGCATGTTTGAAACAAGAGTACTATTCTGATTTTTTCCTTGAAAGACCAATAGTTTGCTCTTTGCAGCATGTATATCAAATCTTGTTACTTTGATTTATGGGACTTTGGAGAACATGATGAGGCACAGCGGGGACAAACCACGGTAATGCCAAGTTATTCTACTTGAACATACTTGTTCTTATCTCCCCCTAACAACGGGAAGACTGGCTCATCAAAAGTGACATAAACGAGATCGCCTATTAAGGTTTTTATATAGCAAACTATAGGTGGAAGCTCATGTCTTATTCAAAGACAATATTCATAATCAAAGAACCTATCATTAAGCACTTGTGGTGGCGCAATATGACACATAAAGTATGCGGACAATAAAGGGTATTGATCGTTAACACTTATACGTGAACAATATGCATTCCGTTACAAGATGTAACATGCATGTATGTTTCCTGAAACGATTCACTAAGTTCCGGAACACCAAATTTTACCAAATTTTAACAGTAGGTAGGCACGTGTATTAGAATTTCAACGCCACTGCCTCATTGCCGGAACCGGCCGGAAACATACCGAACCTGTCGGAACAGACGCCGGAGGTCAGTGAACATTTGTGTTGAGCGGTTCACCACCTTCCAGGTGTTCAATGGCTCTGTAATTTTATGAACAACTAGCCATGGAT
This sequence comes from Potentilla sterilis, assembly GCA_963682095.1. Taxonomy (NCBI): domain Eukaryota; kingdom Viridiplantae; phylum Streptophyta; class Magnoliopsida; order Rosales; family Rosaceae; genus Potentilla; species Potentilla sterilis. Next base: position 44,765,005 of record OY821757.1, on the reverse strand, counting down.
ATTAGGAATCGGTGACCCAAATTTCACCTCAAGAACCGGCCTAAAAGTAAGTGAACCGGTCCATCCAATGACAAGTCCGCAAGCTGGAAAACCGGGATTTCTAGGTTTTTCTCAACTTTTCAATCATTGTCAAGGTGCTTCATAACATTCAAATGTTATGGCTTTAGTTTAACCATTAGGTATATATCACCATAGTATCATTGTGTCTCAAATTAAACTATGAGAAGGCCTCAAAGCCATCATCTTATGTATCATTGCCTTTAGCGTAGGAGGGCGTTACTCTAAAACTTGCTAAAGATTAGGCTTTCAAATATTGAGCATAGCTAATGAAGGATCATAAGGGGGGTCATATGCATTTTTAAATGCATAAATAGTACTTCCATTGACTTGGAGGAAGACTTGGGTGACGTTAATGTCATCCTTAATCCCAATATAGCTTCTTTGCTCAAAAGAAAGGATGTCCATGTAACTTTCATATATGGATCATCAAACTATGGCCAAAATTTTAGACGATGTTCATTAGAGTCTATATGAGTCACCTATTCAAAGAATTCGAATAATAATATACGTGAAATATATTCACAATATTGACTCATAAGTTGTGCATATTCATTAGAAGCGATACATAAGAAATCATTTCAATTTTCACAATGTGTTTCAAAGTGATAAACGTTGGCACGAATATATTTAAGTAGTGAACAAAGTTCGATTGCTTCTTTATGCATAAATAGCATATGTGACTTTGAATCATAATTTCATAAGACATGGAACTTTGAGTATGAGAATGCTCTCTGATTATATGTCATGATCTAGTCATCATAGTCACAATGGATTTATGAAGTCCATAGAGATTAGCTACACACTCAATGTCTCTATGATACATTCATAAGAGTGTAGAGACAAAGTTTTATGTCAAGTCATATAAACCGGAATATATATGCAATTCTTATAGAGTGCGTTACATGGCGTGTAGTATTACAAGATAAAGCATATGCATGCTTAAAGGAGTAGTAAATACATCCGTTAACGCTAAAAAATAAAGCCGAAAAACAACCAAATGAGCCAACATTAATACCATATAGACAGAAATGTCTAAAAACTAAGTATGAAGGACCGAGGCCATGAGCTAACTATCCGAGGCCGAAGCCAAGCTAGAGTGGAAGCCAAGCCGAAGCAAGGCAAGAGAAAGATCGGGTCATGTATAGGCGGGTGCAATGTTGCCAAGGCCGAAGCCGAGGTAGTACACGGGCGGGCCGAGGCCGAGCAAATGTCAAGGCATGCCAAGGCCGAAACCAAGGCGTGTCGAGGCAAAGGCAATGGCCTATGGGGCCGAGGCTTGATGTTGGAGTCGAGTCATGCGGGTTGCCGATGGCTAGCCGAGACCGAGGCTAAGGCTTACCGAGGCATAAAGCAAGGACCTGACGAGGCCGAGACCATGCTAAAGGGCCAAAGGCATGCCTAGGTCTAAGCCAAGATGTGCCGGGACGAGTGCATGGACTTATGGGGCCGAGAGGGCTGTGAGCCGGGCCGTGTGCAGGCCAACGTCGGGGCCGAGGCTAGGCAGGCTGATGTGTCGGCCAAGGTCAGGAGACCGAGGCGGAGGCAACATGTGGTTGTGGCGGATCTGTTGACCAAGCAGCACGCAAGCCAAGCCAAGGCCAAAACTAAGGCTAGGCAAGGCGGGCTTTGGTGTGCGCAAGAGTGCCCGAAGCCGAGGCCGGGCAATGCGCATGCATCCGCGCATGTACGCAAGTATGTATATTTGTTTCTTAACGAGCATAGGCTCGTTTATCTTTGTGATTTTCGAGTTAACATCACCAATTAGATTGGTGAACTCAAATCAACATGCCATGTAAATGTGTAATGTGATACATTGCATTCACATATAGCTTTTTAGGGAATCGAACCATGTATGTATCATAAAATTCTCGTCTGTTCATTTACTTGAACAATATGAGAGACTTAAGATTAAATGCCAACGATTATATCAAGATCGTGACCATAAAGAGTGTATCAACTAAGTAGCATTAGTCACACATGTGAGGTCTATGCCTTCACAAAATAAACGGATTTGTAGTCAGTTTGACTATGAAATTGAAGTCATATGCTTCATATTTATCGCAAATTATCTTTTGCTTTTAAAATCCGTAATCATGAGGATACACTCTCATCTTCTTCCATGTATCTCTTGTATACATTGACCATATAATTGCATTATTTGCAATTAGTGAACCGATGTAGAACCATATCAACGACATGATTTTTTTTTTTTCAATGGTCCTTTTTTTCTTTTTCTTTTCTTTATGACATAGGGGTTTCGAGGCGTAGCCTCCCCCTCTTTTTCTGAACGTGTGACGTCGTCACTTGTCATTTTAGGGTACATTTTGCGGTCAATTTTTCTTTTTTCTCAAAAGAACAAGAGGGAAAGTATTGAATTTAGGTCGAGACCAAGATTATGGTAACTCAATTCAATATTTGTTGTGACAATTTCCGTCACATCGATGTTACAATGACAATTTTCGTCGCACATCATGAGTTTGTCCCTTTGTGACTCCCTCGGAATCATGATAAAATAGTCACAAGAGTTGTGGTTCACAATGACATTACAGCCACAAGCACAATTTTGGAAGGTAACATTTACCCCTTAAATATTGTGATACGCCGGGGTGGGTGGGTCCCCTTTGTATCGTCCCGAGAAGCAGAAGAATCGGGATGATGTAGCAGGGAGTTTGAAAGTCCTGGAAAAGACAAAAGTCCCAACAATTTAAATTGCAGAAGTAGGAACTTTAATAAAAGCTTACTTGCTAATTCACTGAGTGAACTGCGTTGTAATATAAATTGCGCTTGAGGACTCGGTTCTTGATCCTTGTGCAAATTTGAGATGCTCTTCCATGTACGTGCAACGAATAATTCTCGCAATTCTATCGCGATGCGTCGTGCAATAAATTTCATGGAAAAGAAAAAATATATATGGTTAGTCATATTGACCATATATGGAGCAGTAAAACTAATAAAAGAATTACTGCAGTAACTGTTTTAACCCAAAGGGTAAAACGTTTTGACTGGAGAGGCGTATTACCGTTTTGCCCCTAGGTCGGATCCGTAGACGGAGGCTAGAGCACGTCTGCGTTTTATGCAGAGGGCGTCGGGCGGGGCGGCGCTGGGCTCCTTCGACGATGGGCTGGGGCAGCGCCGATCGCACTCTCGATCTTGGCTTCTTCGATCTGCGCAGTCGTCGTAGGAACGGCGAGGAGGGTCGCCGGGTGCGGAGCCGCACGGGGTTAGCTGTGCTAGACGGGGCTGACGTCATCGACCTGGACCCCGCGACGGGATACTATGGGTGCCCTGAGCATATTCCAATTTCTGCCGACAAAGATGTCGTCAGAGCTGGGATCTGACTCTTTCATTCATTTCTGACGAAAAAATTGTCGCCATAAGTACTTTTCCACCTTCGTTACCGACAAAGGGGTTGTCGGCATAAGATAATTTCTGATGGGGGCCTTTCTTTGCCGACAAACGGGTTGCCGGCAGAAAAGAGAATTTAAGGTTTTTAAATTTTTCTTCAGATTGGAACCCTAGGGTTTATGAATTTTTCAAGGCTATTAGACGGAGGCTAGAGCCACGTGCTGTAGGAGAAACAAATGATAAGCAAAGTATTGTTTTATTGATTGATAAGAAGCCCTTTATATAGGCATTACATCAAGTATCCCGAATAATCAGAGATTTCTTATCTACTAAAGATACTATATATCTAGTCTAATTAGGTCAAGACACACCACAAAAGTTACGGAATTATCATTCCTTGAACAAAAATATAATTAATAGAGATATTTTTGTAAGAAACTGCTTCATCATATAAGAAACTACCCACTAATTAACCCACACAAGTAGAGTGTGGGCATATGCTAGTATATTATAACGCCTTGTGATATTTTTTGTGTGGGATCTTCTGAGAGATTTAATTGTTTTTTTTAACTACACATAAATAATTTTAGAAAATAATTATTTTCGTTCAAATAGTGAGACACAAGTGATTACAAATTTACAATGCACTTAGCATGTTCATCTGGTTAGTAACTGAATAAGGAAATCATGCTCAACTACCATGTGATGTATATTCATGATGGTATAATTATTCTTAAGTTGAGTTATTTTCTATTGTTGAATTAGCAATTTGGTCAGAGTTACTGACATGTGAACTTTACTCTCTAGGAGTCACATCCGATGGGGATTTTGGATTTTGGGCTAAGCTTTAGACCAGGTTTAGGCTTGGTATTACTGACAAATTTGGATCATGATTTCAATGAGGAATTGATAATTATCTTCGCTTGTTTAATGGGGTCTATTGTTTGTTGAGATTCATTCTACGAGTTTTTTTTTAAGGATTATCTATCACTTATTCGTACTGTTTCTGCTCAAACCTGTAGGCCTAGTGGAAACTGATGAATCTGGATGTGTTCTTCTCCTGCGAACCTGCTAACTAAGGGGAATACCGGGCAGACCGGTCTTCTCCTCTCCGATGCCTAAGTTAGTACAGTTGGGATGAATAGATAACTTAAGCAAGAGTGATAAGCAGTTGGAGAGATCAGTTACCTATTAAAGAGGGTAGTTGAGGCCCTTATATAGGTGGTCGGGCGTGATGTCTGGTCTTACTCTTCGATGTGGGACTGGTTTCCTTCTGTTCGTACACAAAAGGATAGCTCTGGTAGCCTGTTCGGCAGGCTGGCGTCCCCAGTCCCCGGTCCCCGGGCCACAAGGTAGACTGCTGGACCTTGGGTCCGGGTGCTGGTGATCCTGCTCCGGGCCTCAGTCCAGCCCCGGACGTACTGGCTGCGGGTCTGTGGGCCTATGTAGCCCCTCTGTGGCTACTGTCAACAAGTCCCCTAAGTTCCCGGTCAAGTGCAATCTTGAGTGGGGACTTAATATGTCTCGCTCCTATCCCGCAGACCCGCAGGGTTACCGACCCAACGGTGCCCAGTCCCCCAAGTCCGCATTGAAGATTGGGCGTGACCGAACGTTCGGGCAGAGAAGGCGTGGTGATGTGAGTACCTATTAATGATGACGTGTGACAGTTATGAGTATGTTTGCAATACCAATGGTGTTGTGCTCAAGTGTTGTCGTGCCATGAGTATGAAACGGGGTGAAACCCGGACGAGTGCATGGGAGGACAATGTGGCGTTGAAATCCACCATGCAATGAATATGGAGCGGGGTGAAACCCGGACGAGTGCATGGGAGGAAAATGTGGCGTTGAAATCCGCCATGTAATGAATATGGAGCGGGGTGAAACCCGGACGAGTGCATGGGAGGACAATGTAAGGACTCGACCGGTGGACTGCCATGTTGGAACGAGTCCCCCAAGTTCCCAAGGTAAAATTGCTGCCAACGGCGGGGCAGGCCGGGGAGTAGCCCAGTGGTTCGGCCCAGCTTGTGCTGGAATAAGCGTGGGGTAATGTGCAGGGTTTCTAGCCTGCGGGGAGACTTGTTCTGTGTTAGAGAAACAATCCGCCCGGTGGGGTGGCATGGAGATAACAAGTCTCGCCATGTATCCCCATATTTATCACAGTTCAGTGTGATGTAGGGTTTTTAGCCTGCTGGAAGAGTTTGCATGTGTTAGAGGTAAACTCTCCCGGGTTTATAAAGCCCATGTGTTTGAAGCCTTGAGTTGTTGCTGGCTTGTCCTTGCCCGCAGGGATAAAGAAAAGTGGCAAAACCGTAACCGGTGGAATGCCTTGGAGCCGGTTGAATGCTACCTAACCGGTGGAATGCCATGGAGCCGGTTGAATGCTACCTAACCGGTGAGATGCCATGGAGCCGGTTGAATGCTACCTAACCGGTGAGATGCCATGGAGCGGGTTGAATACTACGTAACCGGTGAGATGCCATGGAGCCGGTTGAATACTACGTAACCGGTGAGATGCCATGGAGCCGGTTGAATACTACGTAACCGGTGAGATGCCATGGAGCCGGTTGAATGCTACCTAACCGGTGAGATGCCATGGAGCGGGTTGAATACTACGTAACTGGTGAGATGCCATGGAGCCGGTTGAATGCTACGTAACCGGTGAGATGCCATGGAGCCGGTTGAATACTACGTAACCGGTGAGATGCCATGGAGCCGGTTGAATACTACGTAACCGGTGAGATGCCATGGAGCCGGTTGAATGCTACCTAACTGGTGGAATGCCATGGAGCCGGTTGAATGCTACGTAACCGGTGAGATGCCATGGCCCTTGGGGAAGTGGGGGGGGCTTGACGCCTCAGTTCCCGGTCCTGTTTCCTTTAACTGCCGCTTGTAGGAGGGACAAGTGGCTGACATGCATTTAAGGAGGAGGCCCATTGGTCTAATCAGTTATGATGGCGTGGGAATGTTATCGATGTTCGGACACGTGTCAGTAGGGAGCGATCTGAGATGGAGGGCCTGGATTCGCAGGCGTTTGACTTGCCCCGATTGAGTATTTTGGGTGGATTACAGGGGTGCCTAGGGCATCAGACCCGTCTATAAACAAGCCTCCTTTGTCTTCATTATTTCTGTTTTTGCTTTTGGCCCAGAAGGAAGAAGAGAAGGTGGGAGAGGAATCCGGCGAAAGTTCTGTGGAGGTACCTCACGCTATCCGTGCTTCAAGCGTTCTGGTTCTTGCCTACTGTTGACAGTAGCCACAGAAGGGCTACATAAGCCCGCAAACCCGCATCCGGGGCCGGCCTGAGGCCCGGAGCAGGATCACCAGCACCCGGACCCGAGGTCCAGGAGTCTACCTTGTGACCAGGGTCCCAGGGACCGGGGGCGCCAGCCTGCCAAAGAGGTCACCAGAGCTGCCCTTTTATGTGCGAACAGAAGGAAGCCAGTCTCACATCGAAGAGTGAGACCAGACCTCACGCCCGACCACCTATATAAGGGCCTCAACTGCCCTCTTTAATAGGTAACTGATCTCTCCAACTACTTATCATACGTGCTTTAAGTTATATATTCATCCCAACTATACTAACTTAGGCATCGGAGAGGAGAAGACCAGCCCGCCCGGTATTCCCCTTAGTGAGCAGGTTAAGCAGGAGGAGATCACTTCTAGATTCTACCAGGCCTACGGGTTTGTGCAGAAACAATTGGCGCCGTCTGTGGGAAACTTACATAAAAGCCACGTAAGCGTCACCAAATGGCAGAAAGCTCAGAAGCGGGCTAGGAAAGAAATGCGAAGGAGGGTCAGCGGGTTGCACTAGAGCAAGCGCTCATCTCCACCCCGGTCGCTGTACGGGAGCAGCGCAGCGACCAGGGCAACCAGGAAGACGGCAACTGTGGGAAAGGCCTGGTGGAGGGAGACCAACCAACCGACCGGGGCTTCTCGCTGACATTCTCGGACGATCCGAGCGACAAAGAGGAGAGTCTGCTCGGTGACAGCGACCGAGACACCACGTACAACCCCAACCGGCACGATATGGCGGGGGAGATACGGGCGATGAGGGCAGAAGTCGGTTGCCTGCGTGCGGAGGGCGACCGGGATAGAGCAAAATCCAATGCCAGGTATGAGGAAATGGAGACGGTAAACGCTGCCCTGGAAAGAGGCCAGCAGGGCAGCGCCGCCATGCCAAGGGCAACTACACCCGCGCCAGGCCGACCTCAGCGCCATGAGGCAGGGCAATCTTCGGGAGGAAGGTCCAGCGACCGCAGGAGGGCGGAGTCCCCGACCGGCCCGGTTTTGCCAATGAGCACGCCGGCGTCCCCGCAGTCGCGCGCTTCATTCGAGGATGAAGTCGTGACCCCGACCGCACGGGCATTACAGATACTCACCGACTCAGTATCGGATCGAAAGGCCCAAATGGAGGCCAACGAGAGAAGGGCGGTGCGGCGGATGGAAGGCGCGCGATTCAACGAGCGCATGGGCCATTTCTCGCACCGAGTCTAGAATCAGGGAGGTCTGGTAACCAGAAATCCCTAAAGCTCACATACTCAGGATCCGGCTGTCCATACCAGCATTTGGACAGTTTCCGGTCCCAAACGTGCACCAAGGGCTATTCCGACGCAGTATGCTGCAACATTTCCAGGAAACCCTATCTGGAGAGGCGCTCATCTGGTTCTATGAGCTTCCGGCAAACTCCATCGAAGCGTTCGAGCAACTGGCCGATTTGTTCGTAGGCCGCTTCATCCTCCGGGGACATCAACCATCCTCTTCAACTGTATGCAGGCACCTGGCGAGGAGCTAAGGACGTTTGTCAACCGCTGGCAAACGGCGACGGCCGGGGTTCGGAACCTCGACAAGGGAATCGCCGAGATGGCGTTCAAACAAGGGCTCTGGCCGGGAAAATTTTCATACGCCGTACGGGTGGAACTCTCGCAGGGGTATGAAGAGCTAATGGCAATGGCCATCAGGCATGCTCAGGCCTATCATGAGACGTATGGGCAGCACCTGCTGAAAAGAAAGCGGGACGAGCAGCGGGAGGAGCACCCCCGGGAGGAGAATCTCCTTCCCGGCCGAGAAAACAAGGCCAGCCAGCGGAGCGAGAACCGGGATTCCCGACCGGGCAGACCCAGCAGAAATTGGGGGAGCCAGTAGCAGCAGAAGCCCTATCATGACAAACCCCAGGGCGAACACAAACCGGCGCAGTACCGGCAAGAACACCCCCTGGCAATCATGCCAGCAGAACGTCAAGAGTTCTTCACCACTCTGACCTCTTCATAAGAGGACATCTTGCACGAGAATGGGAACATCATTCCCCCACCGCCGAGGAGCAAGTACCCAAAGGGGAAACTTACCCAGGTGCGAACGGGCAAGTACTGCTCCTATCACAATGAAGCTACCCACCGGACGAACAGTTGCTTCGCCCTCAAGACAGCGGTGGAGGGCTTGATTAATAGCGGTCAGCTCCAGCGGTATATAGGGGAAAGAAGAGCAGATCCCGACCGGGAGCAGGGCCAGGGCTGGTAGGCACGAACCCCCAAGCAGTTAGTTTGGCATATCAACGGTTCAACCAACGTAACATCATATGTATGCCAACTATTTTGAAAGAAATCCCACCGGTTCGGCCGGTGCAAAAATATGTAATACAAACAAAAACCGTTCCGCCGGATTTACAAAAATAAAAAGAGCTTGAAACAAAAATCTTCAAGGAGCCGCGCCTCCCTCCTCAGCGGGCATCTCACCAACTTCTCCAGATGGAGCCGCCGCATCCCCTCCAGCAGATTGAGGCCCGCCTTCCTCTTCCGGTTGCTCCTCTTCTACCGACTGCTCATGGATATCTCCACCGGCCCCCGCCTTCGGCATTCGAGTGGTATCCAGGTACCCCTTCTCTTCCCACTCCGCATAGGCGTCGGCAATAGCCGATTCCCTCGCCTTTTCCAGGAGCTTAAGGGACTGAGCACTGTCGTGATATTTGAGGACAACCCGCTGGTAGAGCTCGGGGTCCACTTCTCCAGCCGCAGCGGCGGCACGCACAACGGTAGCTCCCATCTGGAGCTCTTCCACTCTCTCCTCCAGCTCGGCTCTCTCTTCCTCAGCCCGCTCCTTCTCCTCCTCGAGGCTCCAGACCTGCTCTTCTAGCCTGGCCACCTGTTTCTTGGACCTCTCCTCCAGTCTAACCTTCTCCCGCTCCAGCCTGGACTTCTCCACTTCCAGACGCTCACGGGCTTCTGTCAGAGCAACCACCTGCCTCTTCAGCTCCGGCAGCTCCTCACTCGGGTCCGGCTGGTACAGATTGTACAATAGCTACAAATAACAGGGAGTCAATTAAGCAAACAGCAAAAGTAACCGAGTTGTAAGCAGTGCCAGGGCACCAAGCAGTTCTTACCCGGAGAACCGACTCTTTGCTGTTTTGGCGGTTCTTCCCCGCCGGGGCTCCAGGCCCATCTAGACCAAGGCCGGCCACATTCGCCGCCAGCTTCTGGACGAAGGGACTCTCCGGACCTCCCCTCTGTTCCTCCGCAGGAGCGGGGCTACTCTGCTGACCGGCAGAGTGAGAGGCAGTAGCGGCCTTATCCCCATCGGCACTCGTTGCACCGCTGACCACCTTGAGCCGTTTCGCCAAATTTTCACCTGACGACCGGCCAGTCAGCGTCACCAGCGCGGACGGAGGGACGTCCATGACCCTCCACCTCTTCTCACCCTGGCCGTCCGGTGAAGAAGATTGTGCGCCTGACCGGGTGACCCTGGTGACGAGCGGTACCGATCCCGGCCGGTGCGGAATCCTGCTCACCCCACCAGGAACCTTTGGTGGCCCCCCGGTGGACTTTCCCTTCCCAGGTCCCTCCTTGGGCGCAGCGGGGTGACTCTTCACACGCCTCCGAATATAGGCGTCGTCCCCAACGTCCATGGCCCTCGGTTCGGCATGAACGGTAAGCCGACCGGACTCCTCGTCCACCGAGGTCTGTGAAACAGCCTCCCCTTTCTCCTTCAACCTCGAGATAAGGTCTTCACCATCCATGGATAGCGTATTACCGGGCTTGACGACCGTCCGGGAAGATGCATCTGCAAAACCAACAAAGGGTTAGTATTAACTCGGTCAGTAGAAATGCCACCGCTTAAACCCTGATACGCTCCGGGATCTCGCCCGAGACCGCAGTACTCCAACACCTCCCGCCGAATGAAGTTGTAGGAGCTTCGCTCGAGATCGTCCTAGCATCCGATTATAGTCATAATCCTTTCCCGCTCCAACCCGGACAGTTCGAACGATTGGTCGCCAAGGGGTTGGAAGGCACCAGGAACCCGGTACATTTTACTCCTCTTCTGCCACTTCCCACCCGCCATAACCACCTTTTTCCTCCAGCTATTGTCCACCCAGGAAGGCAGATGGGTAATGATAGGCTGGAAGTGTCGGGCGCTAAAGGTCAGACAACCTCGGGACCCTCTCTTCTTCGAGAAGGATATTCTGTACAGTGCCCGGAACTCATTCACCGTTGGCATGCTCATCCCGGACAACTCGTACAGGCAACCGAGGCTCAGCAGCTGCCTCCACTGGTTGCCGGGAAGCTGCGCGGGAGACAATTGCAGAGCGCTAAGCGTATACTGCACAAAGTCCGGCAGTGGGAGGGAGAACCAGTGGCGAAATTGGTCTCCGTGAACAGCAACCCAACCCGCCTCCAGGTTACAAGCCGATTCTCCAGGATTCAGCGGCCGTAACGCCACCTCATCGGGAATACTCCACGTCTCCCGGAAGGCGGCAATCTCTTCGGGGTTCATACTACCCTCCGGTTCATCGCACACCACGGCCTCTTCCCCACTCCCGATGGTGTAGCTCACGGGCGGAGTACCAGGAAAGCACACCCCGTGCGGGACGCCCTCAGATCCCGAAGACCCGGAAGACGAGACCCCGCCCCAGGAGCGGTCAACGGCTTCGGACTCCGGGGATTCTGAACCGAGCCAATTCTCCAATCTCTCCTCACGCCCGACCACCTATATAAGGGCCTCAACTGCCCTCTTTAATAGGTAACTGATCTCTCCAACTACTTATCATACGTGCTTTAAGTTATATATTCATCCCAACTATACTAACTTAGGCATCGGAGAGGAGAAGACCAGCCCGCCCGGTATTCCCCTTAGTGAGCAGGTTAAGCAGGAGGAGATCACTTCTAGATTCTACCAGGCCTACGGGTTTGTGCAGAAACAATTGGCGCCGTCTGTGGGAAACTTACATAAAAGCCACGTAAGCGTCACCAAATGGCAGAAAGCTCAGAAGCGGGCTAGGAAAGAAATGCGAAGGAGGGTCAGCGGGTTGCACTAGAGCAAGCGCTCATCTCCACCCCGGTCGTTGTACGGGAGCAGCGCAGCGACCAGGGCAACCAGGAAGACGGCAACTGTGGGAAAGGCCTGGTGGAGGGAGACCAACCAACCGACCGGGGCTTCTCGCTGACATTCTCGGACGATCCGAGCGACAAAGAGGAGAGTCTGCTCGGTGACAGCGACCGAGACACCACGTACAACCCCAACCGGCACGATATGGCGGGGGAGATACGGGCGATGAGGGCAGAAGTCGGTTGCCTGCGTGCGGAGGGCGACCGGGATAGAGCAAAATCCAATGCCAGGTATGAGGAAATGGAGACGGTAAACGCTGCCCTGGAAAGAGGCCAGCAGGGCAGCGCCGCCATGCCAAGGGCAACTACACCCGCGCCAGGCCGACCTCAGCGCCATGAGGCAGGGCAATCTTCGGGAGGAAGGTCCAGCGACCGCAGGAGGGCGGAGTCCCCGACCGGCCCGGTTTTGCCAATGAGCACGTCGGCGTCCCCGCAGTCGCGCGCTTCATTCGAGGATGAAGTCGTGACCCCGACCGCACGGGCATTACAGATACTCACCGACTCAGTATCGGATCGAAAGGCCCAAATGGAGGCCAACGAGAGAAGGGCGGTGCGGCGGATGGAAGGCGCGCGATTCAACGAGCGCATGGGCCATTTCTCGCACCGAGTCTAGAATCAGGGAGGTCTGGTAACCAGAAATCCCTAAAGCTCACATACTCAGGATCCGGCTGTCCATACCAGCATTTGGACAGTTTCCGGTCCCAAACGTGCACCAAGGGCTATTCCGACGCAGTATGCTGCAACATTTCCAGGAAACCCTATCTGGAGAGGCGCTCATCTGGTTCTATGAGCTTCCGGCAAACTCCATCGAAGCGTTCGAGCAACTGGCCGATTTGTTCGTAGGCCGCTTCATCCTCCGGGGACATCAACCATCCTCTTCAACTGTATGCAGGCACCTGGCGAGGAGCTAAGGACGTTTGTCAACCGCTGGCAAACGGCGACGGCCGGGGTTCGGAACCTCGACAAGGGAATCGCCGAGATGGCGTTCAAACAAGGGCTCTGGCCGGGAAAATTTTCATACGCCGTACGGGTGGAACTCTCGCAGGGGTATGAAGAGCTAATGGCAATGGCCATCAGGCATGCTCAGGCCTATCATGAGACGTATGGGCAGCACCTGCTGAAAAGAAAGCGGGACGAGCAGCGGGAGGAGCACCCCCGGGAGGAGAATCTCCTTCCCGGCCGAGAAAACAAGGCCAGCCAGCGGAGCGAGAACCGGGATTCCCGACCGGGCAGACCCAGCAGAAATTGGGGGAGCCAGTAGCAGCAGAAGCCCTATCATGACAAACCCCAGGGCGAACACAAACCGGCGCAGTACCGGCAAGAACACCCCCTGGCAATCATGCCAGCAGAACGTCAAGAGTTCTTCACCACTCTGACCTCTTCATAAGAGGACATCTTGCACGAGAATGGGAACATCATTCCCCCACCGCCGAGGAGCAAGTACCCAAAGGGGAAACTTACCCAGGTGCGAACGGGCAAGTACTGCTCCTATCACAATGAAGCTACCCACCGGACGAACAGTTGCTTCGCCCTCAAGACAGCGGTGGAGGGCTTGATTAATAGCGGTCAGCTCCAGCGGTATATAGGGGAAAGAAGAGCAGATCCCGACCGGGAGCAGGGCCAGGGCTGGTAGGCACGAACCCCCAAGCAGTTAGTTTGGCATATCAACGGTTCAACCAACGTAACATCATATGTATGCCAACTATTTTGAAAGAAATCCCACCGGTTCGGCCGGTGCAAAAATATGTAATACAAACAAAAACCGTTCCGCCGGATTTACAAAAATAAAAAGAGCTTGAAACAAAAATCTTCAAGGAGCCGCGCCTCCCTCCTCAGCGGGCATCTCACCAACTTCTCCAGATGGAGCCGCCGCATCCCCTCCAGCAGATTGAGGCCCGCCTTCCTCTTCCGGTTGCTCCTCTTCTACCGACTGCTCATGGATATCTCCACCGGCCCCCGCCTTCGGCATTCGAGTGGTATCCAGGTACCCCTTCTCTTCCCACTCCGCATAGGCGTCGGCAATAGCCGATTCCCTCGCCTTTTCCAGGAGCTTAAGGGACTGAGCACTGTCGTGATATTTGAGGACAACCCGCTGGTAGAGCTCGGGGTCCACTTCTCCAGCCGCAGCGGCGGCACGCACAACGGTAGCTCCCATCTGGAGCTCTTCCACTCTCTCCTCCAGCTCGGCTCTCTCTTCCTCAGCCCGCTCCTTCTCCTCCTCGAGGCTCCAGACCTGCTCTTCTAGCCTGGCCACCTGTTTCTTGGACCTCTCCTCCAGTCTAACCTTCTCCCGCTCCAGCCTGGACTTCTCCACTTCCAGACGCTCACGGGCTTCTGTCAGAGCAACCACCTGCCTCTTCAGCTCCGGCAGCTCCTCACTCGGGTCCGGCTGGTACAGATTGTACAATAGCTACAAATAACAGGGAGTCAATTAAGCAAACAGCAAAAGTAACCGAGTTGTAAGCAGTGCCAGGGCACCAAGCAGTTCTTACCCGGAGAACCGACTCTTTGCTGTTTTGGCGGTTCTTCCCCGCCGGGGCTCCAGGCCCATCTAGACCAAGGCCGGCCACATTCGCCGCCAGCTTCTGGACGAAGGGACTCTCCGGACCTCCCCTCTGTTCCTCCGCAGGAGCGGGGCTACTCTGCTGACCGGCAGAGTGAGAGGCAGTAGCGGCCTTATCCCCATCGGCACTCGTTGCACCGCTGACCACCTTGAGCCGTTTCGCCAAATTTTCACCTGACGACCGGCCAGTCAGCGTCACCAGCGCGGACGGAGGGACGTCCATGACCCTCCACCTCTTCTCACCCTGGCCGTCCGGTGAAGAAGATTGTGCGCCTGACCGGGTGACCCTGGTGACGAGCGGTACCGATCCCGGCCGGTGCGGAATCCTGCTCACCCCACCAGGAACCTTTGGTGGCCCCCCGGTGGACTTTCCCTTCCCAGGTCCCTCCTTGGGCGCAGCGGGGTGACTCTTCACACGCCTCCGAATATAGGCGTCGTCCCCAACGTCCATGGCCCTCGGTTCGGCATGAACGGTAAGCCGACCGGACTCCTCGTCCACCGAGGTCTGTGAAACAGCCTCCCCTTTCTCCTTCAACCTCGAGATAAGGTCTTCACCATCCATGGATAGCGTATTACCGGGCTTGACGACCGTCCGGGAAGATGCATCTGCAAAACCAACAAAGGGTTAGTATTAACTCGGTCAGTAGAAATGCCACCGCTTAAACCCTGATACGCTCCGGGATCTCGCCCGAGACCGCAGTACTCCAACACCTCCCGCCGAATGAAGTTGTAGGAGCTTCGCTCGAGATCGTCCTAGCATCCGATTATAGTCATAATCCTTTCCCGCTCCAACCCGGACAGTTCGAACGATTGGTCGCCAAGGGGTTGGAAGGCACCAGGAACCCGGTACATTTTACTCCTCTTCTGCCACTTCCCACCCGCCATAACCACCTTTTTCCTCCAGCTATTGTCCACCCAGGAAGGCAGATGGGTAATGATAGGCTGGAAGTGTCGGGCGCTAAAGGTCAGACAACCTCGGGACCCTCTCTTCTTCGAGAAGGATATTCTGTACAGTGCCCGGAACTCATTCACCGTTGGCATGCTCATCCCGGACAACTCGTACAGGCAACCGAGGCTCAGCAGCTGCCTCCACTGGTTGCCGGGAAGCTGCGCGGGAGACAATTGCAGAGCGCTAAGCGTATACTGCGCAAAGTCCGGCAGTGGGAGGGAGAACCAGTGGCGAAATTGGTCTCCGTGAACAGCAACCCAACCCGCCTCCAGGTTACAAGCCGATTCTCCAGGATTCAGCGGCCGTAACGCCACCTCATCGGGAATACTCCACGTCTCCCGGAAGGCGGCAATCTCTTCGGGGTTCATACTACCCTCCGGTTCATCGCACACCACGGCCTCTTCCCCACTCCCGATGGTGTAGCTCACGGGCGGAGTACCAGGAAAGCACACCCCGTGCGGGACGCCCTCAGATCCCGAAGACCCGGAAGACGAGACCCCGCCCCAGGAGCGGTCAACGGCTTCGGACTCCGGGGATTCTGAACCGAGCCAATTCTCCAATCTCTCCTCATCGTCCACCACGAGACGCCTGTCGGCCGATTCGGAAGCCCCATCCGAACTTACAGAAGCCATTCAACCTAAGGGGAAGAAAACAAAACCCCACCGCTGGTCAGCAACAGGCTAGAACAGCGCCCTCTGTGGCTCCTCCACAAGTTTGCTGCAGACGCCCCGCTCACAACGACTCACAGTCAAAACGCCAAAAAGAAAAAAAAAACACGGCGCAAAGAAAGCAAGACTTACCAATTACTATGCACAACCGAGGAAAGTCCGTCCTATGAAAACACCGAGCAATGGTAGGCAAAGACCCAGAACGCTTGGGGCACGGATATCGCGAAGCACCTCCACAGAACTTTCGCCGGATTCCTCTCCAACCTTCTCTTCTTCTCTCTGGGCCAAAGAGCAAAACAGAAGTAATGAAGGCAAATGAGGCCGTTTTATAGACGGATCCGATGCCCTAGGTACCCCTGCAATCCCCCCAAACACGCAATCAGGACAACTCAAACGCCTGCGAATCCAGGCCCTCCATCTCAGATCGCTCCCTGCTGACACGTGCCCCAGCATCGATAACCTTCCCACGCCATCATAACTAATGGGACTGATGGACTTCCCCCTTAAATGCATGTTAGCCACTTGTCCCGCCTATAAGCGGCAGTTAAGGGAGATAGGAGCGGGAACCGAGGCGTCAAGCCCCCCCCCCCCCCTTCCTTTTTCCCCAAGAGTCATGCCATCTCACCGGTTAGGTATCATTCAACTGGCTCCAAGGCTCATCACCGGTTAGGCATCGTTCAACCGGCTCCATGGCAGTTCACCGGTTATGATCATTCAATCGGCTGCATGGCATCTCACCGGTTAGACATCGTTCAACCGGCTCCATGACAGTTCACCCGTTATGATCATTCAACCGGCTGCATGGCATCTCACCGGTTAGGCATCGTTCAACTGGCTCCATGGCAGTTCACCGGTTATGATCATTCAACCGGCTGTATGGCATCTCACTGGTTAGGCATCGTTCAACCGACTCCATGGCAGTTCACCGGTTATGATCATCCAACCGGCTGCATGGCATTTCACCGGTTATGTAACATTCAACCGGCTCCATGGCATCTCACCGGTTAGGTAACATTCAACCGGTTCCATGGCATGACTCCGGTTATGAGAACATTCAACCTGCATGGGCTTTATACACCCGGGAGAGTTTACATCTAACACATGTACTCTTTTCCAGCAGGATAAAAACCCTGCATCGCACTGAACTGCCATCAATATGGGGATCCAAGGCGAGACTTGTCATCTCAACGCCTCCCCACCGGGCAGATTGTTTCTCTAATACAGAACTCTCCCCACAGGCACGTTGCCCCACGCTTATTCCAACACAAGCTGGGCCGAGCCACCGGGCTACTCCCGGCCTACCCCACTGTTGGCAGCAATTTCGCTTTGGGAACTTGGGGGACTCGTTCCGGTATGGCAGTCCACCGGTCGAGTCCTCACCCACAACATCCTCCCATGCACTCGTCCGGGTTTCACCCCGCTCCATATATATTGCATGGCGGATTTCAACGCCACATCCTCCCATGCACTCATCCAGGTTTCACCCCGCTGCATATATATTGCATGGCGGATTTCAACACCACATCCTCCCATGCACTCGTCCGGGTTTCACCCCGCTCCATATATATTGCATGGCGGATTTCAATGCCACATCCTCCCATGCACTCGTCCGGGTTTCACCCCGCTCCATATATATTGCATGGCGGATTTCAACGCCACATCCTCCCATGCACTCGTCCGGGTTTCACCCCGTTGCACATCTATTGCATGGCGGATATCAACGCTACATTGTCCTCCCATGCATTTGTCCGGGTTTAACCCTGTTCCATACTCATGGCACGACAAACACTTGAGCACAATATCATCAGTATTGTAGGCATGCTCAACTGTCACACCTCATCATTATAGGTACTCACATCACCACGCCCGGTCACGCCCAATCTTGAACGCGGACTTAGGGGACTGGGCACCGTTGGGGTGGTAACCCTGCGGGTCTGCAGGACAGGAGCAAGACATATTAAGTCCCCATTCAAGATTGCACTTGACCGAGAACTTGGGGGACTTGTTGACAGTAGCCACAGAAGGGCTACATAAGCCCGCAGACACGCATCCGGACCCGGAGCAGGATCACCAGCACCCGGACCCGAGGTCCAGGAGTCTACCTTGTGACCAGGGGCCCGGGGACCGGGGGCGCCAGCCTGCCAAAGAGGTCACCAGAGCTGTCCTTTTATGTGCGAACAGAAGGACGCCAGTCCCACATCGAAGAGTGAGACCAGACCTCACGCCCGACCACCTATATAAGGGCCTCAACTACCCTCTTTAATAGGTAACTGATCTCTCCAACTACTTATCATACGTGCTTTAAGTTATCTATTCATCCCAACTATACTAACTTAGGCATCAGAGAGGAGAAGACCGGCCCGCCCGGTATTCCCCTTAGTGAGCAGGTTAAGCAGGAGGAGATCACTTCTAGATTCTACCAGGCCTACGGGTATGTGCAGAAACAATTGGCGCCGTCTGTGGGAAACTTGCATAAAAGCCACGTAAGGGTCACCAAATGGCAGAAAGCTCAGAAGCGGGCCAGGAAAGAAATGCGACGGAGGGTCAGCGGGTTGCACTAGAGCAAGCGCTCATCTCCACCCCGGTCGCTGTACGGGAGCAGCGTAGCGACCAGGGCAACCAGGAAGACGGCAGCTGTGGGAGGCCGACCGGCACGCTGGGGTCATACCATGATAGCATGCGCGGGAAAGGCCCGGTGGAGGGAGACCAACCAACAGACCGGGGCTTCTCGCTGACATTATCGGACGATCCGAGCGACAAAGAGGAGAGTCTGCTCGGTGACAGCGACCGAGACACCACGTACAGCCCCAACCGGCATGATATGGCGGGGGAGATAAGGGCGATGAGGGCAGAAGTCGGTCGCCTGCGTGCGGAGGGCGACTGGGATAGAGCAAAATCCAATGCCCGGTATGAGGAAATGGAGACGGTAAACGCTGCCCTGGAAAGAGGCCAGCAGCGCAGCGCTGCCATGACAAGGACAACTACACCCGCGCCAGGCCGACCTAGCGCCATGAGGCAGGGCAATCTTCGGGAGGAAAGTCCAGCGAGGGCGTCTGCGACAAACTTGGGGAGCAGCCCCAGAGGGCGCTGTTCTAGCTTATTGCCGTCTGCGGCAAACTATCCAAATGTTGGTATGGGCAGCCGGATCCTGAGTACGTGAGCTTTAGGGATTTCTGGTTACCAGACCTCCCTGATTCTAGAACCCGGTGCGAAAAGGGGCCCATGCGTTCGTTGAATCGTGCGCCTTCCATTGGCCGCGCCGCCCTTCTCTCGTTGGCCTCCATTTGAGCCTTTAGATCCGACACAGAGTCGGTGAGTACCTGCAATGCCCGTGCGGTCGGGGTCACGACTTCATCCTAGAATGAAGCTTGCGACTGCGGGGGTGCCGGCGTGCTCATTGGCAAGACCGCACCGCTCGGGGACTCCGCTCTCCTGCAGTCGCTAGACCTTCCTCCCGATGACTGTCCCGCCTCAAGGCGCTGAGGTTGGCCTGGCGCGGGTGTACGTGCCCTTGCCATAGCGGCGTTGCGCTGCTGTCCTCTTTTCAGGGCAGCATTTACCGTCTCCATTTCCTCATACCGAGCATTGGATTTTGCTCTATCCCGGTCGCTCTCCGCGCGCAGGCAACCGACTTCTGCCCTCATCGCCAGTATCTCCCCCGCCATATCGTGCCGGTCGGGGCTGTACGTGGTGTCCCGGTCGCTGTCACCGAGCAGACTCTCCTCTTTGTCGCTCGGCTCGTCCGAGAATGTCAGCGAAAAGCCCCGGTGCGTTGGTTGCCTTCCACCGGGCCTTTCCCGCGCACACTGTCGTTGCATGCCCCCGGCGTGCCGCTTGGCCCCCCATAGCTGCCGTCGTCCTGGTTGCCCTCCATTGTATTTCTTTCCTGCCCCGCTTCTGAGCTTTCTGCCATTTGGTGATGCCTACGTGACTTTTATACAAGCTTCCCACAGACGGCGCCAATTGTTTCTGCTCAAACCCGTAAGCCTAGTGGAAACTGATGAATCTGGATGTGATCTCCTCCTGCGAACCTGCTAACTAAGGGGAATACCGGGCGGGCCGGTCTTCTCCTCTCCGATGCCTAAGTTAGTACAGTTGGAATGAATAGATAACTTAAGCAAGAGTGATAAGCAGCTTGAGAGATCAGTTACCTATTAAAGAGGGTAGTTGAGGCCCTTATATAGGTGGTTGGGCGTGAGGTCTGGTCTTACTCTTCGATGTGGGACTGGTTTCCTTCTGTTCGTACACAAAAGGACAGCTCTGGTGGCCTGTTCGGCAGGCTGGCGTCCCCGGTCCCCGGGCCCTTGGTCACAAGGTAGACTACTTGACCTCAGGTCCGGGTGCTGGTGATCCTGCTCCGGGCCTCAGTCCGGCCCCGGACGTACTGGCTGCGGGTCTGTGGGCCTATGTAGCCCCTCTGTGCTACTGTCAACACGTACCATAATTGTTTTGTTAGCAAAATCACTACTTTGTCAATAACTGAGCTAATCTGAATTACTAGCTAGTCGAGCTTTTATTTATTGTTTTTAAGAATGAAGAACTTTTTTTTTGGGCAAATGTTATAAATGGTCATTGTGATTTGCCCACGTGGTTTGGGGTCATGACTATGTTTGCACTCGTAGTTTTAAAATGTCTAATTTTGGTCCTTGTGTTTCATAAATCACTAATCTCATTAAAATAGTTATGATGTATAGTTGTATACAAATTAAATATTTTATAAAAGAATTTATGTATTTACTCATGTATATTCAAACTGAAGGTAATGATACATTGATTCATCCCAATGATAAGATTCCTGATGACTCGCTCTCTCAAATCTCAGATGAATTGTTTAACCTAGTGTTAAAATCTCATAATTTTTGTGAATTGAAACATGAATTGAATGAAGAAATAAAAAATAGGATAAAAAATAGGTGATTTATGAAACACAATGACCAAAATTGGACATTTTTAAACCATGAGGGTAAACATAGCCATCACCGCAAACCACAAGAACCATAAATAACATTTGCCCTTTTTTTTTTGGTAGAACGGGGATTGGTATCACAAATCCCTATTTATTAAGAATTAAAAATATTTACAATCAAATAAGTAACAGTGTCTCACATATCGTACATACAAAAGACCTGTATGTGTCAAAACATTATAAACTAAAAAGACTGCTTAGTTTATCCGAAAGTCTTGGTTTCCCAATTCATCTTGCTGACAATAGTGAAGGATGGAAGGAAGAATGAAGAAGAACAAAGTACTAGCTAGGCTGAGTTTTGACTCTAATTAAATTTTGAATTTTCAAAATTATTTTTGGCCATTATTGATTAATTTCTTTCTTAGGCCTTATTTTCTTGAATCCAAATTTATGATTCCTCTAGAGTGTAGACAGACCCCTACTGGAAAGTGGAAACACTACTAGCCGCATCAGGAAAAGCTTCAATACCCTCTGACCGACTCGGATGAATCAATCCAAGTCAAATAAGGACATCTTTAATTCTCTCCTCCAATATGTGGTGGTGCAGCGTTTCTAACCCTAATCAAATAGGGATTCCTAATTTGCTAAGGTACCCAATTCTGAGGTGGATTCACAATAACATGATAAATATATATACACCTCACTCTCTTCTCTCACTTGGTACTCTTCTACTTCGCCTTCGTCATTCATCTCAGATTTTTGTTTACAGAAGCAAAATCACACTCTCTATATAACCCAGTATTCATATCTCACTCTCTCATGGATACTGATCTCCAAGAAAAGCAGGTGCTTCTTCCCAAGTTCATTGTTCCACAACAACCCACTAAGATGCCAACTCCGCCGGAGGCTCTAGAACAAGCCCAGCACCCTGAAGTTGCTCCATTGAAACACATCTGTGATATTTGCTTCAAGGGATTTCGGTCCGGCCAAGCCTTGGGAGGTCACAAGAGTATGCACTTTCGCGAGAGCGAGGCAATCACCAGTGCAACTCCTAGTATCAAAGATCCAATTTGTTGTCTCGTTTGCTACAAGAACTTCCACTCCAAAGATGAGCTGTTTAGACACCTGAGGGGCCACACTGGAAACATGTCCACTCAGGCAGACTATAACAGCAGCAACTCTTCTTCAACTGTGTCAGATGAGACTATGTTTGATGATGGGGTTGATTCGGGTTCGAGTTTCGATCTGGCCATGAAACTACCTGTAGGTTGGTCTCGCACTGGGAAGAGGAAAAGGGCTGGGTCCTCTGACTGCTCTGGCTCTGATGAAACTGCTGTTAACTCGAGGTTGGATTCGAGTCCCAAATTGGAATTGGCGATTGTTGATAGGAAATTCGAGGTGGAGGAGTTCAGTGATCTTGTGATATTGGCTGACGTGTGTGCAGAGGAGGCTGGTGGCAGAATTTTGGTTGATGATGACCTAGTTTATGGTGATGAGATCGGAATCAAGTATGTCAAGGAAGAATATTGCAAGAGGAGTGTTGACAGTAGCCGCAGAGGGGCTACAGCAAGCCCACAGACCCGCGGCAAGTACACCAGGGCCCGGCCCAGGACTCAGGATCGGAGCACCAGCACCAGGCCTCGGGGCCCAGCGGTCTATCCTGCCTCCAAGGGTCCTGGGACCAGGGGCGCCTGCCTGCCAAAGAGGGCACCAGAATATCCAAACAGAAGGGAACCAGTCCCACATCGAAGGGCAAGGCCAGCCCTCACCCTCAACCACCTATATATGGGCCTCGACTACCACCATAAATAGGTAACTTGTCTCCCTCCCTGCTTACATACGTGCCCAGGTTATATATATTCCAACTATACTAACTTAGGCATCGGAGAGGTGAAGGCCGGCCCGCCCGGTATTCCCCTTAGTAAGCAGGATTGCAGGAGATCGAGTTGGATTCATCAAGTATCTACCAAGACCCCCGGGTTTAGGCAGAAACAATTGGCGCCGTCTGTGGGAACTCTGAACAAGAAGCCGTGCAAGCAACACCGCTGGCTGAGATTATGGGAATGAGTCAAGAGAAAGGAACTACTGAGGAAGGGCGTATTGCAGCTGTGCAAACGCTCGCCTCCACCCCTGTCGTCACGCGGGAGATGCGTGGCGAGCAGGGCAGCGATTTGGGAAGGAGCCGTGGAGGGCCCTCCGGTGATCCAGAGCCCCGCCACGAGAGCTCGCACGGGAAAGACCCGATAGAGGACGAAGGCAGCCCAGTGCTTCGTGGCCTATCCCTGACGTTCTCGGATGATCCGAGTGATCAGTCTGAGAGCCAGGATCAAGACCCCACGTACAGCCCCGACCATGACGGCTTGGCGGGAAAGGTACGGGCAATGGCCGCGGAAGTTAGTCGTCTCAGAGAGGAGAACGACCGGGACCGAGCCAAGTCCCAGGCCCGATACGAAGAGATAGAGGCAGTAAACACCGCCCTGGTAGCCGCCCTAGAGAGGGGGCAGCAGCGCAGTGCTGCCATGGCCGAGGCGCAAGCCGCACCCCTGCTATTCCAACCCCGGCGGCTAGAGGCAGGACAATCTTCGGGCGCCCGATCCAGCGAGCCTATGCGGGAGAAGTCACGAGCCGGCGAGGACCTGCCGAAGAGCACGCCCGCCTCCCACCAGCCGCACACTTCGTCCGTGGGTGAAGTGGATACTCCAACCGCCCGGGCGCTGCAACTACTAGCCAGCACCGTGTCGGATCTGAAGGCCCAGATGGAGGCAAACGAGAGGAGAGCGGCCCGGCCATTGGAAGGCGCCCGGTTCAACGAGCGCATGGGCCCCTTTTCACACCGAGTCATAGAGTCGGGGAGATCTGGCAACCAGAAGTCCCTCAAGCTCACCTATTCCGGGTCCGGTTGCCCGTATCAGCATCTGGACAGCTTCCGATCCCAGACCTGCGCCAAGGGTTACTCCGATGCAATCTGTTGCAACATCTTCCAGGAGACCCTGTCCGGAGAAGCGCTCAGTTGGTTCTACGAGCTTCCTGCGAATTCAATCGAGGCATTCGAACAGCTGGCTGACCGATTCGTAGGCCGCTTCATCCTCCGAGTCGAGGGAGCGCGGACATCCACCGTCCTCTTCAACTGCATCCAAGCCCCCGGGGAAGAGTTGAGAACCTTTGTCAACCGGTGGCAGACGGCCACGGCCGGAGTTCGGAACTTGGACAAAGGCATCGCCGAGATGGCATTCAAGCAGGGGCTTCGGGCAGGGAAGTTTTCCTACGCCGTCAGGGTAGAACTCCCTCAGGGCTACGACGAGTTGATGGCTATGGCCATCCGGCATGCCCAGGCTGATCATGAGACCTACGGGAACCACCTGCTGAAGAGGAAGCGGGATGAGCAGTCTTTGGACCATCCCCGGGTAGAGGATCCCCCGCGCAGTCACGAGAGCAAACCCGGCCAGCGAGCCGAGCACGGGAGTCGCCGGCCCGGCCGGAACAACAACAACAACGGCAAGACCTGGCCGCAGCGACAGCAGAGACCCTTCTCTGACAGGCCCCAGCCTCGGACCGAGAACAAACCTGCACCGTACCACCAAGAGCGCCCCCTGGCAATTATGCCAGCACCCCCGACTAATCAAGAAGTCTTCTCCACTCTCACCGCATCATATGAGGACATCCTGCTGGAGAATGCGGACGTCATTGCCCCACCGCCCCAGAGAAGGTACCCCAAGGGGAAGCTCACGACGGCGCAGACAGGCAAGTACTGCTCGTACCACGATGAGGCAACTCATCGGACGAACCAGTGCTTCGCCCTCAAGACTGCAGTGCAGGGCTTGATTGACAGCGGCCAGCTCCAGAGATATGTAGGGGAGAGAGGAGCAGGCCCCGACCGGGAGGGTAACCCGGCCTGGTAAACCCGCTGGGTCCAGGCGGCTAGTTTGGCATATCGCCGGTTCAACCGATTGTAAAGATCAAATATATGCAAACTACTTTTGAAAACTCTGGCCCCGCAAGCTCAGATGTATATATTCATAGTTAAAGTATCCAAAAAGTAAACCGCTCCGGAGAGTTTCTTTTACAAGCAAAAGCGAGAAAAACATCCTATGGAGCCGCATCTCCAGCGGTGGCTTCGTCGTCGACCTCAGCTCCGGCAGGTTCGGCACTGTTGGTAAAAGAATCCAAGTGCGAGCGATGTTCTGCTCCTGACTGTTTCTCCACCGCCAGCTGCTGGATGACCGGCTCCACAGGAGCATTTCCTTCGGCAGAAGTACCAGGCATCAGGGAAGTATTTAACCACCCCTTCGCCGCCCATTCCGTGTAGGCATCCGAGATGCCTTCCTCCCGGGCCTTCTCCAGGCAGTCCAGGAACCGATTGCTCTCCTCGTATTGAAGAACGAACCGGTCGAACTGACCCGGATCATCTCCGCCAGCAGCAGCAGCGGCGGCACGCGCCTGGAGCTCGTCTATCTTGGCCTCCAGCTCGGCCCTCTCAGCGTCAGCCCGCTCCCGCTCACTCTCCATGCTCCGGTTCTGCTCCCCCAGCTCCCGGGCCCTCTCCTCCATCTTCCTGGCCTTTTCCTCCATCTTCTTGGCTCTCTCCTCCGCCCTGGCCTTCTCCCGATCCGAGCGGGACTTCTCCACCTCCAGAAGCTTCTGAGACCTGGATAGCGCAGCTATCTGCCTCTTCAGCACCGGGAGCTCCTCACTTGCATCCGGCTGGTACAGGTGGTAGAGCAGCTGCAGGACAGTAAAGGCCGTCAAGTGGCAAAGAAAGAGGGCGGGACATAAGCAATACGGTGGTATCATGCGGTACTTACCCGGAGGATGGATTCCTTGCATTTTGGCCGGTTGCCACCCGCCAGCACGCCATCAACCCCGGGCCTGTCCAGGCCGAAGTTGGCCAGGTCCGCCATCATCTGCCGAACGAGAGTATTGTCCGGACTTCCCATACCCACCTCCGCGGGCGCAGGACTGCTCTGGCGGGCCGCTCCGGCTCCCTCCCCAGCATGGGATGTTACGCTGCTGGTTGTCCTGACCCGCTTCGCCAGGACCTCCCGGGATGATCCGCCAGTTAGCGTCACCAGCAAAGGGGACGGACCCTCCGGCCCTTTCCGCTTCTCTCCCCGCCCTTCGGGAGCGGCGGCACGTGCGCTTGCACGAGGAACAAAAGCAGCGATACCCAGGCTCGCCGCACGGTTGGGGACCCTGTTTTCTCCCCCAGGAACCCGCACCGGTCCCCCGGTGCTCTTGCCCTTCCCTGGCACCGCTGCTGCCACAGAGTGATGGGTCTTCACTCGCTCCGGCACGTAGGACGATTCGTCCAGATCCCGGGCCTGGGGCTCCGCATGCAACGTAACCCGCCCGTCCGCTTCCACCGAGGACCGGGCCACGCTCGCACCTTTCTCCGTAAGTTGCTTCAGGAGATCTTCCCCGTCCATCGAAAGAGTGTTTTCGGGCTTGATCACCGCCCGGGTTGACGCACCTGCAGGACAAAGAGAAACGTTAAAATTGTTGAGCAAAACCTAGCACAAATCCCACCGCTAGGGTTTGTTACCCACCGGGATCCCGCCCAAGCCCACAGTGTTCCAGCACTTCTCGCCGGATGAAGTTGTACGAACTTCGCTCCAGGTGGTCCCAGCAGCCGAGAATGGTCAAGACCCTCTCCTGCTCCAACTCGGACAGCTGGAACGACTGGTCGCCTATGGGCTGGAAGGCGCCAGGCACCCGGTACCTCCTCCTCTTCACCTGCCAAGCCCCGCCAGCCATCACCACCTTCTTTCTCCAGCTGTTGTCTACCCATGAAGGCATAGTGGTGATAACCGCTTGATTGTTGCGGGAGTTGAAGGATAAGCAGCCTTTGGACCCCGTTTTCCTCGAGTAGGACAACCTATACAGCGCCCGGAATTCATTGATCGTAGGCATACTCATTCCGGACAAGTCGTATAGGCAGCCTAGGCTTAGTAGCCGCCTCCATTGAAGACCGGGCAGCTGCGCGGGCGACGCTGGCAGGGCACTCAGAATATACTGCACAAAGTCAGGCAGCGGTAGCGACATCCCGTGCCGGAACTGGTCCGGATGCACGGCAACCCAACCCTCCTCCGGGTTACAGGCCGACTCTCCAGGGTTCAGTGGACGCAAAAAGATATCGTCCGGGATACCCCACGTTTCCCGAAACACAGCGATCTCCGCGGGAGTCAGGCTCTCCTCCGGTTCGTCACACACCACAGCAGTTCTTCCCCTGCCAAGCATGTAGCTTTCAGCGTGCGCACCGGCCATTCGCACCCCGTGCGGTATCTCAGCTTCCGAGGAATCTGACCCAGAATCCGAGGACGTGGACGAGGCACCGCTCCCGGAGCGGTCCGTGGCTTCTTGCTCCGGGGCTTCAGAATCGAGCCAGTCCTGCATCCTCTCCACATCATCCACCACAGGACCTCTTGCGGCAGATTCAGAAGCCTCCTCCGAACTCGAAGTGTACATCTTAATCTAAGGGCAGGAAAGCAAAACCCTAACGCTCGTCAGCAACAGACTACAACACCACCTTCAACGGCCTCCCCCCCAAAAGTTTGCCGCTGAGCAACCCAGTCAGCGACACAGATCCCCCCCCGCCGCAAAACAACAAATCAACAAAAAAAACCAAGACACACCGGGGCAAAGAACACAACTTACCGATTAGTATGCTCAGCCGAGGACAATCCGCCCAGCGAAAGCAACGAGCAATGGTAAAAGGAGGCTTGGGAGCGCTTCAAACAACGGATCTCTTGGGGCAAGGAACTTAGGGTTTTCTTCTCGCCAGACCACCTCCCTTTTTTTCTCTCGGTCTCTTAAAAACGTACAAAAAAGCAAAGGTAGAAAGAAGAGCAGAAGAGACCTATTTATAGAGGAGACCGGTGCCCTAGGCATTTAGGAATCCCTCCAAAAAACACAATCAGAACAAATCAAACGCCTGCGAATCCAGGCCCTCCATCACAAAACCGTCCCCTGACGGCACGTGTCCCAGCATTGGTAAAACTGCCCACGCCATCATAACTGACGAGACTGATGGACTCCCTCCTTAAATGCATGTCAGCCACCTGTCCCATACGCTGGCGACAGGAAGGTAGGAGCAGGAGCCAGGGAGTCACGCTCCCCTACGCTTCCCCAGATTCCACGGTTGCACGCCATCATCATTGCAATTCAAACCGCTTAGGAAGACCTCTCACCAGTTATGCTGATCCAACCGCTTCAAGAGCATCTATCCGGGTTTGAGCAGGACCTCGCACCGATATGGCATGTTACCCGCGCGAGTCCCGCCCCGTACCATGGTAGTCCGCGGTTATGATTATTCAACCGGCTCCATGGCATCTTCCCCCGCATTTACACCAACGACCTCGTTTCGATATAGCAGAAACGCCCGGGGGAGGCCCACCTCATCGATTCCGTCATATCCCACCAGGTTGAGAGTACTTTCCGGAAACATAAACATCCGGACCCATGGCTTTTTCACAGGGGGACTCGTTTCGATAGGCATGTCACCCATCGAGTCCGCCCCCATGGCAAACGCATGGGCTTTACAAACCGGGCAAGTCTACATCTAACACATGTACCCTTGTCCAGCAGGATAAAAACCCTGCGTCGCATTGAACCGCGATACTGTCCAGCAGGATAAAAACCCTGCATCGCACTGAACTGCGATATCTTTGGGAACACATGGGGGAGCCTCGTTATCTCTACACCATCCCACCGGGCAGATTGTATCTCTAACACAGAACAAGTCTCCCCGCAGGCTAACAAACCTGCACATCTACCTCATCGCTTATTTAAACACAAAGCTGAGAAGAACTAGCAAATGTTTGCACCGCTCCGTTCTGGTTTGGCAGAACAACCGGTTCTGGCCCAGTTTGCACCGCTCCGTTCTGGTTTGGCAGAACAACCGGTTCTGGCCCAGTGGGCACCGCTCCGTTCTGGTTTGGCAGAACAACCGGTTCTGGCCCAGTTTGCACCGCTCCGTTCTGATTTGGCAGGATGCCCAGTTCGGGACCAGTGAGCTTCGAAGGGCAGCAGACCCAATCAGAATTCCGAGCATTAATCTCTTGCATGGCGGATTTCAACGCCTCATCACCATCATTCCATGCATTAATCTCTCGCATGGCGGATTTCAACGCCTCATCATCATCATTCCATGCACCATCTATCGCATGGCATCATCTCATACACTCTTCGGGTTTCCACCCCGTTCCATGCTCTAAAACTCGAGCACAATCCTGTTTTACATTACCCAACATGCTTATAAATTATTTCTTGCCATCAGTAAACAGGTACTCACCTCGGTCACGCCCAATCTTTAACGCGGACTTGGGGGACTGGGGACCTGTAGGTTGGTAACCCCGCGGGTCTGCGGGACAAGAGCAAGACAGATAAGTCCCCATTCAAGATTGCACTTGACCGGGAACTTGGGGGACTTGTTGACAGTAGCCGCAGAGGGGCTACAGCAAGCCCACAGACCCGCGGCAAGTACACCAGGGCCCGGCCCAGGACTCAGGATCGGAGCACCAGCACCAGGCCTCGGGGCCCAGCGGTCTATCCTGCCTCCAAGGGTCCTGGGACCAGGGGCGCCTGCCTGCCAAAGAGGGCACCAGAATATCCAAACAGAAGGGAACCAGTCCCACATCGAAGGGCAAGGCCAGCCCTCACCCTCAACCACCTATATATGGGCCTCGACTACCACCATAAATAGGTAACTTGTCTCCCTCCCTGCTTACATACGTGCCCAGGTTATATATATTCCAACTATACTAACTTAGGCATCGGAGAGGTGAAGGCCGGCCCGCCCGGTATTCCCCTTAGTAAGCAGGATTGCAGGAGATCGAGTTGGATTCATCAAGTATCTACCAAGACCCCCGGGTTTAGGCAGAAACAAGGAGGAAGCTGAATGATGCAGCTGATCAGTTGGATTACAATTGCAAGAATGACAATGATGTCTTCAGATGCAAGCTTTGCGATAAAACATTCTCAAGTTACCAAGCCTTGGGAGGTCACACAACAAGCCATAACCGGCCCAAGATCAACTCCACGGATCATGACCATGACCGATTGAACTCCGAATACAACAATGAACAACATCCTCATCCTCATCCTCATCCAGTGGTTAATGTATACAGCTGCAGTGATTGCGATAAAACCTTCTCAAGTCACCAAGCTTTGGGAGGACACGTATCGAGCCATAAGAAGAACAAGAAGAACAATAATATGGATCGAAATCAATCAAATTCTGCAGTTATGTCAACTGGTAGTGCTGAAGATAATAAGGTCGAACCTCAAAAGCTCTATCCAACTGTGTCTCACCAATGCGAAGTGTGCGGCAAGATTTTTCCAACAGGTCAGGCCTTGGGGGGTCATAAGAGGAAACATTATAACGGCCTACATGAAGCTCCAGCTAAACCGAGTCAGCAGAGTAGTGCTCGTAGACACCTCGAAATAGACCTCAACGAGACGCCATCTATGGAGGATGAAGATGGAATAAATGAGCCAAGTCTCCTCTTAAAATTAAATTAATCTGTAGAGTCTCTGTGGTTTTTCTTGCAATGAAAGATACTTGCATAGGAGCCATTTTGGTTCTGGTCCTGTGTCAACTGTTTTCACTTGGCGATATGATTTTGATCAAGATCATATATGTTGTATATATGTAAAAAGCCATACAGATATGGCAGCTTGTTTCATTTTGAAATATTAAAAAAAACATACACAGTTCTTACTTTCCAATGCACCTTTCTTTTGTTTTTGTTATTCAAATGAGTTTTCGCCGAGGATGAACAATGGAATAAAGTCTGAAGCTGATTAAGTAGTTGATTAGTATTTTAATTAGTATCATACGTACACACTGAAGTTGTAAGCATACACTGAGATATATGAACTCAATATTACTCAATACGAAGTTGTAAGCATAGGAGCCATTTTGGGCTTAAGTGCGTTACTACCACTGGACCAAGACGTCAACTCCGCGGATCATGACCACCTCTCCTCCCTCCAGTCCTCCTCCACCTCCGACCTCACCGACCGCGTCTCCGCCAAGGTCCGCTAGCTCGACCTCGCCCAGTCGCGCGTCAACTCCACGCTCCCCTCCGCCTCGACGCCATCGTCGAGCATCGACGGCGTCACAACTGCCCTCGACTCCCAGGACTACGAGTCCGCAGCCAGTTTCGTCCGCCGATTCCAGCTCCGAGCAGCGCGATCGGCTCATGGAGTCCAAGAAGCTTCTCGAATCCATCGTCAAGACCGGAGCGAGCATTCCGACGTCACTTACCTGAGGAAAGTGATCGGGATGAGGTCTTGATGGAGGGCAGGCTACGGGAAGAAGAAGGAGGAGTGTATGGTTTTGAACATTGTGCTGGCAATCGAGAAGAATGATGAGATTTTGAGATTGTTTATGCGATTTGTGAGCTGCAGGAGGAGTGTATGGTTTTGAACAAGTATATGGACTAGTCCGATCCTGTATCTCCAGTCGTTGATCTGCAACACCACGTTTGAGATGAGAGGTGGTGGTCTTTCGCTCGATGACCACATTTCAGAGAGATGTCTCTCTCCTCTGAAAACGAAAACACCGTGGTTCTTTCTAGGGCTGGGCTCCGGCAACGGCGGCAATAGTGAGACGAGGGACCGAAGAGGGAGAGAAAAAGCGGGAGATGGAAGTTTACGTTCGATGTAATCGTGGAGGTATCTCATGTCGATCAAATGGTGAAGGTATGGCCTTTGTTGTGTATGTGATCGATTGCCTTTTTTGATTCTTCGCGGTTTCAATCTATCTAGCTGCACATCAAATGGTGATGGCCTTTTTTGTTTCTTCTGCATGTCAAATCGATTATGGCTTTATTGCCTTTCTGATTATGTTGGGTTACTTCATGGCTTCAACAAAACGGCTTTGTGCTGCGAGGAGAGAGATAGATACTAAGAGAGAGCGAAAGACACACATAGGAATAGAAGTAGAAATCAAAATACTGTGGCAGTCTTTTTGTACTTCTCTTTCAGCTCAATTCCTTTTTGGGTTATTTTCTGTTGACCAAAAATAGTCTCAAAATGTTGGAGTATCCGTCTGATGTTAATTAGTTTGATATCACTAAGTGACTAACTTCAACTCAAATTCAGTTCTTGATGAATCAAATGTTTTGTATTCTATTTGAAATTAAATATAGGCTTTTATTCGTTTTGATACTCTATAAAGTATATGGTTAAATTGTACCAGTATGAGGAACAAATGCATTCTGAGCCTTTCATCTGGTGATCTGGGTATTGATAGATTCTTTGCCCCTTTTTTCAGTATTAAGAATTGGTTAGTTGGAGCTGCGGAAGTCAAGTGGATTAATCATACTGGTACTGGGCATTTACTTATATGTTTTGTTGTTCCAAAATGCTGAATAGTTTCAAATATTATGTGAAAATTAGGCATTATATGTCATATCTTGCATCATAGGTGCATTATTCTGTTACTTGCAGGCATACACAGTGGAATTAGAAGCTTATGTGAATGACCTTGAAGACAAGAATGAAATGCTAAAGCAAACAGTGGTACCATATAAGAACTTTTCTTAGGTTGTAGTCAACAGAACTTGCAATCGTTCATCAGGCAATCTTACCTTATGTTTGGTAGTGCATATTTGATTTGTGTACATTGATGATTGCTTTGGCTAATCAGTGGGGTAATTTTGTTTGTCCTTGGGTTCATTTTTGAAAACTTGATTATTTTTATAAAGATTTTTGGGTAAAACCATGACATGATTAATTTGGATGTAGAGGAGTGTCTGCTGAGACAATTGAGATAGGGACAGGGGTAGAGGGCACACCCTCTAAGCCTTCCAAACAAACATTAACAACTCAAGTATCGCTTACCTTCTCTAATGCACAGTCCCGATATATATTCTTTGGCCAGATCGAGTTCCAGTTCTATGGACTATGGTTTCTCTTTAGTTCTCATTTTTTGTTCTAATAAATTTTCTTTGGCTTTAGGTACACTGCTAATTAATAAAAGATTGTTGGAGACCTATGTGATTGCAAAAGATCGGCTTGTTCAGCCAAATGGAATGATGTTTTTGGAATTTGAAGGTAATATGACCCTTTGATGCATTCTGTGTTTGGATATGTAGAAGAGAAGGTTATAGATTGTTCCACATCAGCATAGTATTAAAAACCTTATGTTATGATTGAATGTACTCTGATGTACAGGAAACAATGAGGAAGACTCAAGCAACATGGAAGAAGGAACTGAGTGCATTGACAAACAACTTCAATTATGACAGCGAATTTAGGGAAGGAGGATTTGGAATGTGGCCATTTGCATGTTTAGAACTTCTATTAGACTGACTTGACTTATGTAGATGCATCTTTAATAACTGCACTTTTCGATAACAGCAGTCAAAAATACTGAGCATTTTGTAGAGTGTGACTAGAAATTGCCATAGTAGAGAGAGATTTCACAATGTGCATCTCATTCATTGAAATTAATTTGACTAGATTGCATTTCTATAACTAGATCGATTAACTATGGAACCCGCTGCAACGTGCAGGCTCTGTTACTAGTACTATATAGTTAGCCAACTGAAAGTCTGAAATCCCAAAGCTGTGATGCATATTTTCTATGAGATTCAGATATGATATTTATGGGGAGGAAAGTAAAGAGAATTTACGGTAAAATCTCTATCTCAGGCATGCAACTCTTGCTTTTCAGTTTGGCTTTAGATAATTTGTGGATAAAATTGGCTTATTTTACATTTGTTGATTCCCTGTGCCATCCTGTCTTAGGATATTCAATGTTTTTGCAGTAGGTACTTTATGGTAATCAGCTTCGTGTATTCGGTTGTACTGATATTGTTGCAAACTTACATCACTAATAATACATTCTCGTATGCTTGTATGTGTTTGTGCTTATGAGTCCAGCATCGTTAGTTGATGTTCCGAGGGATACAAACATAACTGGTACGTACGTATCTCTGGTCTCTCACATCATATTCCTACACTTGCTGAGTTTGCTGAAGGCATCCTGTTGGTTCAAAGGAGGACCTGTTTCGTAATTTTTCTAAGGATGCAACCTCAGATATGTCGACATATATCATCTTCTGTTTCATCCTTTGAGAAAATTGAATTCTAAGTGCATATCATGAAACCCATGCTGCTTCACTGGATATGACCTAGGCTTTCATCACATTTCACATATTTACGTAAACAATGTCCACACACTTAAGCAAGTAGAATTTCAGAAAGTAGCCTCTTGGTTGCTAAACAAAATCTATTACTAAGGAGAGCATGTCATGTATTCTAGTAACTAACTAAAATGTTTTTTCAGTACCAAAGCTAGAACGTAACTGCACAGTGGATATAATGGATGAATACTATACAGAAACGTATGAGATATTAACCTGGTGGTAGCTTCATGATTCAGCCACATTTAACACATTGCTAAAGAGCACAATGTAAGCAATTGAATGTATTCCTCAAAGGAGAGGATTGGCACTAGGAGAGGATCCTTTCCCATTCCACTAACATGTTCAGATGTCATCAGTTATAAGATTGTTGCAAAAGAATGTAAAAGAAAAACGAAAAAGAGTTAACCTCAGGTTTCCACTAATGTAAATATAATGATCCTCTGACTGTTGCAGGAAAGGAGCTAGAGAAGATCTCATGGATATGTCGGTGAATTAGGCAGCTACTTATAATCTTATATCATTTTGAAGATACAGTTTAATAAGCATAAAGCGTTGATTAGTGATATACTGATATGAGATGAGATGAGAAAAAGATCTGCTGTCATTACCAACTCTACCTGTACGCCTTGTGAGACAGCAACAAGAGCATACACAGCCCTTTCAACACAAAACACTGGGGCTTTATGTGGAGTGATTGAAACTTGGCATTTCATGCTGCCACTTGTGGCATTTCAGCAGCAAGAGCATCCACAGCCATTCAAATACCCCTTACAAGGCCACGACGAACAAAAGCCGGCAGCAACTTTGAAATCTCCCACTTTAATTACATGATTGACTGCACAAGTTAAAGGATATATATATATATATATATATATATATATATATATATATATATATAATTTTTTTTCAGGTGCGGACGTCCGCACGGTGCGGATGCGGCGTTTCCGGCCACCGGCGAGGCGGCGACGCCGTATCCGGCCGGTGGGCTTTGCTCCCTACACGCCGGCGACGCCGTATCCGGCCGGTGGGCTTTGCTCCCTACACGCCGACGACCCCGTCTGTGCCGGCCCGAGCTCCATCGCCGGCAGGCAGCCGGCCGGAATCTGCAAAAATGCAGAAAAATGACAAGTACTGTTCATTTTTCTGTATTTTTACAGATTCCGGCCTGCTGCCGGCACAGACGGGGTCGCCGGCGTGTGGGGAGCAAAGCCCACCGGCCGGAAACGCCGCATCCGCACCATGGACAATAGGTGCGGACGTCCGCACCCGAAACAGTGTATATATATATAATTGATCAATATTTAATTGTTTTATGTTTTTATTTTTGAAACAAAAGTATACTGTATGCTCTAATAGCAGGGAAGATTGTGAAACTCAATTTTCTTTTCTTTTTGATAGAGTGAAAACTCAGCTTCATTCTTGCAGGTGAGGGAAGAAGGTAAGTCCAATCAAGTCCAAGTCAAATAAGGAAAGTCCTGTGTTTCCTAACCGCGTCTCTCTCTAGACTCCTAACAGAGTTAGGTGAATTATTTATTAAGTAGAGTCAAATAATGCCTATATATAACCATAACAACTCTTTGTAGGAAGCAATATCTTAATTAGTGATCGATTATAATCCCTCCTTCAGCAACTCTTTGTAGGAAGCAATATCTTAACTCTGGTTGTTTCAGCAACTCGCAGCCGTTCACGACAATCTACTAAAATGTATAATCCTCCTGTGGCTTTATCCCAATTTCAACACCCTATAGTTGCTCAGTTGAATCACATCTGTGATATTTGCCACAAGGGATTTGACAGCAGCCAAGCCTTGGGTGGTCACAAGAGTATGCACTTCCGCAAGGGTAGAAGTATCTCATCCTATGACTCTGAGGAAACCTATACTCATCCTCGGTTGTATTCGAGTAATGCGGTAGAGGAGTTAAGTGGTCTGATGATGTTAGCTGATTTATGTGAGATGGAACAGCAGGACAGCAACTCTAAGAGAAGGAAGCAGCTCCTGAACAATGCAGCTGATCAGTTGGATTACAATTGCTACAATGTCGACATTGATGTCTTCAGATGCAAGCTTTGCAATAAAAAATTCTCAAGTTACCAGGCCTTGGGAGGTCACATGACAAGCCATAACCGGCTGAAGATCAGCTCCGCAGATCATGGCCATGACAATAATCCAGTGGTTAATGCATACTGCTGCAGTGATTGTGATAAAACATTCTCAAGTCACCAAGCTTTGGGAGGACACATATCAAGCCATAAGAAGAACAAGAACAAAAATAATACGGATCGAGATCAATCAATTTCTGCAAATATATCAGCTCGTAGTGCTGAAGATAATAAAGGTGAACCTCAAAAGCTCTATCAAACAGTGCCTCATCAATGCACAGAATGCGGCAAGATTTTTCCAAAAGGTCAGGCCCTTGGGGGTCATATGAGGAAACATTATGAAGCTCTAGCTAAACCGAGTCAGCAGAGTGCTCGTAGGCACCTCGAAATAGACCTCAATGAGACTCCATCTATGGAGGATGAAGATGGAATATGTGAGCCGAGTCTCCTCTTGAAATTATATTAGTCGGTAGTTCTTTTTTTCTGATTGTAGCAGTGAAAGATATATACTTGCATAGGAATCATTTTGTTTTCTGGGCCTGTAGGTGTTTACTGTTTCACTTTGGGATATGATCAAGATCATATTGTGGATATGATTCTATGTAAAGAGCCATGCAGACATGGCGGTTTTAATATTCATGACATATTTTAAACCACACTCCTGACTTTCTTTTAAATGGCGCCAATGCATCTTTTCTTTTGTTTTTTGTTATTCGAATGGGTTTTCAGGTAGGATGAACAATGGCAAATTAAAAGTATGAAGCTGATTAAGTAGTTGATTATCTTTCTTCATGGGGACAAAATTGATGGTTCGTCATGTTAATCGACACTTAATTACTTATCTTTCTTCCATTGCCATCACAAGGAATCCTACAGTTTTTGTTCTTTGTAATTCAGTGTAGGTTTATTTAATGGTGACGTAACTTTTGAGCTTCTGCTCCCCTGGTGTATAATCCTGGGATGAGAACTGATCCGTCTATGACATATCCATCTTGGGAGTTGAACTTGGTACGTGTGTAATATGGGATCAAACAAAGGTGAATGATTCGTTTAAGGTGTATCTGACTTGGTGGGATACAGACTCAAATAAAGTTGTACATGTACTGAAAAGCCAAGCGCTTAAAAGCTTCACTAAATTGTATTTTGTCTAATTTACTATTTATATTACAAGAAATAACATAAAAAGATTAGCACGGAATAAAAGACATAATCCAGAAAAAAAAAAAATATTTCATTGACCAATAACACACAACACACGTGCATCGCACGGGTATGAGGCTAGTCTATTCTAATTCCATCATGTATAAGTAAACGCCGGAATTCTCTAATATCAAATCATTCCCTCAATTTTCAATTCCAGTCTCCGTAAGTAAGCGAACACTCCCTGCATGTAATTCCTAAGAACCTTCGTATTGTTATGAAATTCTAATTACCCTTTTTTAAGAAGAAACGTAAATGAGGTAGAATAAATTATTTAAAACTAGGACTGGGCACGGGACGGGACGGGACGGGATTAGACTAATCCCACGCCCTGTCCCACGCTTTAAACTCGGGACAGGACGGGACGGGCCTTGTGTTTTTTTCAATTCATCCCACTCGGGATCGGGACGGGACGGGACCAATCCCGTTGTCCCGTTCATGAATTCAAAAACCTGTAATACACTAATTCAATATTATTCTATGATTTCTATCTCTGTCATAAACACTAGTACAAACTGTACAAACATTCAACATTAAATAAATAAGCACACACCAATAGTTAACAATCAACTTCTAACAAAAGGAATGCATTTATTCCATAGTTTCATCATCATTACACAGTCACAGACACAAAAATATAACAATTTCAACCTTAAACATCGATAACAGTAGCGGCTGCAACTAACTTCCCCTTTCCTTTTGCTTTTGGAAATGGAGGTGGACAATTGTTCTTACTTGAAGCAGTGCTGTCATAATCTGACAAAATGAAAAAGATTTAGTAACTTAGTATGATGCCAAAATGCAATGAAGTATAAGTATAAACACTTGTCATTTTGTCAAAATGTATACCTAGCTCAACACCTTCATAAAACTCAGTGTTTTCAATTGATGGTTCATCAAGATCATCTTTAACCTCTGCAATTTCATCACCTAACATCCAATTTTGCATGCATATGAGTCCCTCTACTGTTTTAGGAGCTAATGAGCTCCTAAAACAATCGATAACTCTGCCTCTTGTTGAGAAACACGACTCTGAGGCCACTGTTGAGGTCTGAATGGCAAGAATATCCCTTGCTATTGCTGCCAAGACTGGAAATCTGCAGCCATTAACCTTCCACCAACACAGGATGTCAAAGTGATCTTCCTCATCAGTTGGATCCAATGCAGCGCCCAAGTATTGATCAACTTCATGAGCTGCGACTGCCTCTTCATTTTCTTGAACAATCTTCTTCCAATTACTGAGTCGCTGACCTCGATGGCCTCTGCTAGCACTGCTGCTTTTACTTGTAATTGTGCTAATTGAAGAGTTTGAAGATTGCGGACGCATATGTATACTTCCATCTACATGAACCACATACTAGGAAAGAAAGGTAGAAATTAATAAATAGTAGCATATAGCACTGTTAGTAAACTGCAACTATAACAACAATATATTGCGATGAAACATTTGTTTGATAATAATAGTTATAATGTTAAAAAACTGTCACCAAAGCTTGACATAACAGCAAAGTCACCAAAACACCCAAGTGATGTAATGTTAGTAAACTATAATGTTGAACACAGTAGCTATAATGTTGATCTCAATAGCTATAATTTTGAAAACGGTAGCTATACAAAGTAAAAGAAAAACTGGAAATTAAAGACAATGGTATGTGTAATACCTGGTCATAAAGAGCCATAAGCAGCTTTTTTATCTCATTTTTCTCATTTGCACCTCAGTATCAAGCAGATTCTCTTCCGTATACATGTGAGTCACATTCTTTAACTTAAATCTGGCATCCAAAACCAGGCCAATGACTAACATGTTGTTAAGGTCACCAAAACTCCCAAAGTACTTCAACCATCGGCTTCTCATATTGCCTGCCATGTCTCGCAATGTCTTTTCAGTTTCTGATTCGCTCATCAATTCCCGCGCCACAAACAAGCTATTTATGTTGTTCTCCATATCAATAACATCATGTAAAGCAGTGTGCACAGTAGGGTGCAATGATGCACTAACCCTCAGAGTCACCTCATAGAAAACTCTTAAAAATGTGACAAACACACTAGCCTTCTCCCAATCAGCTTCTTCCGGAGGTCCCACCCTTTTTCTCTTATCGCTGCTAGGTACAAGAACTCCATCTTGTAGGCCGGTTCTTGAGGTGAGACTTACAACCACCGATTCCTAACATCCAAGGCTACCTCCTCATAAAATTTGAAGGCCATTGGACACCTGGAAGGTGGTGAACCACTTGACACAAACGTTCACTGATCTCTGGCGACTGTTCCGACCGGTTTGGTATGTTTCCGGCCGTTTTCGGTAATGAGGCCGGTAGCATTGGAATCCTAATACACGTGCCTAGTTACTGTAAAACTTTGGTGGCATTTGGTGTTCCAGAACTTAGTGAAACATTTTAGGAAGCGCATATGCATGTTACATTTTGTAACGAAATGCATCTTGTTAACGTATAAGTGTTAACGATCAATACCATTTATCGTCCACATTCTTTATGTGCCATATTGCGCAACCACATGCGCTTAATGCTGGGTTATTTGATTATGAATAAAGTCTTTGAATAAGACATAAGCTTCCACCTATTGTCCGCTATATAGAAACCTTAACAGACGATCTCGTTTATATCACTCCTTGATGAGCCAGTCTTCCCGTCGTTAGGGGGAGATAAGAACAAGTATGTTCAAGTAGAACGACTTGGCATTATCGTGGTTTGTCCCCACTGTGCCTCATCATGTTCCCCAAAGTCCCATAAATCAAAGTGACGAGATTTGATATACATGCTGTAAAGAGCAAACTATTGGTCTTTCAAGGAAAAGATCGGAATAGTACTCTTGTTCCAAACATGCCTGTAAGGATTGATGTCCGGATAAATGGACACATTGTCACCTATAGATGGTGACATGGTGACTCCACTAAAGTGGTAGATGGTGTCACTAGGCCGTGACTCTCACAGAAGTATAGAAAGGGCACTTAGTTCGATATAAACTCGCATAATGCGATGATAGGAGCACAATGTGCGACGTTATTATATGCTTATGCCCTCATTTATACTTTGTTTAACCCTTATTTGTCTAAGATAGAGTCATAATATAGTTTAGTGTTAATTTGGTAGAGTTTGGCGAAAAGTTGGTTAAGAATCCGAAAAATGACTAAGTTTGAGAAATCTGGAAAATAATGCAAGTTGTCTTTTTTGTGATTCTGAGATGAGTAAAAATATGATCTATCCTTGTCCGAATTTAATAAAATTTGGCGTGCTTATTATTCACATACTGAGGAATTTTGTGTTAAAATTTCAGATCAAACGGAGTTAGGGAAGTCACCCAAAAGATGGCTGCAACTTGGCAGTCCGAGCAAAGATCACCAAGGACTTCCAGGATTTTCCTGGGACTGTGTCCCAACTTCAAAAATTCATTCCCGACGTTTCACAAGGAATTTGATCAAGACCTTTTATATGGAGGTAGCTATGTGTGTCTAGTTTATCTGAGACTTGGAATCGCAACAATCGGAGCTCCGAGGAGGGAGATATGCCGGAGTTACTACAGTAAGGTCTTTTTTGCCGATTCCAGGATGCTACTGCCTCCTTTTCGCAATTTCTGTTTTCGATGGATCATATGGTGTACAAATGCTATGTGAAGATGGTACAAGCTTAATGAAGGAAAGAGGAAGACACCAAGCTAAAGCAATGAAGAAAAAGACAAAGAAAGAAGTTCTCCTAGTCAAGCTAGGAAAAGCTGCCAGAAAAGACAGATTTGTGCCAATTGTTTGATAGGCCGGCTGGGGCATTTTTCCATGGATCAAAGTCACCAAATGAAGATGTCAAGATCACATATGAAGTCCATGAAGATGTGCAGCCCAAGCCTTGAAGAAAAATCAGAAAAAGAAAAAAACCTAAT
The DNA here is from genome assembly GCA_963682095.1 of Potentilla sterilis. NCBI lineage: Eukaryota > Viridiplantae > Streptophyta > Magnoliopsida > Rosales > Rosaceae > Potentilla > Potentilla sterilis. The sequence goes on along the minus strand of OY821757.1, from coordinate 44,723,802 downwards.
GGGACTATGAAAGGAAGGTTTCAAAACCTTATTCTACTAGGTTTTGTGATTGCCTTGTGCAACAAGGGCTGCCGGCACCTATTCTCCTATATATAGGGACTGTTTTTCCACAGAAAAGATCATCTCATCTCAAGCACAAGTATTAGCCAAAAGCTCTTCCAAAGCCTCACCATAAATCCTATACAGAAAATAGTTTAGCCAAACCACCACCACTATGTAGATCCGTCCCACACCCTTGCCGAATTTCTTTGGAGGTTTCTGCAAGGCGTGCTCCATTTTCTCGTGGCTTCTTTATTGTTCTGTAATTTGGCTTCTTTATTGTATATTTTTATGGTTGTTGAATTTGGTTTTACTCTTTGTTTATGAACTTCGAATGCATGCGAATTTTGTACGACAAATTGTAATCTTTAACTTGTAGTATTTTTGTATGTTGGATAATTAGGACAGTAGGTATCTTGCATGTTTAGGTTCGAAATTGGTTAGTATCTAAGGATTGGGCGTGAAAATCGGTACTTAGTGTTGTCTTGAACATTGATCTAGGTGCTAGGTTTAATCGGCTAGAGTAATTACGAACGTTGCCATACTCAAAAGGTCGCTCTGATTTGTGTTGCTCATTTAGGGTTTAATACTTTAGATACTTGCATGTTTAAAATAAGATGATTGACAACCTTACTTATTTTGCATGTCTCCGATTTAGACTATTGCCATTAATTGTTAAGTCTCAAAAGGCTAGGATTAACAAATATTCTAGGGTCCATATTCAAAAGGTCGATCTTAAGAACTTGAGAAGTCTTACAACTAAGTTGTAGTCGGAACTAAAATTGAATCTAAACATGTTGATACTTGTTCCTTACTTTCTTGCATGCGAGTTTATATGTTAAAGAGTCTTTTGTGTGAACTATTTTGTGTGAGAGATGATGATCACTTGTATATAGTAAATTAGGACTTTAAATTCGTGTTCTTAGATTTTAGGGCAGCATTGTTGCCGATCTCTAATCCCCCATTAAAAGTGACGAATCCATGTGTATATGTATATAATTTTTGGTCTAACATTCTCATGTTTCAGGTACCCTTAATCCCCGGCTAGAACGATCCATACTTATTCTATACTACTAACGATTGTAGGGTTTATTATTGTGTGCGAGCTTAGGCTCCCATCATGCGAGTTTGGCACAACTTGATCCTTCGATCAATGACAACTCATTCGTCTCATGGTTTTTCTGGATTATGATCATCATTGGGGGCCGCCTCAATGAAAAGCCAATCCATATGGAGATCTCTACGAATGCGAATTGCACTAGTGTACATGAGTACGTGGTTTATGAGTTTGATATCAAACACATACACTTTGTTGAAGAAAACACCAACGTTGTGAATTGGCCTATACGGAAAGATATGCGATCTAATTTAAACAAAGAGATAGGTCCTTGGTCAAGTGATGCTAACACCGCAAGCGTAAACCCTATCGATAATCTTTGATGAAAAGCGTACAAAGAAAAAAAGCCAACAGTCCATTGATTAACTAACACATAGCATTGGCAAGCCAACAGTCCATTGATTGACTAACACGAGCTATTAATTTCACAAATTCTAGGACTCCACTATACAATGAGAAGGAGAAGTAATGTCAAGTAAACCAGCAGCCCTCACAATTTTGCATTGTCGATCTCCATATATTGGTCATTCAGAACCCAACCAAAGAACCCATAAACAATCAAATTGATAAAATATCAGGAAAAAAAAAAATTAAGCACAACATTACAAGAACAATAACAAAAGCCCAACCATAAAATTGATCAATTCATAGCATACCCCAAGAGAGAGTATGAGAAAGACTAGAGATTGCACCTAGAGGAGATAGGCGGCGGGCTGCGGAGGACGCCGGATGGCGGAGGCGGGCGAGAACTTGACGGATGAGGCTTCCGGTCGACGCGAAGGACAACAGAGAGAGATCACTGGCCGGCACCGTGACGGAGGAGGTCGTCGCTGGCTGTGACCGACGAAGAGAGGCGATGAGATTTGACGGAGAGAGCGCGGGCTATTTGAGAGTGAGAGGGAAACGAACTTTTGAGCGCGGGCTGTTTGATATTGGGTTTGCAGGTTTAATAGATTAGGAGAGATCTTGGCCGTAGATGTAAAATGAAAGGTCAAGATCAGTTTATGAGGAAATATTAGGAAACTCTCATGAGGAGAGAATCCGGATTCGTTTAATATCTTCATCATCCTCCTCATGCTCCCCATCCTCTTGGCCCTACCTCCCTCCCCTACCTCAATAGGCCCTCACGGGGCTCCCAGTCGGACCGGAGGAGAAAGCAACGAGAACAGTAGCCTTAATTTAATATTTTCAAAAAAATAAAAAACTTTTAATTTAATTAATCCCTTAAATAAATAAATAATTTATTTGCTTACACAGTGAGGCTCCTTTGTTGCCATTAATATTAGTATATTAAGCTTAATTCCAGTTTTGAGTCAACCTATCTCTACTATTAGAAAGCCAAGCGCTTAAAACCTTCACTAAATTGTGTTTTGCCTAATTTATCTTTTATATTACAAGAAATAACATAAAAAGATTAGCACAAAAGAAAAGACTTAATTCAGACAAAAAAAACAAAGATTTCATTGACCAACAACACACAACACACGTGCATCGCACGAGTATGAGGCTAGTATTAATAATGAGATGCATTACCAAAAAAAACTTAGATGAACCTGATTAATTGTGGTGAAACGAGTAACTTAGTTAATAAATTAAAATTGTAACTTACACATTGAGGCTCCTTTACTGTCATTAATAATATTATAATACCCTTAATTCCAGTCTCGCGAGTACGTTGTCCCTTGAGTCAACCTAAAAATAAACTCACTGAGATTAACCTAATTAATGGTGGTGCAATGTACATTTTGTCACAAGAGGCTGAACGTTTACCAACATTAAATTATAATATGTAACAGAAAAATTGATGCATATGATTTAGTTGCCACATATTTAGCATATATATATATATATATATATATATATATATATATATATATATATATATAGGGTCTGATTTCTCATAGAGAACAAATATCGGTAGCAATGGCTAGAAACCTCATTTCCCAACTGGTTCTTGTGATAGCTTTACTTCCCCTTATAGCAATTTTTGTGCAAGCTTTTGCAGCAGCTGAGTCAATTCAAAATGGAACAATTGGCAATGAAGAGTTATGGAGCTATCTGAAGTTTTTTGGATACCTAAGCGACGCTACTAAAGATTCTGATGTTCAAGCTTTGAAATCAGCATTGAAATTATACCAGGAAACCTATCATTTGAATGTTACAGGAGAGATTGATCCAGAAACCATCAACCTAATAACCACTCCTAGATGTGGCTGTCCAGATCACAATCTCATCAATGGGTCACAGTCACGCAGTGTTCAGGTCGGTTCCTCTCATGTTCTTTTCAAGCTCGGAGTCACAAAATGGCCACCCGAAAAGTACAATCTCAGGTACAAAATCAACGGTGGAGATCCACCAAAAGCTAATATTTCCGAACGTGACTTGTCGACAACACTCAGTTATGCATTCCAGCTCTGGGCCAAGGTTTCCAAGTTTACCTTTCAAAAGGTTCCACTGAGTTCCCCAGCTGATCTTTTGATCAGCTTTCAGACTGGAGAACATGGCAGTACTCCTGATAAAGACCTGTGGGCGCATGGGGTTTTAGCGTATGCAAATCCTCCCACAGATGGGAGAATGCATCTGAATGCCTTTGTGAATTGGAGTTACATACCCCCCGCGTCGAAACAAACTGACTTGGTATGGGTGGTTACTCATGAAATAGGTCACCTTCTTGGAATTGCTCACAGTGAAAATACTGATGCCGTTATGTATGCTTACGTAGCTCCAGGGAAGACCAGGAGGCATTTGCATCCTGATGATATTGCTGCTGTGCATGCTATGTACCCATAGCTGGCTAAAGTTTCTATGTGGTTCACTTGCACTGTAATTTGAATTGTTAACTGAGTGATGATCGAGAAATAAATGATCGAATAATAAGGAGACAGCCTTCAGCATCTATTTGTTTCATTTTGTTCTCTTTCGTTGGATTCTTTCATGTTTGCTTATTATTTGCTTGATCTTGTTCTCTTGTTTTGTATAATGTCGATCTCTTTGCTTGGAATCCTTTTTCTTTTTCTTTTGGTTTCTATTGATGGATCATGAATTTTATAGGAGAAATTTTATTTACACTCCATTAATTTCTTAATACACACCCTTGTTTTTTTTTGTCTAATTTTGTTACCAAATTTCCACATATGCTCCTCGAGTCCTCGTCGTATATAAATGAGAAAATATGTTTTTAAAAAAATAAATCGAAGGATGCGTCATAAAGTTTTATTATTTCTGTACTACTTTTATTATGATTAATTGTATCATTGATTGCTAATAAACTCGACCACAAATTTATAAGGTGATTTCTAATTACTTTCTCTTTACACACACTACCAGAAAAAAAGGCTTTTCCCGACGAAATAAAAAAAAAACGGCCGACGAAATAAAATTTTCGTCGGCTATTCCCAAGAATGGCCAACGAATTTTTTTTTCGTCGCTAAAAAAAAATTTCGTCGGCTATTACCCTAGAATGGCCGACGAATTTTTTTTTTCGTTGGTAAAAAAAAAATTCATCAGCTATTCCCCTAGAATGGCCGACGAATTTTTTTTTTCGTTGGTAAAAAAAAAATCGTCGGCTATATTCATATTTTAGCCGACGAAAATTTTTGGAAGTATGGCCGACGAGTACTAGGTTTGATTTCGTCGGCTATGATTAAAAAAAAAAAGAACAGCTTCCATTTTCTATCACTATCGACAAACCATTGCTTCGTCCTTCAAATGCAAATGTGTCGTGAAATAAGATATGACCGAAATAATGAAATACGTCTACGATTGAAAAATGACAAGATTCTGACAAAATCTGTGTGCCGAATGTTGCGGTTAACTGTTTTTTACTTCCGTTTTCCTATGGGTAGCTTGACGGTCGGTAAATATTTTGAGGAAAATTTTTATACGATTAGTTGCGTCTCATCGATTTGAAACTATTATCTGTTAAAGGTCAGGCCAAAACACGTCATTTAGACAGGCCAATTACCATTTCTAAGCGTTTAAAGGGTTGACTCACCCGGTTGACCGTCCCGATCGAGCCTTTAACGTTGTCAGATGTAGTTGGATTTTTTTTTCATACATGTATTTAATCTTAACGGTGATATCTGACGGTGGGAATAGATTTTCCAAACTTTTAGATTCAAAATCGGAACATATGCACTAATGTTCCTTAACTTGTTTACTAAGTGTTTAAGTGAATGTATAGTTTCAAATAGTTACTATACGTACACTCTTCAAATGCAAATATGTCGTCAAATAAGATATGACTGAAAGAATGAAATACGTCTACGGTTGAAAAATGACAAGATTCTGATAAAATCCGTGTGCTGAAATAATGAAATAAGTGAAAACCCGGTTTACTGCAGATTTGGCGTCCGGCGTCCGAATGACGATTGTGATACCATTCCGGAAAGGGAACGACGCCAGGATTCAAACTCGTTGCTTTGCCACGACGTGTGGGCTTTTTCGGGCTTTCGAGTTCGTTTAGGGCCTCAAAACGGCAGTTTAGTATGTTTTCATAGAATAGCTGACGAAACGTTGTAATTCGTCGGCTATTCTCTAAGTATAGCGGACGAAATCTATATTTCGTCGGCTAAACTCCTTAGATCCGCTTATTGTCCGTCGTTGGATGGCTCAGATCCAACGGCTGCTGATTTACCAAAGCATAGCCGACAAAATATTTGAATTCGTCGGCAATACTCTTGCGATCCGCGCCTTTTTATTGTCAGCCGTTGGATCTGAGCGATCCAACGGCTGTTGATTTTCCAAAGTATAGCCGACGAAATATATTAATTTCGTCGGCTATTCTCTAAGTATAGCCGACGAAATATATTAATTTCGTCGGCTATTCTCCTTCTAAATCTTTTAAATCGCTTCCTCCCGCCTTTTTTCTCTCCTCCTTCCCCCCCCCCCCCCCCCCCCCCCCTCCGGCCTCCTCCTCCTCCGGTATTTTTTTTTGCCCAAAATGCAGTTATAGCCGATGAAATTGACATTATTTCATCGGCTATAACTTTAAAAATTAATATATTCCGACTAAATAGCCGACGAAATAGCTCAAATCGTTGGCTATACTTCAGAACAAATAGCGGACGAAATCAAATTTCGTCGGCTATAACTTTAAAATATTAATATATTTGACCAAGCTTTGGTCGACGAAATCATTTTCGTCGGCCATAATTCGTTGGCCAAGGTTGGAATGGCCGACGAATTGGATTTTTTCGTCGGCTATTGGTATTACTGACGGCGTATTTCCGACGACTTATAGCCGACGAAAATTTCGTCGGTAGAGGGTATAGCCGACGAAAAAAATTTCGTCGGCTATTCTCCTATATCTGGTAGTGACATGAATGAAGTTCGAATAACTTAATTATTTTTTATTTTTTTTGTTTAATAATTTTTTAAGAGATTCGATATATGTCAATGTCTATATGATTTATATAAGGACAAAATACTTGTTACCTCCTAAACTCTTTACTCAAAAACAGTTTTATATCCAACTTTTCAAATTAAACTAGTGCATCCTCAATCTTTTATTTTTCAACAGTTTAGTCCATTCTGTCAGTCTAACGTTAAAAATTTTGTTAACTTGTTGAGGTGGCAATTTCCACCATTCCAACTCAGCTGGATGTCTGCCACATCAGTAAAAATATCTGAAATACCCCTGGATCAATTTTACCCTTTTTAGACATTTTTAGAATTGATCCAGGGGTATTTCATACATTTTTACTGATGTGGCAGACATCCAGTTGAGTTAGAATAGTGGAAATTGCCACCTCAATAAGTTAACAGAATTTTTAACGGTAGACTGACGGAATGGACTAAACTGTTGAAAAATGAAAGATTGAGAATGTACCAGTTTAATTTAAAAGGTCGAGTATAACTTAAAACTGTTTTTGAGTAAAGAGTTTAGGAGGTAACAAGTATTTTGTTCTTTATATAATCATGATCAATATTGGAATCGGAATATAATGGCATGGGCCAATGTCGTTGTTATGCAACCAAAGTGATTGATGATGTATTCATGTATGCAAGATAAATATAACCTCTCACATGCCGTTAAACCAATTTGGTTGCTTTCTAGTTCTTCAATTATTTCGTATGTCATTTTGACGTTCAAAATCATATTTTGAAAAGAGATCGATTGTATCTAAGGCTGGGCACTGAACCCGGTGGAAACCGGTTGGACCGGAAAAAGCGAAACGATCCGGCAGGTTCGGGCCGTTTTTTAAATTAAATTTACTCAGTTTTCTAGGGCCGGGCCGGTCTTTCTATTTTTCGGGCTGGGCTCGGTATATCAAAATGTTAGGGAAAAAAGTCTGAAGGCCCGAACGGGTAAAAAAAAAATGAAAAACCCCTACTCCCCTAGTCCAGTTCGCGTCTTCTGACTCTTCTCCAGTTCGTCTTCGTGTCTGTCTCCCTGTCTCCCTGAAGTCCTAAACTCTTCCGCCTCTTCTCCCTGCTGATCGGCTCAGTTCGCCCAATTCGCCAGTTCGCCACTCGCCAGTTCCCTAGTTTGCCGGTTCGCCGAGTTCGCCAATTCCCCAGTTTGCCGAGTTCCCGAGTTCGCCATTTCGCCATTTCGCAAATCACCAAATCAGTTTCAGTCTCACCTTCGTAAGTTATGCTTTACGTTTGCTCTAGAATTGTGAATCGTGAATGTTAATACTGATTTGGTGAATGTTAATACTAATTTGGTAAATTTTGTATCAATTGTTTTCATCTTAGTTGGCTTGTTCTGAAGAATCTTAATAACCCATGTTGGCATATTTTTTTTTTCAGATGCCACAGAATGAAACACCAGCAGTACATAAGAACCAAAAAATCTTATTGAATAATTGATTAGAAATATTATTGGTGATATTTTACTGTTTTTACATCTGATGCATATCATCATCATTATATATGTTACAACTGCTTGACCATATAACTATATATCCTAAGCAAAAAGTTGTAAGGACATGAGCTTAACAGTTTTGCTTAAGTATTTCCTCTAATGTATGGAGAAGATGAAAAGGGTTGGAGCAGAAGAATTGAAGGGCTGGACTGCTGGAGGCTGTTGAGCAAGTAGCAACAGGCCAACCATTTTTTTTTTAAGTTTATTTTCTGGTTTCTGTTGAACTGTAAACTATTGGTACTTGGTGAGATATAAACTTTAAGTTTTACTTTATGTTCAAGACTTGAACTGCTGAGCCTGAGCATAAGTTTGACTACTTCAGCTTGGTTAGACGTTAGTTTTTCTATGATTATTGTCTTCGCTTCATCCGTTTTGATTGAGTCTTTACATAATGTCATTTCAGGAATCTCATATTATATGTTTACAGAATTACAGGTGATGAAAATTGAAAAGTGAATACATCATTATACATTTATACTACATGTTTACAGCAATTACAAGGATTTACAAATTTTCTGATATTCAGGAACATGTTGCTAATCTGGGACCGAAAGGACCGGCCCGGACCGGCAAGGACCGGGCCCGTACCGATTCTTGATTTTTTAAGAAAAAAACCGGCCTGAAATTCTGTGTCCGGTCCCGGTCCCAGTCCCGTGACCAAGTAGGTCAGTCTAGGACTGAGCCCAACCTTAATTTGTATCATGAAGACAAAGACAGAATTTAGTGTTAACATTTAAAACATTTAATTCTTATTTTATTTTTATTATTTTTATTTATTATTAATGAGAAAGGGTATAGATGGAAGTTTGATGACAAAAAAATATAGGGGTGTGTATTAAGAAATTGAAGGAGTGTACTTGCAACTAGATTACCAAAAACTATTAATCCAAACAGTAAAGAGTTTAGAAAGATTCACCAACAAGGTTGTGTCGAAAGTTCGCTGAATCGATAAAGATTACTTGGATTACAAGACATAATTAGGTACTTTCTTTTTCCTAGCTGATCGAAAGCACCCATTATTCAATTATATTCTTAACTGTTTTGATTGAGAAATTTTAGTCTTGGAAATTAAATCTCTTGCGAATCTATAGTTCTAATTTATTCCTTTTCCTTTTGAAAAAGAGAAGAGTTATTTCCCTTTGAATTACTCTGGGGCACCGTTCAGTTGATGGGAAATTATGTTATGGAATTTTTTATGTAGATGTGTTGTTTGATTGAAATAAGATATTGAAATACCTACTCATACGTGGTATATTAATTTATTGCATTCCTATTGTCAAAGACAAATTAAAGAAATTTTCCTTTTAAAGGGCCGTGTTTGGTTGACAGAAATCTCAAGATATGGAAATAAATTATTTTCCTTTCCAAACAAATCTAGAATGCAAAAGGCAAAAATCTTTCCATGCGGGTATTTGGAAGATTATTGAAATTTAAATTGGAATTAATTTGTTTACATTATTGTGTTTGGTAAGTCATAAAAATGGAATATTCAATCACAATTTTCAATGAAACTCATTCACTAATTAAGACGTCAGCTTAGAAGGAAAGAAAATACAATTGAAAAGAAAATTTTCTTTAATTTGTCTTGGACGATGGGAATGGAAATGAAATACCACCTATGAGTAGGTATTTCAATTCAAGCTTTAAGAGGGAGTTGATTTCCAATCAAATCACAATTTTTATTTCCTTTCTAATATTTAATTTCAACCAAATAGCACATCTACATGGAAAATTAAATGAATTCTTATTTCAATTCCCGTCAACCAGACGGGGCCTTAAATTGTATTTTCTATCCTTATAAGTTGACGTGCTTAATTAGTAAATGAATTTAATGAAAATTGTGATTAAATATTCTATTTTTATGACTTACCAAACACAATAATGTAAATGCCAAATTAATTCCAAATTTTAGATTTCAATAATCTTCAAATGCCCGCATGGAAAGGCTTTCCATTCCAGATTAGTTTGGAAAAGGAAATAATTATTCATGTCAACCCAAACCTGGCTTCTTGGTACTTAAGTTTAGGTATTCTTATAGGTGTTTGTGTAGCCTTTTGAGACTCACACTTCGATCGTTGCCTTAACAGTGTTGGTATTCCTCTTTATCCTGGTCCCTGCAATCGATGGCAGCATATAGCTACAGTACTTTCACCTTTCTTCTTGTTCTTATGGGAGCTTTACTTCCCCTCGTAGCCGTGTCCCGCAAGCTGCATGAGGCCAAGGCGCCCATAGGGGTTGATGAGCTTACAACCTACCTTACAGCCTTTGGATATCTAACCAAGGACTCCATTAATGATGAACGGCTGCAGCAGCACCTCTTGGAATCTGCACTAAAGACATACCAGAAAACCTTCAACTTAAAGGTTACTGGAAAGCCGGATCCCGACACAATGGCACTGATAAGAACGCCTCGATGTGGAGTGCCTGATCATAATCTCATAAATCGTACTGCTCAAAAGGGTTCCTCTCAAGCACTCTATAAACTTGGACCAACATTATGGCCACCTAGCTACAATGTACCATCTCCCATACATAATCTCCGAGGGATCGGGATATTGCCGCAATTGGGAACGACGCTTTGGCTCAAGCAGCTCCTCAAGCATTCGCATTATGGGCTGCTGTTTCCAACTTTACCTTCACTAGAGTCGGCCAAGATGAACCTTACAACCTTGACCTTAGCTTTCGACTGCGTGATCATGGAGATGACCACCCGTTTGATGGCCCGCTTGGGGTGTTAGCGCATGCAACCTTCCCCACGCGTGGACTTCTGCTTTTAATTTGATGCAGAGGAGAATTGGAGTTTGACACCAAAATCGGACCAGATTGACTTGGTATATACAGTACGGCTGCACATGAAATAGGTCATCTTCTTGGACTCGATCACAGTGACAATAGGGATGCAATTATGTATCCTCAACAGAATCAAGGGCCGACTAAGAGGGCTTTGCACGCCGATGATATTGCTGCCATACATGCTATGTACTCTTAATTCTTCATTGCAGGTGCTCCTTATCTTTTTCCTCCTTTCTGTCTGTTTTTTTCAAGGATCATCTATATATATCTCTATATCTTTCTATCTATGTATTGTAAAGCAAGACACTTAGTTGGGTCGCCTCCAGACTTTTTGAGTAATTCTACCCAACAATGCCAGAACACAGAAAGGGAGGAGAAAGCAAGGTCTTCACCGATCAACCATGGAACTTAAAATCCATTGTAAAAATACATATCAAAATCTTTACCTCTAAATCACTCATCTAGCACGCATGCGAATCTAAACCCAGAAGATGACTCGAGTGCCTTGACTATAACAAAGCCAACTTATGTGGCAACAACTGAAGCAACTAGTGATGATATCAGATAAGTACCATAATAGGTTATTTAACCAAATGTCAAATATACACAAACAAAGAGACTGATATGGGCTAGATTCCAACAATTACAATAAACATAAATTCTCTCATGAGTCATTACTCATTAGCATTAGGTATGGATTGTGAAATTAGCCTTTCTTACCAATCAGAGCTTTGTTCAAGTACTAAGAGCTCATGTAGCCTTCCATTGTGGAGCACAGAAGTCAGACTACTTCCATCTCCATTGTTGTCTCTGACTTCAGCCCCCTCCATCAATCCACTGAGAGTACTGCTGCTTCCTTCTGCATCAGTATTGCATCTTACTTCCACTGACTCGATTGATCCATGGAATCGCCTGTTTAGAGATTCAACCAAGTTGTCCGATGCACTTTCTATCCTTGACTTTAGAATTACTTTTCCGCAGAGTATTAATAGTCAACAAAATAGTCTCACACAGATACTGGCAGTTGAAGCAGCCCTAGCAGTAGACCTTGGAGCAGCTGGACGACCTGGAATCTCAATACTGGGTACACATAGCCTTGGATCTGAATCATTTGATCTCCCTATTCCATAGAGAGGAACCAGTCTACTTTGCACAATAATAGCCTTACAAACAGGGCAAGGGCACCTATTTGAAGCATGCGGTGTGCGATGAAGCCATATATATAGACAAGGCCAGCAGTAAAGATGGCCGCAGTGCGTCACTACTGGGTCTTCTTTAGCTGTTTCATAGCAAATGTTGCAGTTAAAACCATTGATATCAGATTCATCACCTCCATCCATGAGCTTCAAAATAAAAAAAAACACATTATCAACAACCACATAAATTCATATCAACCCTAAACTCGAGCACAACGCACTGCATCATTGGTGCAACTATATAGTAGAATGGAGTTAGATACAGTATATATTTGGCATGCTGTCACCCTAGAAATGAATCCGGTCGCTGCTTGGGATATATAGTGGCCGTGCACTTTGTAACCTTTGGTGGCAGGTTTAATGTAAGGGGTGGTACTTTCTGATGGGTTCAACCTAACAAAATTATGCTGTCCCAAATGTTACATACAATTTGGAAAACAAGCTTTTCCGAAAAGGTAGATTTGTTTAGCTGCAGTTTGAATCTTTCGGTTGACAAGGTTACTGAGCTACTTCCTTTCCAAAAATACAATACATGGTGCGAAATTACCAAATGACTAGAATTAACAGCATGACATTACAAATGCATTGTATTGACAACCAGGACAGAGCTAAACAACCACACCAGGACAGAGCTAAACAACCAGAAAGGAAATTCAGAAAACTTGCCACTAAAAGAAAAAATCAATACCAAAACCAAATGTATAACTCAGAATCGATACATCCTGGAGTACTCCATCAATCCTTTGTGTCTTTGTGGAATTTTATCAAACACGTTGTTGGCACTACATGCAGTACCTCAAGAATTAAGTTGGTAATATCTTAGTTTCATCAAAATCTTTAGCCGCAGTGTTAATTTTAAGTTCACAAGATTGCTAAGCTACTTCCTTTCCAAAAGCTCCACCCGGCACCGCAGCAAACAACTCTATAATTAACAGCATGACATTGCAAATGCATTGTATAGACAACAAGGATAGACTCAAACAACCACTCCATGTATTGTATGGAAAGAAAATATAGAAAATACAGAAAACTTGGCATTAAAAGTAAAATCAATCTGAAAACCAAATGCATAACTTGAAACGACACATCCTAGAGCACTCCAGAGTCCAGTAATCATTTGTGTCTTTGTGGAATTTTATCCAACACTTTGTAGGCACTACACTTTACAGTGTTCATCAAGAAAGAAGTTAGTAATATCTTAGTTTCATCTACAAATGCATCACTGCAAATCAGCAAAATAACCTTTGAGCTTATGCATTTACAAATTCAAGTAGAAGCTGAGATTGCATTTGTAGAGCTAACAAAAGGGTCCAGCTTAAAACAGAGTCGCAATGCTAAAGTCCATGTCTTTTCATTCAGATAAATCAAGGCAAAACCAAAGCTAAAGATGAATACTTTTAACTGCATATTCAAATATAACAAGGAAATAGCCTAAAATTTCAAAAGGTGAGGAATGTTTATTCTATAATTTGTAAGAGAAGAATGCATACCTTTGGTCTCCTTGGAGCGAAAGAGGAGGGTTGTCTTGGTAAAATGAAAGAGAGAGACAGGTTATAGGAGTGAAGGGTTTCAGCTTTACCCTTTGAGCCAGTTCACCTTTAGCATTTGGCATTTTGTGTTGGGCGGATGTGGAAGGGTCTAGAAAACGTTAATACTAGGGCTGGGCGCGGGCCGGGCCGAGTCCAAAATTCCCAAAGCCCGACCCAAAACCCGACCCCCTCGGTCCGAGCCGAGCCGGGCTTTTTTCAAGTTAGGGACTGACCCGAGCCCGAGCCGAGCCCTGGGGCTTTTTCGGGCCCAAAAAAAACTGATATACAATACAACTTCCAGCAAGTTTTTTTTTGCCAAATTTTGGTACCTGGTGTATTCCCTAACATCAATTCTCCAAATTTCATGCATTTTTAACATTCTTACACATAATACAAGTTACAAACACTTCAACAACACATAATACAAATCACCAAATCTTCAATTTATCAAATATCAAAGTAATCAAACACCTCACTCTTGAATGAAAGACTTCAACAATTCAATTTCAAGTTATTAAACATTTAAACTGATTCAAGTTCAAGAATCAAGATAACCAAAATGCCAAATGAAGTAGTGAACTTTTGCTCAAGTGCTCAAGCCCTCAACTCCTCAAGCAGCCCCCTGCCCACTGCGGTACTGCCTCACAAGTCAGTAAGTTACTACTGCCCACTGCCCCCTGCCCCCTGCCCACTGCCCAAGTGCCCAGCAGACCTGCAGTTTCGACCAAATGTTATATATAAGTCTAAACAAATCCAAAGCCACACACAAAGAAGAACCAAGGTTCAACTTGGAGCACAAAGCATAACCAATATAACCAAAATCAGTATAACCAAATCATCTCAAAAGGCAATAATAACCAATATAACCAAAATCAGTGTAACCAAATCATCTCAAAAGGCAGTAACCATTTGTATTAACTGAATACAAGACTAAGACCTTCCTACAATTCCAGTGGAAACAACTCCCTCCATTCTAATCAATCAAGGATACTTTGTATGGGTGAAGCTCTTTCCAATTCCATAACACCACAAGTCCACAACACATGTAAAAGAGTTTCAAACTTTCAAGATCACCAACCATATAATAATCACAAATGCAGAGAACTGAAGGTAAAAGAGACATGAGCGTAAACATGTGGAAGAGATAATCATAAATGCAGTAGCTGAGGAGAGAGGAGAGGAGGAGAGTAGGAGCTAAGCGAGGTCGGGAAGAGAGGAAGGAGGCGCAGGGAGGAGAGGCAGGGAGGAGGAGACGGGCGCGGAGGAGCCGGAGTTGGTGGCGATTGGCTTGGTCGATTGGAGCCGGAATCAGTCTGTGGAGTTGGAGGAGGACTCGAGGTGGGGACGCCAGGACGGAAGCACGGAGCGACGAACGAGTTGGAGGCTTGGTCGATTGGAGCCAGAGTCAGTCCGTCTAGGTTTGGACTTTGGAAATGGAACTTATGTTTTTTTTTTTATATACATATATGAAAAAGTCGGGCCGGGTCGGGCTTTCGATCCCAAAAATATTCAAGCCCGAGCTCAGACCGACAAGCAGAAAGTCGGGCGGGTCCTTCCTCGGGCCGGTCCCAAAAATTTTAGAACTCGGCCCGTGTCGGGCTTTTTTGGCCGAGCCGGGCCGGACTTTCGGTCCTTCGGGCCCAAACGCCCAGCCCTAGTTAATACAGCGTTGAACAGTTGAACGGGGCCGTTTTCTGCTAATTCTTCTTTGGCTTTTCCTAATTTTGGGCAGGACTGAAGGCTATGAACCGCCAGTGCGGTAAACACCAATGCACCCATAGGTCCCGGTAATGGAGTCGTAAGTTCTCATTAGCTATATATTAAAGTCAGTTACCATTTTTTTTTAAGAAAAAAAGAGTAAGTAGAGTTCGTGAGAGAGATCGAACTTGATTGGGATGAAGTAGAAAAGCACTTTAGTTATGTTAGTGAGTTAATATTTATTAATCTCAAGCTGCAGGCGCACGAGCCAGAGTCTTCTTAAGCTTATTAATCACAAATTGGTGGGAGTTGAGACTCAAACACTAAACATTGATATACATGCTATGAAACTCGACTAATTTTACCACACTATGTAATTCAGTGTTCATTTTTTATAAATCTGTAGTTATTTAATTCATTTTTCATTCAACTAGTCATAAACTGGTAGGAGTTAAGACTGGAACACTAGATAGTGATTTACATGCTAGGAAGCTCGACCAACTTTACCACACCATGTAATTCAGTATTCATTTTCTATTAGTTTATAGTCATTTAATTCATTTTCATTCACTTAATCATAAACCAGTGGGAGTTGAGATTCGAACACTAAACAGTGATTTCCATGCTAAGAAGTTCGACTAATTTTACCACACCATGTAGTTCAGTGTTCATTTTCTATTAATTTATAGTTATTTAATTCATATTCATTCAATTTAAATAAAAGTCTAATGAAACTGGAAAAAAAAAAAAACAAACAAACAAACGTAACCGTGGAATAATGCATTTTAAATACACTCACTGTTGTTAGACCCTTCCCCACGTTGGCATAGTTCTCTAAAAATGGGTATGAACACAAAATGGGTTTATGCTGTTTTACCCTAAAGTAGAACTCCCTCAAACCCTCCTCCTACTTGTTGAAGTTGCCCAACTGAAGTATTCATCTCTTCAACACCAGTCCAACAAAACCAAGGTATGAATACTTCTTTACTTCAACATATATATCTATATCTAGTACTCCTTAATTACCTTTTGAGCTTTTGGGAATTTGGGACTTGAGGATTTGTTATATAATTCTGCTGTCCTAATTGAATCAAATGCATTGAAAGCATCTGCCTTTAGTAAGTTTTGTTAACCCACTGATTCTTGATTCTTTAGTGAATTTTATTCTCAATAGAAAGCAACAGAATTTATAATAACTATGGCTCATACATCTGTATGCCTAAGTTCATGGGTTCATTGCAGTGAGTTAGAGTGTTATTGTGGCTTGTTCAGTGCAAAAGATTCCTTCTTTTTCAGTTGATAACAAAAACTGCACTTTTATTTTTGTTTTGGAATTAATGAATTGAGTGACTAATGTGATTTGTGGTCTTTTCAAGCTCATGGGGGAGAGAGATGATTGGGGTATTGGTTTCAGATGTGATATTTGCTATCAATCAGCTGCACAAGGCCCCATTATAACACCTTGTGGCCACCTCTACTGCCACTCTTGTAGCTGTACATGGGTTCGACCAGTGCACGTGTGCCCGGTTTGTTCTGCCCGTTTGGAACCAAGAACTCGACTGGTATCAATTAGGCCAAGTGGTGTAAGAGTTGCCCCTGTCTCATTTACCAGCTTCATTGTACAAAGTTTCTGTGGCTTGTTCATTAGGCTGGGGGAAGCTTTTCTTTTGGACATTGTAAATTGGACCGCGAACTGGCTCAATGAAGCACTGGATAGAAGATTCCCTGACTTGATTGATGGAGTGGAAGAGAGGGACAATGTTGATGGAGAAGGAAGCGAAAATGACAATGGATTGAATGTGGCAGTAGAAGTGAGGGAACATGTTGATGGAGAAGGAAGCGAAAATGGCAATGGATCGAATGTGGCAGCAGAAGTGATGAACAATGTGAATGGAGAAGGAAGTTTAAATGAGAATGGAGTCAGTGAGACAGTGGAAATGAGAGAAAACGCTCATGGAGAGGCAAACATGACTAATAATGGATCCAATGGGGAAGGTGAAGTGAGGGACAACAATGGAGATGGAAGCAGTCCTACTGTTGTGCATCCCATTGGAGGGCTTATTCCACTCCGCGTGAGATGCATCAATGGTAGAGTACAAACTCTTTATCTACCCTGATCATTTCTCTAGCTAATTTTTTTCCAATTTTAATATGTAGCTCAAGTTCCAGCCGTTTGTTACAAGACATTTCTCGGCTATTGTAACATGAACTGGGAATGACTAATCCTTATCAGATCTTAGATTTTACTTTTCGCTTGACATTTAGTTCCATCTGATTAGAATTAATCATTAGATTATGATGTAGTAAGTTGCAGTTTCACCTTGGAATGATCAAGCTTTTGTTGGCTGTATTTTCCTCCTTGATTGATCAAGGCCCGGTGCCAAGAAAATCAACCAAGTCTTTTAACATGGTTAGCACATGGTACTACAATCACCTCTTACACTTCTATTTGGAAGTAGACGATATATATATATATATATATAGTGCTTCTCAGGTGCGGACGTCTACACCGTGTGGATTAGCCGTTTCCGGCCACCTCCGGCGCGTTCCTCCTCCCGCGACCCACTGGGCTTTGGTCGCCCCCTCCCAGCGCTCCTTTCTGTGCCGGCCGGACCTCTATCGCCGGCCGGAATTTGGAAAATTCAATGTTTCTTGAAGTTTCTGGAATTTTCCAGATTCCGGCCGGCTCCGGCCGGCGATGGAGGTCCGGCCGGTACAGAAAAGAGCGCCGGGAGAGGGCGACCAAAGCCCAATGGGTCGCGGGAGGAGGAACGCGTCGGAGGTGGCCGGAAACGGCGAATCCGCACGGTGCGGACGTCCGCACCTGAGAAGCACTTTATATATATATATATATATATATATTTTTTTTTTCTATATTTGTTCCAATGCCAAATCACTTCATTTGTTCACAACAATTTCCACTTTTGATGGCTCCTTTCGTCCAAATGATTCCAAGGGTGTTATTGAAACTTTTGAGCATGCATGATCATAAGTTCATAACGGCAGCCGGCTTTGCTAGTTATGGTCAGGATGAATGGGGTTTCGACTCCGAAACTCAACTGGTGGAGCTCTAAAGGTGGTGGTTGGTTGTATGCTGGTCACATAGGCCAGCGCTGTGCACGCAGCTGATCATACATCTGCTCAGTTCATGCTCTTGTTCTCATTGAAGATGCATTAGCTTACAAAGTTACAATTACAAAGTTACACAGTTCTTTATACTCTCAAGCATTTGGTGAATTGCTGAAGACAAGAAGTTTCTACTTTCTCAAACTAAGCAGTAAGCAGGCTATGTTAAATTTGTAAGCCGTCAAAGGTGTTATATGTTTATGCACTTCATCTTGTCAAAAGACTTAGACAGATCTTATGTAGATAGTGTGGCGTGTAATTTTGTAACGGTGTTGCAAGAGAAAGAAATGTAATTTTAAGTTTCATTTTCTTGTGAAAGAATTCAATTTACAAGGACCTGTTTAGACTTTACACACTGACAATGTAAATATTACAGAAATTATAGAGCTGCCCCCTTTTTGTGAGGACTTATTCATTTGAGCCCCAGTACTCTTGGAAATTTCTACAAGTCACTACTCTATTACATTATAACATATTGCGTTACATTTGGATGGCCAGATAATGCAGTTGTACCGCAAGCTTTGATTTCCTTAGTGCACTGAAAAAACTATGAGAATGGTCTGGCCGGTGATCAAGCCTGAATTTGCGACCTGTCAACAGACCGACAGAGAAATAGAGTGATAACAGCATTTACAGACCATAAAGAAGTGCAAGAGAAAAATCAGGACGCTTGTGTTTTAGACTTCCACTCTCATTTTGCTACTCAAACATGCCTTATAATTTAACAGCAATTGGTTGAATTTCAAACTACGTTATTGAAACCAAAAGCATATTCTTTTTATCTTATCCCAAGTCTAGATTATAATCAAAGTCCAATTCATTCATTCGAAACTCAAAGCAGGAAGGTAATCATCCTACACTGAAGACTAGTTACAATGACGAGCTAAGTTTCTCCTCGGCAATAGTTTAACAAAGGTTAAGAATCACTGTCAAACTCAAATTAGCGAGAGATACAACCCTGGAGATCTTGGTGTCTTACACTCGTCTCTCAATGAACCTTGTGAAGCCCTAAGTCCGGTTCAGTAGAACCCAGGGTTCCAGATTGCTTCCTTCTGCATTGGTATCCATCACTTCAACCTCTTCACTTGAGTCGGTATCATTTCCACTTCCTTCTGCATTTGCATTGTTCCTCTGTTCTGCTGCCTCATTCAACTCATTGATTTTCGTTTCTACAGCTTCAATAAGCTTATCTGTGGCAACTTCTATTATCCTCACTAGCATGTAGTGTCCCACACGTATTAACAGCCTACAAACGTGTTTCAGAATGACATTGGCAGTTGAAGGAGTGGAAAGTGTTTGATCAGTAGGACAGTTTGGAGCTGAATGAGTGGCATGTCTTGGATCGGTCGACCATGAAGGAGCTGAACTTGGATTAGACGGACATTCAGGAGCCGAAGGAGTGGGTCTTGGAGCAGTTGTCCATAGCAGAGTGGAAGGAGTCGCAGGTCTTGGATTACTCGGCCATTCAGGAGCCGAAGGAGTGGGTATTGGATCTGTTGGCCAGTCTGGAGCTGAAGGAGTTGATATATTTGGAGCTGAAGTAGTGGCAGAATTCTGACCAGCTTGCCTTTCTGGACTGTCAACACTGTCTTCAGGTACAGACCGAGAATTTTGATCCAAATACTGTGATTTCCCTATTCCATACAGTGGAATCAGTTTGTTCTCCCGTATCACAGCATTACAAACAGGACAACGACACCTCTTGGTATCATGTCTTGGGTTATGAAGCCATGTATATATACAAGACTTGCAGTAAAGGTGACCACAAGGTGTTACAATTGGATCGTTATCAGCAGATTCAAAGCAAATGTTGCACGTGAAACCACAACCACCATCACCCCCATCCATGAGCTTCAAAGTCCTAAAACCCGCCAATTATAAATCACAAGGTCCAAAAATCCTAAAGCGAAAATGAAATGGTATTTTCTATGAAGCCATAAGTCAGTAATAGGCTAATAGCTATATTTAAATTCTGCAACATCATATGATAGGAATAAATATTTTGAAGGGAGTTTCGTATACGAGAAATACAAACAGAGAAAGCTACAGCAAATTTTCTAAGAAGAAGCAAGATACTATAAACACATCCACACTTCCTTGAACAACCCTCTCTTTGATGCTCTGCCATCTTCACAAACGGGTATTAGGCTTATAGAAAATATATAATATAGAGAAAAAAGAGCACAAGTTCACCACGAGATTTTACAAAGACTTTTGTCAAACGATAAGAACCTCCATCCACTTTTCCAAGTTCCTAAAGCAAGATACTATAAACACAATGCCAAAGCAGTCTAATTAGGTTCAGACATGATACTAGAGTAACAAGACAATTATCATCAACTCCATCCAGCTAAATACCTCATCCTATCACATTACTAATACGAGGAGAATGGCTGGTCATACTGCCTGCTAAGTCCTTTCTATAACACACACTTGCTATATTCGAACAACAAAACAATATGCTTCTTGTTTCGCAATGATCATGAACTAATAACCATATCAAACATTATAAGTGTTTGATCCATTCAGCCATATCTCATCAAATTGACAACAATCAATTCTTCAAACTTGGACAAAATGGTCAAATAGTAGACAAAGAACAATTGAGATTAGTCCCCAGATAAAAATCAGGGCTGAAGAAGTTAGCTTTGGAATCAGATGGCACCAAAAAGGCTCACCAAATAGTTTGTTTCCAATTGTTTCAACAATTACCCTTCTTTCCCTGCACAATCACACAATAAACGATGACATTTTGAGAAAGCAAAGAAGGTAACTTGAATCAAGAGAAAGAGTTCAGGCATGAAATTGAACCCAGAATTTGTGTGAAGTTAAACCCACAAGTATGTGAGAGCAAAGTGTAAGAGAATCCTTACCGAGATTTTGGAACCCACGAGCGGTTGCTCCTTGGTCGATCAGAAGCCGCGTATAGAGAGAGAGAGAGAGGAAAACAAAGAGATTTCTATTTTTCTAGCTTTACTTGGTCTTCGTGGACTCAATTTCCGTGCTTTTTACTTTTTACTGCACTGTAATTTTGTGGGATTGCTCTCCAAGCATATTTCTTTGTTTTTTTTTTTTAATGTTTTCTCCAAGCAATTTTTTTTGGATCAGAGTGTTCTCCAAGGAAATTATGCTTACGTCCAAACTCCAAAGAATTGGTGGACAATCTCTTTGTCTACTAATTAATCAAGTCCATTAATCAACGTAGAATAATAATCACATAGTATATCCCCCTCTAAGGATCTAAATAAGATTACAAATGCTACTGGAAAACCTACATGAACCTTTTAGTCTAATATCAAAGATAGCTTTAGAAATCTGTTTGGAGGGGATAATTTCAAGTTTGCTTGTGTGCTCCACCTATGAATTGCCAAGCTTGAATAAAAACTTCCACACATTGTTGTCCGCACTTCTGCTAGCTTCCTCACTCAACTCTGTTCTATTCCTTACTTCTGCTTCCTTGCTAATTGGTCTGCTTCTCTTTTGCGGTGGAGTATTAATATTGGCAATGTGCTTTGCCGAAACAAAGAATAATCCGACTACCATGCAGTGCGCTATGCCTTTCAACACCCGATGAGAAAAACGGTTCATCCGATGACGGCTAGTGTTCTCACGGTGAACATGAGGCCTATCTGGAATCTGATCAAGATGGGACGTCGTCGCAGACGTCATTGTTCTTGGATCCGAATTGTGTGATCTACTAGTTCCATAAAGAGGAATCAATCTCTTCTGCACTATAGCCGCATTACAAACTGGGCAGAGGCACTTTTTGGCTCTAGATGAGCAAAACTGAAGCCATTTGTACAGACAAGGCCAACAGTAAAGGTGTCCACATGGTGTTACAACTGGTTCTTGGCAAGCTGGTTTAAAACAAATGCTGCATGTTAAGCAACACACATTGTGGCCTTCCTGACTGGAATTGTATTTTGAAACATCCTCACTCTTTATATCCATTTCGTCCATCACCTGCAAACCCGAAATTTATCGACTGTTTCGTTATGTTATCATCAATGACTTAACAGATCCAATAATATAGTAAAAACATATGATGCGGGAAGCGTGAACACGATAGTAGGAGGCTATAGAATGAGTGCTTATATAGGCATCCATACCTAACACAAATATAATCAAACACATAATTCTAATAATCCAATTAAATTGAAAAGGAAAAAAATAATCCTAAATAAAATAAGAATCCTAACGAAAACAAAACTAGCTTAAAAATAATAGATAGCAAATCAAATAATTAAGACGACATATTTGGCACCAAGACGACATCAGCATATTCCGATTGGAGTTATATATTCAAGAAGGAAACGCTGCCGATTGGATTTCCACTGAATATATATACGTTTTGCTCTATTTATTGGAAGCCCTAATTTTCGTATTCAGTATATCTAGGGTTCATCTTTATTTGTGCTATTTGGCATATGTAATTTACAGGTATCGATTTACTTTTCCACCTTCTAATTCGTTGGCTAGGGCAATCTTGAGCTAATTTACTCCATGTGAACTGAAATAGTACAAAATATTTGCATTTTTCGAATTCGTGTGTCTGAAGACATGTATTGGATGGATAAAAACCTTGTTCGGAATTGGTTTCTGCTTGAATTAAACTTGTGCGGAGGGATATTTTACTTTTGGCATATGCCCTGTAGGTTAGAATTGAGGAAGAATTTGAATATGTAAATGCACAGTATAATCAACTTCATAAAAATCTCAGTTGCAGCTAGCCAAAAATACACTTTGGGTTAAAGAAACAAACAATAATATCTCCATAATGCTAGGTGAACTACTTTTTGGTATCACACCCACTTCGAGTTCACTTTATGTGTCAGTTTATGTGGCACATTTACGTTATTTAATGAAACACTCTGATTGGATGGTAACACGTTATGTATATGTCACATAGGCTGACGCGAACTCTGGGTGAAATGTCAAAATGTCGTTTATCTAGCATTATTCTTTTTCATTACTCTTCTTTGTCCGAACACAAAACTTGTTATCTTCTTCATCCCCAAGTTCTGAAATAACGACCACCCAAAGTTGGTTACATCTCAGAGTCTGATCGCCCTAAAACTCCACAATGCCACTGCTTCACTCTCTCTCCCTCCTCCCAACTCCATCGTCATCCTCCTCATCATCATCCTTAATCTCTTCTCCGCATCCAAATCCAAATCCTCACTTCATCAAGTTCCGAACTTCCTACCGCGAAAACCTCCGCTACCTCAAAACCCTCCGCATCATCCCACCCGACACAAAACCCAACAAGCTCCCCCTCCCCGACGCCGCCGACCACCTCCTCTCCACCGTCAACTTCCTCAAGTCCAAAGGCTTCTCCGACCCCGACTTCCAAAGACTCGCCTTCCTCTCCCCCAACCTCTTCTCCTCCAACTTTGACCCCACCGACGTCGCCCCCGTCTTCGACTTCTTAGCCGACGAGCTCTCCGCCTCGCCCGAACAGTCCTGCGGCCTCATCCTCCGCTGCCCCGACCTCCTCTTCTCCGACGTCGAGTTCTGCCTTCGTCCGACGCTGCATTTCCTAAGAGAGGTAGGAGTCGAGAAGCTGAGCACTCCGACGAACTTGAACGCGCATTTGTTGAACACAAGAGTGGAGAAGCTGAGAGCGAAGGTGAGGTTCCTAAGGAGCTTAGGGTTTTCGTATGAGGAGGCGGGGAAGGTGTGCGAGAGGCTGCCGGCGATATTTGGGTACAGCGTGGAGGGGAATCTGAGGCCAAAGTACGAGTATTTGGTGGACGACATGGAGAGGAGTTTGGAGGAGTTGAAGAAGTTTCCGCAGTATTTTGGGTTCAGTTTGGAGAGGAAAATAGCGCCAAGGCATTTGCATTTGAAGGAGAGGAATGTGAGGATTCCTTTGAATAGGATGTTGTTGTGGAGTGACGAGAGGTTTTATGCAAAATGGAAATAATCAATCAATGAATTTGTATACGAAGCCACTTTTAAAATCATCGCACTTGATCATCTCTAGCATACTTGAAAGGTGAGAACTCTCTTCATAACTTACCAAAAGATGTCGAGCTATTAGAAATGTAAGAGACTAGATTCGAGATTTCCATATGGTACTCCTTGACCAGATGCAACAGAAAAAAAAAAAACTACGAACTAAACACAGAAATTTGCAACGAGTTTCATCAGTCAAGACTCAAGAGGTTGTGTATTTGACAAAAAGGCAGAGAAGAGTGAGAAAACTCTTTCATACAATCAGTTGGGAGACTTCCTCTTGTTCTTTAGAATTGGTTTAATTGATATTGAAACAGCAGTAAGCTTTAGATGCAGGTAGAACACTAGAATAGGATAAACTTTCATACTGCATATCGGTAAGACTCGTAACATTTCACTTACCAACGTCCACATGCACCCTTGTAAAATATAGCGAGTAATGCAACAACGGTTTTGGAACAAACTCAACCATTGTAATAGCATGGATCAGACTACTGAGCTTAAGCAATCCATGAAGGTTACAAGCGGGAGACATTTTGTTGAATGCTTAATTCATTCTATTTGCTACTCATCAACAATTTTCAATGGTACAATTTGAGGCCCTGAAACACGTTTCGAATGCTACAATTAACGTCCTAGTAACAGATTTTCTCACATATTCTAACAGTCACAGAAAAGCCTCTGGTTTGTCAAAAGTGAGACCCTCAACCATTGCTTTCTTTTCGCTATACCAATTGTGATGTACATATTCAAAATTTCAAATCAATTCAGCATGGATTCTACAGTCCAATCAGCATCTTCCACCTGAAGATAAACGATTCCTATTCCTGTGTGTAGTCATCAAAACAATTAAACTTCTTCCACTGTAAAACACACACAGCGGCTAGTTTTTATGTCCCCGCTTTCACAGCCCAGAAATGACGCTTACCGGGACTCGTAATTCAGCTCTGTTTTGTTAACACTTCAATGTCAGCCCCAACTTCAGCAATCTTTGTCTCTTTAGAAGCCTTTGCACTTTTAGCAATATTCTCAACATCAAAGTCGATAGCTATCTGTTTTACTGATCCTTCGAGCATCTGTATTAGAGAAATGCCAAGACAGTATACAATCAGTGCCACCAAGCTTATAAACTGATCCATCAAATTTTTTTTCAAGGTACGAAGTAACACAGGTACGAACAAATGCATTGAGACTGCCTTAAGTCATTCGGATAAAATAAGTGACAATTATTTCATGGATAAAGAAAACGATCAAAGCCTAATTGGTAAAATGTACTGGGGTATAATCATATATAGAAGAGCAGAAGACAGATGTTGACCACTTATTTAAAACAGAACCAATCATCCCAAATTAAGAAGTATTCAAAACATACCAGTGATCCAATCGCAACTAAAGCCCGGAATTTTGCATCAACTTCAAGATTTTCCTCCTCGGCAATCTGCAGATAACCATAAATTTATTGTCATGACTCATTAAACTCATGATTCGAGATCTCAAACTCTTTATTTAAAAAAATTGATCATCTACTCAGTCTGAAAAAAGAGCAGGTGGGAGACATGAAAAAATAAATTGTACATTTGAAGGCAAGTAAGACGGTAGACTGATAAGATAATATCTTATACCTGAAGTGCAGCTGAAAGAACCTGTGACTGACCTTCCCGGTCCTTGTTATCAATCAACAAAACAGCATAACTGTAGAACTCAAAGCAGAAAGCTTAAGGGTCAATTTCAAACTAAACCAGTTACAATACAGCATTACCGTTGGACTTTAGCACGCATTTTGAGAGAATGTAATTAGTGCATTAAAGTTCAATAAAACCAGTGATCCAATGTCACCAATATCCTTTGCACCCATACAGAGAATGAATATTTTCAACTGTTATGGACTTATGGATATAAATAAGAACTGCCTTTGCATATTCATAGAGAAACACATTCAACGTCAAAACTATTCAAACTTTTTTTTCTGCCCAAGACACAGCTATTCATATAACAGCTCCAATCGAAACGCTAATATGCAATGAAAATTGATCTCCTAGAAATAATTCCAAATCAAGGAAACAAGCCCAACCCTTTCCTTATACTCATGGTGGGAGGACAGAATGAGAATGCAGTCAACAGAAAACTTACTTGAGTATCAGTGTTGCATATGATAACTGCAAATTCTTATTTGGAGATGAATAACAGCTGGAATACACATCTAGAATCTGCAAATCATTTAAGAAATAAAGTTACTTAACAAAAGAAAAATAACTGAAATCATCTAAAGGTAGTAAGGTACCAACTAATTTTCAAACTGATACTGTTTAAAAGGAATAAAAAAAACTACATGGAACTTTTGCACTCAGCAAATAGGACATTAAAATCATTTAATGCAGGCAAATAAGTGCTACAAAAAATATTGTTACGCCTACAACCTTAATGGTACTAAATAATTTAGAAGGCTAACCTCACTGCGATGCAGTTGTAACCAGTTGTGGAAGCTTGAGTCCTTGAAAAGGTTTGTAACAACACGAACACTTGTTAAGAGGTTTGCGGGAACAGAATGATTCATTGAGGCATTTTTTATCATTTCCCATAGTAGATCTGGTTAGTGTAAAAAACAAGTGAAAAAATCAGATCTGAAATTAGAGCAGTAAAATTCAAATTTGTATCAATTTCTCTAACTAATAAGTTCAATAAGATTAGTGCTTGGAGATGGAACATCTGTAACTTCAGTACACATTTAGCAAACCCCACAATAAACTTTCAATAAAAGCACAGCATGGTATATCTCTAACTGCGGTACCATTTTCAGCTCTAACATGCTGTTGAACAACACTTGCTCCGTCAGGGTGTAGGACAATCATCCTCAAGGTATCGATCACTGCAGATGGTACCAGAAAGTAAGTGAATGCATATCTGAAAAAATGTAAGAAATGTGGAAACAAAATGGACACACTATGGTACAATAGTTGTGAGTAGTGAGGTTATTAGTTTTAAAAAGTGTTTTAATCTGTTATGGTACCAAATTCCCAACAAATTAACACTCCAATCAACTCTCAATGAATCATACAGCATAGAAGTCATAGCTTCACAAAAATTGTAAGAAATGCCACGTATACTATGACTTCTTCTATCCATATGGAGCACTCTAATGAATCATACAGCAACTTTTATTAATTGCCACGAAATACAAACAGGTAAGGAGCACTCTAATATTACATGCACTGATATCACAAAAGGCACATAATGACTCTTATTACCAGGTCTCCAAATGGATACATCATAAGTAGTTGCAGACTCGGATATGACATGTCCAAATTCACAAACAGATTAAAACACTTTTTAAAACTAATAACCTCACTACTCACAACTTTGCACTAAGATTGTATTTGAATACATGTTTAATTATATGCCAGTGCACCTAACATTTAATATCATTCTGTTTCCATTGTCTATACTATACCAATCTGAACCTTTGCTATACAGCATAAGGCAAGTAATCCACCTAAATTGCTGATAGCGTACACAAAATGTAGTGATCAGCTGATGGAGTTCAGTATAACAGCCAACACACAATCAACCAAACCCAACTCAAACAGTTGTAATTGGAGATTGATACTCAGCATTTTATCATCCATATACTGCTTTTCGTAAGAAATGATTTCTAGAACTGTGCAAATTTTAAACACCCTTTTGAAACCTTCTACCAACAATGAGAGAATGTAATTGTGCATCCTTCAGTATCTGATTGAACAGCAGAGATAAATTACATTACCCCTACCCAAAAATTGGCATGAACACTAAAATGTCAAAGGTCGTGCTCACCTGGAAATAACATTGCAACTGGCCATGATTTTAACAATCTCAGCAACAAAGCAATGTCACTTTCGGCCAATTTACTAGAATGATAATGTGATGTGTCCTTCAGTACTTTAACAATAGCACCCAGCCTGGAAACCTCAACTTCGTTCAAAGACAAGTTGCTCTTTTCCTTCAAGATTACCAAAACAATCATTAGACACACAGATATATATAGGGGAATTCTCAGGTGCGGATTCGCCGTTTGCGGCCGCCGCGGATGGTGCCGGCCCGCTCTCCCCCTCCCCGCGCTCCTTCCCTCCCAGCTGGAGCTCCAGCGCCGGCCCCCAGCGGCCGGAAATCCAGAAATTTGCTGCCCAGAAACTTGCAAATTCTGGAATTCCGGCCGCCGTGGGCCGGCGCTGGAGCTCCAGCTGGGAGGGAAGGAGCGCGGGGAGGGGGGGAGCGGGCCGGCACCATCCGTGCCGTCGTGGGCTCACTGCCGGCGGCCGCAAACGGCGAATCCGCACGGTGCGGACGTCCGTAGCAAAGACGGACTGTGTATATATATATATATATATATATATATAGAGAGAGTTTTTCAGATGCGGACGTCCGCACCGTGCGGATGTCGCGTATCCGGCCACCGGCGAGGCGGCGCCGGCGTATCCGGCGAGTGGGCTGTGCTCGCCCCGGCCCGGCGACCCTGTCTGTGCCGGCCCGAGCTCCATCGCCGGCCGGCAGCCGGCCGGAATCTGGAAAAAACCAGAAAAATGACAAGTACTGTTCATTTTTCTGGTTTTTTCCAGATCCCGGCCGGCTGCCGGCCGGCGATGGAGCTCGGGCCGGCACAGAAAGGGTCGCCGGGCCGGGGCGAGCACAGCCCACTCGCCGGATACGCCGCATCCGCACGGTGAACAGTGCGTGCGGACGTCCGTAGCCGAGAAGCACTGTATATATATATATATATATATGAACAGAAATCATAAATTTCAGTTCATGCCGCTCCATCAATCAAGAACAAAAAAATGCTGCAGGTGAGGTTGGGTAGCCGGAGAAGAAATTAAAATTAATTTGGCTCTATGTTAAGGGTGTTGTTATCAAGACACCCAACAAGTCAATCTACGTCTCGTCTCATTTTTACCAAGCTGTCCATAATAGCCAGGATAACATTAGATCATAAGTTAGGTTGAATTTTTTTTAATTAAAAAATTTATTTAAAAAAAAATTGAGGGGCTTCAGATTTATCATGTGTTAATAACACTTCCCTAAATTTAACTTACATATGACTGCTAATAACTTGCACATTGCTATTAGTTACTCAACAGCCTATCATGCGTGGTGAAGAAATTAGATGAAAAAAAATCCACTTTGTAAACAAGTTGTAGAGGGAAGACAATTTCTACTACAGTAATAAGTAATGCTGCAAATACACGCCAAAACAATTAAGCAGCAGTAGGGGCTCCATGGTTTCTATGAAATTCATGATCAGGAACTATATCAGCAGGGTCCAAAAACTAAAGCATCCCTTTCTGCCACCAGAGAGGACCAGTTCCATGTAGTGATGCTGGCTGTTAAACTAAAATTAGCATATCACAAGTGGTCATACATAGGAGCTTTATATGAACCTAGCCAGTTGTCAGATGCTCATCAGAATGCACGAGAAATGGGTGATCAGACCCAAAGAAGTTTCAAATTTTAAGAATGGCAACAAGTCAGGTAGTTGGACAATACTTCTTCTACAAGTCTAATGATCTGTGCAAAACAATATATAACAATATATTTGGCTAGACAGGGTCGACGTAGCTTAGTATATCTGAGCATGCCAAAATAAGAATTTTTAATGTTGACAAAGAAGTATAACCACAAGGGTGACAAATCTTATCAAAAGAGTACTTTCAAGATCACAAGCTCAGTCCACTACAGATGTGTATTTGTACAAACGAATAAAAAAAATTAAAAGTGTGACAACGGTCTCTTAGATGTTGATAAAGAACAGACCTGGTCGGACAGTAGATTATTATTGAACTCCGTAATCTTCTTGAGAATCCCATCAAACTGAGCCACGTCAAAAACAAGCATTCCTTTCTGAAATAGAAGCATCCAAGGCAAACGGTGCTTTTAGTAACAAAATAAGTATTAAAGTTTCTTTACAGACGTGAAGTTTATTAAGAAATTGGACACACCCCCATGAATTGCAAACCTAGCAAAGGAAAAAGAAAATTCTGACAATGAAATGTTGATGTTCAAGTATAACTGTGAATCTGTGACAATTAGTTCTTGCTTCTTAAGTATAAAAGAACCAAACTAAGCTCTGATAAGGTATTGACACTTAACTGAAACGAGCTACCGAAGAGTAAACAACAAATGCTATTGTCCAATATCAATAAGTTCAAAATCACAACTGTTAACTCGACCAACCAAGCCTTATTCTCAATCACATGGATATGTGACCAAACTCAATATGAAAAATTGTGATGATCATAGTTTTAAAATTAGGGAAGCTAAAGGTTTACTTGGTGAGAGGTACTGAGACAGAAAAAACATAATACTTGCATCATTTTGATCAACTTAATACGCAAATGGAAATCTTAAAGATGAGTTAAAAGCTTTAGAATCAAAAATCAAGAGTCCACCTTAGGAATATGTTTGAAAGTAGGTTTTGCAGAAGCAGACTTGCTTGACGATTGTCCTGGCACATAAGCACTAGCTGGAACAAGGAAACAAAAGTAGAAAGAAAAAAAAAAGTAAGTACATAATCGGGTGAAAAGTAAACATATTCCTGTCCAGCATACTTACCCCCAGTGTAGGGATCACGAAATGTTGGATCAAGTGTGAAATCTTTTTGTCCAGTATTTTGGAGGATGAACGCTACCACCTGTTCACGGTAGGAAAGAGGTAGATTCTCCTTTAGAAGCCACTTGTCAGCAGTGGCATACGGATTATCTGCACGCAAACAACTGAATGAATGACTCATATTCTCGCAATGATGTTCTCGAGTCCGATAAAAAGCCATTAAAGGGCTACATAAAAAAATGTCACTTTTCTTTTCCTTCCACGTTATACCAGTACATGAAAATCTTTATTTTACCACCAAATCATAATTTTCACAAGATGACAAACTAGACTTCGTCATTCACTTGTATTTATCCAATTAACTATTTTGGGGACATACATGTTACTGTAACGATTACAGAAATCTGTTTTAAAAGAAAAATTTGCAGGTATCGGTTTTTAACATTTTTTTGTCTTCTCTTGGACTGAATGAATGCTATAAACTATGTAGTCAATTAGATATAAAAGATTCTCTACACTTTTATAGGTAATACATACTGATTAAAATTGAGTAATAAGAACTATTAACAATACGTTTTCAGTCTTTTAAATTTTCCTACATCTACACGTTACAACAGATCAAAGGGTGACACTCTTAAGTAAGAGGTAAGGTCAGATATGATGAGCAGTGATACACGATCCACATATAAGAAACAAAGACAAACAATAAACAATGTAAAATCATTAAAAAATAAAATAAATAAATAAATAAAACAGTGGGGAGAAAGAAAGAAAAAAAAAAAAGAATTATACCTGATCGATTGTAAGGCAGCTTCCGTATAGGCTCACCATCTCCAATGTCGACATCAAACACTAAATAACAAATATGTATATAAATCAAAAGTATTCACAGGAAATGTACATCAAAGTACATGCTGAGAAAGACATAAGATCCTGACCATAATCATATTCACTTCCATCAAGGACAGGGCGCTTCATGCCGTCATCTGGCCCATCAACAACTTCCCCAATCTACATTGAAAGAAATACAGTGTAAGGGGCTCCCAACTTTTAAAGAATTAACAAAAAAGTTTCCAAAAAATGAAAACATCTGCATAAGTAGCACTATTTTCATTTCTTATTTCGGAAGCACATCCGTGAGAGCAATGAATGCATGAAAACAATAGAAGAAGTTCAATAATTAAAGCAACATACGAGTACCATATAAGTGCACTTCAACCTTCAAATAAGCCACCAGACTAAGTAACAGATATGGAATTTAAATTTGATTGATAGTATGGCTTATACAATTGGAATTACACAAATAAGATAACCTCAAAGTGCAGATCTTTAAAGTACAAGTACCTCCTGTTATGTATCAAAACAAGCACTTCAGACTGAGAAAATATACATGTATGCAGACCATGGCTTGTATATTCTTTTCAATTGGAATCTGTGCCTAAGATTGAGTTACAGTTAAACAAAAGAACTTCATATTTTCTTTGCAAGAGTTGCGAATTTAATAGAAAGATAGAAAACACTACAACTAGACAGGTCCACAAATTCCAAAAATAGGTCATGCACCAAACAGGGTCATGACCCAATGATAACTGCTTCAACAATACTCACATGGTACTTTTTGAGAAGACAGATAATTGATCAGAAGGCAAACAGTAAAGGTAGACATAAG
Source organism: Potentilla sterilis (assembly GCA_963682095.1). NCBI lineage: Eukaryota > Viridiplantae > Streptophyta > Magnoliopsida > Rosales > Rosaceae > Potentilla > Potentilla sterilis. Next base: position 44,691,227 of record OY821757.1, on the reverse strand, counting down.
TATTAAAATGAAATTACTTTATCCCACTTCTGTTCTCTGACATTCCATGCGTATGCCACACCATTGTCCCCCTCTCTGACAATTTTAGTCTGGCCATCACTGGTTCCTGATCACTCCATAGAACAACATTAATGCAAGACTTCACTTGTCAAAAAAAAATACAACATTTAAACAGTGTTCTCAGAAGAGTTGCCTGTTGTAACCAATAACATAACAAAATAAGATGTCCGGACCTGGAATCTGTAAAGCCTCTAGCCCAGGTAACTCTTCCAATTTCAATCCTCCAACCCTCTTCCTAAAGAAAAAAAATATAAAGAAGTGTGCAAGGTCTAGAAGATAAAACAATTTAAAACCAACAATAAGAGCATTGTATATTAAAGAACCAATCAAATGCACGGTACACATTTATCCACAGATATGTAAAGAAGTTTGATATCCACAGAAAACAAATGGACGGTGCTAGAATTAAGACTTAAGAGCACCATCCCAAAACGAAGCTTGTTGAATTACAAATCATGAATGTATATTCACAAAAGATATTTGTTTCTTTTTGGTAGACAGAAATCTCCAAAACCACCTTGCTGATTCTTACCATACCATCAGGGGTTTAAAGCGCAGACTAAACTGAATCAGACAATGGACAATGTTGTTCCGCCTAACTCCTCATTGGTATTCACAACAGATACGTATTATTGGAACCAAACCCATTCATCACATTGGACAACACACAAGCTAGCAACCAGAGAAAAGATATTTGAAATACCCAGAAAACAACAAATGGTGTACTTCATATACTTTAAAGAAATTCTTAGTTCTACAAAATACTAGAATATACAGCAGTGGCCAGAAATGGACGAAACACTGAAACCCATATTACAAAGCGTAGCAGGTTCTTACAGTTAACATATGTGAAACAGAAGAGGGCCATACCTGCTAATTTTGTGCTGAGTCAGTTGGGAGAAATATGACTCGAGATCTTGGGCATCAGCAATTTTATCCTGGTTTACTGTCCAGATGCGTACAACTCCGTCAGAACATGCGGTCACAATATCCCCATTGTCCAAGAACTTTGCGTCCCAAACACAACCAGGATGTTCTATGCTCTGGACGCAAACTCCATCTGAAACAACATTATATACCACACTTAAATTGCAGCTCAGGCCTTGAATCACCACTTCTTTCAAAGACCTAATTACAAAACTATAAAACTATCTGCTACTTTCAAGATTGTAACTTTCAGTGGCAAACAGGTATTAAAAAATATATATCAACGTGCAAGAAACTGTGGACTAACTGAGTATTTTTTTTTAAGATTCCATTTCACTTTCCCCACCAAACTCCAAACAAGAATTGCTCATGCTATTACCAATAAAAGTCCAATAAAATCAAAATGCTCACAAACCATTTTCATCTACAAGAGTACTGATGGGTCACCATGAAGAAATATAACAAAAATTACTGCAACTTCCTGATAGTAGGTAAAAGGGTAGTTTGTTTTTCTGATGTATGAATATAAAAGAGTTTTGTTTTTGCTCACTATATTTCCTAGGGAACTTAAGGGACTTTGCCTAAATGACAGGAAAAGGCCCTTGTATTTGAGTTATCACTAGGCAGTTAAAAATTCTACTACACAACCCAACAAGGGCCAGATAAAACAATACCATGAGATAATAGAACAAACAGAAAAGATAGGTTAAAACCCACATGGTTTCTACACATAAGCAAAAATCAGAAGCTCACCTTTCCATATCTTGGCAAAACAATCTTCGCTACTACTGACTATTAGTCCAGATGCATGTGAATCAACTGAATAGACAATGGAAGTATGACCAACCATCTCCATTAAAACTTCACCAGTTAGAGCCCACAACCTGATAGTACTGCAGCGGCCAAAGAAAATTTTAAAATCAGGAACAGCTATGTTTAATATAGTTAACTGAAATAAAAAAGTGGAAAACAAAATACATTAAAGTACAACCAGTATATAGAGCTTTGGTAACGATGCAGTTAAAGTTCAAAACAATCTAACAAATAGAACTGATCCAAAGAAAAATTTTAAGATCAGGAAGACCTCTCTTCAATAAAGATGACTGAAACATAATGCATTAAGGTACAACCAGCACATAAAACCTTTGCTAGCAACACATTCAAATTTCAAAATCTTCTCAACTAAGTGATACCACAAGAGAGATGGCTTAGAGTGAAAGTTGATAGAATTAAGTGGTCTACCTTTTTGGCTTTCCCTTAGAAGTTAAACATATGTCAAGCATTCAACATGTTTGTACATTTTATTGATTATCAACCAGTTCAAGAGAGTGAAAAGGTACATACATAAACCAGGTTGCGTGTAAGTGTGTTTTTCAGTATGTGTATGTATCTTCATAAAACTAAAGAACCATCTTGAGAGTAAGCTGAATATGCATACATACACTAAAGCAGCCTTTACAGCTTTCTCAACTATGAATTCTATGAGCCGAGAATAAAGTTATTCCGTATTGGATTTGTATCTTCGTTCACATTTTCCTTTTCATTGAATGAATTCTTTTCTTTCGATGGCACTAAATTGACCCACCCACTCATCCTCTGTCAACTCCTAGATAATGCATCTAGAATTATGCTAAGTACAGAACCAGTAATGCATACAAAACAAAATTTAAAACGTATATAAGCTCACCCATCATGAGAAGCAGAAAGAACTCCCAATCCAGACATCATTGCCAAGCCTCTAACGGTATCTGCAAAATGGACGAGTAAACGCATAATTTGCAAATCCTTTTTTCTAACAGTCGATTCTATGCATTTGTATTAATATCAAAAAGCGACCATATATGTATATATATATATATAAAAGAAACAAAAATAAAGAGATACACTTTAGCGAGCCATTAGAGCAAGCTGCACTCGTTTTCCTGTCCTATTTGTAGCAATCAGAAATTAAATTGACGCATAACAAACCAGTCTATTTATCTTAGTTCAAACAACAATGTAGGAGTAGCAACGCCACCATCACTGTTATTCAAAATATGAAAAATAATATCAGAACATAGCAGAACAGAAGATATTTACCTGTATGCCCAACAAACGTGTGAGTGCATGTAGTTCCTCTCCAAAGTTTTAGAGTAGTATCACTTGAACCTGGATAAAGACTATACAGTCAGCATTTAAGAATTTGTAGGAAAAAATGGATCTATGCATTTGAATCTCATGTAGAATGTGATGGCTCCTAAGAGTTCCAAGTTTGAAATAATGTGCTTTGAACCAATTTCATGAAAACAGATGCAAATGGCATCAAATTAAGGACCAGAAGCCAGAAAACAATGAATAATAGAAAAGGAGGTCCACAAATTTAGTTTTCCGCCACTTTAGGATTTAAAAACAAACATATATATGTGTGTGTGTATCGTTCAAGAAGTTATAACCATACCTGTGACAAGCTCGCCAGAAGGAAGCTTTATAACCGCTTGGATTGCTGCCTTATGAGCCTCCCATGATTCCACCGGTTTGCCATTCCTCCACCTTTTTAAAGTACTATTGAAAAGACACCAAATCAAAATCATCAATCTATAGCATAAGAAGCGCATAATACCTTATGACTCCCTAAGCGAATCAACTATCCGTGTGCCCTAGAGCTAGTCAATAGTAAGTCAACCATCACATAAGCACACCCTAACAAAACAACACCAATTACTTCCGCCAAAAGAAGTAACATTAGCCAGATTCACTTAACCATTTCAGCTAGGCACTCGGAAGCGAAATCATTTTCTTGCACAAACAATCAATACTTCACCGAATCAACAATAATAAGGTTTAACAATTCAACCAATTCATACAGCAAACTTTTAATATGATCAAAAATCCAAACACTCACTTATCCCCAGAGGAAGAAACAATGTCACCATCATCGAAAGCGATACCGGTGACCTGCAACTGATGCCCCTTGAGAGCCTGCACCTTCTCCCCAGTCTTCAAGTCCCACACCAGAACCATAGTGTCCATGCCGCCAGAGACAACTCTCCCTTCCGGAAACTCCTCACTGGGCTCAATCCACACCACCGGGCCCACGAAGCTCGTGTGGCCCAGCAGAATCTTCTCCGGCGCGTACCGGCGTTCATCGGAAGGATCCACCGACCATAACCTAACGGTCCGATCACGTGAAGAAGTAGCTATACCGGCATTGCCGCACACGCAGATTCCACGGACCTAAAAAATCGAATTAGTCTAGGTCATCTGTACAATTTCAATTCTAGAGTATTCGATTGTTCTTGGAAGTTCTAGAAGAGTAGAGAATTGTAGAAAGGAAATTGAGAGGGGGACAGATCTTACGTCATCTTCGTGGCCGCGGAGCTCGCAGCGGAGTTGGTAGTCTTTGAAATCGATATCCATGGCCATGGGAGAGAGCGAGGGTTTTGGTTTTTGAGTGATCAGAGCAGAAGTGGGTTTTTAGTAATATGGAGAATTGTGAGGAGAAGAAACAAGAAGACTATAGTGTGGCTTAAGGAGTTGGGAAGGCATCAACACGCACCTGCTTGTTGGGCAAGTTCTCTTGTGCACTCAGTTTCGCACGACGTGCCGTTTATTAAATCTATTTTTTTATTTTTTTATTCTATTTTTTCTGCAAGGATTCTCGTTGTAATAAGAAGTCTTTGGTTCAAAACTCAGCTTGTGAAAAACTTGATTTCTTAGGAAGCTTCGGGGTCGGAAACCGGAGTGGTAGTTCACCCAACTACCATTTTTTGTATAAAATAAAAAACAAAAAATCAAAAAAAAGTTTGGAGAGGGAAAGCTCCATGTCGAAATTGGGTCACGAGAGTTGTGTTTCCCTCGGTTGGTCTCGCTAGGGTTTTCCTTTTGGTTTTGCTCGGAGGACAAGTGACGATGGAGGATTATGGATACGACGTGGATATCAAACCCTACACCCGGACCTGACCGTCCTGACAGATTCTATGAGAATTTCCGATGATGGCACCTTCCTTTATTCTCGTCTTCTGTGTCTTCAAATTTGTGCCTTTTGATCTTACAGGCTTAGAGCACGTAAAATTTTGTTCGGAAAATAAAATCATAATACATAATTACCCAAAACTACAATTTTGTGGTGATATTTACCAGTAGCAAGACCTAACTTTTTTATACTATCAGCAGGGAATTAACAGTTAAAGATTGTTAACTCATCCACTATTTAATGACATAATTAACCTTGTAAATCCATAAATTCCAACCCATGACATCTTATATATTACCCAGACCTCACCCTCCTTCTCTCTCCTCTCTCTCTCTCCGCCCTCTCCCTCTCTCTCTCCCTCTCCGCCTTCTCCCCCGTCGACAGCCCCCTCCTCGACTGCAGCTCCACCACCGCCTCCACCCTCCACGACGGCCGCCGCTTCGTCCCTGACTCCCCCACCTCACCGCCTCGCTCAATCCCCCTCCAAAATCCTAATTCGAGCTTGATCTGGATGACGTTGACCAACACGAGCATGAGGAAGACGCAGCCGACGACGGAGCCGAGGCCGGAGACGAGCATGCCTCCTCGACTGCCACTACACCAAAAAGTGCATCATACCACGGAAAAAAAACCATTGTCTGAATTGCCTCGATACCGTTGTGTATACGAGCGCTGTCTGATAAAAATGAGACAACCAAGTTTTTCACCGTTGTGTGAGTATCGACAGAATTCTGGAAGCTGCTCGGCAGCTGCCGAGAAGCTGTCGAGCGGCTATCAGGTTTTCTGTCGAGAATCACACAACGGTGCAACAATATGTTGTGTGAAATTTCGGTCACATAACGGTGGAAAACTGTTGTGTGATATGTTATTCATATAACGTAATTTTTCTCTCTATCATGTTGTGTGATATGTTATTCATACAACGTAACTATTTCCATATCCCACTGTGTGATTATTCAATCACAAAACGTTGCATCAAAATTTCAATTTGTTGTATGATCATTGATTCAAACAAGGTTCAATTATGTATTCAGACAATGTTGGATTGTCATATAACTCGTGTTGTGTGATTATTGTATTCAAACAACGTTAGATTGTCAGATAACCGAAATCATCCATATCATTGTCATAACCTTAATCCGGACATAAAAAACATGCCCATTATCCAAACAGCCATTTAAACATAAACAAAGCATTCTAATACATATCCATCAACTTGGCACATCAAAAGCTTATACAGATAGTTTATAACTGTATCAAAAACATGCCGAGATCCCATAGAATATTCAATTGAAGATGCAAATATCATAGAATGTAATGTTGCCATACCGAGATCCAATACTTGGAACTTGATGTTGTTATTCTGCAGGATTCAAATACAATTTAGCTACCATCTACATCAAATTTGTACAAAATTTCAAAACCAGGAAAGTCGGAAAAATCAAACTAAACCGAGAAAGAATACAAAACAAAAAATCACTTACTATATCAAAATCACTAAAACTCAAAATCAACTCAACTAAAACTCAAAATCAACATATATACACATATACGTACCTATATATAGCTCCACAATGTAAGAGAGGACGGATTTCAACAATACCCACAGATTTTTCACTCTTTCTCCCGTTTTTTTTTCGTTTTTTTTTAAATGAGCAGCTTCTGTCCAGATCTGAAAATATAAAGACTTATAGCCGACGAAAATTCCAATTTCGTCGGCCAAACTTTCAAAAGTTTTCGTCGGCTATACTTTAAGAGAACAGGCGACGAAAATTTTAACTCGTCGGTCATTCTAGGGGTATAGCCGACGAAAAATATTTTTTAGGGACGAAATAAAAAATCGTCGGCCATTCTTGTGGAATAGCCGACGATTTTTTATTTTTAGCGATGAAATAAAAAATCGTCGGCCATTCTTGGGAATAGCCGACGAAAATAGTATGTCGTCGGACGTTTTTTTTTTTCATCGGTAATGGGCTTTTTTCTGGTAGTGATTGTGTTATGCCTATATTATCCTTCATAATAAATAAAATTACATAAAACGATTATCATATTAAAAAAAAAAAAACTCTAAACAAAATGAAAGAATGTAGTTATAAACACACTTCCACATTTTCTTCTATTCACCAATAACACGTGCATCGCATATGTACAAAGCTGATATATGTGAATTTCGCCATAAATCTTCCTTCCAACATTAACTTGGTCAACCCAAATTGTTTTTCACCATCCTTGATTTGATTGACAAAATTAACCATATCTATAGGAATCGGCTTAATGAGTGTATTAACTCCAACAAAGTCAATAAATTGATGTTTACTATCTTGCCACAATATTGACTTGATTGTGCATCTATTCTCCTCTTCATCTTTGTCTCTTTTCTTACCATATATGAGGTCACCTCCCTTTGAACGAATTTGGCCAATTTGTCTTTCACTACTCACCCAAAAATCCTTTATTCCATAAGATGACTCTTCACAATTATCAGCAATTGAACACAAACATTTTTACATTGGTCTTCAACACCACAGTCACATAATTCATCGCAATCTTATTTTAACGGTTCATCAAAATTCACAAGACTATTTTTTTTTTTTAGATGTAATTCTTCAACAAATGAAAAATTAAAAATAGTAGATTACAACCGGAATAATTGAAACTACTATGTCCCTCTTAATTGACTCACACAACAAAGCGCACATATGAACAAGACCAATGCATATCTCCCCGTCGGAACCATCACCATCTTGGTAGAAAGTTTCAATGTGATCAACACATTGATAATAGGTGGTAACGTTTCTCTCCCCGTCGGAACTCTTACGACCCCGTCAAGTGAGATTCGATGCGATCGATACGTACCTGAAGTTACTTAAGCATTTTTTAAATTTCAGCCATGTCATTGTTGACGTCACGACTCTCCCTTTTGAAACCTCCACTTCTTCGCCCGATCTAAGACATGGAATCCACCAAGCTCTCCCAAGAGCTTTGATACCAACTTATGGGGATTAGGGTATCGAACACGGGCCTCTAACGGTCACTCAACATACACCAGAAATGAGGATAAGCGAACTCGATCATAAAACAAATAAACTTATTTTATTCATAAAACATAAGCTCCCTAACAACGATTACAATATCCATTATCCATGTATATAGTATTACAATACTTGGAAAATACATAGGCTTAATCTAATATGGAAAACAATTATAAAAAATCCTACATAATTGTAATACTCTTCCTTTAAAATACGTAAATAATGAAATATTAAAAATTATAAATTTATAGTTAAATGATTAGATAATAACTTGATGTCGCCCCATGAATGCTCCTGCAACATGGTATCAAGGCACTGCTCTCAATTTCCATTAGGAGTTATTGTGCTAGAGAGGCCAACTCAGATTGATTATGGAGAAGATACACAACGGCTTAGGCCTTATCGACGGGCCGGGCCGGGCTTTACAATGTATTTTAGAAATGCCGGACCGGGCCGGGCCAGGCTTTTTTAAAAATTCTAGGATCCAAGCCCAACCATATAAGGCGGGCTTGACGGGCTTTTGCGGGCCGGGCCGAATAGCCCTTGGCGGGTTGAGGCCGGGCCGGGCTTTAATTAAAATAAATAAATATTAGAGATTAATTTTTAAAAAGGGGTTTGGGAACTCTAAACGCCAAACTCCAAACTCTAAACTCTAAACCCTAAACTCAAAATTCAAATTGATTTTCAATTATAAATATACCCTATAAATATGTGGCTTATGAAATTTTCATTTTATAAATTTAGTCATTATAATGACAATATTCATACTAATGCGGTATAACTTGATGAGAAGATTATAATCAAGTGTACAACTTTTCGAAACAATTATATAAAAGAAGTCAAATTTTGAAAAATGCTATGAAATAGAATTTGATCTTTATGATGAAATACGGTGATGGTCAAAAAATCACTTAAATCCGACAAAGTTAGAATCCCGATCCGTGCGGTCAACCTTATTTAAACGTATCTCTCTCTATGGGGAGCCATAATATCGGGAGGTAAACGTTCTCAAATTTTTACACGGCTGATTGCGTCTCATTTGTTTGAGAGTTTAATGTTTGGAAGAGTCGACGAAACAAGGTCATCTAAAGGTACCTAATAGCGTTTTCGTGTGATAAGTTTTATGAAAATATGGTTGACCGTTTCGATCGAGCATTGAACGTTCACGAAACGAGTTGATTTTTCTCCTCTACTCATATTTAACTATAACAATCATATCAGACGGTCAAAATTTTCATTTTGTGAATTTAGCCATTATAATGACAACATGCTTACTAATGCTGTATAACTTGATTAGTAGATTATACTCAAGTGTACAACTTTTCGAAACAATTATATAAAAGAAGTCAAATTTTGAAAAATGCTATGAAATATAATTTGATCGTTATGATGAAATACAGGGATGGTCAAAAATTCACTTAAATCCGACAAAATTAGAACCCCGATCGGTGCGGTCAACCTTATTTAAACTTATCTCTCTCTATGGGGAGCCATAGTATCGGGAGGTAAACGTTCTCAAATTTTTACAAGGCTAATTGCGTCTCATTTCTTTGAGAGTCTAATGTTTGGAAGAGTCGACGAAACAAGGTCATCTAAAGGTACCTAATAGCGTTTTCGTGTGATAAGTTTTATGAAAATATGGTTGACCGTTTCGATCGAGCATTGAACGTTCACGAAATGAGTTGATTTTTCTCCTCTACTCATATTTAACTATAATGATCACATCAGACGGTCAACATTTTCATTTTGTGAATTTACCCATTATAATGACAACATGCTTACTATTGCGGTATAACTTGATTAGTAGATTATACTCAAGTGTACAACTTTTCGAAACAACTATATAAAAGAAGCCAAATTTTGAAAAATGCTATGAAATATAATTTGATCGTTATGATGAAATACGGTGATGGTCAAAAAATCACTTAAATCCGACAAATTTAGAACTCTGATCGGTGCGGTCAACCTTATTTAAACTTATCTCTCTCTATGGGGAGCCATAGTATCGGGAGGTAAACGTTCCCAAATTTTTACATGGCTGATTACGTCTCATTTATTTGAGAGTTTAATGTTTGGAAGAGTCGACGAAACAAGGTCATCTAAAGGTACCTAATAGCGTTTTCGTGTGATAAGTTTTATGAAAATATGGTTGACCGTTTCGATCGAGCATCGAACGTTCACGAAACGAGTTGATTTTTTTCCTCTACTCATATTTAACTATAACGATCACATCAGATGATCAAAATTTTCATTTTGTGAATTTAGCCATTACAATGACAACATGCTTACTAATGCGGTATGTTGACAGTAGCCACAGAGGGGCTACAGCAGGCCCGCAGACCCACAGGGTTACCAACCCAACGGTGCCCAGTCCCCCAAGTCCGTATTGAAGATTGGGCGTGACCGGGCGTTGTGCCATATCGGTATGAGTCGGAGCGCATGGGACCTCGACCGGGCGTTCTGCCATTCGGTACGAGTCGGAGTGCATGGGACCTCGACCGGGCGTTCCGCCATGCACTCCGACTCGTACCGATATGGCAGAACGCCCGGTCGAGGTCCCATGCACTCCGACTCGTACCGAATGACAGAACGTCCGGTCGAGGTCCCATGCACTCCGATTCGTACCGAATGGCAGAACGCCCGGTCGAGGTCCCATGCTCTCTGACTCGTACCGATATGGCAGAACGCCCGGTCGAGGTCCCATGCACTCCGACTCGTACCGAATGGCAGAACGCCCGGTCGAGGTCCCATGCACTCTGACTCGTATCGAATGGCAGAACGCCCGATCGAGGTCCCATGCGCTCCGACTCATACCGATATGGCACAACGCCCGGTCACGCCCAATCTTCAATACAGACTTGGGGGACTGGGCACCGTTGGGTTGGTAACCATGCGGGTCTGCGGGACAAGAGCAAGGCAGATTAAGTTCCCATTCAAGATTGCACTTGACCGGGAACTTTGGGGACTTGTTGACAGTAGCCACAGATGGGCTACAGCAGGCCCGCAGACCCGCAGCTAGTGCACCAGGGGCCGGCCCAGGGCCCGGGACAGGATCACCAGAACTCGCCTCGGGGTCCAGCAGTCCATCCTGCTACCAGGGGCCCGGGGTCCGGGGGCTCCTGCCTGCCTAAGAGGTCACCAAAGCTGCCCTTTGGTGTGCAAACAAAAATGAACCAGTCCCACATCGAAGGATAAGGCCAGACCTCACTCCTGACCACCTATATAAGGGCCCCAACTACCCTAATTAATAGGTAACTGATCCTTCCTACCGCTTATATACGTGCTTAAGTTATATCTATTCCAACTATACTAACTTAGGCATCGGAGAGGAGAAGACCGGTCCGCCCGGTATTCCCCTTAATAAGCAGGTTTGCAGGAGATAGTAAGAAGATTTACCTGTCTCTACCAGGCCCCAGGGTTTGTGCAGAAACACGGTATAACTTGATTAGTAGATTATACTGAAGTGTACAACTTTTCGAAACAACTATATAAAAGAAGTCAAGTTTTGAAAAATGTTGTGAGATAGCATTTGGTCGTTATGATGAAATACAGTGATGGTAAAAAAATCACTTAAATCCGACAAAACTAAATCCTCGATCGATGATATGTTTACTTCGTGATTTTTAGACTATAATTTAAAATTCTTAAAGATATTAATATAATAATTATTTTTAACGAACTTAAATGATAAAATAGATGAGTTTAAGAGAAAAGATGATCCATATTGTGCTAGTAAAATGTGAATATCCATTAAAGTGTGTGAAAATGAAGATCTAATTAATACATTAATGTGTCAAAAATATAAAATAACTCTATATGGGGGTAACTTATTCTTTAATTATTGAGGTATGGATTTTAACGGGCTTTACAGGCCGGGCTTTTACGGGCTTTTGATGGAGCGGGCTTGGCGGGCTCTTAACGGGCCGGGCCGAGTTTCTAACCCCTAAACTAAGCCCGGCCTTCTACCCACCGGGCCCGGGCTTAAGCGGGCTTTTAGATGGACCAGGCTGAGCTTGAAGCCTATCGGGCTTGCGGGTCTCCATCGGCCTACTTGATCCGCGAGCTTAATGATGAGGCCTACAACGGCCAATGGAAAACAAAGTTTGTTTGAATCGATCGAAATTGGAAATTCTATATCATCATTAAATTGAACAAATTTCTCTGTTTCCTTTTTCTTCTTCTACTACTTTTGAATTACCATTCTTTAATTTTATGGGTCTTGTTTTTATTAAATTGTTGGTTGAGGAAAAAGAACATCTCTTAGAGCATCTTTAGCAATGCTAGCCATATTTTAGTTAAATTTTAGCTAAAATAATTAAAATATCATTTTGGCTAACCACTTTAAAAATACATCTGCGTCAGTTCTCTCTATTTTAGCTTGATTTGAATTAAAAATATTTATTAAATGAATAAAAAGTGATTTAAATGTATATATAAGTTATATATAATTACATATAAGGAAAATATTACATTTAAATGTTTTAACTTTTAGCTATCACGCTCTCTAAATTTGGCTAGCGAGATAGCTAAAAGTTAACATAGAGTTATAATAGAGAATCTGGTATAGTTGCTATATTTCGGAAAAAGCTAAATATGCTCTCCAAAATAGCTAAGGAGTTATAATAGAGAGTATGCTAAATTTGCTCTTATGAAATTTATTTGATTACGGAGGACTAGAGAAGAGAAGGGAGAACAAAAAGATGGCTGCAACCAACAATTTCAATTTTTGGGAAGAAGAATAACATGACACGATATGGTGTTTCCGGTTCATCGATGTGATTCGTAGAATATTTATTATTAGCCGTTAGATTGGTTGTTGCTGATGTGTCAAATCCAAACACATCCAAGTAGAAAACATTTCAAGCAGAGAAGCCAAGTCCCATATCTCTACGGTGGCAAACCTTGTTGCCATAGTGCTAAGGGTATGGAAAAGATTTAATTATGTTTTTAGTTTCTTTAACCTCTATGCCTCTCCTCACAAAAAAAAAAAAAAAAAAAAAAAGAAATTTCCATACCTTTGTCTGTTTGTCATGGGCAAGAAGTTTTATTTGAGTACGGAAAAGATTTAATTATGTTTTTAGTTTCTTTAACCTCCATGCCTCTCCTCAAAAAAAAAAAAAAAAAAAAAAAAATCTCCATGCCTTGATCTTTACAAGTGAGAAAAGAATAAGTGGGTTGTATGCGAGAGGAAAACATCCCATGATTAGGATGAATGGTCATTGACCCGTATGTTTACGCCCTTTTTTAAACCCTTTTTTACACTTTTACTTAACATAATTATCACTTTAATCATTTAACTATAATTGGGTCGACACTCTGATCAGTCAATTTTTAAAAACTTCAATTTGTTCATTCAACTATACCGTTAGATATCAGTTTGGTCATTCCGTTTGTGTTTTTCCATCTTGAGAGAGAAGGATGTTGCTTATATCAGGTAAGAGAGTTTTACGTTTAATTAAAATAAATGATTACTAATAATTTTCATCTTGAAAATACCCTTAGAGTCAACAGAGAGATCACATTTTAGTGGAGAAGAACAGACTGAATGACTAAAATGATAATACCGTAGTTTACTTAAATAACCAACATAGTAGGAGAAATTTTGAAAAATGACCATCTTTTGGTCCCTAAATTGATATTTAACCTTGTTTTATAATTTAGTTGAAAAATAACCATATGACAGTACGAAAAGTCTCAACTACCCTTGATATGCCCAACTAACCTTAGTTCTTTTTTCTTCTTTTTTGAAAAACCTTGTTCTTTATAATGCGAATATTATAGGATTGATGATGCATCAGTCGCACAAAATTCTTATAAATTAAGTATGATTTCGCTGAGGACGTGATTGAGGGCGTGAGATCTCCATTGGCCTATGCATGGGTAATGAATTCGAAGGATAGTAGACACATTTGATTATCTGGGTACAACATAGGGAACTAATAAAGTAGTGAAGTATCTACCTATATATCAAAGCAAGCCTTAACATGTAATTTTTTTCACTATATCAACCCTCAGCAGTTATCTTCATCAAACCACGACAAAGAACATCATACCCTAACCCTAACATGAAATTAGGGAAACTATCAGATCCCTAATCCTTGAAGATAATTCAATGAAAATTAACTATCAAACCCTAAACCTTGTATACGAACTCATATAAAAGAGCAGAAATATCCCCAAATCTGAAATCTCTAAAACAAAATCAGCATAAACCATAAACACTGCATAATCATCCAAATTCTTCATCTGAGCTAATCTCAATAATTTTCAATTTTTTTTTTTCTGAAACGTGGCATAAACCCTATTACTTGTGTGAAAAATGACAAACACGAATCATAATTAGTTTATAAGACTTGTGCGACTGATGCATCATCAATCCTACAATATTTGTATTAAAAAAAAAAACTAAGGTCAGTTGTAAAAAGGGTAGTTGAAACTTTTCGTACTGTCATAAAGTTATTTTTCAACTAAATTATAAAATAATGTTAGATATCAATTGAAGGACAAAAAATTGGTTATTTTTCAAAATTTCTCACATAGTAGTTAGATGATAAAAGTGATATTTCTTCCTCATTTTACTTTTACCCGAGGCAATACTGAGGTCATTCTATCTCAAACTCTAAACTCAACCTTAAATGATTCACTTACATCGTTTCCTTGACAGTCGGCGAAGCTCGGAAACCACCGCTTGCGAGCGACAAGGTAAAACTACTTCCCTCTCTTACTTCCCTATCTCAATTCATCCATAACTCAACTTTGCCAAACTTCAATACCTACTGTTCGATCTAATCTCCTTGCTTCTGATTAAAATATTCATTACTTTGAACCGAAACTAGTTAGAACGAGTTTGTTCTAGATCCGTCGATTCGGTTTTAGAGTTTTCCAGTGTATTCGCTAATTGTTGGCTTCATTTTTCTGAATAGATTAAGTTGAGTTGGGTTGAAATGGGAAGCAGCTAGATTAGCACATTGTAGTAGAGTGCATATGATTCCACCTAATCAAGTGAGTTGGGTATAGTTGATGTGCATTTTAAGATGATGCATGACTTAGTTGGGTCACTTGGCTTTTGTTGTGTTTTGTTCTGCAACCCAACAATGTCGTGTTTTATTGCTTTAGTAAATGAGGAACTTCTTGAAGTTTCAAGACAGCTTCAAGAGTTTAGGATGTGGGAATGGTGGTGTTATTGTTAGGTATCATGAAAGACATATACCACTTTATGATTCAGGATGAGCTTCAGTGAGAGTGGGTTGAATTTGTGAGCTTAGGGTTTTGTTCATTTAGATCATAATTTATAATAACTCAAAGTAATAATTTAGAGAATGTTTCTCATTTAAGAGGTTCAATCTTATATCATGGTTGATCGATCATCCTTCACTTGGGAGTAAACTGCCGAATATAAGTTCCGTTGTGTTGTTTTTATTATACACCAGTTATTGCTTAAGCTCCATCCTGTAAACTGTCTTTTCCTTAATGCCAAAGGCTATTGGATTTTTTCCCTGCCAACTGTTACATTTGCTTGGCTTCATTTGAAGATCCTGTTCATCTTCACTGCACTGTATTTTGCTACATGACAAATGTCATTGCTGACTTTCTTCCTCACTTTCTTTATGCAGGGTAAATATTTCCAATTCCACGGAGGACTAACTTGTGGTTTTTATCCCAAGGCATCGGCTAACTAGCTGTCAGTAACCGCTAGGAGTTGTTTTTTTGAAGCCAAGAAAAAGTTGGCCCTTATATTCTGCTAGTATATTGTTTATCTCCCACTTAATTTCGTGCAAAGCATTTGGCGTCACCTGATATTCCCATTGGGATCATTGATTAAGTTTGAGTGATATGGAAGTTCAAAAGCCTTTAAATAATGCCATGAAGGCCCGTCCTTTAACTCCACTAAGAGCAATTCGGGGTGTGGTTTGCTTACTTGTGCTTGTTTTGACTGCATTCATGATGTTAGTGTATTTTGGTTTCGTGGGCGCTGTTATAATTCGAATTGTCAGCATACCTTACAGTAGAAGAGTAACTTCTTTCTTCTTTGGTGCTTGGATAGCTTTATGGCCTGTTCTTTTTGAAAAGATAAACGGGACTAAAGTTACATTTTCTGGAGAAACTGTTCCCAGAGGGGAACGCATTTTACTGATTTCAAACCATAGAACTGAGGTGGACTGGATGTACCTGTGGGATCTGGCATTGCGCAAAGGACACCAGGGATTCATAAAGTATATCCTTAAAAGTAGTTTGATGAAACTTCCTGTATTTGGTTGGTCGTTTCACATATTGGAATTCATTTCTGTGGAGAGAAAGTGGGAGGTCGATGAACCAAATATGCGCCAAATGCTTTCAACTTTAAATGATCCTCAAGATTCTCTCTGGCTTGCTCTTTTCCCAGAAGGAACAGACTTCACGTAATCTCTCGTCCTGCTTCTGTTTTCCTGTCAAATTGAAGACTTGGTATTAGGTTTATGAGCATTTATTTATTGATATTTCAAAAAAGAACGGGTTTTCTAAGCTGTTTGTCTTGAGTAATTTAAGATACCAAAGGATGCAATACAAGGGTGATTGATGATAGTTAAATGTTCCTACATGTTTAAAAGTAAGATATTGCTTTCTCTTATCTAAGGCATGTATTGAAATATTCCATCCCAACAATTTTATGCAGTGAGCAGAAGTGCATTCGTAATCAGAAATATGCTGCTGAACATGGCTTACCTGTACTAAAGCATGTCTTGCTTCCAAAAACGAAGGGATTCTGTGCCTGTTTAGAAGAATTAAGGGGATCTTTGGATGCAGGTTGCCTTATTTACATATTTTTTTTGTTTCTTCTTTGCAATTCGAACTTACGAATTCTTCTAGAAGGAAAATTAATTCCTTGCATTATAACTC
This sequence comes from Potentilla sterilis, assembly GCA_963682095.1. Lineage (NCBI taxonomy): Eukaryota > Viridiplantae > Streptophyta > Magnoliopsida > Rosales > Rosaceae > Potentilla > Potentilla sterilis. The sequence goes on along the minus strand of OY821757.1, from coordinate 44,674,379 downwards.
CTGGAAAATGGTTAATCTTTGTAAATACTTGTTACTCCCTAAACTCTTTACCTAAAAACAGTTTTGTCCATATGCTTTCAAATTAAACTAGTAGATCCTTAATCTCCCATATTTCAACAATTTAGCCCATTCCGTTACATGACTGTCAAAATATTCCGTTAAATTTCTAAAATGACGAAAATACCCCCGTTCAAAATCAAAAAAAATATTTCTCTTTTGTTTTTGTTCATCAACTCTTTTTTTTTTTGATATTATTGTTATACTTTTGGTTTATATATAAAATTATATAATTATATATAGAGAGAGTACTTGATTTGACCCCAAAAAAGTTTAAAAGAGAATGGGAAAAATAAAAAAGATTTTCAGCAGGGGTATTTTGGTCATTTTAATACCTAAAGTTTGCCAATAATGGATTTATTTGACGGAATGGACTAAATTGTTGAAATATGGGAGATTAAGGATCTACTAGTTTAATTTGAAAGCAGAGGGACAAAACTGTTTTTAAGTAATGAGTTTAGCGGGTAACAAGTATTTTGTCAAGTCTTTTGAAATTTCTGAATTGTAGTTCCAGTTGTTTGCTATTGAGAAACCTTTTCAGTCTCTCTCTCTTGAATTTATGTATACCTGCTAATAGTTCAAAGAGCCCCAATTTCTACAAATGGCCATCTAAGTTCTACTTGGAGTCCTTTGTTACTCCATCATGGCCCTTCTTTCCTGTTATTTCAAAGAGTTCCCTGTAATTGACTATCTGGATTTTATTCCACAAATTCATTGATGATGTGTTTTTGTTTAGGGACTGTTTGATATGAAGGTGAGACCTCTCATTCTTATTAACAGTTCAAAACTTTGGTTGGTTGTAATGTTTGAATTACAGGATTTGCTGCTTCATTGCGCTCTGTTTCCCTTCAATAACTGTATTTGTCTGATAATAGTTGTTTCCCTAAGATATCTGTCAATCTTATAGTCCAGTAATGAAATAAATGCAACAGTTTAAGATAAAAGGTTTATAGGTCAATATTTCATAAGATAGAAAATGAAGATGCCTATAGATTTTGCATTGCAGAGTGCATAGTACATTTAAAGGCTGAACACATTAAGTCATTTATGCCTGCTAATTCAGTTTTGTGTTTGTAAGTAGTTGGGTTAATTAACTAGCTAGATCTATTAGAGCATCTCAGAGGCGATTGTGCTAGTTTTTCTTTATTTACTTACTCTGTACATTGGTTTCTCTGTGTATTGCAGTTTATGATGTGACTATTGGATACAGGCCTAGTAGTCCGACTTTCTTCGACAATGCTTCTGGGGTGAACCCTTCTGAAGTTCATATGCATGTCCGACGTATCCCACTTGAAATTATTCCCACATCTGAAGATGAGGTTACAACTTGGCTAATGAATACATTTCATTTCAAGGACCAGTTGCTCTCTGATTTTCATGCTCAAGGTCATTTTCCCCATGAAGGAACAGAAGGTGAACTCTCTACTCTGAAGTGCCTTGTCAATTTTATGGCGGTAATTATTGCCACGGGAACATGTACATACTTAACCCTTTTTTCGTCCATCTGGTTTAAGATATATGTGTCTTCCGTTTGTGCATATCTCACATCTGCTACTTACATCAATATTCGACCATTGCCTGTTGTTAGCCTTTTGAAAGGTTTGTTTAGTTGTAAATCGTCTTAGGAGTATAAACAGGTTCCATGTACGATTTTGGTACCGGTTGTAATTCTTAAGTGGGTAGCAATACCATAAGTAGTTTCCTTCACTCACAGAGTAGATGCATCGAAACTTTAAAAATTGTATGATTCAGGACTTTTTTCTGCCAGCAGGTTTGGTATGCTGTTTGTTATAATTTTAATCGACAGTTCTATAATTCTATTCGCACATCCAAAGTTGGTTATTCTCTTTCAAAAGCAATTTGTGGCCAGTAGGATTGTTTTTGATCACTTTTGATGGGAAGCTACTGTACTGTTGTATCAATTTTGGTGGCCTCCGCAGTACTTATGATAGGAGGGCACCGAAAATGATGCAATAGCTCAGTCGCTTGCCCCAAATGTCGGATTCTGAAAATGCAATTTTTGGCGAGTACCACCAGATACAGATAGTGTGGCATAACTTATCCAGATGGTTGAAGTTCAAGTTTTCCGTTCTGAAATTTTCAGCTAGTATGGTGCCAAAATAATCTAACCTAGAGGCTACAGGCTACTAAACATACATGGCGAAATACATCATGGAAGCTTTTTAGTAACCTTGAGTATCTCACTTAACACAACTTCAAGGTGCCAAGAGCTGAAGGGAAAACCCAGTCAGCGTGAAGTGTTGGCCAAATCAGCTGCGAATCTGCCAGGTTCACCTCTACTAGTTTTAGCCGGAATTGATAGTTCTGTAGATTGCTGAGCAAATAACCAGATTATAATCAATCAAGGGTACTGTGCTGCTTGACCTTCGTGTCACGGCCAGCAGTGGGATTCAATGGAATATAGAGTGCTTGCTGGCTTGCTGCTTCACGTGCAAGAAGAGTAGCTCTGATACGAGAAGGAATCCAGAATCACTGAATATAAGCGATTAACTTAGAACCTTTGAGGTAGCAATGTCACCCCACATTCCTCTCATTGACACAACTCACACAACTCATCGATTTACACCAATGTATTTATGAACTGGAAAGACAACGAAGGTATATGTGTCAATTGATGAGTCTCAAATGGACGGAATGGTTCAGATACTACGATTCTGAAACCCCATCAACAATTAGCGAGCAAGTTCAGATTACGAGAAACTTAATGGCCTTCAAGCACGTCACAGAAGTGGGGATTCCTCTACTGTGTATTGAGTATGCCCACGAACAGAGATCCTCAGTTGGCAGTCGCAAAATTTATCATATTTTGAAGTGTAAAAAGTTTCCAAATAGAAAAGGGGCATGTCTGGTGTACATGCATACTTTATTAGAGGAGAAGAAAATAGTAACAATGGGTTCTTATGCCAAGTTCCAGCAAAAAAAATTTAATTCGGGTGCCATGAACAAAACCGACAAGAACATACTAGTAAGAAAGTCAAGTATACTCATGATCAAATTCCATAAATCTCAATCAAAAAGAAATGCTAGTTCACAATATAAGATTTGGTCAAAACATAAACTTTTGTTTACTTTGAGCTATGAAAATTCTAAAACAAACATAAAATCAGTAAAATAAGAGTTTTTTTTTACTCTCAACACATCGTAAAACAACAAGTCTCAAGCATCAGAAGGAAATGTAGCATACCTTTTCATCCAATAATTACTCATCACATTTAAAAAAGAAAAAAATAAGCTTCCAGGAAAATGGACAGATTTTGATAGATGGTATTGGCATTTGGCAACATAAAAGCTAGAATAAAAACAAACACCATACATGATTCGTAACAAAATACACCAGCTTTTAGTATTCAATTCAGTCAATCAATTTCTGGTTCCAGATAATCTGAATTCAGAACAGTGCTTCATGACAATACATCTTTCAACAATCTCCAGGATCAGAACTCATCTTCATCTTTATCTTACAGGTGAAGGCTATAAAATAATTTTCTGTTCAGTTGATCGAGCTTGCGGTTTAGTCGATCCTTCCTATGCTTCTTGACAAGAGCTGCAGGATTTGCATTTTCGACTATACAGCTTTCCACAATCTTCCTGATCAGGTCTAACTTATCAGTTGAATTCGCCAAAGCAAAAACAATGTCTCCCTGTCATTTACAAGAAAAATTATAATCATTTCATCGATTAGAAATATAATGAAAAATATATAATGCAATCTTACATGAAGAAAAAGTTGACTTTGCGACAGGGTTGCCAAGTCCTGCACCCAAAGTAACCAATATTGTTAGCAGAAAGAATCAAGGATGCAAGTGCTAAATTAAATGCGAAAGCAAATGATAAGTTGTGCCGTAATAATCCTATCTTTCTTCTGGTAGGGAAGATCAGAAATAAACAAATTAGATCACCTCTAAAGAGCGCTGCAGATGTCTCTGTTGTCTTGCGAATTGCTCCTGGCATCATAGTAGAAATTAGAAAAGCAAAAGTGATATACCCAGCATAAAATACAAAATGCATGCCTGCAAATTTATAAGAGTTGTAGCTACTCAACAGATATCCCAAATTAAACAAGCATATTATCCTCAACATCAATATTTTGCTGTTTCAATAAACCCAAAAAACAGCCAAAGCTGTAGGTCTAACAAATCAGGATTGTACAACCACTGCTGCACAGACTACTAACAAAAACACGCAGCTCAAGAGTTTAATAAGTTGGTCATTGGATACCGACCTTCTTAATCCCATATTTTGAGCAAAGACCACCACTTTGACAGCCAATCTTGATGATGACATAATCCTCTCCCGCATCCAGCATTTTTATTGCCTGGAATCAAGATGCCTCTCAGAACAGAAAAGGATAGCTTGAATTTAAGTGTGACCACTTTTAATGCATACTAGGGAGCTTTCATGTTAAAAGAAAAATCAGCAAGTATAAAACTAGACAATTTTAACTTGACTCTTGATTTCCGATGAAGATGTGTAATAATATTTAACCCGAAAAGTTTGAGCTTTCTTGTTTCGTGTTACATTAAACAAGAAAAAAAAAGACTCGACACTTTTCCCTTGTTAAAATAGAAAGATAAACCAGAAAGAGATGGCTTAAAATATAAAAAACAAAAAACAACCACAAACCCAACAACTGCCTTTCTTCTTCTCTTAGCTCCATCTAGTTCAGATAAACACTTTTGAAGGCATTCCAACCATCTCATGTGTACCAGATCCCACAAAGAGATAAATAAAGAGAAGGAGAGGTCGATTGAAAGCCCGCGGCAACATGAGGTGGAGGCATATAGCGGCTATAGAGTGTTATGCGTGCAACTACAACGTGTGGCTGTTGCGATTATAGTAAAACTTAAGCTGGGATCATTTAAGAGGAAGTGAGGTGATGAGCAAAAGTAGAGGTCTCTCTATAACCTCTCAACAAAAGATGAAAACTGGAGAAGAACAAAAATGTATGGAATAAACAACTTGAAGTTAAAAGCACTTATAGTACATGACAGCAGTGATAAGATAAGGTGGCAATAAAAGGGATCTGCCGTTTGTACCATAGATACAGGAACACCAGCTGCCAAAGCTCCAATAAGATCCCTGGCCTCGTATATAAGTTCAGAATACCGGGCCATTCTAGTTGTTGAGACAGTCATCAAACGCTCAACCTGATCATGTTCAAAGTACACCAACTTCTTATGAGCATAAAATGGTATTAATAATCCAGTAATAACTTAACATTATATGCTTGCAAACGTTACAAGCTCAGTATTTTTCTTAAATAATCATGGTATACCAGATTCAGTGTTGATGAAATGCCAAAGTCTTCTAAAGAAGATTCCACTACCGGCCAAGCTTCTTGCAACTTATTTTCTGCACAATTCAATACAGAGGCACATGGGTGAGTTCTTTAAAGTCTAAACTTATTACAGTAATAACCATAATGTTATTAACTCCTTATCAGGGAAATTGATATGTCATAAACAAAGGAAGAACGGCCGGACCACAAACCAGAGACCAACAAAAACTTTCAGCTCTCCTTTGTATTGTGTGGACATAAGAGAGCAAGCTTGAGACCAAAAGGAAAACAGAAAACAAAAAAAAAAAAAACACTAGAGCAACCTAACAAATAAGATAGCATAGGAACAGTCAAAGACAATACTCTGGCATTCATGAAAGTGCACACAGAAACATGAAGCTCCAAGCATGCCATGTTCATCCTGAAAAGAGCTTAAATCCATCTCGTCCTCATGCCTTACGTGTGGGTCCTCCAGATGACCCATCACAAGAAACCTTTGTAAATTATTTGAAATCTTCTTGATAATGGTTGCAGGACACTGATTTTCAATGAAGGAGCTTTCCACAACTGTCCTGAACAACCTTAATCCAATAGGTGAGATGCCAACAGTAGCAACAGTATCTTCCTATTCAAACATAAGCAAATAGAAAACAGACAGTTATCAAAGTGTAGAGCTATGTTAGCCAGGATAACAGATACACAAAAGTAAACAGACAGTTATCAAAGTGTAGAGCTATGAATACTTTAATTTCTCATATATCATTTTGTTAGTTCACTACCAGAAAAAAGGGTTTTCCCGACGAAAAAAAATTTTCGTCGGTAATTCTAAGGAATAGCCGACGATTTTATTTTTCGTCGGTGGAAAAAAAAATCGTCGGCCATAGTTTCACCATAACCGACGAAACTGTTTTTTCGTTGGTATTTTCAAAAAATCGTCGGCTATATTCATATTTCAGTCGACGATTTGTATTTTCGTCGGCCTTTCTCCGAAACATTAGCCGACGAAAATTTTTGGAAGTATGGCCGACGAAGTTGACATTTTCGTCGGCTATAAGTCTATATATTTTCAGATCTGGGCAGCAGCTGCTCATTTAAAAAAAAAAACAAAAAAAAGGGGAAAAACGGGAGAAAGAGTGAAAAATCTGTGGGTATTGTTGAAATCCGTCCTCTCTTACATTGTAGAGCTATATATAGGTACGTATATGTGTATATATGTTGATTTTGAGTTTTAGATGAGTTGATTTTGATTTATTAAGTGATTTTTTATTTTGTTGTTGTTTTAGTGTTAGAATGTATGTATATATGTTGATTTTGAGTTTTAGTTGAGTTGATTTTGAGTTTTAGTGATTTTGATTTATTAAGTGATTTTTTGTTTAATTTGTTGTTGTTTTAGTGTTAGAATGTATGTATATATGTTGATTTTGAGTTTTAGTTGAGTTGATTTTGAGTTTTAGTTTAATTATGTGTTTTAATTTAATGTTATTTTAATTAGTGTTAAAATATATATATATATATATATGTTAATTAATAGTTGTTGATAGTGTAATTAACTTAAATAATGGTTGATATATAGTGTAACTTAAATAATGGTTGTTAATGGTATATATATATGAGTTGATGTTGATAATAATATATATTGTAATGTAATTAATTATTAAAGATTTTATATATATATATATATATGTATGTGTTAATTAATTTCTTATTAATTAAAGTTATACATATATATTATTATCAGGCTATATATGGATCTGGATAAGAGTTGGATTTCGCTTCCAAGGCATGACCGACGATACACTACAGGAGTTGTGAATTTTTTGCAGTTCGTCGAGGAAAATGCAAACGGGAATGATTACCATTATTGCCCGTGCAAGAAATGTAAGTGTTGCAGTAATATGTGTCGATTTCCGATTAGGACAGTATGGGAGCACCTAAAGAGTAATGGGTTTTGGCCGAAGTACAAACGTTGGATATATCACGGTGAGCCATCATTAGATGGATCGCATGATCGTGGGCAGTTTTTTGAGGCGGGCAGTAGTAGTACATCCAACGATCCAACAATGGCATTCGTCAACGACGTGTTTCCTTTTGAAAGCAGTGTACGTGGGGAACAATATATGCATGACCCGGTGCAGCCCTTCCCACAAGTCGTCGACACTGCTGCCTTTGACAAGTACAACAAACTGATTGCATTGCAACAGACCCCCGTGTCTTCAAGTTCTGAGAAGACAGTTCTTGAAAGTGTGATGGAGGTAATGAGGATTAAAGTCGAGACAAAATCGACTATCAGGCAAGTGGATGAATATCTACAGTACACTTCTTCGTTGTTGGAGGGGGTCATCGTAATCCTACCAATCATCGTAAGGTCCGAAGTATCCTCAAAGATCTAGGGCTTTCCTACATTAAGATCCATGCATGTGCATTTGACTGCGTTCTCTTCTGGGGTAAAAATGCAGAAGGGAATGACCTTGCTAGCCTTGACGCATGTCCGATATGTCATTCTGACCGATATAAGTTGACGGGAGCAGGCAATAGGAAACCTGTGAAAGTGTTTCGGTATTTTCCGTTGAGAGATAGGCTTGAGCGGTTATACATGTCAGAAACCACCGCAAAAGCTATGAGATGGCACGGTGAGCGGGACGCGGGAGACGCAGATATCATGACACACATCTCTGACGGAGCGGCTTGGAAGCATATAAACAATGATTTTCCTCATTTTACGTCAGATGTCAGAAACGTCAGGCTCGGGCTCTCAACCGACGGGTTCAACCCTTTCGGCACCATGAGTCTTTCATACAGTATATGGCCGGTGGTTTTGGTACCTTACAACCTTCCTCCGTGGATGTGCATGAAGAAGGAATATAATATGTTGACATTGTTGATTCCGGGGCCTGGTTACCCAGGGAAATGTCTTGATGTGTATATGAGACCATTGATTGAAGAGCTTAAGGTATTGTGAGACGTTGGTCATCCCACTTTTGACAAGTACAAGGAGGAGACGTTCCAGATGCATGCCATGATTATTGGTACCATCAATGATTTTCCTTCTTATGGGATGTTGTCGGGCAGCGTTGTTAGGGGATATAAGGCTTGTCCAGAGTGCCTCAGCGATTATTGGAGCACCCCTCATTGCAACAAGATATGCAGAATGGGTCATCGTGTGTTCCTTCCGGCGGATCACCACTGACGTTACGAGTCCGCCGCATTTGATGGAACCGAAGAACAAGGTGGTCCTCCCAGAAGATGGACGGGAAGAGAAATTTTAGCAGTGCTTAATGAGTACGATTTTGGGCCCCTCAACAATCATCCCGATATTGTAGCGGAAATACCTGAAAGACCTGAGGAGTACAAATTCTGGACACATAAGAGCATATTGTGGGAACTCTCGTACTGGTGTGAGTTGCTGATCCGTCACTTCCTAGACGTTATGCACATAGAAAAAAATGTTTCTGAAAGTGTGGTGGGCACAATGCTGAACTTGGAGGGGAAGACGAAAGACGGTCCTAAGGCTCGCACTGATCTGCAAAACATGAATATCAGAAAACAACTATGGTTGAAACAAGGGAAGAGAAAAATGCCTCAAGCTCCTTACACCGTCAAGCCTGAGCATAAATCAGAAATTTTCCATTGGATAAGTCGGGCCAAGTATCCTTCAGGCTTTGCTGGAAATATAGCCAAGTGTGTGAACAGACAATTCAACAATCTTTACGGGTTGAAAAGTCATGACAATCATATCCTGCTACAACGTCTCTTCCCTGTTTTCATTCGACTGTTCATTCCCCGTCACGTTGTGGAGCCGTTAGTAGCGTTGGCTAGATTTTTCCAGAAGGTATGCACACGGGAAGTGAGAAAATCTGACCTCCGAGAAATGCAACAAGACATCGTTCATATCATGTGTAAATTTGAGATGATATTTCCTCTAAATTTTTTCGACATCATGTCTCACCTCATGATCCATCTTCCTCGGCAGTTGTTGCTTACTGGTCCTGTGCACTTCACTTGGATGTATCCGATGGAAAGGTACGTATTTTACACCTTATGTTAATTTCCTCATCCATATATGTGATTTAGTATTAATGTATTATCATAACACTTTAAAAACTTGATTTATAGGCAACTTGGAGAATACGGTGATTTTGTCCAAAACAGATCCGCACCTGAAGGATGTATATCTGAAGCATATATTGCGCATGAGTGCGTCACCTACATGAAGATGTGTTTAGGAGCGTTACAGGAAAGCATACCGGAAGATGTACCTTCACAGTTCAATCTTTCCATACTCTCCGACGATGTTGTACTCGGTGGAAACATGCCAGTTTCCTACAAGTTGAAAGATTATGAGGTAGCCATTGCACATTGGTGGGTACTAATTAACTGTTTAGAAGTTCAGTTTTGGAAGAACATGCATCTAAACTGTGAACAAGTAGGAGGTGATCTCGATTACCACAACCGGACATTCGCAGAGTATTTCGGCCGCTGGGTACGTAACTTTAACATTATTCTATACGTATTTATATATTATTGTGTATAATTATTCATATTTATAGTTGATTCTGATGGTTGCAGATGAACCTCATTAAAAATGATAATCACCCAAATTGGTCGCACGAACTCAGACTGCTAGCGATGAAGCCGGTCTATTCAAAAGTTTATGCGACGTGCAAGGTGAATGGTGTGTTATTTCAATGTGAAGAGAGAGACGTCAGACTGAAAACACAAAATTCAGGGGTTATGGCACATGGTGGGGATGATGAAGTTGACTATTACGGTGTTCTCCATTCAGTTGTGGAACTGCATTATGGGGAAGGCATGAAAGTGCACCTTTTCAAGTGTAGATGGTTTGACACACGGCCACAGAGCATGAAAACCAATCAATACGGCATAAGTTCTGTGAACACTAGTACATCATGGTATGAGGATGACCCGTTCGTTTTAGCCACATGGGTGAAACAAGTGTTTTATCTTGATGAGTTCGCCAAGGGTGACCCATGGAAAGTAGTCAACACTATCCACCATCGCAACATTTACCGGGCGTCTACACTTGGAGTGGCTGATGAGAACGAGGAAGGTGGCACCGCGTATCAAGAGTCCAACTCAAACGGTATTCCTAACTCCTCTTTTATTCGCCTAGACACGCCGGTGCGAATTCGACGTGAAGAGCCACTGCTTGTTGATGTTGATCCAAATGAAGAAACTAACGAGGACTCTAGTGGTGAGGAAAGACATAGATTACCCCTATCGAGCAATTCAGAAACCGAAGAAAACTCATCCGATGATTCCGATTACAATCCGCCGGATTAAGTAATTTAGATGATGTAATCCTTTCATTTGTAATCTCAAAATTTCTAATGAACGGGCGTGGGGATGAGCCTCCCAGCTAGGCTGGGTTCCAAACCCCTTAAAAAAAAATTTGAAATATGTTGACTGTTGGGTTTCTGTTTTCTTAATGTTCAATTTAAGTTATATATGAACAGGAAATAGGAATACGAGAGGTGTAAACCTACTGATTTTTTTTTACCTTTTTCATATAATGGCCGACGAAAAACACGTTATTTCGTTGGCTATACTCATCATAGTCGACGAAAAATTTGTTATTTCGTCGGCTATAACTACATTGGAAAATACATATTTTATTTCAGACAGAAAAAGACAAAATAATAGCCGACGACTACGAGTCTCTCGTCGGCTATGATTTAAAAAAAAAAAACAAAAAATGACCATATTCCATTTTCTATCACTAACGATAAACCATTGCTTCATCCTTCAAATGCAAAAATGTTGTGAAATAAGATATGCCCGAAATAATGAAATACGTCTACGGTTGAAAAATGACAAGATTCTGATAAAATCTGAGTGGCGAAAGATGCCGTCAAAGGTTTTATTCATTCGTTTTCCTATGGGTAGCCTGACGTTCGTTAAATCAATTTTGTAAAATTTTTATACGATTAGTTGCGTCTCATCGATTTGAAACTATATTATTTGTTGAAGGTCAGGCCAAAAAACGTCATTTAGACAGGGCAATTACCATTTCTAAGCGTTTAAAGGGTTGACTCACCCGGTTGACCGTCCCGATCGAGCTTTTAACGTTGTCAGATGTAGTTGGATTTTTTTTTCATACATGTATTTAATCTTAACGGTGCTATCTGACGGTTGGAATAGATTTTATAAAATTTTAGATTCAAAATCAGAACATATGCACTAATGTTCCTTAACTTGTTTACTAACTGTTTAAGTGAATGTATAGTTTCAAATAGTTACTGTACGTAGACTCTTTAAATGCAAAAATGCTGTGAAATAAGAGATGACCGAAATAATGAAATACGTCTAAGGTTGAAAAATGACAAGATTCCGATAAACTCTGTGTGCCGAATGTTGCGGTTAACTGTTTTTTACTTCCGTTTTCCTATGGGTAGCCTGACGTTCGTTAAATCAATTTTGTAAAATTTTTATACGATTAGTTGCGTCTCATTGATTTGAAACTATTATCTGTTGAAGGTCAGGCCAGAAACCGTCGTTTAACTACACTAATTTCCGTTTTTAAGCGTTTAGAGATTTGACTTAGTGGTTTGACCTACAGTTTAGCCGACGAACATTATATGTCGTCGGCTAAACTCTTTCGATCCGCGCCTTTTTATTGTCCGCTGTTGGATGGCTCAGATCCAACGGCTGTTGATTTTCCAAAGGATAGCCGACTAAATATTTTAAATCGTCGGCTATTCTCTCAGTTTAGCCGACGAAATATAATTTTCGTCGGCTAAACTCTTGCGATCCGCGCCTTTTTATTGTCCGCCGTTAGATGGCTTAGATCAGACGGCTGCTGATCTTCCAAAGTATAGCCGACGATGTTCATAGAATAGCCGACGACATTCAAAGAATAGCCGACAAAATATTTTAATTCGTCGGCTATTCTCTCTGCTATAAAAGCTGAAAGCCGCAGCAGCCCGACATTTTCAACCCTAAATCCGCAAAAACGCCTCCTCCACTCCTCAAATCGGCCGCTCTCCTCCTCCAATCAAGTACACTCGTCCTCCTCCTCCTCAAATCGGCGCCGGCCTCAACATTCCTCCTCCATCCGGCCGGAATCTTCCCCTCCTCCTCCTCCGCCAAAACAGATCCGAAGGCAATTACCATTTTTTTTTTCAATTTATTTTAATTTTATAATTTAGGTATATAATTTAGGTATTAATTGGGCTGATGATAAAAAAGTCAAATTTAATATAACTAATGATAAAAAGGTCAATAACTGTTTCATAATGATAATTAGGTCAGTTAACTAAACTTCTTAAACCGTTGCCCCCAAAGTTGTAATTATTTACAACTTGTGCCACTGTGTAAATAATGAACTGCACGATATATTGCTCCGAATCCAAATTTCATACAACGTCTCTTTTAATTAATGAACTCAGTTTTGATTTCAGTAGCTGCCATTCCATAATTATCGTTCCCCAGCGCCGGCGTCGTCTTCGAGGTGTAGCATCATCGTCGCCAAACCCGACGTCAAGGTCTCCAATCTCCGATCTCTAATACTGCGACGGGACAAACTCACTGTCCTTCGCAGACCGTGTCCAAGCCAAGCCGGAATCCAACGACGCCAATCTCATCATCCTTCTCGGCCGCGTCAAAACCAAGCCCGAATCCAACACCGACGTCCTCAAGTCCAGCAAGTGAGTTTGATTTCATTCTTTAGGGATTTCTAAGGTTTGAATTCAATTTACGGATTCACTTTAGGTTTTGATTTGGTGAATTTCGGTTACATTAGGTTCGAATTTAATTTTGAATGTGAATTTCGGTTTGTTTTGTATCTGATTTGGTGAGATTTGGTGCATATGAATTTCGTTTGTTTTCAAATTGAATTTCCACTTCAATTTGTTTATGAAACATTCAGATTTTGGCATGGCTCATACAATGTGGAAGGTTTGTTTACGAATTTATGCAGTTGTGGAACTAAAATGTCATATTATATATGATAGTTTTTGATTCAGTGTGAAGTTGTATCATTTTTGTTGAGAAACTGTGTGTTACTTTGCTAAGGTCATGTAGTCGTATGTGTGTTACTTTGCTAAGGTCAAGTAGTCGTATTGGAGATTCCCCTCTTTCAAAAATATTATCCTGTGGTTTGCTTCATATGTATTCATGCCATCTGTGGATCAGTGTTCTGCGATTGTTGCGATCGAATTGTTTGATTTGTTTCCCGGTGATATTAGGAAGGTGGACCCCTAAACTGCATTCTGTTCTGTTTTCCTGATTAGTATACATTACTGAAAGAGACATTTCTGCTGCATTTTCAAAAGGACCGAGTTTGTTTTACATGTCAAGTAACTGTTTTTGTAACTACTAGTGTAACTACTGGTGTAACTACTAGTGTAACTACATGTCAAATAACTGTTTTTGTAACTACTAGTATAACTACTGGTGTAACTACTACTGTAACTACATGTCAAATAACAGTTTTTGTAACTACTAGTGTAACTACTAGTGTAACTACATATAAAGTAACTGTTTTTGTAACTACTAGTGTAACTACTGGTGTAACTACATGTCAAATAACAGTTTTTGTAACTACTAGTGTAACTACTGGTGTAACTACTAGTGTAACTACATATAAAGTAACTGTTTTTGTAACTACTAGTGTAACTACTGGTGTAACTACTAGTGTAGCTACATGTCAAGAAACTGTTTTTGTAACTACTAGTGTAACTACTGGTGTAACTACTAGTGTAACTACATATAAAGTAACTGTTTTTGTAACTACTAGTGTAGCTACATGTCAAGAAACTGTTTTTGTAACTACTAGTGTAACTACTGGTGTAACTACTAGTGTAACTACATATAAAGTAACTGTTTTTGTAACTACTAGTGTAACTACTGGTGTAACTACTAGTGTAGCTACATGTCAATAAACTGTTTTTGTAACTACTACTGTAACTACTGGTGTAACTACTAGTGCAACTACATGTCAAGAAACTGTTTTTGTAACTACTGGTGTAACTACATGTCAAATAACTGTTTTTGTAACTACTAGTGTAACTACTGCTGTAACTACTAGTGTAACTACATGTCAAGAAACTGTTTTTGTAACTACTAGTGTAACTACTGGTGTAACTACTGGTGTAACTACATGTGAAATAGCTGTTTTTGTAACTACTGATGTAATCTCTATTTGATCTTGTTGTTAAGTTTGTTTGTGATTAACAACTGTTGTGCTTTTTGATTATTCTCTTTTGCTGGACATATAATTCTTAGTGTACCTATCGTTGTAACTATTATTTGCTTTTTGTACTATTCAGGAACGCAATGACAGAAACAAAAGGTAAAAACATTGAATCCGATGACGACACGGACTACGAAAATAGAACCAAAAAGAAGAATGATTCCAGAACCAGAAAATCACCAAGGATATTGCAATTAAAGAAAAAATCAGTTGCTGATACAAGAAAAAGAAAAGTTGCAGAATATGGTAGTGATGGAGAAGATGCTGAAAATCAACAGAAAAAGAAGAAGAAGATGAACAAGAAAGGATCTGAGGAAGAAACAAAAGAAGAGAGTACTGAGGATGAGCAAGAAGATGAAATGGAAGACAAAAAAGTGGGGAAAATAGAAAGCATACAGTACCGCTGTCGTCTACCAAACTTTGCAGCTTTCAAAAACGGAATAAATGATAAGGTGGTTGAAGAATTAAGGAAAGGGCCTTTTTATAAGTTGTTTGAAGCCTTTCATGAACAAAAAGTAAGCAGCAAAGTGGTTGGTAAAGTCGACAGGCAAGTGTGGCTGATTTTGGAAGCATTTGACCCCAAAGAAGAGGTGTTTCTGTTTGGAGGAAAGAAGTACAGAATTACCGACACCATTACATCTGAAATTCTTGGATTGCCAAAGAATGGAGATCGGGTAGAAACTGCTGAATTGGACCAAGAAGCTGAAGATATGTTGGTTCAGTTATTTGGTGAGAGGAAGAAAAAAGAAGATAGAGTTCAAAGAGACATGGTTCAAAGAGCTATTCAGAAACTACATGATCAGCAGCCGGAAAGTGAAGAAGATAGAAAGAGAAAGATTAAGAATCTGGCCAGACTTGTGGTTTTGGAGATATGCATTGAATTTCTTTTCCCTAATGTTTCTGGATTTCTTTCATGGAAATTCGTGAGAGCTATTTGGGGTGACTATGGAAACTTCGCATGGGCTGTTGAAGTTGGAGCTTTTTTAAAAAAGACCATCTTACGACAGAAAAACAAGCGTGTGATAACAAAAAGCATCAACTCTGGAGGATGTGTCTTCCTGATTCTGGTAATTTTTTTCAATTCTGTAAACTTCTTTATGTTTGTAACTATAAATGTAACTGCCACATATTGACTACTAACAAATGTTTTTAATTTACTTTCTAGTATTGGCTATGCGAGAAGACAAAAGTTGTGGCGCCAATTGAGGGAAGAGAACAGGAAACACACTTGATGAGGAAATGGGACCTTAGAGCATTGGCAAAAAAGTTAATGAACTATGATCTCAAAGCATACACAGTAAGTGTTCTTTTACTCTCTATCAAGTAAATATAAATGTACCTAGGATTGTAACTAGTGCACGTAACTATCATGGGTATTAAGAAAATATAAATGTAACTAGCAATGTAACTAGCAATGTAACTAGCAATGTAACTGTGTATGTAACTATCCTGTGTATGAAGAAACTATAAATGTAACTGTGTATGTAACTAGCATTGTAACTAGCAATGTAACTGTGTATGTAACTATCCTATGTATCAAATACCTATAAATGTAACTAACATTGTAACTAGTGTGGTAACCGTGCATGTAACTATATTGGGTATTAAGTAACTATAAATGTAACTAGCATTGTAACTACCCTGATAACTACAATTCCTGCAAACTAACTGCTTGCTGCAATTTTTTTCAGAGATTGTTTACCAATGCCAAACCAGATCCTAAAGACAGCGATGATGAAAATGAAGAGCCAAATCCCGGATCAAAGTTGAATGAGGATTTGACCGTTAAGGATGCAGAGCTGCGAAAAAAGGATAAGATTATTCAAGAAATACTTCTCGCCAACCAAAACTTGGAGAAAGACTGGATAGAAAATAAGACAAAGATTGAAGAGTTGGTTGCGCAAAATGAGAAGTTGTGGTTGGAAAATAGGAGTCTGAATGAGATTACATTGGGGATGTGCAACAAAGAAATTCAAGAACAGATGATGAAGCAAAAGGAAGAGATCAGGAAGCTGAAAGAGGACAAAGAAGAGATGAGCAGAACAAAGGAAGATATGTTGAGAGAAATTGAAAAGAAGAATGAAGAAATAAAAAACTTACACAAAATTATTGATGCACTGTCCAGCTCTCAAAACTCACAACAAGCCGAAGAAATTGAAGCGCAAAAGGATGAGGAACCTAAGAAAAAGGGTAATTTCTGATCTAAGACGTACCAAAGGAGAAAACGGAAACAAATTGAATAGATTGTTTAGATTATGTGTTCTTTTTCTATTTTTATTTAGAGTTGTATTTAGACAAATTTCTGGTTTGGTATTTTAATTAACTTTTTAATCAAGTATAAAGTATTGAAATCTACTTTAAATCAAGTATTATATGTAACTGTACTTTGACGCATATGTAACTATTTATGTTAAGTGAGTGTATATTTGATATGTAATTGGCAATTGTCCAGGTGATTGTATTCAGAAAGGAACTGAGGAAAATGTTGAACAAGATGGTCAGAAAGAGGCAGAGGAGGAGGGTAATCTCAAATTTCTAATTTTGTAACTAGAGTTGTAGCTGTCAAGTGTAACTAGAGTTGTAACTGTCAGTGTAACTAGAGTTGTAACTATATCAGTAACTGTCAATATTCCTTAATTTGCAGGTTACACGATGGATGAAGATCTAGAGGAAACTGTTGAACAAGATGGTCAGAAAGAGGCAGAGGAGGAGGGTAATCTCAAAACTTTTTTGTTATTGTTGGGATTATCTTTCTAATTTTGTAACTAGAGTTGTAACTGTCAGTGTAACTAGAGTTGTAACTTCAATATTCCTTAATTTGCAGGTTACACAATGGATGAAGATCTAGAGGAAAATGTTGAACAAGATGGACAGAAAAAGGCAGAGGAAGAGGGTAATCTCAAAACTTTTTTGTTATTGTTGGGATTATTTTTCTAATTTTGTAACTAGAGTTGTAACTAGATTTGTAACTGTCAGTGTAACTAGATTGTAACTCTATCCGTAACTGTCAATATTCCTTAATTTGCAGGTTACTCAAGGGATGAAGATCTAGAGGAAACTTTTGAACAAGATGGACAGAAAAAGGCAGAGGAGGAGGGTAATCTCAAATTTTTTTTGTTATTGTTGGGATTATCTTTCTAATTTTGTAACTAGAGTTGTAACTAGAGTTGTAACTGTTAAGTGTAACTAGAGTTGTAACTGTCAGTGTAACTAGAGTTGTAACTCTATTAGTAACTGTCAATATTCCTTAATTTGCAGGTTACTCGATGGATGAAGATCTAGAAAGAGAGGTGTTGGAGTTTATGGAAGAAATCGAGCGGGATCATATGGAAAAGGCAGCACAGCGAGAAACTGAGAATGGTATGTAATTCATCAAATCTACCATGCTAAATTATGTAATTATCTATGAAAAAAAAAAATTGTGATTTGCATCTGTGTGAAGAAGGCATGGAACTGTAGGTGTTGGTCTATCTCTATTTATGTAACTCACAGTGTAATTGGTCATATTATGTCTGTTTAATATGTAACTATATTAGTAACTGTTGGTGTTCCTTACTCTGCAGATTACACGACAACAGAAAAAATAGATACGCTGATTTCTGAGGTTGTCAAAAGTATTGAACAAGAGGCACAGGAAAAAGGTGTTTGCTTGTTCTTAATATTTTTAATATAGTACTCTATTATGAGTTAATTAACTTGTTTTATCTCTGTGACTTTTTTGTAACTGACTTGTACTGTTAGCGTAACTGTTGGTGTAACTGGACTGTTAATTTAATAACTCTAGTTTTATGTAACTGTTGTTGTAACTGACAGTGTTCCCTACTTTGCACAGGGGAAAATATGAAATCACAAGTACAATCTCCACCTCAATCAATTCCCAAAGAAGCTAGATGGTCACCGAAAACACCAGTGACCGAAATGCCGACATTTGATCTCATGCCAGGCATTATCTCTCCTTGGGCATCTTGGAAAACCCCACCAGCACCTGAAATCAGCAACATGGAGGCTCAGCCGTAATGGAAAACCCCACAAGCACCTGAAATCAGCAACATGGAGGCTCAGCCGCAATGGAAAACCCCACAAGCACCTGAAATCAGCAACATGGAGGCTCAGCCGCAAAATTACCAAATAGTTGCAACACCATCTCCTATCAGCTATATGTATCCTGAGGAAGTGGTACCGAAGAAGAAAGAAGAGATCCGTTTGAAGATAATAGATGAAGTATCTGGCAAGACTGCAGAGTCGATGGGGTTGTACTCATACTCATATATAGCACGGATTAAGAGCAGAAAAAGGGTGAAGACAAGGGATACAAAAAAAATATATTGGTAGGGAGAGGTGAAGAAAGACAGAGAGAAGAAAGCAAAGAACAGAGAAGAACTCCAAAAGAAGATGAAACAGCAAATAGAGAAACAAGAGGGAAAAGGAGGCAAGGATATTAATGAAAAGAAGTATGAAATCAATGAAAAAGGAGATATAATAGAAGTTATCAGCGACAGTGAGGTTGAAATCCCTAAGCCTAGACACATAGAAATTGAGGACTGGACGAGCTATACAGTTTTTAATCTCATGGATGATAGCACAAAGAGGAAATGGACAAGATTATGGAACACTATTCCAGATGGGTAAAAACTTGAAGTCTCGGTTTAAACTTTTTTTTTTTACTCGCAACGAAACTGTCCTTTCTAATATTTACTATAATTCGTCTCTGTAGGGAATTCGTTTGGAAAGGGACGATGCCTGGGTTGGAAATTTCAAAACATGATCTGAAAGAGTTGTTGATAGAGAATGGAGCAATTGGAATGAACGTGATAGACGGCTATGGAGGTGTTTTGAACGACGAATATTATGTACATGATTCTTCAGGTCACCCTACACCAAGGTGTATGCCAAGCTTGTCATGGGTAAGGCCCTGGAAACACCTAAATACATGTAACTGCTGTTGTAACTACTGGTGTAACTAGTAATGTAACTGAAAAATGTAACTACAAGCAAAAAAGAATAATATTGTAACTAGAAATGTACCAATATAAAACAAACTGTGTAATTAGTGTTGTACCTATTACCGACTTTAAAAACCTAACTACATGTAACTAGTAATGTACCTAAAAAATGTAACTGCTGTTGTAACTACTGGTGTAACTACAAGTAATAAATAATAAATAATGTAACTAGTAATGTACCTATAAAAAGTAAGTGTTTTTGTAACTAGTAATGTACATGTTGCTGACTATACTTTTGTGTAACTGTTTTGCTTGAATTAGCATTCGGTGGAGAATCTACATACGAGGAACCTTCACTATTACATGTGCGAGAAGCTGTTTGAACATTTAGGAGAATCAACAATGTTGTTTTTCCCGATGACACATCAGAATCAATTTCACCACACATTATTAATGTTTCAAACGGATCCGCCCCAATTTTTCCACCTCGACTCATTGCAGCCAAGAAGAATAAATCGTGACAACACTTGGAGAGATGCAAAAAAAATGGTAAGCAGATTTTGACCAAGTCTAATATGTACTGCATGCAACGAGAAAGTATTTTCTTTAGTTTTCTCATGGTTGTTTTATGACACTTAAATTGCAGGCAAAAATGATTGAAATTTGGATTA
Organism: Potentilla sterilis; assembly: GCA_963682095.1. NCBI lineage: Eukaryota > Viridiplantae > Streptophyta > Magnoliopsida > Rosales > Rosaceae > Potentilla > Potentilla sterilis. Next base: position 44,654,198 of record OY821757.1, on the reverse strand, counting down.
TGGCAGTAAAAGATCAAGCAGAGGAAATGCTTAACGAGGGTTCTAGGATGAAGTATCACAATTCAAGCACCCATGAAGAATTGATATTGAAGAAAAAGAAGCTCACTGCAAAAGATGTGAATACGATCAGATACATCCAAGCAAATATTGAAGAGAGCAACATCAGTATCTATAAGTTCAAAACAATAAAAGGAGAAAGCCCACCTCAACAACAACCCGACTCGTAAGTAAAGGTTTTTTTTCAACTTATAAGTTGAGGTCTATGCACAGAACTCATACAGAAAAAATGTAACTGAAGATGTAACTAGAAATTAATAATATAACTGACAGGGTAACTGTGTAACTATGTATGTAACTGTGTAATTTAACTTTTACAGTAACAGGTTTTGTTTTGTAGCTACACATGTAACTGACAAGATTTTTTCTTTGGCAAACAGATTAGATTGCGGCGCATTTGTAATGTACTACATGAACAGGCTTGCCGATGAGAGAGATTTTGAAGACAAACCAGATATTACAAAGTTTCGAGCTGAAGTGATCAAGAAGTTGCTGAATCATCACAAAAGTTGGATATCGATACAAGATAGGAGAAGAAAAGTGTCGTTTAAGTAGACTGTTCAATGATTTTCATAAGCTTTTAGGGAACTATGTTATATATACTCATAGTTATTTAAAATTGTTGACTTGTAAGAATTCAAGTAACTGGTTATGTAACTAGACTAAATGGTTATGCAACTGATTATGTGCATTTTCGTTTCATCTTATAACTGATTAAAGTGACAAAAAGAGATGTTTCATGTAACTAGTAATGTAGCTAACAAAAGTAACTGTGCATGTAACTGTATCTGTAACTACTGGTGTAACTACAAACAAACATGAATATATGTAAATTGCTTCTGTAACTACAAGCAAACATGAATAATAAATGTAACTAGTAATGTACCTATGAAAAGTAACAGTGTAACTAGTAACGTACATGGTGTAACTACTGGTGTAACTACATGCAAACATGAAATGTATGTCATATTTTTCCTTTAAAGTTTGCAGCGTGCCGCTGCACAACGAAATTATATTAAGTAACTATAAATGTAACTAGCAGTAACTATCCTTGAGAAATCCATTCACCACATGAACATTACAAGATTTCTACAGTTAATATATTTCATATATTTCCTTTAAACTTTGCAGCGTGCCGCTGCACCGCAGTGGCAGCGTTCCGCTGCACAATGAATAAATGTAGAAGAAAATTTCTTAAAGAAATGTAACTGGAAATGAAAAAAAATGCTGATGTAATTATTGAGATAAAGTAACGAATGAAAGAACAAGTCAAAGATTATTTCACTTCCTAATGTCGAATATAATCCAAGTCAGAAACCAAATAGCTATAATGTAACAATCAGCGTAACTACAAATGTAACTGTCAGCGTAACTGTCGCTATATCGGATCTTTACAACTCGTTCTGTTGTGCCTGCCATATTTTCCACACCTGCCGCACTTTATCTGTTTTCTCAGTACTTCATCCTTACTTCTGAACCTTTGTTTTTTTGGTCTTCCGGGTGGTCTCTTTGTGAATGGTGGTTGTACAAAAATACTAGACTTTGGAAGCTCCAACGGCTTGGCAATAGAAGAAACAGGATTGATTGTATAAGAATAGGTTTGACGGTATTTCTCCACCTTGAAGCAAAAAAGAAGAGAATGATTAGCTCAAAATTAACTACAAGAAAACAAGAATAATAATGTAACTAGTAATGTACCTAGAAAAAGCAACTGTGTAACTAGTAACATACATGTTGATGGCTATAAACTTCAAATTTCACTTAACTAGTAATGTACCTATAAAATGTAACTGTTTATGTAACTACTGCTGCAACTACAAGCAAACATGAATAATAAATGTAACTAGTAATGTACATATGAAAAGTAACTGTGTAACTAGTAATGTACCTGTTGCTGACTATAAACACCTAATTTCATGTAACTAGTAATGTACCTATACAGTACTTTTCATGTGACTGAATATGTAACTACTAGTGTAACTATACAAAAAAAGGGGAATAAACTAACAAGATGAACAAGGATGAAAAAAACACCTGGTAAAACGGAGTGACATATGAATAAACTGAGGCACCAGCATTTTGCATAACAACAAGACCATGCGAACAAGGAAAACCATGACAGCTCCATTCACCACACGAACAATATGAGGTTGCCAAATTCACTATAACTCTATATTTCTGACAATGAACTTCATAGAGATTAGTATCTGATCTACTAACTTTCCAATGTCTTCCTTCGGCCAAGTTTTCCTTAAGCTTCTTTTCCATCTTCGGACACAAAAAAGAAAACCATTCTTTTACTTCTTCTTTTCGGGAAGAAATCATCTCCATGTTCTTCACACGAATACCTTCATTCATCTCAACAATAGGAAGACATTTCAAAGGCAACACCCAATTGTTAAAACACTCTGCCAGATTCGATGTCATTTCACCAAACCTGTCCCCATTGAAAAAAGCCACACACCAGCTCTCCTTCGGAAGATCCTTCAAAAAATCTTCAACTGGTTTGCCACCTTCTGCCCTCAACAATGTCATATTGCTCTCATACATATCCGGTGTGCGAGAATAAGCACAAGACATAAACAACTGCGGGATCCGCTGCTTTAGGTAGCAATCCTTAGGATACAATTGAGTCAGATTCTTAAGAAGGTGCCTAAAACAAAATCCTAAAGGGTTATTAGGAAACACTTTTGGATATGCACTAAGAAGGCCACTATTACGATCGGAAACAAAAGTGACCCGCCTTGTAGAATACCTAGCCAACTCTTCAGATAAGCATTGGAGGAAAAATGTCCAGTTGATTTCAGATTCAGAATCCACAATAGCATAAGCTACTGGATACATACCTGGAAAGAAAAAAAAAATGATGTCAGTTTTGTTAGATGCAACACTTGTTACACCAATAGTTACACCGTAACTATTAGTGTAGCAGAAAGTGAACAAAGTGAAACAAGTTACTAACTGGTCATGTAACTGACTTTGTAACTACACAAATAACTGGTCATGTAACAACCCATGTAACTGATTTTTGTAACCCCAACTAACTGGTCATGTAAGTGACTATGTAACTACACAAGTAACTGGTCATGTCATGCAATTGATAATGTGCATTGTCGTAGCTATCAAAAGTAACTGTGCATGTAACTGATTCTGTAACTACTAGTGTAACTGTCAGGATAACTGCTAAAAGCAATTTGTAACTATACAAGTAACTGGAAATAAAATAATGTAACTTTCAGCAGAAAACTGTAACTATTAAAGTAACTGAAGTGGTAAATGGAAATAAATAATGTAGCTGAAAGCTGAACAAAGTCACACAAGAAATTGAACAAAGAAGGAAGTGAAGAAAGTCACACAAGTACCTTGATTACCATCCTTTGCTGTTGCAGCAATAAGCTGACCTTGATACTTATTGGTGATGAATGTGGCGTCTATGAACAAAAGGGGTTGGCATGATAGAAAACCATTCATCCAAGAAGAATAACAAACAAACATCCGTTGAAAACTTTTAGTTTCAGAGCAAATATTCAGTTCGATTCTAGAACCAGGGTTGGATTCAACCGTTCGCTCACAAAACCACAATAACTCAGAATACGAATCTCCTTCATCACCAATCACAGCTTCCCTTGCACGCTCTTTACCATACCATGATGTACGATAAGGAACATCTATTCCACAATCAGTTTTTAAGTCTCGACATACATCTGCAGCCGTCTTGTTTGGATTCTCTCGAAGCTTGTCAAGCATCACATACTTTATAATCTTGGAACCCATCATCCTACTACTCTGAAGGCGAATAACACTACAACAGCTATGCTCATTCACCAATTTCATAATCTGAAAAAAACCGTTGAACCTGCACAAATATAAAACAAAGTGTTCATGTAACTACCAATGTAACTATGTATGTAACAATAAAATCGAATCCAATAAATTGATTTCACCACAAAATGTGACTATATGTATAACAATAAAAGTAACACATAAGACCTAAAGCTGAAAATCATGCAGTTCAAAATGTAACTATAAGTGTAACAACGTGTGCAACCATGCAAAGTAAGCATATCAAAACTCAAGCTAAACTTCATGCGACCGATATTGTCACTATAAGTTTAACAAGTATTGTAGCTACAAAAAGTAACAGAGCAAAACTAAAGCTAACCTTAATGTAACTATGATTGTAACTATAACTTTAGTAACTGAACTTAATGTACCTGCACAAGGATGCCTTCACAAACCAGCCACAACCGTCAGAAACTTTCTTGGAACAACAAGCTGCAACAGTTTCTTTATTATTCCGCAGAAACTGAATATCAAATCCAACCTCCACAGCATACATACGCAGCTTCAATCTAAAATCTTCCACCCCACCCTCAAAAATCTGACCCACTGAATGAATAAAAGACTCCCAGCCATGAGTGCGATATACCTTCGGCTCCTCCCGCGTATAGCAACCCAAATACTGATTTTCCTCAAGCAAAACACTGCTCTCATCAATATAATTGTTACTAACCACACTCTCTAAACCAGAAACACTGGAATCCTCATATAAAACATCAACATCAACAAGGTCTGAGTTGTAACGTGACATAAGTCTACAAAGTATTTTCATATCAATGTCATTTTCCAATTGATATACTGTAACATCAGGATGGATGGTAAATCGAAGCTTGAAGACTATTCTATTCAAATCTGGATAGCGATCTCTTACACGCTTGCAAAAATCTAAAAACGAGCAATTATCCGAGAATGAAACTGCTGCTCCTTTACCACAACATACAAGCTTTGCTGTGTAGTTAAAGTCCATTGCGCCTGCAAAAACAAAACATAAAAATATAACTATAAAGTGTAACTAGTAATGTATCTATAAAATGTAACTGCTTCTGTAACTACAAGCAACCAGGAATAATAATATAAATAGTAGTGTACCTATAAAAAGTAATTGTGCATGGTATATTGCTTTTGTAATTGCTTTTGTAAATGTAACTAGCAGTAACTATCCTTGAGAAATACATTCACCAAATGAACATTACAAGATTTCTAGAGTTTATATATTTCATATATTTCCTTTCAATTTTGCAGCGTGCCGCTGCACCGCAAGGGCAGCGTGCCGCTGCACAATGAAATTATATTAAGTAGATACCTACAATGTAACTAGCAGTGTAACTGGAGTGCTAACTGTGCACATAACTATCCTAGGTACAAAGTAACTATAAATGTAACTAGCAATGTAACTATTGTTGTAACAGTACATGTAACTATATTGGGTATAGAGTAAATAGCAATGTAACTATAAATGTAACTAGCAGTAACTATCCTTGACAAATCCATTCACCACATGAACATTATAAGATTTCTAGAGTTTATATATTTCATATATTTTTTTTAAACTTTGCAGCGTGCCGCTGCACCGCAATGGCAACGTTCCGCTGCACAATGAATATATGTAGAAAAAAACTTCTTAAGGAAAAGTAACTGGAAATGAAAAAAAATGCTGATATAATGTAACTAGTAATGTACCTTTAAAAAATAACTATAAACACCTAATGTCATGTAACTAGTAATGTACCTATAAAATGTAACTGCTTATGTAACTAATGGTGTAACTACAAGCAAATAGGAAAGAATTATGTAACTAGTAATGTACCTATAAAAAGTAATTCTATAACTACTGATGTAATGTAACTAGTAATGTACCTATAAAAAGTAACTATAAACACCTAATTTCATGTAACTAGTAATGTAACTAGTAATGTACCTATAAAATGTAACTGCTTATGTAACTAATGGTGTAACTATAAGCAAATAAGAAAGAATTATGTAACTAGTAAAGTACCTATAAAAAGTAATTCTGTAACTACTGATGTACCTGTTGCTGACTATAAACATCATACTGAAAACGTAGATCTATTTTGTTATATTTATACGAATTCTGTATCACTGAAAAAGATCATATAATGTATATACCAATTCTATTCAGTAGTGCTGCGAATCTTCATCGAAGTTTGCAGCGGTTTAATTAGGCATGCAAGACACGAGAGAGAGAGAGAGAAAGAGAGAGAGATAAGAAAAATGAGGAAACTGACCCAGTCGATGAAGGCGACGAAGAACCGGAGAACGTCAGGGGAAATAGCTAGAGGAAAAGGCGACAAATGAAATCGATTTCGGCAATCGTCGGGGAGGACAGCGCAGATGAAATCAAAGTTGATGAAATCAAAATCGACAAATGAAATAAAAAACGACGAGTGCGGCAACAAATGAAATCAAAATCCAGATCAGGCGAGGACGCGCAGATGAGGAGGATTTGTCGACGGTGGAGATAATTGAGCACTGGTAGTGATGGAGCAAGAGCAGGAAGAGGCAGCGGAGATAATTGAGATCGGGACGAACGCAAATTCAGAATTCAAATAGGAAAGAAAGAATATAGCGTGGGAGCCAAGAAAGGAAAATAGCGTGAGATCGGGTTGTTAGAGAAAAGAGTGGAGCTGTTATAACCAGGGGTAAAAAAGTCATACAAAAAACTAAATTCTGACCATTTTATCATTTGATATAAAATAATTAGACAATTTTATCATTTGATATAAATAAAGCTGACTTTTTTAACATTTCAAAAAAAGGAGTGATGTAATTATCATTAGTGAGTGTAAATGGTTTTTTTTTGTCATTTGCCCTTATTTTAATTTAGGTATTTATGTTAATTTAGGTATAATTTAGGTATTTATGTTAATTTAGGTAAATTTTTTAGGTATAATTTAGGTATTTATGTTAATTTAGATATAATTGTTAATTTAGGTATTTATGTTAATTTAGGTAATTTTTTAAGGTATAATTTAGGTATTTATGTTAATTTAGATATAATTGTTAATTTATGTATAATTTAGGTATTTATGTTAATTTAGGTAATTTTTTAAGGTATAATTTAGGTATTTATGTTAATTTAGATATAATTGTTAATTTATGTATAATTTAGGTATTTATGTTAATTTAGGTAATTTTTTAAGGTATAATTTAGGTATTTATGTTAATTTAGATATAATTGTTAATTTATGTATTTATGTTAATTTAGGTAATTTTTTTAAATTTATTTTAATTGTATAATTTATGTATAATTGTATAATTTATACGTATAAATTGGTAGCCTAATTATATAAATGGTTATATTTATGTTAATGGTTAATATTATTTAAAATTAGTTAAAATTGAAAAATTAATTTGTTAGTATGTTTTAAAATATGTTAGTATTATTGGTTATTATATTAATTAGAATTTGTTATTTAATGTAATATAATTTAATATTAATTAATGTATTAATGCCTCAAGCTACACATGGCCGATGCACTCAGACAGTTATTCGGAGACCGTCGTTCTTCCAGATCTAGGGGTTCTGGAAGTTCTGCCGGTTCCGCAGACTCCGACAGGACCCTTAGCCAGCCTGAGAGGACCACCAGCCAGCCGCGGAGGAGTGTGGATTCATCCCAGCCGCGGAGGACTGTGAGTTCTCGGCACCAGACCCTTCTCCAGGCGGGGCGGCCGTCGAGCAGTTCACGTCCCCCTCTCGGGCCAGATGCTCCGAGGTTCAGGAGGCAGCTATTTCAGGACGAGATAGCTCCAGACGTTCCTCAGGTCCGTATGCCTGAGATTCATCGGGAGCCGATGACGAGTCCGGCGACGTCTGCTGCTGACTCGACTGAGGGGCCTACTCTCCCAAATCAGCTCTACCTCCCGTACAACATTCCTGCGATACCCGAGGTCGACTTTCGTGGTGTGCCCATATGGACTGATATGCCTCAGTACGTGAGTGTTGCAGAGACATACCATCGGCAGCCATTTGAGAGACCTGAGCTCCTGATTTCGGCGAGGAGAAAAGGAAAGTCGACAGACGGGTCATCCAGTTCAGGTAACATTTGATTTTATTAATAAAATGTTTTATTAAAATTAACGCACTAATATTTAATTTTATTAACCAATCGTCGTTTATGTGATAGGGACAGCCGCTAGCAGTTCAACGAGGAATACGAGAGGTGTCATATGTTTTGACACGCTCAGGAGAACTGTTGAGAGCAGGGGGAGGATCCAGATCAACGAACCCCCTAATCAGGAGGTTCAGGGGAAAAAACGCCGCGATTACGCGGGTTGCGTGGGGGCACTGATTAGGGATAGAGTCCCTATGTTGTGGACACGGTGGGCTGATGTGCCGGGAGAGATCAAGAGGGAGGTCAACAACGCGGTGTCGGTGAGTAATTTAAAAAATTTAATTTCTTTATCGTAATATTTAATAATTTTCGGTATTGTTATAATTGTAAAACTAATAAAATATTATCTTTCAGACATACTTCAAGATTGCCGAACACAAGCAGGATTGGGCGGACGCGATGCAAAACTCGAGGTACGTTGGGAATTCCTCATCTTATAATTTGAAATATTTTATGATATTAATAATATTTCTAATGCACTTTTGTTTTTTCCGTAGGTTCAAAGAGTGGAAGAACGAGCTCCGTACCCACTTTAACGAATACGACAACCGTGGTCGTATGGGTACTCCAAGAGAGTTCATGTTCAGGGAGTACGAGTGGCGTTGGTTGAAGACAGTAGACTTCAACAACCCACTTATGCAGGTAAATACTAAACTTAACTATAAATGTTTATTTTGTTAAAATTTTAATTATTAGTTTAATTATTTTATAATTATTACACTAATATTTTTTTATGCATTTTTCTAATATTTTATTATTTGTTTGAAGGAACGGTCTCGGATAAACTCTGCGAACCGCCGCCGTAACACAACCCCCCATCATGGTGGTTCTAGGCCATTTGCACAATATCAGGAGGAGGCGCTTAGAGATCATCCTGATAGCAACCCGTACGTGGAGACGTTCAAGAAGGCTTATCCACAAGCGACAGAACAGCTCGTAAGTCGTTGATTACGATTTAAAAATTTCAATTATTAATTTTACTTAATTATATATTTGTTAGAATATTAATTATTATTTTTTTCCCGTTCAATTAGGAGAGGGTGAACCGGGCCGAAGAAGAAGTGTTGCAGCAAGTAGTTCGGGAGACACAACCGAACATTTCAGAGGCAGATCCGTAAGAAGCCTTGCGCCAGGTCGACCGATCGAATGTCCAAACGCCAGCGAGGATGTTCGACGCAGCCTTCCCAGACCGGTCAAACCAATACTACTGACGGGGTTTGGGAAGTTCTGGAATAGGGCTCCTGAAGACCACTAAGGGAGGTCAATAGAAGGGAGGCGGGGACAGCCAACAGATGAGGGGGGAAGTGCAGAGATTGGCCGCAAGATTGGCGGCCGAGTCCCAGAGATCACAGGAGCAACACCGCAGAACACAACAGTATCATTTGGATATGTCCAGTTGGCATGCTGAATGCGAGAGAATTCGGCGACACAACTACGCCGGCCAACAAAACTGGTGGTATGATATGTTCGCGGCACAACAACAAAGCCTTGAACCCCCGCATCCGTTTCAGCCGTTAGTTGAACCTCCAATGCCTCAACCTTCCGAGTTCGTTCAGCAGGATGACGAGCATGATGGAGAGCAGGATGCTGGGGATGACGTGGTGGACTTTAGTGCTTTAGGTGATGATTAGGGTTATATTTTATGTATATATATTGGAACAAATTAAATAATAAATCATTTAGACGTGTTTCTTGTTGGTGTAAATGCATGGATTGTCATTGTGAATTGCAGGTTGCTTGGAATGGTAATTTAGAAATTAATTTAATTTTTTTCCCCAAAATGTAAGAATAGCCGACGATATTGGCATTATTTCGTCGGCTATAAGTGTTATAGCCGACGATTTTTACCAATTTTCGTCGGCTATAACCGTTATAGCCGACGAAAATGACATTATTTCGTCGGCTATAACTAATTAATGCCGATTAAAATATTAATATATTCCGACGAAATAGATGAAATCGTCGGCTATATTACAGAACTAATAGCCGACGAATTTCGTCGGCTATAGTTTACGATATCGTCGGCCATACTTGAAATTATCCGACGAATTTCGTCGGATATTTTTCCCAGGTTTGGTTGACAAAATGAATTTTCGTCGGTAATATCGTCGGCCATACTCGAACATAGCCGACGATTTTGTTATTTTCGTCGGCCATTGGTTTTACCGACGCCGTTTTACCGACGAATTATAGCCGACGAAAGTTTCATCGGCAGAAGGAATTAATAGCCGACGAAAATTTGGCATAGTCGACGAAATTTTTTTCGTTGGTCATTCTGTCCGATCTGATAGTGGTTATCCTTTCAGTTGGCCGACATTCATTATATAAAATGGAACTTTGTATCACTATATGCACCTGTAGGGAGAAGAACAGACATTTCCATTTCCGAACAAATTCCTCCTGCAAAAGACAAAGACAAAAGCTGAAAAGTACGATTTCAAAAATATGAGAGGTCTCTGAGTCTTCAAGGAGTAGCTAAGGAGCAGAACTTCTTGAGGATCACATATTATACTCATTATATAAGTCTAAACCCTTCTATCATGATAAGAATGCATCTAAAAGATATCCATCAAAAGAATTTGATGTCAACTGAGATTCATTTTGAAGAAAAAAAAAATGACAGCAAATCCAAAACCTGGTTGGCAAAAAGTCCATGCAATACCAACCTCCTTGATTCCAAAGCTTGCGCAAATTCCACCTTCTTGATTCCCAATCTGGATGACATACAGTTGTCTATGGCCTTTCATTACGTCTATTGCCTAAATAAAAAAGTTGAGAACTCTGAATCAGTATATAAATAAATAAAACGAAAGTATCGGTTCCATAGATCGAGTATGATGTGAAATGAAGAAGCAGCATTGTTATGAAACCTAACTAAAAGTAGATGAGTTTCACATGAGCTTTTTATGCACACGATTAATAGCAATCACATATGCACCAAATAAAAACTCGCAAAATCACTTGAACAGAGTCTCATTCAATTGGATCCAATCGATACCTTAGCGCGCAGCAAAACAACATCAAAAACGCATGGAACTAGTTGAATTATTAGTTTTTAGATAAAAATAAACATAAAAATTGCAGTTATACCATGCATGGAGGCACATTGGTTGTTGCCAAAAGTTCGAGGAGACGCTTAGCCTTGTAAATCATATCTGGATCCTTGGTGCCCCGGGCTGTTTTAACGGTCACAGTGCGCCCACGCTGAACACAAACTGATACAGAATTTGAATTAAACCCTAAAGAGTAAACCCTAATTGATGTTAGAAATTTTGGTTAGCGAATCCAGGTGGAAGTCAAGTCCATGCTCTTCTAAACGACGCAACAACTTTTCCTCTGCACGAAACGAAGAAAAATGCCAGATTACTGAGCAGCAAATAAGAGAGAGAGAGAGAGAGAGAGATATATATATCGTACGTATCGGTCTTTCGAGGATGGACATAGAGAAAGAAAAGCGCTGCTTCGATTCGTCGTATAAGACGACTCCATGCTCCATCGTCGTCGCTGCATCATGATCTAGCAGATAACTGCCACAGGTAGACATATGGTGAGCCATCTTTCGGGTTCTGGAGCTTTTGGGAGAAACAAATCAGCAGATGAAACCGATATCGGTTTATACCCTTCACTCTGAAAACTTCTTAGAACTATACGAGAAGGCCTGGGATAAACAATCTCCACGATCAAGTTTAATTTTTCAGGTTCAGCGTATGAAAGATTTTTCTGTTTCGTTGATCGAGTTTTTGCGGTTTAGACTCAATTGTGGCATTCACAGTGTACCTATACTGAGATTCTTGCTAGCAATGGTTAAACTGCCTCTTGCTTCGATATCAAATGTACGTCATGTTGTAGGAATTTTTTTTTTTTTAATGCAAGTCAATATTGAGCTTCATATACAAGGTACAATTTGTTTGCCTTTCACAAAAGTAGTTCTATATATTAATCAAACTTTAAAAGGCACTTTTAGTTTCATATATCTCTACATGCTGGCCTTCACGTACGTACAAAAGTCCATACATATTAATCTCTGTTCCCGTTGACATCAAATCTGTTATCATCAAAGTGATCAAACTGGCCACTAGGTTTATATCTGACAAAAATCAAACCATGAGGATCCATTGGCCATCCAGCGTATAGCATTCCTTGCAAACTATCACATAGTCCACCAATAATTGTGTCCTTAGGTTTGGGATACAATCCAAGTACGGGCACCAAGTGTCCAGTGTTCATTAATTATCCTTCAAACAACCCTCACAAACAGATTCCTCTTCATCTTCATCAGATTCTTCTTCATTCGATTTTTATTCCCTAACTCGATCGATTATCTTTTGTTTTCGTCGCGCAGTCATTAATTCCTTCTCTTCATGCACTACGCCAAAGGTTCTTCCAGGCGACCGGAGAAAAACAAGGAAGACGACTACAGAACAGCCGCACAAGACAATTTGCGACTGGAACGTAGTCGCTTATAAGACGTCGCAAGCAACACGTAGCTATATCTTAAAGGCGATGGGAATAGATACCCAGTCGCTTTTACCTCCCTCGTTAGCGACTGGAATACAATGCCGTCTCTTAACAGGTGTCCCAATTAGCGACTGGAATACCCTGTCGCTAGTTAGAGTGACTAGCTTGGGTAGTCGCTATCCCTGTTAGAGCGACTGGCTTTTGTTGTCGCTGAGTGTGTTAGAGCGACATAGGTTTAGCTCGTCTCTTAAATGTCCATTGAAGCGACTGATTTATGTTTCTTAGTCGCCTGAATCAATTCCCTGTATTGCAATGCAGGGCCTGTATCTGTAATGCCCAGTTTTGTGCAAAAAAACCTGCATTATTCCAAAAGCTTTCACAGGAACATTCAACTCAACACAGCCAACAAATCTCACACACAAACATTGCATTGACATTAAATAGAGTTTAAAACATTACATTGTCTTGAAACTCAATATCCATTACAAACCACTGTACAAACTTCTAACTGTACCATAAAACTAACACAAACTAACCCAAATATGACCTAAACACTAAACCAGAAGCCGCAGCAGCCCTCTCGGCTCGTTGGTGATGAAGCAACAACCAAATAAAGAGACTAAGTGTTAGAGGGTGAGGGGTTGTCATTGGAGGTAGTACCTTCTTGCAATTGGGATTGCTTCTCCAAAAGTTTGGCCACAGCAAGAGCCACTGCTGCATCCACTTGCTGCTGCATTTGTTGCTGTATTTGCTGCTGCATTTCCTCCTGCATAGCGTTCATTTTCTCCGCAACTCGCTCCTGCACTTTTGCCCCCACGATGGCATCTACGTCAACACGGGAGACACCTCCTCTCTTCTTGGGCTCTCGCCTCATGTATCTGCCGAGTCCTCTATATGTTGTGTCCTTTCCTTCACCAACTCGTGCCGTTATGACACTGAGCTAGGTTTCAACAGGCAGTGCCTCTCCATCTTCAACGTCCGGGTGGTCTCTACTCCACTGGTCGACTTTCTCTTGAACCTCCCGTTCCATTGCCTCCTACAACATTACAGAAGAGCTAGCGTTAATTACGTGATACAAAGAGAATATAAAACATATGAATGAATCTTAGTTTAGTTTTAGGTAATTACCACGTATGTAGCGCCAATCTTATCGTTGGCGGATGCATCCTTAAAGGCTGCGACCAAGGGGGCTAAATGCCCCGCTAACGCATGATCCTGTGCCCGGTAACTAATTGCAGTGGTCCCCGAATGGTGGTTCATCCGGGTGGGAGCCTTTCGGATACTCTTCATCCTCAAACTTAACTCCTGAACACAAATCAAATCAAGGATGAGTAGTGTTAAACTGGTTTCAGCAAAGGTGTTAAATCAAGGATGTACATATATACTTGTTAATCCTGGTCCTAGCAATTTGCATAAATATATCGAGGCAACTGAGATTACCTTATTCTCGTCACTGCTGAATTCATTGACCAACCACTCCCACTCTTTAGGCCGTTTAAGGAACTCCAATGGAACGTCAGCCCCGAATTTTTCCCAATGTCTTCTGCAATCGTGCTTCCAATCCTTGTACCGAGAAGCTGCCACATCTTGAACCCATTGGAACTGGCCATCGTGTTGAAGGTCGATTGCATATAAGCCCTACAGTTTAATCAAGGACAAATATTAGTAATAGTATACGTGTAATAGGTTGAAAAGTAGAAGAACATATAAAAAATTGGACACTTACTGCAATATAGGTGTACACAATGCCCTTGAAGTCATGATCAAGATCGCCGTAAACGGAGGCAAGCATTGGTACGTCGTCCTTCACCTTCATGCCTATGTCACGGGACAGTTGAGCTGTGACTTTTTTATCGGCAGGCATGTTGTGCTTATCGTCCCACTCCACAACAATTTTGGCTTTGGTAAGGCGCACCATCTCCTTCGTCTTCATACTGACCACCACACCTCTTTTTCTTTTGGGTGGTCCAGCTACACAAAATAGGGGACAAGTTATCAAATCAACATCATTAATATAATGCATAAACACTTATCACTCCATCACTAAGACACAAAGTGTGATAACTTGATGAAAAGAAGTTAATTGAGTTAAAAAAAACAGAAAATGCGAGTCTCTTTGACAAATATCATATCAAATTGGAAATCAAGCCCTTGAGAAGAATAAAATATACACCTAAAATGATGAACCTTATCAGTGATTACCAATAGAAGCAAGTAATTAAGATTTCCAACAAGAACAAGATTTAAACCAACAAAATGCATCACTTCAATGAAACTTAAACCAACAAGAACAAGATTCAATACCACAAAATGCATCACTTCACTGCAAAAAAAAAAAATCAAACTTTTGCACAAAACTGAGAATACCCATTCACACCAGAACATTCAAACTACAAGAAATGTACTTATTGAAACACAATTCATCAATTACCTGTATTGTCGACGACCAGATCTTTGCAGCGAATGCTGCGCACCATCGTACCGGCGGTGGAGTCGGTGGTGGAAGCAGAATTCCTTGGAGTGGGAATTATGGGGTAGTTGGAGTGGGAAGCAGAATTCGTCGGTTGTACAGACTGCGGGTTGATTGGAGGACCCAGTTCGAAGTCCATGTCGATGTCGTCGTTGGGAGCAGAACCAGCAGCGGCAGCTGAGGTGTCGACCAAACCAGGAGTAGAAATAGTCCGAGGTGGTGGGGATGGTCGTGGTGGCTGTACAGGAACTGATGCGGCGGTGGGGGTGGTTTCTGCAGATTTCGAGGTGGTGGCGGAATTGGAAAGCGGCGTCGGCGTCGGTGATCTTCGTTTCCGAAGAGTCGATTTAATAGCTACATTATCGGCCAGGCGTTGGGCCCTTGTCTTCACAAACGTGGTTTAACGTTCTTCAGAGGCATTTTGTGATTTCGGGTGATTTAGAATTGGGGATTGGGGCTGAAATTGGGGGTTAGGGTTTGAGAATTTGGGGCTAAGGGATGAGGGAAGATGATGAGTGTGAGAAGATTGGGGATCAAATTAGGGTTTCTGGGTTTGAGATCGGAGAGTGAGAAGAGAGTGAGGAGTGAGAAGAGGAAGACTGAGTCGAAGAAATTGGGTTTTAATTGAACCCTATAGGCGATGGCAAAATAATAACCCCGTCGCACCATGTATTACGAAATGTAATTTCAAATTTTGGCTGAAAATTTTCGCGGAAACCAACTGGCCAGTTCTCAAAACATTTTAGAGCGACTAATATATACAACTTAGTCGTCCTAAATACTCTGAAGCGACTTATTTAATAACATAGTGACTTCAAAACTTGCGAATTGAAACAAATTTATAATTACAAAGAATGGTTATATGCAACGGCCCTCCGATTGAGTCTAATACTCCTAATCTATGACAACTACACATAATGAGAGTTGTGGTTCAAATTAGAACCAAAATGGAGGTTGTTAGAGTCGCGGTCAAAGTGTAGTTTTAAAGTCAAAGGGTATACATATGCGATTTTCCGAACAATCGAACGGCAAAATCACACCCGATTCATTCCAAATTTTAACCACATACTCTATAATACGTACGTTCAAAATCTAATGGTCATTTTGTTCAAATGGATTACCTTGATAAATTAAGTTCTAAATGAGAGGTTAAGTTTCATAACTGTTTCATTGAGTTAAGAAAGTTAGTGTTGGTTATTAAAGGCGCTATATGCTACCGACATCCGATTGAGAAATTGACCTTTAGATATAATAAGTACGTAAAAACAATGATGTGGTTCAAATTTTGAGCAAATCAGAGGTCGTTAGGGTCGCGGATATTGAGAAAAATGCTTTGGTCAAATCGTAG
Source organism: Potentilla sterilis (assembly GCA_963682095.1). Classification (NCBI taxonomy): domain Eukaryota; kingdom Viridiplantae; phylum Streptophyta; class Magnoliopsida; order Rosales; family Rosaceae; genus Potentilla; species Potentilla sterilis. The sequence continues at coordinate 44,637,892 of OY821757.1, read as the reverse complement.
TTGTGCGGTTAACATAGTTACATATTAGGTTTTTTCGACTTTTGAATGGTTAAATAAGATCCGATTTGTACCAAATTTTAATTACTTACTCTACAATACATACATTAACATGTCTATTGTTCAAAACGTCCTAACGTTTTATATTTTTGCATATATACTCTATAAGTAAAATATATCTTATATTTTTGAATACGTAATGTAATTAAAATGTATATAGAAAAGACTTGTCATACGCACCTTTCCATTGGAAACATCCATGTGAAATGTACTGGACCGGTGAGCAAAACTTGATCGGGGAGGTGAATCATAAGATGAACTATGATGGTGAAGAAAGCAGAAGGGAAGATTCTTTCCAATTTATAAAGAATCAAGACAATTTCTTCCTTCATGTCTTTGGCGTCCTGTTTCTTCAACTCTCTTGCACATAGTTTCTGAAACCATCTGGATAGCGCTATTAGCGGCTCAACGACATAATGTGGCAAATACTCTCGGATAACCACAGGAAGGAGACGCTGCAGTAGTACATGACAGTCATGCGTCTTCAGTCCATAGAACTTCTTATCCTCCACATTGACCTTATTCTTCAAACTTCCTGCAAAGCCGCAAGGATACTGAGCTTCTTTAATCCATTCGAAGATCTCTAGCCTTTGCTTAGGAAGCACCGTATATTCTGCTTGAGAGACCTTCTCTTTTCTTGAGGAAGACGAACTTTTCAATTTCTTCCACAACTTCTCACGTACCCCCAATTTTTTCAGACCTTCGCGGGCTTTGAGATCATCATTTGTCTTTCCTTCAAGACCGAAAATTGTCCCACTTATGTTGTCGTACACATTCTTCTTAATGAGCATGACATCCAATATGTACATCTGTTTAGATTCGGTCCAGTACGGCAGCTCCCAGAATATACTTACGTGAGTCCAACAAAGTCTCTCCCCACTCGAATGTACCTTGAACTTCAGATGTAAACTATGTACCGGGTACTCATGAGATATGATTTGGGCATAAATCTCATCCCCAGACAACGACCGCGGTGACTGCCTTTCCTCAACCTTTCCATTAAACTTATATGCTGCATAACGCCATTTGTGGCATTCGCCTAACCACCGACGATGACCCTGGTATGCCATCCTCCCTGTCAAGTTATTTGCATCAACATCATCCAAACAGAGGGGACATGTTTTGTATCATTTAGTCTGGATGCCTCCTAACATCCCTAATCCCTAATCTCGGAAAGTCGTTGTTAGTCCACATCATTACTGCTCTCATTCTGAAAGTTCTCTGCTCATGTACATCATAAGTCTGAATTCCAGTACTCCACAACATCTTCACCTCATCGATCAATGGTCTCATAAAGACATTCAAACACTTTTCCAGAGACTTTGGACCAGATATTAACATAACAAGCATGTTAAACTCCTTTTTCATTGCCATTGAAGGAGGCAAGTTGTAAGGCATCGCCACAATAGGCCAACTGCTGTGAGAGAGACCCGTCTTTCCAAACGGATTAAACCCGTCAGTGGCTAGTCCGAGTCGCACATTCGTGATCTCGCGAGCAAAATCTGGAAATGACCTGTCGAACTCTTGCCATGCTTCCCCGTCTGCTGGGTGTTTAAGAACTTCTGGATCTGACATCCTTTCCCCTTGCCACCGCATGTCCTTTGCTGTGTGACGTGACATGTACAGACGTTGCAACCTCGGTGTAAGAGGAAAGTATCGAACCACCTTCTTTGGAACCCTCATACCATCCTCTGTGGATCTCCATCTAGACTCCTCGCATATGTTATATTTGTCGAGGCCTGCGTCGTCTTTGTAAAACAACATACAACCATGCTCACATGCGTGGATGATCTGATAACCCAAACTCATGTCCTTCAGGATCTTCCTCATAGCCCGGTATGAATCTGGATACTTGTTTGGTTCTAGGAGGAGATCTTTGATGTACTGACAATTTTGATCTAAGCTTTTGTCTGACCATTTATTCTCTATTTTCATCTTCACTGCTTTCAGGATGGTGGTCAAAACAGTCTCCTTACTACCCTCGTACACCAGAGTCTGAGCTTCAGTTAAGAGTCTGTTATACTTCTCAAAAGTATCTTTAGCAATAGGGTCTAAATGATCAACATCATCAACAAAGGCATCCCCTAAACCACTAACATTCTGTTCTGTAGCCCACCTATCCATAAACGGGAAAGTGTCGTACATAATGTCCATAGTTGGGTTCACAGCAAAATCAGTGGCCACGTGTGTACTAGAAGAAGCCCTCACTGCAACAATCTGCTGTCTTCGGTCATACATAGAGGGAATGTCTGCACGCTCACCGTGCTCTTCCCATATAGTATAACCACTCATAAAGCCGTTATTCCACAAATAATGAAACATGTCAGATAATGGCAGAGGAACCCATTGTAACTGACATTTTTTACACGGGCACTTGTGCAATTTCGGTTCGGTCTTGCAATTGGAGGCCGCAAAATTACAAAATTCTGTTATCCCATCAAGAAACCTTTTATCACCTCTACATAATCTCATCCAACTCTTATCCCCTTGGTATGCCATCTAGAGAAGAATAATTTCACAAATAATGTATTAATAATTGCCAAATTTTGTCAAATACACTACAATAAAACTTTCAAAATATTATATATAATGATACTATAAATTTAACTATGCACATATTATACCAAAAACCTAAATTCTCAACCAAATTCCTTAATAATTCTAACACTAATTCACTAATCAACCACAAATAAACAAAAAGTCATCAATTTAAATTACACTTTCCACTATATATATATATATATATATATATAAATATTTCAACATTTTCTTACTCTAAGAGTCTAAATTTGAATGTAAACATATTATAACACAAATATGGTAAAAAAAAACACAAAATCTATCACAAATTAAAGAACCCAATCGTAAATTACATACAAATACATCAAAATATGAAGATCAAACCCAAAATTTCAAAACCTACAATCAACATAGTAACACAAAACATGGTATTTAAGATGAAAAGGAGAGATCACACTAACCTTCAAAGCAATTAGAAGTGAAGACCCAACCTTTACAACCCCGAAAGAGAAAAAATCACCAATTTTCAGCAAAATCGCAGCAGAGCTACATTTTTTTCATTTTCAGCACTTTACATGCAATTTTCAAAAAAGTGCGACCTAAAAGATATATGTATTCAAAAGATATACGCGACGTAACAAGTATCGCAGTCGCTCCAAAATGAAAGCGACGAGAATATTGCTACGGAGAAAGGGGCACGGCAGTTTCAGTCGCTTAGAATGGTTTAAGGTGACTGGTAACGTCTCTGTCGCTTATTATCGTGCACAGGTGCGACATGTCGTATTTCAGTCGCTCTAAATATTGTTAAGCGACTTACCGGCCTGTTTCCCTTGACTTTTCCTCGTCACTTGACGAGCAACATGGCGTAGTGATGCAAAGATGTCGTAAGTGAATATCTCGATCATTGTCCGATATGAGCTTCTCGGTTGACAAGGGAGATACCAAGTAGACTACTACGTATTATTCTTCCGGTTCCAGAGATCCAGTATGTAGAATTTACTTTCCTTACTTGTATAGGTGAAATATCGTAGAATATATTTTCCTTGTAAGTATAGATTTATATCACTATATATACCTCATATTATGGAAAATAATAAATCATTGAAGCATTAAACTCAAATCATATTCTTATTTTCTACTTGGTATCAGAACCTATACAAATTTTCGCTGCAAAGATAAACCCAAATAGCACACCCAAACAGCATACACAAATCCAAAGCAAAGCACAAATCCCAAAACCCCAATAGAACATCCAAACAACATACACAAACCCACATGGCAAAAGCAAAAAGGAGAACACCACGTGAAAAGAAAGTAAATATACTAGAATATTCTACACAGTCCAGGTAAACAGTGTTGAGAACCAACCATGTTCACGTACCAGGCTATTTGGGAAACCTAAAACGGATGAATCCTGCGATGCCCTAACCATCAAGTCCATAGAAAAGTTAACCGAGCAACTTGAAATGCATGTGCGACACGAGAAAGTACTTAAGCGGAAGGCTGCTGCTGAACTAGAAAACGCCTTGGCCTTTTCCAAAGCAAAGAATAAAAAAGCTGCTATCAGATGATTGCAGACGAAGAAGAGGTACGAAGAGCAAATAGAGACTCGATCTACGAGTCTAGGAAAATCAGATGATACTGCTAGAAGGTGCGAAAGCGACCACGGAGATCGACGTACTGTAGGTGCCTTGATAACCGGGGAAGCTGCAATGAATCGAAGGCAATGCAGAAAGCAACGAAGATAGATGATGTGGCCGGACAAGATCATGGATGAGATTAATGAGCAGATGGAGAACATGAAGCAGATCCAGGACGCTTTGTCGATTCCGATTGGTAATGATTTTGATGAAGATGAGTTGGAAGCAGAACTTGAAGAGCTTGAAGCCGCCGAGTTAGAAGATGAGCTTCTTCGGCCTGTAACTACAAGTACATCTACTTCTGCAGCTTCGGTGAAGGTCGCAACCAAGTGCTCGTCCTGTTCCCGAGAAGCTTAGTGCTGAAGAAGAGGAACTGGCTGCTTAATTTGCAGGCTAGGATGGCACTAGAATAACCAGGAACAGCCTCTGCAGAATACATGGAACCATTGATTTGTTACTCAGAAACATTATTTCAACTACATGGTTTCTGTGGATTATTTTTAATAAATGACTGTAATTTTGTTCTAAGTTAGTAATTTTTATGATACTTCTTTCAAATTTGCAGGCTTTAAAAGTATTTTGAACACATTAGAGCGAGTATGGTTTATAATTTGGAAAAGCTTATGTAGTTTGTTCTAATTTGGTATATTTTATGATACTTCTTTTAATTTTGCAGGCTTTGAAATGTACACTACGCCATATATCAGATAAAGCGACGGACATTAAAACGACCGTCGCTAACGAGACTCTGCTGCGACAGACCACATTTCCGTCGCTTAAAGATGTCTACCCGTCGCTTTAGAACTCTAATGCGACGAAGATACATCGACAGAATATGTTAGTCGTTTAAGACACTCTTAAAGCGACGGAGGTTCCGTCGTACGTCGCTTCAGTGTTCAAAAGAAAATGGCGCCGGGATTTTGGCGAACAGTTTAGAATTTGCGCCAAATATTTTAAAACTAATTAAGCGACGGGGTTAGTCTTTGCCCGTCGCCTAAACTCCAATAAAAATCCCCAAATTCCATCGGCTCATTTCCATCGTCTTCGTCTTCGCCGAAACAGCTCAGCTCCTTCTGCTCCCAAATCCTAAATTCGTCAAACCCTAAACCACCACCACCACTACCGCCACCGCCAAATCGTCTCTCCCCAATCCCTCTGCTCGAACCCCAATCCCAAGATCTGCTTGAATTTCTGCTCGAAACCCCATGGTGGTTTCAGTTTCGTTATCATATCATCATCGTTGAGTCGGCCTACAAGGTGATGACGAAACTGCCGTATCGAACTCTGCCTCTCCAGAGCTCATATCTCGGCAATTCTGGAAAGCTGGAAACTACAAGGTTGCACAGAGACAGGGACTTGAAGCCGGAAATAAAAGTAAAACTTTCTTACCGCTTATTAATATATCATGCATTGATGTTTTGAAGCTTGTTATACTGGATTAGGAGGATAATATAAGGTTGAGTCATTGGTGCATTACAGTAATGGTCCACCCAATTTGTTAATAGGAAGAGAAATTAGATGAGCTGAAAAGATTGAGAACTAGTACATGTTACGGTGCGCGAAGTAGGCTAAAACTGATTACACACATGAACACAGAACTAAGAATGAAGATTATGAATGTGTGCATGAGACTTCTTGTCATGAGCTACTATTTGTCTGATTTTTGTTCCATCATCTTTTGGTTTGCAAATCAACAAAACCATATGCGCATACATCCTATGTTCCTTCACTCAAATGCCACTTCACATAAGTGGGCTTTTGGAGGTACTAGTTTTCATTTATATGTTGCATTTGCTTCTACATATCATGTGCTGGCACGTATTCAGTTCTAGTGGCCTTTTGTTTATTTGCAGGCATAGCAGAGTTGCTTGACAATGCAGTTGATGAGGTAATTCCCATTGCTCTCCCAATCATTTTGGTACTGTATATATCTACTGAAAGGCTCATGCTTTCTCTTCTTCTTTTCCAATACGTTAAGACTGAAACAATTGGGATTCATGGCTTGTTAGCAACCTATTAATGTTCTTTCTTTCTATGTGTGTTTCTGTCTGAGCATGCTTCACCATGGCACCTCTGAGTTATGTTGATCGGCACTCATATTTTTTTACTTTTGTTTTCGTGAGGTAGATACAAAATGGAGCAACTTATGTTTCGATAGACAAGAGTTATACTCCATCAGATGGGAAGCCAGCTTTGCTAATTCAAGGTTAGCGTACAAATATTTTGAACCTTTTACTAACAATATGGACAAGATTCTCATATTAACTTTTGGCTTCTGAAATAATTGACAAAAAGATGATGGCGGTGGAATGGACCCCGGGGTATAAGGCGCTGTATGAGCTTTGGATTTACAGATAAGAATTCAAAATTGACCATTGGACAGTGTATGAATTGTATTTAGGTCGTCGGATCTGTTTGCGTAATGTAATGTGTATTTTTATTGATTAGCATCCTTTTAGCATAAAGTCAGTCGCTTCAGATAAATGTGGTTAAAGCGACAAATTTATATCTCCGTCGCTTAAGAGTTCATTGAAGAGACGAGAATTGAAAAGTCCGTCGCTTTAAGACTTAAGCGACGATACTTAAGAGACTGCTCTTAAGCGACGATCTGTCCGGCACTTTAAGCCATTAGTGACGGAGTCAGCATCTTAAGCGACGGTACGTGTCCGTCGCTTTAAAACTTGAATGGCGTAGTGGTATGTGAACTTTGAACACAATAGAACGAGTCGGTGTTTTAATTTTGATAGCTCTATGATCGAGCAGTTTATATTTTTAACAATAAAGTGTTTGGTGAAACTAAAACCATGCTACAACTTATTTTTTTATCCCAACTGATCTTTTAGTTTCCAGAATTTCAAAACTTGACTGCCACTTATTTTCATAATGCAATTGAACCAGTTTACCTTATAATTGCGCACAGTCCATACCAAAATGGCTTTAAAGGAAAACTGTAATTCAGAAGGGCGCGACTCCAGAAAAATGTGTAGAAGAAATGGTATCTAATGTATTCTATTCCACGCCTTAGAAAAAGGATTTGAACGTAACTTTCCTTGAGCACCCCCATCGAACATCAACAGTCAAGTGAAATCCAAATCTATAGCATCTATCGTAATCCATATATATTTTAATATAAGATCGAATGAAGTATGCCCATTTTATATGAAATCGATCATTATTAGTTTATTACAGATCGATTCTGTTTTCTGAATACTGTAGTCTGTAGCAATGGCATATAAGGGAGCTTTCGATTGATCATGAGTAAGTATAACTTCTTCTAATTTGTGTCTCAATTCAAAGTCTATATCGCTATACCATTCCTCTATTATAGATTAGAAAGTTCATTGATTTCTTTCATCTTCTTGAAAATGCTTCAAATGAAAAGCTCGAAACGTAAAGGGATTATTACAACATCGTTTAAAATAAACTTTTCCTTTTCCACTGTAGAATAGGTTTCCTTGTCTTAGTTTGCATGCATGGAATAACTCCTAGTATCCTATTTTTCAAAGAATAAGGTTAATTTATGTGATAATCCTATTCCTCGTTAGATTATGAGATAATGCTCTATATATATAAGGCACTCTATTGGATTGTCAGAATTCAAAAAATTTCATTCGGTCTCTGTAACCAAGAAAACAACATGCAGATTTTCGTGAAAACTCTAACTGGGAAGACCATCACTCTTGAGGTCGAGAGCAGCGATGCCATCGACAATGTCAAAGCTAAGATCCAGGACAAAGAAGGCATCCCTCCTGATCAACAGAGATTGATCTTTGCTGGCAAGCAATTGGAAGATGGCAGAACACTTGCGGATTATAACATTCAAAAGGAGTCGACCCTTCACCTGGTGTTGAGGCTGAGGGGAGGAACTATGATCAAGGTGAAGACTTTCACCGGGAAAGAAATTGAGATTAATATTGAACTGACTGATACCATTGACCGAATCAAGGAAAGGGTTGAGGAGAAAGAGGGCATTCCTCCGCTGCAACAAAGACTGATCTATGGTGGCAATTGCAAGCAGCTTGGAGATGACAAAACTGCTGCGGAATACAATCTCGAGGGTGGCTCAGTCCTTCATCTTGTGCTTGCTCTACGTGGTGGTACGTAGTTTTTGATTCTGGTAGACTGGTAGTGTCTTTAAATAATTTCTTACTTTCTAATGAGTCTTGGTACTCCGAAGTCCTAGCATTTGAATTTGATATGATGGTTTAAGTTTGTTGATGAATCTGAATTTGATATACATGCATGGTTTTTTTTGTTTGTTATTTTTAGTCATTACAAATATAAGATTTCACAAATTTAGTTCGTTCGTCTATTACGTTTGTGATAATAATGTGACAGTGTGACTTGTGAAAACATTTTTTTGTGAATGTGTACTGAACTAAAGCAGAAGATAGATCACTTATTTGGTATTTTAGCTCTTGTACGCGATTTCACTTCGATCTCTGGATTTCGATGACAGGGACGGAACTATGAAGAGACCAAAGGCATGCCATGGCACCTCCCAATATCATATGCTTACACCCTTCATTACTTCTACTAAGTAATTATACTAAGCTAATTGTTGGAATCTACTAAGTAATTATCATATGCTTACTGATTATACTCAGTTTGTTGGAAACAATACAAATCCTAACATGTGGCACCCCCCAAGCTAATTGTTGGTTTGTTTTTATTTGCTAATATAGATATTATTCACTATTCAGCATGATTGTAAAATACTCACTTAAGAGTTTCTTCTCTTGAGTCTTGACATCTCAATCATTATGTACTGTGGCGCTATTTTTCTGAGCCTTTTTTATTGCGATTTCTATTGTTGGAATCTACTCTCTTAGTAGCACACAATGGAAGAAGTAATTAAGAAGCTTTGGACACAAGGGGAAACTCGTTGATTTTGAGGATGATTGTGATGGTCGATTTTTCTTCAATAGAGAAATTTCTCTATTCCAATAACGGTAAGTCTAATGGTACGATTTATATTTTCATATCACCCTAATCCAGATTATTGTATATTAATCTGGGTTTGGGTGTCACACAACTCTTAAGCCGATGGTTTGAAAATGTTACCCTTGAGACGTTTGCTCTTTTTCAGTGGATTTATTCTCATTGTAAGAAAAAGACACTCCAAGGAATAAGAGGTAAAAATTTCTTCAGAAAACTATGGTTGAGTTAGTAATTAGTAAATCACAATTATGAATATACGATAATCAATTTGATTAAAATTTTTCAGAAATCTACTCATAAGGACTCAATAACTGAACGATGAATATGATATGTGATCTAAAAATTGACTTAAATATTAGTCAGCTTCATATTACAAAACTAAACAATTTAGTTCTAAAACGCTACTAGAAACACCTAAGCCAGACTCATTAAAAAGCTAGATGAACCATTGTTGAACACCAAGCTGAGTATAATCTCGCTTAGTAAGGAAGGAATATTTACCAAAAAGTCCTCTCTCTCTCCGTAGCGTCGCTAGGGTTTGAGGGTCTGAACAGAAAACTTCCTATATCCTTCTCGGTTTCAGTCCGCCAATACCCATCGATGTAGTGCGGGGGTCCTTGGCTTATCGAAGGGAGGAGATGATATCATTAATGGTGCATTCGAGATACGGCGGTGGGCATCTAAGCTGCAGGGGCCATGGATCTTGAAGCATGCTGCTATGGGGGCGACATGGATTACGGAATCAGAGATTATAAAAAGGTCTTAGAAGAGCAATTGTCGATAACGTTTAAATTTTTTTTTTATTATTATTATTATAAAAATCCAGAAAAACCTTAAACGAGTATTTTCTTCAACCCTTCGGGGTTGAGAAACTAGTTTTTTGACTCAAGCTCTTCAGCACTAACAACCTTGGCATTGATTATAGGTTGGTCATTTTGCTATTGTTCTTGTCTGAATTTGCATTTGTTTTTTTTTTCTTTTTGTTTTTTTTTTTCGTTATCTTTTCTTACTGCATTTTTTCCTTGTGTGGTACTTTGTTTACATTACCCACAGAACATCCTCTGATTCCTCTAACATCCACTTTTCTTTATCTTAGGCTGCTCAGTTGAAGGTCCTTCCCACAACCCCATGACATAATCGCTGCATCATGATTTTTTCTTACCAACAGCAAATTCTCAACCGTAGTTTTTTGGTGAGCTTCTTCCCTGGAGTGTCTTTGCCCTACGATGGGAATAAAGCCACAGAGAAAAGAGCAAACGTCTTAAGGATAACATGTTCCCTGAACATGTTCCATCAGCCTATGGGCTGCCTAATTGTACAAATTTTTTTAATTATTCATTAGTTTAGAGCCAGCAGCGGAGAGATGATTTTTACTTCATTTTGGGGCAAGAAGTCCTCAAGGAATTGTGATTAGAGAATTTAACTTGCATTAGTTGTCACGAGAAACTACAGGCTACCTGTTTACATTACTTCCATTAGTTGTCCTCAGATTTATGTTGAATGTTGATTACGGAAACTTAAACTTGATTACAAAACTGAGATTTACTTCTAGGAAGAAACCTCTTAAACTTGAGTCACGGTCCTTGCACTCTCCCGCATTGTGAAATTTCTCAGACATAGAGCAACTGCAGACGACCAAGAATTCCACTCATGTCTTATTTATCAAGTGTGGTCTTCATCTTTTCAGTTGATCTAAGCATTCTACTCGTGTAATGTGTGTATAATCGTGATCGCACTCGGATTATTATCATCAAGACATACAGGCACCACATTCTAATTAGATAATACGGACACACTAGACAGATAGTTAAATTACCAAATACTATGATGCACTAACATATCTTGTATCCAATAATTAGATTGAAGACTTAACATAACGTCAAAGGAACTACACACTACCAGAAAAAAGGCTTTTCCCGACGAAAAAAAAAAAACGGCCGACGAAATAAAATTTTCGTCGGCTATTCCCAAGAATGGCCGATGAATTTTTTTTTCGTCGGTAAAAAAAAAATTCGTCGGCTATTCCCCTAGAATGGCCGACGATTTTTTTTTTTCGTCGCTAAAAAAAAAATCGTCGGCTATTCCCCTAGAATGGCCGACGATTTGAATTTTCGTCGGCCTTTCTCTGAAACTTTAGCCGACGAAAATTTTTGGAAGTATGGCCGACGAGTACTAGGTTTGATTTCGTCGGCTATGATTAAAAGAAAAAAAAAAAAAAACAGCTTCCATTTTCTATCACTATCGACAAACCATTGCTTCGTCCTTCAAATGCAAATGTGTCGTGAAATAAGATATGACCGAAATAATGAAATACGTCTACGGTTGAAAAATGACAAGATTCCGACAAAATCTGTGTGCCGAATGTTGCGGTTAACTGTTTTTTACTTCCGTTTTCCTATGGGTAGCCTGACGGTCGGTAAATATTTTGAGGAAAATTTTTATACAATTAGTTGCGTCTCATCGATTTGAAACTATTATCTGTTGAAGGTCAGGCCAAAAAACTTCATTTAGACAGGCCAATTACCATTTCTAAGCGTTTAAAGGGTTGACTCACCCGGTTGACCGTCCCGATCGAGCCTTTAACGTTGTCAGATGTAGTTGGATTTTTTTTCATACATGTATTTAATCTTAACGGTGATATCTGACGGTTGGAATAGATTTTCCAAACTTTTAGATTCAAAATCGGAACATATGCACTAATGTTCCTTAACTTGTTTACTAAGTGTTTAAGTGAATGTATAGTTTCAAATAGTTACTATACGTACACTCTTCAAATGCAAATATGTCGTCAAATAAGATATGACCGAAATAATGAAATACGTCTACGGTTGAAAAATGACAAGATTCCGATAAAATCCGTGTGCCGAAATAATGAAATCAGTCAAAACCCGGTTTACTGTAGATTTGGCGTCCGGCGTCCGAATGACGATTGTGATACCATTCCGGAAAGGAAACGACGCCAGGAATCAAACTCGTGGCTTTGCCACGACGTGTGGGCTTTTTCGGGCTTTCGAGTTCGTTTAGGGCCTCAAAACGGCAGTTTAGTATGTTTTCATAGAATAGCCGACGAAACATTGTATTTCGTCATCTATACTCTTGATCCGCGCCTTTTTATTGTCCGCCGTTGGATGGCTCAGATCTGACGGCTGTTGATCTTCCAAAGTATAGCCGACGAAATCTTTTAAATCGTCGGCTATACTTAGAGAATAGCCGACGAAATACAATGTTTCGTCGGCTATTCTCTAAGTATAGCCGACGAAACATTGTATTTCGTCGGCTAAACTCTTGATCCGCGCCTTTTTATTGTCCGCCGTTGGATGACTCAGATCCAACGGCTGTTGATTTTCCAAAGTATAGCCGACGAAATTAATATATTTCGTCGGCTATTCTCTAAGTATAGCCGACGAAATTTTTTATTTTCGTCGGCTATTCTCCTTCTAAATCTTTTAAATCGCTTCCTCCAGCCTTTTTTCTCTCCTCCTCCCCCCCCCCCCCCCCCCCTCCTTCTCCTCCGGTCTCCTCCTTCCCCTCCTCCTCCTCCTCCTTCCCCTCCTCCTCTTCCTCCTCCGGCCTCCTCCTCCTCCTTCTCCTCCTCCTCCGGCCTCCTCCTTTCCCTCCTCCTCCGGCCTCCTCCTTCCCCTCCTCCTCCTCCTCCTCCTCCTCCTTCCCCTCCTCCGGCCTCCTCCTCCTTCCAAAGCATAATTTATTTTTTTTTCCCTAAAATTTAAGAATAGCCGACGAATTTTACCAATTTTCGTCGGCTATAAGTTGTATAGCCGACGAAAATTCTAGTATTTCGTCGGCTATAACTAATTAATACCTATTAAAATATTAATATATTTCGAGAAAATAGCCGACGAAAGTTTAATAAATCGTCGGCTATAGTTAAAACACAATAGCCGACGAATTTCGTCGGCTATAGTTACTGAATTTCATCGGCCATACTCGAAAATACCCGACGAAATTCGTCGGCAATTTCTCCTAAGTTTGGCCGACGAAAAATATTTTCGTCGGTAAATTCGTCGGCCATACTCTACTATAGCCGACGAATTTGATTTTTTCGTCGGCCATTGTATTACCGAAGGGGTTTTCCCGACGACTTATAGCCGACGAAAATTTCGTCGGTAGAGGGTATAGCCGACGAAATTTTTTTCGTCGGCTATTATCCCATATCTGGTAGTGACAAGTCAGTTGCTTCCTAACGTTTGAGAAAGGCTGAATGTATATGAGTCTTGGATTATTTTTATACACAAACCCATCAATTGTCTGGATTCAAGGTACAATCTAAAAATAAACAATATGATATGATGAAAAAAAAAAAAAACAGAAAGTCACATAACTTTAGAATCTTCCAACATCAAAAGAGCACCTGGTTGAACTTCAAGGATATGGTCGATTTTTCAGTTGTTGCTATGCTTGATGATCCTTTGCAGAACCACAGTCCTTGCTCTTCGAATGTCTCGGCTGCACGTATCAGCTTGAGATCCCAATTCCTCGACATTCTTCATAAATACTCCCAACTTCTTCTTAATCTCCTCTATTGCAATCTTAACTGCTTCTTGCTCAATAGCAAAGGTTGCATTATCTATGAGCGATTGAATTTCAATTTCCAATCGGTCAATCAGAACTCGAATGCTGTCCAAGTCCTTGATGGCAACATAAGTTCCCACTTGCATTGAGCTAATTACTTCCTTCTGACCCTTCATAGCACTTTCATAATTCTTCCACAAAGAGTCGATCCATTTCCCCATTGAACCAATGGGGATAGAAGTCGCAGCAGCCAGAGCTGCTGCAACAGGCGGAGCAGCCATGGCTGCTGCCACAACTGAACAAATCAAGACTGCAGCAAAAGTAGCAACAAATATGATACTCGAGACCTTCCTCCAAGCATTGATGTACTTGAGCTTCTTATCCATTTTGTTCTTTCGGAGGTGCAACTTCTCAAGCATTAGTAGTTGTTGCCTGTAAACAGTTTGGAACATTTGGAAGAACTCTTCAGTAAAAGGGTCACCAGCAGCCTTAAAATTCTTCAACTCCGCCAATGTCCTTGTGTACCGACTGCCTCCCACCTCAGTTTCCTCCTCGAATTGTTGAAGGGCAACAAGAATGAGCAATTGACTATCACGAGCGCGCTTCAGGCACTTCTCCAACGCAGTACAAAAGTCCAGAGTCTGCAAGCTATTCTCAAAGTACTCTTCAACCAGCTCAAACAATTCCTGATTCTTCCATATGTCTTTCTTGCATTCCAATATCACCTTCACAACCTCCTGGTTCATCTCCAACAGGCATTCCGTGACTTCTTTCAACGAATCGAAAGAGAGAGCTCGAACTTCAACTCCTGCTGCGAGAGTGCTGATGACTTGATTGGTTCGGTTCTGGAGGTTGGTATCAAACGACTGCAAGTCTGCATCAACTTTGCAAGCAGCCTCATATGTGCTCAATTGATCAGTTGTGTACTGAAAAGTGGTCAGATTTATAGCAGACGAGGATGTCTCAGTTGCAGCCTTCTTGCTCATATGGCTTCCCATAGCTTCAAATCAGATCTAAACAAACAATAACAGAAAACACAACAAACCCAGAAGTCAGCTTACAAACTAAGCCACCTTGCTAATTGTACCCTTCTTTCCCACACAGAATCTAAACAAACAACCATACATCAGAACCAAACCCAAATTCCTATCCAGAACACGAACCCAAATGCACAAAGCAGTTCCTTTCCAAAACAAAAGCAGAGATGGAATTTGCAGAAATGAACAACCCAACTTCACAAAGCCACAAAAGCAACCAAAGCTCCAAACTTTTCCCAAAACCCACCTCACAAAACAAGAAACACTATCTAACCTGTAAATTTTATCGAACAAATGGTGGGCATAAAGAAGGAAACTTTGGCTAGATAGAAGATGGGTTCTGTTTAAATAACGGTAACAAACCAAATCAGAGAGTAAAGAAAGAGAAACGAGGGCTGAAATTAGAAGACTGATGAGGGAAAGCTGAGAAGAAAAAAAGGTGGGTTGGGGGGGTTTAGATATTGGGTAATGGGGATAGCTTGCACGCATGAGAGAGAAGAGTGAAATGGGGTCATGGAAAACGCGGGAAGCAAGGTGCTCCTCCTCCTCTTCCTCGTCCTCAGAACCCTGTTGGCTTTTTTAGGCCTTATCTTGTTCTCTATTATCTCAGTTTTGAGGCGCAAAGCAACAGTTACCGAAGCTAAGGAGGCACCGCATTTTGGTTTCTAGAGAGAAGAATAGTGAGGAAGAAGAAGAAGCTTAATAGCAAGCAACAGAGGACAATTTAAGGTCGTCATCATTTGCAAAGAAACAAAAGTCTTCAATGAGTGATTTCAGGGGGAGGTTTTCACACTTTACACTTTACAGGACCCACTAGCTGTAATGACCGAAATGACCTCACTATTTTTCTTATCTGAAATATTTTGCAAATTCAAATTTATGCTTATCCAATTTCTTGGTTTTTTCGTTTTTTTTTTTTTGGCAAAGAAAAGAAAATGAACTGGTGTTCATCCTTGAGAAAATGAAAAGGAAAATCACAATGCCAAATTCTAACTACTATCGTATAGACTGAGAAAGATGAAAGTGGAGAGTTGAAAGTAAAAAATTGAAGTAATAAAAAAAGCACAAGATAAAAACAAAAAACAAAAAAGGTAAATTCATTACGCTCTAAAACTCAATTGTAAAAGTATTTAGTAAAGATATTAGAATTTTTTAGCGATTAAAATGTAAACGATTGTAAATAACTTAAGCTTGTGATTTTGCTTATATTATATGATTATAAATCTCGATTGCGATAAATTCTATTTCAAATCTATTTCATGGGTAAATATGGTTCTCTTGATAGTACAACTAAGATGAGATGCTCGAACATACAAATAAAACTGGAATACTGATAGTCTCTTGTTTAATTTCCATTCTATGTACAATGAAAATAAAGATTAGGAATGAAGGGAAAAGGTACCTGTTGGTATGCTTCTAGTTGGTGAATCAAGATGGGTTGGAAATTGACGAGAGAACTCCAAACTTGAAAGAGAATGAAAGGCTGGTTTGGATTTGTAAATGGTCGGCAGACTCCATGACTTGCATCTAATTTATACACTTTCAACCCAAAAAGCAACTTGGAAAGCAAGAAAATGGAAACTGTAAATTTACCAAAATGGATCAGGTAACTCTAGCTTATGTAGGAAGTCATTCGGTTAGAAACTCAACAGCTTCCAAGAGTAAGTTTCTGTGAATGGCAGTTTCGTAAATCTTGGTGAGATCGGAGGGCGTTTTAAGTGGTAAAACTCCTTATGGGAGTAGGAAAAGCAAAGCTGTTTTACTGCTGGCTGGGTCATACCGCGTGCTCCGACTCACCAGCTTTCGGGGAGTGTGGGGCCCAGTTGACACGCGTTGTGAATTTAATGGTTACCGCCCGTGGGAGATTTCAAAAGCATGCTAAGCTACGTCACGTGCCAACTTCATAACGCTCTCCCGCTCCTTTTTTTTTTTTTTTTTCCTTTCTTGTTGCTTGAATTATTCAACTCCTATCTCTTAACATTGTCATACTGTCATCACCAAACATAATCCAATTCTTATATTTAAGAAGAAAAAAAAAAGAAAAACACTATATTTCAGGGGTAGATTTGGTGTCCATGTGTTCTGTTGTAATGTAGAAAGATTTCTTATGATCATTTATATCCATAAATTTGTATCATGTATTTAAATTTTATATTACGTAGTTTGTGTGAAATATACGTTAAGTTGACACGTTTTAATCATGCAATTCTAAAGTTAAAAGACATTTTAATTAGCGGCGAAGTGATTGTGGTCTCCATTGAATTCGTATCTTGAAATGATTTTTCTTTCATGTAAATGCATTTAACAGTAAATGAATGTTATTTTGACACAATTTTATCAAAGCATTAAATAAGCTCGTAATCAGCACGTCATGTCGACTTGCATTGAACTTGTGTTATCTACTCAAACTATCTATTTTTTTAGTGAAATTGTCAATTTAAGAATCAAACATATTAGTCTACTCAATGCGAAGCCATAACAATCAAATTATTACTTTCCTACTTAGTTATTACTTATCCACAATCCGAAAATTAAGGACACACCTTAGTTTCACAACCGTGTCTCATTAGTCACTCCTCAACCATTTGTCTTCATCCATTTTCCTAGGGCAGTGCTTAGTGGTTAAGAACGTACGGTTCTAGGAATCTCTGAAAATGGCTTTACCAAAAATAGTTATCCACTAGGACAATCATGTACAAGGAGGACAATTTGTATTAGGAGTGTTTAACCACCCTATAATAAAGCCTCACTCTTCACCCCCTCACCTATAATAAAGCCTCATTCTTCACCCCCTCAATCTCGTTTTAGAAGAATTCTACTAGAAATCGTACGCGTGTTTTTCATGGCATGTAATAGTTTTGCAGTTTTGATTTATACTAGTCGTTTGGCATGCACATATGCATGTAGAAGAATTGCTCTCACGCGTGTGTACTTTATTATGTTTTTGTTGACTTATTTTGACTTATGGTTTTTTTTTTTTTAATTAGGTGAACATATAATCATCATAAGAAACATATGATGATGGTGATATGCTTCCCATCTCCATGACTCCACCTCCATGACTCCATCTCCTCCCTCTTTTGGAACAAGGAAAATGACCATAAGAAACCACATCCCACATCTAAAGAAAACACAACCATTTTGACACTATCTCCATTATTAAATGCTTCCTCCTCATCAAAATGTGAGAGAATAAGAGTGAAATTGACATACCGATGTTGAGGTATCACATGTCATTAGCATGGAAGCACGTTCTTGCTTTAAACTCTGGTCGAATTAACAAGAAAAAAAGGCTCATCTGGATGTGGATATATGATGCTTCCCAAAAAAAGACCAGCAAATCCCTTTGTCGCGACCATCGCACACACGCACCCCCGTGATGGTGAGATTGCTGTCGTTGTGTGTGAGTTAAAGAGACGCAGAGACGCAGAATAGTCATGCCATTAAGCCAACTCTTTCTTTGTCACGAGCTCTACCAATAATTTAGTACTTCATTCATACAACATTGTTACACTCGTTAAATTTGTCGACTAACTTACACTCGATCAATCATTAAAATTTATGTATCAAATAATATTCTGCGCAACAACTCGATCATATACCTAACTATATAACCATACCGAATTCTATTATGCTTCTTTTTTTCACCTTTTACTGCCGCTGTTGAAAACTCAAAAGCTTAAGCCCTAGAAAAGAATGGGAAAATGTTATAATATACATTTAGAAATATTACTTCGATTTTACAATCGGGCAACTTCACCTTATGTAAGCTGTGTGTTTTGTTTGATACTTAACACAACCTTTCCTAGTTCTACTAGGAATCCTCTTGGGTGTCCTTATCAGTTTTCTGATTTCAGAATTTCCTTCTATTAACTGTTTCCTTATTATTTCTTTCTCTGCATTTATGGTTATTGGTTTTCCTTTTCTTATTGGTTGACTTTGTGCTATAAATTTGTGTTGCAGCTTAAGGAAAGATTCGATTCTAATTGCAATCTGTTGCAATTATTTTTGCACTGATTAAAGGGATTACTTGTGTATATATATACATCTGCTCAGTTACTAAGTGGGTGGCTTTTGACATAGCAGATTGATAACCATTGTTCTTGTGAACATTTCTTTGTCTTAGACAAATTGTTTATCTCATCTTCCTGATCATATATCACTTGTGTGATTTACTGATTGCAGGATCTCAGATCTTTGGAGTGCTCCTTCGTGCAAGTCAGATCATCTGTTGGAATTGTCTAGGCTAGTTTACAGAATTAAATTGCTGTTCAAGTTAGTTTTGATATATGCTTGTAAAGAGATTGTGTTGAACATCTCTACTTGAATTTCTGTAAACGGAATTCCAACATACTGGATTGATCGAAGTGTGGACTACTTTAACAAGTCTCGTAGTGGTTTTTATCTCTTATGAGATTTCCACTATAGTTACATCATTGTGTTCTTTGTTTCTGTTTTTCTTCAATCTCCTTCCTTCTAGTATATTAGTTCGATCCTTCTTAGTGTTTTCAATTGGTATCAGAGCAGGTCACTAATTTGATTAGTGTGATCCTTTGTTCTTATCAACGATGGAACGAACTTCTGTCAACACTCCTCCTTTCTTTAAAGGTGAAGGGTATGAGGACTGGAAGGGTATGATGAAAGCCTTTATATCTGCTCAAGATTCTCGTGCTTGGCAATGTATTTTGCATGGCTGGTCTCATCCGGTTATTGAGAAGGAAAATGATGTTTTCATTCTTAAACCATTTTCTAAATGGTCTGCTGATGAAATTGCCTACAGTGAAGCTGAAAATAAGGCTATGAATGCCTTATTTATTGCTCTTTCAGAAGATGAAAGAGTGCAAATCAAGCACTGTAGTACTGCAAAAGAGGCATGGGATACTTTAGCCACTTCGTATGAAGGAAATGCTAAAGTAAGAAAACATAAACTACAATTGTTATTACATGAGTTTGACTCTTTGCAAATGCATAAAGATGAATCGGTTGATCATTTCTATAAACGTGTGATTGCTATTACTAGTTCTATAAAAAGTGTCAATCCCAGGAAAACTATTGCTGAAGATGATATTGTCATGAAAATTCTCAGATCCCTGCCTAGAAAATACAGAGAAAAGAAGACTGCAATTTCAGATGCTTATGATCTAGATACGTACTCCCTGCAAGAACTCATAGGTAACCTGAAAACTTTTGAAGCTGAACTTGCAGAAGAGGATAAAAGAGAAAAGAAAGAACCGAAAACTGTTGCTTTCAAAGCTGCAAAAACTTCAGAAAGAATTGATCAGGACTATGGTGCTGCTGAATATGCCTTGCTGACAAAAGAATTTCGAAAAATCTTAAATAAAAGATCTGGCTTTACAAAAAATTCTTCTGATTCAAAAAGGGCACAAAATGGTCCAGATTTCAAAAATGAAAAGTTTGCTCGGTTTGAAAATAAAGGTAGTAAGCCTGATAACAGGTCATCATCTTTTAAACCTAAATGCTATGATTGTGGTGGAGTTGGTCATTTAGCTGCAGATTGTGGAAACAGAAAATACAGGGAGTCTGTGGAAAAGAAAGCCATGAAATCTTCATGGAGTGATGATGAGGATGACAAGGGAGAGAAAAATGTTGCTTTGATGGCATCATTTGAATCTGATTCTGATACTAGTGAGGGTGAATATGAGATCTGTGATTATGATGAACTGCTGAATAAATATTCACAACTCTGCGATATTTTAGAAAGCATGAATAAGAAAATGAGACATTTAGAAATCTCAGTTGATTCTCTTACTAGTCAGAAAGAAAAAATTGAATCTTTGTTTTTATCTGCACAATGTGACTGGGATACTGAAAGATCTAATCTTACTTCTTCTGTGCAGGCATTACAAGAAGAATTAAGTCAGACTGAATGGGGATCTGAAAGATTAAAATTGACTAATGAGATAAACTTGTTAAATGAGAAACTGTTAACTAGTTCTAACATGAACAACAGTCTGTCTACTGAAGTTAACACTTTGCAGGTTAAGCTTGACGATGCTCATGAGAAATTCAACAAGTTTGAAGGAAGTTCTGAAGCTGTTAAAATGCTGCTCAACTCTGGATCTCATAACAGAACTTCTGGTCTTGGTTTTTCTGGTAAAAATTCTACTGAAACTATTTTTGTCAAAGAGACTTCAAAATACTGTTCAGATGATGAAAAAATGCATAAAACTGCAGTTCCAACTGAGGTAACTGAGTCAATGGTTGCTACAACTCACTTCACACCTACTTGTCATCATTGTGGAATTTCTGGTCACATTAGACCAAACTGTCCTATGTTCTTGAATTTTACCTCTTCTGTTGATTCTGACAAATTTGGCTCCTTGCAGAAACAGTTAAAATTACAGATGAGATTAATTCAAAATCTGACAAACAAATTTGACAATCTAAATACTCAAGGGAGTAACAGTAAAAGCTGGAGAAAAGTTGAAAAACTTACTTTTACTGATGATGAAGATGTTTGTCTATTTTCTAGGTTTAATTCAGAAGAGGAACCTACTGTTGTCACTTGCCTTGTTGCTTTTACTGCTTTAACAACAAAAAATCCAAATCTATGGTACATGGACAGTGGTTGTTCTAGACACATGACAGGTGATATGAATTGGTTTGTTTACTTTGATAGTGAATTCACCTCTGGAAAAGTCACTTTTGGTGATGGAAGGAGAGCTAAAGTACTGGGAAAGGGTACTGTTAAAACTTCAAATATACCTGAACTTAAAAATGTCTATTATGTTGAAGGATTAACAGCAAATTTAATCAGTGTAAGTCAGCTGGCAGATGACCATGAAGACATCTGGTTCAATAAGAAAAGATGCATTGTTCTTGACACTAACAATAATCTGATTATGAGTGGAACAAGGGCATCTGATAACTGCTATCATGTTTATGCTGAAAATTCATCTGATGATAATTCCTGTTTAATAAGCTCTAATGCAGAAGAAACTCTAACCTTGTGGCACAGACGTATGGGTCATGTCAACTTTCAGGATTTGCTGAATCTCTCATCTAAGCAATGTGTGAGGGGTCTACCTAAACTGTCTGGTAAATCTTCTCAGTTTTGCAATGGCTGCAAACTCGGAAAACTCACCAGATCCCCACACAAAGTACTGAATGCAAAGAATACCACCTGTGCTTTGGAACTTCTTCATATGGATCTTGTTGGTCCTGCTGAACCTGAGAGTTATGGAGGTAAAAGCTACATACTGGTTGTTGTTGATGATTTTACTAGGTTCACTTGGGTAAATTTTCTTAAAGATAAGAGTGAAACTTTTGATTCTTTTCTTGGACTGAGCTTACAACTTGGGAATGAAAAAAGGTCTGCTGGTCTTAAAATCACCAGGATCAGGTCTGATAATGGTACTGAATTTAAAAACTCTGCTTTCTCCAATTTTTGTTATGAACAAGGCATTTTTCATGAATTTTCTGCTCCCATTACTCCTCAGCAAAATGGCATTGTGGAAAGAAAAAATCGAGTTTTGCTTGAAATGGCTAGAGTTATGTTACATTTTGCTGGTATTAGACCTGTTTTCTGGGCTGAAGCTATAAGCACTGCTTGTTACACAAGCAATAGGGTTTTTCTACGACATGGAACTGACAAAACTCCATATGAACTATGGAAAGGAAAAATTCCTAATGTTGCACATTTTCATGTTTTTGGTAGTCCCTGTTACATTTATAAAGATAGAGAGCATCTTGCTAAATTTGATTCCAGAAGTGATCCAAGAGTTTTTCTTGGTTATTCTTTAAACAGCAGGGCTTATCGAGTGTATAATAGGACCACTAAAAATATTACTGAAAGTTTCAATGTTGCTGTGGATGATGCTTTTGTTAGACAGGTTGATGCTTGTGATGAAATATTTCCACTGTACAAACCCTCACCACCAGATACAAATTCTGATCAACCTCCAACAGGACTTTCTGAGGATGAGGATTCTGTATATGGTGATCATTCCAAAATCAGACAAGGTCATAAACAGGTTCTTAGGGATCACTCCTCTAAAGACATTATTGGGGGAATAAATGATGGCATTGTCACGAGAAGACAATCTGTTCCTCAAACTAATGCAACTGAAGTAGCAAATTCCACTAATGTCTTCTTGAGTTTTGTTATCACTAACAAAACTAAAATGAAAGCCATTAACAACTTGGGTTTTGTGTCTGCTTTTGAACCAAAAAATATTACTGAAGCATTATCTGACAGTGATTGGATTTGTGCTATGCAGGATGAGCTAAATCAGTTTAGTAGGCACAATGTGTGGATACTTGTTCCTAGACCTGATAAATGCAACATCATTGGTACAAAATGGATTTACAGGAATAAGAGTGATGAAAAGGGGAATATAATTCGAAATAAAGCAAGATTAGTTGCACAGGGGTATTCACAAATTGAGGGTCTAGATTACGATGAAACTTTTGCTCCTGTTGCTAGACTTGAATCTGTTAGATTACTGTTATCTCTTGCTTGTCATTTCAGGTTCAAGTTACATCAGATGGATGTAAAAACTGCCTTTTTGAATGGAAATATCGATAAAGAAGTTTATGTTGAACAGCCTAAAGGATTCATTGACCCTCACTATACTGATTATGTGTACAAATTGCAGAAAGCCTTATATGGTCTCAAACAAGCTCCTCGAGCCTGGTATGATAGACTTTCCTGCTATCTGATGGAGAAAGGGTACTCTCGTGGTTCTGTTGACAAAACTCTCTTCATAAGAAGGTCTGGTAATGATTTGGTTATTGCACAGGTTTATGTAGATGATATTATTTTTGGATCAACATGTGATAAACTTGCTAAACAGTTTCAAAGTATTATGGAAAATGAATTTGAAATGTCCATGGTAGGGGGCTTAAATTATTTTCTTGGTCTTCAAGTTTCACAATCAGAAAGTGGCATATTCCTGTGTCAAACTAAATATGCAGAAAATCTTGTCAAGAAATTTGGTCTTGACTTGAAACAAAAAAAATCTATTCTAACTCCTATGAGCACTACTCTTAAGCTTAGTGAGGATAAGGAAGGGAAACAAGTTGATCAGAAGCTTTATCGAAGTATGATTGGAAGCTTGCTTTATCTTACTGCCAGTCGACCTGACATTTGTTTCAGTGTAGGAATATGTGCCAGATTTCAGTCTGATCCCAAAGAATCTCATCTTGAAGCTGCCAAACGCATCATTCGTTATGTTTCTTCTACACTAGATTGTGGAATTTTTTATTCGTGTGAGACAAATGCAGAAATTGCAGGCTTTTCTGATGCTGACTGGGGAGGCAATCTTAAAGACAGACGAAGCACATCTGGTGGATGTTTCTTTCTTGGTACGAATCTTGTTGCTTGGCACAGCAAAAAACAAAATTGCATCTCCTTATCTACTGCTGAGGCTGAATATATTGCTGCTGGTAGTTGTTGTACTCAAATGTTATGGATGAAGCACATGTTGGAAGACTATGGTCTCTCTCAAGGCACACTTACAATTTTCTGTGACAACACTAGTGCCATCAACATTTCAAAAAATCCAGTACAACACACAAGGACCAAACACATTGACTTAAGGTATCATTTCATTCGTGATCTGGTTGAAAGAAATATTCTGGAATTAAGCTTTGTCTCTACTGAAAATCAACTTGCTGATATATTCACTAAAGCTTTGGATGCTGATAGATTCATTACTCTCAGAAATGCTCTTGGAGTAATGAGTTTGTCAAATGTTTGATAAATGGTTCAGTAATGAATTATTTGTTATGTGTGAATTTGCTCATCTATCTCATTTTCACTGTACTGTATGGATGTGGGATCTACTAAATCTCGAGAGTTCTTTGTTCTTTCTGTCTGTTGGAGTTGAAAAAGGATTACTGTTTGAAAAATGTCTCATAAAATTCCTTGAACAATTTAAAAAGACCAGGTTGTTTCTAAAGTAACTACTCTATTGGTTATGCTCTAATCGATTTTGTAGGTGAGAAACAGAAATGATCTGGTCATTCTGGAGGATGTATTACTGTCTGATCTTGACAATTGTCAAGATGCAAAAATGTGACTTTAAAAGAATGTCAGAATGGTTGTTACAAGGGGGAGTGATGTTTGTTAGCTTAAATGCAGAATGGTAAAAATGTTTGAAAAAGATTTCTCTCGAGATTCTCTCCGTGTTCCATTCCATGCAATATCGTGATTTGAGTCTAAATATTGTGTATATTCTGTATTTATTACAAATTGGTTTCGCTTCCGCTTCTCTCTTGATTCTTTCCCCTTGAAATTACATATTATTTATGATATGTATCTTTTCACATTCTGTAGGCATTCTCTTCCTTGTTGGTTCTGTGTGTTAGGGTTTCTCTTCTCTATATAAGGATAACTTCTGATCAGTAGTCATATCATCTTCTTCTTTTCTGTTTTATAAGATCTCACGTTTTTCCTCTAAGTGTGCAGTTTTTTGATCATGGCTCGTACTTTTTATCCCACTCGTGTTGGTGAACTTCAGAGGCGTCGTGATGCTGAGCGCAGGGCAAATATCAATGTTCATTCTGTTAATCTTGAAGATCCCAGATTCAATTCCTTGCATGCTCTTAACTCTACTGCTGGCTCGTCTCGCCAAGGCCCTGATCATGTTCTTGCATCTCTCTCTCGGCTTCAGCACTCTCAGGAATTCACTGGCAACCGTCTGGAACAAAAGTTTCTTGAGATTGAACGTCGCTTGGATCGGTTGAACTCCACCATTGGTCTTCTGGTTGACTCGGTTCTAAATGTTCATTCCAGACTTGACTCTCTCTCTGTTACAATTCCTTCTCCTATCCCGAGTTCTATGTGCTCCCCAGATCCTGGCCCCTCACCTTCCTCTCCTAAGCCTAATCTCTGGGACGAGGCCATTCAGAGACAGCATGAGAAGGAGTTGGCTGCGGCTGCTGCAACTTCGCAAGCTTGGGGTTCCAATGCGTCTAAGGGTTGGGAGAATGCGTGATGCTTCCACAATGGGGGAGTAAAAGACCTGCTGCTGTGCTGTTTTTTTTTTAACTCTGCTGAACTTTTTATTTTTGGTTTTGGTTTGTAATGATGCATAAGCATCAGACTTATTATGTTTCAAGTTTTGTTTACTTTGAACTCATTACTCGTTTTTATCTTTGAAACTTAGTTATTTTTGTTTCTCTAAGAAAGGGTCAAAAATGATGGAAACTGATTCTCCCTTTCTTAGTGATTTTCTGCTGGATGTTTGCTGCTGTCTTTTCAGGTTGTGTGAAGCATCAAAGGGGGAGTTTGTAAGCTGTGTGTTTTGTTTGATACTTAACACAACCTTTCCTAGTTCTACTAGGAATCCTCTTGGGTGTCCTTATCAGTTTTCTGATTTCAGAATTTCCTTCTATTAACTGTTTCCTTATTATTTCTTTCTCTGCATTTATGGTTATTGGTTTTCCTTTTCTTATTGGTTGACTTTGTGCTATAAATTTGTGTTGCAGCTTAAGGAAAGATTCGATTCTAATTGCAATCTGTTGCAATTATTTTTGCACTGATTAAAGGGATTACTTGTGTATATATATACATCTGCTCAGTTACTAAGTGGGTGGCTTTTGACATAGCAGATTGATAACCATTGTTCTTGTGAACATTTCTTTGTCTTAGACAAATTGTTTATCTCATCTTCCTGATCATATATCACTTGTGTGATTTACTGATTGCAGGATCTCAGATCTTTGGAGTGCTCCTTCGTGCAAGTCAGATCATCTGTTGGAATTGTCTAGGCTAGTTTACAGAATTAAATTGCTGTTCAAGTTAGTTTTGATATATGCTTGTAAAGAGATTGTGTTGAACATCTCTACTTGAATTTCTGTAAACGGAATTCCAACATACTGGATTGATCGAAGTGTGGACTACTTTAACAAGTCTCGTAGTGGTTTTTATCTCTTATGAGATTTCCACTATAGTTACATCATTGTGTTCTTTGTTTCTGTTTTTCTTCAATCTCCTTCCTTCTAGTATATTAGTTCGATCCTTCTTAGTGTTTTCACCTTAAAAAGCATAAGGCGCGGAGTACCCTGTACTTTTCGAACCAAGAACGGGAAATTATAGTACCGAAAGTTTTGGATTCAAAATATTACATGGAGAATAATGAGAATTACTACACTTCAGAAACTTTGAGTTGAATAACCATCCATGTAATGTAATATGCTCAAGTCACATGACACAGTTTTATACTCACTCGATCTGTCGGAGTATCTCATATATATGATGGTAATAATTAAACCTACATAAGAAAATGACAAACCACCAACCCCATAGTATATCCATTCCATGGCTATATATGTAAGCCCTAATGCCAAAGCCACAAACCATCATCAACTCCTCCAATAAGAAACTAAACAGTATATATTTAAGATCATTACACGAAATCGAAGCCGAAAACGTGTCGAAAAGTTAAACCTGCTGAGAGAGTTCCCTAGTTGGGACTAGAACAACGGCCCGAGGAGCGAGTTTCTTGTTTGGTTCCTCGGAAGCAGTGAAGAGCTTCTGAAGCTGAGGGAGCAGATAAGCAAAGGTCTTTCCAGAACCAGTCTTTGCCCTCGCCACCACATCCTTACCTTCCTGAAATCCCCAAAGTAAAAAAGTTCAATTACCACAACGGTGAATTTGATATGGTAGAGAGAGATAGAGAGAGGAGATTTAATTACGAGGATGAGAGGAATAGCGACGCGCTGAATGGGCGTGGGCTTGAGGATCTTCTTCTTGTTTAGTGCGCGAATAATGAGGCCTGCCGTCGAGTCCGAGAGTTTCGAAGGAGACGTTGTCCTCTTCGTCTTCGCTCTGGATCTCCTTGGGTGGGTTCTCCTGTGTTTCAGCCATTGAGAATGTTCTGGTTTGAAGCTCTGGGCGGGCAGCTTCTGGGTTTAGGGTTTTAACTTTTAAGAGCTTCCTGTGAAGGCTTTGACATATAAACAAAACGGTGCGTCACAGTAGGGCTCCATATGTATTATTTTGCCCTCGCTGTGTTTTATAAAAGGAGCAATCCTAAAAAAAAATAAAAGAAGCCAAGTACTTTTCAGTAATTCTCGATTGTACTCCTGATGTAAGCAAGGAAGAACAGATGACATTGATATTGAGGTGTGTAGACGTCTCTACAGTTCTAGTAAAGGTGGAAGAATACTTTATCGAATTTATGGTTGTCAATGACACAACAGGTCAAGGTTTGTTCAATGAGCTGTAAAATGTGTTACACCAACTTGATCTTTATATTGATGATGTCAGAGGGCATGGTTATGATAACAGATCAAACATGAAGGAGAAACACAAGGGTGTACAAATGAAGCTCTTAGACATTAATCCTAGGGCATTTTATACACCTAATGGTGTTCATTCTCTCAATCTGACCCTTTCAGATGTAGCAAACTCTTGTGGTAAAGCAGAATATTTTTTCGGAGTTGTTCAGCGTATTTATACATTGTTTGCAGATTCTACAAAAAGGTGGAAGATTTTGAAAGACAACATATCATAAAAAGGTTTCACTTTGAAATCTTTATTGACTACAAGGTGGGAAAGTAGAATTGATTGTGTGAAAGCAATTGTGACTCAAGCTCCTGAAATAAAAGAATCTCTACACTAACTTGCCGAGGTTGAGACTGATATAAGGATAAAAAGTGAAGCTACTTGTTTGGCATACTATGAGTGTTTCTGCACTGTTGACAGTAGCCGCAGAGAGGCTACAGCAGGCCCACAGACTCGCAGCAAGTGCACTAGGGCCCGGCCCAAGGCTCGGGACCAGATCACCAGCACCCGGCCTCGGGGTCCAGCACTCTATCCTGCCTCCAGGGACCCTGGGGCCGGGGGCGCCAGCCTGCTGAAGAGGGCACCAGAAGGTACAAACAGAAGGGAGCCAGTCCCACATCGAAGGGTGAGGCCAGCCCTCACCCCCAACCACCTATATAAGGGCCCCAACTACCCTCTTTATTAGGTAACTTATCTCTCTCCCTGCTTACATACGTGCCTTGGTTATATATATTCCAACTATACTAACTTAGGCATCGGAGAGGAGAAGACCGGCCCGCCCGGTATTCCTCTTAGTGAGCAGGATTGCAGGAGATCAAGTTGGATTCACCGTGTATCTACCAGGCCCCCGGGTTTAGGCAGAAACAATTGGCGCCGTCTGTGGGAACCTTGAACGAAAAGCCGTGTAAGCAACACCGTTGGGAGAGAATTCGGAAATGAGTCGAGAGAAAGGTACCGCCGAGGAGGGACGTCTTGCAGTAGTGCAGACGCTCACCTCCACCCCAGCCGTCACGCGGGAGCCGCGCGGCGACCGGGGCAACGGTCAGGAAGGAGGGAGCAGTGGGGGACCATCCAGCATGCCGGATCCCCACCACGACAGCTCGCGCGGGAAAGGCCCGGCAGAGGAGGAAGACAGTCCAGAGCGACGGGGCTTCTCCTTGACGTTCTCAGATGACCCAAGCGATCGATCTGAGAGCCCGGACCGGGACCCTACGTACAGCCCCGGCCATAGCAGTATGGCGGGAGAGCTACGGGTAATGGCCGCAGAGGTTAGTCGTCTAAGAGAGGAGAGCGACAGGGACAGAGCTAAGTCCAACGCCCGATACGAAGAGATGGAGGAGGTGAATACTGCCCTAGTGGCCGCCCTGGAGAGGGGACAGCAGCGTAGTAACGCCATGGCCGAGGCATAGGCGACACTTCCATCGATCCAACCTCAACACACCGAAGCAGGGCAATCTTCGGGCGGTCGGCCCGGGGACCCCGTGCGCGAAAAGTCGCCAGCCGGCGCAGGCCCGCCGAAGAGCACGACAATCTACCACCAGCCCGACGCTTCGTCAGTGGATGAAGTTGGGACTCCGACCGCACGGGCGCTGCAAATGCTAGCCAACATCGTGTCGGACTTAAAGGCCCAAATGGAGGCCAACGAGAGAAGAGCCGCGCGGCCGATGGAGGGCGCCCGGTTTAATGAGCGCATGGGCCCTTTCTCGCACCGGGTCATAGAGTCGGGAAGATCTGGCAACCAGAAGTCCCTCAAGCTCACCTATTCAGGGTCCGGTTGCCCGTATCAGCACCTGGACAGTTTCCGGTCCCAGACCTGCGCCAAGGGCTACTCCGACGCAGTCTGCTGCAACATCTTCCAGAAGACTTTGTCTGGGGAAGCGCTCAGCTGGTTCTACGAGCTTCCGGCGAACTCGATCGAGGCGTTCGAGCAGTTAGCCGACCGGTTCGTAGGCCGCTTCATTCTCCGAGTCGAGGGAGCTCGGACGTCGACCATCCTCTTCAACTGCATACAAGCCCCCGGAGAGGAGCTGAGAACCTTTGTCAACCGCTGGCAGACGGCTACGGCCGGAGTTCGGAACCTGGACAAAGGCATTGCCGAGATGGCGTTCAAGCAAGGGCTCCGAGCGGGCAAGTTTTCCTACGCCGTCCGGGTAGAGCTCCCGCAGGGGTACGACGAATTGATGGCTATGGCCATCCGGCATGCCCAGGCCGATCATGAGACCTACGGGCACCACCTACTGAAGAGGAAGCGGGATGAGCAGCAGGAAGACCATCCCCGGGAAGAGAACCCTCCGCTCGGCCAGGAAGCTAAGCCCAGTCAGCGGACTGAGAACCGCACTGCTCGACCCAGCCGGAACACCAATAGCAGAAACTGGCCACAACGGCAGCAGATGCCCTATTCTGATAGACCCCAGGCCGAGCACAAGCCGGCGCCGTACCGCCAAGAGCGCCCCCTGGCAATCATGCCAGCACCACCGGCCGGTCAAGAAGTCTTCACCGCTCTCACCACTTCCTACGAGGATATCCTACTTGAGAACGGGAGCGTCATTCCCCCACCGCCCAAGAGAAAGTACCCGAAGGGGAAACTTACAACGGCGCAGACGGGCAAGTACTGCTCTTATCATGATGAGGCCACTCACCGAACAAATCAGTGCTGCGCTCTCAAGACGGCGGTGCAGGGTTTGATCGATAACGGCCAACTCCAGCGGTACGTAGGAGAAAGAAGAACAGACCCCGACCGGGAACGTGACCAGGCCTGGTAAACCCGCTAGCCCCGAGCGGTTAGTTTGGCATAGTTCATGGTTCAACCGTTGTAAGAACATATATATATGCAAACTACTTTTGAGAAAATTTCACCGGCTCTGCCAGTTCCAGTATATTCATATTCAAGCAAGTATACAAGCAGTAACCGATCCGGAAAGATTACAAGGAAAAGAGCAAAGAAAATCCTAAGGAGCCACGACTCCGCCTTCAGCAGGCAATCTGCCAGCCTCTCCTGCGGTACCCTTGTCGTCAACCTCAGTTCCGGTGTTGACTCTGGCCCGGGGAGACTCGGCACCGTTGGTAAAAGAATCCAAGTCCGAGCGAATCGCTTCATCCGGCTGCCCCTCCACCGGCTCCTGATGGATGTCCGACTGCTCATGGATATCTCCTTCAGCAGCAGTCGGCATCAGGGAAGTGTCTAACCATCCCTTCCTCGCCCATTCCGTGTACGCATCCGAGATGCCCTCCTCCCTGGCCTTCACCAGAAACTCCAGGAACTGATCGCTCTCACGGTATTTGAGAACGACCCGCTCGTAGAGTTCCGGGTCATCTTCCCCGGTCGGAGCAGCAGAGGCGGCGCGCAGAGCGGCAGCTCCCACTTGGAGCTCGTCCACCTTGGCTTCCAGCTCGGCCCTCTCCTTCTCCAGGCTCCGGTTCTGCTCCTCCAGCTTCTTGGCCCTCTCCTCCGATCTGGCCTTCTCCCGGTCCGAGCGGGACTTCTCCACCTCCAGGCGCTGCCGGGCCTCCAATAGAGCAGCTATCTGTCTCTTCAGCTCCGACAGCTCCTCGCTCGCGTCCGGTTGGTACAGACTGTACAGCAACTACACAACATCAAGGACAGTTAGTCAAGCCGCAAACGAAAACAAGCTACAAGCAGTGTAGTGATACCATGCGGTGCTTACCCGAAGGACGGATTCCTTGCATTTTGGGCGATTCCCGCCCGCCAGGGCTCCAGCAACCCCGGGTCTGTCCAGCCCAAGACCGGCCAAGTCCGCTGCCACTTGCGGGACGAGTGCACTGTCCGGGCTTCCCCTTGGCGCCTCAGCAGGCGCGGGACTACTCTTCCGGGCAGCAGCAGCGGCCTTCTCCCCGGCAGGGTTAGCTTGCGCGCCGCTGGTTATCCTGAACCGTTTGGCCAGGTTCTCACGTGCCGACCCACCGGTAAGAGTCACCAGGGTTAGCTTGCGCGCCGCTGGTTATCCTTAACCCGATATATCTCAAGAGTTTGAACCACAAAACATGTTTTATCTTTGAAGAAAATAGGCCACATATGTCAAGTTATGTTCTAGCGTCTAAAGTGAGGTGATGCTTCGGCACAAGCTGTCGACTAGGTCGTGCGGATTTTACGTTTCAAAGGTCATTAAAATCACGGAGGGCGAACCCCCTACAGGAACCAGGCAGGACTCGTTGTTGGACACCACGGAGGGCGAACCCCCTATCGACTCACTCACCGAGAATGAACATCAGTCTATGGGCCTTGAGATCCAGTTAGACAAACCTGAGAACCATATCTATGATAATAATTTCCCCATACTTTGTAAAACAAACACGGATCCCTAGCAGTCTACAAGTGTTGATTAAAACCGCCCTCAACCTCATAGAAGTAATACCATTGCCGAAAAGACGCTTATATGCTTGGGGGGGGGGGAAGTATCCCGCGTTTCCCAATCTACATAGAAACGGTTTCCGACATAGCACCATTCACATGAAGGGTTTTGGTTATGATCAACAAAAGTGGCTTCACCTACGTGTTACACTTTAGAAACTACAATAAACTCAAACATACACAACACTATCAACTTCCTAGAAATTAAACTAAGTGATTACCAACATACATCAATATACTTCATGCAACTTCCGAAATTTAAACTCTACATGCCGAAGCATATTTCTACTTTACAAAATCCCAAAATAAAATTAAAATTACAACTTTACAAATATACAACAAAAATTTCCAGCAACATATATACACAACAATAACATAAAACAAGCTTTTATAATCCCCGGCAACGGCGCCAAAAATTGATGGGAACCTAAGCTCTCATACAATAATAACCCTACAAAAGATCGTTAGTAGTATAAGCAAGTAGGGATCGTTCTAAGCCGGGGATTAGGGGTACCTGAGATATGAAATTGTTAGACAAATATATACATATATATACACATAAACGTCACATATGGGGGAATGAAATGGATCGGCAGCTTGCTGCCCTTGAACTAGGTGACACGAAATAAAATGCTGAAAAATAAATTCTAAGTCTAATATTTACAAGTTTGGTCGACATTCTTTCACAAAGCACTAACACGAAAGCAATCAAAACACATAACAAACAAGCAAATAGGACTCACGGCAAGGTATTAAAGAGTTCTAGACTCAACTTAACTCCAACCCAATTAGCTCCTAATCGGCACTACTAATTGATTAAGACTCCTCATGTATTTTAAGTGACTAATCGCCTAACCTTAAAATTATACTAGTCATCTTTGAATATTCTAATCGACGTAAACAAATATGACAAGTAATTAAGCACAAAGTATTTTTCTTTAGTTGGAAACAAGTCAATAGAGTAAGGTTGTCAATCATCTCTTCAACAAGCATGTTCATTTAAATTACTCTAACCCTCGTGGAAAAACAACACAAACTAAGTAACTCGTTGATTACTTAATCTATATTAAATTTCGGCTAATGAGATTAATAATCTAAGTACTGCAGTTACATAGGCTACCAATCTTTAAGCACACGAATTTAAAGAACAAGTCAAGAAAACCCTAAAATCAATTTAACACATATTTTTGCCGAAAATCCTAATTACTAGTTCATCATATATTTTCCTTACTCTTTAGCATGCAATCCATATTCTTACATCCAAAACATCACTTAAAGATAAAGAAAATAAATTGACATGCAAATCATAAAACCAAATTTCAATCCAATTCATACATAGACATAAAAATTGAAACCAAGAATTCATGCTAACTTCATAGACAAAGTTTAACATAACTACACAAAAATTTACAAAGCCAAGAGAAGGGAGTGGATCACACATTAGAAACCTTGAAGACTTCTTCTTGTATGGATCCGGTGGTTGATGGTGTCGGATGGGACTACTGCTCGGCAGTGGTGGTGTCGGCAGCAAGGTGCCAAGGTTTCGGCAGAAACTTTGGGTGTGGTGGAGGTGGTTTTGGCTAGGGTTTTTGTGTAAGATTCTTGGGGAAATTTAGGTAGAGCTTTGGCTAGATTTTTGCTTTGGAATGTGACCAGTTTTTCTGTGTAAAAGTTGGCTATTTATAGGGAAAAACTAGGGTATTGCCGGCAGCCCATATTGCAAAAGGATTTCAGAAAACCAAGTGGGATAAGGATTTGAAGCCTTCCTTTCATAGTTCAATTAGGTTTTCTTTTTCTGAATTTTTCTTCAAGGCTTGGGCTTCACATCTTCATGGACTTCTTGTATGATCTTTGGACTTCATTTGATATGTCTTGGTCCACCAAAAATGCTTCCATTGCAGGCAGCTTCATCCTGGCACAAATCTGCCTCCTTCGGCAGCTTCTCCTAGTTTGACTAGGAGAACTTCTTCTTCATATTCTTCTTCAATGCCTTAGCTCAGTGTCTTCCTCTTCCCTTCTTTAAGCTTGAACCATCTTCATAAATGCATTTGTACACCATTTGGTCCATCAAAAACAGAAATCGCAAAGAAAGGAGGCAGTAGGTTTCTGGAATCGGCAGAACAGACGTTGTTGTAGTAAATCCGGCTTATCTCCCTCCTCGGAGCTCCGATTGATGTGATTCCAAATCTCAGATAAACTAGACACACATAGCTACCTCCATATAAAACAATTCGATCAAATTCCTTGTGAGTCATCGGGAATGATTTTTCGAAGTTGGGACACAGTCCCAGGAAAATCCTGGAAGTCCCTGGATTGGTTCGCTCGAACTGCTGTTTTGCAGCCATCTTTTGGGTGACTTTCCGAACTCCGATTGATCTGAAATTTTAACACAACATTCCTCAATATATGAATAATAAGCACACCAAATTTCATTGAATTCGGACAAGGATAGATCATATTTTTACTCATCTCAAAATCACGAAAAAGACATATTTTGCACTATTTTCCAGATTTCTCATACTTAGTCATTTTTCGGACAATTAATCACATTTTACCAAAACTCTACCAAATTAACACTAAACTAAATTATGACTCAATCTTAGACAAATAAGGGTTAAACAAAGCATAAATGAGGGCATAAGCATATAATATCGTCGCACATTGTGCTGCTATCAACCGCCCCCCGCTGGCACGTGTCCCAGCATTGGTAAACTGCTCATGCCATCATAACTGACGGGACTGATGGACTTCCTCCTTAAATGCATGTCAGCCACTTGTCCCACACGCTGGCGACAGGAAGGTAGGAGCGGGAACCGAGGAGTCAGGTCCTCCCACACTTCCCCAGATCCCACGGTTGCACACCATCTTCTTCGTATATCTTGAAGACCTCTCACCGGTGGTAGTCATCCAACCGCTTCGAGAGCACCCATCCAGGTACGAGCCATCCGCCCGGCACCATGGCAGTTCGCGGTTATGATCATTCAACCGGCTGCATGGCTTCTTCGTATATCTTGAAGACCTCTCACCGGTGGTAGTCATCCAACCGCTTCGAGAGCACCCATCCGGGTACGAGCCATCCGCCCGGCACCATGGCATTTCGCGGTTATGATCATTCAACCGGCTGCATGGCTTCTTCGTATATCTTGAAGACCTCTCACCGGTGGTAATCATCCAACCGCTTCGAGAGTATCCATCCAGGTATGAGCAATAAGGGACCCGTCTCGATATGGCATGTCGCCCGGTCCGTAGCAGTTCGCGGTTAGGTATCATTCAACCGGCTGCACGCCATCCTACTGGAGACCTCGTCTCGATATGGCATGTCGCCCTGTCGAGGTCCACCCAGTTGCATCTCTCTTGGGGGACTCGTCTCGATATGGCAGAACGCCTGGTCGAGATCCGCCCACCGGTTACGACGCATCCAACCGGCTCGAGAGCATATTCCGGGAATAGGATCCACCCGGCCCCATGGTATTTCACTGGGGGACTCATCTCGATATGGCAGGACGCCCGGTCGAGTACCGCCCGGTACCATGGCTGACCCCGGTCATGAGAACATTCGACCGGCCTGGGCTTTATACACCCGGGTGAGTTTACATCTAACCCATGTACGCTTGTCCAGCAGGATAAAAACCCTGCATCGCACAAGCTGCGGCAAACGGGGGCTGCACGGCGAGCCTTGTCACCTCAACGCCACCCCCTACCGGGAATCCACCCGGCCCCATGGCATTTCACTGGGGGACTCGTCTCGATATGGCAGGACGCCCGGTCGAGTTCCGCCCGGTACCATGGCTGACCTCGGTCATGAGAACATTCGACCGGCATGGGCCTTATACACCCGGGCGAGTTTACATCTAACCCATGTACTCTTGTCCAGCAGGATAAAAACCCTGCATCGCATTGAACCGCGATCAACATGGGGCTGCACGGCGAGCCTTGTCACCTCAATGCCACCCCCCTTACCTCAACGCTTATTCAACACAAGCTGAGAAGAACTAGCAAGTGTTCACCGGTGCTTCAAACAGCCCGCAACACCGGGGTAATCTCCCTGCAGCCTAGCAATATGGGACTCGTCTCGATATGGCAGAACGCCCGGTCGAGCTCCCATACTCCTGGACTCGTCTCGATATGGCAGAACGCCCGGTCGAGATCCAATAATGAAGTTCACCTGGGACCCGTCTCGATATGGCAGAACGCCCGGTCAAGGTCCCATGAACTTCACCCCGTTCGCTTTGGCAGATCGCCCGGTATAGGCTTAGTGAACTCCGCTCCGTTTCGATTTGGCAGATCGCCCAGTTGTGACCCAGTGAAGCTCCGCCTCGTACCGATAGGGCAGAGTGCCCGGCCGAAATTCCATGCACATCTCTTGCATGGCGGATTTCAACGCCTCATTATCATCCCATGCACAAATCTCTTGCATGGCGGATTTCAACGCCTCATTATCATTCCATGCACGCATCTATTGCATGGCATCATGGCATCATCTCATACACTCCCCGGGTTCCACCCGACTCCATGCTCATAACACCACAATACCTGGGCACAGTACTGATATTACAAACGTGCTTATAAACTATTGCTTCCCATCGGTAACAGGTACTCACCTCGGTCACGCCCAATCTTTAACTCGAACTTGGGGGACTGGGCACCGGTAGGTTGGTAACCCTGCGGGACAAGAGCAAGACAGATTTAAGTCCCCATTCAAGATTGCACTTGACCGGGAACTTGGGGGACTTGTTGACAGTAGCCGCAGAGAGGCTACAGCAGGCCCACAGACCTGTAGCAAGTGCACCAGGGCCCGGCCCAAGGCTCGGGACCGGATCACCAGCACCCGGCCTCGGGGTCCAGCACTCTATCCTGCCTCCAGGGACCCTGGGGCCGGGGGCGCCAGCCTGCCGAAGAGGGCACCAGAAGGTACAAACAGAAGGGAGCCAGTCCCACATCGAAGGGTGAGGCCAGCCCTCACCCCCAACCACCTATATAAGGGCCCCAACTACCCTCTTTATTAGGTAACTTATCTCTCTCCCTGCTTACATACGTGCCTTGGTTATATATATTCCAACTATACTAACTTAGGCATCGGAGAGGAGAAGACCGGCCCGCCCGGTATTCCTCTTAGTGAGCAGGATTGCAGGAGATCAAGTTGGATTCACCGTGTATCTACCAGGCCCCCGGGTTTAGGCAGAAACATGCACAAACCCATAGGCCTAGCAGAAGCATAATAATAAAGATAGAACTGATAGGAGCACAATGTGCGACGATATTAATGTGTTTACGCCCTCGTTTATGCTTTTTTTAACCCTTATTTATCTAAGATAGAGTCATAATTTAGTTTAGTGTCAATTTGGTAGAGTTTTTATCAAATGTGCTTTAGAATCCGAAAAATGACTAAGTTTGAGAAATCTGGAAAATAATGCAAAATATGTCTTTTTCGTGATTTTGAGATGAGTGAAACTGTGATCTATCCTTGTCCGAATTCTATGAAATGTGGTGTGCTTAATATTCATATACTGAGGAATGTTGTGTTAAAATTTCAGATCAATCAGAGTTCGGGAAGTCACCCAAAAGATGGCTGCAAAATGGCAGTCCGAGCATTCCAATCCAGGGACTTCCAGGATTTTCCTGGGACTTTGTCCCAACTTCGAAAAATCATTCCCGACGATACACAAGGAATTTGATCGAGATATTTTATGGAGAGATGGCTATATGTGTCTAGTTTATCTGAGACTTGGAATTGCATCAATTGGATCTCCGAGAAGGGAGATATGTCAGATTTACTGGAGCAAGGTCATTCGAGCCGAGTTGCTGCTGGTCTTGTGTTCTTGCGGGTTTGGGACATTTTTCCATGGATCAAGCTCACCAAATGGAGTTGTCAAGCCTACACAAGAAGTTCATGAAGATATGCAGCCCAATCCAAGGAAGAAAATCAGAAAAAGAAGTTTCCTAGAAGAACCAAGAAAGGAAGGAACCAAAACCTTGTTGCACAAGGATTGCCTTTGCCGATTTGGACTAGGTTTTCTACCTAGGGTTTCTGCCGAATTTGCCTCTATATATAGCCATGTTTTCCTACAGAAAAATCATCTCATCTCAAGCATAAACACAAGGCCTAAACTCTACCAAAATTCCCCAAAGATCCTAGACAAAAACCTAAACCGAAAACCACCTTCACCTCACCTCAACCAAGTTTCTGCTTTGCCGAACCTTGGATTTTCTCCTCCATAACCTACTTCCGACACAACCTACTGCCGTGCAGCCTCACCCCAGCCTCCATACTTCGCCGGATCCACACGACGTGAAGCTCTCAAAGTGTCTCAAAGTGTGATCCACTCCCCTCTTTCGGTTTAGTAATTTTTGTTTAGTTATGTTTAGTTTTGTCTATGAAACATTCATGTATGTTTGGTGTTGGTTTATATGTCTATGTATGAATCGATTTTGGTTTTATAAATTGTATGTTAAAGACTTGTTTGAATCGATGCTTAGATTTATGTTTAGGTTTCGACAAGAACAATGAATTTTGCATGCTAATTTGTAATATGTAACTTGTAAATTCATGTGTTAGATAATTAGGACAGTGGTATTAGAAACATGTTTAGGATTTAAATTGGTTAGTAATCTAAGGTGAGGGCATGAAAATCGATACTTGGTGTTGTCTTTGAACATGATCTAGGTATTAGGTTTAATCTGCTAGAGTAATTACAAGCTAGATGGACCTAACGGACTCTATGATTTGTGTTATTCACTTAGGGCTATTAATCTTAGAACTTGCATGCTAAATAAGATGATTGACAAGCTTACTTGTTTACATGTTTTCGATTTAAGACTCTTGTGCGATATATGTTAAGTCTTAACCGGATTAGCATAAAAATCTTTAGGGCTAGAGCGAAAGTTTGTCCTAAAAGAACTTAAGGAAGTCTAGTAACTAGGTACAGAGCGAAAGCTCTAGTTGCGGTCGAAACGAATTTGAATTTTAAGCATGTTGATACTTGTTCCTTACTTTCTTTCATGTGAGTTTATATGTTAAAGAGTCTTGGTGCTAAATGTTTTGTGAGAGATGATGATCACTTGTAAATATTAGACCTAGGATTTATTTTCTGTTTTGTTGCCGTGTGTCGTCTAGGGCAGCCTAGTGCTACCGATCCTATCTCAATCCCCCTTGATTTCATGTGAATATGTATATATGTATATAAGTGTGACAATTGTGTGCATATGTATTTGTGAATATTTGTGTTAACATTCTCATGTTTCAGGTACCCTTAATCCCCGGCTAGAACGATCCCTACTTATTCTATACTACTAACGATTGTAGGGTTATTATTGCTTGATGCTCGCTTCGGCGACTCGTCAAGAACATGAACACAAGCAAGTATAGTGGTTCACCGTGCCATTGGAGGGCACGGCTACGTCCACTTGGAATCTACTACGACCGGTCAATAGGCCATCGGGTTATAAGGGTGGAATGCCTTGGATCCCAGATGCTTAACACTAAGGGGGAAGCCTCCTATTTATAGGGAAGGAAGGCTCCCTCCTTTACAATGTTTCCAATGTGGGATGCTTATTACACTATTACATAATTCCTTACTCACGAAACTACTTCAGGCGCCCGGTGGCACGGCTTCCGAGTGCGGCACCGGTGAGGTGGGACCATAGAGATGTAGCCGGGGTGCTGGTCTACCCGACGGGTGCCGGAAGTAGGACCTATGACGCCGGTTGCACGGTCCACGAGGTCGCTGAATATGCTTGGCGGTGCACCATATATACTGTCAACAAGTCCCCCAAGTTCCCGAGTAAGAGTGCAATCTTACTTGGGGAGTTAATCATCATGTGCCGTCAAGCGTAGGTGGTGACCGAGTCACCCCTACTACCACCAGTCCCCCAAGTCCCTAAGTGAGATTGGGCTCTTACCGGGCGTTCGAATGTCGAGTTCCCCAAGTTCGTGCTGGAGATGTGAATTGGGTGGGAGTGATGAGGTGCCGGGCGTGATCCTCACCGTCTGTGCCGGGTTCAAGAGCGGTGGTGGGTGTCCAGGCAGGATTCGGGTTTGACCGGTCCTGACTCGTTGAAGCCTGATCGGGCAGAGTTGGCAGAGCCGCTGCTGAACAGGACCGGGCCTGCTGAATCCGGGGCGACCCGCTGGCTGGGGTGACCCACCGGATAGGACCGGGACTACTGAATCCGGGGCGACCCGCTGGCTGGGGTGACCCGCTCGGATAGGACCGGGCCGGCTGAATCCGGGGTGACCCGCTGGAGAGGGTGACCCCCCGGATAGGACCGGGACTGCTGAATCCGGGGTGACCCGCTGGAGGGGGTGACCCGCTCGGATAGGATCGGGCCGGCTGAATCCGGGGTGACCCGCTGGAGGGGGTGACCCGCCGGATAGGACTGGGCCATGAGCGGCCGAGGCTCTGGCGCAGCGGTGCTGAACCGGGGCAGCCGGTAACCGGAGAGATGCCATGCAATAAATGTGGAGCGGGTTGAAACCCGGATGAATGCATAATGATATGCGCAGCACTGACAGGCGCATAATGATACGCGTGCAATGATGCATACTGATATGTGATGCATTGCAATGCTGAAATGATCAACCGATGCATAATGATACCCAGATGAATGCATGGTATGATGATGTGAGGACTCGACCGGTGGACTGCCATGTCGGAACGAGTCTCCCAGTACAGTTGCTGCCAACGGCAGGCCAGGAGTAGCAGGGGTGACTCGGCCCAGCTTGTGTTGGAATAAGCGTGGAGTAAGATTGCTAGCCTGCGGGGAGGCCTGTTAGAGCGTGGAATAAGCCAACAGGTACCCCGGAGAGTGTTGCGGCCATGTTGAAGCACCGGTGAACACTTGCTAGTTCTTCTCAGCTTGTGTTGAATAAGCGTTGAGGTAATGTGTAGGTTTGTTAGCCTGCGGGGAGACTTGTTCTGTGTTAGAGAAACAATCTGCCCTGTGGGGTGGCGTTGAGATAACGAGTCTCGCCATGTATCCCCAAATGTATCACAGTTCAGTGTGATGCAGGGTTTTTATCCTGCTGGACAAGAGTACATGTGTTAGATGTAAACTCGCCCGGGTGTATAAAGTCCATGCGTTTCGAAGCCTTGAGTTGTTGCTGACTCGTCCCCGGTTGAATGTTACATAACCGGTGGAATGCCATGGAGCCGGTTGGATACTACATAACCGGTGAGAGCCATGGAGCCGGTTGGATATTACATAACCGGTGAGATAGCGTTGCTGTAATGCGATGCATAATGATATGTGCAGCACTAATAAGCGCATAATGATATGCGTGCAACGATGCATACTGATATGCGGTGCATTGCAATGCTGAGATGATCAACCGATGCATAATGATATGCGTAGCACTGATAAGCGCATAATGATATGCGTGCAACGATGCTCATGCTTTATCACATGTCTAATTATCAATATTTCCCAACAGATTATGCACAGGTGAAGTATGCGTTGAGTAATAATAAATAAGTTAGAATACTTAGCTTTGGAGAAAGCTGCCGGGTGTTGGAATAGCATGCGGGAATGATTCCCGGGTTGCCCGGTGAATGTCTACGGGTGTAGAGAGCAGCTTGATTTTGCTGTTTGGAGCAGTGGGTGTCCAGAGAAGATTTCAGGGTGCCAAGAGAAGATATTGCTCTGCCCAAACTGTTGGAAACTGACCCTGTCCGGCCCAAGATCCGATCCGTTGCTGCAGCCCAATCCGGCCCAACGCAAACGTTGACCAGTCCACTATTTTGAATTTGCCTTTTTCCCGCCATT
The DNA here is from genome assembly GCA_963682095.1 of Potentilla sterilis. Classification (NCBI taxonomy): domain Eukaryota; kingdom Viridiplantae; phylum Streptophyta; class Magnoliopsida; order Rosales; family Rosaceae; genus Potentilla; species Potentilla sterilis. The sequence continues at coordinate 44,595,781 of OY821757.1, read as the reverse complement.
TTCCTTTTCTCTTCTTCCTCTGTTTCTCTTCCCTCGTCCGGTTTCTCTCTCGTCTGGGGTTCTCGTCCGGCTTCTTTCGTCCGGTGATGAAGACGACCGCATCGTCCCGCACCGGAGGAGGGAGACGAGCGGCACCGGACCCGGAGAGGAGTGCCGTACCGGAGGTGGTCAGACAGCTGGGGTTGACGAAACCGCACCGCACCAGAGACGACGCACCGGAAGGGAGGAGCCGGTCATCTGGAGAGGACGAAACTGCACCGCCCGGAGATGCTGCCATCGGTGAGGAGACCCATCGGCTGGGGAGGGAGACCCAGCGGCGAGGAGCCGAACTGGAGGAGGATGACGCAGAGGGCCAGAACCGGAGGAGGAGCCCGTTGCCGCTGCTGGCCGAACTGGAGGAGACTGCTCATCGGAGCCCGGAGAGGAAGCCACCGGAGGTACTGGGGCTGATCCGGGGTGCTAATTCCGGGCGTTGCCATGGGTGCCGGGGTCGAAGCTGCGGGGCGCCGTAGGTGACTCGCCGGACTGCCGACCGGGCCGTCGCGGGCGAGTTGCTGGCTCACCGACCGTGGCCTGCCGCGGTGCGAGGCGGAGGGAGATGCCGGTGGCGGGAGGGTAGTCATCCGAGTTGACCACATCGGGAGTGGTTGACCCACGTTGACCTTGACCGGGTCACGATTGGGCTGCTGGCCGGTTGTCCCTTGCTGACCCGCTGAGATGGCTGGCTAAACTTCCCCTGCTGGCCCGGAGAGCTGGGCAGTTGTCCTGGGCTGCTTGCTGGCCAGGATAAAAATTGCTGGCCCCGGGTGGAATAAAGGGTGGCCAGTTAATTACCTTGAACTACCGCCCGGATAACACGACCAGTAGAGCACAATGAACTCTTTATATAGGTTCCCACTGACGGCACCAATTGTTTCTGCACAAACCCGTAGGCCTGGCAGAAGCATAATAATAAAGATAGAACATGAACACAAGCAAGTATAGTGGTTCACCGTGCCATCGGAGGGCACGGCTACGTCCACTTGGAATCTACTACGACCGGCCAATAGGTCATCGGGTTACAAGGGTGGAATGTCTTGGATCCCAGATGCTTAACACTAAGGGGGAAGCCTCTTATTTATAGGGAAGGAAGGCTCCCTCCTTTACAATGTTTCCAATGTGGGATGCTTATTACACTATTACATAATTCCCTACTCACGAAGCTACTTCAGGCGCCTGGTGGCACGGCTCCCGAGTGCGGCACCGGTGAGGTGGAACAATGGAGATGTAGCCGGGGTGCTGGTCTACCCGACGGATGCCGGAAGTAGGACCTATGACGCCGGTTGCACGGTCCACGAGGTCGCCGAATATGCTTGGCGGTGCACCATATATACTGTCAACAATGAGCTTGAAAAATATGAGTTTATTGTAGGAATGGTGATTTGGTTTCATATATTGGCTAAATTTAATCTTGTTAGTAAAGAATTGCAATCTGAAAGTTGCGCATTGATGTGGCAATGGATAGTGTTCATGCACTTATTGATTTTTTCAAAGAGTACCGGGAAGTTGGATTTGAGCAAGCTTTAGATTGTGCTAAAAAAATTGTCGTTGAATTGGATATTGATCAAGTGTGGCCTGAGAAGAAAAAGAAAAGAGTAATCCGCAAGAAGAGACATTTTGATGAAATTGGTCAAATTGCTACTGATGAGATTGCAACGGAGTCAAGTGAATAGGTCCCTGAAGAATCAGCTCAAGAGTCTTTCAGAATTCATTACTTTTTTTACATAATTGATCAAACAATCGTTTCATTAGAGAGGAGGTTTGAACAATATAAGCAGTTTGAAGAGACATTCGGCTTCTTGTTCACAGCAACAAAGTTGAAATCATTACACCTTGAAGAATTGAAGATGAGCTGCAAGAATTTGGAAAAGAAGTTACATAATGGCCACAATTCAAACATTGATGGTGAAGATTTATTTAATAAATTGCAACTATTACAAAAGCATTTACCAAGTGAGTTACATGATACAGCTAGTGCAATACTCAATTTTTTGGAGTCAATTGTTATCCAACTACTTGCTTTGTATATAGAATTTTATTAACTATTCTTGCAGCTCCTATGAAAAGTCTTGAATTTGGAAAAAAATTTGGCACAAGGCCGCCTATGACACAGGACCGGCCCTAGTCACCATCATCGAAAGCGATACCGATGACCTGCAATTGATGCCCCTTGAGAGCCTGCACCTTCTCCCCAGTCTTCAAGTCCCACACCAACACCATAGTGTCCATGCCACCGGACACAACTCTCCCTTTTGGAAACTCCTCACTGGGCTCAATCCACACCACCGGGCCTACAAAGCTCATGTGGCCCAGCAGAATCTTCTCCAGCGCATACCGGCGTTCATCGAATGGATCCACCAACCATAACCTAACGGTTCGATCACGTGAAGAAGTAACTATACCGGCATTGCCGCACGGGCAGATTCCACGGACCTAAAAATCGAATTAGTCTAGGTCATCTGTACAATTTCAATTTCTAGAGTATTCGATTCTTGTTGGAAGTTCTAGAACAGTAGAGAATTGTAGAGAGGAAATTGAGAAGGCTAGGGGGAGAGATCTTACGTCATCTTTGTGGCCGCGGATCTCGCAGCAGAGTTGGTAGTCTTTGAAATCGATAGAAGAAGACTATAGTGTGGCTTAAGGAGTTGGGAAGGCATCAAAATGCACCTGCTTGTTGGGCAAGTTCTCGACACTCAGTCTCGCACGACGTGTCGTTTATTAAATCCGATTTTTCTTCTTCTTTTTCTTATGTCTTTTTGTTACAAAAGGTTTGGCCTTCCAAAGTCGTGAACTCTCTACTAAATGTACCCATCAAATTTTTAACTGTACCCAGTATTTTAATTTTTGTCATATTTTTCCCATTTTGCCCCTTATATTAGCAAACTCAAAATTATACCCAACTCTGTTTTTCTCATTCCGACGTCTTTTTCAGGTTACCGCGAAGTTTATACTTTCGTAGTCCCCTTCTGCAATCTGGACAATTTGTTGCATAATCATTTATTAGACGTAAGGTTCCTGATGTTGTCATTTGGTGTGCTTTAATGGAATTTAGTTGAATTTGTGGAATTTATGATGGGTTTGGTTTATTATATAATTTGCTATAGTTTAGAGTGCATTACATGGCGTGTAACACTGTAAAACATCACAAAACAAGGCTTAAACATGCTAATTACGTAGCAAAAATGCTGTTACGCCCTTATACTAAGGCGGACACCCCATATAAATGCTAATTACGTAGCAAAAATGCCGTTACGCCCTTATACTAAGGCGGACACCCCATTCCGACGTCTTTTTCAGGTTACCGCAAAGTTTATACTTTCGTAGTCCCCTTCTGCAATCTGGACAATTTGTTGCATAATCATTTATTAGACGTAAGGTTCCTGATGTTGTCATTTGGTGTGCTTTAATGGAATTTAGTTGAATTTGTGGAATTTATGATGGGTTTGGTTTATTATATAATTTGCTATAGTTTAGAGTGCATTACATGGCGTGTAACACTGTAAAACATCACAAAACAAGGCTTAAACATGCTAATTACGTAGCAAAAATGCCGTTACGCCCTTATACTAAGGCGGACACCCCATATAAAGGGATTGCCGGCGTCGGCAATTGCATGACAAGCCTCAAAAGAGGCTGCTGACGCCAAGATAAAGAGGCTGGAGGGCCTAGGCCGAGATCGAGAGGCCTAAGCAGTGGCGGAGCCAGACCCATAAATCTATGCGGCACACTTTTACTTCATACTAGTAACTCCAAAACCATTCAATATTCAGATAACATACATGGTTTTTAAAAGAAATACATGATAGTAGATTCTTATAACAAGTCTATACATCTGGACCTACATTACGATAGAATGCACTTTAAATAACCAGACCTATCACCAAAAGCTTGTTCATGTCAATCATAACATCGATTTGTTCAACATCTTTCTCAAGGACATTGAATTCCTAATAGAAAAAAAAAAATAAGTCAGTTTTCATGTAGTTTAGCTATGATTTAACACTAAAATTAAGTAGTACAAAATAAACTCAAATGTAGAATTAGTAAAGATCAAACCTGAGGAACAATCAAAGTCAGTTGTAGGTGTCCTATACGTGTAGCCATGTTTAGGAACCTTTGAATTACAGGCTCATTACCAATGTTATTGAAAATATCTTTCTCAAGGTACACCGTTAAGCTATCGTTTAACCACTGATCTCCCATACGATTCCGCATTCTATTTTTTATGATGTTCATGGCAGAGAATGCTCTTTCAACTGTGGCTGTTGCAACCGGAAGTACTAGTGTCAATGTAATGAGCTTATATACAAACAGATATGTCTTACTTTTCCCTGTCTCAACAAGCATCTGTGCTAGATCAGAAATCTCATGCAAGTCTTGAAACTTAGTGTTAGATTTCATGTCATCAATATATATATATATATCTAGTTGTGATTCAAGTACCAATAGCTCAACTGTAGAAAAATCAGCCGGATACAAGCTAGCAAGGTGCATTAATCGTTCTTTGTTGAAAGCAGAAAATAAACGATATGGACTCAAGCATGCAAGACAAATGAGTAGCTCTATATTACCCTCATTGAAACGATTATTCAATTCTTGAAGTTGGAGATCTATCACAGCACAAAAAAATCAAAACAATAATAGTGCAGATTTGTGATTTCTGGACTTTTACGCTTTGATCTTCCTTTACATAGAATGTTGTTCACTCATGTTGGGAACCATGATATCCTCTTTGCCGCAAAAAACAACAACTTGGTCTAGTAAGGAATCCCATTCATTATCCCTCAAATCCTGCAACTTTCTCTTGCATACTGTAACTAAATCCATTGCATTTACTATATCTTGATCATCTCTTTGTAATGCTTGTGACAAGTCATGACTAATACCAAGTATAATCTTTATCAAATGCAAACTGAATATGTAATCAAAAGATTGCAATAACCCCAATGAAATGAATGCATCATGTTTCTGATCAGAAACCTACTTTGTCATATGCAATCTCATCTAGCACTTCAATTATGGAAGGAAACAAGGCAATAAAGTTCATGAGCGTACCATAATGTGAGCTCCAACGTGTATCACCAACCCGCTTAATCTCAATTTTTTGATTTAGCCCTCTACCACTGGAAAGTTCTCCAACTTTCAATGCTTGAATAACATTAAGAGCTTGCTTTTCCCGAAGAATATATTGACGTTTGGAAGAGGCACCAACAATATTCACAATATTAGCAACTGATGTGAAGAAAGCACCTACTATACTATGTTTTTTTGCCATGGCCATCAAGGCCAACCGAAGCTGATGTGCAAAACAATGGACATAGAATGCAGTGGGATTATCTTTCAAAATAAGTGTCTTTAAGCCATTAAGTTCCCCACTCATATTACTTGCTCCATCAAACCCTTGATCACGTAAACTCGATATGCTTAATTTTTTTTTACAAACCAATTGATCAACAGCCTCTTTGAGCGTTCTTGCAGTTGTATCAGCAACATGTACAATGCCAATAAAACGTTCAATCACACAACCTTTCTTATCCACATAACGAAATATTACTGCCATTTGCTCTTTTATAGAAACATCTCTAGCTTCATCAACTAGAATGGAGAACAATACATTATCCATGTCTCTGATTATAGCATCTGTTGTTTCAACTGCTGCAGTATTTACTATGTCTTTCTGAATCATTGGTGATGTCAATTTGAGGTTCTCTGGGGCTTTTTTCAATGACACGGATCTAACTCGGGCATCATGATCAACAAGAAATTGTAAAATCTCAAGAAAGTCACCCTTATTGCTTGAATTTTCTGACTCATCATGCCCCCGGAATGCAAAACCTTGCCTCAAAAGAAAGCGAATACAATCTAGTGATGCAATGAGTCGAATTCGATAATCTGTACTAGCTTGCATAGCATTCTTATTGATGATATTTATGATGTGTTGTCTTTCATTCATGAGGTCTTCACACATTTTCAAAGCTTTATTATGGACGCTATTACGGTCTCCGACATGAACATATAACCTTGATTTCTCCTTCCAATTCCAATAACCCTTACCAGTAAAAGCATCACCACTTGCTTGATCTCCGTTGTTTGCTTTAAATAAGTAGCAACACAAACAATATGCACAATCCTTGTCTATACTATATTCCAGCCAGTTAGGAAAATCATTGAACCAATCAGCTATGAATTTTCTATACTTAGATCCGAACTTGGTCTTAACAAATTTGTGATCTTTAGGCTGACAAGGACCCCTTTGTAAATACACTCTTCGAACTTGATCTTGAATATTCAAAGGATAATCTGATATTCTTTTTCGCAATCCAGGATCTAATGATAGCTCTGACAAATTTATCTCTGTCTCAATACAATTTACAGGAGGTTGCAACACATTTGATTTTCTTTTAAAGAACCTTTCCATGACTTTACCCACAACTACAACTTAAACCTGATCAAACATAGAACAAGTTCAACCCACAATTGGTAAAACAACAGACACATGATGGATCAAAGAGTAAGCGCTATGTTGACAAAAAGGTGTAGTAAATACCTCATTGATGGGCAAGATTTGTCCATTGCTCTTCTTCACCTTCTTCAACTTCCTCAAAAAGTACCTATTCACAATATCGAGACAAACAAAACAAGTAAACAACCCACGTCAAAATAAGATCTCATAACAGAGAACACCCCTTAGGAGGATCAATTCGCATATATCTCCTTTGTCAATAGAAATTATACCAAAGAAAAGAAGAATACTAGTAGTAAGATAGCATACCTGAAATCCTGAATCACAAGAACATAGATTTAGACTTCACAAAAGAACCTCATGTAGTCCTGTGTGGTTTTTCCGATACTGAACAAAGTGTGAGGTTTCAAGACTTTTGAGCAACCTAAGTCACAAAATAAACTAATAATAAGGACTTTTCAGTTTTAATATATTTTAGAGTATATTAGTGTGGGCACAATTGAAAAAAAAGCCTACATTTAGTGGGTTAATCCAAACTGGTCATGAACTCCCTCCGCCAATGGGCCTAAGGCCAGGCACGATGCTAGAACACGTTATTAGCACGTAGTTCTAACCCTATGCACTACAAGAAAAAAGGGTTTTGCCGACGAAAAAAAAAAAAACGGCTGACGAAACACTTTTTTCGTCGGCTATTCCCAAGAATGGCCGACGAAAATTTTTGTCGTCGGCAAAAAAAAAATTTCGTCGGCCATTCCCATAGAATGGCCGACGATTTTTTTTTTCGTCGGTAAAAATGAAAAATCGTCGGCTATACTCCTATAATGGCCGACGATTTAAAGTTTTCGTCGGCTATAAACTTTTGGAAGAATGGCCGACGAAAATTAATTATTTCATCGGCCATAAGTTTTTTTTAAAATAATTATTTTACGAACAATGGCCGACGAAAATTAATTATTTCGTCGGCCATACGTTTTTTAAAAATAATTATTTTACGAACAATGGCCGACGAAAATTAAGCATTTCGTCGGCCATAAGTTTTAAAAAAAATAATTATACGATTATTTTTGACAGAAAACGACAAAAGAATAGCCGACGAATACTAGGTTTGATTTCGTCGGCTATGATTAAAAAAAAAACAAAAAAAGAGCAGTTTCCATTTTCTATCACTATCGACAAACCATTGCTTCATCCTTCAAATGCAAATGTGTCGTGAAATAAGACATGACCAAAATATTGAAATACGGCTACGGTTGAAAAATGGGAAGATTCCGACAAAATCTGTGTGCCGAATGTTGCGGTTAACTGTTCTTTACTCCCGTTTTCCTATGGGTAGCCTTACGGTCGGTAAATATTTTGTGGAAAATTTTTATACGATTAGTCGCGTCTCATCAATCTGAAACTATTCTCTATTGAAGATCAGGCCAAAAAACGTCATTTAGACGGGCCAATTTCCGTTTTAAAGCGTTTAGAGGTTTGACTCACCCGGTTGACCGTCCCGATCGAGCCTTTAACGTTGTCAGATGTAGTTGGATTTTTTTTCATATATGTATTTAATCTTAACGGTGATATCTGACGGTTGGAATAGATTTTCCAAACTTTTAGATTCAAAATCGGAACATATGTACTAATGTTCCTTAACTTGTTTACTAAGTGTTTAAGTGAATGTATAGTTTCAAATAGTTACTATACGTACACTCTTCAAATGCAAATATGTCGTCAAATAAGATATGACCGAAATAATGAAATACGTCTACGGTTGAAAAATGACAAGATTCCGATAAAATCCGTGTGCCGAAATAATGAAATCAGTCAAAACCCGGTTTACTGTAGATTTGGCGTCCGGCGTCCGAATGACGATTGTGATACCATTCCGGAAAGGGAACGACGCCAGGAATCAAACTCGTTGCTTTGCCATGACGTGTGGGCTTTTTCGGGCTTTCGAGTTCGTTTAGGGCCTCAAAACCGCAGTTTAGTATGTTTTCATAGAATAGCCGACGAAACATTCAAATTTCGTCGGCTATTCTCTAAGTATAGCCGACGAAACATTCAAATTTCGTCGGCTATTCTCTAAGTATAGCCGACGAAACATTGTATTTCGTCGGCTAAACTCTTGATCCGCGCTTTTTTATTGTCCGCCGTTGGATGGCTCAGATCCAACGGCTGTTGATTTTCCAAAGTATAGCCGACGAAATATATTAATTTCGTCGGCTATTCTCTAAGTATAGCCGACGAAACATTGTATTTCGTCGGCTATTCTCCTTCTAAATCTTTTAAATCTTCCTCCCGCCTTTTTTCTCTCATCCTTCCCCCCCCTCCTCCTCCTCCTCCGGCCTCCTCCTCCTTCCCCTCCTCCGGCCTCCTCCTCCTCCTTCCCCTCCTCCTTCTCCTCCTCCTCCCCCTCCTCCTTCCCCTCCTCCTCTTCCTCCCCCTCCTCCGGCCACCTCCTCCTCCTCCCCCTCCTCCGGCCACCTCCTTCTCCTCCTCCTTCCCCTCCTCCTCCTCCTCCTCCTTCTCCTCCTCCTCCTCCTTCCCCTCCTCCTCCTCCTCCCCCTCCTCCGGCCACCTCCTTCCCCTCCTCCTCTTCCTCCCCCTCCTCCGGCCACCTCCTCCTCCTCCCCCTCCTCCGGCCACCTCCTTCTCCTCCTCCTTCCCCTCCTCCTCCTCCGGCCACCTCCTCCTCCCTCTCCTCCTCCTCCTCCTTCCCCTCCTCCTCTTCCTCCCCCTCCTCCGGCCACCTCCTTCTCCTCCTCCTTCCCCTCCTCCTCCTCCGGCCACCTCCTTCTCCTCCTCCTCCTCCTCCTCCTTCTCCTCCTCCTCCTCCTTCCCCTCCTCCTCCTTCTCCTCCTCCTCCGGCCACCTCCTTCTCCTCCTCCTCCTCCTCCTCCTTCCCCTTCTCCTCCTCCTTCCCCTCCTCCTCCTCCTCCTCCTCCTTCCCCTCCTCCTCCTTCTCCTCCTCCTCCTTCTCCCCCTCCTCCTTCCCCTCCTCCTCCTCCTTCTCCTCCTCCTCCTTCCCCTTCTCCCCCTCCTCCTTCCCCTCCTCCTCCTCCTTCCCCTTCTCCTCCTTCTCCTCCTTCCCCTCCTCCTCCTTCTCCTCCTCCTCCTTCTCCTCCTTCCCCTCCTTCCCCTTCTCCTCCTTCTCCTCCTTCCCCTCCTCCTCCTTCTCCTCCTTCTCCTCCTTCTCCTCCTTCCCCTCCTCCTCCTTCTCCTCCTCCTCCTTCTCCCCCTCCTCCTTCCCCTCCTCCTCCTCCTTCCCCTCCTCCTCCTTCTCCTCCTCCTCCTTCCCCTTCTCCTCCTTCTCCTCCTTCCCCTCCTCCTCCTCCTTCCCCTTCTCCTCCTCCTTCCCCTTCTCCTCCTTCTCCTCCTTCCCCTTCTCCTCCTTCCCCTCCTCCTCCTTCTCCTCCTCCTCCTTCTCCCCCTCCTCCTTCCCCTCCTCCTCCTTCTCCTCCTCCTCCTTCCCCTTCTCCTCCTTCCCCTTCTCCTCCTCCTCCTCCTTCCCCTCCTCCTCCTTCCCCTGCTCCTCCTTCTCCTCCTGCTCCTCCTTCTCCTCCTCCTCCGGCCTCCTCCTTCTCCTCCTCCTCCTCCTCCGGCCTCCTCCTCCTCCTCCTCCTTCTCCTGCTCCTCCTTCTCCTCCTCCTCCTCCGGCCTCCTCCTCCTCCTCCTCCTTCTCCTGCTCCTCCTCCTCCTTCTCCTCCTCCTCCTCCTCCTCCTCCTCCTCCTTCTCCTGCTCCTCCTCCTCCTCCTCCTTCTCCTGCTCCTCCTTCTCCTCCTCCTCCTCCGGCCTCCTCCTCCTCCTCCTCCTTCTCCTGCTCCTCCTTCTCCTCCTCCTCCTCCTTCCCCTCCTCCTCCTCCTTCCCCTCCTCCGGCCTCCTCCTTCTCCTCCTCCTCCTCCTCCGGCCTCCTCCTCCTCCTCCGATCCGGTATTTTTTTTTTGCCCAAAATGCAGTTATAGCCGACGAAATTGACATTATTTCGTCGGCTATAACTTTAAAATATTAATATATTCCGACGAAATAGCCGACGAAATAGCCCAATTCGTCGGCTATACTTCAGAACAAATAGCCGACGAAACCAAATTTCGTCGGCCATACTCGAACAAATAGCCGACGAAATCATTTTCGTCGGCCATAATTCGTCGGCCAAGGTTGGAATGGCCGACGAAATTTTTTTTTTCGTCGGCCATTGGTATTACCGACGGCGTATTACCGACGACTTATGGCCGACGAAATTTTCGTCGGCAGAGGGTATAGCCGACGAAAAAATGGAATGGCCGACGAAAAAATTTTCGTCGGCTATTCGGCCGTATCTGGTAGTGATGCTTGATAGCCGAAACCTTAGAAGCCTGAAAAAGAAATTTATAACCCTAAAATCCCAATTCACCGCTGACAGCCCTCTTCTAAGCTACCAGCAGTCCCCATCCGGCGAGCCTGTAGCCCCTACTCACCTTGCGCATCAATAAAAGTTTCTCCCAGATAATCAATTATACTTTCTCCTAGAAAAATTTCATGAACAACCAATCAAGAATATACATATCACCAAACATATATCATCAACATCATAATATACATAATTTTCACATATTTCGCAAATAGATCAAAAACATAATTTTCGACTATTTTAAAAGTATATAAGAATATTTGAAACACATTACATAAACCACTCACCTCGACTAACCGAATCGACACCCAAATCGTAAATCGAGCAACCTAGAACGAGCATTCTAGAAATCACCGTTAGATCTAATTCCAACCACCATGGATAGAAAGATCGCGTCGATACGAATCCGTTGCCACTCGCGGATTCATAATCGGAGTTACGGATCAAAAGTTACTTGCCCACCTGTGAAAGAAGGCTGAATTTCGATCCCCATCTTTTAGCCACAGTACTCTAGACCGCTGTCTCCAGTATTTCTCATGTTCCGATAACAGATGACTATATTTAACATGAAGCTCTCTTTGAATCTCATATTGCTCAGGAGAATGAGGGAGCTTCATAATGTCAGAGGGTTTTCTCTGAATCACCTTCATTTCAATCTTCGGTTTTTTCAATTCATGCTCGCTCCAATGTTGCAGCTGTTTCCCCGTGGCTTCAATTTTCCTTGCGACTTTCTGCATGTGATTACCTGATTGATGCTTGGTCCATTCTCTTTGTATGATTGACAAGCATTCCGGATTTTCATGCCAGGCTTCCTCAAAACGAAAGATTCTACTGTGATTCCTAGTACGTTGTTCAGGGCTCACTTCAATACATAGCGGACAATGATCAAATTCATTAGGGTCCAGAGTGATTACCCTGCTGAATGGAGATAATTCCCGCCATGATACAGATTGGAACGCTCTATCAAGACGCTCCTTTGTAAATTTATTGCTCTAGGTGTAGCGACTCCCCACCCATATCGATCAGTCCGACATCCGTCATGGCTTGTTGGAAGGCTTTCATAGCACTAGAAGCTCTCGCCGGTCCTCCCGATTTGTCAGCATTCGAGAGGATCTCATTGAAGTCTCCGGCCATCAACCAGGGAAGAGCACAATCTGCTGCTGCTAAGGAGCGAGTAAGGTTCCAAGTTTGGGCCCTATCCCCCCTCGCAGTAAGACCGTAAATCCCTGTAAAACGCCATACCGACTGCTCTCCTGGCAGCCCAACCTCCACATCAATATGGTGCGCAGAGAACGATCTTTGTTGTACACACGAGTCGCCATTCCAGAGGAGGGCAAGCCCTTGCGACCCATCTGCCGGATGTACACATATGGAGCCTACGAAGCTGATATTACAACAAAGCTTACGAATTACCTCCACAGGTGCTAGGGTTTCAGAGAGAAAAACTAGGTTTGACATGTGTGCGCGAACCATATCCAACAGTGCTTTTTGAGTTTCACCATTGCAGATGCCCCTACAATTCCAAAGGATGATGTTTCCTTGTAGCATGACGCTACCATACACGACGGCACAAGGCACGTACTACAACAGCCAGGGAGCGGCGCTAGGGTTTTTAAACGTTAAGCACGATATTGTAATTCAGCTAATTACACTATTATATACATTACTATATGGTGTTGGACAATGGACACATATAGATATATTGTCACATCCCGGGACCAACTCCGCCGTAACACGATATTGTCCGCTTTGGGCACTCTCCTCTCTGGCCCTCACAGTTTTGTTTCTGGGAGCTCACGAGCAACTTCCCAGTAGGTTACCCATTCTGGGTTCGTTCTGGACTCAGCAAACTTAACTTCGGAGTTCTCATCCCTTCCGAAGTCATTGAGCCCCCAAAACGCGTCGTGTTAGATGGTGGTAGACATGTACATATAAGGCACATTACTCTCTCTCCGTTGGCCGATGTGAGATATTACATATATGTAGATTATTTCATAGTAACAAAGTGATATAAAATGTACAAAAAGAAATTAGGGATATTTTTGAACCCCGTATTTGGGCCGTATCATCGATAATAATGAATTTGAGCCCATAACTGATTATTAGGCCTGTGATTAAGTTTAACACTCGAACAGAATTATTAGGGCGCATAAACGAAATCCCATAAAAGTTGAGGACCAATTAGCAAAGCGAAGGAGCTTAGGGTTTTATCTACTAAGAAACCAGTATAAATACAAAGAGCAGGGTTTAGCAGCCAAGCAGAACAAAGAACTCCAACACCCTCGCAATCTTCTTATACAGTTTTCCTCTCCGTCTGTAATCTATGTGTTTCGTTTGATTTATGAATGATTTTGAGTCTCTTTGTGTTAATTAAAGATTTAGAGGTGCCTCCATTAATCCCAGATAAGCTGAGTTTTCGTGCTTATTTGATTCATAGGAGGCCAAAAACGACTGTGGAAGTTTCGCTGATAAATGCCTTATATTTCTTATCTTACAAAGGTGTTTACTAGTAACTCTGCCATACATAGTTTTCTTTTATCTTTTACCATAATCGTTGGACTGAAGTCCATTGTTAAGTTGATGAAATTTTAGAAATTTGTCGAATTGAGTACTCCCCATGAAATAGTTTGGGCTTGTTCTTCAAGAATATGGAGTTTGTTGTTGGAACATATCGATATGGGTTGCTCTGCGGAAAGAGTTTCTGATTCATTTGGGATATGGATATCTGTTTGAGTTCCTTGAAATTTCATAAGGTGTTCAACTAAAATAAATTGGCTTTGGTAATTGGTATCTGTGAATTCAAATGTTTTGCTGTTTATGATTGCAAGTGATGAGAAAACAGACAGGGACATCTGCACTCTACGGAGATTGATGACTTGTTCTATTGGGAATCTCTTTGATGCATTACTGCCTACTTCCTTCTTTGGACTTGTCTCCACGAAGTAAAACCATTTTTATTTCATTTCCATTAATCCTGTAGTTAAATCAAATATTACTCTTCTATAGAAGAGTTGGAAAGCGAGAGCTCTTTTTTTATTTCGAAAACCAATATTAATTAGCAGAAGTGTTTTCCAGTGAAACCAAGTTAATAAAATGGGAATGAATATAAGTTTGTGGAGATGAATTTGGATGAGAAATAGTTTCGGATTCAAACTAGTGACCTATATAATCAAATTTCTGTAGCATAGTTGAATCATTATCAGACAACTACAATATGGTAAGTTTTTTTTCTTGGTCATGGTCTAGTTGAAGAACTAGTTTTAGATCAAATGTCTAGTTAATTTCCTCGAATATCAACTAGACGAAAATCATTATAATGATCGATGTAGTTACTAATTCTTATATTCTTGCTGTCACAAGATTAAAGTTGAACCAATACACCAATTGCGTATTTATATTCTTCACAAGGTTAACGTACTATGATTTGCTCATAATACTTATGACCCAACTACACATTCTGTCAAATAGACCGGCAAGAGATAGCTACACTATGAGGAGATTCAAATTGTTATTGTTCACTGTACATGCCTATGTGCCGGTTTCTAAAAGCGATGAGCTTAGAAGATGGACTCCTGGAGCTGCAAGTGCTCTTCTTGTGTTTAGCCAATGGGAAGCACTGGATAAGGATCTGTTTACAGATGATGTGAAAGAAGAGTTTGGTGATGGTTCTAGTGTGCCTCCAAATTAGGGGTGGGCGCGGGCCGGGCCGAGCCCAAAAATCCCAAAGCCCGACCCAAAGCCCGACACCCTCGGTCCGAGCCGAGCCGGGTTTTTCTCAAGGCGAGGACCGGCCCGGGACCGAGCCCGACGAGCCGAGCCGAGCCCTCGGGCTTTTTCGGGCCCTGAAAAACCTGTTAGCAGTACTGTACATTGTAATTTCCAGCAAGTTTTTTTTTTGCCAAATACTAGTACCTGTTGTATTCCCTAACATTAATTCTCCAAGTTTCATGCATTTTCAACATTCTTACACATAATATAAGTTACAAACACTTCAATTAGTTCAATAACACAATACAAATCACCAAATATTAAGTTTATCAAATATCAAACACCTCATTCTTGAATGAAAGACAAAACAATTAACTGAAGTTGTTGTCTTTGTTTAACAATATCATGAAGCTGCTACTGGCGTGCTGCAACTCCCTGCAACTGCAAGATCTGCTGGTCTGAACTCAAGTCTGAAGTCCCATCTATTGATTGTTCCAGACTTCCAGACTTCCAGGCTTCCAGGCTCCAGCAGTCCAGCTCCTGTTTACTGAAAATTTCCAAAACAGTGGAACACTAACTCCAAATCCACAACCAGAAGCACAAAAAAAGGTCCCAAATTGACAACTAAACCAATGTTTGCATAATGAATACAAACACAGATTCCTTAGGCAGAAAATGACAAACTCAACTCAGCTGAGCCAAAAAAATAGATCACCAAAAATCCAAAATTTCTCGTTCAAAAATTGACTAATCATGTTTAAACCCTAAACGAGATCAAAATTTCTCCAATCAAACTCATTCCTAAAACAAAAAACAGTTTACCAAATTTCATTTCGCTTTAGCTCAATTAACATTGATCACCTTTCAAAACCCCAGTAACCACTATAACTTAGAACACAGACAGTGAATAAAAATAAGTAAAACCTGAAATTGATCTTCATCCTAATTATAACATTTGCTCACCAATACTTCTTAGTTCTCACATTCTCAATTGCAATACAAAATCTGACAACAAACATAACAGATAAACCCTAACGTCCCATATAAGTGAAGCCTAACCCAATTCAAAACAACAATCAGTCACATTCATGAAATAAGACAATGGCAAAACTGCAAAAGGAACAAAAATTCATGGACAACCTTGCAGGCCAGTGCCTTACTGCATCAGGCCATCAGCCTTCTATCTTAACCATAACCAATATAACCATTATAATGTTCTGCAACCTTACTTCATGGACAGCCTTATATGATATATGCATCCTAACTCCTAACCAATATACTGGAGCATACAAACCAATTCTAATGCTGAGGCAGTACAAATCAACATAATTAGGAGTTCATTACCTCATTTTGCTCTTTTTTTTGAATGTTTTTCACGCACAGAGGCTTTAGCTTTCCCTTTAGAGACAGACACTTTAGTTGAGGCAGTAGAAGGCTTCTCCACCTCTTCCTTCTCTTGTTCTACAAAATTGAAAATCAAAATAAGACTGTAAATATATATAAGAAGATGAAACTAAAAGTTAGACAATTTTACCTTTCTCTACATCCTCATAAAATTCCATGTCCTCAATAGTTGGGACATATTGAATGTTGTGGACACTTTCGGACACAATCCAATTTTGATAGCAAATTAATGCTTCCACTGTTTTTGGAGTTAGAGAACTCCGAAATGGATCGATTACCCTTCTACTAGTGCTGAAAGAGGACTCGCTTGCCACTGTGCTCACTTGTATTGCCAAAACATCTTTGGCAAGGGCTGCTAGATTCCTATATTTGTCACCATTGACCTTCCACCACTCCAAAATGTCGAACTTTTCTGGATTTGGAGGCTTTTCAATCGGGTCCAAAAGATATCTGTCAACTTCATGTCCTACTATGGCATCATCCGAGTCTTCTAGTTCTCTCTCCCAATCTTCTTCCATGTCTTTTATGATTCCACTAGGCTCAACAGACCTCTGACTCTTCTTGGAATCCTTGCTGTGGCTGCTAAGTGTGCTGTCTCCACTCTTTGATCTTGACGATTTATTACAATCAGCCACATTTGTGGAGCTGTAAAAATCACAAAGTCTCACTAAAAGTTGTTTAAGCTCGGAAGACTTGCTCTTGATTGTAACATAATCCATCTTCAGCCATTTACTACACGTAGACTCAAAGTTTCTCAGCTTGTATCTTGGGTTTAACACCAAGGCAACCAACAAAAGTTGGTTGCAATCAGCAATGGTGGAGAAATACTTTTCATACTTCTTTCTCATATTGTCAGCCATATCATGCAAAATCCTGTCAGTCGTCGAACCGGTGCTCATTCCCTCTTTAGGAAACAATCCATCAATCTCAGCTTTGATGGCCACAATATCATGGAAAGCTTTCCAACTTGTCGGTTTGGTTGATGCACTGATCCTCATTGTGACATCATAAAAGATCTTCAGAAATTTAACAAAGGTAGTAGCCTTTTCCCAATCATGCATAATCGGTGGTCCTACCCTTTTCTTCCTATGTCTCTTCCTTGACACGATCTCTGGATTCGCTGCATCTGAAATTGATCTATCAGTGAGACTCACTGATTCCAGCTCGGCAAGTACCTCGTCATCCCAATCAATATCTTCATCCTCATCAAAATACCCTTTGTACTTGCTGCCCTCTTCCCTCGCCATTCTATCAAACGCCTTCCTCAATTCTAATGCTGTACATAACATTAGATAGGTGGAGTTCCACCTTGTCGGCACATCAAGGATGCAAATCTTCTTCGACTCCAACTTCTCCTTCTCTATACACTGCTTGAAGAAGGTAAGCCTTTGTGGACTGCTTCGAACATATCTAACTGCATTCCTAATTGAAGCAATTGAAGTTCCCATCATGTCAAGGCCTGATCTTACAATGAGGTTTACTATGTGTGCAAGGCATGGAACATGTAAAAACAACCCTCCAAGCACAGATTCCTTCTCCCACCATAGCATCCTTTCCCTAATGTAGTCAATAGCCACTTTGTTTGCACTTGCATTATCTACTGAAATAGTTAGGACTCTCTCTACTCCCCATTCAAGCAAGCAGTCCTCTAACAACGACCTGATGCTACTCCCTTGATGGTTAGGAATGACCTTAAAACTAAGAATTCTCTTTTGCATTTGCCACGCTGAATCAATAAAATGGGCAGTCACCACCATGTAGTTAAAGTTTTGCACCGATGTCCATGTATCGGTAGTTAAACACAAGCACTGACCCTTCAAATCTTTCTTCAGCTTTGCCTTTTCAGCTGCATACATCTTTAGAAACTGCTTCACAATCACCCTCCTCGAAGGTACATGCCAATCAGGCACAGCGTACCTACAAAAATATCTAAAGCCATCCTTCTCAATGAAACTAAAAGGAAGCTCATCCATGACGATCATCTTCACAGCTGCTTCCCTACACCCTTGTTCAGTCCACTTCACCATCACCAACTCTTTCACATCCTTAGAACGGCCAGTAGAAGTAAGCTTTTGCTGCCCATCATCTATTGTTACCCTCCCTGGATATTTCTTGCACACATTATCAATGTGTCTACCCATAGTGCTAGTCCCATTTAACTTGCTATCATAAGCAAGATCAGTATGACACCAAACACACTCAACTCTCAACCTTTCAGCAACTTGAACTCTCTTACCATTCTGCATCCCAAACACCGGTTTTGTAACCTTCTTAAAGTGCTCCCAAACCCATGATTTACTTTTACCACCCCGCTGTTCAGATTGTTCATTATCTTCAGCAGCTCCAACCAGTTCGGCTTCATCTTCATCGTCTTCAAGACCAATTACCCCTTCTTCCCTCACCTTACGCTTCCCTTTTGAGGCTTTTAATGACTCACAACCTTCGCTAAACGTTTGAACTCTTGAACCATCTGTCGGAGCTAGTGCTCTTGATTTTGAATTGGAAGCAGAGCTGTCTGATGCATTTGCACTGCCAGAATTTGAGCTTGAGTTATCTGAAGCCATGAAAATCTGCAGTGTAGCTACAAAACTAGTTTAGAAACAACACTTCAGTATAACACAAATGCACACACTACACAGTACTGACAGTAGCACATTAACACATTAACACAAATGCACACATTTTGCAACAACACTTCAGTGACTTCACTAATCAGTAATTCAGTATAACACATTCAGTACAACACATTAACACAAATTCACCAAAATGGGCAGTAGCACCATTACTTAAAGTCTTGAAGTCTTGAACTCTTGAACCCAAGTACCCAACTACACAATTACTGAATTACACAATCACTGAATCACAATTCAAAGAATGAATTAGAGACGTGGCCTTCGGCCATTCACTTACCTCAGGATGAGCTGAGGAGAGAGGCGAGCTGAGGAGAGAGGCGAACAGGAGAGGAGAGGAGGAGAGGAGGAGCTGATCCAGTGAACCACAGAGCCAGGTCGAGAAGAGAGCAGAGGAGGGACGAAGGAGGCGGAGACGGAGGAGGCGCAGGGAGGAGGAGGTGGAGATGGAGATGGACACGGAGGAGCCCGAGGCCAGAGCTAGTGGCGACTGGCGAGGAGGGGACGACTGGAAGAGGAGCGAGGAGGCCAGGAGGGGACGACTGGACTCGGGCTAGGTTTGCATTGCAATTTGCAACTTCTGATTTTTTTTTTTTTTTTTAATATATATGAAAAAGTCGGGCCGGGCCGAGCTTTCGGGCCCAAAAATATTCAAGCCCGAGCTCGGACCGACAAGTAGAAATTCGGGCCGGTCCTTCCTCGGGCCGGTCCTAAAAATTTTAGAGCTCGGACCGTTTCGGGCTTTTTTCGCCGAGCCGGGCCGGGCCTTCGGTCCCTCGGGCCCAAACGCCCACCCCTACTCCAAATACAGAAAAAAAAAAAAAAAAAAAAAAAAAAACTGGTGATGTAGTGCAGCACGCGACAAAGCAGAGGAAAGCAGAGGACCTTGCCTCTTAAAGTGTCATTATTCGAAGTAGTAGAGGTTAGTTGATATTGTTGATGAGTCCAATGTACGTACTGCAGAACTGCAGAACATATACGGAAGGCAAAATGCTCATTTAGTATTAATTTGACCCCCTCATTACCCATTCCAATGATCATCTTATTTTTCTCCCCTATTGAACATAAGATTACAACTCTATTGCCCATTTGAACAAATCTTTTTCAACTCCAGTACAATTTTAATTTTTTTCTTCCTTTTTTGTCCTTCTGTCTTATTTAATATATTTTTGAATTATAATGTGCTGAGAAAGTGGAAAATAAAGAAACTTTGCCGAAAGGTCACCCAACTCCGCCGGCCTCCCATGGCCGGTTGCCGAAGTCGCCGGAGGCGCGGGATTCCGGTCACCAAATTTTTTTCTCCGGAATTTTTTTTTTTCAATATTACTTTAGTCGCCGGATTCCAGTCACTTGACTCAAGTTACTGAGGGTCAGTAATGTGAGTAATCACATTACTGGGGGTCAGTAATGTAATTACTGAGGGTCAGTAATAGATTAGTGAGTGTCTTTAATGTGATTATTGGGGGTTACTGGGGTCAGTAATTGATTACTGGGGGTCAGTAATGTCAGTAATGTGATTACTGGGGGTCAGTAATGTGACTCAGGCTAATTGTACAAATGTAAAATACCAACAGAAGCACAAATCTACCACAGGAAACAAACAACCATATATACATAGCTAATTATCGGCTCTTTTAGCATCTAAAAGATGAAGAAAGGGAAAATAAAAGGCAAAATGCCCATTTAATACTCATCGACGATCCCCTGCACTGAGCTCCCAGGGTCCCCCACGTGTCCGTAATGCACAACCTCCTCCCCGTCCACGTGGTCGCAGCTACACAGCAGTGGGATCCACAGCTCCTGCCCGACCTCGATCTGGTACGGGTCGAGTATACCATTGACCCGCGCAATCTCCTGAAACGTGACGAGCCGCGAAAACAAGCTGGCTATATAGTCGAGGCTGTCGCCGGCCTTGACGGTGTAGACGGGGCGGCGGTTGGAGACTCCGGAGCCGTTGAAGCAGGTGCAGGAGAAGGGGTGAGGAGCTTCTTGGCGGCGGGTACGGGTTGGTCGGGTCGGGTAGAGAGGGGGAGGTTGTTGGCTCCGAGATGGGTGCGGAGGTGGGTGATGTTGAAGAGGGTTTTGACGGCGTTGAGGGTGGTGGCGTTTGTGGGGACAAAGTCGATGAGGGCGCGGCAGTTGGAGGTGGCGGAGGAGGATGAGGTAGGGTTAGGAGTTGGTGAAAATGTCGTCGTTTGAGGAGGAGGAGGAGTGGACGGGGAAGGAGGAGGCGGAGGAGGTCGATTTCGGGTTGAGAAAAGTGAAACCTTAGCTGAGAGAGAGAGAGAGAGAGAGATATATATATATATATATATATATATATATATATATATGGTTTTAGTATAGGGTAATTATGTATTTTTGCCAAGATTCATTGGAATGGATAGGTAACATTGAAATGGACAAGTTTTTCACCTTTTTTGTGCAAATAGTCTTTTTTCCTATACGGAATACTTGCACTCTAGTTACTTATTATTCTGTTATGAATTATGAACTTTGTTATCCAATGACTGAGCTCCAGTTTCTGCTGTAGTTGGATGATGGAAGTATTCATCTAGCTCATTTCTGTATGAAGCAGCATTCAACTGTAGGTGCTATGAGTATTTTCTATGTGAACATTGCTTACTGCGAGTGGAAGAAAATTATGTTTGCATCAGTTTCCTTTTGGGTTGCAAAATATGAGTGATCAGCTGTAGCCAACAATTGGTTTACTCTTTTTGTAGTTGTGACTTGTGATGTTCGTTTACGATCAAATTGGTCTATATTTTCATGACCTTGAACTTATGATCTTCAGATGTTTACATCGAAGGATTCTTGTTGCTTGATTTCTTCAGGATTTGAATTCTACTACCAAGTGTCTTAGGATGGTGTACAAGTTTAATGTGTAGTTAACTATTTGATCTTTTTTGAATCCGAACAGACAGCAGAACTGTTTTTCTTATTAGCTGGTCCGATGTGATTGAATCATAGGAGCAAATTTTCTGGATGGCCAAGCACATAAAGACTTTCGCAACAAAGGATGCTCCACTTGTTTAGAATTTATGCACCTGTTCTTGTTTTTGTGATTTAAAATTTACACTAGCTGAAGTGGCACCAAATACATTAAACCTTCGACAGTGAAGAAATGTCTGCTTCAGACCAAAAAAACAGTATACACGAGATGGGAACCAAGACGGTTTCATTTCAGCGAAAATGCCTAACGCATTAAAGTCGACTAAAATTTGAAAACATACTCAGAATCGAAGTAAGATCAAACACAAGAACCTTAATACTCCAAAACTCATTTGTAATTTCAAGTCCAAAATACAGGACAAAGGATGTATCTTGCTTTGCGAGCATGAACAAAAGCAACATTACTCAAACAAGTTTAAAATTCTATAAATTCTGTTCATGCCAAGATGTGATGAAAGATGGGGCGATAGAAGAAGCTTCATATACATCTTAATGTAAAGATTGCAGAAAATGCTTAGTGTCTATTTAACTGCATCAACAAAAAGGATGGGAGCGACAATTTCTTCAACCACTAAATGACATAATATATCTATAACATAGCCCTGTCTATATATTAGTATTTTTGCCTAATCAAAATTTCCATTGTCAAAGCTAAGCTCTTAATACGGCATTACATGTCTTCCCATACAATTGTTCTACAGCTACCTGTTGTATAGGTGGACGGCTGTGAAAACAAAGAAACCTGCCATCTGCATCACAATCCAAAAGTTTCACAAAATTTATACTGTAAACAAAAGATGTAAACATAGCACGCAGCAACAGACCCCATCTCCATGATATCCATATTATGATATAGCGATCAGTTTCAGAGAACAGGAGTTGCCATGGTAAATTTTGCTCCATAGTAAGGATACGCTGCTGGTATAAAGTTTTCATATTTATTGTGTCTAAATGGTCGAACAGGAATCTTTATTGTAACATTCAGGAGCATCAGTCAGATTCAGGATAAATGACAATACACCAACTACAAAGATGACACACCAATGCAAGATAAAAAATTAGTATCAAGATTAGCCAGAGTAAATGGGTTATGTGCAGTTCAAAATATCATTTTTGCCATGCGCTACAAGCCTACGCCTTCACCTACACACAACATCTTGCTTTGCAGACGTAACCTGTAGTTTCTCACATGTTTCAATAACTTATCAGTCTCATAAAATGTTCATTAAATTATAACTAGAAAAACTCTAGTAATATGAATCTTTCACTTAATCTGAGTCGATGGTTAATTACAAAGCTTCAAAACTACAGAGGTGTCCATCTACTTCAGAAGCCATGAAGATAGCATCCCATTAGGCGGCAGGGTTAAACAGAAGTGTGTGCTAAATATTACCATTTCTCTTACATAAGAAGGAACGTTTCTTACCTGCTTTGATAGAGCTACGCTTGTATACCCAAGTCTACTGTACTCAACCTTGAATTGGAAAACCCCATAAACATTTTGAACCTTGAATGCTGTAAGATAATTACCCTGCAATACCAAATGATTGTAATAAAAGGGTGTTAGAGAAGATCTGCAGTTAAATGAAACGCATTTTTTTTTCGTGAAGAGCAAAATGACATGCATTACCTTCTTATCAGTTGATAAGGTTTTCAGAACATAGGGACACATCATATAAAACTGCAGTTGGACGTCACCAGCAACATATGGTTCCCAACTTTGTCCATTCCTTTTATAAATCTCGACTGAATAGTCCTTCAATTGTAATTTCAAAGTCAGAAGCCAAAAGTATACTCTTTGTGGAGTTTGACTAACACAGTAAAAGAAATTACCACATCATCATTGATCCTATTCAACTTTGTGGTGTCTTACATTGGCAGCCTATAGATAAAGACTAGTTTTAATAAATAAAGCATCTCAATAATGAGCTATAAAGATTTATTATCCAACCAGCAGGCACACTATATTACCTCTTTTACTTTTACCATCTTATGTTTTGTTTTCTTTTACTTAATCATGCAAGTCTCCAATGAATAAATCCATAATATCCTGATTAACAATAGAACAAGTTTTCCTCACCTTCAGATGACCTCTTTCGTGGAAAACCCACTTGCGAAGTTTAGTCATAAACTGCTCATTAGCTGATTTCTCACGTCTGTTATCAGAAAATAAATCTCTTGTTAGTTCATTATTCTAACAGAATACTCTTTGCAATCAAAAGAGATAAGTAAGTGGCTTAAAAGTTATCATGAAACTAATCAGTTTGTATAAGTGCTGTAGGAAAGAAAAAAAATCTTATGCTGCATGCACTGGTTGTTAGCTCGTGATCAACTTCCAGATGGATGAATCCATTTAAAGATATGCCCAATGTAGTCATTACTTAGTAATGTTTAGTACTAAATGATGGAACAGTACTCCTATGAGAGAGAGAGAGAGAGAGAGAGAGAGAGAAGAAAAACTTGTATTGACCAATAATATCATCCAACAAAAAGTAAGTTCTAACTTCTTTCAAACTATCATCAATATCTTTTCTTCTTGAAAGATGC
The DNA here is from genome assembly GCA_963682095.1 of Potentilla sterilis. NCBI lineage: Eukaryota > Viridiplantae > Streptophyta > Magnoliopsida > Rosales > Rosaceae > Potentilla > Potentilla sterilis. Next base: position 44,571,664 of record OY821757.1, on the reverse strand, counting down.
ATCATATAAACTATAAAGCACAAATCAAAGAGGGGTGGACCCTACTGCAGGACAGAGTCAACTTACCTGCACAACAGACTAATGATATAGAAGATCCTGTGAGTGATAGAGGACTAGACAGCCTGCTTTTGGGATTAGCTGAATAGGCTGAAGGTGAAGCTGAGAGAACTTGCTGTGTCTTCCCTCTGACCACTTACATGTGCCCAATTCACTTTGATAGGCTGTCCAAACCTGGAAACCAGATAACACGTCGTAAGACAAAACACAGTTTTTTTTTTTTTTTTTTTTTAAAAAAAGTAGTAAAGGATAATCAGATGGAACATAAATGAGACATTTGCCCAAGAAAGTACAATGAATAAAGAAGAAAACCCTCCCATTTGACAGACCACACAATTGTCTTTGACAGAAAGTATCTAAAGATAGAGATGAACCTATTCTACAAAGCTGTGAATAAGCAGCAATCCCATAAAATTTTTACCTCGGAAGAAATACACCTGAGGCACTAAATTGGCATATTATGTATAATGTGTGAATAAAAGCGATCCTCCAATAGTAAAGATACTGGTGAATAGCTCCATTAGGGTGAATAGCTCCTCACCACATAGATCAGAAACTTGACATTTATTACCATGATTAAGTCTTTTATGCATGCATGTACCAAAAAGATTTACAGAATATGCAAAGTGTAACTCCCCACACTTGGTGGACAATATAAGCTCGAAAGGTAATCTTATATAGACAATTCACCAGCATCCAATAAGGTATGTGATTTGAATCGTACTATTTAAGATTCACATATATTTATCTATGTACTTCTGACAAGACAAAACTATTTGTGTTTCCATTCATATACGCAAGGTATACCTTGGTTATATTTTATACCGTAGTATCACCACTCAAATGAATCGGTGTGTGAAACTTTGAAGATTCACCTGAGATATAAAAACATATTCGCTCGTCAAACTTAAATGACCACATAAGCATAACTCAAAAAAATTATTCCATAATTACAATTACACTGTACAATAAAAGTTAATGGTAAATTTCAATGTTTCAATTCAATTACACTCTATCAATCCAGTCTACTGCCACCACAGAAATTAATACCTATTTAATTGATCCAATGTAATTGAATCATATGGGGATATGAATACAGAAGATCAGTGTTAGTTTAAGAACACAGAAGGTACAACATCACATCAATTCAACCAGCTGGCATTTTTAGTAGAAAGAATTCAGATTATTGATACCAGACATGAACAAATGCAACTTTTCAGATAATACTACCGCGCACATACTTTCACACTAAGAAGTTTGCCATCAAAGTAATCCCAGACTATATCATCATAAGTTCTGAGTTTTTAACAGAACAGTGACAACAAAATGACCATGTATGACAAAAAAAAAACCTCAACCGCAGAACTGTTGTAAACAATGCAACGGTAAATGTCAAGTTATCCCAACATATTCACTTAGATTACATGTAAAAAATAGAGTGGCAGAACAGAGCAAAACAATTAAAAGGAGTTGAACCAAAGAATGCACAGCAAATTCTATCAGTTGATAAAATAAGTCAAAGGAATAATTCATTCCGTTACTACGACAGAGATAATTATTCAATTTCTTCCAAAAGGAGCCAGGTTCTTTGTGACTGTCTGCAAAAATCAAGGTCGTTCCTTTTAGTCTCAGAGCCAGGAATTCAATCCCATAACGGCCAAACTATATAGCCTAAAGTTGAACTATCATAAAACTGAAAAGCCCACTGCTAGTCGAGACTAAATTATCATGAAGTGTTTGTCAACAATAAAGTTGAAATCGCCCTTACAAATTTTCAGTGATAAAACTTACACAACCCACAATCACTTAGATCACAACCACACCCAAAATATAACAAACCAAAAGAAAGAAAGAAAAAAAAAGAAGGCAAGCCAGACATGCAAAATTAAATGCAATTCAACACAATAAACGGAGATTAACAACACATGAAAAGATGAGAACATTTACAATATAAAAAGCCACAACCATAAGAGCACACAACACAGCTAGTTCAATAAAAGGAAACCAACACAACAAATGAAATACTTACTTGTACACTCTCATTGACCCGATAATTATGACACAATCTCAAATTCCACAAACTGACACACTTGAGTGAAACCTTGAGGAGCATCAAGTCCCACTGCAACCAATGCAAATCATTTTCCCCCTGAAACCGGCCACACACATAAACAAACAGGCAAGTCAGCTACAACACCATCAAATAAGATGAACCAATAAAACAACACAACCAACCTCGACAATCAAACAATTGAATACCTGATTCAGAATCTGAAAAAAAAAAAACCCCAACCTCAGCAATCAACAGCCACTTATGACCAAAACCCTGCAACGACTACACAACTTTCAGTGGATGTTGTGAGCTGCGAACAAAAACCAATTACCTAGAATTGGAAGAAAAACAAAAAGCTGTAAAACTGATTAACTAATCAAAGCACAAAATTCCCAACATAATCAAAGAAGTTACTCTGAGTGAGGCGCGAGGAGCAAGCTCGGCTTGGACGTTCTTCTCTGGCTAACGACAGTAACCCAACTGCTTCAGGTGATCATGTGATGGTTAGGAGGAACATCGATCCGACTGATGGTTTTTCCAACACATTGTTCTGCCAGTGAACCTAGTTGGGAGCTTTTTGGAGTCGGTGGTGGATGAAGGTTTCCCACGCTGGACTAACTTTTGAGTATTTTGGATGGCGCCGGCAGGTATGACCAAATGCTGCATTTAAAGAGTGAAGCCTTACACTGCATTACAAGCTGCTCCTGAATAATACAAGTCTAAAGCAAACAGCATTTACAACAAGATTTAAAAGTCCTTCAATTCTACATCTGATTAAGCAATACAAATGCTACAAATGAATAAACGACAAAATGAACACATATAATTGCTACTCAATCCAATTTACCATAAAGTATGCCTGCTACTTGCTACTCACAATCCAGTTTACCATAAAGTATGCCTGCTACTTGCTACTCACAATCCAGTTTACCATAAAGTATGCCTGCTACTTGCTACTCACAATCCAGTTTACCATAAAGTATGCCTGCTACTTGCCACTCACAAATCACAATACAATTGATTTTAAAGTAGTTTGGAATGTAAGAGGCCAAAGGCATACAGCCAGTCACTCCATCCACTCATAATGTTTCAACAACAGGATTTAAAAGTCCCTTCAACTGATCAAGTATCAAAACAGCAAGTAAACAACATTAACAACACATTAAAATTCACACTCTTCATCTAAAGAGTCTGAATAACATAGAGTATGAAGTAAACAATTTTAACAGCAGGATTTAAAAGCCATTCAACTTTTCATCTAAAGAGTGAAGCCTAACAGTGCATTAAAGCTGCTCCTGAATAACATAATGTCTAAAGTAAACAACATTAACAACAGGATTTAGAAGTCCTTCAACACTGCATCTAAAGAGTGAAGCCTAACTCGGAATTACAAGGTGCTACTGAATAACAGTCTTTTCAGCAATACCACTACAAATGAATACACAAAGATTGTGTCAATATGACAACTAAGACTTTACTGGTATAATGACAGGGTCTGGACCAATTGTTCAGGTTCTCAATGATTATTATTATTTTTGTCTAGGAAAAATTTAGATATATAATCAGGAAAGTGCAAAAGAAATGGAATCTCTTTCAGAAGCTGGTATAGAAATTTCCCTCTGGATGGTATACAACTGTTTTATTTCAGACTTTTGTATAAATTCTAGAGTAAATTTTCTTACACAAAAAATATGGGGGAACTTATGGAGAAGTATGAATTTGAACATGTGCAAGAAGCCTGGTGATTTTGGTAAGAGTTTCTGAAGCAGCAATGGTGTCCGGGTGATCTTCACCAGAAATCGAGCTTCTAATGAAAATGGCTTTCCTAATTAGATCGTCACTTATGTCGAATTGTCCCCCTCTTAGCATTAGCTTTGCCCTGGTTTCTAGTAATGTGGCTCTTGACAGTGCAACCTCATGCCAAAGGTAAGGATTTAACTGAGCAGTGGTCTGGATAGGCCGCCAGCAAAGTGATTTCACCAGCCATTTCTCAACCGGGGCTTGCAATGCTTCTCCTGCTGCTTCCAGGGCATTAGTGCACAGGCGGAGGAGTTCTAGAGCGGCCTTGCAACGAGAGAATGTGATGAATGTGCGGATTGCAAGAGGCAAGACAACTTCTTTGACAAGGTACAATAGATCCGGCACCTTAATATCAACAACTTTAAGGTCATGGCTAAATCCAAATATCAAGAAGCATGCTGCCCAGATATGTTCCGAGTGTTGAATTATTGATCCGCGGCTGATGACAGCTTGAACCATGGCTTGTGGGACTCGGGTGACTCCTCTCTTGTGAGCATATAACCTGACAAGTTCAAGGATATGGATATGATCAGGTTTGGTACTGCCTCTGGCAATGTTGAACCTTAACAACATGGAAGTTGCTTCCGCTTCTGATCTTTTGGTATATGATGAAGTAAAACCACAAGTTAAAGAATGCACCAATCGCCTCCATAACCAAGTGGCTTGGTGCTTTTCTGGTATCTTGTGAGCAGCTAGAGCCAATAACGAAACTGGAATTGAGGTTGGTGCAAACCAACTACTTGCCTGGACCATTCTGGTTGCCAAGCTTCTTGGTCCATCTGCATGATCAAATATTGAGAAACACACCTCGAAGAGTTGAAAAAGGAAAGTGTTTCGCCTCATTGATTGAGTTTCCCTACCACTCCATGACCAATCTTTTAAGGGCATTCTACTGGTGGTCTCCAATAGTTTACAAGGAGTTATGGGCAGCTCAGACAATATTGAACCAACAATTGCAAGTCCTAAAGTTGAGCGTCCCAATTTCTCCTCAATCGTCCGTAAATCATCTTCTTCGGTGTTTGTGTATTCTCTCTCACTTCCCTTCATCAGTGTCATTGCCTCAGCCCCAGATAAGTATGGAAGTTTCAATGGCTCCAAGTTCATCAAAGAAGGAAGGTGTGTGGATATTATTATGTGCGTCTCACCACCAAAACGGGGAAGAAGATCCATAACAAGTTTGTGATCCCACCAATCCTTTTCACTTTCCAAGTTATCAATCACTACCAAAAATGGTATGTTTCTCATGAGTTCTCTGCGAACTCGAGCTATGGCTGCCTCTTCCTGCTCCTCAAAGCTTTTAATCCTGTTTTTATCTGTACAATTTTCAACCCCTACATCCACTTCAAGAAATGACCAGAGATTCAGATAGTTCTGTCTAATATATCTGCTTTCTCCTCCTATCCATAAAACCATTTTGTACCTCTGGTGATATCTGTATGCAAATTCAAGAAGAAGCTCTGTCTTGCCAATTCCGGAGTCACCAGATACACAAGCAATCCCCTTCCCATACAGAATCTTCGTTGATCTTCTTCTTCTAGCATTTCTTCCACCACCTTTGTGCTTTGATTGTTGTCTTTGAGGAAGCTCGGTGCTTTGCATCTCAATTTCTTTTTCTGACTCCTTCCATACAACCGGTTCTTTTCCTTTTCTGCTATTACTATCCAAATTCCTTTCCCTCCGCCTCTCCTCATATGAACTGCTCTTACCCCACCCAATTGTCAAGTTTTTTCGCCTAGGTCTAGCCTTGAGCTCAAAATAATCTCTTTCTGCATCCCCTGAGACATCACCAAAAAGAATGAATTCCAGCTCTGACAGCTCCTTCTTCCTACCAACAAAATTTTCATTTCGAGGGAAAGGGAACTCATCTTTCTCCACCAGCTCTCTCCACTTGGTCAACCTATCTACCACACTTCTCCGTCCTAATCTAATTGCTAACAATGTGACAGCCCTTAATATACAATCTCTCCAATTACCATCCTGAGCTTCTAATTTCCACTCATCAACCCGGGAGAGGCTATGAACTGCTTCTTTCCACTCCTTTCCAAGCCCTCCATACAAAACCCACAACTCACCCCCATTTTTTTCCCATAGCTCTCCTCTCCTCTCAACTATATCCCTGACTAGGCAATCACCAGGACTCAAGTCGAAGAATATGGGGACCAAGTTCTTCTTGCTAGAAAAATATCTCAGCTCCTCAATGGTGTATGGATTTCTGAATGACTTCTTTGTAAGGATAACAATACCATAAGAAGAAACATCCATGGCTCTCTCAACAATTGCATGTTTGCGAGAGTTCCTACATCGAGATCTGTCAGATACAAAGCAACTCATCCCTTGAACTTCTAATTCAACACGGAGCCAATTAACAAATCTAAGCAATGAAGGTTTACGGCCATGCAAACCTATGAAAACATCACAGCTCCTCAGTCTGTTAGAGGTCACTGAAAACGGACCTGGTGTATATGAGGATCCATAGCTTCTACCATGCCTTTTCTGTCTCTCTCCTAGCCCGGAATAATCATGGCCCTGGGCATGGTTGTGACTAGATAGGATGCTATTAGAAATGCCAGTTGAGGAAGATGCGCGGTCAAACTTCTGATCATCACCTGAAACAGAAGCAACTGGTGCTGGTGACATGCTTGATAATGCATATCTGACATTTGTTAGAGATTCATTGTCTGGAATTCCAGAGCTGGAGCTAAGGGGATCTGTACTTAAACCAATGCTGTCACACCGAGCCTCAGACCTTGTTGATTCAGATAGTGCTTGACAAGATGGTGATCTTGGGGAGAAGAACGGCGACTGATTTGCCGAAAAGAAAGTTGAAGATGAAGACGACATATTCCTTAAAGTCGTGGCCCGTAATGAACAGGACCTGGAGCTATCCTCTCCAATATCCATATCTACAAAGTTTCCTACTTCGCAGATAATTTAAATCCAGTGCATCACCACAAGTTATAAAAAGCCACTCTGAAATGGAAGGCATGGCATTAATCAGTTGCGAAATTCTAATATGCCAACAAATTGAAAACTTTAAAATGCCAACAAATTGAATACCCTTTTCCATATGTTGATTCTAGTGCATTTAACTATAACACTGGAAACAAACAGTCCATATTCAAAAGAAGAAGAAGAAAAAAAACCAGTTGAACTATAGAAGATCACGCCCCCACACAAAGTAACAGAATGAGGAAAGCTATATAAACAGCTAAACAGTATATGCTTGATGCTTAACTATAACAAATTACCAAACTGAGTAATCAACCGTTCTCCATATTCTGAACTCTATATAGTGAAGTACATTCAAGCTATATAATAGCAGCCAAGAACAAAAAGTCAATACCCAAAATAGGCAGAAATAATATACTTGCAGCCAAAACTTCCAAACACTCACACTTCTGCTTCCATTACCATAAAACCAAACTGAAACACACTATCCATCTAAACACACAGAGACCCACTTCCCACAATCAAAGAAACAAAGTACAAGACCATTGGCAAAGCCTGGTTTTTTAGGCACTGTAGATCCCAATGCAACTGTTTAATACAGAAAAGAGGTTCCAAAAGAACCCTTTTCAAACAGAACAACAAGGAATGGAACAGAAAAAAAGACTTCCTTTTACAAATTCAGATCTGAATACTTACCAGGATTTCAAATCCATGTTTTGGGTTCAAATCGAACCAACCCGGTTTGTTGAATGAAAAGTATCCACAACAAGTTCAAATTTTGCGGCAACACAAATCTGTGCAATGAAGTAAAACCAAAGCCTACAGAAAGAGCAAACTATATATGAATTTTCAAAACACCCAAAAGGTAAAAACAGGGAAAGAAAGTATCTTTAAGCCAAAGGTCAAGTTTTTACATTTTATGAGACAATGCAATCGATATTATTGGCATTCAAGGCCATACCATTTTGGTGGCAGCTGATTTTATTTTTTTTCAAAGCAGAGATAAAAGAGAAAGACAAGGTGAAGATTTTTGGGTGAAAGTAAATGGATGCTTACCTTTTGAGACCTCTCTCTCTCTCTCTCTCTCTCTCTCTATCTGTGTTTCTATTAGTTTCTCTCTCTAAAAGTCACTGTGTGTCTGAAAGACTGGAGACTGAGGAAGTGGTCTGAAAGGAAAGGACACCGTTAGAGTCAATAGAGTGCGGAAAAGAGATGGGACCCAAAGAAGAGATCTGACGAATTATGACTCGTTGGCTCCATGTTGCCCTTTTATTGCTCCTCTGTGAAACTTTCGTTTTTCTTCAGAAAAATCCACAGGCTTTTTGGGGTTTTGGGTTCACATTTTTAACTCTTTAGGTTGGATTTTGGTCACACTGCTTTGTGTTGGTGTTTTCAAATCCTTTTTGGGGACCCTGGATTTGAGTTTGGACAACACATTGTGTACATCATTTGCTTACAACTTGTCATTTCCAAGAACAAAAAAAAAGAAATTTGCTTAGAACTTGTACATCATATCAAGGTTCACACGTCGGCGTAGTGTAGCATCACCCTACAATGTTTCAGATCTTTGCTTCAGATCTTTGCTGTTTTTTATTGCAAGTGATGAGAAAACAGACGGGGACATCTGCACTCTTTCGGAGATTGATGACTTGTTCCATTGGGAATTTAGAGTCTTGTATTTCTTTTTCTCTTTTTAGGATGTAGTCATGTTGTTTATAATTATTTTTAGTTTTGATTTTCAGTTTCCACCTTTTCTCATCCAAATTCAATCGTCATATATATATTTGGGACATATTCATACAAAATCAGTGACTTTTGAGAAATGGTCGAAACAACTTCCACACACTTCGAAGGAGAAATCACTCATTTTCATTCTGAAAGCAAATATCAATCAGAGATAACTGAATACTATTGTTTCTATTATAGAAGAGTTATGGTGCTGAGATACTCCATTTGAGATTAGAGTATCGATTAGTAAAAGTGTTGTGCAATGAGATACTCTATTTGAGATTCTAATAAGTGAACTATATCGAGCTTTGACATAATTGATGTAACTTAAGAGTAAAGCGACGGATGGAAAACAAAAAACAACCCCCTTATGATCGTTCAATTATGGTGCTGTCAAATAAGTGGTTTTGGCTCAAATTTCCATTTTAGTTTCCTCAAATATCATACAAACAATGGATCGACAACATAATTTAACACCCAAATAGTCATTGCAACAAAACTAAAAACTAAAAGTAAACAATTATAATGAATCAGTTACAGATTCTTATATTGTTGCTGTCACAAGATTGAAGATGAACCAAAACACAAGTTACATATTTATCTTTGTCACAAGGTTTATTATGGTTTGCTCATAATAATATTCAAATGACCCAACCACATATCCTGTCAAAAAGAACTGGCAAGAGATAGCAACACTATGAGTGAGGAGATTCAATTTGTTACAGTACAAGGAGATTGTTCACAAGGTTTATGCATTACTTCACCAATGTACAAGTACAAGGAGATTCTAAACTTAAGATGGATTGTGCTAATGGTGTAACTATGCCCGCCATTTAGTCATAAAAGATGGTTCCTAACATCCAAAAGATTGCTAAAGACTTCTACTAGTCTATTTATTTGAAGCATGTTTTTAGAGAAGGAACTTTTGTAGATGATGCAATTGCCAACACTGGTTTGGGAGAACATACACTTATGGTCCGAATGTGATTGAATCAGAGGAACACATTTTCCGGATGGCCAAGCACATAAAGACTATATATTGCAACAAAGTGTATGCTCCATTTGATTTTCCTTTTGTGATTTGAACTCTACACTAGCTGAAGTAATAAATACTTTGTTTTATCTTGATGTAAAAGATAATAACTAGGTTTCAGTGTATATATATATTCTATGGAGTAAAAGGTCATGTCTGTCTAGTTGCATTTTCAGTTAGAGTGTTATTTAAGAGCAAGGAGATAATTAACCTAACTAAAAGGGTGAACATTGTCCTGTCCAAATTGATTTTATTAAGAAAAGGAAAGAGATTGAGTGTATCTCAAATGTGCTAACATCAGAGTTTATCCGTAATCTATCTTGATGGTTTTTTCTAAGATAGACAATCTGTTTTCCAATGCTGTAGAGTTGCATTGCCACTGGTGTTCAAGTCCATCTTTAACAAAGCTACTGTACATCCTCAAAGCCCTGCCATGGTTAAAGGTGATATATGAACTGCTAGGAGCATTTGTTGTCATGCATGTCAACGTACAACCCGCAGTATATGAGTTGCAGATAAACATAGAGAATAAGCAGTTTTCTATTCTATTATTAATCTTTTTCCAATTGGCATGGGTTTGATTTTAGCTTACTGTAATCATATTCTAGTTTTGGACTGGGATGCAGTCCCAAGACTTGAGGAAAATTTGTTGAATTGAGTAGTCCCCTTGAAATCGTTTGGACTGCTTGTTCTTCATGAAATATGGAGAAAGGTTTGTTCTTGGAATATGGATAAATGGGTAGCTCTGCTAAAAGAGTTTCTGATTCCTTTGGGATGTAACTAATAGATAGAGCTCACTTAAGTTGCATGTGGAAATATGATATATGTTAACAAATGGATTTGTTTACATATCTGGAAAACAATATTGCTCACATATTTGAAAAACAAATTAAAATGCTCTCAGATTTGGAATATATATATAGGATCTAGAGAGGATGTCCTCAAAAAGTCCTTATAGTGCGGATTTTCATTTTTTACCCACTTTTCGATCGAATTTTCTCATTTCCACCGTCTATTATGTAGATAATATTGTGTAGATCATCTCTGAAAAATTTCAGCCAATTTGCTAATCGTTAAGGCCCTCAAAATTACGTTTTTCTAGTATAAACATGAACGGTTCAAGTTTGACAAAATTGAGTTCGTCAATTTGTTTTTCGAGTTTGAGGGCCTTAACGATTAGCAAATTGGCTGAAATTGTACAGAGATGATCTAAATAATATTATCTACATACTATACGGTGGAGATGAGAAAATTCGATCGAAAAGTGGGTAAAAAATGAAAATCCACACTATAAGTACATTTTGAGGACATCCTCTCTAGATCCTGCCTAATATATATATATATATACAGTCCGTCTCTGCTACTGACGTCCGCACGGTGTGGATTCGCCGTTTGCGGCCGCCGGCATCAAGCCCACGACGACACGGATGGTGCCGGCCCGCTCCCCCCTCCCTGCGCTCCTTCCCTCCCAGCTAGAGCTCCAGCGCCGGCCCAAGGCGGCCGGAATTCCAGAATTTGCAAGTTTCTGGACAGCAAATCTTATACTGCTGCTGTCACAAGATTATTGTGCAACCAAACCACAAATTGCTTATTTATTTTCTCTATAAGGTTTATGCAGTGCTCATAATGTTTATATGTACCCAACTACACATCGTGCCAAAGAGATCCGGAAAATAATTTTTACAGTACAAGGAGATTCTTCACGAAGCTTATGCAGTTATGCATTACTTCACTGATGTCCAAGTACAAGGAAATTCAAAACTTGTCATGGACTCTGCTAATGGTTCCACACATCCATAAAACTGCTAGGACTTCTGCTCTATCCTTTTCAATCATGATTTTAGGGAAGTAAAAGTTATAGCCAACGCAATTGCGAACATTGGCCATATATCAGGACTTGAAGAACAATTACATTTACGAGCTTTAGTAATAGGCTTCCCAAAAGGCTTCTGCATTTAAATTGTTACAGTACTTTTCCTATGAAATAATAGTGGCACCAACATTGAGGTACTGTCCTGCCGTTCATCAAATCTTCGACAGTGAAGAAGTGTATACTCAGTATACATGAGAGATGAGAACCAAGATGTTTCATTTCAGCAAAAATGACCAACACATCAAAGTCGGACTGAAATTTGAAAACAAACTCAGAATCGAAATAAAGTCAAACACAAGAACCTTAATTACTCTAAAATTCATTTGTACGTTAAAGTCCAAAATACATGACAAAGGATTATTTTGCGAGCATTAACAACATTACCCAAACCGTTTTACCAAATTATAATAACTGTGAATGCCAAGACCTGTTAAAAGATGGGGCAATAGAAGAAGCTTCAAATACACCTTAACATAAAGATTGCAGGGATGATTGTCTATTTAACTGCATGAACAGAATGGATGGGAGTGACAATTTCTCCAACCCCTTACTGACATAATATATATCTATAACATAGCCCTGTCTGCATATTAGTACTTTTGCCTCATCAAAATTTCCAATGTCAAAGCTAAGCTCTTAATACGGCATTACATGTCTTCCCGTAAAATTGTTCTACAGCTACTTGTTGTATAGGTGGACGGCTGTGAAAACAAAGAAACCTGCCATCTGCATCACAATTTTATTTTTATATTATCAGAAAGGTTAGAAGGTAAACTTTCAGAAAATATGTACTAAAAAAGATGTATTCATAGAACGCAACACCAGCCTATGTGAATTTTCCAAGTCATCGACAACAGACTGAAACTTAATCTGAAAAGGGCCACCTAGTGACTAGCATCAGAATCACAAGACCAAGACCTATGAGTGAAATGTAATCTGCGAGAGGCCAATCCTAGACACTTGTTAAAGACCAAGACAGCTGGCTGATTGTAATCCATTGCTTTTGAAAAAAAAGAGGTGGACAACAGTAAAAAGAGTGAAAATCTGAAACAGACATTTCGGTTCACTGCAAGAGGTCCAGCAAACCAGATCCCACCTCATGATATCCATATTATGCAACAACGGTCAGTTTCAGAGAGCAAGAGTTACCATAGTAAATGTTGCTCCATAGTAAGGATACGCTGCTGGAATAAATCTTTCATATTCATTGTGTCTGAATGGTCGAACAGGAATCTGCAATCCAACGTCCAGGGATATCAGTCAGATTCAGGATAAATGACAATACACCAATTCGAAAGATGACAAACCAATGCAAGATAAGAAATTAGCATCAAGACTGGCAAGAGTAAATTGTAATGTACAGTTCAAACTATAAATTTTGTCATGCGCTTCAAGCCTACGCCTTCACCTACACACAACATTTTGCTTTGCAGACTTTCAATTACTTAACTAGCAAGGACTCCAGAAATATGAATCTTTGACTTAATCTGAGTCGATTAAAAAGCTTCAAAACTACAGAGGCGTCCATTTACGTCAGAAGCCACGAAGATAGCATTCCATTAGACGGCAAAATTACACAGAAGTGTGTGTTAAATATTACCATCTTCTCTTACAGTAAGAAGGAATGTTTCTTACCTGCTTTGACAGAGCTACGCTTGTATACCCAAGCCTATTGTACTCAACCTTGAATTGGAAAACCCCATAAACATCTGGAACCTTGAATGCTGTAAAATAATGACCCTGCAATACCAAATGATTGTAAGAGAAGGGTGTCTAGAGAATATCTGTAGTTAAACATGCATTTTAAATCTTATTTGTGAAGAGCAAAATGACATGCACTACCTTCTTATCAGTTGATAAGGTTTTCAGAACATACGGACTCATCATATAAAACTGCACTTGGACATCATCAGCAACATATGGTTCCCAACTTTTTCCATGCCATTCATAAATCTCAACCGAATATTCCTTCAATTGTGATTTCAATGTCAGAAGCCAAAAGTATACTCTACTTGAAGTTTGACTAACACAGTAAAAGAAATTACCACATCATCATTGATCCTGTAGATAGCTGGTTCATCTGTTTCCCCAACTTTGTGGTGTCTTACATTGACAGCCTACAGATCAAAACAAGTTTTAATAAATGAAGCATCTCAACAATCCCAGTCAAATTTTTCAGACGACCAAAATGAGCTATAAGATTTATTCTCCAATCAGCAGGCACACTATATTACCTCTTTTACTTTTACCATTTTGTATTTGTTTTCTTATACTTCATCATGCAAGTCTCCGATGAATAAATCCATAATATCCTGATTAACAATAGAACAAGTTTTCCTCACCTTCAGATGACCTCTTTCGTGGAAAACCCACTTGCTAAGTTCAGTCACAAACTGCTCATTAGCTGATTTCTCATGTCTGTTATCAGAAAATAAATCTATTATTAATTCATTATTTAAACAGAATACTCTTTGCAATAAAAACAGATAAGCCAAGTAAGCATAAGTTATTCATGAAACTAATCAGTTTGTATAGGTGCTGTAGGAAAGTAAAACATCTTATGATGCATGCACTGGTTGTTAGCTTGTTATCCTTACTTCTTTAGTAGGCATATGTCTAGTGAAATCTAAAACTTTCTAGCAACTTCCACATGAATCACATGTCATAATTATGTTAAATATATATAATCCTACTTCAATTAGGTGGTCACAGACTTGTAATTTACATCAATGTAACCTGTAAATGCTGAATTATCACTACATCCATTATTACAATTGTGAGGGAGAATTTGAACTAGGGATATCCTTTTCAGAGATGTGCCACCAACTAAACTACATCGCCACCACTTTACCATATCTCATACAACTATGATTCAACTGCCAATTGGCAATGCTATATATTGTTCCACAATTAAGAATATTTTTACTTCCACACTATACAAGCTCATAGTGTTGCAGTCAGAAACGGATGCCCTAATTGTCCTAATATCATTGTAATAAGTATGACAAAGAAATCTATTTAAAATATTACTTACTTATCTGCAGTCCCGGCCTTCTGCACCTTAGACCTAAAAAATCTGAAGAGAGAAATTAAACTTGTTAAAGAAAACGGAACAAAATAAAAGAACCTCATTTAGATGGAATGTCACATACCGATCACTGAACATGCTTAATGAACCCGAGATCAAAACCCGAGCATTGTTTCTCGCCTACATAGAAGAACAAAAGGGGAAAAAAGGAAAGGCCAGTTACAGAAAATTCCATATATAAACTAATTGCACTCAAACTGATGTAGGAAACAATGTACAATCAAGATCACTCAAACTCATCCACTTTATGAGATGGATGAATCCATTTAAAGATATACCCAATGAACTCATTTAGTTAGTAATGTGTAGGTACTTAATACATTTGGAACAGTACTCCTCTGCTACTTCCACACCGAGAGAGAGAGAACTTATATTGACCAATAATATATGATCCAACAAAAAGTATGTTCTAACTACTTTTAAACTATCATCAAAATCATTTCTTCTTGAAGGATGCATAATATAAAGAACAAATCAAAGAGAGGTGGACCCTATTGCAGGACAGAGTCAACTTACCTGCACAACTGAGACTAACGATATAGAAGATCCAGTGAGTGATGGAGGACTAGATAGCTTGCTTTTGGGATTAGCTGAATATGCTGAAGGTGAAGCTGAGAGAACTTTCAAAACCTTCCAAAAGGAACGAATATGATTAGAATATTGGCTAGTTCCCTTAGTTGTTGCAATCCATTGAACATGGATAAATATCTTACCAAGCTATTTTCAGAATTAATTGTATGGCCGATGCCCTTGAATAGTACAGGAGCCTGTGGCACAAATATCAAAGAAAATCATATCAGAAACAGGCATTTTAGTTACAATTTACTAGTACAGTGCATTGAAATTTTTTCTGATTTCATCCACCCATCTACAACTGCAATTGTTGAAAAATGTTGCTAAAAGCTATTGTTGGCTACACAGACAAATACTGCTGGATGGCGTCATAAGAAATGTTACGGCATAAAGGTGGCCCGATTAGCACCTACTTAACTTCATTAAATATTCTATTTTGGGCTACTCACTTGATCAAAGTTCCTTTCTCTTTTTTTTGGCGAAATTAACATAATTGAAGAATGAAAACTATAAATGAAAAAGCAAACTTAACAGATAATTTGAGTTTAGTATTCTATTTAATAAATAAAGGTGAGAAACAAAACTAAAAGAAAGACCATTTCCTTTTGGAAGAAAAAGTATAACAACTCATACAGGAACTTGAGCAAGATATAGGCATGAGTAAAATTAGCGTAATTAATCAGAGAACTAATGGCGACATTGTCAGGTGTAGAGCTTGCCTCAATCTTCTTGCTTCCCAAAATTACATCAGATGTAATGAAATCATTGCTTGCAATCAGTGTATGATCGCCTTCACTGTCGGAAACTGCGTAGCTCGTGTGATCTATAACCATAGCTGAAGGGTCCTGCAGCCATTACATATGATTTAGTCAAACAAATAGAATAAATTATGAAGTATAAAAGGCAACAAACAGGTATGAGTTCAAGGAGATGATATAAATACTCGTTGACACTGAACCTTGTAGAATATAAAATCAAACAAAAGTAAAGTAAAGCCAGCACAAGGCATCCAAAATTCATATAATGAATAAATTACTTAAGAACAGAACATGGTGGAAAATTTTATTTTTTTTCTTTCACCCAATTTCATTTCAATTTCTATTTTATCCGCAAAGCCACTAAATTTTGATACGTGATTGACAACACATGATTGCATTGCTCTAATTATTATGAATCCTTAAGAAAACCATTGGTACTGAATTTTGGATTAGAACTGAATTGTTGTGACAGTGACATCAGTAAAACATTGATGCAGGTACGCCGATTTCCCAGACAATAAATTAAATGCAAACATCCACGATGCTTCAACAGAAGTACATATCAAGCATTCTGAACTTACAGGACCTTCCGAAAAGTCTATGAGACATTAAAAAACTGGAACCAAACTGAAACAATAAAGAGACTATGCACCAACCTCATCGAAATCTACTCCGCACTCGACAGAGATTTGTCGGATTAAATCAGATGCATTAGTATCAGCTGCAATAATCAAATCATGACCGGAATCCACAAAATCCAGTATAGCAGCCAGGTCAATAGATCCTCCAAAACCTAATATCATATGATCCATAAAACCAGCACTAACCAAATCATTTCTCAATTCACAAATGCTCATCAAAATCAAATGTGGCAAAATGTAAGCAATTCTGAAGCAAAATGTTAAACCCTAGCTCAACAGATCAACATTTCCAATTTTCACACAAATTATATCATTAAAACCCTAAGGGAGAACACGACTTACGGTCAATAGTCGGAGAGAACAGGATCAAGGCGTCATAGGTGTACTGGCCGTATCGCTGAAGCCCGATCTTGGGGTCGTCGGCGAGCTTGAAATCAAGGTCAAAGCCACGAGACTGGAGAGTCTTGAAGAAGAGCGAGTGTGAGGATTTGACGGCGAGGTCGTCGAGCAGGACGAGGACGCGGCGATCGGTGGGGTGGTCCGGCGAGAAGGAAAGGGCGAGGAACGGGAGGGCTAGGGTTAGGGTTAGGAAGGTGAGGAGGAGCTTCAACATGGTGTGAGGAAGACGAAGAAGACTAATGCTGCGACTCACTCACAGATCGCGAAAAGAGAGAAAACTAGTGAACAAGTGAGAACTGTGAATCTCTTTGACTGACTTTCCGTAAATTATATGTTACTACCTCTTATTCGGAGTCAATTTTAATTTTTACCAAGTAAAATAATTAAATATTTATCAAGTCTATAACTTTTAATTAAGAGATAATGACCGTTTGCACAAAAATGAGTTAAAAATTGACTATTCCAATATTTATTACCCACTCTAATGAATCTTGATAAAAATACCTAATTACCCTATATTAAACTCTCTCTCTCTCTCTCTCTCTCTCTCTCTCTCAACCACCAGACCCTTCTCCACAGCCTCCTACCCCCACGCGCCCATCGCCGGCTCCAACCACAAGCACCCCAAGACGCGCGGCAGTTACACATGCGACCGCTGTGGCCAGCCCAAACGCAGCCACACCTGCCATGTCCCCCGCGCCTCCTCCGCCGACTGAGACCAGGACTTCACTGTGTGAGAGAGCCACACGTAGCCATGGTCATGTTTTTGTGGCTGTGTGCTTCTGAGATTCTATGCTTCCGTAATTTCAATTTCATAGATTCGAGTTTCCCCTAATTTCAAAACCCTAGTCTCAAACCTCTGAATTTTATGCCATGTCCTGTTGATTAAGCCGAGCAGTTCTCAAATCGGAAATCATTCATTGAAGCCCAGCCTTCCTTTTCAAGTCATTGTCGTCTTTTGTCTTTGCGACCGTCGTCGCTACTTCGGTTGCGGTGTGCGAAGAAGAAGGTGCTTTGAAGGTTGATTCGCGTTTGACGTTCTATGGTTTAGGTTTTGGCACTTCGACTGGGCTTGGGTATTCTCTTCTCAGCTAGCTTCAGGTCATCAGATTTTTGGTAAATTCTTTTCGATTGGCATCACTATTCTTGGATCATATAATTGGAGCTGTGGTCCTGGCCGCCCTGCCTTGCATCATCATTTGTCTATTATTTTTCAAATTGAAGTTTTAAGTTTGAAGTTGAAATTTATTCTCTTTTTTGGACTGGTGATGCTGGCTAGATGATTTGGATTTCAATTCAATTGGTTCACATCAATACCGTGCCCAGATCTGCTGTTATTGTCAAGTTATCAATGAAATCTTAGTACCAGTATAATGTGGATGTTTGGTGATTAAAGTTTTGCAACTTTATGCCTGGATTACTGGGGGTCAGTAACCATGGTTACTGGGGGTCAGTAACATGGTTACTAGAAAATATGGAATCTGTAATCTGATTACTGGGGGTCAGTAATCGATTACTGGGGGTCAGTAACTTCGACTGGGCTTGGGTATTCTCTTCTCAGCTAGCTTCAGGTCATCAGATTTTTGGTAAATTCTTTTCGATTGGCATCACTATTCTTGGATCATATAATTGGAGCTGTGGTCCTGGCCGCCCTGCCTTGCATCATCATTTGTCTATTATTTTTCAAATTGAAGTTTTAAGTTTGAAGTTGAAATTTATTCTCTTTTTTGGACTGGTGATGCTGGCTAGATGATTTGGATTTCAATTCAATTGGTTCACATCAATACCGTGCCCAGATCTGCTGTTATTGTCAAGTTATCAATGAAATCTTAGTACCAGTATAATGTGGATGTTTGGTGATTAAAGTTTTGCAACTTTATGCCTGGATTACTGGGGGTCAGTAACCATGGTTACTGGGGGTCAGTAACATGGTTACTAGAAAATATGGAATCTGTAATCTGATTACTGGGGGTCAGTAATCGATTACTGGGGGTCAGTAACTTGATTACTGGAAATCTGTAATCTGCAAATTGCTTACTGGGGGTCAGTAACCATCGTCCAATAACCTGATTATAAAAAAATAAAAAAAATAAAAAATAAAAATTGGTGACCGGAATCCAACAACTCCGGCGACCGGCCATGAGAGGTCGGAGGAGTTGGGTGACATTTCTGCAAAGTTTCTTTATTTTCCACTTTCTCAGTACATTATAATTCAAAAATCTGTTAGATAAGATAGAAGGACAAAATAGGAAGAAAAAAATTAAAATTGTACTAGGGTTGAAAAAGATTTGTTCAAATGGGCAATAGAGTTGTAATCTTATGTTCAATAGGGGAGAAAAATAAGATGGTCATTGGAATGGGTAATGAGGGTGTCAAATTAGTGCTAAATGGGCATTTTCTATTTAATTAACATCACATTAAAACTTGATTCCGGAGGTTTTGGCTATTATTTGTTCATGTTAGAAATTTTATACGGACAAAAGTAAGTTTATCGTAATTGTACTCTTGGTAGTCTTGTAAGTTCTATTTTTCTTAACCCTGTCCATTGTAGCTAGCGTTCCTGCATTGTCCAGCTTAAGTTTGTCGTCTTTTCAATGTGTAGATATTGGTGTTCCTTCGGTCTTGATGATTATAGGATGGGTGGTTCTATACGAGTGATGGGATGGAGATGGATAATGATGCGTAAGAAGAATATTATGGTCATAGGACACAAGAAATGGAAGCTATAAAAAGAGAAATTACTCAAAGTTTGATGAATGCGCATGGTACTAGAGATTTTTAAATGTCTCGAGATATTTTTTGTGAGTACTTGATGCAAATGAAAAATGTATTTTTTTATTGATGTTGCTACCTGTAATGGTATGTATTAGACAATTTTTTTTATTACTACTTCATGCTAATTAAGATGTGGTTTGTTATTGATGCTAATATCGTGAATGGCTTTATGTGTTAAGCAATGTTTTGTTGCTACTTGATGTCAATTCTTGGGTTATAGAAATACTTCGTAATAATGTCAATTTTAAATAGACATATAATGAAAAATTAAACAAACCATAAAAAATAAAGTAATAAACTATAGTATACGAAGTTAATATTTTCATGTCTAAATTGGTCATTTTACTAATATAAGCACAAGTCGGTTTTTGGTTTACCAAACACCCTGACACAACTTTTCTCACTGACAACACTTTTAAAAGGTCAATTTACCAAACACTCAACTTTTGCTTATCAGTAACTTATTTTCATAAATAAGTATAAGTCAGGTTTTACTTAAAAGCCCAGGTGCACCAAACCCACCTATAGAAGTAACCTGAAAAGTTTATTAACGGTCAAATACTACGAGCCTCCAGTGCTAGTTAAGTAGTTAAGCACTACTCAGAGCCGGCTCTGCACACGTGCAAGGAGCTCGACTGCCCAGGGCCACAAATTTTTAGGGCCTCATATTTTTTTTTCCCATTTTTTTTATTAAATAATAATACTAAAAAAATACAATAAATGGGGCCTCTTTTCCATAAGTTTGACCAAGTAAACTTCATATCTCCGTTTCTTTTATGGACTAATTGTCCAATTGAATAAACAATTA
The DNA here is from genome assembly GCA_963682095.1 of Potentilla sterilis. Lineage (NCBI taxonomy): Eukaryota > Viridiplantae > Streptophyta > Magnoliopsida > Rosales > Rosaceae > Potentilla > Potentilla sterilis. The sequence continues at coordinate 44,551,129 of OY821757.1, read as the reverse complement.
TATTTAGGGTTAGACTAGTGGAGGCAGATGGCATATAGGACAATTTTTTTTTATTGCTTTCTCATACCTCGGTTCCTCTTTTAACTTTTCATCTGTCTCTTGCCCTCTTCTCTCTCTTACTTCTCTGCGACTGCGCTGCATCCTTCAATTCTCAAATCTCAAATATCACTGACTACAAGTCAATCATTATCACTCATCGATTCAGGTAAGATATGTCGTTCTACTCGATTGTATTTTAGTATTTACATATTGATCGATATTTGCACAAGTACTGGTTATTAATTGTTTGCATTTGGAATTTCAATTTGCAAGGTTGTGGTGGTTTGGTGGTCAAAATTTTTGAGAATTGAGGCAATTGGAATTTGGGAAGTGCAGCAGCTGTGAGTGAATCAGGTTTTCTTATTCAAACAGAGTTCTTGAATTTAGTTATTTAGAAACATGCCTCCTAAAAGAAAAGATTTATCTGGCTATGCAAAACGCATGAAGAAGAAAAAAGAAGTCAAGTTAGTTAAGTCTTTGCCCCGTATTGACACTACAACACTGAATATCTTAGGCGACGAAACTTTTTCGTCACCTAAGATGGATTTTCGTCGACTAAGATTTTTGGTGACGAAAATTTTGTCGCCTAAGTTTCGTCGTCTAAAGTTTGTGGGCTAAGTACTTAGACGACGAAAATAACAAAATTTCGTCGACTAAGATACTTCTTAGACGACGAAAAAATTTCGTCGTCTAAGCAAAATTGTGACGAAAAAAAACTCTGAGACGACGAATTTTTTCGTCGGCTAAATTATGGCTTAAACGACGAAAAAGAAATTTCGTGGCCTAAGATAATTACTTAGACCACGAAACTCAACATTTTCGTAGTCTAAGTTTTAATCTTAGGCGACGAAAGATAAATTATTTCGTGGCCTAAGATGGAAACTTAGTCGACGAAACTATATTTTTTCGTCTCCTAAGCTTCACACTAAGTCGACGAAATATTTTATTTCGTGGTCTTAGATTTTTACTTAAGCCACGAAATAATATTTTTTCGTGGCCTAAGAGTTTATCTTAGGCGACGAAATTATTATTTTTCGTGGCTTAAGTACATATCTTAGACCACGAAAAAATATTTTCGTCGACTTAGTATACATCTTAGGCGACGAAACAATTTAGTTTCGTCGACTAAGCATGTATTAAATTAAAAAAAAATAAAAAAATTTCGGATACTGAATATTCAAATATATTAAAAAAATTATCCATAAAAATTAAATACCGAATAATATCGTACAATAATATAAATTCATACATTTGTTCAATAAAAATATTACACATCAAACAATATCGTACGTAGGGAGAGTGAGGAGCCTGCAAGCTACTGTGGTCGGTTCCTAAACGACTGGAACTCTTGCTCCAACCAGCTAAGACGCTCAGTTACCAATCGTGTCTGCTCCTCTGCAAGTCTGATATGCTCTCGGGCCTCCTCCTCTGCAAGTCTGATACGCTCTCGGGCCTCCTCCTCTGCAAGAGCTATACGCTGTCGGGTCTCCTCCTCCAGTCGTCTCACACGCTCCGCATTTGACGACCGACTGCGTCCGGTGGAATTTTCCCCTTGCGATGATTGGGAGCCGACACCGAAAGTGACTCCTCCTAACCCCCGGATCTCACCGCTGTTTCGCGGTCCCAGTGCGTTGACAAGCACTCGGGCTTGAGTCGGCTCGTCAAAATAGTTGACGATCAGATCCTCCGGAACGTCGGGGTGCTCCTCCCTCACAGTGGTCATCACCCTCTCGAGCTCGACATTGATACGGCGCTGCAAAGACCAAGCAAGTAACATGCATATGAATAATGCATTCTAAATAATCCAAACATAATCGGCAGATATTATTCATCAAACCACAACGGTTAAACATAATCCAAACATAATGCCATGTCTAGTTATGGGATAAGAGAAACTTACTATATTTTCTGCCGCCTCTGGGTGCTCAGGAGGGTACACCATCTCATAATTCTTCACCAACGGGAATAGTTCACCTTTTTGCTTCAATTCGTGCGCCCCGTAGATGAACGGCTTTGAACCGGACCGATGGTGCAACGTCTTCTTCCCCCGGTTGAGGGCGTTGGCGGTCGATCGTCTCTGTAGAAATATGATTAAATATGAGACAAATAGTTAGCATTGAAATAAAACTAAAATGAAAAATGTTAACATTTGAAAGCACATACTACTATTACAAAATTATATACCTGAAACTCATCGCTCTCGAAGTGGTGAAGCAGCTAAGACCACTCCTCCTGCCTATCTTTGAACTCTTTCGGAATTTTCCCAGGATTGGCAATCCTAAGCCTGTTGAGCTTGCTCTTGAAGGCTGTGAAGGTCTTGGCGGCATGCTTGTAAACCCACTTGACCATCTTCTTATCATCCCAAGGGATGTCATAAACAAGCTATTACAAAAAAATTAGAATTAATATGGAAGCTTATAGATAATTAAAATATTAAAATTGTAGTTAACTTACGACGAGTTCATTTTTGAGCTTCAGCTGATCATCCTTCTCCAGATCCCACCAACTTGCAGCAGTCATGGGAATGCTGTCCCGAATGATATGCCCGATATCATGAGTCAGCCAACTGTTCAGTGCACTGGTCTGCGGTCCGTGCAAGAACTCATCATCCATGACGATCTTCACCTTCTCTCCGTGCTGCACCCAAGACGTGTAGGCCTTCAAGCCTTTGACCAACCCTCGTTTGTGTTTGGGAGGAGGTGCTGCAAAAACAATAACAATTTAATTAGAGAGTAATAACACTCATTTATAACTAAATGACTTAATTGAAAGTGTTGGATTATGTTTACCTCCATCAGGCCGAGGACGAAATGTGCGCCGACAGTTGATCTCACAATCACCATCGCAGTCGTCGACGTCAGGTGTGGTGTCTGCTACTAAAGGGGATGCAGTATCTTCCACCTGCAACGAGGGCGGAGGGGGAGGTGATGATACGTTCGCAGATGATTCCGTAGGTGGCCGCGAACCACTCGCTTCAGAGTTATTTGACTTGTAGAAGCGGTCAAATAACTCCTGCCTCTTCTTCTTCAGTAATCCATGAGTCGGCGGCATATTTTTCCTGTAAAGAAACACAAAGTTGAAATGATTAAGAAATTATGACCCCATTGTACAGAAGCATTTTCATAATGTATAAAACCAAGCAATGGAAAGACAAATTATGAGAGCCTCGGTGTTTAATGAGTGCTCTTCTTCACTTACTCCCAGTTCTACCCCACCACCACAAATAACAAAATGATATCAGCTCTTTGCCACAATATCACAAAATTTCAACTATGCTCGGTGTTCTCCATTTTTAATCAAGTGAGGACCAGTAAAGACTAACAGAGAATAACATCAGAAATGCAAAACCTTGAAAAGTCTTAGATCACTTTTTCTAGACTTTAACTTAGATAATCAAATAACCAACATGATCGTTTAAACTTTAAACTTAGACAAAAATCAGTAAACCATTTTAATCACTTCCTAACACCATGCTTTGAACATGGTTAAACAATTATGCATAGATTAAGGTATTTGAAACCAATATAGAGGAAAGGTATTTCACTCACATACAGACAGCCTTATTCATCCCAATCTAATGAGAATAGCAACTAACAAGCAAACCATACCACCAAAAACCTTGGTTAACCAAACCAGGTACTAACAAAGTATAACACTACACCATGATATTTTAAACAAACACATCAGAAACGAACTCCCAAACCTAAAAACAATCGCATGCACTACACTAATTCATCCAAGTAAAACCAATAAAAGCTCATCACAAGTTATACCGAAAACCCACATTTCATCGATGCCTACACAACCTTATCCAAACATAAAGGCGCCAGATTCGAATACCAAACCCTCCTAAAACCTCATCACACAAACTACACAAAAAGAAAACCACAACTCGTCTAAGCCATCACAACCTTCTCCAAGCCAAAAATACAACAATAGCTACAATACACACAGATTAACCCATCTCACCAACAAACAACAACAATTCCAATTCCAATTCTTATACCAAGCACAACAGCCATGCCGCCACCGCTGCCCAAAACAGCGGCAGCTCCTTCCAAGGCCACCAACCCAAACGGCAACCAAACCACTCTCCTTCCCCTCTCTGCCGATCTGCACCACTGCAGCCGCCGCACATGGCGGCTGCCCCGGCGACATTCTCTCCCAATCACCAAAAATCCAACAATTTCCCAACTTTACGATTCAAATTATTTAGAATAATTCCTAACCCCCTTTAGAAAAATTCAAACAATTCCAAAAATAACGCAAACACGATGCATTTATCACAAACAACCGAAATTCAAACTCAGAACACCCCCACGGCGGCGGCACCGCCGGCGGCAGCGGCGGTCAACGCTGCCGCCGCCGCCCAAAATTTTCCAAATTCCAACACAAGCTTCAATTCCACATTTCTAACAACTTTTCCTTCTACAACCAACACCAATTCTAAGTCTAAGGGTTTCAATTTCTCAAAATCCCCAAATCGGCACTATTCACAAAACCCTAGAATTTTCAAAACTTCAAAATTCCTTACCTAGGCCGAAATACTTCGATTCCTTGGGTGAGGTGGTGACCAACGCCGTGTTCTTCCTTTCCCCTCACCAAAACCGGCCAAGAAACTACCGGTTGAGGGTGTTGCACCTTCCACCGAATTGAGTGGAGATCGGCCGGACGGTGGCTGAGGAGGTGGGGAGAGGAGATGGAGGCTGAGGAGGTGGAGGCTGAGGAGGTGGAGTCTGGCCGGTGGACGCTGAGGAGGTGGGGAGAGGATCGGAGATGGAGGCTGAGGAGGTGGGGAGGAGAGGAGATGGAACGAAACAGATGTAGTGAATTAGGGATTCTCGGGTATATTTACCTCACTTAGGCGACGAAACACCATAATTCGTCTCCTAAGTTAAATTCTTAGACGACGAAACACCATAAATCGTCGCCTAAGTGTATTCCCAAATTTTCAATTAATTCAAATCAGGCCGCCAAAATATTTAAAATAATTTCAACTTAGTCGACGAAAACTTAAGTTTCGTCGACTAAGTATAGTCTTAAACGACGAAAATGATATTTTCGTCGCCTAAGTAAAAACTAAGATGACGAAACTTAAGTTTTCGTCGACTAAGACCAGTTCAAATTTTGGCAAAATTTATTGGCGGAAAATAAAGTCAAATTTTAAAAAATAATTAACACTTAGTCGACGAAATAACCTGTTTCGTCGTCTAAGTAAACACTTAAACGACGAAAAAGTCTATTTCGTCGACTAAGCTTAGTTAAAATTTTCCCAAAATTTATTGTGTGGAAAATTAAAAAGCCAATTTTTTATAAAAATAATAGACACTTAGTCGACGAAATTACAAGTTTCGTCGTCTAAGAAATTACTTAGTCGACGAAAACCTCATTTTCGTCGTCTAAGTATTTACTTAGTCGACGAAAACCTCATTTTCGTCGTCTAAGTAATTTCTTAGACGACGAAACTTGTAATTTCGTCGACTAAGTGTCTATTATTTTTATAAAAAATTGGCTTTTTAATTTTGGCATTTTCGGCCATGTTCATATAGGTGCATTTGGTCGACGAAAGACCCCAAATATCGCAATTGTGCCCATTTTAATTTTCTTGACAAAATTGTAATCCAACATAATTAACGTACATAACAGAACACAGTTGAAAACAAATTATACATCAAAAACAAATTTATTGAATTTAAAAACATAATTTAAATCTGATCATGGTTCTCCATCATAATCGTCATCGTCTGTATCGTCTGCATCTTCAATCGTATCAGTTAAGCCATCATTGGAATCGTCATCGTCGTATGTTTCCTCATCATCGTCTGATTCCTCATCATCTTCGTCATTAATGAAGTTTTGATTGGCTATATTTTGAGATGTAGATGCATTTGGGACTGCAATGAATTCATCAGAAGTGACGAAATGTAGCGGTTGTTGTCGCGAATAGCCTCTGCATTAGGGATTTGAGAAGCCGAATGCTCTTGATATGGTTCATCAGTGTCGCCGTCATCTTCATCATCATGTTCTTCACCCCCTTCAACTGTAGACGCACAACCACTTTCCAAAATCCACCTGCCTTAGGATCATCGAGATAAAATACTTGTTTTGCCATGCTAGCAAGAATGAACGGCTCATTTTCATACCAACTTGTGTTTGTATTCACCGATAACATGCCGTAATCCATCTTTGTACTCCCAGGAACACTTTGATTAGTGTTAAACCATCTACACTTGAACAAGACAACGAGCATATTTCCATATACTAGTTCGACAACGGCGAGTAGCACTCCATAGTAGGTGAAGTCGTCACCATCTACCATGACCCCGCAATTTTGCGTTCTGCGGTTCACATCTCGTTGAAGTGTCACGAACTTGACGCCGTTGACAAAACACATCGCGCGCACCCTGTGGGAAATTGGCATTCTAGCCAAATGGTGCAATTCGGACGAGTACCAATCACTGTTCTGTATTTGGAGATTTTCCACCTGTCACATTGTGATAAGTTATTATTTAAATTGAACTGACTAGCTAGAATACTAATATTGAAATGGAGATATTGTAACATACAAAATATTGTGACGTACCCATTTGCGAAAGTAAACATGAAATGTTCTTTTGTGCGTCTCTTTCGGCCTTCGGTCTCGACGATTTGCTTCAATCAGCTTCAAATGCTCACCCATGAAATATTGTGCTTCGTCACAGTGTTGTAGTACGCACCAATGAGCTTCAATTAGCTCAGCATCTGTCAGTCTTTCTGAAGTTGGTAAATTACCAAACGGACGTACAGCACTTGAAAGGACTGAAAGTTTTAACTCTGGTACTGTAGAGGCTGCTGTAGAAGATTCTGCAATGTTTTCGTCACTGTTACGGAGATATAAGTTGCAGTATGTTACACATTCATGTGTAATGTAGGACTCCGCTATCGATCCTTCAGGGTGACTCTTGCTTTTACATAACTTTTTGTATTGAAACAGTTGTCTGAAATTACATGTACAGTTATTAGTGAAGTATATATACAAGAGAATATTATAATGAATGGGGAAATCCGAATAATAAATAGTACCTTTCTTGGGGATACATCTAGGTGCAATGAACTGGACCAGTAAGCAGTGCTTGATCTGGAAGATGGATCATCAGATGAATCATACTGTCAAAGAAAGCAGGGGGGAAAATCCTTTCCAATTTGCACAAAATGTAGATGATGTCTTCTTTGAGAATGAGAACATCTGACTTCTTCAGCTCTTTAGCGCATAACTTCTGAAAGAACCTACACAAGGCTATTATAGGTTCGACCACATCTGGATGCAAATAGGGTCGGATAACCACTGGAATAAGACGTTGTAGCAATACATGACAGTCGTGGCTCTTCAATCCGTTAAACGTATTAAGCCCCAAGTTAATACACCGAGATATATTTCCTGCATACCCATGAGGATACTGTACTCCTTTAAACCATACGAAAATCTGCTTCTTGAAAGCCGGTTTAACTGTGTAAGGTGCAACAGGTATGAAAGTCCATGACGCCGTCTTCACTGGCCACAAGTGTTCTCGTAATCCATTCTCCTTCAAATACTGACGTGCTTTCAAAGTGTCCTTACTCTTTCCTTTGATATCAAGAATTGTTCCCACAATGCTGTCACTTACTCCCTTCTCTATGTGCATGACATCTAGGGTGTGTCTAAGAATGGATTTCGACCAGTAAGGCAAATCATAGAATCTACTCTCGTGTGTAAAACACTTGTACTCGTCAGGGCGTTCCGGAACTGGTATAGATAAATCACCGCTCAACACCCCGAAATCGAAAGAGTTCAGCTTCTCCAAAATTTCATCACCGCTCCAGGGACGGGGTTTAGGACGAAGCTCTACTGTTTTATCAAATGCTAGATCATGAAATCGCCACTGGTGGTCAGCTGGAAGCCATCTACGGTGACCCAAGTAACACACCTTCCCAGCGCACCAAACAGAATGGACTTCGTTCAAGCAAACAGGACAAGCTTTATAACCTTTAGTCGCCTGAGACGACAACATCCCATAACCAGGAAAATCACTTATGGTAAACAGCAGTATTGCTCTCATCATAAATGATCTTCCACTGTGCCTGTCAAAAGTAAGAACTCTATTTTCCCATAAGTCTAACAGCTCGTCGATCAAAGGTTGCAGATACACATCCAAACACTTTCCTGGAGACCTTGGGCCGGGAATTAACAGAGACATCATACTAAATTCCTTCTTCATACACATCCAAGGAGGCAGGTTGTACGGCACAAGAATAACAGGCCATGTACTATGACTCAAACTCATATTTCCATGGGGATTGAATCCATCTGAGGCAAGGCCGAGTCTGACATTTCTAACATCTCTTGTAAAATCAGGGAATAATCTATCAAAGGACTTCCAGGCCTCGCCATCTGCAGGGTGTCTGAGAGTATCATCATCTGTCCTTCTCTCTCCATGCCATCTCATTTCTTTTGCTGTGTGTAAAGACATGTAAAGACGCTTCAATCTAGGAATTAAAGGGAAATGACGAAGTACCTTCACAGGAACACTGTTTTCCTTAACTGTGCCTTGCTCCCACCTCCACGCGTGGCATATTGGACATTCATCAAGCTCGGCTTTCTCTTTGTAAAACAAAACACAGTTGTTCTTGCAGGCGTGTATTTTGTTATAACTGAGACCGAGATCGCCCAATATCTTATGTAGCATGTAATAACTATCAGGTAGATAGTTAGGTTGTGGAAGGTGTTCCTTAAACTGTTTTAGAAGACTATTAAAAGAGTTATTTGTCCACCTACTCTTGACTTTCAACTGCGTCTGTGAGATGATGGTCTCTAAAACAGTGTGAGGACTACCCTCGAATAATGGGATCTCCACTTGAGCAAGTAGTCTGGTATACTTATCATAATCAGCACTGTCAACAAGAGGAGTTGTGCCATCCTCAAAAACTGCCTCTTGGAATTCCTCTCTCGCGTACTGGAGCAAAAGTAGGAAAAATGTCATGTAGAATGTTCATCGCCGGGTCAGTATAAGGCTCGAAACCACCAGCAGTTGTTCGGTCATGGTATCCAGCCTGGATTTCGGCAACCGTAGGTTCATAATCTGCTTCACCGTGTTTACTCCATGTTGTATAATTCTGCATAATACCTCTGTTACACAGGTGATCGTAGATTCGGCCGATCGTCTTGCGCTTAGTATTCATACAACTTAAGCAGGGACACCTGTGTGTTTTCTTTCCTCCACCATGTTTACGTACAAAATTTATAAAAATTCCTACTCCTTCATGGTATTCTTCGCTCTGTCTTGGATACTGCATCCAACTCCTATCTCTATCCATCGATCACCTGTTATATATATTAATTAATATAAGACAAACAATAAATAATCACAAATTAACAAATAAACAATTTATATGCATATTTTTCTCGACTTTATGCCTCCGGTTAGGGTCCTAATAATCCCATTCAGGAGCACAAGACTTTGTTTCACAGTTTGTAGATCTTGTGTATTCGTTTTCAGTCGTGGGAAAATTTCGGCAGCATCTCCCCACAGTTCCTCAAGTGCACGAATATCTATACACCTAGTATGCACTCGAGGAACAGTTATGGGAGACCTCGTCGAAATATATACCCACGACCGCAAACGAATACACAAGACCTATACAAACTGTGAAACAATATGTCCTCTGCCCCCAAACTGTCCAAAAATGGGACAATTCAAGAATCTCTCCATGATTCTCGAACGGGATTTCTAGGGATATATATAAATGCATGTATATCACCGCTAATTATAAATCATATAACAATGATTTTCGTCAAATAATTATAATTATTAATTAAAGCATTATTAAAATATATAATTAATATATATAATTCATTAATTTCACAAAATCCAACAATTTAATTGACTATATATAGGTATGGATCAACAAAAGCAACATATATACTAGCGATCACCTCACAATATACACACACAACAATATATATTTCTATAATTCTCTACCTCAAAAATGAAATATTTCAATGGAAAAAATTGAAATTATAGTTGAAAAAGATGAATAAAGAGATCATACCAAGTTAAAAATCAATGGGTAGTAGTGGAGAAGGCTTAGGAAGACCCGATTTGAAGCTTTTCACATCCAAGAATGAAAATCGGTGGAAAAATTTGAGGGAAGGAAAAAAAATTTTGTTTTTGGGGAAAAATGGCCTCTGTCCCGATCTGGAAAACGACTGCAGGCTTTATAGTCTGGATTTACTTAGGCGACGAAACTTAATTTTTCGTCGCCTAAGATCAAAGCTTAGGAGACGAAATTTTTTTTTTCGTGGCCTAAGTTTGGATCTTAGGCGACGAAAATATGTTTCGTCGTCTAAGAATAAAACATGCCGACGAAAAAAACAATCGTCGTGCCCGTTATTTCTTAGACCACGAAAAAAAATTTCGTCGTCTAAGATTTTTTCTTAGGCGACGAATTTTGATATTTCGTCTCCTAAGTAAAAATCTTAGGCGACGATTTTTTGTTTTCGTGGTCTAAGATAATGCAGGGACGACGAATATTTTTTTCGTTGGCAATGTTTTGTCTTAGACCACGAAAAGTTTAATTCGTCGTCTAAGACTGCTCTTAGACGACGAAAAAATTTTCTTAGGTGAGGAAATTTTTTTCGTCGCCTAAGATGTCTTAGGCGAGGAATTTTTTAAGTTTCGTCGCCTAAGGTTTTTTTCCTTGTAGTGTGATACATTCATGAAAAGAAAATCAAAAGGTCCAGGTGAATCTTTGGTTAATGAACAATCAGAAGAGCACATGGAAGATACTGTGGAAGAACACACTGATGACAATGAACTTGTAGATGATTTGGGTCATGATGCAACTGAGAATGATGCAGAGCATAATGATAATGTAAATCATGCAAATGAGACTTCAGTGAATATTTTTGATCCTAGAGTTTGGGATGCCTTGGATAAAAAGCTAGTAGATTTGTTGGTAGAAAAGGGGCCTGTTAGAGATCTTTCTGTAGAGAGTGGTCCACCAGACAAGTTCAATAGACGTTTCAGTTCAAGATTCTACACTCGGTATTTAGGGAATGGAGAGAAGTGTGATAGAGAGTGGCTTGTGTACTCAAAAGAACTTGATAAGGTTTTCTGTTTTTGTTGCAAGTTGTTTAAAAGGGGGCCAATGAGAGGTCAACTAGCAAATGATGGGTACAATGATTGGGGTCATCTTAGTAGAAGACTTAAAGAGCATGAAATGAGCACTGATCATCTCATTACTGCAAATACTTGGACTGATTTGCGTATTAGATTACAAAGGCATGAAACTATTGATAAAGCTTACCAAGACCAGATTAGAAAAGAGAAAGAACATTGGAGGAATGTATTGAAAAGGATAATTGCAATTGTGAAATTTCTTGCTAAACATAACTTAGCTTTTCGTGGAACTAATGAGAGGCTTTATCAACCTGATAATGGTCTCTTTTTAGGCCTGGTTGAAATGAGGGCAGAATTTGATGAAGTAATGGAGGAGCATTGTCGGCGAATTATTAATGCTGAAATTCATCATCATTATCTTGGACACAACATTCAGAATGAATTGTTGCAAATGATAGCTATTGAGATCAAAGCTAAAATTATACAGACAATCAAAGATGCTGAATATTTCTCTGTGATTCTTGATTGCACACCAGATATTAGTCATCAAGAGCAAATGTCATTGATACTTAGATGTGTCAATGTTTCAAAAAGTCCAATACAAATTGAAGAGTTTTTTTTAGAATTCTTAAATGTTCATGACACTTCTGGTCAAGGGCTATTTGAAGAGTTACTAGCTGTGATATAGTCACTAGATCTTGATATCAATAATGTAAGAGGACAAGGGTATGATAACGGGTCAAACATGAAAGGAAAACACCAAGGGGTGCAAAAAAAGTTGCTAGATATCAATTCTAGAGCTTTATACACTCCGTGTGGTTGTCATTGTTTGAACCTAACCCTTTGTGATGTGGCAAATTCTTGTACAAAAGCAGTTGATTTTTTTGGAGTGTTACAACGTCTTTATACCCTATTTGCAGGTTTGTCTAACTTAACTCTTTATGATGTAGCAAATTTTTTTTTTTTACAGAAAATCAGTTGGTGTTTTTTAGAGATATATAATGTGTTGATATTTGATTTGCAGGTTCTAAAAAGAGATGGCAGTTCCTAAAAGACAATGTTAAAGGGTTCACTCTGAAATCATTATCCACTACGCGTTGGGAGAGTCGGATTGAGAGTGTGAAGCATCTGCGATTCAATGCTATTGAAATAAAAGAAGCATTACTTCAACTGGCTGAAGCTGACAAGGATCCCAAAATAAAAAGTGGTGCAAAGTCAATTGCCACTAATGAGCTAGGTGACTTTGAGTTCTTGCTAGGCATGGTGATCTGGTATGAAATCTTGTTTGCTTTTAATAAGGTTAGCAAAATGCTACAATCTGATGACATGCAAATAATTGTTGCTATTGGTGAGGTAAAAGGTCTAATTGCTTGGCTAGATAGATTTAGAGAAAATGGCTTCAAAGATGCAATCATTACCACAAAGGAAATTGCTGCTACCTTAAATGTTGCTCAAGTTTTTCCGGAAAAACGTATAATTCGTAGTAAGAAATTTTTTGATGAAAGAGCCAGCGAGCCATTACCATCATCTTCCGGTGAAGAATATTTTAGAGTGCATTATTTCTTATACCTTGTTGACCAAGCTAAGGGATCATTGCAGAGAAGGTTTGAACAATATCAACAATATGATGCTATCTTTGGATTTTTATTTACTTCAGAAACTTTGAATTCCTTAGATGATATTAATTTAAGAGCTGCTTGCATTCATCTTGAGGATGTTTTGAGACATGGAAAGAGTTCAGATATTGATGGGGAAGACTAGTTCAGAGAGCTGAAACTCTTGAGGGAGATATTACCTAGAGTAAGGCCCAGTTTGGGATTGATTCCCAAGCTGTTTTTGGGGTCAAAAGTGATTCTGGGCCTAATTTTAAGTGTTTGGTAACAACCAATAAAACTGATTTTAGAAGAATTGATTCTCTTAAAAGTGGATTTTGGAGAAGCAGGGTAAGAGATGTTTTTGCAGGAATCAGTTATTTTTGTAACAAATGGTAATATTTGTTTTTTCTTAGATTGTGATATACTAATCTAATTAAATAATAATCAATCATTTACTATGATGTTAAGAAATCTTATGTAATATTATGAATTAACTTTATAATTATATACAAAAGAAACAATTATTTATTTTAATATCAATTTATAACCATTCATATTTTTGTCATTATACCATCCAAAACAATTTTTACTTATAACTCACCAAACACACGAAATTGCTTTTTGGTTCTCACAGCACTTTTAAAAACAGTTTACCAAACACCTCAGCTGATTCTATTCACAGCAGATTCAAAAGCAATTATGCTCACAGCAAATTCAAAAGCAATTCTGCTCACAGCACAGCAATCCCAAACTGGGCCTAAGGATGACAGCTTGTGATATATTGAATTTCTTACAAGAGAGGAATACTTGCCCAGTTGTTAGACTTGCATATCGAATATTGTTAACTGTTCCTGTTACTGTTGCTTCAGCTGAGAGAAGTTTTTCCAAGTTAAAGCTATTAAAGTCTTATTTGCGATCAACTATGTCACAAGAAAGATTAAATGGACTTGCTTTGATTTCGATTGAGAATGATTATCTTGAGAAATTCAATTGTGATAAACTGATTGATGATTTTGCTGCTAAGAAGGCAAGGAGATGGATTTTCAAATGAGCATAGGTGATGCTGAGAATGTGAGAGGTTTTCAATAAAGCATATTTTTGTAATTATTTTAACCGTGTATTGAATATTTAGCATCTTTTGCAAGAATATCTAATGGTAATTTGATGTTTTATTGATTACATTTGAGTTTATATTGTCTGTTTATTAATTTTTTTTTTTTCATATAGAGTAAAGTTTAAAGGGTCGTATTTTAATTTTCGCACAGGGCCGCCAAAAAGTTTGAGACGGCCCTGGCACTACTGATACAAGTTTTAAATTCACCAGCTAATTAGGCATGAGTACTTCAAATAACAGTTAAACGACATGCTAAGAAAGCAAACATGTGTGCGATATACTGGACAATTCTCATTGATCCCCATTGAAAGACGAAGGCACATATGTTATATTACAAGAATCAATACATTTCGTTGTAGTTGCCTCAAGAAACGGCTCGGGCAGATAAGTCAGTAACTTTTTCTTTTTCCTTTTTCTGAGAAAGGGCATCACTCCATAAATTAAGTAAATGTAGGAAAACAAAATGAATACGATCCATCCTCACAGACTACGTAACAATTGAACTGTGGGAAACTACCGGAGAAAACCAAAGCATTCCTAAGCAATCTCTACGTACGTTGCCAGCCATAAAATGCACCCCATAATAGTAACCAAGACATAGTGCGAAAGGGATTCTAGTACCCAACTCAACTTAATTGCCACTTCTGGGACCACCCTACACAGAGGGAGCTTCCTCAGGAGCACTTATTATCCATAGATATAGGTAATTTCCCAAAACAAAGGTAAAATGCCCTTAACCCCGTAAGTCGACGTAGCCTAAACCTAAAAAGCAATAAAATCTCACAAAGGCCCAAGAAGATGTATATATAGAGAGAGAACCCAAGACCAATTAAATTATCGCTCATAAAGTCAATTATCCCCTTCCCAGAGAAAGATTTCTCCATCACTGCAAATACTGCCACCCCTGCTCCACAAAGACACCATAAAAAATCCACTAGCGAATCTTGTACACCAAATCGAAACTCGAAGGCACGAAAACCCTCTGCACACAGACCACCATGCCCTCCATGAAGCCTCTCACGTCGTCGCTACCACTTGGAGAAATTGGCAAAACCAATTTGGACCACACCATGAGTCGTGAACCGAACACCAATGACCACAAGAACCCTTGAGACCTTTCAAAAAAAAAAAACCCTTGCAACCGAGAATTTTCAAACCAAAATTAAACCAGGACTAGTCGCAACCATCGCCTAGCCCACAACAACCCAAGAGCCATGCAAAGAAAAAGTAAATCATGTCCATAACAAGCCAAAACCCCACGACGAAGCCTGTAACAGCCGGACGAGAGCGAAAGGAAGATTTGGTCGCTCGCAAATGGAATGAGAACGGCTAACCGTTGAGAAAGTTGATGTATATTATTATATCTTTCATACGGTTACAAATCATTAACTTAAAATAAATACAATGTGTTGACAGTAGCCGCAGAGAGGCTACAGCAGGCCCACAGACCCGCAGCAAGTGCACCAGGACCCGGCCCAAGGCCCGGGACTGGCTCACCAGCACCCGGCCTCGGGGTCCAGCACTCTATCCTGCCACCAGGGACCCTGGGACCGGGGGCGCCTGCCTGCTAAAGAGGGCACCAGAATGTACAAACAGAAGGGAACCAGTCCCACATCGAAGGGTGAGGCCAGCTCTCACCCCCAACCACCTATATAAGGGCCCCAACTACCCTCTTTAATAGGTAACTTATCTCTCTCCCCGCTTACATACGTGCTTTGGTTATATATATCTCAACTATACTAACTTAGGCATCGGAGAGGAGAAGACCGGCCCGCCCGGTATTCCCCTTAGTAAGCAGGATTGCAGGAGATCAAGTTGGATTCATCTGTATCTACCAGGCCCCGGGTTTAGGCAGAAACACAATGTAATAAGCAAAATTTAAAACTTTTTTTTCTTTCTCGAATGTACTGAACTTTAAGACTTTACGAACTGTAGTTTAAATTGCATGATAAATATAGGAAATAATAATATTGAGAAGTTTAGAAGAATGACGGCACAACTTTAAGACTTTACAACTAATTCTAGTCAGCTTGTGCGCATGATTTGCATGGGTAGTTGTTGACAGTACATATAGTACACCGCCAAGCACATCCGGCGACCTCGTGGACGGTGCAACCGGCATCCTAGGTCCTACTTCCGGCATCCAGCGGGTAGACCAGCACCCCGACCTCATCTTCATTGTTCCACCTCACCGGTGCCACACCCGAAGGGTGTGCCACCGGGCGCTTGAAGTAGTTTCGTGAGTAGGAAAATGTGTAATAGTGTAATAAGCATCCCACATTGGAGAAGTAGTAGAGGAGGGAGCCTTCCTTCCCTATAAATAGAAGGCTTCCCCCTTAGAGTTAAGGATCTTGATCTTGGATCCAAGGCACTCCACCCTTGTAACCCGATGGCTTATTGGCCGATCGTAGTACATTTCAAGTGGACGTAGCCGTGCCCTCCGATGGCACGGTGAACCACTATACTTGCTTGTGTTCATATTCTATCTTTATTATTGTGCTTCTGCCAGGCCTACGGGTTTTGGCACCAACAATTGGCGCCGTCTGTGGGAACCTATACAAAGAGTTCATTGTGCTCTACTGGTCGTGTTATCCAGGCAGCAGTTCAAGATAATTAACTGGCCACCCTTTATTCCACCCGGGTCAGCAATTTTCATCCTAGCCAGCAAGCAGCCCAGGACAACTGCCCAGCTCTCTGGGTCAGCGGGAGAAGTTTGGTCAACAAGCCCGGTCAAACAGGTCAGCAGGCCCAATAGCCTAGTCCAAGTCGGAGGATCAGTCGCCCGGTTTAGCAGGCCTCCGGTGCTCGCGCGGTGCTTCCACTCCCACAACCCGAACTCGCCTCCCGGTGACATTAGCCAAGCACCGGTGTCGCTGGCCGGCCCGGTTGGGTCTATCAAATCCACCGGAGGCATGAAGCTCGATCCGGCAGCTCGCAGGGCCTCTCCCTCTCCTCCCGCTGCTCCATCTCCGGGTCGAACCCCAACGGTATTCTCCTCTGTTGCGTCATCTCCTTCGTCTCCGGTGATCTGCCCATCCACGGCAGCGGGTCACTCACCTCCGGTACGGCACTCCTCTCCGGGTCCGGTACGGCTTCCTCTCTTCCGGTGCGTCATCTCCGGTGCGGTGCGGCTTCGTTAACCCCGGCCGAGTCTGACTTCACCTCCGGTACGGCCCTCCTCTCCGGGTCCGGTGCGACTTCCTCCCTTCCGGTGCGTCATCTCCGGACACTGATGGCAGTATCTCTGGTGCGCAGTTCATCTCCGGGTCGTTCTCCTCTCCAGGCGCCGGTGACTGTGGATGTGGGTCCGGTGCGGCTCGTCTCCCTCCTCCAGTGCGGAGCGATGCGGCCGTCTTGTCCTCCGGACGAGAGAAACCAGACGAGAGGAAGAGAGAAAGAAAACAGAGACGAAAGAGAAAGGGCGGGAAAAGAGATTCAAAGGCTGCATGACCCGGTCAAAGGCTGAGCTAGGCCGGGTTGGGCTACAGCAGTGGATCAGCAGACTGAGCTGGGCCGGGTCAAGTTCCAACAGTTTGGGCAGAGGAAAATCTTCTCTTGGCACCCAGAAATCTTCTCTGGACACCCACTTCCTGCCGCAAATCAATCTACTCTCCTCCAGTGAAGCTAAGTCTTTAATTCCCCGCTGCAATATAACCGTATACGCATGCTTCACCTGTGTATAATCTGTTTAGGAATATTGATAATTAGACATGTGATAAAAGCACGAGCATGGTCCAGTATGCATCACATATCATTATGCGCTTATCAGTGCTGCGCATATCATTATGCATCGGTTGATCATCTCAGCATTGCAATGCATCGCATATCATTATGCGCTTATTAGTGCTGTGCATATCATTATGCATCGGTTGATCATCTCAGCATTCCAATGCATCGCATATCATTATGCGCTTATCAGTGCTGCGCATATCATTATGCATCAGTTGATCATCTCAGCATTGCAATGCATCGCATATCAGTATGCATCGCTTATCATTATACGCTTATCAGTGCTGCGCATATCTTTATGCATCGGTTGATCATCTCAGCATTGCAATGCATCACATATCATTATGCGCTTATCAGTGCTGCACATATCATTATGCATCGCACTACGGTGCATCGCATTACAGTAGCGCCATCTCACCGGTTATGTAATATTCAACCGGCTCCGTGGCTCTCACCGGTTATGTAATATTCAACCGGCTCCGTGGCTCTCACCGGTTATGAAATATTCAACCGGCTCTGTGGCTCTCACCGGTTATGTAATATTCAACCGGCTCCGTGGCTCTCACCGGTTATGTAATATTCAACCGGCTCCGTGGCTCTCACCGGTTATGTGATATTCAACCGGCTCCGTGACTCTCACCGATTATGTAATATTCAACCGATTCCATGGCATTCCACCGGTTATGTGACATTCAACCGGCTCCAAAGCATTCCACCGGTTTAGTCACTTTCCTTCGCCTGCGGGCAGGGACGAGCCAGCAACAACTCAAGGCTTCGAAACGCATGAGCTTTATACACCCGGGCGAGTTTACATCTAACACATGTACTCTTATCCAGCAGGATAAAAACCCTGCGTCGCACTGAACTACGATCAATATGGGGCTCCAAGGCGAGACTCGTTATCTCAACGCCACCCCACCGGGCAGATTGTTTCTCTAACACAGAACAAGTCTCCCCGCAGGCTAACAAACCTGCACATTACCTCAACGCTTATTCCAACACAAGCTGAGAAGAACTAACAAGTGTTAACCGGTGCTTCAACATGGCCGCAACACACACCGGGGTACCTGTTGGCTTATTCCATGCTCCAACAGGCCTCCCCGCAGGCTAGCAATCTTACCCCACTCTTATTCGGGCACAAGTGAGCCGAACCACCGGGCTACTCCACGGCATCTCTCCGGTTACCGGCTCCACGGTATCTCTCCGGTTACCGGCTCCCCGGCCCGCCCCACTGTTGGCAGCAACTGTACTGGGGGACTCGTTCCGATATGGCAGTCCACCGGTCGAGTCCTCACATCATCATCACATGCACTCGTCCGGGTTTCACCCCGCTCCACATTTATTGCATGGGCACCCCGATTCCGCACCGCTGCGCCAGAGCCTCGACCCTTGCACCACAGCTCACGCCAGCACCTCACCCCCCGGCCTTCTGAGCTCGGCCGCTCAGTCTATCAGCTCACCCTCCAGCCCGGTCCTGTCCAGCGGATCACCCCAGCCAGCGGGTCACCCCGGATTCAGCAGGCCCGGTCCTGTCCAGCGGATCACCCCAGCCAGCGGGTCACCCCGGATTCAACAGGCCCGGTCCTATCCAGCAGATTACCCCAGCCAGCGGTTCACCCCGGATTCAACAAGCCCGGTCCTATCCAGCAGGTCACCCCAGCCAGCGGGTCACCCCGGATTCAGCAGGCCCGGTCCTGTTCAGCAGCGGCTCTGCCCGATCAGGCTTCAACGAGTCAGGACCGGTCAAACCTGGATCCTCCTTGGGCACCCACTGCCGCTCCAGAACCCGGCACAAACGGTGAGGATCAGAACCCGGCACCTCATCACTCCCGGCCAAGTCAAAATCTCCAGTACGGACTTGGGGGACTACTACTGGGGGCACATCAGTAGCACTCGAGCGGAGGGGCGGGACTCGGCATTCGAACGCCCTGTAAGAGCCCAATCTCACTTAGGGACTTGGGGGACTGGTAGTAGTAGGGGTGACTCAGTCACCACCTACGCTTGGCGGCACATGATGATTAACTCCCCAAGTAAGATTGCACTCTTACTCGGGAACTTGGGGGACTTGTTGACAGTACATATAGTACACCGCCAAGCACATCCGACGACCTCGTGGACCGTGCAACCGGCATCCTAGGTCCTACTTCCGGCATCCAGCGGGTAGACCAGCACCCCGACCTCATCTCCATGGTTCCACCTCACCGGTGCCACACCCGGAGGGTGTGCCACCGGGCGCCTGAAGTAGCTTCGTGAGTAGGGAAATGTGTAATAGTGTAATAAGCATCCCACATTGGAGAAGTAGTAGAGGAGGGAGCCTTCCTTCCCTATAAATAGAAGGCTTCCCCCTTAGAGTTAAAGATCTTGATCTTGGATCCAAGGCACTCCACCCTTGTAACCCGATGACTTATTGGCCGATTGTAGTACATTCCAAGTGGACGTAGCCGTGCCCTCCGATGGCACGGTGAACCACTATACTTGCTTGTGTTCATGTTCTATCTTTATTATTGTGTTTCTGCCAGGCCTACGGGTTTTGGCACCAACAGTAGTCATATTACGGATGACTCATTTCACTACACGACAGCAGTCCGTAGTGTAAAATCAGCTCGGCGTTTCGACATCAGCGTGCTTGCAATCTTTACTTTTCCTTGCATTTCATATGTAATTTTTACATCTTTTCATTTTATTTCATTGATGCATCTTTACATCGTATTGTTGTGATTTTTATTTTCAACAAAGGGTTGACATCTTCGATTAAAAAAAAATTATTTCATCTGACATCAATATTTCTGCCAATTGATGTTTTCATCTGGCAATTCTTTGTTGAAGCTGACTTTTCTTATTAATAACCATTTCTTGTTTGTCCTTTTTTACTTTAGAGATTGTGTGGTTAAATCAATAACTCTAAACTTGCAAGTGAATATAAGTTTGTAACATCTTAACATCACAATTTAAAGAGTTCCCAAGAATTGCAGCATTACCATTTAAGATATGGACACACCACCATTGTATATTTGGGGGCTTTTGAGAGTAGTTTTCCTCGACACATTCTCCATAAAGTAAACGATGATGCAAATAGATATGCAAATATTCTAATTAGGTCATCGTTTTTAAATGAGTTTTGGATTGGATGAACTATAAAAGTTGAGAAGTAAACAAAGTCAATGTATAATTTTAGTACAAGTGACATGCACTTTAACCAAACTATAGAATTGAGAAGTAAACAGAGTATGCAAAATTTCAATGCAACAATACTAAGGTTTGAAATAATTAAAAAAAAAAAAAAATCTCATGCTTACATTCTTCATCAATCACTACAACAATAACGACAATTTTTTTAGATATGTGGTATTTGTTTTTAGGATTGCAACATCTCTAAAGGCCACATATGGTATGTGATCATAGTGTTGTTATTGCTCGTTATTGTTGTAGTGAATCATCGTTTATATATCCGTCATTAAACATGTAAAAGTAGTAAAAGTAAGAATGAACTTTTAGCCGTATTACTCATACAAGAGCCTTAATCAAGTTTGAAACTAAGTGTATATATATACACGAAGATATAATACATACATCAATTGAGTATAAACCCAAAACCCTAGGAAGGATGAGAAGGCGGATGCATTTCCGGAGGAGATCGGATCTGGCAAAGAGGATTTTAATTCTTAACTTGAGCTCTGGCAAGATTCTCATTCGACTCAAAGGAACCACACATTTCGGCTTTACACACAGCGCGCGGCGGAGTTTGCCTAAGAGCCGATTCTAGGCTTAGCACTACCTTAACTGAAGCAGTTGGTGTTTTGAATATTTAACACGAACTTATATTGCGATATGATTTGCTAACATTAAAACCGATTTATGGCAACTTCAACATAAACATCTATTGCACTCGATCTTGTGGGAAGTGTAACATCGTGGTTGGAATCGTACCACTTTTTAAACCACATTCATGTATCATCTGTTCGTGATACGATGTTGAAAGCTTTCAACTATCTATGTGTTTACATACGCATGAACAACAAGCGGTTATTTCACTAAATAGGAGATCCTTATTTGTACTGTATGCATGGCCTTACCCGGTTTGAGAGGATAGAGAGATGAAGCAGTTGCTTGACACTGTTTGGCCTAAGTTAGATGTGTCATTAGATGATATTGTAGCATGACATTTTGTAGCAAAGAGATCAGACGTCCATATTCACCAGATCTTATATATTCTCTGACTAGACACGAGCAATTAATGCATACACCCGAGCCGCCCGGTTAGCAGGCCGAGGTTATAAGAGGATGAGTTTGTTGATTGTGGTCTCGTTGTACGATTCGGAAGAGTTGGCTACCCCGTGTACATTGGACCAAGCTCGTTCAACTTCTTGTAACACATGTCGCGTATGCCTCTACAGTCTACCACATGACATGATATACCAAGAACCGCCTCACATACGACACCTAATTTAGATGTGCTACTTTTTGGTATTTGTGAACACTTGTAAGTTGGTTACATTTTTGATACTTGAGGGAGTTAAAGTAGTAGTCTTTATAGATTGTCAGGAACTTCTGAATTTTATAATCCTTGTTCTTAAAAAAAAAGTAAAAAAAAAAAAAAAGAAGACTAAATTATAGTTCATCAGTGTAAATCATATGCAAAACTTTAAGAGCTTTATTTTTTCAAAGAAACTAACTTTGAGAGAGTGAAGCTTTATTGGCGAATGTTTTACGCTCGTTATAACAAAGAAAGCAAAGAAGCTCCTAAACAAATCAGAGAAAGCTAGAGTGAAAACCAAACCAGTACTGCGCGCTCCGATACAAAAGAGCGCAAAACACTTACATTGTAAATGAGGATCCTATATTGGAATGCCCGTGGCATTGGGAACGATGACACTCAACGGGCTTTGGCTAGTATGGTACGTTCTCACATAGCCTTGATTTTATGCATTTCAGAACCTTTCATTTTATTTAATTATGTCCCTACCTGTTTCTGGAGATGTTTGTGATCTAGCCGCCGAAGCGACTCAAGCAATCAAAAACCCTGCAATCGTTAGTAGTATAGAATAAGTAGGGATCGTTCTAGCCGGGGATTAAGGGTACCTGAAACATGAGAATGTTAACATAAATATTCACAAACATATATGCACACAATTGTCACACTTATATACATATATACATATTCACACACGAAATTATGGGGGATAAAAGGCTTGGCAGCAAAGCTGCCTCTAAATTCCTAGACATGAAAATAAACATAAACTACTATATACAAGTGATCATCATCTCTCACAAAACATTTAACACAAAAGACTCTTTAACATATAAACTCACATGCAAGAAAGTAAGGAACAAGTACCAACATGCTTAAGTTCAAAATTAGTTCCAACTACAACTTAGTTGTAAGACATCTCAAGTTTTAAGACCGAACTTTTGGTTATGGGCCCTAAAGTTATGTTAATCCTTTTGAGACTTAACAATTGTGCGCAATGGTCTAAATTGGAGACATGCAAAACAAGTAAGGTTGTCAATCATCTTATTTTAAACATGCAAGTATCTAAAGTATTAAACCCTAAGTGAGCAACACAAATCAGAGCGACCTTTTGAGTATGGCAACGTTCGTAATTACTCTAGCTGATTAAACCTAGCACCTAGATCAATGTTCAAGACAACACTAAGTACCGATTTTCATGCCCAATCCTTAGATACTAACCAATTTCGAACCTAAAACATGCATCTATACCACTGCCCTAATTATCTAACACATGAATTTACAAGTTACATATTACAAATTAGCATGCAAAATTCATTGTTCTTGTTGAAACCTAAACATAAATCTAAGCATCGATTCAAACAAGTCTTTAACATACAATTTATAAAACCAAAATTGATTCATACATAGACATATAAACCAACACCAAACATACATGAGTGTTTCATAGACAAAACTAAACATAACTAAACAAAAATTACTAAACTGAAAGAGGAGAGTGGATCACACTTTGAGACACCTTGAGAGCTTCACGTCGTGTGGATCCGGCGAAGTATGGAGGCTGGGGTGAGGCTGCACGGCAGTGAGTCACGTCGGCAGTAGGTTATGGAGGTAGAAAATCCAAGGTTCAGCAAAGCAGAAACTTGGTTGAGGTGAGGTGAATGTGGTTTTCGGTTAAGGTTTTTGTCTAGGATCTTTGGGGAATTTTGGTAGAGTTTAGGCCTTGTGTTTATGCTTGAGATGAGATGGATTTTAGAATGAAAAAGTGAGGGTATATATATAGGAGGCTGCCGGCAAAACCCTAGATGCAAAAGGGATTCACAAAACCTATTAGAATAAGGTTTTGAAACCTTCCTTTAATGGTTCAATTAGGTTTTCCTTTTCTGAAATTTTCTTCAAGGCTTGGGCTTCACATCTTCATGGACTTCTTGTATGATCTTGGACTTCATTTGATATGTCTTGGTCCATCGAAAATACCCCAATTGCCGGCAGCAACACTTTGGCATGAATCTGTCCCAATCGGCAGCTTCTCCTAGTTTGACTAGGAGAACTTCTTTCTTCATATTTTTCTTCAATGCCATGGCCTAGTGTCTTCCTCTTCCCTTCATAAAGCTTGAACCATCTTCATAAATGCATTTGTGCACCATTTGGTCCATTAAAAACAGAAAACACAAAAAGGGGCAGTAGGTTCCTGGAATCGGCAGATTTGACCTTGTTGCAGTAATTCCGGCATATCTCCACCCGTGGAGCTCCGATTGATGCGATTCCAAGTCTCAGATAAACTAGACACATATAGCCATCTCCCCATAAAACAGTTCGATCAAAATCCTTATGAGTCGACGGGAATGATTTTTCGAAGTTGGATCAAAGTCCCAGGAAAATCCTGGAAGCCCCTGGATTGAAATGCTCGGACTGCCGTTTTGCAGCCAACTTTTGGGTGACTTCCCGAACTCCGATTGATCTGAAATTTTAACACAACATTCCTTAGAATATGAATATTAAGCACGCCAAATTTCATAGAATTCGGACAAGGATAGATCGCACTTTTGCTCATCTCAAAATCACGAAAAAGACATATTTTGCATTATTTTCCAGATTTCTCAAACTTAGTCATTTTTCGGATTCTAACGCAAAATTGATAAAACTCTACCAAATCGACACTAAACTAAATTATGACTTTATCTTAGAAAAATAAGGGTTAAACAGAGCATAAACGAGGGCAAAAGCATATAATATCGTCGCACATTGTGCTCCTATCAGTTTGAGTCTCCAGCTCATTGGAAGTAATAATAGGGGTTCACAAGACTCCAATATGTGGATATTATGTCACGAAGCTCTCCAGGTTCAAGCTATTTCGATATCAGACCAGCATATATCAATCTCTTGTTCCTATGAGGGGACATCCTTCCTGTTGACCTCAGTGTATGCCAAAACTACAGTGGCTGGTAGGCATGATTTAAATTGCATTTATTCTCAGCACGGGTTTGACCCCTGTTGGTGCTTGAAGACTTCAATTGCATTGCTGGTGCTCATGAAAAGAGCGGGGGAGCGCTTCCAAGCAACATTTCTTGCCTAAGATTTCAATCAAATGTGCACTTTATGCGAGCTTTTGGACATCCCCACAAAAAACTTGCCTACACTTAGACAAATGGTCATACTGATGTTCGACTTGATCGCGCTCTTGGAAACATGCTACACTTAGACAAATGGTCATACTGATGTTCGACTTGATCGTGCTCTTGGAAACATGGAATGCATGAATTCTTGGCGTTCAATGGATTCTTGTACTATCACCAAAGCGACCTCAGACCACTGCCCAATTTTGGTGTCTTGCTCTAAGATGTATGTTGCATTGCGACCTCAATTCAGGTTTCAAAACTTGTGGCTGCAAATTCCAGGTTTTCTTGGCATTAGTTCATGACTTTTGGAATTCCCTGCACTTTTATGGCTACCCACAATTTGTCCTTGCATCTAAACTTTGGGCACTAAAAGGCATGCTTCGATCTTGGAGTAATGAACAAGTGAGTGATGTTCATGTCCAAGTGGCAGACTCCAAAGCAGCTCTTGATGCGGCTCAAGCAAAGATTTTCTGTCATGGTTCATCTGAAAGCAGGTTGGCTGTTGAAAGCGATGCGCACAATAGATATTTATTAGCCATTTCTCTCCAATCCACTTTCTTGAGGGACAAGTCTAGAATCATATGGTTGAAAGATGGAGACAGAAACACTTCTTTCCTCCATAACATGGTCAAGATTCGGCGCCTAAACAACTCAATTACTTCATTGGTGACCACTGACAGAGTGCTCACAGACCATACTGATATTGCTGCTCATGCAGTGCAGCACTCTAAAAACTATTTTACTAATGATCATAAAGTTTCAACCACACTTAATCACGTAAGCAAATTCCAGGGTTTCACGATACGGTTTTTTTGCTACTTGGTTTGATGCTGGTACTGATTTTATACGTCAACTGTTGTGGACTCCCCTCCCTCCTGTCCGTAAAATTATGTTGTTGGGTTCGAGTTTTTGCAGGCCTTTCAATTGATGCTTATATTTTCACTTCGATCAAGAGTTCAAGACGATCAGACTCAACCTTTGTCTCATGCTCATTCTCCTTCTCTTGCTTTTCTAACCAAAAATCTAATCATGAGGGTGGTTGTCACTTGCGCCTGAAAATTTATGAGAAGATATGCTCATCAACTATACATTCATTACTAGAAAGCATTAGTAGTATGAATGCCAAGATATGCGGCCCTGAAAGCATTAGTAGTATGAATGCCTAGATATGCGGCCCTGTTGGGTGTTCAATGTTACACCCGAGTCACGCTGTTTGTGGGTTTTAAGCAACTGACGTCAAATATAATGCTTTTTACCGTTGAAGTTAATTTGAAGTAGCTCTAAAAACATTCAAGATAAGGGTTTTAGTGGTCTGAAAATCTAATTTTTTTAAATATTTTTTTATAGAAATCTTTAATAAAAGATATCTTTATTTCTGAGAAAGGATGTGAATAGCTTTTAGTTGTCAAAGATAATAAACACTTTGGCAAATAAAAATGTATCTAAAACCCTAATTCTCTCTCTGTGGGGAAGCAAAAAAGGGCGGCTCACTTTCAACAAATCTCTTCTTGTCAGACGGCGCTCGCGGCAGGCCTCCGGCCTCGCCTTCTTGGGTTTAGTGTCGGGCGAGGATGTCAACTCTAGGGTTCCAAAGGCTCTGCCGGGTGGGGTTTCTTCCATGAAGTTTTCATATTTGATTTAGCAAGGATAGGGTACGATGGTGGGCGTGTGGATGAAGCCGACAATCTTTCCTTTGATTTGGTTCTTGCTGCTCGGCTTGATATCATCTTTCCGGCACAAGTAATGCAGTTCGAAGTCATCAGTGGTAGTCAGATAGTTCGTATGGCGGCAGATGCAAAGTTTGGTGGTCTGGCCCAAATTAGTGACGGGCCTCATGGATTGGGACTCCGAAAACTACTTTGGACATGTTATTTTAGGCTAGGGTTTTTCGCTTTTAGTCCAAATCTATGTTTTTTAGTTTTTCTAATTACAAATAATGTCCTTGTATTAGGATCCTAAACACTTTATGTGCGGTCATCGAGTCTTGTCCTCGGCCTATCTACTATGTAGTAGAAAATATTTTATAGGCTTTTATGAGCGTGGAACCATCAAATGATTGGACCTGATTTATGTATCGTTTGTGCTACTACCACAAATTCTTTATCTACTCCATGTCGGTTGAGGGAGGATATGTAATGACCATTTCTGGCTTGAGATATCAATATATTGATTGTGCCTTATTCAAAAAAAAAAAAAAAACTAATAAAAACTTCTTTTTTTTAGTTGTCCTAGAAAAGTTAATGTCTCGTTGTGCTTTAGTAAAACCATTTTTTTTCTCACAATGTATAATATAGATTATACACAAAAACAAGAATCAAAGGTGACTTGGTTTTGGAATATTACACAAGTCTGTTATGTCCAGATTTCGGACCCAATCATTCTGGTTGGTTATGAAATAAGCCTATTGTACAAAGACAAGATTAAAACATAAAGCTAAAAGTAGAATTCTCCTTCTCCTGGTCCAAAATTTAAATCCTACCTCTTATGAGTCTCATCTGCACACATTTGTAATGGAAAAGTAAAATTCAAACTACTACAATATAATAAAAGTAAATAATTGAATTTTCAGTTATTTTTCATACGAAACAAATATATTAAATAGAAAAACCTCTAGAGCATTTATATTGTACAATGCCAAACAGAATAACACTAGTAGCTACACTTAATACATAATCAAACCAACTAGCTCCGTGATTTAATATGACTAGAATTGGCTACAACATCAGTGATAAAATTTGCATCCATGTAGATATATTTAAAAAAATTGAATCAAATCTAGTGGCAAGTAAACTCTACAATACAAGGTAAATTTCAGTTACCGGGCGAATGACAATTCTGCCCCTGAGACCACAGACTTGGCAAAGTGGCATTCGTCACTCCCACTAGAACTCAAATGGGTGCGCTACAGCAGATCCCGCATGCCAGCTAAGCAGTAGACGGATGACGTCGCGACGATAATTGACGGAGAACAGGAAAGAGGAGAGAGAGAGTAGACCAGAAATTAGTATTTAAAATAACTGAGAGTAAAAAAAAAAAAAAAGAAAGTCCCCACCTTTATTTAAACAAGAAGTCGATCTCTCCTCTGCGACTTTCAGATTCCATTTTGTTCTCAGCTCAAAGCTCTCTCTGCAAAGACCCTCCTTTGGGTTTTGGCTTTGCTCTGTTTGTTTTTCTAACCAGGTAAAGCTTTGTTCCCACGATCGTTGAACTCATGTCTGTTTTAGTTTCTGATCCATGTTTTGAAACCGGGTTGTTCTTTAGAGCATGAATATAATATAATGTTTTTTTGTTTTGTTGGGTGTGAGTTATTGGCTCTGGTTTTGGGTTTTGATGAAGTCGGTTTGGGTTGAGGAGGGTGAGATTGGAGAGGTGTTTGAGTTGAAAATTGTTTGAATAAGGAGTTGAACTTTTGGGATAATGATTGCTGTTTGGTTTTGTTGTTTTTAGAGTTTAGATTCGAATTTGTGAAATGAGGGTTAGAGATTTCTGATTCTGATATGTTAGACCCTATGAATCTGTGAGTAATTACATTAGGGTCGTTTGATTGCATAAAGTCTAAGCAGTTGGTCTCGTTTTTTAATGAGTTTTTGGTCTGTTGTAGCTGTTAAAGTTTGCTGGCTGTCAGGTTTTAACTCTGAGGCCATTCTCAGTTAATTGATTGTAGTAGGACTTTCTTAGTGCATATGTGTGAGTTAGGTTTTCTGAGTCTTTAATACTCTCAATTATGCGTGCCATTATCTTTTGGTTTCTGTTAAGTTCATGTGTAAATGTGTGCTTATGGACAAGCTTACATATTATTGCTAAGTGAAAATTGAAGTAGTGAAGCTTAATAAGTTAATATAATTGTTCCTTAGCCTGTAGTCAATAAAGCAACAATCTTAGATTAACCAATTTGCACTTTTATTTTTTGTTTAGTATCTCTCTCTCTCTCTTCGTTTAACCAATGGTGAAGCTAGTGTTTTGCACTTTTTTTGTTTGTATAGTAAGCAGAGGTTTCATTTTTTTTTAATAAATATTATATATATGTGTGTGTGTGTGTGTGTGTTAAGTGTATGTGTCGTAATGAGATATATGATGCTCTACTCCATGCATCAAAACTAGCTGTTAAAATGACAGAAGTTCAAAATCTACAAGTTAAAATAATATTTATCCTAGGAATTGCTCGACTTTGATGGTTTAAAGCATGTTATGTTGCTTCTTATCGTATTAACTTGCAAGATCTCGAATATGTAACTATTTTTAAGCGATTTGCTGCTGTATTGTAGGAAAAATGATTAAGCTATTTAAAGTGAAGGAAAAGCAGAGGGAGCTTGCTGAAAATGCCAATGGAAAGACACCGGTTAAGAAGCAAAGTGCAGGAGAATTACGGCTTCACAGAGGTATGCCATGTCAAGGTTTGACATCTGTAATTGTGTAGATGTTCTTTTTCCAAGGTATCTGATAAGAGGTGCCTCACTGTTCAAATATAAGCAAGCAGCACATGATAAACATTGGATATTACAACTTTGTATCATTGTCTATCAAGTTTTCAAATTTTGACAACTTGCAGTTATGCATGAAGTTTACAAGTTTTATAAATGCCTATCTCATTTTTATTTACCTTTTAATTTTCTGGGATGCTAAAAGGTGCTAAAGGTTGTGAGGGGCGAATGGCACCTCATAATGGTCTTTTATATTGGTAGTCATTTCACAAAGACTGACCTCCAGTCATGTTGCTTTTCCGAGATGAGTTTAAATGTAAAACGTGGCAAAAAAGATAAAGACAATGAAACCGATGTAGGCTTGTAATGGCATGTGATATTGGCAGTTATGTCAAAAGAGACCATTACAAGCCTTGGGATATTATTTTATAAGATTTATCATGTTTAGAGGGGGATATTTTGCATTTCCCAGATGAATTTAGATGATCGTATAGAGGGGGAGAAAAAGAAAAAGATAATCATGGTGATATAGGCTTGTGTTCTTAATCTTATATTTGGGTTTCCCTTGCAGATATTAGTGAGCTGAACCTACAGAAAACATGTACCATTGCATTCCCCAATGGCAAGGACGATTTAATGAACTTTGAGGTTACCGTCCGGCCTGATGAAGGATACTATCTGTAAGTGATAACGTGCAAGGTTTCATCCGGTCTCAGTCAGTTTAATTCCATATTGTTTTTTGGGAATTGCATCTTCATTGTTGTTTTCAGTAACAATATTTTTAACATGACAAGTTCAACTTATTTAATTCAAAGTACGGAATTGAGTTAGAAAAGTCTAATGATTTGAAATTGAGGACTGCCATCTCTAGGGATCTAATAATAGAACTTTGAAATATTTGGATGACTCTGATACTCCCAAGGGCAACAGATTAAGGGTTTAGGCATTTTGAATCATGAAGTTCAAAACCTTCTCATCGTTTGATCTATTCGTTCCTTTTATATCACTTGCTATTATATTTGTGGTGGAGACTGCGTGTTCGAGTTTTGTTATAGGATTTTTTTTTACTTTACTATACTTTACTGCCTAACTCTGTGTTTTCGCAGAGGCGGTACATTTATGTTCACATTTCAAGTTTCTCCCATGTACCCTCATGAGGCGCCGAAGGTCAAGTGCAAGACAAAGGTATACTATCCTGTCTTGTTCTCCACACACATTCTTGTCTAGAATCTGGATAATGTTGCTCCCATGTTAAAATGTTGTCTCAAGGGTATTTTCTACTTGCAGGTCTATCATCCGAATATTGACTTGGAAGGAAACGTCTGCCTCAACATTCTAAGAGAAGACTGGAAACCTGTTTTGAATATCAACACTATAATATACGGACTCTTTCATCTCTTTACGGTATTGACTGTTCTTTTATAAGTTTGTTCTAAACAACTCAGTTAGTTTCTTAAATCTAATCTTGTTTTTGTGAATGCAGCAACCAAATTATGAAGATCCCCTTAATCATGATGCAGCTGCTGTTCTAAGGGATAACCCCAAGATGTTTGAGTCCAATGTGAGAAGAGCTATGTCTGGTGGGTATGTGGGGCAGACCTTATTCCCCCGGTGCATGTAGAAGCTGCTTTTGTTTATACACCAGATTCATCCTTAAAGGTATGTGGGGATTATACATTTGGTTGTCAAAGCTTCTCTCTCTCTTCTGGTGTACTGGAACATAAATTTCTCAAATCAGGCAAGGATAAAGTGCGCATATGAAACCGGGTGGTGTATCTTTGTGAAATGTTTAAGATATTGGCTGGAAACATGGTATAATCTCATAAGTTTGATGTGGATCATTGGAGAATTCTAGAATGGAGGCTTCAATTGTGTATTTATTTCCTAAATTAAAATGGGAAAGAACATGCTTTTTCGTACTTTATTATCCAATTTGTATCCAGTTGCAACTTAAAATATTTATTCCAAAATGCTAGATATTAATCTTATCTTCTACTGAGTTTATTTTGTTACGTTTTACTGCATACCCACACATTATATGGCCGTTGAATCATAAAATTAATAAATCTTGTTCCATAATGTAAATATAATACCTATACTAGTCTAGGACACTTTCTTTTCCCAGGTCGAGCTAGCAACTCGAGTTCTTAAATGAATCAGTGATCACTTTGAACTGTGCCAACATGTTTCACAATTCTGCTATTGATCACTTATAAGATCTGCATTCAGCTTAAAAAGCATCAAGGAAGCAGTCTGGATTTGTCACCTCGCAATCGTTGGACAATGAGATGGTATTTCTGCTTTCCTAAACTTACAAAAAAAAAAAAAATCATTGGGGTTAAACCCTTATTGTTTACTGTCGTTTGATCTACCTTTGATTTAATGCCCTATAATTTTGATCTTTCTGAGATGTGCTTGAAAACTCAGTTTCCCCATGCAGCTCCATTTTCTCTAATTTTCCTGCTCTTTTAAAGTGTTTTTGATGAATATTGCCATGTTCATTAAATTCTTCAATAAGTCTCCGAGTATTCATTTCAACTTTCTCTTGAACCGTTTAACTCTTTATCCAATTAAAGAATAAAGATTCAAGTATTCCACATTTATGCATCGGGACTATTGAGCTGACGGATAGGTTTCCACAACTTGCTGCACACAAATCGGCAGTGTGTAAACCAAAGCTTGGAAATGCAAGACTACTATGAGCCTATGATGAAGAGAGTTTATATCAGCAGGACCATGGTTATTAGAAATTTAGCAGTACATGGAAATGCAACGTTGCAGTCCCAAATGACCAACTTTGGAACATGGAAGCCTGGCAAATATGGGAATCAAGAAATATCTGGATCTTTAGGAACATCAGAAAGAGTCCTGTCAAGGTTCTCAATGCTGCTGCTAGCCTGCTAATTCACCTTCCATCATAGTACTCAAACCTATTACAGTAGTTGATGTCTTTTCCACCATCCCTGTTAGCCAAGCTGAAATTCAGAATTTTGTAGTCGAATTTTGTAGACAGGAAGCTGCCTATAAAATTCGACTACTTTGAAATGAGTGTGGAAGTCTCTCTACTCTTGTTAGGCTTTTGCAGTGCATCAACATCATCTTTAAGATAGATCAACTTGAAGAGATGGTCATTAATCTTGATTGAGTCCAGCACATCACTAGGAATTGAGTTTAGCACATCACTAGGAAACTGTCAATAATCAGGTTCCATAGTGTCTGAGCCATAGTGATATATTGAGAGTGGCATGGGCTTGTTAATCTGGAAGTTCAGGAGAAGGAAAAGCACTAATGAAATGGAGCATGAGCTTAATGGAACAAAAGAATGATCAAAGATGAGGATTATGTCACCCCCTTCGGAGATCAGGTGAGACCAAATACCAGCTATGAGGACATCCAAGTTCTCAACATAGCTTGGATGCCTGATTGGTGTGGTTCGGAAGCATCTCTATTACAATCGCTTGTTAGGATTGATATAATGTTCAGTCCCATACCTCGGCACACTGAACCAGTTCTAATGGCTTTAGCACAGTGAAGGCTGTGAAGCATTGCTCTAGAATTGGCTAGAAGTTTACCGGTTCTGTATGAAGCCATCATTTTATGTCATCTCTATCAGTCGAAAGTACTCCTAGCATTTCCTTTCAGAAGGTGTTCCGACTGTCGAAATACCGAGTCCTTATGGAGTTTACTCATGTTCTCATGTTGCTCAGACGTCCCAACTTAGATATATGAACTTTTTCACTTAGGTAAGGTAATAAAAAAATAAATAAATAAATAAATTCCCTCACACACAGCCACATAGTCCATCTCTTTTTCTATGGTCCCTAGCTTTTTTCCAGATATAACCTAGGTATAAGAAGTTAAGAACACCATGGTGGTTGATAGATGACTTACAATCAGCAATGTCCATAAAGGTGCTATCCAAGCATGAAGCAAGTTTATGAATTAAATTCAGTCCATCGTCCAATTCCATACCCAGAAAATTAACTTCATCACTCCAAAATCACTTCAAGCTGGCATATCTGCTCCTCACTTGCTCATCTTGAGAAATGTATTTTTATGGCTCAGCCGGAGAAGACTGTTTAGGAAGTTTTGTAAATGGCCTATATTCTAGTGTGTACAACCACTAGTTTAGCTTCGCATTCAAATGGAAATGGGACTATATTGATCCAGTGTCCTCCTTCAAGATGACAGGCGAAAACCTTGCTGTCCATTCTGGGGCCTTTGTGATATCTTCTGCATGGCAAATGCTCCTTATGCTCGACTTCGTTAGCAATGTAGTTTGAGGTCTCCAAAGAGTCATTCCTCAGCGACTTCCTTATCACACAAGGATCTCCGTATATACATTTCACACAAGCGCGACTGTGCCTGTAGCTCTTCCAAAGCATTCACATTTTGCAGATATATGACCAACAAAATCCTTGACATTTTGGCAGACAGGTATTCTGATAAGGAAGTGCATTATCAAATCCTTCCAATATTTTATTGAACTAATAAGGCTATCTACCTATTAGTCATAGAAAAGAAAATAAGAAAAATACTATAGCAAAAATTTCAGTAATCAATTTTAGCAAACATTGGATTGGATAATCTGCACTTGTAAGAGATATGGAAAAGTGGCTGATTAGATTTAACATAGACTGGAGACATATCTCCAGCTCTCACTAATCACAATTCACAAACACCTATAGGCATTACCTCTAGGCTCACTAATTTCGTCTCTAGTAATTATTGGCAACACAACAGACTGTTTTGGATGATATCCGGTACCTGAAAATCAATACTGTGAAAAGTGACAGTTCTCTTTTCATCACTCATCTAATCTATCATGAGTGGTTGGTCAAGCGTTCCATATAATTCTGCTTCAACTATGGAGAAAAGGCTAAGAGCTCACAAATCAGTAGTAGTAACAACAATAAGCCAGAAGCCAGCACTCCAACTAGATGTTTTCATTTGACATCATTAACAGTTGTATCACGTATAACAATCATAACCATGACATTTGATTATATAATCCAAGTAGTCATATAGAGAGGCAACTGTGTGTGTAGAAATTGACACAATTCACAACTGTATTGACGACCATAATGTTTCAATCAAACTGAAAACACCAATATGAACAGTTTGACTGAGCAATCGTCAAAAGTTCAAAACCAATGATGATCATGTGACACTTGTTTACAATTTAATCAGGAAAATAATGGCTCTCAACTATCTAAAAGCTATCGACACCTATTGCACTTTTGCCCGGAAAATCTATTAACATATGACATCTGAAGAACATCACAAAACAGAACAGAAAACGTAAACAAGATTGTATGGATGTGCAAAAAAATGCATTTGTCAAGAGTCATCCAGTCCATTACCTGGGACATGAAAACCTGGTGGCTAGGCGAGCTTCTTGACAATAGTAGCCATGTATTTTCCGTGATGCTCTGCGAGAGCGAGCTCAGTCTCAGTTGGTTTCCTTGTGCCATCTCCAGAAAGAACTCCAGAACCATATGGAGACCCTCCTCTAACAGAGTCCATTTCGAACATTCCAGCACCAAAGGTGTAGCCAATTGGAACATATATCATTCCGTGGTGAGCTAACTGAGTAATAGCTGTCCAACTGCAGCAAATATACATTAACATAGTTTTGATGAGGATGTGACCAATCAGATAAGATATTATTCAGTATTTTAATAGCTACAGGACATTAAAATTATGGACACGACAACACTAGCAGTCAAGCAGTCAGAAATCAAGTTATAAACACAGGAAAATTAGTCTGCTATTAGATCCATGAACTTATATCGGAACATACTAATTAACTAACTAATAGCATTGGCAAGCCAACAGTCCATACCAGCAACACAAACTTGAAACTACATTGCCTACAGGGTACAGAAGCTCATTTTAGTAGATGAGGTTAATCACTGACCAACTGTATGAATCAAGATGGAAACCAACTAAGCGGCCACTGGTGCTTCCAATAGGTTCTTAAAACTAAATCTTAATATTAATCAAATAGGAAATGGAAGTATTCCAAATATTCCAAGATACAATAAATAGTCGAAATATTATTGGGTGATTTGCTTGTAGTAAACCAATGGCTACAATTCATAATTTTCAGTATATGCATCTTTGGTAACTACTGATACCATCTCCAACTATTTTCAGGTAAATTAGTTCTTTACATAAAAATCAGGTTATTTAAGCTTCTTACAAAAGTACAAGGCAACTAGGCAAGTTGTTGCTTCCACACTCTTAAGGAGTGTTTCAGAAAGGGGTTGAAAGTTGAACCTAACTTCAGTTCCCATCCTTTGTGCCATTGGATAAATTATGCATGCAGGTCTTGACAGTTCAAACCAAATCCCGTCTACTAATTTGGAATCATGCATAGGCACTTCAGAAGACCAATTGCCATGCCAAAAAATAAAGAATGCACATTTCATGTTCTTGGAACCACATTGTTCAAAACTAGAAAGCACAATTGACAATTTATACAAGCAATTTGATGAAACATGGAATCCAAACTCCAATCGATCGAATGCTCTTACATATAACTCTTTTTCTTAAATTTGAAAATGCAATTCAGAAACCTTCTCCCTTACACACCAACTTCTAATTCATGTTTTAGTGCTTATAATTAGTTAACTACATATACCAAATGCACCAACATTCCATAAACTCGAACAAAATTACCAACAATAGCATGAATGTAAAAGGAAAATTAACTCTTGAACAAAAATATAAATTCGAATTCAAAAACCAAGTGAGCCTTACTTACACAGTAGTCTCCTGTCCACCACCCTGTGTGCCAGTACTAACAAAAAACCCAGCAGGCACCCCTGCAAGCTTCTGCTCCCTCCACAGCTCCCCTGTGGAGTCGAAAAACGCCTTCATCTGAGCAGCCATTGATCCATACCGTGTCGGAAACCCAAACAACACCCCATCAGCCTCCACCAGTCTCTCAGGCTCTAACACAGGCACCCCATTCTCACCATCATCCTTCTTGTTGGGGACCTTCATCTGCTCCAACACCTCAGACGACAGAGTTTCCGGAACCCGGTACAAAACCCCTTCAACACCTTCGGTGGAATCAACACCTTTCTTAATCTCTCTGGCCATCAGCTCCACATGACCATACATTGAGTAGAACACTATGAACACCCTCAGCTTCGTCTTCTTCTTCTTTTGTTGTTCTTGCTCTGCACCAGCCCCATCAGCCTCAACTGGGTTTGTTGGTTGGGTTTGGTTTTGGTCTGAAACATAAATATCGCTTTCTGGGTTGGGAAGATCATCGCCGGAAACGCCAGCCGGTGGCCTATGCTTGCTGGGCACACAACCCATGAAAGTTTACAAAGTGGGTTTGAAAGTCAGAAAAGAAGACATGGAGTTGAGATGGTTTAGAGTAGTGGGAAACGAGCCTGGGACTACGTTTGACTTGAAACACAGACAGAGCTGTCTTTGGACAGACTGGAGTTTAGTGGACAATAGGCTCTCTGAGATGGCCAACAAGGTAGGAACTTTGCTGGCATTTTGATTAAGTAATAAAAATTGTAATTAATTATTACCAGAATATCATTATGATAAATTGATAATTCCCTTTTTCTCCTCTCTTTTTCTTTTTCTGAAACAAGCTATATTAATGGACTTCATCGAAAAATCTATATTAATGGACGAAAATTACACTTTTTACTGAATTTGTCAAGAAATAAAAAGGAAAGCATTTACTCCAAAAAAAAAAAAAAAATTCGTGAAGAGATTACAGGTTCAATTCTAATGAAAATTCAAGATCACAATGTTCATTCTCAAAAAAAAAAAAAAAAAAAAAATGAAGAAGATCACAATGTTGGGGAGCTAAGCTCTACATGTTTGCTACAACAAAAGCCACAATGGTGCTCTATTGATACAACTCTAAGGCCAAGATGGCAAGATAGATGCAAATAGACTTTGATGCACTCAACTATGCAGCATTAGCTCCTCTGGACCAAAAACCATAGAAAATTTCATGGACTAAGCCCTTGATGAACCAAGGGCAATGATACTACTATTGATGTTGTCAATCAGAAGCTTTGAAACACCTTCAGAAAAGCCAATACTTTCTACAGCCATGTAATTTAGTAGCAAGAAGCCCAGCTCTTGAGCCTAAAGCTTATATAGTTATATAACATAGGGATGACATCAGAAATGCCAATATAATTTGAAGAAGACAGAATAAGGATACCCAGATCAAATAAGGCACACACAACTAGGAAATCCAAATAAGGATACTGAAAAGGTTACAAATGACCAGACTGGATATACTAGGACTGAGAGTAAAAGAAAACAAAACTACATAAGTAGGAAATCCAAACAACTAGCTAAACCAGAAGTAAAAAAAAACTAATAAACCAACACACAAACTAGAATTTATTACTACATGAAGCTTAGAGATGATTAGGTGATCAGGATAGTTCACATAAGAACAGCTTGCCTTGCTTTCAAAATTTTAGAGCTGCATTCCCCGGTCTTCTCCTCCAAAACCTTAATTTTATCCAAAAACTTCTTCAGGTAACACTTGATATTCTTGATTCCGACTTCTACATTTCCGCCATTTGCAATGTTTGTACTCGAAGCAAGGAGAGATTCTATAGAATTTACCACCTTACCAATGAGAATCTTGATTTCTCCCATCTCTTTTATGCTATGTAAAGCTCCTTCCTGCATTGTGTTCATTGCATTATTCTTCAGCACAAACTCATTTTCACATACTTCAAGGCAGGAGCTATTCCAGTCATCTGCCTTTCCCATAAGAAGAGAGAAATTAATCATGCAGGCTGCTTTGATCTTCAAATCTCCAACTACAATAGACGAACCAGATCTTATAGAATTGGCCACCATTACAGCTAGAACAACGTAAACGAGGCACTTAGCCCCAATGAATATATAATTCATGAGCTTCCTCCAACCATGAGTACTACTGTGGTCCTTCACAAGCTTCTCTTTCTCAATGAGACATTTGGATAACATTTCTTCCTGCCTCTCGAGCAAACAACGAGCCCTTTCGACCAACTTTTCACCAGAGTGGTCATTGACATTAGAGGCCATAATGTTATTCAATATATTTGAAATCGTCTTGGCCTCCTCCCTTCCTACGCCATGTTTACTTCCCAAGCTGCTACACTGTTGAATAGCATGTTCAATAAATGAATGGCTCCGACGAGCTGAGTCTAGAAACTTTTCCAGCTCAGTAAAGAAGTCCAGCAGCTCCAAGCTGCTACTCAAGTAATCCTTGACAACAAGCTTATAACTATCGTCCTTGATAGCAATCATCTCACTCTTGAAATCCACAATAGCGCCAGCAGTTTTTTCCCCCAACGATGACATACTTGTGAGCACATTGTCCAAGACATCCAGGGAAAGACCTCCATCCTCCTTAAGTTTGGTAATGAGCTCATTGACACCAGTTTCGAGACTGGCATCATCAAACGAGTACTGCACCTCTGCATCCCTTTCTTGCAGTTTTCCTGATTTGCTGCCATATGTCAACCCTACATGTTGCATTAAAACGTTCTTGCATGCCAACAAAGCACTAGTTAGCAGCATTGGAACTACCATTTGAACTCTAGTTGGATCTGTTTTCCTGAAACATCAAGAGCAGGTTCTAAAGTTAATTCCTGGTCATTTCAAGTGGTCACTGAGTACATGCAGTAGACACTTACCTAGAGATAAAGTACTATAGATAACCATATATAAGCCAGAGTTTTATCAAACTAAGCCTTAGCTTTAAGATTCATGAATGTTTTTTCTCAAATTTCAAATAGATGTTGAAGGTGTCAAAACAAGACTAAGCTGAGAACCAATTTACTAATAGAGGATACAGTTTACTTGTTATATTTTTGTTTACTAGTACATTGTTGAACTGGTTTATCGTCGATATGATCATATAATACATATGTATCTAAAGAAAGAACCCTAAATAAATATCTCATATTTCAGATTTCAATTCCAAAAGCCAATAGG
The DNA here is from genome assembly GCA_963682095.1 of Potentilla sterilis. Classification (NCBI taxonomy): domain Eukaryota; kingdom Viridiplantae; phylum Streptophyta; class Magnoliopsida; order Rosales; family Rosaceae; genus Potentilla; species Potentilla sterilis. The sequence continues at coordinate 44,511,522 of OY821757.1, read as the reverse complement.
TAAGACTATGTACTAAGGGACACTCAGAATGATCAAATAATGCATGGTTCCCAAAATGAATGTTGTAAAGAAGACAATAAGATGCATCTTTGATTTTTTGAACTACCCAGCCATCTCAAAAGCAACTCCACACACAAAAGTTTTCAGCATGTTTGGAACTATTAAAACAGAATAACAGATTGATACCATTGTGGGCACAAATCAACAAAAACAATCACCATAGGCAATACAAGTTTCAGGGGCTAATCAGGCATAATAGAATGAGGTTGTATAAACAGGACTAATTGATGAAGATAAACCCACATACTTGAAACGTAATGGGAAGCAGAAAAGATAAAGGAAGATCATAACAATGTTCATCAAAGATAGAGTGCAATATTACCCACAAACTCGAAAGTAAATCTGAGCCTATAACTTAATTGTTTCTTCCTTGATTAGTGTAAAGAGATCATGATCTTACACCAGGTAATTAAAGAGAACAAGAACTGAAACAAGCTGAGGTTGTAGTTGCCGGCAATGGCAGTGAACAACCCAACAAATGGACTGCGGTGACGGTGAGAGTGTGAAGCACCACTCCAGGGCAACTTATCATATGAGACGTTAACTAGAGAGGAAGTGGAAGCAGGACCGATTTCCCGACAAGGAATAGTTTCTTTTTGTTAGTTAACGCAGGAATACAATTAGTCCAAATTATTTTGATTCTTTTTTGTGTTAATAAAATATATAAATATTTTAATATTTTTTAAAAAATAAACACATGAATATTTCACTTTTAATTATTCTCTCCTCGTCTAAATAAGGATGACATGCAAAACTCGAGAAATTATCCAAATTTTAGGCTTCGGTAAATGAATGTATTTTCCACATTGAAGAAATGAGATAGCTCAGTGGTAAGAGCACAATTACCTAGAAAGTAGGTTATTAAGTTTTACGTTCAAATTACAATAAGAGAGTAAGTCTGAAACTTTTTAAATGCTCTTTCAAGAAAGAAAAAAAAAAGTATACGTCTCTCTATATAAAAATTACAAAACTTGTTGAGAAAGATAAGAGAGAAAGAATTCGAAAAAGGCAAAGAAGGAACAAAGCATGTGGAAAAGAATTTGTGAACTTGCCGAGGAAGGGAATAGAGAAAACAAAAGGTCAAAAACAATCTTGAACTTGCCGAGTAAGGTAACATTATGAACTTCCATGATTTACATGCATACATGGCAACAACTTGAGGATTAAATTAGTGGTATAGCTAGCTTATTATGATAGTCTATCATTTATTTGCACAAATGATATTTCTGAAGTACTTCTGTAAGGACCATGATAACAAAATACTTTATGGAAACTGAGCTTATAGCGGCATGAATATTTACAACCTCACATACTTGAACGATACCGTGTTTTATTTTTTCTTTATACGGAATGAGACATTGTAACTTTAGATATATTGCATTTAGGGTGATTAATGAGACCAACCATACAAATATACAAACTGAGTCTAGCTCCACCTCAACCTTAAGTTTTTTTTTTTTTTTTTTTAAACTCCTACCTTGTTCAAAGCTAAACGCAAGAACCATGTACTATGAGTTGAGATATATTTCTATATAACCAACACAACCCTTGCTCCTTTATATTTCTATATGAGTTGAGATATATTTCTATAGAAATACTCAGACCTTTCTAATTTGGGTAAGGTTGAACAATTATTTCTTTTCCTTTCTATTTTTCTTTTTCTTTTCTTTTTCTCTCCTTCTCTCCCAATCCCTCTCTCGACCTCCACCGACCCCGACGGAAACCTTCCGCCCAAACTCCGCGTCCGGCCGAGTTAGACCACCGCATCGGTCACGTTTGAAAGGCCTCTCATCCCTCTTCAATTTCGTGTTGGTATCTCGACGGAAAATGTCACACCCCCAATCTCGAGACCACTATTATAAGGAAATATGGTACCTGAGTCGAGGCGTGACCTAAAACAAATTAAAATTTTCTCAATTAAATTTGATAGAAATCGAAACATGTGTCTGAATAATACTTTTGTTAGAAAATGACATCATTAATATCATCTCAAAAGTTTATGGTATTTTGAGTTACGGTGAACATGTTCTTATCAGCTCGTCTGTCGACAATCAAGATTATTCAAAGAGGTGCAAGTGAACCAATAACAAAATATGGAATTTTTTACCATTCATTTAATTACCAACTATTCATATGACTCTAATATTCAAAGGATGTGTGAAGATGAAGTGGAAAAATATTATAGTTGATACATCTATACGCTTCGATCTTTCTCGAGCTGAGAAAACGGAACCCTAGGGTTCATGTGCAAAGCGGCAGCTGCAGCGGCTTCTGTTGTTCGCTTGCTTGGGGGTATCTCCGACGTCGTTGTCTTCAGAGTGGGGCGTGTTTTGAGACCTCTCTATTTCTGGAATCCTCCTTGTTAGTGGAGGAGGTGAGCGACGGTGGTGCATCTAACGTGGTCTTTGGGAGTAATGACTCCAATTGGCGATTTCGTGCTCAGGATTGCGACTCAACTTAGTATTAGCGGCATTTTCTCCTAGTCGAGTCCTCAAGCCGGTGGGGGAGACCAGTCCTTGGCGACGGTCGTGTATGGTGGTTCAGACCTCGCTACTCAACTTGAAGCGAGGCTAGGGTTTTTCTAGTGCGGAGACTCAGGCTTCAGTCGCGTTTCCGATTGGTTGATGGCGGAGGGCCGTGTCCGACCGCGGGAGAGGGACCGATGGAGGTGATGTTCGGCCAAGTTTTCTCGGATGTCCGTACGGCTGGTTTGGGAGGGTAGATGGGTTTGGGAAGTGGGCTGATTCTACTGGGTGTCCTTTTTGTATTTGGACACCTTTGAACGCTTTGTTTTAGAATAAGCGCCTTCGTGCGCATTTACATTCACAGTAGTTTAGTGTACATTTGAGGTAGTCTGTCACCTCATCTGTTTGATCATTGTAGTCGTTATGACTTTGTAAAATACTATAATTATAGAGAAAAATAGCAGATTGGAGAGGAGCTGCAGTGTTAGCATGGTTAACAACAACAGAAATCTCAAGAAAAAGGGCCATAAAACCCAACCACTGAGGCGTCAAGGGACATTGACGGAGTAGAAGAACTAACAGCGTACGTAACTTGTACACTAATGGTGTAAGTGCACCTCGGTGCATGGAATCCACTCCCGTTGAAAATATATGTTTTTCGGCCCTGAGACAAAGCACAACAAGCATGAGTTTAGAGCCCCAAATTCAAGGTCCCCAAAATTTATAATAAACGGTGTACAGATATGTGTAAATAACAAAAGATTTTAGATTTTGAGAATGTAAACGCAAGCAAGCTGCAGGCATCAATAAAAGTTTTTCCCAGATAATCAATTATACTTTTTCCCAGAAAAATTTCATGTACTAAGACTTCTATGAACCGAGGGGCAACGATATTTCCATTTATGCTGTCAATCAAAAGCTTGACTTTGAATCGCTTTCAGAAAAGGTAATACGTTCTGTACGTACCCATGTAATTAATTAGTAGTAAGATGTCCAGCTCTTGAGCCTAAAGCTTATATAGTTATCACATCACAAAAAACATTACTTACTATATACTTTGAAGAAGCCAGAATACGAACACCCTGATCGAGTCCCTGATCATATTTCAAGGAAAAAGAAAAAAGAACATACTTACTATATATACTTGATCTTCATGTGTTCAGAAACATTTCATTGAGGGGAACAAAATTGTCACACACTGAAGGAAAAAAAAAAAAAATTCTCACACACTGAAAGGATTAAAAATTAGGTCAGGCAAAAGAACTAGGAAATCCAAAAGACTAGCTAAAACCAGATGTAAGGAGACAAACCAACACACAAACTAGGAAACATCACTACATAAAGCTTAGAGATAATAAGGTGATCTTGATCGTTTACACAAGAAACTTTCATAACTTTAAAGCTGTATACCGGCCTGTTTTCTCCCCCAATACCTTAAATTTTATCCACGAACTTCTTCGGGTAATACTTAATATTCTTGGTTGTGACTTCTACATTCCACCATTTGCAACGTTCGTACTCGAAGCAAAGAGAGATTCAATAGAATTTACCACCTTACCAATGAGAACCTTAATTTCCGCCAGCTTTTTTATGCAATGTAAAGCTCCTTCCTACAATTGTGTTCCTTGCATCATTCTTCAACACAAACTCAGTTCACATACTTCATATGGCGGGAGCTATTTAAGTGATCTGCCTTCGGTATTATAGCAGATAAATTAATCATACAGGCTGCTTTGATTTTCAAGACTCCAACAACATTAGATGAACCAGATCGATCTTATAGAAATGGCCACTATCACAGCTAGAACAACGACAACGATGCATTTAGCCCTAATGCATGAATATATACTTCATCACGAGCTTCGTCCGACGTATCATGAATACTCTTCTGATCCTTTTCAAGCTTCGATCTCTTGCTCAATGAAACATTTGGAACACTGGTCCTTGCCTCTCGAGCATACAACCATGCCAGCTCTTTCGACCAACATTTCACCAGAGTGGTGATTGACAATACACGCCATGATGTTATTGAGTTATTCAAGATATTCGAAATTGTCTTGGGCCTACACCATGTTTATTCCCCAAGCTGCTACACTGTTGAATAGCATGTTCAATATATGCATGGCGCTCCGACGAGCTGAGTCTAGAAACTTTTCAAGCTCTGTAAAGAAGTCCAGCAGCTCCAAGTTGCTGCTTAAGTACTGCTTGACGACAATCTTATACTATCGTTCTTAATGGCAATCATCTTACTCTTTAAATCCAAAGATCGCGCCAGCAGTTTTTATCCAAAACATCCAGGGAAAGGCCTCCATCCTCCATAAGTTTGGTAATGAGCTCTTTGGACATGGGTGTCGATTTCGAGAGTTGCATCATCAAAGGAGTACTGCAACTCTGCATCATTTTCTTGCAGTCCTCCTGATTTACTAGTAGCCTTTTATCAACCCTACATGCATGTTGCAATAAAACGTTCTTGCATGCCTGTAAAGCAATAGTGAGTTGCATTGGAACATTTTTCGTTTTCGTTTCCTTCATTGCAAGAGAACGTTGCTTTCCTGAAATCACTTCAATTGGTCACCGAGTGCATGCAATAGAAGCTTACATAGAAAATAATGTACTATATAATTAATAACTACACTGTCTATACATAGGCCAAGATTTATAGTAAGAGTAACCCAAAACAAAACAAAACAAAAAAAGTACGCACAACTCGTTAGTTGATAGGAATAGTATATATGATGATTTAGAGATATGATAAAGCCTCTAAACCAAGAAGAAAACCTTTTGGAGCTTTGGATGGAATTGTTGAGCAAGTGATAAAAGAGAAGAAAGCTAGCTATACGAGTCTGAGTATGAAGCATTGAAGCACAACTTCATTGGCTCGCTGGCTGCTTATATTGTAATGCATGGGGCTGTTAGTGAAGGTTGACATGCCAACGTCAATGGTTTCACAATTTAAAAGGTACAGGTCGAACTGGCTAAGGAAGAAGAACACAAATGATATTTTTTTAAGTACTTCTATAAGTACCATGGTTAGGTCCAACGGGCAACTGAGCTTACAGCAGCAACAATTTTACTACCTCACATCCTTGAATGAGAAAGTGTTCAGCAGGCTAGTAAATTTAGGTATTTGTTGTATACTTAGCTATTTATATTGAAGTAGTTACCCATTGGCTTCAGGTCAGACTGTATTAGGGGTTAGGTAGCAAGAAATGTTTTCCACATATGTTAGCAAATCCTTCATGACGCAGGCAAGAAAAACACTAGTACAATATACGTTAGTTGAAGCTATCTGACTTTCACACATTGACTCAAATACAACCAGCACAAGCTGCAAACAGGTAATCACGCACGAATTCGGTAGCTTTACGAAGGCATGCAGCAATCTCAAAACAAATTTCCCCTCGAGGGACTCATGAATGATGAAAGCGATTGAGTGAGAATCCCCAGCAGCGCCAGTATTCTTTAACTAAAGAGACGGATGCAGGATGTGTTCTCACCCTTTCTTCAATGAGCCATTTCTAGACCTTTTAAACTCCCACGGTGGTAAGCAGCCTTTATAGTGCGAATGAAGAAACAATGACGACATCGATACTTCCCTTTGAGGCATTGAGATTGATGACAAGCAAGTGAAGGAACTTCTTAGTCTCTTTTTTTCACTTTCAAATTCTTGGAAATTAGGGTCATGTGGAACAGTGGTCGACTTAAGGGCATCTGGGAGTATACAGTTGCACATTGAACCTACAACGAAGTAGAAAATAATCAAAAATGAGAAGAATTTGATCTTAAGAGATCTGGAGTTTCAATTCCAACAAAGGTATCCACATACTTGAGATACTGGGTTCTAGTGGTCACCAGCTTCCTAACAACTCAAGATTTTGCACAGTGACAAACCATGAATCATTGTTGAGTCTCCATTTAATATCTTATGATCAATAGATGCAGTAATCAACTTAAAAGACCAATAAAATTTCAAAGGAGTAGCAGAACTGAGTTACTGCTGTACATGATGCATTCAAAATTCAAGACAGCTTAAAGCTTTACAAAATTATGATAACCTAAAAGGCTAAAACTCTCTTAGCTGTTTTTTCCAAACTCTAAAAAGAAAGTGACTATTGCTGGTGTACACCAATTAGTGAGTAGTAGGTTGTTTCTGTTTCCAAAGATGCATGTTAGATCTAATTGTATTGTTACTTACATTTAACATTGATTCTGATCAAGATTAGTTCTCCCTCACCAGTGTGCACCTACCTCTGCCGTCATGATCTCTTTAACTTTAAATGAACAACTGCAAATTGTATTTACGAGGTCGGTGAAAATCTAATCCAGATGGGTCTGTTAACTCAACTTTAGTAGTTTTGTGTTTTCTACCATGAATTACCAGCTCAATAAACTAACTCTTCTATTATGGCTTACATCATAGATTCATAGGGAATGATGAATAAAAAAAAAAAGAAAAAAAAAGCATACAAAGGCAAATATGTCTGATTAAGTTCAACAATCATACATTATCAAACGACTTTAAGTGGGCAGATTTAGTCAATTTTTTCAAACAACCAATGATATCGGAGATATGAATAATATGATAATCCAATGATAAAGGTATTCTAACCTTCAACTCCAGGTACGTTTCCTGGACTGTAGTCTGCTGCCTTCACATTTGGAACATGCAAAAAAGTGAAGCTGATTTTCCTCTCAAACAAAGAGGCATGATAGATTGCCAACCATCCTTTGGTCCTGATTTCATGCTGAAAGTGAAACCAGGATCAGCAAATAATTATTTTGGACCTGCAGATATGGATAATCATGAATTATAGTGAGGATAATTATAATATCTCTATTTGTATTCATAATAAGTCAAACATCACGGTTGGTGCTGTTGCATATCACACAGGCACACCACTATTTGATATTGAAAAGTATTTCGTTTTATTTTTGTGAGAGAACACAAATGTCTTTCGGTCATCTTCATAAACCTTGTCGCAGAAAAAAAAGTTCCATGATATAGGAGAAAGAATAACTTCCCCCTCCTTGGGGATATAAAGTTCTTTTGTCGATATCTAGCTCACAAATCCAATTTTTTAGTTCTGTTACATAGACGTGTGAATTCTACAACTTTGACAGAGTATACAGTATATGCCTTGAGATAAAGAACTTTCACTACCTCACCAGTTGAGCTTCAAACAGCTATTTGCACCAATACTGCTTTAATATATTGTTTTATTTATGTCAACTTGCCATAACACAAAAAATGCGAGAACTTACTATACATGTTATCAGTAAGACAAATTCTCCAAGTCTACAGTTTATTACTATATAACCAACTCTTCAGATATTAGATACCACACGAACAAATTATAGGTCTCTATCTCTCAGTATTAAGGCGTCTAGCAAATCCTAAGTAGGAGGTTTTCTGTATCAGAAACTTGTTTACTTCAGAATATACTCCTCGTAAGTATCATGAAATTTCATGTAGATGGAGGTCTCTGATGGAGCTGAAGGAGTACACGAGGATCTCAAGACTAATCATCTGTCACAAGGCTAGTAGAAAATTGTGATTCATCTATATAGAACTACACAATTTCAGCTTCTCTATTATTGCTGGAGAGTTCAAGAGAGTCTCAACTAGATTATTTGAATACAGTCTTCAATAGATTATCCTCAGGAGCTATATCTTGGAAGGAACAAATTTGTGGTCCATCATTCCTCCACTGGCATATGCTACTCTAAACCCAATTTGATCGCCATTCATCTAGAGGACCATATCATCCACCAAATAATCATATTTTACTTGGCCTCAATATACTAAACCCAGTTTGGCTCCCATTCGTAAACATCGCTGACTCTCTATGAGAGCTTCAACTCGAATCAAGTTAACGGCTTAATGCTCATTTTTTATGCTTTACCATACACCAATGCCTATGGTTCCCTACACAAGGGATTCCAACTACCAATAGCCAATGTTCTAAAAGGCGCTAGGCGCTAGTCGGGCGGTGACCCATAGCCTAGCGCCTGGACGGACTAGGCGGGGACTAGGCGATTTACATTTTTCACATTTAATTAATAAGTATTAATTTAAAAATAGTTCAATATGACTATATGAGTAATTTGAAAAAATTTAGCTCGACTTTTCTCTAAAAATGAGCAAATTAACCTGTAAAATATTCACCACATTACAATTGCAGAATTGCTAAACCATATTGATAAGCAGTTTGTGTAAAATCGGAGCGGCTTGGCTCCGCCTAGAGCCTAGGCGGTGCCTGGGCGGCTTGGTTGGGCCTAGCGCCTAGGAGAAGCCTGGGCGGAGCTAGGCGGGGATTTTTAGAACAGTGCCAATAGCAATGAATAATAAAAACGAGTCCTGGAAAATTTCCCATGAAAATTCCAGCCTTCAAAATTCTAAATTTTTTAGTTATTTTATTAAATTAGAGTAAGATCAATAGTTTCAAGCTTCCTAGACGACCCAATTGCTAAAAGATACACTCTAAACTGTAAATGAACATCTTTGATTGCTCACTATCTTCCAACTACTAGTCCAGATTACATACAACTTGAAAGTTTCATACTTTAACCCATCAACAAATGATGCCCAACAGTGAGACACTTCCTCATTTACTCGTTAACAGCAACCCAGAAAAGCATGAACAGATAAATCTTTTGAACATTACCATATCAGATTCACCAGGAAACACATGAACTAAACAATCAAAGAAGAGAATCAAGAATGTACAACCTAAAGAGAACATCAAAACCGAATCAAGAGCAGCCAAACTTGACAAAAACAAACCAAACCCACTAGAGAGAAACGAAAACCCAGAAAAACCCACTAACCTGTTAGAAGAATGAGGCTCGGCTCATAAAGGAGTGAAGCAAATGCAGCCACCAAAATGCAAAAGCTGCCAACTTTTGAAGCCATCACTTTATGTCATCTCTATCAGTCGAAAGTACTCCTAGCATTTCCTTTCAAAAGTACTCCTACCGAATCCTTATGGAGTTTACTAACGTTCTCATGTTGCAACTTAACTATATGGAGTACTGACTGTTGAAGTACCGAATCCTTGTGGAGTTTACTCACGTTCTATACTATATGAACTTTTTCACCTAGATAAGGTCATAAAAAAAAAAAAAATTAAAAATCCCTCACACACAGCCACATGTAACCTAGGTATAAGAAGTGAAGAGCACCTTGGTGGTTGATAGATGACTTTCTATCAGCTAGGCCTCATCATTAAATCTGCGGATCAAGTGGGTCGATGGAGACCAGCAAGCCCGATGGGCTTCAAACCCGGTCCGGCCCGTCTAAAAGCCCGCTTAAGCCCAGACCCGGTGGGTAGAGGGCCGGGCTTAGTTTAGGGGTTAGAAACTCAGCCCGGCCCGTAAAGCCCGTTAAAATTTCTACCCCGAGTCTCTACGGGTTATCACATGAAAACGTTATTACGTACCTTTATATGATTTTGTTTCGTCGACTCTTCAAACCATTAAACTCTCAAATAGATGAGACGTAATCAACCATGTAAAAATTTGAGAACGTTTACCTCCCGTTACTATGGCTCCCCATAAAGAGAGATAAGTTTAAATAAGGTTGACAGCATCGATCGGGACTCTAACTTTGTCGGATTTAAGTAATTTTTTTACCATAACCGTATTTCATCATAACGATCGAATTCTATTTCATAGCGTTTTTCAAAATTTGACTTCTTTTATATAGTTATTTCGAAAAGTTGTACAGTTGAGTATAATCTTCTAAGTTATACCGCATTAGTAAGCATATTGTCATTATAATGACTAAATTCACAAAATGAAAATTTTGACCGTATGATGTGATCATTATAGTTAAATATGAGTATAGTAGAAAAATCAACTCGTTTCGTGAACGTTCGATGCTCGATCGAAACGGTCAACTATATTTTCATAAAACTTATCATACGAAAACACTATTACGTACTTTTAGATGACATTGTTTCATCGACTCTTCCAAACATTAAACTCTCAAATAAATGAGACGTAATCAGCCATGTAAAAATTTGAGAATGTTTATCTCTCAATACTATGGCTCCCCATAGAGATAGATAAGTTTAAATAAGGTTGACCGCATCGATCCGAGCTTTAACTTTGTCAGATTTAAGTGATTTTTTTACCATCACTGAATTTCATCATAACGATCAAATTCTATTTCATAGCGTTTTTCAAAATTTGACTTCTTTTATATAGTTATTTCGAAAAGTTGTACACTTGAGTATACTCTTCTAATCAAGTTATACCGCATTAATAAGCATATTGTCATTATAATGGCTAAATTCACAAAATGAAAATTTTGACCGTGTGATGTGATCATTATAGTTAAATATGAGTATAGTATAAAAATCAACTCATTTCGTGAACGTTCGATGCTCGATCGAAACGGTCAACCATATTTTCATAAAACTTATCACACGAAAACACTATTACGTACTTTTAGATGACCTTGTTTCATGGACTCTTCCAAACATTAAACTCTCAAATAAATGAGACGTAATCAGCCATGTAAAAATTTGGGAATGTTTATCTCTCGATACTATGGCTCCCCATAGAGATAGATAAGTTTAAATAAGGTTGACCGCATCGATCGGGGCTTTAACTTTATCGGATTTAAGTGATTTTTTTACCATCATCATATTTCATCATAACGATTAAATTCTATCTCATAGCATTTTTCAAAATTTGACTTCTTTTATGTAGTTGTTTCGAAAAGTTGTACATTTGAGTATAATCTACTAATCAAGTTATAACGCATTAATAAGCATGTTGTCATTATAATGGCTAAATTCACAAAATGAAAATTTTGACCGTCTGATGTGATCGTTATAGTTAAATATGAGTAGAGGAGAAAAATCAACTCGTTTCGTGAACGTTCGATGCTCAATCGAAACAGTCAATCATATTTTCATAAAACTTATCACACGAAAACGCTATTACGTACTTTTAGATGACCTTGTTTCGTCGACTCTACCAAATATTAAACTCTCAAATAAATGAGATTTAATCAGCCATGTAAAAATTTGAGAACGTTTATCTCCCGATACTTTGGCTCTCCATAGAGAGAGATAAGTTTAAATAAGGTTGACCGCATCGATCTGGGTTATAAGTTTGTCAGATTTAAGTGATTTTTTGACCATCACCGTATTTCATCATAACGATCAAATTCTATTTCATAGTATTTTTCTAAATTTGACTTATTTTATATAGTTGTTTCGAAAAGTTGTACACTTGAGTATAATCTTTTAATTGTTATGATTGTATTTATTATGATTGTATTTATATATATATATATATATATATATATATATATATATATATATATATATATATATATATGCGTGGGGATGAGCCTGTTGACAGTAGCCGCAGAGAGGCTACAGCAGGCCCGCAGACCCGCAGCAAGCGCACCAGAGCCCGACCCAAGGCCCAGGACCGGATCACCTGCACCCGGCCTCGGGGTCCAGCACTCTACCCTGCCACCAGGGACCCTGGGACCGGGGGCGCCTGCCTGCCAAAGAGGGCACCAGAATGTACAAACAGAAGGGAGCCAGTCCCACATCGAAGGGTGAGGCCAGCCCTCACCCCCAACCACCTATATAAGGGCCCCAACTACCTTCCTTAAGAGGTAACTGATCTCACTCACCGCTTACATACGTGCTCAAGTTATATATATTCCAACTATACTAACTTAGGCATCGGAGAGGAGAAGACCGGCCCGCCCGGTATTCCCCTTAGTGAGCAGGTTGGCAGGAGATCACACGAGGATTCACCTGTATCTACCGGACCCCAGGGTTTAGGCAGAAACAATTGGCGCCCGGTGATAATGTCGGGTTCCAAACCCTTTTTGAAAAATAATTTTTGATATTTATTTATTTTAATTAAAGCCCGGCCCGGCCTCAAACTGCAGAGGGCTATTCGGCCCGGCCCGCAAAAGCCCGTCAAGTCCGCCTTATATGGATGGGCTTGGATCCTAGAATTTCTAAAGAAGCTCGGTCCGACCCGGCCCGCTATTTCTAAAATACATTGTAAAGCCCGGCCCGACCCGGTCCGTTGACGAGGCCTACAATCAGCAATGTCCATAAAGGTGCTATCGAAGCATGAAGCAAGTTTATGAATTAAATTCAGTCCATCGTCCAATTCCATACCCAGAAAATTAACTTCATCACTCCAAAATCACTTCAAGATACTATTTTCTAGCATATCTTATTGGAAGTCTTGATCATATTTGGTGGCACTTGCCACCTTTCCTAGTGGTGTTAGGTCAGGTTGTGTTTCCTACCATTCATCTCCATACCTTGTTGAGTGTATCTTACCTCTGAGTGTAAAGTGTGGTGTTAGGTTTAGAAGCATGCTTAGAAGTATGGTGGCTTGCTTGTTCCCTTACATGCTATATATTGGTGTATCTTTGTCCACTATTTTTCATAATACAAGAAACTCTTCACATCATCTTCTTTATCATCTTCTTTATGGTATCAGAGCAGGACCATTTTCTGGCCTAACTCTTTGAATCTGCAATATGACTGAACTGCAAGATGATGGCAGCTCAAATATAAATCCCTCTTCTTCTTCCTCTCTGCAAAGGTCTAATGCTGATTCAAACCCGAATCAACGTCTTTGCTCAACTTTACTAAATGAGTATAACTATAGCTCTTGGTCAAGAGCTATTTCTCTGGCTCTTGTTAGAAGATCCAAACTTGGATACATCAATGGAAGTATGCAAGTTCCTACTCCCCTCTCTTCTGGCTATGAAACATGGCTTAGCACAGATCAGCTGGTCATGTACTGGCTACTCAACTCTATGGAACGGCCCATTGCAAACATCTTTCAATACTCTGAGTCATCTTCCTATCTCTGGAAAGTTGTCAAGGAGATATATGGGAACCAGAACAATGCAGCCAGGGTGTTTCAACTTCAGAGAGATGTAACCAGTCTCAAGCAAGGAGGGAACACATTTGTTCAGCATCTTGGCAACATGAAAAGCATGTGGAACGAGGTTGACCTCTGTAGGCCTCACACCACTGATGCCACTACACTTCTCAAGAGAGTAGAAGAGGATAAAATTTTTCAACTCCTATCTAGTCTTGGCCCTGAATATGAAGATTTGCGCAGCCACATCCTCATGAGCACTGAGCTACCAACCCTCTCAAGCATCTGCTCTACCATTCAATGTGAAGAAGTGAGAAGGAAGGTAATGAATGAAGAGTCTAAAGCAACCATCTCTGAAGCCAGAGCATTTGCAACTGATCACAAGCCAACTGCGAAAAAGATATATAGAGGTAGGCGCCCAGAGATGTTTTGCACTTAATGTGAATCACAAGGGCACTTGGAGAAGACCTGTTGGGTGCTCCATCCAGAGCTGAAACCTAACTTTGACAGAGTTGACAAGTTCAACAAACCTGCGAGAGACACCAGAGCTCATAAGGCAAACCATGTCAGCTCATCTATAGAAGGGTTATCAAACTTCACTGCAAATCCATCTACAGTGATCAATGAGTTTGCAGCCTACCTTAAGTTCAAGCCGGGAAATGATCGAGAAGTTGACAGTGGGAATTAATGCAACTGCATTACTTGGAAAGTTTGCTGGTTTCCTAGCTGAAGTAGATGGAATATCTGATCATGACATTCCAGATATCTTAAAAGCTTTTTCCACAGCTTTAAGTGCAAGTATTATGAATGATTGTTCGATAATAGATTCGGATGCCACTGATCATATGACAAATAAAAAAACTTATGGTTCTACATCGGTTTACTAATTGCAAATAATGCAATCATATGGTCAATATATACAAGAGATGTATGGAAGAAGATGAGAGTATATCCTCATGATTATAGAAAACACCTTGAAAATGATTGAAAAGTTGAGAAAACCTAGAAATTTCGGTTTTCCAGCTCGCGGACTCATCATTGGACGGACCGGTTCACCTACTTTTAGGCCAGTTCTTGAGATGAAATTCAGGCCACCGATTCCTAACATCCATGACTACCTGCTCATAAAATTTCAGAGCCATTGGACACCTGGAAGGTGGTGAACCACTCAATACAAACGTTCACTGACCTCCGGCGACTGTTCTGACCTGGTTCGGTATGTTTACGACCGATTCCTGCAATGAGGCCAGCGACTTTTGAATCCTGGCACACGTGTCTACCTACTGTTAAAATGTGGTAGCATCTGATATCCCGTAACTTAGTGAAACGTTCCAAGAAGCGTACATGCATGTTACATTTTGTAACAAAATGCATCTTGTTAACATATAAGTGTTAATTAACGATCAATACCATTTATCATCCACATACTCTATGTGCCATATTGAGCCACCACAAGCGCTCAATGATGGGTTATTTGATTATGAATAAAGTCTTTGAATAAGACATAAGTTTCCACCTATAGTCCACTATATAGAAACTTTAACAGACGATCTCGTTTATGTCACTTTTTGATGAGCCAGCTATCGGTCTTTAAAGGAAAAGATCGGAATAGTACTCTTGTATCAAACATGCCTGTAAGGATTGATGTCTGAATCAATGGACACATTGTCACTCATAGATGGTGACATGGTGACTCCACAATAGTGGTAGATGGTGTCACTAGACTGTGACTCTCACAAGTGGTGTAGAGAGGGCACTTACTTCGATATACACTCGCTGAATGCGAGTATGGCACAACTTGATCCTTTCATCAATGACAACTCATTCGTCTCATGAATTTTATGAATTATGGTCAATCATTAGGGGACGCCTCAATGAAAAGCCAATCTATATGGAGATCTCTATAAATGCGAATTACACTAGTGTACATAAGTACGTGGTTTATGAGTTAGATATCGAACACTCACTTCGTTGAAGCAAATATCAACGTTCTGAATTGGCCTACACGGAAAGATATGCGATCCAGTTTAAACAAAGAGATAGGTCCTTGTTCAGGTGATGTCGACACCGTAAGTTTAAACCCTATCGATAATCTTTGATGGAAAGCGTAGTGAGAAAAAGAGCCTAGACTCACCTTATGGCGCAATGTCTCTCACAAACGCCCTGGAATCGACTACGATGACATATGCTCTTGTAATGGAGTCATATTGCACTCCACTACCTTGTCAGTTAGGTAGTTCCGAAAAACTGAACATGCTGCTTGTATCATCTCTATTGGGACTAAGTAAAGAGATGTACATAAACATCCTAAATGGATTAGTTTTCACCCAAGTCAAGTGGGCAAAAACCACGAGTGACTACTTGATTGGAGATGAGATGTAAAGAATCATGCCTATTTGCGTGTAAACTTCAGATGAATTGTGATTGAAGTATCACTAATCCGACGTTAAGAATGAAAAGATCTTGGGAATACTTGGTCTCTGGAGTGAGAACCGTTAGTGATGAACTTATTCATCTATCGGCTTATGGCTATCTAAAGGACGTTAAACTAAAACCTATATGTATCCCATGATTAGTCGATGTCTTAAGAAGACTTCTACGTCTATATGACGAGAAGTCTTTGGAGATGAAACTCTCCATCTAAGTACTATGTGCGCAATTATGTACTTGTCATAATATGATCGACATGACATCTCATTCGCTATAAATTTATAAAGTCAAGGTAATGGCTAGACGAGCCCACGCAATGAAAGACACATCAAAAGACAATTTTAGGATCTGCCTGATTTCGTAGGTCAAATTCCACGAGACCTATAGAACAGTCCACTTGTTGGAAAATGGTGAAATTGGTACTGTTGGAAAGGACTATGTGTCTACGTTCTAGGGACACTAACCATTTGATCATAGCTATCATATTGAGTGATTTATGGCTGTTTTGGCAAAGTAGGACGGATCTGTCTTGTAATTTGCAGATCAGTCACATTCGACAGAGAGTTGTGATCAGCTCAGAATGAACCACATTGTGTACTTTACATAACTGAAAATATATGGGTGTCTAGTTTCCATAACTCTTTACGGTTTGTTCATACTTACTGTATCGGAGGAGTTATTACTGTTTAAGTACACAAAGGTCATGCTGCGCGTGAATCTGATTTTCAACGCGAAATCTAGTTTCGAGTTGATAAACAACATTATTCCTTAAGACCAAGTAAAGCTAAGTATAGCTGGTCTTATACAAGGATAATGTGGCCGTATTCAATGACTAGATCATTGACCACGCCTACTTTTGAAGCTTGTGAGGAGCGTTTGTTACGCCATTAATCTAAACTCCAAGATTGAGTTACCAATCAGGGGGAGTTATCTTGTAGACATCAAGGAGAGTCTACCTCACATGTAATCTTCAATTGTAGATAGTGCGTTGTGCTCTTTTCCCTTCAATCAAGCTTTTTATTTTACCCAAGTGATTTTTGTTTTGCTTGACAAGGTTTTAGCTAAATAACATGTTATGCACCGTGTCACATTAGGTACACGACACAAGGGGAGTGTTCAAAGAAGGTTATTTCCGTAACTTTTGTGGTGTGTCTTAACCTAATTAGACTAGATATGTAGTATCTTTAGTAAGATAGCCAATCCCTGATTATTCGGGATACTTGATGTAATGTCTATATAAAAGCCTCATTATCAATGAATAAAACTACGCTTTGCTTATTATTCTTTTCTTTTTGAAGAAATGTGTTGTTACAGTTCAATATCAATCAATAAGTCGGAGAAAATAAAATTTCAAAATTAAGATTTTTTTTTTTTTTTTTTTTTTTCATCGCAAAGGGTAATCCAAAGGCTTCTTATGCCCAATGACTAATCTCTCGGAGGAGGTCATCCTACGGGGGCATTGCAGTTCCTCCCCGGTCACTTTGCTTTCATAGAGGATCGAACCCCCGACCTGGGGTGGTTACAAGTATGTAGACCTTAATATACTATCCTTAATATGTATTACAGCCCCTCCCTGACTATTTTGGTTTTAAAATTAAGATCTCTAGGTCTACATATGTATTGTGCTATTTAATTTATTTATTTAATTTTTTATTATTATTATGATAATAGATGTTAATCTGATGAGAGAGTTACTCAAAATCAGAGGAGTGTCAATTAAGTTGAGTGCATATAAAATTTGTCAAATATAATCGGGTGAAACTTTTGAGAACAGGGCATTCCAATAGAGATAGGGTTTTGAGCAGACCTTGAAGAGGTACACGTTTGGCGGCGTTCGAGAGGCTTGTCAAGAATCGTGCCGTCGTTCTATTCCCGGGGAAGTGTCGCTGAGTATCTATAAAAGGAAAAGGCAGAGAAACCCGATCCAAAATAAGGCTCAATTCTTGAATCTGAAGATGATGATGCTCAGCCGCAACGCCAGAGGTATTCTGTCTTCTTGCCTTCCCCTCAACAAGTTGATGGCTTTGTATCATTCGACAGAAACCCATCGACCCATAGTGTGTAATATCGAAGATGGCTGCAAGGTGTTGGATGAAATGCTTCACTTGCGTCCTCTTCCTTCTGTTGTGCATTTCAATCACATATTGGGTCAACTTGTTGAGTTGAAACACTATGCGGCAGTTATCTCTTTAAATAGACAGATGGGTCTGATCGGAATTGCTCCTGATCAACATTCTCTGTCTATTCTGGTCAACTGCTACTGCAATTTGAATCGGATGTGGTTTGGATTATCTGTCCTCGGAAATTTCTTCAAATTGGGTTTTCATCCAGATGTTATCGTCATGAACTCTCTCATCCACGTCTCTGTTCTCAACAATCAAGTGGCTGAGGTTGCAGAAATTTTCACCAAAATACTTTACGGTCGTCATGGTAAGCCCGATGTGGTGACTCTCCCCACACTAATGGATGCCCTCGAGAAAAGTGATGCAACCCATTCTCAGCTTTTTCAAGCAGTAGGTACTTACATGAAGGTAATTTGCCTGATGGTTCATCGTCAATTCCATCTACATTTTTATTTTTCGTACCTTGCTTTGGTTTCATGCACGCGATGGTTTTTTTGAATTCTTGTTATTCATCAGTCATGTTTGAAGTGAGATATTTTCCATTGTAGGCCCTGTCCTCACATTTGTTTTTAGTTTCTCAATCCAAAACGCGTCTCACTATATGGAGGAGTGTTTACATTTATAAGGCACATCACCTCCCCTAAACCTGAGGAGAGAGAGTTATGTTTGTAATTTACAGATGGACTGTAAACTTGGTTTACTAGTGGGTCTGTTGTTTCTTTCAATTATTGTGTTTACTGAAAACAACAGTTGAGAAACTAATTTAAATAATGTCAACTTGAATACGTAGTAACATCAACTTGGAACTAAGTTGTCATGGATATGTTTGCAATTCACAAATCTTTACACTTGATTCACAAATGGACTTTAAACTTGGTTTACCAGTTGGTCTGTCGTTACTTTTGATAGAAATATCTTTACAGAAAACCGCAGTAGAGGAACAGTTTTAATAAATGTCAAGTTCAATACTTCGTAACATCAAGTTGGTACTAAGTTCTGTTTCTTGTATACATTTTGTTCTCCAGGCTATCAATTCGAGGCCCAAATATATAAAGTGGGCTAATAGGGATATCGGCTCTGCCAACCAGGTTTTATTCTAAGCTCTTTGATGCTCGTTATAGCTTTGAAATTTTGGTTCTTTTTATTCACACTTTCCTTTGTTTCTCAATATAGAGAAGTGTGTTTGCACACATAAGACTCATCACCTCCCCTAAACCTGGGGAGAGAGAGAGTTATGATGGATATGTTTGTAATTTACAGATGGACTTTAAACTTGGTTTACTAGTGGGTCTGTTGTTTCTTTCAATTAATATGTGTCTACTGAAAACAACAGTTGAGGAACTAATTTAAACAATGTCAACTTGAATACGTAGTAACATCAACTTGGAACTAAGTTTTCATGGATATGTTTGCAATTCACAAATCTTTAAACTTGATTAACAAATGGACTTTAAACTTGGTTTACCAGTGGGTCTGTTGTTTCTTTTGATAGATAAGTCTTTACAAAAATCCACAGTAGAGGAACAATTTTAATAAATGTCAAATTCAATACTTCATAACATCAAGTTGGTACTAAGTTCTGTTTCTTGTGTATATTTTGTTTTCCAGGCCTTCAATTCGAGGCCCAATTATATAGAGTGGGTTACTAGGGATATCGGCTCTGCCAACCAGGTTTTATTCCAAGTTCTTTTATTCTCGTTATCGCTTTGAAATTTTGATTCTTACTATTCACATTTTTCTTGATTTCTCAATATAGGGAAGTGTATTTGCACATATAAGACTCATCACCTCCCTTAAACCCGAGGAGAGAGAGTTTTATGATGAATATGTTTGGAATTCACAGATGAACTTTAAACTTGGTTTACCAGTGGGCTTTACTGAAATGTCTGTACTGGAAACATTGGGGAACCACAAATTTTGGAATTCACAGATGAACTTTAAACTTGGTTGTCATTTCTTTTAATTAATGTCTGTACTGAAAACAACACTAGAGGGACAAATTTATATAATTTCAACTTGAATACTTAGTAACATCAACTTGGAACTAAGTTTTCATGGATGTGTTTGCAATTCACAAATGGACTTTGAACTTGGTTTACCAGTGGGTCTGTCATTTATTCTGTGGATATGTCTTCACAGATTTATTTCATGTCAACTTGAATGTTTAGTAACATCAAGTTGGACCTAAGTTGTGATGGATATGTTTGCAATCCATGGGATAGACTTTGAACTTGGTTCCCCAATGGTTTTGTCATTTCTTTTGATGGATATGTCTACAGAAAACCATAGTAGAGGAACTGATTGAATTAATGTTAGCTTGAATACTTATTAACATCAAGTTGGATTGAATTAATCTTTTGATGTCCAGATGCTAATCATATAGTTAAATGAATCGCATGAAGGCAAAAATAATCACGTCAAATGAATCGCATGAAGGCAACAATCAATTTGGTTATAATATTTATGAATATGGTTAATATGGAGTAGTACATGAGTAATCATATAGTTAGATTCATTCTTACTATCCCATTTTAGAGGATACCGTCTGCAGTTGCAAAGAGATGTGACTATCATATTAATCACTACAATTCATACTATATGGGTCATATGTCTTAGTCAGATTATTGTACTTTCGTGGATCAGAGTGGGGAATTTGAAGCACCTAGAGTCTCTTTCTTGTACTAAATGAAGCTATTATTTGTATGTATTTAAGGTTTTATGTGTAAAATGAATAAATTTAATATTTAAATAAAATAAAAATTTCTTACGGAGTATCCCGATATATCCGATCTCTTTTTTTCGGCCGACTGATACCGATATTTAAATTCTTGGTACTGTTGTAGGAGAAACAATATAGATGCAAAGCGTTACTTTATTGATAGATAAGGAGGCCTTTATATAGGCATTACATCAAGTATCCCAAGTAATCAGGGATTCCCTATCTACTAAGGTAACTACTATTCTAGTCTAATTAGGTCAAGACACACAACGGAAGTTACGGTATTAACCTTCCTTGAACACTCCCCCTTGTGTCGCGTACCTAATGTGACACGGTGCATAACATGTTGCCTCGCTAAAACCTTGCCAAGCAAAACAAAACCTCTTGGGTAAAAATAAAAAGCTTGGTCGAAGGGAAAAGAGCACAACGCACCAACTACAATTGAAGATTACATGTGAGGTAGACTCCCCCTGATGTCTACAAGACAACTCCCCCTGATTGGTAACTCAATCTTGGAGTTCAGATTAATGGCGTATACAAACGCTCCTCACAAGCTTCAAAAGTAGGTGTGGCCAATGATCGAGTCATTGAATACGGCCACATTATCCTTGTATTAGACCAGCTACACTTAGCTTTACTTGGTCTTAAGGAAGAAGGTCGCTTAACAACTCAAAACTAGAGTTCGCGTTGAAAATCAGATTCAAGCGCAGCATGACCTTCGTGTACTTAAATAGTCATAACTCCTTCGATACAGTAGGTATGAACGAACCGTAAAATGTTCTGGAAACTAGACACCCATATCTTTCCAGTGATATAAAGTACACAACGTGGTTCGTTCTGAGCTGATCACAAAGCTCTGTCGAAGGTGACTGATCTGCAAATTACTGGACAGATTCGTCCTACTTTGCTAAAACAGCCATAACTCACTCAATATGATAGCTATGATCAAATGGTTAGTGTCCCTGGAAAGTAGACACATAGAGCTTTCCAACGGTACTAAGTTTACCATTTTCCGATGAGTGAGCTGTCATGTAGGTCACGGGGAAGTTGACGTACAGAACTAGGCAGAATCTGGAATTGCCTATTGATGTGTCTTTCATGATGGGATCGAATGAGCCTAAACCTTTCTCTCTTAAAAGAAAGTACCGCCATATACCATGGCATTGCGTGGGCGCGTCTAGCCATCACTTTGGCTTTATAAGTTTATAGCGAATGAGATGTCGAGTCGAGCATATTATGACAAGCACATGATTGCGCACATGATACTTAGATAGAGAGTTTCATCTCCCAAGACTTCTCGTCACATAGACGAAACGAGTCTTCTCAAGACATCGACTAATCATGGGATACATATAGGCTTTGGTTTAACGTCTATTAGTTTGCCATAAGCCGATAGATGAACAAGTTCATCACTAACGGTTCTCACATTTGAGACCAAGTATTCCCAAGATCTTTTCATTCTTAACGTCGGATTAGTGATATCTCAATCACAATTCATCCGTAATTTACACGCAAATAGGCATGATTCATTACATTTCATCTCCAATCAAGTAGTTGCTCAACCGCGTTATACAATATCCAACCAGAAGATTTGAACCCATATAGAGAACATCCTAATCTGATAGCATACGCACTTCGAGGTTTTTGCTTACTTGACTTGGGTGAAAACTGATCCGTTCATGATATTTATGTACATCTCTTTACTTAGTCCCAATAGAGATGATACAAGCTGCATGATCAGTTTTTCGGAACTACCTAACTGACAAGGTAGTGGAGTGTGATATGACTCCATTACGAGAGCATATGTCATCGTAGTCGATTCCAGGGCGTTTGTGAGAGACCTTGCGCCACAAGGTGAGTCTAGGCTCTTTTTCTCACTACGCTTTCAATCAAAGATTATCGATAGGGTTTACACTTGCGGTGTCGGCATCACCTGACCAAGGACCTATCTCTTTGTATAAACTGGATCGCATATCTTTCCGTGTAGGCCAATTCACAACGTTGGTATTTGCTTCAACGAAGTGAGTGTATTCGATATCTAACTCATAGACCACGTACTCATGTACACTAGTGTAATTCGCATTTGTAGAGATCTCTATATGGATTGGCTTCTCATTGAGGCGTCCCCCAATAATAACCTTAATCCAGAAAATCCATGAGACGAATGAGTTGTCATTGATCCGAGGATCAAGTTGTGCCATACTCGCATTCGGCGAGTGTATATCGAACAAAGTGCCCTCTCTACACTTCTTGTGAGAGTCACGGCCTAGTGACACCATCTACCACTTTTGTGGAGTCACCATGTCACCATTTATGAATGACAATATGTCCATTGATTTGGACATCAATCCTTACAGGCATGTTGATACAAGAGTACTATTCCGATCTTTTCCTTGAAAGACCAATAGTTTACTCTTTGCAGCATGTATATCAAATCTCGTCACTTTGATTTATGGGACTTTGGGAACATGATGAGGCACAGTGGGGACAAACCACGGCAATGCCAAGTCGTTCTACTTGAACAAACTTGTTCTTCTCTCCCCCTAACGACGGGGAGACTGGCTCATCAAAAAGTGACATAAACGAGATCGCCTGTTAAGGTTTATATATAGCGGACTATAGGTGGAAGCTGACGTCTTATTCAAAGACGTTATTCATAATCAAATAACCCATCATTGAGCGCTTGTGGTAGCGCAATATGGCACATAAAGTATGTGGACGGTATAGGGTATTGATCGTTAACACTTATACGTTAACAAGATGCATTCCGTTACAAAATGTAACATGCATGTATGCTTCCTGAAACGTTTCCCTATGTTCCGGAACACCAAATGCCACCAAATTTTAATAGTAGGTAGGCACGTGTGTTAGGATTCCAACGCCGCCGGGCTCATTGCCGGAACCGGTCGGAAACATACCGAACCGGTCGGAATAGTCGCCGGAGGTCAGTGAACGTTTGTGTCGAATGGTTCAGCACCTTCCAGGTGTCCAATGGCTCTGAAATTTTATGAGCAGGTAGCCATGGATGTTAGGAATCGGTGGACCAAATTTCACCTCAAGAACCGGCCTAAAAGTAGGTAAACCGGTCCTCACAATGACGAGTCCGCGAGCTGAAAAACCAGAAATTTTAGGTTTTTGCTACTTTTCAATCATTGTGAAGGTGCTTCATAACATCTAAGTGTTATGGCTTGAGTTTAACCATGAGGTATATCACCATAGTATCATTGTATCTCAAGTTGGACTATGAGAAGGCATCAAAGCCATCGTCTTATGTATCATTGCCTTTAGCGTAGGAGGGCGTTACTCCAAAACTTTGCTAAAGATTAAGCTTCCATATGTTGAGCATAGCTAATGAGGGATCATAACGGGGGATCATATGCACGTTTAAATGCATAGATGGTGCTTCCATTAACTTGGAGGAAGACTTGGGTGACGTTAATGCCATCCTTGAGCCTTGAGCATTGCTCATGACGCTACCAAATTCTTTTGGTAATCTTTGATCCCAATAGCTTCTTTGCTCAAAAGAAACGATGTCCATAGCTTTCTTGCATATATGGATTCATCAAAACATGTCCAAAATTCCGGACTATGTATGAAAGAGTCTACATGAGTCGCCGATTCAAAGAATCCGAATCATAGTATACGTGAAATACATTCACAATATTGACTCATAAGTTGTGCGCATTCAGTAGAAGCGATACATAAGAAATCAATTCAATTTTCACAATGAGTTTCAAGGTGATAAACGTTGGCACCAATATCTTGAAGTGGTGATCAAGGTTCGATGAAGATTAGCTACACACTTAATGTCTCTATGATACATTCATAAGAGTGTAGAGACAAGGGTTTTATGCCAAGACATATAAACCGGAATATATACTCAATTCCTATAGAGTGTGCAACATGGCGTGTAGTATCACAAGATAAAACATAGGCATGCTTAAAGGCGTACTAGACACATCCGTTAACGCTCAAAAATAGAGCCGGAAAACAACCAGAATGAGCCAACATCGATACTATAGAGACATAAATGTCTAAACCAAGTATCCAGGACCGAGGCCATGAGCTAGCTATCCGAGGCCGAAGCCAAGCTAGAATGGGAGCCAAGCCGAAACAAGGCAAGGAAGGGCCATGGTCAAGCATAGGCGCGTGCTAGGCTAGCCAAGGCCGAAGCCGAGGTGGTGCACGGGCAGGCCGAGGCCGAGCAAATGTCAAGGCATGCCAAGGCCGAAACCAAGGCGTGTCGAGGCAAAAGCAAAGGCTTTTGGGGCCGAGGCTTGATGTTGGAGTCAAGGTCATGCGAGTTGCCGATGGATAGCCTAGGCCGAAGCGAAGGCTTACCGAGGCATAAAACAAGGACCTGACGAGGCCGATGCCATGCTAAAGAGCCAAAGGCATGCCGAGGCCGAAGCCAAGACGTGCCGGAGTGAGTGCATGGGCTTATAAGGCCGAGATGGCTGCTGGCCGGGCCGTGTTCAGGCCAACGCCGAGGCCGAGGCCGGGGCGCTGCTAGGCGGGCCGTGTGCGTGCCAAGGTCCGGAGACCGAGGGGGCGGCAGCATGTGGTTGTGGCGGAGCTGTAGTCCAAGCAACGCGTAAGCTAAGCCAAGGCCGAAACCGAGGCTAGGCAAGGCGGGCTTTGGTGGGCGCAAGAGTGCCGAGGCCGAGGCCGGGCAATGCGCATGCATCCGCTTATGTACGCAAGCATGTCAATTTGTTTCTTGACGAGTGAGGCCTGGCGAATCGCAGCCAAGCTGGCGAGTGGCCATGGCAAGTGAGGCCTGGCGAATCGCAGCCAAGTTGGCGGATGGCCATGGCGAGCGAGGCCTGGCGGATCGCGACCAAGTTGGCGGATGGCCATGGCGAGCGAGGCCTGGCGGATCGCGGCCAAGTTGGCGGATGGCCATGGCGAGCGAGGCCTGGCGGATCGCGACCAAGTTGGCGGATGGCCATGGCGAGCGAGGCCTGGCGGATCGCGGCCAAGTTGGCGGATGGCCATGGCGAGCGAGGCCTGGCGGATCGCGGCCAAGTTGGCGGATGGCCATGGCGAGCGAGGCCTGGCGGATCGCGGCCAAGTTGGCGGATGGCCATGGCGAGCGAGGCCTGGCGGATCGCGGTTTCTCGCGAGTCACTCATTTTGTCTCTTGTGATTTTTCGAGTTAACATCACCAATTAGGTTGGTGAACTCAATCAACATGCCATGTAAATGTGTAATGCGATTCATTGCATTCACATATAGCTTTTTAGGGAATCGAACCATATATGCATCAAAATGCCAACGGTTATATCGAGATCTTGACCATAAAGAGTGTATCGACTAAGTAGCATTAGTCACACATGTGAGGTCTATGCCTGCACAAAATCAACGGATTTGTAGTCACTTTGACTATGAAATTGAAGTCATATGCTTCATATTTATTGCAAATTATCTTTTGCTGTTGAAATCCGTAATCATGAGGATATACTCTCATCTTCTTCCATGTATCTCTTGTGTACATTGACCATATGATTGCAATTTTGCAATTAGTGAACCGATAGAACCATATCAATGACATGATTCTCTCTTTGTTTCAATGGCCATTCTCTAGGCGCATTTTATGGTCAATTGTTTCTTTATATCAAAAGAACAAGAGGGAAGGAATTGAATGGTCGAGACCAAGATTCTGGTTACTCAATTCAATTTGTTGTGACAATTTCCGTCACATATCGATGTTACAGTGACAATTTCCGTCACACATCATGAGTTTGTCCCCTTTGTGACTCCCTTAGGATCGTCACAAGCATCGACAATATTATGTCGGAATCGTGA
This sequence comes from Potentilla sterilis, assembly GCA_963682095.1. Classification (NCBI taxonomy): domain Eukaryota; kingdom Viridiplantae; phylum Streptophyta; class Magnoliopsida; order Rosales; family Rosaceae; genus Potentilla; species Potentilla sterilis. The sequence continues at coordinate 44,485,036 of OY821757.1, read as the reverse complement.
TTAAATATTCACGAAGAGTTGTGGTTCACAGTGACATCACAGCCACAAGCACAACTTTGGACGGTAACATCACAGTTACCCCATAAATACTGTGATACGCAGGGGTGGGTGGGGCCCCTTTGTATCGTCCTGAAAAACACACAAGTTCCAACACATATACACAAGTTCAAATAATTGAAATTGCGAAAAACGGGAACTTTTATTAAATCATACTTGCTAGTTCGCCAAATGAACTGCGTTTAAAAATTGCGCTTAAGGACTCGGTTATGATCCTTGTGCAATTTTGAGATGCTCTTCCATGTACGTGCAACGAAATAATCCTCGCAATTACATCGCGATGCGTCGTGCAATAAGTTTCATGGAAAAGAAAAACATATGGTTAGTCATATTCACCATATATGGAGCAGTAAAACTAATAAAAGAATTACTACAGTAACTGTTTTTAACCCGTAGGGTAAAAACTTTTTAACTGAGGTAAGTACAATTACCGTTTTGCCCCTTGCACAGTAGAATTCGTTTAACAGCCGAATCGGGTCGGGTTGGACACGGGTCGAGCAGATCCGGGTCGAAGCTGAGGCGTGCGGATCCGAGTCGCCCGAACGAGCGGAGGACGAGGGTGCACCGTCGTCGAGAGGCAGATATCGTCGGTGCTAGGCTGGGGTGCACTGGGCCTCCGTCGAAACGGCGAGGAGGGGTGCCTTTGGAGCTGCATGGGCTCGATGGGTTTGGGGCGGCCGAATTTAGGGCGGCGCTGGCTTGCTTCGCGGAGGGGCGTAGTCGAGCAAGGCTCGACCATCGTTGAGGAAGGACACCGGAGCGGGAGGAGGCAGCGTCCTCGGGGCGGAGCAGTAGGTGGGTGCCCAGATCAATTTCTTCAGTCTCTGCCGACAAATATGTCGTCGGCAGAGTTCGGCAGTATATCTTTTGCCGACAAATAGTTCCTGGGGGCTTCTTAGTTTTTCCGACAAAGAGTTGTCGGTAGAACCTGGTGCCCTGGGATTGTTTTCTTTCTTCCGACGAAGGGGTTGCCGGCAGAAAGTGATTTCTGGGGAGGGCCTTCTTTGCCGACAAGTAGGTTGCCGGCAGAAAAGAGAATTTAGGGTTTCTGAATTTTTTTTTTTCAGATTGGAACCCTAGGGTTTATGAATTTTTCATGGCTATTAGACGAAGGCTAGAGCCACGTGCTGATAACGTGTTGTAGGAGAAACAATATAGATGCAAAGCGTTACTTTATTGATAGATAAGGAGGCCTTTATATAGGCATTACATCAAGTATCCCAAGTAATCAGGGATTCCCTATCTACTAAGGTAACTACTATTCTAGTCTAATTAGGTCAAGACACACAACGGAAGTTACGGTATTAACCTTCCTTGAACAGGTACTAAGTTCTTTTTCTTGTACTGTATATATTTTGTTGCAGGCTCTTGATTCGAGTCCCAGCTATATGCAGTGGGCTAATACGGATATCGGCTCTGCCAACCAGGTTTTATTCCAAGCTCTTTTATGCTTGTTATAGCTTTGAAATTTTGATTCTTATTTTTCACATTTTTCTTTCTCACATTTTTCTTTCTCATATAAGACTCATCACCTCCCTTAAACCCAGGGAGAGAGAGTTTTATGATGAATATGTTTGGAATTCACAGATGAACTTTAAACTTGGTTTACCAGTGGGCTGTCATTTCTTTTAATTAATGTCTGTACTGAAAACAACAGAAGAGGAACAAATTTATATAATGTCAACTTGAATACCTAACATCAACTTGGAACTAAGTTGTCATGGATATGTTTGCAATTCACAAATGGACTTGAACTTGGTTTACTAGTGGGTCTGTCGTTCTTCTGTGGATTTGTCTTCACAGAAAACCACAGTAGAGGAACATATTTATGTCATGTCAACTTGAATGCTTAGTAACATCAAGTTGGACCTAAGTTGTGATGGATGTGTTTGCAATTCATTGGATAGACTTTAAACTTGGTTTACCAATGGTTTTGTCGTTTCTTTTGAGGGATATGTCTACAGAAAACCATCGTAGAGGAACAGTTTTAATTAATGTCGACTTGAATACTTTCTAACATAAAGTTGGATTGAATTAATCTTTTGATGTCCAGATGCTAGATTCGAAGCCCAAATATTTTTATCCATGGGGTATCAGCTCTGCCAACCAGGTTTTGTTCCCGACTCTTTTATACTTATTATAGCTTTGAAATTTTATTTACCTTGCTTTGGTTTCTCATTAAAGGGAGGTGTGTTTGCACATATGACACATTGAGAGAAAGAGAGATGTTTTTAAACTTGATTCACAAATGGACTTTAAACTTGGTCTACCGGTGGGTCTACCATTACTTTTGATAGATATGTCTTTACAGAAAACCACAGTAGAGGAACAGTTTTAATAAATGTCAAATTCAATACTTCATAACATCAAGTTGGTACTAAGCAGGGTTTAGAATCTCTGCTATATATATATCCGATATATCCTCCGATATCTTCTTTTTTCGGCCGACCGATATTTTGTATGAGGGTAAATATCTTATCTTTCACTATATCTACGAAATTTATCCGATAACGTAAAATATCTCCGATATTTAAAATATTTGCGATAAATCTTTGATATTATAACGAAATATCTGTAAAATTTATCAATAATTTTTTTTTCTCGAGATTCGAGAATGTTTAAGAGAAGAGTAATTAAATAAGTAATCTGTGATTACCTCGAGAAATATATAAAAAAAATGAGTACCTCGGATTTCCCTAAAAGGATATCCGAATGAGAGAAGAGAAAGACAATCTTGAGAAATATCGGTGAGAAGTGTTCTTCTTGAGGAATATATAAGAAAGTAAGAAAAAAATAATCACCTCGAGTTCTCGTATAAGTAATCGCCTCGATTGCTCGAATAAGTAATCGCCTCGATTGCTCGAATAAGTAATCGCTTCGAGTTCTCGAATAAGTAATCACATCAGAACGTAGTGGGACGTCAAATGAATCGCATGAAGACAACAATCAATTTGGTTATAATATTTATGAATATGGTTAATATGGAGTAGTACATGACTAATCATATAGTTAGATTCATTCTTACTATCCCATTTTAGAGGATACCGTCGGCAGCTGCAAAGAGATATGTGACTATCATATTAATCACTACAATTCATACTATATGGGTCATATGTCTTAGTCAGATTATTGTACTTTCGTGGATCAGGGTGGAGAATTTGAAGCACCTAGTCTCTTTCTTGTACTAAATGAAGCTATTATTTGTATGTATTTAAGGTTTTATGTGTAAAATGAATAAATTTAATATTTAAATAAAATAAAAATTTCTTACGGAGTATCCCGATATATCCGATATCTCTTTTTTTCGGCCGACTGATACCGATATTTAAATTCTTGGTACTAAGTTCTTTTTCTTGTACTGTATATATTTTGTTGCAGGCTCTTGATTCGAGTCCCAGCTATATGCAGTGGGCTAATACGGATATCGGCTCTGCCAACCAGGTTTTATTCCAAGCTCTTTTATGCTTGTTATAGCTTTGAAATTTTGATTCTTATTTTTCACATTTTTCTTTCTCACTATAGGGAAGTGTGTGTGCACATATAAGACTCATCACCTCCCTTAAACCCAGGGAGAGAGAGTTTTATGATGAATATGTTTGGAATTCACAGATGAACTTTAAACTTGGTTTACCAGTGGGCTGTCATTTCTTTTAATTAATGTCTGTACTGAAAACAACAGAAGAGGAACAAATTTATATAATGTCAACTTGAATACCTAACATCAACTTGGAACTAAGTTGTCATGGATATGTTTGCAATTCACAAATGGACTTGAACTTGGTTTACTAGTGGGTCTGTCGTTTCTTCTGTGGATTTGTCTTCACAGAAAACCACAGTAGAGGAACATATTTATGTCTTGTCAACTTGATGTTTGCAATTCATTGGATAGACTTTAAACTTGGTTTACCAATGGTTTTGTCGTTTCTTTTGATGAATATGTCTACAGAAAACCATAGTAGAGGAACAGTTTTAATTAATGTCGACTTGAATACTTTCTAACATAAAGTTGGATTGAATTAATGAAGCCCTAATATTTTTATTTATGGGGGGTATAAGCTCTGCCAGATGCTAGGTTTTGTTCCAGACTCTTTTTATGCTTGTTATAGCTTTAAAATTCATTTTGAAATTATACGTACCTTGTTTTGGTTTCGTGCACAAGATGGTTCTTGAATTCTTGTTGCTTAACAGCCATGTCCAATAGGAGCCCAACAAACTTTCAGTATGCTGACCCTAAAATTCAACTATTAATACAAAAATTCTTATATGCACGGCGTGCATGTACACGAAATAGTTAGGTCGTTTGTTTACAAGCCGTGCATTGAAGACTTCCCTATTAATAGCAGTCCATACCTTATATTCACAGCAGTGAAATAGTTAGGCTTATCAAAGAATCAAGTAAGAAAAGCCAACCTCGCACCTGTATCCATGTGAGATAGGCCTCCTTAACATTTTACGATTCCATGCAATTTGACTGTTATGAAATCCAAATTCATAGTTGTATACACAGGTACATGATTATTTGAGTGCCAATATTCATGTTACTGCATTGCATCAACCTTTTTATTTTATTTCTCATTTAGGTCTTTTGGCGTTACATGGTAGCTAGCCGCCTTTTTCTCTCGCTTGTTACTGTTGTAGGTTTGCTTTTTATCAGCTTCTCGGGTTTCTACAGTCATAGTTTCTTTGTCGTATGTGAAGCATTTTTCAGTTGATAACTGCTTACAAATCTTAGGTTATTCATGGTTTTTATTTGTTTAGAATCAAAATTTAAAACAAGTTAGCTGAAGCCAACTCTTAGAACTCGATCTGTGAGATTGCCTGATTGGTAAACTAGAACCTGACAGGCACAGGAAGGGTTTTCCTAGGATTTGTATGGGTACCTTTTAGAGGCATATTGAAATATCATGAATCTGGGAATGTGACCAAAACCCTCTTTAATCGTATATATCTAATCCCACTTACCAGGGAGGTGCAATCCTAGTCTACATAGTTGACAGTGAGGCATTGAGTAAATTGACTTAATACATGACCTGTTACTAGTTCATGTATGTTCATTTATTCATCAATATAATCCACACGGAAATGTCTAATATCTCATTTCTTCGTTCTATTGCCTTTTTTTGTTGTTGAACTGCACATAAAATACAATATGTCATCTATTGAGTTCAATAAGTTTGTCCTGATGGTATCAAAATATGTTGGTCAAAAATGATTGACTTGTAACTGCAGAACATGATTGGTAAATGCATCACAATCAGTTTCGCCTTTAACATGATTGGTAAATGCATCACAAGTTTCCCCAATAGCATCTCCAAAATGCTCACTGTTTTACTTATAATCAACTAATCAGAGGTCATGTCATCTATTCGCTACGGTTCCAATTCAGTGGATGCTGGAAAGTTTTTGGACACTCAAGACTCCAAGAAGATCTCATCTTCTTCTCAAAAAATAAAAGAAAGACTCAAAGAAGAGGAAATATGAGCTTTTGATGATTGCCTTCCAATTATAGTTACCATTACCACTCAGTTTTGTCAACCCAAGGTTTTGCAGACTACAGGGTGAGCTGGGATAAATGTAGTTGATATATAGAACTTGGGTAAAGTACAGAGCTTTAGTGATGCCCTTTTACTGGAAAGTGCTTCTGTTTTACTTTTGAAATCTGTTTAAAACTACATACGACATGCACTCTGCTTTACTCTCAATTAGATGTAATAGCATCAAAACTTTTTTTTATTAACATGTTTCCTTTTTAATTGAACCATCAGTGCACATCACTTGCAGGTTCCAGGATCTAGAGTTGGACTTCATCGGAAGAGTAGTGGCACGCTGCAACAGCGTCAAGGACTAAATTGCTGATACCCATGGGGGCATATTGCGTTTAAGCTGTGCTGCCAACCGAAATTATAATTGTTGTACCAAATACATTGTAATAGAGCTACTTTTGTATCTTCTTATTTAAAGTTTTACACAATAAACAATAGACTTGAGGCTGATGCATAATTGAGAATAGACTGAACAAACTTGGGTCATATGATTGGCCTGGTTTCTGTTATCCAGTTTTGCTCCCGTTGCCATATTCTTTGTACTATGCTGATGTAAGTATTGATGGATTGACCTCTAAAATCCTCATTGTGGTTGTTCCCCAGGAGGATAACACTAACGTAGGATAAAATACTAGGATAAAATACTGGTCACTTGTTCAGTGTGAATATTTCAAAGTAGAGGCTTCTCTCTTTCATTTGTTGATTCAATTGTTCAACCCACCAAGATTTCTCATATCTTTAAATCAAATTAACAGATCGCTAACTGATTCTTTTAAAATCCCTTTTGATGGTTTTCTAATCCTTCCACTAAGCCAATACAGATTATCAGTAAGATTTTATTTTTCTTTATTTTTTCTCAACCCGAGCTCTATATTACCAAAAATGGCTACCTTAATCATTGATTATTTGTTCATTATGAAATTTATGTGGGACTCAGTAGCTCAAGTATATTCGAATTAGAGGGTTGCCAATGATTAGGGCTGGTGCGGGTCGGGCTGAGCCCAAATTTTGCGAAACCCAACCCCAAAGTCCGACACCTTCGAGTCGAGCCGAGTCGGGCTTTTCAAAGACTGAGGACTGGCCCGAACTCGACCATAACGGGCTAAGTCGGGTTTTCGGGTTTTTTCGGGCCCAAAAGCTTTATTCCTGAATCCTAATGTTTTTGTACTCCGATCTAAAATGCCAAGAGAGATGATATCAAGTTGTCAACTGAAAAACTAAATGGACAGCCACCCAAGATATGAGAATGCCACCGATTCTGATGCAAATATGTATGGAATACAATCAATACATGAAAAGTCACCAATTCTGATGAAAATTGATACATGATAGTTGTTATCTTGTTGATACCTGGTAGTTGCTGCTAGTATGAAGACGTCGGGAACCTAGGACTCTGGGTGACGCCGCAGGGCGCAGGTGCTAAAGACGGCGACGCCGCGACGAAGGATTGCGAGACGGAGGAGACGGAGACGGTAGGGCGCAGGCGCTGTGGTGGGCCGGTGGTGAAGACAGAGACAGAGACGAGGAGAGTCAGGAGACGAAGAGACGGAGGTCGCAGTCGCAGTCGAGGTCGGAGGAGACTGAAGTCTGGAGTAGGGCTTGGGTGATGGGCTATTGGGCATTGTTACAGTAACTTCGAGCCGAGACGGGCATTCGGTCCCAAAAAAAATAAAGATCTAGCTCGGCTCGTTTTTCAAAATTTCGGGTTGGCCCTTAAAAATTTTCGACTCCACTCGTTTCAGGTTTTTTTTTCTTCAGATTTTCAGACCGGGATTTTGGTCTTTAGGGCCCAAACGCCCGGCCCTACCAACAACAATGAATTGGGTCTCGCCGGGTCAGTCATTTTGATTTTGATGATTCCCTAGGTACCAATGACAGGAAAAGTTAAATTGAAGAGAACTATGGGGAGGCCCGTGCTCAGCAGTCAATTTTTATTATTATTATTATTGTTTTTTGTTTTTTGTTTTTGTTTTTTTTCGAGAGGAAAGTTGAATCAATAGATCAACTACCAAAAGATAATATACAACATCGATAAACCAGATTTTGACGGGTAAACAACGACAGATCTTAGAATAGGGCTAAGCCAGGAGAGTTTTCTTAGCCAACCATATTTCTACATGTGTAGATTATGTTAAAAACATTTTATTAGTAAATAGCAATTTTTTTATGTAATAAGATCTGTCCTTTACATGTAGAAATTGTATTACTAATAAAATAGCTATTTTATTAGTAAATAGCTATTTTTTTTTATGTAATCAAACCCTTTCCATTGAGTTTTCGTAACATTTTATTAGTAACATTTTCCTTAACATGTGTAGTTTTTACCAATGTTAACCCAAATTTCATCTTACAATTAAGGAAAGGGTTTGATGTATTAATTATCTCAGTGTGCTATTTTTTTTATCATTGGTAAAAGATTTGTTAATAAGATCAATTTATAAAATTGCAATAACAATACATTTTCCTTAATTCTTTTGCAGATTATAGTGCAAAGAATATACAGGATGAAAATCTAAATTAAAGAAAAACACTGTTCCGGGATATAGAAGTAGCTCACATGTAGTGCAAGTGGTTGTTTAGCATAATAACATTGGGGAACACAAACTCTGGATCACCCTTAGCTGGCTCGTCAGACAGACCATGGGGAACCAAAAGTCATGTGCAGACGTTCTGTAGAATTCAAGTTTAGGCCAAGCGTTGTCAAACAATTCCAAGAGCAAGAGATGTCAAATCAGGATCACTCATCCTTATGAGATTAACTAACCAAGCAAACCAAATGGGTCTCGAGCAGATTGTACAATCTGCATCGACGTACAATCTGCATCGACTTAATACCTGATCCCTAATCGATTGATTGACCGGTGACATCTGTTGCAGACGAAACTGTGACAGATTTTGGTGTTGTTGATACTGCTGGATAAGCTGGTCATAGGAACCTAGCCAGTAATGTATTGGCCGAATTCAATCCAATGCCACAAGGCCCACTGGTCTGCACAGAAATGTGTAGATATTAGATCCTATAATGAAACAAATATAAGCAAATGGCCACAACTCAGTACTTCCTTGATGTTAGGATATAAAAGCATTCATCTTTTCTACATTTGTGGAGCTGATTGTTTCAAACTAGCAAACACTATTAAATGTGTTCATTCTAGGAATGACATTGAACTATTTGTTATAATTGAAACTTCTAACAGGAATCCGTCGGTCTACAATCATATTTGAACATCCAATATAAAAATAATTAGAAAAAACAAACGCCAGACTCCAATATTGCCCAAACAGAAAAACACAGCATAACTGCATGCTTATGGCAAGAAACCACCATACCTGTGAGTGATAGGTTGAATGTGATGGGAATATATCTGAGCCATGCAAATGGAGGAAATCCTGATTGTTTACTTGAGAAAATGAGACACTTGAAGGTATATTGGCCTCCATGAGTTGATGGAGATCAAAGGCTAATTGCATGGCAATTTGCATGGAGTTTTGGAAGGAAGTTTTGAAGAAATTTAACCATAATTATTGTATGGTGTCTTGATCAATCCGACGGTTCGGATGAGTGCGGCTTGTGCAAAACCTAGAGCTAATATTGGTGCGGCAGCCCTTGCTAGGGTTTGTTGATTTGAAGTTAATTCCTTGCCGACTAAGAAGAAGCTAAAAGCAAGAAGATTTAATACCTAATTGGTATTGGTTTGCATTGAAGACAAATTGAAGGACTTTCCTAGTGCAACTAGGAAAGTATTGATTGCAAGGATTCCTTGCATGGTTTGGTGCGGCCGGTTGGAGTATAAGTGGTGATTTAACCTAGTTGGTAGGTTTAAATTATGAAGGCAATTTGATATGTTTTATATTCAAATTGAATTAAAATATGGAATGTACCTTTTATGCATGGGATGTAAAAGGTAGTTGGCTTATTTGATTAAGTGTGTAATCAAGGTTGTAACCCTATTATATAAAGGGGAATTTGGCATAGGTTTGCCGTCGGTGTTGAAGAGAGAAAAAGAGAGAAATATTTCTCATAGAGAGGAGACCTTAGTGGCTCATAGAGAGGAGACCTTAGTGGCTCCTAGTGTGAAGACATGTGTGGCTTCAAGAATCAAGACCTTAGTGGTTTGAAGGAGACGACCTTAGTGGCATCTCGGAGACGACCTGTGTGGCATCTCACAAGAAATATTGATCGACCTTTGTGGCGACATCGACCTTTGTGGCGACCGTTTGAGAGTAACTTTGTATCGAATAAAATTATAATCATTTGTAATATTGGTTGTGATTTACATTCAATAAAAGTTACGAAATTTATCTATTTATTCCGCTGCGTACTTTATTATTGTTCCATCTAATATTTTCAATTGGCATCAGAGCAGGTTCTGGATTTATCCGGTAGATCATACGAAAGATGGAACGAAATGCAATGAATCAACCTCCACAGCTTGTAGGAATGGATTTTGCACAATGGAAAATTCAATGAAATCTTTTCTCTATGGAATAGATTTTCATGCATGGATGAGCATTGAACGTGGATGGTCTCATCCGACCAAAGATGAAAAATTAAAAGATTCAAATGCTCCAGAATGTTCTTCGATTTTGAAACCTGTAGAGGAGTGGGATGCAAATGATATCAAACTCAGTGAGGCAAATCATAAAGCTCTAACGGCACTTTATTCCGCCCTTACCAGAGATGAGAAGAAAAAGGTACAGAACTGTACGACTGCGAAACAGGTATGGGATAAACTCTGTGTATTGCATGAAGGTAATGATTTAGTTAAACAACAAAGAATTCAACAAGCTTATGCTGAAATTGATACGTTAATACAACATGATGAAGAAACTATTGATAAATTCTATATTCGTGTTACTGATCTAACAAGTTTGGTTGAAAGTCTTGGTAGACCTATGTTTGAATCTGATATTGTTAGAAAAATCCTGAGATCTCTTTCGGAAAGATACTTGGTGAAGAAGACCACAATTCAAGAAAATCACAATTTGGATGACTATCCTGTGGATCTACTCATTGGAAATATCAAAGCTTGGGAAAATGAACTTAAAGGTAATAATAAACCAAAATGTATGGGATCTAAAAATCTTGCTTTAAATACCTCAGATAATTATGGTAGTAGTTCTGATAGAAATAAAGATGATGATGAGATGTTGTTATTGGCAAAACAATTTAAACGTATTTTTAATCAAAGAAATTCAAATAATTTTCAAAATTCTCAGAATACAAAACGAAGTCAAAATAATAAGAGTTTTCAAAATCAAAATGGCTTTTCTTCTCAAAGGAGATTCGGTTCTCAAATTAACCGTAATAAACCTCGTTGTTACAACTGTGATGAATATGGTCATATATCTACTAACTGTACTAATAAATCTCCTAATACTGAGAAGAAAGCTTATAGATCCTCTTGGAGTGACGAAGATAATGAATACGTGGTAAGAAAAAACAAAGGCTTTGCTCTTGTCTCGTCTTTATTATCTGGTTCAGATGCTGAAGAAGAACTGGATGAAGAAGATGACGAAATCATGGCTTTTTAGAAGAAACTTTTTAGAGTTGCCGAATCCTTGTCTGAGAAAAATAAAGCCCTGCAATCACAGGTATGTCAACTACTAAATGAAAAACAAAGTTGGTTAAATAGAGAAGGTACTTCGTCTACTAGAGATGACGAGTTTAATTCAGAAAAGAGACGTCTGATTACAAAAATAAATTTTCTCAAAAATGAATTGAACGAAAAAGATGATAATATCAACACGTTAAACACCAAAATTGATATGTTGCAGGATACCTTGGAGAAAACAGAAGATAAATTTGGTCAATTTTCAAGGAGTTCTAATGCTTTATCTGAAATAATTAATTCAAGTAGATCTTATAATGACAAATTTGGTCTTGGCTATGATAAATGATCAAATCATAATCTTAGTGGTAATTATGATGTGACGAAAATGAATGAAGGAAAAGTGTCCGGTTTTGTGTCTTCTTCACATTCTAGAATTGATGCTCTTAGTCCAAATGTTGAAAAATATTTTAATGATATCAACTCCAAACTTGATCAACATAACTCCTAATTGCATGATATATCTCGTTATGTTGGTCTAACCAAATCTATTTCAGAAACAAAGAAACGTGGAAAAGGTAAGATGGTATGGAAAAGAAAGGACGATTCAAAATCCTCCAACTTCTATTGTAACTTGTCTATTGTGGATATTGATTATGAGACTGAATATATTGAAACTACTAGTAATGTTGCTCTTACTGCTCTATCTGCTAAGAAAAAAGATATTTGGTATATTGACAGTGGTTGTTCACGACATATGTGTGGAAATAAATCTTTCTTTTCTGATTTCCATGAAACAGGTACTTCTGGTACTGTCACTTTTGGTGATGGACGTAAAGCCAGAATTAGAGGAAAAGGAACTATTAATTGTCAAAATCTCACATGTTTGAATAATGTTCTTTATGTTGAGGGACTTTCTACTAATCTTATTAGTGTAAGTCAATTAGCTGATGAATTTGAAGATATCTGGTTTAATAAACAAAAATGTGTAGTTTATGATTTAAATGGTGATCTAGTCTTGAGTGGATTCAGATCTGATGATAATTGTTATCATATTTCTGTTGATATTTCTATTAATGGATCGGTTCCGTGTTTGAGAATGAGTTATGCAGAAGAAACTATGGAGCTATGGCATAAGAGACTTGGTCACATGAATTTTCAGGATTTGTTAAAATTATCTACACAAAAGTTGGTAAGAGGTTTACCTGCTTTAAACGGACGTACTGATATCATTTGTGGAGGATGTAAGACAGGTAAACTAACTAAAACAAGTCACAAAGTGATTAACTCATCTCCTTCAAATAAACCTCTTGAGCTTCTACATATGGATTTGATGGGACCATCTGTCACAACTAGTCTGTCTGGTAAGAAGTATATTTTTGTTGTGGTTGATGATTACTCTCGCTTTACTTGGGTTGATTTTTTGACTGACAAAGGTGAAACTTTTAATTCATTTTTCATTTTGAGTAAACGTCTTTTAAATGAAAAATATAGTGAAAAATTAAAAATTACTAAGATCAGATCTGACAATGGAACTGAATTTAAAAATTCAAAATTTGATAATTATTGTCTAGATCATGGTATTCTTCATGAGTTTTCAGCTCCTATTACTCCACAACAGAATGGAATTGCTGAACGTAAGAACAGATCTCTTCTTGATATGGCTAGAACCATGATTCATTCTTCTGGCCTCAGTGAAAACTTCTGGGCTGAAGCCGTAAACACAGCTTGTTATGTTGGAAATCGCACTCTTCTTCGTTCAGGTACAAAACTTACCCCATATGAGCTATGGAAAGGTAAGAAGCCAAATGTTAGTTATTTCCATGTCTTTGGTAATCCTTGTTATGTTTTAAAAGATCGTGAAAGACTTGCAAAGTTTGAGGCTAGAGCTGATGAGGAAATTTTTATTGGTTACTCTCTAGATAGTCGAGCATATAGGATATATAATAAAGAGACTAGATCTATTATGGAATCCATAAACGTTTCAGTTGATGATAATTATGATGCTTCTATCTCTGTTTCTTCTAACATTTCAAAATCCAAAACTAATGAGAATTCTGTGCAGATTGAAACTAGTGAAAAAGATCAGATTACTGATCTTGACAATAATCTGAGACATGTCCCAAAGCACAGAACTGGTTTTAAACAGGTGCATAAGGATCATTCAGCTGATGATGTGATCGGTGATATTAGGGAAGGAATGAAGACCAGAGGTCGAATTGCTCAATCTCAGAACAGCAGAAACGGCATTGAGGAAGAAAAAAATTTGGATTATGAATTTATTGAATTAAATAAAGCTTTGCATTGTTTTGTTAAAACAAAAATTAAAGAAACTAATGAACTAACTTGTTTTGGATTTGTTTCCTTAATAGAGCCAAAAAATGTCAAGGAGGCACTTGCAGACAACGAATGGATTATTTCCATGCAAGAAGAGCTAAATCAGTTTGAGAAAAATGATGTATGGTCACTTGTTCCTAGACCAGAAAATAAACATGTCATTGGAACTAGGTGGATTTTTCGTAACAAGATTGATGAGCATGGTATGATTACCAGAAACAAAGCAAGGTTAGTGGTTCAGGGTTATTCACAAATTCAAGGTCTTGATTTTGAGGAATCTTTTGCTCCTGTTGCACGTTTAGAGTCTATCAGAATATTACTTGCTATTGCTTGTTTTCGTCGCTTCAAGTTATACCAAATGGATGTAAAGACAGCGTTTCTAAATGGTGATGTGCATGAGGAGGTTTATGTTGAACAACCCCCCGGATTTAAAGACATACATCATCTAGAATATGTATGGAAACTAAAGAAAGCTGTTTATGGTCTTAAACAAGCTCCACGTGCTTGGTATGAAAAAATCTCTACTTATCTTATTTCTCAAGGATATACACAAGGTATTGTTGATAAAACTCTTTTTGTGAAGCATGCCGGTAATCACTTTATTGTAGCCCAAGTTTATGTTGATGATATTGTTTTTGGGTCTACATCTGATTTTCTAATTAAAGAATTTACCAAGGTCATGTCTAGTAAATTTGAGATGAGCATGTGAGGTGAATTGTCATATTTCCTAGGATTGCAGGTAAAACAGGAAGAAAAAGGTATATTTCTTTATCAAACAAAATATGCTGAAAATATGCTTAAGAAATTTGATATGACTAGTTTAAAATCTGTCAAGACTCCTATGAGTACTACTACTAAATTATGTCATGATTTAATTGGTAAATCTGTTGATCAGACTATGTATCGTAGCATGATTGGTAGTCTACTTTATTTAACTGCTAGTCGTCCAGATATTGCTTACAGTGTTGGTGTGTGTGCAAGATTTCAAGCAAATCCGAAAGAGTCACACTTAGAAGCTGTTAAAAGAATTTTTCGTTATATATCTGGAAGCATTAATTGTGGAGTTTATTATACATATGCTACTAATGCTAAAATTGCAGGATATTCCGATGCTGATTGGGGTGGAAATTTACAGGATCGAAAAAGTACTAGTGGTGGTTGTTTCTTTATTGGTAAGAATTTAGTTGCATGGCATAGCAAGAAACAAAACTGTACTTCTTTGTCTACGGCAGAGGCTGAATATGTGGCTGCAGGTAGTTGTTGTACTCAAATGCTTTGGATGAAAAACATGCTAAGTGATTATGATATTCCACAAGGAAAACTTGTCATATTTTGTGATAATACAAGTGCCATAAATATATCTAAAAATCCTGTTCTACATACTAGGACTAAACACATTGACATAAGATATCATTTTATACGTGAGCTAGTTGATAAAAATATTCTTGCACTTGAATATGTGTCTACTGAATTACAATGGGCCGACTTGTTTACTAAACCGTTGGACATGGATCGCTTCATGACCTTGCGAAATGCCATTGGCATTTGTTCTCAATATTGAAGATGTAATTTTTGGAAACTCACACAAGGTACGGTTTCATAGTTCTTGATCGAAAATTGCCTTGTTTTGTGTGTGTGTGTATTTTTCTTTGAATCACTATATGTCGTGTGTTATGTTGGTGTCACTTGGGTTAATTCATTTTTATCTCTCGATGCAATTCACTTATATTAGCCCTTGTGTTTAATTTTCACTTTACACATACTTCTTTGTGGGGAAATAGTTTTTGAGTTGAGTCACTTAATCAGGAGCAGGTGTAGTTGAATAAAGTATTTATATTGTGTGGGCTGCATATCCCTTAAAAAGAATAATATTGTAATATGCAGTCCTTGGCCAGGTTGGTTCTCCTCTCCAGATGTTGACTAACTACTCGATGTCTGGTGGAATGGACTGATTTGGTCACCCCGGTGAAAATCTCTAAAATTCTGTGTCGTTAAAGTGGACCTTGGAACATCCTTGTTATGTCTAGCACCCTAAAGTCATCTGACTTGGGAGTTGTTGTCCCTTTATCGTTCACGTATCATTAATGGCTCGATGGTAAGCCAAGAAAAAGAAGTCAATGTGCTCATATCAATTGTTGTTATAAGGGGGAGAGTCGAAAAATAATTGCTCACGAATTTAATCACTCCTCAAAATTTCTTCCTACATTGAAGTATAAAATTTACATTTCACGTTACCACTTTGGCTAATATTTTTGCATATTGCTCTATTTGTCAAAATGGATTGATTCAAGTTCCACCTATGTCATCGCATATTTTGATTCATGGGACATACACATGACACTTTCTTGGCTAAATGTTTTGCTTGAACTATGTTATCTTTATTTTTGTGGTGTGGTCTCTTCTTTTATCTTCGGTAGTTTGAACAATTTTTGCATGCTCGGTTTGTAAACTCGGTATTGATTGTTCTTGTGGACGTAACATATCAACCATGCAAAAGTTGAAGTTGATTTCATCCGGTTTGGTATCATCACTCTTTTGGCTAATTAGGATCTTATTCCTTACATGATTTTCTATAGATTCTCTAGTCTAAAATTGTCTTGTCTAAATCTCTCTAGGTAAGAGCAATATTCCTATTCATACTTGTTTTGTTAGATTGCTTTTTTTTCGGTTTCCTAGATATATGCCTTTATGTATTTGATATGCTATGTCTTGTGTGTATTTGATATTGCTCTCTTGCCGTGTGTATCTTGTGCTTTGGTTTAACATGTAATTTTTTTTTGCAAGACAATATCTCTTTATCTTCATATCATGCATGCAATCTTTGATAATTTCAAGACTAGATGACTTGTTAGAAAATCGGCTCAATCTTATATTCATATTCCTTGGTTGTGATTGTCTTGTCTACTCTGGTAAGTTTTGGCTAAACAAATAAATTTCTTTCTACACTTGCCTATCTTGCATGCAATCTTACACGGCAAGAACATTATTTTCTGCATTCTTGGGAAGAGATCTTCCTCTCTCCTTCCTTGGTAAGATTTGAAATTACCTTATTGAATATTTGATTACATCACTCCTTATTCACTCAAGATTCTCTCATCATTCAATTGCATATTCTTTCCAACTCTTGCATGCAACCGTGTTATCCTGTGCTCTATATATTACCACAAGGACTCCCTCTAAATCTCATCCTTGTTTTATACTTCTTTGTGTATCTTACGGTTTGTTCTAGTGTGCAGCTCTTCATCATGTCTGGAAGTCGTTCACGTCATCATGTGCAGAACATTCGACAAGCTGCATTACTTGCTCGTGAGCAAGAGGAAAGAAGATCAACTGATCGGAATGATTTATCTCTCGAGTTCTCTCGACTTGGAATTCACATACAACATCAAGTTGATCGGATGCAAGCCTCCCACTCGTTGGACTCTCAAGAGATTTTTCAACAGCTAGCTCAGATCGAATCGGACATTCATGCAATTCTAGCTAATCAACGGCCTCCTCAACATCATCTTCTTCAACCGGTCGTTCATCCCGGACCTTCGTTGTGGGATCTTTTAGTCCATGAGCATGAGCGACGTGAAGAGTTGGCTCGACAAGCTTCACATGACGCATGGACCTCGGCTCATGTTCGTGCTAGACGTCCGACCTCTCCTCTCTCCAATGGTCACATGCCAAACGGTGGGCATAGAAGTGGCTAGGAAAGGTTCTTGGTTTCTATGAACTTCTCCTTTGCCCTCCATCAACTTAGGGGGAGATTCATCAAGCCATGGACAAATGGGGAGTTAAAGATGCATGGTTTTATTTTTCATGCTACACGCTACACGCTATATGTGATTATATATGCTATATGTGATTATCCATGCTACTAATTTTTTTCATATAGGTGCTTGATGAGTGGGAAAGTTGCATGGAAGGCCAAAGGGGGAGATTGAAGGTATATTGGCCTCCATGAGTTGATGGAGATCAAAGGCTAATTGCATGGCAATTTGCATGGAGTTTTGGAAGGAAGTTTTGAAGAAATTTAACCATAATTATTGTATGGTGTCTTGATCAATCCGACGGTTCGGATGAGTGCGGCTTGTGCAAAACTTAGAGCTAATATTGGTGCGGCAGCCCTTGCTAGGGTTTGTTGATTTGAAGTTAATTCCTTGCCGACTAAGAAGAAGCTAAAAGCAAGAAGATTTAATACCTAATTGGTATTGGTTTGCATTGAAGACAAATTGAAGGACTTTCCTAGTGCAACTAGGAAAGTATTGATTGCAAGGATTCCTTGCATGGTTTGGTGCGGCCGGTTGGAGTATAAGTGGTGATTTAACCTAGTTGGTAGGTTTAAATTATGAAGGCAATTTGATATGTTTTATATTCAAATTGAATTAAAATATGGAATGTACCTTTTATGCATGGGATGTAAAAGGTAGTTGGCTTATTTGATTAAGTGTGTAATCAAGGTTGTAACCCTATTATATAAAGGGGAATTTGGCATAGGTTTGCCGTCGGTGTTGAAGAGAGAAAAAGAGAGAAATATTTCTCATAGAGAGGAGACCTTAGTGGCTCATAGAGAGGAGACCTTAGTGGCTCCTAGTGTGAAGACATGTGTGGCTTCAAGAATCAAGACCTTAGTGGCTTGAAGGAGACGACCTTAGTGGCATCTCGGAGACGACCTGTGTGGCATCTCACAAGAAATATTGATCGACCTTTGTGGCGACATCGACCTTTGTGGCGACCGTTTGAGAGTAACTTTGTATCGAATAAAATTATAATCATTTGTAATATTGGTTGTGATTTACATTCAATAAAAGTTACGAAATTTATCTATTTATTCCGCTGCGTACTTTATTATTGTTCCATCTAATATTTTCAACACTACTACTGCTAATTGATGGAGCATGTTGTTGCTGCTGTGGACAATGAGATGAATAAGTCCCTCACAAGTTCAACTCAGCAGACCTTCCCATCTGCAAATCAATATATGATTGTAAGGGCAAACCATTAAGCGTAACACCAAATTACAAGAAAAAAATATATAAAAAAATATATTCTAATAAGTGAAGCTTTAAACCCACTGAAAAGTGCTGAGACTGCATCATCGACACGGTATTGTCGTGTCATTCTTTCTGGTGCATATCCATTGGATTATCAGAATTACCGCCTGCAAAAGATCTAGTAGCAAGGTCAGTAAATGTGGAGGCAACTAGACAATTAACATACAATCTTGAGTTTGTTTGCAACTGCAATAGGTATGTGTGAACATCCGCAATCATCAAGGTAGGAAATCTTAAATTTAATAATGAAACTGAACCCATATACCACAGATAAACAGTACATCTACTTTGGCCAGTATGACATAGAACCAAGGCGCATGATAGATATGCAGTTATGCACTCATTTGCACTTGAAACAAACTTAACTACAAGCTACATGTGTATCTTTAAGTTAATACTATTAAGTCATGTAAAAAGTCAAGGTCATGCAACTACAAATTGTTTGCATCATGTTTTTGGCTTTCTCATAATTGTTGATTTCAGAACAGTTTAACGGTTATAAAGTGCAAGTCCGACTAACTATTACCATTGCAAATAGTATACTGGAAAATCTAGTTTAAGCCAAAAAATTACCATTTTGACCAGCAATTACCCTCATAAGCCAAATTGAAAATAACGCACCTTTCAATCCAGGCAAAGCTGGAAAATCTTCATTTTGAATGCTGAACACTTCGTTTTGTCAAACAATAGGACTAACACAAAGGCCTTGTTTTCGCAAGGAACCTGTGATTTTGCACTATATAATCCAATTATAGGAGAAAGAGGATACCGTGCAAAAACTGCAAGCAAAAACTAGATCTTACTCATCCAATTTCCCTTGACGGCCTCCCACAGAACTAGGACAGCTAACAATTACCAATTGCAGCAGAGGTATGGATAACCCCAGGAATAGAACCGCCAATTCCATTTGTGCTACTACTAAATCCAGGGTTTCCAACTACACTTATACCTCCTTTATTATTGATTCCTGAATGTCCATGAGAGCTTCCATGAGATAACTGCTATACAAGTTTTTTTGTTATTCAAAGAAAAGAGAAATGCAATCAGTCAGGATATGTGGTAATGAGGGGGGAGAGGGGAGGGGAGAGGGTGTTAGGATTCGTAGCCTAACTCAGAGAAAGAGAGAAGAAACGAGGAAGGGAGGAAGAAGATAAAGTTAACAGCAATTCATTCATGGATCTGAAAGGATTACAGCAGGGTATATATGCTGACAAACTAGGACATGTGCTGCCCATACATACGACATGAATACATCAATCAAAAAGACAGTAATAAGCTGATAATTACTGTTAACATTTCCTAGTGACAGTAAGAAAGCTGATTTCACAGAAATCATAACATTCCCGGACCCTTAAGAAATAGCTTGCCCTCAAGCTTCATGCCTTAAAATCTGGAAAACGAGTCATTAACTCTTCTGAGTCCTCCCATGTGGCTTCTTCTTCTGTAGAACCAAGCCAATGAACTAACCATTTAGTTCCTGCAGCATTTCCTTTCTTGTATATCTTTATGCTTAAGATCTTGGCCGGGTACCATCTTGGATTGTGGGGATCAATATCAGGTGGTAAATGTGTAGCAATCACAGCAGTATCACCAACTTTCTTTTTCAGCAAAGAAACATGGAATACTGGATGTACCTTGGCTGTGGCTGGCAGCTTAAGCTTATAAGCAACCTGTCCAATTCTTTTCTCAATTTGAAAAGGACCATAGTAACGTGGTGCTAGCTTGTTGTTCATCCTCTTTGCCACTGTTTGTTGTCTATACGGCTGTAATTTGAGATATACCCAATCCCCTTCAGTAAACACCCTCTCTGTGTGGTTTCTGTCATAGAAGTTCTTCATTCTGCATTGAGCTATCTGCAGATTTCTCTTGAGGACTGCAATCAACTGGTCTCTGGCTTGCAGCTGTTCATCAAGTGTTTCCATGGCCGTGGATCCATTCTCATACACCTTAATCATAGGAGCTTCATAACCATATAGAGCTTTAAAAGGGGACATACCAATTGCAGTATGGAATGCTGTGTTGTACCAATGTTCTGCCCATGGCAGTGCTTCTACCCAAGTGTGGGGTTTCTCTCCCACAACACATCTCAAGTATTGTTCAAGAGTCCTGTTGAGATTCTCTGTCTGTCCATCAGTCTGGGGATGATAAGCTGAGCTTTTGTTTAAAGCAGTGCCCTGCAGCTTAAAAAATTCCTGCCAAAACGAGCTCATAAATATTGGATCTCTATCAGAAATGATTGAAGTTGGCATTCCGTGAAGCTTGAAGATGTGTTGTAAGAACAACTGAACAATAGAGGAAGCTGTGTAGGGATGCACAACTGGGACAAAATGTGCATACTTTGTGAACCTGTCCACTACTACTAATATCACAGATTTACCTGCTGCCTTTGGTAGACCCTCAATGAAATCCATAGAGATGTCAGCCCAAGCCCTTTCTGGTATCACATTAGGTTGCAGCAAGCCAGGGGGTTTAACTGTTTCATAGTGATTCTGCTGGCATATGTGACATGTACCAACAAATGACTTGATATCTTTTTTCATACCTGGCCAAGCAAATGCTTTAGTTACTCTCTTTGTAGTTCTCAGTATCCCTGTGTGGCCTCCATTGAGCCCTCCATGGCATTCACTGATCACTTTAGCTCTCCAACCCTCTCTTTGGGGGACATATATGCGATTCTTGTACAGCAGCTGAGAATTGCATATTGAGAAATGAGGAGAAGGTGGTTGGCCAATGAGAGTTTGCTGTAAAACTTGGTTGGTTTCTGAGTCCCTTAAACAGGCTTCATGAATTTCGGCCACAAAATTGTGTACAGGAGATGAAATGCCAGTAGTGATAGACAAAGAAGCATATTTGGCTATCATATCACTGCTGACCCCGAATTCTTCCTTCCTGGACAAGACATCAGCTGCAGCATTGCTCTTTCCTGGCTTATAATGGATGGTATAATCATAGCCAATTAGCTTAAGTAACCACTTCTGTTGAGCTGGGGTAGTGCTCTTTTGACTTAAGAAATGCTGTATTGTTCTATGATCAGTGTAGATTCTGAAATGGTTCCCTAGCAAGTATGGTCTCCAGTGTTGTACAGCGAATACAACTGCCAACACCTCTTTGTCATACACTGACAGAGCCATGTATCGAGGAGCTAGCGCTTTGCTCAAATAAGCAATAGGGTGACCGTCTTGAGATAGCACTGCTCCAATTCCTGTTCCTGAGGCATCACATTCAAGCACAAATTCCTTGGTAAAATCAGGGAAAGCTAATACTGGTGTGTTCATGAGGGCTTCTTTCAAACTTTCAAAGGCTGCTTCTGATTCTGGAGTCCGTACAAAACCTCCTTTCTTGAGCATATTAGTTAAAGGCTGGGATTTTGGGCCAAAGTTTTTAACATATTTTCTATAATAACCAGCTAATCCTAAGTAACCTCTCAGCTCCTTCACAGACTTTGGTTTAGCCCAGTTCTTGATGCACTCAATCTTGACAGGATCAACTGCTACCCCTTGTCCATTGACAATGTGTCCCAAATATTCCACCTGTGGCACTGCAAAGCTACACTTGCTCTCT
This sequence comes from Potentilla sterilis, assembly GCA_963682095.1. Lineage (NCBI taxonomy): Eukaryota > Viridiplantae > Streptophyta > Magnoliopsida > Rosales > Rosaceae > Potentilla > Potentilla sterilis. The sequence goes on along the minus strand of OY821757.1, from coordinate 44,462,947 downwards.
TTTATTTTGAAAGAGTGCTCGGACAGTTTCTTCAGAACTTGTTCCAGATCCTGCAAATGTTGCTCAAAAGATGTACTATATATCAGTATGTCATCAAAGAAAACTAGAGTATTCTTTCGAAGTAGTTCTCTTAAGGCTTCATTCATCTCTGACTGAAATGTTGATGGTGCATTTGTGAGTCCAAAAGGCATGACTAAAAACTCATAGTGACCACTATGTGTTCTGAATGCAGTTTTATAGACATCAGCAGGGTTCATCCTAATTTGATGGTATCCAGACCTCAAATCAAGCTTAGTAAATATGGTAGCTCCATGCATCTCATCTATCAACTCATCCACTATTGGTATTGGGTACTTGTCCTTGACAGTTACTGCATTAAGAGCCCTGTAATCTACACATAGGCGCCAGGTTCCATCTTTTTTTTAACTAACAAAACAGGAGAGGAAAATGGACTCACACTTGGCTTGATCACTCCACTGTCTAACAACTCTTGAACAATCTTCTCAATTTCAGCCTTTTGGAAATGTGGGTATCTGTAGGGTCTGACACTTACTGGAGCTGTATTAGGCAGTAACTCAATCTTATGATCCTTGTTTCTGAATGGTGGTAACCCAGTTGGGGGCTCAAATAAAACAGCATACTTGTCCAACAAGGCTTGTAATGCAGGTTCTCTAGTAGGTATAATTGCAGCAGCAGATTTTGACTCCACTTGAATCAACATAGCCTCCTTTTCTTTCTTTAAGAGTTTTGTCATGGCTTTGCAGCTAATGGTAATAGCTTCAGACTTGGTTTCCCCTTACAGGCAGTACTGCTTATCTCTCACCCTGAATTTCATCATCATGCTATTAAAATTCCAAGTTATGTCACCTAAAACTTTTAACCATGCTGTTCCCAGCACTATACCACAACCAGTAACTGGTAGAATGTAGTAATCTGCTGTAAACTCAAAGTTCTGCAACTGTACTGTAACTCGAGTCTCCCCTTTCGTTTTCATCTTAGCACCACTAGCAAGGATCACATTTAGTGGGGACAGTTTGGTAATAAGTGAAGTAGTGCCCTTAAGCAGCTGAGGGTGTATAAAATTATGTGTAGCTCCTGAATCAATCAAAACGTGCACTGTATTATTGTTAAACTTACCCTTGAGCTGCATGGTGGTTGATTCTTCATCTCCCATTACCTGTAAACGGATGAGAGGTTCATTGATGTCTACTATGGGAGGTACTTCCATTTCCACTTGTTGTATCTCACATGGTTCCAAAAATTCAGTGTCATCTGGTACAATTTCAAGGCACATCAACTGTCCTTTCTTTCTACAGTTGTGCCCAGGCTTGTATTGCTCCTCACAAAAGTAACATTGCTTCTTTAGCCTTCGTGCTTCAAACTCAGCATCAGTTAACTTGAGTTTGACATTACTCGTTTGGCCAGAAGCTCTGTTGGAAAAAGCAGGTGGGCTGCTTGATTTTATGTGATGTTGCCCTGTCCATTTCGAGTTGGCCATAGTGTTCTGACCATTCATAGGCTTCGCATAGCTAGCTTGTCTGGAATAATGTTTAAGGCTTTCACTCCTAGTTTCAAAAGTTCTAGCTAGATCACAAGCCTCATATAATGTCTTAGGCTTGAAAGCTTGCACATGAGCTTTTAAGTCTTCTCGCAATCCTCCAATGAAGAAAGACACTAACACATCTGAAGGAATGCCAGGAGTTCTTCTGGATAGCTTAGTAAACTGTTCCATGAAGTGTTCAACACTGCCAGTTTGATTCATTCTGGCCAGTGCAGCATGATACTCAGCTCTGTTATAGCAACTAAACTCCCTCATTAACAAATCAGCTAGTCCTTGCCAAGTAGCTGGGAATTCATGTCTAAACATATACCAACGGTCAGAAGCTTTATCAACCAAGTGCATGGAAGCAATAGGTAACTTTCTCTCCTCAGGAATTTGATAGAATTCAAAGTATTGCTCACACTTGTTAAGCCATTCCACCTGATCCTCTCCCCCATAAGTACTAAAATCTAACTTCATCTGTCTCATAGTAGGAAGATTAGGATCAAATTGATATGGGGAACAGTTCTGGTGATGTTGCTGGCCCATGAACTGTCCTTGTGTATTATGGTTGTGGTGGTTTCCAGGGGCTTGAAATTGTTGTTGGGAAAAAACAGGTTGTCTAGGAGTGTTAGGGGGGGATAAAAATGTATGAGTGGTAGTGGAAGCATTAGTAGTGGATGCATTGGTTGTTCCCACAAAAGCATAATGGGGAGTCACAGGTGGGTGTAGTGAGGTATTGGCATTCTGATTCATGCTCGATGCAGTGTAAGGACCCAAGTAACTCATGGAAAATAGATCCAACTGACTTGCCTGACTGGTTTGGTGGGAAGGAAATGGTTGAGATATATTCATGTATGGATGTTGCCCCAGAATGGAGTTGGTTTGGCTTGATGGCAGTGGTGGGATTTGTGATGCTGTAACTTGAATTGTAAAACCAGGGATACAATTAACCATACTTCCAGTAGTATTAACCATACTAATCACAGGTTGGGTCTCAGATCTAGACAATAATGGAAATAACACACTATTAGCACCTAGATCTACTTCAGAGGTATGAGTATGAGTATTACTACCCTCAGATCTGGCCATCGTTGATGAAGAGCAGCTATCAACTAACGCTGCAGCCTGAACCTTAGCCAAAGGTGTTGTGGTCATAGTGAGAGGAGTCGAAATTGACCCAATCTGTACAGATCCCATAGGAGGAGGTACAAGACTAGCCTGGGTTTTGAGGGATGCAAGATGCTGTTGGAATTTCTCCATCATCACATTTTGGAGGTTAGCAAACGAGGATTCCATGGAGGATTGTAACGCGGTCTGCAATGTAGTCTGCATCTCTTCCAAACGAGCCCTGGTCTCATTTTTGTGAGCTTGCAACTCTAGAGACAGCTCACCCGAGCTCACTGGAGGATCTGATGAAGCTGGTTTCCCAGGTCCCTTTGCCATGGATGATCAAGCTCTGGTACCAATTGTTAGGATTCGTAGCCTAACTCAGAGAAAGAGAGAAGAAACGAGGAAGGGAGGAAGAAGATAAAGTTAACAGCAATTCATTCATGGATCTGAAAGGATTACAGCAGGGTATATATGCTGACAAACTAGGACACGTGCTGCCCATACATACGACATGAATACATCAATCAAAAAGATAGTAATAAGCTGATAATTACTGTTAACATTTCCTAGTGACACTAAGAAAGCTGATTTCACAGAAATCATAACAGAGGGGAGGGGGGTTGCGGTGTCTAAGAATTGAGCCATACCTGAGACAGAGCAACAGGAAGATTATTGATGAGATTATCCACCAGAAAGGCTTCCAGTTGGTTATTGTCCTCACCAGAAGGAAGTTAATGTTCAGTTTCTTCAAGTAAACGTACCCAGGCATGTTGGGAACATTGAAGCTTCGATTAAGGTTATGCAATTCTTGAATAGATCCTGCCAAATGTAACTTGCAATTATATTACTTAAGAAATTTACATAAGAAAGTCGAGCAATAATATCCCTCCTGTGTTAAAATACAGGAGAGGTGGCACCCGATTGACTAGAGAAAGATGTAGCAAAATGTCCAGTACTCTCTGGAAGAATTTACGCTGATCTGTTTAGAGAAGACTGCAACATCTCTATAAACCGTCCAAAACATCACAACTGAAAGATATGTGGTAATTCTTCTAACATTTCTGAATGATATGTGGTATATTCTTATAACATTAAACTATATTCATAAAAGGAAATCCCCATGCAAACTATGCTGCTCTATCTATTTTGTTAGTTTCCAGAGCTGCACTTTCTACTCATCAGATAGGAACAACTAGCTACTCGCTATTAGAAGAGGAATCATACCATATAGCCAAAAGATAACATATCAAATCAAGGAAACTTTGTCAACTCAAGGATGTTATGTAGAGAAAAGAAGATACATTACATAATACCAAGATTGCAGGAGCATTAAAAAGTCTTGCAAAAGATCATTCCTTGCTTAGAAATATCCCTCTGTGTGAACAACTTGATAAAGCTGTTCTATGTGAACAAATAACGTACAAACTGACAAAAAGTGAGAGATAACACTGAAGACCGGGAACACAAGTAAAGTAATAGAAACATAAGACTAAAGACCAGGAAGATGAGTAAACTAATAGAAACATAAGACTAATGAACTTCATCACGAATCAAACAACATATCCAATGTTGATGCATCTCCAGAGAAACCGCGCTGCACCATTTGTTCATAAAGATCCATGGCCTTTGATGTCTCATTGTTAATAAGAAGCCCTCGAATAAATGTGTTAAAGGCTGCACCATCTGCATAACAACCTTCTTCTTCCATTTTCTTGAACAGATTTTCAGCTTCAGTCACTAGTCCTCCCTTGCAAAACCCTTCAATCATGATAGTGTAAGACTTGAGATCGGGCTGAAGTCCCTTCAAGGATAATGAGAAAAATATATCCCTTGCAGATTCAACTTTTCCAGCCTTAACAAAATAGTCCATAACACTACTATACACCACAATATTTGGATCCACTTTCTTCACCTCCATCTCAGTAAGTAAATCAAATACCATGCCAGGTTCTTGGTTTTTACAAAAGCCATCAATTAATGCAGCATAAGTTTTCACATTAGGATTGACGCCACTGATAGGAATGTGCGACGATATTAATATGTTTATGCCCTCATTTATGCTTCGTTTAACCCTTATTTACCTAAGACAGAGTCATAATTTAGTTTAGTGTCAATTTGGTAGAGTTTTGGAGAAAGTGTGCTTAATTGTCAGAAAAACGACTAAGTATAGAAATCTGAGGAAAAAGTGAAAAATATGTTGTTTTCGTGATTTTGAGGCCTGTGTTTGACTGACTTATTATTTTCCAAATTTGATGAAATTTGACAGGCACATAACTGGCAAGCTGGAGTGTATTGTGTCAAAATTTCAGATCAATTGAAGTTCGGGAAGTCACCCAAAAGATGGCTGCAACTTGACAGTTTGAACAAAGATCACCAGGGACTACCAGGATTTTCCTGGGATTGTGTCCTGATTTCCGGAATTTCTGTACGACGCATCACTTGGAACCAGAAACTGTGCCATACACCTTTTGAAAGCTCTGTGTGTCTAGTTTCATATGCAACTGGAATCGCAGCAAAAGATTTTCTGAGAAAAAAGTTATGCCGGTTTGAATGCACGAATGTCAAGTCTGCCGAAAGAAGAAAACCTAAACCGAGTTCTACATGGATTTGACTTACGAATGTGGACTGAATTCCATCCTTTGTGCAAGATTTTTGACTGAATTAATTCATGGAAAACTTAAAGAGATATTGCTCAATTATTCAGTCATTATCTTGGGAATTTTCGGCAGAAAATAGAGGAAGAAAATCGCAACAAATCCTGATTAATTTCGGGAAAACTCATGTGCATGTCATCCAACTTCCACGGACTCTCTCGGATAGCTCACTTTGAATCAGAGTTCGAGCCTTATATGGATAGAAAGCTATGGGAGTCTAGTTTCCAACCCAACTGGAATCACCTCAATAGCTATTTTCTAGAGAGAGTTATGATGTAATCAATACACGGAGGTCATTCTGCCGAATTCAGAAATTCATGGAAAACCTAAACCAATTCGGTTTTGGTCTGTGGCCGGCTTCTCTAGGTTACTTCCTCTATAAATACCAAGGCTTTTGGACAGAAAAATGATCTCCTCTCTCTCACTTTTCACAAGTCAAAACTATGTCCAAATAGCACCACACTTCCATAGAAAAATACTAGCCGATTCCACCATCAACATACATCAAGATCGAACCATTCCATCTTCCATCAAATCCACCTTTGCCGAAGCTTCTTCAAGGTTATTCAAAGTGTGATTCACTCATCTCTTATGGCTTTTATTTTTCTGTATAATTACAAGACTTTGTCTATGAAGGTTGTAAAGATTTGTGGATGCTTATTTGGTTTATGTAATTCTATTTTGGATTTTCGGATTTCTTGTTTGATTATCTAATTGCCGATTTATGTATCATAGTATGTGACGATTTTTTATGTAGGATTTAAGGGCAGTAGGTTTCGACATGATGCATGATTCTTTGTGGTTTATTTTCTGAATTCATATGCAAAACAAATTTAATGCTTAAGGGCTGCCTAAGACCTAGGTTGTTCTTTATGTGTTAATTTCATGTTGCCGAATGAGTATAGATTTAATCATACGCTGAGTTGGTTTAATTTATATCTATTCCGAGGGTTAGAGTAATTCATGAAAGTATGCATGTTGAAACAATGTGAGATGACGTCATACTTGTTGCATGTCTCTGATTCGACTTATTGTGCTTATGTGTTTCTTTGTTTAATTTCTACGATGAGTGTCTTTAAACTGATTAGCACCATCTTTAAGATTATACGCTGAGTTAATTCTAAATACTTATGAAGTCTTAACGATTAGATGAACCGCTGAGGGTTCTAATTAGAATTGGAACTACATGAATCTTGAAGAGTATCGAACTTTGTTGCCATATTTCCTTACACGAAATTGTTATGTGTTTTGTGAGTTTTATGTGATGTGTATTGTGTGAAAGATGTTGATCATATGTATATTTTTAATTTAGGATTTATTTTCGTAATTTTCAGTAGTATAGAATCAAATTTCAAACCCCCAATATGATTTTGTAATGGTTTATGTGATTGAACGCCCTTGATTTCCCCGGATTGAACGATCCCTACTTGTCCTATTCTAACGTTTTGCAGGTACAATGTGCTTGGATAATTGCTCCATCAACCACATGTTTGTGCAAGGTTGAAAAAATGTCTGGCCTCCTGCATTCTCCCCAATTTGAGGTAACCATCGATCAAGCATGTAAACGTTACAACATCAGGATAAAATCCAGCACTGACCATATCCTCAAAGACACTCTCAGCAGCATCAATGTTTTTCGCTTTTGTATACCCATCAATCATGATATTGTAACAGTTCATATCCACCATGGAGCCCATCAGATCAAAAACATGTTTCGCCTCTTCCATCTCACATTTATTACGATAGCAGTCCAAGAGAGTAGTGTAAGTGTACTTATTCGGTTCAACTCCTTTGTTAATCATTGATTGAAAAAGGCTTTTCGCTTCGATTATGGATCCAACCTTGCACAGGCCATCAATGATAGCCGTGTACGTATAGACATTATGTTTTTCTCCCTGAATTTCCATGTAGTTTATCATCTTCACGAACCTCTCCCAATGGCCATTAATGCTGAGGCCATTAATTATAATACTCTAGGTTATAAGATCACAATGAATTCCTCTAGTTATCATCCCTGCAAACAATATAAAGGCCTCAAAAACCCTAGAATTCTTCATTAAGGACTTAATGACCGTAGAATAGGCAATTGTGCACCCCTGTTCAGTCTCTAACTTCAGTAACAACTGGAAAGCTCCACCATAGTCCCTTCTTGTACAGAAATGCTTCACCAGGGACCCATACGTGACCTCATTGGGTGAGAAACCCTCACTCCTCATCTTACCAAGAATTTCTAGCGCTTCTTTTCCTCTCCCTTGTCTGATAAATCCATCGATTATTGTGGTCAAGATACACACATCAATTCCAAGACCAGATTTGACACAGCTTACAACCATACTTAAGGCAAAACCCATGTGTTTCAAACGACAATAGCTATTCAACATGTTGTTGACAGAATAGCTATTAGGGCCTATTCCCAATAGGGCCAACTTCTTATACAGAGCAATTACTTCCGAGTAATGCCACATTCTCATAACCTGACCGATGAGTTGATTGAAAGACACAATAGGAGGCAGAGGGCGCTTTTCCACCATCGTATTAAACACCCACAAAGCATCCTCAATAGTGAAATTGGGCTGAGTTTTAGATCTAGGGTTTCTACGCTGAGAATGAACGATACAATAGAAGTGGAGTGAGGAAGAAGCTTACCTCTTCTTAAGGTGCAAGCGGCCGCAGTCATCGCCTTAAACATCTCGTCGCTGCTATAGGGAAGAACGATGAATCAGCTCCGACTTGTAAGGTGAATGTGGCGAATTGGGTTTCTCTTTCCTTTTTAGTTTTATATTACAATTTAATAATGCTATATAATGAGGCGTATTGGGTCGATGGTTATTAGTGTTAGTATGGTGGATTATTTTGTTAGCTGATGACCGCTATTGTTTGCTTAAGTTTGTTAACCTTTGATTAGAGAAGACATGATTTTGTAATTGTGTTGATATAGAAAAGTCAATACTGTTAATGTTTGAATAGATTAGCTACAAAAGAATTTCTAAGCTCGTTCGTTTACGTGCACGACGCAATCTAAAGTCATCTATATGTTTTGATCACCGTGTATCTATATCAAAGTCATTAGTTTTAACTATCTACATATAATGAGTCGTGTATTTACACGCCGTGCACTGAAAACTCTATGAATTAGTTAACTTTAAAGAAGAAATAAGTTTGTAATTGTGTTAAGAAAACGAAGATGTCTTATTTTATTAGAGAACTTAGGTCGTTGGAGAAGATGATGGCTTTAAATGATTTAGGGTTTAGACCAAATAATAGGAGGAGTCTCTTCAATCCACATATCATCAACAAAAGAACATCTAGCAAAATGGGTAAGCCGATCGACTACACGCCTACACTATTAGCTTCCCTATAGATATGACGAACCGAGATAGAGGAGAACGCAACCATATATTGACGACAATCCTCAACCACACGGCAGGGCCGGTCCTGAGTTTTCGTGTTTATATAAAATAAAAATAATAAAATAAAAATCGTTATCACAAAGATAATTGTATTGATTAGACACAATAGCCTACAGACACACCCTATGGGTGTAAATAACAAAATCAGTAGTAATTTTGTAAAATATAGAGAAAACTGCCCACTTTTTTATTTATATTAGAAAAATTAGAATTTGAATGTGAGCAGTTAGACTGAAAGTGAAAAAAAAGTGGGGGTGGGGGGAGAGAAAAACGTGGAAATGAGGTAATTGTGTTGGAAAGTGAGATTGTTTTTTTTTTCTCTAATTTTTTTCTTTTATGTAATTTGACATATTTATCTTGTCAAATTACAGAACCCAACTCTGTAATTTAAAAAAAAAAAGGGAGACGTTATGTGAAGAAGGATAAGGATTCTGTAATTGAAAAGAAGAATAGAATTCTTTGAGGAGAAGGGTTTTGTGATTGAAAAAAAAAGGGAGACGAAGGTTGAAGGGGGGAGACAGGATCAGATGAAGGTAAGGTAAAGAATTTTGTGTTACTTGATGGGTTTTCAATTTTTAACTAAACCCAATAGAAAAAGAAGAAGAAAAAATAGTGAAAAAAGAAAGGAAAAAAAACAACAACAACAAAGAGAGACCACTGTTGTGTTTTGAAATACATGCAAGCCAACTCAACTAACTAGTTAATTTGTATTTAGAAAACACTAAAAAATTAATATTTCATGGTATGACAACAGTCTTTAAAAGTAAATATTTACCAAACACGAAAACACAAAACCTTTTTTATTCACAATTGATTCAATTCACAGCATAACAACAACGGTAAAGTCGCAACAATAACAAACTACCCTAAGAGAAGGCTAACACGACAAGCTTCTGCTTCTACATGATGCGCAAACTCTGCATGGGGAAGATGTCGCGCCAAAGCAACTCGACAAATGCACATCTCATCTCGGCCTACCACCCCCACACGAAATCTAGCATCTTAGATTTGTAATTATCTGTCTATAGTGGATGAGGTGTTCAAGTACTTAATCAGGAGAGGATTCCACGCACAAAGGAGCACTTGCACCAATTGTGTGCAAGTCATTTAAGCTCTCATTTTTCAATTCTGTCAGTGACCCTTAATGCCTCAATGGCTGGGTATTGTGGATGCCACTTTTCATGGTTTTTTTTCTTACGAATTCTATTGTTGCTAATCATACTGACATTGTTGCTAATCATGCTGACATTATAATATTTTACAACTTCATCTTCACCCACTCATCGAATATTAAGGCCATGTGAATAATTAGTGATTAAACGAATGGTTGAAATTGCATATTTGAGTGTCGGTTCACTTGCACCTCGATGCGTAAAATTATTTTCCACTTAATCATCATATACTTATTTGATGAGCCTCCCATGATTCCACCGGTTTGCCATTCCTCCACCTTTTTACAGTACTGTTAAAAGTCCACCAAAACAAAATCATCAATCTATAACATCATAAGCGCATAATGCCTTATGACCTATGTAGCACGGGCACGCTCTACAGGTCGCGTGTCGCGTGTTCGACACGAATTGGATACGGACACGTCATAATTCGCCCCAATACGCGTGGACACGCGAACTGAGATTTCGACACGGCTTGGACACGCGTGTGTCCTCTATGGACACGCCAAATGGTGTTGGACACAGGGGTAATTCTGTCTTTTACTTTTCAAATTGGGAGTTTAGGGATTTCGATCCCCTCCTGTCTTCATTCTTCAGCTGGATTCACTCCTCTCTCTCGTCCCAGTCTCCGCTCCTCTCTCTCGTCCCGGTCTCCACTCCGTCAAGTCTCTGCTCCGCTATCTTTGTCTTCTACTCCGCTTCGTCAAGTCTCCGCTCCGCAACAGTTGAATTTAGTGGCACTTCAATTCGAGTCTTCGTTTCAAACAGAGGGATCGCAACAGCAGGTATGCACCCAATTCCCCAATCTTGGTTACTGTGAAAGATGGGTTCTCGTCTTCCTGACTTGGTTTTTGGTTTTAAATTGCTTCTTGTTTGGGTTGTGGTAGTGGAAGAGAGAAGTTGGGGTTCTGTGTGTGTTGTGTGTTTTGTGTAGTCTTTGTTTAAAGTCTGTCTTGAAGGAACTGTGTTTTGGATTCCATGTGCAGCTCGATGTGTTTAACGAGCAATTCATAGTTGCAGGGAGAAGGTTTGGTGACCTAACATAGGCCTTCTAAGTTTTCTGCACAAAAACTCAATAATTGATATTGCTGCCTGATTTGTGGATTCATACTACTCTCGTACACATTTAGAATTAGAGATAGGTGTTGAATTCCGTTTCTTTGTAGACTTTCACTGAAATACATACTCCCAGAGGTGATACCTTCTGACTTTGCCAAGGCTTTATGCATTTTAGAGACTGGTGAAGTTTTCCTGCATCATAGACTTGGAGGTGCTCAATAATACACAAAACAAAAGGTGAACCAGAAGCATGTGCCTGGTTATTTGCATTTCTGTGTAATATGTTTCCTCACTGGTAATGCCAGCTTCTCATACATTGGTTTGCATCACCAATCTGCATCATCTTATCCTATCCTGCATCCATTTAACTCTTGGGTCCCATGTTTAAGTTCCTAAATGAATGTTGTTTGTGGTATACTGGACTTGACTGGGAAAGTTTATCGAATAAATAATGGACTTGATTGCAAGGAGAAGGTTGACTGATACTTTCCCAATCTTGCTTGCCAACCTTTCACTTGATGAACCTCAATTGGAGGGAGAATTGTTTGATGATGGTGATGATGATATTGAAATGGAGAACATAGAGGAGGAGGGTGTTGGAGTGAATGAAATTATTACTTGTTTTAATTTGTGTTTGAATTTGGTTATGTACTTTGTTTGAACATTTGTCTGTATTAGGATTTGAATTTGGATTAATATTTTGATAATGTATTTTGTTTGAACCTTTGTTTGGATTTAGATATGGAGAAACTATTTTACTTTAATTATATATATATATATATATATAGAATTTTTTTCAGGTGCGGATGCGGCGTTTCCGGCCACCGGCGAGGCGGCGACGGCGTATCCGCCCACTGGGCTTTGCTCGCCCCACGCCGGCGACCCCGTCTGTGCCGGCCCGAGCTCCATCTGTAAAAATGCATGACAAGTACTGTTCATTTTTCTGCATTTTTGCAGATTCCGGCCGGCTGCCGGCCGGCGATGGAGCTCGGGCCGGCACAGACGGGGTCGCCAGCGTGGGGCGAGCAAAGCCCAGTGGGCGGATACGCCGTCGCCGCCTCGCCGGTCGCCGGAAACGCCGCATCCGCACCATGAACAGTAGGCGCGGACGTCCGCACCTGAAACGGACTGTATATATATATAGTTCCTATCCAGAGCGAACCTTCGCTTTGAACTTACCGTGCGAAGTTCAGTTTTTGGCACACTTTTCGGTCATATTTCAACATCTCCACCGTTCAGATGTTAGAACATAATGTATAGATCGTCTCTGCCAAATTTCATTCAATTTGGTAATCGTTTGGTCTTTCGTTATAGTGATTTAGACGAACAGTTCAGGTTGAACAAATTTGGCTTGTTCATTAATTTAATATAGTTTCGATACCTTAACGATCACCAAATTGAATGAAATTTGGCAGAGACAATCTATACATTATGTTCTAACATCTGAACGGTGGAAATGTTGAAATATGACCGAAAAGTGTGCCAAAAACTGAACTTCGCACGGTAAGTTCAAAGCGAAGGTTCGCTCTGGATAGGAACTGTATATATATAATATTATTTAATTAACGTGTCCACCGCGTGTCCGTGTCCGACCAAAAAATGATTTTAACTTGTCCACGTATCGAATCGTGTCCGTATTGAACACTCGAACTCGTGTCCGTGCTGCATAGCGTATGACTCCCTAAGCGAATCAACTATTTGTGTGCCCTAGAGCTAGTCAATAGTAAGTCAACCAGCAAATAAGCACACCCTAACAAAACAATACCAATTAGTTTCGTCAAAACAGGCAACATAATTTGGCCGAATTCATTTAACCATTTCACATTAGGCACTCGGAAGCGAAATCATTTTCCTACATTTTCTTGCACAAACAATCAACACTTCACCGAATCGACAATAAAAATGTTGAATAACTCAAACAATTCATACAGTAACTTGTAATAAGATAAAGAAAATCTAAACACTCACTTATCCACAGAACAAGAAACAATGTCACCATCAGGGCCGGCCTTTGGCCTGTGGTGGTCGTGCGGCGGCACAGGGCCGCCGATTGGCGGAGGCAGCCAAAATTATTTTTATATAATATTAATTAAAAGTTAAATTAAGTAAAAACACAGAAACATAAAACACAAGTGCTACACTAGCATAGTTGGTTAGACTTGTAATTAAAAACAAGTTGTTTGGGGTAGTGTAGGGGTTTGAACCCCAACAAGGGCGTTTTTTTTTTATAATTGATTATTTCTACGATTTTTTTAAAAATTATTTTAGGATTGTTTTAGGTTTGGACGTTTCGTGTTCTAATAGCAAATCCAAAGCTAAGTAGGTATTGTCCTTAAACCGAGAGGTATTTAGGACCCTCTTGACCAAAACCACAAAGTCTGCTCGATACTTCTCCAATCTCCAAGCGACGCTCTGCGTCCATGAAAGCAACTTCTTCTATCTCACGTTGTTCTGCGTCTATGAAAGATTGAAAGTAGCCTCTTCTTCTGCAGAGGTATCACCTATTATCGCCCTTTGATCAAGAAATTCTTCTAAGTTGCACTTGGCTTTAAACAACTCCTTCTGCCATTAAATTTCTGACAAAACTTCCATTCCAAATTGATCAAGAATTTCAATTGTCAGATATAATCTTATTTGCTTTCAATCTTTGTTTAATTTTTTTTCTATTGTCAGAGATCAACTCTGTAATCGTTTGTAATTTTGCTTTGATGCTTTAGTTTGTATTTTTGATATGATTTATCTTTCATTAATTGATCATATGAAATTATGATTTCACATATCATTGATCAATCTGAGTGAATTTATTTGATCGTTCAGTCTAGAGTTTTAGGTTTAGTCTGTTTTTGGTGAACTTGATCAATAGGAATATAATTGAATCATTGATCAATATGAATATAATTGAAATTTGCTATAATGGATCAATGAATCAATGATCATATGAATATAATATATTGTCTTCTTCATAATTGTCTTTGATTGATCAATGATCATATGAATATATATATATATGAATTTTTTTTCTTTCCTTCTGTTATAATCAGTAGAATGCTGGTAGGAGGAAAGAATGATTCAGGTCATACCAAACGAAAAAGAACAAATAAAAAGAGATGTTCAGATGGTTGAAAACCAAAGAGGATCTATTGAAAAATTTGTTATCAAACCTAGAAATTGGGATAATCTTGATCTTAAATGGAAGGACTTATTAGTTAAAAATGGTCCTATAAGAGATTTGTTAGCAGGGAAAGGTCCCAAAGATGATTCAAAAAGCCGTTTCTCCTTTGAATTTTACAATAAGCGGTTACCAAATGAGGAAAAGCATCATCGAGACTGGCTTGTGTATTATAAAGATCTTGACAAAGTCTTTTGCTTTTGTTGTAAGTTATTCAAGACTAAACCTCAACAATGTCAGCTGGCACATGATGGAATAAGGGATTGGAGGCACCTTAGTAACAGTTTGAAAGCACATGAAAAAAGTTCAGAGCATATCAATCATATGTCCATTTGGGTTGATTTGCGTGTAAGGCTGGAAAGTAATCAAGTCATTGACAAGGTTCTACAAGACTGAATCAGAAAAGAGACAAAACATTGGAGGAAGGTACTGCGACGATTGTTTTCATTAGTGAAATATTTGGCTAAACAATGCTTGGGTGGAAGTAATGAGAAGATTTATGAAGAGAATAATGAGAATTTTAAGGCTTTAGTTGAAATGGTTGCTGAGTGGGATTCGACCTTGAAGGAGCATATCCGAAGGAAGAAAAATCATGAGATTCAATACCATTATCTGAGCCACAATATCCAAATGAGTTGATACATGCAATAGCTTCTCAAATAAAAGGTGCAATCCTAAAAAAAATAAAAGAAGCCAAGTACTTTTCAGTAATTCTTGATTGTACTCCTGATGTAAGCAAGGAAGAACAGATGACATTGATATTGAAGTGTGTTGACATCTCTACAGTTCCAGTAAAGGTGGAAGAATACTTTATCGAATTATGTTTGTCAATGACACAATAGGTCAAGGTTTGTTCAATGAGCTGTAAAATGTGCTACACCAACTTGATCTTGATATTTATGATGTCAGAGGGCATGGTTATGATAACGGATCAAACATGAAGGGGAAACACAAGGGTGTACAAAGGAAGCTCTTAGACATTAATCCTAGGGCATTTTATACACCTTGTGGTGCTCATTCTCTCAATCTGACCCTTTCAGATGTAGCAAACTCTTGTGGTAAAGCAGAATATTTTTTCGGAGTTGTTCAGCGTATTTATACATTGTTTGCAGATTCTACAAAAAGGTGGAAGATTTTGAAAGACAACATATCAGAAAAAGGTTTCACTTTGAAATCTTTATCGACTACAAGGTGGGAAAGTAGAATTGATTGTGTGAAAGCAATTGTGACTCAAGCTCCTGAAATAAGAGAAGCTCTACACTAGCTCGCCGAGGTTGAGATCAGACTGATATAACTTATAAGGATAAAAAGTGAAGCTACTTGTTTGGTAGACTATGAGCTTGGAAAATATGAGTTTATTGTAGGAATGGTGATTTGGTTTCATACATTGGCTAAAGTTAATCTTGTTAGTAAAGAATTGCAATCTGAAAGTTGCGCATTGATGTGGCAATGGATAGTGTTCATGCACTTATTGATTTTTTCAAAGAGTACCGGGAAGTTGAATTGGATATTGATCAAGTGTGGCCTGAGAAGAAAAAGAAAAGAGTAATCCGCAAGAAGAGACATTTTGATGAAATTGGTCAAATTGCTACTGATGAGATTGCAACGGAGTCAAGTGAATAGGTCCCTGAAGAATCAGCTCAAGAGTCTTTCAGAATTCATTACTTTGTTTACATAATTGATCAAACAATCGTTTCATTAGAGAGGAGGTTTGAACAATATAAGCAGTTTGAAGAGACATTCGGCTTCTTGTTCACAGCAACAAAGTTGAAATCATTACACCTTGAAGAATTGAAGACGAGCTGCAAGAATTTGGAAAAGAAGTTACATAATGGCCACAATTCAAACATTGATGGTGAAGATTTATTTAATAAATTGCAACTATTACAAAAGCATTTACCAAGTGAGTTACATGATACAGCTAGTGCAATACTCAATTTTTTGAAGATAGTCAATTGTTATCCAACTACTTGCCTTGTATATAGAATTTTATTAACTATTCTTATTACAGTTGCATCAACAGAGAGAAGCTTTTCAAAACTAAAAATTTTACAGTCGTACTTGCGATCAACCATGTCGCAAGAAAGATTAAATTCTTTGACTTTGATTTCAATTGAAAATGAGTTTTTAGAAAAGCTTGATTATGAAAAATTAATTCATGATTTTGCTTCTAAGAATGCTAGAAGATCAATATTTAGAATGTCCTAATGCGCTCGCTGTTCTGTTCCTCTTGACAAAAGTCTTGTGATAGTTTCAATTTATTATAATGATCCAATGGAAAGCTTTATATATAGTTTCCAGGTAAGATTGTACTGTGTTACCATTTATCAAGTGTGAAAATTCATTACATTGGTTCCATAGTTAAATTGCTCTTTTTTACAGGTTTCTTTATTATCCTTCTCACTGTTGGTTGTGGAGACAGTATGCATTTCGGTTGTATGTTGGTAGTACGAGTTTGCAGGTTCCTCGCATTTTATACTACAACTTTTTATTTTTTTTGCCTTCAGAACTTAAGAAATATGCTTAACATGAGATTTTTGCTCTCTCTTTTTATTTTTTGGTTTTTACTCTAAGAGTTAGAACAATATGAATTCATTTTCTTCAAAATGCTATATGTATTATTTGTTGACAAATTTTTTTTACACATAATATATATGTACCAAGGCCGCCAAAAAAATTTGGCACAAGGCCGCCTATGACACAGGACCGGCCCTGGTCACCATCATCGAAAGCGATACCGATGACCTGCAACTGATGCCCCTTGAGAGCCTGCACCTTCTCCCCAGTCTTCAAGTCCCATACCAACACCATAGTGTCCATGCCACCGGACACAACTCTCCCTTTTGGAAACTCCTCACTGGGCTCAATCCACACCACCGGGCCCAATAAGCTCATGTGGCCCAGCAGAATCATCTCCAGCGCGTACCGGCGTTCATCGGATGGATCCACCAACCATAACCTAACGGTTCGATCACGTGAAGAAGTAACTATACCGGCATTGCCGCACACGCAGATTCCACGGACCTAAAAATCGAATTAGTCTAGGTCATCTGTACAATTTCAATTTCTAGAGTATTCGATTCTTGTTGGAAGTTCTAGAACAGTAGAGAATTGTAGAGAGGAAATTGAGAAGGGGGAGAGATCTTACGTCATCTTCATGGCCGCGGATCTCGCAGCGGAGTTGGTAGTCTTTGAAGTCGATATCCATGGCCATGGGAGAGCGCGAGGGTTTTGGTTTTGAGTGATCAGAGCAAAAGTGGGTTTTAAGTAAAATGAAGAATTGTGAGGAGAAGAAAGAAGAAGAGTATAGTGTGGCTTAAGTTGGGAAGGCATCAAAATGCACCTGCTTGTTGGGCAAGTTCTCGACACTCAGTCTCGCACGACGTGTCGTTTATTAAATCCCATTTTTTTTCTTTTTCTTATGTCTTTTTGTTACAAAAGGTTTGGCCTTCCAAAGTCGTGAACTCTCTACTAAATGTACCCAGCAAATTTTTAACTGTACCCGGTATTTTAATTTTTGTCATATTTTTCCCATTTTACCCCTTATATTAGCAAACTCAAAATTATACCCAACTCTGTTTTTCTCATTCCGACGTCTTTTTCAGGTTACCGCAAAGTCTATACTTTCGTAGTCCCCTTCTGCAATCTGGACAATTTGTTGCATAATCATTTTATAGATGTAAGGTTCCTGATGTTGTCATTTGGTGTGCTTTAATGGAATTTAGTTGAATTTGTGAAATATATGATGGGTTTGGTTTATTATATAATTTGCTATAGCTTAGAGTGCATTACATGGCGTGTAACACTATAAAACATCACAAAACAAGGCTTAAACATGCTAATTACATAGCAAAAATGCCGTTACGCCCTTATACTAAGGCGGACAACCATATAAAGGGATTGCTGGCCTCGGCAATTGCATGACAAGCCTCAAAAGAGGCTGCCGACGCCAAGATAAAGAGGCTGGAGGGCCTAGGCCGAGATCGAGAGGCCTAAGCAGTGGCGGAGCCAGACCCATAAATCTATGGGGCATACTTTTACTTCATACTAGTAACTCCAAAACCATTCAATATTCAGATAACATACATGGTTTTTAAAAGAAATACATGATAGTAGATTCTTATAACAAGTCTATACATCTGGACCTACATTACGATAGAATGCACTTTAAATAACCAGACCTGTCACCAAAAGCTTGTTCATGTCGATCATAACATCGAGTTGTTCAACATCTTTCTCAAGGACATTGAATTCCTAATATAAAAAAAAAAAAAAATTAAGTTAGCTTTCATGTAGTTTAGCTATGATTTAACACTAAAAGTAGTACAAAATAAACTCAAATGTAGAATTAGTAAAGATCAAACCTGAGGAACAATCAAAGTCAGCTATAGGTGTCCTCTACGTGTAGCTATGTTTTGGAACCTTTGAATTATAGGCTCATTACCAATGTTATTGAAAATATCTTTCTCAAGGTACACCGTTAAGCTATCGTTTAACCACTGATCTCCCATACGATTCCGCATTCTATTTTTTATGATGTTCATGGTAGAGAATGCTCTTTCAACTGTGGCTGTTGCAACCGGAAGTACTAGTGCCAATGTAATGAGCTTATATACAAACAGATATGTCTTACTTTTCCCTGTCTCAACAAGCATCTGTGCTAGATCAGAAATCCCATGCAAGTCTTCCAACTTAGTGTTAGATTTCATGTCATCAATATATATATCTAGTTGTGATTCAAGTACCAATAGCTCAACTGTAGAAAAATCAGCCGGATACAAGCTAGCAAGGTGCATTAATCGTTCTTTGTTGAAAGCAGAAAACAAACGATATGGACTCAAGCATGCAAGACAAATGAGTATATTACCCTCATTGAAACGATTATTCAGTTCTTGAAGTTGGAGATCTATCACAGCACAAAAAAAATCAAAACGATAATAGTGCAGATTTGTGATTTCTGGACTTTTACGCTTTGATCTTCCTTTACATAGAATGTTGTTCACTCATGTTGGGAACCATGATATCCTCTTTGCCGCAAAAAATAACAACTTGGTCTAGTAAGGAATCCCATTCATTATCCCTCAAATCCTGCAACTTTCTCTTGCATACTGTAACTAAATCCATTGCATTTACTATATCTTGATCATCTCTTTGTAATGCTTGGGACAAGCCATGACTAATACCAAGTATAATCTTCATCAAATGCAAACTGAATATGTAATCAAAAGATTGCAATAACCCCAATGAAATGAATGCATCATGTTTCTGATCAGAACCTACTTTGTCATATGCAATCTCATCTAGCACTTCAATTATGGAAGGAAACAAGGCAATAAAGTTCATGAGCGTACCATAATGTGAGCTCCAACGTGTATCACCATCCCTCCCGCTTAATCTCAATTTCTTGATTTAGCCCTCTACCACTGGAAAGTTCTCCAATTTTCAATGCTTGAATAACATTAAGAGCTTACTTTTCCCAAAGAATATCTTGACGTTTGGAAGAGGCACCAACAATATTCACAATATTAGCAACTGATGTGAAGAAAGCACCTACTATACTATGTTTCTTTGCCATGGCCACCAAGGCCAACTGAAGCTGATGTGCAAAACAATGGATATAGAATGCAGTGGGATTATCCTTAAAAATAAGTATCTTTAAGCCATTAAGTTCCCCACTCATATTACTTGCTCCATCAAACCCTTGATCACGTAAACTCGATATGCTTAATTTATGTTTACAAAGCAATTGATCAACAACCTCTTTGAGCGTTCTTGCAGTTGTATTGACAACATGTACAATGCCAATAAAACTTTCAATCACACAACCTTTCTTATCCATATAACGAAATATTACTGCCATTTGCTTTTTTATAGAAACATCTCTAGCTTCATCAACTAGAATGGAGAACAATGCATTATCCATGACTCTAATTATAGCATCTGTTGTTTCAACTGCTGCAACATTTACTATGTCTTTCTGAATCATTGGTGATGTCAATTTGAGGTTCTCTGGGGCTTTTTTCAATGACACAGATCTAACTCGGGCATCATGATCAACAAGGAATTGTAAAAGCTCAAGAAAGTCACCCTTATTGCTTGAATTTTCTGACTCATCATGCCCCCGGAATGCAAGACCTTGCCTCAAAACAAAGCGAGTACAATCTAGTGATGCAATGAGTCGAATTTGATAATCTGTACTAGCTTGCATAGCATTCTTATTGATGATATTTCTGATGTGTTGTCTTTCATTCATGAGGTCTTCACACATTTTCAAAGCTTTATTATGGACGCTGTTACGGTCTCCGACATGAACATATAACCTTGATTTCTCCTTCCAATTCCAATAACCCTTACCAGTAAAAGCATCACCACTTGCTTGATCTCCGTTGTTTGCTTTAAATAAGTAGCAACACAAACAATATGCACAATCCTTGTCTATACTATATTCCAGCCAGTTAGGAAAATCATTGAACCAATCAGCTATGAATTTTCTATACTTAGCTCCGAACTTGGTCTTAACAAATTTGTGATCTTTAGGCTGACAAGGACCCCTTTGTAAATACACTCTTCGAACTTGATCTTGAATATTCAAAGGATAATCTGATATTCTTTTTCGCAATCCAAGATCTAATGATAGCTCTGACAAATTTATCTCTGTCTCAATACAATTTACAGGAGGTTGCAACACATCTGATTTTAACCTTTCCATGACTTTACCCACAACTACAACTTACAACTACAACTTAAACCTGATCAAACATAGAACAAGTTCAACCCACAATTAGTAAAACAACAGACACATGATGGATCAAAGAGTAAGCGCTATGTTGACAAAAAGGTGTAGTAAATACCTCATTGATGGCCAAGATTTGTCCATTGCTCTTCTTCACCTTCTTCAACTTCCTCAAAAAGTACCTATCCACAATATCCAGACAAACAAAACAAGTAAACAACCCACGTCAAAATAAGATCCCATAACAGAGAACACCCTTAGCAGGATCAATTCACATATATCTCCTTTGTCAATAGAAATTATACCAAAAAAAGAAGAATACTAGTAGTAAGATAGCATACCTGAAATCCTGAATCACAAGAACATAGATTTAGACTTCACAAAAGAACCTCATGTAGTCCTTTGTGGTTTTTCCGATACTGAACAAAGTGTGACGTTTCAGGACTTTTGAGCAACCTAAGTCACAAAATAAACTAATAATAAGGACTTTTCAGTTTTTAATATATTTTAGAGTATATTAGTGTGCGCACAATTGAAAAAAAGCCTACATTTAGTGGGTTAATCCAAATTCTTGTGTGGGCCTAGGCCCACACTGGTCATGAACTCCCTCCGCCAATGGGCCTAAGGCTGGGCACGATGCTAGAGCACGTTATTAGCACGTAGTTTTAACCCTATGTTTGATAGCCGAAACCTTAGAAGCCTGAAAAAGAAATTTATAACCCTAAAATCCCAATTCACCGCTGACAGCCCTCCTCTAAGCTACCGGCAGTCCCCAACCGGCGAGCCTGTAGCCCCTACTCACCTTGCGCATCAATAAAAGTTTCTCCCAGATAATCAATTATACTTTCTCCTAGAAACATTTCATGAACTAATTAAGACTTTAATGGACCAAAGGGCAACTATATTTCCATTTATGTTGTCAATCAAAAGCTTGAATTTGAATCGCTTTCAGAAAAGGTAATACGTTATGTACCTATGTAATCACCTATGTAATTAGTAGTAAGATGTCAAGCTTATATAGTTATCACATCACAAAAAGCAATATGAAGAAGCCAGAATAGGAACACCCGGCCCTAATCATATTTCAAGGAAAAAGAAAAAAAAAATACTTACTATATACTTGATCTTCATGTGTTCAGAAACATTTCATTGAGGGGAAAAAAAATTGTCACACAATCAAATTGTTGGTGGGGGGGGGGGGGACTGATAGGATTCATGCACCGAAAGGATTACAAATTAGGTCGGACAAAAGAACTAGGAAATCCAAAAGACTTGCTAGAACCAGATGTAAGGGCATCTGTCCCCGTAGGGACTGATAGGATTCATGCACTGAAAGGATTACAAATTAGGTCGGGCAAAAGAACTAGGAAATCCAAAAGACTTGCTAGAACCAGATGTAAGGGCATCTGCCCCCGTAGGGTATAAAGGCATATATGCCTTAGAGTGTCTCCCCCCGTAGGGTAATTACACCATTCCCCATAAATAAAAATGACCTTCGGCCAAAGTCAGGCCAAATTTGGCTACTTCAATTTGATAGGTTATATTGTGGGCCCCACCATATAAAGATTTTTATTTTTATTTTGTATTATCAATTTAACATTTAGAAAATAATTATTTTATTATATAAATGTATTATTTATAATGTCTTTAAATATAAAAATTATTACATAGTAATGAACTCGTTGTGACGTTTCATATGAACCTAATATTTGATATGTTAATAATTTTGTGCTTAAATGTATTTTTTTTTTGTATGATGTATACCCATATGTGTTATTGGTCAAGTAAATTGACTATTTTATTGATAGCCTCGTCAAAACCATACTTGAAAATAAATTCCAAGCTGGGAAAAAGAGTACTAGGAAGGAAAATATAAGAACATATTCAACAACATGAAATAAATTCATAAAATTAACATAAACATTTTTTAGAATATAGCCGTTATTCACAATTATTATCATAATATTATTTAAATATTAATATTTTTTCAAAAATAATTTTAGCCGTTTTTAGCCGTTACATATATATATATATATATATATATGTCTATGTATATGTATAGATACATTTATTTGTATAAAGTTAGCTAGTCAAACTAGCCGTTTTATGCAAATTTGAAAATTTGGCCTATGAAATATGGCCTATGGTGGGAAATCAAACTCTTGGTGATAGGGTAAAAAGGCATTTTTGAGAGAATATGCTTATTTTGGTAGGTTATATGAGTTTGGCCTATGGCCTATGAGGGGAGATGCCCTAAGGTGACAAATCAACACAAACTAGGAAATATCTACATGAAGCTTAGAGATATTAGGGTGATCTTGATAATTTACACAAGACACTTACAAATCTTTAAAGCTGCATACCTGTTTTCTCCTCCCTTAATTTTATCCAAGAACTTCTTCGGGTACGTAACAATATTCTTGGTTTTGACTTCTACATTCCACCATTTGCAACGTTCATATAAGAAGTAAGGAGAGATTCAATAGAATTTACCACCTGCATTGAGTCCCTTGCATGATTCTTCAGCACAAACTCATTTTCACATACTTCAAGGCGGTAGCTATTCCAGTGATAGCATAGAAATAATAGGAAATGCCCATTTAGTACAAATTTGACCCCCTCATTACCCATTTTAATAATTACTCTAGTTTTTTCCCCTATTAAACATAAGATAACAACTTATATTACCAAATTCAACAAATTTTTTCAGCCCTAGTACAGTTTTAATATTTTTCTTCCTTTTTTGCCATTCTGTCCTATTTAACAGATTTTTGAATTATAACGTGTTGAGAAAGTGGAAGATAGAGAAGATTTTTTTCCGGTCACCAAATTTTTTTCGTCGGAATATTTTTTTTCCAATATTAAATTACTGTCTTTGACTTTAAGCATGTTATTGAGTCTCAGTAATCAAGTTACCGACCCCCAGTAAGCAACTTACAGATTCCAGTAAGTATGTTACTGACTAGGCTGGAGAAGAGAGGATTCGAACCCTAGACCTCATACAA
The DNA here is from genome assembly GCA_963682095.1 of Potentilla sterilis. Taxonomy (NCBI): domain Eukaryota; kingdom Viridiplantae; phylum Streptophyta; class Magnoliopsida; order Rosales; family Rosaceae; genus Potentilla; species Potentilla sterilis. The sequence goes on along the minus strand of OY821757.1, from coordinate 44,439,092 downwards.
AACAACCACGCTCCAAACCACTAGAGCAGCAACTACTTATGTTTATATAGTTACGAATATTGTATTTATTTAATGCATTATATATAGAACAATAAGCTGACAAGTGGTCGAATTATAACGCAACAAGTGGCTATTCGGGTTGGGTCGGGTTTTCGGTCCCAAAAATTTCAAGGCCCGAACCCGACCCGATTTTCTTGTTTCGGTTCGGGCCCAAATTCGGTCCGGGCTTTTAACATAAAGGGACCGGCTCTTTTCGGGCCAGGTTTTCGGTCCCTCGGGCCAAAACGCCCAGCCTTATTACTAACTCTCAGTAATCAGGTTACTGACTCCCAGTAAGCAACTTATAGATTCCAGTAATCAAGTAATAAATTACTAACCATCAATAACTCGATTACTGATTCCAAGTAACCCCTAATAATAAATTACTAACCATCAGTAACTCGATTACTGACCTCCAGTAACCACTAATAATAAATGATCATTATTCCCTAGAAAAGTGAATATGAAAGTTGTATACTTGTATTATTCAAGTCGAGACCAAAATCACAGAAACTTTAAGCATGTCGATATTGAAGTAAAAAGCCATTTGTAAACAACATAGATCCAACACCACCAAATCTCAACACACCATAACACTCACGGCCCCTCCTCCTCTTTACACCTCACCCTAACCACCACTTCGTCTTCAATACGAATTTCCATTCCCAAATTCACAAAGCTCAGACCTTTAGGGTCAATTCGTCTATGTTCTATTGGCAAATTGCTTAGGGTTATGAGCAGCGGCTGACCATGTCTGAGAAGGGTGGGCAGACGTTTCAGATCGCCGATCTCATGGTACTTCGAATTGTTGCTAACGTGGCGGCTGCGGTGAAGGAGGAGGAAGGCGAGGCCATGGCGGTGGAGGAGAGAGAATCGTCTCCGGCGGCGGTGACGTCGGTGAGACAAGAGGGTTGATATGGGAGTGGGTCTGAGATTAGGATTGGAGAGAGATGGAGAGAGAGAGTAGAGAGAGAGATATTTCAATATCAGGAAAGAGAGATGGAGTGGTTTGTTGATATAGAAGGGTATGAAAGTTTTTTATCTAAGAATAATTGGAGTGGGTAGATAACATTGGAATGGACAATTTTTCCTTTAGTCAAAATGGTCATTTTCCCTATAAATAAATCATACATGCTGCTTTAATCTTCAAATCTCCAACTACTTTAGATAAACCATATCGATCTTAAAGGATTGGCCACTACCACGGCTAGAACAACGACAACGAGGCACTTAGCATGAGCTCCCTCCAACCATGAACACTCTTGTGGTCCTTATCAAGCTTCTTTTGCTCAATGAGATATTTAGAGAACATTTGCCTTTCGAGCAAACAACTAGCCCTTTTGATCAACTATTCACCAGAGTGGTCATTGAAATTAGACGTTATTTGATATATATTCGGAATCGTCTTGGCCTCCTTCCTTCCTACTGCGTGATTGCTCCTCAAGCTGCTACACTTTCGAATAGCATGTTCAACATATAAATGGCTCCGACGAACCAAGTAGCTCCAAGCTGCTGCTGAAGGACTCCGTGACCACAAGCTTATACGTACTATCGTCCTTGATATAGCATCATCTTACTGTTGAATCCAAAGATCGCGCCTGCGGTTTTTCCCCCCGATAAGGACATTCTTGAGTGCACATTGTCCAAAACAATCAGGGAAAGGCCTCCATCCTCCATGAGCTTGTTAATGAGCTCATTCGTGCCAGCTTCGAGAGTAGCATCATCAAAGGAGTACAGTAGTACTGCAACTCTGCTCATGTTCTTGCAGTCCACTTGATCTACTGCCATATATCAACCTTAACTGTTGCATTAAAACGTTATTGCATGCCAATAAAGCACTAGTGAGTTGCATTGGAACATTTTTCGTTTTCATTTTCTTCAGAGAACGTTGCTTTCCTGAAATAGCAAGAGCTTACTGTCATTTCAAGTGGTCACTTATCGAGTGCATGCAATAGAAACTTACGTAAAAAAAAAGTACTATAATAACTGACATACACATAGGCCAAGATCAGATTTTAGAAAGAGTAACCTCAAAAAAAAAAAGTACGCACAAGTGAGCTAGCACAACTCGTTAGCTGATAGGAATAGTAAATATATTTATTTAGAGATATGATAAAATCTGACCTCTAAACCAAGGAGAAAACCTTTTGGAGCTTTGAATGGAATTGAAGAACAAGTGATAAAATAGAAGAAAGGTAGCTAGTTCATATATGAGTCTGAGTATGAAGCACAACTTCATTGGCTGCTTATATTGTAGATTTGTAATGCATGGGACTGTTCGTGAAGGTTGACATGTCAGCTTCAACCACAATTATGAACTTGATAGAGAATAGAGAAACCAAAAGGCAAAGAAGGAACAAAGCACGTCCAAAAGAATTGAGAACTTGCCGAGGAAGGGAATGGAGAAAGGCAACAAACAATTATGAATTTGCCGAGGAGGCGAGGAAGGTCATATTATTTAACTTTCAAAATTTTATATACATGGACAACAACTTGAGGGATTGAAGTTGTGGTATGGTCTATTTTTATTTTATTTTTTTTGTCTATCTTTTATTTCCATGTCACAAATGATTGAGAATCGAACGGGCAACTGAGCTTACAGCAGCAACCATCTTGCAATCTCACATCCTTGAATGAGGAAGTGTTCAGCAGGCTAGCAAATTTAGGTATTTGTTGTTCACTTAGCTATTTGTTTTGAAGTAGTTACCCAATGGCTTCAGGTCAGATTGTATTTGGAGGGGTTAGGTAGCGAGAAATGTTTTCCAAATATGTTAGCAAATCCTTCATGATCAAAGCAGGCAAGAAAAACACTGGTAGAATACACGTTAGTTGAAGTCATCTGATTTTCACAGACACAAATATTCTTGGAGTGTTCTCTTATAATTATATCACTGCACATCAATAACTCCTATTGTACAAATACTATCGTCAACAATCACAAGCTGCAAACTGGTAACTGCGCACGAACTCGGTGGCTTTACGCAGGTATACAGCATTCTCAAAACAAATTTTCCCCTTAAGGGACTCATGAATGATGAAAGCAATTAAGCAAGAATCCCCAGCAGCCAATCAGTATTCTTTAACTGAAGAGACTGATGCAGGATATATACAATTTTCTCACCGTTTCTTCAATGAGCCATTTCTAGACCTTTTAAACTCCCACGGCGGTAAGCAGCCTTTATAGTGTGAATGTAGAAACAATGATGACATCGATACTTCCCTCTGAGGCATTGAGATTGATGACAAGCAAGTGAAGGAACTTCTCAGTCTCTTTTTTTCATTTTCATATTCTTGGAAATTAGGGTCATGTGGAACAGTGGTCGACTTAAGGGCATCTGGGAGTATACAGTTGCACATTGAACCTACAAGGAAGTAGAAAAGAATCAAAAATGAGAAAAGAAGCAAAGATTTGATCTTACCAACGCAAAAATTCCTTCAAACAAAATAGGATGAAAAACAAAATTATGTATTGTTCACGCTTAGCAGAGAATATATTCATATAAAAAGGTGACCCTCGTGGCATATTTGAGCGAATCAGGAAAGCCTCAATCACTTAATATATTGGCAGTGACGAAACAAGCCCAAAATAACTTTTGTTCAAACTTTCTTTTGGTAAAACAGCTTGGTGAGAGACATTTATCATCACATACCTATTTTTGCAAGGCGATTGACCCATTTTGGTGTCGATTTTCCTGTCAGCTTATAGCATATATCATGACAGAAATGGTTGCAGTTCTTAACAATCAAGTGATATGTGTCACCATTGTAATTTCCAGATTGACGCTCCATGAACTCTCTAACCTGGAAAGGATCCAAGCATGTTGTGCCAATGAAAATTGACCTTCTAAACTTGAAGCCAGGGCACTGTCGAGGTTCAACCTCAAATACACCACTTGATGAGTACTCGTGGGCTCCAAAGGCATATTCTACACCGTAGACTGTAAGTATGCAAATATGATTAATTAGCAATTTTATCAAACTGAAAAAAAGAAAAAGAAAATCAGATTGCAACGTTCCATGACCTGGACGTTTTTCAATGGTCATGCATGAATTGATAATGCAAGTAAATTTCCACCCTTAACGCAAGTAATTCTCCAAGCAGGGAGCTCGGATATCCATGGTTGGGTAAGGAAGAACGAAAGAAAGGGATATTTTCAGTAGGACCAATGCTATGGTACAATTATGTATTTAATTGAACCCAACATGCATCTTATATGTAATTGTATCGTTACGTACATTTAACATTGATTCTGATCAGATTAGTTTTCCCTCACCAGTGTGCACCTACCCCTTGCAGTCATGATCTCTTTAACTTTAAATGAACTACCGGAAATTGTATTTACAAGTCGGTGAAAATCTAATCCAGATGGGTCCGTCAACTTAACTTTAGTAGTTTTGTGTTTTCAACTATGAATTACCAGCCCTATAAATTAACTCTTCTATTATGGCTTACATCTTTCATAGGGAATGATGAATAAAAAAGAAGAAGAAAATAGCATACCAAGGTAAATATGCCTGATTAAGTTCAACAATTATACATTATCAAATGACTTTGAGAGGGCAGATAAAGTCAAATTTTCTTTTTTCAAACAACCACTGATATTGGAGATATGAATAATATGATAATCCAACGATAAAGGTTGCTAACCTTCAACTCCAGAGTGAAAGATACCAACACCTGCCCAATAAACATATCCATTTGCAGGTGTCAGGTCATAAACATTTAGATAGACAGGTACGTTTCCTGAACTGTATTCTTCTGCCTTCACATTTGGAAACATGCAAAAACGTGAAGCTAATTTTCCTCTCAAACAAAGAGGCATGATAGATTGCCAACCATCCTTTGGTCCTGATTTCATGCTAAAATTGAAACCAGGATCAGTATATAATTAATTTGGACCTGCAGATATGGATAAACATAAATTATATTGAAGATAATTATAATATCTCTAATTGTATTCATAATAAGTCAAACATCACGGTTGGTGCTGTTGGATATCACACAGTCACACCACTATTTGATATTGAAAAGTATTTCGTTTTATTTTTGTGAGAGAACACAAATGTCTTTCTGTCATCTTCATAAACCTTGTCGCAGATAAAAAAAAGTTCCATGATATAGGAGAAAGAATAACTTTCCCATCCTTGGGGATATAAAGTTCTTTAGTCGATATCTAGCTCACAAATCCAATTTTTTAGTTCTGTTACATAGACGTGTGAATTCTACAACTTTGACAGAGTATACAGTATATGCCTTGAGATAAAGAACTTTCACTACCTCACCAGTTGAGCTTCAAACAGCTATTTGCACCAATACGGCTTTAATATATTGTTTTATTTATGTCAACTTGCCATAACACAAAAAATGCTAGAACTTACTATACATGTTATCAGTAAGACAAATTCTCCAAGTCTACAGTTTATTACTATATAGCCAACTGTTTAGATATTAGACACCACACGAACAAATTATAGGTCTCTATCTCTCAGTATTAAGGCGTCTAGCAAATCCTAAGTAGGAGGTTTTCTGTATCAGAAACTTGTTTACTTTAGAATATACTCCTCATAAGTATCATTAAATTTCATGTAGATGGAGGTCTCTGATGGAGCTGAAGGAGTAAACGAGGATCTCGAGACTAATCATCTGTCACAAGGCTAGTAGATAATTGTGATTCATCTATATAGAACTACATAATTTCAGCTTCTCTATTATTGCTGGAGAGTTCAAGAGAGTCTCAACTAGATTATTTGAATACAGTCTTCAATAGATTATCCTCAGGAGCTATATCTTGGAAGGAACAAATTTGTGGTCCATCATTCCTCCATTGGCATATGCTACTCTAAACCCAATTTGATCGCCATTCATCTACAGGACCACATCATCCACCAAATAATCATATTTTACTTGGCCTCAATATACTAAACCCAGTTTGGCTCCCATTCGTAAACATCACTGACTCTCTATGAGAGCTTCAACTCGAATCAAGTTAACGGCTTAATGCTCATTTTTGATGCTTTACCATACACCAATGCTTATAGTTCCCTACACAAGGGATTCCAACTACCAATAGCAATGAATAATAAAAAAGAGTCCTGGAAAATTTCCCATGAAAATTCCAGCCTTCAAAATTCTCAATTTTTTAGTTATTTTATTAAATTAGAGTAAGATCAATAGTTTCAAGCTTCCTAGACAACCCAATTGCTAAAAGATACACTCTAAACTGTAAATGAACATCTTTGATTGCTCACTATCTTCCAACTACTAGTCCAGATTACATACAACTTGAAAGTTTCATACTTTAACCCATCAACAAATGATGCCCAACAGTGAGACACTTCCTCATTTACTCATTAACAGCAACCCAGAAAAGCATGAACAGATAAATCTTTTGAACAATACCATATCAGATTCACCAGGAAACACATGAACTAAACAATCAAAGAAGAGAATCAAGAATGTACAACCTAAAGAGAACACCAAAACCGAATCAAGAACAGCCAAACTTGACAAAAACAAACCAAACCCACTAGAGAGAAACGAAAACCCAGAAAAACCCACTAACCTGTTTGAAGAATGAGCCTCGGCACATAACAGAGTGAAGCAAATGCAGCCACCAAAATGCAAAAGCGGCCAACTTTCAAAATTCAAATGGGGAGTGGAGGACTGAATGCCCACACATTTTGTTGTTTGTGGCAGAAACGAAAGCTGGCCATCAGAGTAGAGAAGCTAGTGACCTTTGTGGAACCCAACAAGGAAAAAGAGAAGAATGAAAGGGAGTGAGTGAGTGAGGGAAAAGGAAAAATGCTCGAAATTTGGTAAAGTTGAAACCTTGAAACAGATGTTGTCTGTATCTATCACTTTGTGTGACATTTTGACCGCCTCGCTTTACGTTTCTGTGCCTTATATTTTGGCAAATTATTGGGTCCCTTTGTAACAACAACTTTGACCATAACAATAAAGCAGAGCTTCATATGAAACTTTGAAGCAAAAATGTGCACCAACCTTAAAATTGAATTTAGAGAAAATGGTCTCAACAATTCTTGAACTTTAGGCCATCTTCAGTAATAGGGCTAAAGAGCCATAGATCTCACTTTTTGGTAAAAAATGGTCTCCAATAGAGTTAGGGAAATAGAGCTAAATGGTCATAGGGGAGTATAGAGAGCTACAATTGGCCCTTTGTTTGGCCACTCAGCCCTTGTGGGCTCCACACGGAACAACAAAAGCTGCATATAGTGGCTTTGAATCAAATAAAATCCAACAGTGGCAATCATGTGTACGTTGGTATCTAAGGGTTGATAATTATACACCATAATTAAGCTGGTGGTTGACAAAGTAGCCGTTGTGCATTTTTTTTTTTAGTTTTCATATGAGTAACGGATAGATTTTAAAAATTAAGAAGAAAAAAAATAATGAAACCTCACAATGCCTATATATACATCCATCCTCTCTTAATTTCTCACACTTTCTACTTCTTTTTCTTTACTTCTATTTATTTGATTTCAACACTATCTTCTATCACTTCTACTTCTTTAAAATATGTCCAGCCCTTCTAATAAGGGTGTAAATTGGACAACCAAAGAGAATGAATCTCTTTGTGTTGCATATATGAAAGTCTCTCAAAATCCTACGATGGGCACTAGCCAAAAATCGGAAGGCATTTGGAATCAAGTGGAGCGAAAATATATCGAGCGCTTCAACGGCAATCCTCTGAATGTAAGAAATCATGAAAGTTGTAAGTCTCGATGGCAAAAATATATCTTCCCACATATGAATAAGTGGCATTCATGCATTACACGTGCCGAAAGAAGGCTTCAAAGTGGAGCGAATCACATAGATCAAGTGAGATTCTTTTTCATAATTTTATGTATTTTCTTCACTATCGTTGTGTTTTGTTTTTGTTTTTTTTTTACAATGTGACAATATTGTTTCTTAATCTATTATTCTTATTTATTTATTTAAAAATATTGTTATAGCAACGCCTTGCCGAGGATTTTTTTAGGGAAGACATGAATGGAAAATCATTCGCTTTTCATAGTTGCTACGAATTGTGCAAATCTTGGGTAACATTTGACGCACCACCAGAAGAAAATTTTGGTCCACCACCGGTACAAAGAAATCTCCTGGTGTCCTTAGAAGATGATGTCGATGATCCTATCCAAAGTGACAATCCAACACCGACTGCATCTAGGGATCCGATTCCTAGGCCGATGGGAAGAAATGCCGCAAGAAGAAAGCAAGTCAAGGACCAAGAAAAGGAGAGGAAAACGTTTGAAGGTAAGTTATTAGCTCGCATGGATCGATTGGCGGAAGATAATGCAAAGGCGGAAGAGGCAAAAGCAATAAGGGAGAAGATGAAGGAGGATCGACAAGAGAGAGATAGAGATGAAGCAATTTTAATGATGCAAACCGTTGATTTTACTCCAAAGAGCAAAGCTTATTTTGATGGCAAAAAAAGGGAAGTACTTGAAAAGCTAAGCGCAAGGGAGTTGTTTCCGAATACTGGATCAACTTCGAATGGCTATCGTCCATATATGCCACCCGAAAATTTCGAAGTAGATGAATTTTAGTTTATATAAATTAGTTTCTTTTGTATTAGTGTCCCCGTCTTAATTTATTGGTCATGTTAATTAGTGTTGTTTATGTAACATTTCCAATTAAGAAAGAAATGTTAAAATAGTTTGTAGAATTGAAAAGAACTTTTATTTATTACAATAAAAACCAAACAAGCTAGCCAAGCCACACAATTAAAGTTAAAGAAAGCGAGACATACAACACACAATGAAATAAAAAGAAATTAAAGAACACTCAAACACTATGACATGACAATATATATTGTCAATTATTCTAACACCTTGACCTCCTCATCCCTTATTGACCAAACATGTTTGACGAGATCTTTTTGTAGATTACTATGCCCAATATTAGAACGTACCCTTCGGTAGCGAGACATGTAATCCGCCATTGTAATTTGCCCAATTCTTGGATTAAGGGGTAACATGGGGCCATCATAAATCTTTGCTCGAGCTCTCCTTGACCTATTTGGGTTCGGGTCATCATCATCAGACTCACCATTATAGTAGTCATCTCGCTCGTCCTCCACAATCATATTATGAAGTATGATGTAAGCCAACATGATTGTCGATAATAAATCTTTATCCTAACCTCTTGCAGATTGCCTAACAATTGCAAATCGTGCTTGTAGTATTCCAAATGCTCTTTCCACATCTTTGCGATATGCCTCCTGTTTTGTGGAAAAATACTCCTCTTTTTCATTCTCAGGTTGTCTTATGGATTGTACTAGCGTCGCCCACTTTGGGTAGATACCATCAGCAAGGTAGTAACCAAACTCATAAGGAGTACCATTAACATAATAATTCAATTGTGGTGTGATGGAGACATTATCCAAGCACAAAGTACCTGCAAAACAACTTCATACACATAATACCCTTCTTTTGTCAATTGTAGTTAGGACAAGTAGGGATCGTTCTATCCGGGGAAATCAAGGGCATTTCAATCACACAAAATGTTGTACTTAAGGGGTGTTGTCGATTTTTATAATTAATTACCTACTGATTTTTACAAAATTCTAAAACCTAAATTATTATATACAATTGATCATCACCTTTCACATAATCACTAAACACAAATCTCATTACACATGCAACGAAATTAAAACAAGTAATTGGGCAGCAAGCATAAAATCGGATTCTAGATTAATTAAGTTCCAATTTAATTAGAGCCTTCGCGGAACATCTAATTATTCAAAACATCACAAGTATTTAGAATTAACTTCGCGTATAATCCTAAACATGGTACTAATCGGTTTAACAACACTTGGCGTAGAAATTAAGCACAAATAGCACATAAGCACAATATGTCGAATTGGAACATGTTAGCAGGTATGGCGTCACTCATCCCACATCGACATGTAAATTTCCAGAATTACTCGAGCCCTTAGATTAATACATATCAAAACATAACATGCATATGAATCAATATATATTAAATCGGCATATGAATTTAATACCTAGATAACACTCATGGCATTTCGAATGCATCTAGATATCTCCTTCGGTTGCACACGAATTAAGGAAATAAACCTAATTAATTCAAGAAAACAAATAAAATCCTACTGCCCATCATACATATTCAATCAAATCACATGCATAATTCGGTAATCAAACACAAAATAACCAAACATTTATTACAAAGATTCGGAAATCCCATGCATAATCAACAATACCGAAAATAAAACCACAAATCCAAACATATTTCATAGACAAAATAATGTTTAAATACAAAGAAACAAGAGCCATGAAATTACAATCCAAATTACAACCTTGATCAAGAGTTCGGCAAAGGATTGGTGTGATGATCAGATGGAATTTTGTGGAAGGGTGATGGATAGTTCGGCCTTGGTTCTTGGTAAGAATTTATGGAGATATTTTGGCAGAGGTTCGGCAAGTTTATGTGAGAGAGAGATGATGATTTTTCTGAATGAAAGTTGTGGTATTTATAGAGGCAAGGGAGGCAGCTAGGGTTTACAAAACCTAGTTTTTCTCAAACTTATCCTGCTGGCAGATTTGACCTTCGAGTGAAGATTATGGAATATCTTTCTCTAGAAAATAGATATTGAGGTGATTCTAGTTTGGTTGGAAACTAGACTCCCGTAGCTTTCTATCCATATAAGGCTCGAATTCAGATTCATTGCGAGCTGTCCGGGAGAGTCCGTGGAAGTTGGATGACATGCACAGGAATTCTGCCGAATTTGATCAGGATTTGTTGCGATTTTCTTCCTCTATGTTCTGCCGAAAATTCCCAAGATAATGGCTGAATAATTGAGCAATATCTCTTTAGGTTTTCCATGAATTAATTCAGCCAAAAATCTTGCACAAAGGATGGAATTCAGTCCACATTCGTAAGCCAAATCCATGTAGAACTCGGTTTAGGTTTTCTTCTTTCGGCAGACTTAACCTTCGTGCATTCAAACCGGCATAAATTTTTGCTCATGAAATATTTTGCTGCGATTCCAAGTCTCAGAGAAACTAGACTCGTAGAGCTTTCCAACGGCGTATGGTTCGTTCTCTGGTTCCAAGCGATGTGTCCCACAGAAATTCTGGAAGTCAGGACACAGTCCCAGGAAAATCCTGATAGTCCCTGGATTGGTTTGCTCAAACGGCCAAATTGCAGCCTTCATTTGGGTGACTTTCCGAACTCCGATTGATCTGAAATTTTGACACAATATACTTTAGCTTGCCAATTAATTGAAAACCAAATTTCATCAAATTTGGAAAAGGATAGATCAGTTTAGCACGAGCCTCAAAATCACGAAAAAGACATATTTTACTTTATTTCCAGATTTCTATACTTAGTTTTTTTTTCTGACAATTAAGCACATTTTCTCCAAAACTCTACCAAAGGGACACTAAACTAAAATATGACTCTATCTTACAATAATAAGGGTTAAGCATTGGATAAATGGGGGTAAAAACATATTAAGAACGTCGCATTTTATGCTCCTATCAACTACCCCACACTTAGCCTTTGCTAGTCCCTTAGCAAAACAAATAAAAAGACTCAACACTACAGCCTCTAAATAATTGTCTCAGGATCTTTAAACAGATAGCTTTCAAGTTAAGCATTCAATGTAAGCACAATAATCCCAAGCGTCATAGACATGTATCATAGCATGAACAAGTAAGAAACGAAAATCACAAGCAATGACATGTTATGTTGATTTCATCCTCCTCACTAGGCATACTCTCTTCTTTTCACTCATGATATGGCAATATTCACTCAAAGTATATGCAAGAAAATAGATTGAGAGTTACAAAGAGTAACTTGCATATTTCATCAAATAAAGGCACTTTGTGAATCGATCTTTCAGGAAAAACTTCATATAACAACTATGTGCACAAATGAACCAAAGCCATATGCTCAACTCTTGACAAAATCTCCACAAATCAAAGTTCACCTATTTTAAGAATCATGAAAAGATCAACAAAAAGGAGATAATGGGGATTGGCATAAGGCATTCTCATTTAGGAAGTGGTGATGAAATGTCACCAAGACTTAGCAAAATTCAATCCTCCTTATGACTTCACTTCAAAGGGCCAAATTTTATCATGTTAGGCCCAAACTTCACTCTTTTTCTTCCCCATTACATAGTGAATATGAACAAAGGTCAAGTATAACAATGCTAGACCTTCTAATAATCATACAATTCCAAATTCACCACAAGAACTCATCCAATTATTTTAGTTGCCGAAATCTCCAATTTTTTTCTTATTCTCGGATCGGATTTTCTTTCAAATTTTTCTGCCCGATTTTCTTTTCTTTTCTTTACCCCACACTTACTTCACAACATCACTTCAAATAACAAATTCCAATTAAACTTTACCAAGTCTTGACAACAATGGAAAGGATAAACTGTTCTAAACTCAAGGAAAGTGTATCATGGTGATGAAATAAAATGGCACAATGTCGGCTCAAAGGGGTTAAAACTAAGGAGTCCCACGACGGACACAAATTAGGCATAAGCTTTATTTGGCATTGGTGGTAATCCTAAAATGATATTTTCAATCCTTTTCAAAATCAAGGCATTTCATGAATAATAGTCTCAAAAATTGTCAAGAGCAAGTTCTAGCATTCTAGAGTTCATTAAAAGCTATGGCACAAAGTCATTGAATAATCAAAAAAAATAATGAAGTTTTGAAAAATTCTGCCCATTTTTATCACTCAAGAAGAAAAGTATATGGCATCAAAGCTCACACATGTTATTATGGAACAAAATCAACACAACATACATGCTTATTACACAATTAAGTCCAAGTCTCAAATGTTCATACTAATCACAAAGTCCATGAAACTCACAATTATTTTCAAGATTATGCAAAACCATCATCTATGCATTCAAAGATATATTCATCATCGACTATTTAGGGGCATTCTAAGACTCAAAAATGAAAACAAAAATTAAAAAGCAACGAAAATTAAAACAAAAAGCAACGAATTTTTTTTATTTTTCTGATTTTCTGATTTTTTATTTTCTTTTCTTTTTATGACTCAAAACAAAAACAAAACAAACATGTGAAACATATACTCCCTACCCCACACTTAGAAAATTACATTGTCCTCAATGTTACACAAAAATTATGTAGTAATTTCTAAGCATTTGATAATTCACACAAGTTCCACATTTATACAATTCAACCAAAAAGAGTTTAGGGTTCAGAAATTCAAACTCTCGTAGACGGCTCCTTCACAATTTTGGTTGAAATGGGTTGCCTCCCATACAGCGCTTAATCTTTATAGTCTACTCAGCCTAGACTCTTCTTCATATCATCAGGATCTTGGTGCGTCTCTAAATTGTATCTCCTCAATGGTGTGCTCCTCAAAAGGTTCATAGTAAGGCTTAAGTCGATGACCATTCACCTTGAACGCTTTTCCTGTTTCAATACTCTGAATTTCAATAGCACCATGAGAAAACACATTAGTAACAATATAATGTCCAACCCAACGAGAACGCAATTTTCCAGGAAATAATCTAAGACGAGAATGAAATAACAAGACTTTTTGGCCAATATGAAACGTTTTGCCTCTTATCATCTTGTCATGATACAATTTCGTCTTCTCCTTGTAAATCCACGCAGCATCATATGCTTCATTCCTGATTTCCTCAAGCTCGCTCAATTGTAATTTCCTGTGAAGTCCAGCCTTGTCAAGCTCCATGTTGAATTGCTTGACCGCCCACCACGCCTTGTGCTCCAACTCTACTGGAAGATGGCACGCCTTGCCATATGTGTGCCGAAATGGAGACATCCCAATGGGTGTCTTATATGCCGTTCTGTAAGCCCAAAGTGCATCATCAAGTCTGTCACTCCAATCTTTCCTTGATGGGCCCACAATTTTCTCCAATATGCTCTTGATCTCTCTGTTGGACACTTCCGCCATTCCGCTCGTCTGAGGGTGATAAGGTGTGGATACCTTATGGGTGACTCCATATCTCTTGAGCAAAGCCTCTATTGTTCTGTTGCAGAAATGAGAACCTCCATAGCTTATAAGCACACGAGGCACTCCAAACCTGGAAAATATGTTAGTTCTCAAGAAACCTGCAACAACTTTAGAATCATTAGTCCTTGTGGCTTTCGCCACCACCCATTTAGACACATAATCAACAGCCAATAAAATATATAGAAAGCCCTTAGATGAAGGAAAATGTCCCATAAAATCTATACCCCATACATAAAAAATTTCAACAATGACTATAGGAGTTAGGGGCATTTGGTCTCTCTTACCAATGTTACCTGTCCTTTGGCACCTATCACATGTCATACAAAATGTGTATGCATCCTTGAAAATCGTGGGCCAATAAAATCCGCTTTCTAATACCTTGAGGACTGTCCTCTTAGCTCCAAAATGTCCTCCACACGCCTCATTGTGGCAAAATGCAAGGATCGGCCTATGCTCTTCTTGTGGCACACAACGTCTTATAACCTGATCACTACAAGTCCTCCAAAGATATGGATCGTCCCATATGTAGTGTCTTGCATTCTTTTTGATCCTCGTCTTGGCTGCCTGCAAACATGTACTTGGAAAAGTTTTAGTAACTAAATAATTGACAATGTCTGCATACCAAGGTTCTTTTGTGTCCACTCGAAAACGCTGCTCATCTGGGAAAGTTTCCTGAAGTGGCAACGTTTCCTCCTCTCTCACAATTCTGCTCAAGTGATCCGCCACAACATTTTCGCTCCCCTTCTTGTCCTTGATTTCGATGTCAAACTCTTGGAGTAAGAGAATCCATCGAATCAAGCGTGGCTTAGCATCCTTCTTCTTCATCAAATATCTAAGGGCTGCATGATCAGAATAAACAATCACTTTAGAATTCAAAAGATATGAACGAAATTTTTCTAAAGCAAATATAACAGCCAACAGTTCTTTCTCAGTAGTAGAGTAATTTAATTGAGTATCATTAAGTGTTCTAGAAGCATAATAAATGGCGTTTGGCTTCTTCTCTTTTCTCTGTCCAAGCACTGCTCCAACTGCATAATCTGAAGCATCACACATGATCTCAAAAGGTAGCGTCCAATCTGGTGGCGCCATTATTGGTGCTGACGTCAATAGCAACTTCAACTTCACGAATGCATCTTCACACCCTTTGTCCCATATGAATGGAACATCCTTCTGCAATAAGGCACAAATGGGCTTAGCCACCAACGAAAAATCTTTGATGAACCTCCTGTAAAAACCTGCATGGCCAAGAAACGAACGTACCTCCCTTACAGTTGTAGGGGAGGGTAAGTGAAGCATAATATCAATCTTGCCCTATCAACCTCAATACCCTTTGCAGAAATTATGTGTCCTAAAATTATCCCTTGTTTTACCATGAAATGACATTTTTCCCAATTAAGCACAATGTTAGTTTCTACACATCTTTTCAGGATTAATTCCAAATTCTCTAAACATGCATCAAAGTCTTTTCCATAATCACTAAAATCATCCATAAAGACTTCAATGATATTTTCAATATAATCAGAGAATAATGAGTACATACAACGTTGAAATGTACCTGGTGCGTTGTATAAACCAAAAGGCATGCGTCGATAGGCAAACGTACCAAAGGGACATGTGAACGTCGTCTTTTCCTGATCATCTGGGTGAATGCATATCTGATTGTAACCGCTGTACCCATCCAAGAAGCAATAGAATTCGTGCCCAGCTAGTCTCTCCAACATCTGGTCCATGAAAGGCAAAGGCATGTGATCCTTTCGAGTAGTAGCATTAAGCTTTCTGTAGTCGATGCACATCCTATGACCTGTCACTAATCGTTGGGGCACGAGTTCATCCTTGTCATTCTTCACAACTGTGACTCCACTCTTCTTAGGTACAACTTGGACAGGTGCAATCCACTGGCTATCTGATATAGGATAAATGACTCCACAATCCAGCAATTTGATCACCTCGTCCTTCACAATCTTCATCATAGGGGGGTGTAAACGTCTCTGACCCTCCCTAGTAGGCTTGGCTCCTTCCTCAAGCAAGATCCTATGGACACAAGTTGTAGGGCTGATTCCCTTGATATCCGTCAACGTCCATCCAATGGCGGTCTTGTTTCTCTTCAGCATGCTAGTCAAACGTGCTTCTTGCTGCTCACTCAGCTGTGATGACACAATAACTGGTAGTGTGTCATCGTCTCCCAAGTACACGTACTTCAAATGGTTGGGAAGCACCTTCAGTTCTAAAATAGGGGCCTGTTCCACAGATGGTAGAATTTTGTTAGTGGAAATGGGAATTGACATAAAATGACATGACCTTTTCACGTGGGGCGTTGCCTCTAGCTCGGCAACTACACTCATAATGCTCGGCTCAAGTTCAAGCCGTGCCTCCTTGGATAATTCCTCCCCTAATGCGTCAATTCCAGCCCCTTGCTCAATAGCTAGTTGCTATTGATCCAAAGTTTCTGACAAAACCTGCGCAAAAGAATCAACGTACTACATCAATAGCATAGCAAGGTTTTAAGTCAGAAATTGGATACCTCATAGCTTCAAATATGTTGAAGCCAATTATTTCACCATCGAACTCTATGGTGAGGTTGCCTTCAGCAACATCTATTTTCGTTCTTGCTGTCCTCATAAATGGTCGCCCCAACAATAGTTGAGTGGAATTTAGGGGCGACTCTTCCATATGTAGCACATAGAAGTCTGCAGGAAATATCAGATTATTAACCTGCACAAGAACATCCTCCACATATCCCTCAGGATATTTGTTAGATCTGTCAGCCAATTGAATTATCACATTGTCTCTCTTCAATTCGATACAAACGACCTCTAATGTCGCGTGACCAAGTGGACATTCATGTACCTGAAATTTATTCAAAAGATCAAGTGTTTAGTCAATGAATTTAAAAAGAAAAAGTAAACGTTTATTGTATAGTTAGCATGTATAAGTTAGTGTTAGGGTTAAAGTATCACACAAAAATATGAGTATATATCAACGAAAATTCAAATATGTATGTATATGTATCACACGAAAATAAGTATATCACACAAATATATGTCACACGAAATATTACAAGTATAGCACAAACACAATTTCATAAGTATAAACAAACGAATCAAAAGTGTGTTTTCTGTATCCCTAGTTAAATTACTATATGATTTGTTCGAATTTTCAAAGTACGTGGAGCAGAGGAGATAACAGTGTAATGGACTGATACAGCCCAAGGTAGTATCATGCTTATTCCGATATACCTCAAAAATTCAAACCAAGAAATGTTTTCTTTTGAGATTAAAAATTTACTTATATCAAACTCATTTAAGGTTTCGAAGCTCGGTGGACGTGCGGCCTAGGTCTATCGACTAGACACAAGATTCTGTGGTTTCAGAAGGCTAGAACGAAAGTACTAACAATGGAGTGAGGCAAGACTCGTTGTTAGACACCACGGAGAGCGAACTCCCTATCGACTCACTCACAGAGAATGAACATCAGTCTGTGGGCCTTGAGATCTAGTTAAACAAACCTCAATACCAAAATTAGAACAAACGAACTATGAATGCCTCTTACTCTGTTGAGAACCTTATGTTGTCAGTACCACTAAAGTGCATAAAAGCCGCCCTCAACCTCATAAAAACGCAAGCGCTAGTATGAAGGGTTAAGGCTAATATCAACATTAGTGACCTTACCTATTCCTCTTCCCCTCAAAACCAAAAACAAACTCAACATAAATAGACTTTTAAAACTCCCTAACAATTTAAACTAGTTATACAATAGGTCACGAAAATTTACACATAATTTACATGTATCAACAATGGCTTGGTTCTTAAGGTCATCGAATTATGTAAGTATGTAAATGCCGAAACTTAGAATTTCTAATATCTTTTATTCACACAACTTTAAAATTTGAGGTACGTGGAGCAGAGGAGATAACAGTGCAATGGGCTGAAACAGTCCAAGGTAGTATCATGCTTATTCCGATATACCTCAAAAATTAAAGACGAAGTTTATCTTTTGAAGAAAAATAGATTCACATATGCTCAAGTTATTTTCTAGCGTCTAAAGTGAGGTGATGCTTCGGCACAAGCGGTTGTCTAGGTCGAGCATACTTTACTTTTCTAAGGCGGTGTCGTTAAGATTCACGGAGAGTAAACTCTCTTTAGGAACAAGGCAGGTCTCAAAGTTTTTAACCACGGAGGACAAGTCCCCTATCGACTCACTCACAGAGAATGAACATCAGTCTGTGGGTCTTGAGAACCAGTTTTACAAACCTCGAACTAATCAATGAAAAATAACTTGCCCTATACTTTGTAAAATAAACTCGGGTCCTAGCGGTCTACAAGTGTTGATTAAAACCGCCCTCAACCTCATAGAAGTAATACAATTGCTGAAATGTCGCTTTGTATGATTGGGGGGGAAGTATCCCGCGTTTCCCAATCTACATAAAAACGGATCCAACAAAGCACCATTCAAATGAAGGGTTTTGGTTATGATCAACAAAAGAGGCTTCACCTACATGTTACACTTTAGAAACTACAATAAACTCAAAGCATACACAAAAACTATCAACTTCCTAGAAATTATCTAAGTGTACAAACATTCACAAAATATGTCACACAATCGGTAATTTAGCAAAATAAAAACCAAAAACCAAAAACCAAAAATCGGAAAATCCTATTTACTATTACACTTCTGAAAAATTCCTATTATACATATCCCAAAATCTATTGAAAAATTAAGATAACCTGCAATATACATAATTACAAACAACACTTTATGAATCAAAATCATTAAATCTCCCCGGCAACGGGGCCAAAAATTGATGGAGACATTATCCAAGCACAAAGTACCTGCAAAACAACTTCATACACATAATACCCTTCTTTTGTCAATTGTAGTTAGGACAAGTAGGGATCGTTCTATCCGGGGAAATCAAGGGCATTTCAATCACACAAAATGTTGTACTTAAGGGGTGTTGTCGATTTTTATAATTAATTACCTACTGATTTTTACAAAATTCTAAAACCTAAATTATTATATACAATTGATCATCACCTTTCACACAATCACTAAACACAAATCTCATCACACATGCAACGAAATTAAAACAAGTAATAGGGCAGCAAGCATAAAATCGGATTCTAGATTAATTAAGTTCCAATTTAATTAGAGCCTTCGCGGAACATCTAATTATTCAAAACATCACAAGTATTTAGAATTAACTTCGCGTATAATCCTAAACATGGTACTAATCGGTTTAACAACACTTCGCGTAAAAATTAAACACAAATAGCACATAAGCACAATATGTCGAATTGGAACATGTTAGCAGGTATGGCGTCACTCATCCCACATCGACATGTAAATTTCCAGAATTACTCAAGCCCTTAGATTAATACATATCAAAACATAACATGCGTATGAATCAATATATATTAAATCGGCATATGAATTTAATACCTAGATAACACTCATGGCCTTTCGAATGCATCTAGATATCTCCTTCGGTTGCACACGAATTAAGGAAATAAACCTAATTAATTCAAGAAAACAAATAAAATCCTACTGCCCATCATACTTATTCAATCAAATCCATGCATAATTCGGTAATCAAACACAAAATAACCAAACATTTATTACAAAGATTCGGAAATCCCATGCATAATCAACAATACCGAAAATAAAACCACAAATCCAAACATATTTCATAGACAAAATAATGTTTAAATACAAAGAAACAAGAGCCATGAAATTACAATCTAAATTACAACCTTGATCAAGAGTTCGGCAAAGGATTGGTGTGATGATCGGATGGAATTTTGTGGAAGGGTGATGGATGGTTCGGCCTTGGTTCTTGGTAAGAATTTATGGAGATATTTTGGCAGAGGTTCGGCAAGTTTATGTGAGAGAGAGATGATGATTTTTCTGAATGAAAGTTGTGGTATTTATAGAGGCAAGGGAGGCAGCTAGGGTTTACAAAACCTAGTTCTCAAACTTATCCTGCTGGCAGATTTGACCTTCGAGTGAAGATTATGGAATATCTTTATCTAGAAAATAGATATTGAGGTGATTCTAGTTTGGTTGGAAACTAGACTCCCGTAGCTTTCTATCCATATAAGGCTCGAATTCAGATTCATTGTGAGCTGTCCGGGAGAGTCCGTGGAAGTTGGATGACGTGCACAGGAATTCTGCCGAATTTGATCAGGATTTGTTGCGATTTTCTTCCTCTATTTTCTGCCGAAAATTCCCAAGATAATAGCTGAATAATTGAGCAATATCTCTTTAGGTTTTCCATGAATTAATTCAGCCAAAAATGTTGCACAAAGGATGGAATTCAGTCCACATTCGTAAGCCAAATCCATGTAGAACTCGGTTTAGGTTTTCTTCTTTCGGCAGACTTGACCTTCGTGCATTCAAACCGGCATAACTTTTTGCTCAGGAAATATTTTGCTGCGATTCCAAGTCCTAGAGAAACTAGACTCGTAGAGCTTTCCAACATGGTTCGTTATCTGGTTCCAAGCGATGTGTCCCACAGAAATTCTGGAAGTCAGGACACAGTCCTAGGAAAATCCTGATAGTCCCTGGATTGGTTTGCTCAAACGGCCAAGTTGCAGCCTTCATTTGGGTGACTTTCCAAACTCCGATTGATCTGAAATTTTGACACAATACACTTTAGCTTGCCAATTAAATGCACCCCAAATTTCATCAAATTTGGAAAAGGATAGATCAGTTTAGCACGAGCCTCAAAATCACGAAAAAGACATATTTTATTTTATTTCTAGATTTCTATACTTAGTTTTTTTTTCTGACAATTAAGCACATTTTCTCCAAAACTCTACCAAAGGGACACTAAACTAAAATATGACTCTATCTTACAATAATAAGGGTTAAGCATTAGATAAATGGGGGTAAAAACATATTAAGAACGTCGCATTTTATGCTGCTATCATGGTGACTCACCTGCGGTAACAACATCAAACAGTGGAGAACGTCCCAGAACAGTGAGATCATTCTGAGCTCCCGGGATTCCAAAGAAAGCATGCCAGATCCAAGTGTCTGGACCTGCCACAGCTTCAAGAACAATGGTTGGATTCCTCGATTTGCCACTGAAGCTACCCTGCCATCCCACTGGACAATTCTTCCACTGCCAGTGCATGCAATCAAGCGAACCTATCATTCCAGGAAACCCTCGTCCCTCGGCTCTTTGTAGTAGCCTATCAAGATCCTCTGTTGTAGGAGCTCGAAGATAACGTTCTTGATACATTGTGACAAGGGTACGACAAAATCGACCAAGGTTCTCAATGGCAGTTGATTGAGGCATACTGAATGATTCATCTAAGGAATCAGCCGAGCATGATGTAGCTAGCATTCGAAGTGCACACGTCAACTTCTGGTGAAGTGAGAAGCCTAGACGCCCAGCACAATCTTGTGACTGCCTAAAATATGGATCCACCGTTTGGACATGCTCTAAAATGCGGAGGAAAACCTCTTTTCTCATCCTGTAACGACGTCTGAAATCTTCAGGACGGTACACTGGGTCAGCTACTAAATAATCATTTAATAATTTTTCATGAGCTACCTGACGTTCTCGATGTTTGATAGCGCGGCCTGGAACAGAACCACCCCATTGAGGTTGTTGCTGAAGGGGATTAGTAGCGAACCAGGTAGCTGCTTCCATCATAACTTATGTCGAGCTTATTCGCCTCCGCGCATCATATTCTTCGTCTTCTTCATCATCTTCCTCGTCTTCACGAAGCCTCTCATTCCGCTGAGAAAACCAGTTGGAATTCGTTGCTAAACCCAAAAATATATATGAGATAGAATGATAGATGAGTTAGTGAATAAGGCAACCGAAACCACCCTTTTTATTAAGGTTTGAAGTTGAAGATAGAACTGCCACATGTACAAAAAATCTAATCGGAAATCTAGATAGTTGATTACAATACGACACACGACATTCAAAAATTCTATCCGAAATTTTGATAAGATTCGCAAATGATTAGTTTTGCCATGTCGACACTATATCTAATAGGAAATCTCGAGAGTTGCTTATGAAGAGACACGTGGAACTGCCTGAAAATCTCATATGAACATACACTAAAAAAAAAAATCCAAATTTTAGCCCAATAATCATTCAATAATTATGTTAAAGTATTATAATAAGAAAGTGAAGATATTAGAAATAGAAAAACATAATGTAAAATAATAAACTATTTAGAGGGCTAAATTTTAGCCCTCCCTTGTTGGAGATAATTCACCGTTTCAATGAATTAAAAATATTTAAAAAAGGGCTAAATTATAGCTTTGGGCCCAATATAGCCCTCCCTTACTGAAGATGGCCTTAGTGCACCAGATAATATGGTACCTGAACTCTCAATGGTATCAATGTAATACCCAGACTCTTATTTCCTTATCAATGTCATACATTTGTCAACTATTAGGAGTAAAACTGACTTTTACAAAAAAAAAATTCTCCTTATTTTCTACTTCTCTAAAACTTAATTACCTGCCAATCCTAAGATCTAGCCTTTAACATGCCAATCTTTTCACCTAGCGACCTCTTGTCTAAACGGTTACTATTCTGACGGTATCACTGCTGGCTTGGTATGAAGAGTTTCTTAAGTTCTAGTTAAGCAGAAAAATCAACTGAAAAATCTAACTCAAATACCACTCCTAGGAGGTAGTCCTCTACCTGGAGTTTGAGAGGTTTAACAAATCAAGCAATCTAAAAAACCACTCTTAGGCGGTAGTCCGCCGTCTGGGGTTTGAGAAAGTTTAAATAAACTAAAATTTTGACGGATATGGGGGACACCAGCTGAAATTTATTTATTCAAACATACATACATATACATAACCCTGAGCCTTACTCTTGGGTAAACAGCTGTTTAGCTACTCATGCTTGAAATTAAAACACAAACTTACTTGGAAATAAAGGAAACCACACCGGATGACTTAGCTGGATATAGTTCCTCCAGACACTACTCACTTAGGCACTTCTATTTTACAAATACTTACAAGTCTCAGGAAAACACTATTTCAAGACTCTCTGAAACTATGTGTGCTCTGCTCGCTTCCTTCTCGAATCTCTTCTCCTTGAGGGCTTCCATTCCTTGTATAGGCGCCGGACTCCAAACTTCAATTTAATTTCCTGAAGAAACTTTAGACAAGGGGAATCTTATTGGCAATAAGATTTTAACCCATTCTCCTTTTGGAGATTTGTCAGCTTCTGTCGGCAGCCGTTTATTTCTTATCTTACTAAAAACTATCTATGCGTAGTGCCTTAAAAATTTTATCCATCTTTCATAGTTCTATAGATTCATCATATTCTGCTATGAGAGGTTTAGAAGATCTTTTTTTTCTCTTTTAGGACATTCGTTCGCATATTGTCCTTCTGCCTTACAGAGCCAACATCTCCAGGGCTTCGTTTCTCTTGAAGAGTTTTGCCTTGGAGGTTTTTTCCTAAAAAATATTTTTCTAGTAGATGTTTTTTCCTTGTTTCGTTCAAAACTTTTCCTAAACTTGTACTTCTTTTTAGAAGTAAAGTTACGGTTGTATTTCTTATTTCTGAACTTGGTTTTGTTTTTCCGATCAGTGTGGACATCCCCACTGCGTTGGTGTATCCAATATTTTTGGACACATGTTCTCAACCCCTCTGAGTTGTTTTTTGGCAGTTCTCGATTTTTGGTTTTCAGTACATTGCTTTCTTAAGAGATTTCTCACTCTTTATGCTATTCCTCCAACAGTAAAGTACTGGAGGGGGTTTTCTTCAAGGAACTGTGCTACAACATTATTCCAGGGTCCTAGTAGTTTTCTGTAGTATGTTCTGATAAGATCATCATTTTCTAAATCTCCAATCATGCAGAAATAATTCTGGAATTCATTGGTATATTCCTCAAAGTATCTCATATTGCAAATGCTCAGTTTTTGAATATTTGCTCTAGCTCTTTCTTTATACTGCATAGGCGTATTTGGACAGGATTAACGCTTGGGTTAGCTTCAAAATTGCAACCCAGTCGTCAATGGCTTTTCTTTTGTCCCCTATACTATCTAGATTTAGATAGACACCTCTTTCGAAGACTGCTTGTCCCCATTTTAGTTCTGTAGGAATGTACTTTTGAGAGCTCTGCTCTCCATTCTTCCCTGTAGGCGCTTGTCCTTTAGGAAGTTTGATATCTTCTTCCCTAATAATCTTAGTGGGATTATTGGTAATGTTTTGGATGATAGTATGCCCTTCTTGGGATACCGATTGGTTATTACTTGTTTCTACAACCATGGACGTTGTACCTGATTCTTCGGTGGCAGCCTGATGCGGCAGTATTTTTCTTTTATTTCTTCCAGTTTGGATTAAAGAAATTTTCTTAACAATTTCTTCTAATCCTTTTATGGAATCAGAAATCACTGCTTGGGTATATAGTTTTTTAAATCCCTCTATCTTAAGCATTCTTATAGGCCTTTTTGAATCTTCTTCTCACTACCAGATCGGACAGAATAGCCTACGAAAAAAATTTCGTCGACTATTCCTTCTGCCGACGAAACTTTCGTCGGCTATAAGTCGTCGGAAAAACGGCGTCGGTAATACCAATGGCCGACGAAAATAACTAAATCGTCGGCTATTCTCGAGTATGGCTGACGATATTACCGACGAAAATTAATTTTGTCGACTAAACCTTGGCAAAATATCAGACGAAATTCGTCGGCTATTCTCGAGCATGGCCGACGATATCGTAAACTATAGCCGATGAATATTTGTTCTGAAATATAGCCGACGATTTCATCTATTTCGTCAGTTATTTCGTCGGAATATATTAATATTTTAATAGGCATTTATTAGTTATAGCCGACGAAATAATGTAATTTTCGTCGGCTATAACGGTTATAGCCGACGAAAATTGGTAAAAATCGTCGGCTATAGTGCTTATAGCCGACGAAATAGTGCCAATATCGTCGGCTATTCTTACATTTGGGGAAGAAAAAAATTAAATTAATTTCTAAATTACCATTCCAAGCAACCTACAAATCACAAAGACAATCCATGCATTTACACCAACAAGAAACACGTCTAAATGACTTATTATTTAATTTGTTCCAATATACATAAAATATAACCCTAATCATCACTTAAAGCACTAAAGTCCACCACGTCATCCCCAGCATCCTGCTCTCCATCATGCTCGTCATCCTCGGGAGGTTGAGGCATTGGAGGTTCAACTAACGGCTGAAATGGGGGCGGGGGTTCAAGGGCTTGTTGTTGTGCCGCGAACATATCATACCACCAGTTTTGTTGACCGGCGTAGTTGTATTGCCGAATTCTCTCGCATTCAGCATGCCAACTGGCCATATCCAAATGATACTGCTGTATTCTGCGGCGTTGCTCCTGTGATCTCTGGGCCTCGACCACCAATCTTGCGGCCAATCTCTGCACTTCCCCCCTCATCTGTTGGCTCTCCCCGCCTCCCTTCTTTTGACCTCCCTTAGTGGTCTTCAGGAGCCCTATTCCAGAAATTCCCAAACCCCTGCAGTAGTATTGGTTTGACCGGTGTGGGAAGGCTGCGTCGAACATCCTCGCTGCCGTTTGGACATTCGATCAGTCGACCTGGCGCAGGGCTTCTTGCAGATCTGCCTCTGAAATGTTCGGTTGTGTCTCCCGAACTACTTGCTGGAACACCTCTTCTTCGGCCCGGTTCACCCTCTCCTAATTGAACGGGAAAAAAAAAATTAATATTCTAACAAATATATAATTAAGTAAAATTAATAATTAAAATTTTAAAATCTTAATCAACGACTTACGAGCTGTTCTGTCGCTTGTGGATAAGCGATCTTAAATTTCTCCACGTACGGGTTGCTATCAGGTTGATCTCTAAGCGCCTCCTCCTGATATTGTGCAAATGGCCTAGAACCACCATAATGGGGGGTTGTGTTATGGCTTCAAACAAATAATAAAATATTAGAAAAATGCATAAAAAAATATTAGTGTAATAATTATAAAATAATTAAACTAATAATTAAAATTTTAACAAAATAAACATTTATAGTTAAGTTTAGTATTTACCTGCATAAGTGGATTGTTGAAGTCTACTGTCTTCAACCAACGCCACTCGTACTCCCTGAACATAAACTCTCTGGGAGTACCCATACAACCACTGTTGTCGTATTCGTTAAAGTGGGAACGGAGCTCGTTCTTCCACTCTTTAAACCTACGGAAAAAACAAAAGTGCATTAGAAATATTATTAATATCATAAAATATTTCAAATTATAAGATGAGGAATTCCCAACGTACCTCGAGTTCTGCATCGCGTTCGCCCAATCTTGCTTGTGTTCGGCAACCTCGAAGTATGTCTGAAAGATAATATTTTATTAGTTTTACAATTACAACAATACCGAAAGTTATTAAATATTACGATATATAAATTAAGTTTTTTAAATTACTCACCGACGCCGCGTTGTTAACCTCCCTCTTAATTTCTCCCGGCACATCAGTCCACCGGGTCCACAACATAGGGACTCTATCCCTAATTATTGCCCCCACGCAACCTGTGTAATCGCGGCGTTTTTCCCCTGAACCTCTTGATTAGGAGGTTCGTTGATCTGGATCATCCCCCTGCTCTCAACAGTTCTCCTGAGCGTGTCAAAACATATGACACCTCTAGCATTCCTCGTTGAACTGCTAGCGGCTGTCCCTATCACATAAACGACGATTGGTTAATAAAATTAAATATTAGTGCGTTAATTTTAATAAAACATTTAATTAATAAAATCAAATGTTACCTGAACTGGATGACCCGTATGTCGACTTTCCTTTTCTCCTCGCCGAAATCAGGAGATCAGGTCTCTCAAATGGCTGCTGATGGTATGCCTCCGCAACACTCACGTACTGAGGCATATCAGGCCATATGGGCACACCACGAAAGTCGACCTCGGGTATCGCAGGAATGTTGTACGGGAGGTAGAGCTGATTTGGGAGAGTAGGCCCCTCAGTCGAGTCAGCAGCAGACGTCGTCGGACTCGTCATCGGCTCCCGATGAACCTTAGGCATACGGACCTGAGGAACGTCTGCAGCTATCTCGTCCTGAAATAGCTGCCTACTGAACCTCGGAGCATCTGGCCCGACAGGGGGACGTGAACTGCTCGACGGCCGCCCCGCCTGAAGAAGGGTCTGGTGCCGAGAACTCACAGGCCTCCGCGGCTGGGATGAATCCACAGGCTTCCGCGGCTGGGATGAATCCACACTCCTCCGCGGCTGGGTGGTGGTCCTCTCAGGCTGGCTAAGGGTCCTGTCGGACTCTACGGAACCGGGGGAACTTCCAGAACCCCTAGATCTGGAACGACGGCCTCCGAATAACTATTTCAATGCATCGGCCATCTGCAGCTTGAGACATTAATACATTAATTAATATTAAATTATATTACATTAAATAACAATTTCTAATTAATATAATAACCAATAATACTAACATATTTCAAAACATAATAACAAATTAATATTTAAATTTTAACTAATTTTAAATAATACTAACCATTAACCTAAATATAACTACTTTTATACAAATATAACTATATTTCATTATTAACATATATATAAATACTGTTGACAGTAGCCACAGAGAGGCTACAGCAGGCCCACAGACCCGCAGCAAGCGCACCAGTGCCCGGCCCAAGGGTCGGGACCGGATCACCAGCACCCGGCCTCGGGGCCTGGCACTCTATCCTGCCTCCAGGGACCCAGGGGCCGGGGGCGCCAGCCTGCCTAAGAGGGCACCAGAAGGTATAAGCAGATGGGAACCAGTCCCACATCGAAGAGTAAGGCCAGTCCTTACCCCCAACCACCTATATATGGGCCCCAACTACCTTCTTTATGAGGTAACTTGTCTCTCTCCCCGCTTACATACGTGCCTTGGTTATATACATTCCAACTATACTAACTTAGACATCGGAGAGGTGAAGGCCGGCCCGCCCGGTATTCCCCTTAGTGAGCAGGATTGCAGGAGACAGAGTTGGATTCATCAAGTATCTACTAGACCCCCGGGTTTAGGCAGAAACAATTGGCACCGTCTGTGGGAACCTTGAACGAAAAGTCGTGTAAGCAACACCGTTGAGAAAGAGATCGGAGATGAATCAAGAGAAAGGAAACACTGAGGAGGGACACCCTGCAGTAGTGCAGGCGCTCACCTCCACCCCAGCCGTTGTGAGGGAGCCACGCCACGACCGGAGCGACGGTCAGGATGTAGGAAGCTACGGGGGACCATCCGGCGTGCCGGATCCCCATCGCGACAGCTCGCGAGGTAAAGGCTTGGCAGAGGAGGAAGACAGTCCAGAGCGACGGGGCTTCGCCTTGACGTCTCAGATGATTCAAGCGATCGATCCGAGAGCCCGGAGAGCCCGGACCGGGACCCCACGTACAGCCCCGGCCATAGCAGTATGGCGGGAGAACTTCGGGCGATGGCCGCAGAGGTCAGTCGTCTAAAAGAGGAGAGCGACAGGGACAGAGCTAAGTCCAACGCTCGGTACGAGGAGATGGAGGCGGTGAATACTGCCCTGGTGGCCGCCCTAGAGAGGGGATAGTAGCGCAATGACGCCATGGCCGAGGCACAGGCGGCAATCCCTCCGGTCCCACCTCAACACACCGATGGAGGGCAATCTTCGGGCGGTCGGTCCGGTGACCCCGTACAGCAGACGACCTCCCGCCAGCCCGATGCTTCGTCAGTAGATGAAGCTGAGACGCCAACCGCGCGAGCACTGCAGGTGCTGGCCGACACCGTGTCGAGCTTGAAGGCCCAGATGGAGGCTAACGAGAGAAGAGCCGCGCGGCCGATGGAGGCCGCTCGGTTTAATGAGCGCATGGGTCCCTTTTCGCACCGGGTCATGGAGTCGGGAAGATCTGGCAACCAGAAATCCCTCAAGCTCACCTACTCAGGATCCGGCTGCCCATACCAGCATCTGGACAGCTTCCGGTCCCAAACCTGCGCCAAGGGATACTCCGATGCAGTCTGCTGCAACATCTTCCAGGAGACTTTGTCTGGAGAGGCACTCAGCTGGTTTTACGAGCTTCCGGCAAACTCGATCGAAGCGTTCGAGCAGTTGGCCGACCGGTTTGTGGGCCGCTTCATCCTCCGAGTCGAGGGAGCCCGGACGTCGACCATCCTCTTCAATTGCAGGCAAGCCCCCGGAGAAGAGCTGAGAACCTTTGTCAACCGCTGGCAGACGGCTACGGCGGGAGTTCGGAACCTGGATAAGGGCATCGCCGAGATGGCGTTTAAACAAGGGCTCCGGGCGGGCAAGTTTTCCTATGCCGTCCGAGTAGAACTCCCGCAGGGGTACGACGAGTTGATGGCTATGGCCATCCGGCATGCTCAGGCCGATCATGAGACCTATGGGCACCACCTGCTGAAGAGGAAGCGGGATGAGGAGCAGGAGGACCATCCCCGGGAAGAGAACCCCCCACCCGCCCAGGAAGCCAAGCCCAATCAGCGGACCGATAACCGCACCGCTCGGCCCAGCCGGAACGCCAACAACAGAAGCTGGCCGCAGCGGCAGCAGAGGTCCTATTCTGATAAGCCTCAGAACGAGCACAAGCCAGCGCCGTTCCGCCAAGAGCGCCCCCTAGCAATCATGCCAGCACCACCACCGGCCAACCAAGAAGTCTTCACCGCTCTCACCACTTCCTACGAGGATATCCTACTTGAGAACGGGAGTGTCATTCCCCCACCGCCCCCGAGAAGGTTCCCGAAGGGGAAACTTACAACGACGCAGACGGGCAAGTACTGCTCGTACCATGATGAGGCTACTCATCGAACGAGCAAGTGCTACGCCCTCAGGCAAGCGGTGTAGGTTTTGATTGATAACAGCCAGCTCCAGCGGTACGTGGGGAAAAGAGGAACAGACCCCGACCGGGAGCATGACCAGTCTTGGTAAAACCCGCTAGTCTGAGCGGTTAGTTTGGCATAGTTCGCGGTTTAACCGTTGTAAAAACAAATATATATGCAAACTACTTTTGAGAAAATTTCACCGGCTCTGCCAGTTCCATTATATTCATATTCAAGCAAGTATACAAGCAGTAACCGATCCGAAAGGATTACAAGGAAAAGGGCAAGAAAATCCTAAGGACCTACGACTGCGCCTTCGGCAGGCAATCCGTCAGCCTCTCCTGCGGTACCCTCGTCGTCGACGTCAGTTCCGGTGTGGACTTCAGCCTGGGCAGACTCGGCACCGGTGGTAAAAGAATCCAAGTGCGAGCGAATCACTTCACCCGGCTGCTCCTCCACCGCCTCCTGATGGATGTCTGACTGCTCATGGATATCTCCGTCAGCAGCAGTCGACATCAGGGAAGTGTCTAACCATCCCTTCCCCGCCCATTCCGTGTACGCATCCGAGATGCCTTCCTCCCTGGCCTTCACCAGAAACTCCAGGAACTGATCGCTCTCGCGGTATTTGAGAACGACCCGCTCGAAGAGTTCCGGGTCATCTTCCCCGGCCGGAGCAGCAAGGGCAGCGAGCAGAGCACCAGCTCCCACTTGGAGCTCATCCACCTTGGCCTCCAGTTCGGCCCTCTCCCTCTCCAGGATACGGTTCTGCTCCTCCAGCTTCTTGGCCCTCTCCTCCGATCTGGCCTTCTCCCGGTCTGAGCGAGACTTCTCCACCTCCAGGCGCTGCCGGGTCTCGGATAGGGCAGTTATCTGTCTCTGCAGCTCCGACAGCCCCTCGCTCACGTCCGGTTCTTACAGACTGTACAGCAACTGCGCAACATCAAAGAGTTAGTCAAGCAGCAAAGCAAAGCAACTTAGTCAACCAGTAAAGGGGTACCGTGCGGTACTTACCCGGAGGACGGATTCCTTGCATTTTGGACGGTTCCCGCCCGCCAGGACTCCAGCAACCCCGGGTCTATCCAGACCAAGGCCGGCCAGGTCCGCCGCCACTTGCCGGGCGATTGCACCACTCGGGCTTCCCCTTGATGCATCCGCAGGCGCTGGACTACTCTGCCGAGCAGCAGCAGCAGCATTCTCCCCGGCAGCGGTGGTCTGCGCACCGCTGGTATTCCTGAACCGTTTGGCCAGGTTCTCCCGTACCGACTCACCGGTCAGCGTCACCAGCGCGGAGGAAGGAACGTCCCCAACCTTCCGTTTTTCTCCCCGGCCCTCCGGAGAAGAAGATCGTGCGCTTGCGGGGGGAGCGCGAGCCACGCGCGGCACAGACACCGGGCGGTTGGGGATCTTGTTCGCTCCACCGGGAATCTTTAAGGCCCCCCCCCCCCCCCCCCCGGTGCTCTTGCCCTTTCCAGGCGCCAGCAGGCCTGTGGAGTGATGGGTCTTCACCCGCTTCAGGACATAGGCGTCCTCGTCGACGTCCATGGCCCTCCGCCCCGAATGAGTCGTAAGCCGGCCGGACCCGTCGTTCACCGACGTCCGCGAGACGATCTTGGCCTTCTCCTTCAGCTGGTTGAGGAGATCTTCCCCGTCCATGGAGAGAGTGGTTTCGGGCTTGATAGTCGCCCGAGAAGATGCACCTGCAAGGAAAGCAAACGGTTAGTATATTGCAGAAACTAACACAAAGTATCACCGCTCAACCGCTTCCTACGCACCGGTACCCCGCCCAAGCTGGTAGTATTCCAGCACTTCCCGTCGAATGAAGTTGTACGAACTCCGTTCCAGATCGTCCCAGGACCCGGTTATGGTCGAGATTCTCTCGCGCTCCAGGTCCGATAGTTCATACGACTGGTCACCAATGGGTTGGAAGGCGCTAGGAACACAGTACATTCTATTCCTCGCCTGCCACTTCCCGCCCACCATCACCACTTTCTTCCTCCAGCTGTTGTCTACCCATGAAGGCACATTGGTGACGATCGGTGGAGGCTTCCGGCTGTTGAAGGACATGCAACCACGGGACCCCTGCTTTCGGGAGTACGACAGCCTGTACAGGGCCCGGAACTCGTTCACCGTGAGTATGTTCATCCCAGAGAACTCGTACAAGCAGTCGAGGCTCAGTAGTCGTCTCCACTGGAGCCCAGGAAGCTGAGCTGGTGACACTTGCAGCGCACTGAGCATGTACTGCACGTAGTGTGGCAACGGGAACGACAGTCCATGCCGGAATTGATCCGGATGTGCAGCAACCCAACCTTTTTCCGGGTTGCAGGCTGACTCTCCAGGATTCAAGGGCCGTAGCAGAATGTTTTCTGGGATATCCCACGCTTCCCGCAACTCTTCAATCTCTTCCGGGGTCATGCTCTCCTCCGGCTCGTCACACACCACAGCGTGCTTCCCTCTCCCCATGGTGTAGCTCGCAACCGGAGCATCTGCAAATCGCACCCCGTGCGGTATTTCGGTCTCCGAGGATTCAGCCCCGGAGGACGAAGCCGAGGACGGAGTCGAAACCCTGCTCCCGGAGCAGTCAGCAACTTCGGTCTCCGGAGATTCCGAACTCAGCCAGTCGTCCAGCCTCTGCGCATCGTCCACGAGGGGACCTCTGACAGCCGATTCGGAAACCCGGTCAGAACCTGAAGACGGCATCTTAACCTAGGGGAAGAACACAAAACCCTAGCGCTTGTCAGCAACAGGGTACAACAACGCCTTCTACGACCTCTCCCCAAGTTCGCCGCAAAGCAGTTCCGTCAGCGGCAGAGATCCCTCCCCCCCCCCCCCCCCCCCCCAAGGCAAAACAACAAAGCCAGAAACAAGAATAACGCTGGGGCAAAGAAATCAAACTTACCGATTAGTATGCTCAACCGAGGACAATCGGCCCGGGGAAAGCAGCGCGCAATGGTAGGGAGCGTTCAAGGAAAACAGATCTCGTGAGGCAAGAAAGGCTCAGAGTGCTCGCCGGATTTCTCCTTCTCTCTTAGTCTCTCTAAAGTAAGAAGCAACAACAGAAAGAAGAGCAGAAGAGGCCCTTTTATAGAGGGGACCAGTGCCCTAGGCAATCGAAATCCCTCCAAAACAAGTAATCAGAGCAACTCAAAAGCCTGCGAATCCAGGCCCTCCATCTCAAGACCGCCCCGTCCTGGCACGTGTCCCAGCATTGGTAACCTCCCCACGCCATCATAACTGACGGGACTGATGGACTTCCTCCTTAAATGCATGTCAGCCACTTGTCCCACACACTGGCGGCAGGAAGGTAGGAACGGGAATCAAGGAGTCAGGCCCTCCCACTTCCCCAGATTCCACGCTTGCACGACAATCTTCGCTGCATTTCTCGAAGACCTCTCTCGCGGTTATGATCATTCAACCGCTTGGAGAGCACCATCCGGGTATGAAGCCTCGACTCGATATGGCTGGACGCCCGGTCGAGGACAGCCCGGCACCATGGCAGTTCGCGGTTATGATCATTCAACCGGCTGCATGGCTTCTTCATCGCATATTACTGGAGACCTCGCCCGGATATGGCATGGCGTCCGGACAACGGTCGAGGTCTGTCCAGTCGCATCTCTTTTGGGGAACTCGTCTCGATATGGCAGGACGCCCGGTCGAGTTCCGCCCACCGGTTTCGACGCATCCAACCAGCTCCAGAACACATTCCGGGAATAGGATCCACCCGGCACCATGGCACTTCACTGGGGACTCGTCCGGAGATGGCATGATGTCCGGGCACCGGTCGAAGTCCCGCCCAGCACCATGGCTGACCCCGGTCATGAGAACATTCGACCGGTTTGGGCTTTATACACCCGGGTGAGTTTACATCTAACCCATGTACGCTTGTCCAGCAGGATAAAAACCCTGCATCGCACTAGCTGCGGCAACAGGGGGATGCATGGCGAGCTTTGTCACCTCAACGCCGCCCCCCTACCAGGAACATAATGCACCTGGCCCCATGGCACTTCACTGGGGGACTCGTCCGGAGATGGCATGATGTCCGGGAAACGGTCGAGTTCCGCCCAATACCATGGCTGACACCGGTCGAAAGTATTCGACCGGCGGGATTTATACACCCGGGCGAGTCTGCATCTAACCCATGCACGCTTGTCCAGCAGGATAAAAACCCTGCATCGCATTGAAAGGCGATCAAACATGGGGCTATATGGCGAGCTTTGTCACCTCAATGCCACCCCCTTACCTCAACGCTTATTCAATATAAGCTGAGAAGAACTAGCAAGTGTTCGCCGGTGCTTCAAACAGGCCGCAACACCAGGGTAATCTCCCTGCAGCCTAGCAATGGGAAACTCGTCTCCATATGGCATATAGCCCGGTAGAGGCTCAGTGAATCCCGTTTAGGCAGATAGCCCGGTAGAGGCTCAGTGAATCCCGTTTCGGCATATTGCCCGGTAGAGGCTCAGTGAACTCCGCTCCGCTTCGATTCGGCAGATCGACCAGTTGAAGCCTAGTGAAGCTCCGCTTCGTACCGATAGGGCAGAGTGCCCGGCCGAAGTTCCGTGCACATTCCTTGCATGGCGGATTTCAACGCCTCATTATCATCCCATGCACAAATCTCTTGCATGGCGGATTTCAACGCCTCATTATCATTCCATGCACACATCTGTCGCATGGCATCATGGCATCATAACATCATGACATCATCATTATCATCTTGGCTCCATGCTCATAACACCACACTTAGCCATATTGCTGCTTATATTGCAAGTGTGCTTATAAACTATTGCTTCCCATCGGTAACAGGTACTCATCTCGGTCACGCCCAATCTTTAACGCGGACTTGGGGGACTGGGCACCGGTAGATTGGTAACCCTGCGGGTCTGCGGGACAAGAGCAAGGCAGATTTAAGTCCCCATTCAAGATTGCACTTGACCGGGAACTTGGGGGACTTGTTGACAGTAACCACAGAGAGGCTACAGCAGGCCCACAGACCCGCAACAAGCGCACCAGGGCCCGGCCCAAGGGTCGGGACCGGATCACCAGCACCCGGCCTCGGGGCCTGGCACTCTATCCTGCCTCCAGGGACCCAGGGGCCGGGGGCGCCAGCCTGCCTAAGAGGGCACCAGAAGGTATAAGCAGATGGGAACCAGTCCCACATCGAAGAGTAAGGCCAGTCCTTACCCCCAACCACCTATATATGGGCCCCAACTACCTTCTTTATGAGGTAACTTGTCTCTCTCCCCGCTTACATACGTGCCTTGGTTATATACATTCCAACTATACTAACTTAGGCATCGGAGAGGTGAAGGCCAGCCCGCCCGGTATTCCCCTTAGTGAGCAGGATTGCAGGAGACAGAGTTGGATTCATCAAGTATCTACTAGACCCCCGGGTTTAGGCAGAAACAAATACAAATAACCATTTATATATTAACAAAAATATATAAATGGTTATAATTAGACTACCAATTTATATATATAATTAATTTAACAATTTATATATAACAATTTATATAATTAAAATTAAACATATAACAATTTATACACCTAAATTATAACAAATATATAAAAATTAAATTTATAAACAAATATATAACAATTTATATAATTAAAATTAAATATATAACAAATATATAACAATTTATATAATTAAAATAAAATATATTACAAATATATAACAATTTATATAATTAAAATTAAATATATAACAATTTATAAAATTAAACTAAATTGAAAAAAAAAAAATTAACCGGATCGGAGGAGGAGGCCGGAGGAGGAGGGGAAGGAGGTCGGACGAGGAGGGGAAGGCGGAGGGGAGGAGGAGGAGGAGGAGGCCGGCTTGGAGGAGGATTTGAGGAAGGAGAAGGATCGGAGGAGGAGGAGGCCGGAATTGGAGAAGTGTGGCGCCGCCGATTTGAGGAGGAGGAGGAGCAGCGCGACGGATTGGAGCAGGAGAGCGGCAGATTGGAGCAGCAGGAGGAGGAGGAGGAGAGGAAAAAGTCGGCTAGGGTTCGAGAGTTTCTGATTTATAGCAGAAAGATATTTAAAATCGTCGGCTATTCGTTGAATATCGTCGGCTATTCTTTGAATGTCGTCGGCCATACTTTAGGAGATCAGCAGCCGTCTGATATCCGCCATCCAACGGCGGACAATAAAAAGGCGCGGATCGCAAGAGTTTAGCCGACAAATTCAAATATTTCGTCGGCTATGTTTTGGAAAATCAGCAGCCGTTGGATCTGAGCCAGCCAACGGCGGACAATAAGCGGATCGCAAGAGTTTAGCCGACGACATATAATTTTCGTCGGCTAAACTGTTGGTCAAACCACTAAGTCAAACCTCTAAACGCTTTAAAACGGAAATTAGTCTAGTTAGACGACGGTTTCTGGCCTGACCTTCAACAGATAATAGTTTCAAATGGATGAGACGCAACTAATCGTTTAAAAATTTTCCTCAAAATATTTACCGAACGTCAGGCTACCCATAGGAAAACGGAAGTAAAAAACAGTTAACCGCAACATTCGGCACACAGATTTTGTCGGAATCTTGTCATTTTTCAACCGTAGACGTATTTCATTATTTCGGTCATATCTTATTTGATGATATATTTGCATTTGAAGAGTGTACGTATAGTAACTATTTGAAACTATACATTCACTTAAACACTTAATAAACAAGTTAAGGAACATTAGTGCATATGTTCTGATTTTGAATCTAAAAGTTTATAAAGTCTATTCCAACCGTCAGATATCACCGTTAAGATTAAATACATATATGAAAAAAAAATCCAACTACATCTGACAACGTTAAAGGCTCGATCGGGACGGTCAACCGGGTGAGTCAACCCTTTAAACGCTTAGAAATGGTAATTGACCTGTCTAAATGACGTTTTTTTGCCTGACCTTCAACTGATAATAGTTTCAAATCGATGAGACGCAACTAATCGTTCAAAAAATTTCCTCAAAATATTTACCAAACGTCAGGCTACCCATAGGAAAACGGAAGTAAAAAACAGTTGACCGCAACATTCGGCACACAGATTTTGTCGGAATCTTGTCATTTTTCAACCGTACACGTATTTCATTATTTCGGTCATATCTTATTTGACGACATATTTGCAGTTGAAGAGTGTACGTATAGTAACTATTTGAAACTATACATTCACTTAAACACTTAGTAAACAAGTTAAGGAACATTAGTGCATATGTTCTGATTTTGAATCTAAAAGTTTATAAAATCTATTCCAACCGTCAGATATCACCGTTAAGATTAAATACATGTATGAAAAAAAAATCCAACTACATCTGACAACGTTAAAGGCTCGATCGGTTAGGTCAACCGGGTGAGTCAACCCTTTAAACGCTTAGAAATGGTAATTGACCTGTCTAAATGACGTTTTTTGGCCTGACCTTCAACATATAATAGTTTCAAATCGATGAGACGCAACTAATCGTTTAAAAATTTTCCTCAAAATATTTACCAAACGTCAGGCTACCCATAGGAAAACGGAAGTAAAAAACAGTTGACCTCAACATTCGGCACACAGATTTTGTCGGAATCTTGTCATTTTTCAACCGTACACGTATTTCATTATTTCGGTCATATCTTATTTGACGACATATTTGCATTTGAAGGATGAAGCAATGGTTTGTCGATAGTGATAGAAAATGGAAGCTGGTCTTTTTTTGTTTTTTTGTTTTTTTATCATAGCCGACGAAATCAAACCTAGTACTCGTCGGCTATTCTTTTGTCGTTTTCTGTCTAAAATAAAATATGTATTTTTCAATATATTTATGGCCGACGAAATAACGCATTTTTCGTCGGCTATTATCAGTATAGCAGACGAAATAATGTATTTTTCGTCGGCTATTCTATGAAAAAAATAAAAAAATAGAAATTGAACATTAAAAATTGAACATTATATCCTGTTCATATATAACCAAAATTGAACATTAAAAAAACAGAAACCCAGCAGTCAACATATATAACCAAAATTTAACCAAATTTTTTTTTTAAGGGGTTTGGAACTCAGCCTAGCTGGGAGGCTCATCCCCACGCCCGTTCATTAGAAATGATTGGATTACAAATGAAAGGATTACATCATCTAAATTACTTAATCCGTCGGATTATAATCGGAATCATCGGATGAGTCTTCTTCGGTTTCTGAATTGCTCGATAGGGGTAATCTATGTCTTTCCTCACCACTAGAGTCCTCGTTAGTTTCTTCATTTGGATCAACATCAACAAGCAGTGACTCTTCACGTCGAATTCGCACCGGCGTGTCTAGGCGAATAAAAGAGGAATTATGAATACCGTTTATATGCTTCCAAGCCGCTTCGTCAGAGATGTGTGTTATGATATCTGCGTCTCTCGCGTCCCGCGTCCCGCTCACCGTGCCATCTCATAGCTTTTGCGGTGGTTTCTGACATGTACAACTGCTCAAGCCTATCTCTCAACGGAAAATACCGAAGCACTTTCACAGGTTTCCTATTGCCTGCTCCCGTTAACTTATATCGGTCAGACTGACATATCGGACATGCGTCAAGGCTAGTAAGGTCATTCCCTTCTGCATCTTTACCCCAGAAGAGAACGCAGTCAAATGCGCATGCATGGATCTTAATGTAGGAAAGCCCTAGATCTTTGAGGATACTTCGGACCTTACGGTGATTGGTAGGATTACGATTACCCTCCTCCAACAACGAAGAAGTGTACTGTAGATATTCATCCACTTGCCTGATAGTCGATTTTGTCTCAACTTTAATCCTCATTACCTCCATCACACTTTGAAAAACTGTCTTCTCAGAACTTGAAGACACAGGGGTCTGTTGCAATGCAATCAGTTTGTTGTACTTGTCAAAGGCAGCAGTGTTGACAACTTGTGGGAAGGGCAGCACCGGGTCATGCATATATTGTTCCCCACGTACACCGCTTTCAAAAGGAAACACGTCGTTGACGAATGCCATTGTTGGATCGTTGGATGTACTACTACTGCCCGTCTCAAAAAACTGCCCATGATCATGTGATCCATCTAATGATGGCTCACCGTGATATATCCAACGTTTGTACTTCGGCCAAAACCCATTACTCTTTAGGTGCTCTCATACTGTCCTAATCGGAAATCGACACATATCACTGCGACACTTACATTTCTTGCACGGGCAATAATGGTAATCATTCTCATTTGTATTTTCCTCGACGAACTGCAAAAAATTCACAACTCCTGTAGTGTATCGTCGGTCATGCCTTGGAAGCGAAATCCAACTCTTATCCAGATCCATATATAGCCTGATAATAATATATATGTATAACTTTAATTAATAAGAAATTAATTAACACATACATATATATATGTAAATCCTTAATAATTAATTACATTACAATATATATTATTATCAACATCAACTCATATATATATATATACCATTAACAACCATTATTTAAGTTACACTATATATCAACCATTATTTAAGTTAATTACACTATCAACAACTATTAATTAACATATATATATATATATATATATTTTAACACTAATTAAAATAACATCAAATTAAAACACATAATTAAACTAAAACTCAAAATCAACTCAAAATCAACATATATACATACATTCTAACACTAAAACAACAACAAATTAAACAAAAAATCACTTAATAAATCAAAATCACTAAAACTCAAAATCAACTCAACTAAAACTCAAAATCAACACATAAACATACATTCTAACACTAAAACAACAACAAAACAAAAAATCATTTATTAAATCAAAATCACTAAAACTCAAAATCAACTCAACTAAAACTCAAAATCAACATATATACACATATACGTACCTATATATAGCTCCACAATGTAAGAGAGGACGGATTTCAACAATACCCATATATTTTTCACTCTTTCTCCAGTTTTTCCCTTTTTTTTTGAAATGAGCAGCTGCTGCCCAGATATGAAAATATATAGACTTATAGCCGACGAAAATGTCAACTTCGTCGGCCATACTTCCAAAAATTTTCGTCGGCTAATGTTTCGGAGAAAGGCCGACGAAAATACAAATCGTCAACTGAAATATGAATATAGCCGACGATTTTTTGAAAATACCAACGAAAAAACGGTTTCGTCGGCTATGGTTAAACTATGGCCGATGATTTTTTTTTTTTTCACCGACGAAGAATAAAATCGTCGGCTATTCCTTAGAATTACCGACGAAAATTTTAATTCGTCGGCCGTTTTTTTTTTTCGTCGGGAAAACCCTTTTTTCTGGTAGTGTCTTCAAAAGACTCTTCAGGAACTGCTCCTGAAGTGCTTGCTTGTTCATAATTAGCAAACGAATGCCTATGAAACTGAAGACTTATTTTTCCTCCCATATCTTCATAGATAGATGCATTCAATCCCTGCATTTGTCTCTCAGGAGGTGCTAAGTTTCATTCTCTTGGGAATGTTACTTCATGCCATTTGGTAACATGTTTTTGCTGAGAATTGTTTCTCGGATTTGTGAGGACAGATGTGGTGATGCCAGGGCTGTTAAGGAATTTAGTGTTTGGTGTTACTTTAGAACTCATTAGCTTGTAATAAATTCTATAATCAACAACTAGTTCCATCATACCTTGCTTCATGGTAGTCCTATCTGATTTGATTCTCAATCTCAAACAGTGGGCCGCATCACTCAAATGAGTGGTGAAGTTTGGGAAAACCTTAAAGTATGCAACCTGGTTGCATAGTGAGGCTTCAATTGTTCCTAACAGACTCTTCTTGAATTCTGTTATTCTGTCATCTTGTAAGATGCACATGACTGAACAATCTATCCCGTCTCTTGCTAAGAGTTTTATTGATACTTGAACATCACAAATATGCATGTAAGAATATTTTTTCTGGAAAGCTTCACTCACTTCCTTTTGGGTGATTAACCTGATATCTGTTTCTCCACCAGTTGCTAAAACTAACAGATCTTGAATCTATGAGTCCAAGATAAAAGATCATTTCTTGTAGATCTCGTTGAATCTAAATCTAGGCGCGGATGCTTCTCTTACGCTAGATTCAATTTCATTATACTCAAATTCTTGAGCATTTATGAGCTGTACAGGAGGTACAACATGTCTTTTACTGAGTATTCTAC
The DNA here is from genome assembly GCA_963682095.1 of Potentilla sterilis. Lineage (NCBI taxonomy): Eukaryota > Viridiplantae > Streptophyta > Magnoliopsida > Rosales > Rosaceae > Potentilla > Potentilla sterilis. The sequence continues at coordinate 44,398,158 of OY821757.1, read as the reverse complement.
TCATCATTTTTATGTCTCTTTTGGGAGTTTTGGATACTTTCCATTCGAGTAATTTAGGTTCGCTAAATTTGAACTCGCTTTCTACCTTTGGTGAAGGTATGATAATCTTGCTAGCCACGGTCTGTGATAGTGTTTCTTCGTTGATTTTTTCAACGTTAGAATTTTCTTTCATTTTTTCTACATTTTTTTGTAGATTTGAGATTCTTGCGTTTATCTCTAGAAATTGTTCTTCTATGTCTCTTCCTATCTCTTGAAGATAGGTATTGCCTTAATTTTGCTTTAATTTTGCTGATGTATTATTGCTTCTACGTTATCAGCAAGTTTCTCTATAAGCAGGTTTCAAGAACAAATCGATACACACAGCTCTTACGCAGCAACCTCTACAACCGTAAAAAGTCTCATCGGGCACAAGCAACCATACAACTGATACAAGCCATACAACGAAGTTAAAGACCTTCTATCCTTAGTTTCACCATATAAGCACTAGCACTTTGTGCTCTCCGTTCACCCCAATCTTAGTATTAAAGCTCTGCTTCTGCATACTCAGTCGTGGGGAGTAACGATTAAGTGGTTCACAAGGGATCACGATAGTAGGCCGAACACCGGTTAGGCGACCACACGGTAAATGTACAGAGTTGGATCTCTCTATGTCCTCGTTTGCTTGAAAGAATGTGTAGATTCACAACAACATTCACATCGTACTCGGAGACAGGCATGCCAACGCACGCAAGAGACCGCCAACCATTCCTCAAGTGGTTTGACAAATTACAAACTGTTGAGATATAAATCCCACATGGAAAGATGAGACCTAGCCTGTGGGTTTATAAGAGTTTGGGTTACCTCATCTATTGCCAATTGGTTTTGGATTGGAACCCCATACTACTTTATCATGGTATCAGAGCAGGTTACCCACGTTCACGTGTGAAACCCAAATGGCCACACGGACTCCACGTCACCCAAATAGTTGTCCACGTGTATGGTTTGAAAGTTCGCCACACGTGCGGGGGCGTGTTGAGATATAAATCCCACATGGAAAAATGAGACCTAGCCTGTGGGTTTATAAGGGTTTGGGTTACTCCATTTATTGCTAATTGGTTTTGGATTGGAACCCCAGATATAACACGATTTGGGAGAATAATTTTCAGATGATATATTCATCTCACATTGAAGGCTATATAAAGAGTATACAAGATGTACTACAACCCTACTTTCTTGGTACTACCATGTACTACATATACAGAATAGGTAAGTACTAACTACCTAATTTACATTCCTAAATTATATGACTCATGCTAACAGTCCCCCTCAAGTTGGTGCATACACATCAACCATGTCCAACTTGCTAAGTGCTAAGTGAATCATAAAAGGCATTCTTAGGCACTCCTTTTGTGAGTACATCAACAAGTTGCTCTTCTGAAGAAACAAAAGGAAAGCTAATGATCTTAGCATCTAACTTCTCCTTTATAAAGTGACGATTACATATTTAGTACGATCATGCTGAACTGAATTCTGTGATATATCAATAGTTGCTTTGTTGTCGCAATATAACCGCATTGCATTTGACAACTTAACACCCAAATCACGTAGCAAATTTCTCAACCACAACAATTCACACACTCCATGAGCCATACCTCTATACTCAGCCTCAGCACTAGACCGAGCCACAACCTTCTGCTTCTTACTCTTCCATGTAACCAAATTACCTCCCACAAAGGTAAAATAACCTGATGTCGACCTCCTATCTGTAATATTTCCAGCCCAATCTGCATCTGTGAAACCACTAACCTCAAGAATGTTGTTGTGTTTTGAGAACATTACTCCTCTTCCTGGAGCTGACTTCAGATATCTCAAAATTCTCACAACAGTATCCATGTGATCCACACTTGAATTATGCATGAGTTGGCTCACTACACTTACTGCATATGCAATATCTGGTCCGGTATGTGCCAAATAAATCAAGCATCCAACTAACCTCTGATAACGAGTCTTGTCGGTAGGCACTTGATCAGGATACTCTGCTAATCGATGATTCTGCTTAATAGGAGTGTCGATAGGTGTGCAATCTAACATACATGTCTCTGTCAACAGATCAAGAATGTACTTCCTCTGACACAAGTAGATTCCTTCTCTCCCTCTTGCTACCTCAATCCCTAAGAAGTACTTGAGGTCACCTAAGTCCATCATCTCAAACTCAGAAGCAAGCTGTCTCTGCAGTCTATCAATCCTTATAGTATCATTACCGGTAATCACCATATCATCAACATAGATAATTAGGACTAGTACATTTCCTTACTGATGCTTGAGAAACAAGGTATGATCAGAATTACTCTGTCTGTAACCAATCTTTCGCATGAACTGTGAAAACCTCCCAAACCAGGCACGGGGTGACTGTTTGAGACCATACAGTGACTTTCTTAATTTGCATACAAAATCACCAGTAAAAGTAGTTACATACCCAGGAGGAAGACTCATATACACCTTTTCAACTAATTCTCCATGAAAAAAAACATTCTTGACATCAATCTGTCAGAGTGGCCAGTTCAAACTAGCAGCAAACGAAAGAAGAACCCTAGTAGTATTCATTTTTGTAACGGGAGCAAAAGTCTCATCATAGTCAATACCATATGTCTGAGTAAATCCTTTTGCAATAAGGTGTGCTTTATACCGGCTCACTGATCCATATGCGTTGTGTTTCACAGTAAACACCCAACGACATCCCACAGCCTTCTTTCCATATGGTGGAGATACAAGTTCCCAAGTATCATTCTTCAGCAATGCCTCCATCTCTTTCTCCATTGCTTTCCTCCACTTTGGATCTCCCAACGCATTCTGCACTTTGTTAGGTACTGATACAGTAGATATTTGATTCACAAATGATTCATATGACTTTGATAATCTCTTAGTGGACATATAGTTGGCTACTTGATATTTTGATTTGGCTTGTAAACTAGGTTCATATCTTTTGGGGGCATAACCTCTAGTATACATGTTAGGTAACACATATTGTTCACTATTAGGCTCACTACTACTAGGAACAGTAGAAGGACATACCTCAAATGATTGATCTTCTACAGCAGGGAGTTGTGGATCTGGGGTATGAGTGATGGCAGGAGGGGCAGATTGATCTTCTACAGCAGTTGTGCTCTCAGCTATTGGTTCAATTCTTGGAATATGGATGTTTGAGGCTTATACCTCTGGTTGAGCTTTTGTTACTTCTGGTACTGCTGGTACTGAGGCTTCTACCTCTAGTTGAGCTTCTGTCACTTCTGGTACTGCTGGTACTGAGGCTTCCACCTCTGGTTGAGCTTCTGTCACTTTTGGTACTGCTGGTACTGAGGCTTCTACTTCTGGTTGCTCCCCCTCGCAATGATACAGCTCTTCAAAGTATGAATGCTCCCCCTGAAGGGCTGGATCATCCGAGGAAAAATAGCTCATGTCCTTAAAAAAGGTAACATCCATAGTGACATAGTATTTTCTGGTAGGTGGATGATAACACTTGTATCCCTTCTTATGACTTTATTAACCAACAAACACACACTTGATCGCCCTGGGATCTAATTTAGACGATCTCTGGCTCTTAGGGACATGAACAAAGGCCACACAACTAAAGACCCGGGCATGTATATTATGATGGGAAGGAAGAGAGACATGAGATGCAAGAACCTGAAACAGAAATTTTTCTTGAAGAGCACTAGATGGAAGACGATTGATAAGATAAGCAGAAGCTGCGACAGCATCACCCCAAAGATTCTTAGGCATATGGGCACTAAAAAGGATGGAACCCAAATTTCCAATATACACCCTAGACATTCTTCCGGAGCAGGTCGGACTGCAAACGGGTCGGGTCTAGAACCGGGTCGGGTCGGATAGTAGGACCGGGTCAGGCTGAAGCTGAACTGGGTCGGGCTGATTCTTCCTATCCGATTCTTCACAGCAGAAGAGCAGGATGCAGATCGACGACGATTCGCTGGAGATGAGCAGATGAATTGGAAACAATGCCTCCAAGGACTGTGAAGAGAGGTCGGGGTAGGCCGGAGCTAAGAGGACGATGAGGGCCACCAGAGGAGCAGATGAGACACCAGTGGGTGGCACCTGAGATTGTGGAAGATGCGCCGGTGGGTCGAGCATGACGCCGGACAAGGAAGACGAAGACTGTAGAAAACGACTGAGGACCTGGTCGAACGGATCGGGTCGAGCCTGAAGCAGAAGCAAGGGGGCCGACGAGGCTGTTGTCGGCAAAAAGTGTGCTGGAAAAATTGGTCTTCTTTCCTGACGAGGATGTTGTCGGCAAAAGTGTGCTTTCCCGACGAGGCTGTTGTCGGCAAAAGGCCTGGCTAATAGAATCGAACACCGAACTAAACGCAAGCAATCTGATTAGGAAGAGATTAACAAACCCTAACAATGAGGTTTAGTTGGAAGAAGACAAACCAACTTCACACGTTTTGACAGAGAACCAACGCCAGACGAAGAATTACAGCGGAAAATAAAGAGACAAAGTCCTTTCGGATCTTTACTCTGATACCAAGTCAAATATAACACGATTTGGGAGAATAATTTTCTGATGATATATTCATCTCACATTAAAGGCTATATAAAGAGGATACAAGATGTACTACAACCCTACTTGCTTGGTACTACCATATACTACATATACAAAATATGTAAGTACTAACTACCTAATTTACATTCCTAAATTACATGACTAATGCTAACACAAACAATAACTCAAACGAAAATAAAACTTCCTTAGCTTCCACAGCTACAACATGAGTGACCAAGTTAGCTTGGCTTTCATCATGAACTAATAAATATCCCTTAGATATGATGATGTAACCAAACTTAGAAACGTCCAGGGATGGATCGATAACAACGTTGACAAACACTTGACAATCTATCTCCATAACAACAGACACATGAGTCCGAGTAATGGTGAACTATAAGCCTTGGATTAAAGCCAGTAGCTCAACATACTTGGCGGAACAAGCATTAGTCACATACTCACAGATGGCCAAAAACTGCCTAGACAGACCCCAAAACTGTCTCTAACAATGCCTCTTGAACCCATACTACGATCGATAATACTGAACACCACATCCACATTAAGCTTGACTATGCCCATCGAGTGTTTTTGCCCCCAGATACTCCTCCTAGGTCTCAGACACGCTAGGATTAGTTAACTTAAAAACATAGAAAAAGAGAAAAGGATATAAATTGGACAAAATACATTTAGGTTGTATTGTGTGAATCAATACATACAATAAATGATTTTTTACCTAAAACTACAATTTTGTATTAGTATTTACCAGTAGCAAAATTGCTTTTTCAAATTACCACTAGCAAGTTTCCATCTAAAACTAACAGAATCAGTTAATTTTTAAATTACACAATTACCCTCATTGAGCCTAATGCTATTGATCCTCAGAACTCAACCTAATGCCACTGACCCTCAGAACTCCGCGCTTCAATAATACTGACCCTCAGAAGCCCCGCCGTCCCGCCGCGCTTCAATAATACTGACCCTCAGAAGCTCCGCCGTCCTCCGCCGCGCTTCAATACTACTGACCCTCAGAACTCCGCGCTTCAATAATATTGACCCTCAGAAGCTCTGCCATCCTTCGCCGCGCTTCAATACTACTGACCCTCAGAACTCCGCGCTTCAATAATACTGACCCTCAGAAGCTCTGCCGTCCTCCGCCGCGCTTCAATACTACTGACCCTTAGAAGCTTCGCCGTCCTACGCTGTCCTCTGCCGCGCTTCAATACTACTGAGCCTCAGAACACACAAGGAAAAATCCCAACACACAAAAATCAAATCAACACAAAAAGAGAGAGAGACCAATTTCAATTCTTTCTTTCCTCACACCTCAGCTGGAAAAAAAATTACCAGAGAGAGAGAGAGCGATGTCGTCGTCCAGCCAAGTCCTCCACCTCCACCACCACCACCGTGAAGACCGCCGCACCGAAATCGAAGTCGAACACCACAAAGCCAAGCCCAAGCCCAAAGCCGAAGGTGAAGACCACAAAGGCCAAGTCCTCCACCTCCTCACGCCTCCAGCCTCGCGCCTTCGTCCTCGCGCTTCGCTGCCTCGCGCCTCCACCCTCGCGCCTTCGACCTCGCTCTTTGCTGCCTCGCACCTCCGCCCTCGCTCTTTGCTGCCTCGCACCTCCGCCCTCGCGCTTCGCTGTCTCGCGCCTCCGCCTTCCTGCCTCCGTCCTCTCTCTGCCCTCGTGCCTCTGCCTTCGCGCCTCCACCCTCGCCGCTCTCCCCTCGCCGCCTCCACTCAATCTTAGATCTCATAATTAGGGTTAGAGATTTTTTGAGAATATGTGGATATATATATGTGGTATGGGTTGTAAATTATAAAGTTTCAGGGTTATTTATGTCATTAAACAGTAAACGGGTTAACAGCCCATTACTGTTAATTCCTCCTGATGGTATAAAAAATTTGATCTTGCTATTGGTAAATATCACCACTAAAATGTAGTTTTGGGTAATTAATTATACAATAAAAGAGAGTTTTTATTGTGTGAATCAATACATTTAGGTAAAAGAGAGTTTACCTGGTTTACCTACTTCTATTGATTCCTAGTTGTATTGTGTTTAGGAAGAAAAATAAATAAAAAGAAAAAAAGAAAACTTCTTTATAGGGCGGTGGAATGAAACCGTGGATATTGTCCGAAGAAACGAATTGTACTTAAACCCCATTACCGTTAATTACTGTCCATATACAACAACCTCGACCTCCCACTCTGCAAAACCCAAACAAACCTACTCTTTGGCGCCACAAACACTTCCACAGGTCTCTCTCTCTCATTCTCTTCCTACTTTGGTATCAAATATCCGCCCTTTGTTTCTTATTGTTCTTACTTATGAACTCAGTTATGAGGTTTATTGTGGTTGATTCACAAGAACGATGCTTTTTCTTGTTTGACTGTACTTTATAAAGCAAGTAGTAGTTATCTTTGTTCATACTCTTGGCATAGGAAGTACATTTTTCTTGAGGACGTTCATGTTGGGCCCTTTACTGGATTTTTGGTTTTGTTTTGAGTTGAGTACTTTTAATTTTGGTGGGTTTCTGGAAAAAGAGAACAAATTGATGTCAATGTTAGTGTTTAAATCTCAGTTTGTGTTTTTAACTCTAATGATATATCTGCGTTAGCGAACAATGTTAGTTTTTGGTTGGGTTGCTGTTTAATTCCAGTTTGATAAGTTGAATAACATATGCTAAGAAGGTCCTGGCATTCTAACCAATGGGCGTTTGAGCTCGGAACTTTTGTTCAGTTGAGAATCATAATGCGTGTTTCGGGTTTTGTTTAATGAACCATTATGCTCGTTTGTTACTCATGTTAGATTTTTTTTTTTTTTTTTTTTTTCCGCTTGTCTTAACCTTTTAGGATTGCGAATTTGCTATAGCATGGAGACTAAGGAAAGTAGTAATGCTTCAACTCAGGTGCTCTTTCTCTTTCTCCCTCTCCATATAATTGCACATATCCTAATTATCTAGTATTACTTGTGTTGTAGCTTTAGCCTCTTAAGCCGCCCTCAGTATTCGATAATTAAAGTTGTTATGGAAGCTGATTCTTGCTTCAATAGAGTTAGTAACTCAATGTACATATATAGATGGATGCAGTTTTATAACCCATTAATGTAAATGGTCAGGTTGTGGCATTAGAAATTCAAGATAATAAAGAGGAAAGTGTTCTCAATGAGAAGGACTTGGAACCAATGCCACCAATGACAAAAAGTAAGGAAGGCTCAGTAGACATTGAGTTGGTAGGCAATAGTATTGCAGAGAGCGAAAAGGAAACTTCTTTTTCTGGAAATAGTGGTGACGGTGTTTCACAGAGGTGATTTAAGTTCCTTTTATACCCCCCACCCTAAAACGTATTTATGTTTTACTCTTTTGAGTCTTTTCACGTTTCATCAATCATTAAGTTTTAAGTTATTTTCAACAGTGCTGCAGGCAGAGGTGAGGATTCATCAGATGAGTATGCTGACACTAACCGAGTATGTCACTTAAATAATTTTCTAATTTTGAAATGTTTGATTTTGGGTTACTCGTATGGCATACCTGGCAGATTAATACTATGTTCTAACCTCGTGGGGATGACTGAGAAGCACTGATGTCATCTGGTTTAGGACATGATGATTTAACTAATATGGCACACCTTCAATTTATTCCAGGATTTTTCTACTCTTCAAAAGCAAATTTCAAACCAGATTGATCAAATGAGGGCAGTTCAGAATAATTCTGGAGTCCTATATAGTGGCACGAATACAAATTTGACATTGTTGAATATTGGGGTAAACATGCCTGAAACCCATTCAAATTTGGAAATGGACCTGAATATATCCAGTGGTCATGCCGTACTCACAGAGGTATGGCAAAATTATCTGTTTAGTTCTAGTGGCTTCAGCAATGATACTTAGTGAGAAATCATGCATGTGAAGTGGATGTAAAAATTAAAGATTTGTGTTGCCCTTTATCCAGTTTGTTGTTATGTTTATAAGCTGAACAAAAAATGATTTCGTGTTATCTTACATTACATAGATAGATTATTAGAATCTTAGATTGTACCGATGTCATTTGGGATTTTAAAACTGGTGATCCTTAAATGTTGGAAACTAGCTTATTTGCATCATTATTTTTGTTTTTGTTTTTTGATAGCGAATCGATGTTTGAGATAATTATCATGTTCACATTGTTTTAAGTTACTTTTTGTTTGTTACTCTTCATGAGGATTTATTGTAGCTCGAGCTCGAATAGAATATGGTAGACATGATTCATAAGCATGCAAGATGGTCTGTTTATGACAATAGAAAGATATTACTTACAGGAATATTAGGATGCTTTTACAAGGTGATAATACTGGGTATTTGAACTGTTAGTCCCATGGGCAGCCTATCATTTTGGTGAAGTTAGAAAGATTCGTTCCAACTTTGTTATTCATTTCCACTGACTAATATATGCTCTCTGTTGTGCTTTAATAGGAAGATCACGACCGGAGAAGAAGAGAAAAGAGAAAGCAGTCCAATAGGGAGTCAGCTAAGAGATCAAGATTCCGTAGGCAGGTAATATATTTCGGCCCAGTTTGGGATTGCTTCCCAAGCTGTTTTTGGGGTCAAAAGTGATTCTGGGTCTAATCTTAAGTGTTTGGTAGCAACTCATAAAACTGATTTTAGAAGAATTGATTCTTTTAAAAGTGGATTTTGGAGAAGCAGGGTAAGAGATGTTTTTGCAGGAATTAGTTATATTTGTAACAAAATGTAATATTTGTTTTTTCTTAGATTGTGATATACTAATCTAATTAAATCATAATCAATCATTTACTATGGTGTTAAGAAATCTTATGTAATATTGTGGATTAACTTTATAATTACATACAAAAGAAACAATTATTTATTTTAATATCAATTTATAACAATGCCTATTTTTGTCATTATATCCATTCAAAACAATTTTTACTTATAACTCACCAAACACACGAAATTGCTATTTGGTTCTCACAGCACTTTTAAAAACAGTTTACCAAACACCTCAGCTGATTCTACTCACAGCAGATTCAAAAGCAATTCTGTTCACAGCAAATTCAAAAGCAATTCTGCTCACAGCACAGCAATCCCAAACTGGGCCTTTATTAGCCTTTTGGTACAAATGTGTGTGTGTGTGTGTGTGTCTGCTTGTCTGCATATATATAATTTGTAGAGGTTCTTTCCTTGTTTTCAAGGGCGAGACCATGATATTTACTGGAATCAGATCTCGTCATTGTTTAAAATGTATTCATAGTTTTATGTACCAAATCAGTATCATACAAATACAAGGATGTCTGGCAAAGATTTGATTCAAGGTTCAAGCAAGTGAGACCTACTTGAATAACATGATGATTTAAAAATATTTATTTTTTAAAATATGGCCTAAAAAACAAATGGCCTTTTACAGAAATGGTCAGTGATATTAGGATATCAGATAAAGTTAAATTCTATACATATAAGTAAGATGAGCACTCAGGTACCCTTTTTATGGTTCACTAGGTAATATTTATACACATCTTGGCTATCCCAACATGACCAACTGAACTTCTGACTTCCTGCTTCATGGTTAAGATAGTATCTGAATATATAAATCATTTGTGAACTTAAAATGTGTTGCACATTCCAGGAATATTCTTGTTTTAAGTAAGATGTAGATATATGGTCATGAGATTAGTTGTAGAGGCACGATTTAGATAACTGTTAAGTTCTATTAATATATCGTTCTTTATTCATTGCTTATATGTTGCTTTGGTATAGCAAAGAAGGATAAAGTAAACAACGCTGTGATAAAAACAACAGTGGAACAATACTAGATGCAACAGTTTCTGAGCTTTGGAAAAAAAGAAGAAAAAAAAAATCTAATTGGTCTTGGAACAATGGATTTTAGCTTTAACAGCAATCTTTTTTCGTGCAATAGTATGATTAGGAGTTTAGGACTATTTAGGAGCATCCCTCTACTAGTTTCATTATAGTACCGTCTAATATCATTTAGCTTTTTGCTTTGTGGAAGACAAACTTCTTGATTTCTTATTTGGTTGGTGTCATTTTTGTTGTGCTGATATTATACTCATGGTTTTGTTTCTCTTGCAGCAAGAATTTGAGGAACTTCAAGAAAGAGCAGAGATGCTGAATAGCGAACTTTCAGAGCTCCCACATGAGTTAAGAAGGCTTTCTGAGGAGTGCGGGAAACTTGATGAAGAAAATAGTTCCCTAATTGTTGGTCATCTGAACTCTACTTAATTTATTATTCAGTATCCCTTGTTTGTCTTTCTTTTCTCCTGATATGAATGTTTCAATGAAACAGGATGATATGGAGAAGATGTATGGTCCAGATGCAGTTGCTGATCTCAGAGCTGTGAAAGTGAACTCTTCCGATGACGGAAGCAACAGCATTGAATCAAAAACTCCAAGCAGAGAGAACTCAACTTCTCCTACTCCTTCTCATCGAAAGGAGATTTCTCCTATTCCTTCACATCGAAAAGAGACTTCTACTCCTCCTGAGCCTCGGTTATTTGGTGTCCCCCTACGACCTAACATTGCTGATTGTTTACGTAGTTGAGATGTTCAGTGAATAAGGTCTTAATGTACCGAGGCATTTCATAACTTGTAGTAGACGTACACTCGTATTGCCATAGTTTTCAGGTAATAGTTTATCCTTTGAGTTGGTGTCAGCCTACTATCTAACTTTCGGGTCTTTTAGCTTTAGACTTGCTATCCGCTTTCATAAGAGTTGCTTATCCTTTCGGCTTACGAATGCCAAGTTAAAGATCAAGTTACCAGCTAAATAATGATGTCACTGCTTTACTGATAATATATCCTGTAAGTGATAGAAATGTATGATTCTGACATATTTTACTTATGTTTTACCATGGATGCTCCAACCCAACTTGGAGGTATCATTAACATCACTGCCTCTACCTCTCTCCATCTCTTCTCATAAGATTTGGAAAACCTATGTAAAGATTACGTCAATGCATCACATTTCCATCAACTAACCCAGGAGGCCAGGATAGTCTTTTTATTTTTATTTTTATTTTTTTATTTATGTTCCTCACCACCTAAATAACAAAACGCACCTTCTACTGAGTGTTGTTTAACAAACATTGGCGCAATATATACGAAGCATAATGGCCAAATCCATTCTTTATTTCTAAAATGAAAATAACAATTATATGAATTTTTCTCCCACCTTTCTATCATACACTGGAAGTAAACCATCTGAGTTGTTTTGCTTCCCTACTGATTATGTCTCTTTCTATCAAACTTTCAACTTGAGATCGTAGGGAATTGTCGATACTTGGAAAGGACTGCTCAATTCTTCGGCTATTTAGATTGAATACCCCCACCTCGTGAGAATAATATGAATCCCCAAGGACCCCAACAGTTATATTGATTATAGTACTTGTTGCAAAAATAATGCAATTTCTTTCTAACTCTTTGTTATGGTGACTTGTGTCTCTATAAACTTGTTACTCTTAGAATCAAGCTTGTATATTCTGAAGTCACTTGTCCCCTTCCAATATGAATGAAGTTGTTGATTGTTACCATTAACTTCACCTCCGACGTTGTTGTCGTCATTACCCTCACCATCTCCCTCCTCATTCTCTTCAACTTCACCACCACCATCATTATCATCTTCATCTTGATTGCCCTCACCATTACCATCCCCATCTTCATTGTATTGACCTTCACCATCACCATCCGCATCCTCATTGCCCTCACCTTCACCATCACCATCCTCGTGCCCCTCACCTTCATCATCCTCATTGCCCTCGCCTTCACCACCACCACCACCAGGTTGTCGCATTTGATGGATCAAGAAAACGTGAGCATCAGTTGTTGACTCCAACAAACGGGGGAGATAGTTAGAAGTATATTCATCATGGACAATCTTTAGAACCACCACATGATCATCTCCAAAGTTTATGGTACTTTGAGTTACGGTTAACATGTTCTTCTCAGCTCGTTTGTGCAAAATCAAGGTATGTAGCACACTAGACGCAGAAAACAACACATCTTCAAGATTCTGGTATTCATCAGGCTGTGAATCCATACAATCAGGTACCTCGTACACAATAGTCCAGCTTTTGTCTTTAGGTCTGCAAAGAGCCAATGTTTTGTTCATACATGGTACTGCTGCTAACAGGCAATCTTCTGAATCAATATCCGAGGTAGATAAAACAACTTGGTTACAGAATTCTAAGGCAGCACAACTTTGCTCTTTTACATAAAACTCCTGCAGAACTTCAAATATTGGGATAGTTTTCAATGATGGAAGTTGGTGTCGAGCTCGTGAAATTGGGTTAAATAGGAACATTTCAAGAGAGGCTGGTCCTAAATTCTCAGACGTAACCAACGAGCCTTTAGAAGACCCAAGAACAACCCAACTTGCTCCTTGAACTTGTGTCCTAGGCAACAGCAGCTTGTATATATTGGCATCAGACAGGGTCAAAAAGCTCAAGTAGTTGTTACTGCTGGAATGTTGAGGGAGTAGTAACCAAGGGACTTCGTGTTTTCCACCGTGTATGAGTTGAATATAACACAATTTGGGAGAATAATTTTCTGATATATTATTCATATCACAGTAGAGGCTATATATACTGATACAAGATGTACAAACCCTACGTACTATGTACTACATGTACTACACACATAGAATAGGAAAACAATAACAAGTTTATTTACATTCCTAATCTAACTCCATGACTCACGCTAACACTCCCCCTCAAGTTGGCGCATATACATCAACCATGCCCAACTTGCTAAGTGAGTCATAAAAGGCCTTCTTAGAAACTCCTTTTGTGAGTATATCAGCAAGTTGCTCTTCTGTAGGGACAAAGGGAAAGCTAATTATCTTAGCATCTAGCTTCTCCTTTATAAAGTGACGATCAACCTCCACGTGTTTAGTACGATCATGTTGCACAGGATTCTGTGAGATGTCAATGGCTGCCTTGTTATCACAATACAACTGCATAGCACACTTGGGCTTAACTCCCAAATCTCGTAACACATTTTTCAGCCATAACAACTCGCACACTCCATGAGCCATACCTCTATATTCTGCTTCAGCACTAGACCGAGCCACCACCTTTTGCTTCTTACTCTTCCAAGTAACAAGATTACCTCCCACAAAGGTAAAATATCCTGATGTAGACCTCCGATCTGTAATATTTCCAGCCCAGTCTGCATCTGTAAAACCAGAAACCTCAAGAATATTGTTGTGTTTAGAAAACATTATTCCTCTCCCAGGAGCAGCCTTCAGGTACCTCAAAATTCTCACAACAGCATCCATGTGATCTACACTGGGATTATGCATGAACTGACTCACCACACTTACTGCATATGCAACATCAGGTCTGGTGTGTGCCAAATAAATCAGACGTCCAACTAACCTCTGATAACGAGGTTTGTCGGTAGGTACCTGATCAGGATACTCTGCTAATCGGTGATTCTGCTCAATAGGAGTGTCAATTGGAGTACAATCCAACATACCTGTCTCTGCTAATAGATCAAGTATATACTTCCTCTGACACAGATAAATACCCTCACTCCCTCTGGCTACCTCAATGCCCAAGAAGTACTTGAGTGCACCAAGGTCCTTCATCTCAAACTCTGTGGCTAGCTGTTTTTGCAATCTATCTATCTCAACAGTATCATTACCAGTAACCACCATATCATCAACATATATGATCAGAGCTGTTACCTTCCCTTGTTGATGTCTGAGAAACAACGTGTGGTCTGAGTTACTCTGCTTATAACCAATCTTCCTCATGAACTGTGAAAACCTTCCAAACCAAGCACGAGGTGATTGTTTAAGACCATACAACGACTTTCTCAATTTGCACACAAAGTTACCTGAAGGAGCAGTTTTATATCCAGGTGGAAGATCCATATACACTTCCTCCACAAGTTCTCCATGAAGGAAAGCATTTTTGACATCAAACTGTTTAAGAGGCCAGTTTAAGTTAGCAGCAAGAGAGAGCAATACCCGGATAGTATTCATCTTTGCAACCGGTGCAAATGTCTCATCATAGTCAATGCCGTATGTCTGAGTGAATCCTTTTGCCACCAGGCGTGCTTTATATCGACTCACTGACCCATCTGGATTATGCTTCACTGTAAACACCCATCGACATCCCACAGTCTTCTTTCCATGTGGTGGGGATATAAGCTCCCAAGTATTGTTCTTCTGTAATGCTTCCATCTCCTCATCCATTGCTCTCCTCCATTTTGGATCTCCCAACGCATCCTGCACTTTGTTAGGTACTGATACAGCAGATATTTGATTCACAAATGATTCATATGACTTAGACAATCTCTTGGTAGACATAAAATTTGTCACTGGATACTTAGCTTTAGCTTGAAGGGTAGGTTCATACCTTTTTGCTGGTTTACCCCTAGTAGACCTATTTGGTAACACATATTGTCTACTATTAGCATCACTAGTATTAATCCCAATAGAATCACTAACCTCAGATTGAAGATCTTCTGTACCAGGGAGACATGAGTCAGGGGTATTAGTAACAGCAGGCAAGGCATGAGGGGCAGCTTCTGGTACCTGTCTATCAGCCTCTGATTCCTGAACCTCTGGGGTAACTGGTGCATGTGAAGCTGCTTCTGGTACCTGTCTATCAGCCTCTGATTCCTGAACCTCTGGGGTAACTGGTGCATGTGAAGCTGATGCATCAGTAACCTTAGTAACCTCAACTGAATGACCTATCTCCCCCTCTCCATGATACAGCTCTTCAAAATATGAATGCTCCCCCTGAAGAGCAGTATCAGAAGAGGTGTAATAGCTCATGTCCTCAAAGAAAGTGACATCCATAGTGACATAATACTTCCTAGTAGGTGGATGGTAGCACTTATATCCTTTCTGATGTCCCCCATAGCCAACAAACACACATTTCAGCGCCCGGGCATCCAACTTACTTGACCTTTGACTCTTTGGTATATGGACGAAAGCAACACAACCAAAAACACGAGCAGGGAGATTATGAAAGGAAGATAAAGTGACATAAGAAGCCAGTACCTCAAATGGTACCTTTCCCTGGAGGACACTAGATGGAAGACGATTAATAAGATGGGTAGATGCGATGATAGCATCACCCCAGAGATCCTTAGGACAATGTGCACTGAAAAGAATACAACGAGCCATATCAAGTAAGTGGCGATTTTTCCTTTCAGAGACCCCATTTTGTTCAGGTGTGTAAGGACATGTTTTCTGGTGGATAATCCCATGTGTTTGTAGAAAAGACTGAAAGACACGGTTCACATATTCCCCCCCATTATCAGAACGAAGAACTTTAATTTTTGCATTGTACTGTGTTTGGACTTCAGAAAGGAAGGCTTGAAAAGCCGGAAAAACCTCATCCTTAGTTTTAAGAAGAACAACCCAAGTAAGACGTGTACAATCATCTATAAATGACACATAATATCGCATACCAGACACAGTAGGTTCCTTTGAAGGTCCCCAAACATCAGAATGAATTAATTCAAAAGGAACGACACTTTTATTAGAAATACGAGGTGAATAAGTAGAGCGATGACTCTTGCCCAAAACACATGTTTCACAATGTAAGACTGACTCGTCCACACCAATAAACAAAGAAGGCATGGATTTTTTCATAACACTAAAAGATGGATGCCCTAAGCGACGATGCCATAACCAAACCTCACCTAGCCTGTCAGAAGTTGACATTAAAGCGGTCCGTGGCTGTGCTCCTGGTTTCTCCCCGACATATGTCTGGTCCAGACGAAACAGCCTGCCCCTCAAGTACCCCCGACCTAGTAACTCCCCAGTGAGAAGATCCTGAAAAATCACATACATAGGAAAAAAGGTCACAGAGCAGTTGGATTCAACATTCAACTGTGAGACAGATATCAAATGATGAGATAAAGCAGGCACATATAACACATTTTGTAGTACTATTGTGGGAGTGATACGAACTGACCCCTTTCCTAACACAGGGAAGGCTTCACCATTAGCATTAGTAACATATGGTACTGGTGGAGAGGATAACTCAGTAAAATAAGATTTGTCATAAGTCATATGATCTGAAGCACCTGAATCAATAATCCATGTATCACCACCAACAAAGCTAGAAATATTTAAGGTCATACCGATCTTACCACATGCGGGAGTCTGTTTAGTTGTGGAAATATTACCATTGTTGCAGTATTGACCAACCGCATGTATAGGTTTATGTGAAAACTCAACTCTCCAGCCATTCTTGCCATCTAACTCATAAACAGCATTCTCTGCATCTTTCCTACGCACAAAATCGATGAAAGCATAACCCGGTGGCCTTTTTGCAACCCATATTCTTCTGATAATTCCGAAACCATGGAACTCATTTTCAAGTTCTTTTTCTGAAATCCAAGAACCCAAATTTCCAACATACACCTGAGACATTCTTCCGGAGCGGGTCGGACTACAAACGGGTCGAGCAGGAAACGGGTCGTCTGAAACCGGGTCGGGTCTGAAAGTGAACCGGGTCGGGTCGGGTCTGAAAGTGAACCGGGTCGGGTAGGCTGAAATCGGGTCAACTTCTGCAATCGGGTCAAACCGATTTCCTTCTGTAGATGAGGCGCCGGTGAGTGACAACAATGGAAGATGGAGTGCGGTGCCGGCGTGGAGGTTGCGCTGGTGTGGGGTTTACGCCGGTGTGGAGGTTACGCCGGTGTGGAGTTGCACGGATCGGAGGGCAGACGAGCGGCCGGGATCGAGCGGGTCGAGCAGCCGAGTGGACCAGCAGGGATGACGGCACGCCGGATCGGAGAGGAAGACGCAGGAGGAGCTCGAAGCAGCACGCCGGAGCGGAGAGGAAGACGAAGATTGGCCGGATCGGGTTTTTGCCGACGAGTTCGTTGTCGGCAAAAGTTGTGCAGAAAAGACAACAATGCTTTTGCCGACGAGACTATTGTCGGTAAAAGAGTGCAGACAGAAAGGATCTTCTTTCCCGACGAGGCAGTTGTCGGCAAAGTATTTGGCTGATAAAAAACTGAACACCAGACCAAATACAAGCAATCTGATTATGAAGAGATTACCAAACCCTAACAATGGGGTTTAGAGAGAAGACAAAACAACTTCACACGTCTGACAGAGAACCAACGCCAGACGAAGAATTGCAGCGGAAAATAAAGAGACAAAGTCCTTTCGAATCTTTGCTCTGATACCAAGTTGAATATAACACAATTTGGGAGAATAATTTTCTGATATATTATTCATATCACAGTAGAGGCTATATATACTGATACAAGATGTACAAACCCTACGTACTATGTACTACATGTACTACACACATAGAATAGGAAAGCAATAACAAGTTTATTTACATTCCTAATCTAACTCCATGACTCACGCTAACAGTATGTCTCTTCATTTAACAACCGATTCCCAGTACTTCCAGATGGTGCCTAACCGTATTCGATCCTTGAATTTCGTGTGCTGTAAAATCATGTCCATCATATCGACGGGTGGTGCCTGCCAGTTGCTGCTGTAGGCATCTCCAAGAGCACTAGTAGTAGTAATTTCGGACATGTAATCTAATACTTCTGATCTCTTGCAACACAAAAATACATCTTTCTCTCTTCCAGAGCTGAGTGGATTCATAATCCCCATATCCACCTATTAGGGCAATATTGCTCTTTCTCGATCAGTCTTACACTCTTACCTGATCTCCCTCGATATTCTTTGAGACAAGAGCCGCCTAAACTAGTGTTATAGAGTTGCAAAAGCTTTCCAATTAACCAAAGGAATCCGAAACATAAATCTAACACCCCTCGTTTCATTAGGAAAGAGCGCTGATTACATAATACTAAATCTAACTACTGGAAAACATGCACTCATTAGTTAACCCCTTGTTTAACTAGTACGGCACCACCTTTTCCTACTCCTCCTTAGTATCAATTATTTGGTGTCAGCCTAACTTTGCTGATTGTTTACGTAGTTAAGATGTCCAATAAGGTCTTACTGTACCAAGGCATTTCATAACTTGAACGTACACTGGTATTGCCATAATTTTCAAATAATAGTTCTTCCTTACAGTTGGTGTCATCCTACGATCTAACTTTTGGATTCTCTTCAACTTTAGACCTATTTTTCAATTTTGTAAGAGTTGCGTATCCATTTGGCTACCGACTGCCAATTCAAAGGTCAAGTTACCAGCTAAAAACTCGGAGATTAAAAGACATGACTTTGACAACGTCTTATAATTTACTAAGGATGCTCCAATCTCACATGAGATATCTGTAAACAGCAGACGAAATGGGAATCTGAGTCCTAGTTAAAGGTTATCGAAATGGGAATCTGAGTCCTAGTTAAAGGTTATCTAGGCACATACCTTGTGTCATTTCGAACAACTGTAAACTCTAAAACATAAGATGAGTGAATTAGATACATGTCCTATTTCTAAATAGAATGATCAATGATATAAAATGGAGAGGAGAACCAAAAGCTAACATTTTAACTATAGCTCTTGATAAAAGTAAAATGTACCTGTAGTAATGCAGCAGCACAGAGGTATTAAAGTGGTAGAGGAGTACCAAAATTTAACAAAATCCAGACAAAAGGTGAAATATGCTCTTGGAACATTCCTTACAATTCTTTAAGATTTGCTTATCCCACATGTATGCTGTTGGAACAGTTAGCTTACAATTCATTGGAACACAAAGCATCAAAATGCCAGAATGTATGATGTTGTATTTTGGCCAGTTCCAGAATGTATAATCGGAAGAATTTTTACTACTCTGAGCCATCAGGAAAATATTTCAGTGCATCATGCTTCCCGTTAACGTAAAATTCCACAACTGCTAGCATGCGTGGAAGTTTATCGGGATGGTAATTGACATGAACAATTACTGGCTTCAACTTGCTTAGATTTTCATCTTTCCTCACAGTCTTAAACAGGACCTTGCTATTCATAAAGAGATAGAAATCCATTGTTCTCCTGGAAGCATGAAGGCCATCATACCCAGGATGAGAAGGGAAAAAGAGTTCCTCATTGAAAACTGCCTGGTCCCAAGAGTTTGGGTTCTTAGAAAGCCGACCAGCCACACGATCCAACAGTTCAATCGAAGGAATTGTAGGTCGAATGTAGAAGAAGCCAGAGTTATAAACCCACATACGCATAGTATGAGCATATCGAGCCCAACCCATCTTTGGTTCATCAAAGACATCATTGAAGCCATAAGCAGTATTATTATTATGTCCATCTGTCATGGACTCCACATCCGAATCACGATAGAGATGGTTAAAAGGGTTTTGCAGGTACACAATATCAACATCTGACAGAAGGACACTATATCCTAGCTGCAAAAACTCCCTCAAGATACGAAATTTCAAACCAGAGACAGCATGGTTCCCTCCGGTTCTGGCAACAGAATCAATGCCTTTATCTGGGTCTCTTTTATATACTGGCACATCATTTGCATCACAATATCTGGCAATTTCTTCGTCCAAAGCAACAACCAGATAATTGGGTATGCCCACTCTTTTAATGTTAGTGAACCATACCTCCAACATTTCCTTCACATTTGAGTTTGCAAGAGCAACTATGATCTCTTTATTAACAGCAACTTTCTCCAGAATCTTTGCCAATCTTGAATTCACAGATTCATCAGGAACAACAGACGGGTTGGTTCTTAAACCTTTGACAGTACCAAAAGGCCCAGCTTTCTTCTGATCACCCAAGACAAGAACTTGCTTCTCAGCCTGATCTTTCCTTTGTTCAGCCAACCGAAACTTCTCTGTCAATTCCCTAACCTTCTTCTTCAACTCGGAATTTTCCTCTGACACCGCAACAAACTCTGATTTCAGCATGTTGAGTCGTTCAGACGATTCACACAGGGTAGAACCAACCTAATGCACAAATGACATGAACATCACTGTGTCTATAAACCTCAAATTTGCACCCCAAATCATTTGTTATATGCTACTCGAACACCAGAACAGATATGCATGCCCATCAAATGATCACAAGTACTCCACAATTTGGTAACAACTTACACAAATGCACAGATGGGTACCTCAAAATGCAATCAAACCATATATGTAAAGCTATTTAGTATGAAAGACTGTCATTTTATCACTCTGGTATTATAAAAGATAGTATCTTTCTACAATGACACATCACACAAAGATCAAATGATCAATTACAGTTACTGGGTTTGATTCAGAAGTCAAATGAGCCAATATCCAAAGTCAACCATCATCATTTTGCACCAAAGAACAAACTTTCAGAAACTCACATACTGATCATCCATTTCATTCAAATCATGACTGAAACAAAATCAAGAAACTAATAAGAGCAACCCAGAAAAGAAAAAGAGTTGCTGACCTGGGCAATGGATTTGGCGAAGCGGCGATTGAGAATAGGGGCTGGGTTGGAAATGGAGATGAAGCCACTGGGGAAGCACAAGGCGAAGACACAACCGAGAAGGACTCCAATGGCTATGGCAATTGCCACCCGAGATTTGCACACAGACTGAGCGTTGTGTCTCCGACCTCCCATCATTTCTATTGACTTTCTCTCTCTCTCTCTCTCTCTCAGGCTCTCAGCTGTTCTGCTCAGACTAAGAGACAGATGGTTGACTAATTATACTTTAGAGAGGAGGAAGGAGCAATCCATGTTCAATTAAATTAATCTCTTAATTTTACTTATTATTTATCTCTTGCTAGACTCTCTATTCTCTCTACTCTAAAAGTCTATAGTATAAACCTTCTGATTGTCTGTTTCGATTACAACACCTTTGTTATAACAAAACCAATTTCAGTCAACTTCACAATCATATTTGAATTGGGAAGTACAACACCCAAGGCGGTTCTTCTTAGAAACAAAATTAATATAACAGAAAGAAGAAAACGAAGTCATAAACTCATAATACATACTTGTTTAAATTGTCTTCACTACAAGCAACTTAAACTGAAAGGAATAGTCAACTAGCTAATTTGATGGCAGTCGATGTGTCCTCAACCTGCTGAACGTGAACCCCCTATTCCAGAGTGAATGTCATTAACGGACTAGCACAGATCAACCTATATGCCCTCCTCATCCTGGTGACCCTTGACCTGTGTTGCAGAGTCTGCGCCGTTACCATGCTCAACTGATGTGCCCTCATCATCCTCGTGAAATGCATTGCTGTAACACTAGTTTCTTACATCACTGTAACATTTGCCGGTCTGAAAGGTAATATACATGTTTTATAGAATCAGGAATACCATCAATGTGATGCCAATGGTTGCTTAGTCGTGTTACCTCTTTTGCAATCTGATGCCAATGGTTGCCGTGTTTGGCAAACGAGCTCTTCACATTTCTTTTATTCTCAATGGATAATCGCTTCTTACCGGTAGGGTTTAAGACAACTATCCACCTTGTTTTGCAACTGATTTGTGACCCCAGCTCTCTTTGGAAGCCTCTTGGCAGCTTCTATGTAGTCTAATCCCAAGTTCATCGAGTTACATAATGATTCATCTTCCTCGACTGTCCAAGAATGATGTTTTATGATCCCCTTTGTTTTAGTTGCCATTACAATTCACTGTAAAACGTAAAGCAATGAATAAAACAAAACAAAAAATGAAAATCCTGATTTACATAAAATCTCCAATTATTTTCTGTAGGGTAAACTAGTGAGTAGTTGAATCAAAACGTTGGACACCGGTTTATATAAAGAAAATGCTGAAAAACTAAACAGAACAAAATATAAGTATCACTTGATACATGTTGGCGTCAGCAAAAAGTGTGATGTCGGAGACGGTCAAGGTTCTTGGAGAGTAGGAGAACCTTTGCTTTTACTCTTTGTTGTTCTTTATCTGCTCCTCTAATAGCATTTCAAAATGACTCATTTTACTTTATTGGACATGTATTAGCTAATTTTTTTGGACAATTATGTAAATTTTCACCAATAAAAAACAAATTCTAAGAAAAGTACCATGTTATTCACGGGTTAGCTAATCTCCACTGGATAATTCAGTAAATTCCAACCAAAATTGGGTAAGAAACAACATGCAAAGAGTTACTTCGGTACCTATGCACTATCCAACTTTGAAGGAGGATTAATTTCAGTTTACTACCCTAAATTTTAGGTCATTTATCAGTTTCGTCCCTCTTCTTTTATTTTAATCACGAGTACTCTTGTTTTCTCAAAATCTATTAAACTTGGACAAATAATCAAATTCCCTCCGATGATGACATCATAATCTGACGTGGAAGAAATAAAAAAAATATCTTAAAATGACGATATTGAGTTCTCGGCGGATTAAAAGCGGAATGGTAGACCCTCCTATCTCCTCCTCATTAGATCATGACATCATCATTGGATGAATCTTGTGTTTTTGTCTAAATTTGATAAATCTTGAAAAATCTTGAAAGTACGAGAGTACACGTGATTAAAATGAAAGAGAAACGAAACTGATAACTAACATAAAATTCAGAATAGTAAACTGAGATTAATCCTTTGACGGAACTAATCATCTTCCCATAAGTTTATATATATACAAAATTAATCTCACATTTTATAACGATTCATTACAATTGATGCAAATGCAAATGTCCTTGGTCTGTGGTTGGAACAACTCCAAGAACTCGACTAAAGAAAAAGGAAGCACAACTCATAGTTAAGGAGCTCAGTCAACAGTTTCTTCCTTAATAGCAACTTTACTTCTTTTCTCCTCTCGTGCAGCTTTTCGCTTGGATTGAATTTGGTGTACATATTCTGCAACTATGACATGGAACTTAGGAGCAAGCTTACTTGATGAGGACACATTCAGACCTGCCTTTCGCAAGGCCCTGGTGACATGCTTCTGAGCTTTTAGGAAGTGGACAGCACACAGAGAAGGAGTTGTGGATCTCAATATTGGCTTCCCACATGTTATAGGTCCTGCCTGAGCACTGCAGATACATCAACAAGTGAAATCAATTGACATAGTTGTCGGTAAAAGATCCATTCCTACGACTCATTGATGGCTTGGAGTATACACAGTTATACAAATAAAAAGAGAACTCACTCAGCTTCGAGTATTTACATATAACAAGCTTGCTGTTTGAAATAAAATATCATGAGACAGTTGCCGACAGTTCTCTTTGTTTTGAAAAGCAAAATTTCTCCACTACAACCAAAGAGCCCTTCATCCTTATCTCCAAATAGGACTTCAACTTAAATCATTTGTGGAAGCAGACATCTGAACACATATTACTTGGTGTTAGTTTTTACTTAGCTATTGGGGTTTATTTACTACTTCCCTATATCAGATTGTAAATCAGTAGTAGTTTCCCATGCGAAGCTATAGTATGAGAAGTAAAGCACCAAATAAATAGCACATACTAGTTATTATCTATAACAAATCCCTCAACATCTATCAAGTATCAACCTACATGAATGCTAACACTACAATACGAATGCAAACAAACTTCTACTCATTTAATAGCACCATCACTCCCATTACTTTAGTTTTTCCTAAAGAGGAGATACAGAATGTAATGGTTTTCCGTCAGCATGATTTTTGTTTTTCTTTACCTCAGTCCAATCTCATTTTTACTATTATCATTGTTTAATTTTGGATGAGGAACAGCAATTTCATTACTAACAACGAGAAACTACAGCACATCCACAAGAACAAATGTTCCATCGCATCAAAATCAAATTGGATTATGTTCTTTCTGGCATAATGTTTGTGCCTTTTTCTTAAATGTGAAATGGCAGCTCTCCTTTTTGGCTTGCTACTCCAACTACTTAACAAAGTCAATAAGTAATTATGATTTCTAAATGACAAGAATGAGAGACCATGTATAAATAGTAACCATTGGGTTAAGGCATTAAAGATGAGACCCCTTCTAAAAATGATCACTTCTATAGCAAATGGGTAGAGTTAACGTGAGAAGAAAATAAATGTTGATATACTGATACAAGTAGGACTCTCGCACCTGCAGTTGTGTGTATGCAAAAGAGCTTGTTGTACTAAACAACATATAGAAGGTACTTCGGTACAACTACTATTGACAAGTTGTCCATAATAATAACTAGTTCCAAAGAAGTTGTCCATAATAGTATGCATCTTTGAAAACAATATATGACCAAATTAGACATTAACTTAATACAAATCAAATTCAAAACGCACAATTATTCTAAAGTGAAAATAGCCTTAAATATGCCAAACTGGAATAAAACAAAAGGTCTTAAAACTCGGAAGATACTAAACACCAAAATGCAACTTTCCATCAAACCACCACTCCTCCCAGCCAATATTCTCACACAAGTCCTAATAATCCTTCCACTACCAAATATCGCATACACTGCTAGCTCACAACACCAGCTAAATCCTGGAGCTCCAGACACTTCTTTTTGATCCCATTAAGCAAAGGAATTTATTGCAGGATATAAAGCTTTAGTGTATTACCCCTTGGCCTAACAGGTAATCTAGATTAGTAATCCAGCTCAAAACAAATTATATTATCATTCTAGCAATGGGTCCATCAGAGAAGACACGAAGTCTATTATTAAAACTTTTGGTCGCAACTGTCAAACCGCACGACAGCAAAGTGCTAGAGAGAATGGTCAGTTATATAATGAGCAAACTAAATTAACAAAGGTCGCCCCAACCTACATATCCTCCCAAAAACCTAAATTAACAACGGTCGCCCTACTTATCCTCCCAAAAACCTAGCTGTTCCCCTATTTGCCGCTATGAACTGGGAGCAAGAAAATGTATAACATTACGAAATGGCCTTCCAAGAACAATAACCCGAATCTCTTACAACTGATTCTACTGACAGCAAGCCATAACTCCTTCCAATGGAAATCCCCACAACCACTTCACTTGTAGAGTGTGATTCTTCTCAACCAATGATAACAATTCCTAGACGACATTTCTCCTTGTGCACAACCATCTGATTAAGTGTATCTTCTTCCCTCTGCCCACAAAAATCAGTAACTTTCAAACTTCCAAACTACTTTCCTTGGAACAATAGAAGATATATGTTTTGCATACTGTGTCAAACTGCAGATTGGCCTTCATCACATAGACAGAAACACTCACTTACACCCTCCAAGTGCCTCTCTACATTCTCCAAATCGCAACAATCAGACAGAGTGCATATCCTAAAACATATTCATAATCTTTAACCAATGCCACAACCCGAAACTGCTAAGCTGTCCACTGTCCTGCCTTCTAAATTCATTTCTACAGGTAATAATTGGCTTTCTTAATTATTCAACATGTAATAATACAAGACATCCCAAAACTAGCAATATGTTGATCAATATTTTATCATCCCCTCACCAGTAAAAATGCACAAGAAAAATATCAAACACATCCTATGCCTGCTTTGAAAACTTCACATACAAATTTTCAGTGCTGGTGAATTCCTGTCTTATCCTCTGATTGAAATGTTTCAAGAAAACTCAAAACATCTTATTTCTGTTAGTTAAACTTGAGAGAGGTTATGCCTCCCTCCAAATCAACTAGCATGGGAGCAGTAGAGCATTTGCCTACATTGACTCAGCAAGAGCAGTTTTTTGCCCTCAAAACTCAACTCTTCCATGCACCTTGAATTTAGTCCTAGCACAAACATGCCCCGGAAAACTTAAACTCCACATTTGCCGCCTCTCCACTAATTTTCCCTGCTTTCCTCTACTCACTGCTGTGATCAAATTCCTCAATGCACCAATTCTCTTGCCCTTACATATCTCATTGACAGGACTCCATACAACCCAAAATCCAATTAATCCATCTATACCCCCAACACTCTAATCTCTCTAAAGTTCTAAACCTGTCGTAAAACACCACCACTCACATTATCATAAGCCTCTTCAATAGTCCAACACTCAAATACAATAAAGACTCAGATTGTTTTTATCTGTTATTATTATGAGCATACCAACCTACTAGAATATGGCACTACAATAAAGAAAATCAAATATATATAAATTTGAAAATGACCTCTTGATGACGTAATCGCAGGGTTTATAGAGCCTTTGCTTGGAGTCCGAGAGAATATGAAGATTACAAAAGCTCGTCAAGGCCATGGCGGTCAATTTACATCCAACCGAAGAGCACCGCCGGTTGATTTTCCCGTCGCCGCCGCCGTTGTTGTTGTTATCATGGACGGGGCTGACGCCGAAGTTCCAGTAGTAGTGGCGGTAGTGGATCTTGAGGTCCTCCATCAAGGCCCAGTAGTGGTCTCTGTAGCATTTCGTCAGTTGCTTCAGCTTCTCGGACCGCCGGCGGAGGACCTCTTCTCGCGTCACGGTGGTGGTAGTCGTTGGGTTCTCCACCGGAGTGGGTTTGGTAGCAATGGGGGCGCCACCGGTGGTCATAGTAACGGTAGAGCGAGGGTTTGAGTCGGAGTAGTATGTGTTACTAGTAAACCACCACATAACGCTCCACCTTATATAGAGAAGAAAATTTACCAACATTGTCTCAACTCTTGAGACCTGATCAATTCTCCTGCTAACACTGTCAAAATACCAGAATACCCTTATCTTCTGTTTTCTTAAGTTTTCTTTCAAAAAAAATTTATTTTACATTTCGACGCAGCATGGTGCACCCATGAATTTATTTATTTAGCTATCCTCTATACTCGAAAATTTTAATCTATCATCTATAATCGAAGATAAACAGTTAATTTTAATCATTAATTATTTTCACTCAGAAATTAATTTATTTAGAAAATATTAGAGAAACTGAAAAATAATTAGAAGAAAAAAGAGAAAAAAAATTTTATTCATATATTTTTTTTTGGAGAGTAGAAGAAAAAGAGAAAAAGAGAAACTAAAAAAGAATTAGAAGAAAATTTGGTGATTGAAACTCTAATTTTTATTCATATATATATTTTTTTTAAAAAAAATATTTTTATTCTTCTTTACAGTTCAGTCGATGTAAAATCACACTTTAAACATTGAAAAACGATGAAAAAATGCTAGAGATAAATTTGGAGAGTAGTTAGTATTAAAGAATTGAAATCTTGAGGGAAATACGTTGGGCCCACTTCAAATTAAACAATAAACCAATTTCCCACCAAATTTGAAGAATATGTTAAAGGAAAAACACATTATGTGCCTTCGTCAATGTAACTGACGAGAGGTAATTAGGTAGTCATTATTGTCATTAATGTATTTACTATTACCGTTGTAATACTTACCCTATATAAATGGGATTATCAATGAAATGAGTAGACCAATTCCTATTTTCCTACAACACGTTATCAGCACTTTGCATTAGCCAGAGAGAAAAAAAAAAGAAAAAAAACCCTAGGTCTTTGTCCTTGAAAAAACCCCAGAAAAACACTTCTGCCGGCAACATTTTCGTCGGCAAAGAAGATCTCCTCCCCAGAAACCCTTTTTCCCGACAAATACTTCGTCGGTAAAAGTAAACCCTAAACTCTGCCGACAAAACTGTCGTCGGCAGAGAATGGAAAAATCTCATGGCACCCAGAATTCATCTCTGGGCACCCTGCCGATCTCTGCTCCGCCGCCATCGCCGCCAGGCCTACCCAGCACATACTCCGGCGAGCCTCCCGATCTCGCTAGCTGCGCCGCATCTGCCCTAGCCTAGCCTCGCCGCCCCTCCGATCGCCTCGCCCTCCTCCAGATCGGCCACGTCCCGGCACCACTACCCGGTGCTTCTTCTCCGATCCGATCACATCACTCGATCTCGATCACAGATCCCAGCATCTGCTCTTCCCGATCGACGACGACGACGACGGACGCTGCTGCTGTTCCTCCGACGCCCGCCCAGCCCACCTCCGACGACGATCGGATTTGCTGCTCGACCCGGCTCCCAGAAATTGATTTGGGCACCCATCCTTCTCCCTCGCCGGCATTCTTCCTCGACGTTGATCGAGCTTTCCTCGCCGCTGGACGAACCTGATCCGGCCATCGACGCCGCTCGCAGAGCTCGACCCGATCGGCTGATTTGCAGCTCGACCCGACCCGACCCGGCCCTGTTCATTGGGCCTGACCCGACCCAAGAAGAAAAGAAAAAGATTTTTACCTTTATGGTAAAATTTAATGGTAATTTTAAATTACCGCATAGTTATTCTTATTTACTGTGATTATTTACTGTTTTATGAATTTAATGGTAAATATTAAATTATTCAATTGATATGGTAAATGTATGATTAAAGTGACTAATCATATGAATATTTTTTTTTATGTGACATATCAATTACGATACGGCAATAAATATGCGACGACAATATGGAATCGGAGATCGAGCAATCGCTTCATATGCAGTTTATTTGGCAAACTAACAAGTAAGATCTAATTAAAATTATCATTTTCATTAAATCGTTAATGATATAATGCTCAAACTGATCTTATTATATTATGACATATACTGATGAAATTTGAGCATAATTATATGTCTATTTTATTAGTGTTAAATAATTATTTTATTTAACATGTTATTTAGTTTGCGCATTGTCATGATAATGCAATTTCATGAGCATTATAATATAAAGAAAAATGGACAAACCTACTACTGTGAAAAAATATTTTCACGAAGCATGAAACATATGACCATTACAAATTTCAGTCTTGAGATCTAATTTTTATTTCTTGAAAAATTTTCAAGATAGATATCTTATTTATTGTGTAGAAAGCAACGATAATGGAATTTCATTAAACTTCACATGCAATGAAAAATGGAGAAACAAAAATTTTATTGTGATAACGAAATTTCACAAAACATCGGGTTTCCATAAAGTATATTGGTTTATTTTAGTTGTCGTGAATGTCATAGACCGCGAAACTAATATATTTTATTCTTCCTATATTTTACAGATGGTTTAACCATCACAGTTTGACTTTGACACATTGGGCTCTGAAGAACTTGAGTACCAAATTCCCCTATTGAGCCAACTACGGCTTGAGCATGGTATATTTATGCAAACTGCTTTATGTAAATAGCTAAGAAATAATTATAATATCTTCAATGACAATGTAAAGTCTGAGAAAAATAAATTTCCTGAAATACATTATGCAAAGTAATGCAACAACCCTAAAACAAAGGGCAATGACGATGTAAGGTCTGAGAAAACAAAGGGTAATGACGATGTAAAGTTTGAGAAAAAAATATTTCTTGGAACAAATTGTGCAAAGTAATACAACGACCCTGAAACAAAAGGTAATTACCATGGACGTAAAATTCATATAATCATCCAAAAGTAAGTGGAAACAATGTAACATTAAAAAGATGACATAGGGGACATGTCATGTGCAGTGAAGCACTCTGTCATTGTTATAATTCAATGAACTATTGATACGTACATTATAAACTAGCAAAGAATTAGCTACGACTTTCAATAAATATGAAGAATCATATGAGTACGCGGATTTTGGAAAAGTATCTTCAATATCCAATAATAACATTGAAAATGAGTTTACAACTAAAAACATAAACATCTGGGAAGAATATGTTAAATGACAAAATCTCATCATTGCAGCTATTAAAAGAGCAAAATGGATCTGGCTCAATCCAAGATAGACTTTGATTAGTCTACTTTAAAATTTTTAAGATATCTTATAAAAGGCTATTACGCCTAAATACGACTTTTGGTCCTAAATTAGATTTTTTGGTCTTAAAGTTTCTCTCTCTAAATTGGACAAGACTAAATGTAACCGTTGGCATGTTAATATTTTTTTTTTTTTTGAATTTTCTCTAAAGGAATTGAGATTATTCAAATTTTATTCATGATATACATGATTCAATTTTCTGCATATAACTTTGCAAAGTATTGCATAAAGTAAAGTAGCATATCATAATATAGGCATGACACAAAGAACCGTGTGCAAAGAAACGCACCATGTAATCCCTAGAATAATAGTACTGAAGGACAATAGTATTAATATATCACAAAAATAGCACATTAGTACTGAAGAACTGTAGTACTATAATGAAAGTGATAATGATCTAAATATTTGTTCCTTTGGGATTTATAATGTACTTGCCTAACTGGGATTACAATACCTTTTTATTACAATCCCCATCGATTTACTCTAAAGAACTTGAGTTACGTTTCGATGTATATATTGAGCATATGTCAAATTGACAATTTATGCGATAAAAGAAAATTGAATTTATTCCACATTCTTAAAGAAATTTCTGCCACGATGTTCATGTAATAAGACATAAATGAGAATTTCATCTGAGCTCCTTTGCATTACCTCTAATGACTACGGATGTAAACGCGTATTAGAGAAATTTATATGTCAACTTAGTGGGTTATATGTAACCGCTAATTGAATCCAAAGTCATAAGAACATGATCTTTTGGAATTTTGACATAGATTGGCTTTGATATGGTGATCCGTACATTAAAGAAATTATTATGGACACCCAAACTTTGGATGAATAGAAGCAAATACCAGAAGAATATGGTTCCCACACGAAACCGAGGACGACCAAAGAACATGTTATCCTCAAATATTATTTCGATACAATCCATGTAGGATTGAAGACGTGTGTTCAATCCCTAAATTCCACCGCTCCCCTAAGGTGGCATTATAATATATTTGATGCACAAGTATATGCACTTATACCCTATTATGCTTCTAACATCCATCGTGATTTTGTGAATAAAAGTACATCATTCAAAGCCTACTCATAAAATTATGATTGACACCATCATATGCAAAGGAAACATGTGTTCTCATTATGTACTTATATTGAATCCAAAGATGATTCAGTGGACTGATTCAACCAACTTGCGGACACCTTAGATATTTTACGGTGTTGGTTGTAGTGTCGACACGCTGGTCACGTGTCATGACACCATCCACAATTAAAATTTATGCTGCTTATGCTAGAAAGTCAAAGCACCTAGGCCGGGTTAATTTCCGTAGGTGTGATGATTTTATGGCTTATTATATAGGATTTGTAATGGACATCATATTCCTATATAAAAACCCAATTGGTCTCACGGAAAACGACTACAGTAATAGTCTTAATATTGGTAAAGCACACCAATACTTCCGTTTTGGGTTATGCAATTTTTGCATGCAGCGTTACTTTTTCATCTATGACCATCATCATTGAACCAATTTACACCATAGCTAGTGACTATGTGTGAAGATTTTAAAGGATTTCAAACGAACTTGTAATCCTTGAGCTCTTTTAGATTGACACGGATCTACAATCTTTGAGCTCCATTAAATGTTTTATGTGCCAAAATTGCGCCGCCACAGCGCACAATGATGGGTCCATTGAGATGAATAAATATTTATGATGGATATGAACTTCCAGCTACTCCGCTATGTCGAAACCTTGACAGGCGATCTCCTCACCGCTAGATTTGCGGTGTGTCACTTTGATGAGACAGTCTTCCCGTCGTTAGGGGGAGATAAGAACAAGCATGTTCAAGTGGAACGACAGGAATTGTCGTGGTTTGTCCCCACTGTGTCTCATCTCGATCCCCAAAAATCACACAATTCAAAGTAAGGTGTGTAGAAGATATCTTATACATTAAAGTGACGAGATCACATAAACCTGCTGCACAATATACCTGTAAGGATTGTGTTGTATCAAAAGGACATGGTACCACCCAAAATAAATTGGGTATTGCACTGCCACCATGAATGGTGGCATGGTGACGCCATAAGTGGCATAAATGGTGTCACAGGTCGTGGCTCTCCAAGGAAGAGGGGGAGGCCACCTTAGGTTCGATACATACTTGTGTAAAGGAAGAAAACAAGTTTGGCATAACCTGATCTATTGATCAGTGATACTCAAATCCGTCTCATGAGAATATTTATGGATTGTGGTTATCATTGGGGGACGCCTCAAATGTTAGAACCAATCCTTAAAGTATAGAGATCTCTACAAACACATTACACTAGTGTACATGAGGACGTGGAATAATGAGTCTACTATCGAACCATACTTCGTTGAAAAATGTCAACTTAGTAAACTGGCCTAATGGAAAGAAACGATCAAGTATAAACAAAGAGATAGGTATTTGGGCAGGTGATGCCGACACCGCAAATATAAACCCTATCAAATATATCTTTGTTAGAATGCGTAATGAGAATAAGAGTATGTAGGCTCACCTTATGGCGCAAGGTCTCTCAAAAACGCACTGGAATCGACTACGAGGAGATATTCTCTCGTAATGGACTACAATGAGACAATCTCTCGTAATGGATGTCATTGCACTCCACTACCTCGTCAGTTTGGTAGTTTCCGAAAAACTGAACATGCAGCTTACGAAAAGTGATCAAAACATATATCTCTATGAGGATCTAAATTAAGAGATATACATGAGGATCCTAAACGGACTTCATCCACCCAAATCAAGTGACTCTAGATCACATGAGTACGTTTGCAAAAGAAATTGAAACGTTCACTAAAGTGACTACTTGATTGGAAAGGGATTGATGAATTATGCCCTTGCGTTTTCATTATAGATATATATATATGAACTCTAAATGAAATAAGAGAAACTCAGTGTATTGTAAATCCTAAGTTGAGAATGAAAAAGATTTTGGGAATACACAGTCTTGAAATGGAACTCAAGGACTGTAATGATGGTGATCATCCATCAATCGGCTTAGGCACTCTAAAGAATAAAGTGAAGCCTACATATATTCTCATGTTCAGTTGAAGTCTTTACTCTAACAATAGATCCGTTTTTCATCTAAAGGAAGATGACGAAGAAGTGTTGGGAAATGAAATTCCTATACAAGTGCAATCACGTATGATTGTACTTAAACATAATATGTAAGACTCGACCTCTCATTCGATGTAAATTTGTAAAGCTATGTTTAGCTCTGCGCCTACACAACGCAAATCGTTCTTTCAAATACTTAAAGATATGAAAGATTTGGGCTTATTCAATCTCTACATAGAATGTGACATGATAAAGAAATTATCCACGTCATAGCTAACTATGCGTAAAGAAAAACGCATTAAAGGTGAAATAAGAAAATCTGTTGTCACAGATCAATTTCAAATCTCTTAATGGTTCATCCATACTCTAGACAAAGTTATGACTGTTTTGTTATATGAAGGTCATACCACGAGTGAACCTGATGTTCAATATGAACCAATGTGTTCGGTTCATGAACAACTTTATCCTCAAAGATCAAAGTAAATCAAGTTGGATCTGAGGACGATGTGGCAAGATTTAGTTACTAAATCATTGCTCAAAGTCATATTTGGAAAAACATGTGAAAATGCATAACTATGTTAATGTTACTGAAGCTTCTTTGATCAAATGAAAGAATCAAGATGAATCCCATGATTAATGTAAAAATCAGGGGGAGGTGCAGACATCAGGGGGAGTCTAGCACACACATGTTGTTTTCAAATGTAATAGGTGCGTTGTGCTCTTTTTCTCCTTCGACCAAAGTTTTATTTTCTCCCATTGGGTTTTTGTTACTTGGCAAGGTTTTTAATGAGGCAACACCACATGCACCATTTTACCTCTGACTCGGCACAAGGGGGAGTGTTAAAGGAAAAATACATTATGTGTCTTCGTCAATGTAACTGACGAGAGGTAATTAGGTAGTCATTATTGTCATTAATGTATTTACTATTACCGTTGTAATACTTACCCTATATAAAGGGGATTATCAATGAAATGAGTAGACCAATTCCTATTTTCCTACAACAGAATAGAGAATTTATTATATATTTTTACTCTTCAAATTAACTATTTATCTTCGAGTATAGAGAATAGATTATATATTTGTAATATGTTAAAAATGCTAGAGATAAATTTGGAGAGTAGTTAGTATTCAAGAATTGAAATCTGCAGGGAAATACGCCCACTTCAAATTAAACCATAAACTAATTTCCCACCAAATTTGAAGAATAGAGAATATATTATATATTTTTACTCTTCAAATTAACTGTTTACCTTCGAGTATAGAGAATAAATTATATATTTGTAATATGTTAAAAATGCTAGAGATAAATTTGGAGAGTAGTTAGTATTCAAAAATTGAAATCTGGAGGGAAATACGTTGGGCCCACTTCAAATTAAACCATAAACCAATTTCCCACAAAATTTGAAGAATAGAGAATATATTATATATTTTTACTCTTCAAATTAACTGTTTAATTATTATATATTTGTAATATGTTAAATAAACAAATTCATGGGCCCACTACGTTTTGTCGAAATATAAAATAAGGAAAATTTTGAAAGAAAACATAAGAAAACAGAAAATAAGGGTATTTTGGTATTTTGACAGTGCTAATAGAATATTCTAACGGAATATGCTGTATTCTTAACGGTAGGTACCTCTTTGATATCAAAACAATAGTTCAGGTATCATTCTGATCAATTTTAAAGGTCAGGTATCAAATTAATCGGGTCACAAGAGTTGAGGCACTGTTGGCGGAAGACCTCTTCTCGCGTCACGGTGGTGGTAGTCGTTGGGTTCTCCACCGGAGTGGGTTTGGTAGCAATGAGGGCGCCACCGGTGGTCATAGTAACGGTAGAGCGAGGGTTTGAGTCGAAGTAGTATGTGTTACTAGTAAACCACCACATAACCCAGCCTCCACCTTATATATATATATATATATATATATATATATATATATATATATATATATATATATATATATATATATATATTGTATGATTTTTGGAAAAATTGAGTTTTAAATAAGCAACATCTCACATGTTTTTTAAAATCGTGAATTTTTTAACTAAATATTATAAATAACCACCTTATAAAACACTTATCAAACACATAATTAACCCATAATGATAATTATAAGTGATTATTTATCCCAAAACGCAATATCAAACTAAGTCTATTGTGTTTGGTAAATTTCTTATAAGGTGTTTATACTCTTTATAGTTTTTTATAAGGTGCTTATTCTCTGTTGGAGTCCGATAGAATATGAAGATTACAAAAGCTTTTACAAAGGATAACAGCAAGGCTTTTAATTAGTTACCACTTTCTTGGGAAAGAGGGAACCCTACATTACATTACATTACATTCAATCAGGATTATTCTTGTTTTTCTAGCTCTATCAAGAGCAAGGTTCTAAAAGGCGCTAGGCGCTAGGCGGGCGGTGACCCATAGCCTAGCTCTTGGACGGACTAGGCGGGGACTAGGCGTTTTACATTTTTCACTTTTAATTAAAAAATATTATATTTAAAAATAGTTTAATACGAATAATTTAGAAGTTTAATATGAATAATTTGGAAAAAATCAACCCAACCTGTAAATTACTAAATTTACAAACATTGCAAATAGTCTCAACATAGCAATTCAACATAACAATAGTCTCAAGTCTCAACATAGCAAATAATCCCAAATAAAACCAAAATAACTTGCAAACCTAAGAATCCACATCTTCTTCTTCTCCATATCCCTCTAATATTCCTTCGGTGTCAGACTCAAACTCAAAATTCATCTCAACACCATCTTCTTCGCCTAAGATTGAGAGAGAGGGCCGAGAGGCAGACGTGAGAAGACTCAGAAGAGGGCGAAGTCGCAGTCAGTCGAAGGAGAGAACGAGTAGAGGCGAAGGCGGAAGGATTGAAGGAGAGAAACTGAAGAATTAGGTTTTAATTTTCGGACTTTTTTTTTAGTTTTCAGACCCAACCCGACCCGGTCCAGCGCCTCGGCCCAGCGCCTTGACCCGCGTCGCCCGCCTGGACCGCCTCGCCGCCTGGGACCGCCTGGAGCCGCCTAGGCGGCGCCTGGGCGGCTTGCCGCCTGATGGACGCCTGAAGCCTAAAATCGGGGCGGTCGAGCTCAGCCTACAGCCTAGGCGGCGCCTAGGCGGAGCTAGGCGGGGATTTTTAGAACCTTGATCAAGAGTATCCTTTGTATTTTGGATACACCTGTGTTGCAGATATTCATGATTTTACTGAAGCAAGATCCTTCAAGGCTACACATACACATCCTCAGTGGCAAAATAGTCCAACTCTTGAAGAAGTTGAGGCACTTCAGACTCAAGGTAGTTGATTTGATGTCTTGGTACCTCTACCTTTTAAGTATAAACGTGTGTGTTGGGTCTATGCATAATTAAGAAACACCTTGATGGTTGCATATCCAGGTATCAAGCTCAGTTGGTTGCTCGGACTTGCAGTAAAGAAGAGGGTCTTGACTATGAAGAAACTTAACATTTTACTATTTACACTACCAGAAAAGGGGTTATAGCCGACGATATGGGAAAAAACGGCCGACGAAATAGTATCTCGTCGGCTATAACCCCTTATAGCCGACGAATTACTATTTCGTCGGCCACATCGTCGGCTATAATATTATAGCCGACGACTGCCGACAATTCGTCGGCTATAACTATAGCCGACGAAACGTTTTTGGTTATAGCCGACGAATACCATCCTCGTCGGCTATAATAGTTATAGCCGACGAAAAGTTTTTGGTTATAGCCGACGAGGAGGGTATTCGTCGGCTATAACTCTTATATCAGATCGGCCTTCTGCATCAGGGAGCTCATTCGTCGATGAAATCGTCCAAAACGCTCTGAAATCGTCCAAAACCTCGGCCATAAGCTTGAAAGGTACGTATATTGCTGTGTGTGTTGATTTAGTTGGTTATATGCAGAGGTGTGTTAATTTAGAGTTTAATTAGAATAAATGTGTGATTAATTTGATATATATATATATATATATGTGTTGAGATGAGATTATTAATGGGTTGATATATATGTTGTATTGGTTAGATAGAATTGAAGTTTTGTTGAAGATTAGTGATTGATTGTTGATTTATAGGTGATTTTAGATGAATTTGATGAAAAAATGTATATATATATTAATTAATTTAATTGTAATTAAAAATATATTGTTGGTATATATAAAAAATACATTGTGTTTAATTAATTAGGGAGATTGACGATGTTTTAATTAATTTAGGGATGCATGTGTATATATATATATGTGTGTGTGTGTAATGATGAATTTTTTAATTAATTAGTACGTGCGTACGTACGTAGTACGTGCGTACGTACGTAGTACGTGCATATATACATATCTATATATAGCTATATTTATTTCTTGAATTTACAGGATGGACAAGAGTTGGATTACCCTTGGAAGATGGGATCAGGCGTATCATGATGGAGTTAGGAGTTTCCTGGATTTTGTGATGGCTAACTGTGGAGACACTACACTTCATTATTGTCCGTGTAAAAAGTGCAAGTGTGCCACCCCACGACACCGGTTTTCCATAGAGACAGTGGAGCAACACCTGGCTAGATATGGATTTTGGGTCCTATACACTAATTGGATTTATCACGGTGAACCAGAGTTTGCGGGTCGTCATGATCATGGACAATTTGCCGAGAGAGGGAGTTCCTCCAATGATCCGACAACGAACTGGATCAACGATATGTTTCCTCGTGAGAGCGGTGTCTTTGAGGAAGCACCAGATGTGCAACTCCCACCTCCGGAGATGGAGTGTTTCCCTGATATTGAGCCACTCGAGCCATTACCCCGATCTCCGGTCAACACAAGTGGTATGGAAAAGTACAACAACCTGATCGCATTGCAACAGACTCCGTTGTACCCCGGATGCAGTAAGACTGTCCTTGAATCTGTCATGGGAGTGATGAAGATCAAAACGGAGAACAAAGGCACTGTCAAATCGGTTGATGATTGGCTTCGGCTATGGGGTGGGGCGATGCCCCCCGGACATCGGCTTCCTACCAGTCATCATAAGGTGCGACATATCCTTAAAGATCTCGGTCTTTCCTACATCAAGATTCATGCATGCAGATACGATTGCGTTCTGTTTTACGGGGAAGGACTTGCAGATCTTGAATACTGCCCATTATGCAATACAGAGCGGTATAAGTTCACTCCTAAAGGGAACAAGAAAGCTGTGAAGATACTTCGGTACTTCCCGCTGATTGATAGGCTTGAGCGGTTGTTCATGTGTGCTTTCACGGCCGAAGCTATGAGATGGTGGGCTGAGAGGAATGTGCCTGACGATGACACCCTTAGACATCCCGCCGACGGAGAGGCTTGGAAGAAGAACGTGTTGGAGTTTCCTGAATTTGCATCAGAGGTTCGAAATGTTTGGCTAGGGCTGTCATCCGACGGTTTCAACCCTTTTGGCAAGAAAGAGCTTCAATACAGTGTGTGGCCAGTTATTTTGATTCCGTACAACTTTCCACCGTGGATGTGCATGAAGAAGGAATATAACATGCTCACATTGTTGATTCCAGGCCCAGGTTATCTGGGAAAGTGTCTCGATGTGTATTTGAGACCCGTAATTGAGGAGCTTCGGTACTTGAGTCTGAACGGCCACCTGGTCTACGACCGGTTCAAAAATGAGATGTTCCGGATGCATGCCATGCTTGTTGGCACGATCAGTGACTTTCCTGGGAGGGGTATGTTGTCGGGCAGCGTCACCAGGGGTTACAGGGCTTGTTCAGAGTGCATGACTGTTGATTGCTCCAGTCCTCATTGCAGCAAGATTGTCCAGATGCGTCACCGTCGTTGGCTTCCGCATGACCATCCATTTAGGGACGATGCACAGGCTTTTGATGGGACTGAAGAAAGGGGCTGGGCACCCGAGCAATGGACAGGGGAGGAAATATTGGCAGTGTTGAATGAGTATGACTTTGGTCCGCTTAGCAATCATCCCGATGTGTTGCGCACGATTCCAGAGAGGCCGGATCGGTATAGGTTCTGGTCACACAAGAGCATCTTATGGGAACTTCCGTATTGGGCCAGGTTGGCTACCAGATACTACCTGGATGTCATGCATATAGAGAAGAACGTGGGTGAAGCCGTGGTTGGCACAGTTTTGAATTGGGAGAAGAAAACAAAAGACACCCCCAAGGCACGCGTTGATCTGAGAAATATGGGACTGCGGGACCATTTGTGGTTGAGAGAGGGCAGGAGCAAAATGCCCCAAGCTCCTTACACCGTCACCAGGGACCAGAAACATGAAATCTTTGGATGGCTGAGTAATGTCAGGTAACTTTTTATTAGGCATGTATTCCCTAAAGAATCCGCCATCTGTTGTTGGACGACTATATATGCATGAAATCTAATTGTTGTTAATGGCTATGCAGGTATCCTTATGGCTATGCGGGTAACATAAGCAAGTGTGTTAACTACCGAGACAACAAGATGTACGGATTGAAGAGTCACGACTGCCATGTACTGCTTCAACGCCTCTTCCCTATTTTCATTCGAGCGTACTTGGAGGATGAAGTGGTTGAGCCGTTGGTGGCGTTGTCAAGATTCTTCCAGAAGTTATGCGCTAGAGAAGTTAGAAAATCAGACCTCATGAGAATGCATGAGGAAATCGTTTTTATCTTGTGCAAGTTCGAGAGGATATTTCCCCCAAACTTCTTTGACATCATGCCTCACCTGATGATCCATCTTCCCCAACAATTGTTGCTTACCGGTCCCGTACACTACACTTGGATGTATCCCATCGAAAGGTACATGTTATTCATAAATTTGATTTATACATGTTTTTAAATAAAAGTTGCATGCTCTTAACATGCACTTGTTAACCTTGCAGACAACTTGGAGACTACAAGAAATATGTGCACAATAAATCTGCGCCTGAGGGGTGTATTGCTGAAGCTTACATTGCGCATGAGTGTGTAACGTACGCCAAGTTGTACTTGGGAGCGATGGAGGACCCCCCACAACATCCAAGTCGAGATGACCCCGAGTTCAACCTATCTATCGTCGCCAACTCTGTTGTACCATACGGAAGCTTCAAGAAAAAGGGTGTGGACAAGTTGCCTGACCATGAGGTAGGGATTGCCCACTGGTGGGTTCTAATAAACTGTCCGGAGGTACAATATTGGAAACGTCACCATCTTCACTGCAAGGAAGTTCGCGGTGATGTCGACTACCACAACACGACGTTTGCAGACTATTTTCCACAATGGGTAAGTGTATAAATATATATATTAGATGGCTTTCTTTTACAGTTCCCTATTCTTTAATCATAAACACACCGAGTGATTTGAGTTATATTTTTCAGCTGATGCAAGTGGCTGCGAGTGGTGGTCATACAAATTACTCAGAGGAATTGAGGCTGTTGTCGATGAAGCCGATATCTTCCACAGTCCGCCCAATGTGTGATGTCAACGGCGTTAAGTATATATGTGAAGCTAGAGACGGGGAACGCAAAACACAGAATTGTGGGGTGATGGTGGATGGTGCAGAGGGGGGCGTGGATTTTTACGGTGTCCTACAGTCAGTTGTTGAACTCATTTATGGGAACCGCATGAAAGTCCACTTGTTCAAGTGTCGATGGTTTGATACTAGGCCGCACCGCATACGGATCGATCAGTACGGCATACTTTCGGTGAATACCGCCACTAGTGTGTATGAAGACGACCCCTTTGTTTTCGCCACAGCGGCCAAAAAGGTCTTTTATCTTGACGATCCTTTGAACAAAGGCACGTGGAAGGTAGTTAACCATGTGTCTCAGCGAGACATATACAGTGCTACCACACTTGGTGTGAGCACAGAGTGTCAAGAAGCGACCGCATACCAAGAGCCGGACGCCGGCGACATTCCAGAATCCTCCACCATCCGCGATAATAATGTGACGCCGGGCAGAGTGGTTCGACTTCCTAGGGGTCAGGTGCCCATGTATGATGTTAATCCGAATAGTCTATATCAGGCAGACGATGACTCAGACGACGAGTACGAGCACCGGTTGCCAGATATTAACTACTATACTACGTCTGACTCAAGTGATGAGGATGATTCTGATTATCATCCTTAGTATACTATTTATGTATGTATTTGTGTACAAAGGTGCATGCATGTATGAAAAAAAATTTTGTCCTTAATTACCGTTTTCCGAATTTTTGGGAAATTGTATTGAATTGTTTGTGCGATATTCAGGAATTTATCAGGTGAAATAGGCAATTTTCAGGCCCTAAATGGCAAATTTTCAGAAACATCAGCATTATAGCCGACGAAATGGACCATAATTCGTCGGCTATAATGCCCATACTGTAGCCGACGACTTACAATTCGTCGGCTATACTGTAGCCGACGACTTGCAAGTCGTCGGCTAAAGTATATTGACCGAAACCATACGTAGACCGTTCAAATGCAAAAGTGTCATGAAATAAGATACGACCGAAATATTGAAATACGACTACGGTTGAAAAATGGGACGATTCCGACAAAATCTGTGTGCCGAATGTTGCGGTTATGTGTTTTTTACTTCCGTTTTCCTATGGGTAGCCTGACGGTCGGTAAATATTTGGAGGAAAATTTTTATACGGTTAGTTGCGTCGCATCGATTTGAAACTATTCTCTGTTGAAGGTCAGGCCAAAACACGTCATTTAGACGGGCCAATTGCCGTTTTAAAGCGTTTAGAGGTTTGACCAAAAGTTTGACCGTCCCGATCGAGCCTTTAACGTTGTCAGATGTAGTTGGATTTTTTTTCATACATGTATTTAATCTTAACGGTGATATCTGACGGTTGGAATAGATTTTCCAAACTTTTAGATTCGAAATCGGAACATATGCACTAATGTTCCTTAACTTATTTACTAAGTGTTTAAGTGAATGTATAGTTTCAAATAGTTACCATACGTAGACCGTTCAAATGCAAAAGTGTCGTGAAATAAGATACGACCGAAATATTGAAATACGACTACGGTTGAAAAATGGGACGATTCCGACAAAATCTGTGTGCCGAATGTTGCGGTTAGGTGTTTTTTACTTCCGTTTTCCTATGGGTAGCCTGACGGTCGGTAAATATT
The DNA here is from genome assembly GCA_963682095.1 of Potentilla sterilis. Classification (NCBI taxonomy): domain Eukaryota; kingdom Viridiplantae; phylum Streptophyta; class Magnoliopsida; order Rosales; family Rosaceae; genus Potentilla; species Potentilla sterilis. The sequence continues at coordinate 44,355,943 of OY821757.1, read as the reverse complement.
TGGAGGAAAATTTTTATACGGTTAGTTGCGTCGCATCGATTTGAAACTATTCTCTGTTGAAGGTCAGGCCAAAAAACGTCATTTAGATGGGTCAATTGCCGTTTTAAAGCGTTTAGAGGTTTGACCAAAAGTTGACCAGAGAATAGCCGACGAAATCATTAACTTCGTCGGCTAAACTCTTGCGATCCGCGCCGTTTCATTGTCCGCCGTTGGATGGGCGAGATCTGACGGCTGCTGAGAGCGTAAAGTATAGCCGACGAGATTCATATTATAGCCGACGATATGCATATTATAGCCGACGATATACCTAACTTCGTCGGCTATAACCGGCCCGCAAAGCCCAACTTCGGCTCGGCCCGGATTTTGGCCAGGCCCGTAAGAGTATAGCCGACGAATTTCGTCGGCTATGACTATAGCCGACGAATTAAAATTAGATCGTCGGCTATAGTCCTTCGATTTAAACCGAAACAGACGCGCCTCTCCCTCATTCTGCTCCTGCCCTAAAACCGGATTTCGCCGCCCACCGAAACAGAGACGCCGACCGACCGCCGATTTGCTATCCCCGGCCCCACCCGACCCCTCCCCGCCCCGGCCCCCTCCTTCCCGAGCCCTCCCCGACCCGAAAACAGTCCCCGAACGGCAACGCCACAGCCGCCCCTAGCCGCCGTCGCCGCCGCACGTCACCACCTCCCCTAGCCGCACCACCATGTCAGGTAGTCCCCCTCTCCCTCATTTAGGGTTTTTGTTAATTTTGTGGAATTTTGTGATTTTGTGGAATTTAGGTATTTTTGTGAAATTTTATGGTTTTTGTGAAATTATGTGGAATTTAGGGTTGTTGTGCAATTTATGGAATGTTGTGGAATTGTTGTTAATTTTTTATAATTATGTGGAATTTTGTGAAGGATATATATATATATATATATATATATATATATATATAATTAGGTATATGGAAGTTTGTGGAAATTTTTTTAATGTTGTGGAATTTTTGTTAATTTTGTGGAATTTTGTGGAATTTATAGGAGGATATATATATATATATATATATATATATATATATATTTCGGAATATATATATATATATAATTAGGTATAAATATATTTAGGTATATATATAATTAGGTATATATACATTTAATGAAGTTTTTTATTTTTGTGTGAAATTTATGGAATTGTGTGGAATTTTGTTTAATTTTGAGGAATTAACAAGAATTTTTAGGTATATATATATACCTTTAGGTATAAATATAGTTATGTATATATATAATTAGGTATATATATATTTAAAAAAGTTTTTTATTTTTTTGTGAAATTTAAGGAATTTTGTGTTATATTTCGGAATATATATATATAATTAGGTATAAATATATTTAGGTACGTATAAATATATTTAGGTATATATACATTGAATGAAGTTTTTAATTTTTTTGTGGAATTTTTGTGCAATTTATGGAATTTATATACTAATTGTGCAGGAAACCGTCGCTTTGTAGACCGATGGCTTGGCAGACGGACCGAGAGCGACCCCGACGCTCAGGCAGGAGCCAGCCGTGGGGGGAGCGGATCCAGCGGTCGTCGGGGCCTAGGCCGGCCTATGAGTCGACGAGAGGAGACGCTGATGGGATTGACCCCGAGCGATCCACGTGGGGGCTCCTCGTATGAGTCGACGGGAGCGGGCCCTGACTCGAGTGTCGGAGGAGGACGCAGAGCCACCAGGCCCCAGTGCACTTTAGCACTGTTCCAGGATCGTCAGCCGACCCCACCGCGCGCCGATCTGGACCCTCCAGAGATGCTCCCTGTCCCCCCACAGCGACAGCATCCACAGCTACGGGGCCCACCGTCAGGGGGAGCAGGCCCCTCAGGGTCCACGCCCCGTATGTCTCCGCCATCAGGGATGTACATGGTCCAGTTCCTCCCTGCCATCCCTGAGTACGACGCCAGGGGGAGGCAGATTTGGAGGCACGACCGGCCCCACGAGATTCCCTGGGAGGAGGCCTACTTCTACAGTCCTTTCGACTCAGAGGACTGCCGCGGCCTGTGGGCCGTTCGTGAGAAGGACAAGCAGTACAACGACGCAGGTAATTGGTTAGTTTAATTAAATATTTAGATTGTTTAATTAATTATTTAATTAGTTAGTTTAAATAATTATTTAACTATGTATTCATTTTAATTATGAAACAGGCGTCCTCGTCAATAAACCCGCGGGGACGAGACAGACTAGAGGGCCAGCGAACATGTCGACCCTGGAGAGGGAGCTGGCCGGTGGGATCAGAGAGATCCTGCCCGGTCCCGGTGAGGATGGACGCCCGATTGAGCGGAGAGACACCACCACCAAGTACATCAACGCGACGGGCATGCTCGTGCGGGACAGGGTCCCACTGTTGTGGCCCGACTGGGGCTCTGTGCCCGATGAGATCAAGGCGCGAGTGTACAATGCACTGTCGGTGAGTTAAATATGATTTTTATTATAGAAAATAAATATTTATGAATTCAGTCCTTATAACTATATAAAAATATTTTCTAATTAATTTATAATATTGCAGCAATGGTTTAGAGTCCATCCTACCTTGGACTGGTGGAGAGACGAGCAGCTGAAGAACAGGTTATGTGTTTTGCTTTTTTTTGTATAAATATATTTATTGGCAGTGTACGAATATATCTAACAGTTGTGTTTTGTTAATATAGGTACTCCGAGTGGAAGAACGAGCTGTCCACGCACTACAGGACGTACCATGTGGAGCAGCGCTTGGGGCGAGGTGCAACCCCCCACGAGTTCCGGTACAGGGAGTACGAGTGGCTATGGCTAGTAGCCTACTTCGGGAGCGACAGGGTCTCGGTAAGAAAATTTAGCCTGCTAGTATATAACTTTTTAATGTTATTTAATAATTAAATTACGTAGTTACTTAATTAAATTAATTAGTTAGTTAGTTAGTTATTAGTTATTAAATTAAGTTAGTTAGTTAGTTACGTAGTTAGTTAGTTCGTTACTAAATTAAATTAAATTAAATTAAATTAGGTAGTTAGTAAGTTAGTTAGTTACTAAATTAAATTAGTTAGTTAAGTAGTTACTAATTAAATTAAATTAGTTAGTAACTAAATTAGTTAATAATTTTATTTTGGTTAGTTCGTAATATTTTAATTTAGTTACTAATTTATATTTGCGTTTATATGTTCGTTCTTATAATACAGAAAATCTCGCGGACGAACAGCGACAACCGCAGGAGGAACGAGCACCCCCACCACGGCAGCGCCCGCTCCTGGAGGCAGTGGGCAGAGATGGCGAGGAGGGACCGACCGCTGAGGCCGTTGTCGTGGATTCATGCGCAGATGTATCCGGGGCGTCCCGACCAAGTGGTAAGTATTCGCCCATCTTCAATAAAAGTGTTTCATTAAATTAATTTATATATATTTTTTTTAATTCGTTTATTATATTTTCTTGTCAATTAGGCGGAAATCGATGCGGAGACCGACGCGATCACCTTCGGGATCGCGCGAGACACCCTGGGAGACGGGGCGTCCGACGAGGCGATCGCGGAGTTTGCCTCCACGATCGACACCCTTGAGCCGCGCTTGGCCTCTCAGATCATGCACGCGGCGGTAGGGACGGGGAACAACTACTTCTACCAGAGAGGCCTAGGCGCGGCGGGAGATGGGGTTCTCAAGTACACGCCGGCCAATCCCAGCACGCAGCGTGCGGCTTCGACGAGAGGAGACTTGCAGACGCAGCTGCAGAGGACTCAGGCGGAGTTGGCGAGGGCGGTGGAGGCGCTCCAGCAGGCGGAGTTGGCGAGGGCCGTGGAGGCTTCGGCGCAGCAGGCCAGAGACGCATCTGTGGCGGAGATGTACCGATGGATGCAGCAGTCTTGGGAGGCCCAGCAGGCTGGACTCCAGCCCCCGCCTCCGCCACAGATGCCCCAGTTCATCGTCCCCACTCCCCCCCCCCCCCCCCCCCCCGCATCGGAGTACGCCAGCCGATCAGGACAGCCATAGCCACCGGAACTCGAACGATCCGGTCGACGACGCTACGCGTTTAGGGGGTGATGATGAGTAGATAGTGGGTTAATTTGTACAGTATGTAGGATATTAGGGATGGATTGATGTGGATATTTGTTGGATATTTGGATGTTTGTTTGTGCATTTTCTGCAGCCAAACCGAAGACGAAGTGAAATTGGGCCCGAGTTAAATTTTTAAATTTTTTTAAATATTTAGGGGTTATAGCCGACGATATTGTCATTATTTCGTCGGCTATAACGGCTATAGCCGACGATATTGTCATTATTTCGTCGGCTATAATGGCTATAGCCGACGATGTTTACCATATGTCGTCGGCTATACCCTCCCGGCTTCAGGCAAAAAAAAGCCGTTCCTGGTACCGGCGATTGTTATGGCCGACGATAGTGTCGTCGGCTATATTGGACGTATAGCCGACGATAGTGTCGTCGGCTATACTTCGGTTTAGGGGCAATTACGTAATTGTTGAAGCCGACGATCTTGTCGTCGGCAATGTTCGAAGTATAGCCGACGACGCTTTATTCGTCGGCTATACCCCGCGGTTTATAAGCCGACGACTTACGCCTCGTGTCGTCGGCTATAGTATAGCCGACGGAGCAGTCCCGACGAGACTATAGCCGACGATACTTTGTCGGCTATGACTATAGCCGACGAATTAATGGTAACGGCCGACGAGATGGCCTCGTCGGCTATAAGGCCTTTTCTGGTAGTGTTACCTCCCTAGGCTTCAAGCGTATTAAGGCATTATCATTCTCTTGTTCTACGTAGAAACCCGTGGGAGTGCAGCAGGTTATTGATTTGTAAAGTGCTGACTTGATATGGAAGAACACGGTCATCTCCCATTCTCTCCTAATTCGTAGGTTTGTAACTGTTTTTCAAAGGAATGGTATTCTGCTTAATCACTAATTAAGTAAATATATGCTAAATTTTTATCACAACACCAATTAAGTGAAAGTAGTTCTAAAGAATTATGCTGAAGGGATAATGAACCTTCATACTTGTCATTCTGATTATCTCACTGTGTCAGCTTTCTTTGATGCTTATACTGGCCTTATTGTTTATCTAAGAGCTTATTGTCACATCCCGATTCTTCGGGAGTGTCACTCGTGGACGATGCTGGCAGGGCTGCTCCAGACGAGTGTGTGTGGGGAGTCTCTTCGGAGTTCAGGCAGGCCGACCCAGTTAAGTTTGGGGAGCTTGACGCTGAAGAAAGGATTGTGTATCCCTACACAAACTGGTCGGGGTCTGGAGCCGATCCCCTGATGAGCCCCAGGCAGGGCGGAACCAGTATGTCGCCTCGGTTGATAAGGCTGGCTTCCAGTAGCAGGGAGCGCCACATGGGCCAAGTGTGACAGCCGAATGGCTAAGCCCGTGACATTATTCTACCTAAAGAAGCCCAGTATAGATCACTCTCTAACACTGATGCAGATTCCGATGCCTTAATCTTCCCTTTTCCTGATCACTTTTAGCAGGTAATTTTCCAAATTTCTCATACTCAGCTTTTTCAGCATTTTAGCCTCATAGAAGGATCTGGTCATTCTAAAATGGTTAAAAATAAAATAAAAATTAAAGAAAAACTTAAGGACCTGGTGTTGCAACGCAAATGACGTTCGATTTCCGCAATGTAAATTGCCTAAACTCAAACACCTAACTCACATGAACAACTCCATTATAACACACCAGCGCTTTAGTACAACAGAGAAATTGTTACGATTGCCCTCCCCCCAATAAGAAAATGTAGCTCAGACGTTATCTTCCTACAAAGTACAGGCTACGTTGTCTAGCAATGTTTATAAGTGATACAGCTCTCTCTATATATGAAGTTATGTTTGATGTTTAAAGCTGTCACTTACAGGATCAAACTAAAGCATGCTCAACTTTTAAACCCGATCTCCCACTCATCAAAATCTATGAAAATGATAGTCTTACCTCCAAAAGTAGCATATCATACTTTTTCCATATGCTTATGTATTAGGGCATCTCCAACCTAAGGTTCTAAATCTTATAAATTAGGGGTCCTAAAATTTTCTGGACTCCAATGGTTGATTGGGGAAGTCCTATACCCTATATTTTTAGGACTTGGTCTCATCCTAAGTCCCATTTTGAGACTGAGTTTGAGACTCGTCTCATAAAATTGGATGGGGCCTATTGGCTGAGGAGAGAGAAGTTGACGGGAGAGAGAGATTGGGCAGAAGATGTGCAAGAAGACAAATTGGTGGGGGGAGAGCACACGCGCAACAAGGACGGGAAAGTCAACAGACAAAGCTGACCAGCGGGACCCGCAGCACATGCCTCAGGAGAGACGTTGTCCTCTCTGCAACCCCAACGGTCAAGACATCCGACGGCCATAATTCAATCTTCTTCCAATCCAACGGCCTCAATTCATCTCAGAATTAATTTTGTTATTTATTTTTCTAAATGAATTTTTAATCTGACGGTTCAAGATATAGGTTTTAATTAAGACTTTTAGTTAAAACCCTACCATTGGAGATGGTTGAAGTCTTATATGAATAGTGTCCAAATAAGGTATGAGACTCCATTATGAAACTTCATGGTTGGAAATGCCCTTAGAAGTGCAAGGAGCTACTTCAACTCAAAAGTGCAGTATTTGTGTTAAAAAGCTATGGGAAAACAATTGAAAAGTAAGACGAAGAAACAAGCGTCAACCATATCAAAGTATAAACAATCAGATGTCAGTTCCTAAAGAAACTTGTTTACCTTTAAACACACTAACAATGGGAAATATATGTACAAAATCTAATAAGCATCAAAAAGTAAAATCTGAACAACTGATTCTACTATATGCAACTTGGTGAGCGTTTGCTACGAATACTCTATTCATCTTTATCTGATCCAGACTCCTCACTTTGTTCGTTAGGACCTCGAATTGCAAGATTTGGTTTCTTTTGTCCTGGGTGCATAAGTCCCCTAACTACTCCAGTTGCTGATTCAAGAAAATAGCAAAACGATGTATGATTATGTGTTTTTGTCAATAAAAAGTAGTTGCTAAAATACTTATGTTTAGAGTTTATATTAAAGAATATTAAATAAGGTAACAAATATTGGATAGTTATAGGGGAGCTCCTTAAGCTGACAATAATGCTTGGTAATAGATATACAAGTAAATACGCTCGCATTCATACCTGAGCCCAGAATTTTCATAATAAGATCCCTTGCAAACTGTAACTCTCCTTGGTGTGAACTGATGAATTTACTCTGCAAATTCACAATAATGCTACATCAAGTTCATGCAACTCAATGTAATATCACCAGAGGCAAAAATGGAAGAAGTAAATGTCAATTCAAACTTGAGATCTCAATAGCGTATGGAGTGGATATATCATGCCACAAGAATCCTTGAGAAATCCACTAATGAGTGAGCAAGCTAGTAATAGCAGCACAAGATTCAAATTCATGGTACTATACACCAATGAGTTCTCATGTTTTGTTTTTCGGTGATACATTAACTCATGCATTTCAGGTTCATTGTCTTGGACTCACATAATTATTGCCTTTATGTGTGTTGACACGTAATTAGTCTTTCTGCATCTCTAAGTGCACTACATAGGACACCATCATGAGATGCCAGAATGTTCAAACTGTTAACTCTGTGAGTAATTCCTAGCAACTAGTGTGTTACTGATTGTTTCCAACTTTCAACCACTCTATTCTTCAGTTAAGATTTTAAATGTTATTTCTCTACCAACATTTTACAGCAACCATAGTCCACAGTAGCATCTGAAATATTCATTTTTGTCCTACATCACTAGTTTTTACAGAAAAGTAGCGAAGTAACATTGTCAAACATGCATCCCTGCATAAGAAAATGAAAGATGAAAAGTTACCGTTTCAGCATATATAAACTCTACAACTTGGTCAAGTTGAGCTTGATGCCTCCGCAGGAATGGACGCAGATGCCTCATATACATATGCTTTGCCCCCTATTAGACAGAAAGTAATAGGTCATGAAATCTAAGAGCTTGGCTGACTGTCAATTTTTTGCTTTATTTTTCAGGACGACTCGCATAAGATAAAACAGAATTCACATATATGATGATGACCTTGTCAGTCTCAGAAAAATGAAGCACAAAATTTTGCATGAAAAGCAGCAAAACACCACTAGTAAACTCAAATTAAGATAAGTCATCGGGATAGTGCTAGTATTCTTTACCTAACATCGATATCAGAAACGAAAGAATAGAGATATGCAATTTTAACAAAAGAAACCAGAGTAAAAGTAAAACCAAGATGCTTACATTAGTAGTTGGAAGTTGTAGCCAAACGAGAAATGCAAACTTCATGTGATAGTAGAGTGGAACCCTGAAAATAAAAAATGCAGGTGGCCTTCATTAGATTTCAGTATCTCATTAAGGAGGCAGTAAAACTTGACTGAAGAATAAAGAGCAGCTTTAACATTGTCAAATTATTATAAATCCACAATTATGAAACCGCAAATAATTATGAAAACTGTCCTCATTTCCAACATTAGTTTTAAAGGAGTATGTACTACTCTAATCTATGCAAAGAAACAATTGGTAAGGTTGTAGCGGTTAGCATGACTTGAACAAATCTGCAATCAAAAGATTTAAAATCATCTAGCCAGCAGAAGTATATTGGCAAACACAAAAAGCAGAAACCCCTAGGAAACAAGAGGATGAAGACATAAAAGAGGGGAAAGGAGAGAAGAGAGAAGAACAAGAGGCTAGTAATCTGATTTCGACTTCAAATTAAGAGGTCTGTTAAATGATTACGATATGTTCACTTTACAGAAGCCCTAATCCAAAACCAGCACACATAACACTCCCTAATCACATCATTGACTAAATAATGCCCTGATCAAGTCTTTGTTAAAACTTTATGGTTCACATGGTCTTCTTCAGAAGGGAGTACTTCTACATTCATGTAAGCAAACTGGGAAAGAATAATATAGACTAGTTTATAGTTCCTTCCAATAGAAAAATGTTGAGCAGAAAACTAGAAAACCTTACCAGGAGAGAAGTTTGTCTGAAAACACTTCTGCTATACTGAAAGATCCATAAGCTGCAAGTAGCAAGAAAAGTCAACATAACAAGAACAAGAACTAAATTAAAAAGAAGAAAAAAAATAAACATACAATGCAATCAAAATGTGCACTCCAACAATGTGGTGCAACCAGTCACTAAATTTGGCAAAGACCAACACAAAGAAACAATGAACTTGGTAATCTGACCTAATACCCTAACAATACGCTCTCTAGTAGTGCAACATTTCTTCCAATCCCGTACTAGTTCCCGCGTATCTAAAGACACTGCATATGTTCTTCACTATATAATTTAACTTCTCTCAAAATCATCTCAAAAGAGGAAAACTTAAAACCCCTTTTTACTTGTCATCACCAAATTTACTAGTAAGAAGAAGAACAACCCCATGTTGTTTGCCTAGACACTCATGAATATGACTCAACAAGAAACAATACTAATTCAGTTAAAGGGAACATGGTATTATTCTCATATCGAGAAACACTCAAAATTGCATATTCAGTCTATTCTTCCACACCCAATATCAAATTCGTAGCGAATATCAACGAAAATTTTCCTAAACTAACAAGTGGCATTAGAAATTGTGACCTGCCCAGTAAAGAAGCCACTTCTGCTGTTCATTTCGATCTTTACTCTCAATAGCCTTAAAAGTTGAGTAAACAGGCAAAGCAACCCCAACAGAGCAGCTGCAATTTCACAATTCCAACAAACACAAACTACTCAATAATAACCTAATTTGAAAATCAACTAAATTCAACACCGCAAGAACCCTAAACCCTACAAAAGAGGAATTGAAAGGTGTACCAAGCCGTGCGGACGATGACGTTGGAGCCGAAAGGCAATAGCAGCACTCGCAATCCTACCTGCGTGAAAATCAAGCGTGTCACGATTTTGAAGATTATTGAAATTGAGAAACGATTCTTGGATCATAGGCTAAAGATGAGATAGATGATTGAATCGGTATGTGTCTGAATTCAGGAACAGAGAGAGAGAGAGAGATGGCGGACCTCGGTTGGGAAAGCCATGGTTGAATCGTTGGGGGCTCCGATCAGTTGTGGAGTGTTGGCTGTGTGCCAAATAGCACGTTATAAATTTAGGTTTCGTATGTTTTCCCCACGCTTCACACACTTTTTATACAGTAGTAGATTCTCTCACCCTTTTTTTTCTTTTTCTGTTTTTTTTGCCGTTTTTACTTTATATAAATATAAAATAAAAATTCAAAAGAAATTCTGAGTTTTGTTCGTTTATTATTTATTTTTCGAGTGCACAAAAAAATTACACAGTTAAATTAAAACAACAACTTCGTTTCAAGCCAACAATGAAATGCTCGAAACAATGTGTGAGAGAGAGAGAGAGTCTTTGTCAGTTTTATGCCCAAAAATATGTATAGTTTATTTTAGGACTAAATTCTACTTATTACTCTGTACTTTTAGGGTTTCATCAATTCAGTCTTTGAACTTCTAATTTGATAAAAAAAAGTTCTCGTACTTTCCAATCTCATCAAATCGATTTAATGTATTATCAATCTGTCAAGTGTCTACGTCAATTTACTAACCTGGCAAGTGCATATCTGACAGATCAACTTGTGAGACTTTCTCACATAGAAACTTCTCAAAATACCCCATCACATGTATAGATCGTTTAAAAAAAAAACAACAACAACAACAAATACAACAACAACATCACCCCTTTCAGACTTTCCAGACTTCAACTCTCTTTTAGATCTCGCTTTAACTCTCTGCCATGGATTTCCAGACTTTCCTCCAACCACACTTGGCAGCTAACACTCTCACCTGGTCTATTAAACATATCCAAACTAATAGAAGCTTACAATCTTTCTTCCATCACTTTGAAGAAAGCGTTAAGAATCAAGTTCAGGAAATTCATGCTGCTTGGACCCTCCAAGAGATCGGCGCGTATACATACCGTCTTTTCCTATTGAGTAGTGATATTCACAACTTTACTAGGCCTTGCAACCTGTACAATGATGCTCAAAAAATCGTTCGACCACTCAGAATCTAAACCCTAATAAAAAGAAGTGTAGATTACCAAAACTCATCAATTCCAAGAATCCCATATGAACAATCACAATAAACTACTCAGAATTTCAACAATAAAAATGTAAATTACCCATCAAGAACAAAATTATCATTATGATTTTTTTTCTTCTTGTTGTCAAGAAATTTATTATTCAGCAAACAGTACAAAGAATAACACACCTATGAGGTTATCTATTTTATTTTCACATAAGAGTTACTCCCTATGAGTACTAAATACTTATCTGGCACATAGATACCTAATAATCAAACGTACATTCATCTTCTAAAGACCGTTTATATCTCTTTTATTTTCACAATCCAGACACACTTAGAAGCAAGATTAAAGAGTAACAACCAAGGTTATCCAGACTGCCAATTGATCCAAAAACTAGATCTTACTTTGGGCCATAAAGACCCAATCCATCCACACCCACATAAGTGTGGTAATCCAAAACCCAGGAAGGCCAAAAGCAAACAGAAAAAATATTGCCAAGATTTTATGGACCTCAACAGCTGTTATAATTGATTATGTGTTTGGTAAGTTTTTTTTATAGGGAAAAAGACTATTTGAACAAAATGGGTTTAAAAATTGCCCATTCCAATGTTTATATCTCACTCCAATGAATCTTATTAAAAATAACTAAATACCCTATACTAAACCCTATTATCTTCTTTCTCCTTTTCCTCTCTCTCTCTCTCTCTCTAGCCGACGATCTCCAGAGCATAAGCTTCACCTCCACAACCACAACCGCGGTCACCGTATCCAAATGCAGCACAAGTTCCAGCTCTGAAGCCACCACCCTCACCGCCTCTTGCTCCTCCTCTGCCAGCATCACCTCTCTCGTCTCCTCTAAGCCCTCACACGCCTCCTCCGACCCCTTGTGGTCCGCCATCCACAAAATCCTATATGAGTCACTGACCCGCAATCTTCCTCTTGGATCTCTGTTGAAGCACTAAGAAATCGATTACTGGGGGTCAGTAATACTATTGACGGCGGGTCCTCCTCCTCCTCCAACATTAGGGTTTTGATCGAATTGGGAATACTATTACTGGGGGTCAGTAATCGATTACTGGGGGTCAGTAATACTATTGACGGCGGGTCCTCCTCCTCCTCCAACATTAGGGTTTTGATCGAATTGGAAATCGATTACTGGGGGTCAGTAACGGGGTCAGTAACATGGTTACTGAAAAATATGGAATCTGTAACCTGATTACCGGGGGTCAGTAATCGATTACTGGGGGTCAGTAATTAACTTGATTACTATGGATCAGTAACTCCAGTAACCTGATTACTAGGGGTCAGTAACCTGATTACTGGGGGTCAATAATCGATTATTGGGGGCTAGTAACATGATTACTGGAAAATATGAAATCTGTAACATGATTACTGAGGGTCAGTAATCGATTACTGGAAATCTGTAATCTGTAAATTATTTACTGAGGGTCAGTAACCATCGTCCAATAAAAAATTAAAAAAAATTAAAAATTAAAAATCTGGCGAAAAAAAAATTTGGTGACCGGACTCCGGCGACCAGGCTCCGGCTACCGGCCATGGGAGGGCGGAGGGAGTTGAGTGATATTTCGGCAAAGTTCTTTTTTTATCTTCCACTTTCTCAGCAAATTATAATTCAAAAATATGTTAGATAAGACAAAAGAACAAAAAAGGAAGAAAAAAAATTAAATTTGTACTAGAATTGAAAAAGATTTGTTCAAATGGGCAATAGAGTTGTTACCTTATGTTGAATAAGGGAGAAAAATAAAATGGTCATTGAAATGGGTAATGAGGGGGCCTTTTTTATACTAAATTAAATGGGCATTTTCCCTAATTATAATTACCTCATGAAATCTAGTGATTAAATAGGTAATAAATTATCACTAATAAATTGAATTGATGGAGGATATGATTGTCTTTTACTAAAAAATGACATATATGATTTAATTTTAAAATGTGATGTGTCTATGTGACAAGGCATACTTATAGGATTGAGGTTTTTGAGGTCTAAATTTTTTAGGCTAGATACATACTCAAATCATATACGATATATCTATTCCCGTCATGCTTATAAATTCATCCATAACTTCATTAACTTGTTTGGTGCCTCATGTTGTTTTCTATAGCCAAGAAAAGCCAAGAATTAAAATTAGTTTTAGATAATGGAGGGTGTTTCATGCAGAAAATATGTATATCTGTGTGTGTGATAATTGAGAAAATGAAATGTTGTAATTACCGACCTCAAATACAAGTTATCTCTCCAAATCATTTTCCAGCCTAAACATTCATGTGTTTTCACTTTTGGAGGTTTTTTTTAGAAGAATTATCTATAGAGTAAAATGGTTTAAAAAAAAAAAAAAGGGAAGACACCTACATACATGTGAGTTGAGACTTGAGAATAGATACACTAGACCCCACGCCAAGTTTATGAGTTGAAAACCTGCCAAAGTAGTACTGGTTCCGCTACTGGTGTGACAAAAGGCAAAAAGTTAGGTTTGTGATTTCACCACCCCCTTTTTACAACTCACACACACCTCTTTTAAATTTCCCTATACCAAAATACCAAACTGCATTTCTCATTAATTTAGCAATTTTTCTGTTAATCTTTAGTTTTTAATGTTTTAACAGAGTGTGATGTGCCCATAATTTTTTTTTATTTAACATACTACAAATATATAATTTATCTTCTATACTCGAAGATAGACAGTTAATTTAATCATTAATTATTTCTGTTCATCGTTTAATTTATTTGAAAAATATTAGAGTAACTGAAAAAAAATTAAAAGAAAAAAAAGAAAATTTGAGAAAATTAAAAAACTTTAGGGAAAGACTTAATAGAGATAGGCCAGATTATTGAGTATAGTTTTTAGATTTGCACAAGGTATCAAAATTCTAGAAAAACAGATTAAAGATCTTAAAGAATTACATCATTCAGAACAAGAACTGCTTGAGATTTTGAACAGGGGTTAGATCCGCCTCGGTTGGTATCAGAGCCTGCTTTACTAAAAAACAGGTACAAGAAAAGGGTTATGCCACAAAGTTGGCTTCTCTTAACTAATAAAATAGAAACAAAGCATAAGAATTATCAAACCTATTGCATTGAGAAAGAAAGTGGTAAGTGAAATTCGTGTTTCCACTGAAGACACATCCAAGAAAATCAATACTCCATTGAATAAGCATGTAGAGTTCTAAATACTCTATACGACGAACATATTCATCTCCAAAAGGAGATAGGAGTAGAAGAACTTGATCCTTCCAGACTAAGCATAGTTGAATTTCTAGATCATTTATTTAGAAATAAAACTTATGAGAAAGTAACAGAACAACTCGAGAGAGTTAATCTTAAGATTAATCAACTCAGAGAATTACCATCAAGGTTATCAAAGCTTGAAATTAAGCTAGATTACCTTCAAGAAAAACAATATCTTTCAGATATTGAAAAGAAATTAGTAAGAATATAGATTCTTGCTAACAACATCGATTAGCAAGCAGCTGAGTTCAGAGAAACTCAAGAAAATTTGAGAAGACTTTTAGAAATTCTTATCTCCAGGACAGGATGAAGCAAAGAGTAGAACAAAAAGTAAACCAGGAAGACGCAAAGGCTTTAAGTCTTTATCTTCCTACAGAGAAACTTGCTGAAAACGTAGAAGCAATAATACATCAGCAAAACTACAACAATACATATCTAGAACAGTTTCAAGAAATAAGCAGAAGAATCTCAAATCTACAAAAAAATGTAGAAAAAATGAAAGAAAATTCTAACATTGAAAGAATTAACGAAGAAACACTAGCACAAACTGTAGCTAGCAAGATTATAATACCTTCACTAAAGGTAGAAAGCGAGTTCAAATTTAGTGAACCTAAATTACTCGAATGAAAAGCATCCAAAACTCTGAAAAGAGACTTAAAAATGCTGAGTAGAATACTCAGCTAAAGACATTTTGTACCACCTGTACAACTCATAAATGCTCAAGAATTTGAGTATAATGAAATTGAGTCTAGCGTAAGGGAAGCATCCGCGCCTAGATTTAGATTTAATGAGATCTACAAGAAATGATTGGATTCTCATAGATTCAAGATATTACGATGAGCCTTTCGGACGAGCAACCTGCAATCTGCCGAGAAGAACCTGCCAAGAGAAGCCTGCACCTGCCTAGAGGAGGCTACTGCTGACAGGATCCGAACCAGATTTCACCCCGAAACCCGGATCAGATCCTGCGGGGACCACCTTAAGAGAGATTTTACCGAAAATCGGCATGACCTCTCTTAAAATGGACAACCCTCACCTGTCAAATACACAAAACACTTCTATAAAAACTACCCTGCCTCTAGGAGCCACCTGCTCCCTCAAGATTCCAACAACTTCTCAACACAAAAGTAAAATCACTTTTAAAACATCTACAATTTATCAGAGCATTCTACAGAAAGTAACTAAGGATACAAGAATCAAAAAGATAAAGGATCAAAAGATCCTACCGAGCGGAAGCAATACCGACGCTGACTATGCCTCGACCTGAGTATCCTTGACCTCAACTACTAGTCTGCACACTGAGCATTTTAAAACGAAGGGCCCAGGGGAAAGTAATTTAAAACGTTAGAGTGAGTGGATAAAAATAAAATAATTTCAACTAATACTTTTAGTAAAGACATTATATCACTTTCCCACATTTTCATACCAATTGGAAAATCACAATGCATGCATATTTATATATAAACGTACCACATTTTATGAAAAACTCTGACAACTCAAATAAACAAAACTCCTTTGTTTATATATATATATATATATATATATAATCATAACCATTTGAAAATCAACTTATAATACATCTCGATCAATCTCTTTGGTCATATAAAATCCCAGTTCCACTGGTTCGGGAATCTATGAAATACCGAAAGCCTCATAGATGAAATATTCCCGAAACTAGATAATATAAAAATATAGAAATCTTAATCCATTGCTTCGGGAATCTATCAAAAGCTGAAAGTCTCATACATGAAATATTCCCGAAGCCACATCATATAATCGTATAAAAATCTCAATCACGTCGTATAATAATATAAAAATCTCAATCGACTGATGCGGGAATTTATTAAAAACTGAAAGCTTCACAGAGGAAATATTCCCGCAATCACAGTGAAAACATCCTCATGACCAAATCCCATTGGCCATGCAACAGGGGAAAGTCTACCCACCATAAATAACTGGAACCTCGTCAGGCTCCGGGTCCGAGAGTCCTATTGACTCCCCCCGTGTCTAAGTCTACTACCTAGACACGTCACCGCCTCAATATATACCACCCTACGTCGACCACCGAGCGTGAATCTGACCTATATGGTCAAGTCGTCACCTCGCGTGGGATGAGGCCTCGCTAGCTAGCATCAATATAATAATACCGTGGACCCTCGTATGGTGAAAATCCGAAAACAAATCAAAAACACGTTTCCCCTTATATATAACACTCTGTACGATCCCCGACCGTACGTCCGAGGCTCATATATATATAATCACATAAACTCGTAGCCTCAAAAGAATATATATACATCCGACATGTCTTACATGTCACAAAATAAATATAAATATGATATATATAATTTCGACATCTCCCATGTCGAAAATCACAAATAATGAAATCATAAAATCTCCGGAAATCTCATTTCCAGTCTTTTTTACTATAAATATATTCAGAATGCTCAAATATGATTTTATCAATTCATACTATTTTCGGAAATCTCATTTTCTGAGTAAAATTTCGTACTATTTAAAATAGTAGTATACATATATTCCAAATCCATATTTTCCTTTAAATAGTAAATGAAACAATGATCATAATCAAATCTCTATAACTCATATCAACCTCAAGAAATCTTTTAATTAGTATCAACTTCATTTCAATAAAATATTTATGCATGCATTTATTTAAAATAAAAATCCACTCACTGTACTGTCGAACGTGTCGATACCGCACTCTCGTCCCGTCGAACAGCTCGACCTGAAATAGGGACGAAATTCTAAATATTACGAAACTCGGAATTTAATTAAAAACGTTAAATCTACGAACGTCCTCGATCGTACGAAACCTCCCAATTTTTCCTTTTTCGTTTATCGGTATAGGACTTCGCCTTAATACCGAATACTTTACGTCTGAAATTACTCAGGACACCCACACCGTGTCCGATTAATTCTTTTCCTAGTTATTTCGTCGTAAAACCATTTTAGAACATCTTTTACTTTTTTACGGTAAGTCAACAGTAATAGTTAATGGTCAAACAGTAAATTCTAAAAGTCAAACAGTAAATGGTTAAAATTCAATTACTATTTACCATTTACTGTTTACTGTTTACTTTTACTATTTACCTTTTTACTTTTCACATTTTACCATTTTACTTTTACTTTTTTACTGTTTTACTAATTACCGGTTACTGTTCATCATCATCAACCTCTGAAGGCCGGAACAGTGCCGCCGCTGCCGGCGCCGCCGGAGCACCGCCATCACCGCCGGCAGCTCCGCCACCGGAGGTCAAAAACACCTCCGATCGAAGCCAATTTCATCCAACACCATCGCCATCACCTCGGGGACTCGTCCCCGCTGCCAAAAACAGCCCCAGCCGCCGCATACGGCGGCCGGCACGGCGGCCGAACCTCCCCAAAGTCCAATTTCTCTAAAAATCCACCAATTCAACATCAAAATACACCCAATCGACTCCAATCAATGTTCTAAACACTAATCTAGCCTCCAATTACAACAAAAACACCAAAATCACAACTTCTAATTCGGAGTCCAAAAACCCTAAAATTTTCAAATTCTAAACTCTCCTTACCTGGATCGATTTGGATCGATTCCTTTGGGGGAATTACTATACAAGTTCTTGTCTCCATTTCCCCCCTAAAATCGGGCCAAGAAGTGGCCGGAGGAGGGAGAACCGTCCGATCGGTGGCGGACTGTTTCGGGCCCCGCACGGCCGAACGGCGGCGAACCACGCCGCCGCGCTGCCACAGGCGTGAAGAGAAGGCCGAGCCGGTCCGAACGTGACCGGTGCGTCGGCCCAGTTCGGCCGGACGGCGGAGTTGGGTGGAGGCAGGGAGCGGATTGGGGGAGAGGAGAGAGAAAGAGAAAAGAAGAAAAGGGAGAAAAGAAAAAAGAAAAAGAAAGTTTCCCTTTCGGGAAATTTTCCATTCCCGCTATATATACTCGTCTAAAAACGGCAAAATCCCGTTTCTACGTCACAACTTTTTCGTACAAACTCCAAATTGGGCGTGCTACGTGTCCACGAACTCGTTTCAACGTCCTCTACCTTATCATAAAACAAAATCCTCGGTCGGGTCAACTTATTTAAAAGTCAACATTTAGAACTTTCGAATCGTAAAAACGATTCTCGGTACGTAAAAATAAAAGATAACACTGTCCCGAGGTAGTTCGAGATTCGGGTCGTATCAACTGCCCCAACTTCCAAGCAACATAAGGATCACATCATCACATGGAGAATAGTCTAGGCTAAAGGACTATAAACACTTAAGCGCTACATGGGAGGCAACCCATGTCGACTATGAAAAACGAAGGAGCCATCAACGAGCGTTTGAATTCTCTAACCCTTCCATTTTTCATTAGTTTGCAATGATATGTTTGAAACATGCTAGCTTATCACATGCTTAGGAATTACTTGCAATAGTTTTATGCTTACATTGCGGATAATGTAATTTTCTAAGTGTGGGGTGGGTTTACATGTTTCGTTTATGTTTTTCTGCGCTTAGTTTAGAAAAGAAAATTTCAAAAAAATGTTCCACAAAAATAGAGTGTTTAAATTTCGTTTGTGTGATTTATTTCAAGTCTTAGGATGCCCCTAATTGTCAATGATGTTTTTCTCCTTTTTGCATACATAGATGATAAGTTGTGCATACTCTAAAAATTGTGAGTTTCATGGATAATGTGCATTGGTAGGAGCATATAAGACTTGTTGAATAATAAAGCATGCATATTTTAGCTAGTTTGTTTCCATAATAACCTATGTGAGCTTTAGAGCCCAATTGCTTTCTTCATGAGTGATAAATTTCTGAAAATTTCGAGCATGCTTAGTATAGAACCTCATTATTCATTGCATATTCGACGATTATGTGCCATAGATTTTTAATGAACTCTAGAATGCTAGAACTTACTTTTGTTGATTTTCAAAACGTTTTCATCATAAAATACCTTGATTTTGAAAAGGATTGAAAAGATCTTTATAGGTTTTCCACCATAGCCAAATAAAGTATGTGTCATATTTGAGCCCGTGGTGAGACACCTTAGTAAACCCCCTTTGAGCCGATGTTTAGCCTTTTCTTTCATCACCCTTAAACACTTTCTATGAGCTTAGTATAGTTATGCCTTTACCTTGTTTCAAAGTTTTGGCAAAGCTTAATTTTTGAAGGAGTTTTCGCGTGAAGTGATGAAGATCAAGTGTGGGGTAGACTTAGCTAGAAAATTGTATGAAAAATGTATATGTGTCGTGCCTAGTAGAAAGAAAAAGAAAAGAAGAAAAACGGACAGAAAAAGAAAAGAAAAGAAAAATTTAGTGAAGTCCGAAAGAAAAAGAAAATTACATGGGCATGGTTTCAAAAGAAAAATTGCTAAGTCTAGTCTTAAAAAGTGTTGTGAATTTGGAGTTGTGTATATTTGAAGGCTTATCATTGTTATATTTAGTCTTTGTTCCTTTTCACAATGTCATTGGGGAGTAAAGAATGAAGTATGGGTCCAACAGGACGAAATTCGGCCTTTGGCGAGAAGACATAAGGAGAATCGAGCTTTGATAAAGGCCTTAGTGACGTTTTAACCTCCTTATCCTAATTTCGTATCCCCCTTAGCCAAGCCCCATTACATTCCTTTTCATTGATCTTTTCATGATTCTTAAGATAGGTTAACTTTGATTTGTGGAGTCTTTCTCAAGAGTAAACATATGGTTTTGGTTCATTGGTGCACATAATTGTTACATGAGGTTTTTCCATAAAATTTCACAAAGAGCTTTCGTTTTTCATGACATATGCAAGTTATTTTCGTGTTCATTATCTTTCTCTTGCATATACTTATATGTGAATAGCCATGTGTTGACAGTAGCCATAGAGAGGTTACACAGGCCCCCAGACCGGCAGCCAGGACTCCTGGACCCTGCCCAGGGCTCGGGGCCAAAGCATGAACACCTGCACTAGCGACTGAGCAGGTCTTACCTGTGACCTCGGCCCGGGAACCGGGGATGGCAGCTCCCCAAAAAGGGGCCGAAACAGTATAGTAATATGTGCAGAAGGGGGCCAGTCCCACATCGAAGGGTGAGGCCAGTCCTCACACCCGGCAGCCTATATATGGGTCCCAACTGCCCTCATTAATAGGTAATCAATACTTCAACTACTTATTCTCGCTTAAGTTATCAGTTTATTCCAACAATACTGACTTAGGCATCGGAGCGGAATAGACCGGCCCTGCCCGGTATTCTCTTAGTTAGCAAGGTTTGCAGGCAGGAATTACACCAAGATCCACTAGTATCTGTGAGTCACTACCAGAAAAACAGCTTTTCCCGACGAAAAAAAAAAACGGACGACGACATAAAATTTTCGTTGGTAAAAAAAAAAAATCGTCGGCTATATTCATATTTTAGTCGACGATTTGAATTTTCGTCAGCCTTTCTCTGAAACTTTAGCCGACGAAAACTTTTGAAAGTTTGGCCGACGAAATTGGCATTTTCGTCGGCTATAAGTCTATATATTTTCAGATCTAGACAGCAGTTGCTCATTTAAAAAAAAATGAAAAAAAACGGGAGAAATAGTGAAAAATCTGTGGGTATTTTATACGATTAGTTGCGTCTCATCGATTTGAAACTATTATCTGTTGAAGGTCAGGCCAAAAAACGTTATTTAGACAGTCCAATTACCATTTCTAAGCATTTAGAGGTTTGACTGACCCAGTTGACCATTCCGATCGAGCCTTTAACGTTGTCAGATGTAGTTGGATTTTTTTTCCATACATGTATTTAATCTAAATGGTGATATCTGACGGTTGGAATAGATTTTCTAAACTTTTAGATTCAAAATCAGAACATATGCACTAATGTTCCTTAACTTGTTTACTAAGTGTTTAAGTGAATGTATAGTTTCAAATAGTTACTATACGTAGACTCTTCAAATGCAAAAATGTTGTTAAATAAGATATGACCGAAATAATGAAATACGTCTACGGTTGAAAAATGACAAGATTCCGATAATATCCGTGTGCCGAATGTTGCGGTTAACTGTTTTTTACTTTCGTTTTCCTATGGGTAGCCTGACGTTCGTTAAATCAATTTTGTAAAAATTTTATATGATTAGTTGCGTCTCATTGATTTGAAACTATTATCTGTTGAAGGTGAGGCCAGATTTGGCGTTGAAGAGCAGATTGACCGTTGCAAGTCAAAACCCGGTTTACTGCAGATTTGGCGTCCGGCGTCCGAATGACGATTGTGATACCATTCCGGAAAGGGAACGACGCCAGGAATCAAACTCATTGCTTTGCCACGACGTGTGGGCCTTTTCGGGCTTCGAGTTCGTTTAGGGCCTCAAAACGGCAGTTTAATATGTTTTCAAAGTATAGCCGACGATGTTCATAGAATAGCCGACGAAATATTGTAAATCGTCGGCTATTCTCTAAGTTTAGTCGACGAAAATTATATTTCGTTGGCTAAACTCTTGCGATCCGCGCCTTTTTATTGTCCGCCGTTGGATGGTTCAGATCCGACGGTTGTTGATCTTCCAAAGTATAGCCGACGAAATCTTTTAAATCGTCGGCTATTCTCTCTGCTTTAAATCTTTCAGCCCGCCTTTTTTCTCTCCTCCTCCTGAAAAACTCCTCCTCCGCTCTCCTCCGCCGATCTACGTCTCCAATCCGCCGCTCTCCACCTCCTCAAATCGGCACCGGCGTCCTCCTCCTCCTTCTCCTCCTCCTCCGGCATCCTCCTCCTCAAACCGGCGTCCTCCTCCTCCTTCTCCTCCTCCTCAAATCGGCGTCCTCCTCCTCCTTCTCCTCCTCCTCCGGCGCCGGCATCCTCCTCCTCAAATCGGCGCCGGCGTCCTCCTCCTCCTCCTCCGGCCTCCTCCTCCTCCTTCCCCTCCTCCTTCCCCTCCTCCTCCTCCTCCGGCGGCATCCTCCTCCTGGAAGATTGCATATTCAGTTGAACCAAAGCATAATTTAATTTTTTTCCCCTAAAATTTAAGAATAGCCGACGAAATTGACCTTATTTCGTCGGCTATAACTTTTGTTACCGACGAAAATCACATTATTTCGTCGGCTATGCCTCTAAAAATATTGATATATTCTGACGAACTTAAAATATTAATATATTCTGACGGAATAACCGACGAAATAGACAAAATCATCGGCTATCTTTAAGAACAAATAGCCGACGAAATTGATTTTCTTCGTCGGCTATAGTTGCCAAAATCGTCGGCCATACTCGAAAATATCCGATGAATTTCGTCGGATATTTTGCCCAGGTTTGGTCAACGAAATTAATTTTCGTCGGTAAAGTCGTAGACCATACTCGAATATAGCCGACGATTTCGTTATTTTCGTCGGCCATTGGTATTACCGACGGCGTTTTTCCGACGAATTATAGCCGACGAAAATTTCGTCGGCAGAAGGAATAGCCGACGAAAATTCGGCATAGTCTACGAAATTTTTTTCGTCGGCTATTCTCTCGGATCTGGTAGTGAGTCTACGAATTCAGACAGAAACAATTGGCGCCGTCTGTGGGAAGAGCACAAAAATTTTGTGTTGTCGCACGAGCGGGAACAGAATCGATCAGTCTATGGGTCGCAAAAAAAAAAAAACATATATGTCTGGAAGCACAGGAGAAGAGGGAAGGAAATCCAGAGGATTGATGGGTTCTGGAGTCGGTGCTAGTCCAAATTCCGGGGGCAGCCCGTTGGAGGTTGCAGTCATACCGCTGTTGCTAGCCGAGATAAGGACGAAACCATGGGCAAATACGACAGGGCTGCACGCGGGAAGGACCCGGAAGAAGCCCACCAAGTCTTGAGCCTGGAACCCGCACCGGCGCCCCCCGATGCCCCAAACAGAGGGGAAGATCGGCTGCCCAACAGCGACAGCCCGGACGATATCTCCAGGAGGTGGGCCAGTCATCGGGAGGAGAGAGGGACACCGGCGTGGCGGGAGACGTGTTCCCGGCGGACGCAGTACCACCAAAGATCGTCTCAGCTCCTCGGAGGAATAACGGCTCGTTCGAGGAAGATACCATCACCTCGACCGCACGGGCACTACAGATAATATCTGACTCGGTGTTAGAGATGAAGGCCCAGATGGAGGCCAACGAGAGAAAGTCTGGGAGACCGCCGGAGAGCGCACGATTCAACAAGCGGGCCGGACCCTTCTCACTCCGGATTCTGGAATCCGGAAGAGCGGACATCCAAAAGTAGGGTTGTGACTTCCGAACCGAAAACCGAAAAAAAACCGTATCGAAATCGAATCGTAATCGAAAAAAACCGAAACCGAATAAAAACCGAACCGAAAGGGAAAAAACCGAACCGAACCAGATACATTCGGTTCGGTTTCGGTTTGCTGGTCCGAACCGAACCGAAAAAACCGAACCGAGCCATATTTTCCAATATGAATGGCTTGAATATCGTTTATTTTTTTATTTGATTAGTTGGCTTTGTTATTATGTATTTTAATTGTTTCTCTGTCTTTTGTTGTTACTTTGTTACATAGAAATCCGTAAGGAACTTTCTGAGGCTTCATCAAATATGGGACCTCCTACAAGTGTCAATCAAGCTTGATGTTGGTGCCTTGTTGGGTATGTTGTTGAGTATCTCTCTTTATTACATACGAAAATATTTGCTTATTTAGTATGTAGTTATGTACTATAGTTTGATTCTTAACAATGTTTTTTGGTGTTGTAGGTTTATGAAAGTGAGAAGAGTGGACAACTTGAGAATGAAGTGTTTGTGATATTTGGATTGTAATTTTTTTTTTATCGAATGGACTGTAGACTTTTAACTTTGGTTTATAACTTTATATTTGAAACTTGCAAGTTGAAACTTTAAATTTGTATTGTAAACTTTCGGACTTTAATTCGGTATGTATTTGACTATTTGTTATGGTTTAAAATTTTGAATATGTGATTTGTGATTATTAAGTATTGAGTAGTTATATTTGAAAAACAATTTGTAAAGGAAAAAAAATGTAGTTACTGTTGTAGGAGAAACAATATAGATGCAAAGCGTTACTTTATTGATAGATAAGGAGGCCTTTATATAGGCATTACATCAAGTATCCCAAGTAATCAGGGATTCCCTATCTACTAAGGTAACTACTATTCTAGTCTAATTAGGTCAAGACACACAACGGAAGTTACGGAATTAACCTTCCTTGAACACTCCCCCTTGTGTCGCGTACCTAATGTGACACGGTGCATAACATGTTGCCTCGCTAAAACCTTGCCAAGCAAAACAAAACCTCTTGGGTAAAAATAAAAAGCTTGGTCGAAGGGAAAAGAGCACAACGCACCAACTACAATTGAAGATTACATGTGAGGTAGACTCCCCCTGATGTCTACAAGATAACTCCCCCTGATTGGTAACTCAATCTTGGAGTTCAGATTAATGGCGTATACAAACGCTCCTCACAAGCTTCAAAAGTAGGTGTGGCCAATGATCGAGTCATTGAATACGGCCACATTATCCTTGTATTAGACCAGCTACACTTAGCTTTACTTGGTCTTAAGGAAGAAGGTCGCTTAACAACTCAAAACTAGAGTTCGCGTTGAAAATCAGATTCACGCGCAGCATGACCTTCGTGTACTTAAATAGTCATAACTCCTTCGATACAGTAGGTATGAACGAACCGTAAAATGTTCTGGAAACTAGACACCCATATCTTTCCAGTGGTATAAAGTACACAACGTGGTTCGTTCTGAGCTGATCACAAAGCTCTGTCGAAGGTGACTGATCTGCAAATTACTGGACAGATTCGTCCTACTTTGCTAAAACAGCCATAACTCACTCAATATGATAGCTATGATCAAATGGTTAGTGTCCCTGGAAAATAGACACATAGAGCTTTCCAACGGTACTAAGTTTACCATTTTCCGATGAGTGAGTTGTCATGTAGGTCACGGGGAAGTTGACGTACAGAACTAGGCAGAATCTGGAATTGCCTATTGATGTGTCTTTCATGATGGGATCGAATGAGCCTAAACCTTTCTCTCTTAAAAGAAAGTACCGCCATATACCATGGCATTGCGTGGGCGCGTCTAGCCATCACTTTGGCTTTATAAGTTTATAGCGAATGAGATGTCGAGTCGAGCATATTATGACAAGTACATGATTGCGCACATGATACTTAGATAGAGAGTTTCATCTCCCAAGACTTCTCGTCACATAGACGAAACGAGTCTTCTCAAGACATCGACTAATCATGGGATACATATAGGCTTTGGTTTAACGTCCATTAGATTGCCATAAGCCGATAGATGAACAAGTTCATCACTGACGGTTCTCACATTCGAGACCAAGTATTCCCAAGATCTTTTCATTCTTAACGTTGGATTAGTGATACTTCAATCACAATTCATCCAAAGTTTACACGCAAATAGGCATGATTCATTACATTTCATCTCCAATCAAGTAGTCACTCAATCGTGATTTTTGCTTACTTGACTTGGGTGAAAACTAATCCGTTTAGGATGTTTATGTATATCTCTTCACTTAGTCCCAATAGAGATGATACAAGCTGCTTGTTCAGTTTTTCGGAACTATCTAACTGACAAGGTAGTGGAGTGCAATATGACTCCATTACGAGAGCATATGTCATCGTAGTCGATTCCAGGGCGTTTGTGAGAGACCTTGCGCCATAAGGTGAGTTTATGCTCTTTTTCTCACTACGCTTTCCATCAAAGATTATCGATAGGGTTTACACTTGCGGTGTCGGCATCACCTGACCAAGGACCTATCTCTTTGTATAAACTGGATCGCATATCTTTCCGTGTAGGCCAATTCACAACGTTGGTATTTGCTTCAACGAAGTGAGTGTATTCGATATCTAACTCATAGACCACGTACTCATGTACACTAGTGTAATTCGCATTTGTAGAGATCTCTATATGGATTGGCTTCTCATTGAGGCGTCCCCCAATAATAACCTTAATCCAGAAAATCCATGAGACGAATGAGTTGTCATTGATCCAAGGATCAAGTTGTGCCATACTCGCATTCGGCGAGTGTATATCGAACAAAGTGTCCTCTCTACACTTCTTGTGAGAGTCACGGCCTAGTGACACCATCTACCACTTTTGTGGAGTCACCATGTCACCATTTATGAATGACAATATGTCCATTGATTTGGACATCAATCCTTACAGGCATGTTGATACAAGAGTACTATTCCGATCTTTTCCTTGAAAGACCAATAGTTTACTCTTTGCAGCATGTATATCAAATCTCGTCACTTTGATTTATGGGACTTTGGGAACATGATGAGGCACAGTGGGGACAAACCACGGCAATGCCAAGTCGTTCTACTTGAACAAACTTGTTCTTCTCTCCCCCTAACGACGGGGAGACTGGCTCATCAAAAAGTGACATAAACGAGATCGCCTGTTAAGGTTTATATATAGCGGACTATAGGTGGAAGCTGACGTCTTATTCAAAGACGTTATTCATAATCAAATAACCCATCATTGAGCGCTTGTGGTAGCGCAATATGGCACATAAAGTATGTGGACGGTATAGGGTATTGATCGTTAACACTTATACGTTAACAAGATGCATTCCGTTACAAAATGTAACATGCATGTATGCTTCCTGAAACGTTTCACTATGTTCCGGAACACCAAATGCCACCAAATTTTAACAGTAGGTAGGCACATGTGTTAGGATTCCAACGCCGCCGGCCTCATTGCCGGAACCGGTCGGAAACATACCGAACCGGTCGGAATAGTCGCCGGAGGTCAGTGAACGTTTGTGTCGAGTGGTTCATCACCTTCCAGGTGTCCAATGGCTCTGAAATTTTATGAGCAGGTAGCCATGGATGTTAGGAATCGGTGGACCAAATTTCACCTCAAGAACCGGCCTAAAAGTAGGTAAACCGGTCCTCACAATGACGAGTCCGCGAGCTAAAAAACCAGAAATTTTAGGTTTTTGCTACTTTTCTATCATTGTGAAGGTGCTTCATAACATCTAAGTGTTATGGCTTGAGTTTAACCATGAGGTATATCACCATAGTATCATTGTATCTCAAATTGAACTATGAGAAGGCATCAAAGCCATCATCTTATGTATCATTGCCTTTAGCGTAGGAGGGCGTTACTCCAAAACTTTGCTAAAGATTAAGCTTCCATATGTTGAGCATAGCTAATGAAGGATCATAAGGGGGGATCATATGCACGTTTAAATGCATAGATGGTGCTTCCATTGACTTGGAGGAAGACTTGGGTGACGTTAATGTCATCCTTGAGCCTTGAGCATTGCTCATGACGCTACCAAATTCTTTTGGTAATCTTTGATCCCAATAGCTTCTTTGCTCAAAAGAAACGATGTCCATAGCTTTCTTGCATATATGGATCATCAAAACATGTCCAAAATTCCGGACTATGTATGGAAGAGTCTACATGAGTCGTCGATTCAAAGAATCCGAATCATAGTATACGTGAAATACATTCACAATATTGACTCATAAGTTGTGCGCATTCAGTAGAAGCGATACATAAGAAATCAATTCAATTTTCACAATGAGTTTCAAGGTGATAAACGTTGGCACCAATATCTTGAAGTGGTGATCAAGGTTCGATGAAGATTAGCTACACACTTAATGTCTCTATGATACATTCATAAGAGTGTAGAGACAAGGGTTTTATGCCAAGACATATAAACCGGAATATATACTCAATTCCTATAGAGTGTGCAACATGGCGTGTAGTATCACAAGATAAAACATAGGCATGCTTAAAGGCGTACTAGATACATCCGTTAACGCTCAAAAATAGAGCCGGAAAACAACCAGAATGAGCCAACATCGATACTATAGAGACATAAATGTCTAAACCAAGTATCCAGGACCGAGGCCATGAGCTAGCTATCCGAGGCCGAAGCCAAGCTAGAATGGGAGCCAAGCCGAAACAAGGCAAGGAAGGGCCAGGGTCAAGCATAGGCGCGTGCTAGGCTAGCCAAGGCCGAAGCCGAGGTGGTGCACGGGCAGGCCGAGGCCGAGCAAATGTCAAGGCATGCCAAGGCCGAAACCAAGGCGTGTCGAGGCAAAAGCAAAGGCTTTTGGGGCCGAGGCTTGATGTTGGAGTCAAGGTCATGCGAGTTGCCGATGGGTAGCCTAGGCCGAAGCGAAGGCTTACCGAGGCATAAAACAAGGACCTGACGAGGCCGATGCCATGCTAAAGAGCCAAAAGCATGCCGAGGCCGAAGCCAAGACGTGCCGGGGTGAGTGCATGGGCTTATAAGGCCGAGATGGCTGCTGGCCGGGCCGTGTCCAGGCCAACGCCGAGGCCGAGGCCAGGGCGCTGCTAGGCGGGCCGTGTGCGGGCCAAGGTCCGGAGACCGATGGGGCGGCAGCATGTGGTTGTGGCGGAGCTGCAGTCCAAGCAGCGCGCAAGCCAAGCCAAGGCCGAAACCGAGGCTAGGCAAGGCGGGCTATGGTGGGCGCAAGAGTGCCGAGGCCGAGGCCGGGCAATGCGCATGCATCCGCTTATGTACGCAAGCATGTCAATTTGTTTCTTGACGAGTGAGGCCTGGCGGATCGCGACCAAGTTGGCGGATGGCCATGGCGAGCGAGGCCTGGCGGATCGCAGCCAAGTTGGCGGATGGCCATGGCGAGCGAGGCCTGGCGGATCGCGGCCAAGTTGGCGGATGGCCATGGCGAGCGAGGCCTGGCGGATCGCGGCCAAGTTGGCGGATCGCAGAGTTGGCGGATCGCGGCCAAGTTGGCGGATGGCCATGGCGAGCGAGGCCTGGCGGATCGCGGCCAAGTTGGCGGATCGCAGAGTTGGCGGATCGCGGCCAAGTTGGCGGATGGCCATGGCGAGCGAGGCCTGGCGGATCGCGGCCAAGTTGGCGGATCGCAGAGTTGGCGGATCGCGGCCAAGTTGGCGGATCGCAGAGTTGGCGGATCACGGCCAAGTTGGCGGATCGCAGTTTCTCGCGAGTCACTCATTTTGTCTCTTGTGATTTTTCGAGTTAACATCACCAATTAGGTTGGTGAACTCAATCAACATGCCATGTAAATGTGTAATGCGATTCATTGCATTCACATATAGCTTTTTTTTTAGGGAATCGAACCATATATGCATCAAAATGCCAACGGTTATATCGAGATCTTGACCATAAAGAGTGTATCGACTAAGTAGCATTAGTCACACATGTGAGGTCTATGCCTGCACAAAATCAACGGATTTGTAGTCACTTTGACTATGAAATTGAAGTCATATGCTTCATATTTATTGCAAATTATCTTTTGCTGTTGAAATCCGTAATCATGAGGATATACTCTCATCTTCTTCCATGTATCTCTTGTATACATTGACCATATGATTGCAATTTTGCAATTAGTGAACCGATAGAACCATATCCATGACATGATTCTCTCTTTTTTCAATGGCCATTCTCTAGGCGCATTTTATGGTCAATTGTTTCTTTATATCAAAAGAACAAGAGGGAAGGAATTGAATGGTCGAGACCAAGATTCTGGTTACTCAATTCAATTTGTTGTGACAATTTCCGTCACATATCGATGTTACAGTGACAATTTCCGTCACACATCATGAGTTTGTCCCCTTTGTGACTCCCTTAGGATCGTCACAAGCATCGACAATATTATGTCGGAATCGTGATTAAATATTCACGAAGAGTTGTGGTTCACAGTGACATCACAGCCACAAGCACAACTTTGGACGGTAACATCACAGTTACCCCATAAATACTGTGATACGCAGGGGTGGGTGGGGCCCCTTTGTATCGTCCTGAAAAACACACAAGTTCCAACACATATACACAAGTTCAAATAATTGAAATTGCGAAAAACGGGAACTTTTATTAAATCATACTTGCTAGTTCGCCAAATGAACTGCGTTTAAAAAATTGCGCTTAAGGACTCGGTTATGATCCTTGTGCAATTTTGAGATGCTCTTCCATGTACGTGCAACGAAATAATCCTCGCAATTACATCGCGATGCGTCGTGCAATAAGTTTCATGGAAAAGAAAAACATATGGTTAGTCATATTCACTATATATGGAGCAGTAAAACTAATAAAAAGAATTACTGCAGTAACTGTTTTTAACCTTTATGGTAAAAACTTTTTAACTGAGGTAAGTATAATTACCGTTTTGCCCCTTGCACAGTAGAATTCGTTTAACAGCCGAATCGGGTCGGGTTGGACACGGGTCGGGTCAGGCCCAAGGGTCCGGGTCGAGATCTGGAGATCCGGATCTGACTGAAACGGTGACGAATCGGGGCAGCAGGACTGGGTCGGCGGCGCTAAGCTGCGTGCAGGCGTGCAAATCCGGGCATCGACGTCGTTTGGGCTGCGTCGACAGAGGCGGCGACGTCAGAGGCTGCGACGACTAGGTTGGAGCGCGCTAGGGCTTCGTCGAAGCATCGAGGTGGGCCGCCGGATTGGAGCGGCTTCGGGCTGAGGCGTCGACCGAGCAGGCGTCGTCTCTGGATTGCATCGCGGCGGGGAGGCGATGAGAGAGGACGCCGTCGAACCATCGGAGGGTGCCCAGAGCAAATTACTGGGTGCCCTGAGCTTCTTCAGCCTCTGCCGACAAAGATGTCGTCGGCAGTTCAATAGTATATGATGTACCGACGAATTGGTTGTCGGCAAAAAGTTCCTGGGGGCTTCTTAGCTTTTCCGACAAAGAGTTGTCGGTAGAACCTGGTGCCCTGGGATTGTTTTCTTTCTTCCGACGAAGGGGTTGCCGGCAGAAAGTGATTTCTGGGGAGGGCCTTCTTTGCCGACAAGCAGTTGCCGGCAGAAAAGCTAGGGTTGCTGAAAAATTTTTTTTCCGGCAAAAAGCTAGGGTTTTTGCTATCAAGCACAGGGTTAGAAACTTCGTGCTGATAACGTGTTGTAGGAGAAACAATATAGATGCAAAGCGTTACTTTATTGATAGATAAGGAGGCCTTTATATAGGCATTACATCAAGTATCCCAAGTAATCAGGGATTCCCTATCTACTAAGGTAACTACTATTCTAGTCTAATTAGGTCAAGACACACAACGGAAGTTACGGAATTAACCTTCCTTGAACAGTTACGAATTTTCATCTTTTCGATCACTTTTAAAAGTGAAAACAGTTTTCAAAAGTTCAGATTATTTTTTTCCAAAAAAAAAAAAAAAAAACCGAAAAAAAAACCGAACCGAACCGGTTCAAATCGGTTTTCAAAAAAAAAAATAAAGAAACCGAACCGAACCGAACCGTTTAAAAATTTCGGTTCGGTTTTCGGTTCGGGGTAAAAACCGAACCGTTTGAACCATTTAACAGCCCTATCCAAAAGTCGCTAAAGCTGACATACTCCGGGGCCGGCTGCCCATACCAACACCTGGACAGCTTCCGGTCTCAAACGTATGCTAAAGGCTACTTCGACTCTGTTTGCTGCAACATATTCCAGGAAACCTTGTCCGGGGAGGCACTTAGTTAGTTCTACGAATTGCCGGCAAATTCTATAGAGGCATTTGAACAGCTGGCCGACAGGTTCGTGGGCCGGTTCATATTACGGGTCGAGGGGGCCCGGACCTCGATGGTTCTCTTCAACTGCAGGCAGGCGGACGGCGAAGAGCTGGGAGCTTTCGTTAACCGTTGGCAAACGGCCACGGCCGGGGTCAGGGACTTGGACAAGGGGATTGCCGAGTCCGCCTTCAAGCAAGGTCTCCGGCCCGGAAAATTCTCGTACGCTGTGCGGGTGGACATCCCGCAGGGTTACGATGAACTAATGGCAATGGTCATTAGGCACGCCCAGGTGGACCACGAATCTTATGGGTCTCGCCAGCACAAGAGAAGGCAGGAGGAACCTGACTCCGCCCGGCATGAGGAACTTATGGGCCATGACAGAGGAGTCGCATCCGACAGGAAGCCAAGGAGCTGGCCGAACCAACAGCGCCGGAGGGACACTTTTGACACCCCTCAGCAAGGTGGAAAGCCCCCGCCCTACCAACAAACCTGCCCCCTCACAATAATGTCAGCAGGACGATAAGAGGTATTCTCCACCTTAACCGCTTCTTACGAGGATATCCTATATGAGAACGGGAACAGCATCCCCCTCCACAAAAAAGAAAGCACCCAAAGGGGAACCTCACCAGGATACAAACTGGTAAATACTGCTTCTACCACGATGAAGCCACACATCACACAAACGACTGCCTTGCCTTGAAAACAACGATTGAGGGCCTAGTCTGTAATAACCCGATTTTTATTACTAATTTCTTGTAATTTAATCGTGAACTATTTGGAGGATGATTTTTGAGGATTTGTGTTTCGTACGTTTTAATTAGTTGTTGCGTGACGTCAGAAGTGAGTTTCGAGAGTTAAAGATTTGAAAAACGTTGAATTTCGAGGGGCTAAAAGTTGACTTTCTGATCCGTCATGAATTTCGATAAGTTTCCTTCATGACAGTCGTAGAGCTCGACGATACGAGTTTGTAAACACGTGGCACGCTTGAAACGGGCGTCGTATGAAAAAGTTACGACATGTTGAAGTTATTCCAAAAATCTGAAATTTCTATAAATAGTAATTTAATTTCAGAAAAATCAGAAAATTCCGAAAATATCAGAAAATATTGTGAAACACTGTTCATCATCCCCAAATCAAATCCGGAGCTTCTTTCGCGAAGTTCTCCCTCGTCCGACCACCTTTCAAGGCGTGCTACCTGTCAAAATGCTCAGCACGACTTCCTCTTTCGTTTGAGCCACGCCACGCCAGGAGCCACCGCCTGTGCACGGAGCAGCGGAGCCCGATAGCTTCTGCCACTGTCGGTGGCGGTGCAGCAGCCGTTCCAGGCATCGCCGGAGCTCGAGTCACCCACCGATCGACTCATCTCCTCCTTGCACGCCTCGTTGTGGACGTCGTTTTTGCCGTTTCAAGCTCGATCGATCGAATCGAAAACGATCCGATCCGATCTGCAGTCGACCCGTTTCCTGCAAACGACCCGACCCGACCAGGTCCACGTTGACCGTTGACTGACGTTGACCATTGACCGGTACTGTAGCGATCCGACCCGACGCTATTTCAACCCGATTCGACCCGTTCTCTCCGAGGCCCGATGCGAAACGGATATTTACCATTTCTGGTGAATTAAGGTGAGTAAACTTCAGTGTATTCATATTAAATACGAGTTGATTACGAGTTAATTATAGTATATGGATCGTATATGCAAAATGGTTTTATGGAAATGATATTTGTTTTAAATTCAACGAACTTGATCGACTACGGTTCATTGGTAAGTAAAATGATTTTATTATAAAAAATGATTTTCAAAGGGTTTTACGATCAATGACTATAGTTGGTATTAGTGGACTATTCCTGAGTGGATGTCTACGTATATATATATTTACGTGAAATATATAATGTGAGTGTGCAATTGGGTGAATGTATTATGTTATGAATTTATCATATATGTGATTATGTGAGTGGTGTGATGTGTGGTTGTGTTGGTATAGAAACCAACGGTTAAAGTAAGATCTCACCAATAGTGGTGAAAGATCTTATATGTGTGGGGAGAGGATCTCGCCTAAGTGGTGAAAGGGATCCATATGGCAAGTATGTCGGGACCAAGCCTTTGGCCTGGTGATTGGTTACGATCAGTTAGAGCTCTAGTCTGTTTGCCTTGTGAGATTTGTAGGGGAATGACGATGGTGAGTGAGCCCTTAGTCTTACTCTTTTGGTTGATTGTGCATCGTGAATTTTATAATGCACGAGTCGTGGTTGGTTGGGAGTGTTTTCCTTTGTTGTTTTAATTATTTTATCTTAAACTTGTTTGTTTTACTCACACGAGCTTTGAAAGCTTACCGGGTTCGTTGTTTACAACCCGGTGCACCAATTGATGGTATAAGGGTTAGACCTGCAGGTGAGGACCAGCAGTCAGGGAGCGGCATCTCAGTCACACGGCTAGTAGGTGTAGGCCTTAGTCTAGCTTGTAATTATTTTTTTGGGTTAGAGAGTAACAGCGAGAGACTCTTTTCTTACATCTATGTTTTTGATGATGTAATATTTTGAATGTATCAAGCCACGCACTTAAACTCTGTTGTTTTACTTGGTTATTGTATGATAACTTTCAAGTGATTGAGTTTATTTGTAAATTTAACATTGTCGAATTTGAATTTTATTATTCAAAATTCGGGATGTTACATAGTCCGCCGCGGCGACTTGTAGAGGTAGCAAGGGTAACCCAGACAGTTGGGACCGCGCGGCATCCTGACGTCTATCCTGCGACAGCAACGCTCATCCGGCCGGTCGATATCTTAGACTCGTATAGAGGCTCAGCGGTCCAACAACTTATCAGCCTGAGAGAAAGGCTAGTTTTTTCCCTTCCTATACACAACTAGCTAGGCATTCCAACCAGTTTGGCGGGTGTAATTTCAGCAGTTATCTATTCCAACTTTGTCATCAACTAAGTACAGAGGGCAATCCATGAGAAGCCACGTCAGGCAAAATGTCCTTTCATTATAACTCAGGGCAGCATTTACAAAAAAAAAAAAAAAACTCAAAGCAAAAAGGGAGGGCGGGAGTGTACAAAGTCTGGAGTCTGCTACGGCACTTCCGCCTGCTTCCCCTCTTCAGCAGGAGCTCCTTCACCAGCGGTTCCACAAGTGGCATCTTCACCGACCGGCTCGGCGTCACCCTCTAGAACCTCTTCCTCATCCGCCTGCGGCGGCGGCAGCTTCGAGACGTCAATGTAACCCTTACTCTTCCAGTCGTCATAAGCATCGGCTATCACCGCCTCCCGGGCCCGTTCTAGCAGATCAAAAAGCTCATCGCTTTCCTGATACTTCTTCACTGCCCGCTGGTACAGCTCTGGGTCATTCTCATCGACCGCCCCACCGGCAGATGCGGATAACCTCGCCACCTCCCATTGGAGCTCCTCGACCTTGGTCTCCAACTCGGCCCTCTCCTCCTCCAGGCCCTTCTTCTCCTCTTCAAGAGCCTCGACCTGGGCCTCCAGCTTGGCCACCTGCTTCCTGGTCCTCTCCTCTAAGCGGGCCTTCTCCCGTTGTAGCTTGGAATTCTCCAACTCCAAGAGGTCCCGGGCGCTTGTCAACGCCGCCACCTGCTTCTTCAGCTCCGGCTGGTCTTCACTTGCATCCGACTGATACAAGTGGTACAACAGCTACAGTTTAACAAGCACCGGTTAGAAAGCAACAGAGCACGAAATAATGAACGAATACCAGTGGCAAACTATCCTTACCTAGAGGGCCACCTTCTTGGTTTTCAGAGGGTTCTCCTCCAGTCGCCCTCCCGGAGCCACAATCTTCTCCAGCTCCATCCCCTGCACATCCATGAGCAGCCTCCGGGCGAACGAGTCTTCCGGGCAGCTATGCTGCAGTCCCGGCCCCGCCGCAGGAGCCTTCTCCACCCCCGATGCTTCTGTGCCGGCAGCAGTAGAGCTAGAGACCGCAGGAACATCGCCTTGGGCAGTAGTGGGGCCACCACGCGTCAGCTTCAGCCGCTTGGCCAAGTTCTCACCAACCAACCGGCCGGTGTAGGTAACAACCGCGGAGGCCAGCATCTCCCGGGACCTCTTCCTCCTCTCACCCAGGTCAACCTGTAAAAAATAAAATTGAACGGCCCACCAATAGTCTTCCCCGGCCTAGAAGTCGTTTGGGGTCCCGAAGCATGAGTCTTTACGCGCATTAAGCCGTAATCCTCGTCTGCAACGTCCAGCGATACCGGTTTATCATGTACGGTCAACCCCCCGGTTCGCCGGTCAACCGTGCAGCGGCTTCCCCCTTTTCCTTTATCTTCGAGACTAGATCCTGAATGTCCATTGATAGCGTCTCGTGAGCTTTAATTGCATAACGTGATGATACACCTGCAGAACACAAGGCAAACATATTAGTCAACACCAATACGCTCAAAGGGATTGAAGATACATCCTACACTCCACCACCCACCAGGATTCACCCCCCCTCCCCTAGATGACATAGTTCCAGCACCTCCCGCCGGATAAAGTTGTAGGAACTACGCTCCAGGTCCAACCAGCACCTAAATACGCAGGCGATCCTATCCCTCTCCAGCTCATATACGATTGATCGCTGATCGGCTGAAAGGCACCAGACACCCGGTAAGTCCTACTCCTCTTCTGCTAGTCCCTCCTGCCATTACCACCTTCTTCCTCCAATTATTTTTGAGCCAGGAGGGCAAGTGGGTTTTCACCGGCTTAAACTCCCGAGCAGAAAAGCTTACACACCCCCGGGCCTTACTCTTCTTCGAGTATGTCACCCGGTACAAGGCCCGAAATTCATTCACCGTTGGGCAACTCATATCACTCAGCCAGTAGAGACAGCCCAGGCTTAGTAGTTTCCTCCACTGTCCCGGGAAGCTGTGCCGGTGATATCCTGATGGCACTCAGCAGGTACTGCACAAAGTCCGGCAGCGGGAGCAATAGCCCATGCCAGAATTAGTCCTCATGAATGGCAACCCAACCATCCTCCGGGTTGCAAGCCGACTCTCCGGCATGTAGAGGTCGTAGATCTACTTCACCGGAAATATTCCACCTCGCCCGAAAAGCGGCAATCTACCCGGGAGATAATGAGCCCTCCGGCTCATCACAGCTTATGGTTTTATCCTCGTCCACAAGTATGTGGTGCGAGACCCCTCCTGGGTGGGCAGTGCCCAAGGACACTCCATAGGGAGCATCCTCCTATCCCAGAGACCCGGATGTCGACACCTCGCCGGTCGAGCGAGCGCTGGCGTTCGGCCCTGAGGAAGA
The DNA here is from genome assembly GCA_963682095.1 of Potentilla sterilis. Classification (NCBI taxonomy): domain Eukaryota; kingdom Viridiplantae; phylum Streptophyta; class Magnoliopsida; order Rosales; family Rosaceae; genus Potentilla; species Potentilla sterilis. The sequence goes on along the minus strand of OY821757.1, from coordinate 44,318,939 downwards.
GGAGGCAAGCTAGTCCTCTATCCTCTCTTGGTAGTCCCTCACCGGTCGCCTGGCGGCCGATCCGGAAATCTCACTGGAGCTCCCAAAATCCATGTAACCTAGAAAAAAAAACCCCCTTGCCCGATCAGAAACACAATCTAAAAAAAACAACCACCGTTGGGCAGTCTGAAGCATATAGTGCCTCAGCACAGCCCACACCGGAAGCTAGGCATCTCAGCCAAAAGTTCCCGGTTCTCACGGAGATCTAGTACTACAAGGGTCCTATCCAAAGACCTAATCTAGATACCACCAACTGCCCATCGGATCCACCCACGAACAAAAAAGGGGGGAGGAGAAACAATTTCAGAATTGCAAAGGACTGGGACTCACCGATTAGTGTGCACGACGACGGAAACGCAACAGCTGGAAAGCACAGAGCAATTGTGTTGAGCGAAAAGAAAAACACACGAAGAGGCAAGGGTTTATATGCAGGCCCAACGCCCTTGAATTCCCCCCCCCCCCCCCCCCCCCCCCCCCCCAAACTACTCAGTAGGGCAAGTAAAGCGCCCGCGGATCCGGGTCATCCATCTCTGACAGTCTCCTACCGGCACATGTCCTAGTATTGGTAACTTCCCAGGCCATCATAACTGATGGGACTAATGGAATACCCCCTTCAATGCATGTCAGCCACTTGCCTCGCATGCGGAGGGTAGTTGAAAGAGCAGAGGACATACTCGAACCATCCCGCCTAGAGCCTACTCCACCTAACAATGAAATACTCCAACAAATCGACATATCCCACCAGAAGAACTCTTCCTCTAACACAGGAGACTTCTTCTCGCAGGCTAGAAACCCTGCATGATTATTATTATTACCCCTGAAATATTCCAACAAGTACGGGGCATTCTAACAGATATTCCAACGGTACGGGTCATCCCACCGGTTGAATTTATTCCACATTTACAGCTAAAACAAAAAACGGCTCGGCATCCAACAGGAAGAAGTCTTCCTCTAACACAGGGAACATCTTCCCGCAGGCTAAAAACCCTGCAGCAATATTATGTACAGGCTACGATATTCCAACCGTAGTGTCTGCTCCAGTTCAACGGTTTCCTAGTCCTCAGTCCATCTAGCTTCGACTATTAGATGCGGTATCGGACCGGCCATGATGGCACTTGCTTATCGCTCTCCTATGGAATAACCAGTTCAGCGAACTGAGACATTCCTACGGACAATTGTGTACGACATAACGGATCCAATGTACCACCGGGTTTTATAAACCCGGGAAACTTGATCCTCTAACACAGGACAACTCTTCCCGCAGGCTAAAAACCCTGCACATACATCCCACCTGCAGGAACAAATGCAGCGACATTGGGACGGCTACCAATGACTACTCCGGGCCACGCCACCCACCGAGAGACTTAATCCTCTTTTACAGAACAACTCTTCCCACAGGCTAAAAACTCTGCACATACCTCACGCCTATACGGCCAAAGGGTATGAAACGATCGGAGATGTCTCCGGTACCAACACGGGACCGCTTCACCCTGGGAGACTTGATCCTCTCATACAGGACAACTCTTCCCACAGGCTAAAAACCCTGCACATCCTATATGCCTGTAAGAACAAGAGGCTGTGTGATACGTGGGGACGGCTGTCCAGGATCACTCCGGGCCACGCCACCCCACCAGGAACTCCTCTAACACAGGGCACGTTTCCCGGCGATACAATTTCACCTTGTCATCCACCGCTTTAGTCAACAGGTGCCCTCTACGGCTACGGTACTAAAACGTGGGGGACTCGATCATCCCATTCGCTATATTCACCGGGTTATCCCGGAACATAGCATGGCGGATTTCAACGTCACATCATCCCATTCGCTATCTTCACCGGGTTTTCCCAGAACATAGCATGGCGGATTTCAACGCCACATTATCATCTCACGTACTACATCTTGTACTCATATGCAACTGTCAACATCAACATCATAACCATGCACTCATCACATTATGCATCATCATAACAGGTTTATTCGAACGCCCGACCAAGCCCAATCTTAAACGCAGACTTAGGGGGCTAGGGTACCAGTGGGTAAGTGCCCCAGCGGGTCTGCGGGCCTATAAAGCAAGACATATTTAAGTCCCCATTCAAGATGACACTTGACCGGGAACTTGGGGGACTTGTTGACAGTAGTCATAGAGAGGCTACCCAGGCCCCCAGACCCGCAGGTCCGGGGCCAAATCGTGAACACCTGCACCCGCGCTCGGGCAGGTCTTACCTGTGACCTAGGCCCGGGAACCGGGGAGGGCAGCTCCCCAAACAGGGGCCGAAACAGTATAGTAATATGTGCAGAAGGGGGTCAGTGCCACATCGAAGGGTGAGGTCAGTCCTCACACCCGGCAGCCTATATATGAGTCCCAACTAACCTCATTAATAGGTAATTAATACTTCAACTACTCATTCCCGCTTAAGTTATCAGTTTATTCCAACTATACTGACTTAGGCATCGGAGCGGAATAAACCGGCCCCGCCCGGTATTCCCTTAGTTAGCAGGATTTGCAGGCAGGAATCACACCAAGATCCACCTGTATCTGTGAGTCTACGGATTCAGACAGAAACAGTAATGTATATGTTGGAAAAAAAAACAATTCTTGGCAATAATCAAATAATTTTATTTAGTTTGATTAATTGTTAAGACAAATATATATTTACCATGAAAGTTATTTTTTTATTGTTTTTGTGGGGAAGAACAGGTATAGAAAGATCATTCTAAATATATATAAATATATAAAAGAATGAATAGAGAGAAATAACTAAAGGGTAAAATGGGAAGTTTAATGTCAAAAATATTGTAGGAGGTCTAAGTGTCGATTTAGGAGGTATGAATAGAAATTCTCTTTTGAAAAACGAGATTGAGATCACTTAATTAGTACAGGGTCTTTTTACATATAGTAGGCATGATTTTTTTTTTTTTTTTTTTAAGGGAACTGACGAAATATATTCATAACCTTGAAGAATCACACTACTGCAGCAAAGCAATGAAGCGACGAAGATTGAAATCGGCATTTCAAAAGTCGTCGCTTGAATTTTTTGAAGCGACCAATATTGGTTTAACCCCAAAGTCGTCGCTTAAATATATTCCAGCGACGACTTTTGATTACATTTGTCGCTCGCAATTTTTTGAAGCGACAAATATTGATTTTATTCAATATTCGTCGCCAGGAAAATATTGAAGCGACAAATATTTTTTTTTCGTCGCTAAACTGTAATTGAAGCGACGAGTTTTTTGCAATATTCGTCGCTTCAATTTTTTTCCACCAATCATTGTACTTCCTCTTAAATGACAGCTATATAAATATAGGTAAAAAAAATTGGAGCAGAAAGAGGACGGGTTCTGCATCAACTTAGAGGAGAAGAAGGAGAAGAGGGAGAAATTAGAAGAAATTGTGCATTCTTGAACTTGGGTTGCTATTTCTTTGATTCTTAAGTAAGGTTAGTGCAAATTCCTTATATTTATCCCTCATTGTGAGCATATTAAGTATTTATTCATGAGAAATTGTTGTCTATGTTGTTTAATGGAAGTTGGATTTAGGGTGTTGAATTTGGTGATTTGTTGTTGGTTTAGTGTTAGAATATGGAAATTGTGATAAACCATGGAATGGGTTCATTGAAAATGTTTGAATTTTGGTGAAATTTAATGAAATTAAGTTTAGGTTTAGTTTGTGAAATTGTGAAATTTAATGAAATTTAATTTTAGTGTAATTTAGTGAAATTTTGAAATGGAGATATATGGAGATATTTAGTGAAAATGAAATTTTGTGAAATAATTAAATTGTGTGAAATTAGAATTTTAGGGTAAATTAGGTTGAAATTATTAATTAATTATGTAATTGGTTTGTGTTGTGTGTGGATTGTGGTAGTTAGGGTTTCTGAAACATGCGAGTGACTTAGTGAGGAAGTGTGGTGCCGTGTGTAAATTTATTGTTTCGTATTATATATAATTGTGGTGTTTATCAGCTTAGAACTCCCATTTGACAATCAACAACGCATCTAGTTGATCAAGATGGGTTGTTGATTCTCGAATTGTCCCATTTTTGGACACTTTAGGCGAACACAATTTTGTTGATTGTTTTGCTATTCATGTGGTTTCGGTTTCAGTTTTGGGATATAATTTCGACAGTGTCTCTCTACAATGTTCCTCGAGTGCAAATTAGGTTGTTTAGATTTTTGTGCACTTGAGGAACTGTAGGGAGATGCTGCCGAAATTTTCCAAAACTGTAGCGGAAACCACATGAATAGCAAAACGATCAACAAAGTCGTGTTCGCCTGAAGGGGATAGGACCCAACCTGGAGGAATAAGGAGAAGAAGTGTTGGGACAGGTTCTGATTGTATCCTGAATGTTGTGTGTTAACCTTATGCATATTGTCTGTTTCTGTTGTGACAGGAAACATGGACGATGTCCCCGACAAATCTTGGATGAATCTTCACTTTACACACCCTGATTACAGCACTGGTTTAGTTAACTTCATCAATTTTGTGATGGCTCGCACTGCTGGAATTGAGTTTCTGCCTTGTCCATGCGCAGTTTGCAAAAATGGTCCTTATTATAAGAAACTCGTAGAGATTTATCACCACTGTATGCACCATGGTTTGGATCCGACTTACACAGTTTGGCACCTACACGGGGAAGTTTCTGGTGAACCGTCAATGATCAGTAAACGGAGACAGTGGCTTCAAGACAGAGTCTAGGCTTCTAATGTTGCCGGTCCTTCAGTGATCCCGCCTGTGGAGATTATACAAGATGTATTTCCATACTATCCTGGATACCATGCAGATGCACCGCAGAATGTCGTTGAAGAAAACGCTGAAGTTCAGTTCAATGACATGGTAGATGATGATTATGCTAAGTATGAAAGGCTTCTGAAAGAGTCTCAAACCCCATTGTATGAAGGGAGTGAAGAAACTGTATTAAGTGCCATATTACATGCAATGGAAATTAAAGTTGAAAACGGATGGTCGGATACGAGTATTGATAAATTATGTAAATGGGTGCATAAGTTTTTTAAAGTCAACAGTTTTCCTGTGAGTTATTCGAGAATTAAAAAAATCATCAAGGATATTTCCCTTGGATATGAAAAAATTCATGTTTGTGAATTCAACTGTTACCTATTCAGGGGGGCTGCAAATAAAACTCGTAGGACTTGTCCAATATGTGGTGCTCAAAGATATAAGCCAGATACGGATGACCTTCCAAAAAAGATAATATGGTATTTCCCTATCACTCCAAGGTTAAAACGCCTATTTATGTCCCCACACACAGCAAAGCACATGCGATGGCATAAGGAGAGGCGAGTAGATGAAAGTACTCTCTGGCACCCATCTGATGGAGAATCATGGCAACATTTTAACAGGACATTTCCAGGTTTCGACGACATTAAGGGAAGAAATGTGCGGCTTGGAGTGGCAACTGATGGTTTCAGCCCATTTGGAACAATGACAACCCAGCATAGTACGTGGCCCGTGGTTGTGATGCCATATAATCTACCCCCTAATATGTGTATGAGGAAGGAATATAATATGCTGGCCGTGTTGATTCCTGGCCCTAAATCTCCAGGAAAGTGCCTTAGTGTACTCATTCGTCCATTGATCGACGAGCTCAAAGATTTGTGGGAAAATGGAGTCGCTACTTTTGACAGAGTGGACAATGATGTATTCATGATGAAGGTAGCGCTGATGTGTACGATAAGTGACTTTCCTGGTTTAGGGATGCTTGCAGGCTCAACAGTGAAAGGGTACAAGGCATGTCCAATTTGTCTAGATGAGCTGACGGCGGAGCATATGTGTGGGAGAATTGTTTATGAAGGGCATCGAAAATGGCTGGACGAGAATTCACCCATGCGATCCAGTTTGGCATTTAACGGGAAGCCAGAGTGGAGAGAAAGACCAGCTCATAAGAACGGAGATGAAATTTTGGAGGAAATTCGGTCACACAATTACGGCACTCTTAGCCACCATCCGGATTTCCATATCCCCTACTCATCACACAATAGACAATGTTGGACCCACGAGAGCGTATTCTGGATGCTTCCCTATTAGTCATCGTTGTTACACATGTACTGTTTAGATGTCATGCATATTGAAAAGAATGTGGGTGACAATATCCTGGGCACCATCCTTGCAATTGAAGGGAAGACCAAGGATGGTCCAAGGGCCCGCGAAGCGTTGGAGAAAAGGAAAATCCGCAAAAGGCAGTGGTGTTCGGAAGCTCAAAAGAGGACGGGAAAGGTTCCTCATGCACCCTTTTTAGTTCAAGAGGATCGTCTTGAAGAAGTATTTGAATGGTTTCGCGGTGTCCGGTATCCACTTGGCTATGCTGGAAGTTTGAGAAATAAGGTGAAACTATCCGATAAAAAGTTCTATGGATTGAAGACGCATGATTCCCATGTCCTGCTTCAACGTCTTCTTCCAGTGGTTATCCGAGGATTTTTGCCAAATAACGTCGTGAAGCCATTGATAGCATTGTCAAATTGGTTTCGGAAATTATGTGCTAGGGAGTTAAAGAAGGCAGATGTCCAACAGATGCAAGATGACATAGTGATCATTCTCTGCAATTTGGAGTTGATTTTTCCTCCACATTTCTTCACCTCTATGGTTCATCTCATGGTTCACCTTCCCGAACAAGTTATGCTTACAGGCCCAGTACATTTTACATGGATGTATCCAACGGAAAGGTATATTTATTAACCAAATAAGTTTCTTTTGTTACAAATATATGTTTCTTTTGGTAAAATTGAATTTACACTAGAAATATATACGTACTAACTATATTCATCATTTTATAGGCAATTAGGTGATTATAAACAATCAATGAGTAATACACGTTATCCGGAGGGGAGTATTGCAGAAAGGTACATATCATGGGAGTCGGTGACGTACTGTAAGTCGTATCTGCAATTGGAAGAACTCGAAGAGCCCAATCCCCCACTATGGAATATTAGTTGTGTTTCTCAGTTAGTTCAGCCCTGTATTATGGATACAACCGGAAATATAAGATTAACACAGCAGGAAACGGCTGAGGCTCACTGGCAAATTTTGACGGATACAGAAGAAGCTAAATATTACATGGACGCTCACACCGAAATGTATTTAGCGAAACATGGTGAAGATTATGACAAGCGCCTCAAGAGGAGGAGTTTCCATCAATGGTTCTTAAAATTTGTACGTCCCTTCAATGATTTTTTTTCGTATACAAAGAAGCTAAATCCTGTGAAAATATAAAACTAACACCATCTTCTTTTCAGGCCAAAAGAAGATATGATGTTAACGACCCTAATTTTAACAGGGCAATATGGTCATTGGCTCGAGGTCCGCAATTCACCCGGATTTATAAGGCGTGTTATGTCAACGGTGTCAAGTATGTCTCATTCGATAGAGATGTAAGGCTCGTGACTCAAAATAGCGGGATGATGTTAAGCACGAACGATGGAAACTTGTCCCAACACTTCTATGGCCATCTTGACTATGTAGTCGAGGTATGTTATCCAGAAAATTTGTCGGTGGTGTTGTTGAAAGTTATCTGGCATAACACCGCTGACGAAGTCGATGCCGAAGAAATTGGCACCGTCAGGGTAGATCATGGTCTGATATCAGTGGATACAAACACTAGTTACTATGAGGATTCACCATTTTGTCTTGCTATCAAGGCAAAACAAGTGTTCTACTTGGACGATCCTGCGGCGGGTGGTACTTGGAAAGTGGTGCAAGAAATGTCACACCGAAATGTATACAGTGCCGAAGTACTTGCAACGGAAGAGAACAGGCCTCCTTTAGGAAATCAAATCCCAGAGCCTTACCAAGAGGACGGACTAAGTTCGATCCAATTTTACCATATTGATGCTTCGTCGCTTCAACTCGATTTACAAGTACAAGAAGAGAATGAAGAATCAAACGGTGACGAAGAGGAAGATGATGAATTCGATGAGGAAGAGGAAGATGATGAACTCGATGAGGAAGAGGAAGACTACTAGTTAATTTTATTATATGTTGTAATATGATGACGCAAATATATATTTATTGATGTAATTTTGAACAATATTTATCTAATATTGTAATTAAATAAAAACATTTAATTTTGTAAACCACTAATTTGTTTACTTTAATTCAAGCGACGAATATTGTCCAATTTTCGTTGCTTGAAAGTTAAGGAGCGACGCGTTTTGATAAGAAGTTCGTCGCTTCAATGTATAATGAAGCGACGAGTTTTGAAGCCACTTGGTAACCTAGTGTCTTCAAAACTCGTCGCTTCAATGTATAATCAAGCGACGAGTTTTGAAGCCACTAGGTAACCTAGTGTCTTCAAAACTCGTCGCTTCACGTTATAGTGAAGCGACGAGTATTGAAGACACTAGGTTACCTAGTGGCTTCAAAACTCGTCGCTTCACTTTAACTTGAAGCGACGAACTTCTGATCATAACGCGTCGCAGATATTACTGCTTCCTTTCTCTTTAGTCGCTTGTCCAATTTCCGTCGCTTTAAACAATACTCAGGTACAATTATGCAAAGCAGCAAAGGAAAGCTTTAGCTACCCCTGCAGCTTTTGTGACCCCATTATTTGTTTTTCTGCTTGTTGTCACCGATCCCTCCCACATGTACACATTAATTTACATCTCAACTGCAGTAGTTTATTGTGTTGATTCATTAGTATACTTAATCGATCACCATATTTTTGCTGTAATATGGGCTTGGTCAGAAGAAGGGATTCCAGAATTGTAAATCTAGATTAAGAATTGAAGCTCACAAATCTCACTCTTGATTCTCCTCACGTGCTTTAGCTTTTCCTAGGGTTAAAGGTAGCAGTGGTCCAATAAATATATTCTGCATACAATTATATGGGGTAAACCGGTAAACTAGCTAGCTAGTTGTTATGCATATATAGGCAGATTCATATAAAATTTGAAGACAGATATTGGAGGTCAAGAAATGGTCTTCTTAGTTAAGTATGTTGTTTGTTTGGGAGAGGTATGCTGTTTGTTTGGGAGTTATCCATAGCCTGAAGTTTTCTATCTTCTGTTCTGCACTCATAATCACTACGGCATATATCTTCAGCTCCTACTATAGGCCCCTCTTTCCTTTCTATATTGCTGATTTTGTCTCTGCCAAAAATTTCCAACAATCACTAATCATAGTTTCAATAGATGCATTTGTTGAATTTGCCTTACTGGTTTGATTATCAATCATAGTCTCATTCATTTGTGATAGTCAGAATATGATTTGTATATATGGTGATTTTGGTTTGGTTAATATGGCAGAGGTGGTTGATATGGCAACGGGAAAGAAGCCGAGGGCCAGGAACCCTGAGAAGCTTCATATCATAACGGGCACAAAGACGCAGTATTTGAAGATGCTGAACAACAACAAGCCTCTCCCAGTTGAGTACGCTGAAGAGCACAAGGGTCCCAAAGAGTTGAAGTGGAGGACTTTGATGTCCCGAGACATCGGGAGCGCCGTCCGGAGCAAAGTGCCGATGCTTGCACCTTCTTTTGCTGAGCTGAAAGAGGAGGACCAAGATATATTGACGACTTATATGGAGGTAAAATATTATTTTACAATCATTTCGTAACATTATTTTTCAGTAACATTATATTGAAATATGAGCTTTTATTAATTTATTTTTTTGAATTGTTTGTTACTAGACGCTCTATCACCTCCCTCCCAGCGAGACAGGGATGTGGAAATACATCGACGAGACGGCTGCAAAGATATACAAGGATTGGAAGCACGACTGTCATACTCACTACGTCGAAGTATCCAAGGCGACGCCTGCAGAGTTCATCCACCGACCTGAGCAGTGGGAGTGGCTCAAAGTCCACTTTGAGGACGCCGAGTATAAGGTAAAGTAAATTACCTTATAGGTTTTTGCATTTCATACCATGATTTTTATAGTAATATTCGGATTGTATGTTTTGCAGAGGATGTGTGCCCGGAACGCCGCTAACCGAAACGCGGGAAAGGAGAAAGGGACTGCAATCAACCACCACTCCGGCACCACCCCCTACAGCTATCGGGTCGCTGCGAATGAGGCGAAAGGACATCCAGCGCCCATTTTAAAAACAGTGTGCGATGTTTATGAACCGTCGCAGAATGCTCAGGAGAGAGTGGTGAGTGACTTTCCTATTGGTTTGATTTCAGTTATTTCAATTTAAAAAGTATAATAACACAAATCAATGAACATTTTTTTGTAGGCAGCGGTGAAGAGAAAGATGGATGAAATCTGTGCTTCTCGAGTGAGTGATGAGGCGAGCGGCAGTCAAGTGACGGGTCCCGTTACCGTCGAGGAGCAGATGGCGGTAGTCGAGCAGGAGCTAGGTGGGAAGCCGGGGACGAGGGTCCGAGGTATAATTTTTTTAAACATCTTGTTGTGTTGTGTTTTCTGATTTTTCATACGAAATCGTTTTTAATTTAAATATTTTTGTTTGACGATTTTTGCAGGACTAGGGGGTGCATTAAGACGCCCGCCCAAACCGAGAGGCGGTTCACGCGTGTACCGCAGTCCTTCGGAGGTTCAGGAGCTGAGGAGGCAGCTAGAGGCCGTCACTGAGGAGAGCAGACTCACGCAAGAAGCGAGCATACGCGCGCAAGAAGCGAGCAGACGCGAGCAAGAAGCGAGCAACCGCAAGAACGAAGAGTTGCAGCAACGCGTGGCGACGCTGGAGGCTCTCCTCGGTCAAGTCATATCGGCCCAAGGCAATATGCCTGTCAATGCCGCCGCACCAACTGCCACACTCCCCGATAAATCCTCGTGTGCATCCAAAGGTAATCCCGAAGAGGAAGACGAAGAGTAGGACATTTTTTTTTTCTTGTAATTAGAACACCGACATTGTTATTACGAAACATATTCTCGGATTTGAATGTAATGGACGTATTTCTTAAATATAGTGTGCTTGTGACATGTTGGATATGTGTGATATGTTGGATATGTGCTTGTGACGTATTTTGTGTTATTTTTAGGTGAATGAAATTTGTTCAGACCAAACCAGGGAAAATTTTCAGCCACTCTGTAACAACGAATGAAGCGACGAATATTGACAAAAGTCGTCGCTTCATTTGTTCAGTGAAGCGACGAATATTTATCAATCTTCGTCGCTTCATTCTAAAATCATCATTCCGAAATTCGTCGCATCAGATTGAAGAGATGAGCAAACGTCGTCGTTTCAATATTTGAAGAGACAAGCAAAGTTCGTCGCTTCATTTTTTTAAGCGTGACAAGAAAACTTCGTCGTTTCAATTTTTGAAGAGACAAGCAAAGTTCGTCGCTTCAAATTTTGAAGAGACGAGCAAAAGTCGTCGCTTGAATTTTATAGCGACGAATTTAGAGGTCGTCGCTACAAAATTTGAAGCGACGACTTGTGGAGCAAAACTCGTCGCTTCACAATTGAAACGACGAAAATGAAGCGACGACTTTGAAGCGACGACTTGTCGTCTCTTCAACGTTGAAGCGACGACTTTTGCTCTGAAACGACGACAAAAAGTCGTCGCTTCATTATGTTTGTGCAGTAGTGTCAATAATTACAAAAGAAAGAAACCAGGTCTGGAGGGACACACCCCTGCCAGGATACCTGAGAACTTAAAATCAAAGCGTGCTTAGCTAATTAGCCAAACCGTTAACTTCTCCATAAATATGACAAAAACAAGAATTCTGAAAACTAGCTAAGAAAATAGAAATATCATCGATAACTCTACCTAAAGGACAAGTATCTTCTCCTTCCTCATTTACTGCTTGAACCAATTTAAGGCAATCCGATTCAAAGGTTACTGGAAAGAGATTATGTTCCTTTGCCAGCCTACAAGCCATCCGGCAAACCCAGGCCTCCACTGCATAAGGAGACTGCAAGTCATCAACCTTAGAACAAATACCAGCCACAACTACTGTTCCCTCAGAGTCTCGGAAGTTGAATCAACCTAAATATAATAAGAATTAATTTCAGTTTACCTACTTGAATTTTGGCTCAATCATCATTTCAGTCTATGTACTTTTGATTTCATCAGCTACACCCCTGTACTTCCCTAAATTAATCAACTGATACCAATTTTGTAATTTCGTCCAAACAATCTATCAATACCAAAGACTTTTTTGTACCATTTTCCTACATTAATGCACCGTTACCATATTACGAATATAAACAAGGCTAAACAATTCATATAATCAAGTTGAACAATAGAAAACAAATCATATATGGTGATTTCTTTTTGTTTTACCATATATGATTTGTTTTTGTTTATTTTCTATTGTTTAACTTGATTATATGATTTGTTTAGCTTTATTTATAATCGTAATATGGTAACGGTGCATTAATGTAGGAAAAATATACCAAAAAACTTTTGGTATTGCTAGATCGTTTATACGGAATTTACAAAATTAGTATTAGTTGATTAATTTAGAAAGTATAAGGGTGTAGTTGATGAAATCAAAAGTATAGGGACTGAAGTGATGATTCAACCAAAGTTCAAGTAGGTAAACTGAAATTAATTCATATAATAACACAACTCTAAAGTTTAAATTAGCTCTATACACGTAGAGTGACAATCAGGTTGCATTGTGAATTGAATTCTAATGCATGAACACCTCCATGCATACATGGAAAGTTTTGGAGCACAAAATTATTGAGAACAAGAATATGGTTCAACGCAATTGATCGACCTTCCGCTTTCGAGGATTCATTGCTTCCTGGTCATGCTGGTCATCATTTTGAGACCAGTATCCATTTCTCAAGTTTTCATCTTCTGAGATCGATTCCTCGTCCTCATCACTGAAGCTGGAGTTCTCATTATCAACTTCATGGACCAATAGCTCCATAGAGACATCCTCTTCATGTTGTGGCATTACTACATGAACCCCACAGCTTCTCACCACATCATAATATTCAAATTCGAACCTAACTCGACACATATATGGTGGCGGTAACCCATTCTCACTGAGCTTCCTTATTATTGTAGGGAATGTGATGCAGTACACCCACAGATGAGACGACATTTTAAGAACAGGGACATCTTCTGAATTAGGATTCTTGTAAATCAATTTTTGATTGATCTGGATTGCACGTACGATTCGAGTTACATCTAACGATGTTTCAGCAGCAATACAGAATGCCAATCCTTTGTCTTCCCAAATGAAATTTCGAGGGATTTCGATGCAAAACTCAGAGGTGAAGGAGTAGTCTGGATCATTACTGAAATCCTTACGGCAGGTGAACCACATTGGAACTTGACTTCCAAAAAATACAACCTGGAATTGTGGTTTCTGACAAGAGAGAAAGAGAGACAACATAACTGCTACCTGATCATCATCATTCACTAGATTCTTTTTCATTTTTTCCATGTCGCGAGCCACATTATCGCAGAGCCTCTGAGATTTATACATGTTCACCATCTTTGACTCGTGACCTTCTAAAATGTATGACAATCTGGATAACTTTCCCGATGATACGCAATTGCTCACATCTAAGCAATCTATTTCTTGTGAAGTATCTGAAATTCGTAGAAGTCCGTTCACTCCCTTGCCATCATTTAGGTTGACATATCTTCCCCCTATGGTTGGCATGTAATCTCGTTGACTTGGTTGAAGTCAAGGAAGGAAGTGCATGAGTTGACTTGCTTGGAAATGTAACCAATTTGCGGCAATGCTGGAGATCAAGACACTGCAGATGTTGCAACTCGTACATGCTGCATGGTACATTTGTAAGATTTCCACATCCGCTTAAGATTAGCCTTTCAAGCTTGATGAGATATCGGATTGATGATGGCAATTCTTTGATGGGAGTCTCCGTCAGATCAATACATTTTAACGATTTCATCTCTTCCACAATCTCAGGAAAGTTCCGGAGCCTATGGCAATACCTAAAACTAAGAACTTCCAAGGATTTCATATTGATTCTTGGAGGAAACACAGAAAGGAATTGGCATCCCTCCAGGTTTAAGTTAACCAGCTTATCAAGAAATCCGACTGAACAATGAACTCAACTAAACTTAAACACCATTTAAGAATCAAGTCCACTAAGTTTCGGCATCCAGATAAGTCGGGAATTTTTCTGAGATCACACCATGACAAATCCATAGATACCAAATTTTGCATCTGTGGAATAAGCCGGAAAACACTTGGTTAGACTACAATTCCAGAAACTGTTCTATTGGCTAATTAGAACGAAGCTATTAAATGTCTTAATTTCCAAGATATATGTCACAATTATACAGTGAGAAAAGAAAATTTTCTTTTTAGCTGCCTATAATTTTTCTTTTTCTTTTCTTTAAAGAAAAAATGAATACCTTGAGTCCCTCCCCGGCCGAGTGATGTGTGAGTCCAATGCATCTTGAGCATAACAATTTTCTTCGATTCAGAAGATGGGAAAAACCGTAAGGGACACCTTTTCCATTCAAAGAACCTCAACTCCTTGGAGATATAATCCACATGATCTCGGCGAAAAATATCTACAGGGATCATCAACAATTGAAGATTTTTTAACTTTGAGAAGCTTTCACCAGTCAAGCATATATGTTCCGGTCCCCAATTTTTCACCATAATGCCTTTAACTTTATCTGTTCCCTATTATGAAAGAGCAAATGTATTAGCATTTAGCAAAGCTAGCAAGTTCTATCGATAATAATTCATAAGGAAAATGGCTAGTAAAATTAATTAATACTTCACTTACGGTATTTTCTGCAAAAACACGGTAAACATCCTCATAAGACCACAATCTGCTACGTTTCCCAGGATCATTTGGTGATTCTTGGCGAACTATTTCTTTTCCCATTTCCTCTAGCCGATCATGCATCCATATATCATTTGCTTCAGTAATATATATGAGGGCCTTCTCTATGAGTACCTCCACACCATACTTTGGGTAGAGTTCACAACTTTCTAGTATTGCGCGCTATCACTTCATTTTTATTTCTACCTTTAAAGAAACAAGCAATGTGAAGAAAAATTTCCTTAGTTAAAGCTCCCAGTGCATCATAACTTGTTTTGAGAGTTTTTTGAATCTCCTGATTAGGGTCACTTATGCAACTATTTATCGCCTCTTGCCAATGATCTCTACTAATAGTACAGAGATGTGAACCCAACACAACTAAAGCTAAAGGAAGCCCTCTAGCATTGAGTGTTACCTCTGCAAGTAGCTTATATGCAGGTTCAGAGCACTGTTGCGCACGCCTATCTCTTCTGAAGGCATGAAACTTGAAGAGCTCTACACTTTCTTCAAGATTTAATTCCTTGACTTGGTATATTTGATGACCTGTTAGGAAATGCTTATCTCTTGTTGTTATGATGATTCTACTATGTGAACCAAACCAATTAGACTCCCCAGCTAACTTGTCCAGTTGGTCTATATGATTCAAATCATCAAGAATTAAGAGAACTTTTTTCTGGCTCAACCTGTTCTTGATTACATTGATTCCTTTATCAGCACCATCCACACTAATCGATTCTTTAGGCCCCAGAATCTTAGACAGAAGAATATTTTGTAGATTTTTTAGACCTTCGTCTGATAAGGATTGTTCTCTAACATTTGCTAAAAAACAGATGCCTTCAAACTCATGCGCAATCGAATTGTAAACAGCTTTAGCAATTGTTGTCTTTCCTATTCCACCAATTCCCCATATTCCTACCATGCGAACATTACTTTCCCGCAGATCTAGTAGTTTGAGCACGTCTTGTACGCGAGACTCTATCCCAACAGGATACTTTGCCACATTTAAATTGGTATGTCTTAATATTTGAGTCGAAATCTCTCCAACAATTTTACGAATAAACTTTGACTCATACCTGCCAATTCAATATAAAAACATTGAATGAAATAAAACTTTAATTGCTATGAATGTTCCTTTCTACAATATCATAAGCAGAAGGACAAGCTGAGGAGATTAATAGGTAGGTTTTGAATTATATCTTTATGGTACTATATATAATTATGGACCCGATGAAGAGTATTCAAAACAAAGAACGAGCTGAAAGTATAATGATTACCCGTTCAAAAAAGTCCACCCTGACAAATTTGCTGCTTCTGAAAGAGCTACCCTCCATCTCGTTATTCTCTTCATGTTACCTTTGAAATTGCTTTCATGATTTGCAAATGCATCACCAAAACTACCTTCTTGGTTTCTTACGTCCGAGGGATCCACTTTGTAAAAGACTGGCCGAACCATCTGTTGCTTCGAGTCTTTGCATTCAAGGATCTTAACGAGTTCATCCAAACACCACTTTGAGGATGCGTAGTTTGCAGAAAACACAATGGTAGAAATCCTCGACCCTTCAATTGCTTTGACGAGTGCTGGTGATATTTCTTCACCTCTGAGGAGCTGGTCATCTTTGAAGGTTTTAATTCCCTTTTGAACCAAATTGCTATGCAGGTGGTCTGTAAAGTTATAGCGTGTATCCTTTCCTCTAAAGCTCAAAAACACATCATATATCCACGAAGAAGAAGAAGAAGAAGATCCAAATTGAGAGGGCATTATATTCATATTGGTTGACTGCGAAGGAACTAATTAGCAGGCTCAAAGAATTAGTAGCTAGCAATTGGTAAGTCTACTACTTTGATCTCTCATCATATTCGTGAAGCAGTTTCCTGTTCTTTTTCACGATTAGCGAAATTTCTTTGTAATTTAATCCTTGGGTGGTGGGTAATAGGAGGCTTGCACTTGCAGGACAATAATGTGTATGTTTTTTACCACACTTTCTTGTCACATTACCATTTCTTTAGTTCTGTTGTGGTGAGAGGAGCTGGATTGTAGGTCCAATTGTGTTTAGTAATCGGTGAATATTGCCATTGAATCTGATGTCATTGAATTAACTTAATCCCAGCATTTATATGACCTTACACCACTCAAAGAGCCATTGAGAATATAGTTTACCTCAGCACTAGGAAGGCATTGATAACTCGGGATCAAGCACTTGTTTTTTTAATATTTTGGTCGAAGATCAAGCACTTGTTTGTTCCTCCATTTCCATGTAAACCGACATGTGAGGTGTGAGGATAAAGATACCACACTAGCTAGCAAGCCTAGCATTACGTCGTACAATAAGCTTCAGCATCCACCCATCCATTCCGGCATTCCGATCAAGGTTTAGAGAAGAGCCAAATAATCTAGCACTGGGGTAAGCTCTCGAAAAATTGATGCATAGTTTCATGGGCATCCGAAGGAGTATTTGATTCGAGAGAAGCCAGGAAAATGCCTTAATTATGGAGGGGTTTCCAGGCTACAGATGAATTCCAAATAGAGTCGGGCACATGACCTCAAGACTGTGGGAGTTGTAAGCAATTTTGATAGTGAACTACCCATTTGGGGGAAAGCCTAAATTTGCCAGTACCACAGCCATTACCACAGCCAGTAAGACCTGCAGCCAATAACTCTAGACTCTATACAGGAAGGACAGTGTCTACAGTAAACAACTGGTCTTGAATTTTCAGCTGTAAGAATGCATACTAAGCTATGAATGCCAATGAAATGCGCACATAACTTAGACATGTTGTAGTGTGAGACAAGAATAGGTATTCACCTTCCAGTACTAAATGTGGTAAAGATTTCTTGGGCGCACAAACAGGCTTTGTCTTCACTACTTCACCTTCCTCTTGCTTCCTCAACGCTGTTCCAAAAGCCTAAGGATACATAGATGATACATGACATATAAAACAGATTTTAAGAAAAAATATTATAAATTCAAACTATTTACAATCCAAAAAAGCAATTACAATGAGCAACTAGTTATTCCTTTCCCCAGAACGTTTGTTTGACATGAATGTTTATTGGCATTTTTTCTTTCATATAAACAACCCATACCAAAATTAATATTTGTTGTAACGAATGTAAGAAAGAACACAGATTTACGTGGTTCACCAACGATGTGTTGGCTACGTCCACGGACAGAGGAGAGTAGTTTTATTACGATGAGGAAAAACGGAATACAGAATACAATTAGGTTTAGGACGTTTATATACTAAACCCAACAGGAAACCCTAGCCCAACATAACAGATATCGTGGGCCTCGGGGGCGTTGCCCCCGAACCCCCAAAACCAAGGCGCGTCGCCCCTGGACCCCGACTCGCTAATCGGGCAGCGAGATCCCCGACTCAGTCAGCGCCACCAGACGACTAGTTCAAGGCATATACCAACAATATTAATTACTGAATCTCATATTTCATTAAGGCAAATATTTTCTCTTTTAAGGAATTTGTGTCTAGTTCTCTGTCAATGAAATAATTTGAGAACTTTCAACAAAAGTCGCAGATAATTTCCCTTCACAAGAGATGCTGTGACCTGTGACTTCAACAACATCACGCAACATCTTTCACTAAGGCAGATTTTCTGCATTGCAAGAAATAATTCAGAGAACATTTAGAAAACATACCGTTGAAACCTCAGATCATGGACTCATGGTTGTGTACAAACAGGGCTCTTTGTTAAATTAATACAAATCAAGAATGAGCTTCAATACTTTCAGGCTGTAAACCACAAAAGCACTCAATCCCATACTGAGATTGGTTTGACTAGAGATCAGCTAGTCTGTTTGAGCTTTCCTTGTGTCACAGTTTCTTAAAACAAACAAGAACAAAACAAAATATCACTTATGAGCATTCGTTTGTTCCTATTACTTTTAAGTTTTTATTTGTCTATATACCTTTCATTTTCTCCATCACTTTAAGCTCAATCAAACTACATCTGAACCCATCATACCTAGCTCAGAGTTGACTTATCCAAACACAATCCAACCTTGTTGAGCTTGGTACCAACACACACCTACATTTTGAAAGTGGGATCAAGCATATAGCATGAGTGAGAACTCCCTTGGGCAGGAGGCACGTAGATGGTAAGAGAAAGTAAGAAATGATAGCTCATGCGATTAAAGGCATTTGAATTTTGACAAACCTCACGCTCCTAACCATATCGACCAGCCAGGAGGAAGCTTGATTCCTCTGTGGGTTCCTTTGCTTCCTAAACATGACAGGCTCAGACCTTTGCAAGTAGGTAAACAGCCTATAACCCCATCAAATATTGTAATCCCAGCAATGCAAATTCTTAACTTCACATTCTCTCTATATCTAACCCAGAATATAGATTATCATCACTAGTTATTCTCCACCGACTTTTGCTGCTGAATTCATCGTACTGGAAAAGTATGCACATGATGAAGGTAGTGCACCATGAAATACCTAATTATGGATAACTCTATAACTCATATATTGTGTAATTTTCCAGGTATTGCAGTATTGGTTAGACATTAACAAGCCATATGGTGCATATGATGAATTGTACTATATCCAATCTACGGTTTCCTTTTCATTTTGGATAAAGTTGAGGCCATAGTATGAATGACAACGCATTAACTGGTGGCTGATTCTTTTGATAGGTTCATTAATGTTATCTATCACCCTTACAACATGGTATCTTGGCAGTTCATAAAAAGACAGAAACTAATGTCTGGTTTGAGAAGTTTCTTAAATCAAAGTTTCTTAAATCAAAGGTATGTATAGACAAAATTAGCAACCCATAAATCGAAACTGGTTAATAATCTCAGACAGTAAACAGAACACATCAATCAGTGATCTCAACCCCAAACAGTATATGTTACTGATTAGTGATTACTATCTACTTGCACGTACGTGTAAGACATATAAATTAACATCGGGAAGCAGTACTCGCTAATAAAGGAGCGCCACTTTTCGCCATAATTTCCATTCAAGTTTCTTTTCTAATAAAAGGTCATACCATAAATTAGGATAACCAAGATTTTAAAGTCTAGAATGAATGAAGGGATTCCTTCTTAATCTCTCATCAATTTAGTTTTGGACAGTGAAAGTGTCTGAACCTGCCTATCAATCAAAAATAGCTTTCCAATAACTTACATACCTGTAAAGTGTATCTCATCAATGCAGTTCCTGTAAACAGCACTGGCTTTTCTCACCTTCACAATTTAACATTATTGGCAAACAACCTCCTACTGATGAGAAAAAGAACCAAAAAAAAATAAAAAAAAGGCATATGCTTAGACGGTCTTGCTTCCGCACATTAAATGTGAATGACATGTCTTTCAGCTATAAAATCCAAACTTAAAACACAGGCCAAATACAATCCAAACTGCAGAATTAAGATTTATTGAACCTTTACGTGAAAAGTTTCCTAATTTGTTTTTTATTCATTACCAAATAACTCAAATGACTATCAACATTTTCTCCTCCAGCTTAGTTTTCCTATAATTAATTGCCATGGATATTTAAGCCAGTTCAATCCTATAAAGGCCGGAGTAATTGCAAAGAATGGGGTCTAACAGTTGCTTTTCAAGAACTTACTTGAATGGAGAGCTTATTAAGATGACCGGCCGACTGGAAATGGTCTGCCGTTGTTCTTAGCCAAGCGTCATAGGTAATGGGTAGACAATGAAGAATACATCAATAACCACCATCTCCTTCATGCTCTGGACAATCTGCCACCGTCGCCACCGGCACGTTTCTTCCAAACTATACAGCTGATTAAAGATTAAAGAAAATACATGTATCTGGTAGGTAGGAGCATAAAATTTCTTTTCCACATCTTCAGGCCCCTGCTTTCAGGCTTTGATAGCCAACTAACAGCGGATTTAAACTCAATGAAGGTAACACGTTAAACCAAGTGAGAACAGTCAACATATACTATATCTTAGGTAACACACTAAAGAACAAAAAACATACATACCTTGTCGGTCCATCATGAGAAATTTATACACATCAAAGGCTGCATAATTATTGGTCTCATTGGTATTCTTTCAAAAGTAAAGATTTATTTGGAATTCAAAAAGTGATATGATAGCTAGATACATCATAACAACCAAAGGTTTCTAAGGAAGTCCATAAATGTGTTATTCTCTATTCAGCCAAGAGCAATATTATCTAAAGCAATTTAAACCAATGGGGCCCATGGAATGCTACTTCCCTTTTGATGAGAACCATGACTCAAATAAAATTCTTATATGAGGTTCCTCTAGCACATGAATCTCAACACATTGCATCTTGAAAGTTCATTAAAACACAGATAAACATACGACAGGCACACTTTCAATCTGACAATAAACAAGTCGCGTGTATCAAATGTACTTATCATAAATCACAATACTCAATCCACAAACCAAAATTGGTCAAGGTAACACAATACTTGTGGCGACTCCATCCCTAAGAATAATATATTACTCATTCTTATCAATCCAAACATCTAATCTTTTTCTCTTTTTTTTCATTCTCAAAAAAAGAAATCGCTAGCATGAAGATGAGCATGGAAAAACATAGCTAGCACTAAAACTGCTTTTGCGGATTTGGGCTCAAACTGGGGCCTCCTGCTGAACGCTCAACTCTTACCCAAACCGTAAAACATTTAAGAGACGGGAACTTTAGTAAATAGCTAGGTAGTTACTGTTAGGGCGCTCAAACCATTACTGTTAGGGCACATGACAATGAACATAATGAGTAACCAAGAAAATGAGGAATTACCTGCTTGAACCATATCAGCTGTCCCGAGTTTTACAGGGAGAAGGTGGAGTGTTTTCTTAGTCTTCAATGGGATCCTTGTTGCCACAACTTCCATCCAACTACCTTCTGGTTACCAAGTCTCATTTAAAAAATTAAATTAAAACAAACATTTTCTCTTTTGTCACCCTCTGGAAACTTCCATTCTTGAAGGAACAGTAAGAATATTGCCATGTTGCCAACAGAGGGAATGAGAACCTACGAATCCTTCTTGTTACTGTAGCTGTACCAAAACACATAGGACAATAAGTTAATGAAATATGTCCAAAGTATAAGTCAATGAAATATGTACCAAACTATAAGTTAATCAATAATGTCTACACGGAATCAATGATCTCAGTAATGGACCAAAATTACATTTTTATCAACTGTGCCAAAAGAAAAGGTCAGTAGATAATATCTTACATAATGGTTATAATGTACTACTAACCTGTCTTATAAAAGGTAAATAAAACTTTATATATGATCAATTTTACAGAAAATGAAGGGTGACGGCTTCAAGTGAAGTTTGGGAATGTACTAGTGAGAATGGACTCTATTAATCAGGTACACTGCAGAGTAGAGGCTTAATCCAGAGATAATGGGTACACACTGATCAATGAATAGAGCAGCGAGTTGCTTCCAGCGGGGTTGGTTTTTGTGTTCTTCCACACCATATTTTTGTGAAGAGTGAGGTTGGTGCTAGCATCGTAAAAAACCAGTACTGTATCTGACTGGGCTATCCTGGAGCATCCAATAGTTGTATTGAGATGCCAACATTCAAATAATGACCTGAATAAATTCTCCAGATATCTGATATAGCTCTTCAGTCAAAGATGCCAGGGTGAAATATATATTCTCTGTTGTAGGGTGACTTTTATCACCAGAAATAAATGTATGAACTCCATTATCCACGTATAACCAACTGCAACCAGCAGTCTTCTTGACCTCTTTCCCTTTCATCTTCTGCCTTAATCTCCCAACCTCCTTCCAGTTTCCCTCAGAAGCATACAAATTAGCCAACTGCACATACCGATCCCCGGTACCTCCTCCAAGTTTTAGAAGTCTCTCCTCTGCCTCTCTAGCAAGTTTTGTATTTCCATTTACCCTACAAGCATTCAGGATAGCCCCCCATACACTGGCATCCAATTCTATAGGAATATTTATCATTAATGCATTTGCCTTCTCAAGTTGATTAGCCCTGCCATACAAATCTATCATACATGCATAGTGATCCAGTTCAGGCAATAGATTGTAATCTTTTGTCATGGACTGGAAAAATTGCTCACCCAATTCCACCAAACAAGAGTGACGACAAGCTGAAAGAAGTGCTAAAAATGTTACTGCATCAGGCCTAATACCTCTCTTCAACAGTTCTTTGAAGATTTGGATAGCTTTAGTTTCACAACCATGGTGAGCATAACCAGCTAATATCACATTGTAAACGACTATATCTCTGTCAAAAACCCTTAGGAATACCTTTTCCGCATAAGTAATATTCCCAGATTTTGAGTACATATCAATCAAAGCACTGAACAATTTCTTATCTCCTTCAATGTTATTCCTCAAGATGTAAGCATG
The DNA here is from genome assembly GCA_963682095.1 of Potentilla sterilis. NCBI lineage: Eukaryota > Viridiplantae > Streptophyta > Magnoliopsida > Rosales > Rosaceae > Potentilla > Potentilla sterilis. The sequence continues at coordinate 44,295,857 of OY821757.1, read as the reverse complement.
AATCTGCTTCCCAGGGTCCAGGGAAGCTTGAACTGCACAGGCACCAAGCACACTTATGAGAATCAAAGCATCAGGAACTATTACTTCCTTTTCCCTGAACTCGCTCAGAAGCTTATACACAGCCTCAAATTGCTGTGATTTAAGATATCCAGAAAACAAAGCAGTCCACACAACCACACTCCTTTCAGCCAACGAATCAAAAAGTACCCTCGCTTCTACTAGGTTACCTTGAGAGGCATGGCCCGCGATCAATGAGGTGATTGAAAACGAATTTTTACTTCCCATTGCTTCATGAACCGACTTTGCATACCTCATATTTCCACACTTGCAATAGACATCAACAATGCCACTACTTATAAATGGATTAGAACTCATCCCATTCTTCAGCACCCAACCATGGACTTCCTTTCCTAGTCTGAAGTTCCTCAAACCCGAGCAAGCACTCAAAACACTAGCAACAGTATGCTCATTCCATCGAAACCCATATTCCGCCATGCGAACAAACAAACTCAGTGCCTCCTCTACAAAACCACTCTGCACATACCCCGAAATCATTGTGTTCCACGACACAGCATCATTTTTCTCCGCCTCTCTCCAAAACAGATCAACCGCCATCTCCAACTCTCCTTCTCTACAACAAGCTGCCACCATTGCATTCTTCGAAACCGAGTCAACCACCCCTCTATACCCCCTAAACACACCCCACGCATCATGAAAACACCCGCACTTCGAGTACATATCAACCAATGAGCTCACCGCGAATGCACTCAAATCATTGGCAGTTTTGGCCATACGACAATGCAGCTGCCTCCCATAACAAACCGCCTCTAGATTCGCACTCAAGTTAAGCATAGTAGTTAGACTGACCTCGTCAACTCTTATACTATAATCCTGCGACTGCATTTCCCTAAACAGCCCAACCGCGCAAGCCTCATGCCCCTCGGCGCTTGCGTAGCCAGAGAGCATAGAGTTGTAAGTGACAAGGTCTTTAATATGAGCGGTGCCGAAGAGCTGGCGGGCCCGGTCCAAGTTGCGTGATCTGATGTGGGCGGAGATGATGGCGTTATAAGAGTAGACATTTCGGTGGGGCATTTCGTCGAACAGGTTCTGGGCGTGGTGGGTGAGGCCATGTCTGGAGAATAGGTGGATGAGTTGGTTGGAGGTGAAAATGGGCAATGCCAAACCGGATTTGATTGATTGAACTTTAGAGATGAGACCCTCTTTCAGAGACTGCATTTACATGCAATCGAATTTGGACCTGGCTGAACCGTTGTGCTGGAGACTTGAAAACGCGGCAAAACTAGTGGAGCAAATTTTTAAAATAGGTATTACGGGAACGTTGACCCAAACGACTTCGTTCTATCACTAGTATAGTTGTATGCCATGGCCTCAGTGGGACGGTTCGGGTTTACTAAAAAAAAAACAGGAACCGCACAAGAAATTTTTTGTCATAATTCAGTTCGGTTTTTTTTTTTTTTTTTCTGAGAATCACAAGAAACCGAACCGTTAAACTTTCGGTTCGATTCCTGCGGTTCCTCGTTCCTGTCAATCTCATGTGGAAAGAATTAGTCCATGATCGATAGCAAGTTCAGATAGCAAGTACATGATGCCTGTCATTATATACAATCTCCTCTAGTTAACAAACAAATCAATCATTTCGAAATGAGGGTTTTTGTTGTGAAATTGATCTTACTATATTCATTCTTCTCTGCAACGTTCATCTTCTCTGCAACATGATCCCAACCAGGTCACAAGCTCATGGAATGAATCCCATCACTTTTGCATGTGGCAGGTCCTGCAGTCGACGACATCAGGGCGGCGAGGGCGAGGCACAGGGGAGGCGCGGGGCGTTTGTGGAGCCGTTTGTGTTTCTACTGGTCTGGACTGTGGTCTAGACTGGTCTGGAGAGAGGCGAGGGCGAGGCGCGGGGGGGTCGATGGCGGCGAGGGCAGGGCACGCAGGCGCGGGCTGCTCCTGTTCGGTTGAGAGACAGTGAGACACAGAGAGAGACTGAGATGAAGAGAGTGAGGAGACTGAGATGAAGAGAGGTACTGAGGCAATGAGGCTACTGAGAGTCTGAGACACAACCTAAAATGTTTTTACATCTAGGTTTTCAATCTAACGGTTCAAAATCAATATACACAGATCCAACAGTTCTAATTCGGTTTTTTTTTTTTAACTCAGGAACCGAACCGAACCAAAAATCTACAGTTCGGTTCGAGTTGTATTTTAACTGACTGAAATTTTTTTAAGAACCGAACCGAACCGCAAGTTTCGGTTCTGGTTCAGCGGGTTTTCGGTCCAAAAGTCCCAGGCCTACTCACACGCTCACACCCTCAAATGTTCCGCTCGTGTATTTTCCCATCTCTTGTGGAAGATCCACATTCAGAGACTATAATCAAATTGGATTCGGATCCTCTCCTAACCTTTTCTTTCACCTTACCTTCCATCTAATGGCTCACAATCTCTTATTCTTTTCTTCTACACTTTTGTACTTTGAGATTGTGAGCCATTAGATGGAAGGTAAGGAAGGTAAGGTGAAAGAAAAGGTTAGGAGAGAATCCTTATCCAATCGAATTTCAACCTGGCTAATTCGATGTGCTTTGAGAAATAAACGCGGTAAAACAAGTGAAGCATAATTTTCAAAGTTTCAAATACAAGTGAAGCATAACTCTCAAAATAAACATACTAGGATATTAGGATCTTATCCAATACAGTCTCCTTCTAATGAGAGATCCCTCATTTTGGTTATTTTGAGAGATCAATCATTAAACTTACTTTTCGATCACATAATAACATCTCCACCGTTCAACTTTCATGTTTATATGGGTAGATTAAATATGGAAATTTTCATTCCATTTGATAATCATTAGAGCATTCAAAATTAAAATTTACAAATAAAAACATGAACAGTTCAACTTTGACAGATTTCATACGTCTATTGATTTCATCTAGTTAGATGACTTAACGACCACCATCTTGACTAAAAATTTGAATGATTTACACATACAAAACTAGTAATTGAACGATGAGATGTGAAAATGTGATAAAAAAAATTTGCCTAATAATTAATCTCTTAAAATGAACAAAATAAGGGATCATTTAGTGGAAGGGCTCCATATATACATCAGCCTCTTCCAATGAGGGATTTCTTATTTTAATTATTTTAGATCGATCATTTAACCTATTTTTCGATCACGTACAAACTATAAACAATGTATGAAGGTAGGAGATGCACCCTCAACAATTCTTCCTCTTTAAGTTAATGGAGATAGATCCAAAAATGAGAAAACAAATTACAATTAAAATCATACTAAAGCTGCATTTGGAACTTCAGCATTAGGATTTCACTAAACCTGCAAAACAAGTTAGAGGCTTTGAATGTATTGAACTAATGCTATCGATATGACTCTCCTATGAAATTTTATCATGTCATTGAATATCTAGAGTTCGTGTATGTCTCTCCTAGTGTTCTAAATATCAGATTTATTGGCCGATATATCGGTGATATTTAGAAAACGATACGATATCGCCCTTATCGGTTTGATTCATTAGTCAACGCAAAATATCGGTCAAAATCGGATATATCGGGTCAAACTCAGGTTGACCCGATAATTTGGACTTTTTAACAAAAATTAATATATATATTTTAATTTTTTATTAGTTATTTGATTTTTTTTATAATTTATTAAACGACTTTTTTTTTTTTTAGAAACTAAAAAAATAAAAGAAAACCTATAGCTAAGAAGTAAGAATTTTGAGCTCAACCTTGCTAATTTTGATTATTTAGTATTGTTTGTGTATTATTATTGTCGAAAAAACCAATCACTCCTTTTTTTATATAGTTTATTTGGTACCGTTTGGAGTTTAAGTACATAAATATAATAAAATTAATTAAAAAATAGTAAATCCAATATATCCGTTATATCCTTTTGCCCATGAACCGATACGATGCCAATAAGCGATATTTGAAACATTGGTCTCTCCTATGAAATTGTATCATGCCATACATGGTATTCATAAGGATGGCTAGATGGGGGCGGGGGGGAACCCACGGGTTTTCCCCATATTTTTCAGGCGGGGGCGGGGTGGGTTCCCCATCAAGGATGCGGGGGCGGGTGCGGGGCAGTTAATTTCCCCTGCGGGGATGCAGAGGCGGGTGCAGGTTTCCCCATTACCCAGACGGGGACCCCGTTTTGGATTTTTTTTGTTGTATTTTTTACATTCTTTTTCAAACAAAAACTAACATACAAAAAGTTTTTACCATTTTACCAATTACTTTTTATGTTTTACCCTTCTTACGCCGCCGGCAGCAGTAGCGCAGCCGCCCCGCCGCCGGTAGCTCCGCCCCAGAGGTCAAAAACTCTACCAAAAACCTTGAAACTTTCTCAGCTGCAGCCACAAGGACTCAATTCCGTCGCCTTCACCGTCATTGGGGGCCTCCTCCGCATCAGACAGTGGTCCAGACGGCGGTCCAAACACCACTATCTCCAATATTCACAAAAATCAACCAATCGGACATCAAATTACACTCAATCAACTCCAAACAACGTTCTGAATTCAATTCCAACCTCCAATTACATCGAAAACCTCATTTCCACCACCTCCACCGAATTCACAAAAAACCCTAGAAATTCAAATCCAAAATTCTCCTTACCTGGATCGAAGGAGATCAATTCCTTTGGAGGAATTGCTATGCTGGCCGAGACTTTCGATTCCCGACTGGAATCGGGTCGATTGGTGGCCGAAGGAGGGAGTTCATTTCAATCGGGGTGGAACTTCTCGGGCTTCGCACGGCCAAACGGCGCCGATTCGCCTTGAACCATCACCGCAGACATGACAAGGAGGCCGAGGCGAGTCGAACGACACTAGTGGCGAGCCGAACGGTGGCCGGACGGTGGATCTAGGCTGAGGCGGCGACTGTGTCGGTGGAGAGGGTTGGCTGAGTCGGGAAGAGAGAAAGAGAAAAAGAAAGGAAAAATAAAAAAAAAATAGAAAAATAGAATTTGCGGGGGTGGTGATGGGGGCGGGGGTGAGGGCGGGGAAATCCCCCATATGCCCATTGTTGTGTATTCATATTCTTGATTTCATTGTACGAAGGAGATCGATTTTTCATATACATTGAGAGCAACAATCATTTTCAGATCCCTAATGAAACATAATGGAACTTGTAGCATGAGGCTTATTTTCTGCAACTTAATGGAATTCGTAGCATAAGGCCATCTGATGAAATTAAATGGAGACTGAGAACTTAATTTTCCAATTTCTCAGTAACACTTATTGATGCTCCCTAATCCAATTATCAATAGCAAACAAACTGAGACATGAAATACGAACTCCAAGTACAAAAAACCATCACGAAAGTGTACCTTTCATCCGTACCAATTTGGCTAAAACAAACGTTACATCTCCATACTGTTTCATCCATGTATAAATGATTTAGTAGTGAAGGTTCGGTTATGCAAACTTGCTTACTAGACTCTAGAACACCACTGTATCAAGCATTGTGCCCAAGGTCTGGACAATGTTTGAGGACATCAAGTTGGAGACATGCTCTTCAAGGTTCTTCTTGGCATCTTGTCTTCCCACATTTGCAATTGCAAGCTTCTCTGGTGGCAGCTCATCCTCCTCCTGCACCGCCTTGTTGTATTTAACCGCTAGATTTAACATCTCCTGCAAAACCCAAATGAAGATACAATCATGACTTTAAACCGATGAAGTATCTTGCTATGCATTAATCAAAGTCATCTAGCATTTAAAGCTTGCTGGAAGCACTCCAACAGTCATTCTAGTGAAGAGAACATAATTGAAACCTCTTCTTTTACAAACTACACTAAATCGACCATTTAGGGGTTTCGTCTTAATCTATGATCAATTAGCTTTTGGACGGTTACAATGTCTCAGCGTGCCCATCCAATAACTGCTTTTTCTAGTTGCATATGCTGCATAGCCAGTTACTAATGGGCATTCTCCACAAGAATGGTTATAAAAGATTGTCATAACTACTTCAAGTAAACATTCTCGGGAAATAACTAACCAATGCCAAAAAAGTAGATTTATTCCAAGCTAATAAGAAAAAGCCAAACAAAACTACATTCAGGTACATGAAAACTTTACTTTACCTGAACTGTTTGCTCATTTGTTTTTGAATGAGTGTCAAACCGCTTAAGTGTAAGCCCATCTGTCCATTTCTTCTTGTGAAGGTTAAGCAACATCTTCTCCTCGAGTTCATTCTTCCTGTAATTAATTGCTATGGAGTAGTAATGACGATTTAACCCGTGGATCAAGGCCTGAAGAGAGGACATTACAGAAGACATAAAAAAGCTGTAGCTTTAGAGAATAGGATCTAGAGATTGCTTGTTAACAACTTACTTGAATTGATGGCTTATTTAAATGCCCGAGATTGGATGTGGTTTGCCGTGGTTCTTGGCCAAGCATCATAGTTTGTGGGTTGATAAGGCGGAATGCATCAATGACTACCTTCCCCTTCACGCTCTGAATTGGATCCACAACTACAGCAACAGCCCGTTGATTCAAAGCCTCAAAGCTCTACAGAAGATAAGAGAGTAAAAGAAAAGTACATGGTAATATCTAGGTAGCAGTATGGAATCATCCGAGAAAATTCATAGCCCCCTCTTCTCGGGATGTGTTAACCAACCAATGATCAACAATTATAGTCAATGAAGGTTGATCATTAAGCCCAAGAAAAGTCAAAATAGACTTCATTTTCTACTGCTAACACATGCCAAAGACTGTCGTACTAGTACACAAATATAAATACTATGTAGAAAACATTTGGAAACACTTATACATACATCAAAGGATGCATAGTTAGCAGGAACTGTCCTCCATAATGTTTTGGGTCACAAGGTTATTCTAATTTGGGGGCCAAAGGATAAGATTATAATAGGCTGACATGAAAAGAACTATAAACACCCATTATATTATTGATAAATTATAACAAAGAAACATGTCAACCAACATGATTATGTGTGACATTTACCATCAACAGAAATAGTTCAAAAACGACATATATAAAAAAATGAAGCATTCTTACAGATTCTTCGTGTCAAAAAGGAAAATCAACATCTGTTGTATGTAAAAGATGAGTAAAATAGCAACCTGCTGGGTATTGATATCCACACCGGATAGCCAACATCCAAATCCAGGATGTGAATGGTACCAACCAACAACCATCTCTGGCCTGCAGTGACGAGAATGAATGTTACCGTCATTACATCAACAACATTGCAAAACACAGATGAAAGTAAATATTTACCAGTGATTATCAAAATGAAAATAAATGAAAAATATATTTCCAAGTAGTGGTGTAGCAAGAAATGTCGACAAGGGTCAAACTTTAATAAATGTTTAGACTTTAGATTAAAGATTAATTATCTACTTACGCAAATCATTGAATAGTCATATAAAGAAGCTATTAATAATGAGTATTGAAGAGAGTCCATGGTTTAAGTATATGCGAAAATAAATTGTGCACCTAGACATTGAAAATTCTCTAGGAATTACTTGATCAATATTTCAGCAAATCAAATGAGTCATTTATCAAATGAAAAGAGAACATTATTGGCTTGGAAAAAAAAACTTGATTATTGATTAGAGTAATTGTGCTATGTTAGAATGATTGTAGAGATACTGAGATCTAGTTGGTCAAATAAGAAAATTAATACTCGGCTACAAGCCATTGGGCTCTAAGTCCATTAAGTAGAAGGGTCAAATGAATCAAATTATCTGCATACATAGCCTACAGCATGAGTAAAAGAGTTAAAGCCTACAGCATGAGTAAAAGAGTTATTCAGGGGAAGTAGATTAAGAAATCAGAGAGCCTCCAGTCGAGCAACTATTTTATGCCTGCCTGATTCATAGTAACAAATGATAAGGCCCGTGCCTTACTCCCGTGTCATCTGGGGCTCAAACTCCACTAAACGAACTACCTATCTAACTGCAATAGATTGTAGGGTTAGGCAGGCCGCCCCAGTATCGAACCCAGGTCTGTAATGCAGCCATGGCAATTTCTGGGTATCAAAAAGAACAAAAGAACATTTTATCATGCTTTTAATGGGGCCCGCAACAAAGAAATTTAAATAGATACAACATGATATAGTGCATATCAATCCTCTGAATGAAAATAAAAAGAACCTTCATGCCAGCATGAGTTTTCAATCCTCTGAATGAAATAGATGGGTTGCATAATGCAGCTAAAAGTATCTATGAGAGCAATGGACTCTTGGAGAATGTATCAACGCATGTTAATTGAAGTTTCACACAGGACAGAAACAACACATGTTCTGCATGCATTAACAAAAACACACTATGCATGCACATGGACTTATGCTCATAATTTTTTTTTTTAATAAGAATAATTTTCATTCAGAAATCAAAGAGAATACAACAAAGAAGACAAAGAGTCTAATGGACTGACAAACGGAGAAAAACAAAAAAAAAGACAAACAACAGCAATTCCATAACTGGAATGGCCTGAAAAGTGTAATCTCCAATGGACTGGCCAAAGGAGAACAACAATGAAGACAAACAAAAGCAATTTCAAGCTTGAAAAGAGTAATCTCTAAATTCTGACAAGATGATCCCAAAAAGAAGTCCAAAAACAAACTCTAGGCTACAGTTGATTCACATCCTCACCTGCAACTTCCAAAGAAACTCTATGCTATTACACCTACTAGTGTAACGTGATAGAAGTTTTCGTATGTCCCCTCATGGGTGCACTTTGGGCATACCTCAAGTTACTGAAACTAAAAAACTTAGCACAAGTATCCTAATATGAGCATATACACAAATGCCACATAACTTTATTTTGTATTGATGGATTGCGTGTCTGCTCTCCACTAGAATGAATGAATTTCGAAATTACTATATCTCAAGAGGTAACAACAGGAGAGAATGGTTGTTTTTTTAAATCTTGCGCTGCTTCTAGTACAAATTAGGCATGTGAGATTTCAGCTAATTTTGTTTGCTGTTAGTAGTGCAGCTTCTAAGCATACTATAACTGCTGTATCATATGGAATAGAGTTCCAGGTGATGCAGACTATGTTTATCAGCACAAGAGTAAAGGAAAGATCAGTGACTGAGTAGCATATGATTTCATATATCTACCCTTGATTTTAGCAAACTCAATTGCCCTTAGCAAATCAGATAGTTTTGATTCTTTCTGAAAACGTGAAATGCCTTCTAAATAAAATGCATATGAAATTATAATTTTCCATTCTCACTCTGTGTAGTTCTAAATAATTTAATTCAAGTTAAGACACATTTTTGGCAAAATCTATCAAGTGCAGCAATTCTGCTGAAGTGACCACATAAAACCTCCGGAAAAGGCCAAATACTTGAACCAAAACCACAAAAAGCAGCCGCCTTCTGAACTAAATCCTTAAAGAACTTGTCTAACTTGCCCCAAACAATCTGAATGTCACTCATGCACAAATCACCCCTAACTATGGTCAAAATTGGGTCAAACATAGCACAAGAAGCTTTGTTTGATTATATAAAAATGGCGCATGAATTTAATTTGTATTCAGGCTTGAGTGATTTTATCTACTAGAATGAATGCATTTTAGAAATTACTACAAGAGAAAATGATTGTTCCTTAAGTCTTGGTGCTGCTGCCAGTACACATAATGTATGTGAGATTTCAGCTTATTTTGTTTGATATCAGTACTGCAGCTTTTAAGCATACCATCACTGCGGTAACAGAGTTCCACATTATGCAGAATAAGTTTACCGGCACAACAATAAATGAAATCCCAGTGATTGAATAGCACACGAATTCACATATCTACCGTTTCTGTTGGGAAACTCAATTACAGTTAGTAAATCAGATAATTTCGAAGTCTTTCTGAAATCACAGATGACCTTCTAAAACGCATATGAAACTAAAATTATCCATTCTCACTCCATGTAGAGTTCCACATAATTCAACTAAAGTTTATATATAGTCTTTTCCAAAATCCTATCAAGTGCAGCAATTCCACTGAACTTCACTTAAAAGCTCCGGCAAAGGGCAAACACTCAAACCAAAACCACAAAAGGAAAGCAGCCAGCCGGCTCTAAGATCCTAATTGACTTGTCTAACTTATCTAATGTCCCTCATGTACAATCCAGAAATTACACATAACTAATGCCTTAAAAATTGGAAACCTAGCTTCTTGCATCAATTCATCTCCATTCTCCAACAATAATGTAACTGTAAATTGATCGAAGCGAAAGAAGGCATACCTTCCAGTCTGCTTAAGCATATCCAGCATATTAGTCTGGAAGACATGATCCACAGCTTCGACACTGACACCAGTACCACTCTGCGGCATCGCAAACACGTCAACAACACGAACAGTGTATTCATCCACAAAATCACCCAGCATCAATCCCATGACCTCCATAGGCACCCCAGCTCTTCCTATTCAGCATCCAAATCCAATCAAACAGTAACAAAATTTAACCTAATCAGAAATTACATATCCAAATCCTCACATATTTAATACGATCTGATGAATATAGGAGCCTAGTTAGGGTTTGTTTTGCAGTCAATGAAAACCTAAAAGGTGAGACAAGGGAAAGGGAAGAGAGTACCATGCTTGAGCATCTTGAGGAGGGCCAAGGAGGAGATGTAGACCTGCTCGGAGGTATCGAGGGTGGGGGAATCGGGCGGCGGGTGGCCCAGAGCTCCTCCGGCACCGGCGAACATTCTCTGCAGCCTCTCCATACCTGACATTCCCTTTCTCTCTGCTTCAGTCTTCTGGGATTTGCTTTGCTTTACAAATAGAACTGGCGTGTGTGCCTTCTATGTAATACGGTGTCGTTTATATGCAAACGAAAGCGTTAGGAATTATTATTATTATTATTATTTCTTTTTATCGTTAAACAACTGAAATTGTATAACGAATCTTTGAATCGAACTCACAATCTCTCATTTGACAAAGAGATACTATGTTACTAGAGCAAATGATATCAGGCAAAACGTTAGAAAATTTGAAGGGTTTTTTTTTTTAAACATTAGAACTAGCACCTACTTGACTTAGTAATATAAAGCCGTATGGCTTAGAGTTATTTATTTGGATTAAAATGTTGAAAAATGGTGAAAATTACTGTTTATTTTAACTAATTTAATTTGAAGAATTTAAGTGGACGCACTTAATATTCGTTAATGATAAATTATGTATTCTCCAGTTTGAGGGTTACAAATTCATATAATCATCTGCTTAAATTGGTTATGGTGTGAATAAGAAATCGTCACCCAAAACGTGCTCACTACTTGAATTTTGGAATATGTAACAGCAGATTCAATGAGATTAAATACTTTAACGACAGATTTAATGAGATTGAATTATGTAACTACCGAATTCATTGTGTAACTGTTGTAACGTATGAAATGGAATTCATTGAGGAAAATAGTTATGACATATGAATTAGAATTTATTTATGAATTAGAATTTATTTATGAATTCATTATGTAACGGCTATAACTTATGATATGATATTCATTTCTGAATTTATGGCAATTAAAGTAGTAGCTTGATTTCCCCCTATATAAAGGGCGACATATTCCTTTGTTCAAACACAACAAAAGACGCCAAGAGCATTCACCTTTGTCCTCTTCACAAAGTCGTTATCTGCTCTACTCTTCTTGTTTTTACTCTTGTTGACAGTAGCCGCAGAGAGGCTACAGCAGGCCCACAGACCCGCAGCAAGCGCGCCAGGGCCCGGCCCAAGGGTCGGGACCGGATCACCAGCACCCGGCCTCGGGGCCTAGCACTCTATCCTGCCTCCAGGGACCCTGGGGCCGGGGGCGCCAGCCTGCCTAAGAGGGCACCAGAAGGTATAAACAGAATGGAACCAGTCCCACATCGAAGAGTAAGGCCAGCCCTTACCCCCAACCACCTATATATGGGCCCCAACTACCCTCTTTATTAGGTAACTTATCTCTCTCCCTGCTTACATACGTGCCTTGGTTATATATATTCCAACTATACTAACTTAGGCATCGGAGAGGAGAAGGCCGGCCCGCCCGGTATTCCCCTTAGTGAGCAGGATTGCAGGAGATCGAGTTGGATTCATCAAGTATCTACTAGACCCCCGGGTTTAGGCAGAAACAATTGGCGCCGTCTGTGGGAAGCTTGAACGAAAAGCCGTGTAAGCAACACCGTTGAGAAAGAACTCGGAGATGAGTCAAGAGAAAGGTACCGCCGAGGAGGGACGCCCTGCAGTAGTGCAGACGCTCACCTCCACCCCAGCCGTCACGCGGGAGCCGCGCGGCGACCGGGGCAACGGTCAGGACAGAGAGAGCTATGGGGGACCATCCGGCGTGCCGGATCCCCACCGCGACAGCTCGCGGGGTAAAGGCCCGGCAGAGGAGGAAGACAGTCTAGAGCGACGGGGCTTCTCCTTGACATTCTCAGATGATTCAAGCGATCGATCTGAGAGCCCGGACCGGGACCCCACGTGCAGCCCCGGCCATAGCAGTATGGCAGGAGAACTGCGGGCGATGGCCGCAGAGGTCAGTCGTCTAAAAGAGGAGAGCGACAGGGACAGAGCCAAGTCCAACGCTCGATACGAAGAGATGGAGGCGGTGAATACTGCCCTGGTGGCCGCCCTGGAAAGGGGACAGCAGCGCAATGACGCCATGGCCGAGGCACAGGCGACACTCCCGCCGGTCCCACCTCAACACACCAAAGCAGGGCACTCTTCGGGCGGACAACCCGGTGACCCCGTACGGCAGAAGTCGCCAGCAGGCGCAGGCCCGCCAAAGAGCGCGACAACCTCCTGCCAGCCCAGCGCTTCGTCAGTGGATGAAGCCGAGACTCCGACCGCACGAGCGCTGCAGATGCTGGCCAACACCGTGACGAACTTAAAGGCCCAAATGGAGGCCAACGAGAGAAGAGCTGCGCGGCCGATGGAGGGCGCCCGGTTTAATGAGCGCATGGGTCCCTTTTCACACCGGGTCATGGAGTCGGGAAGATCTGGCAACCAGAAGTCCCTCAAGCTCACCTACTCAGGATCCGGTTGCCCGTACCAGCATCTGGACAGCTTCCGGTCCCAAACCTGGGCCAAGGGCTACTCCGATGCAGTCTGCTGCAACATTTTTCAGGAGACTTTGTCCGGAGAAGCACTCAGCTGGTTCTACGAGCTTCCAGCAAACTCGATCGAGGCATTCGAGCAGTTAGCCGACCGGTTCGTAGGCCGCTTCATCCTCCGAGTCAAGGGAGCCCGGACGTCGACCATCCTCTTCAATTGCAGACAAGCACCCGGAGAGGAGCTGAGAACCTTCGTCAACCGCTGGCAGACGGCTACGGCCGGAGTTCGGAACCTGGACAAGGGCATCGCCGAGATGGCGTTTAAGCAAGGGCTCCGAGCGGGCAAATTTTCCTACGCCGTCCGGGTAGAACTCCCGCAGGGGTACGACGAGTTGATGGCTATGGCCATCCGGCATGTTCAGGCCGATCATGAGACCTACGGGCACCACCTACAGAAGAGGAAGCGGGATGAGCAGCAGGAAGACCATCCCCGGGAAAAGAACCCTCTGCCCAGCCAGGAAGCCAAGCCCAATCAGCGGACCGATAACCGCACCGCTCGGCCCAGCCGGAACGCCAACAACAGAAACTGGCCACAGCATCAGCAGAGGTCCTATTCTGATAAGCCCCAGAACGAGCACAAGCCGGCGTCGTTCCGCCAGGAGCACCCCCTAGCAATCATGCCAGCACCACCACCGTCCGGTCAGGAAGTCTTCACCGCTCTCACCACTTCCTACGAGGATATCCTACTGGAGAACGGGAGTGTCATTCCCCCACCACCCAAGAGAAGGTTCCCGAAGGGGGAACTTACCACGGCGCAGACGGGCAAGTACTGCTTTTACCACGACGAGGCTACTCATCGAACGAACCAGTGCTGCGCTCTCAAGACTGCGGTGCAGGTTTTGATTGATAACGGCCAGCTCCAGCGGTACGTGGGGGAAAGAAGAGCAGACCCCGACCGGGAACGTGACCAGTCCTGGTAAAACCCGCTAGCACCGAGCGGTTAGTTTGGCATAGTTCGCGGTTCAACCGTTGTAAAAACAAATATATATGCAAACTACTTTTGAGAAAATTTCACCGGCTCTGCCAGTTCCAGTATATTCATATTCAAGCAAGTATACAAGCAGTAACCGATCCGGAAAGATTACAAGGAAAAGGGCAAGAAAAATCTTAAGGAGCTACGACTCCGCCTTCAGCTGGCAATCCGCCAGCCTCTCCTGCTGTACCCTCGTCATCGACATCAGTTCCGGTGTTGACTCCGGCTCGGGCAGTCTCGGCACCGTTGGTAGAAGAATCCAAGTCCGAGCGAATTGCTTCACCCGACTGCTCCTCCACCGCCTCCTGATGGATGTCCGACTGCTCATGGATATCTCCTTCAGCAGCAGTCGACATCAGGGAAGTGTCTAACCATCCCTTCCCCGCCCATTCCGTGTACGCATCCGAGATGCCCTCTTCCCTGGCCTTCACCAGAAACTCCAGGAACTGATCGCTCTCGCGGTATTTGAGAATGACCCGCTCGTAGAGTTCCGGGTCGTCTTCCCCGGTCGGAGCAGCAGAGGCGGCACGCAGAGCGGCAGCTCCCACTTGGAGCTCGTCCACCTTGGCCTCCAGGTCGGCCCTCTCCCTCTCCAGGCTCCGGTTCTGCTCCTCCAGCTTCTTGGCCCTCTCCTCCGATCTGGCCTTCTCTCGGTCCGAGCGAGACTTCTCCACCTCCAGGCGCTGTCGGATCTCAGATAAAGCAATTATCTGTCTCTTCAGCTCCGACAGCTCCTCGCTCGCGTCCGGTTCGTACAGACTGTACAGCAACTGCGCAACACCAAAGAGTTAGTCAGGCAGCAAAAGAAACAAGCCACAAACAGTACAGTGGTACCGTGCGATATTTACCCGGAGGACGGATTCCTTGCATTTTGGGCGATTCCCGCCCGCCAGGGCTCCAGCAACCCCGGGTCTATCCAGACCAAGGCCGGCCAAGTCCGTCGCCACTTGCCGGGCGAGTGCACTATCAGGGCTTCCCCTCGGTGCCTCCGCAGGCACTGGACTACTCTACCGAGCAGCAGCAGCAGCCTTCTCCTCAGCAGCGTTGGGCTGCGCACCGCTGGTTATTCTGAACCGTTTGGCCAGGTTCTCCTGTGCCGACCCACCGGTAAGCGTCACCAGTGCGGCGGAAGGAACGTCCCCGCCCTTCCGTTTCTCTCCCCGGCCTTCCGGAGAAGAAGATCGTGCGCTTACCGGGGCGACGCGAGCCACGTGCGGCACAGACACCGGCCGGTTGGGGATCCTGTTCATCCCACCAAGAATCCTCAATGCCCCCCCGGTACTCTTGTCGTTTCCAGGCGCCAGGAGGCCTGTAGCATGATGGGTCTTCACCCGCTTCAGGACATAGGCGTCGTCATCGACGTCCATAGCCCTCGGCTCCGCATGAGTCGTCAGCCGGCCGGACACGTCATCCACCGACGTCCGCGAGACGATCTCGGCCTTCTCCTTCAGCTTGTTGAGCAGATCTTCCCCGTCCATAGAGAGAGTGGTTTCAGGCTTGATAATCGCCCGGGAAGACGCACCTGCAAGGAAAGCGAACAGTTAGTATTTTGCAAAAACTAGCACAAAGTATCACCGCTCAAGGGCTTCCTACGCACCGGGACCCCGCCCAAGTTGGCAGTATTCCAGCACTTCTCGTCGGATGAAGTTGTAAGAACTCCGTTCCAAATCGTCCCAACATCCGGTTATGGTCGAGATCCTCTCACGCTCCAGATCGGATAGCTCGTACGACTGGTCGCCAATAGCTTGGAAGGCGCCAGGAACCCAGTACTCTCTACTCCTCGCCTGCCACTTCCCGCCCACCATCACCACCTTCTTCCTCGAGCTGTTGTCTACCCATGAAGGCATATTGGTGACGATCGGTGGAGGTTTCCGGGCGTTGAAGGACAGGCAACCCCCGGACCCCTGCTTCCTGGAGTACGACAACCTATACAAGGCCCGGAACTCGTTTACCGTTGGTATATTCATCCCGGAAAACTCTTACAGGCAGCCGAGACTCAGTAATCGTCTCCACTAGAGCCCAGGAAGCTGTGCGGGCGACACTTGCAGCGCACTGAGCATGTACTGCACAAAATTTGGCAGCGGGAGCGAGAGTCCATGCCGGAACTGATCCTGATGTGCGGCAACCCAACCTTCTTCTGGGTTGCAGGCTGACTCTCCAGGATTCAAGGGCCGTAGCAGAACTCTATCCGGGATACCCCACGTTTCCCGGAACGCTGCAATCTCTCCAGGGGTCATACTCTCCTCCGGTTCATCACACACCATAGCATGCTTCCCTCTGCCAATGGTGTAGCTCACGGCCGGAGCGTCTGCAAGGCGCACCCCGTGCGGTATTTCAATCTCCGAGGATTCAGCTCCGGAAGACGAAGACGAGGACGGAGTCGAAACCCTGCTCCCGGAGCAGTCAGCGACTTCGGTCTCCGGGGATTCCGAATTGAGCCAGTTATCCAGCCTCTCGGCATCATCCACGAGGGGACCCCTGGCAGCCAATTCGGAAGCCCGGTCAGAACCCGAAGATGACATCTTAACCTAGGGGAAGAACACAAAACCCTAGCGCTCGTCAGCAACAGGCTACAACGGCACCTCCTACGGCCTCTCCCCAAGTCCGCCGCAGAACCAGTTCCGTCAGCGGCAGAGATCCCTCCCCCCCGCCGCAAAACAACAAAGCCAAAAACAAGAACAACACCGGGGCAAAGAAATCAAACAAACTTACCGATTAGTATGCTCAACCGAGGACAATCGGCCCTGGGAAAGCAGCGCGCAATGATAGGGAGCGTTCAAGAAAACGGATCTCGTGGGGCAAGAAGGGTTCAGAGTGGTCGCCGGATTCCTATCTTTCTCTTAGTTTCTCCAAAGCAAGAAGCAACAGCAGAAAGGAGAACAGAAGAGGCCCCTTTTTATAGAGGGGACCAGTGCCCTAGGCAATCGAAATCCCTCCAAAACAAGTAATCAGAGCAACTCAAACGCCTGCGAATCCAGGCCCTTCATCTCAAGACCACCCCCCGCTGGCACGTGTCCCAGCATTGGAAAACTGCCAATGCCATCATAACTGACGGGACTGATGGACTTCCTCCTTAAATGCATGTCAGCCACTTGTCCCACACGCTGGTGACAGGAAGGTAGGAGCGGGAACCAAGGAGTCAGGCCCTCCCACTTCCCCAGATTCCACGCTAGCACGACAATCTTCGCTGCATATCTCGAAGACCTCTCTCGCGGTTATGATCATCCAACCGCTTGGAGAGCACCCATCCGGGTATGAAGCCTCGTCTCGATACGGCAGGACGCCCGGTCGAGGACCACCCGGCACCATGGCAGTTCGCGGTTATGATCATTCAACCGGCTGCATGGCCTCTTCATCGCATATCACCGGAGGACTCGTCTCGATATGGCATGTCGCCCGGTCGAGATCCACCCGGTCCGTAGCAGTTCGCGGTTAGGTATCATTCAACCGTCTGCACGCCATCCTACTGGAGACCTCGTCTCGATATGGCATGTCGCCCGGTCGAGGTCCGTCCAGTCGCATCTCTCTTGGGGGACTCGTCTTGATATGGCAGAACGCCCGGTCAAGATCCGCCCACCGGTTACGACGCATCCAACCGGCTCGAGAGCATATTCCGGGAATAGGATCCACCCGGTACCATGGCATTTCACTGGGGGACTCGTCTCGATATGGCAGGACGCCCGGTCGAGTTCCCCCCAGTACCATGGCTGACCCCGGTCATGAGAACATTCGACCGGCTTGGGCTTTATACACCCGGATGAGTTTACATCTAACCCATGTACGCTTGTCCAGCAGGATAAAAACCCTGCATCGCACCAGCTGCGGCAAAAGGGGGCTGCACGGCGAGCTTTGTCACCTCAACGCCACCCCCTACCAGGAATATAATGCACCTGGCCCCATGGCATTTCACTGGGGGACTCGTCTCGATATGGCAGGACGCCCGGTCGAGTTCCGCCCAGCACCATGGCTGACATCGGTCGAGACCAATCGACCGGCGGGCTTATACACCTGGGTGAGTTTACATCTAACCCATGTACGCTTGTCCAGCAGGATAAAAACCCTGCATCGCATTGAAAGGCGATCAAACATGGGGCTACACGGCGAGCTTTGTCACCTCAATGCCATCCCCTTACCTCAACGCTTATTCAACACAAGCTGAGAAGAGCTAGCAAGTGTTCGCCGGTGCTTCAAACAGCCCGCAACACCGGGGAAATCTCCCTGTAGCCTAGCAATGGGGAACTCGTTTCGATATGGCAGGACGCCCGGTCGAGTTCCCATACTCCTGGCCTCGTCTCGATATGGCATGTCGCCCGGTCGAGGTCCAGTACTGAAGTTCACCAAGGACCCGTCTCGATATGGCAGAACGCCCGGTCGAGGTCCCATGAACTTCACCCCGTCCGTTTCGGCAGATCGCCCGGTAGAGGCTCAGTGAATTCCGTTTCGGTAGATCGCCCGGTAGAGGCTCAGTGAACTCCGCTCCGTTTCGATTCGGCAGATCGCCTAGTTGAGGCCCAGTGAAGCTCCGCTTCATACCGAGAGGGCAGAGTGCCCGGCCGAAATTCCGTGCACATTTCTTGCATGGCGGATTTCAACGCCTCATTCTCATTCCGTGCACATCTCCTGCATGGCGGATTTCAACGCCTCATTATCATTCCATGCACACATCTATTGCATGGCATCATAACATCATGACATCATCTCATACACTCACCGGGATCCACCCGGCTCCATGCTCATAACACCACAACACTTGAGCATATTATTGCTTATATTGCAAATGTGCTTATAAACTATTGCTTCCCATCGGTAACAGGTACTCACCTCGGTCACGCCCAATCTTTAACGCGGACTTGGGGGACTGGGCACCGGTAGGTTGGTAGCCCTGCGGGTCTGCGGGACAAGAGCAAGACAGATTTAAGTCCCCATTCAAGATTGCACTTGACCGGGAACTTGGGGGACTTGTTGACAGTAGCCGCAGAGAGGCTACAGCAGGCCCACAGACCCGCAGCAAGCGCGCCAGGGCCAGGCCCAAGGGTCGGGACCGGATCACCAGCACCCGGCCTTGGGGCCTAGCACTCTATCCTGCCTCCAGGGACCCTGGGGCCGGGGGCGCCAGCCTGCCTAAGAGGGCACCAGAAGGTATAAACAGAAGGGAACCAGTCCCACATCAAAGAGTAAGGCCAGCCCTTACCCCCAACCACCTATATATGGGCCCCAACTACCCTCTTTATTAGGTAACTTATCTCTCTCCCTGCTTACATACGTGCCTTGGTTATATATATTCCAACTATACTAACTTAGGCATCGGAGAGGAGAAGGCCGGCCCGCCCGGTATTCCCCTTAGTGAGCAGGATTGCAGGAGATCGAGTTGGATTCATCAAGTATCTACTAGACCCCCGGGTTTAGGCAGAAACAACTCTGGTGATAGATAGAAGGTACTAGCAGTTCGTAGGTGTTCTTGTAGCAGTACAGCAACAAGAGCTCAAAAGGTCGTTGTATCCTGGGAGACGACCGCCAATAGGCCTATTGCACCGGTAGAGGTAGCGTAATTGTCTTAAGAACAGTGTGTGACACACACGACTCGACTCTTTCCCTTCTGATTTGAAACTCCATTGGTATTGATTGAGTATAATCATACACATTATACTTTACACAAAATAGTTAGCGGTAACACTTTTTACTCTTACTTAAAAGCCAATCACTGCCAACCTAGTGCTGGATGTTCTGATTGTTGCGTGATTCTTTTCTATGCAGATGATGCAAAGTTGGTATACTCAGGCTGCTGAATTTGTTTACCATCAATCAATGATGTGAAACATTTGAGATTTTTCTTTCATTCTAGTTATTCAACCTCTACGTCCATTGTATATGTAAATGTCTGTGTGAATATTATAATTGCCTAGAATAGTCGTTTACTATTGTTGAGTTGGAAGACAGAACATTTGAGCATGGTTAATGCTTGTAAGGTAAATATGTAATTGGGGAAAGCTCTCTAGACTAAGGTACAAAACATTTGTATAGTTCAATTTACTCTTCGTGCTAGTTCAAAGTTATTGGTTCATTTACCGGTAGTTTTTTCACCGTCGATTACTTATATATATATATGTCTAAAGAAGCAAAAAAAAGTTGGAGGGGTGTCATTATATTTTAGGTAAAATTAGTATCACTTTGTTGGTAGTTTTTTGGCCTTTCCAAGATGTTCACCCCTAGGTATTGTTGTGTAGATTCTAGTTACATCATGTCGTTTCACATCATCAATCATCAATTGAAATCTCCCAAACACACCACAATTGTAGTAGGCACACGAGAATAAACGCCCCCTAGATTAGGGACGGTGAGGATTGAGGGAAGTACAAGCGCCTTGTATTACTACTGCGCTGTCAGTTCCAAGGTGAAGAAGACGTGCGTGGAAATCGCCTTGAAGCTTCCAAAAACCCCCCAAAATATTCAAATCCCCCCAAAAATTATTTATTCCCTTTCTTCTTCTTGCTTCCTCCTTCTGAATCTTGGACCAAGCAGAGACAGGGTAGCAATGGCAAGCAGACCAACCTCTTCTTAAACCTCTCTCACTCTTCATCTCAATCCATCTCCATAGTTATGTTATGTCACTAATCTGCTTGGTCCATATTCGTGTACGGGTCGTTTTCCCTGTAGTTGTTGTATCAACCACTCCTTGAAACCCGACCAGTTCAGATCCGTTCTCTTCACGCAGACTGTCCTCTGTTACCCACATAAACCCCTCCCATCAAAACCCACTTCACTGAAAACCCAACAAAACACTTCAAAGCTTGAGTTTGTTTTTCGAAAAAATCAATGGAGTCTGTTGACAATGATGTTGCTCAGAATATTCAGATCCAACACCAGGGCCCTAGACGACTCCCAGATTTCTTGAACAGTGTCAACTTGAAGTACGTGAAGCTTGGTTACCATTACTTGATAACCAATCTTCTAAAGCTCTTGTTGATTCCTCTAATGGCGTTCACTGTGATTGAAGCCTCTCGATTGAACCCAGATGACATTCACCAGCTTTGGCTCCAACTCCAGTACAACCTCGTCAGTGTCATCACTTTCTCTGCTGTTCTCGTTTTCGGATCCACCGTCTACATTATGACCCGACCCAGATCCGTTTACCTCGTGGACTATTCATGTTACAAGGCGCCAGACCATTTGAAAGTGAAGAACCAGAAGTTTATGGACCGTTCGAGATTGATTGGGGCATTCAATGAGTCCTCGCTCGAGTTCCAGCGCAAGATTCTTGAGAGGTCTGGCATTGGAGAGGAGACTTACTTCCCTGAAGCAATGCATTCCATTCCTCCAAGGCCGACGATGGCGGCGGCGCGTGAGGAGGCAGAGCAGGTGATTTTTGGTGCATTGGATAATCTGTTTGCTAATACAAATGTTAAGCCTAAGGACATTGGGATACTTGTTGTGAATTGTAGTTTGTTTAACCCAACTCCTTCATTGTCTGCTATGATTGTTAATAAGTATAAGTTGAGGAGTAACATTAGGAGTTATAACTTGGCGGGAATGGGGTGTAGTGCTGGAGTTATAGCTGTTGATCTTGCCAAGGACATGTTGCAAGTTCATAGGAATACTTATGCGGTTGTTGTCAGCACTGAGAATATCACTCAGAATTGGTACTTTGGGAACAAGAAATCCATGTTGATACCGAACTGTTTGTTTCGTGTTGGTGGGGCTGCGGTTTTGCTGTCGAATAAGTCATTGGATAGGCGTCGGGCTAAGTATAAGCTCGTTCATGTTGTGAGAACTCACAAGGGAGCTGATGATAAAGCGTTTAAGTGTGTTTATCAAGAGCAGGATGATACTGGCAAAACTGGGGTTTCTTTGTCTAAGGATCTCATGGCAATTGCTGGTGGAGCTCTTAAGACTAACATCACAACATTGGGTCCCCTTGTTCTGCCTCTAAGTGAGCAGCTTCTCTTTTTTGGTACTTTGGTGGCAAAGAAGTTGTTCAATGCCAAAGTCAAGCCTTATATCCCAGATTTCAAGCTTGCTTTTGATCATTTCTGCATACATGCTGGTGGAAGGGCTGTGATTGATGAGCTTGAGAAGAATTTGCAGCTTCTGCCAGTTCATGTTGAGTCATCTCGGATGACACTCCACAGGTTTGGTAACACCTCGTCCAGTTCGATTTGGTATGAGTTGGCTTACACCGAGGCAAAAGGGAGGATGCGAAAGGGGAACCGTGTCTGGCAGATTGCATTTGGAAGCGGCTTCAAGTGTAATAGTGCTGTCTGGGAGGCTCTCCGGAATGTAAAACCATCTCGCAGTGGTCCATGGGAAGATTGCATTGATAGCTATCCAGTGCAGATTGCACTCTAGCCATGCTCAACCACTATTTGGTTTAGCACTCAATTTGATGGAAGAAAACATATTGATAGATTGATTGGTCAACTTATAATGATAATTTTCCAGTCCCCATAGAAATAGATTCTTTTTCTCTCTTTTCTATAATTTGTTCTACTGTGCAATTAAGCATGTTATATGTTACTTGATGATTCAAGTCAAAGATGTGTATCTCATTTACTTTGCTCAGGTTAATTGAGCGCTTGATTTCTTTGATATTTAGCAGAAAATGTTTATGCTAAATGCAGTAGCACTGTGATTATTGAATGTCCTGCCTGGAGGTCAATATAAATCAAAGTGTATATGTATTCTTTTTTTTTCATTCAAAGACAATCCATTGCAAGAAAAGTTGGCATTGAAATAATTTTCTAACTCTAGAAAAGCGTATGCAAACCAAACACTTACAAAACTACCATAATGGTCATTGATCCATCATGACATGTCTTTATCTGCAAGTTTGGTAACATGATGACTCTTATATCTCTCGAATTTTGTGACTTATCAGTTCTTTTTTCTGGAAACTATGATGGCGACGCCGTACTGGGCAGCCCGATAAATCTGGTGTCTGCATATTTCTTGCTCATGGAGAAGAAGGTATCTGGTGTCTGTATAGTTCTTGCTCTTGGAGAAGAAGTTACCTTCGCCATTCTGAGCAGCCCGATAAATATAGTGTCTGCATATTTCTTGCTCTTGGAGAAGAAGTTATCATGAATCTTGCATGTGAGATTTGTTTCAGTTTAATGTCTGCATTGGATGAATGTGACCTTCTACTACTTGATTACACTGGACCAGGATATCACCTAACAATTGCTGCTTTCTGTTATTAGGATTTAAATCCAGAATGATCTTTGTCTTCTGGCAACTACGCTGGTACATCAGTAGGGCACAATGCAATTTCTCATTGCTTTCAGACAACACATGATGGTGATTGCAGTAGGGCCTGCCATCAGAGCGCCTTCTTGGATAACTTTGATTTTAGCATTATTCTCGGCAGATGCATCTGATTAGGTTACAATCTCCTCTGCTGATTTTATTTTTTTATTTTTTGCTCACTCTGATCCAAATTTTTGTGAAGCACAAGATTTGTGGAATTCAGTATCAAGTAGCCAAGATAAATTATTTTTGGAAACCATAGAGTAAATAATAGCTTAAAGGGACATGGGAATCAAAGCTATTGTCAGTCTAGCATTAGATTCAGGGCTTGCTAATGTAAAGAGCAATTCCGTTATAGGTGATTGTTGAATGGTGAAGGATTTGTTAGGTTGAACAGGTGAGACTGGAGAAATGAATTGAATTGGAACCGCTTCTAGTGCAGGCACACATAAACAAGCAATCAATCACATTTTACAGATCTTAATAGTGAATCATTCACATGTATACTTTAGCTTGTTGTCTCTTTTTCGGTATAAGATTTTCCTTTTCCTGTTTTAATCCTAGCCTCTCCTGGGTGGACAAACGTTGTCGTATAGAATTAGAATTAAGAGTCTTGGTATTCAACTACCACATCTGATCGAGTTGGTCAGAGCCTCCAAGTGTTGATCGTTTCTGCTAGATTCTAACCCGAGTGGGGGCTGCACACTGGAGGCTCTTACCTATGTGACCTAAAAGTTGGTTTTCAAAATCATTTTGTATCTATTGAGTATATCACTGTTCAACACCTTTGCACAAGGCAGGGCTACTCCATCTCTTTCCCATGGCTTTACTTAATACATTTGAGCATTGATGATCTCTCAAAGTATATTGAATAAGCCAGGCTTTGCCTTTTATTTTATTGTCTAGTATTTGCTCAAAACATAAGCATCCAGGTTAGTTATCATATAGTGCTGTTATGATTAAAAAATAATAATAATAATAAAAATCTAAAATTGTTGTAGGAGAAATAGATTGATAAATCTCTCTGTGTTTATTCATTGATAAGGAGGCCTTTATATAGGCATTACATCAAGTATCCCTGACGAACAGGGATTCCCTATCTAATAGAGTATCTAGACTACAAGTCTTATTAGGACAAGACACACCACGGAAGTTACGGAGTTAACCTTCCTTGAACACTCCCCCTTGTGTCGCGTCCTCAATGGTGCATGAGCTGTTGCCTCGTTAAAACCTTTGCCAGCAAACAAAAACCTCTTGGGCAAAAATAAAAGCATGGTCTAAGGAAAAAGAGTACAACGCACCAACTACAAGTATGTGAGACATGCATAACTAGGCTCCCCCTGAAGTCTAGATGAGAACTCCCCCTGATAGTCATTCAGTCTTCGAGTTCGGATAAGCGACACATTCCAATGCGCTTTACATGCTTCATAAATGTAGATTTAGGTAGAGACTTGGTGAACAGATCCGCTGCATTTTCTTCTGAGCTGACTTGCTTCACCTGGATATTCAAAGTCTCTTGCTGCTGCTGATTGTAGAAGAACTTAGGCGAAATGTGTTTAGTATTGTCACCCTTAATGTATCCCAACTTCATCTGCTCGATGCATGCTGCATTATCTTCAAATATGCAAGTTGGTCCCATCGTAGTAGACTCAAGTCCACTAGACTCTCGAATGTGAGATATAACTGAGCGAAGCCAAATACATTCTTTGACTGCTTCATGTAGTGCAATAATCTCAGCATGGTTCGAGGAGGTAGCAACAAGGGTTTGCTTGGTTGATCTCCAAGATATCGCCGTATTCCCAATGGTAAAAACATAACCGGTTTGGGAACGTCCTTTGTGTGGATCTGACAAATATCCAGCATCAGCAAATCCTACCATCACATCATTTGGTGTATCTGAGTAGGAGGGGGTATCGCCAAAGCCGTATCGGGACCACGACTTAGCATCCGCGGGTCCGGATAAGTTGGCGGATATGTCTGCAAGATGGCGGATGGATGAACCAAAGCCAGTCTTGGCGGATATGGCTGGCGGATGGCGATCCGAGCCATGGTTTGTGCTGTTAGATGCAAGAGATCGACTAGGTGTCGAATCCTGATGAGTGTATCGATAGTACAAGCCCATGTCAAGGGTTCCTTTAAGGTATCGGAAGATGTTCTTGATTCCAACCCAATGACGTTGTGTTGGCGCAGAGCTAAATCTAGCTAACAAGTTCACAGAGAAAGCGATGTCTGGTCTAGTACACTGAGCTAAGTATAACAAAGCTCCAATCGCTCTAAGATATGGATATTCAGCTCCCAAGACCTCTTCGTCATCTTCTTTCGGACGAAAGGGATCTTTGTTGATATCCAGACTTCTAACGACCATGGGAGTGCCTGTAGGATGCATAACTTTGTCCATGTTAAATCGCCTGAGCATCTTTCGGACATATGCAGACTGGTGTATAAAAATTCCACCACTTCGGTGCTCTAGTTCTAAGCCTAGGCAAAACCGAGTCCTTCCCAGATCTTTCATCTCGAATTCGGATTTCAAATAGCTAGCGGTCTCATTGATCTCATTCAGAGTTCCAATGATGTTCATATCATCGACATAGACGGCTATAATGGCAAATCCTGAACTTGTTCTCTTTATGAACACACAAGGGCACAACTCATCATTCTTGTATCCTTTCCCAATCAAGTAATCACTTAACCGTGTGTACCACATCCTACCAGATTGTCGGAGTCCATATAGAGATCGTCTCAACCTGATAGCAAATGAACTTCGTGGTTTTTGCTCACTTGACTTGGGTAACGAAAGTCCTTCTGGCACTTTCATGTACATCTCCGTATCTAGGTCCCCATAAAGATACGCAGTTACAACATCCATAAGCTGCATATTGAGTCTCTCTGAGACTACCAAACTTATTAAGTATCGGAAGGTAATAGTATCCATGACAGGAGAATACGTCTCCTCATAATCAATTCCAGGGCGTTGAGAAAAACCTTGCGCCACGAGTCGAGCTTTATATCGCTGGACTTCGCCATTCTCATTGCGCTTTCTGACAAAGACCCATTTATGTCCAACAGGCTTCACGTTCGGCGGTGTAGGCACAACCGGTCCGAAAACTTGCCTTTTCTTTAGAGAGTCTAGTTCAGCCTGGATTGCTTCTTCCCACTTCGGCCAATCCGCCCTACGTTGACATTCATCAACAGTGCGGGGTTCCATATCGTCGTCGTCAATAACTTCTTGAGCAACGGCGTAGGCGAATGCATCATCGATATACATGGAATTTCTTTCCATCAGATTGTGCATGCATAAGTAGTTTAGTGAGATTTCCTTGTTCTCCAACATCAACAGTGAGTCTGAGGCGTCCCCCAGATGATTCAGAGTTGATTCTTGGACATAGGTATAGTCGGAGACAATCTCGTGTGACGGCGTCACAGTATCAATGATGAACGGATCGCTTTGTGCCTGGACACATGCCCTCTTTCTAGGTACATTGTCTTTGGAACCGATTGGTCTCCCCCTCTTTCTAGGAGGATCCGAAGTCGACGCCGGCTCTCCACTTGGAGGTGCCGAGCCTAGGCTGCCGATGGCACCTAGGGCTGCGGGTCCGATACCGGCGGCGCGTGCTCGCGCATGGCGAGGAATGTTAAGCCTTGCAGGTACATTCGCAGCAGGTATGGTTGATCTTGTCACTTTCGCAATATCAGTAAAGGAGTCGGGCATCGTATCCGCCACCTTTTGTAGTTCTAATATGCGTTGTATTTCAGTCTCACACTGAGACGTACGGGGATCATAATGAGACATAGTGGGAGAGAACCACGTCAATTCCTGACGTTCATTTGGGACGGATGCGGCCCCATCTCCCCCTAACGGCGGGAAGGATGTCTCATCAAAGTGACAATCTGCAAATCTTGCAGTAAACAGATCACCTGTCATAGGCTCTATATAGCGGACAATAGTTGGTGCTTCATATCCAACATAAATAGCTGATCGTCGTTGTGGACCCATCTTGGTACGCAGTGGAGGCGTGATAGGCACATATACGGCACAACCAAAAGTACGCAGATGCGAAATATCAGGCTCGTAACCAGTTACCAACTGGTACGCACTAAATGGTTGGCTATCTGTGGGTCGTAGACGAATAAGCATAGCTGCATGTAATATTGCATATCCCCATGCCGAAACTGGCAAGTTTGTGGCCATGACAAGAGACCTAGCTACAAGCTGTAGTCTCTTGATAGCGGCTTCTGCAAGACCGTTCTGAGAATGAACGTGGGGTACGGGATGTTCAACTTCAATCCCAACTGACATGCAATAGTCATCAAAACACTTTGAGGTAAACTCTCCAGCATTATCCAGTCTGATGGACTTAATCGGATTGTCCGGGTGGTGAGCCCGAAGCTTAATAATCTGAGCTAGGAGTTTAGCGAATGCAGCATTCCTCGTGGACAACAACGCTACGTGTGACCAACGCGTTGATGCATCAACCAGAACCATGAAATATCGAAATGGTCCGCATTCTGGTGTTATAGGTCCACAAATATCACCTTGTATTCGTTGTAGAAACGGAATATTCTGTTTATTATCAATAGCAAAAGATGGTCTTGCTTGAAGTTTTGCTAGTGAACAAGCTTTACAAAACGAACGATGAGCATTAGACATCGCTACAGAAGCATGAGAAGCAGGAGGGGACCGAACCTCTCCTTGGAACCGAGAGGCGGCTATCGACGGCACGGCCGAACCGAGGCCGAGGCGCCCTCTGTGCTTTTGTGATCGGAAAAATGGATGACCGTGGGAGCATTTCAAAATACGGATCATCAGATCACGACCCGGATGACCGAGTCTATCATGCCAAAGCTTATAAGCATCAGAATCACATAATATAACAACATGAGATTCGTTGGCTCGAATGGTTGTGAAATACATGCCATTGCGAACTCGCTTACACTTCTCCACAATGCGAGTGCGCATAGATTGAGTGGAGGTGATCAACAGATATTCAGTTCCATCTTCAACATAAGTGCTGAGGTGATAGTCATTGTCACGCACATCCTTGAAAGCTAGCAAGGTTCTTGGCGCCTTAGGCGCATATAGGGCGTCCTCTACCCGAATCTCAGTGCCATTTGGCAGTAAGAATTGAGCAGTGCCACGACTCTTAATTACGGGTCCAGTTCCTGTCATCGTAGATAACGACGATTCTCTTGGCGTAAAATCCGAAAACAATTGCCGATTTCTCAGAATCGTGTGAGTTGTTGCACAATCCAACAAACACTCAATCTCGCCTTGATACATCTACAAAAACAATGTAAATTGAATCAATAGTCTACTTTAGACTTTGGCGAACACTTTAAAGTAAGTGTACTGAGACAATATATCATCATAAAATGAAGTGCATTAAGGCCAATTACATAGCCATGGCAACGACAAAACTTGAGAGAAAAAGATATAAGCCGCATTTTAATCACCGAGTATCACCAATGATAATCATAGCCTAGTTCAGAGATTGAGACCGGACACCGTCGTAGGTGGCGTGGCCGAGCCAAGGCCGAGGCCAAGGCAAAGGCCGGGGCCAAGCCAAAGCCGAAGCTGTGGTAAGGCCAAAGCTACCCAGAGGCCGAGCCGAAGCAAGGCGAGTGGTGAGAGTCGGTCAGGCATTGAGGCAATGCGATGCGACGGTTGAGCTAAATCCGAAGCATGGCGAGTCCGAAGACACTTTGTTGCCGAGCCATTGATGCAAAAGTTGCATTTGTTCGATAGGCTATCGATTGTTGGTTTCAAAAAAAACCGGATTCGGTGCTGAGCCAAGCTGGCGATTGGCCATGGCGAGTGAGGCCTAGCGAGTCGCGGCCAAGCGCTTAGGCTTTGGCGAGCGAGGCATAGCGGATCGCAGCCAAGTTGGCGAATCGCGGATCTCAGATCAGTTGGCGAATAGACATGGCGAGCGAGGCCTGGCGGATCGCGGCCAAGTTGGCGGATAGCGGATCGCGGATCACGGATCGCGGATCTCGGATCGCGGATCGTGCATCGCGGCTCGCGGATGGCGTATCGCGTATCGCGGCTCGCGTATCGTGGCTCGCGGATGGCGTATCGCGTATCGCGGCTCGCGTATCGTGGCTCGCGGATGGCGTATCGCGTATCGCGGATCTCTCCTTTTGTCTTTGTGATTTTTTTTCGGATATGAGTTAACATCACCAGAATTTTGGTGAACTCAAAATGATTATGCCATTGAGAATTGGACGCATTGAACCAATTTTGCTTTCAGGGATGTAAAAATCTCAAATCATTCGTAGAATAAGATAGATTTTATTGATGACAACTCAAGAATACATCAAGGTTTGTTCTAAATAGAACGACTTATCGAACAAAGTCGTGATTTATTGACTATTCTGTCAAAATAACAATCAAAATCAAACTTGAACACGTATCTCATGACCGAAGTCAAATACTTATTCATAGTCTGGAGTATCATACTCCTGAGTCCTACGTTTCTTGGTAGGTTGGAAGTCATCGATGGCGAAGTTCGTATTTTCCTCATCGTATACTTCTTCCTCAAAGTCTCCTACATAGTGTGCTTCTTGTTCTATGTATTGTTTGTGTTTCTTGTAAGTGGCTTGAATATCTCTGCTTGCTATGCAATCGCGTTGGAGATGATTCTTAGAACCACATTTGAAGCAAGGAGCCGAAGCATTGTTCGGCGTATGGCCACCACGCCTGGGACCGGAACCAAAACTGTTCCTCCCTCTGGGAGCGGCGGCTCTGCCATCATCCCTTGTCCAAGAAAGCGGTCGGCCACGGCCGACGCCTCTTCTCCCTCCTCGTCCGCCACGTATTGCTCTTGGCGTACGTGGTGGCGGTGCTTGACGTTCATGAGGTTGATGCTTCTGCTTAAAAGCTTTACCACGGGCTTGATGAGATTCCGCAATGAATTTCGGTTCTCGAGGCCTCTTATTGGTGGTAAGAATCAACTCATGGTACCTCTCCTTTCTTTGAAGGACATTCATCAAATCGCTGAAGGTTTTGATAGTGCCTTTCTCGCGGAGATCGCGGTACTGATGCGACAACATGGACGCAAATTCTGGGAACGTCGTGAAAGTCTTCTCCATCATATCATCATCGGTCTTTTCGACCCCACAAAAGCTCAAATCAGATTGCAAGTTTAGCATAGTCTGATGATATTCCTGGACGGAATCAAAATCCAGTAAGCGGATTTGCTCCCAATCAGACATGAGGTCTGGGAGTTGTGCGTCATGCACATTGTCGAAGCGGTCCTTGAGGATATCCCATAGCTCTTTGGGATCAGTTTTCCTCAGGTATTGCTTCTTGAGCGTTGGATGGATATGGCGCCTGAGAAACATCAGGGCTTGTGCTTTCTGTTCAGGAGAAGCGTGTAAGCTTTCATCCTCAGGAGGGTTGATGGTGGCAGTAAATCTTTTACCAATGAAAGTGTTCTCAACATCTGAGACCCACCTCTTGTATTCCTTGCCTTGGACATCCAAGATGTCAAATTCTGGACGCTGAGTGTCAGCCATCTACAGAACACAAACAGGGAGACGTTAGTATATTTGAATACTAATCAAGTTTGATTGTTCTTTTAGAACAGTGCCAAGATATATCATGGTCACATAAATCGATGCTTAACGTGACTTCAAGTCACAATCGATATCTTCCCTTTGTTTTCTTTCCAAAAAAAGAATAATACGTTATGGTTCACAGTGACATCACAGTCACAAGCATAACGGTGGCCGGTAACATCACAGTTACCCCAATAAACGTTGGCACCGGGGTGACTAAATCCCCGTATGCCGTCCCGAGAAGCGATAGAATCGGGATGAAGAAGCAGGGACACGGAAAGGTCCCGGAAGAAAACAAAACCCAACTATTGAAATTTTCATAAGCGGGAACGTTTATAAAAATATTTACCTCTTCAAGAGAAGCTTGATCAAACGAAACTTGACTCTTGGGGAAGCTTGTTTTCTTCGATTTTTCTTGATTTCTTCTCAACCACGAATAAGGGTTCGCGGATCGCTTGCTTGGCTTGCGAGCAATTTTGATATTCTGGCAGATGCGTGCAAAAAGTAGCACGCAAGGGAGAGCTGCTGGCGAGCGGGTTGTCTGCCTAGAGGCAGAGGAGGAGCAGTACTCGAAGGTACAGTGCGGCAGGCGAACAACACAGATGCTGCTGAGAAGAGGCCGACGGTGCCGAAGGGAAGAATCGGCGGCCGACGGTAGGTTAGGGTTTCGAAAAAAAAAAAATTCGGAATTAGGGTTTCTAGGGCTTATTAGACGGGAGGCTAGAGCAACGTGCTGATAACGTGTTGTAGGAGAAATAGATTGATAAATCTCTCTGTGTTTATTCATTGATAAGGAGGCCTTTATATAGGCATTACATCAAGTATCCCTGGCGAACAGGGATTCCCTATCTAATAGAGTATCTAGACTACAAGTCTTATTAGGACAAGACACACCACGGAAGTTACGGAGTTAACCTTCCTTGAACAAAAATCTCTATTTTCTGTACTTTTGGGGCTAATTTTAATTAGCTCTAATGATAAGTATCGACATATTCGGCGTCAGGTGCATAAAACCTAGCGACACCAGAACTCGGGTGTGACATTGAGCATCTTACAAAACTAATCAACGGGCATCATGAACGTCTTACTTATAATTGTCATAACTGGATTTAATGTTCTAGTTTCGGTGTTATGTTTTTTTGTAGTTTATTGTTATTAATGCACTGAAATTTTGATGATCTATGTTTACTTCTTAACATTCATTCTTCGGAGCTTAGCTTTGTGCAATGCTCTTCGGTTCCACTTAACCAAGATCATTCCTTTTCCAAATTAAGTTACTTCTGATGGTTGGTCAACTTGTCAATCCAAAGCTTGGTATGGAGGGAAGGTCCTTCTTGGTGGCCCCATGGAACGTTGGAGCCTTGATCTTTGAGGTGAGTTTCTTCGTCTTGGTTGTGTAGATTGGTCTTCATCGTTGATTCAAGGATGGTCAAACCTCTTTGAAGTGTGAGGACCGGTGTGAGGCAGTGTGGGGTAGAGTAGTGTATTTTACGATTTAGTATTTTTACTTGAGAAAAAGACCATTTGAACAAAATGGGTTTAAAAATTGCTTATTCCAATGTTTATATCTTAAACCAATGAATCTTGAGAGAATTACACAACTACCCTAGTAAATATAATTCAATCATTTACCCTACCCTAACCAATACTAAAACTCTCTCTCTCTCTCTCTCCCCTCTGCCGCCCTCAACCCTTCTCCACCGCCTCCTACCCCCACGCGCCCACCGCCGACTCTAACCACAACCCAAGCGCGGCCACATCTGCCACGTCCCCTGCGCCTTCTCCGCCGTAGCAAACTCCGGCGTCGATTCCCACCCCGACATTCCCATCTCTGTCACCCGCACCCCTGCCCTCCCACCTCTACCACCGCCATGTCAGCCCTACTCCAACCTCCGCCCCGCTCTCTCCATCGACCTTGGGCTACTGTGTGGAGGAGCAGACGCCGAGGGCACCGGGATGCTGGGTCGAGGCGTTGGCCTGGGCAGGAATCAGAGCAATCGAGGTCGATATCGGGAGGGAGGCCGAGATCGATGGGTGCCCAGATCAATCTGGGACTGAGTGGATAGAGGGATGCAAGGATTGATGGCCTCGGGTCCGGCTGGAGCGTAGTCGGCCAAGGCTAGGGTGAGAATCCGGGACTGAGTTGATATTGAATGTGTAATCTGGGACTGAGAATCGATGGGTGCCCAGATCAATCTAGGACTGAGTTGATATTGAATGTGTAATCTGGTTACTGGGGGTTAGTAATCGATTATTGGGGGTCAGTAATCGATTACTGGGGGTCAGTAACGGGGTCAGTAACATGGTTACTGAAAAATATGGAATCTGTAATCTGATTACTGGGGGTCAGTAATCGATTACTGGGGGTAAGTAACTTGATTACTATGGATCAGTAACTCCAGTAACCTGATTACTGGGGGTTAGTAACCTGATTACTGGGGGTCAATAATCGATTATTGGGGGTCAGTAACATGATTACTGGAAAATATGAAATCTGTAACCTGATTACTGGGGGTCAGTAATCGATTACTGGAAATCTGTAATCTGTAAATTATTTACTGAGGGTCAGTAACCATCGTCCAATAACCTGATTATATAAAAAAAAATTAAAAATCTGGCGAAAAAAAAAATTCCGGCGAAAAAAAAAATTGGTGACCGAAATCCGGGGACCAGGCTCCGGCGACCGGCCATGGGAGGCCGGAGGAGTTGAGTGATATTTCGGCAAAGTTCGTTTTTTTATCTTCCACTTTCTCAACACATTATAATTCAAAAAATATGTTAGATAAGACAAAAGGACAAAAAAGGAAGAAAACAAAATTAAATTTGTACTAGAATTGAAAGAGATTTGTTCAAATGGGCAATAGAGTTGTTACCTTATGTTGAATAAGGGAGAAAAATAAGATGGTCATTGAAATGGGTAATGAGGGGGCCTTTTTTATACTAAATGGGCATTTTCCCTTTTTACTTTTGCATTTGACTTTTCTTTTTCTCAAATTTAATTAGCATTCATTTTTCTTTTCCATCTTATATTATTAATAAAATGAGAACAAGGGAAACATTGAACCTAGACCTCGGGAATATTTACATCTTTCCTCTGTACAGAGATCTTAAATAATATAAAGTGTTTATTGAATCTAAAACACGTCTAAATAAGATAAGGCTTACAAATTTATGTGCAATACCGTTTGCTTTATATATATATATATTTTTTTTATAGTTTTTTTTTGGGTAAGCGACATAAGGGTTAACTTATCACCCTTGGTCGAAAATTTATTGATAGAGAAAACAAAATATAAAAGGAAATGGGGACTATGCCAAAACTACCTCCAGAACACCACTCAACAAGTAGGACATACCCATAGCCTGTACACCATCCAAGAACAAACTTTATTTTCATTACAGACAAACTTGAAACTATGAAACCTAAAACAACAAAATAAGAAACAGAAAACATTTTCCACATAAAAATATGCATACTAACGAAATTTGTAAGCTGTAGCTGAAGACAAATATCTCCCATATAACCGGTCAATGAAAGCACGTAGACCATCTCACCATTTATACCCAACGCTAAAGTGGTGGTGTGTGCATTACTTAAGTAGTGCTCCATTTCTCGGAGACTCTTTAAATGGAGGTGTGGTTCCTAATCTAGTGTGTTGGAATGTTACAAACTTATCATTTACTTGTGATTACAGAGTTCGTATTCCAAATGAAAGATTTTTTTTTTATTGTGATGACAATGTAGTGGAAGAGATTGAAGGTGGAAAACTAGAAAGTACTTACAAGTCATATATAAGAGCATCTGCACCGGCGAGCAGTTCGCCTCCATCTGCTCGAGCAAGAGGTGGGACCCGGCCAGAGTTGCTCGAGCAACCCAGAATCGAGCTTGTACCGGCGGCTTTCTCTCCTCCATTTGCTCGCCCAGTCAACCCTTCAGATTTGCTCCATCAATCGCTCGAGCAAATTTTGCTCGACCCTTTGCCCGATCAAATGGCGGAGCCCACAGCAGTTGGTGACATCAAGCCTTTTTTTTTTTGATTACGGCTCCTGGAAGAGGGACAAAGACGACTGGAAGGAGGTTGCCTCGAGCTAGGCTTCACCAGAGATGACGACGAGCGCCGCTTGGGTATTGGTTCAAACGAAAGAGGGGGTCGAGCTCGTCATTTCGGTGGGTGGCACGACGGGCGGGAAGGGCCGGACTCGAGGAAGAAGATGATGAACAGTATTGTATAAATGATGGGCCAATGACATGCTGCCACGTGTCAGTTTGACCGGGTTATTAAAGTCCAACGGTTGAATCGATCTGGGCCTTCCATTTGAATCAGAAATTTTGATCAAACGGTCAGAATTCAAAGGCAACGGCTACTATTTGATCAGAACGGAAAGAAACCCAAAAAATAGTAAAAAAATCTCAAAAATTTCAAAACTCTCCCAAAAATTTGTTAATTATCTATCGAAAATTATCTATTAGTCGGAAATCTTATCGAAAATCTTGGATAATATCGAGTCGATAATGATACGTGGCACATTATTATTAGTGGTAAATCTATCCGGTAAAAAAAATTTAATCATTTCACAACAAGACAAAATTGAATTGCTCAAGCAAATTGTTAATAGGTGTGTGAAAAAATCGATTTGGTTGAGCAAAATTTGAATTTCATTTGCTTGAAGCAAATTTTGCTTCTGGGCCCACCAGTTGCTTGAGCAAGACCATTTCATGGGTGCGGATGCTCTAATGACTCATCTTAGTCAATAAACCAACATATAGAGTTACTGACCTTTCTTTTTGTACACGGACACATGGTATAGTGAAATTTTGATGACCTATGTTTACTTTAACTTCTATAGTTTGGTTGAAGTGAATGTTATCTATATTTGCCGTCCAAATCAAACTCTAGTCTGTAAAGACTTAACGTTCACTACATTCGACTTGTAATACAAACTTACCCCAATTATAGGAGAGGCGACACAACCAAGTGGCCGTGGGCATCATTTTCACAGTTGCATTTATGTGCTTGAAAATGGATGCACGTAAGAAGAACGTTTAGATGAATTCTTTCATTTCAAATGTTGATGACCAACCACTCTAGTTGGTTGATGTGTGCTGAAGCACACTGAACTATCAACTATCCATATGTGTTGTACTCAGTCCAGAGAGCTAATATGCCACACCTGGAATGATTAACAGAGCAAGAAGCTCAAGGCCAACTAGTTTCCAAACAAAAACGCAAAAATCAACACTGGAAGTTTCTGCACAAAGCTCTTCAAAACAATACAAAGAGCCTGTCATGGTGCTTCAAATTTAGAAGTCCATGGAGATTTCCTATTACATTACAAACATTAGCCATTTTCAGATGTTCCATCTTCCAATTCAAAAATAGTTCAACTCTATGCAACTATATTAGTTCAGACTGAGGATTTACATTTGCAATGGATACAAGTTCAATAACTAGCATGAAAGAAAAATCTCAATTTTACTGTTTCACAGCATTGATTGATGGAATACAACTTCAGCAGCTGAGTATACCCGACTTCGCGTCATCTGCAGAGAAAAGAATCACTCAAAAATCAATACATCCAGCACTAGGCTTATAATGCTTGTCTTGTACTCTAGTAGGTAAGAGTAAAACGTGTTACTCCAAAATACTTGAGAGTAAAACAATAAGTATTTGGATTTCCTTGAAATCTGGGTTCATAAAATTGGTTCAACTAATGTAAATGAGACATACAGTTGTAAACCTAGCCACCTAAAATTACTACATTATCGTTTCCAGTCATGTAAAGCGTCATATAAGGATTAGGAGAAGGGATATCTCATTGATTTGATGATAACTTGAAATTCTATAATCACATTGAGTAAACTGTACAGATAGTAGGGGGAAAATGACTACAACCTATTTTCAAGCTCGTTCTATTTCCTTGTTATAAAAATTAAATAGTAGGTAAATTTATATTTATTTTCTTTCTGAAAAACAGATTTTCAAATGCAAACCTGCAATTGCAGCCAAACTAAATGCGGAAGGCACATTCGTCACCGACTCAACTGCAGCTTTGGAAGCTGCAATACCAACTGCCACACTTTGCATGATATCTAAACCTGCACAAAGAGAAGAAATTGTTCCGCCAACCAAACAATCACCAGCCCCTGTAAGCCTAACCACTGATGCAGGAAGTGCAGGAAAATGCACAGCAAACAGAAAAGTGCTTGTCTCAGAATCCTGAAGACTCCAAAATTGTTTTGGAGGACAACTTGCAGTCATAGTATTAAAAAATATTCCATTCAAGTTATATGGTTTGATTCCATCGCAACCAACTCTCATCAAGCTTGGCCCTCCTTTCGAGCATAAGAACACTCCATCTGAACCAAGTGTCACAATAACTATTTTGATGCCATTCTCTAGCAAAACTCAGACTGCAGGTTTTAGCATATGAAACAACGTTTCTTTTGAACATTTGCTTCTGCTACTTTCCCTTTCAATTGGACAAAATACATCACCTCCAGGTAAAGTATTTGCCATAGCAACAAGTTCATCTTCATTGGGAGAAGCAAAACTTATCTGAACAGAAACTCAGTATGTTAGTTGCAACAGGAAGGAAAAAAGACCATGAATATATAAATAGGTATCTGAAAACACCACCCCCCATTTTTACAAAACACACCCCCTTTCTAACTTTTTCCTATGAGAAAAGACCAAATTACCTTTTTTTTTTATTCCTTTTAAATTAACAATATTCTGTTTATACTTATTTTCCTTTTTGACGGAGCGTGGTGGGTCCATAATTTTGTTTACTCAGCATATTACATATATGTAATTTATCCTCTGTACTCAAAGGTAAACAGTTAATTTTAAATCATTAAAGTATTTCTTCACAGCGTTTAATTTATTTAGAAAATATTAGAATCACTGAAAAAGAATTAAAAGACAAAAAAAAGAAATTGCAAAAATTAAAAAATTTCAGAGAAAGGTTATCTAGACATAGACAAGGATATTGGGAGATAATTTTTAGATTTACACAAGGCATCCATATTTTAGAAAGGCAGATCGTAGATCTTGAACAACTTTTAGAACAAGAACAAGAACCTCTTGAAATTTTGAGCCGCTGGTTAGATCCGCCTCAGTTGGTATCAGAGCCTGTTTTGCTCAAAAACAGGTAAAGAAAAGGCTTATGCCACAAAGTTGGCTCCTCTTAACAAATAAAAGAGAGCCAAAACAGCTAAAGAATTATCAATCTTATTGCATAGAAAAAGAAAAAGAAAAGTGGAACTTGTGTTTTCACACAAGACATATCCAAAAAAACCAATACTCCATTGAATACGCTTGTAGAACTCTAAACACTCTATACGACGAGCATATTCATCTCCAGAAAGAAATAGGAGTAGAAGAACTTGACTCCTCTAGGCCAAGCATAGTTGAATTTCTAGATCACCTATCTAGAGATAAGACTACTGAAAAAATAAAAGAACAA
This sequence comes from Potentilla sterilis, assembly GCA_963682095.1. Lineage (NCBI taxonomy): Eukaryota > Viridiplantae > Streptophyta > Magnoliopsida > Rosales > Rosaceae > Potentilla > Potentilla sterilis. The sequence goes on along the minus strand of OY821757.1, from coordinate 44,257,520 downwards.
CTCGAGAGATTTAATCTTAGAGTAACTCAGCTAGAAGAAATTCAAACAAAGATATCAAGACTTGAACTCAAGCTTGACTATCTTAAAGAAAAACAATATCTTGTAGATATTGAGAAAAAGTTAGTAAGAACTGAAAATCTTGCAAATAATATTCATTAACAAGCAGTTGATCTAAAAAGTACGCAAGAAAACCTAAAGAAACTTTTAGAAACTCTTATATCCCGTATAGGATGAAACAAAGAGTTGAGCTAAAAGTAAGAAATGAAGATTTAAAAGCCATAAGTATTTATCTTCCAACAGAAAAGCTTGCTGAGAACGTTGAAGCAATAATACAGCAACAGAATTATAACAATATATATCTTCAAGAAATAGGGAAAGATATTGAATAACAGTTCCAAGAACTAAGCACAAAAATTTCTGGTTTACAAAAAAACATAGAAAAAATGAAAGAAAATTCACCCATTGAAAGAATCAACGAAGAATCACTAGCACAAACAGTAGCTAGTAAAATTATTATACCTCAACCTAAGATAGAAAGTGGGTTCAATTTCAGTGAACCTAAGCTATTAAAATGGAAAGAATCCAAAAGGGATACAAAGATGTTAAGTAGAGTCTTCAGCAAAAGACATACTGTACCAGCAGTACAGCTTGTAAATGCCCAAGAATTCGAGTATAACGAAATTGAATCTAGCGTAAGGGAAGCCTCAGCACCGAAATTTAAATTCAACGAGATTTATAAGAAATTATCATTCATTATGGATTCTCACAGATTCAAGATGTTAGAACTAACAATACCAGCAACTGGTGGTGAAACAGACATCAGGCTAATCACTTCTAGAGAAGTGAGTGAAGCATTTCAAAGAAAATATTCTTACATGCACATTGGTGCAGTCCAAATTTTCATAAAACTCTTAGCAAGAGACGGTATAGACTGTTCGGTCTTATGCATTCTGCAAGACGGCAGAATAACAGACTTCAAGAAAAGCCTGTTAGGAACAGTAGAAGCTTCACTATGCAACCAGGTTGCATATTTCAATGTCTTCCCAAACTTCACCACTCATCTGAAAGACGCAGCACACTGTCTAAGACTGAGAATCAAAACAGATGGGATTGCCATGAAACAAGGCATGATGGAACTTGCCGTTGACTATAGGATCTATTACAAGCTGATGAGCTCCAATGTAACACTAAATACTAGATTCGTCAACAGTCCTGGTCTTACAACATCTGTCCTAACTAATCCTAGAAATAATACCCAGCAAAAGCACATCACAAAATGAGATGAAGTATCATTCCTAGAGAATGGAACTTAGCACCTCCTGAGAGGCAGATACAAAGCTCTAATGTTTCTATTTATGAAGACACTGGAGGAAAAATAAGTCTCCAGTTCCATAGGCATTCTTTTGCTAACTATGAGCAAGCAAGCGCTTCAGGATCAATTCCTGAAGAATCTTTTGAGGAAGAAGAAGACTCAAAAAGACCTATAAGGATGCTTAGGATAGAAGGATTAAAGGAACTCTATAAGCAAGCAGAAACTTGTGAAACCTTAGAAAGGCTAGAAGAGATAAGAAAATTTCTTTAGTCCAAACTAAAAGAAAGATTCTACCTTACCAAGCGGCAGAGGCAGAAACAAGCACCATGGATGCTGAAGCAAGTACCATGGATGCAGAAGCAAGCACTAGCCAGCCACCATTGGCAGGAAACACTATCATCAATAACATTACAAATAACCCTACCAAGATCATTAGAGAAGATAAAATCAAACTTCCTAAAGGACAGCCGCCTACAGGAAAGATAGGAGAAAGAAGCTCCCAAAAATATATCTCCACAGAACCACACTGGGGACAAACAATCTCTGAAAGAGGAGTTTACCTAGACCTCGATAAAGTAGGAGATAAAAGAAAAACCATAGATAACTGGGTAGCCAGTTTAAAGCTAACCCAAGCCCTGGTTTTATCCAAATTCCACTATAAAGAAGCACACGCTTACTATGAAGTAACCTTAACAGGAATAGTCCAGAAATGATACAATTCCTTTAAGAGAAGTAGTAGTTGGGCAGATTGGGAAGCAAAATTAGCCAAGACTAATGACCCAATGGACTTCGCTATCCCTATATATGCACAATTTTGTGGAGATATAACGGGACATAATGAGCAAACCAAGGAAAGAGCTAAAGCAAACATCCAAAAATTAAGCATCTGCAATATGAGGTATTTTGAAGAATACACAAATGAGTTCCAAAACTACTATTGTACGATAGAAGATTTGGAAAACATAGACCTTATTAGAACATATTACAGAAAGTTACCAGAACCCTGAAATAATGCTGTAGCACAGTCCCTTGAAGAAAATCATTTAGAATATTTTTCTATAGGAGGAATAGCAGAAAGAGTAAGAGACCTGTTAAGAAAACAGTGCACAGAAAATCAAAAGTCAAAAACTGCTAAGAAACAACTCAGAGGAGTTGAGAACATGTGCCCCAAAATCTTAGACACACCAACCCAATGGGGATGTCATCTCTACAATGAAATAAAAAATAGGAGCAGGTTTAGGAACAAGAAATATAATAAATTCACTTCTAAAAAGAAATATAAGTTTAGAAAAAGCTCTGAACAAGAAAAAAGATCTCCTAGAAAAAGATTTTTTTAAGAAAAGAACCCCAAAGAAAAATACTTCTAAAGACACAAAGCCCTGTAGATGCTGGCTTTGCAAGGCTGAAGGTCATTATGCAAACGAATGCCCTAAAAGAGATAAAAGATCTTCTAAAGCCCTTCTAGCAGAATACGATGAGGCTGTAGAATACGCAAACATAAAAGGGTTTGAAGTAGCCTATTCTGATGAAGAGAATGAATCTGTATATTCTCTTGAACATACATCAGAAAGTGATACAGAAAGCACCTCGAACAGCTCTGAAGGAGAAAGTGAATATAACTATCGACCTATATTCATGTTAATCCAAAATTGGAATCAGAAAAACTACTGATAGTATCAGTCAGTTTCTTCTGAAACCAGGAGCTTTCACTTGTGACTTTTGCAAGTGTAAGGATAGTACTACGATACTGATGTACTGTAAAGAAATAGGAGAAACCTATCATAAAGAATGTTTCATAGCAGAAGTAAGAAGAAAAACAAAAGAATCTGATGCACATACACTAGTAAATCAAGAATATGATATATTCCTTGATCAAATCCAAAAACAAGATCTTGAGAAAAACCTCAAAAAAATGAAGTTAGAAACTTCAAGAATTATAAAAGAAGAACCAAGTCCCTCAATAGTAATATAAGAAAGTAGCCAAACGAAGGTAGAACCTGAACCTCTACAAGAAGAAGAAAGAAATATAAACTCTTTCATAGAATCCACTAGAAAAGAGGATACGATCCAACCAGTAAAACAAGACTAGTATATATAGCAATTATATTACTGTAGGTCTGAAATTTCCCAACTATAAGAAATACCATCTACATGCTTTTGTAGACAATGGTTCAGGATATAGCTTATTAGCAAAGAAATATGCTATTCCTGAAGAATATTGGGAAAAGTCTGATAAGGCAGTTACTGGGATTGGAATGGGAGATAACGAGTTCACAATAAACTACGTAGCCAGAAATGTCAAAATCTCGTTAGGTGGAGGAACTTTTATGTTCCAAAGAATTTGACAAAGTGAAGCCCAAGGGGCAGATATGCTGATAGGAAATGATTTCCTACTTCAGCAAAGAATAATACAAACCCTCGAAATGATCGGGTTTGAAAAGAATAACAAGTTATACTGGGAATCCAGATTACTAGATGCAGTCAGCATTGCAAGTAAAGGATTCACAGAGCAATATCAGAAGTCGCGAGCCAAGCGTGGTGATCGTTACCTTTTGAACCGGTTATGCAACCGGTATTAGCATTTCAAGAACACCAAGAAATTGTGCAAAATGAAGCAACAACTTCGGAAGATTCAGAATCAGAGGAAGAACCTCAAGATTCAGACAGCTCAGATGGTGAAGAAGAATTCATCCGAGAACACAATCTAAAAGTATACATTAATAAAATAGAGCAAAAGAAAATCCCAAAGCTCGTTGAGATAGAAAATCTGCTGAAACCCATAATCAGTGAAGATCCTCAACTATACTGGGAAAGAGACCCGGTATATTGTCAGCTAAAAATGTATGATGCCAATGTAATATGCCATGTCAAAGCCATACCTCATTATAGAGATGAAGATCAGAAAGAAATGGAAAGCCAAATTCAAGAATTGCTTGAAAAGAAATTAATTAGACCCTCAAATAGCTCTCATCATGCTCCAGCATTTTTGGTTAGAAACCATGCAGAGCAATTAAGAGGAAAAGCAAGAATGGTCATAGACTATAGGGATGTCAATAAGAAAACCGTCAAAGATGGTTATCAGATTGCTCAAGTAAGAGTCTTGATAAATAGACTAAAAGGAGCAAAGATATTCTCAAAGTTCGACGCAAAATCAGGCTTTTGGCAAGTAAGAATGCACCTGGATTCCATAGCATTAACAACCTTTGGAACTCCTCAAGGACATTACGAATGGCTTGTAATGCCGTTCGGAGTTAAGCAAGCTCCATCTATCTTCCAAAGAAAGATGGATAACATATTTAAGTCATACTCAGATTTCTGTATAGTTTACATTGATGACATTCTTGTCTTCTCTAAAACTATGAATGAACATCTGAAGCATTTTGAGCAGATTTGCAAGCTCATAGTTCAGAAAGGAATCATCCTTGGACAAAAGAAAATTCATCTTATAAAAGGAGAAATTGACTTCCTTGGCATACATGTCAAAGACGGAGAGATTCGTCTTCAAGAACATATAGTAAAGAAAATAAGCCAATTCCCTGACAGTATCCCAGATGCAAAGTCTCTACAGAGATTTTTGGGAGTTGTCAACTTTGCGAGAGATTTTATTCCTCAAGTGAGTGGCCTCACTGCTCTTCTCTCCCCAAAGACAAGCACGAAAAAGAAATGGTCATTTACAACGGATGATAGCAACACCGTTAAGAAAATTAAAGAACTCACAAAAAACCTCCCCCTTTTGCAGTTACCTGAAGAAGGTGACCTGATTATTTTGCAAACGGATACAAATGATTATTATTTGGCAGGAGTAGTTTTAGCAATAGCACCTAATACAAATCAAGAAAAAATCTACAAATTCCTGTCAGGAAAATTTAATCCAGCAGAATTAAATTATTCCACAGGAGATAAAGAAGTTTTAGCCCTAATTAAATCCATTAAAGGAGCCGAAGCCTTTTTAAGAAACAAGTTTCTGGTCAGAACAGATAGTAAGAGAGGGAAAAACTTTAAGAACTATAAGCTTACAGATGCAGCTGATAGAGGAAGAGTTCTTAGATGGCAGATGTTTTTATCTCAATATGAATATGATGTTGAAATGATTGCAGGAAACAAGAATTATCTGCCTGACGCTCTCACCAGAGAAATGGCAATGCTCGAAAGGGATGAAGGCCGTAACCCGAGAAGCAGAAGGCCCGAACCTGAACCAGAAATCGAAGAAAGAAGAAGGCCCGATTTCGGAACAAGTGCTAGGCCTGAAAACAAAGGATCAAAGGACAAAGCCCTACAACAGAGATACAGAGATGGAGACAAGACTGTTGGACCATTACATGATGGACCAGGTTACCAATATCTGGTATCCTACTCTCCTGCTGGATCTAGTAGTGCCCCTGAAAAAATTCAGCCTGACCCGAAAAAAAGAGAAAATGATCCGGAAGATAAGCAATCTTCCAACGCAGAAGAAGAAACTGTAAATGAATATTTACAGCATCCTAGAACTACAGTTACAAACGACTGGTTTCAAAGAAGACAGCCTTATAAGGCAAGAACCACTGATAGGATAGCATCCTTCAGATTACCAGCAGTAAAAGGACTGAGAAAGATTTTTAATCATCCTATGAGAATTTATGAAAGACCGGTGTTCAGAACCAGCAGAAATTTACAGTTCAATCAGAGAATTATCATGGATAATATTTTAGCAGCATCTCGAGAAAATAATGAAGCACTGGTATTACAAGCCCTGGAAACTCTAGCTGAAGAATTCTGTAGCTAAGAGTTAGAAAATGATCAGCAGCCCAAGGAAAAGCTGGATATTCAATACCTTGAGAACCCTGAAAGTGCTAAAGTCCCACTTTTAGCCCTATCGGAATCATAATGGTTCAGTTTCCATAATCTCTTAGGAGATTCCAAGAACAAAAATGCTCTTCCATCAACCTTGCTAGTAGTAGCAGGTCCTTATTATGGAAGATATTTAGTTGATGTTCAAGCAGAGCATCCGTAGAAGAACAAATTGTGGTTAATTGAGAATGGCTTTGTTCATAACCTTTGGACAAAAACCAACAAAGACCTAGAAGGTCTCCCTGAAGCAATTTACCAAGCAGTCAAGAATATTAGACCAGATGGTTGTACTCTGAGATTAAAGTTCATTTCAACCCCTCCTGAATGGACTAGAGAAGAAGGGAGAAAGAGTTATATTTCTCCTTATCATTATGTCAGAATTATCCAGAGTTGTGCCTCTCAAGCGCACAAATGGTCATCAAGCAATGGAAGACCTAATCAGAACATCCTTTGGATGAAGGCAATGGCTATAATTCGTATTCAGAACCTAATCCAGAAAGATGGTGACTCTACCCTTCTGGCCAATGGAGAAAAGATTATAGTTGCCAGCTATAACCATCCTCATCCAGAGCACTGTGATTTGTATAAGGCCCTAGAAAGGCGAGAAATCGATGGTACGTTAGCAACTACCGCGTGGATAGAAAAATTAGAGAAAGAGCCAGAATTCAAAGATCCATATGATTCGGATATAGAATCCAAAGTCGAAGAAAATGACTCAGGAGCCTCTTTTGCTGACGAAGAGCTACACAACATCAATAATATGATGGAGTATTAGCTGCCGACGCATCAGGACAAGTAACTTTAGGTGAGTGGAATCCAGCTAGTGGAAGCCAGCTCAAATGTAAGATAAGTGTGTAAAATAAAGTTGCTGCCTACGCTTACGGACAAGCTCCTTTAGGAAAAGTTGAAGTCAGCTGTTAAGATAAGGATTCCTCCTGTCTGCTTTTCTTAATGGAATTCAATTCCGTTTTGAGATCCGAAGGCTATTTAAGGAGGCTGAGAGCTCGACAGAAGGCATTCGAAAATCAAGGGAAGAAAGGAGTAGTCTGAAGCTTGAAGGCCTGTGAAAAGTTTGTGAGTGTTTTAGAAAAATTTGTGAGTGTTTTAGCATAGTAAAATAAGAGTGAATAGTGAGAGTGTGATTTCTTGCTAGTCATCTGGTGTGGAGTGCTTTATTTTACAAGTAAGTTTGTATTTTAATTCCAATATGAGTAGCTAAATAGCTTTTTGCTGTTTGCCCAAGAGTGAGGCTCTGGGTTATGTATATGTAAGTATGCTTGGGTAAATAAACTTCAGTTGGTGTCCCCCATATCTGTCTTGGTTAGTTTAAATTTCTGTCTTTTAAAATTCTCAAACCCTAGGTGGAGGACTACCTCCTAGGAGTGGTATTTGAGATAGAATTGACTGTTATTTTCCTGCTTTCTACTCAACTAAAACTTAAGAATTCCTATTCATTTGTTTTACTAGAAATTAAGGAACTTTTCAAAACTAAGACAACAGTGATTCCGCCAGAATAGTAGCCGTTGAGACAAAGAGTCGTTAGGTGAACTTGGCATGATGAAGGTTAGCTCTTAGAATTGATAGGGAATTAGGATCTAGTAAACAAATAGGTAGTAGATAATTAAGTTTTAGCAAAAAGTTAAAAAAAAAAAAAAAAATTGAATTAGGGGTATTTTGGGAAGTCTACTGATTAATAGGTGAGGATTTCAATTTTAGGGGTGGGAATTTCAATTCCCTATAAATATTCAGCTAAAACAAAAGAAAACTATGAGCATCAACATCAGGATTAATATCTGCTCTTAATTTTTATAGTTACAGTGGTGTTTTTATTACAAGTAGTCTTGCATGGGCAATAACTACTCCAAAGTCCAAAAGAAAAGGGTTTTAACACACGACATACAACAAGAAATCAGAAACGTCTGTCATATATAATGGACGTGTGAATAAAAGTGCAAGAGCAAAGTACTCACATACTTGACAACTGAAGTGATTCTTCTTGATTTTTCTACCGAAACTGGTTCAAACCACACAGGAATTTTATATTCTGCTGCCACTGTAAAAACCTAAATAGATCAATAAATAAGAAAATGAAAAAGCCTAAAATAAATACAAAGCGAGAAAAGAAAAAGAAATTGGAGTTGACAAAAAAAAAAGAGTGCAGAATTCAATTACATATATATTTAAGGAGAATGAAATTCAAACTCGCAAATTTGCAATCTACACTCCGTGTTCCCTCTTTTAGAATGAAAGTTCACTCTCCCAATTGGTGTGCTTACGAAAACATGGAATTTAAGATACCAAAAAGGAAACATGGGAGTGGATGTAAACTGTGGAGTGTGAACTTCATTCCCCATATTTACTGTGAGAGAGAGAGAGAGAGAGAAGTCAGAGAACTATATTAAAATGCAAGAATTACATTGACAAGAAGACTTTAGAGCAGAAGGGTTCAAGTTCGCATCAACCATGACCACTGTGGCAGAACGTATATTGCATCTGAACCTCTCAATCAACTCAGGTGTTCGAAATTTTTCCTGTGTCAAACCATCATGTGAGAAAATAAGGTTCTGCTTTGTTTAAGTTTTCAGTTTCACCCACCCTCATAAAGAAACAAACACATTAGTTCTGTCATAAACTTACAATAGGTTCTACACTTGCAACAGCAGTTGCCAACTCCCCACTGGTATCAAGTACACTGCAAACAACAGCAGTCTCGATATTCTGGTCCTTCCGAATGCCTACTCCGTACATAATCACATGTTAAAAAAACTATTATGAACCATAAACCATATTTTCAACAATTGGAGGATAAGAAAAAGTAATGTTTTAGACATACAGTTTATAAAGAACCTTCATTCCAAAGAGCCGATGTCTACAAATCAGTGGTTCCCAAATTACTCCAGATCATAATCCCATTTAAGTCAGCTTCCACAAATCAATGTTTTCTATTATGTAAATGTATACAAATGTGTGTCAGAATATTCTCTACCATTGAACTTTACTTGTAGTTAGTCTCCTATTGAAATGGGGAGATGTATAAATAATCCAGAATCACATGATTGTCAATATTAGGACTTCACTTGATGGGTTCTTGAGAGTGTCACATGTATTCCAAAAAAGTTATCCCTACGATTTACTAGTACACTCGTCAATTATTGTATCACTTCAATCAGTATACATTTTTCTTGGTATTTTGACTACTTTCACCAGAATACAAAGGTGATAGAAAGTTTTATATCCTTCGGCTTTAACAAAGTTGGTTGACTAAATTATTTACAAATGACTCCCAAATTAATAATTTTGCTAGGACAACCAACAGAATTTATAAGATGCTAGCTCAACAATGAGAAATCCATGAAGCTGGCATTTCTCTTAAAAAGAATAGTAAAGTATAATGCTTCAATAAGATTCAGGAAGAAATAAAGAAGTAGATCGCAATTACTTTTTATGATCAGTCCTATTTCTTCACACCACCAAAATATTACCAACACAGCACATCCATCCTCCTAGCACCATCCCCCTAATCCTCCTCCAAAGAATTTAACCTCTCAGACCATGAAGCCTGCAAGAAGCTGGAACATTCCATCTTACATTAGCTTCCATACATAATTTCTGCCAAAAAGTCACTGTAATGGGAGAATGAACGTGAATATGATCTGCAATTTCAGCACCCTTAACATCACACACCAATAGCGACACCAAGAAGGCAACTCTCCTCTGAAACATATTATAAGCTTTTGTCCTCCCCTGAGCAATGATCCCAGCTAGAGAACATACCTTAGGAGAAGAGTTATGAATTAATTGATTTGAATTAGACAACACCTGTATGCTCCGAATTATCATTATTCTTACCTTCTCGCTTATACTTTTTAAGCGAGAAGGTAAGAATAATGATGTTGAAATATCCTAGCAATGGAGGCATTCTGAAATTGAAAAAGAGTTTAAAGAAGGGGTCAGTCACATTAGGCTCTTTCCCCTACTTCACTATGTTCCCAGTCCTCACTCATCCCCGTCAAGTACCGTGTAGTCTATACTTACTTTTATGACAGCCTACGACTGGACATCCGTCTCTTCACGGAGACGCAGCAGCCATTTCCTAAGTAAAGATGCTTTCTTCTTTCATTTAACTGAAAGCTAAGCACTTCATTATATGATCCTTTTTGCCTCCACAACCCCTTTCCACCAGAAATTCCTCATTACACTTTCAATCCAATTATGAATTTCACAAGCTCCTATTTTTATCATGAGACCAGATTGGCTATCGAAGAGATCAGAATACTATTGCTTGTAATGCTAAATGTAGAAAGGTCACAAAATCACCTGCCATGTCAAGCCCCAAGGCACTGATCATAAAAGGTTTTGCTCCCAGCTTGGACATGCACTCAGCAACATTCCTTGCCACCCCTCCTAATACATAGACGATTACAAGAAGTATCAAGTAATCGTTCAAAATTTCATGGGATAAACACCTCAAGACAAAATTTCATGTATTCACTGCTGTGGATTCCTATAAATTCATCAATTAAAAACAGTCTAACAAAGTTGAATGGAAGTAACAATTTCCATGAGGTATCAGTCAATTTATATCGTAAAGGTATTGGAGCAGAAGAACTTCTGCAATGGCTTTAATGATCCAACAAACTCGAAACTCAAATGTACCATTTAACTTACAACAAATGGCAATGCTGGGTATATATTCTCTATTTGGAAATCTCCAATACAGACATAAAAATCAAAACTTTATATCAAAAAGGAAAAATTCATGAAAATACAAAGTAGTGGGGGAAGTGAATACCTTGCCAGGAGTAGTGGTTCTGGGATTTGCAGGAATAGAAGGAGTGGCATGAATGTTTAATACCATTCCCCCTATCACCACTGGCTCTGCCTCTTCATGCTTCAACCCACCATTACTACTTGATAAACCCACCTAGCAGTCACAATTTAGCAAATTCAAAGCTATTGATTGACAACCAAAACAAACAGAGACTGAATGAATCAATGTTGAATTTAATACCTTATGAAGGGCATGATTGGATTCAAGAGGAAGACGAAGGTGGCGGGTAATTGAATCCAATCGCCTCTGGCGGGTTTTTTTTTTTTTTTTTTTTTTTTTCGCTTTTGACATTGGTCGTGTAGAATTTTGATGGGAAATACATCTTCTCATTACCAACTGAAGAAAATTGTAAGAGCAAAAGGAACAAGACAGCCAGCCAGCACCACAAGATCCAAGAAATCATCAAGAGCTTCTCAAAAGAGTACAAGAAAACTGCCAGCTCTGCTTGGGTTTTCACTGACCTTTATACAGTGTCAGTCATGCATAGCTCTAAAATGAATCAGACTAACACAGTTCAAGGGTTATGTTCAGCCAACTGGTATAGTTATATCCACAGCATCTGTTTCACATTATCATATTGCAAGATCCAACACAGTCCCCAGTCCCAGTACCACTGCCTGATCACTGATGGCAAATATTATACTTCTCCTTTTCAGCTTCCCAAAACACAATCACTATTAATATTAAAATCACGTGCCTAATCACATGATCCCTACTCAGCAAAAATGTATATCTTCATATTCACCAAAATCTGCAGGTCATAGTTGCAGCATGTAACAGTCAAAGTTTGAGCACATGATCCACTGATACCAGATCCCAATTGGACTTTACTACCTTTTTGTTACAAGACTCTTGTATGTATATATCAACCACTACACCAGAATATCTTCCCTACCACACTCCAATCATAAGCTTCAAACTTATCTCAACACAATCATACTTCACTCACTAAGCATAATTCATAGAGCTACACAAAAGATCAGATATGAAGGCCTGGTCTAGAGTTGTTGCTGCACTTGTTCTTGCTCTTTCTATGGTACTATCAACCTGGCCGAACGGAGCAACAGCGCAGGCTCGTCCGCTGAAATCTGCTCCGGCAAACCTAGCTTCATCATCTTCAGAATCCCTCGAACATTTGCAAGCAAACAGTAAGCGCCCTTTTAAGATGGCTGGTTCGGTTTCCGAAGGATCCCGCCAAGTACTTCAAATCCAACGCAAAACAAGTAAAACTACTATCCCAGCTGTTTAATAGCTCCCCTCAAGTAGAAGGTTTCCCCTGAATTGCCATGTTTTATTTTCCAGGTACGGTTCTCCTTAAGACGGCAGATCAAACAGAGGTACAGAAGTAGCAGAATCTCGATACTACTTAGTTTTATTCATTCTTCTCAGTCTCATCCTCCCTGAAGACATTACAAGTACTACCATTTGTAATGCTCTTACAATTTTGTTAAGTTTTGAGCTCTGCTTTTGAATGTAAATTTCAAGTTTTCTTGAATGTAATGCTTGACTGTATATATAGATCTTTATGTTATAAAAAATATCGACTTTAAGAACAGAAACAAGAACAAAAAAAGAAACACCAGTTCATATCCAAACATACTATCTTTTCCTCTCTTTTTCTTAGTTTTTTTTTTTTTTTTGGAAACTTTCTCCATGTACGTTCAATCATAATTAGGTCATACATCCACCAGGGTGGACAAAAATTTCGAAGCATGAGTGATGTAGATCATCCACATCTTCATGCTTTCAACTTCTTGGGGGATTTTGAGAAAGCATCGTCACCATGCCTTTTCTTCTTTGACTTATTCTTCACTTTAGAGACATCCTCGTCTTTTGAGACTCTTGCAAACTTCTTGTTGCTCTGTTCTCTTTCCTTTGGCTTACGTTTAGAGCCTGTCGTACTCAAAAATGGTGCAGGAGATGCCTGGTGATGGTCAACTGCTTTACCCACTTTTGATTTTTTCTTATAATCATCAGAAAGAAAACTGCTCTTCTTTGATTGCTCGGTCTCACTATTGTTTGATGGCCTGGTCTCACTAGAGCCAAATGTAGCAGAAAAGTCTCTGAAAGTTGATTGCTTGGATTCTTGCCTGGACCTCCACTGCTCAGGTCTAGCAGCAAATCTGTCATTTACACAAGCGTCAAGTAAATGAACTGCCAAAATAAAATTTAAATCAAAACGCAATACTGTATTTTCTCATTTTGTGTAATACGAGCCAGAAGATAACAGGTATTCTGGTAATAAGATCTAGAATAGGGCAGGCCATTGTTAACAGAGAAGAAGCTATGACACATCTTGACTAACGATGAAGTACATCGAAATCTCAGTCATTTGAAATAGAGCATGGTGAACAACTTACCCATCAACATCTAATTTCCTCAAGAGATGAGGACCTTGCCTTGTATTCCAAAGCTCACTTTCCACAGCTGCCAACTCAGATACTATGGCTTCCCTCTGTGAAATGTTACCAGTGGTAAAACACTTTTCAACAGTAAAGGACCCTGATGAGTGCAATGCTAGCTCTCCAAAATGTCCGCGAAGCCTGGAAAGTATACAGCATAAATTCTGATCAAATTATCTCTTAATTACCTAGAACCATAGGACTGAGCTTATACACAGACATCCAGACAGATGCATAATGTCAAAGCTACAAAAATGTACAATCTACCAAATAAGTTAAACGACATACCTCATAACTAAGCGGCGTTTCAGTTTTGCAGAAGCATCTGAACTTAAAAATGCTTCAATAACACGAGCGCCTCCTGGATCCTTAGCAGTTTCAAGGATATTTTCAGCAGGGATGGATGTAATACTTGTTATGAAAGGCTGTATAAATTCCTGGAGAATAAAATGTAGTAAATTAAAGATCAATATAAGCAAATACAAAGTAATCTACCAACCAGTTCATGAACAGTTGAATCACAATTGCACTATTACTTCTTCCATATTTAACTATAAAACATAAGAAAACTTAGATGAAAAAGCAATGAGAATTCCTTTTAGGATCGAAATCTTGAAATTAAAACCCAAACAGAATTACAGAACGCCAGAGATAACAGAGGGCAATCCCAAAAGGGAAGGCAATTTCCTTTGAAAGGAAAATGGAGGAAGGCACTTCAAATCTATATAAGAACAACCCAAGAGGCATCACAATATGCTAATCTCTTTATATGTCGAGGTATAGCTACTAACAATTTACAGCAACATCTAATGTCATAGTTTAACAATCAAACTATAAGATAGGTTACATACAATTTGAAATCGGAAAACTTCTTGCAGTATCAAAGAACCCATGACGTGCATTTTAACACCACTTGGCCAATTCCAGTTAGATTTATCATCACAATTGAAGTAGCCATCAATAAACAGTATTCGGGGAACAATGCATGTTGAAGACTCATTACTTGAATGTACTGCAGCAGCAAGAGCCTCACAACACTGGAAAACAAGAAAAGGAAACAATAATTATGATTATATTGAAGATCTGTAACACAATCCAACATAGCTCCTGTATGTAAGAACCATTCATTTTTATATATCAGCGAAATAATATTTACCTATTAACTACAAAATGCTGAGGTGACAATGAAGAAAATATGAGAAGAAAAAACCTAATCAATGCTTTATCAACCTTCTGTTCGTAGCAATGGAGCCTTTGACTTGCAGCGATAAGCGAAGCAATAACACCGGATTTTCCCATTTTAAGCAGATCCTTGAAGTCTGAACCAAGTTCCTCCCAGATCATCTCCATCTAGTGGCAAAATTAAGAAACAACAAAGCAAAAGAAATTAAAGGCACACCTTTGTGAAATAAATGCAAAACATGGTATACGATATGAATACAAGTAACCAACAGAAACATACTATTTTGACTACTACAAACAGTTTTTCTTCAATTAGAAAAGGAAAAAAAAAAAAAGAAGCCTAGTAGTAAAGTTTAATTATATGTGAAACATACTTGATCCTGATCCTTTGTATGGGAAATAAGTGCTTGGATGACAAAATTCCCACAATGATGGGTCGTAAGGTCAAATAAAGAGTTCCTAAAGATCTTTGAGAAGATACCATTGTACATGATATCAGGAGCTACTTCCAAAATAACCTGCATTTTCAAAAATCAAATCAATTGAGAGCATACCACAGCTACCATCAAGAAGAAAGGTTACCGGAATACAAAATTATCAGTTCATGAACTCGTATTTAATTTTTCATAGTATGCACATTTTTTCAGTGTTGGATGATGTGCAGATTATAGTTGTATTTCAGAAAAATAACAAAATATAGTAATACCATATACATCAGCAGGTGTTGGATAATGTGCAGAAAGAAGTTTCATTTTAGGAAAGGGTACAAAATGTAAAAATACAGCACAACCATATAGATCTGGTCATAGTAGAATGTTGGGATAGCATTTGGTTTTAACTGTCAGAAATTCATAATCAAAATTGATTTCCTTCATGGCATGGCACCAATCTAATATCAAATTAGCATGCCTGTATTTGGCCAGAACTAATTATTAGATGAACGTTGAGTTCTTTGTTTGGTGAAGTTTATGCATACAGAAGCAAACCTTACGAATAATTTTTTTTTACCTCCATTAAATGGCTGAATGTTGTTTCTTTCATCAAACCTAAAACATCTCTCACGATAGTTGATTCAATGGTATTTTCCTCTACAATATCTTCTCTGGTGCATCCAATAAGAATGGGAATTATTTGCAACAGCTCTTCTTCATCTCCTGCTGACAACTTCAAAGCAGTCTGCCAAACAGAATGTTTTAGTACACCTCAAAATATTCAGACCAGATAACTTACAAAGGGAAAGCATTAAAAGAATAAAAAAATGAAAAGAATGTGAGACAGAACAAATTGCAGATATCTGATCAAGTTTTGAAATGCCAAAAATCATAATAAGTCACCAATCTCATCAACCCTAAAGAAAATCGCTACGACAATTACTTAATTGAAAGAAACATCGACACAAAATTGATTCTCACAATCAGATTTTATTTATTTATTTTTGGTCTGAAATTCTCAGTCAGATAAGGGTGTCTTACTTTTGTCAGATTCACATACTAAGGTGGAATGTTTTACAGGACAATTGTAAATAAATATCACAATTGGAGATAATGGATGAAACTTACTTATGAAGTTGTTTACAATACATTACCAATTAAAAAGTTATGGATATCATGTTATCAACCAAACGTTAACAACACTATTATTTTTTATATATTATCTATGAATATCTTAACAGTGAACAATTTAAAACTAAAAGAAAATGAACTCATGAAAATAACAAATTTGTATGTCAAGAGTTGAGCCATGCCTGCAGAACCAAACTGCTGAACTGATCAACTTGCAGGGTTTTAACGTTGTTTCGTGCACATTTTAACATTCCAGAAACAAGAGACTTAAGTAAATCTGGGAAGCCAGGTACAACATGTGGTGAAACATCTGCATCTGATCGAGGTGCCTTGAAATTAAACCGATCTGGTACGGCAGAAGACTTTCTCATTCGGAACTCAGAAGAATCAAATGGCACTCCTTTAAAAAGTGAGAGGAGACTTCGCAGAACATGAGATCCATAGCAATCACACATAAGATCAACAGGATTCTTTACAATCACCTGACAAGAAACATGCTACATTTTAAAATTTTGGAACCATTATACAGATAACACTAATTTATGCATTCAACTTTTGAGTATTTCCAATTTGTCAAAAGAAAAGAGAATGATGTTGGCTTTGAAATTTCACAGAATGCTACATTTTATGGTTTCACTACAAGATAAAATAGATGCTGAACATCACATTAGAGTGGAAGCACACCTACGAGCCTAATTGAACCAAAAACTTGTCCTGTAAATAAATTAAAATACGAAAAACCAAACACTTGATACCTTGCATATTGTATTTAGAGTATCCTCAATAACTGCATAGGCGTCACTCTCCTGAAGATGCCTAGATAAAGCCCTGATAGCAGACTCAGCCACATGAGACCCTGACTTATCCATTGCAATCAAAGGGAAGTTCTTTGCAGAGCTTCGAAGAAAAGCACAAAGACAGTCTACTTCACAGCCCTCAACAAGTGTCTGCAAAGTGTGACTTATAATATAATCCGTCGCAAGTTCCATCTCCTTCCCCCTAGTTTCTTCAAGTGCATTACTACACAAAGACGACCGCTCCTCAACATCAATCCCCTCACTCTCGAAAAGGTTAGCAATCTCAGAAAAATACTTTGCCGTTTCGGGGTCAACCTGTTTCCTGCAGCAAGTCCTCAAAAACATTAAACCTCCAACATTTCACAACCTCTCCACCATCCCAAAAACCAATCACTCCAAAAAACACATAATGTAGTACCTCACAACAGTTTGTACTGCCGAATTCGAACCCCGGCCAGATGCAGTTCTACTAACACCAGCATCAAAGGACCGAACTTGACCTTGACCTTGCTTTTCAGGCTTTCTACTCATACTCATTTTCTTCCTACCACGTTTATACGACATGTCGTCCTCCATTGAGGTCTCAAACCTTCTCAATGGCAATGCTGCAGACCCAATAGCAACCATAATTACTCCTCCTACTTCTCAATTTTCAACAAAACAAAACAAAACCCTGTTGCAGATATCAAATATGACACAATCAGAATAATCAAAACTACTCTACAAAAAGCAATAATTGCATAAAACCCAGATTAGAGAGAGAGCAAAAGTACATGAGAAAAGGTGGAATGGAGAGACAGAGATTGATCTGGGTGGGTGGACAAAGACAGGGAGGCACCCAGGAATCGGAAATTCAGTAGAAAAATTTGGGTTCTTTGGATATAAATTATATATAGATGATTCTAAAATCAGATACCGTAGAAGAAGAGACCTGGCGGCTGATAATGGTAGTGATAATGGAGCAGCTTAGGTTTATATAATTGTAGTATTGTAATTAGAGAACATTTACGAGGATATCCATTGTTATTTTTTTTAATTTATTAGTTCGCGAAAATAAAAACACGGTGACTTATAAGTATAGCAGCTTCTCATTTTCGACCCCTACTTTTTCAAAAATCTAAGGAGCGTATAAACTCCCTAAACGCAACCTTAAACCCATTTTAGAATCAAAGAAAAAATAAGGGAGGACCCTCGTTCTGCATAACATGAACTAGAGAAGGTAAAACACTAAGGCTTAACTATCTGATTTGTTTCAGCAAATTTTTTATCTTTGATAATTGTACTTTATAAGTTTTGATCTTTGGTGGTTGAATGACTGATTGCTGATGAGTCGCCGAAGCAAGCATCAAGCAATAATAACCCTACAATCGTTAGTAGTACAGAATAAGTAGGGATCGTTCTAGCCGGGGATTAAGGGTACCTGAAACATGAGAATGTTAACACAAATATTCACAAACACATATGCACATAATTGTCACACTTATATACATATATACATATTCACACACGAAATTATGGGGGATAAAAGGCTTGGCAGCAAAGCTGCCTCCAAATTCCTAGACATGAATTTAAGACATGAAATTAAATCCTAAAGCTACTATTTACAAGGTTGGTCGACATTCTTCCACAAAACACTAGCACGAAAACAATCAAAACACATAACAAACAAGCAAATAAGACTCACGGTAAAGTATTAAAATGTTCTAGACTCAACTTAACTCCAACCCAATTAGCTCCTTATCGGTTTACTAATTAAGATTCTCTAGTACTTCAAGATTAACTTATCGTCTAACCCTAAAGTTATACTAAACATATTTGAGAACACTTATCGTCGAAAACAAACATGTAAAGTAATTAGGCACACGGTCTTTTTAGTTGGAAACAAGTTAATAGAGCAAGGTTGTCAATCATCTTATTAACAAGCATGTTCTTTAAACCACTCTAACCCTTGTGAAAACAACACAAATTAAGACAACCCTAAAGATTGCTTAACCTAGCTATATTATTTTCGGCTAATGAGATTAATACTCCACATATTGCAATTATATAGACTACCAATCTTTAAGCACACGAATTTAAAGAACAAGTCAAGAAAACCCTAAAACCAAGTTAACACATATTTTGCCGATTGCCCTATTTACTAATTCATTACATATTTCCCTTACTCTTTAACAAACAATCCGATTCTTTACTCTCAAAAACCACTTAAAAATAAAGAAGACGAATTGAATATACAAATCATAAAACCAAACTTCAATCCAAACAATACATAGACATAGAATTTGAAACCAAGAATTCACACTATCTTCATAGACAAAGTTTAACATAACTACATAAAAATTACAAAACCGAAAGAGGGGAGTGGATCACACTTTTGTAGACACCTTGATGATTTCGACTCGTGTGGATCCGGTGGAGGATGAAGGAGATGGCTGCTCGGCAATGGTTAGGTGTCGGCAGAATTTTGTAGGTGAGATGGGGGTGATTTTCGGCTAGGGTTTTATGTAGGACTCTTGGGAAATATTGGTAGAGCTTTGGCTAGATTTTTGCTTTGGAATGTGACAAGTTTTTTTGTGTAAAAGATGTCTATATATAGAGGAAGGAGCTAGGGCTGCCGGCCACAACAAGGAAAGGAGAATTCTTTTTCCTAGTTGGCTTATGTTTCCTTGTTGAATAATTATTGCATTCTTGGACTTCTTTTTCTGAATTTTTCTTCATAGCATGGGCTTCATATCTTCATGGACTTCAAATGTGGACTTGAAAACTCCATTTGGTGAACTTAGTCCATGGAAAAATACCAAAAACCCGCCAAGAACACAACCAGCATCAAGCTGCTTGCCGATCGGCAAGCAATCCTAGTTCGGCTAGGAAATCTTCTTTTCTTCATGTTTTCCTCCATTGCATTGGCTCAATGTCTTCCTCTATCCTTCAATAAGCTTGGAAAATCTTCAAGTATGCAATTGTACGCCAAAATGTCTATCGAAAACAGAATCAAAGGAAAAGAGGCAGAAACTTGGTGGAATCGGCTGGAATGACCTTAGTTCAGTAAATCCGGCATAACTCTCTCCTAAGAGCTCTGATTAATGCGATTCTAAGTCTCAGAGAAACTAGACACGTAGAGCTTCCTCTACATAAAAGAGCTTGATCAAATTCCTTTTGAAACGTCCGGAATGAATTTTTGAAGTTGAGACACAGTCCCAGGAAAAATCCTGGAAGTCACTGGATTGGTTTGCTCGAACTCCTGATTTGCAGCCATCTTTTGGGTGACTTCCCAAACTCCGATTGATCTGTATTTTTGACACAAAACTCTTTAGCAAGCCAATAAAATGCATACCAAATTTCATCAAATTTGGAAAAGGATAGGTCACAATTCCATTTATCTCATAATCACAAAAAAGACACATTTTGCACTATTTTCCAGAATTCTTAAACTTAGTCATTTTTCGGATTCTAAAGCATATTTTATCAAAACTCCACCAAATTAACACTAAACTAAATTATGACTCAATCTTAGACAAATAAGGGTTAAACAAAGCATAAACGAAGGCAAATACATATTAATATCGTCGCACATTATGCTCCTATCAGTTGCATATGTTAGGTTGTTTGTGGATTTGCCAAGCTAAGATTTTGAACCTAGCTTTTGGTTCTGTGCTAGTTATTGTAGGTTTTACTGATTGGGATAGCAAAGTTTGTTTTTTGATATGCTAATCTTTTTGCAATTGAAATATTCTGGGTTTGCAGTGTTCATGTTATCAAGTTCATTGAATGGAAAACGAGGACCAAGATGGGCAATGCAAGAGTTCAACTGATGAAGTTAATGGTATTGGAAATAATTATCAGAAAGATTTAGGATAGGCATTACCTACGAGCTATGAAGCACGGACACTGACACGGACACGAGTGTCCAATACGGACACGATACGATACGTGAACATGACAAAATCAAATTTTCATCGGACACGGACATGCGGTGGACACGTTAATTAAATAATATTATATATATATATATATATATATATATATTAAACAAAAATAGTTCATGTTTATATCCAAGAGCATATCCCATAATAATGCAACTAAATAATGTTGGATTGTAGTTTGTTGGAGTTATAGACTTTAAGCAAGGATAACAAATTAACAAGCACAACCAAACACTCTAAGGGAGTGAAATAAGAGAAAGACACCGAACTGTGACTCGTAGACATTCAATTAATAAGAAATATCCCCACAAATTAGCCCTCCTGTGACAGAAAGAAAACATGAAATTGACTGAGCAATGTGCTAGGAATTTGCAGGGTTTCCTATATATGTAAGAAATTGAGTTGGAATCATGTAATTAAGCAATGTTTTTGCTGCTCTTAAAAATGCAGTGGACCTAGCACAACTTCTCTCTTCCACTACCACAACTTCACATCTAAATCCAATGTTTTTAGCAGGCAGAAACTCCATATATGCCAAGACCAGAACTTACAGCACAATAGTAAAGCAAAAACAGAACCCCACCTTACGGTACAGTACACGAGGAAGCTTTAACTCCACACACTTGGGGCACCTGCAATATCAAAATCAAAGCTTCAATTCAACAAAAGTTCCAATCTTTCAAGCCAAAGAACATTCAAGAACTCTTCATTAATCGAAAGAAGCATACAGATTACATCTTCGTGTAAAGAAATTGAAGAAAACTTGAAATTGACATACTGGAGATTGGCGGGTTTACTACAGCGAGCACAGGAGACTGCAAATGCTTAATCGGCTGCAAGAGTTGAAGAATGATTGAATGAAGACTGAGCGGAGGAGAAGACGACTGCAAGAGTTGTCGTCCTTTGTACCGATCAAGGCTGGTAAGCCCGTCAGTCCATACAGTGGTCCATGTACTAGTAGAAAATTTCGCAGCTACTGCTTCCTCGGGCGGAACTCCAGGTTGAATGATTAAATGAAGATTGAAGACGACTCAAGACTTCGTTGAATCCCTAAACCCCTCTTTTTGTCAAGTAAAAGACAAATTTACCCCCACGTGTCCAAGCCGTGTCTGAAAAGCAATACGCGTGTCCGTGCGTATTTCGGCGTGTCAGTGCGTGTCTGTTTCCAATACGTGTCAAACATGCGATATGTGAGCTGTACCGCGTGTCTGTGCTTCATAACCTATGAGGCTATGACAAGGACTTTATATTTATATCTAGCCAGCCTCTAAATCCTCCACAGTTATTGATGATTGCATATATATAGGCCCTGCTAATAACAGTGCAGCCTATAGGTTCTTAGTTTATAACTCAGAAGTTGAGGACATAAATAAGAACACAATTATGGAATCTGCTGAAGCAGAATTCTTCGAGGATATTTATCCTTACAAGGAGAAAACGAATCCAAAGAAAAGAACATATGCAAATGTTTCTTCACAAAATGAGTTAAACAATGATGCTTCAAAGGATAAGAGTTCTTCTTCTGTTCAACAAGAAACTGTAGAACCAAGAAGAAGTAAACGGGGAAAAATTGTCAAAGATTTTGGAAATGACTTTATGACCTTCATGCTTGAAGGAGAACCTCAAACATATCAGGCTGCCATGGAATCATCCGAAGCACCTAATTGGAAGGAGGCTATCCAAAGTGAAGTAGAATCCATTATGCAAAATAATACATGGAAATTGGTTGATTTACCTCCAGGTCATAAACCAATTGGGCATAAATGGATATTTAAAAGAAAATTAAGACCCGATGGTACTATCGAAAAATATAAAGCTCGTATAGTAGCTAAGGGTTATCGTCAAAAGGAAGGTATAGATTTCTTTGATACATATTCACCAGTAACTAGAATTACGTCTATTCGAACGTTAATTGCTATAGCAGCTGTTCACAATTTGGAAATACACCAAATGGATGTGAAAACTGCATTTCTAAATGGTGAATTAGATGAAGAAATCTACATGGAACAACCCGAAGGGTTTATTGTTAAAGGTCAAGAAAAGAAAGTTTACAAATTGGTTAAGTCTCTTTATGGTCTTAAACAAGCTTCAAAACAATGGCATGAGAAATTTGATAATACATTATTATCAAATGGATTCAAAATAAATGAATGTGACAAATGTGTCTACATAAAGGAATGCAAAGAGGCATATGTTATTGTATGTTTATATGTCGATGATATGCTTATAATGGGAACTAGTAAGGATGTAATTAATCAAACCAAGAAAATGTTACATTCAAATTTCGATATGAAAGATATGGGAATTGCTGATATAATTCTTGGTATTCGAGTTCAAAGGAATTCGGATGGTTACACACTTACACAATCTCATTATGTAGAAAAGGTCCTTAGGAAATTTGGACATTATAATGATAAACCGGTCGTTACACCATTTGATCCCTCTACTCACCTTAAGAAGAATCAAGGTGATAGTGTGTCTCAATTGGAATATACCCAAGTTCTTGGAAGCTTGATGTACATAATGAATTGTACAAGACCGGATTTGGCATATAGTTTGAGTCGACTTAGTAGATACTCACACAATCCGAGTAGTGATCATTGGATTGCCTTGATAAGAGTTATGAGGTATTTAAAGCATACAATAAATTATGGATTGCATTATTCCAAATATCCTCCCGTATTAGAAGGATTTTGTGATGCAAATTGGATTTCATGTAATTCAGAGAGTAAGTCCACAAGTGGTTATGTATTTACACTTGGTGGAGCAGTTGTGTCATGGAAATCATCAAAACAAACTGTGAATACACGTTCAACAATGGAAGCGGAATTTGTAGCTTTGGATAAAGCCGCCGAAGAAGCGGAATGGCTCAAAGGCTTCCTAGAAGGTATTCCATTGTGGCCAAAGCCTGTAACGGCCATTTGCATACATTGTGATAATATGGCTGCTCTTACAAGAGCAAAGAATGACATCTACAATGGCAAGTCAAGGCATATAAGGCGACGTCACAAGACAATACGAGATTTGCTCAAAAATGGAATTATTTCCATTGACTATGTAAAATCAAAGGAAAATATAGCAGATCATTTGACTAAAGGCCTTAATAGAGAGCAAGTTATATTTACATCGAGGGGAATGAGCTTAAAGCCTATACAATGAGTCACCACTTGGCGGAAACCTAACCTAGCAACATTGGAGATCCCATGGTCTAGGTTCAATAGGCAAACTAGTTAGGGAAGACTCAAGAAGCATAAACACACATATATGCCTATTCCTATGGTGACACAAAGTGTGTTTCCGTTGATGATTACAGGATGAATATTAATATTCTTAATAATGCTAATAGCTTTTTTCAAAGTGGGATAGTACGGACTATTCTTAATTAGCATTACCTATATGAGATTGATGTCGGGTCGCATCTATGAGAACCAAAATGGCTACGTTCTCTAGAAATCTCATGAAGTAAGGAGTTGTTCAGGACCAAAATGAACACAACTGTAAGAATTGAAATGTGTTCTAGTATGACATGTGTGATACTTATTGTCTTGATTTACTACACAACGTGAATAGTTCAAGACTTTTGTTCACTACTCACAAAGTGAATCCGATAAGTACTCACTACGATAGGTTCAAGTCCAAAAGACACCTTTTCCGATGCATGTCATATCTAAGTTCTCTGAAAACGCGATAAGTTCCTAATTATCTTATTTTCTATTCAAATGTGAGGTATTATTAAAGTTTGAATAGAAAATGTGGGGTATTGTAGGAACTTGTGGGACTGTAGTCCCACATTGAAGAAATAAAAAAGAGTCTTGGCATTTATAAGAACTAACCTATTTAGTCTATTAAATGGGTGAAGTGTGAGAGAATGGGCTTATGGGCTTTTCTATTGAATTTTCAATAGAATTGCACATAAATTAAATATATATTTAATAGTCAAAAGATGGGCCTTGGGCCTTGGGGCTCTTGGGCTCTGTTATTTAAAATATTTATTTATTCGAAAATATTTATTTTATTTTTGAAAATTGAAATTGATATTATCTGAGGAACAGTTACAACTGTTCGGAACAGTTATAACTGTTCAGTCAGACATATCTTTTCGTCTTGACTATTATATATACGTATAGGTCTTTGTTGTTCAGACAACATTCTTTTCTTCTCTTCTTCTTCTTCTGTTCTTCAGAGAAACACACAGTAGATTCGCCAGAAACAAGTTCTTGTGCAAGAACTTGTTTTAGATTGTTGAATCCTCTAGATAGACGTCTGAAACTACAGCACAAGTGGGGACGAAATTCTGTCTAAGGACACTGCTAAGCAGGCCTCAATCTGATCAAGTCAGTAAATTTCAATTCAATTTCGTTGTTTATTTTAAGTTGTTTGATTGTTGTTAGTAGAATTGATAGTATTTAATTATATATAAAAACTGTTTGTATGCCCTATATTGATTGGTTCTAACACCTTTTACTTGTGGAGTTACTTTGGAGCATAAAAGCCAAGGTTCGGTGCAGTGCACAAGTTATGGAGTCCACCTGGTAATGTCATGAGGTGAGAACTGTTGGGTAGTGAATTTCTTTTTCATTTAACAGATCCATCACCCTGCTTTTATCAGTTGCATTATCACATAGTTAGAGTTTATAGCCATTGGTTTCATTTTTGGTTCTGCAGAACAAATACAGCAATTCTGGACCAACTTTTACTAAGTGATAAAGTGGTAAACAGCTCGAGGTAAGTTAACTTTTAAGGGTTAGTTTGGTATTGTTGCTGCTGTATTTTGAATTACATTAGTTTCGTGGTTTCGTGTTTGGTAAATATTTACTTTTAAAAACTGGTGTCATACCATAATATATATATATATATATATATATATATATATTTCTATGACAATAGCAAAATTTTATAAAAAAAACCTACTTTTATTTGATTTACCAAACACAATAAAATTAAAAAGTTGATATAGAAGCTGATATTTTTAAAAGCAAAGCTATACCAAACTAGGCCTTAGGTCCAGTTTGGGATTGCTTCCCAAGCTGCTTTTGGGGCCAAAAGTGATTTTGGGCCTAATCTTAAGTGTTTGGTAACAACCCATAAAACTGATTTTAGAAGAATTGATTCTCTTAAAAGTGGATTTTGGAGAAACAGGGTAAGAGATGTTTTTGCAGGAATCAGTTATATATTTGTAACAAATGGTAATATTTATTTTTTCTTAGATTGTGATATACTAATCTAATTAAATCATAATCAATCATTTACTATGGTGTTAAGAAATTTTATGTAATATTGTGGATTAACTTTATAATTACATACAAAAGAAACAATTATTTATTTTAATATCAATTTATAACAATGCCTATTTTTGTCATTATATCCATCCGAAATAATTTTTACTTATAACTCACCAAACACACGAAATTGTTTTTTGGTTCTCACAGCACTTTTAAAAACAGTTTACCAAACACCTCAGCTGATTCTACTCACAGCAGATTCAAAAGCAATTATGCTCACAGCAAATTCAAAAGCAATTCTGCTCACAGCACAGCAATCCCAAACTGGGCCTTAATGTTCTCACTTCTTCTTGTATTTTTTTAATTTTAATTTTTTATGATGTATATGTATCGAGTGCATCTTAAATGGAAATGAAAAGAAAAGGCAGCATAGGTTGGTTACGACTTTCTTGAATTTTGAGTAGCATAATCATTAGAGATTCTTCTCTGAATTATATGTATTTTAGTGACCGTAACAAAATAAGATAATTGAAGGTGAAACTGTTTTGAGGTGAATATTGAGTTTAAAGGGAAAGTCTAACGTACCCACATGTATGTGATACCTATATTCAAATATGACAACAAATTTGTCTTTCATTGTAGTAAAGAGTCATTTTTTAGATAATTGTAGTTTTACTATAGGTAATTATTTTACTTAAGTTTCTAACAAAATTACAGTCAATATGGTAATTTTATTTAATTATATGGAAATATATAAAATGAATGTGATAAGTTTGTTGTCAATGTCTTTTTTTTAAAAAAAAATTGGGGCGTCATAGTCCATTAATGTGAAAGAAAGATTACATTACCAGTATGACTCACCAGGAAAGGCCTGACTACGTTAAAAGCGAGCCATGAAAGGCAAACCTAAGCATCAAAACCTAACTTCACCTAAAGAAATACAATCTTACGAATAAGTCCAAAATAAGTAACCAAGTAACAAGCGACGCTACCAATATAGACCCCGAAGCGACGTCAAAGACCTATCTCGATTTATTTCTGATGACAAAAGGACCAAACTACTCAGGCCCAAAGGCCCAAGAAATAACAGCCTTAGGGCTAGGCCCAGACCTAGGCCCGAAAGCCCAGACCGATCC
This sequence comes from Potentilla sterilis, assembly GCA_963682095.1. Taxonomy (NCBI): domain Eukaryota; kingdom Viridiplantae; phylum Streptophyta; class Magnoliopsida; order Rosales; family Rosaceae; genus Potentilla; species Potentilla sterilis. Next base: position 44,230,326 of record OY821757.1, on the reverse strand, counting down.
CAAACCCAGAGCCGCCATGGAGACGCCTTCCATCTCCCTCCACCTTCTCCGCCTCCGGCAACCGGGATTGCTCCCACCGGAGTACCTCCATCGTCTTCAGCCCAGCAAGATGACCAAACACAAGATATCAACACCAACAAATCTAGTATCAAACAAGAAGCCCGATCAAATAGCACCGCCGCTAATTCGTACGAAGTCTCCAAGGCCGTCGCCGATCCAACTTGATTCCACCACCAGAACTTACGCCAAACATAGAATTCGACCAGGAACTCCCCAAGGTTAAAAACACCAAGAATCTTTGATCCAAAGCCAAGAATTCAGATCGATCCGAAAAATAATAGATCTGAACCTTCGCCAAGCAGACGTCGTCCCTAAACCAAGTATGTTGCCGGGCACACACAACACCGCCGAGAGCATGCCGCATCCTTGAGGATCCGTCGCACCACACCAGGGATGGGAAGCAAAGCCTCACCGCCGCCAGCAGATCGAAACTGTTCTGAGAACGCTCCAAAGTTTTCGGAGGTCTCCGTAACTTTGTTTCTCTCTAAACTAGCTCTTCCTTTGCATAAGAGTCCTTGCCTATTTGTTGTCAATGTCTTAATTTAATTCAGTTAAATTGTTGTCAATTTGGTAATATTATAAAATGATTGTATAGTATATATCTCCGTACCATAGAATCTAAGGTACCCACCTGTGATACCTACATACAAGAAAGCATGATTACCCTAATACCCTAGTGACCATATATTACGAAACGCCTCTATTTGTCGAAATGGATGAGTTCCATTTGTTGCTGCACAACAAGCCGCTTTATTCTGAAGTTGTTGATGTCCCACTTTTCTCTCATTTGCAGATTTGGGATTTGGGTTCATATATGGGAACAGCTAAGTTGTGTATCTTGTTGCCGTGGATCTAGTGGTCTCTAATAGAAAGTGATGGCAGTGGAGCATCAAAATGATCAAATAATTGATGATTTTTATGACATTCAAATTGGATAGAGTTTGGATGACAGGAGCTCAAACTAATTGTCAAACAGCTAGTATGTGCTCCGTTCCTTGTTTATAAATTCATGCTATGTTCATGTATACCTATGTGACCTGGAATACATGCTTCTGCTGCAGCTTTGAGTAACAGTTCATCTCAAGCCAAATCCCAAATGGAGAGCGCACTATCTACTTAAATCTCACTAGGTTTCTTCCGGACTTCCCACATGCTAGACATCTAAATTAATAACTTTCACAGTCCCAGTTGGACTATGAGTCTTGGAGAAAAGAAAAAGAAAAAGGATATTTCAGTTCGCAAAGCTAAAGAGTGCAGCTGACATTGCAAACAATATTGTATCCCCACTCGTTTTCTGTAGAGGGAGCTGGAGCAGAGAAAGACAGATGAAGCATATATTTGGCGCTTTCATTGTCTTTAGTGCATAGATTGAGTGACAATTCTTTGTAAAAGGAAGAGAGTCAGAGCCATCCTTGAGTGTTGGTCTTGAGAGTTATTCCTCTAATGATCTAGAGAGATTAAACCTTGTAATCCAATTTTTCATTGTGGAAGTTCTTCGTATATTATGCCGTGGTTTTTCCCTTCGCATTGGAGGGTTTCCGCGCTAAATCTGGTGTTCTTATATTTATTTTAGTGTTCAGTCACTTCAGTGCTTGAATGTTCTTAGGTCTGTTATTCTTAGGGAAAAAGACCATTTGCACAAAAATGGTGAAAAACTTGCCCATTCCAATGTTACCTACCCATTCCAATGAATCTTTATAAAAATATCTAATTACCCTATACTAAACCCTAATAATCTAATAGCCTCATTCTCCTCCTCCTTTTTAACCACCAGACCTCACACCTCTCTCTCTCTCTCTCTCTCTCTCTCTCTCTCTCTCTCTCTCTCTCTCTCTCTCTCTCTCTCTCTCTCTCTCTCTCAGCCAACGAAGACTACTACCGACGAAGATATGGGGTAATAGTCTGCTTCTTGGTCTTTACCCTCACCTGCCCAATACACGTCACCTTAGGAGAAGAAGGCTCCGGGTTTTCGAACCCGCCTCGCTTCTTGCTCCCTCCGCTGCTAGGGAACATCGGGGAGGCGCCGCCCTTGATGCTGCCACTCGGAGTTTATGTGAAGGTTTTGGGTTTGCATAAATTTGTCTGTTTGAAAGGTTTGTTCTTTGGGGTGTGTGAAGTTTCTAGGTCCGTGTGTTATGGGAGTTTGAATCTGGAAGAGTTTGTGAAGATGGGTTTGGTAAAGGTGGAGGCTTGGGATGGGAGGAAATAGAGGGGAAGGAAGAAGAAAGATGAGGCTGTGGAGGAAACTGGATGTTGGGTTAAGTTCTCTTTTGGGACTTGCATGCCTTTTTCAAGATCCAAAGTTGATAGCATGGGAACCCTAAATTGATTACTGGGGGTCAGTAACATGGTTACTGGAAAATATTGAATCTGTAATCTGATTACTGGGGGTCAGTAATCGATTACTGGGGGTCAGTAATCGATTACTGGAGGCAGTAACCTGATTACTGGAGGCAGTAACCTGATTACTGGGGGTCAGTAACCGATTACTGGGGGTCAGTAACATGGTTACTGGAAAATATGGAATCTGTAACCTGATTACTGGGGGTCAGTAATCGATTATTAGGAGTCAGTAACATGGTTACTGGAAAATATGGAATCTGTAACCTAATTACTGGGGGTCAGTAACCTGATTACTGTGAGTCAGTAATCGATTACTGGGGGTCAGTAATTAACTTGATTATTATGGGTCAGTAACTTAATTACTGGAAATCTGTAATCTGCAAATTGCTTACTAGGGGTCAGTAACCATTGTCCAATAACCTGATCATAAAAAAAAAAATCCGGTGAAAAAAAAAATATCCGGCGAAAAACAAATTTGGTGACCGAAATCCGGCGACCAGGCTCCGGCGAATGGCCATGGGAGGCCGGAGGAGTTGAGTGACATTTCGGCAAAGTTTGTTTCTTTATCTTTCAATTTCTCAGCACATTATAATTCAAAAATAAGTTAGATAAGACAGAAGGACAAAAAAGGAAGAAAAAAAAATTAAAATTGTACTAGGGTTGAAAAAGATTTGTTCAAATGGACAATAGAGTTGTTACCTTATGTTGAATAGGGGAAAAAATAAGATGGTCATTGGAATGGGTAATGAGGGGGTCAAATTAGCACTAAATGGACATTTTTCCTTATTCTTATCCTGCTGCATCATCCTATTATCCCAACAGTTTTCATTATACATTTCTAATTATACTCGCACTATTTAGTGAAAAAAAGAAGACACAAAACTTGTGGAAGCTTTTATGATATTTCTTGATAATGAAAACTTTACAGATCTACAATCTATATAAGAGAAGTATGAACAGTAAAACTAAAAACCATAAGATAATAGGGAGCACCACAAGAGCCTGTTATCCCATACTTCCAACACTCCCCCTCAAGCTGGATCAAGGGGATTCATTGAGCCAAGCTTGCCCAAAATTCGATGAAACTGAGCAGCGGAAAGAGACTTGGTAAAAATATCAACTAATTGATCATAACTTCGAGTGTAGAGAGTCTTAATGATGTTAGACTGAACTTGAGCTCGAATATAGTGACAATCGACCCCTATGTGCTTGGTTCTTTCATGAAAGACTGGATTAGAGGCAATGTGCATTGCAGCTTGGTTCTCACAGTAAAGAGACATGGGTTGGCTACTGGGGGATCCCAAATCAGACAATAATCCCTTCAGCCAAATAAGCTCACAAGCAGTGGAAACCATAGCTCTATATTCAGCTTCGGCACTAGAACGAGCAACAACAGTTTGCTTCTTACTTCGCCAGGTAACTAAGTTACCACCAACAAATGTGCAAAAACTAGTAGTTGATTTACGATCCAAAGAGTATCCTTCCCAATCAGCGTCCGTGTAGCCATAATATCAGTGTTACCATTCGGTTTCATCAGGATTCCTCTCCCAACATACCCTTTTAAGTAGCGAAGAATGTGCTTAACAATGTGTATATGAGCCAAAGTAGAAGCGTGCATGAACTGACTGACTATGCTCACTGCATAAGCTATATCAGGGCGTGTAATAGTAAGATAAATAAGCTTACCAACCAGTTTTTGATACAATCTGACATCTAAGAGAAGTTTACTTGATACATCAAGTTGAAACTTGCTGTCCAGGGGAGTGTTAGCTGGTTTGCTATCTCACATATCTGCATCCTTCAACAAATCAAGAGTATACTTTCTTTGATTTAGAAACAACCCTTTGTGAGAAGTTGTCATTTCTATACCAAGAAAATACTTAAGGGGCCCCAAATCCTTAATAGCAAACCTGCTACGAAGGGACTGTTTAAGAATGGTAATCTCTTCAATATTGTCACCGGTCACAATCAGATCATCAACATAAATTAGCACCATAAGTTTGCTTGTTGAACCGATCCGAACAAATAGAGAGGAATCAACATTGCTTCTTTGAAAACCAACCTCTTCAAGGACAGAACTGAGCTTGCCATACCATGCACGTGGAGATTGCTTTAAGCCATAAATGGCTTTATGAAGTTTGCACACCATCTCCGGATTATGAGATTGAGGGTGACCAGGAGGTAGCTTCATGTACACCTCCTCTTCAAGATCCTCATGTAAGAAAGCATTCATGACATCCATTTGATAGAGAGGCCAAGTATGATTCACTGCAACAGATAACAAAACCCTCACTGTACTCATTTTTACAACAGGAGCAAAAGTCTCCTTGTAGTCGACTCTATAGGTTTGAGTACACCCACGAGCTACCAACCGTGCCTTGTGCCTCTCTACACTCCCATCAGAATGAAACTTGGTCTTGTATACTCATCTACTACCGACAACCTTTTTCCCTTTAGGAAGTCTCACTACACTATGTCTTATTTTCATCAAGAGCATGAAGTTCATCAAACATAGCTTGCTTCCACACAACATGATTATTTGCTTCCTCAAAACTATGAGGTTCATGATTATCATCAAGAGCACCCAAAAAGGCAGAGTGAGCGGAAGAAAACTTTTTGTAAGAGATGTAAGCAGTCATTGGGTACCTTGCTGTATATGTCACATAATCTTTGAGTTTTGATGGAGGACCTCGTTCTCGTGTAAGGTATCTGCGAGGTAAAACGAGGAGGCTCAAGATTATGTTGCATAACTAACTCAGGTTGATTTAGAACTACATCTGAAGGAACTGCTTGAACTTCTGAAACTGGAGTAGAAGGTTTGAAAGACTCAGTACCATTCCCAACACCAGGATGATTGGAACTTGAAGTTGGAGTAATAGGATAGGAAAGCTCAGTGTCATCCCCAACAACAAGATGATTGGAACTTGGAGCTGGAGTAGTAGGATTGGAAGGCTGACTGCAATTCTTATCAATTGGAATGCAGGGTCTTGGGGACAGATCAAATAATGACTCCCCCTGACTGAAACCATCTGATTTGCCAACATAATAAGGGTTAGCCTCATCAAATCTAACATCCCTAGAAACAACAATCTTTCGAGTAGAAGGATTGTAACATTTGTAGCCTTTTTGAGTGGAAGAATACCCTAAGAACACACACTTTTCTGCCCGAGGATCAAGTTTCCCTCTTTGGTGAGCTTGTATGTGAACAAAGAAGACACAAGCAAATACTTTCAAGTGAGAGATATCAATCTTTCTTCCTTTCAACACTTCAAGAGGAGATTTACCACCAAGCAATTAATGAGATAAGTGGCAGTGAGCACACTTTGAGACCAAAATCTCTTAGGTACATTCATTTGGAACGTGAGAGCTCTTGTTTTCTCAAGAAGATCCCGATTTTTTTCTCTCAGCAATCCCATTCTGCTGAGGAGTACCAACACAACTAGTCTGATGTAGAATCCCATGCATGCTCAGGTATTGATGCATTTTATTGGACATATACTCAGAACCATTATCAGATCTCAAGATTTGAATATGAGAAGAGAATTGAGTGATGATCAGATTATGAAAGTCTTTGAAAACATTAAAAACCTCACTCTTGAATTTGATCAAGTACAACCAAGTGATTCTCGTAAAATCATCAATAAAAGTTATAAAATACTTGAGACTCAATAACTGGACCCCAAATGTCTGAATGAACAATTTCAAAAGGCCGACTGGCTCTAGACATGGAGGTAGTAAATGGCAATTTAGATGACTTTGACTATTGACACACATCACATTGATTATGTGGCACACACATATCTAGAAACAAGACAGACATGACTTTCTCTTATGGATGAGCTAAGCGTTTATGCCAAAGATTATGGTCTTCGACTGGACTTACATTTGCTTGAAAGGCTTTGGAAGCAAAAGAGTTTTTGGACAGATAATAAAGACCATTTAAGAAGAAACCCTCACCGATTGTTTTCTTTGTGATGAGGTCTACAAATATGACATTAGAAGCAGAAAAAATAACAAGACATTTTAAGGTGTTTGTAATTTTTCCAACAGAGAGAAGTTGAAAGGGAAATGAGGAAACATAAAGAGCAATTGACTCTATAAGATCATAAAGCAATTTAATTTTTCCTTTACCCAAAACAGAAACACCTACACCATTTGCAACAGACACTTTAGAAGACAATTCTTCAAAATCATGCAAGGTTGTAAGTTTGTTTGTCATGTGATCTATAGCTCCTGAGTCTATAATCCAATAATCATATACATCACAAACTTTGAGAGCCGTAGATAAGGATTTTAGAATACCTGAAGCTTCTTCACGAGGAGCAGAATCAGTTTCTACAAGAAATCTGGCGAACTTCTGAAGGATAGCAGAGTGGCTTTCACTCCCACTGGCGAACTTCTGCACTTCCAGTACTCAACTGTTTGTTGCTGAGAAATACAACAAACTCTTGCCACAAGCTTGTAAAATTACCGAGGTGTTTCACAGAAGACTCCCTTCCGGATCTAACCACCTCTACAGAACAAGAAGACCGATTTGGATTCATTCAACATCGGAAGGAGTTGAGACAAAATGCTCCCTTCCGGATCTATCCACCTCTACAGAACAAGAAGGTCGATTTGGATCCATTCCAACATCGGAAAGAGTTGAGACAAAAAGCTCCATTCCGGATCTATCCACATCCAGAGAACAAGAAGGCCGATTTGGATTCATTCCAACATCGGAAAGAGTTGAGGTAATAAAGAACCTCTCAACATATTTCTCTTCCATGATAGGATGAAGAAATCAGAAATCGATCAAGAAGAAATACAGAGTCGGGCCTTGAATTCCTGCTCTGATACCATGAAAAAAAGAAGACACAAAACTTGTGGAAGCTTTTCTAATATTTATTGATAATGAAAACTTTACAGATCTACAATCTATATAAGAGAAGTATGAACAGTATAAGAGAAGTATGAACAGTAAAAAGTAAAACTAAAAACCATAGGATAATAGGGAGCACCACAACCTGTTATCCCATACTTCCAATATTTAGTTCAGGGTCTTATGGTTAGTGCCCGTATGGGACATGTTAAAAGAGATGTAACAAGTTACTGGACACACAATCGCACGACTAGCATGAAATGACCGTATCAACCACTTACATCCATCAATTCATGCAAAAATTATCTATCAATGGGGACATCTAGTAAAAGATGGTAAACGACGCCATGGTTGGCCCTGAAATTGAACTCAAGTATACACAAATCAATGCTTAATGAGTTACTGGCACCCTTCTCTGTGAGTTCAATAGACAATCGGACCAGAGTTAATGATGCGGAGTTGAGGAGTGCAAGAACAAAAGTGAAACTATCTCCACACCCAAAAGAGATAATATTTTTTCAGATGTTAGGAGTAATACGAAGAACAAGTGATGCTCTTATAAAATTGCTGAAGACAACTATATGAGTCTAAAAATAAAGCATATACATCGATCAAGTTCAACCAAAATCCAGCCCCCCTTTTTTGCAGTTCTTCACTTCTTCACCATTTTAATCATAAAGAAAAGAATAATGTCAGTTAATACATAATACATGTTTTATGTCTTTAAAAGGATTATTGTTAATTAAGAGTCATCATCATCTATGGGCGTGTATACCATGCCTGGACATTTAAACATAAGTATGCTATATCATTATATACTTGGAATCTGAGATGCAAGTTGCGAGCGTTATTGGATTTATTCACCTGCCTTAATTTGTTCATCAATCTGTAGGTTTACAAATACTTTTGGAAGACACTCAAGAACGTAAGATATCTGGCTTTAATTGGGAAAAATTCCCCTTTTTCGCATTTAATCAGACCGTAAAATTATGGGAACCCCGGGAGAAGAAAAAAAAGGCAGACACTACCTTATCACACACTTCCATTCTCATACAGATAAACAGAAGAAGCTCAAGACCAACTTTAGTGCCGATAGCAGTATCTAACCAAACACCGCAAAGATCAGTACTAGGAGGTTTCTATACAAAGCTCTAAGAGTTGCCATGTAGAGCACCTTTCATGGAGCTCAAATTTAAAAGACATCAATGAGATATAGGGAAAAAGATATTTTAACAAGTTTTCCAATCATTCCAAGCATTACCCATGCAAGGATGCTCTATCTTCCACCTCAGCAATAGTAGACTAATCTCTGCACTATCAGAAAGAAAGTTTTACAGTTACCTGTGGAGGTTCAATATATAGATGAAAGAAAAATCTTCAGTTCACTGTTTCACGGCATTGATTGATGAAATATAACTCTAGCAGCCAAGTATACCGAGTTTGCATCATCTGCATAGAAAAGAATTGCACAACAATCAGTACATCCAGCCCTAGGCCCGTAGTGATTAGCTTATAGCAGGAGTAATGTATTACTGTTAAGTGCCTAAGACTACATCAAAAAAAAAATATGAATGCCCCTCAAATACGAGTTCATGAAATTGTTTCAACTTTATGTAAATAAGAAATCCGCTCTTCTGCCTAGTAAGTAGTGACCTAGATTTACTACATTACCCTCTTGAGTCATCTCAAGCATCATATTGGGGTTAGGAGAAAGGATATTTCATTGATCTGACGATAACCTACGTGATCAAGAAAAGTGTACTGTTTCCAACCTATTTTCATACTCATTCTGTTTCCTTTTTATCAAAAAATTACCAGCAAGTAAAAATTCATCTTCTTTTGCATAACATTCAAATGCAAACCTGCAATTGTAGCCAAATTAAATACGGAAGGCACATTGGTTACTGACTCAACTGCAGCTTTCGAAGCTGCAATGCCAACTGCCACACTTTGCATAATATCTAAGCCTGCACAAAGAGAAGAAATTGTTCCCCCAACTAAACAATCTCCAGCCCCTGTAAGCCTAGCCACTGATGCAGGAAGTGCAGGAAAATGCACAGCAAACAGATAAGAGCTTTTCTCAGAATCCCGAAGGCTCGAAAATGGTTTTGGAGGACAACTTGCAGTCATAGTATCAAATAATATATCATTTGAGTTATAAGGTTGGATTCCATCACAACCAACTCTCATCAAGCTTGGCCCTCCTTTAGAGCATAAGAACACTCCATCCGAACCAAGAGTCACAACAACTATTTTGATGCCATTCTCTAGCAAAACCCAGACCGCAGGTTTTAGCATATCAAACAGCTTTTCTTTTGAACAGTTACCCGTGCTACTTTCCCTTTCAATTGGACAAAACACATTACCACCAGATAAAGTATTTGCCATAGCAACAAGTTCATCTTCATTGGGAGAAGCAAAACTTATCTGCACAGAAAACTCAATGTTAGCTGCAGAAGGAAGAAAATAACCATGAATAATTTTACACACTTACACATTCAGCTATAACAAAAGAAAACTCTGATCATCAGCATCAAGAATAATATCTGCTCTTAATTGTTATAGTTACAATAGCAATTTTATTAATAGTATTGCATATGTGATAAAAGCTGCCGAGTAACTGGCATGGGAATAAAGGGGCAAGAGCATAACACTCACATACTTGGCAACTGAATTGATTCTTCTTGATTTTTCTACCGAAACCGGCTCAAACCACACAGGAATTTTAGATTCTGCTGCCACTGTTAAAAAGTAAATAAATATATTTAAAAAATGATATAACCCAAAATAAATAGAGACGGAGAAAAGATAAAGGAAACTGGAGTTACCAAAAAAAAAGTGTATTAAGTGTATTGCATTCAGTAACATATAGTTTTCAAAAGGGGGAGAGAGACAGAGAAATCTGTATTAAAATCCAAGAAATTACATTGGCAAGACGACTTGAGAGCAGACGGGTTCAAGTTTGCGTCAACCATCACCACTGTAGCAGAACGTATATTGCATCCAAACCGCTCGATCCACTCAGGTGTTAGAAACTTTTCCTGTGTCAAGCTATCATGTAAGCAAATAAAGCTTCTGAATATACCATCCTTTTTGTTTGAGTGTTTATAATTTCAACCCACTCTCATAAAGAAAGAACAACTTAACTCTATCAGAGACTTACAATAGAGTCTACACTTGCGACAGCAGCTGCTAACTCCCCAGTGGCATCAAGTACGCTGCAAACAACAGCAGTCTCGATATTTTGGTGCTTCCAAATCCCTATTCCAAACCATAATCAAATGTTAATAAACTAATATGAAGTGTAAACCATGATTTCAGCCATCTGAAGCTGGAAATGGAGATGCAACTTAACAAGAATCTTCATGACAAAGAGCCCATGTCTACATATCAGTGTTTTCCAAATTACCAAATTACAATCACATCTAATAGACACTCCTGCATACATGTTTTAACCATTTGAAGATGAAGGAAAGAAATAAAGTTCAATGCTAGAGTATATCTGACACACATTTGTTTACATTTACATGATAGATACATAATATACATACATCAGAATGTATTGGGAAATATAACTTAGAAAAGGAAGGTTCATTACAAATAGGGCAGAAGAGTATAAAACTCCAAAGTTGGCGATGTCAAAATATATATTTTGGTTGTTTAGCCTTACAAAGACTCCTTAGTAGTCTCCTATTGTAATGGGGCGATGTACATACTATTTTAGAATCACATGATTGTTGAGATTAGAAATTTAATTTGGCAGGTTCTCAAGAACAACACATGTAATCCAGAATCGAAAAGGTTATCCCTGCGATTTACTAGTCCTAATTAATCATTTTATCACTTCAATCAGTAAAATTTTTATTGGTATTCTGAACAGAATAAAAAAGGTTACCGAAAGTTTGATGCTCTTCAGCTTAACTATCATAGTTGGTTGACTAAATCATTTACACCTGAGTCCCAAATTATAACTCTGCTAGGGCAACCAACATAACTTATTGGACGTTAACCCAACCATGAGAAATCCAAGCTTCCAGCATTTCTCATGGTTGGCACTTGAACAGATTTGGAGATATGTAAAAGATAATTGATTTGGCTCTCATCTTACAAACATTGACAAACTTCATTGAAACTATATATATATATATATATATAACATATTAACTGACCTTTTGTTGATAGCCCATGCGACTCCCAGTGCTCCAACAACAAGTTTCCTAGTTAAAAATAAAAGAGAAGAGAATTGTCAGGTTCACTTCTACAGGTAAAGAGTCAGAACGTACAAGTTAAGCATGTCTGGTTAGAGATGTTATAAAATCCATGAAATCAGGTTTACGGGAGATATTTATATAAAACTCACTATCAAGTCCTAAATTTCACCTTAGTACAAGTAGCTATATGCACTGCTACATGATTTTGTCAGACATATATGATGGACTAATAAAGGCATGTAAACATGTTGGATTCATATGCATAGAATTTGCATTTCTTTGTAATTTATGGAAATTCAAGGAATCGAACGCAGATACATATCAATTTTCAGTTTACTGGAAACCTCACATCCATGGATTTTGATAAACCAAACAAGTTATGTCATAAAATAATTGCAGCCCTAAATGCAATCTTTCAAATTTTATAGTAAAGCATTCAAATAGTTGTTTAACTTTTATATGAGAAAAAAAGTATCCACTGATGAATTAAGAAACAACTAAAAAAAGTTTTCATGAAAAGAACCAAGAATACATTAAGCTGAACTACAACAGCCTCCCCATCTAATAATATAGCAGCTGTCTCTGAATTCTATAATCACATGAGCTATCCCTGCATTCTGAATAAACACATGCCCAAAAGCAACGCCAGATCACAAAAAAGATCTACCTCTGACTCCTAACTCCTCCATCAAAATCCTATTTCTTCACACCACCAAAAGTTACCAGCATGGCACATCCATCCTCCAAGCACCATTACTCTCTTCCTCCAAATAACTTATTCCTCTCACACAATAGCCTGCGAGAAGCTGGAATATCCCATCATACATTAGCTTTCATGCATAATTTCTGCCAAAAGGTTACTGCAATGGGGCAATGAAGATTAACAGGATCTGCAATTTCAGCAGTCTTTTCACACATCACGCACCAATAGTGAGACCAAATAGATCATCTCCTCTAAACCATATCATAAGTATTCATCCTCCCATGAGCAGTGATCCCAGCTAGAGTTCACACCTTTTTAGAAGAGGTATCCATTCATTGTTTTTAGTAAGACAAAACTCATACGCTTCAACTTTCGTACTCTTCAAACAGACCTGGATGTGATGAATTATATTTTCTAAGCAAACAAGTAAGAAGAAGGATGTTGACATTACCTAGCAATAGAAAATAAATGAAATTGAAGAAGTCTTTATAAAAGAGATGTATGGTCTATACTTAATTTTGATGACAGCCTACCAGTGGACATTTATCTGCAGCTATTTCTAAAGCAAAGCTTCTTTCTTCTTTCATCAACTAGGGAGACCGAATAAACAGTTGACTAATTGATCCTTTATGCCACCAACACCCCTTCCCATCAGAAATTCCTCATTACACTTTCAGTCTAAATAGTTTATGAATTTCACAAGCTCCTATAGTTATTCGAAGGCCAGCTTGGCTCTTTGAAGAGGTTGCAATACTATTAATTGTAAAGTTAAATGCAAATAGGTCACAACTCACCTGCCATGTCAAGCCCCAATGCACTAATCATGAAGGGCTTTGCTCCCAGCTTGTACATACACTCGGCAACATTCCTCGCCACCCCTCCTAACACATAGCTCACCTGGATAGATGATTACGATAAGTACCACGTAAGCATTCACCATTTCATGTTATAAGATACTTTCAAGTGAGGTGCTCCGGATTCTTATAATTTCATCAATTAGAAACACTCAAACAAAGTGGAATTAAAGAAACAATTTTTCATAAGCATATCGGTCAGTTTATATTCTAAAAGGAACACTGCACTGGCTTAAACTGATCCAACCAACTCGAAACTCAACTACCACTTAACTTACAAACAAGACGCCAATGCTGGATATATATAAAAATCTTTGGAATCTCCAATTCAGACATAAAAATCAAAAATTTAATAATTCATGAAAATAAAAAATAAAAATAAAAAAATAGTGGGGGAAGTGAATACCTTGCCAGGAGTAGTGGTTCTGGGATTTGCAGGAATAGAAGGAGTGGCATGAATGTCTAATACCATACCCCCTATCACCACTGGCTCTGCCTCTTCATGCTTCAACCCACCATTACTACTTGATAAACCCACCTAGCAGTCACAATTTAGCAAATTCAAAGTTATTGATTTGATTAACAACCAAAACAAACAGAGACTGAATGAATCAATGTTGAACTTAATACCTTATGAAGGGCATGATTGGATTCAAGAGGAAGACGAAGGTGGCGGGTAATTGAATCCAATCGCCTCTGTGCTCTATTCTCCATTACCGTTGTGAAACCAAGCAAGCAGAGAGTAGTCAACAACTGAAGTCTTGTTGTTCTCTGACTTGTCTCCCTTTTTACTAGTAACTGTGATGCTTTGGTTCGGGTTTGGGCTTCCGGCCTGTTTGGCCCAACAAAGTCATTAGGCACCATGAGTGATCAACCTAGGGCAAAACAAATTTCAAATAAGGGTCAGTGACCACTAGCCCTCAAGGATCAGTGATCAACCCGTGTCAGTCACATATCTAATATTCCCCAACCTCAGGCGTCAAATGCATTAATGGACCGACATATATGGAGTTATGAAGAGCAGAAGATCGAGAGTTAGCCCTCAAGGCAAAATGAGAAATATGCAACTCAAGCACACTTGATTCGTGATCCACAAGTACTAACCAAAACCCATTACTATTTGATCTTAGGGGTTTTGGGGGAGATGTAGCCTCAATTGAGGTTGGCCATGAGCAACGTGAGGACAGAAAGAGAGCGACTTATGCCCAGAATTTAGATAGGTGGGATTGTGCCCCAAGTCATAACCAGCGAAACACTTCTGAAGCACCTGCAGTTGATTCACCCTGCCCATCTCTTATCACTACACCGAGGCCATGAATTCTATCTTTCCAAGCTGCATCACAGTTCACCGCAATCAAATCAGAAGATGGAGGAGCCCAAACTGGCCTACCAGGGACTTCGTCACGTCCCTCCTAGATGGGGGACACACATCCCAAATCTCACATGCAAGCTTTGTCCCAGTCGTTACACCTCCTCCACTGACAGGGGTCTCTGATCATAGAGCTAAACACATCTCCCTTTCCATAGTAGAGACCAAAACTTGTTGCCAATAGAGTAAGATGTGCTAGCCGATATTGATGATGATGGAGCTCTGTGAGTATGAAGCTAGTGGTAACCGGTTTTGACAGAGTAGGCTCCATTCCTAGTCCAAGGCCAAATGAGAATGACCAAAATTTTCTCCACATCGGTGGGGCAAATAAGATGTTGTATACTTGTATAGACTGCAAATCCCAAGTTCTAGTGTCCCTGTTGATGATAGAACTGACCAATGATGGTGTCATAACTGGTATGGACCATTATCAATACTCCAGCTAGCACCCCCAAATATCGTGTCACGGGCATGCATTAGACGGATTCGGACCTTCTGCTCATGGTTCTCTGCTCATATTGCCTCATAAAGCAATTTCAGCCGTAACCCCATGAGGCACGATAACCCGGAACCGCCTTCAAAAACTCACAATGAGGAAAGTACCGAGCCTTTAGAACCTGGACCCATAAGGAATTGAGTTGTGAACTTGTGATAATATGCGCCAGCATTGCTTAGCTAGTAGTGCTAAGTTGAAATGGTTCAAATCTTCAAACCCAAGTCCCCCATTCTGTTTTACTTTGCACATGTTCCCAACTTCTCCAGTGGATCTTGTTTCCACTCTCACTATAACCCCACCAGAAGTTACCCAAAGTAGAATTTATCTCATCACACACCTTCTTTGGGAACTTAAAGCATGCCATAGGATAAGCAGGAATAGACATAGCCACTGCTTTGACAAGGACTTCCTTACCAGCAGGTGATAAATGCTTTTCTTTCCAGCCCTCAATCTTCCTTTGGAACCTTTAAGGGCTTCATTATTTGATATAAATACGGGCTTCCTTCTTCGATCGACCCCATATCGTAGGCATTCCTAGGTACTTACCCGGATTAACCACTTCCACAAAACTCAAACTCAATAGTGCACACATAAGACGTCTCATCTGGTCAGGAGTGTTTGGGGAGAAATAAATGCTTGATTTCTCACAATTAATCACTTGACCTGATGCATCACAATACTCATTAAAAATATGCACCAAAGACCAGCAGTTAAGTAGTGTAGCTTTCATAAAAAATAGAGTCATCGGCAAAAAACAGATGAGATATGGTAGGGCAAGACCGCTCTAACTTGATTCCAATGAGAGAGCTGTCCAAGACGGCTTTCTTAATTCGTAATGAGAGAACCTCACTTACAATTACGAAAAGGTAAGGGGATAGAGGATCCTCTTGGCTAGGATGGAAGGAGCAACCCGGTCTGCCATTCAAAACAATGGAGAAGTAAACTGTCCTTACACACTTCATGATCAAGTCAACACACGAGGAGAAAACCCAAATAGTAATAAAGCTTCCTCAAGGAAATCACACTCCACCTATCGGAAGCCTTATTCATATCAAGTTTGAGACCAAACTCATGGTTACCCCCCTCCCTCTTTAACTGGAGATAGTGGTATGCCTCGTGTGCAAGCAATATGTTGTCTTGAATAAGACGATCCGGAACAAAAGCATTTTGGTGTAATGAAATCACCCAAGGCAAGATGCTCTTGAGTCGATTTGCAAGAATTTTAGCAAGAATCTTGTAGGAGTTGTTGCACAAACTAATCGGTCTAAAGTGAGATGTCACCTCCGGATTGGGGATCTTAAGAATGAGTACAATGTGAGTCTTATTCAACTGTTTTAGGCATAAGTGCCCTGCTCCAAAATCTTTTGCCGTATTCCCGACCACTTTGATCACTATGCTCCAGTACTTTTGATAGAACAAACCCGGAAAACCATCTGGACCGGGGGCTTTGAGGGCTCCCAATTGTTGAACAGCATCGCAGCCCTCATCCTCCATAACAGGGGCAGTGAGATCATTGTTCATCTCCCCAGTACTGACTATTCTTCGTAACTCCCTGGAAAGCCTCACCAGTCACCCCATGACCTGTTACCACTTGTTTTGAATATAAGCTTGAACTGGTTGTCGAGTTCTTGTATGATCTGTTGCTCTTCTATTAACCAATGACCCTCCGTGTTCTGAATCTTGAGAATCCGATTTCTTTGCCTTCTTTGCTGTAGGAACTTGTGGGACTTTAGTCCCACATTGAAGAAGTGGAAAGGGTTTTTACATTTATAAGAACTCACTCATTTAGTCTATTAAATGGGTGAAGTGTGAGAGAATGGACTTATGGGCTTTTTCTATTAGATTTTCAATAGAATTGCACATAATTTAAATATATATTTAATATTCAAAAGATGGGCCTTCGTTTTAATTTTTTAATTTTTGAAATTTAATTGATATTATCTGACAAACAGTTACAACTGTTCGGTCAGACACATCCTTTCGTTTTGACTATTATATATACGTTGTTGGTGTCTGTTGTTCGGACAAGAATTTTTCTCTTCTTCTTCTTCTTCTGTTCTTCAGAGAAACACACAGTAGATTCGCCAGAAACAAGTTCTTATGCAAGAACTTGTTTTAGATTGTTGAATCCTCTAGATAGACGTCTGAAACTACAGCACAAGTGGGGACGAATTTCTGTCTAAGGACACTGCAAAGCAGGCCTCAATCTGTTCAAGTCAGTAAATTCTAATTCAATTTCGTTATTGATTTTCGTTTGTTTGATTGTTGTTAGTAGAATTGATAGTATTTAATTATATATAAAAACTGTTTGTATGTCCAATATTGATTGGTTCTAACATTTGCAACGTGGTGAGATGAAAAAATCGCGTGTTCGAATCCCCTGCCTTTAACCAGTTGACACGAGACCGTTGATGCCAGTACTTTTCCTCCTTAAGCCATAACTCACCCAGCCGATTAGTAAGTATTCGTTGCTCCTCCGAACTCTCAAAAGGGGCTAAGCCTTGTACTTCATCAAGTTCAACTAAGCAGGCCTTGATTCAATGTAACTCAAATACAATTTAGGAGCGAGGTGAAATGGTATTATCAGGTAAACCCTCGATTTGTTTCTAATCTACTACATTCAATTAGTGCAAACACTAACTTAGACATCCGAGACTTTTTTTTGAAGGCACTCCGGCTCCCCCTCTCATCTCTAACAGTACATTGGACTGTTCGACTCCAAGCTTTCATATACTGATGCTGAGGCACAACATCGACCAGAATCTCAATAGTGTTGCATTTGGGGACGAAGGGCATTTGTCATTTTTCTTGTACCCTTAATTGTGTTGATCATCTTTAGTTAGTTTAAAAGGGAATTCGATCTTGCTCGCGAGGTGTTAGGACAACGCTAGCAATGGAGGTCATACTTAAAGTGCACGTTTGGTACGTAGGAGTATTGTGTGCCTCTCTATTTGTTAATACTGTCCTGGACTTATGAGAGTGAGCTTAGATTACACTAGATTTGTACTACGTTTGTTGCTGCCAATCATAAACCTACCTACCCAGATTTTTTTAGAACTCCACTAAAACTAAGAAAACAGAAGAAAAGAGAAGACCCAAGAACAAATCAATTACATCAAACAAATCTCATTCTTGCAAGATCTCAATGAATTCAATTCTATAATAACCAGATGCCATTTTCCATATAGCAAAATCTCATCAATTCCATAATTTCAAATCAATTCCTAATTACCCTGAAGCCTCCCTGATTTGGGCTCCAATTCTTCTTAATTTTCTTCTTCTTCTCAGCTTTGCAACCAAAGTTGAAGCCTTTACATAAATCTCACACGACACCCAGAACCGAAAACCCGATATTTGAAACAACCCAATCCTCTATAACTGAACAAAATTGGCAGAATCATGATATTGTTACTTAGAGCATCTGCAGCGGGGGGTGCTATTGGAGGAATTCCTCCCCAAATATGGTGGGTCCCAGCCAAATAGCAATTATTACAAGATTGAGAGTGTGCAACGGTGGTTGATGGCTGCAGAGACCGACATTTGACTGAGAGAAATTTCTCTCCAGCATGCCAAAATAGCAAGTGGGAGAGGAATTGCTCCCTGGCGGACCCCACGCACGTGGGTGAGAAATTGCTGCATGCCAATTTGGTCTCCAACGGTAAAACAGATCATGCCGTCCATTTTTTAAATTCTAGGCTGATCATGTGGCCCAAATTCAAATGCAACGGTACTTTGAAAAAAAACAAAAAAAACGGCAGATTTCACTCCAAGCCTAAAAAAATAAAAGATAAATCCGAAAAATTCCAAAAAAATTAAAATGAACTCTCAACTTTTTCCCTATAAATACAAGCTTCATTTTTAACAATCTCTTCACACCAATTTGTGCACAACAAATTATCATCATCCTCCCTCTCTTCCTTTCTCTATCTCTCTCTCACAATCCTTTTTTTTTTTTTTGTTTGCAAAAGATGTCCACCAATTTGCTCGTTTCTGAAGATGTGCAATTGTGCATCTCTTATTGTCGACATAGCGTTGATCCCGTCTCCGGCGCCAAACAAAAGTCCGATAACTTGTGGGCCAAAATCTATGCCGATTACCACCAAAATTGGGTGATGGGTCAAGGTGAAGCGAGGGAGGAGCCTAGGACTCAAAGCGGACTTATCTCCCGTTTTGCTAAGTTGAGGCCAAACTTGTCGGCGTGGAAAGGGGCGCTTGCATACGCAAGAAGGAATCCGGAATCCGGTGGAAATTTGCAAGATGAGGTAATCCTTTTATTTATGTTGGTCCTCTCAATTTTATTTAATTATACAAAATATAATATGTGTAGTCCATTTTATTTGATATTATTATGATATTATTGTCGATATTAGTGTTGATATTAGTGTTGATTTATTTGATAACATTGTTGATAATATTGTGATTTATTAATTTGTTAATTTTTTTTGTAGATAAGGAAAGCTCAAACAAAATATGTGGGAACAAAAAAAAAAGAGTTTAGGGACTTTGCGTGTTGGGAAGCGGTCAAAGATCATCCCACTTTTAGAGTCGTCGAAACTAGCACTCCACCATCTTACCATTCCAACTTCGAAGCTACTCCTCCCGTTAGTGAAGTGTCTCCTAGCGTGAACTTGAGTGAAGACAAGGAGATTCCGACAACACAAAGCAACCTTGGAGGTACCTCAAGTCCGCCTAGACCTCAAGGAGTGAAGGCGGCCAAGGAAGCAAAAAGAAGGGGAAAGAAGCCCATGACACCTACGAATGAGGTTAGGGATGAAACTTTGAAGACTATTGCGGCTAATCAAAAAAAGTTCTCCGATTGGCACATGGCACATGAAGAAGAGCAATTAATGATCGAAAAGCATAACTACCGTATGAGGAAAGAAGAGGAAGACACAAGGATCATGACGATGAACTTTGGGGCTATGACCCCTAATACAAAGAAGTATTTCATGAAGAGAAAAGCGGCTATCCTTAACCGAGTGGAGGACAATGAGGAAGAAGTTGGCGATGCAAGCAACAAAAATTGTTATCACCCCAATCTTGATTTTAGTGATTGTTAGTTTGTCTTAGAAATAAATCTATGCTTGGTGTCACGGGCCGACTTTGCGGGAGCGCAAAGAGGACCGTGCGGCACTTACTGTCCCTTAGAGAAGGTAGTAAGTCAGCCTTGAGCGTACCTTGCAAGGAACAATGGAAACCACACGATATTAATATATTGTACGCAACAAGTAAGAACAGTATAATATAGTTGTGGGGCGAGCTCGTCGACAAGCGAGCGAGCAATTGAATGCAAAGTTGCAAAAGATCTCACGCGACACAGATGATTGTATAATTCCTCTCTTTATTGATGGTAAGACGTTTACAGGGGCGCAAGTACATGTGCTTACCTATACTAGTTCACTAGTCCAACCGTCGCCGACTAGGAACCCCCCTGTATAGTGCAAGTCGGACAAATAGTAACTTGGCACTAGGGAAACATGAATATTAGAAATATTAATTCCTAATATTAATTATAAAAATACCACTAGCACACAAGCAACCGGCCATAGGCTTAACTCTTGACCTTGGACAAGGTTGCTTGTGGCGTTACAATTATATCCCTAACATGCTCCCCCAATTAAGCTGTCGGCGCTCTCGACGACGGCATTAAGGCTAGAGCGCTGCAATCTCCTCCCTGAGCTGCTGGCTTCGTCTTGTGCCTTGAAGTCTTCAATCTGCTGCTGGAACCTCCTGAGTGCTTCGACGTTCTCCCAGCTTGTCTCTTCGTCTCCAACTCCCTTCCACTTGACTAAGAACTGCTGTTGCGGAACAACTTGGACAGCTTGACTGGTGCCTTGGCGATACTTGTTCACCACACGTTCGGCAAGGATCGCTTCGACTTCCCTCGACTTAGTGGGTTTGATCTCCACATGGGGTCGAGTTGGCTTGTTGCGAGAGCCATCTTCAGGATCTGGATGATGGGGTTTGAGATTGCTGACATGAAAGACCGGGTGAATCTTCATCCAAGTGGGGAGGTCGACTTTGTAAGAGCACTTCCCCACTTTCTTTAGAACCTGGAGCGGGCCTTCATATCGGCGGAACAACCTCTTGTCTTTGTTGCGAAGGAACCGGAGCTGTTCGGGGAGTAACTTGACAAGCACCATGTCTCCCTCTTTGAACTCTCGAGACTGGCGGCCTTGGTCGGCCCACTTCTTCATTCGCCCCGCCGCTTTCTCCAAGTAACTCTTGGCAATCTCTGTGTTGGCCTTCCACTCTTTAGTGAAGTTGAAAGCCCGCGGGTTCTTCCCCTTGTACACTTCTTGTACTGTGTGAGGCAGGAAAGGCTGCTGACCCATCACTACTTCGAACGCACTCTTGTTGGTGGTTGAACTCCTCTTCGAGTTAAAACAGAACTGGGCCACATCTAGGAGTTCCACCCAATTCTTCATGTTGGCATGGACAAAATGTCGCAAATACTCTTCAAGCATTCCATTGAATCTCTCAGTTTGCCCATCTGTCTGAGGATGGTAACTGGAAGAGATGTTGAGCTCCGACCCAAGCAGCTTGAACAACTCTGTCCAGAAGGACCCAGTAAACCTTGTGTCTCGATCGCTGACAATATTCTGTGGCACGCCCCAATACTTGACCACATGCTTGAAAAAGAGACTTGCTGTGTCTTCGGCAGAGCAATGCTTTGGGGTTGGAACAAATGTTGCATACTTAGAGAACCTGTCCACCACAACGAGGATACCAGAAATGTCCCCCACCTTAGGGAGGCTTGTAATGAAGTCCAGGGAGACACTCTCCCAGGGCCGAGTCGGTGTGGACAGTGGTTCCAACAAGCCCGGTGTCTTTTGTCTCTCCACCTTGTCTTGCTGGCAGATGAGGCAGGTTCGAGTGTACTCCATCACGTCATCTCTCATTTGTGGCCAATAGTATCCCTGCTTCAAAAGAGCATGTGTTCTCTGCCATCCTGGGTGCCCTGCCCACAAGGTGTCATGACACTCTTTCATAAGCATTCTTCGTAACCCATCGGCACGAGGGACATACATTCGGCCCCCTTTTGCCATTAGCAGGCCGGCTTCCACCCAAAACCTTTGACTTTTCCCTTCCTCTACTAACTTGACAAGGGCTTGAGCGGCAGGATCCTTTCTCAGACCCTCTTTAACTCTTGCTTTGATGTCGGTTGCGACGACACTTCCTGTCAACGTCGCTAACACTCGGGTGCTAGCAAGATCCGCCTTCCGACTTAAGGCATCGGCCACTTGGTTCGAGTGACCCGCTTTGTGCTCAAATTGGAAATCAAATTCTGCTAGGAACTCTTGCCACCGCGCCTGTTTAGAGGTCAGCTTCGGGTGTGTCAGGAAGTGACTGACTGCAGAGTTGTCTGTCTTTACAATAAATTTGGCCCCCAACAAGTAATGTCTCCATGTTCTCAGACAATGGATCACCGCCAACATTTCTCTCTCGTGTGCGGTATATCTCCTCTCTACCGGAGATAGCTTGTGGCTTTCATATGCCACTGGATGTCCTTCTTGCAACAAAACTCCCCCGAGCGCAAAGTCAGACGCATCAGTCTGCACTTCAAATGGCTTGTTCAGATCAGGTAATGCAAGGACAGGGTCTTTCATCACTGCCTCTTTCAACTCCTTGAAGGCCTGTTCACATTCCTCCTTCCAGTCCCACGTCACTCCCTTCTTTAGAAGCTCTGTCAGGGGAGTGGTCTTCAGCGAGTAATTCTCAATGAACCGCCTATAGTAGTTGGCCAGTCCAAGGAAAGATCGCAATTCTTTCACGTTCTTGGGGCTTTGCCACTCTTCAATGGCCTTCACTTTCTCCATGTCCATTCGAATTCTCCCCCTTTCTATGACATGCCCCAAGAATTTAATGGTATCCTGCGCGAAGGAGCACTTCTCGCGCTTGACATACAGCTGGTTGGCACGCAGCTGCTGGAACACTATCTTTAGATGTTCCACATGCTCTTCCAAGGTGGAACTGTAGACCACAATGTCATCTAGGTACACCACCACGAACTTGTCCAGGTAGTCATGGAAGACCTGGTTCATCAATGTGCAGAATGTGGCTGGTGCGTTGGTCAATCCGAATGGCATCACTAGAAATTCGAATGCGCCGTATCGGGTGACGCAAGTAGTCTTTGGCTCATCCCCTTCCGCAATGCGTACTTGATAGTATCCCGACCGAAGATCCAGCTTGGTGAAATATTTGGCACCACTAAGCTGGTCGAACAAGTCGGCAATCAGAGGGATAGGGTACTTGTTTCGCACCGTGACCTTGTTGAGAGCTCTGTAATCTACACACAATCGCAAGCTCCCGTCATGCTTCTTTTGAAAAAGTACCGGTGCGCCATATGGGGCCTTCGATGGTTGAATGAACCCTGCTTCCAATAGCTCTCCCAACTGTCTCCTTAACTCGGCCAGTTCTGGTGGAGCCATTCGATAGGGAGCCCTCGCGGGTGGTTTAGCCCCGGGGAGCAACTCAATCTCATGGTCCACATTCCTTCTTGGAGGAAGTTCTTTGGGGAGCTCTGCCGGCATCACATCTTTGTAGTTCTCGAGCACTCCCTGAACTTCTCGTGGCACTACTTCCTGCTCTATCCCGCCTTTCATCAAAGGAACGAGCACATAAGAGGGGTCCTGACGCTTCACCCCCTTCTTGAATTGGAGTGCTGACAAGAGTCGAGGTTCACTTGGCGAGATTATTTTCGCAGGCACTACACATGGCTTCTCCCCCATAATGAGTAAGTTTCGTGCATTCGGAATGGGGATGGCGTTGTTCTCCAGCAAGAAGTCCATCCCTAGTATGACATCGAAGTCATCCATCTTTACAATAACAAGGTCCGCCTTCCCTTCCCAACAGTCTAGTTTTAAGGACACCCCTCGAGACAACCCGACTGTGGGTGACGGTGGGGAGTTGACTGCTTTTATGCGGCCGACATCCTTCTCCCACTTTAATTTCAATCTGCGTGCCTCCACTTCTGACACGAAACTGTGGGTGGCGCCAGTGTCAATCATCACACTCTTGGCCACTTTCCCATTCAGGCTTCCACTCACAAACATGAGACCTTTAGGCTGAGACTTCTTAGATGCAATCGGTTGCTTCCCCACTGCATTCAGAAAACTCAGAGCCCCCATTTGACCAAGTTCTTCCTCTTCGTCTGGGTGGACTTCCGACTCTTTTGCATAAATGTGGGCTTGCAGAGCTGTCAATGCTGTCTTGTGTGGACATTCATTCACCCTGTGAGGCCCCTTACACAGAAAGCATACTGGGGGTCTTGGTGTGAACCCAGTAGCATTGGGTTGTCTTGGAGGGTACACCCCAGTTGAGGCAACTGGCTTGGAGGAGGCGGTATCTCTCACGTTACCCGCTCTTCTGTCTCCTCCCCCAAAACTCGAGAACCTTGACTCGGCTCCCCCACTTCTGCTCTGTCCTGGTCTCACATTTCTGTGGATATTCATGTTTGTAGAGGTTGTGGGTCTCTTGGCAGAGTTCTCTTCAAAAGTATAATCTGTTAGTCTTTCTGCGGCTGCCTGAGCAGAAGCTAGATCTTGAACTCTTTGCCTCTGGAGTTCCGTCCTTGCCCACGGTTTCAATCCTTCAAGGAAATAGAATAGTCGATCCTTCTCTGACATATCTGGAAGGTCGAGCATGATCATAGAGAATTTGCTCACGAATTCTCGGATATTGTTGGAGTGTTTCAACTCCCTTAATTGCCTTCTGGCAATGTAATCTACGTTCTCGGGGAAGAACTGTGCCTTCAATTCTCTCTTGAGGTCTTCCCATGTTTCAATTGTACAAACATTCCTCTGAATGTCGTTGTACTTCGTTCGCCACCATAATTTTGCGTCGCCTGACAAATACATTGTTGCCATGTTCACTTTAGCTTCTTCCGAATCTGGTTTCACCGCTCGGAAGTATTGTTCCATATCAAATAGAAAGTTCTCAAGCTCCTTGGCATCTCGCGCCCCTCCGTAAGCTTGAGGTTCCGGAACCTTCACCTTCCTGTAGTCCGTCACAGGTTGGGTGTTCATCGCCCGGATAGCTAGGTTGAGCTTTGTGTTCATCTCGAACAGCTCATTCTTAAACGCATCGATAGTGGCACGGACATCCTCCGTCATCGTGTCCACAGTCACTTGTAGCGTCTCAAGGGCATCGCTCATTGCCCCCACTTGCTCTGGGGAGACATTTCCTTCGTCTCTTTCAGTCTCTGTTTCAGACCTCGGGGCTTCCTTCTTCTCAAGGGCCTTCACTCGCCCTTTTAACCCTTCAAGGTCCGCAACACGCGTCGCCAATTCATCTAGGTCGACGCGGCGTAGTGCGGAACTAATATCAATCACAGTGTCAGGGACACCCGCAAGTTCTGCGAGTTGAGTTTCGATCCATTCGAACTTTTGTGCATTCGTCATCCCTCCAGGCATGTTCTGAGCCTTCGAGCCAAGTTGGCTCTGATACCAGCTGTCACGGGCCGACTTTGCGGGAGCGCAAAGAGGACCGTGCGGCACTTACTGTCCCTTAGAGAAGGTAGTAAGTCAGCCTTGAGCGTACCTTGCAAGGAACAATGGAAACCACACGATATTAATATATTGTACGCAACAAGTAAGAACAGTATAATATAGTTGTGGGGCGAGCTCGTCGACAAGCGAGCGAGCAATTGAATGCAAAGTTGCAAAAGATCTCACGCGACACAGATGATTGTATAATTCCTCTCTTTATTGATGGTAAGACGTTTACAGGGGCGCAAGTACATGTGCTTACCTATACTAGTTCACTAGTCCAACCGTCGCCGACTAGGAACCCCCCTGTATAGTGCAAGTCGGACAAATAGTAACTTGGCACTAGGGAAACATGAATATTAGAAATATTAATTCCTAATATTAATTATAAAAATACCACTAGCACACAAGCAACCGGCCATAGGCTTAACTCTTGACCTTGGACAAGGTTGCTTGTGGCGTTACAATTATATCCCTAACACTTGGCATGTCATTATGTAATTTAACTTTTCAAGAAATAAAAACGCACTTTAATTATTTAAATAAACTTCAAACACATTACATTAAAATAAAATAAATAGCACTCAAACAATATAAAATGCGATTACACAAACAGGGAAACACACGAAATTAAAACGCACATAAGGAAAACACACGAAATTAAAACACACGTTATCTAGAGTTGTTCACCGGTTTCAAGAAACCAGTTGTGCTTCACTAAGTCCTTTTGAAGCTCGGAATGGAGATAAGCTGATGTGAGGTCGACGAGACGGTCGCTAAACCGTTGTTGTTGCTGATCTCTTCCAACTGGCTCAAAGGGAATTCGGTTACCGTTTTCATCCACCGGCCCATCATAAACCGTGAAAACACTAGATGGGTTTTGTAGATCTTCTTCTTCGGTCTCCTCAAAATCGTCCTCCACAAACTCTTCCTCAACAATCATGTTATGCATTATGATGCATGCCAACATGATATCTGTCAATGTCGAAGGGTGATGACACATAGCTGAATGACGAATAATTGTCCAACGAGATTGTAAGATGCCAAAGCACCTCTCTACATCTTTGCGATATGCCTCTTGTTTCTTTGCGAACAGCTTCTCTTGATGATTATGGGGATTGGAAATCGTCTTGACAAATGAGGAGTACCTAGGATATATTCCATCAGCTAGATAATAAGTGTGGTGGTACGTCATACCATTGACTTTATAACTCGATTGTGGGCTTCTTCCGGCAAGGAGCGCATCGAAGACATCCGAGGTGTTGAGCACATTAATATCATTTTGTGCTCCAGGCGTCCCGAAGAAGCTGTGCCATATCCACGTGTCATATGACGCCACCGCCTCTAAGATTATGGTCGGACGAGCCTTCCGCCCTGAGTAAGCCCCTTGCCAAGCTGTCGGGCAGTTCTTCCATTCCCAGTGCATGCAGTCGATGCTTCCGATCATACCAGGAAATCCACGTGTCCTTGCCCTTCTTAGAAGTCGAGTGATGTCTGTTGCATTTGGAGCACGGAGGTAACGGTCTTTGTAATGAAAGACCACTTGGTTGCACCACTTCTTCATGCACTCGAGTGTTGTTGATTCCCCCATCCTGGTGTATTCAGTACATTGATCTGCAGCTGCGCCGTATGCCAACATTCGTAGAGCACCGGTCATCTTTTGTTCGGGTAGAAGTCCTTGCAATCCAGTGGCATCTGCTCTTTGATGCCAAAATGGGTCGTGGTTGCAGAGTTTTGTCTTGATGCGGTTGAACAAGTGCGTGCTCATTCGGAACCTCCGGCGAAAAGCTTGCTCGTTGAAAACAGGACGTTCGATGAAGTAATCTTCCATCAGATTTTGTCCCCTTGCTTCCCTCTGCCTTGGTTCATTTGGACGACGACGACGAGGTGGCTCATCGTCAAGCGCTGCAACTACCATGACCGCGTCAGTGACGAAGGAATTCATCATTTCGGCAGCTTGCTGACGTCGTTGACGCCTCCTCCTGGAAGACTCTACGTAATCGTTATGATTCATCTTATTGATGCGGGAATGTGAAGAAGTGTTGAAGATATGTGTTTACGGGTGTAGGATATCAAGTGAATTGTAGATGTTGTGAGGTTTGAAGTAGAGTTAGATGATGCTTTTATAGCAAAATTCAGATTAATTCAGATAATCTGAATTTTGAAAAATTAGTACACGTGTCACCTTGTAATTGGTCGGAAATCTTACCGGGAATCTCCATCCAATTCCTTACCCGACAATGCCACGTGGATGTGACATGTGTCGCACAATGAGTGGTCGAAAATCTTATCGGAAGTCTTCCATCAATAATTTAGCCGATGACGGCATGTGGATGTGACACGTGTCACACAATGACCGGTCGAAAATCTTACCGGAAATCTTCATCAATAATTTAGCCGATAACGTTACGTGGAAGTGACACGTGTCACATTATGACTCATCGGAAATCTTATCGGAAATTTGGTTCAATAATTTACACGATAATGACACGTGTCGACTATTTATTGGATGCACATATTACTAATAATAAAATAAATTAAGTTTTTATAATTTATGAATAGTAATAGAAATTCCTATTTATTGCACTACTGCGCAAAAAACATGAATATGAATTCCTATTTGATGAATAGTGACAGAAATTCCTGAAATAGGAATTTCTGGGGTGATAGGAATTCCTATATGGGTGCGGATGCTCTTAGTATACCAAACCGATGGTATCTCTGTTTGTAGACCTCACCTTTGTATGGTAGGTGCAGTAATCTTTGTCATCTTCTAGTCATGAGAGAGAAATCAAGAGAGAGAGAGAGAGAGAGAGAAATAGGGAAATAGACTAATTTTCAGTAAAAAAGAAGAAGAGATGGCGGCAATTGTTGAGAAAGAATGAGAGAACGCACCGAGTGTTGAGGTCTTATCTAAGGGCCAGCAAAAGTAGTACCCAGGTTAACACCACTTAAGGAGGTGTAAATGGAAACACAGACTTACCTAAGCCCATTTAATTTTATACCCACTAACACCAAACATAGTACTAGGCACTTTGTACTCCTTATGTAGTACAATCCTGATTAATCCCCTCAAACAAACATGCACAAAGGGTTTTACCACAGTACTAGTGCATGATCTCAACAAACTCAGAATTAAAGTCGGATTCATGTTCACGCTAATTTTCCTCGTCTGCGTTTCTGCTGCACAATATGTGTGATGCCATGGCTTTAGCGACTCCGGAGATCGATAATGGCAGTGATTGAGTCATTTGTGTGTTGATTTCAATAAGTTGTGAGCAGTTTGTACTTTGTACCAGGGAAGTTCCTACTTTCTGGTGAGGGACTGAGGGGTTTTCGCGGTGGTGAATGAACGGGGGCCTTTGATTTGGATTGACGAAGTCCCCCTTCCCCCAAATGGTTTTATGACCTTTTATCACAATAGATTAGGACATTAATATTCCCTTCATCACTTTGTGTACAACATGAAGAATGATGCTTTAAGAAAGATACTTGAACAATCAACATTTATGATCAGAAGATGGCAGAAAACATTGACGAGTGACCTCAAACTCACAAGGACGTGCACATCAACTTAACTTACGCTTTAGGTAGGAAATTAATATTAATGATCTTACCTAATCTTTGCTATTGATGTTGCCCAAAATGGCCTAATTAATTTATTAATTAGTTGCGTTTAATGTTAAATAGTTGTATGTGTATGATAATGTCAAACAATCATCGAAAAATTTGAAAGATAGGAGGACTAATCCCCCATTTCATTCTTTCACTCAAAAGCTAGTCCAATTCAGTAACTCAATTACTCAAAGTACGGCACGTCGACGTTGGATAACGAAATATATTGGTTACAACTGATCGAGTAGTACTAGTTAGTAGTTACTGATTTCTCTTCTACAAAAGTGTCGCAGAGTTGAAACAAGAGACGAAATTTCAATGCACGTTTGCAGGACCAGGATGGCCATGCAGTGCCAGTTTTTCAAACTCTAACAAGCACGTTGACAACCTAAAGGAAATTATTGAAGAAAAATGTTGAAGATGCGCACGTATAATTTGGACCCAGGTTTGGAAAAGACACCCAGTTCTTTCTCGACCACTCTTGAATACAAGCACCAGGAACAGCCATGTAATCTGGTTAACAGCCAAAAACTGCCAGAAATGACATGTTTCGATTCTACTGGTCATTTAGCTTGACAAACTAGTTGCTGTCTTTGAAGTTTGTTTAAGAATGTAAATAAATAAGCTGAATGGGATGGCCGGGGACTTGAATTTGGTCCAAGCTAGCGTGATTTGTTTATCGATCAGTCTCTGAAAGATGAGTTTGAGCAATGTACGTTGTTGTTGCGTTCGTACCTGCTGCTGTTGTTATTGCTATATTTTATATCTGTGTTGCTTTCATGTATAACGCTGTTCTTAATGCAGGAATGTGATGGGATATGATTAACTAGTAACTACGTACTGGCTCTTCTGTAATTAAATACTCACTTACTCATCTTTGTTGAAGATTTGGGATTGGACTTCATACCTAATGCATGTGTATCTATCCGTGATTGGCAGATTTTATCATCATTTTTTTGTTGGTTTCGCTAATATATATTGTCGATCGATGGCATGGAGCTAGTGACCTTAGCCCAACTTTTGTTTGGGTAATGAGGGAGATCGAGATGCTTCGGTTTAGAACTTTTGATATTAAAAATGTTGAAACAGCCCTTCTAGCTAGTTAATTACAAGAATTCATATAATGCAAAAGAATTATAAGACTCACAAAGTTGTATTAATAATGGAGAATCGATAGCTAGAGATGGAGACAATACAAGTAAAAAACTTGTATTCTCTAATAGATAGCTCAAGAATCTTAATTAAATATATAGCTAGTTAATTATATGCCATGGTACAAGTAAGCAAAGAAACTCACAGCACCGCTAAGTACCAAGTTTATGAATGATTAAGCTTTGTTAATTAAAAGAGCAATACTAGGTGAATTACTTTTTGGCATCCCACCTAGAGCACATTTTATGTGTCAATGGCACAATCACGTCATTTAATGAAACACTTTGATTGGGTGGTGACACGTCATGTATATGTCACATACGCCGACACATAAAGTGGGCTTTAGGTGGGATACCTAATTAAAAACAAGTGAATCTTGTGTCATGATGATCACTAGATTACTCGATATTGAAGTTAGAAATATACGTACTCTGTAAATTTTAATTAGGAAAATGTTCAGTTTAGTATCCTCAACTTTTTGGTAAAAATCAGACTACACCATCTTTTTGAAAAAAAAATCATGCTGACCCCCAAACTTTCAAATATGATCTCCCGGGTCTAGGGGTCTAAAATTTCAAGTGACCTCGAAATGTGACGTAAGCTGCTGACTTGGAACTTACAACAAGGGCCCATACTCCAATATTGAAACCTTCATCGAGGGTAAAATAGATCATTTGCATAGTAAACCTTCTAAATTTGAAATAAAACATAATTAACATACTCATAAGAGGCTGGTTGGATGCAAAAGATAGTAATAAAAAGCACATAATTATGGTCTTAATCATAAATAAAGTGCACATACAAAATATATGGTCTTAATCAGCCAAATATGGGCCCTTGTTGCCAATTCTAAAATAGCAGCTTACGTCACATTTCGAGGTCATTTAAAATTTTAGACCCGGGAGATCATATTTGAGAGTTTAGGGGTAAGTCTGATTTTTTTTTTTTCAAAAAGAGGGAATAGTCTGATTTTTACCCAAAAGTTAAGGGTACTAAACTAAATTTTGTCATTTTATTAATCATATGAATTCTTAGCCAAACCTATGGAAAATGCATCTTGCATTCTTGCAAATATCAGAATTCCAATCTATGTCAATTTCTTATGACGAGTAGTTGCGTCAAAGCCAATCTATGTCATAATTCTAAAATATCATTTTCTTATGACGTTGGATTCAATTAGCGGTTACATAAAACCTACTAACTTGACATATAAACTTCTCTAGTACTCGTTTACATCCGCAGTCGTTAGAGGTAATATAAAGGAGGTCAAATAAAATCTCACTTGTGGCTTTTCACATGAACATCGTGGCATAAGTTTCTTTAAAATATGGAAAAAATTCAATTTTCTATTGTCGCATAAATTGTCAATTTGACATATGCTCAATATATATGCATCGAAACGTAACCCAAGTTATTTAGAGTAACTCGATAGGGATTGCTATAAAAGGTATGGTAATCCCAAGAAGGCATGTGCATTATGAATCCCAAATAAACAGATATACTGATCCTTGTTACTTTTATTATATCTATTGATATAGTACTAATATTTTTCAGTACTATTATGCTATTTTGTGATATATTAGTATCATTGTCCTTCAGTACTATT
Organism: Potentilla sterilis; assembly: GCA_963682095.1. NCBI lineage: Eukaryota > Viridiplantae > Streptophyta > Magnoliopsida > Rosales > Rosaceae > Potentilla > Potentilla sterilis. Next base: position 44,198,566 of record OY821757.1, on the reverse strand, counting down.
ATTCTAGGGATTACATGATGTGTTTTTTTGCACACAATTCTTTATGTCGTGCCTATATTATATTGTATTATTTTGCTTTATACAATACTTTACAAAGTTAGATGTAAAAAATTGAACCATGTATATCATGAATAAAATTTGAATAATCTCAATTCATTGGGAGGAAAAATGCCAACGATTACATTTAGTCTTGTCCAATTTAGAAATAGAGACTTTAAGACCAAATGTCTAATTAATTAGATACTAGCTTTGCCCACATATGTAAAATAGATTTACATATTTGATTTCATAATTTCGTAAAATATTTTAAATGTTATCTTTTCTTTTTCTGTTTTTTTTTTTTAGAAAATCTAATCTTGGTAATTATAAAAGTGAGAGAAGTAGGGAACTTATCTGCATGTTTAGGGATAGTGGGAGTTAACCCGAGGATTTGGGAGAATTTGGCTGGAGGGAAGTTATAAATTTTCTTTTCTTTTCTTTAAATTTGGTTTATCAGTATTTATTTATTTACCATAATATCTTTCTAATATTAAAAACTATTTTAACATAATATATGATATAGGGGGATTCGTGTCTTTTCACGACCCTCTTAGCTAACAAAGCATGTTTCTTTAATAATAGTATAAATATGGCTTGTTGATGCAACCATGCACTTCTGTTGTCTGTTTGTTACAATTATCCGATCGAATAAACACGAGAGATAGACCTTGTGTTTGGTAGCCCTCGATTAATAAACCTGGTTTTTATCATGCTCAGCTTGGTCATCAGCAGCCACCCGGCCAATATTAGGTTTTGCCATTCTAGCTAGCTACTTGCAACACAGAGACTTAATTGGTGTTTGGTTGTGGTACCTATCCCTTCATTTTTGATTTACTACGAGTCGACCATTCGTCGAAAATGGGGTTGTTGGTTCATTTCTTTGCTTAGTTGTTTTTGTGCATATATTGCAACTTGATTTGGTTGTGGTCGTTCGGGCATGCATCCATGCAGGTCTCTTAGATCGAGTTTATTGTTTGGGTGCATGGCCTTCGCAATTTCAGCTGCTATAGGGTGCTTGATTTTGTATTTTCATGTAACGATCTTTGGTTTGGTTTGGTTTACTTGCTATTATAGGAACTTGTGGGACTTTAGTTCCACATCGAAGAAGTAGAAAGGGTTTTTGCCCTTTATAAGGACTAACCTATTTAGTCTATTAAATGGGTGAAGTGTGAGAAAATAGGCTTTGTGGGCTCTTCTATTGGATTTTCAATAGAATTGTACATAAATTAAATATATATTTAATAGTCAAAAGATGAGTCTCTTGAGCTCTGTTGATTAAATTCGAAAATAATTTTGTTCTTAATTTTATTTTTGAAATTTGAATTGATATTATCTGACAGACAGTTATAATTGTTCGGTCAGTTATATCTTTTCATTAGACTATTGTATATAGACGAAATTGGTCTTCGCTGAAAGAGACGGAAAAATTCTTCTTCTTCTTCTTCTTCTTCTTCTTCTTCTTCTTCTTCTTCTTCTGTTCTTCAGAGATACACAAAGTATATTCGCTAGAAACAAGTTCTTGTTTAGATTGTTGAATCCTCTAAATAGACGTCTGAAACTACAACACGAGTGGGGACGAATTTCTGTCTAAGGACACTGCAAAGCAGACCTCAATCTGATCAAGTCAGTAAATTTCTAATTCAATTTTATTGTTAATTTTAATTTGTTTGATTGTTGTTAGTAGAATTGATAGTATTTAATTATATATATATAAACTGTTTGTATGTCCTATATTGATCGGTTCTAACAGCTATAACATTAAGAAGTCAAATCCTCTACGTCTGTCTCTTGGTTTATTTATAAGCTAGCTGCTTACTTATTGATACAGAACGAAATAGACAGTGAGCTAGCTGTTTGCTGTGATAGTCCCTTTCATCGTTGTGTGAATGATTTGCGTCTCTATATATAGACTATTACTATGTTGCAACAATGAAATATTGACATTCGATTATTACTTGTACCACAAGCTAAACACAGTACGTAGAAAACTATGCAATAGTACGTAGCATGCCAATTCAGTATGTTAAAAAATGATATAGATCGAGCTCGATCAATTGGGCGAGGGTTGATATAAAAGTGAGAGAGAGATTGAGAGACTTTAATGATTATTGATCGACAGTTGATCGGAAGGTTAGCTAATTACAGACTTTTTAGCGACAGGCTAGGTTGGTTATAATTTCTTCCTCTCTTTAATTTAGTTTTTGATGTTTTTTCCGATCAGCTTAAATGAGTATAGCCATGGTAGATTAACTCCAAAATTTTACTATGAAGGAGGTGCGGTGAGTAAATCATTATGTTTTTGCCATCTCTCAACTTGGAGAATTTGTTATTTTCTAATACATTCATCAAATGCGCACTGTCTTCTCTTAGAGATGATCTTTCCAAACAGAAATCAAATTGCAGAAAAAAGAACATAAAACAATAGATCCTTGAATTCCCACCGTCGTCGGTCAATACATTTGGATATGCATACGCCGTAATTGCTCTATACGTCAACGATTGTATTCTACTAGCTAGGGCCAAGTATTGCGACCACATATTTATTTCGCAAGTGGCTTAGAATTTAACTTCTTATTATTATTATTTTTAAAAGGAGGGTACTGGGAAGAGACCACAAACAGGCTCTCAGGTATTTAACCTGATCCTTTTGTGCCAAAGTCTCAGCAGTGCCCCGCCAAAGACGCAGCAACACCCCCCCTTCGGCCAATTGAACACTTCGTAGAGGGTTGGATCTCCCCGCAAGGCCTTTTACATACACAAGGATCGAACATTCGACCTTGCTTAAGTAACTCAGTCTGCTTACCAACTGAGCTGGACCCTTGTAGGTTTAGAATTTAGCTTCTTATGAGTAGGAACTAATCATTTCATCTATGAAATTTGGAAACTTTTCGATATAGAACTGTATAATTGGAGGCATCATGATATTGATGTTATTAGCCTTCACGCACGAGGTAGTCTAGTTCCTTTGCTCACATATCCAATAAGAAAGATCAAATACAAAAAGTTGAATTGTCATTTTCGTAAACCTTTTGATAACCAAGTTTTTAGGGAGTCTAAACTGTATTTCACTAATTAATCAAACTCGATGACTATCACAAAGAAAAGGGAGGAAAATGAATAAAAGTAGCACGTTTTGGGGCCAAAAGATCGATATGATCTGTTAAATTCAACCAAGTTGCTCGAGATTTCCAAATTATTGACACACATGAGTCAAACAAATCGATCATTTTAATATTTCTGGACCCAAAAGAAAGCTCAATCTTCTTTTTTGGATTACGATCCCTCCTCAATGGCTCTTGAAGTTGGCTAGTAGCTGGTGGTAGCTCCAGTCTCTCAGTCAACTCAGAAATGCAGAAAAATCTTCCGGCATGACGACTACGATGATCGATTTTATTTTGTCTTTCAAACTCGATCGTCTAGCTCCAGAAATCCCATCTTTTTATATGATTGATTATCCTGGACTATTATTTACGAGTGGTTTTTATAGTTATCTTCTTGAAGTTGTGGCTCTCGTCATATGGTGGACTTGGAGGAGTCATATAAGTGTGCATGTGTTTTACTGTGTACGTGTACCCAGAATCCGATTGTTTATACCCAGAATCCGATTGTTGCGGGAATTCAGAAGCATTATTTTGATGAATGTTCTTATTAAATGTGAGCTTGAAAGGAGGTGTAACCTAGAACATGTGAGGGATTGTGCGCGAGAATACAATACTAAGAAGCTTAATTATTTGCGCTAATGTGATAGCTACGTTGCCCAACGGTAATAAGATATGTGGCAGAGAAATTGGTCATAATGAATATGCATGGGCAATTCTGTATTCTAACAGGGATCAACTTGATATGTCGTTCCCATTTCCCGATAGTAGCAACTTGTAGAATTCACAGAAGGAGATTTTAATCGTGGCTCTAAAAATCACATTTAGACATCCTTACTCAATAAAATTTTAATTTATTTTTATAAAATATTAAAATACTATTCACACCTCCTTAATTTTTTGAAAATACTCATTAACTAATAAAATCAATAATAGTTTTATTCATGCCTCTAAAAATGACATTTAGACATCCTTACTCAATAGAGCTCTAATTTACTTTTATAAAATACTGAAATACTATTCACATCTCCTTAATTTTCCGAAAATACTTATTAACCAATAAAATCAATAATAGTTCTTTTAAAAGATTCTATTCACGTCTTTCAATTTTTAAATATTTCACAATCATATTTTACTTTTAAATTTTAAATAATAAAACAAAACATCCAATTTGAGTCGTGGATGTGTGAGAAGAGATTTGGGGGAGCCATAGCCAATTTCTGTATGCAAGTAAGTGACTTGTTCCATACAACACATTTCCCTTCTTCTATATATATAGTTTTACTTATCTATCTATCATCTAGATACTTTTAGTTAACATTGGAAGTTCTATAAATGGTTATTTAATTTATACGTTGATGCGTGATGCATATCAAGTATGGAAATTTAGTGTTTGATGGTAACAGTATATGTTGGAAAGTTAGAGTCATGAATTTGGGATCTGGTAATTAAACCCTCATTACATGTCTTACATAAGTTGTTGCAAAATAAATAATAATGCACTTACTCTTTGATAATAATATGCTACCTGATGTACATGGAAGTTAAATTTTTGAACAAAGAGAACAGCATGAATTAAGCCAAGGTATCATAATTATTTTTAGAAAGAAATTTAAGTATTTAAGGCATTTTAGAATAATATGATTGTGTAACAAGATTTTTTCTTTTTTCTTTTTTCTTTTACTCATATGTGGTTTTATTGATAATTACACGTGAGTTGACAAAGTCAACTAAAACTTGAAAAAAGAAAGAGGTCCAACAAAGTGTCAATTTAAAATGTATGAATAGAACCTCCCTTCACGGAATGACCAAATTACACAAAATTAAAAAGTTATAGAAGAGTGTTATGTTGAAATTGAAACCACGATAACTAAACTGTCGAGTCACTCAAAGTTTGAGAACTGACAAATACGTATTGTTCATAAGTAAATTTAGGGTTTTGTATAGTTCAAGTGAAGAAAATTTGGACCAGATTCATAATTAACCGTAGCAAAATGTAGTATCTTAACAAAATGCTGTTGTTTTGTGATTAACATATGCAAAAATTAAATTAGGTTAGAATGATGAAATTCCTAAATGATCACTTACCAACAAGGACATGACCGCCGCTAACAATGTAGCATAACTTTCGTTAATTCCCATTTTCCTAAAAGCTTAATTTGTTCAAATATCCCACAACTACACGAGCTTATGATCCATACATGTTTACTTGTACTCCTTCATTCAGCTGGGCAACATGCTGCTGTTGAGCCATCACATCTTGCCACAATTCTTTGAACAAAGAGACGAAACTTCAACTTGCCCAAATGCAAACAAATTTAAATGAATGAAATTATTAAGCTCCAAAACTGACGGGGGGCACAGAATACAGAGAGCTAGGAAGAGAGTACAACAGCCTAAGGTCTGCAAAGATTCCAAAGATATTGATATCTCATCTAGCCCCTCTTTGTTGACTACTATTGCCCATTGAAGGAAGAAATAGATCGGCCATGAGGTCTCCATCCTCTTTTGTTTTTTGGTCTCTCGTTGACTTCCTTGACTTAATGAACATCTAACTTGTCAAGGTAATGAAACTTATGACCAAATATATCGTTTCATAGAGAATTGCCATGCACTCATACTTGTGTGTATATGTTGTCCAAAATGTAATTGTGTGTATATAGAGTTCAAAGATTTAGAGTTACGTAATCGACTAAATTTAAATCTCTGAATTGTTAGTCAAAGTTACGTAATTGACTAAATTTAAAACTTAGAATTCTAAGTGACTTAGAGTTCGGAGTCCATGCCGACGAGCTATTGTAACTACGTACATATAATACATTGATGAAATTATATCTATTTGTTCTTTTGGTAATAGGATATTAGGCCTAGTTTGGTATACCTTTGTTTTAAATAAAAAAAAAATCAGCTTTAATGTCAATTTTTAAATTCTATTTTATTTGGTAAACTAAATAAAAATAATTTTTTTCCAAAATTACCGGTCACTGGCAGCAACTTTTAGAAGCAGTTTCATGATTGTTTTTAGAAGCTGCTGCCATAGAAAACATATAAAAAATAATATTTTATAGTATAACAACAGTTTTTAAAAGTAAATATTTACCAAACACTAAAACATGAAACTGTTTTAATTCACAGTTGCTTCAATTCACAGCACAACAATAACAACTTCTTCTTTTTTAAGTCGCAACAATACCAAATTAGCCCTTAATCTTGCTACAATGATTCTAGTTGTGTTTGTTTTGTTTTTGTTTATTCCATTATCAAGAAACTCAATTCTAGCAAGAAAGCGAAACTGTTATTATGTGCTGTTAAACTATATTTGATCTACTAGAAGTAGTAATTAACTCTCGGACGCAAAGCAAAATCACATAAGTAGTGCATTATTCCAGTATTATAGTATAGTATTTCTGTTCTGCTCTTATATATACAGTACAATAATCAAATAGCGTCGGTTGTTGCATATGAAGATAAAATTCCAGCTGTGATACCTTGTATATTGTACCCTCCCTCACGAGTCACAACCCAATTAGTCGATAACTTAGGTTAAGATTAATAAATCTAATTAATCAAAGTTTGTTACGACCAATTAACCTACGGCTGCAGTGAAAGTGAACCCATGAATGATGTAAGATCAAGACTATTACGAGTCGTAATGACACTACTTGATGTGACCAGTTTTCTGGGGTCTATATATACGCACACTCCCCTTATAGCTCAGCTCAAACCCAACACTACTCCACAGTTTTATCATCCTCCTCAACTTATTCACCACATAAACACACCTCTCTCTATATCTCCGAGTCCATCTCTGGTTTATTAACGAGATGGCTGACCGGAGGGCTGAAGAAAACGTCGTCTCCGGCCAACCTGCCAAAACCATTGAGGATTTCGATCCTGCGCCCAAACCCAAGAGAAACAAGTATGCTATTGCTTGTGCTATGTTGGCTTCCATGACTTCTATCCTACTTGGTTATGGTAAGTAATCGTTGATGTTTCTTCATTTCGAAATCATAGAGAGATTTGAAGAACTGTGTTGGCTTTATATGCATGTGTGGTTACGTTTGTTGTTGTGCTATCTACAGATATTGGTGTAATGAGTGGAGCAGCGATCGAAATCCAAGACGACTTCAAGATCTCTGACAGGCAAGTCGAAGTTCTTGTCGGAATTCTGAATATATACTGCCTCATCGGCTCTGCTGCCGCCGGTAGGACGTCCGACTGGATCGGACGTCGGTACACCATAGTCCTTGCTGGAGCTATCTTCTTTGCCGGAGCTCTTCTCATGGGGTTCGCCACCAACTACTCCTTCCTCATGTTCGGGAGGTTTGTTGCCGGAATCGGGGTCGGTTATGCCCTCATGATTGCCCCTGTCTACACCGCCGAAGTTTCTCCGGCGTCGGCTCGTGGTTTCCTCACGTCTTTCCCTGAGGTAGGTTTGTCCGTTTGTTTCTGGCTATAGTTTTTTTGTTTGTTGTATCATAATCTTTGAAGCACTTATCAAGAAAAGCTTTAGAATATACTCTTGGATTTTACCCAGCAAAGAACCAAAGTTTCAGGGCAACACCCACGTACCCTTCCTTTGAGTTTTGGTTCTTTTGGATATGGTTGGAGCTTGTCTGACTATACAGACGTTTATCTTCGACTCACCATTTTTCGTTTCTTATAGTATAGATTTGGAGTTGTTTTGTTTTACAAGATTTATCTACGCCATATAAAGAGGGCATTTGACTTGTATTTGCTTTACATCATAACTTTGATATACAAAGTCGGAAATCTTATTGGTAGAGTCTGAGCGTTTGTTTTTGGAACCCATGCCAAGATTTTGTCTCCTCTTCTTTGGCTTATTTTTCAGCCAATTCTCCTTGTTTCTATTCTTAGAAAGCTTTAGAGTTGCTCTATCTACGCCCTCGAAGTTGAAAAAAATAAAAAAATAAAAAAAATTCTTACTAGGTATCGTACTCACCTCATTTCTTTCCTTTAAAACTAGCATTCATTTAGCTGCAGAGGCGTGTGTAAAGTATTTTTCTATTAAAAAATAAAAAAGAAAAATTTATTATTACCGAGATAACACAGTGGAACTCTGAAAATAGGATTGTGAGAATTTTATTTTTTATTTTTCTTGATAAAATTAAATTTTATAATTGACATCTACTCTTATGATTTAATCAGTTATTAAATTTTTTTAATATTTCAAGATTATTTTGATAATTTTTAGGCTGATAAAACTTGTTATTTTAATAGTAGTATAGATAAAATATATAGTATAGATAAAGTACTAATTGATGTTTGAAACTTCCAACAGGTGTTTATCAATGCCGGAATCTTATTGGGTTACATATCGAACTGGGCTTTCTCAAAGCTCGCACTTAACCTAGGGTGGCGGCTCATGCTCGGCGTCGGCGCCGTCCCCTCCGTCTTCCTCGCCCTCGGTGTCCTAGCCATGCCGGAATCCCCTCGCTGGCTCGTCATGCAGGGCCGTCTCGGCGACGCCAAGCGAGTCCTCGACCGAACCTCAGACTCCATGGAAGAGTCCAAACTCCGACTCGCCGACATCAAAGAAGCCGCCGGAATCCCCGAACACTGCAACGACGACGTCGTTCAAGTCTCAAAACGCAGCCATGGTGAAGACGTATGGAAAGAGCTCATCCTCCACCCCACCCCCGCCGTCCGTCACATTCTCATCGCCGCCGTCGGTATACACTTCTTCCAACAAGCCTCCGGCATCGACGCCGTCGTTCTCTACAGCCCTAGAATCTTCAAAAAGGCCGGAATCATGAATAAGGACAAACTCCTCCTCGCCACCATCGCCGTCGGATCAGTCAAAACACTCTTCATCCTCGTCGCCACGTTTTTCCTAGACCGACTAGGACGCCGCCCTTTGCTTCTCAGCAGCATGGCGGGAATGGTAGCCTCACTCGCGTGTCTCGGTTTCGGCCTCACCATCGTCGACCACAGCGACGAGAAGGTCATGTGGGCCATTGTTCTCTCCATCACCATGGTACTAGTCTACGTCGCCTTCTTCTCCATCGGAATGGGGCCCATCACTTGGGTCTACAGCTCGGAGGTCTTCCCGTTAAAGCTACGAGCTCAGGGATGCAGTATTGGAGTCGCCGTCAACAGAGTCGTGAGTGGCGTACTCTCAATGACCTTTATATCCCTCTACAAGGCCATTACTATTGGCGGAGCCTTCTTTCTCTTCGCCGGAATTGCGGCGGTGGGCTGGGTGTTCTTCTATACAATGCTGCCGGAGACACGGGGAAGAACCCTTGAAGACATGGAGGTGCTTTTTGGGAAGTTCTACAAGTGGAAAGAGGCCAATGCTCTACTCAAGAAGAAGAGTTTGGATCCTAATAGTAACGGAAACGACACCAGCAACGGTGGTCAGGTTCAGTTAGGAACAAAAGGGCAAGATTAGGGTTGGTGATTGCTACATATATATAGTAGAGTAGAAGAAGCTAAACCCTTTTGGTCTGAAAATTATTGTATGCGCGCGGATTATATATTTCCGGCACGTACAGAAGCATAAAGTTTTATCAGAAAGCAATGTAGTCGAAGGGTTCATATGGCTGGCCCTGTCGAGGAGAAAAGTCGAATGCAATGAAGAAAACAAAGTTTCATTAGTACATATTCATTGTACAAGATGTTGTGCTCGACATTTGCTTACCATTTGAGTTTTCCTTCTTTTTCTGCGGGGCTCTTGACACTGGATCTCAGAAACTATCAGTCAATAGGGGAATGATGAGTGCATATTTTTTTTTTTTTTCCTTTTTTAAAAGGAAAAACATAGTTAAATTTCATCAAATAATCAACGACAACACTACGTCAAATTAGAATGATACGAAAAATTTCTTCTAATAAAAATAGATGATCAAATTAACTAATGTTTCTAAAATGGGACTTGAGCATTTTACAATACGTGTGCGTTATTAGATAAATAGATTTCAAACTGAACCTCTGAACCTTAAAGTGTAAACAAAAGTACGTGCAAAGATGGATACAGTTTGTGAAAAAAGCTCTTAATAATTAAGCCATTAACTCTACTTATTTTTTTTGGTCTATGAATTAAAGAAGTAGTGTGGCAATAATGTGAGTATGTGCATTCAAAACATTCTAAGGAAACAAACAAATACAAGGATTCAATAATTGGGGGAGTGAAGGCTGGGATGAATGAAAGGCTCAAAGGGGAGCTGCATTTAATCATTCCATTCATACGTTTGGCCCATGATAGTTCCTTTGGGGGATGTTTGTTACATGGGATTAGGCGGGATGAGACTGTCATACAGAAGAAAATAAGACTGATCCAATGTTTGGCTGAAACAAAGACTAATTTTAATGGACTATGTAAGCCCAAATACCCCTCCCGCATGGTCTTACGTAGAGACACCAAAATTGTTGGGATTATGCAAGCCAAGCTCAGTCGTTATTTCACACATCGTTTTCACCTCATTTTTCGCTCATTCGTGATTTGCTACCTTCAATTTGAAATTAGAAATCTCCCAAAATCATAACCTGGTTCGTCGTCTCCCTACTTGGGCTTGCCATACTTCTTGTCGATTTACTTGGCTAGACGAAATCGTGTCAAATTTGGGTGACCTTAGAGCTGAGTGAATAGTGAAGCCGTAAGAGAAGAAAACCGATCCCGGCCACCGATAAAACTCCGGCAGACTTCTGACCCACATAGCAAAATTCGCTATTGACTCCACCATCAATTACTCTCTCAAATTCAAGCCTCCCTGGTTAGTTTTATAAGAAAATTATAGACAATTTCATAGGTTTACCTTATTGGATTCAAATTGTTTATCTAGGCTCTTGTTTTGTTAACAATCAAGATGTTAATCAATCATGGGTTCGCCGATTGGAGGAAGTATAGCCTTGTTTTCAATGCCCAAATTGCTTTGCTTTTGAATCGGAAGAACAACTTTGGTTGGCTTTTTGGGTGATTACGAGTGACAGAGATGAGATTGTAAATCTTTGGTGTTGATAAGGAAGAGTCCTCTTAGAATACTTCTAATGGGATTCAGATTTTGCAGATGATTGAGTTTCTTGTTTTGTTGAGTTTTGGGATTTGGTGGTTGTTCTGTTTACTGGGTTCATTGTTATGATGTTATCTCTTTGTTGTTGCTTAGTCCAACACAGCCCCAAACATGGGTCATGTCTTACGTAACATAAAGCCAGGTCTGTGAAACCCCAGACTATTGTAGAGACTAAGACAAGCTATGAGAATCCCACGTACCAAACGCCCCCTTGATGTACCAAACGCCCCCTTGATGTCGATGTCGATGGAGATTATAAACACACTATCAGTTTTTGAGTCTTTTTCCTTTTTCAATATTTTGTGATAGAGAGAACACGCACACTTCATTTCATTCTTACCTCTTCACACAGAGTAAATGAACTCCAGTAATTTATGCAAGAAACAGAAAATCTCTGCGCATTCCTATATAAGCATCTTGTTTTAGAAGATGAAGAAACTTTATTCAAACTTGAGCATTACAACCAGAATGAACACTTGTGGTTACAATTTACAACTGCGCAAGATCCATATATCATGATTACTATTAATGGTTACATGCATATCACTATGAATAGTCGGCAGGAGCCAAGAATGCCCAACCTCTAACCAAGTACTTCGACCTTGACCAATAGTCGAATTATTTGTTCCACATGTCATATGCCTTCCACATATATGGTCACCCAAAGGCAGACTCATTTACCTGTTGGAACAAGTACAGTTTATAATATCGAACCAATTTATGAGACACTTTGTTGTGTCTATAGATGGGCACTGAAAAGAAAAGAATAATTTGGAATATCATTGCAAACTTAACAACCACAACTGGACAACAAACTGCTTACCATAGTTTTGGCGCACAGTGGTGAACTTGTAAATGGCTTTAATTAAAGAACCGTATCTCATATGCTTTAGTTGACCCATGTGTCTGCACCACAAGTACCAGATAGAATCAGTTCAAGAAAGAAATATGTACATGAAATAAGGGAAAGCTTCTGTTCGAGAAGTATTCTGAAAACTCCTAGCAAGAAGAAAAGAAGAAGGCACAAATACAAGATAAATATATTATAGTCATTAGTGATTGGCTTAAAACTAAGCAAAACCCCGCAACTAGACCATGTAGGCAGGTTGAGATAAATATATTACTCTCATGATCAACAAATGTGACCTCACGAATACTCACACAATCTCAGTGTATCGCATTCTCCATGCAGGAAAACCAAGGTGGCATCTTGCAGGTCCGTAAACCAATAGGAGGTCAGGGTCCGGCCCCCTGCGACCTAAAATGACAATACAAAAACACCTAGAAATTTAACTCAACTGTAAAGTAATTCATATTAGTAAACAATTGATGCATCTGAGAGTAAACTAACCAATAGCTTTAAGTGCATCATCCATGTTAGGTTCTGTAAAGATTTTCGCTTCATGATGACCAGGTAGTGTAGCCAATTTCAAATACTTCACAAAGAGCAAGTTAGCTGCTTTGGTTATAGCTTCTTTTCCATCAGAGAATGAAGAAAATTCTAGAGACATGCGTTTCCTGTCATCTAAGCTTTCATCTTTATAACCTTCCTGCACATGATAATATTAAGTTGGACAAACATATTTTATTCATCGCTCGTGCAAGTACACAATTATATATATATATAGCCCTTCCACTAAAGGATCCCTTATTTTGTCCATTTTAAGGGATCGGTTATTAGACCAACTTTTTTATCACATTTTAACATCTCTACCGTTCAGTTACTAGGTTTGTATGTGTAGATCATTTTTGTAAATTTTTAGCCAAAATGGTGATCGTTAAGGCATCTAACTAGATGAAATCAATGGACGTATGAAATCTGTCAAAGCTGAACCGTTCATGTTTTTATTTGTAAATTTCAATTTTGAATGCTATAATGATTATCAAATTGAATGAAAATTTCCAGATATGATCTATTCATATAAACATGAAAGTGGAACGGTGGAGATGTTAATGTGTGAGCGAAAAGTATGTAAAATAATCGATCCCTTAAAATGGGCAAAATAAGGGATCCCTTAGTGGAAGGGGTCTGAGGTATAATATATATATATATATGTAGTACGTTTACTTTAGATCCCATCAACCATACATCAGTAATATAATTGACAATGTAGTCAGCTTTCTGTATGCTCAACGATTAAAAAAAAAAGCATCTATAGATCAAATAAAAATATACAAGTTTATTAATAACAAAAGTTATTGGTAGCGACTAGTGAAGGACTTAACAATTGGACGTAATAACTCAATCCTGAATTCTAGATACATCTAGGGTGATTAAAATTGAGACAAGTTTTGGTTATTGTTTCTGTTGATCAGGAAAAAAAGAAGGTAAAGGAATAGAACGCAATACCTCATACACTATTGCATTTTTCAGTTTTGACAAGATGACTTCTTTTGATTTCTTCAACACACCTAGAAATCATAAAATGAATAAAAATTACATAAGGATTGTATATATATAAGTCAGATTTTTACACATCAAGAAGGTCCAAATTAATCTAACATTGCATCATTACCTTCTGCATCGTAGAGGCACACACGTTTCACACCAATAGCTTCTAGCCACTGCAGAAGCTCAATAACTTTGGAAGTGTCGTATGCGTCTTCACTTTCTACTACAATCACCAGGTACCGTAGCTTACCTACATTAAGGGCTTTATACCTCTTGAGTATTCCACCAGAAATGAGATAGCTCTCGAGCACATAAACCAACCGCAACACAAAGTACCATAGTCTGACAAAAAGATGAAGAATATGCCAGAGGAGCAGTAGCCCAAGATTGCCAGTCTGAACCAATATCAACCCAGGATCAACATTGTATTTAGGTTTAATTAAGGTAGAAAGCATATGAAATGAATGAATAAAAATCGGCCATATTCATCTAAGAATAACAATTTGTCTGAGACAGCTATATAGGGTCGAAAAGACAATTCATTATGCTCCCAAAGAAAGCACGCAATCAGATTTCCTTTTTTCAGCTTACAAATTATCTATAGAGTAACATTTGCATGAAAATTCACCCAAGAGTCTATCAATCTTCCAGTATCGTATAGATAAGACCAGCAGTGTCATGAAGCTGATAAACTAAGATTAAAATCTCAACATCCAAATTCCTTCTAATCGCAAACCCAACGCATAGACATTCTAGAAATGGTAAAGTTATGATCATAATCTATATAAACCACGACATAACATGGCAAGTTGCCCCTCCACCAGTCTCTCTCACCCTGTCCTCATTTCCCAACACAAAATGGCAATAAGTAGAAGACAAATTCTTTTGTAATTAGATAACTTTTTATGGACATCGGTGTTAACCCAGGATCAATATATTAGAGTTCTATCCATTTGTGTGAAGCCCGAGTTTACCTAAAGGTTATTCCTGAAATCATATTCACTCCCTAGAGGGTCTCATGTTTTATTTTATTTTTTTAAAAGAAATAAAATTTATTAATAAACAAGAATAATACAAAAGGAAACTGGACCAAGAATCGACAAAGGAATAATGCCGCACAAAATCTCCAAACAAACAACAAGCGCAACAAGGCAAGGAAAACACACAGATCCTCCAAAAGAACAAGGAAATCTAGAAGGGCCTCATTTCTCTTCTGAAGTCCTCCACCACCAAACCACTTTTTTCTTTGTTGTCTGACAAACCACTACATAATGTTAATTTCTTCCTCCACCACAGACCACAAACAACTTATTTCTCACCACCTTACGAACGAAAAAAGATTGTTAAATCCTCGAACTCTAGATGCGAAACTGTACTGAATTTATTAAAAATCATTAAATTTATCCAACATAACTAGATTAAAATCCCATCCAACTATACTGCTTCAAAGAAGCCTTCTTCATAGAAAACAAATTATTAGGTAGGTTGAGAAAACAAGTTCGAAGAGACCTTTTTTCTTGATGTCAGTTCTGAAGAACTACACAAAACTGCTCAGATTGAATTAAAGCATAAGGTAGTGAAAAAGCTAATACAAACTGGATCACTTTCTCAGTTTCTCTTCAACAAACAAATATATAGTACTTATGAAACAAAACTAAAGCTATCACATATCAATAGGTATTCACGCTATGTGAATTTTGAATAAAGTTACAGACTTTACTAATATTCAACACAAAAAGCAAATATTAATTGAACACAGAACTTACTTGAGAAGCAAAAGTGGTTGCCCTCTGCATTTCAATCTTCAAATCCATCACAGCTGAAACAAAACAAAACACAAAAAGAAACCAATCAATATAAACCCAACAAAAAATCCAATAACCCAACTGGTTAAAAAACACTAAACCCAGTATGCAACTAAGAAACTAACCTCAAACTAGATAGAAAGAACTCAATGAGTTTTTGAGTGAGCAAAGAGCAGCAAAGACATTATATATAAAAACAGGAACACAAGTGAAGAAGTTAGATTGTGTACGAGAATTGAGCACCAGTTTGTGGTGGGTGGGCTTATGATGTCAGTTGTGGGAGTTGTCCTGTTTCACAGGTGGAGTGGAATCTGTGGTTGATGCAATTGGGTTCACGAAAATTTGTGCGGTTTTTTGGTGATCAGGTTAATTGTGTGCTGCAGAGAATTTGATAAGGAAAAGGAAGAGGGGGACAAAAAAATGGATTAAAGTATCTGCAGCAGAGAGAGAGAATGTGATAGAGCACTTTCTGGAGACGAATGCAAAGCAGAGGCGAAGAGAGTGTGACCTTTGAATCGGCTCCTTTATAACGTGCCGCAAACTCAAAAGCTTTGTTGCTTCTTTTTTCTTCTCTTTCCGATTTTGTTAGTTTTTTTTTTTGTCTAAATAGTGTTGGTCCTTTTTAATATAACTTCGATATTTTGAACTTGAAACCTCATATACTGTCATACATACGTACACGGTACACTGCGATCAATTAAGGTTCGAATTTTGACTCAATAGAAATTTTGGTTACATTTATGAAAATTTCAGATGTCAATGGAAGTTTTGTATTATTTTCAATCGATATAAACACCCGACAAAGTTTCAAAATATTTGCTAAAAGCTCGATAAGAGATCAAGATCACAATTTTCTTTTTCTTTTTTTTGGGGTTAAAAGAAACCGATGTTTATGGAGATAAAATTCTGTTTTTGTTTGTTTTCCGAAACAATGAGGAACTAGAAACGTCTTGAAAACTAATCGTGTGGAAAGTCACATCCCTGGCAAAGTGATCTGGAATTGAAGATAACCTAATGGAATTAACGTGCATCCTACAAGTACAAAGAAGCAGCAGTAAATACACGGACTACAACAAAAGCACACTGCTCTTGGCCCTTGATAAAGCTGTTACAAGTTTAAAGTCTCCTAGAAATGGTCTATGGTAGGTGTAAGAGTACATTAGGCAACAATACTATGGGCGGTGATAGAATACAAAGTGATCACCAGTGATTTGAACATTGCTTCCCACAAAAGTACAACTGCTGAAGTAGAAACAATAATATGGAACCTAATACGACTACATCCGGTGCATTTGTTATCACCCAAACACAGCAGAATCTTACAGTACTGCAGACAGCATGTTTAGCATTCCTCAGATTGCTTATATAACCCATCATGTTAACCTGACGTTCCAAAGATGATATCTGCCAGGTTAGAAAAATTCGTAAGAAAAAGAAAAGTTTGTGAGGGAGGGATAAATCACTTGGAAAATTTATGAGAACGATAAAAGGATTGACGCACATTCAAGATCACAAGAGGTTGACAAAGATTTACTTCATCAGGAAAAATGCACAAACATGTAAAAAAGTATAGAAATACCTATCCCAAAACAGCCACCCAAAACTTGCCATTACTGAAATCTTGAAAGCAAATAGTCAGCAAAATTACACAAACATCAGTTTTCAGATTGGCTAAAACAGGATCAGCATAGCAGCCACCAATACATTAAAATGATATTAGCTAGAGTCATCCCTCATGACAGTACTCCCATAGTAGTTATCAGGTAATCTGAAATCAAAGTAAAGTACCCCAGTGCTGTACATGTTTACAGTAGGACAAATTTTTTTTTTTTTTTTTTTTTAAAGTGAACAAAACCGGTAAACTAAGGGGCTATACTAGGAAGTAATACAAGACTATCAAACTGAAGAGCGGAAAGAAAAGAGGTAGGGGGTTTGGATATCCAATCTCCCCGACACATCCCCTTGCAAGCCAATCGAACCAAAACATGAGCAGGCCGATCAGCTGATTGGCTGATCGAGGTCCAGCTTGCAGAAGGCAAAGCAACTGTTAGAGCATGTATATAATCCAGAAGAGGAGCAACTGTCCAGTCTGAGGATAGAGTGGAATGATTAAGATGCTAAACAAGCTGGAGAGAGTCAGTTTCATAGAGAAACGAGACTCCAAGGAACATTGGGCTAGTAAGTTGTGAAGCTAAATAGGCACCTAAAGCACAGGCAAGGGCTTCAGCATACTGAGCTGAGGGAGACGTCACCAATAGACAAAGCCTAGTTAGAAACTGAGCATGGTGGTCCCGAGCTATCACAGCAATTGCAGAAGTCATTGACTCATTGGTGTCCAATAGGCATCAACATTAATCTTGATGGACAATGGAGGGGGAAGAGACCATTTAGGTTTAACATTAATCTTGATCACTTCATGGACAATGGAGGGGGAAGAGACCATTTAGGTTTAACATTAATCTTGATCACTTCATGGACAACTGAAGGGGAAGAGACCATTTAGGTTTAGGTGGAGGGCGTATCTGAGTAGGACAAAATACCCTCCCCCAATTATATAAGTGATGAGTTCATCACAGAGCCAAAGGGGACTCGACGCAAGCGCACAAAAAAAAAATCACAGCCCCTTAAACCCCAAGAAAAGTTGTGGGACACTAACTTATCGCTATATGGCAAGTCCCTTTTTATAACTAAGGAGTGAGTGCGTACCTGTGACCCCTATCTGTCTGCATATCGACAATATCTGTTTCACAGAATTAAACTGAAACAAGCGAAAAATTTTGTTTTTTTCCCAGCCAAGAGGCATCAAACAAAATACATAGAAAAAAAAAAAATTAAGGCAGGAATTTGTTGGAACAACATTATGCCAAAGTAAGTTAATCCATCTGTTTCAGGTTAGCTTTCAGATCTACTTGTATGGTAAGACAACCTGAGAACTGGTGAGGGGGTATTTGTATTTTAAAATACATCTGTTGTATATTTGCCTTTATTTGTTTTACATGAATTATGTGTTTGGTGAGTATGATAGAACAGACATGTGACAATTTTTTAACATGACATCTTTTATAATATTAAGACCTTAATCTTGAATTTCATACCTATGGAGCTGAATCTTCAGAGAATCTAGCATCAAAAGGAGCTGATTGATGAGAATGTGCTGAACCAGAGCCATGCTGAAGTTCTATGACAAGCCATCTAACAGCTTTACTCATCTGTTCCAATCGAACTGCACTGATGGGTGGGAGACCAGTCGTGGTAGTCTGCCCAGACTTCCCTATCACAGGGCCGGTTGCCTCATCCACCAGACACTCTGAGCCAATTCTTTGCTTCACAGACTCCACAAACTCCTCTGCTTGATCACAAGTTACTCTGAAAAGTTCCCACTTCTGCTTAAAGCTCTCTAAAGCAGTATCTGTGGCTGTTGTTTTTTGGCCACCAGAAGTTTCCTTGGATTCAAGCACATTAGCTGCTGCAACAACAAACTCTTGGTATGCGTTGTTTAGAGAATCCACAATGTTGTCCATCTTGTAATTATTAGAAGAAGAAAAAATTAGGGAACTGCAACTAATTGAGGCCAAAGTAAAACCATAAACACATAAACAAATGAGGTGAAGGCAGAGTTACCAGATTCGGAGGTTCCCCCGGCGATCCCACCTTATCAGTCACACTCACGCCGGCGAATCACCCCAACTTCGACCTCTGTTCAAAACTTCAAATCCTGAGGATTATGCTTTCTTGTAAATCAGTAATCTTTAATCTGATCAATTATGTAAGATTGCTGGGAATTGGGAAAGAATATTTGTGGGTGAGAATGTGAGATTGCACAAGATGCGGCTGTTCATACTTTTTTTTTTCCTTTTATATTCTGCTGGGAATTGGAATAGATTCCGAAAGAATATTCTTGTTCTCTACCTTTTCGGGAATAGATTTATGATTTATTTATTTTTCTTTTTTCTTGAGAAAGGAAGAGACAATATTATTCTGTTATTTAAAATTTTACTTTTCTGCCCATTCAGATAATTGGGTTTTCATAGTGTATTTATAAGGGTTAGTTACGTAAAAATCAATTGCTATTGAGGTTAGGATTAATAACCACATACAGTAAAATCCCTCTAAAGTGATCACCTCTCTAAACTGATAAAAAGTCTCGGTTCCAAGTCGGAACCAGTGTTAAAATTGAATAACCCCTCTATCGTGATGATTAATATTTTTTCAGAAAATCGTAGTGCTAAATCTCGGTCCCAACTTTAGCATAAAGTGATATTTTCGATTAAATACATATTTTTTTATATACTTTACTAATTTGAAAAATATTTCATGATACTAGTTTGTGCTAGGTTTGCTTGTCTAATAATTTTTACATCATCATTTATCTTCTGAATTGTTTTCAATTGGTCCTTGCGATCCCCGTCTTGTTGTAGTGCAGAATTATCTTCAAAAAAGTCTTCAATTGGTTCTTGCGATCCCCATCTTTTTTGCTTCGGAGCCATACCTATGGAAAGTGTTGATAAACTTAGAGAATGTTATCTAATTTATAAGTAATTTCTTGGGGTGAAAGTGTTAACATACATGAATGTTAGTAAATCTTTTGGAAATTCAAAAAACTTTTGAAATTTTGGTGAGTTAAATATAGACAAAAAAATAACTACATGAATGTTCAATTTTGGTGAATTGAATATAGACAAATAAATATGTATATGTATTTAGTGGCTAAAAAAAAAAATTTAATCATTTTGGAGCAAAAAAAATATAAACCCCTCTCTAAAGTGATATTTGGACCCGGGTCCCAAGAGTATCACTTTAGAGGGGTTTTACTGTAATTCCATAGATTTTCTTTCTTAATTAGGAATCCTACTAATCTAAAGCAATTATAATTGAACACTATAAATAGGTGCATGTAGGGCTGGGCGCGGGTCAGGCCGAGCTCAAAATTTACAAAGCCCGACCCAAAGCTCGACACCCTCCGTCGGGCCGAGCCGGGCTTTCGGGCTTTTTCGGGACAAAAAATACCTGTTATACTGGACTGGAGACTCACCGGTGTAGATATGACGGCGACTCCGAGCTCCGAGCAACGAAGCCACCGACGAGGGAGGGATCGACGGAATCGTCGTGCGATGGGGTCGTCATCGAAGGAGGCTATGGATTCGGACGAGAGGGGAGACGAGGAGGCGAGAGTGAGAGGTGGCAGAGGAGCAGACTCAGGAGAGTGAAGCGTGACTGTGCCTTGGGGGGAAGCGCGACCGGGGGGTTTGACTGTGTGTTGGGGGGGTTATAGTGGTGTTCAGTCGTGACACACCAGTCGTGACAGGCAGATAGGGTAAGTGGGCATTGGGCATGCTGAAATTGGTTTCGGGCAGGGCCGAGCTTTCGGTCCCAAAAAAAATTAGGCCCGAGCTCGAACCGAGTTGCACATTTTCGGGCCGGTCCTTTAAAAAGTTGAGCTCGGCTCAGACCGAGATTCTTTTCGGGTTTTCAGGCCGGGCTTTCTGTCCTTCGGGCCCAAACGCCCAGCCCTAGGTGCATGGCACATCAACGTATCAACAGTAAAGGCATACAAGTAAAGCTCTATTAGGCTATTAGCTATGTGATGGCGTTTGGAAAAAGAAAAGCTTTTGTTCAAGAACCAGTTCGAGAAGAAATCTTATGAAGATATTCAAGAAGGACCTTATGAAAATGAAATCAATTCAACAACTCAAGAAAGTAATGTTGACCACTCATCGAGTAGAAACAACAACGACCAAGCTCAACCATCCCAAGAAATTCCAATAGATTGTGATGCAAAGTCATTACTCAGTGAAATTGTTATCAGTAGTGTTCCACAAGGCAAAATTCGGGTGGAACGAAGTGTTAGACTTGCAACCATTGCAAGAACAACTTTAAAAGTTCGTACACTCGAATTCACTACCACTTTTTTGGTGCCCCCACTAGAAAAAAGTAGATATTCGTTGATGCCGAGAATTGCTTAATAAGCGTGAAGACTATGAGAGGGTCAGTAAAATGGTTATGGAAGCTGAAAAGAAAGGAATTTCTTCTTCTTTGAAAAATTCAACACTCTTGAAGCAGCAACCACATAACTCCACTGCCGGCGCTCTTGGTGACATGTTCAAAATTATGTACAAAAATATGGTTGACATGAAGGTGATGAGAGGATTATGCGCTAATGGAATTCCATTTAATGTGTTGAGAAATCATCAATTTCATGAGATAGTTTCAGCTATAAATAATTGTCCAAAGAGTTATAAGGCTCCATCATACGAAGGAGCACGAACGTCTTTACTTGATGAGTGTTGGTGAAGTCTTGATAAAGAATTGGTTCATGTAAAAGATACCTGGTATACTCACGGTGTTTCAATTATATCAGATGGATAGTTTAATGTCAAGCGGAAGACACTTATCAACATTATTGCTGCAAATTAATAGTCGAGGGGCTATATTTCTTTATGCTCAAGATTTTTTTGGGATTGCCGAAACCGGTGATGTAATTTGTCAATTTCTGAAAGATGCAATTGAACAGGTGGGACCATTAAATGTCCTCCAGATAGTCACTGACAATGCATCTAACTGTGAATATATCGGGAAGGAGATCGAAAAGCAATATAAACATATCTTTTAGTCTCCTTGTGTTGTTCACAACTTAAATCTTATTTTTAAGGATTTTGCAAGGGAGCTTGAATGGTTTGAGAATATTTACTGCGTGGGAAAAACTATTGTTAAGTTCTTTTTGAATCACTCACAAGCTTTGTCTATATTCAAAAGTCAATCAAGGTTGGAGTTATTAAAAGTCGCCAAAACTATATTTGCATCACATTATATCTTGTTGAAGCGACTTATTGATTGTAAAGAAGCACTTGCAAATACAGTAGTTCTTCAAAAGTGGAAAGCGTGGGTAAAGAATTTAGATCCCGAAAAAAAAAAGTAGGGAAGAAATATCACAAGCTCTGTTGGCAGACAACTTTTGGGACGATGTGATGGCTGTTGTGAACGTCATAAGGCCAATATATTTTCTAATTAAATATTGTGATGGTGATGGTTAAAAGATGGGCGAAATTTATGAAAGGTTGGACAATATGCTTGGAGAGATAAAAAAAAGGTTATGACTTCCGTGCACCCTGATGATTTTCTAACAGTCGAAGAAATTGTGCTCTGAAGGTGGACAAAAAATGAATTACCCTATCCATTGTGTTGGATTTGCCCTATCGCCAAGATTTTATGATATTTAGAAGTAATTAAAGGCCTCATAGAAGCATTTGATAAGATTTCAGAAGATTCAAAAGAAGTACAGTTATTACGTTTCCAGTATGGAATATGTATTTTTGCTTGACAAGCTGCCATAATAGATGCTATGACTCTGAATGCCATTGATTGGTGGTCAACATATGGTTCACAAGTTCTTGAATTAGCTGAAGTTGTGCAAAAAGTAATTCCTTATTATTATTTGTCTTTAATCCTTGTTCATTTATAAGTTATAATTATATTTATTATTGTTATAGTTTAAACATAAATTCTATGAGTTAGTTTACTTGTATTAATAATAAAGTTAGAAATTATAATTAAACATACTGTTCAAAATATGTCGTAACATGCAGTAAGTTTAATTATACAAATATATATATCTAACCATATATGTGTAACATGCAGTACGTTTAATATTATATATATACATATATATCTATATATATCTAACAATATATGTGTAAGCAGTAGGTTTAATTACATAATATTAAATATATCTATATATATATATATAACCATGTATTTATGCTTTCAATAGGTACTAGCTCAATCAATATCAAGTTCATCCGCCGAAAGGAATTGGAGCACATATCCATACATTCACAGTGTCAAGAGAAATCAGCTTGGTTTTGAAAGGGCTGATAAATTGGTTTTTATTCATTCCAACATTCGTCTGCTTTCACGTTTCTCTAAGGACTATGATAATGGAGGTTATAAGAGATGAGAAATTAATCCAGAATCAACGGAAATAGATGAGTCGTCGGTGAGATTGGAGGACATGCGATGGAGAATGTTAGATGGAGCTTATGTACGTTAATGAGGAAGATTCATCGCGTACCAACAGTACTTCAAGCATAGACTCTTCTCATGTTCACTTGGATCTTGGGGCGTCATCTAGCTGTGCTTCCTCAATCACGTGCTCCTCAAAAGGCTCGTAGTAATGTTTAAGTGTATGATCATTCACCTTAAACGCATTACCTGTTTTATCACTTTGAATTTCAATAGCACCATGAGAAAACACATTAGTAACAATAAAATGTCATATCCAATAAGAACGAAGTTTTCCTGGAAAGAGTTGAGCCGAGAGTTATGCAAAAGGACTTTCTGTCCAATGCCAAACGATTTTCCTCTTAGCCTCTTGTCATGATAGGCCCTTGTCTTTTTCTTGTAAATCCATGCAGCATCGTATGCATCGTTCCTTATTTCTTCAAGCTCACTCAATTGCAATTTCCTATGAAGACCGGCCTCATCAATATCCATGTTAAATTGCTTCATTGCCCACCACGCCTTGTGCTCCAACTCCACTGGGAGATGGCACGCCTTGCCATAGGTCAGCCAAAAGGAGGACATCCCAATAGGTGTCTTGTATGCTGTCCTGTAAGCCCACAACGCATCATCAAGTCTATCACTCCAATCTTTCCTTGTTGGGCCAACAATTTTCTCTAAAATCTGTTTGATCTCCCTATTCGAAACTTCTGCCATTCCACTTGTCTGAGGGTGATAAGGGGTGGAAACCTTATGAGTAACTCCATACTTCTTGAGCAAAGCCTCTGGTGCAGTTGCAGAAATGAGAACCTCCATCGCTTATAAGAACACGTGGAACTCCAAACCTGGAAAATATGTTAGTTCTAAAAAAATCTACAACAACTTTAGAATCATTAGTCCTTGTGGCTTTTGCCTCCACCCATTTAGACACATAATCCACAACCAATAAGATATATAGAAAACCTTTGGATGAGGGAAAATGTCCCATAAAATCAATACCCCAAACATAAAAAATTTCAACCACAATAGTAGAGGAAATAGGCATTTGATTTTTTGGACCAATGTTACATGTTCGTTGGCACCTATCACATGTCATACAAAATGTATGCGCATCCTTGAAAATCGTGGGCCAATAAAATCCACAATCAAATACCTTAAGGGTTGTCCTTCTTGGTCCAAAATGACCTCAACATGTCTCACTATGACAGAAATTTAGGATCGGCCTATGCTCTTCTTGTGGGACACAACGTCGAATGACTTGATCACTTCCTTGCTTCCAAAGGGAGGGCTCATCCCAAATGTAATGTCTCACCATCTTCTTTAGCCTCGCCTTGTTTGCCTGCGATAGTGTACTAGGAAAAGTCTTAGTAACTAAATAATTCACAATATCAGCATACCAAGGTTCGTGTGTCTCCATGCGAAAAAGCTGCTCATCTGGGAAAGACTCTTACAAGGGTAACGTCTCCTCCTCTTGCACAATTCTACTCAAGTGATTTGCCACAACGTTCTCGTTTCCCTTCTTGTCCTTGATTTCAATGTCAAACTCTTGTAGCAAGAGAATCCATCGAATCAAGCGTGGCTTAGCATCCTTCTTCTTCATCAAATATCTAAGGGCTGCATGGTCAGAATAAACTATTACTTTAGAATTTAAAAGATAAGATCAAAATTTTTCTAAAGCAAAAATTACAACCAAGAGCTCTTTTTCAGTGGTGGAGTAATTCAATTGTACATCATTTAAAGTTCTAGAAGCATAATAAATGGCATTCGACTTCTTCTCTTTTCTTTGTCCAAGAACTGCTCCAACTGCATAGTCCGATGCATCGCATATGAGCTTAAAGGGTAAACTCCAATCAGGTGGCGTCATGATAGGGTTGATGTCAACAATTCCTTAAGCCTCACAAATGCGTCCTCACACGCTTTGTCCCAAACGAATGGAACATCTTTCTGCAATAGGGAACACAAGAGTTTGGCTACCAAAGAAAAATCCTTGATGAACCTCCTGTAAAAACCTCAATGGCCAAGAAACGAACGTACCTCCCTCACAGTTGTGGGGGAGGGTAAGTGAAGCATAATATCAATCTTGGCCTTATCAACCTCTATTCCCTTAGCATAAATTATGTGTCCTAGAACTATCCCTTGTTTAACCATAAATTGACATTTTTCCCAATTCAATACAAGGTTAGTTTCTACATATATTTCCAAGATCAATTCTAAATTCTCTAAGCATGTATCAAAGTCTTTTCCATAAACACTAAAATCATCTATAAAGACTTCAATAATATTTTCAATGTAATCCGAGAATATGGAATACATACAACGTTGAAATGTACCTAGTGCGTTGCATAAACCAAAAGGCATGCGTCGATAGGCAAACGTACCAAAGGGACATGTAAACGTCGTATTCTCTTGGTCATCTGGGTGGATGCAAATATGATTGTAACCACTGTACCCATCTGAGAAACAATAAAACTCGTGTCCAGCTAGTCTCTCCAATATCTGGTCCATGAAAGGTTGAGGCATGTGATCCTTACGTGTAGTAGCATTCAGCTTTCTGTAGTCGATGCACATCCTATGACCTGTCACCAATCGTTGTGGCACGAACTCATTCTTGTCATTCTTCACCACTGTGACTCCACTCTTCTTGGGTACAATTTGGGCAGGTGAGATCAACTGGTTATTCGAGATAGGATATATGACGCCACAATCAAGAAGTTTGATAACCTCGTCCTTCACAATCTTCATCATAGGGGGGTGTAAATGTCTCTGCCCCTCCCTTGTATGCTTGGATCCTTCCTCGAGCAAGATCCTGTGAACACAAGTAGTAGCGCCGATACACTTGATATCCGCCAAGGTCCATCCAATAGCGGTCGTGTTTCTCTTAAGCACATCGATCAACTTTGATTCCTGCTGCTCACTCAGCTTTGATGACACAATAACTGGTAGAGTGCCATCGTCTCCCAAGTACACGTACTTCAAATGATTTGGAAGCACTTTCAGTTCTAATTTAGGGACATGTTCCACAGATGGAAGAATTTTATTAGTGGAAACGGGAACTGACATGAACTTGTTATACTTGAAGTGGGGTGTTGCCTCTAGCTCGACAACAACATATGAAATGCACGGCTCAAGGTCAAGCCGTGCCTCCTTTGAAGTCCTCTCCTCATATGCGTCAATCCCTGCCCCTTTCTCAATAGCTAGTTGCTATTTATCCAAAGTTTCTGATAAAACCTGTGCAATAGAATCTACAACGTCAATAACATAACATGGTTTTAAATCAGAAATTGGATACCTCATTGCTTCAAACACATTGAAGCTAATTACTTCACCATCAAACTCCATGGTGAGATTTCCTTCAGAAACATCGATCCTTGTTCTTGCTGTTCTCATAAATGGTTACTCCAAAAGTAATCAAGTGGAATTGAGGGTCAACTCCTTCATATGTAGCACATAGAAATCTGTAGGAAATATTAACTGATTGACCTGCATAAGAACATCCTCAACATATCCCTCAGGATATTTGTTAGCCCTGTCAGCTAATTGAATTATCACATTGTCTTTTTTCAAAGGTCCTAGACCTAGGGACTCATACATATTGTAAGGCATAACATTAATTGACGCCCCTAAGTCTAGCATAACATTAATTGACGCCCCTAAGTCTAGCATAACATTATCAAAACGTGATTGTCCAATAATACAAGGCACAGTAAAGCTGCCTGAGTCCTTCATTTTGGGGGTAGTTTCCTTTGAATAACGGCTGAAATTGTCTCGCTCATGCGTACTACCTGCTCCTCCCTCATATGCCTCCTTATGGTATACAACTCCTTCAAAAACTTGGCATACTTTGGAATCTGCTTGATGCATTCTAAAAGAGGGATGTTTACTTGCACTTTTCTGAAGACCTCCAACACCTCCACATCAGATTTGTCCTTTTTGGACTTAGCGAACCTAGAAGGGAAAGGTAGACAAGTAGATTGGTTAGTGTTAACTAAACTACTAGAGTTATGGTCATTTACCTTTGGTGCCTCTTGCTTGGGCACAACTTCCTTCATTCAGGTGGCTGTATCTTTTTCTAAATCCCTCCTCTTCATTGTTTCAAGGTCCTCCTTGCTTACCCCTTGCTCGGCCTCATCCTTGCCGTGAGCAATACCCTCGGCCTCTTCCTCATCTTCTAGCATGGTTCCCTTCTTCTTAGGGACTCTTGTTGCCGGCCTCTCTAGCACTTCCCACTCCTTGTGGTTATGGCTTGAGCTTGCTCCTTCCTAGGGTTCTTGATCACTCCACCTGGAAGCTTCCCTTGTTCATTGAACTGCCCTATGAAATCCACAACCTGCCCCATTTGATTCTTGAGCTAGGTTATGTCCTTGGCATTTGTCTGCTGCCCCACTAGTAAGGCTTGTGTGGCGGTGTTCAATTAGCTTTTCCCCATAGCTAAAGATTTCAGCAACTCATCGTAGTTAGGACCATTGGACACGCCTTGGTTACTTGGAGGAGTATAGGGAGCTTGTGGTCTTTGGAAGGGTACGGCTGCCCTTGGCTGAAATGGTGCACTTGGTTCAGCATTGGGCTTGAGCTCATTGTTGGACCACTTGAAGTTGGGATGATCACGAAAGCCTGGATTGTATGTGTTGGAGAAGGGGTTGTAGCGTTGCTGCTATTGGTACCCCAAGACATTGACCTCCTCATAGCCTTCGTTTGCCACTTGTGGACATTGATCGGTAGGGTGTCCTTCAGTGCATATCCCGCACACTTGAGTTCTTTGTTGCTTCATCAACTGTGCCATCATGTTGGAGAGCTTGTCAACCTTCTCTTCCAATGCTGGATTAGCCTTGGTCTCGTGCACTTGTTTCGAGCGAGTTTGAGGCGCAAACTGTTGGTTCTTCAAGGCTCTAATCTCCAAAAGTGCAGTAGTATCAACATTCCCATTTTCCAAGAAACATCCTCCAGTTGTTGAATCAAGAAACTCCTTGTCGTAGTCACGCATCCCCTCATAAAAGTATTGTAAGAGAAGTTCTTCGCAAATGCCATGAGTAGGACAAGAGGCAATGAGAGACTTGAAACGATCATAGTAGTCTTAGAATGGCTCATCATTGGCTTGTTTGATTCCAGTGATTTGGCTCCTCAGTTGAGTCACTCTAGATGCTGGGAAGTATTTGAGAATGAACTCATTTACCATGGTGTTCCAAGAGACAATGCGTCCAGTTGGTAGAGCAAACAACCGCTTCCTTACTTTGTCGTCAAGTGAAAATGGAAAACCTCTTATCTTCAAATGTTGAATATCAGCTACTCTTGGTCACATGGACTCACAAGTGAATTGAAACTGTTGCAAGTAGAGCTGGGCGTTTGGGCCCGAAGGACCGAAAGCCCGGCTCGAAAACCCGAAAAAAGCTCGAAACGAGCCGAGCCCAACTTTTTAAAAGACCGGCCCGAAAAAAGCCCGGCCCGAAAATAGGAAATTCGGTCCGAGCTCGGGCCCTGTTTTTTTTGGGACCGAAAGCCCGGCCCGGCCCGATTTTTTACTATATATATATAAACAAAAAAAAAAACATAGAGCCCAATCAGCCCTTCGTGCAATCGTGAGCGTGCCCTCCTCGACTTCGAGTCCTCGCCAGTCGCCGCCTCCTCCAACTCTCTAAGATCGGCAAGACGGCAAGACCTCCAGCTCCGGCTCCGGCTTTTCCTTCCCTCGTCTCAGTCGTCTGTCGTCTCCTCCTCGCCTCCTGCCGTCCTCCTTCTCCGACTTCGTCCGAATCGCCACCAGCTCATGCCCTCTCCTTCTGCGACTGCGACTGCGACCTCCGTGGCTCCGTCTCCTCCTCTGAGTCCACCGCCGCACCGCCCCACCGCCCCACCAGCCCACCTCCAAGGCTCCAACCTCCAAAGCAGCAACCTTTGCCGTCGCCGCCGAGTCCGGGACAGTTACTTTCCCCCAGCTTCAGCTTGCCTCTGTGGAAGTCTGGCGCGACTCTGTGCCTCTGCGTTCATCGAATTCATGGCGGCTTGTGCAGCTTTGTGGTTGAGGAATCGAATTTGGTGAGTGATGAAAATTGGGGCAAATCTTCAAATTAGGGTTCTTTGATTTCATTGTCTCTACTTTCAGTTTTCAAATTGGGGCAAATTGAAATTTTTGTTACTGAATCTGTGCTTGTTCTTGCTGTTGAAATCAAATTATGTATGAATATGTGCTTGTCTCCTGTTTGTGTATGAATCTGTGATTGTCTCCTGACTCGTCTCCGACTTCACCACCGGCCCACCACAGCAGCACAGCGCCTGCTCCTGCGCCCTGCCGTCTCGCAATCCTCCGTCGCAAAACCCGAAAGCCCGGCTCGGCCCGACTTGGTCGGGCTCGGGCCGGTCCTTATTTCTGAAAAAGCTCGGCTCGGCTCGGACCGAGGGTGTCGGGCTTTGGGTCGGGCTTTGGAAATTTTGGGCCCGGCCCGGCTCGCGCCCACCCCTAGTTGCAAGTGAGAATTAGGGTCCTCACCTGCAAGTCCATGAAACTTGGGCAACTCGTTCATGAATCCACTTCGAAGCTCAAAATCTTCTGATTTGCTGGCTACCACTGGTGGATACGTTATGTTTGAAGGTATCATGCCTCCATCAGTCACATGTCCATTATGCTCTCTGATTGATGCCATTGGTGGTGGAGGATCAAGTAAATCGAAATCCAA
Organism: Potentilla sterilis; assembly: GCA_963682095.1. Classification (NCBI taxonomy): domain Eukaryota; kingdom Viridiplantae; phylum Streptophyta; class Magnoliopsida; order Rosales; family Rosaceae; genus Potentilla; species Potentilla sterilis. The sequence goes on along the minus strand of OY821757.1, from coordinate 44,168,536 downwards.
GTGACCTTCTGGGAATGGACTTTGTAGTAGCTCGAATTCAGGTTATTCGTGAAACAAAGGATTAAGTTCACACGAAGCTTCAGATGAAAATGGTGATGGTGGAGCTACAAAGTCACGATCAAAGAATGAGGAAGTGGGGGACACGAATTGGTGCTAAAAAAGTGGCGTGCTAGGTGATGACTGTTCAGTTTCTCTCTCCACAAACTCTATTCAAACGATCTTCAATATCTTGAGACCAACCTTCAAATCTGGACATTCATGAACCTGAGAGTTTTGAAGATCAAGAGATTAGAACACGAATACAAAACGAAAACAAGTGCAACAATTTTAAAGTATTGTTAGAATTGATTGTATATGTTAGTAGTATTTTTATTGTAACACACTTTGTATTATTCACGAAAAATCAACATATAAATAAGTATATCACACACGAATTTTACAAGTATATGTCACACAAAATTTACATGTATTTCACAAAGATTCGGTTCAAATTTTCAAAGTATCCGAAAGAATATAACACATCAAATATGTCGAACTAGAGCCTAATTGCTTTTATTCACACAACTTTAAAATTCAAGGTACGTGGAGCATGAGAGCAAACTGTGCAATGAACTTGTACAGCCCACGGTAAGGTCTTGCTTTATCCGATATACCTCAAAGATTAAAGACATCTTTTATTTGTGAAGCTATATAAATCTATTTATGTAAAGTTATTTTCTAAGTTTAAAGCAAGATGGACGTGCGGCCCAAGTATAGTCGTCTAGACATAAGATTATTTCGTATTTTCATAAGACATTTGGTGCTAGTTCAAAAGGTAATAGCAAGGCAGGACTCATTTGTTGGTAACCACGGAGGGCGAACCCCCTATCGACTCCCTCACCGAGAAGGAACATCAGTCTGTGGGCTTCTGAGATCCAATTTTGTAAACCTTGAAACCAGGGTAATGAGAATAGCATGCCCCTTACTCAGTTAATAATAACTCATGTGTTAGACAGTTCTGCAAGTGTTAATAAAAACCGCCCTCAACCCCAAGTGGCCTTAGCAAGGTACAAATGGAGGGTTAAAACTAATATTAATAAAAGAGACTTCACATATTCCATTCACTTTAGAACCTACAATAAACTAAACATAAATAAATTTTTAACTTCCTAGCAATTTATCTAAGTGTTACAAACATACATCACATGTTAAATCAAATAATTTCGGCAAAAATCAAAACCAAAACCGAAAGTCCTATTTAAACTATTACAATCCGAAAATCCTAAAATTATGCATATCCGAAACTAGGGAAAATATACAATCTGAAAATTTATACAAAGTTACAAAGTAACACATCATGAATCGAAATTTATAAATTTCCCCGACAACGACGCCAAAAATTGATGGAGTTATTATTCAAGCACATGTACATGCAACACAACTTCATACACATATTACCCTTTAAATATCGAATATAGCATAGGATAAGTAGGGATCGTTCAGTCCGGGGAAATCTAGGTATTCAATCACATGAAGTATCACATAATCACATTGGGGGTTTGAAATTTGATTCTAATACCTACTGAATTTTATAAAAATTAAATCTTAAATTAATATATACACATGATCAACATCTTTCACACATAACACTACACACAAAACTCTCAAAACAAATAACAAATTACACAAAGAGTTAAGGCAACAATTTCGGCAAGCATTCAAGATCAATTCTAGATTCTAGTTCCAATTTAATTAGAGTCCTTGGCGGTTTATCTAATCATTCAAGACTTCTTAAGTATTTAGAATTACCTTGGCGCTTAATCCTAAACATGATGCTAATCGGTTTAAAGACACTTGGCGTAGAAAATAAACACGAAGAACACATAAGCACAATAGTCGAATTGGAAACATGTGAGCAAATATGACGTCACCTCATCTCACATCGACATGTAAATTTTCAGAATTATTATAGCCCTTAGAACAAAGACAAATTAAACAAACTTTGTGTATGATTCAACTCATATTGTATTCGGCAATTGAAACCCACACACAAGGATCAACCATGGCCTTGGTTACCCTCATGCATACGGTTTATATGCATACAAATTCAAAAAATAAACCAAAATACAACCAAGAACACAAGCGATTTTACTGCCCTAAAACCCTGATTAAACTCGTTACATGTCAAGAAACAAAATTCGGGAATTAAACAACCAAGTAGCAAATTCGGAAGTCTAAAATCAAATTAATAAAACCAAATAAACATTCACAAATCCATACAATCTTCATAGACAAAGTATTGTATTTATACAAAAAATAAAAAGCAATGAATGAAGATTGAATCATACTTTGATAAACCTTGAAGAGGGATTCGGCAAAGGTGGATTCTGTGGTGATGGGATGGTACGATTTTATGGTTATGGTGATGGAGGTTCGGCTTGTATTTTATGTTGGAATTTGTGGTATTAATTCGGCAGAGCTTTGGCTTGTGAAAGTGAGAGAGAAAAGATGATATTTTCTGTCCAAGGCCGAGCTATATATAGAGAAACCAAATGGGAGAGTTCGGCAAAACTAGGGTTCAGGAGTCCTCCCTTTCTATCCTTCTTTAACTCGGCTGAATTCTTTCCTTTTTCCACTTTGTGGCCGAATTAATCCTATAATAAAGATTAATTGCTGTATAAAACTCTTTCAAATCATCCTTAATTCGGCTGAATGCTTTCCTTATCCCTTAAGATTTGTTTGCCGAATTAATGTAGGATTTGGTTAGAAAACTTGTCGTACAAAGCTTCTCCTTTTCAATGCGTTGAAATTCCTTTCCTTGATGGATTCGGCATTACTTCTTTTCCTTATCAGCATTCTTCTTATTGTTTCCTATTTAATCCTCAAGTAATTTCTTTCCCTCTTTGATTTATTTCCTTCCTTATCTTCTCCTCCTTCTTTTCCTCTTTCTCTTTTAATTTGGCTGAATTATTTTTCTCTTTCAATTTCATTTATTTCCTTCCTTTCCAAGCTTATCATTTCCATTTCGTGCTATCCTCTTGATTACTCATGCCTAGAACACGCCTTCCTCTTGCTCCCACACGCCTAGCACACGCATGGATCCCTCAAGCACAAGCTTCCTACATGCCTAAACATGCTTTGCACATGCTACGATTAATTCTGAAAATAAGAGAAAAAGAATATTAGTTTCGGCAAAAATAAAACACATTTAACAATCCTAATCTAAAAAGGATTCCTAATTCAATTATGACTCTTGCCGAAACTTCACATTTTTTTTTAAAGCACGTTTTCACCTATTCTCTACCAAAGACTCATAACTTGACTAAATGACTCAATGTTACAACAATAAGGGTTAAACATTGCATAAATGGGGGTAAAAACATATTAAGAACGTCGCATTTTATGCTCCTATCATTACCTCAAATAACGTCCTTATCCCCAAAAATGAACCATCATCAATGGACAAGTCCATGTAATCAACTCCGCTAATTAAACACTCAGCAAATTCACCACAAGATCCCTTTACTATAATGTCTTTTCCTTTTCTTCTTTTCCAAATGCTATCGTTTAGAGAAATTTTATGAATATCATAACCCACTAATTTTATGTCTATAAAATTACTTCTATAATACAAAAGATAAGTTAATCGATAATGTGATACCCTGTTTTTCTCTCCCCTCTCTCTTTGCGCCTCCTGCACTAGGGTCTAGAAAAAAATTAAAAAATTATTGTGTTGTGAAGCAATCTACTCTTCCATGGCAACATCTTATGCTTCAATGACCCTTCGCGTATCTCTCGCTCACCATGATGAATCTGTGGATCTTTAAAATTGAGATGCCCGGACAAGAACTTTGTTGCACTAAGATTCTAACTAGTCAGAAAACTCAACATCGATGCTTTTCATGGAGTAGTGAGATCCATGTGAAGACTCTCAGTCCCGGTGGACGTCTAAATGGTGATTGTTTCTTGTTCAGCTTCACTAATGAGAAAAGATCTGAATAGGGTGAAGAAAGAAGGGACCATGGAGCTATTAACGTGTTATAATCTTGTTCAATGATTATGATGGTTTCTTTGATCCAATGGAGGTGTCGTTGGGCTTTTTTTATAGATTTGAATGGAGATTTTAGGCCTCGATGACGGTAACAACGATCTAGTTGGTTAGTGAGACCATTTGATTTGTGCTTAAGGTAGATCGGCTGTATTGGGGGGGGGGGGGGGGGGGGGGGATTTGAGTAGGATATATGTTTAAGTTTCTAATGGCAGCAAAATGATCTTCACAACTCGCTCTGAGTCGGTGTGTGCTACTATGGGAGGGAAGAACATAAGAGTTGATTGCTTGGACATTTTTGCTTCACTAAAATTGTTTGAAAAAATTGTGAGAGAATGTGATACTACAGAGTCATCTAGAAATTCCGGAATTGGCTAAAGATGTAGCGGAAAAGTTCCAAGGTCTCCCAATTGGCTAAACATGACATGATTGAGATTTTGTTGGCCACATGTTGGCCTATATGTGTTTTGTTAGATTACGGATCAAATAAGAATCGGATCACATTTTAATTACATGTATGCACACCACGTGTCAGAAGTTGAATGACCGATCAGATTACATTTATGATTTTTACCTGCCACGTGGCATATCTAATCATATCTCAACCGCTTCAAACTCTCCATAAATATGGAGTCATCCACCCTATCAAAGTCACCAATTCACAACACTTCTCCTCTCTTATCAGAATCATAGATATTCTGAACTTCTTCTTTGATTTATTGTTGAAATGAATAGGTTGAGAAAATTGATGATGCAAGATGAAGAAGATGCAATTACAAGAAATCGACAAAGAGCCCTGATCATGCAAGCAGGTTGTTCGGAAATTCAAAGGCTCCACGAGGAAGAAACACAATGGGGTGGCTTGCGAGAGGGGCGACAATACATCCCTAGAGAGCGAGAAGCTATGGATCGACGATTGAAGGCTTTGTACTTCACCTCGCCCTGCAGATTCCAAGGCGATGTGTTCCGTAGAAGATTCAGAATGCGACCTCATCTGTTTGACCAGATGATGCGTGACGTTGCCAACAAGGACCCTTACTTCGTCCAGACGTATGACAACTCCGGCAGAATTAGTTTTTCTACCGGACAGAAGCTGACTTGTGCTATGAGGATGCTTGCTTACGAGCTTCCAGGGGACTTGTGTGATGAATTTCTAGACATAGCTGAGTCTTCAGCTATTGAGATTTTGAAACACTTTACAAGAGCGATTTAGAATGTTTACCGCAAGGACTACCTCCGTCGACCAACGAAGGCAGATCTGCAGCGGTTGCTCGATGTTGCTGCTAAAAGGGGGTTCCCAGGTATGGTTGGAAGTCTTGACTGCATGCACTGGCAGTGGAAGAATTGTCCCACCTCATGGCAAGGGCATTTCACTGGTCACAAAGGAAAACCAACGATAGTTCTTGAGGCAGCCGCATCGTATGATACATGGATTTGACATGCCTATTTTGGACTTCCAGGTTCCCTCAATGACATCAACGTCTTAGGTATGTCTCCGTTGTTCGACGATATTTGTAAAGGTGAGTCCCCTCGAGTAATATATCAGGTAGCTGGTAGACAATATGGTCAATGCTACTACCTAGTCGATGGGATCTATCCTAAATGGGCGAGTTTTGTGAAAGCAATTAGATGTCCAATTACGCAAGAGCAAGCACATTTTACAAAGATGTAGGAGTCATACATAAAAGATGTTGAGCGAGCATTTGGAATTCTCCAAGCTCGTTTTGCAATCATTCGAGGGCCCGCTCGTGGTTGGGATAGAGAAGATCTCCAATATATCATGATGACCTGCGTTATTTTGCACAACATGATTGTTGAGGATGAGCGTGAAGAAGATGAAGCTGATGAATTCGATCCCGATGATATCCCACGCAACCAAAGAAAGCAAAAATATATGAGAGGTATGAACATGATCATGAAGTTGATCGAGAAGTCCCTGTACTTGAGGATTTCATGCATCGTTACCGACAGATTAGATGCCCAGTTGTGCATCAAAGCCTTCAAGGTGATTTGGTTAATCACCTCTGGATGATGAAGCTGCAAGCACGAGAGCACCACATGAATTGAGTGTTGGTGGGAATCCTAGATAGATTTCAATAATTGGCATGTGGCCATTGTATTGTTGTGCGCTTTATTTGGTTGTGTGTTTTATTTGGTTGTGTGTTTTCTTTGGTTTTGTTTTTTTTTTTTTGTATTGTTGTGTGCTTGACATGAATAAAAGTCATATTAATCATGTTTTTATATGTTGTGACAAAGTTAAATATAAAAGCAAAATGAAATACAACAATAAAAGTGAATTACAAAATGAAATACAACAATAAGAGTAAACTACGAATTTAAATGACAATAACAATACAATAACATTTCTAATTTTCAGGAGCTATCCACTGAGTGTCATGAACCGGGGCATATAGATTCAAGTCCAAATTAGAAGCATCTTCACTAGATGATGGAGGTGGAGGTGGAGATGAAGATGATTGATTATAAGACCGTCCACGCCATTCTTCCTCTTCCATTTCAATAATCCGTACTTGCTTTCTCTCCCAATAACTCCTTTTTCTAGGTGTGAATATTGACGGATCCTCCTTCATTGTGCGATCATCATCAGCTTTTTGCTCGTATAGTTTTGTCTCCTCTCTTAAGCGTGTCCTGTGTTCGATATATTTATCTCCTTGGTCGGCTAGCCTCTGCATTGCTAATAACAATTTAGATGATTCATCACATCTTGCGTTTCTCTTAGCTGCCTTTTGAGCCTTTTGGCCTGGAGGGCGTGCATGAACATTAGAAGAGCTTGGGGTGTCGTCTTCATCTAAGTTAATATGAGCCGGTTGGCTTTCGCTATCATAGTTCATGTCTGGAGGATTGCAAAACTTTGGTGTATCCTTTAATATTGGCCAACAATGTGCATAAGCAAATTCTCTCCCTTAGTCCCCTCTGCATATAAGGATTTTACTTGTACTTCCTATAAATAAATGGACAGTGGTTATATGTTAGACATATGAATTGTAAAGCATATATATACATAAAAATAACATTAAATCAAAAGAATAATTATTACATTAGATTAATGGACATTAAAAATGTGCTATAAAAAATATAAATTAAATAAATAAACATTAAAAATGTGGTAGAAGAAAAAATATAATTTGATAAATGGACACTACAAATATGGTAAAAATAATTATAAGATTAGAGTAAGAATGATTACTAGATCGAGGTGATTTTCACCACTTGCACGAAGAAGTGCCGCCTTGTTAAGAGCTTGACGCCATCTTTGACAAGCTGGCCTAATCTTTTTTCCAACGACCGTCACACCCTCCTCTCAATCTACACAATCTCCGGGTGGCTTGATTGTCTCGTACACTAAATGTATACGCTCCCACAATTTTTTCCTCTGTTGAGCGGTACCCTTATCACCATCTTCACCGACGTTAATAACGGCCATGCGCAAGGCTACATCTTCTTCATCTTTCCATTGCTCACCTCTCGGCTTAAGCATCTTAAAGAAGAAGAAAAAAAGGCAACAAGCTAGATGAAGAATAAGTGAAACAAGAAGAAATATGGAGGAGATTGGAGTTGTTTTGGGTTGGAAAATCATGAAGTATGGTGTTGGTATTTATAGAATTTGGAATAGGTCACTATAGCAATAGGCAAAAAAAATTTGGAATATGTTATTTATTTTGGTTTATCTCAGCCTTTGATTTTGAATTGTATTAATGAAGGAGAAACACAGCCGATGGGTGTAGGCTAAGAAGCACAGATACGAGTACGTGTGTCCGTATTTGACACAATACGATACGCGGACAAGCCAATTAATTTTTTTTGAATACGGACACGTGGTGGACACGTTAACTAAATTTTATTTTAAATATTATATATATGCATAACAGAAATATGTGAAATGCAAACAAATTAGTTTATAACAACGATGAATTCATCTTCTTCCAAAATATGATAAATGATTCTTGGTATTCCAGACTCCCAAAGTATGGGTGGTGGTTGGCCACGCTACGCATCATCTTGTCAAAGATATGAGGCCGCATACGAAAGCGCCTTCGAAAGCTGTCGTCGTTAAACCTACACGGTTCAGTGAAATATATAGCTTTCAAGCGCTGATCCATCATTTTCCGATCTCTTTGTATGTACTCCCGCCCTTCCGAAGAACCGCCCCATTGTGAGGCTTCTTCTTCTTCCATCATCTTCACTTGGTGGGCTACCGCAGACATCAAGAGGGCTTGCTGTTGCCATCTCATAACATCTTCTGCTTCTTCCTTCTTCAGTAATTTCCACAATCTATTCATGGCGGAAAACAAAACTCAAAGTATGAAACAATAACTTAGAAACCACAATTTGTTTGTGGGAGGAGGAGTGTTTGTGAATTGGTGAGATATGATGGAGTAAACGACTCCGTTTTATAGAAGATTAACATGATCTCGGAAGATAGAAATTGACACGTGGCAGATAACGAAATTTCGACAACGAATTAAACATCGACACGTGTCTATCAAAATCTTGTCCGATTTGTGATAATATCTATGTAAAATTTAATTTCAAATCCTATTCACCGACACATGTCGATCGTACACGTGTCCGATTGTGGATAATGCATACGGGTCCAAAATTAATTAATTTTTTTTCAAATGAATATTATATTTATTTATCATGTACAATAATAGTTTATAAATATAAATTATTATTAATTACAACATAAAATAAAGAAAAATAAAATATATAAATATAAGACCCCGTTATAGGACCTTACCATTGGAGATGGTTAAAGTCCTATAATGAATAGTGTCAAAGTGAAGTCTTATAATAGGTATAGGACCCCATTATAGGACTTCAATGGGAGGTCCTATACCCTAAAATTTAGGACCCCTAAATTTTTTTACTCTCCAATGGTGAAAAATTGGGGTCCTATACCCTAAAATTTTAAGACCCCGTCTCATCTGAAGTCTCAAAATGAGACTTTGTTTAGGACGCGTTCTATAATCAGAGGAGAGAGGAGAATATCACGTGGTCTGGCAGAGGAGAGAGGAGAAGATGAGAAGAGACGCGCGGAAGAGCTTGCGTCCAGGAGAGACGCGCTAGACGACAAACCATGGGAGCTGCATCACGCGCAACGCGCGGCTGAAGAGAAGTAAGTGGGAGACAGCTGCTACCGCGGGTCCCGCGCGCTGCAGTCAAAGCACGTGGGTCGGCCAGAGACCGTTGCCCCCCCTGCACTCCAACGGTCATTTTTATCCAACGGCCACCATTTAATCTTTTTCCAATCCAACAGCCTCAATTCATCCCTAAATTATTTTAATTTTTTAATTTTCTTAAATAAATTTTTGATCTGACGGTTGAAGATAAATGTTTCAGATTAATCGACGGTTGTAATTTGAACTAACTTTAATTTTATATATAACGATAATAAAAGTGACGAAAAAATAATAAAATATTTTTTAAAAAAATTCTGCCCGTTGCTACAGTAGATGTACATTTCTTCTATTTAGAGCATCTCCAACAACCCTACTCAAAACCCATACTCAAACTCATTTTTTGACTCACCCAAACCCAAACCCATTACTATTCAAATTCATATTTCATCTCCAACCATTTTGTCAAAACCCATACCCATACCCAAATTTTAATTATTTTATATAATTATTTAATAACAAATGAATTATATAAACTATAGATATTAATTATATAATATATTTTAATATGTGTTAGACTTAATTAATTATATAATTTATTTTAATATGGTTTTTTTTTGTCCTTGGACCAATCTGGTCCCACCAAGAAGAAATGAGTTTCCTCCTTGAAAAGGTTCTAGAAATGGGTTGGGTTTGGAGAAGGAACTCAAATTTGGGTATGGGTTCTCATTGTTGGAGATTGATTTTTATAGGTTTTGGGTTTGGGTATGAGTTTTAAAGTGATTGTTGGAGATGCCCTAAATACCAACTTAAAATTTCATTCATTCCACACCATTTCTTACATCATCTCAAACATTCTCTCCTCCCCATCATTTTGATTCATATAGTAAAATTTAATTTTTTTTTTAGCACCATGGGTCCAAAGAGAGGGGCACAAAAACCACCGGTACCACGAGCGGAAAATTTTAGTGTAGAGGAAGATAAGGCTTTGTGTCTCGCCGTGGTGAGTATTGGTGAAGACGCCGCCATTGGTACTAATCAATCAAGCGGAACCTTGTGGAATCGTATATATGAGTATTTTGAAGGTATCAAGCCACCCAATGCACCGAACCGAACCCCTAGAAGCGTTGAATCTCGATGGAAGAAAAATCAATCCCGCATGCATGAGATGGCGTCAAGCAATAAACCAAGCCATCACGGATTGTAAGAGTGGCGAAAATGATATTGATGATGTAAGTATTTTTATTCCTCATAGTTAAAATATAGTATTAAGTAATTATTCCAAGTCGATTAAAATATAATTAAAATAAATAGCCACTACTATGTTTATTACAATTGTTTGTAGATAAGGAATGCCAAATCAAATTATTTCGATGATTCCCATGGAGAGCATTTTGCATTTTTGCATTGTTGGGATATTTTGAAGGAAACACCAAAATTTTCAAATCCGCCATCAATGGAAGGGGATAGCGCAAATTATGAGAGGCCTATCAACTTGGATGATAACGATTCGCCCGGAAATGGAGCAACTCCAAGCGTGCCATCTAGAGCTACGCAAGATCGTCTAATGGGACAAAAAGCGGCCAAGGCGGCAAAGAAGAAAGGTAATCAAGAACTTTCAATGAGTATTCATGATCAAATGAAAAGGCTTGCCAATCAAAATGATAGTGATTATGCACGAATGGAACACCTTTACCAAGAGGCTATGGCGGCTCAACAAATGGAGGAAGATGCTCGCACAATGGCGGTGGATCCTAATATATATTCACCTTGTAAAAGAGGGTATTGGAAGAGAAAGCAAAAAATGATACTTGAGCGAGAGGAAGTGGAGTCACAAAATTCATCTAGGCGGTCATTCCGTACCCCTCAAGCGTCTACACCTCCTCATGGCGGATCAAGTTCTTCGCCATATTGTAGGCTCGATCAAACGGAGTGGTATCCTAATAATGATGAAGCGTGAGGGGTACAAAATCTCATTTATGATGTATTCTAGTTTAATTAATTATGTTTTTAATTAAGAGCTTTATGTATTCTAATTTAATTAGTTATGTTTTAAATTAATGATGTACTCTACTTTATAATGTACTCTATTTTAATTAAAAATGTATGCAATTATCGACTTTTAATTAATAATGTATGCAATTATTGACACATAATTAATAATGTACGCAATTATTGACACATGATTAAATAAACGAGAAAATTAAATTAAAGAGGGGATGACAATGCCCACTACAACCAAAGCAAATAACAAACCAACAACAAACAACAAACCAACAACAAACCAAAAGAAAGACCGCCTAACTTAAAGGAAAGCAAAAACAAACAAACGAAGAAACTTGGTGGGCTGCCGGTAACACACAATTTAGCCATTGTTGCGCTCTCGCCACTGTTTCAAAGCCCAACCGTGTTCCACTAAATCCGATCTTAGTGAAGCAGATATCACTGGACACCGAATCTTGTTGTAACGGGCACGTACAAATGTATGTCTTTGTTGGGGATCACGCTCCACCTCATGATCATAACTATTTTTTATCATATATAGCAACTCTTCTTGGACGAGTCGGGATGTCATCTTCGTCAAATTCATATTGCTCATCTTCATCACGCTCATCTTCTACTATCATGTTGTGCAAAATAATGCACGTCATCATGATGTATTGTAGGCTCTCCCTACTCCATAAACGAGCTGGACCCCTCACAATTGCAACACCAAATGCTCTCTCTACATCTTTCCTGAACGCCTCTTGCATCCTTGTAAAGTGCCTTGTTGCTGGAGTGGTAGGATTTTTTATGGTTTTGACAAGAGTTGCTCAATTACGGTAGATGTCGTCCACTAGATAATAACCTTGACGGTACGTACTGTTGCCCACTTTGAACTCCACCTGAGGAGCTTCACCTCTGCATACCTCATCGAACAATGGTGATCTTCCCAGGACATTGAGATCGTTGAGGGAACCTGGAAGTCCGAAAAATGCATGCCAAATCCAAGTATCATACGAAGCCACCGCCTCTAAGATTATTGAAGGTTTTCCCTTGTGACCTTGAAATTGCCCGGCATGGGCAGTTTTTCCACTGCCAATGCATACAGTCAAGACTACCCAACATGCCCGGAAATCCACGATCTGCAGCTTTGTTTGTCAATCTTTGTAGATCTGCCGTAGTTGGTTTGCGAAGATATTCTTTGCGGTATACAGCCCATATAGCTCTTGTAAAATGATCCAACACTTCAAGAGCAGTTGATTCAGCAATATCAAGGAACTCATCGGTCAAGTCAGCTGGTAGACCGTACGCGAGCATCCTCATAGCGCATGTTAGCTTCTGTTCGGTGGAAAGGCTGAGTCTGCCGGTGGCAGCCATAGTCTGTACAAAGTACGGGTCATGGTTGGCCACGCTACGCATCATCTTGTCAAAGAGATGAGGTCGCATACGAAAGCGCCTTCGAAAGCTGTCGTCGTTAAACCTACACGGTTCAGTGAAATATAGAGCTTTCAAGCGCTGATCCATCATTTCCCGATCTCTTTGTATGTACTCCCGCCCTTCCGAAGAACCGCCCCATTGTGAGGCTTCATCTTCTTCCATCATCTCCACTTGGTGGGCTGCCGCAGACATCAAGAGGGCTTGTTGTTGCCGTCTCGGAACATCTTCTACTTCCTCCTTCTTCAGTAATTTCCACAACATATTCATGGCGGAAAACAAAACTCAAAGTATGAAACAATAACTTAGAAACCACAATTTGTTTGTGGGAGGAGGAGTGTTTGTGAATTGGTGAGATATGATGGAGTGAACGACTCCGTTTTATAGAAGATTAACATGATCTCGGAAGATAGAAATTGACACGTGGCAGATAACGAAATTTCGACAACGAATTAAACATCGACACGTGTCTATCAAAATCTTGTCCGATTTGTGATAATATCTATGTAAAATTTAATTTCAAATCCTATCCACCGACACATGTTGATCGTACACGTGTCCGATTGTGGATAATGCATATGGGGTCCAAAATTCATTTTTTTTTCTAAATAAATATTATATTTATTTATCATGTACAATAATAGTTTATAAATATAAATTATTATTAATTACAACATAAAATAAAGAAAAATCAAATATATAAATATAAGACCCCATTATAGGACCTTACCATTGGAGATGGTTAAAGTCCTATAATGAATAGTGTCCAAGTGAAGTCTTATAATAGGTATAGGACCCCATTATAGGACTTCATGGTTGGAGATGCCCTTAGAGGAGTATAAATAGCCAGGAGGAATTTTCCCAAAACGAAAATTTCTTCTCTTCTCTTTTTCTTCTTTTTCTCCTTCTCTTCTCCCCGACGCGGCCCCGAGCACCACCGACACAGCGGACCGCCTCCACCTAGCTCCACCGTACGGCCACCAAACGGCACGCCACCGGTCGTGTTCAAACCAGCTCGACCTCCTCTCCTCGTCTGTGGTAGCGGCACGATGTGAAACGCCGCCGTGTGGCCGTGCGCATCTCAGGAAGCTCCACCCCCGACGGTTTAGAACTTCCTCCTCTGACCACCGTTCGACCCGATTTCGGTCGGGAATGGAAGACCTCGGTGTGCATGTCAATTCCATGGAAGGAATTGAACCGATTCAACCCAGGTAAGGAGAATTTTCGAATTGAAATTCTAGAGTTTTTCGTGTCTACCCTCGTGTCCTGCTTTCGTGTCTACCTAGACACACACGTGTCCAACACAAATACGAGCATGTCCATAGCGTGTCCAAGTCAGACACGCGTATTCGGTTGTATTTCACCGTATTTCAGCGTATCATGTGCGTATCCGTGTCCAATACGGGATACACACCTTTTCGGCGTGTCCGTGCAACCTAGGGTGTAGGCAATTATTTCAGAATTATGGGGAAAACTGTTTTGATTTTTTTTTTCTTACTGATTTTCTAATACGTGGGTAGTTTTTGAAGATATGGGTGGGTAGTTACTGAAGATATGGGTGAGTGGTTACTGAAAATTATTTATTTTCTTATTTACTATTTGCTAATTTGTAATTTGACTATTTTATCCCCATCAGCTTTCACGATTCGGAAGTTCCAAATATTGATTTTTTTTATAAGTTGACCCGACCGAGAATTTTATTTCATGATGAGTTAGAGGAGTATAAATAGCCGGGAGGAATTTTCCCAAAACGACAATTTGTTCTTTTCTCTTTTTCTTTTCTTTCCTTTTTCTTCTTTTTCTCCTTCTCTTCTCCCCGACGCGGCCCCGAGCACCACCGACACAGCGGACCGCCTCCACCTAGCTCCGCAGTCCGGCCACCAAACGGCGCGCCACCGGTCGTGTTCAAACCAGCTCGGCCTCCTCTCCTCGTCTGTGGTAGCAGCACGGTGTGAAACGCCGCCGTGTGGCCTTGCGCAGCTCGGGAAGCTCCGCCCCTGACAGTTTAGAACTTCCTCCTCCGACCACCGTTCGACCCGATTTCGGTCGGGATTTGAAGGCCTCGGTCTGCACGTCAATTCCATGGAAGGAATTGAACCGATTCAACCCAGGTAAGGAGAATTTTCGAATTGAAATTCTAGGGTTTTTCGTGTCCACCCTCGTGTCCTGCTTTCGTGTCTACCTAGACACGCACGTGTCCAACACAAATACGAGCGTGTCCATAGCGTGTCCAAGTCAGACAAGCATGTCCGGTCGTATTTCACCGTATTTCAACGTATCGTGTGCGTATCCGTGTCCAATACGGGATACGACACCTTTTCGGCGTGTCCGTGCAACTTAGAGTGTAGGCAATTATTTCAGAATTATGGGAAAAACTGTTTTGATTTTTTTTTCTTCCTTTTTTTTTCTTACTGATTTTTTAATACGTGAGTAGTTTTTGAAGATATGAGTGGGTAGTTACTGAAGATATGGGTGAGAGGTTACTGAAAATTATTTCTTTTCTTATTCATTATCTGCTAATTTGTAATTTGACTATTTTATCCCTATCTATTAGCATTAATGTTTTTTAATGTTTCAATGTTAAAATGATACATTTTTTCTATTTTGGCTAATAAAGTCTGTTTTTTTAATAATAGTATAGATTAGTGAGTTTACCTTTTAATAACAACAAAGTTGAGACTTGTTTAGACAGAATTAAAACTCGCAACATATTGACCCGTAAAATAGTCAAAGTCACGTGCACCCGTTTTAACTCCCCGAGTCGACTCGCTCGTGCCGCTATGAAGCACACTACCAACCGAGTGTTGCGTTCCACGGCAGGAAGGGAGGAGAGAGTGAGACACAGACAAAGACTAGGATCCGAGAGGCGCGAGGACAGAAATAAAAAAAAAAAAAAAAAAAAATCCCTGTTACTTCTGAATAGCCAAAAACACAGGAAGCGAGGAACTAAAGGAGAAAAAGCGACTACTACTCCTCCCCACGAAGAAGAAGAATTCAATTGATTTATTTATTTCTCATTTCTGTCAAACCCTAATTTCCCTCCTTCTCCTTTGTGCGGACATGGAATTCTTCAATCCGCGGCGGATATGCTGAGGACATCTTCGGCATTGTTTATGCAGAATTCAAATTCCTCCGTTTAATATTCAAATTCGGGTTTGGATTTTCGTCTTTCGGATTCGGATCAGAAATGGAGTCCCTTATGGAGCTCTGCGACCTAATCGCGGAGCACCCGGCCCAATTCACCGAGAAGCTCTCGTGGATATGCAGCCGGTGTCCGCCGCCGGAGTCTCTCCTAGCCGGATCGCCTCGTGTGACTCGGTCTCAGCTCAATGCCGTCCTCGCCGTCGCTCGCTTTCTCTCCAAATGCTCCGTCGTCTCCGATCTCCGCCCCAAATCGGCGGTTCTAGAGTTCCTCCGCTCCATTCCAGCTTCCTTCGACCGCTCGTTTTGGCCGCAGTCGTTTGGTACCGACTTGATCGCTTCGTTCTTCGTCGATTTTCTGCGATACGTGTCGAAGGCCGCGGAATTGTCCCCGGATTTCGCGACGGAGGTCGCCGGTTTCTCTGGAGAGGTCGTCGTCTCGGCGATTAGCAATGGAGGCGAGGATTTGGCGATTTCTAGGGCTTTTCTTATGGCTCTGTCGCAGAATTTCCCTCCAATTTTGCCTCATGATGCTGAGAAGCTTATTAATATGTTGATTGACCAGTTTGCGGTGGTTTCCGGCAATGTAGCTCAGTCGCCGGTGACGCCGAGGGGCCGGAATGTGGTGAACTCCGAGACGTCGTCGGCGCAGAGCTCGCCGATGAATAATGGGAACCATCAGCAGGGTAATGAGAGTAATGAGGTCAGCAATGTGTCTGGTTCTTCGGGGAGTGTGTCGTCGAGGGGGTCAATGGTGATGAATGGGAGCAGCATTTTGTGGAAGAGTGGAGTTGATCAGTTGGGAGTGACGTTTGGTTTGAATGATGGAGGTGGAGGAGGCGGGGCGGCGATGCTTAGGCAGCAAGTTGCTCAGTTTGAGGAAGAGTCTGTTGAAATTTTGGAGAAGCAAGAGGTTGCTTTCAAATTGATTGCTCATATTTTGGAAAAGGCTCGCATTGATACTGCGCTTTTGGAGGAGGTTAGATTAATTTCGAAGAGGCAGCTGCAGTCTATGTATGTGTTCCTAAGGGTAAGGATTTCAATGTTCTCATTATGATTTTATTGTCGTTGCGAATTAGTGCTACTGCATTATAGTAAGGTAATATGGTCTATGTGAAAATTTAGGGAATGTGCTTATTTGAGCAATAGAAATGTAAGAAAGAAATGTATTGGTAATGTTTGGTTACATATGGGCAGATTAGGAAGCGAGATTGGACTGAGCATGGGGCTCTCTTAAAAGCCAGAATCAATACGAAGCTGTCGGTTTATCGAGCTGCTGTCAAATTGACGCTTAATTGCCTAGCTTGCTACGATACTGACGGGAAATCAGCCAAGAAATTGGCACATGAGACTGTTGCGTTGTTGATGGAACCTGCTGAAGCATGTTTACAATCTGTGTGGCGGAAGATGCGAATTTGTGAAGAGCTCTTTGGTTGTCTGTTGTCTGGCCTTGTACAAATTGCTGTCAAACGGGGAGGCCAGGCCCTGCGCATATTGCTCATCCGCCTCAAGCCCGTAGTGTTAGCCGTATGCACCCAGGTATATGCTTTTGATATCTTTAAGTTCTTAATTTTACTCAAAACCTTTGTGGTGAAAAGTGAATGTTGCTTTACATTTCCCCAATTTGATTTTAATAGGCTGATACTTGGGCGAGCAGCCAAGGAGCAATGTTTGATAGTGTATTGAAGACAAGTTGTGAGATAATTGAGTCATGTTGGACCAAGGAACGCGCTCCAGTTGATACATTTATAATGGGATTAGCTACAAGCATTCGTGAACGAAATGATTATGAGGAACAGGTTGGTTGTTACGATTTTCATGCCTAAACACGATGCACAAATAGATGCAAACGTACATGGACATATGGATGCAATTTTACTGATGCTTTCAGGGATTTTAATGCAATTTCATTTTCTTGTTATGGTTGCATTGTTGGTTATCCATTTCTGCACTCTTTCTTTGAGGAAGGGTTTCAGTGTTCACTTATCACAAAGTTTCAGTGTTTCACTTATTGCAAATTTTGACGTTTCATTTTACATAATGGTACACTGCACTTTCTCAGTATGCCACACGCTGATTTCCATGAGTTATAAATACTGTCAACTCTTCCCATGCATCTAAGTTGAACTATTCTGATTGCATTCTTTTGTTGTTTTACCAACTTCAGGGTGATAAAGACAAAGAGGCGGTGCCTGTTGTGCAGCTAAATGTTGTGCGCCTGCTAGCTGATCTGAATGTTGCTGTTAACAAGTCTGAAGTTGTAGACATGATATTACCTCTATTTATTGAAAGTTTAGAAGAAGGTGATGCAACAACTCCTAGTTTATTGCGACTCCGGGTAAGTTATATTTATACAAACAGCATTTATGTCTAAGGTTCGGTTCTGCTTTAATTATCTCATCTTCATCTAGCATTTTTTTATCAATAACTTTGATTATCCAGATAGCAGTTACATAGATGCTTTTGTGAATTATTACTATTACTATGCTGGGAAAAGTTTATCAGTTTTTTTATACTCTATTGCAGCTCCTTGATGCTGTATCACGCATGGCGAGTTTAGGTTTTGAGAAATCCTACCGTGAGACTGTTGTTCTAATGACAAGAAGTTACTTGAATAAGCTTTCAAGTTTAGGATCTGCTGATAACAAAACTGTGCCACAAGAAGCCACAACAGAACGTGTTGAGGTCTGTATACTGTCTAGACTATGAACTACTCGTGATAGTGTTAATTTCTGGACTTCATATTTTTGAAATGGATTCTCACTGGTTCAATCACATTCTAGACGCTTCCTGCAGGATTCCTTCTCATTGCAAGTGGTCTTACAAGTATGAAATTGCGTTCAGACTATCGCCATCGTTTGCTATCTTTATGCTCGGATGTAGGCCTAGCAGCTGAATCCAAAAGTGGAAGGTAGAATTCATGAAAATATTATTTCTGATTATATACGATAATATCTCTCAAATGCTTCAGAACTGAATAATTATTAATTATCCTCTCTGGAGATTTTTGTTTTCTGATACTCTGTGCAACGCGTTTACTTGTCTCTTTGCATATTTTGTATCAAAAAGTCATCTGATATCTAACTATTGCAGGAGTGGAGCAGATTTTCTGGGTCCACTACTTCCTGCTGTAGCTGAAATATGCTCCGATTTCAATCCTACAGTAGATGTGGAGCCTTCACTTTTAAAGTTATTTCGCAACTTGTGGTTCTATGTTGCTCTTTTTGGCTTGGCACCTCCTATACAGAAGGTTCAACAACCTATGAAACAAGTATCAACTACACTGAACAGTGTGGGAAGCATGGGTACAATTCCTCTTCAAGCTGTGGGTGGACCTTATATGTGGAATACACAATGGTCTAATGCTGTTCAGAGAATTGCACAAGGAACTCCTCCACTTGTAAGTTCTCATTCCTTTTCATGTCAAATAGTAATTAGAACAATCTATGAGGTATGCTATCTGTATTTCACATGTTAGATCTTTTGCTGATCATCTTATGAACAGAAACCAAGTCCAAAACTTATATGCTTACTTTATGCAATTTAGTAATGGATATGTTTTCGGCCGTTGTTATCCCACACGAAATCAATTTTCTGGAAGTGCAATTTGGTTTTGAACTTCAGTGTATGAAATATTTTTGCTCGAAAATATTGTTTTGTTTTTGATGACTATATGGTTTGAATGTCAATTAAGTTCATAGTATCATACCAATTATCGTTGTCAATTTTAGGTGCCAGTGTGTAATGATATGGTGTGATTGTCAATTTATGTATATGTTTCTTGATGGAGCTGGTGTTTTCAGTATCTTCATGTTGTAAAAGCTTTTTGATTTTTCTAAATATTTTATTTTTGCTATACGCAAACACGTTATGATCTCAATTCGAGAAGCAACTTCCCGAAGCAATTAATCAAACAACAAAAGTATCCTTAGTGTAGGACAAAGTGAAACTAGACGGCAAAGAAATAGAAGAGAGATGAACTAGAACATGATTCATATGTTAAGTCTTTTAATCACATAAATAAGTTAAGAAAAGTCTAACAGACTAAAACCCTATCATAAAAAAGGAATCTTTATGTAGGTAAATGAATATATACTTTATGATGCCAAGGCAGCTATAGGTGTAGCATTCTGAAGGTCTTTCTACATGCCGATTATTACCTGCTGATCCCACTTGTACTAGTTGATGGTTGTTATGGAATTCAGCTTCTGTATGAGAATGTTTCACGTGAGAATATCTTCCCCAGGTTGTCAGCTCTGTCAAGTGGCTTGAAGATGAGTTGGAACTGAATGCTCTTCACAACCCTGGCAGTCGTCGAGGGAATTGCAATGAGAAAGCTGCTTTAGCTCAACGAGCTGCCCTTTCTACTGCTCTAGGAGGGCGAGTTGATGTTGCGGCAATGACCACTATATCAGGTTTTTAATTCGGTTGTTTTACTTGATGCTTTGTGGCGTATTGAATGCACATTATCTGTCTTATTTTATTGTCTGGAATATTCTCTGCACTTCGGTTTGAGAGAATAGGCTCCTTGTAGTTTGTTTGATTTCAGTCTTTGCAAAATTTAAAAGCTAATCTAGGTAACGGCTTGCAGGAGTGAAGGCTACCTATCTTCTTGCGGTGGCATTCCTGGAGATTATACGTTTCAGCAGTAACGGCGGCATCCTCAATGGTGACTCTAGCTTAACTGCTTCTAGAAGTGCATTCAGTTGTGTATTTGAATACCTTAAAACTCCAAATCTTATGCCGGCCGTCTTCCAATGTTTGATGGCAACTGTCCATAGGGCTTTTGAAACAGCAGTTATATGGCTGGTAAGCCTTCTATCTTATTTGAAAGTTTGAGTTTTGTTATTATTAATTTTTTCTCCTCATGTAGAGACTCATGAGGGCTCATTTGGGATTGCTTCTGTTACATACATGAGACTTTCACTGGGAGCGGCTTTGTTAGAAATTAGAGGCACATAGAAATACTTCTATAAAAGCTTTAAATCAAAATTTTTGGTAAACTTAAAGCCAATCGTATTTCCACGAATTACCAAAACGTGCTTCTATTATTCAGTAAGCTCTTTTAACATGTTTTGCCAAACACTACCATAAGTGCTTCTGGTTGTCTGAAAGCACTTTTGCCAATTCTAGAAGCAGTCCACAATGAGCTCTCGTGATTCGATGGTATTCTATGGTAGATAATTAAAGGGGATTGATTTTGGCACAATATTTTCACACCCAATCTCCACTTTTAACTACTGAAAAGTGGAGCGCAAGTGTTTTAAGTTGTGTAGAAATGTGGGCTGCCATATTCAATCCCCCAATAGAAAGGCATTTTGGGGCATCATATTGCATCTATGGTCTTGTTTCAGTATGTATTTAAATAGGGTCCAAAAGATACTGTAAGTGTGTAAATGAGTAGAAGGGCACTTGACCTTGTTGGTTTTGCTTCTGTATGGCCATGTGTGTATATCTACGTGTATGAGGCATGTCAATATAACAGCTTCTTTGATTTGGGTTCAGGAAGATCGAATATCTGAAACAGGAAATGAAGCTGAGGTGAGGGAGTCGACTCTTTTTGCCCATGCTTGCTTTCTTATCAAAAGTATGTCACAGAGAGAGGAACACATCCGGGAGGTCTCTGTGAACTTGCTAACTCAGCTTAGAGATAAGTTTCCACAGGTAAGATCGTTAGTATAATTATATCCAATTCTCTAATAGTGTCTTTTTCTTCATTGAACTTGGCTAGTAGATCTTAACAAATATAATTCTACAAATGCAGGTCTTGTGGAATTCATCGTGTGTTGATTCCCTGCTATTCTCAATTCATAATGATACGCCTGCTATTGTTGTCAATGATCCTGCTTGGGTGGTGACTGTTCGTTCTTTATACCAAAAGATTGTTCGAGAGTGGATCATTAAATCACTTTCATATGCTCCTTGCTCTAGCCAAGGTCTTCTGCAGGTTGATCTTTAGACTATCTATCATGACGCTAGCATCAGCAAGATATTTTTGACATAACAGTGGCAAAAAACTATCATTATTCATGCTCAGAAAGTTTTTCTATTATTTATACACTGCAGGAAAAGCTTTGTAAAGCAAACACGTGGCAAAGAGCACAGCATACACCTGATGTGGTTTCTCTTTTATCTGAGATACGGATTGGCACAGGTAAAACTGATTGCTGGAATGGCATACAAACAGCGAATATTCCTGCTGTTATGGCTGCCGCAGCTGCAGCTTCAGGTGGCAACTTAAAATTAACAGAGGCCTTCAACTTGGAAGTGCTCAGTACTGGTATAGTCAGTGCAACAATGAAATGCAACCATGCTGGAGAAATTGCTGGAATGAGAAGGTTGTATAACAGCATGGGTGGATTCCAAACCGGCGGTACTGCACCAACTGGATTTGGGCTCGGTGTTGGGCTTCAAAGGTTGATCTCGGGAGCATTTCCACAACAGACAGAAGCTGAAGATGAGCAATTTAATGGGATGTTGCTCACAAAGTTTGTGCGTTTACTACAACAGTTTGTAAATGCCGCAGAGAAAGGTTGGGAAGTGGAAAAGTCTCAATTCCGTGAGACTTGTTCTCAGGCAACGGCATTACTTTTGTCGAATCTGGTAACTTGTGCTGCCTCTCTTAATGCTTGCTTGCCAATTCTTAAGGCTTTGTGTCGTTATCTGATTTACTAGTTCTTTCATTTCAGGGATCTAATTCAAAATCAAATGTGGAGGGCTTCTCACAACTTCTTCGTCTTCTCTGTTGGTGTCCTGCTTATATTTCTACATCAGATGCAATGGAAACTGGTGTATTCATTTGGACTTGGCTGGTTTCTTCTGCTCCTGAACTGGGTTCTCTAGTCCTTGCGGAGCTTGTTGATGCT
This sequence comes from Potentilla sterilis, assembly GCA_963682095.1. Taxonomy (NCBI): domain Eukaryota; kingdom Viridiplantae; phylum Streptophyta; class Magnoliopsida; order Rosales; family Rosaceae; genus Potentilla; species Potentilla sterilis. The sequence goes on along the minus strand of OY821757.1, from coordinate 44,145,944 downwards.
TGGTTATGGACCATTGATACAAAACGTGGTATCTTTGCTTCAGATGTAAGATATTCTGGGCCTGCTGCAAAGTTAAGGCCTCAACTGTCTCCTGGTGAGCCAGAAGCGCCTCCTGAATTCAATCCTGTTGAGCAAATAATGGCTCATAGATTATGGCTTGGATTTTTCATTGACCGCTTTGAGGTTAGGACATTACATTTTTCTGCCTCAATGTCTTTCATGCTCTCTTGCTGTATGTATATACACATACATATTAATATATAATTATATATATTCAAATAGCCTTCTCTAATAAGGTTAACCTTAAGGTAGAAACTGCATCTATCCTTACTGGAGTCATAACGTCCCAACGATTGTAAGACCTTAGAGTTTAGAAATTACTCCGCCTTACTGCTAGATAGGAAAGCTGTGGTGACTTGATAATATTGTTTTTCTTGAAGTTCTGTTGCTTTTGTATGAGGATCTCGTCCTCTATTTCTCTTTTTCAAATAAGATATATGTATCATATATAAAATAAAGTAGTAAGTATTTGGTAGTACTATTCACTTATGCAAGTTTTACTGGAAAATTTGTTCGAAATTGACTGAGAAATTGAGATTTGAAGATTAACGGTGTGGCATGGTTACAAGTATGATTGCCTTGCCTGTGAAAAGCAATTAATGTTTAAAAGATGGTTCCTCATTACATTTATGTTTGGTTGTACTAGGTAGTTCGACACAATAGTATTGAGCAACTCTTGCTCCTTGGTCGCATGTTACAAGGGACGACAAAGCTTCCCTGGAATATTTCACACCATCCTGCAGCTACTGGTACTTTTTTCACTGTCATGCTTCTTGGGCTCAAGTTCTGCTCATGTCAATCGCAGCGCAATCTGCAGAACTTTAAGACAGGTCTTCAGTTGCTGGAAGACAGGATTTATAGGTGACTGAAATTAGGTCTTTGCTATCAATTTACTAAGAATTTTTCAATTTACTCGCTTTTGCTCTAGTTCTTTATATTGGCATTCATTCTTTACTCTTTGGTTTGGTTCTTCAACTGCATAATTGTGTAATTAGTAGGTGATTACTTGATCGACTCCCAAATGCATATAGCTTGTGTACTCAATCTTTACTGTTGTCCCGTGTATGCATTTCTGATTTGGGTAGAGTCTTGTGGTCAAGCAAGTGGATTTCTATGCAACTTATGTAGACTGAGGTGCATTCTGAAATTTGCCTGAAAGTTTATTGTGATGCGTGTTACAGGGCCTCTTTGGGATGGTTTGCTTTTGAGCCTGAATGGTATGACACAAGCTATATGAATTTTACTCAGAGTGAAGCTCAATCCGTCTCTGCATATGTCCACTACCTTTCAAACGAGCGGGCAGATGCTGCTGTCCAATCCGATTTAAAAGGAAGAGGACATGAAAATGGGAACAGTTTGATTGATGCGGTAAGACGTGTATGATTAAAATTGTTGTAGTACAGCCATACAGTTTTTATAAATAATTCCTCTACATGAAAAGAATGTCTGTAGCATTCTTGTTGTATATTTTCCTTATTTATGCGACTCGTGAGGCTTTTCTACTGTGTATTCATAAAATCAAGTTATAATTCATGCAGAATGATCAGTATCACCCTGTCTGGGGTCAGATGGAGAACTATGCTGCCGGAAGAGAAAAAAGAAAACAGCTACTCTTGATGCTATGCCAGTATGAAGCTGACAGGCTTGAAGTTTGGGCGCAACCCACTAATACAAAGTAATTAATTATTTGCATATCTACATCAGTGTTCAAGTGAATAGACACTATTCTCAACGTCTATGGTTCCATGTGAAACTGTGAATGATACTGTCTTGTGTTTTGAATTACCATTTGCTTTCAGGGAGACTTCAACTTCTAAGCAAAAAATAAGTTCGGAGAAGTGGATCGAATATGCTAGGACTGCCTTTTCTGTAGATCCTCGGATTGCTTTATCTTTGGCAAAGAGGTTCCCAACAAACACATTCTTGAAGGCTGAAGTAACACAGCTCGTTCAGGTATGTTTTTCCTTAATCAAGAGAATAGAAAATATTTGTACTTGGAATTATACAATTGATCATGTCCTTTGGTGATTCAAAACACTTAAATATCAGAGAACGTTAGAGATTATGTTTTTGATATTGAGTACAGAATATTACACTGGGTATTTGTTAGTCTTTCAAAAACAATTTTAAGATCTTGAAATTTGGAAGTTCTCCCAATTCGAGCGGGATATATTGAATTCAATTCCTCGCAACGGCAGTCTCCCAATTATAAATTTATTCTACATGCCGGTCATTAATAGTGGATTCTGATCCACAATACAGTTTTAGAATATTATAGAATTGTTTTTGGTCCTCACGTCATAGTAGATTTGGTTTATGGAAATAGTAGCAACTAGCAACTTCATCATATTTTAAGAGTTTAGACATGTATATATATATAATTCAATATTTTTATTTTATATTATTATGGCCACATGCATCACAACGGGTTGAGATTATAAGATCCCTCATCGGGAGTTCCAAGCATGGCATAAGAATATAAGAGATCTACGACCTGTTCACCTATTTTGCACACTTTGAATTTGACAACTGATCTATGATGTACGAAATACTTTTGGGACATGGTATGTGTATTCTGCACTGAGTCTGGAATACGGGAAACAAGCTACTGAAAAAGAAGCACAAAAGAAGTAGTGCATTGTGGAAAGCTTTGGTTTGGAATATACTGACATGTTTAATTTTAATGTGGGAGCAATTAGTACTATGTAGTTAGCATTGATATTCCTGTAGTTGATCGTGAACTCTCGTGCCTTGGTCGTTTTTTTTTTAATTGTCCTTGCTTCTCCTGTCTCATTTTGTAAATGCAACAGGAAAGATACTGTCTCGGTTTGTTATGTTCAAAGGTTAAAACCACATGACCATATCAACATATTTTAGTAAAATAAATCTCTTTATTTAATGGCTCAACAAATATTGACCATATCTAATGGGTTCCAAACCCCTTAAAATAATTATGATAATTTATTTTCTTAGACCTTCTTGAGAATTGTTATGCGGTTGTCGTCTTTTATCTTCATATATAATATAAAGGCAAATGTCTAATTAAACTTTGGTTCTCTCTTGATTACAAACTTGATGCAATTTACTTGCTGGATCTCACAGATTCATATATTACTTTTTGCAGTCACATATATTGGACATCCGCTCCATTCCTGAAGCATTGCCATATTTTGTTACCCCAAAGGTTGTGGATGAAAATTCGGCACTTCTGCAACAGTTGCCACACTGGGCTGCCTGTTCAATCACACAGGCTCTTGAGTTTCTTACTCCAGCATATAAGGGACATCCTCGAGTCATGGCATATGTTCTTAGAGTACTGGAGTCTTATCCTCCTGAACGAGTAACTTTCTTCATGCCACAGCTAGTGCAGGCTCTGCGGTATGATGAAGAGGTGAGTTACTTAATTAAAGCTGCAATCCTTATTTTTTATTTATTTCTTTTGATTCTGTTCATGTTGATTCAATTTTGTATTACGTATGGGATTAGAAGTGAATTGGATAAGTTATAGTGCATAATTTTTTTTTACTGTGTCTCATTTGTATTGACCCAGTCGTAAGATCTTAGAATCCATGAATTTCATTCTTAGATCTCGGCTTCTACTTAAACTACAAAGTATTGATTTTATTTGAATCATATCACAGTCCTTTCAGGTACAGTAGATTTAGCTCAGTGATAAATAATTATTTAGGGTTTAGTGTTCAGTTTTGTAGTCAACAAAGTTGGTTTCATTATATCTTCACCACATCATATCTATTCACAATCCCTGATGGGCATACCTTATGTTATCTACTTGATTGAATAGTGCAGGGTAAACTTGTTTTCTTTACAGTATATTTTATTTTGAACGTTTATAAGTAGAAATTGAACACAGCTCTGTTACATAGACTTTTCATTTCTTTTTAGTTACAGTGCTTTTTATGTACACAAACTCACAACCAGATAGAACACAATGTAATCTATACTTTTGTAAACCAGATGGATTGAACATGGGTGTTCAACTAGGTTGATGGTGCTTAAGTTGATCATATTTTCAACTGTTGCAAATTTTATTTCTGCTACTGTTCTTATATTCTTTATGTTTCTGATTTCTATTTTTTCTTTCTGCAGAAATTGGTGGAAGGTTATCTGCTTAGAGCCACCCAACGAAGTGATATATTTGCCCATATTTTAATCTGGCACTTGCAGGTGAATCCCAGTTTTTGGAACTAATATACTTAGATTTCCACTATGTGCACACGCCCATAGATCCATTTTGGTCTTAAAAGTACATGCCCGTGCAAAAGCTCACACACAATGCACACATGCAGTTACTTCTGCGAATTTTGGTCGCAAATATTTCTTATATGCTTTTTCGGTCTATGAGGTAGTTGTGGTTTAGATTCTTATTAGTAGTGTGTTCATTAATGACAGGGTGAGACGGAGGTTCCAGAATCAGGACAAGAGGCTGTCTCTGCAAAGGTATGGCTCAAATCTGGAAAATGACTACTTTCTGTGAAGTTTATTGGCACACGATAGTTTAGCCCTACTGCAAACTTATTATCTTGATGTCATTGCTCCATAAAGAAAGATATTTCCTATTATTCACATAAGCTACTTATTCCTCATGTCCAACCATAATTATTGAATCGCACGCTAAAGACAGTTTCAGCAGTGTGCATGTTCATAATTAAACGTTTTTGTTTTCTAAAAGAGGATAAGTTAAGAGAGGTAGTCCTCCTTTCTTGTCTTGTCACGGATTGGATTGGATATGTAAATTCATTAGGTCCAGGGTGCATTAATGAATCAAATTGAAATAGATGGATTAGTTATTAGGAGTTGATATCCCACCAATTGTTGTGGGCATTGGAAACATGGGGTTTAAAAAAAGTTAGAATATCCAATCCATCCGGTCAAGCATATCAACGAGGACTCATGTGATGCAGTTATATGTGATAGTTGTGGTGATACCTAGGGCGTGTTCTCACCAAGGGTGTTGTGATATCGGCCAATTAGTGTGTCAAAGAACCCAAACGGGCACAGCAAACCAAGAGAAACAACCACAGAGCAAACAAACACAAGAACACAGATTTAAGGTGGTTCAACAAAACTTTTGCTTACGTCCACCGGGCAGGAAAAACACTCTTCCACCATATTATAATGGGTACACCAGAAAGTATAAGAAAATAAGGACTCTCTCTTCTCTTCCTATCTCTCTCCTCTCTGCCCTCTCACTCTCTAACCCTGAGAATGGAACACACTTGCTCTGTCTCTGCAATCTCTGTGATGCCTAAACCTAGAGCATAACCCCTCCTTATATAGCCATAAGGATACTAGATTTCTTCACTAACTAGGAATCCTATTCCTACTAGTGGTAGGCATAAAGCCTCCTCCTTCTCTGTAATCAACTAGGATTACAGGTAAACCATCTTCAATAAGGATATTGTTTCCTTATTGGAACACCATACTCTAAGACAAACATCTTAGGAAAAATTCATGGGCTGGAAACCCAACAAAGGGATCTTAGAGCTAGCGTTTCATTGTACTCGTCAATATTAGTCAAGAGGCCGGGCATTGGTCTTTGGTGGAGCTGTTTGTTTTGTATTCCTGCTTTTGTAGAGATAGACATAATGAGCTTAGATGTCTTATTCTATTGGAATGAGCAAGATTGTAAGCAGTTCCCAGTGGACAAGATCTAGTTAGTTGTGGCATGAACCAAAGAGTTGTTGGTCTAGTGGTCTGACACTTGGTTTGCTCCCAATTGGTCTGGGGTTTGACCCTCTCCCATGGTACCCACCCAGCAATTGCTTGAGTTTCCAGTTTCCCAAATGTTGTGGGGTCAGGTAGGAAGCCTAGGGATTAGTCGGGTCAAACATCTGGATACCATTGTTTCAAAAGAAAATAAAAAGTTGTGGCATGAGAAATTTGCAGAGCATAAAAGCAGTGGTCATTATCAAACACCTATTACACAACCAACAACACTGGTATTTTCCATTTGGGGTAACCAATAGAATGGTAGAGGGGAAAATATGTTTGCATGTATCATTATCAATAGCACAAACTTTTATATAAACTAGTGGGTTAGATTACATAAGTACATTCTTTAACTTGTCTATGTTGATGCTGTCATTTCAGAATGCTGCATTTCAAGCATTGTTGCCGCAAGTTAGACAGCGTATTGTTGATGGTTTCAATCCCAAGGCACTGGACGTGTTTCAGAGAGAATTTGATTTCTTTGACAAGGTTACATCTATTTCTGGTGTACTTTTCCCATTGCCGAAGGATGAACGTCGGGCTGGCATTCGGAGGTACTCCAAATATATTTCATGCTTCCCACAAAAAAAAAAAAAATGATTGTGAATATTATGTACATCAAGCACAAGTTTTTGAAGTGGAACTTAAAATGCTATGTGTTAACAGAGAGTTGGAAAAAATTGAAGTGATGGGCGAGGATCTCTATTTACCAACTGCTCCTAACAAGCTTGTCAGGGGCATTCAGGTAGACAGTGGAATACCACTGCAATCAGCAGCAAAAGTTCCTATAATGATAACATTTAATGTTATTGATCGGGGTGGGGACCACAATGATGTAAAGCCACAAGCTTGTATTTTTAAGGTATCCTCAGCTTATCCACTTGACTTTCATTATTATTGCCTCATTTATCAGATATTGGTTGCAAAGCACCTATTGAAAAACTTATTCTACTTCCTTTTTTTTTGTTTATTGATCTTCTCACAATACCTGTGCATCCCATCTGGGAGCTATTTTGCATATCCAGATTAGCTTATCCCATGAAATACAATGGACTAATATGAATGCGAAGATTTAATTTCCTGTGTGTTTCTTTAATATTACAAATTGCAATTGTTGATTCTGATTTTCAATCATGATACGCATTAGAACTTCTCCAAAATTTTAACCCACAAGCTACCTAGATTCTCACTAAAATAATCACATAACTACTTTAGCTAATATCACTCCGATCATGTTCTCTATTTTAGCTAACATATTTTTATTGGTTATTAATTGCGTAAAAATCAAAGATTCGGTGAAGCATTCTTAATTTTTATTATTATTTTGGTTCACGAATTAACCAAACTCTTTCTTCAAGGTTGGAGATGATTGCCGCCAAGATGTTCTTGCTCTACAAGTTATTTCACTTCTTAGAGACATATTTGAAGCCGTTGGAATTCATCTTTATTTGTTTCCCTACGGTGTGCTCCCGACTGGCCCAGAAAGAGGAATAATCGAGGTTTGAATCTCTTTAAATTCCCTCATAATTGAGCATGTGGGCTTCCTTTGCCTATATGGTGCTTTGATGGTTCTTACACTGAGCTTTTGTCGTTGAACTCCACAAACTAGTAGGTCTTTTGAGTTTTAAAATTAGCTTTATTCCACGTACCATACTTGGGATACTAGACTTGGCAATCTTGAGGCTATATTCGACCTCTATCTTCTAACTGTAGCAATGTTTATGACAAGTATTTGGAAAAAGCTGTTTGAAAAAATAATGCTTTAGTTTTACCTTGAAATTTGTCCGCAAAATAGATATGTTCACCATGCACCCTGGTTATGTTCAAATTTGTGTTAGCTATTGGCCAACACAACTTCCCTGACTGAAATAGAAGTTTTTTTTTTATTCACGAAAAAAAAATCAAGAGTGAAGTACTGTTTTTTTTTTTTGGGAGAAACAGAAAAAAGAAAAGATTACCACCAACTACTTTCATCTTAGTAACACTGTTGTAAATGCAACTCCAATGGATTTATCAAAACTCAATGAGTGACATGTTTAGTCAAGCCTGTTATTTTATAATCTTTGAGCTAAGTGACCGGCCACTGCTTATTGGCTTTCTTATCTCAATATATCTTTTGTTTTGCAGGTCGTACCAAATACACGGAGTAGAAGTCAGATGGGTGAAACTACTGACGGTGGTTTGTATGAGATTTTCCAACAGGACTACGGAACTGTTGGCTCTCCCAGCTTCGAAGCGGCGCGTGAAAACTTCATCATTAGCAGTGCTGGTTATGCAGTTGCCAGCCTTTTGCTTCAACCAAAGGATAGGCACAATGGCAATCTTTTGTTTGACAAGTATGATCTCTCAGTATTTTTAATGACTGCGAAAATTCCAAAAATAGATTCAGATACATATGAGGACCTAACATGCCAAGCCAAAATTATATCCTTTTAACCAATCCTTATTCAGATCTTTCCTTAGTACTTAGCAATATAGGCACAGCAAAATAAGATGAATGCAGAAAACAGAAAACACACAGCAGTTTTATAGTTGTTCGGCCTAAACTTTGACCTACGTCCACTTATTGATCCCTCTTGAGAGATTCACCAGCACTATGAAGAATTTAGGTGTTACAAGTACTTATTGCAGAACCTAAAACTCCCTCCCTGTCTAGTTCTTATCTCTCTATCACACTTGACTCTCTCTCTAGATTTTCTGTATGTCTTAACCCTAGAAAATCCCCAGCAGCTCCTATTTATACTGAATAGGGGCTGCTGATACAATATGGTTTAGGATTCCTAAACCTAGCACAAATCTTAATAGAATCTTGAAAGATATACTTTCCTAGAACTTATAGAAAAGCTGCGCGCTATCTTTCCTTTCTAAACCTGGATTTTACTACTGAATCCTACGCTTCAGATTGCATTAACGAGCCAAAACACAACAATCCTTTGGTTGCTTCTGACTACTGGACAAACCATAAAGGATTATTTATGGGACATACTTTAAGTTCTGAACATCCCTTTAGGCTCCGGTCACTTTCTTATTCCGGGATTCTCTCAGCTATCCTTATGGCTGGTAGGCTGTAGCATACTAGTACATCTAGGCTTTAAGTTTTCATCATACTAGTTGGTTTACTTGTTTTCTTAGCTTTGTATTGTGTGTGCAGCTTTTGGTTTCCCTTAAATTTCTTGTAGATTATTTATCCACTGTTGTGTATAGTCTCGCCTCATTAGCAAGAAATTGGACTTATAATGGAACATGGACTAAGGATAATTCAAAACTAATGCTGATATGCCTGATAATGCAGTGTGGGGAGGCTTGTGCATATTGATTTTGGTTTTATCCTGGAAACATCCCCGGGTGGAAACATGCGTTTCGAAAGTGCACACTTTAAGCTTAGTCATGAGATGACACAATTGCTAGACCCTTCTGGGGTTATGAAGAGTGATACCTGGAACCAGTTTGTGAGGTAGCAAGAGCTTTGAAAATTATTTTTCTTTTCCCCTCCCCTTTGTTTCTGATGATATTTCCACTTATTGCACTTTTCTTTTTGTCTGTATGTCAACAGCTTGTGTGTGAAGGGGTACCTTGCTGCTCGTCGCCACATGGATGGCATCATAAGCACGGTGGCGTTAATGCTAGACAGTGGACTGCCTTGCTTCAGCAGGGGAGACCCTATTGGAAATCTTCGCAAGAGATTTCATCCCGAGATGAGTGAGCGTGAAGCGGCCAATTTTATGATCCGTGTGTGCACAGATGCTTACAACAAATGGACCACGGCCGGCTATGACTTGATACAGTATCTGCAACAGGGTATTGAAAAGTAAGAGGAAACTTCTTTCCAGTGACAACTGATGTACATGATTCCCTGTAATTTATAGTAATTACTAGTGTCTTATAGCTGCAATTTTTTTTTTCCCGAGGGATCTCCAATTTGTTTGTAGCATTGAGAACTTAAATCGGCATCAAATCGATCAATTGTATTCTAGGGATAGAGGATCCCCCGTGAGGTTTGTAAAGATACAGTTTGTAGTGATTAAATATAAATGCAGTTCTGATTGATTGTCACCAAATTAGTCCTTGAATGAATCGTTTAACTTCTACAAAATCATGTGCGGCATCCTCAAAACAGAGCCATCAATAAGGAAATTGGGTTGAATTTTCGATATATAGTTATAAGGGAAAATGGCTGAATTGATCACTGAAGCATGCCCCATTCTAAACTTTGCTCACTGAAGTTTGTCCAATATCACTTTGCTCACTATCGAATTACACTTGTGTTCACTTTGATCACTCCGTCTAAATCAGCCGTTAAAATTTTGCTTATGCCGTTAAAAACAATGCACGTGCCACTCATGTGCAAATCTTAAGGACATTTTGGGAATTTCATTAGTTTACTTCCAGCTCATCACCTGCAACCCAAACAACCCAACAGAACAATACTTGAAACACAAACACAGTTGACCAAATCACGATGTCACTGATCAGATTACAACTCTTACCTGAAACGGAATCGAAGCAATGAAGCTGTCTCCGGTCTCTCCGGGTAGCATTGGGCCGTGATCTTCGGATTCAGATTGGAGTATTCTAGAAGTAGAGGAGCGTGGACCGGAGAGGAACTGAGGGGCGTTGACCTGAGAGAGGAGGGTGGAGGTGTAAAGGCCGCCAATGAAGAAGAGGAAACAGAGGAGGACGATGGTGGGTAGCCCCAACTTTGCTTTGAGGCTTTTGGGTTTTAGTTTCATTGCCAAAGTTTTGAAGGTTTAATTGAGGCTGACATCATCTTCAGGAGAGTTGGGAAATGAGCTGTAGCTTAAGTTCAGTCCGCCAATGACTAGACCAGCCCTGACAGCATCTTCAGGAGAGTTGGGAAATCCAAATGCAGCTCCTCCATCAATGGATCGGAACAATTGAACATTCCATGTGTCATGATCTTCAGCATACATAACTGGAGATGGAGGTATGAAGGTTTCATCAAAATCTCTGAGTTGGAAAAGCAAGTCCTTCACTCCTTGCTTTCTCCACCTTTGCTCAAAGTTGAACAAAACATCCCAAGCAATAGGCCCTTCTAGCCTACAATGTATGTCATGCCAAGGCTCTCTTGGTCCTCCTTTTGCAATTGAGGCATCACTAAAGCTGGGTTGATGGAGATCATTATGGTGGATTGTGCCTAAAGTCCTGAAAAGAGGATGAAATTGGGTGTCATATCTCCCATCACAGAGATCAATGCCGCCAATGAAGCTCACAATCCTCCTCTTTCCAAGTGCTCCATTTGGCAATTCACTGTCCACCACCACTATCTTCTGGTGATGAGTGAACATTGTTCCAACCTCTATATCTTGAACAATGCTTTGCCCGTTGTCAGGGTTCCTTGGACACAGCACGCAGTGAACTCCGGTATTATTGAAATAACTTTCAGTATCTTCATCATGAGTACCCATCAATCCATCTCTCTTTAGTACCTTCACGGAAGTTCTGTCATCCCAAACAAGCATCAAGACCTTCACTCCTTCCTTTGCTTTTTTCTTAAGAAGCTCTCCCAGAGTCAAGTCTCCATCAATAATCTTCGGCTGCATCGTCATTGGCTGGTCTAGTCATTGGCTGGTCTAGTTTAAGTTCAGTCCGCAAAGCATCTTCATGTTCAATTGTTCCGCAAAGCATTATGCTCCACATGAAATTCCCAAAATGTCCTTAAGATTTGCACATGAGTGGCATGTGTATTGTTTTTAACGGCATAAGCAAAATTTTAACGGCTGATTTAGACGGAGTGATCAAAGTGAACACAAGTGTAATTCGATAGTGAGCAAAGTGATATTGGACAAACTTCAGTGAGCAAAGTTTAGAATGAGGCATACTTCAGTGATCAATTCAGCCATTTTCCCTAGTTATAAAGTTATATACAAAGGTAATTTTCAGAAGTATACAAAACCAAACTAGGTAAGACAAATTCTAATGAATCCTATAATTAATGCCATGATTTGAGCTTTGCTCAGCTTGATTGATCGATCCTCCGCATAGATACAAACATTTTCTTCATGAGATATTGTAGATCCATCAATAGAATAGCCATCAGATTTCTCATTCTTCTTCAAGAGTTGTTTCTGGCACATTGTTGTGTCCTGAAAATCCAAGCAGCCATAAGCAATGAGAAGATCCGCTGTCTCATCCTCACCCATAGTCGAAAACCCCATCGACCTACTAGTCCGTGTCTCAAGTGCGCTTTTAATCGAAGACAACATAACCGTCTCAACCCCAGTGCCCCTAAGCCAGTTCTCAATCTCATTCATCAAGACCTTACACATCCCTTGTCTCTGAAACTCAAACCCAGTCGCCACTAGTGGTACTTCTGCCACCTCACCCTTATGAAGCCTCACATTCGCCGCTGTCACCACCTTGTCTTGCTTCTTCAAAAGGACTGTGTAGAAGTCTCTTTCCCCATTGAAAATGATGTCCTCCGGCCCGCTACGTCTTTGTGCGTCACAGGATCAATAGAAGGCGCAAAGCACTGGTGCATGACTTCTAGGGCTTGGTTAAGCTTTTGGCAGTGAATCTTGCTCTCTTTCAATTCGGACTTGAGCAAAGTCCAAGAGAGGTCGCCCCGGCCGGTCACCGGACTCGGCCTTCCCAAAACCCCATCGACGCCGGGATCACAGACCGGTCGTCCTTCATGATGATATCCTCCGTTGATATTATCTATAAGAAGAAGTTAATATAATGATGGATACAGTTGATTATAGAGAAAGCTTGATCTAGTTATCTTTTAATTGTTGTAATTTATGTTAGAATTCACGATACTACTCTGTTCGATCAAGATCAAACTTGTGATCAGAGATCAATTCGCTTTGGCGAGTGGCGATCAGTTCGCTGTAGTGAGTGGTGACCTTTTACTCTTGGCGAGTGAAGTATTTCACACTGTTCGCTGTGGCGAATGGTTTGAAGAAGAGTAGATGAACTGAACTTATGCAGTCTTTTCTTTGATCTAGAATTCTTTCTTACAGATTACAGAGCAAACACTTCTCTTTTATAGGGAGCAAAGTAACCTACAAAATATCTTAAGTTAGAGATCAACTTGACAAATTATAATATTTTGATACTACAAATATCTAGCAGAAAATCTCAGTTGAGTGAACAGTGTTATGCAGCAGAATCTGGAAAGCACGCTTTCCAGAAAGTTTCCTAGTCAATAGAGGAAAAGCATTAACTTCAACACTCCCTCTTTAAACTTTGCCGCATTATGCCTAATAGGCCTCTGAGGTATTCAAACCTCTCTCTTGGCAGAGCTTTGGTGAAGATATCTGCAACTTGGTCATCTGTATTGTAGTACACCAATTCAATCTCATTCTCTTCAACTGCATCCCTGATGTAGTGAAACTTCAAGACTATGTGCTTGGCCCTACTGTGATAGACAAGATTCTTGCTCATTGCAATTGCTGATTTGTTATCACTGAGAATGGTGGTTGCAGTTCTGTTTTTCTCACCAAAGTCTTCTATGACTCTCTTTAAAAATATTGCTTGTGAAGTGGCAATTGAAGTTGCAACATACACTACAAGAAAATATGGCTTTGCCGACGAAAAAAAAAAAAACGGCCGACGAAACACTTTTTTCGTCTGCTATTTCCAAGAATGGCCGACGAAAATTTTTGTCGTCGCAAAAAAAAAAATTTCGTCGGCCATTCTCATTTCGTCGGTAAAAATGAAAAATCGTCGGCTATTCTACAAGAATGGCCGACGAATTTTTCCATCTTCCCTAAAAAAAAAGTTTCGTTGGCTATACTCCTATAATGGCCGACGAATTAAATTTTTCGTCGGCTGTACAAATTTTGGAAGAATGGCCGACGAAGTTGGCAATTTCGTCGGCTATAAGTCTTTATATTTTCAGATCTGGACAGAAGCTGCTCATTTGAAAAAAAACGGGAGAAAGAGTGAAAAATCTGTGGGTATTGTTGAAATCCGTCCTCTCTTACATTGTGGAGCTATATATAGGTACGTATATGTGTATATATGTTGATTTTGAGTTTTAGTTGAGTTGATTTTGAGTTTTAGTGATTTTGATATAGTAAGTGATTTTTTGTTTTGTTGTTGTTTTAGTGTTAGAATGTATGTATATATGTTGATTTTGAGTTGTAGTTGAGTTGATTTTCAGTTAGAGTATAATTATGTGTTTTAATTTAATAATATTATTTTAATTAGTGTTAAAATATATATAAATTAATATATTAATTAATGGTTGTTGATAGTGTAATGAACTTAAATAATGGTTGTTAATTAATGGTATATATATATATGAGTTGATGTTGATAATAACATATATTGTAATATATATGGGTTAATTAATTTATTATTAATTAAAGTTATACATATATATTATTATCAGGCTATATATGGATCGAGATAAGAGTTGGATTTCGCTTCCAAGGCATGACCGACGATACACTACAGGAGTTGTGGATTTTATGCAGTTCGTCGAGGAAAATGCAAAGGGGAATTACCATTATTGCCCGTGCAAGAAATGTAAGTGTCGCAGTGATATGTGTCGATTTCCGATTAGGACAGTATGGGAGCACCTAAAGAGTAATGGGTTTTGGCCGAAGTACACACGTTGGATATATCACGGTGAGCCATCATTAGATGGATCGCATGATCATGGGCAGTATTTTGAGGCGGGGAGTAGTAGTACATCCAACGATCCAACAATGGGATTCGTCAACGACGTGTTTCCTTTTGAAAGCGGTGTACGTGGGGAACAATATATGCAGGACCCGGTGCAGCCGTTCCCACAAGTTGTCAACACTGCTGCCTTTGACAAGTACAACAAACTGATTGCATTGCAACAGACCCCTGTGTCTTCAAGTTCTGAGAAGACAGTTCTTCAAAGTGTGATGGAGGTAATGAGGATTAAAGTCGAGACAAAAGGGAGCATCAGGCAAGTGGATGAATATCTACAGTACACTTCTTCGTTGTTGGAGGAGGGTCATCGTAATCCTACCAATCACCGTCAGGTCCGAAGTATCCTCAAAGATCTAGGGCTTTCCTACATTAAGATTCATGCATGCGCATTTGACTGCGTTCTCTTCTGGGGTGAAGATGCAGAAGGGAATGACCTTGCTAGCCTTGACGCATGTCCGATATGTCAGTCTGACCGATATAAGTTGACGGGAGCAGGCAATAGGAAACCTGTGAAAGTGCTTCGGTATTTTCCGTTGAGAGATAGGCTTGAGCGGTTGTACATGTCAGAAACCACCGCAAAAGCGATGAGGTGGCACGGTGAGCGGGACACGGGACGCGGGAGACGCAGATATCATGACACACATCTCTGACGGAGCGGCTTGGAAGCATATAAACAATGAGTTTCCTTATTTTGCGTCAGATGTCAGAAACGTCAGGCTCGGGCTCTCAACCGACGGGTTCAACCCTTTCGGCACCATGAGTCTTTCATACAGTATATGGCCGGTGGTTTTGGTACCTTACAACCTTCCTCCGTGGATGTGCATGAAGAAGGAATATAATATGTTGACGTTGTTGATTCCGGGGCCTGGTTACCCAGGAAAATGTCTCGATGTGTATATGAGACCATTGATTGAAGAGCTTAAGGTATTGTGGGACGTTGGTCATCCCACTTTTGACAAGTACAAGCAGGAGACGTTCCAGATGCATGCCATGGTTATTGGTACCATCAGTGATTTTCCTGCTTATGGGATGTTGTCGGGCAGCGTTGTTAGGGGATACAAGGCTTGTCCAGAGTGCCTCAGCGATTATGGGAGCACCCCTCATTGCAACAAGATATGCCGAATGGGTCATCGTGTGTTCCTTCCGGCGGATCACCACTGGCGTTACGAGTCCGCCGCATTTGATGGAACCGAAGAACACGGCCGTGCTCCAAGAAGATGGACAGGAAGAGAAATTTTAGCAAGACTTAATGAGTACGATTTTGGGCCCCTCAGCAATCATCCCGATATTGTAGCGGAAATACCTGAAAGGCCTGAGGAGTACAAATTCTGGACACATAGGAGCATATTGTGGGAACTCCCGTACTGGTGTGAGTTGCTGATCCGTCACTTCCTAGACGTTATGCACATAGAAAAAAATGTTTCTGAAAGTGTGGTGGGCACAACGCTGAACTTGGAGGGGAAGACGAAAGACGGTCCTAAGGCTCGCACTGATCTGCAAAACATGAATATCAGAAAACCACTATGGTTGAAACAAGGGAAGAGAAAAATGCCTCAAGGTCCTTACACCGTCAAGCCTGAGCATAAATCAGAAATTTTCCATTGGATAAGTCGGGCCAAGTATCCTTCAGGCTTTGCTGGAAATATAGCCAAGTGTGTCAACAGACAATGCAACAATCTGTACGGGTTGAAAAGTCATGACAATCATATCCTGCTACAACGTCTCTTCCCTGTTTTCATTCGACCGTTCCTTCCCCGTCACGTTGTGGAGCCGTTAGTAGCGTTGGCAAGATTTTTCCAGAAGGTATGCACACGGGAAGTGAGAAAATCTGACCTCCGGGAAATGCAACAAGACATCGTTCATATCATGTGTAAATTTGAGATGATATTTCCTCCAAATTTTTTCGACATCAGGCCTCACCTCATGATCCATCTTCCTCGGCAGTTGTTGCTTACCGGTCCTGTGCACTTCACTTGGATGTATCCGATGGAAAGGTACGTATTTTACACCTTATGTTAATTTCCTCATCAATATATGTGATATAGTGTTAATGTATTATCATAACACTTTAAAAACTTGATTTATAGGCAACTTGGACAATACGGTGGTTTTGTCCAAAACAGATCCGCACCTGAAGGATGTATAGCTGAAGCATATATTGCGCACGAGTGCGTCACCTACATGAAGCTGTATTTCGGAGCGTTACAGGAAAGCATACAGGAAGATGTACCGTCACAGTTCAATCTTTCCATACTCTCCGACGATGTTGTACTCGGTGGAAACATGTCAGATTCCTACAAGTTGAAAGATTATGAGGTAGCCATTGCACATTGGTGGGTACTAATCAACTGTCCAGAAGTTCAGTTTTGGAAGGACATACATCTACGCTGTGAAGGAGTAGCAGGTGATCGCGATTACCACAACCAGACATTCGCAGAGTATTTCGGCCGCTGGGTACGTACCTTTAACACTATTCTATACGTGTTCATATATTATTGTGTATATTTATTCATATTTATAGTTGATTCTGATGGTTGCAGATGGACCTTATTGCAAATGATAATCACCCAAACTGGTCGCACGAACTCAGCCTTTTAGCGAGGAGGCCGGTCTATTCAAAAGTTTATGCGACGTGCAAGGTGAATGGTGTGTTATTTCGATGTGAAGACAGAGACCTCAGACTGAAAACACAAAATTCAGGGGTTATGGCACATGGTGGGGATGGTGGAGTTGACTATTACGGTGTTCTCCATTCAGTTGTGGAACTGCATTACGGAGAAGGCATGAAAGTGCACCTTTTCAAGTGTAGATGGTTTGACACACGGCCGCAGAGCATGAAAACCGATCAATACGGCGTAAGTTCTGTGAACACTAGTACATCATGGTATGAGGACGACCCTTTCGTTTTAGCCACACGGGTGAAACAAGTGTTTTATCTTGATGATCTCGCCAAGGGTGACCCGTGGAAAGTAGTCAACACTATCCACCATCGCAACATTTACCGGGCGTCTACACTTGGAGTGGCTGAAGAGAACGAGGAATGGGGCACCGCGTATCAAGAGCCCAACTCAAACGGTATTCCTGACTCCTCTTTTATTCGCCTAGACACGCCGGTGCGAATTCGACGTGAAGAGCCACTGCTTGTTGATGTTGATCCAACTGAAGAAACTAACGAGGACTCTAGTGGTGAGGAAAGACATAGATTACCCCTATCGAGCAATTCAGAAACCGAAGAAGACTCATCCGATGATTCCGATTACAATCCGACAGATTAAGTAATTTAAATGATGTAATCCTTTGATTTGCAATCAACTCATTTCTAATGAACGAGCGTGGGGATGAGCCTCCCAGCTAGGCTGGGTTCCAAACCCCTTAAAAAAAAATTTGAAATATGTTGACTGTTGGGTTTCTAGTTTTTTATGTTCAATTTTGGTTATATGTGAACAGGACATCGAAATAGGAGAGGTGTAAAACCACTGATTTTTTTGGTTTTTTTTCTGAGAATAGCCGATGAAAAATGCATTATTTCGTCGGCTATAGCAACAATGGCCGACGAATAATGAATTATTTCGTCGGCCATAAGTTTTTTAAAAATAATTATTTTACGAACAATGGCCGACGAAAATTTCATTATTTCGTCGGCCATAAGTTTTTTTTAAAAAATAAATATTTTATTTTTTACCGAAAACGACAAAAGAATAGCCGACGAATACTAGGTTTTATTTCGTCGGCTATGATTTAAAAAAAAAACAAAAAATGAGCAACTTCCATTTTCTATCACTGTCGTCAAACCGTTGCTTCATCCTTCAAATGCAAATGTGTCGTGAAATAAGATATGACCGAAATATTGAAATACATCTACGGTTGAAAAATGAGAAGATTCCGACAAAATCTGTGTGCCGAATGTTGCGGTTAGCTGTTTTTTACTTCCGGTTTCCTATGTGTAGCATGACGGTCGGTAAATCTTTTGAGGAAAATTTTTATACGATTAGTTGCGTCTCATCGATCTGAAACTATTCTCTGTTGAAGATCAGGCAAAAAAACGTCATTTAGACGGGCCAATTTCCGTTTTAAAGCGTTTAGAGGTTTGACTTTGCAGTTTGACCGTCCCGATCGAGCCTTTAACGTTGTCAGATGTAGTTGGATTTTTTTTCATACATGTAGTTAATCTTAACGGTGATATCTGACGGTTGTAATAGATTTTCCAAACTTTTAGATTCAAAGTCGGAACATATGCACTAATGTTCCTTAACTTGTTTACTAAGTGTTTAAATGAATGTATAGTTTCAAATAGTTACTAGACGTAGACTCTTCAAATGCAAATGTGTTGTGAAATAAGATATGACCGAAATATTGAAAAACGTCTACGGTTGAAAAATGAGCAGATTCCGACAAAATCTGTGTGCGGAATGTTGCGGTTAACTGTTTTTTACTCCCGTTTTCCTATGGGTAGCCTGACGGTCGGTAAATCTTTTGAGGAAAATTTTTATACGATTAGTGGCGTCTCATCGATCTGAAACTATTCTCTGTTGAAGATCAGGCCAAAAAACGTCATTTAGACGGGCCAATTTCGGTTTTAAAGCGTTTAGAGGTTTGACTTTGCAGTTTGACCGTCCCGATCGAGCCTTTAACGTTGTCAGATGTAGTTGGATTTTTTTCCATACATGTAGTTAATCTTAACGGTGATATCTGATGGTTGTAATAGATTTTCCAAACTTTTAGATTCAAAGTCGGAACATATGCACTAATGTTCCTTAACTTGTTTACTAAGTGTTTAAATGAATGTATAGTTTCAAATAGTTACTAGACGTAGACTCTTCAAATGCAAATGTGTTGTGAAATAAGATATGACCGAAATATTGAAAAACGTCTACGGTTGAAAAATGAGCAGATTCCGACAAAATCTGTGTGCGGAATGTTGCGGTTAACTGTTTTTTACTTCCGTTTTCCTATGAGTAGCATGACGGTCGGTAAATATTTTGAGGAAAATTTTTATACGATTAGTCGCGTCTCATCGATCTGAAACTATTCTCTGTTGAAGATCAGGCCAAAAAACGTCATATAGACGGCCCAATTTTCGTTTTAATTTATAGGGTTTAGAGGTTTGACCTTGTAGTTTGACCAAAGGTTTAGCCGACGAAATCAAATATTTCGTCGGCTATTTTCAAAGTTTAGCCGACGAAATCAAATATTTCGTCGGCTAAACTCTTGCCATCCGCTTAGTGTCCGCCGTTGGATGGCTCAGATCGAACGGCTGTGATTTTCCAAAGTATAGCTGACGAAATATTTAATTTCGTCGGCTAAACTCTAGTGATCCGCGCCTTTTCATTGTTCGCCGTTGGATGGGGGAGATCGGACGGTTGCTGAGCGCCTAAACTATGGCCGACGAAATTTTTTTAATTCGTCGGCTATACTATCGGGTATAAGTTTGTTGCAGCCGAACCCTAGCCTCCATTTGCTGCATTTTTCCAATCTTCCTCTTCGACGTGCAATCCGGCCCTCCTCCCTCTATCTCCTCCACGTCGGCAGCCCCGGCCCGACCTCCTCCCTCCTCCTCCCTCCACGTCGGCAGCCCCGGCACCTCCTGCCTCCCTCCTCCTCCATTTTTTTCCGGCCGTCTCCCTCCTCCGTTTCCGGTGCCGACCAAAGGCCTCCTCCTCCCTCCTCCAGCAGGCCTCCTTCTCCTCTGCCCGAATCAAGCAATGTAAGGAATTTTTATTTTTTTTTCATTTATGTTAATTAATTGTTAATTTATGTATTTATGTTAATTTAGGTATAATTTATGTATTTATGTTAATTTAGGTAAATTTTAGGGATTTATGTTAATTTATGTATAATTTAGGTATTTATGTTAATTTAGGTATAATTTTGGTATTTATGTTAATTTAGGTAAATTTTAGGTATTTATGTTAATTTATGTATAATTTAGGTATTTATGTTAATTTAGGTATAATTTTGGTATTTATGTTAATTTAGGTAAATTTTAGGTATTTATGTTAATTTATTTATAATTTAGGTATTTATGTTAATTTAGGTATAATTTAGGTATTTATGTTAATTTAGGTAAATTTTAGGTATTTATGTTAATTTAGATAAATTTTAGGTATTTATGTTAATTTAGGTAATTGTTTCCAAATTTATTTTAATTATATAATTTATACGTATAATTTAATTGTATAATTTAGCTTAATTATATATATAGCTTAAATATATTTAATTAGAATTTGTTATTTAATATAATATAATTTAATATGTTAGTATATAAATTGTTATATTAAAATATGTTAGTATTATTGGTTATTATATTAATTAGAATTTTTTATTTAATATAATATAATATAATATCAATTAATGTATTAATGCCTCGGGCTTTAGATGGCCGATGCATTAAGAAACCTATTCGGAGGCCGTCGTGGCAGCAGATCTAGAGGTTCTAGAAATTCCGGCGGTTCCGCAGACTCCGAGAGGACCGCTAGCCAGCCTGAGAGGACCACTAGCCAGCCGCGGAGGAGTGTAGATTCATCCCAGCCGCAGAGGACTGTGGATGCAGACCAGCCGCGACGGAGTGTGAGTGCTCGGCACCAGACCCTTCTCCAGACGGGGGCGGCCGTCGAGCACTTCACTTCAGCATGCCGGTCCCGCTGTGGCTCCGAGGTTTAGTCGGCAGCTGTTTCACGAGGAGATAGCTGCCGACGTTCCTCAGGTTCGTATGCCTGAGGTTCATCGGGAGCCGATGCCGAGTCCGACTCAGTCTGGTGCTGACTCGACTGAGGTTCCTACTCTCCCAAACCAGCTTTTCCTCCCGTACAACATTCCGGCGATACCGGAGGTCGACTATCAGGGTGTGCCCTTATGGCCGGATATGCCTCAGTACGTTAGTGCTGCGGAGGCATACCGGCAGCAGCCATTTGAGGACCCTGACCACCTTATTTCGGCGAGGAGAAAAGGGAAGTCGACAGACGAGTCATCGAGTTCAGGTAACATTTGATTTTATTAATTAAATGTTTTATTAAAATTAACGCACTAATATTTAATTTTATTAACCAATCGTCGTTTTTGTGATAGGGACAGCCGCTAGCAGTTCACGGAGGAATACGAGAGGTGTCATCTGTTTTGACACGCTCAGGAAAACTGTTGAGCGCAGCGGCAGGATCCAGATCAACGAACCTCCTAATCAGGAGGTTCAGGGGAAGAAAAAACGCGGCTACTCGGGTTGCGTGGGGTCAGTGATTAGGGACAGAGTCCCTATGTTGTGGACCCGGTGGGCTGATGTGCCCCAAGAGATCAAGAGGGAGGTGAACATTGCCGCGGCGGTGAGTAATTTAAAAAATTTAATTTATTTGTCGTAATATTTAATAATTTTCGGTATTATTACAATTGTAAAACTAATAAAATATTATTTTTCAGACATTCTTCGAGATTGCCGAACACAGGCGGGATTGGGCGGACAACCAGCAGACCTTGAGGTACGTTTGTTTTTATGATATTATAATTATCTTATAATTATTAATATTTTATGATATTAATAATATTTCTAATGCATTTTTGTTTTTTTCGTAGGTTTAAAGAGTGGAAGAACGAGCTGCGTTCCCACTATAACGAGTACGACCACCTTGGTCGTATGGGCACTCCCAGGGAGTTCGTGTTCCGAGAGTACGAGTGGCGTTGGTTGAAGACAGTAGACTTCAACAACCCAGTTATGCAGGTAAATACTAAACTTCAGTAAAAATGTTTATTTTGTTAATATTTTAATTATTAGTTTAATTATATTATAATTATTACATTAATATTTTCTGATGTATTTTTCTAATATTTTATTATTTGTTTGAAGGAACGGTCTCGGATAAACTCTGCGAACCGCCGCCGGAACACAACCCCCCATCATGCTGGTTCACGGCCGTTTGCACAGTATCAGGAGGAGGCGCTCAGAGATCATCCTGATAGCAATCCGTACGTGGAGACGTTCAAGATCGCTTATCCACAAGCGACAGAACAGCTCGTAAGTCGTATATTACAATTTTAAAATTTTAATTATTAATTTTACTTAATTATATATTTGTTATAATATTAATTTTTTTTCCCGTCCACTTAGGAGAGAGTCAACCGGGCCGAAGAAGAGGTGCTCCAGCAAGTAGTTCGGGACACACAACCGAACATTTCAGAGGCAGATCTGCAAGAAGCCATGCGCCATGTCGACCGGTCCAGTGTCCAAACGGCAGCGAGGATCTTCGACGCAGCCTTCCCAAACCGGTCAAACAACTACTACTGCCGGGGTTTGGGAAGTGCTGGATTAGGGCTTCTGAAGACCACTAAGGGAGGTCAGAAGAAGGGAGGCGGGGAGAGCCAGCATATGAGGGGGGAAGTGCAGCGATTGGCCGCAGAATTGGCGACCTCGTCTCAGACAGTACAGGAGCTGCGCCGCAGCACACAGCAGTATCAGCAGGAGACGAGCCGCAGATCACAGCAGTATCAGTTGGATGTGGCCGGTTGGCATGCCGAATGCGAAAGAATTCGGCAACACAACTACGACGGCCAACAAAACTGGTGCTATGAGCTGTTCGCGGCACAACAACAAGGCCTTCCACCCCCGCCCCCGTTTCAGCGGTTAGCGGAACCTCCAATGCCTCAACCTCCCGTGTTCGGTCAGCAGAATGACGAGCCTGATGGAGAGCAGGATGCTGGGGATGACCTGCTAGACTTTAGTAGTTTAGGTGATGATTAGGGTTTAGGGTTTATGTATATTAGAACGAATTTAATAAAAATGGTATTTAGACGTGTTTCTTGTTGGTGCAAATGCATGGAATGTTTTTGTGATTTGCAGGTTGCTTGGAATGGTAATTTAGAAAATAATTTAATTTTTTTTTTCCCAAATGTAAGAAAAGCCGACGATTTTGGAATTATTTCGTCGGCTATAATAACTATAGCCGACGAATTTTACCAATTTTCGTCGGCTATAAGTTGTATAGCCGACGAAATTTGCATTATTTCGTCGGCTATAACTAATTAATGCCTATTAAATATTAATATATTTTGAGAAAATAGCCGACGAAAATTATGTATTTCGTCGGCTATTGTTAACAACATATAGCCGACGAATTTTTATTAATACGTCGGCTATATGTTGTTATCAATAGCCGACGACATACATAATTTTCGTCGGCTATACTTAATGAATTTCGTCGGCCATACTCGAAAATACCCGACGAAGTTCGTCGGCAATTTGTCCCAGGTTTGGCCGACGAAAAATATTTTCGTCGGTATTGTCGTCGGCCATACTCTACTATAGCCGACGAATTCTTTTTTTTCGTCGGCCATTAGTATAGCCGACGGGGTTGTTCCGACGACGTATAGCCGACGAAAATTTCGTCGGCAGATAGTATAGCCGACGAAATATAACCATAGCCGATGAAATTTGTTTCGTCGGCTATTCATCCTCATCTGGTAGTGATACTCAGCTTCAGCTGTGGACAATGCCACTGATTTATGCTTCTTTGAAGCCCAAGAGAATACTCTTGTTCCTAGTGTGAAAGTATATCCAGATGTGCTCTTTAAGTCATCAACACTCCCTCCCCAGTCACTATCACAGAAACCAAAGAGTTTTGGTTCTACATTCCTCTCATACAAGATTCCAAAGTCCATTGTTCCTTGGATGTATCTCAGGATTCTCTTTGCAGCTCCATAGTGTATCTTGGTAGGATTGTGCATGAATCTGGACATCAAGCTTGCTGCATACATAATATCTGGTCTTGTTGCAGTCAAGTATAACAAGCTTCCCACTAAGCTTCTGTATAAACTCTCATCAGCAGAACCACTTCCATATTCCTTGGAGAATTTCTCACTGACCACTAGAGGAATTGCAACTGGATTGCAACCTAGCATTTTGAACTTCTCTAGTATAGTCTTTGCATATTTCTTCTGAGTAATGAATATTCCCTCCACTGTTTGAATTATTTCAATTCCCAAAAAGTAATGCAGGATTCCTAAATCACTCATTTCATATTTCTTAATCATATCAGACTTGAAATTTGAAATCATTTTTTCACAACTTCCAGTAAATACCAAATCATCAACATATAAGGAGACAATAAAAATACTTGATTTACCTTCAGTCTTTGTGTAGAGGGCATGTTCGTTTTCACTCCTTTGAAAACCCCTTTCTATGAAATAGGAATCGATCTCACCATACCAAGCTCTTGGGGCTTGTTTCAGACCATAGAGAGCTTTTTTCAGCTTGTAAACTTTCTGCTCCTTGCCTTTGATGATGAAACTTTGTGGTTGTTCCACAAATACTTCTTCTTTCAACACTCCATTTAGGAATGCCGACTTGACATCAAGTTGGTGTAGATACCAGCCTTTTTGTGCAGCAATGGAAATCAGGCCTCTTATTGTCTCATGTCTTGCTACAGGAGCAAAGGTCTCATTGAAATCCACTCCAGGTATCTGCGAATATCCCTTCGCCACCAATCTTGCCATGTTTCTTTACACAGAACTATCTGAATTCAGCTTGGTTTTGTATATCCACTTCAAACCGATGACATCCTTGTTGTCTAGTTTGTCAACTAGCTCCCATGTGTTGTTCTTGACAATCACATTGATCTCCTCTTGCATTGCAGACCTCCATTCATCTTCCTTCACTGCTTCTTCAAATCTTTCTGGCTCAAACAAGCATGCATTGCAGCTTTCATACACTTCATTCAAGCTTCTCATCCTTACTGGTGTAGAGCTTGGTATTGATTGAGCATTTGAAGGTGCAGGTGAGGGTGATTGAGGACTGTGAGGTGGAGTCTGTTGTGGTGGATTGAGTTTTAGCTCGTCTGGATCCTCTTGTTCATTTTGAACAATATTTTCTAGTACTCCTTTCTTTTGGACTGAACCTTGGTTCCAATCCCAAGATGAATTCTCACTGAAGAGAACATCTTTGCAGACTATCATTTTCTTCTTCTGCAGACTGTAGAGCCTATAGCCCTTTGATTGAGAACTGTATCCCATGAATACACATTTCTCACTGGTTTTATCCAGCTTATATCTCAGTTCTTTAGGGATATGTGCATAGCAAATTGAACCAAACACCCTCAAGTGATTTACACTTGGCTTCCTGCCACTCCATGCTTCAAACGGAGTCTTTCCTTGGACAACAACTGTTGGATGCCTGTTCATCAAATACACAGCAGTATTAACTGCTTCTCCCCAATATTCTTGAGGAACTTTCTTGTCATGGAGCATGGACTTGGCCATCTCTATGATTGTTCTATTTTTTCTTTCAGCTACACCATTCTGCTGAGGTGTGTAGCTTACAGTGAGCTGCCTTTCCAGCCCAATGTCTTCACAGAACTTCTTGAATTCATTTGATGTGTATTCGCCACCTCTATCTGTTCTCAACTTCTTCAGCTTGAGACCAGATTGTCTCTCCACCATTGCTTGAAACTTACTGAACATGGCGAACACATCAGACTTCTGTCTTAGGAAGTAAACCCAAGTCATTCTTGTGAGATCATCTATGAAGGTTAGAAAATATCTATTTTCTCTATCAGTTGTGGTTTTCATTGGACCACAGACATCAGAATGTACCAGCTCCAGAGGTACTTTTACTCTCCAGGCTTTCCTTTTTGAGAATGGGAGTGTGTGTTGCTTCCCCATAGCACATCTTTCACACACTTCATTGATTTATTTGATTGTTGGCAGTCCCTGCACCATTTGCTTCTGATGCAGCAACTTGAGGCTTTGAAAATTTAAATGTCCAAGCCTCTTGTGCCAGAGCCAGGGATCATCCTTTAGCTCCATTCTTCTTGCACTCTCAGTTGCATAATTGAGAGTCAGAGGAAAACTTCTGTTCCTCTTCATCTGGATTTCCACCATCAGGTTCTTGCTGCTCCCTCTCTCAAAGATCTTGCAAGTGTCATCACCAAAATGCAGGTGATATTTGTGCTCAATGAGCTGACCAACACTTAGCAGATTTGAGTCAAGTTCTGGAACTAGCATCACATCTCTGATGTACATCTTTCCATTTTTGGTTTCAACAGCAACGCTTCCCTTGTCTTTTGTATCCACCAACATTCTATTTCCCATCTTTACTCTTGTAATGCTGTTGTAGTCAATGTCATATAGAAGGTTGACATTTGCTGTCATATGATTACTGCAAGCACTATCAACAAGCCACACATTCTCTTCTACTGCAACACTTGCAGCATGAGTAACACAAAACATGTTCGTGTCACTCTCCTCTATGCTGTTCGCCTGTTGATTTCCCTTGTAGTTACAATCCTTCTTGACATGACCAAACTTATCACAGTTTGAGCATTTTGGTTTCCCTTTGAACCAACATTCACCTGTATGAAGCTTATTACAGATAAAACATTTATAATACCCTGAGTTGCTACTCTCCTCATTGTTGCTCTTCATTCGCAGATGAGATTTTTCCCAGAATCTCAAATGAGAAGACTGCCAAAGCAGCATGGGATGCACTCAGGCTTGAGTACAGAGGATCAGTAAAGGTCAGAGCTGTCAAGGTACAATCTATTAGAAGAGATTTTGAGTATACAAAAATGAAGGATACTGAGTTGTTAGGTGATTATAGCACTAGATTGATGAATATTGTTAATCAAATGAGAACCTACAAAGAATCAATACCTGAGAAGAGAGTAGTACAGAAAATCCTTATGAGCTTGAATAGGAAATATGATGCTATAGTTAGTATTATAGAGGAGACTAGAGATTTGAAAACTCTAGGTGTTCAGGATCTGATGGGAAACCCTAAACCCGCTCTGATACCATGTTGTAATTCATGTTAGAATTCATGATACTTCTACTCTGTTATTGAACAGAGTATGATCAAGATCAAACTTGTGATCAGAGACCAATTTGTTTTGGCGAGTGGCGACCAGTTCGCTGTGGCGAGTGGTGACCTTTTACTCTTGGCGAGTGAAGTATTTCACACTGTTCGCTGTGACGAATGGTGTTTGAAGAAGAGTAGATGAACTGAACTTATGCAGTCTCTTCTTTGATCTAGAATTCGTTCTTATAGATTACAGAGCAAACACTTCCCTTTTATAGGGAGCAAAGTAACCTACAAAATATCTTAAGGTAGAGATCAACTTGACAAATTATAGTATTTTGATACTGCAAATATCTAGCAGAAAATCTCAGTGGAGTGAACAGTGTTATGCAGCAGAATCTGGAAAGCATATCAGCTTTCCAGGAAGTTTCCTAGTCAATAGAGGAAAAGCATTAACTTCAACATTAATGTGATTAACTGTATATTAACTTCTTCTCAAGTTTATCTTTGAGTTGGCCATGCATGTGATCATTGTTATCCATGTTAAATTGAGAAAGGAAACTATTGAAAGTTGAAGTTGAAGGAAGGAAAAAAAACGAAGAAGATCGAAGAACGAAATTTGGGGAATGAAAACATTACAAGCTCCAACTTCTTTGTACATAAACACCACTAGTACTACCTCCTGGTACTTGAGGTCATTTTACACACAACACAAAACAACAAATCCAAAGCAAGATAAACTGATAATTGAAAACATCAGACCAGAATGCTAATCTATTACAGTACCAGACCATGAATGCATGGTGAGTAATCATTATTCGTCATGCAGATGATACGAGACACACAACCAGTTCTTACAGGTGATCGAGGCGCGGAATTACCAACTGCTTAGAATGCACGCAGCTGCTGCTGGCGATGATGGAATCCAAACTAGATGATTTGCCGGGAAGAAATGGCACACTGGCGAAGAAGCCCCGGCTTCGATTCCTAACAAGCGAAACAAATTATGGTTAGGATCCCAATCAGAAGTGTACATGTGATAAACAGCTACAGCTTCCACCTTATCACCATTCTCGCCTCCCAGTGAAACCTCCAAGAACTTAGTGTCATTCTCAAAGTGGTGGCAGAAGAAAACAGCATAGGGATAAGGTACGGGGTGGCAAAAGACCATTTTGGAAGCTAACACTTGTTTGGGCTCATCCAAGATGGTGTACTTTTGTGTGATGGCAGTAGAGGTTTCTGGGTGGTGGTAGAGAGAATGTTCAAGTTGACCCCTGAACCAATGATTTTTTGAACAAAATCTGTCATGGATTCTAGGGAACTAGGTCTCTCCTTTAATGGGTTTGAGCTCGCACTGGTCGAGTGTCCAAGCCATGTGTTTGGCGTCACGAGAGTCGCGTGGGATTGAGAAGAGTTGGAGAAGGTGAGGGAGCTGTGATGTTGAGAATGGGATGGAATCGGCTGTTTCTTTAGGCAAGAAACGAGAATGCTCTTGTTTGGGAAAGTTGAGTGGCAGTGAATTCCCTTTGTAAAAATCTTCGGAAGTGAAAAAGCATTGCTTGAGTGCCTCGGTGTGATCCTTTGGAAATGATGAATGTGCATGCATATGGTCATGATGTTGATGTTGATGTTGATGTTCCATATGAGACTCCTTACCCGAATCAACATTATGGGAAGGTGGATTTACATGCTTCTGATGTTCTCAGTTCTTTGTGCCTTGTGCAGAAATGTATCCAGTTATGTAAGGCGCCTCTACTTCTTTTGTGTCCTTCGTGCCTTGTGCAGAAATGTATCCGGTTATATAAGGCGCCTCTACATCCTTCTTTCCCTTTGTGCCTTTTGCAGAAATGTATCCGGTTATGTAAGACGCTTCCACCTCCTTCTTGTGCTTTGTGCCTTGTGCGGAAATGTATCCGGTTATGTAAGGCGCCTCTACTTCTTTTGTGACCTTGGTGCCTTGTGCGGAAATGTATCCGGTTATGTAAGGCTCTTCTACTTCCTTTGTGACCTTGGTGCGTTGTGCGGAAATGTATCCGGTTATGTAAGGTGCTTCTACTTCCTTTGTGGCCTTGGTGCCTTGTGCGGAAATGTACCCTGTTATGTAAGGCGCTTCTACCTCATTTGTCTCCCGTGTAGTCTTGTAACCAGTTAGGTAAGTCTGCTCCACCTTACTATTGTCTTCTTTGGTTCCATATTGGGTTATGCGGGAAGCCTCTTTATCTCCATACTGCGTTATGTAAGGTACCTCTACATTTTCTGTGCTCTTTGTGCCTCGTGTGGAAATGTATCCGGTGATGTAAGGTGCCTCTACTTCATTTGTGCCCTTCCTGACTTCTGTAATGTATGGTGTCTCTACTTCTATGGTGTTGTCTTGCGAAGAAATGTATCCGGTTATGTAAGAAGCTTTGACCTCTTTTACCTTGCCTTCTTTTGTACCATACTGAGTTATGTAAGGAGCTTCAAACTCTTTCCCCCCGCCTTCTTCGGTTCCATAACTAGTAATGTATGGCGCATCTTCTTCTTTTCGCTCTTGTTTGAGTACATTCCTTGCTCCGTTGGCGTCACGACACTATTTCAAATAAAGAAATAGCAATATTTATTTAATACGTCGTTCATTATTATCAAAGTTCAAGTTATATCCATCATGAAATCATGTTATATATAAATGTATTGAAACTAAGGCATATGATCAGTATGGAGTATGTGTAAATATGTGAATATTGCATGATATCGTATACACCATTTAATCCATATTCTGTGTCCAAGAACTTGTAATATATGTTATTATAATATATTAAAGAAGCTGATCTCGCAGTTGAGTTTGTTGCATGCGCTTAATTGCCTTACTGTTCTATGTATTTAAATGATGAAGTTGTTAATACACCTCATCTGCATGATACAACCTGAATTATATAGAATGTAATGTAGAGGTCAACTACGTACACACTAATGAAAACACAAAAAAAGAAAGTAAAAAAACGAAGAAGAAGAAGAAGAAAAATATGACTATATGTACCAATATACCATCTATCTATCTATCTATATATATATCAGGGCCCTTCCAATGAGGGATCCCTTATTATGACTTATATGAGGGATTGAGAATTACACCAACTTTTCGATCATCATTTTCAATCTTAACCATTCAATCTCTTCATATATATGAGTAGATCATTTCTGGAAAATTTCATCCCAATTGGTGATCGTTGAGGTGCTCAAAACTGCGATGTGCATGAATGGCTCAAATCTGCCAGATTTGAGCCGTCTATTGATTTAAGCTAGTTCGAAGCCTTAACGATCACCAATTGTGATGAAATTTTCCAGAAATGATCTACTCATATATATGAAGAGATTGAATGGTTAAGATTGAAAATGATGATCGAAAAGTTGGTGTAATTCTCAATCCCTCATATAAGTCATAATAAGGGATCCCTCATTGGAAGGGCCCTGATATATATATATATATATATATATATATATATATATATATGTGTGTTAAACTTGTGTTCTTAACATATAATAGAACATAATTACGATACGCAAGGTGTTCAATAGATATAACTTTGATCTTTATAAACTACTGAACTTGTAAAAATAGTTCAAATTCAATGAAGTACGTACATGGCTCTTCTAATGAGGACGTACTATTTTGGTTATGAATTGGTACAACATCAAGATATATATTCTTGAATGAATATATATATATATATATATTTTGGTGCGGAGGTCCTTAATTGTTTCTATATATATAAATACATATTTTTCAAATCAAGAATATATATTTACCATAGGCATATATACATTGAACTGTACTGTGCAACACTACCACTGTACGTACTATAATAATGTAGATTAAACTGTAGTTGACAATTAAGGCAGATACTGAGAGTAGAGCAATGTGCACAGTTGCTACCAATATGCTGTTTAATAGTAATAGTTTAAGCTTATGGAGCTAGCAGGCTAAATTAGCGAGATAAGTGATGATTACCACTATGAACAGAAGGTAGAAGGTGATGATGAATCGAACACCCATCTTTTGTTTTCTGCTTCTGGCTTTCTCTCTGTGGCTCTTAGTCATAGTTTAAGGGCTTTTTATAAGCATCTGAGAGGTCTCATTGGAATTAATTTATTGGATAATCGTCCTTATCAGAGAGCAAAAAAATAATGCATGCAACTAGGCATGCATGCATGCCTTTACTTTGGCTACAATTATGCAATATATTTTGCCGGTAAACTCATTAGGTTATAAGATTCTCTTCAATTATCAGTAGTAAGTTCGTATCAGTACCGCCATTGTCAATTTGAGGTATAATAAAAACTTAAAATATGTAAATAAGAGAAATATCATATAAAACCTATGTAACAGAAAAACTTAAAAATAAGCAAGTCTGAAATACTTCATTTTCCTTACTAATAAAGCTTATTAAATAAAATAGTTTCACCTCCTATGATTAAGCGGTCATTTAAGTGGTCATTTAAGTGGTGAGAAATCGTAAAACTACTACTAAATGGAAAATACTTGTGTCCATACCAGTATGGACGGTGTGCGTCCAAACGCTCTCTAATTTGCATATTTTGAGTAATGTAATCAACGATTTTAACCGTTCAAAAGTTGAATTAATCAATAAGGATCATCTCTGTGAAAATTCGGAATAAACCAAAATCGTTTGCTCATTCGATTGCATCAAATAAATGAACAGTTCTAGTGAAAGTTGGGAGTCTCATGATCAACCATTCATTTGTTTGATACAATCGGTTAAACAAATGATATTTGTTTATATTCATTTTTTACAGAGATTATCTTTATTGATTAATTCAACTTTTGAACAGTTAAAATCGTTGATTATATTACCCAAGATATTCAAATTAGAGAGAATTCGGACGCACACCATCCATACTGGTATGGACACAAGTATTTTTCCTACTAAATTTTACACGTCGTGTGCTCGATCAGCGAGGGTTTATGCGTGGAGTACTCAAGTTCTTCTTTACCTCTTCCATCCACTCCAAATGTTGAAGAGCCCCTAGCTCTGTTATTTGTGGTTACACTATATCTCTTTGCGCTTGCGCCATTTTTAAGGGTACCTAGCTCCTTTCGAAGTTGAGAGATTCTTTGAAGTTCGTGGTTTCTTCGTCGCTCCCATTGATGCAAGTCTAGCAAAATTAGTCGTTTCATAGTTTCGAACAATTTTGCAGCGTCTAGTTCCATGGATTGTATTAGTTCTTTTAGTAGTATTTCCTCTGCAAAATTGGATGTGAGTCCAAAAGTTCAGGGACTAAATTGCATCTGGCGCGCTGGTTTTAACTGTCGATCGATATCAAAGCAGATCGAGCCGGTTGCCCCGTCGACGGTGTTGCTGAGAATATAGCTAGATAGAATTGTTGGCTGCGGCTAAATGGGAGTATGCATGGGACAGTGCAACCCTATCTGTGGCACTGTGCTGCTCTCACGCCTTCAGCCACCTAGCTAGTATTGCTGCTAGCGGGGCTGCCACCGGCCAGCTGCTCGAACCTTATCAACTGAACCAACCGGCCGTGTTGGCGAACTGCTTGTTAAACTGTGATATTGAAGTCATTGAACTAGCATTGTTTACGTACGTAACAAAAAAACACAATACACCAATCACATTCTTCAGATATCGATCCCCAGAACACATATCACTAGTAAAGTACCAATCCCATAATTGATTAAGAAGTCAATCTCTTATTAGGACTTAAACAACGGGTAGAATAGCTCATCAAGTGGAACCAAGATGATAGATCCAAAAAATATATTTTGTTTAATTATTAGAGAAATAATTTATGATAAGTTGTCTAGGATCAAGAGAAATACTAATCCATATCGATCTACTATAGCTCTAACCAAGAGCATTGAACGGCTTCTATCCCCAATGGGGAAATTTTATTATAATTAATGTGATAATGCATACAATTATCTTAGATTTGTAAAGTGAGTATATTAATATTCGTCCTTAAAGTAATCAATTTTCAGTTAGTACATAATGAGTCCTCAAGTGATAAAAGAAATTTACAAGAGTGATATCATTCCGTCAACACACTTAAGTGCGTCCGTTAAAACTAATATAGAATCGCAAATAGTGAATTGAAACACAGAGTAATTTGTGATGTGGGAACACTATTACTCTGTCTTATACGTAAGGTTTCAGCTAGCTACTCATGCTTATTGCACAGAGACACCCAATAACGCCTGTATAATACGCCAGTACTCTTCGACCACAACGTACGTATATAAAAATGCATGTGAACGTACTGCACTGCTAACTGTTGGAAATTAAGTAGATCTTACAATTAAGTTATACAACTTTAGTTTTGCTAAACAAGCTATCTCTTTTGTTTATATTCTTAATATGCCTTTCCAGAGAGGTTGGAAGTATTTTACTTCACGTATGGTTCCTGAAGTCATCGTTGTTCTTGGATCTGTTATTTTTTTATTTTTTAAAGAATGATTCTTGGTCTCTTGGATCTCGCGTTTGATTCATGATGGCTTGCTATGGACATGGAAATTAAGTTAACATTGCATGTTTAATAATGCTGTGAGAACTTATCGCCAAATTATTGAGCCGTCGAAGTAGCAAACTACGTTTGCTAGGAAAAGAAACCCTAGCGTCTTCTGTACGTGTTAATTTGAAGGATATGAGTAGATTATGCTCTGTCTTTCCAATCCACTGACTACTATAGTCAGGTAAGAAAGAGTTGCTCAAGCATATATGGAATGACCTACGTACCTTATTATAATTACATTGCTAAGGAGCACTAATTTGCTCATTTATATGATTTTTTTGTACCTTACCGTTCTGGATTTTCTCCTTCCCAGCTTGTTCATTTTCTTCTTCGTTATTTCCAGCTGTCTTAGTTCTTTGTACTGGTCTCTTGCTTTCTCTTAGTGTATGTTCGTGTGCTGACATTTAGCATAAGGTGGTTCACCTAGGACATATATAGCCTAGTTAAAACGTAAATGGCCAACCTAGGACATATATAGGCAAGTTGAAACGTAAATGGCCAAATAAAGATTTGAGAAACGCGTACGTAAGTACTGTAATCAAAATGATGCAAACAGAATCATCACTACAACTCAAACAAGATCACTTTCACAACCATATGCATACAACTATAATGAAACAGAAATGAACCTAGAGGAATAGAAACTCACCAGTTGATGAAGTCCCAAGTGCTCCAGCCATTGCTTCAACTTCACAGAGCTGCTCCAAAGATATTCTTCTGAAGCACAGCACAAGAACTCAGTAATGGGGCTGAACTTAATGTATCTCTCGTGTGTGTACATCGAATATCTCTACTGTATTTATATAGGCCTAAACTCCACTTTGTCCTCACCCATAGAGAGTCCAAAGTTGATAGGAGTGTTATCTGTTAAGAGACTGTAATCTTATCTTTTTCCTTAATGTTGAACAGGTTAACAACTTCTTGAGAGTCTTAGATTTACCAAGAGATATACATCTTTATAACAACTGATTTAAGATTTACTTGTTATATAATTCAGCTATTATACTTAATTAATTCCACTGAAAATACTTAAGTGATAATGCCAAGTCCACATATATTTTCCTACAATCTCCCACTTGGACTGGCAATGTCTTTACTGAACAATTGAATAAATAAGCTGTAGTAATAGCTACTGAAGTGTGCACTTGAATTATATATAATCCAACTCTCATATAGATTGGTCAAGTAAAAGTACTAATGCCAGACTTAGAATCAAGTATGTTATGATCAACAAGTTGATTAAAAAACCACTAACAGAAGTCGCAGTACTCACATAAGCTAAACGATAAGTGAAATATGATGGCTG
Organism: Potentilla sterilis; assembly: GCA_963682095.1. Taxonomy (NCBI): domain Eukaryota; kingdom Viridiplantae; phylum Streptophyta; class Magnoliopsida; order Rosales; family Rosaceae; genus Potentilla; species Potentilla sterilis. The sequence goes on along the minus strand of OY821757.1, from coordinate 44,110,902 downwards.
ATATATCTACCTGTAAATGCCAATCTTTCACATCCCTCTGCATGACTTTGTTAAAACAAAATCTCCAACAATACAATGAATTCCAGTGAACTTGGAATTGCTGGACTGAACTGAATTGCTCAAAGCATGAATGTTCACCTGTAAACACACAATACTTATAAAATGGTATTGTTTCAATTCAAACCCGTAGGCTTGACAGAAGCACAATAATAAAGGTAGAACATGAACACAAGGATATATAGTGGTTCGCCGTACCGCCGGTGGGTATGACTACGTCCACTTGGAATATACTATGATTGGCCAATAAGCCATCAGGTGATGGTTACATGCCAAGAGTAGCAAATATCCAAGATCCCTAACTCTAAGGGGGAAGCCTTCTATTTATAAGGAAGGAGGCTTCCCACCTCTACTACATCTCCAATGTGGGATGCAAACATACTATTACATATTTCCCTACTCTGGAGGCTACTTCAGGTGCCCGGTGGCACGCCCTCCGGGTGCGGCACTGGTGATCTCTGACATTGGGGATGTAACCGGGGTGGCGGTCTATCCGAGGTGTGCCGGAAGTAGGGTATATCAGGCCGGTTGCACAGTCCACGAGGTCGCCGAGTATGCTTGGCGGTGCACCATATATGTCCCCAATAGGTATAATTCCTAAAATTTCAGAACTTGAATATAAAGACATGTAACATTCTGAAATACCTCAAATTTTATTGAACACTTGCAAAAACAAAGTACAAAGGTATAGTAGACTAAAACTGAAAAATAAATATTACAGTGAGATAAAAAATCAAAAATTGCTCTAGACTCCCACTGAACTCAAGCATCATCCAACTTGGACAAAACTCCCATATTCTTTGTATGTTTCTTGAATGTCTCAACAGGCAGTGCCTTGGTGAAAGGACCTGCAAGCTGTAAGGCTGTATCTATGTCTAAAACTACAACTTCTCCACTTTTCACTCTTTGTCTAGTACTGTAGTATTTTATATCAATGTGTTTAGAGTTGCAGGACCTCTTATTGTTCTTGGTGAAGTACACTGCAACTTCATTATCACATAATATCTTAAGTGCATCAGAAACTAAGGAATTTAATATTTCAATTTGAGTTATAAAATTCCTCATCCATAATCCCTGACACAATCCTTCATAAACAACTATGTATTCAGCTTGCATGGTAGATGTGGTAATTAATTTTTGTTTCATTGTTTTCCAACACACAGCCCCTCCTGCAAGCATAAACACATATCCACATGTTGATTTATTTAATTCTGGAAAACGACCTGCAAAGTCTAAATCTGTATAACCTACTAACTCTAACTCTTTCTCCTGCCTATAGACTAACATGTGAGATTTGATCCTTTGTAAATACCTAAGTACTTTTTTCCCAGTTATCCAATGTTCATGAGTAGGATTAGATTGAAATCTAGAGAGAATGGCAACTGCAAAAGCCAAGTCAGGTCTTGTACAGACCTGAGCATACATGAGACTCCCAATAAGTCTAGCATATAGTGTGCTATCCATATCAGAACTCTTCCCCCCAATTTTAGAATTTTTATTCTATGACAGTTTATCTCCCTTAGACATAGGAACTTCACCAAATGCACAGTTTTCCATCTTAAATCTTTTTAAGACTCTTTGAATGTAGTTATGTTGAGAAAGTCCTAATAAGCCCTGTGCCCTATCCCTATGAATTTAAATCCCTAAAACATAAGAGGCTTCACCTAAATCTTTCATATCAAAATTACTTGATCGATAAGAAGTCTTTAGTTTCTTTAAGTAGCTTTACATTGCTGCTTGCTAAAAGAATGTCATCAACATACAGTATGAGAAAAATGAAAGTATTCCCCACTGTTTTCATATAAACACATTCATCAACAATGTTTTATGTAAATCCAAACAAAGAGATTACTGAATCAAATTTTTTATACCATTGTCTAGAAGCTTGTTTCAACCCATAAATGGATTTCTCAAGCTTGCAGACAAAATTCTCTTTTCCAGGTTCCACAAAACCTTCAGGTTGTTGAATATATATGACTTCATCTAATTCTCCATTTAAGAATGTTGTTTTAACATCCATTTGATGCAGTTCCATATTATAATGAGCGACAAGTGCCATTATAATTCTAAATGAATCCTTGGTGGACACAGGAGAAAAAGTTTCATCATAGTCTATGCCTAATTTTTGTGTTAACCCTTTTGCTACTAGCCTGGCTTTATACCTCTCTATGTTTCCATTAACATCCCTCTTGGTCTTAAAGATCCATTTTGAACCAATAGCTTTCTGATTTGGGTTAGGTCTTACAAGTTTCCACACTTGATTTTGACTTATGGAAGCAATTTCTACTTTCATTGCTTTATGCCATTCTGAAATTTCAGTGCTCTCTAGTACTTGTTTATAGCTTAATGGATCATTATCTTCTGCATCCAACTCATGTAAATAAACAACATAATCACTGTCTGCCCCAAATGTTGCTTTTCTGTCTCTCTGAGATCTCCTAAGCTGAGGTTGTTCTATAATTTGTTGATCAGCTTGATCATGGACAGGTTCAACTAAATTTAAGTTTTCAGCTTGGTTAGGAGCATCTTGATCTAAGGCTACTAGTTCCTCTAAGTTTTGATTTTGGACTTCAGTTTCTGTAGCATTAGTTTCCATTTCATTTTCTGAACTGAATGGTAAATTTTTTTTCTACAAGAACAGTTTCTGTATTTTCTGCAATTTCTTCAAAATCTGCAGTCAAGTCCTCAAAACTTATGTTGCAGATATCTTCATCCATGAACTTAGCTTGATGAGTTTCAAAAGTTCTGGTTGTTCTATTAGGTGTGTAAAATTGATAACCTTTTGATTTTTCACAATATCCTATGAAATGGCAACTCATGGTTTTCTGATCTAACTTTTGTGCTAATTCTTTAGGTATTTTTGCTTCAGCCCTGCATCCCCATACATGGAAATGATGCATGTTTGGTTGTTTTCCTGTCCAAAGTTCAAATGGGGTCTTCTCTACAGATTTACTAGGTGCTCTGTTACAAATATAATTTGCAGTCTTAAGAGCCTCACCCCATAAGAACTTCGGCAACCCTGTAGTGCACATCATGCTTATCACTATATTTTTTAAGGTTCTGTTTTTCCTTTCTGCTACTCCATTATGTTGAGGGTTATAGGGAGTTGTATACTGAGCCTTAATGCCATTCTTTTACAAGTAAAGTGCAAAAGGTCCCATTTGTTGGTCTGCTTCAGGATGCCTACCATAGTACTCCCCTCCTCTATCAGATCTAACAACTTTAATTTTCTTCTCTAGCTGCAATTCAACTTCAGTTTTGTATATTATGAATGCCTGTAAAGCTTGAGATTTTTCTTATAATAGATATATGTAGCAGTACCTAGAAAAATCATTTATAAAGGTGATGAAGTAAACATTTCCATAGATAGTTGTATGTTTAAAAGGGCCACATATATCTGTATGGATTAATTCCAGTAGTGAATGACTTCTTGATGCATTTAAATTTCTGTTGTGTGTCATTTTCCCTTTACAACATTCTATACAATCAGTTAAATCTGAATAATCTAAAGCTGGTAAAATTTTGTTCTTTTCCAATGTTTTAAGTCTTTCTTTAGATATATGGCCTAATCTTTTATGCCGTAGGTTAGCAAACTTGTTATTGTATAAGGTTCTTTTACTTCCTGCAACATGGTTTTCTGAAATTATGCTTTCTGCTTTCTCAATAGCTAGAATCTCCTGTTTCATAACAAAACAATCTAATTTAAGATAAATTATTATCTGAATCAATAACAAGTCTAAATCCAATACTAACCAAAAGACCTACTGAAATAAGATTCCTTTTTAAAGAAGGAATAACATAAACATTGTTCAAGAAAAGAAAATTTCCTAGTCCTAGATCAATCTTCAAGGTTCCAATCGCCCTAACTACTACCCTTGCTCCATTCCCAACATAGACTTGCTGCTCACTGTCCCTTGGTGCTCTCTTCTTTATGATACCCTGCAATGAAGTGGTAATATGGATGGGTGAGCCCGAGTCCAACCAGTATGAATGAGTATCTATATTAACAAAATTAACTTCTAGGGAAAAAACTGAATTGGGGAATGAATCACCTTTTTTTTTTATCATCCAGGCTTTGAACCCTGGACAATCCTTCTTCTTGTGACCAGTCCACTTACAGAAGAAACACTTAAATCTGAATCCGTTCCCCTTAGCCTCTCCATTGCAGCCCTTAACATAGCATTTTTTTCTCACTGTCCCTTGGTGCTCTCTTCTTTATGATACCCTGCAATGAAGTGGTAATATGGATGGGTGAGCCCGAGTCCAACCAGTATGAATGAGTATCTATATTAACAAAATTAACTTCTAGGGAAAAAACTGAATTGGGGAATGAATCACCTTTTTTTTTATCATCCAGGCTTTGAACCCTGGACAATCCTTCTTCTTGTGACCAGTCCACTTACAGAAGAAACACTTAAATCTGAATCCATTCCCCTTAGCCTCTCCATTGCAGCCCTTAACATAGCATTTTTTCTCACATGTCTTTCCATGGTTGCTAACCCCAGATACTTTAGTTGGGACAGTTTTCTTAACTTTAAGTTTGTTTTTACCCTTCCATTTTGGCTTCTCAACTATGTTTATGGCAGTGGTTGGCTTGGACTCTTTCTTAATCCTCTATTCCTCATTGACACAGACTGAAATAAGTTTGTTGAGGCTCCAGTTGGCTTCTGATGCATTATAGGAGGTTTTCATGTTACTGGATGTGGTAGGAAGAGAATCTAGCACTTGAGCCACAACCTGGTCATCTTTAACCCCCATGTTTAAGTCTCTAATCCTAGCATTTATGTCCATCATACCCATAATGTGTTCTCTCACATAGCCACACTTGAAAAATTCATGTCATTAAACTGCCTAGATAACCTAGAAATCTCAGCTTTGTCATTCTCCATGTAGTACTCAAAAATAGCCTCCAGATAGTCCCATGCAGTTTCAGGCTCCTCAATTGACTCTCTAACAAAATCTATCATGGTGGTCCTAATGAAGCTCCTAGTATTCCTATTGCTAGTGTGCCACTCCTTATAAGCCTTCTTGGTCTCAGCATCATCTTCATTAGTAGGCTCAGTAGGTACTTCCTCCACCGTGCATAAATCCAGTTGGTTGGTCATGGTAATATGGTAATCTATGTGCCTTCGCCAGTCCTTATAGTTAGTTCCATTAAGCAACACCACTTGGCAAAGATTAACAAAAGCAGACCCTAAAACAAAACCAAAACAAGCCATAAAAACATACATGACGATGTGGTGTTAGCCCAGTGGTTGGGGCACCCACTACCTATGTACGAAGTCATGGGTTCGAGTCACCATAGGGGTATGAGTGAAATCATTTTATCCTCTTTAAAAGAAGAAAAAAAAACCATAAAAACATACATAAGCTACTGTAAAAAACCATTTTTGTGTGTTTATATATATATATATATATGTATACATATATATATCCTGTAAGCTTTAGAGAAAACAAATCAGTCGAGCATACTATCATAAAAATTTAAATGCTCAACCATTACTTCAATCAGAAGCATAAAACTTAAGTTTCCCCCATAAAGCTGTAGTTGATAGTGAATAATATCTTTGGATATAAAATTCATCATCCTGTATTTTCTTAATCATCAAACCATGGTTGTTATATACCAGTTATTAATGAAACAGTCAAAACTTTAGTTAAGAAAGGTTTCAAGAATCTGAAAAGATACACAAGCCACATAAGATGCTGCATTAAAACAAAACAACACAGTGAACATCTTCTTTGGAAGAACAAAATATAAGTGTTATGTTGAATTAGTTGCACAAGTTCGGTTTGTTAAAATGAAAATTTTGAGAAAACAATAATGAAAAATGGCTTTGTGTAATATAGTCTATAAAGCTTTCTTTAAATTACAAACTTCCAGTTCATGTCCTCAGTAAAACCATTGATTTTTAACTATGATTAATTTTGCAGATTCATATATACAGTTTGGGAGAATTCTGTATTTTATTGTATTGTATATATTACTTCATCTTTTAAAATTTTCCAACAAAATCATATTCATTCATAAGCACATTCAATCACAGAAGCAAGCAATTGAATCCATAAAGTGCCAAAAAATTATTGAAATTAAGCATACAAGCCTCCATCTCCAGATCACGTCAAAAACAATCAATTCAAGCATCACAGATCATCTAAATGCCTAGCACACGTCAACCACAACGAATTCTTTATCTATATGCCAACACTTCTTCATATGACCATCCACAAATGTAGAATTGAAGTTTTGACAAGATTCAGATTGAAAACTTACCTTTGCCTCTGCTACAGCGCTGCAAAATTTTGTTAGCCAAAATAAAATTCAACCAATTCCAATTATAGCTATTTCTGAATTGATGCGTCTGTACGGGTTTAAATACCATTATGAGAATTTTATCTCAGTCGCAGTCATCCAGCCCCAAAACCAAAAATTGAAGAAACACGAACTGAAGAAGTGAAGAAGAGAAGAAGACGCAGAGAAGAAAAAATTCACGCTGAATTTTTTTTTTTTATTTTTTTTTATTTTTTTGTTTTGAAACGGTTTGGCCCAGTTATAGTTAAATTAATGGCTTAGTAATGAAAATATGCGGATTAAAACTCTAAGCCTGTTTAATATGAAATTAATTTTCTGAAAATATAGTTTTTATTCTCTTTCTTTAGTTTTACTGAATCGAGAATAAAATTTCTTAAAACGATATATGCAATTTGTGAAAGCCCCTTTGGCTCTGATACCATTTGTAATCTAAATGATGCAAACAGAATCATCACTACAACTCAAACAAGATAAATTTCACAACCATATGCATACAACAATAATGAAACAGAAATGAACCTAGAGGAATAGAAACTCACTAGTTGATGAACTCCCAAGTGCTCCAGCAATTGCTTCAACTTCACAGAGCTGCTCCAAAGATATTCTTCTGAAGCATAGCATAAAAACTCAGTAATGGGGCTGAACTTAATGTATCTCTCGTGTGTGTACAAGGAATATCTCTACTGTATTTATATAGGCCTAAACTCCACTTTGTCCTCACCCATAGAGAGTCTAAAGTTGATAGGAGTGTTATCTGTTAAGAGACTGTAATCTTATCTTTTTCCTTAATGTTGAACAGGTTAACAACTTCTTGAGAGTCCTAGATTTACCAAGACATATACATCTTGATAAAAACTGATTTAGGATTACTTGTTATATAATTCAACTATTATATTTAATTAATTCAACTGAAAATACTTAAGTGATAATGCCAAGTCCACATATATTTTCCAACAAGTACAAGGGCGGACTACTTTAAACGAGAAAACTAGCCTCCAGGTACTTGTTATCGGGACCATCTCATACAAACAAATTACAAAGCAGATGGAAAAATAGCCGGAATTCTCGAGTACATTACCATAGCATAACCATGGTAAGTACTCCTTATTCGATATTTGCATGACTCCGACATATGATACATGACCATGACTAGACAAATAAGAGGATTAAGCCGTAGCTGTTGCTGGGGATGGAATCCAAGCAAGATGATTTTCCGGGAAGAAATGGCACACCGGAGAGGAGGCACCAGCTTTGATACCCAAGTTACGGAACAGACTGAGGCTAGAGTCCCAGTCAGAAGTGTCCATGTGGCAAACCGCTACTGCTTCTACCTTATCTCCATTCTCACCTCCTAAAGAGACCTGGAAGAACCTGGTGTCGCTCTCAAAGTGGTGACAAAAGAAAATAGCGTAAGGATAAGGGATAGGATGGCAAAAGACCATTTTGGAAGCTATGACTTGTTTAAGTTTTTCCAAAATTGTGTACTTTTGTGTGATGGAGGTTGAGGTTAAGGGGTGCGTTGTGGAGAGAATACTCAATTTGATACCAGCACTGATGATTTTGTGAACGAAATCATTCATCGACTCTAGCGAGGTAGCACTAAACTTGGTCTCGCCCTTGATGGGTGTTTGCTCGCATTGGTCGAGTGTATAAGCCATGTGTTTGGCTTCACGAGAATTGCTTGGGATCGAGAAGAATTGGAGAAGTTGTGGGAGTTGAGATGTTGAGAATGGAAGGGAATCAGCTGTTTCCCTTGTTAAAGTCAATGCTTTCCTGGGTGAACTAGGAGTTAGTCTGAAAAGCTGATATGCTTTCCAGCAACTATTTACTGTTCATTCCACTGAGATTTTCTGCTAGATATTTAGTATCATAGTACTATAATTTGTCAAGTTGATCTCTAGCTTACCTAGCTTAAGATATTTAGTATGTTACTTTGTATCCCTATAAAAGGGAAGTGTTTCTCTGTAATCTCTAAGAATTTTAGATCAAAGAAAAGACTGCATAAGTTCAGTTCATCTACTCTTCTTCAAACACTATTTCACCAAGTGAACAGTGTGATATACTTCACTCGCCACGAGTAATTGGTCGCCACTCGCCACGTCGAACTGGTTTCTGATCACACTCGCCAATGCGGAAGTAGAAGTATTGTGAATTCTAACATGGATTCCAACATGGTATCAGAGCTCCGTTGATCAATACCAACTGGGGTGTACCATCTGTTGATTCATAAACAAAAAAAAAACAAACACAAGTCTTTATTTTTCTGTTACTGGGATGACCTACATCAGGAAGTAGTTCAGAAAACAGAGTTCCGATCTTCAATGGAGAGAACTTTGATTTCTGGATAATCAAGATGGAGACCATGTTCATCTTACGAGATCTATGGAGTCTCGTAGAAGAAGGATACACAAGACCAGGTGCATCAGAAGATGTGACAATTGTACAAATGGCAGAACTGAAGTCGAATATTAAGAAGGATGCTAGAGCACTCAACATCTTGTAGACTTCGGTCACAGATGAGATTTTTCCCAGAATCTCAAATGAGAAAACAGCCAAAGCAGCATGGGATGCACTCGGCCTTGAGTACAGAGGATCTGGAAAAGTCAGAGCTGTCAATGTACAATCTATTAGAAGAGATTTTGAGTATACAAAAATGAATGATACTGAGTTGTTAGGTGATTATAGCACTAGATTGACTAATATTGTTAATCAAATGAGAACCTACAAGGAACCAATACCTGAGAAGAGAGTAGTACAGAAAATCCTAATGAGCTTGAATAGGAAGTATGATGCTATAGTTAGTATTATAGAGGAGACTTGGGATCTGGAAACTCTAGGTGTTCAGGATCTTATGGGGACTCTGAAAGCTTTCGATCATAGGTTGTCTAGTTATGATGAAGAAACTGAAAAAGCTTTCCAAACACTCAACCTTAACTCAAATAGGAGTGAGCCATCTAGTTCAAATTCTAAGCAGAAAAAGAACTGGAAAGGAAAAGGAAAGAAGTGGGAGGGAAAAACAACGCAGCGGATGAAGAGCAACAATGAGGAGAGTAGCAACTCAGGGTATTATAAATGCACTGTCTGTAATAAGGTTCATGCAGGCGAGTGTTGGTTCAAAAGGAAACCTAAATACTCAAACTGTGAAAAGTTTGGTCATGTCAAGAAGGATTGTAACTACAAGGGAAATCAACAGGCAAACAGCATAGAGGCGAGTGACACAATTGCAAACATGTTATGTGTTACTCATGCTGGAAGTGTTGCAGTAGAGGAGAATGCGTGGCTTGTTGATAGTGCTTGCAGGCGAATGCCAACCTTCTACATGATATTGACTACAACAGCATTATAAGAGTGAAGATGGGAAATGGAATGTTGGTGGATACAAAAGGCAAAGAGAACATTGCTGTTAAAACCAAGTCTGGAAAAATGTACATCAGAGATGTGATGTTGGTTCCAACTCTGGATTCCAATTTGCTAAGTGTTGGTCAGCTCATTGAGTACAAATATCACCTGCATTTTGGTGATGACACTTGTAAGATATATCAGAGAGGGAGCAGCAAGAACCTGATGGTAGAAATCCAGATGAAGAGGAACATAAGTTTTCCTCTGACTCTCAATTATGCAACTGAGAGTGCAAGAAGAATGGAGCTAAAGAATGATCCCTGGCTCTGGCACAAGAGACTTGGACATTTGAATTTCCAGAGTCTCAAGTTGATGCATCAAAAGGAAATGGTGCAGGGACCGCCAAAAATAAATAATGTAAATGAAGTGTGTGAAGGATGTGCATTGGGGAAGCAACACACACTCCCATTCCCAAAAGGGAAAACCTGAAGAGCAAAAGTACCTTTGGAGTTGGTACATTCTGATGTTTGTGGTCTAATGAGAACCACAACTGATGGAGGAAACAGATACTTTCTGACCTTCATAGATGATTTCACAAGAATGACTTGGGTTTATTTCCTAAGGCAAAAGTCTGATGTGTTCGCCGTGTTCAGAAAGTTTCAAGCAATGGTGGAGAGACAATCTGGCCTCAAGCTGAAGAATTAAGAACAGATAGAGGTGGCGAGTACACATCAAATAAATTCAAGAAGTTCTGTGAAGACATTGGGCTGGAAATGCAGCTCACTATTAGCTACACACCTCAGCAGAATGGTGTAGCTGAGACGAAGAACAGAACAATCATTGAGATGGCCAAGTCCATGCTCCATGATAAATCAGTACCTCAAGAATATTGGGGAGAAGCAGTGAATACTGCTGTGTGTTTAATGAACAGACATCCAACAGTTGCTGTCCAAGGAAAGACTCCGTTGGAAGCATGGAGTGGCAGGAAGCCAAGTGTAAATCACTTGAGGGTGTTTGGATCAATTTGTTATGCACATATCCCAGAGGAGCTGAGATATAAACTGGATGAAACAAGTGAGAAGTGTGTATTCATGGGATACAGCTCTCAATCAAAGGGCTATAGGCTCTACAATCTGCAGAAGAAGAAAATGATAGTCTGCAAAGATGTTCTCTTCAGTGAGAATTCATCTTGGGATTGGAACCAAGGTTCAGCCCAAGAGAAAGGAGTAAAAGAAGTAAGAGTTCAAAATGAACAAGAGGATCCAGAAATTCTGGAACTAAATCCGCCAGCAACTCACTCGCCAGAAAATCACCCGCCAGCGACACATTCGCCAGCGAGTCACCCGCCAGTGACACATTCGCCAGCGAGTCACCCGCCAGCGACACATTCGCCAGCGAGTCACCCGCCAGCGACACACTCACCAGCACCTCACTCGCTAGGATATTCAGAAGCTCAATCAACACCAAGCTCTCCACCAGTAAGGATGAGAAGCTTGAATGAAGTGTATGAAAGCTGCAATGCATGCTTGTTCGAGCCAGAAAGATTTGAAGAAGCAGTGAAGGAAGATGAATGGAGGTCTGCAATGCAAGAGGAGATCAATGTGATTGTGAAGAACAACACATGGGAGCTAGTTGACAAACCAGACAACAAGGATGTCATAGGTTTGAAGTGGATATACAAGACCAAGCTGAACTCATATGGTTCTGTGCAAAGAAATAAAGCAAGATTGGTGGCGAAGGGATACTCGCAGATACCTAGAGTGGATTCAGACCTTTGCACCAGTGGCAAGGCATGAGACCATAAGAGGTCTGATTTCTATTGCTACACAAAAAGGTTGGTATCTACACCAACTTAATGTCAAATCGGCATTTCTAAATGGAGTGCTGAAAGAAGAAGTGTTTGTGGAACAACCACAAGGTTTCATCATCAAAGGCAAAGAGCAGAAAGTTTACAAGCTGAAGAAAGCTCTATATGGCCTGAAACAAGCCCCAAGAGCTTAGTATGGTGAGATCGATTCCTATTTCACAGAAAAGGGTTTTCAAAGGAGTGAAAACGAACCTGCCCTTTACACAAAGACTGAAGGTAAATCAAACATACTTATTGTCTCGTTATATGTTGATGATTTGGTATTTACTGGAAGCTGTGAAAAAATGATTTCAAATTTCAAGTCTGATATGATGATGAAATATGAAATAAGTGATTTGGGAATCCTGCATTACTTTCTGGGAATTGAAATAATTCAAGCAGTGGAGGGAATCTTCATTACCCAGAAGAGATATGCAAAGACTATACTAGAGAAGTTTAAAATACTAGGTTGCAATCCAGTTGCAATTCCTCTAGTGGTCAGTGAGAAATTCTCCAAGGAAGATGGAAGTGGTTCTGCGGATGAGAATTTATACAGAAGCTTAGTGGGAAACTTGCTATACTTGACTGCAACAAGACCAGATATTATGTATGCAGCAAGCTTGATGTCCAGATTTATGCACAACCCCACCAAGATACACTATGGAGCTGCAAAGAGAATCCTGAGATACATCCAAGGAACAATGGACTTTGGAATCTTGTATGAGAGGAATGTGGAACCAAAACTCTTTGGGTTCTGTGACAGTGACTGGGGAGGTAGTGTAGATGACTTGAAGAGCATATCTGGATACACCTTCACACTAGGAACAAGAGTGTTCTTCTGGGCTTCAAAGAAGCAGAAATCAGTGGCATTGTCCACAGCTGAAGCTGAGTATGTCACAGCTTCAATCGCCACTTCACAAGCAATATGGCTAAGAAGAGTCATAAAAGACTTTGGTGAGAAAAACAGAATAGCAACAACCATTCTCAGTGATAACAAGTCTGCAATCGCCATGAGCAAGAACCCTGTCTATCACAGTAGGGTCAAACACATCGCCTTGAAGTTTCATTACATTAGGGATGCAGTAGAGGAGAATGAGATTGATCTGGTGTACTGCAATACAGATGACCAAGTTGCTGATATCTTCACCAAGGCACTCGCCAGAGATAGGTTTGAATATCTCAGAAGCCTGCTCGGAATGATAAGGCAAAGCATTATGGGGGAGTGTTAAAGTTAATGCTTTCCTGGGTGAACTAGGAGTTAGTCTGAAAAGCTGATATGCTTTCCAGCAACTATCTATTGTTCATTCCACTGAGATTTTCTGCTAGATATTTGTAGTATCATAGTACTATAACTTGTCAAGTTGATCTCTAGCTTACCTAGCTTAAGATATTTAGTAGGTTACTTTGTATCCCTATAAAAGGGAAGTGTTTCTCTGTAATCTCTAAGAATTTTAGATCAAAGAAAAGACTGCATAAGTTCAGTTCATCTACTCTTCTTCAAACACTATTTCACCAAGTGAACAGTGTGATATACTTCACTCGCCACGAGTAATTAGTCGCCATTCGCCATGTCGAATTGGTTGCTGATCCCACTCGCCAGTGCGGAAGTAGAAGTATTGTGAATTCTAACATGAATTCCAACATCCCTAGGCAAGAAAGGAGAGTGATCTTGGTTTGGGAAGTTGAGTGGCATTGTAGTCCCCTTGTGGAAATCAACTAGAGTGAAAAAGCCTTGCTCGTGTGCTTCATTACGAGATGATGAATGTGCATGCATATGATGGTGGTGCTCATGGGCGGATGGAACTGTCTTCTCCACTCTGTTTTCTCCTTTTGTGCCATATTGGGTTATGTAAGAAGCCTCTGTTTCTTTTTGGTCATCTTTGTTTCCATATTGAGTAATGTAAGCTGCCTCTCTTTCTTTTGTGTCTTCTTTGTTTCCATAATTGGTCATGTATGGCTGCTCAACTTGTTCTCTTTCTGTAGCTCCATAGTTGGTCATGTAGGGCTCACAGGGCTCACTGACCTCCGTTTTCTTCAGAGTGTCCTTTGCTCCATAGTTGGTCATGTAAGGCTCGCTGATGACCTCTATTTCCTTCAGAGTGTTCTTTGCTCCATAGTTGGTCATGTAAGGCTCGCTGATGACCTCTATTTCCTTCAGAGTGTTCTTTGCTCCATAGTTGGTCATGTAAGGCTCGTTTTCCACCACTTCTTTCACACTTTTCTTCGCTCCTTAGTTGGTCGTATATGGCTCCCTTACCTCCACTTCCTTCACACTTTCCTTTGCTCCATAGTTGGTCATATAAGGCTCGGTTACCACCACTTGTTTCACAGTTTTCTTCGCTCCATAGTTGGTTGTGTATGGCTCCCTTACCTCCACCTCCTTCAAACTTTCCTTTGCTCCATAGTTGGCCATGTAAGGCTCAGTTACCACCACTTCTTTCACACTTTTCTTTACTCCATAGTTGGTTGCGTAAGGCTCCTCAGCTTCTTGCCCGCTTTTCTTTGCTCCGTAGTTGGCCATGTAGGGCTCGGTTACAACCAGTTCTTCCAAACTTTTCTTCACTCCATAGTTTGTCATGTAAGGCTCGCTTATCTCCACTTCTTTCACACTTTTTGTAGCTCCATAGTTGGTCATGTATGGCTCGCTTATCTCCACTTCTTTCACCATTTTTCTGCCACCATATATAGTTGGTCATGTAAGGCTCGCTCACCTCTAGCTCTTTCACAATTTTCTACTAGTTCCATAATTTGAGACGTACGGTTCACTAATGATCTCCAATTTTGTTGTGCCCGTGTGCCTTGCTCCATTGGCATAAGGACACTGCAATTCGACGAACAACAATTTGAGGTTTTATGTTAAAAAAAAAAACGACAGTAATAAAAATAAAATTTATTGTTAGCACCTACTGCATTGTATCCTATGCAGCACGGACACGCTGTGAAGGTCGCGTGTCGCGTGTCTGACACGAATTGGATACGGACACACCACAATTCGCCCTAATATGCGTTGACACGCGAACTGATATTGCGACACGGCTTGGACACGCCAAATCCTTCGTCTCCGCTCCTCTCTCGTCTGAGTGCCTCTTATATGTACACCTAGAAGATAGAGCAGGACTTGGCCAAGCCCACGCCGACCAACGATGGAGCAGCGCGCCGACAGTGATGTTCGATCTCACCAGCTTGAGATCTCGGCGGTAGAAAACGGAGGAGGTAGAGCCAAGGTTTCGGTGTTGGCATCAAGGAGAGAGCAGATTTGTATAGAGAGAGATAGATGAACTATGTGTTGAAGACACAATGCCTAAAGAAGAGCCCAGAGGTTGAAGACGACTAGATCTGGTCAATTTCAGAGAGAGAGAGAGAGAGAGAGAGAGCCCAGAGGTTGAAGACGACTAGACTGGTCAATTTCGGTGAGAGAGAGAATAATGGAATTAACTCAATTAAGAGCATTTGATCTGTTTGGTTTTTTTTTTTTCCTTCAATGTGATTTTTTTTGTCAATTTGGTGTTGCATTGGGCCTTTGAGTGGTTTGTGTTGAAGAATTTTCTGTTTAGACAGAAGTGTCCTTGTATTAATAAATATAATATTATTTAATTAACGTGTCCACCGCGTGTCCGTGTCCGTGTCCGACTAAAAATTGATTTTGACGTGTCAACGTATCGAATCGTGTCCGTATTGGACACTCGAACTCGTGTCCGTGCTGCATAGATTGTATCCAAGATAAGAGCTTGGCACATGCGAATAATCACATATAGTATGAGGTTGGTGTTGTGCCCCCTCGCATATATATATATATATATATATATATATATATATATCATCAAAAAATCTAACCCTAGTTTCATAATATATCTGTTTCTAAATAAATAAATAAATATAGAGCTCCCTTCCAATGAGGGAGGATCAATCATTTAACCTACTTTTGTTTATCACATATTAACATCTCCACCGTTCAACTTTCATGCTTATATGAATAGATCATATCTGGAAATTTTCATTCCATTTGATAATCGTTAGAGCATTGAAAATTGTAATTTACAAATAAAATCATGAACGGTTCAGGTTTTGGCTAAAAATTTACGTCCATTGATTTCATCTAGTTAGATGTCTTAATGATCACAATTTTGGCTAAAAATTTACATAAATGATCTACACATATAAACCTAGTAATTGAACGGTGGAGTTGTAAAAATTCAATTAAAAAGTTGGCCTAATAATTGATCCGTTAAAATGAACAAAACGAGAGATCTCTTAATGGAAGGGCTCTATATATACACTTTTTTTTTCAAGAGTTTGGAACTACCCAACCTGGGAGACTCAGCCCATGCCCGGTTCTATTTATTATATTAATAATCAAGAAAAAAAGAGAGCATAGCATCAGGTAAAAGAGTACCGAAAGCAAAAAAAACAAAAAAAAAACAAACGATAACTATATATTGGATATACACAACATAAACAATCATCAGGTGGTAAACATAATACATATACATATTATGAGAAACTAAGACGAGATCAACAATTTACCTACCTAGGTAGTGGATACCTATTTCTCCATGAGGAGATAAATGAAAGAAGATGTAAAAAAGGAAATCAATGTCTTGTCTAAAAGGAAGATTTATTATTATTTTTTATTATGTCTAAAACGAAGATTGCGCTAGTTGAATTCCAATCGCCGTAAAACTAAGCAAATGAAAACGAGTGGTAACAAATGTACAAATGTAGAAGAATGTTAGTGTGAAACTTTTATCCTTTTTGAATAGTTGCTAAGAAATAAATAGTAAGACAAGTACTGCTTTTGTGAGAATTGAGAAGGGTTACCAGTAAGATTGGGCATACGAGGGTGGGGGCGGGGAACCCGCGGGGAAAACCCACATTTGACATGCGGGGGCGGGGGCGGGTTTCCCCGTTAAGGACGCGGGTGCGGGGGCGGGGGCAGGATTGTTTATTTTCCCCGCAGGGTTGCGGGGGTGGGTGTGGTGATCCCCATTACCCACGCGGGGTTCCCATTTTGATTTATTTGTATTTTTAACTGAAACTACGTCGGAGCTGCGGCGCTGCTGAGGATCGGCTGGAGGAAAGCGAAGATTTGAGCGCCAGAAACGATCGGGTATGGCTGAACAGAGTCGGCTTCGTCCAGCTGGTGTCGAGGTGGATCGGCATCGACGGGGATATGAAGTCGGGTTCTGTGCTGCGTCGAGGGCTGACCGGCGCTGGGGCTGGCCAGTGGTGTTCGATCAGAGGAGGAAATCAGATCGAGGAGGAAACGGTGCCGATTCAAGAGGCGTGGTGGTGCGACCTAGATTGGGTTGATTCGATTCGATCAGAATATGGTGCGATCTGGGTGTTTTGCGATCTCAGTGTGGTGGGATTTTGGTCAAGCTCAGATCGGTCATGGCAGCTTCGCAGCGAGGTGGCGTCGAACAGCGGAGGAGACACCGGCGAGGGAGAGGGCAGTAACTGGAGGCAGGCGGCGGAAAGGATTGATAGGGCGCCCAGAGTAGTCTTCTGGGTGCCCAAAGAATTTCCATTCTCTGCCGACAAAGCTTTCGTCGGCAGAGTTTAGGATTTTCTTTTACCGACGAAGGGGTTGTCGGGAAAAAGAGTTTCTGGAGGAAGACCTTGTTTGCCGACAAACTGTTGCCTAAGAACAGAAGGCAGAAGATGATGAATTGCAGAAAGACCATGTTTTTTTTTATTTTCTTCTGCTTTAGGGTTTCTTGTGTGGGCAGTGTGGATCATACTGATGCGCTATAGGCTCTTTTTATAAGTGTTTGAGAGGTTTCATTAGCCATTTTTTATTCGACCAATAAATGTCTTTTTTTCTTTATCAGAAATGTACATAATAATGGAACTACCACTTGGATAAAATTAGCCCAGACTTTAGACCGGCCCGTAAGTTATGGATTCAATAGTCTTTGTTTATACAAGAGAATCTCGAGCATTTATTACCTACAATTGACATGAAATTTTTTTCCCCAAATTCTCATGAAAATTAATGTAAACCATAACCAATTGGTTTACATATATAGAAGTGTTCAAGGAAGGTTAATTCCGTAACTTCCGTGGTGTGTCTTGTCCTAATAAGGCTAGTAGTTTAGATTCTTTATTAGATAGGGAATCCCTGATTACCAGGGATACTTGATGTAATGCATGCCTATATAAAGGTCTCTTTATCAGTCAATAAAGACACAGTTTTCCTATCATTCTTTTATCTTAGAACACGTTATCAAGCACGTTGCTCTAGCCTCCCGTCTAATAGCCCTAAAACCCTGATTCCGAAAAAAAAGAAAGTTTTTTTTTTTTCGAAACCCTAAATCCCTACCGTCGCCGGCCACCGTCCTCCTTTCCGGCCGCCGCCGATCTCTTCTCGGCAGTACCTGCGCTGCCGACCTGCCCCCACCGCGCCACACCTTCAAGCGCGGCTCCTCCTCTGCCTCTCTGCTGTAGCCTCCCGCTCGCCTGCAACTTCCCGCTCGCCAGCCCCTCCTTTGCGTGCTATCCCTTGCACGCATCCTCGAAGGTTCAAGATAGTTCGCAAGCCAAGCAAAAGGCCCTCGAAACCTTCTTCGGTGCTGAGAAGACATCAAGAAAAATCGAAGAAAACAAAGCTTCCCCAAAAGTCAAGTTTCTTTCGATCAAGCTTCAATTGACGAAGTAAATATTTTATAAACGTTTCCGCTTATGAATTTCAATAGTTGGGTTGTATTTTCTTCCGGGACCTTTTCGTGTCCCTGCTACCTCATTCCGATTCTATCGCTTCTCGGGACGGCATACGGGGATTTAGTCACCCCGGTGCCAACTTTTTTGGGGTAACTGTGATGTTACCGGCCACCGTTATGCTTGTGACTGTGATGTCACTGGGAACCATAACGTCTCTTTTTCAAAAGAAAATAAAGGGAAGATATCGATTGTGACTTGATGTCACATTATGCATCGATTTATGTGACCATAATATATCTTGGCACTGTTCTAAAAGAAAAAAAAATCAAACTTGATTAGTATTCAAAATACTAACGTCTCCCTATTGTGTTTTGTTGATGGCTGACACTCAGCGTCCAGAATTCGACATCTTGGATGTCCAAGGCAAGGAATACAAGAGGTGGGTCTCAGATGTAGAGAACACCTTCATTAGCAAAAGATTTACGGCCACCATCCTGAGGATGAAAACTTGCATGCTTCTCCTGAACATAAAGCTCAAGCCCTGATGTTTCTCAGGCGCCATATCCACCCAACGCTCAAGAAGCAATACCTGAGGATGACCGATCTCAAAGAGCTATGGGACATCCTCAAAGACCATTTCGACAATGTGCATGATGCACAGCTCCCTGACCTTCTGTTAGATTGGGAGCAAATCCACTTGTTGAATTTTGATTCCGTCCAGGAATACCATCATACTATGCTTAATTTACAGTCTGATCTGAGCTTTTGTGGGGTCGACAAGACCGATGATGATATAATGGAGAAGACATTCACGACGTTCCCAGAATCTGCGTCCATGTTGTCGCATCAGTACCGTGATCTCCGTGAGAAAGGCACCATCAAAACCTTCAGTGACTGGATGAATGTGCTTCAAAGAAAGGAGAGGTACCATGAGCTGATTCTTACTACCAACAAAAGGCCTAGAGGTCCGAAATTCTTAGCCGAATCTCACCAAGCCCGTGGTAGGGCTCCTAAGCCAATGAGTCATCCCCGCGAACGTCAAACACCACCACCACCACGTGCGCCAAGAGCAACACGTGGGGGAAGAAGAGGAAGAGGAGGTGCCGGCCGTAGCCGGAACCTCACATGGAAACGGGACGGCGGCGGCGGCGCCGCTCCTAAAGGGGGGAACTGGTTCGGTTCCGGCCCCAAGCGTGGTGGCTCCTTGCTTCAAATGCGGCTCCAAGAATCACTTCCAACGTGATTGCAAAGTAAGTAGAGATGTCCAAGCTGCTTACAAGAAACACAAGCAATACATGGAACAAGAAACGAACTATGTGGGAGACTTTGAAGAAGAAGAGTACGATGAAGAAGATACCAACTTCACCGTCGATGACTTCCAACCTACGAAGAAGTGTATGACTCAGGAGTATGATACTCCAGATTATGAATAAGTATTTTACTTAGGTCATGAGATACATGTTCAAGTTTGATTTTGATTGTTATTTTTGCCTTTCTTTAGTCATAGTTCACGACTTTGTTCGATAAGTCGTTTGATTTAGAACATCCTTGATGTACTTTTGAGTTGTCATTAATAAAATTTCTCTTATTCAATGAATGATTCGAGATTTTTACATCCTATGAAAGCAAAATTAGTTCAATGTGTCCAATTCTCAATGGCATAATTATTTTTGAGTTCACCACGATTTTGGTGATGTTAACTCAATATCTGAAATAAAATCACAAAGACAAAACGAAAGAATTGCGAGACATCGCGTTGCACATTCGGCCAAGCCCTTGGCAGCGCCTAGGCAGCATCAACATCACCTAGGCAGCTCGGCAGCCTATCGGCAGCTTGGCTGTGCCTCGACAGCCTCTCGGCAGCAGGCCTCGCCAGCCCCTCAGCTGCTTGGCCACGCCTCTCGGTAGCATGCCTCGACAGCGCCCCGGCAGCCCGACAGTGAGCCTCGACATCTCGGCACCCTTGCGTCATACCGGCTTGACACCGAACCCGATTTTTACTTTTTCGCCTCAGACACGTCTCGACTTTCGTCCTGACACGTCCTCGGCCAAAAACCCAGTTTTGAAACCAACAACGATAGCCTACTAAAAAATGCAATGTTTGCAATATCGGCTCGGCAACGATTTGTCTTCGGACACAACATGCTTCGGATTTTAGCTCAACCGTTGCATTGATTGCCTACAAGCCGGACCGGCCCTACCCCCCCCCCCCCCCCCCCCCCTTGTCTTGCTTCGGCTCGGCATCATTGTGGCTCCGGCCTCGCCTTGGCCTCGGCTTTGGCTTGGCCCCGGCCTTGCCTCGGCCTCGGCCTTGGCTCGGCCATGCCACTGATTGTGGCTTCCGGTCTTACAATCTCTCTACTCTAGGCTATGCTATCTCTCAATGTTGGTATTCGGTGATTAAAATGAGACTTGTCTCTTTCTATAAAGTTATACAGATGCCATGGCTATGTTATTGGCCTTAATGCACTTCGTTTTGTGATGATATATTGCTTCCATACAAATATTTTAAAGTGTTCGCCAAAGTCTACAATAGACTATTGATTCAATTTACATTGTTTTTGTAGATGTATCAAGGCGAGATCGAGTGTCTGTTGGATTGTGTAACAACTCACACGATTCTGAGGAATCGGCAATTGTTTTCGGATTTTTTGCCAAGAGAATCATCGTTATCTACAATGACAGGAACCAGACCCGTCATTAAGAGTCGTGGCACTGCTCAATTCTTATTGCCCAATGGCCCTGAAATTCGGGTAGAGGACGCTCTATATGCTCCTAAGGCGCCAAGAACCTTGCTAGCTTTCAAGGATGTATGTGACAACGAATATCATCTCAGCACTTATGTTGCAGATGGAACTGAACATCTGTTGATCACCTCCACTGAGAATCTGCGCACTCGCATTGTGGAGAAGTGTAAACGCGTTCGAAATGGCATGTATTTCACAACCATTCGAGCCAATGAATCTCCTGTTGTTATCTTATGTGATTCCGATGCTTACAAGCTTTGGCATGACAGACTCGGTCATCCGGGTCGTGATCTGATGATTCGTATTTTGAAATGCTCCCACGGTCATCAGTTTTTCAGATAATAGAAGCAAAAAGTAAACCAGAAAACTGGACCCAACTGAGCCGACGTCGTGCAAGGGCGTTTCGGCCTCGGTTTGGCCGACATGCGGCAGCCTCTCGGCTCCAAGGAGAGGTTCGGCCTAATCCTGCTGCTCATGCCTCTGTAGCGATGTCTAATGCTCATCGTTTGTTTTGCAAAGCTTGTTCACTAGCAAAACTTCAAGCAAGACCATCTTTTGCTGTTAATAATAAACAGAATATTCCGTTCCTACAACAAATACAAAGTGATATTTGTGGACCTATAACACCAGAATGTGGACCATTTAGATATTTTATGGTTCTGGTTGATGCGTTGACGCGTGGGTCACACGTCGCATTATTGTCCACGAGGAATGCTGCATTTGCTAAACTCCTAGCTCAGATCATTAAGCTATGGGCTCACCACCCGGACAATCCGATTAAGTCTATCAGACTGGATAATGCTGGAGAGTTTACATCAAAGTGTTTTGATGACAATTGCATGTCAGTTGGGATTGAAGTTGAACATCCCGTACCCCACGTTCATTCTCAGAACGGTCTTGCAAAAGCCGTTAGCAAGAGACTACAGCTTGTTGCTAGGTTCCTTGTCATGGCCACTAATTTACCGGTTTCGGCATGGGGATATGCAATACTACATGCAGATATGCTTATTCGTCTACGACCCACAGATAGCCAACCATTTAGTGCGTACCAGTTGGTAACTGGTTACGAGCCTGATATTTCGCATCTGCGTACTTTTGGTTGTGTCGTATGCCTATCACGCCTCCATTGCGTACCAAGATGGGTCCACAACGACGATTAGCTATTTATGTTAGATATGAAGCACCAACAATTGTCCGCTACATAGAGCCTACGACATGTGATCTATTTACTGCAAGATTTGCAGATTGTCACTTTAATGAGACATCCTTCCCGTCGTTAGGGGAAGATAGGGCCGCATCCGTCCCTAGTGAACGTCAGGAATTGACGTGGTTCTCTCCTACTATGTCTCATTATGATCCCCGAACGTCTCAGTGTGAGACAGAAATACAACGCATATTGGAACTATAAAAGGTTGCGGATTCAATGCCCGACTCCTTTACTGATATTGCGAAAGTGACAAGATCAACCATACCTGCTGTGAATGTACTTGCAAGGCTTAACATTCCTCGCCACCCGCCGCCGGTCTCGGACCCGCAGCCTTAGGTGCCGTCAGCAGCCTAGGCTCGCCACCTCCAAGTGGAGGGCCGGCGTCGAATTGGAATCCTCCTAGAAAGAGGGGGAGACCAATCGGTTCCAAGAACAGTGTACCTAGAAAAAGGGCATGTGTTCAGGCTCAAAGCGATCTGTTCATCATCGATACTATGACTCCGTCACATGAGATTGTCTCCGACTATACCTATGTCCAAGAATCAACTCTGAATCATATGGGGGACGCCTCAGACTCACCGTTGATGTTGGAGAACAAGGAAATCTCACTAAACTACTTATGCATGCACAATCTTATGGAAAGGAATTCCATGTATATCGATGATGCATTCGCCTACGCCGTTGCTCAAGAAATCATTGACGACGACGATAATATGGAACCCCGCATTTTTGATGAGTGTCAACGTAGGGCGGATTGGCCGAAGTGGGAAGAAGCAATCCAGGCTGAACTAGACTCTCTAAAGAAAAGGCAAGTATTCGGACCGGTTGTGCCTATACCACCGAACGTGAAGCCTGTTGGACA
Organism: Potentilla sterilis; assembly: GCA_963682095.1. Taxonomy (NCBI): domain Eukaryota; kingdom Viridiplantae; phylum Streptophyta; class Magnoliopsida; order Rosales; family Rosaceae; genus Potentilla; species Potentilla sterilis. The sequence goes on along the minus strand of OY821757.1, from coordinate 44,087,871 downwards.
TAAATGGGTCTTTGTCAGAAAGCGCAATGAGAATGGTGAAGTCCAGCGATATAAAACTAGACTCGTGGCGCAAGGTTTTTCTTAACGCCGTGGAATTGATTATGAGGAGACGTATTCTCCGGTTCTCCGGTCATGGATATTATTACCTTCCGATACTTAATCAGTTTGGTAGTCTCAGAGAGACTGAATATGCAGCTTATGGATATTGTAACAGCGTATCTTTATGGGGATCTAGATACGGAGATGTACATGAAAGTGCCAGAAGGAATTTCGTTACCCAAGTCAAGTGAGCAAAAACCACGAAGTTCATTTGCTATCAGGTTGAGACGATCTCTATATGGACTCCGACAATCTGGTAGGATGTGGTACACACGGTTGGGGGATTACTTGGTTGGGAAAGGATACAAGAATGATGAGTTGTGCCCTTGTGTGTTCATAAAGTGAACAAGTTAAGGATTTGCCATTGTAGCCGTCTATGTTGACGATATGAACATCATTGGAACTCTGAATGAGATCAATGAGACCGCAAGCTACTTGAAATCTGAATTCGAGTTGAAAGATCTGGGAAGGACTCGTTTTGCCTAGGCTTAGAACTAGAGCACCGAAGTGGTGGAATCTTTGTACACCAATCTGCATATGTCCGAAAGATGCTCCGGCGATTTAACATGGACAAAGTTATGCATCCTACAGGCACTCCCATGGTCGTTAGAAGTCTGGATATCAATAAAGATCACTTTCATCCGAAAAAAGATAATGAAAAGGTCTTGGGAGCTGAATATCTGTATCTCAGTGCAATTGGAGCTTTGTTATACCTAGCTCAGTGTACTAGACCAGACATTGCTTTCTCGGTGAACTTGTTAGCTAGATTTAACTCGGCGCCAACACAACGTCATTGGGTTGGAATCAAGAATATCTTCCGATACCTGAAAGAGACCCTTGACATGGGTTTGTACTATAGATACACTCATCATGGATCGGCTCCAAGCCTACCACTTGCATCCCACGACGGAATCCGTGGCTCGGATCACCACGGGACAGCCGTCCAGTCCGGCCCCGGTTCGGCTGCCCGCCGCACCGCCGCCGGCTCGGTTTCCTGCTGTAAAGCCGCCGCCGCCACAGCCGTTCCAAATCACGAGGATGCCAAAGCGTGGTCACGATATGACTTCGGCACTACCCCCTCCTACTCAGATACACTAAATGATGTGATGGTAGGATTTGCTGATGCTAGATATTTGTCAGATCCACACAAGGGACGTTCCCAAACTGGTTATGTTTTCAGCATTGGGAATACGGCGATATCTTGGAGATCAACCAAGCAAACCCTTGTTGCTATCTCCTCGAACCATGCTGAGATAATTGCACTATATGAAGCAGTCAAAGAGTGTGTTTGGCTTCGCTCAGTTATATCTCACATTCAAGGGTCTAGTGGACTTGAGTCTACTACTTTGGGACCAACTTGCATATTTGAAGATAATGTAGCATGCATTGAGCAGATGAAGTTGGGATACATCAAGGGTGATAACACTAAACACATTTCGCCTAAGTTCTTCGACAATCAGCTGTAGCAAGAGACTTTAAATATCCAAGTGAAGCAAGTCAGCTCAGAAGATAATGCAGCTGATCTGTTCACCAAGTCTCTACCCAAATCTACATTTGTGAAGCATGTAAAGCACATTGGTATGTGTCCCTTATCTGAACTCAAAGACTGATTGACCATCAGGGGGAGTTCTCGTCTAGACTTCAGGGGGAGTCTAGTTATGCATGTCTCACATACTTGTAATTGGTGTGTTGTACTCTTTTCCCTTAGACCATACTTTTATTTTTGCCCAAGAGGTTTTTGTTTGCTGGCAAAGGTTTTAACGAGGCAACAATTCATGCACCATTGAGGACGTGACACAAGGGGGAGTGTTCAAGGAAGGTTAATTCCGTAACTTCCGTGGTGTGTCTTGTCCTAATAAGACTAGTAGTCTAGATTCTTTATTAGATAGGGAATCCCTGATTACCAGAGATACTTGATGTAATGCCTATATAAATGTCTCCTTATCAATCAATAAAGATATAGTTTTCCTATCATTCTTTTATCCTAGAACAAAACTGAGTTATATCTCCTTGAATGTGAGATATACCTGATCGAATCCAAACACACTCTTTGACTGCTTCATGTAGTGCAATAATCTAAGCATGGTTCGAGGAGGTGGCAACAAGGGTTTGCTTGGTTGATCTCCAAGATATCGCCGTATTTCCAATGGTAAAAACATAACCTATTTGGGAACGTCCTTTATGTGGATTTGACAAGTATCCAGCATCAGTGAATCCTACCATCATATCATTTGGTGTATCTGAGTATGAGGGGGTATTACCGAAGCCGTACCGAGACCACGCCTTGGCATCCTCGGGTTCGGGTACGGTAGTGGAAGCGATGGCGTCATGGCGTGTAGCCGGGCTGAGGCTAGGAACGGCGGTGGTGCGGTGGACAGCCGGACCAGAGCCGGGTGTGACGGCTGTGCGACGGTGATCCGAGCCGTTGCCGGCGTCACGAGATGCAAGGGATCGGCTTAGTGCCGAATCCTGGTGAGTGTATCGATAGTAAAAGCCCATGTCACTGGTTCCTTTCAGGTATCAGAAGATATTCTTGATTCCAACCCAATGACGTTGTGTTGGCGCCGAGCTAAATCTAGCTAACAAGTTCACCGAGAAAGCAATGTCTGGTCTAGTACACTGAGCGAGGTATAACAAAGCTCCAATTGCACTGAGATATGGATATTCAGCTCCCAAGACCTCTTCGTCATCTTCTTTAGGATGAAAGGGATCTTTGTTGATATCCAGACTTCTAACGACCATGGGAGTACCTGTAGGATGCATAACTTTTTCCATGTTAAAGCGCCTGAGCATCTTTCGGACATATACAGATTGGTGAACAAAGATTACACCACTTCGGTGCTCTAGTTCTAAGCCTAGGCAAAACGAGTCCTTCCCAGATCTTTCAACTCGAATTCAGATTTCAAGTAGCTTGCGGTCTCATTGATCTCATTCAGAGTTCCAATGATATTCATATCGTCAACATAGACGGCTACAATGGCAAATCCTTAACTTGTTCTCTTTATGAACACACAAGGGCACAACTCATCATTCTTGTATCCTTTCCCAACCAAGTAATCCCCCAACCGTGTGTACCACATCCTACCAGATTGTCGGAGTCCATATAGAGATCGTCTCAACCTGATAGCAAATGAATTTCGTGGTTTTTGCTCACTTGACTTGGGTAACGAAAGTCCTTCTAGCACTTTCATGTACATCTCCGTATCTAGATCCCCATAAAGATACGCTGTTACAATATTCATAAGCTGCATATTGAGTCTCTCTGAGACTACCAAACTAATTAAGTATCGAAAGGTAATAATATCCATGACTGGAGAATACGTCTCCTTATAATTCCAGGGCGTTGGGAAAAACCTTGTGCCACGTGTCTAGCTTTATATCGCTGGACTTCACCATTCTCATTGCGCTTTCTGACAAAGACCCATTTATGTCCAACGGACTTCACGTTCGGCGGTGTAGGCACAACCGATCCGAATACTTGCCTTTTCTTTAGAGAGTCTAGTTCAGCCTGGATTGCTTCTTCCCACTTCGGCCAATCCGCCCTTTGTTGACATTCAACAACAGTGCGGGGTTCCATTTCGTTGTCGTTAATGATTTCTTGAGCAACGACGTAGGCAAATGCATCATCGATGTACATGAAATTCCTTTCCATAAGATTGTGCATGCATAAGAAGTTTAGTGAGATTTCCTTGTTCTCCAACATCAACGGTGAGTATGAGGCGTCCCCTAGATGATTCAGAGTTGATTCTTGGACATAGGTATAGTCAGAGACAATCTCGTGTGACGGCGTCACATTATCGATGATGAACGGATCGCTTTGTGCCTGGACACATGCCCTCTTTCTAGGTACATTGTCCTTGGAACCAATTGGTCTCCCCCTCTTTGTAAGAGGATCCAAAGTCGACGCCGGCTCTCCACTTGGAGGTGTCGAGCCTAGGCTGCCGACGACACCTAGGGCTGCGGGTCCGAGACCGACGGCGCGTGCTCATGTTTGACGAGGTATGTTGAGCCTTGCAGGTATGGTTGATCTTGTCACTTTCGCAACCTTTTGTAGTTCCAATATGCGTTGTATTTCGGTCTCACACTGAGACGTGCGGGGATCATAATGAGACATAGTGGGAGAGAACCACGTCAATTCCTGACGTTCACTAGGGACAGATGCGGCCCCATATCCCCCTAAAGGCGGGAAAGATGTCTCATCAAAGTGACAATCTGCAAATCTTGCAGTAAACATATCACCTGTCGTAGGCTCTATGTAGCGGACAATTGTTGGTGCTTCATATCCAACATAAATAGCTAATGGTCGTTGTGGACCCATCTTGGTACGCAGTGAAGGTGTGATAGGCACATATACGGCACAACTAAAAGTATGCAGATGCGAAATGTCAGGCTCGTAACCAGTTACCAACTGGTACGCACTAAATGGTTGGCTATCTGTGGGTCGTAGACGAATAAGCATAGCTACATGTAATATTGCATATCCCCATGCCAATACCGGCAAGTTAGTGGCCATGGCAAGGGACCGAGCAACAAGCTGTAGTCTCTTAATGGCTGCTTCAGCAAGACCGTTCTGAGAATGAACGTGGGGCACATGATGTTCAACTTCAATCTCAACTGACATGCAATAGTCATCAAAATACTTTGACGTAAACTCTCCAGCGTTATCTAGTCTGATTGACTTAATCGGATTGTCGAGGTGGTGAGCCAGAAGCTTAATGATCTGAGCTAGGAGTTTAGCAAATGAAGCATTCCTCGCGGACAACAACGTAACGTGTGACCAACGCGTCGACGCATCAACCAGAACCATACAATATCTAAATGGTCCGCATTCTGGTGTTATAGGTCCACATATATCACCTTGAATTCGTTGTAGAAACGGAATATTCTGTTTCTTATCAATAGCAAAAGATTGTCTTGCTTGAAGTTTTGCTAGTGAACAATGTTTGCAAAATGAACGATGAGCATTGGACATCGCTACAGAGGCATGAGCAGCAGGAGGAGGCCGAACATCTCCTTGGAGCCGAAAGGCTGCCGGCGACGGCATTGAGGCCGAACCAAGGCCGAAACGCCTAGGTTCGGCGTCGGCTTGGTTTTGTCCAGTTTTCTGGTTTCCCTTTTGCTTCTGTGATCTGAAAAACGGATGACCGTGAGAGCATTTCAAAATACGAATCATCAGTTGGGGTTGGACCGAAATCACCGACGATATTAAACCGACAAATGAGCTTGTGCATTTCTATAACCTTCCACACCACACCCACATATGCAAACCCCAAGAACGCGTGCATGTGGCTTGGGCTCACATCAAATTGCGTGTTTGCTTGGCGTGCTATAGTCGAGTAATGAACATAAAATCCTTATAAAACTATAGGATTTTATATATTTACGTGACTATGCATGGTTTTTGTTGCGTGACAGCATAATAACTAATTGCATGATTTTTCGTGTCTCAACACATGCCAAAGCTTGTAAGCATCTGAATCACATAAGATAACAATATGAGATTCATTGGCTCGAATGGTTGTGAAATACATGTTGTTTCGAACGCGCTTACACTTCTCCATAATGCGAGTACGCAGAGACTGAGTGGAGGTGATCAACAGATATTCAGTTCCATCTTCAACATAAGTGCTGAGGTGATAATCATTGTCACGCACATCCTTGAAAGCTAGGAGGGTTCTGGGCGCTTTAGGCGCATACAATGCATCAGCTACTCTGATTTCAGTGCCATTTAGCAATAAGAATTGAGCAACTCCGCGACCTTTAACAATAGGTCCCGATCCTGTCATCGTAGATAATGCCGATCCACATGGCGTAAACTCCGAAAACAATTGTCGATTCCTCAGAATCTTGTGAGTCGTCGCACAATCCAACATACACTCGATCTCGCCTTGAAACATCTACAAAAAAACAATGTAAATCGAATCAATTGTCTATATTTAGACTTTGGCGAACACTCTAATAGAAGTGTATTGAAGCAATTTATATAATCACAAAACGAAGTGCATTAAGGCCGATAATATAGACATGACATCCATATAACTTTAGATAATTGGGCAAGCCGTATTTAATCACCGAATACCAATATGGAGAGAGTATATAGCCTAGAATAGAGAGATGAAGACCGGGGGTCATCATTGGTGGCATGGCCGAGCCAAGGCCGAGGCCAAGGCAAAGGTCGGGGCCAAACCAAGGCCTAAGCCATGGCAAGGCCAGAGCCACCTTGGGGCCGAGCCGAAGCAAGGCTAGAGGTGAGGGCCGGTCAGTCATTTAGGCAATGCGATGCGACAGTTGAGCTAAATCTGAAACATATCAAGTCCGGAGACAAGTCGTTGTCGAGACGATTTTGCAGGTATTGCATGTTTTGGTAGGCTATCGTTGTTGGTTTCAAAGTCGGGTTTATGGACGCGGACGTGTCCGGACAAAGGTCGAGACGTGTCCGAGGTGAAAATTAAAATTCGGGTTCGGTGTCGAGCCGGCATGACGTAGGGCTGCCGAGGCAGACTGTCGGGCTGCCGAGGCGTTGTCGATGCGTGCTTCCGAGTGGCACTGCCAAGGCGCATTGCCTGGCTGCTGAGGCTGCCGAGATGCTGCCGAGGTCAAGTTCTAGTGTGCACACGCGATTCTTCGCGATTCTCTGGTTTCATATTTGTGATTTTTGTTTCGGATTTGAGTTAACATCACCAAAATCGTGGTGAACTCAAAATAAGTATGCCATTGAGAATTGGACACATTGAACCAATTTTGCTTTCATAGGGATGTGAGATCTCGAATCATTTATTGAATAAGAGAAATTTTATTGATGACAACTCAATAGTGCATCAAGGATGTTCTAAATCAAACGATGTATCGAACAAAGTCGTGAATTATGACTAAAGAACAAAAATAATAATCAAAATCAAACTTGAACATGTATCTCATGACCTAAGTCAAATACTTATTCATAATCCGGAGTATCATACTCCTTAGTCCTACGCTTCTTAGTAGGTTGGAAGTCATCGACGGTGAAGTTGGTATCTTCTTCATCGTACTCTTCTTCCTCAAAGTCTCTTACATAGTTCGTTTCTTGTTCCATGTATTGTTTGTGTTTCTTGTAAGCAGCTTGGACATCTCTCTCGCTTTGCAATTGCGTTCAAGATGATTCTTGGAGCCGCATTTGAAGCAAGGAGCCGAAGCTGAGCTCGAGGCGTGGTCACCACGTTTAGGGCCGGAAGCGAATTGGTTCCCCCCTCTAGGAGCGGTGGCGCCGCCGCCATCCCTTTTCCATGAGAGGTTCCGGCTAGGGCCGGCGCCTCCTCTTCCTCCTCTTTCTCCATGTGTTGCTCTTGGCGCACGTGGTGGTGGTGCTTGACGTTCACGAGGTTGAATCTTTTGCTTAGGAGCTCTACCACGGGCTTGGTGAGATTCCGCAATGAATTTCAGACCTCTAGGCCTCTTATTGGTAGTAAGGATCAACTCTTGATACCTCTCCTTTCTTTGAAGCACATTCATCAAGTCACTGAAGGTTTTGATGGTGCCTTTCTCACGGAGATCACAATACTGATGCAACAACATGGACGCAGATTCTGGGAACGTCGTGAAAGTCTTCTCCATCATATCATCGTCAGTCTTGTCGACCTCACAAAAGCTCAAATCAGGCTGCAGATTAAGCATAGTCTGATGATATTGCTGGACCGAATCAAAATCCAAAAGGCGGATTTGCTCCCGATCGGACATGAGGTCAGGGAGTTGTGCGTCATGCACGTTGTCGAAACGATCCTTGAGGATGTCCCATAGCTCTTTGGGATCGGTTTTCCTCAGATACTACTTCTTAAACGTTGGATGGATATGGCGCCTGAGAAACATCAGGGCCTGAGCTTTCTGTTCAGGAGAAGCTTGCAAGTTTTCATCCTCAGGAGGGACAATAGTGGCCGTAAATCTTTTGCCAATGCAGGTGTTCTCTACATCTGAGACCCACCTCTTGTATTCCTTGCCTTGGATATCTAAGATGTCGAATTCTGGACGCTGAGTGTCAGCCATCTACAAAACACAAATAGGGAGACGTTAGTATTTTGAATACTAATCAAGTTTGATTTTTTTTTTCTTTTAGAATAGTGCCAAGATATATTATGGTCACATAAATCGATGCAAAGAGTGATTATAAGTCACAATCGATATCTTCTCTTTATTTTCTTTTGAAAAAGAGACGTTATGGTTCACAGTGACATCACAGTCACAAGCATAACGGTCGCCGGCAACATCACAGTTACCCCAAAACCGTTGGCACCGGGGTGACGAAATCCCCGGATGCCGTCCCGAGAAGTGATAGAATCGGGATAAGGTAGCAGGGACACGAAAAAGTCCCGGAAGAAAACAAAATCCAACTATTGAAAATTCAGAAGCGGGAACGTTTATAAAATATTTACCTCTTCAATTGAAGCTTGATCGAAAGAAACTTGACTTTGGGAGAAGCTTGTTTTCTTCGACTTTTCTTGATTTCTTCTAAGCAACGAAGAAGGCTTCGAAGGTCGCTTGCTAGGCTTGCGAGCAATCTTGGACCTTCAGGGGATACGTGCAAAAGGTAGCACGCAAGGGAGGGGCTGCCGAGCGGGTAGGGCTGCTGCCGAGGGGCAGAATGGGCTGCCGAGGCGCGGAGCGGGCAGGAGGCAGGAGCCGGGGTGGCTTGCAGGCAGTCGGCAGCGCAGGTGCTGCCGAGAAGAAGTCGACGGCGCCGGTAGGGAGGACGGCAACCGACGACGGAAGGGTTAGGGTGTCGGAATTTTTTTTTTTTTTTCAGAATCAGGGTTTTTTAGGGCTATTAGACGGGAGGCTAGAGCAACGAGCTGATAACGTGTTCTAGGATAAAAGAATGACAGGAAAACTGTATCTTTATTGATTGATAAGGAGACCTTTATATAGGTATTACATCAAGTATCCCTAGTAATCAGGGATTCCATATCTAATAAAGAATCTAGATAACTAGCCTTATTAGGATAAGACACACTACATAAGTTACGGAATTGACCTTCTTTGAACAAATTTATCTATATTTGAGTTTTTTTTTTTTATCTCAAATCCAAATTAAGCCTCAGCCGACGTTAACTTCTCTAGACTTTTCCATTTAGGCAGCTTCACCAAGTTGTCTCACTCCGTCACCGTGAAACATAACCCCAGATATAGTTCTTAAAGGTTCTTTTTTTTTTTTTTTTTCATTTTTTTAATAGTTGTGCAATAAACATATATTGTAGACTAATTAAGTAATGGTTATGTAAGTTATTACCCGTCTCACTCCGGAGGACTGTTTTAAATGGGAGAAAGGAAAATGACCGTTCGTGAATTAACCCTTGGTAATAGTTTTGAGTCCATGTTCTTCCTTATTTCTATTTTCCTATTCATTTTTTTTGTAAAGTTCAAATTTAAGGTACAAACACATATGGTTTGCTGTCCCCATCTATGAAAAAATCTACATGTCCACAAAGTGCAATCTCAACCATCACTACAATGACTTTATATTTATGAATGTTAATACCATAATTAAACTACTACGTACAACTACTAACTGTAGTATTAAGAAATGACAACGAAGGTAGGAACAACACTAATTAATAAGTTCACTACAGGGGGATTATGTTCAACAACATATTATATCATTGGTGAAAGCTGTAGGCTAACCATTTCTTTAAGCACAAAGCTACTATGGCTATGCTTCCTAATGAAGAAGATGATGAAATGATGCTGATGAAGGTCCTTTTTAATCTTTGTGATATGAAGCATGCGCTAATTGATTCTACAAAAGACATACACCTACTCGATGATATCGACTGTAAGTCTCTTTATCGAATTAGTACTAATTAATAAGGAGCAAATATATTATTATTCAAAGAACAAGGAGATGAATGAATTGTTAATGTTGCCCATGGGTTGCCCATGGGTTGCCCAGAGACCAAGGGCTACAACAAAATTTTAAGAGAAAATTTTGTTTATATAACCGGTCTTGGTTGTTCGATGAGCTTCACTCTAGGATTAGAAGACTAATTACTATCGTTTTTGGTAATTTTGCACTTTTATCGTAGCCTTCACGGGCATATATGATCATGTTGTTTTTCTTCTTTCAATAAATATATAGCTTCACGTCCATCTTCTAAAAAATGAAATTTCCAAATTAATCATCCACACTGTGCGTTTGACGTCTAATTCTAAAAAGTAGAAGATTATAATTTTTTTTTCCCGATTAAAGAAGCTTAGTGATTAGTTCAACACGTTCCTATTTTTTACTTGTATATGACAACTAAAAACAAGCCCAAAAACTTTCAAACTAATTATCCACACTCAGCATTTGGCTAATTCTAGAAAGTGGAAGCTTAGTGATTAGTTAAACGCTTTCTTATTGGTTACTTGTAGTTGTGTATGACAACAATAAACAAGCCCAAACCCTTATTCCCAATATAGCCTAGCAACCTAAGCAGCACGGACACGTAAGGAAGGAAGCGTGTCGCGTGTCCGACACGATCTGGACACGGATACGAAGCAATTCGCCATAAAACAGCTGGACACGCGAATTCAATACTGGACACTCTTTAGACACGCCAGATGGGTTGGACACGAGGGCATTTTGGTCTTTTAGCTCACTGAATTGGGGGTTAGGGCTCGATTTCCTCCTTCGTCCAAACCGATGCTTGATTTTTCTGGGCTCCGCTCTCCTCTCCTCCTCCCCTCCGCGCCGGTCCTCATCTCCGGTCATCTCCTCCGCTCCTCCGCTCATCCGCTCCTCACCTCCACTCCTCTGCTCCTCTCCCGCTCCCGCTCCCGCTCCCGCTCCCGCTCCCGCTCGGCTCCTCCTCCACTCCTCCGCTCCTCCGCTCCTCCGCTCCTCCGCTCCTCCGCACCTCCGCTTCTCATCTCCGGTCCTTCTCCGCTTCGCTCCCTCTTCCGCTCCAGTGTATCGATCTGCATCTGCTCTGTCATCATCTTCTCCGCTCGGGTTCTCCGCTCCTCGCCTCCGTAGAAGATTCTGGTGGGTCTGGGACCGCCTGAGATGGTGAGGCAGAAGCCTTTTGGATTTGATTGGGGACTAGGGGGTGCTTGCCTCTTGGAGTTTTTTGCTTCCTTGCTATCAGCACCTAGCCACTTCTGGAAAAAGTGATTATCGTGAACTTCAAGAGGCTAGAGAGGATAGAAATGAGAAGATGTCTTGGGCCATGGACTCGGGCTCGGGCTTGGGCCATGGACTTGGGCTCAGGCTCTATTTTTTTTTAATTATATATATATATATATATATATATATATATATAATATTATTTAATTAACGTGTCCACCGCGTGTCCGTGTCCGATTAAAAATTCATTTTGACGTGTCCACGTATCGAATCGTGTCCCTATTGGACACTCGAACTCGTGTCCGTGCTGCATAGCTAGCAACTAGTATACTAGGCTCCCTGCCGAAAAGATCTTAACTTGGAGGCTTGGATCCTTGCATACTTGAGATAGATTGGGCTAACCATATGATACCGTAGCTAGCTTGCTTGCGTGCGAGCAAAGCTTAGATTTGTATTTAGTTCTCACTTCTCAGGTTAATTTAATGCTTATTTGTAGTTTCCTTTTATTTTCTGCCATCTACTATGTATCTCTCACTGTGCTTCTGCTTGGGCTTGAGTTCTTAGCTACTTGCATATAAATTGATTGCTAATTTCTATGGAAATTGAAACTTACACTCTTAAAATTGTAAACTACACTCCTTTCCTTGCAAACTTCCCAAAATACCACTCTTCTCTAAATCTGATTTTTTTTTTTTTTTACCTACTCCTTATTTGCTCACTCAAACTCAATTACCCACCCATTCTAAGAGCTAGCCTTCATCATGCCCAATTCACCTAACGACCTCATGTCTAAATGGCTACTAATCTGGCGGAATTACTGCTGTCTTAATCTGGGGAGTTCCTTAAGTTCTAGTAAAACAAATAAATATGGTTTCTTAAGTTCAGAAACTAAAAGAAAATTTTGTCTCAAATATCACTCCTAGGAAGTAGTCCTCCACCTGGGGTTTGAGAGGATTTAACAAAAACAAACAATCTCAAAGACCACTCTTAGGCGGTAATCCACCACCTGGGGTTTGAGAAAGTTTAGACGGATATGGTGAGCACCAACTGAAATTTATTTATTCAAACATACATGCATATACATAACTCAGAGCCTCACTCTTGGGTAAAGCTGTTTAGCTACTCATGGCTTATAACACAAATACAAACTTACTTGGAAACAAACACACCACACCAGATGACTTGCAAGGAATAGTTCCTTCAGATACACTCTTCTTATTCCTTCTTTTCTACTATACTAAGGAATGTTTTCTCTTTTCTCGCTTCTATCTCGAATGCCTTCAAATGAGAGCATCCTTCCCTTTTATAGAAGCCGGACCTCAAACTAGAATTAAAACGCCTTAAGAAAAAGGAGACCAGAGGAATCTTATTGCTGATAAGATTTTACCTTTTTCTCCTTTTGAATTTTGTCCGCTTTTGTCGATGACCATTTATTTCTTAACTTTTCTAAAAGTTATTTGTCGCTATGCGTCGGCAACCACTTATTTCTTATCTTACATAAAATTGCTTGTCGCAATGTGTCGGCAACCACTCAGCATTCCATTTGGTTGATAATGTTGTGCAATTCCTCATCACAGAAAGAGGCATCCGAATATGAATATCCACCATCTGGTACCACACCATCATCCTCAGATTCTATATCTGAGTCATAAGGTTTTTGGTGCTTATGCTCTCCTTCCAATTTCTCTATCCAAGTGGTGGTGGCTAATGTCCCATCTACTTCACGCCTTTCTAAGGCCCTGTAAAAATCACAGTTTCTGGAGGGGGATGGTTATTGCTAGTAACCATTATTTTTTCTCCACTTGCTAGAAGAGTGGCAGAACGATCTTGCTGGACCAATTTCTGTTTATTGATTATCGCCATTGCTTTCATCCAGGGGATGTTCTGGTTTGGCTTGCCATTTCTTTATGCTAAATTATTTCTATTTGTACGACCTTAAATTATTTTGACATAATGATAAGGAGAGATGTAGCTCACTCGTCCTTCTTCGGTTGTCCATTCAGGAGGAGTTGAAATGAACTTCAATCTCAGAATACATCCCTCTGGTCTAACATTCTTGACTGCTTCATAGATTATTTCTGGAAGACCTTCTAAGTCTTTATTAGTTTTTGTCTAAAGGTTATGGACAAAACCATTTTCTATTATCCAAAGCTTGCGCTTCTGCAGATGTTCTGCTTGAACATCAACCCGATATATCCCGTAGTAAGGACCTACTACAACTGATAGAGTAGATTGGAGCTCTTTCCTGTTCTTAAAATCTCCTAAGAGATAATGAAAACGGGACCATTCAAATTCTGATAAGGCTACTATAGGGACCCTTGCACTTTCTGGATTCTCAAGATACAGTATCTCAAGATTTTTCTCAGGAACTTTTTTCTTTTCTTCCAAATCGTAACTGCAGAATTCTTCAGTCAAAGCTTCAAGAGCTTGAAGTACAAGTGCTTCGTTATTTTCACGTGAAGCCGTTAGGATGTTATCCATAATGACCTTTTGGATGAACTGTAAAACTCTGCTTGTTCTAAATACTGGCCTTTCATAAATCCTCATCGGATGATTAAAGATTTTTTTCATTCCGGTTACAATTGGTTGTTTGCTTTTGAGGACTGCTAGCCTATCATGTGTTGGTTTGGCTCTTCCTTCTGCTGTTTGAGATGGCCTTGCTGATTTTCCTTGGAATCGGTTATTCGTAACCGTAGTTCTAGGGTGTTGTAAGAACTCATTTAAGAGTTGTCTCTCTTCTGAATTCGCAGATTGTATTTCATCCTATAAAGGAGTTTTGTTGTTTTGATAATCACCCCAATCTACTGAGTCTGGCTGAATCCTTTTTGAGGCTTTGCTTGATTCTGCAGGGGAATATGACACTAGGTACTGATATCCAGGTCCATCATGTAGAGGGCCTACAGTTTTATCTTTGCTCTTGTATCTCTCCGATATAGCTTTCTCTTTTGTTCTTGATTCTCTGTCTTCAGGCACTAATTTTTCTCTTAGCCCAAAGTCTGGCTTTCTCCTTTCTTCAAGTTTCGGGTCTGGTCTCCTGCTTCTTGGATTTCGAGCTTGTCTTTGGAGAGAGGAGAGCAGTGAGGCCACTCACTTGAGGAATAAAATCTCTCGCAAAGTTAACAAATCCCAAAAATCTCTGAAAAGATTTTGCATCTGGGATATTGTCAGGGAACTGGCTAATTTTCTTCACAATATGATCTTGAAGACGAATTTCTCCATCTTTGACATGTATGCCAAGAAAATCTATTTCTCCTTTTATGAGATGAATTTTCTTTTGTCCAAAGATGATTCATTTTTAGACCATAAGCTTGCAAATTTGCTCAAGATGTCTCAAATGCTCGTTCATAGTTTTAGAGAAGACAAGAATATCATCAATGTAAACTATACAAAAATCTGAATATAGCTTAAAAATGTTATCCATCTTTCGTTGAAAGATAGATGGTGCTTGTTTAAGTCCACATGACATTACTAGCCATTCGTAGTGTCCTTGAGGAGTTCCAAAGGCTGTCAAGGCAATGGAATCACGGTGCATCCTAACTTGCCAGAAGCCTGATTTTGCATCAAACTTTGAGAAGATCTTGGCTCCTTTCAATCTATTGATAAGGACTCTTACTTGTGCAATTTGATAACCATCTTTGACTGTTTTCTTATTGACATCTCTGTAATCTATTATCATTCTTACTTTTCCTCTCAATTGCTCTGCATGGTTTCTAACCAAGAATGTTGGAGCATGATGAGGGCTATCTAAGGGTTTAATTAGTCTCTTTTCAAGCAATTCTTGAATTTGACTTTCCATTTCATTTCTATCCTCATCTTTATAATGAGGAATGACTTTGACATGGCATATTGCATTGGCATCGTGCATTCTTAGCTGACAATATACTGGGTCTCTTTCCCAGTATAGCTGGGGATCTTCACTGATTATAGGTTTCAGCAGTGTTGACAGTAGCCACAGAGGGGCTACATAGGCCCACAGACCCGCAGCTAGCATGCCCGGGGCCAGACCGAGGCCCGGAGCAGGATCCCCAGCACCCGGACCCGAGGCCTAGCAGTCTAACTTATGACTGGGGGCCCGGGAGCCGGGGACACCAGCCTGCCGAACAGGTTACCTTAGCTGCCCCTTTGCGTACGAACATAAGGGAGCTAGTCCCACATCGAAGAGTAAGACCAGACCTCACGATCGACCACCTATATAAGGGCCTCAACTACCCTCATTAATAGGTAACTCAACTCTCCCACTACTTATCATTCCCGCTTAAGTTATCTATTTGCTCCAACAGTACTAACTTAGGCATCGGAGAGGAGAAGACCGGACCGCCCGGTATTCCCCTTAGTTAGCAGGGTTCGCAGGAGGAAATCACATCAAGATCCACCGGTTTCCCGCAGGCCTACGGGTTTGTGCAGAAACAATTGGCGCCGTCTGTGGGAAGAGATAAAAGTCACGTAGGCATTATCTGAAGAAAAAAAAAGGCAGAAAGTTCGGAAGCGGGGCGGGAAAGGAATGCACAAGAAGATCAGCGGATCATACAGGAGCAGGTGCTCATCACTACCCCGGTCGCTGTACAGGAGCAGCACCCCGGCCAAGACAACCAGAACGACGGCAGCTATCAGGGGCCAAGCGGCACGCCGGGGGCATGCAACTGTAGCACGCGCGGGAAAGGCCCGGCGAAAGGCGACCAACCAACATACCAGGGCCCTTCGCTGACATTCTCGGACGACCCGAGCGACGAGGAGGAGAGTCTGATCGGTGACAGCGACCGGGACACTGCATATAGCCCCGACCGGCACGATATGGCGGGGGAGGTAGAGGTAATGAGAGCAGAAGTCGATCGCCTGCGCGCGGAGAGTTACCGAGATAGAGCAGATTCCAATGCCCGGTATCAGGAAATGGAGACAGTAAACGCCGCCCTGGTGGCTGCCCTGGAAAAAGGACAGCAGCGTAACGCCACTTTGGCGAGGGCACATGTACCCCCACTAGGCTGGTCTCAGCCCCCTGAGGCAGGACAATCATCGGGCGGAAGGCCCACCGGCCCCAAGGGGGCGGAGGCCCCGGGCGGCATGGCCCTACCAAGGAGCACGCCGGCACCCCGGCAATCACACGCTTCATTCGAGGATGAAGTCATGACCCCGACCGCACGGGCACTACAAGTACTCACCGACTCCGTGTCAGATCTAAAGGCCCAAATAGAGGCCAGCGAGGCTGTTGGAAGGCGCTTAGCTGGTTCTATGAGCTCCCGGCAAACTCCATTGAGGCATTTGAGCAACTGGCCGATCGGTTTGTCAGCCGCCCGAGGCAGCCAACCAAACAGACTCAACAGAAATTGGGGGAACCAACCGCAGCAGAAATCCTATCCTGACAAACCCCAGGGAGAGCACAGGCCCGCGCAGTACCGACAAAAACGCCCCCTGGAGATCATGTCAGCGGAACGTCAAGAAGTCTTCACCACTCTAACCTCTTCGTACGAGGACATCCTGCACGAGAACGGGATCATCATTCCCCCACCGCTAAAGAGGAAGCACCCAAAAGGGAACCTCAACCGGCGCGAGCAGGCAAATACTGCTTCTACCACGACGAAGCTACCCATAGGACAAACAATTGCATCGCCCTCAAGACAGCGGTGGAGGGATTAGTTAGAAGCGGTCAACTTCAACGATACCTAGGAGAAAGAAGGGCAGATCCTGCCCGGGATCAGGACCAGGGCTGGTAAGCACGCCCGGACCCAGTGAAGGGTTAAGTGCTAAATTTTCAAATACAATTAGCCTGGCATTCCAACGGTTCAGCCGATGTAACATTGCAAAATATGTATGCCAACTATTTTGAACGAAATCCAAGGCAAACCACCGGTACTAAAATATATGTCCAAAGGCAGGCAAAAAAAAAAACCCCGTTCTAGCAGATTTACAAAAAAGAAAGAGACGGAAAACAAAAATCCTAAGGAGCCACGTCTTCCTCCCCAGGGGGCCTAGCCTGTCCACCGGCTTCCTCAGATGGAACCGCCGCATCCCCCCTAATGGGTTCAGATGGCTGAAGTCCGCCTTTCCCTTTCGGCTGCTCCTCCTCTGCCGGCTGCCCATCAGCATCATCATCGGCCCGCGCCTTAGGCATTTGAGAGGTGATCAGGTATCCCTTCTCTTCCTACTCCACGTAGGCATCAGCGATACCCGACTCCCTAGCCTTCTCCAGGAGCTCAAGAAATTGATCACTATTGTGATATTTTTGGATAACCCGCTGGAAAAGCTCTAGGTCTTCTTCTCCAGCCGCAGTGGCGGTAGCGGCACGCACAGCGGCAGCTTCCACCTGGAGCTCATCCACTTTGGCCTCTAGCTCGGCCCTCTCCTGCTCAGCCCGCTCCTTCTCCTCCTCGAGGCTCCGGACCTGGCCCTCTAGCTTGGCCACCTGCTCTTGGCCCTCTCCTCCAGTCTCACCTTCTCCCGCTCAAGCCTGGACTTCTCAGCCTCCAGGCGCTCACGGGTTCCGCTCAGAACGGCCACCTGCCTCTTCAGTTACGGCAGCTCCTCACTCGGATCCGGCTGGTACAGATTGTACAACAGCTGCAGAACGACAGGGAGCCGATTAAACAACAACAAAAAATAAAGAAACCCTGCATAAGTTTTATGAGCGGTACCGTAGCACCAAACAATTCTTACCCGGAGGACCAACTCCTTACTCTTCTGGCGATTCTCCCCTGACAGGGATCCAGCGGCCCTAGTCCTATCCAGACCAAGGCCAGCCACATCCTCCACCAGGTTCCGGACGAAAGGACTCTCCGGACCTCCCCTCCTCTGTTCCTCCACCGGAGCGGGGCTACTCTGCTGACCGGCAGAACTTGATGCAGCAGATGCTCTGTCCCTAGCAGGACTCGTCGCACCACTGGTCAACTTGAGCCTTTTCGCCAAGTTCTCACCAGCGACCGGCCGGTCAGCGTCACCAGCGCGGAGGGCGGGACGTCCATGATCCTCCGCCTCTTCTCACCCAGGTCACCCGGTGAAGAAGATTGTGCGCTAGTCAAGGAGACCCTGGTGACGAGCGGGACCGATCCCGGCGATACGGAATCCTATCCATCTCACCAGGAACCTTTGGTGGCCCTCTAATGGTCTTACCATTTCCGGGTCCCCCAGAGGGTGCTGCGACACGAGTCTTCACACGCCTCGAGATGTATGCGTCATCCGTAAGATCCAAGGCCATCGGTTTGGCATGGACGGTAAGCCGGCCAGACTCCCGATCCACCAAGGTCCGCGAAACGGCCTCCCCCTTCTCCTTCAACCTCAAGACAAGGTCCTCACCGTCCATGGATAGTGTGTTACTGGGCTTGACGACCGTCCGGGAAGATGCACCTATAGAAAAAACAAAGGGTTAGTATCAACTCAGTCAGCGGGAACGTCACTATTAAAACCCTGCTACGCACCAGGATCCCGCCCGAGACAGCAGTCTCCAACACCTCCCGCCGTATGAAGTTGTAGGAGCTTCGCTCAAGACCGTCCCAGCACCCGAATATCGTGGCAATCCTATCCCGCTCCAACTCGGACAGTACGTACGATTGGTCACCAAGGGGCTGGAAGGCATCAGGAACCCGGTACATCCTCCTCTTTTTCTGCCACTTCCCACCTGCCATCACCACCTTTTTCCTCCAGTTATTGTCCACCCAGGAAGGCAGGTGGGTGATGATAGGCTGAAAGTGTCGGGCGCTAAAGGTGAGACAACCCCGACACCCTTTCTTTTTCGAGAAAGATAATATGTACAACGCCCGGAACTCGTTCACCGTCGGCATGCTCATCCCGGACAGCTCATACAGACAACCAAGGCTCAGCAGCTACCTCCACTGGTTTCCGGAAAGCTGCGCAGGAGACACGTGCAGAGCGCTGAGCATGTACTGCACAAAGTCTGGCAGCAGAAGGGAGAACCCATGACGAAATTGGTCTCCATGAACAGTAACCCAACCCTCCTCCGGGTTACAGGCCGATTCCCTGGGATTCAGTGGCCGTAATTTCACCTCATCCCGGATGCTCCACGTCTCCCGGAAGGCGGCAACCTCCGCGGGGCTCATGGTACCCACCGGTTCAACACACACAACAGCCCCTTCCCCATTCCCGATAGTGTAACTCACGGGCGAACTACCAGGAAAGGGTACCCCGTGCGGGATGCTCTCATGCCCCAGAGACCCGGATGAGGAGACCTCGCCCCGGGAGGGGGCAGCGGCTTCGGACTCCGGGAAAACCGAAGCAAGCCAATCTTCCAACCTCTCCTCATCGTCCACCACAGGACGTCTGTCGGCCGATTCGGAAGTCCCAGCAGAGCTCCTAGAAGCCATTTAACCTAGGGCAGGAAAACAAAACCCCACCGCTAGTCAGCGACAAGTTAAAACAGCGCTCTCTGCGGCTGCTCCCCAAATCTACTGCAGATTCCCCGCTCAAAACAACTCACCCGTTGCGACAGAGCGCCCCCCCCCCCCCCCCCCCCCCCCCCCCCCCCGCAAAACACCAACCAACAAAGAAAAAAAAACACCAAGCAAAGAAGGCGAAACTTACTGATTACTATGCACAACCGAGGAAAGTCAGTCCTGGGAAAACACCGAGCAATCGTGGGTAAGAACCAGAACGCCTGAAGCACAGATAGCGCGAGGGTACCTTCACAAAACTTTCGCCGGATTCCTCTCCAACCTTCTCTTCTTCTCTCTGAGCCAAGAGCAAAAACAGTAAACAATGAAGACAAAGGAGGCCTTTTATAGACGGGTCTGATGCCCTAGGCACCCCTGTAATCTCCCCAAAATACTCAATCGGGGCAAGTCAAACGCCTGCGAATCCAGGCCCTCCATCTCAGATCGCTCCCTACTGACACGTGTCTCAGCATCGATAAAGTTCCCACGCCATCATAACTGATGGGACTGACGGGCTCTCTCCTTCAATGCATGTCAGCCACTTGTCCCGCCTACAAGCGGCAGTTAAGGGAGATATGGGCGAGAACCGAGGCATCCAGCCCCCCCACTTCCCCAAGAGCCAACCTCAAATCAAGGAAAAGCATTACATCGGTCATGAAACATTCCACCGGTTCGCAGGCATTCCATCGGTTATGTAGCATTCCACTGGATCCAAGGCACTCCATCGGTCTAGTCACTTTCCTTCGCGCCTACGAGCACGGACAAGCCAGCAACAAATCAAGGCTTCAAACACATGAGCTTTATAAACCGGGGAGAGTTTATCTCTAACACATGCAAACTCTTCCAGCAGGATAGAAACCCTGCATCACACTAAGCTGTGAAAAATATGGGGATCCATGGCGAGACTTGTTATCTCCACGCCACCCCACCAGGCAGATTGTTTCTCTAACACAGAACAAGTATCTCCGCAGGCTAGAAACCCTGCACAGCCTCACGCTTATTTCAACATAAGCTAAGAAGAACTAGCGGATGTTGACCGGTGCTTAAACATGGCCGCAACACCCCATCGGTGGACCTGTTGGCTTGCACCCATCAGGCCTTCCCGCAGGCTCGCAACCCTGTACAATACCCCACGCTTACTCCAACACAAGCTGGGACGAATCAGCGGGTGTGGATTGGTGCCATGACATGGCCTAAACACCCCACCGGGCTACTCCCCGGCCTGTTCCATCGTTGGCAGCAATTTTTCACTGGGGGACTCGTCCCAATATGGCACTCCACCGGTCGAGTCCTTACGCTCCATATTCATCGCATGGCGGATTTCAATGCCACATCATCATCCCATGCACTGGTCTGGATTTCACCCCGCTCCATATTCATTGCATGGCAGATTTCAACGCCACATCATCATCTCATGCACTCGTCCGGGTTTCACCCCGCTTCATATTCATCGCATGGCGGATTTCAACGCCACATCATCATCTCATGCACTCGTCCGGGTTTCACCCCGTTCCATACTCATGGCATGGCAAGACTTCAGCACAACACCATCATTATTACAAACACATACTCATAACTGCCACACGTCATCATTAATAGGTACTCACATCACCACGCACCATCATAACAGCCCTTCTGCTCAAACGCCCGTTCAAGCCCAATCTTCAATACGGACTTGGGGGACTAGGCATCGTTGGGTCGGTAACCCTGCGGGTCTGCGGGACAGGAGCGAGACATATTATGTAATACCCCGGAAATTCCTTAATAATTTCTAATGTTTATTTGAAAATTATTAGATTGGAAGTTAGTGATTCCGAGAGTTAAATTCCGAAAAACGTGTAAGTTTCGATGGGTCAAAAGTTGACTTTTTAATCCGTCGTGAATTTCAAAAAGTTTCCTCCACGAAAGTCGTAGAGCTCGACGATACGAGTTCGTAGACACGCGGCACGCGTGAATCGGATGTTGTATGAATAAGTTACGACCTGTCGAAGTTATTTCCAAAATCAAAAATTTCTATAAATAGAAGGGATTTTTCGGGAAAAATGGAGAATTTCTGAAAATATCAGAAATTTCACAATTTACTGTTCATCATCTCCATTTCGAATCTGAAACTTCTTTCGCGTAGATCTCCCTCATCCGGCCACCTCTCGAGGCGTGTGACCTGTCAAAATGTTCAGCACGACGTCCTCTTCCGTTTGAGCTAAGAATCGGCACCAGAGAGTGGCTGTGCACGGTACAGCAAGCGGAGGAAGCTGCTGCCGCCACGCACGGCGGCGCTGCAGCCGCATCCGGCGGAACTAGAGCTCGAGCCACCAACCGATCGGTTCGTCTCCTCCTTGCGCTCCTTTTGGTGTAGGTGGTTACCGCCGTTTCAAGCCGCAGCAACCGGATCGGGAAAGTGTCTCCGAACGGGTCGATCCGACCCGTTTCCAGCGGATCCGGCCCGGCCCAGCACGCATCGACCCGGCCTGGCCCAGACCCAGCCCAGCCCAGCCCAGTCAACGTTGACCGTTGACAGATGACTGTTGACCGTTCCCGTTGACCGGCGCCGACCGCTGACCGGCGTTGACCGACCTGTTAACCGGTGTTGACCGTTGACCGATACTGTAGCAATCCGATCCGAACGCCGTTTCGGCCCGATTCGACCCGTTTTCTCCTCGACCCGACGCGAAACGGATATTTACCATTTCTGGTGAATTAAGGTGAGTAAACCTCACTGTGTTCGTATTTTATACGAGTTAATTTATAATAATGGATCGTTAAAGGTGAAATTATTTTATAAAAAAAAATATTTGTTTTAAATTACATGAACTTGATTGACTACGGTTCATTGGTAAGTAAAATGATTTTCAAAGGGTTTTACGATCAATGACTATAGTTGGTATTAGTGGACTATTCCTGAGTGAATGTCTACGTATATATATATATATATATATATATTTACGTGAAATATATATTGTGAGTGCATTTGGGTGGATTTATTAAGTTATGAAATTATCATCATTGTGTAAATGTGTGTTGTGAGATATGTGAATGAGTTGGTACGAAAACCAACGGCCAATGAGAGATCTTCCTGTGTTTGATGGGGATTTCTCATGTGTGGCAATTTAGGTCCACCCTGTGTTTGATGGGGATCGTTTGGCAATTATATCGGGATACCAAGCCTTTGGCCGGGTGATTGGTTACGATCAGTTAGAGTTCTAGTCTGTGTCATTGTGTGAGTTGGAGGGGAATGACATGAGTCATTGTGCACTGAGTTTTATTGTGTTTGTTTTTAAAACGGAAATTATTCTTGTTTTCCTTGTTTTAAAAAGGGATGAGTTTTAAAAGAAAACGAGGTGAGCGTTGTTCTTCTTGAATTTAAGATGGCAACATCTTGACTTTATTTTGGGGTTGTCGGATTTATTATATGCTTTCTTTTGTTATATATTTATGTTATTTATTTGTGGTTGGCTTCCTGAACTACATTATATGCAGGAGTTACAATTTAATCATGTAGGATTTGTACTTTCCTGAACTATGCTTTTAAGCAGGAAAGTCTGAATCTTACCTTGTATTTTTTTTTGTGTGCGTGTGTTTTTATAATATAAGTGTTCTTGCGTTTATTTGGGGAAAATTTATAGCTTGTGGCGAGTGAGTAATTGTAAGTTTGAGTTTACTCATACAATCTTGAGAAAGCTTACCGAGTTTGTGTTTACAACCCGGTGCACCAATCCATGGTGTAGGGTGTATTTGTGCAGGTGAGGATTATCAGAGTTGAGACGGGGGATAGCTGTGAGACGAGTAGGAGTGGTCTTACTCATTTAGTCTTGTTCTCTTTTTGTACAGTGAGGTATGAGTTGAACGATTACATTATCCGATACTTTACAACTTGTGTCAAGATTGGTGATGTAATATTTGTAGTTTGTTCTTTTAGTTTGTTGTGATTATAGAATTATCACGTTTTCGAATTAGAATTTTATCTTTTGAAATTCGGGGCGTGACATATTAAGTCCCCATTGAAAATTGCACTTGACCGGGAACTTGGGGAACTTGTTGACAGTAGCCACAGAGGGGCTACACAGGCCCACAGACCCGCAGCTAGCATGCCCGGGGCCGGACCGAGGCCCGGAGCAGGATCCCCAGCACCCGGACCCGAGGCCCAGCAGTTTAACTTATGACTGGGGGCCCGGGAGCCGGGGACACTAGCCTGCCGAAGAGGTCACCTTAGCTGCCCCTTTGCGTACGAACAGAAGGAAACCAGTCCCACATCGAAGAGTAAGACCAGACCTCACGATCGACCACCTATATAAGGGCTTTAACTACCCTCATTAATAGGTAACTCAACTCTCCCACTACTTATCATTCCCGCTTAAGTTATCTATTTGCTCCAACGGTACTAACTTAGGCATCGGAGAAGAGAATACCGGCCCGCCCGGTATTCCCTTTAGTTAGCAGGGTTCGCAGGAGGAAATCACATCAAGATCCACCGGTTTCCCGCAAGCCTACGGGTTTGTGCAGAAACAAGTAGGTTTTCTATTTCAACAAGATTTGGAACTTTCTTTTGTTCTATCTTGTTAACGTATACTTTTAAATTGTGCTCTTTGATGAATTCTTCTTCACCATCAGAGCTTTCTGAATTTTGAGGTTCTACCTCTGATTCTGAGTCTTCTGAACTAGTTGCTTCATTTGGTATCATTTCTTGGTATTCCTGAAATGCCAACACGGGTTGCAAAACCGGTTTAAAAGGTGGTTTATGATCACCACGCTTTGCTTGCGACTTCTGATATTGTTCCGTGAATCTTTTACTTGCAATGCTGACGGCATCAAGTAGTCTAGATTCCTAGTAGAACTTATTGTTCTTTTCAAACCCGATCATTTCGAGGGTTTGCACTATCTTTTGCTGAAGTAGGAAGTCATTTTCTATTAGCATATCAGCTTCTTGAGCTTCACTTTGCCATATTCTTTGAAAAGTAAAAGTTCCTCCTCCTATAGAAACTCTGACATTCCTAGCAACATGATCCATTAGGAATTCATTATCTCCCATTCCAATTCCAGTAATAGCTTTGTCAGACTTTTCCCAATATTCTTCAGGAATAGCATATTTTTTGGCTAGACTGTATCCTGAACCATTATCTACAAATGCATGTAGATGTTACTTTTTATACTTGGGAAATTTCAGGCCAACAGTGATATAGTTGTTGTATATACTCGTCTGAACTTGTTTTACTGGTTGGATTATATTTTCAGAAATTTCTATGAAAGGATTTATTTTCCTTTCATTCCCCTGAGGAGAATCTCTTTCTGATGTTTTTACTGCTTTCTGGCTTAATGAAGTTACTAACTTCATTTTCTTGAGGTCTTCCTCGAGATCTTGCTTGATTTTGAGGTCCTTCTCTTGCTTTTGATTTTGATCATGAAATATATCATATTCTTGATCGACCAAGGTATATGCATCGTTTTCTTTTGTTTTTCTTCTTAATTCTGCTATGAAATACTCTTTATGATATGTTTCTCCTGTTTCTTCACAATACATAGGTATTGTGTTACTATCGTAGCAGTTACAATAATTACAGGTAAAGGTTCCTGGATTTGGTAGAAATTCTAACTCATTGATGCTATCAATGTTTTCTTGTTTCTAATTTTGGATTAACATGAATATAGGGCGATAACTATTTTCTTCTTCAGATTCTCCTGAAGTACTTTCTGTATCGCTTTCTGATGAATACTCAAGAAAATATATTGACTCATTCTCTTCATCAGAATAGGCTACTTTGAAACCTTTTAGGTTTGCATATTCTATAGCTTCATCATATTATGCTATGAGAGCTTTAAAAGATCTTTTTTCACTTTTAGGACATTCATTAGCATAATGTCCTTCAGCTTTACAAAGCCAACATCTGCAGGGCTTTGTATCTCTTAAAGAGTTTTGCTTTTGTTTTTTTCTAGAGAATCTCTTTCTAGGAGATGCTTTTTTTTTGTTTCGTTCAAAACTTTTTCTAAACTTATACTTCTTTTTAGAAGTAAAATTACGGTTGTAATTCTTGTTTCTAAACTTGCTTTTGTTTTTTTCGATCAGTGTGAATATGGCATCCCCATTGTGTCGAAGTATCCAATATTTTTGGACACATGTTCTCAACTCCTCTGAGTTGTTTTTTGGCAGTTCTAGATTTTTGATTTTCTGTACATTGCTTTCTTAAGAGATCTCTTACTTTTTCTGCTATTCCTCCAACTGTAAAGTATTGGAGGGGGTTTTCTTCAAGGGACTGTGCTACAGCATTATTCCAGGGTTCTAATAGTTTTATGTAGTATGCTTTGACAATATCATCATTTTCTAAATCTTTGATCGTACATAAGTAATTCTGAAATTCATTGGTATATTCTTCAAAGTATCTCATGTTCCAAATACTCAGCTTTTGAATATTTGCTCTAGCTCTTTCTTTAGACTGTTCGCTATGCCCTGTTATATCTCCACAGAATTGTGCATATAGGGGAATAGCAAAATCCATCGGATTATTGGTCTGAGCTAGTTTGGCTGCCCAATCAGCCCATTTAGAGCTTCTCTTAAATGAATTATACCATTTCTGCGCAATTCATGTTAAGGTCGACTCATAGTAAGCATGGGCATCTTCATAGGCGTATTTGGACAGAATTAACGCTTGGGTTAGCTTCAATCTTGCAACCCAATCGTCAATGATTTTTCTTTTGTCTCCTACACTATCTAGATTTAGATAGACACCTCTTTCTGAGACTGCTTGTCCTCATTTTGGTTCTATAGGAATGTACTTCTGAGAGCTCCGCTCTCCATACTTTCCTGTAGGCGCTTGTCCTTTAGGAAGTTTGATTTTTTCTTCTCTAATGATCTTAGTGGGACTATTGGTGATGTTTTGAATGATAGTATGCCCTTCTTGGGGTATCTATTGGTTATTACTTGTTTCTGCCTCCATGGACGTTGTACCTGATTCTTCAGTGGCATACTATCAGTTTTTTCTCTTATTTTTTTCAGTTTGGATTAAATAAATTTTCTTTATAATTTCTTCTAGCATTTCTAGGGAATCACAAGTCTCTGCTTATGCATATAGCTCTTTTAGTCCTTCTATCTTGAGCATTCTTATTGGTCTTTTTGAATCTTCTTCTTCAAAAGATTCTTCAGGAACTGCTCCTGAAATGTTTGCCTGTTCATAATTAGCAAACGAATGCCTATGAAACTGAAGACTTATTTTTCCTCCCATATATTCATATATAGATGCATTCGAGCTTTGTATTTGTCTCTCAGGAGGTGCTAAGTTTCATTCCCTTGGGAATGTTACTTCATGCCATTTGGTGACATGTTTTTGCTGAGAATTGCTTTTCGAATTTGTGAGGACAGATGTAGTAATGCCAGGGCTATTAAGGAATCTAGTGTTTGGCGTTACGTTAGAACTCATGAGCTTGTAATAAATTCTATAATCCACAGCTAATTCCATCATGTCTTGCTTCATGGTAATCTTATCTGATTTGATTCTCAATCTCAGACAGTGGGCTGCATCACTCAGATGAGTGGTGAAGTTTGGAAAAACATTAAAGTATGCAATCTGGTGGCATAATGAGGCTTCAACTGTTCTTAACAGACTCTTCTTGAAATCTGTTATTCTGTCATCTTGTCAGATGTACAGGACTGAACAATATATCTCGTCTCTTGCTAAGAGTTTTATTGATACTTGAACAACACCAATATGCATGTATGAATATTTTTTCTAGAATGATTCACTTACTTCCTTTTGGGTGATTAATCTGATATCTGTTTCTCCACCGGTTGCTGGAACTGTTAGTTCTAATATCTTGAATCTTTGAGAGTCCAAGATAAAAGATCCTTTCTTGTAGATCTCATTGAATCTGCATCTAGGCCCGGATGCTTCTCTTACGCTAGATTCAATTTCATTATACTCAAATTCTTGAGCATTTATGAGTTGTACTGGTGGTGTCTCTTACTGAGTATTCTACTCATCATTTTTAGGTCTCTTTTGGGAGTTTTGGATGCTTTCCATTCAAGTAATTTAGGTTCACTAAAGTTGAACTCGCTTTCTACCTTTGGAGAAGGTATAATAATCTTACTAGCCAAGGTTTGTGCTAGTGTTTCTTCGTTGATACTTTCAACATTAGAATTTTCTTTCATTTTTTCTACACTTTTTTGTAGATTTGAGATTCTTGCTTATACTTATTGAAACTGTTATTCTATATCTTTTCCGATTTCTTGAAGAAAAGTATTGCTGTAATTTTGCTAATGTATTATTGCTTCTACGTTTTCAGCAAGTTTTGATGTACGAAGATAAAGACTTATAGCCGTTTGACGAGTCGCCGAAGCGAGCATCAAGCAATAATAACCCTACAATCGTTAGTAGTATAGAATAAGTAGGGATCGTTCTAGCCGGGGATTAAGGGTACCTGAAACATGAGAATGTTAACACAAATATTCACAAATACATATGCACACAATTGTCACACTTATATACATATATACATATTCACACGAAATCATGGGGGATTGAGATAGGATCGGCAACAAAGCTGCCTCTAAATTCCTAGACAAGAATTTAAGACAGAAAATTAAATCCTAAGTCTAATATTTACAAGTGATCATCATCTCTCACAAAACATTTAGCACAAAAGACTCTTTAACATGTAGACTAATATGCAAGAAGGTAAGGAACAAGTATGAATGTTGTTTCGACTTAACCAATTTCGATCCCAATTAGAGCCTACGAGGTCATCTAATCGTTGATTGCTAAGGTCTTAAGATTAACTACGAGTATAATCCTAAGGTATATGTTAACCGATTTTACTAGATTAACAATTAAACACATGAATCACAAATCGAAGACAAGGGAACAAGTAGGGTCGTCAATCCTCTTATTATCTTGCAAGTTCTAAGGTTATTACTCTAAGTGAGCAAGTGATTAAGAAAACTACGAGTATGACTCAACCACAAAACTCTAGCCCATGAAACCTAGCACTTAGAATTACATGCTTAATACAACAAATGCCTTGAGCAAAACTAGTGTGTCGATTTAATGCCCTAACCTTAGATTACTAATCGAATTAAGTTCTCAAACAACATCGCATACCTATTGTCCTAGTTATCAAACATAAAAATCTACAAGTCACATATTACAAATTAACATGCGAAACATACAATTTATAAAACCAAAATTGATTCATACATAGACATACAAATCATCACCAAACATACATGAGTGTTTCATAGACAAAACTTAAACATAACTAAACAAAAAGTACTAAACCGAAGAAGGGAGTGGATCACACTTTGAGACACCTTGAGAGCTTCACTTGGTGTGGATCCGGTGGAGTATGGATGATTGGGGTGAGGCTGCTCGGCAGTAAGGTATGTCGGCAGTAGGTTATGGAAGAAAAGTTCCAAGATTCGGCAAGAGCTGAAACTTGGTTGAGGTGAGGTGAAGGTGATTTTCGGTTTAGGTTTTTATCTAGGATCTTTGGTGAATTTTGGTAGAGTTTAGGCCTTGTGTTTATGCTTGAGATGAGATGCCTTTTTCTGTGTAAAAGATGGCTTTTATAGAGGAGAGGGGTGCCGGCTGCCCTAGATGCTCAAGGAATTCAGAAAACCAAGTGGATTAAGGAATTGAAACCTTCCTTTTCAAAGTCTAATTAGGTTTTCTTTTTCTGATTTTTCTTCAAGGCTTGGGCTTCACATCTTCATGGACTTCTTGCATAGCATTTGGACTTCATTGGATTACATTTGATCCACCTAAAATTGTCCAAAACTCGCCGGCACACACTGCCGGCAGCATAGCAGCCGATTGGCAAGCAATCCTAGCTCGACTAGGATTGCTACTTTTCTTCAATTTTTCCTTCAATGCTCGGTATGGTGTCATCCTATTTCCTTTCTTAAGCTTGGACCATCTTCACATATGCATTTGTACACCATTTGGTCCATCAAAAACAGAAAACACAAAAAGGGGGCAGTAGGTTCCTGGAATCGGCAGATTTGACCTTGTTGCAGTAATTCTGACATATCTCCACGCTCGGAGCTCCGATTGATGCGATTCCAAGTCTCAGATAAACTAGACACATATGGCCATCTCCCCATAAAACAGTTCGATCAAAATCCTTGTGAGTCGACGGGAATGATTTTTCGAAGTTGGATCAAAGTCCCAGGAAAATCCTGGAAGTCCCTGGATTGGAATGCTCGGACTGCCGTTTTGCAGCCAACTTTTGGGTGACTTCCCGAACTCCGATTGATCTGAAATTTTAACATAACATTCCTCAGCATATGAATATTAAGCACACCAAATGTCATAGAATTCGGACAAGGATAGATTGCATTTTTACTCGTCACAAAATCGCGAAAAAGACATATTTTACACTATTTTCCAGATTTCTCAAACTTAGTCATTTTTCGGACAATTAAGCACATTTCACCAAAACTCTACCAAAATGACACTAACTATATTATGACTCTATCTTAGAAAAATAAGGGTTAAACAAAGCATAAACGAGGGCGTAAGCATGTAATATCATCGCACATTGTGCTCCTATCACCGTTACGTCTTCCTGTTTTACTTTTTGTTCTACTTTTTGCTTTATCCTATCCTGGAGATAAGAGTTTCTAAAAGTCTTTTCAAATTTTCTTGAGTTTCTCTTAATTCAGCTGCTTGCTAATGGATGTTGTTAGCAAGAATCTCAGTTCTTACTAATTTCTTTTCAATATCTAAAAGATATTGCTTTTCTTTAAGGTAATCTAGCTTGACTTCAAGCTTTGATAACCTTGTTGGTATTTCTCCGAGTTGATTAATAATCTTAAGATGAACTCTTTCGAGTTGTTCTGTTGCTTTCTCAGTAGTTTTATTTCTAGATAGATGATCTAGAAATTCAACTATACTTGGTCTGGAAGGATCAAGTTCTTCTACTCCTATCTCTTTTTCGAGATAAATATGTTCGTCGTAGAGAGTGTTTAAAATTCTACAGGCGTATTCATGGAGTATTGATTTTCTTGAATGTGTCTTGAGTGGAAACACATATTCCACTTATCACTTTCTTTTTCTATGCAATAGGCTTGATAATTCTTATGCTTTGGTTCTCTTTTTTGTTGGCTAAGAGAAGCCAACTTTGTGGCATAAGCCTTTTCTTCTACCTGTTTTTGAGCAAAACAGGCTCTGATACCAACCAGGGCGGATCTAACTTATGCTCGAAATATTAAGCGGTTCTTGTTCTTTTTCAAGTACTTCTATAAGTTCTGCAATCTGGTTTTTTAGAATATGGATACCTTGTGTAAATCTAAAAATTATATCCCAATAACCGGGCCTAGTTCTATGAAGCCTTTCCCTATAATTCTTTTATATGTTCAGCTTCCTTCTTTTTTCTTTTAATTCTTTTTCAATTATTTTAATATTTTCCAGATAAATTAAACGCTGAGAAGAAATAATTTATGATTAAATTAACTATTTACCTTCGAGTATAGAGGATAAATTATATATATGCAGTATGCTAAATAAATAGACTCATGGGTCCACCATGCTCCGACAAAACTTTAAAATATAAAATTAACAAAAAAATTCTAAATTAATGAGAAAGGGCATTTTGGTCTTTTCATATAGAAAGAAGTTAAAAGAGGAGTGTGGAATGTAAAAGTGGGAGTGTGAATTTCCCACACCATTTCTATTTGTTGATGATGTCGATTAGCGCTATCAGCAGAAGTGATATCTACCCGCTGAGTTGAGTCCAAATATTATTGAAGTCTAGGAGATCATTGCATCTTGGAAATTCCGACCAACAGATTGTAATACTTCGAAATCTAATGCAAATCCAATCTGAAATTTATGTATGTAGCTAATGATCAGGGTATGTAATCACAGCTGGCCGGCCATATGTAGTGACGGAGCTAGAATTTTGAAATATGCCGGGTTAAATTTATCATATGATTTTTTTTTATTTGATGAAATTATTTAATTAATATATAAATACTGAAATTATGAGTAACATTATTTATTAAAAATCTTTCCAAAATGATACGAATGTTAAGTTCATTTTTGGTTGAGAAACAAATAGTTGAGTGTGGTATAATAAAGGCATAATTATTGATAAAATTTTACCATTTTTAATGAAAAAACTGCTCTCCAATTGTGGAAACTAGGTTTATTGTTGATAATTTTTCTAATCATATAAATATAGGCTAGACTATTTAGTGAAACTTCATTCTCTACCATACTCTACATATGTATTAAAATGATTGATTGATAAAAATTGTCCTTCTCTAAGGTCCGTCCCTGGCCATATGGTTTAAGAACTAAGAAGAATTGCTTGATATACATAAAGCTAGCAAGCTAGCAGAAAAATCTCAAGTTCAAACTGAAAATTAAATTAGAAAAATACACATCTCCAATTAATTCAACTGCTATTAAGCTGGTAATGGCTTGTCTATCTGAAGGCACCTAGACTAAATCAAACCAGACTAGATTCATTGATGCAACATTCTCGATCATGCATGTATATGATGCGGGTATGAGTTTACTATTTTACTTGAACATATATATATATCGAGAAACCACATGTACGTACATGGTTATATGCAATAGAAACGTACAAACATTCTCGTTAAAAAGAAGCATATATTCAGATCGATAACCAAGAAAAAGAAATTTTCCCTAATATCTGTAATTGGTATTATTCAACACTGCATGGCACCTGTGATCAATATATGTCTATAGTCTATTCATATATACTAGAATTCACGAATTCATACATCTCCAATTAATTAGACTGCTACTTAAGCTGGCAATGGCACCCAAACTAGATTATCTGAAGGAAAGAAATGACAGACAGGAGAGGTTCCAGGCTCAGCTCCAAGCACTTGGAACGCGACGTGGCTCGTATCCCACTGAGAAGTATCCATATGGCATACAGCAGCAGCATGAATCCTCTCACCATTCTCACCCCCCAGCAAAACCTGATACAGCTTGGTCTCGCTTTCTTGGCTGTGGCAGTAGAAAACTGCGAAAGGGTAAGGCATGGTGTGGCAGGCTATCATTCTGGGAACAAGGATCTCCTTCGGTGTTTCCAAAACGGTGTAGTTTTGTAGAAGGGTGGCTGAGTTTGAGAGAGGGGAGGTGGTCAGCACCTTCAGATGGGTGCCTGGTCCAAATAGGGCAGTTGCAAATTCAACCATGGATTCCAGGGAGGTGGCACAGAACTTAAACTCTCCTTTGATGGGTTCAAAATCACACTGCGTTAGTGTGTATTCAATGGCTTCGGCTTGTGGGGAGTCCCTGGGGAATTGGAAGAACTCAAGAAGGTATGGAAGGTTTGAGGTTGAGAAAGGTATGGAATCAGCTTCTTGTTTAGGGAGTAACTTGGGAGATACAGAAGGGTCTTTTTTGGAAAAATATATGGGCATTGTTTTTCCTAGCCTGAGATCAACTGGGTTGAAGAAAACATTTAGGGAGTCGTCAAATTGTTTCTTGTGTGAAGATGATGAGTGGTCATGATCATGATCATGATCATGGGTTGGTAGGAGTAGATGTTCTTCATCCCCGTTTCCAGTAGTGATCTTCCTGGCGCTATTTTCTTCTGCAGTCTGAAATATGAAACGAATTAGAATTGAAATATGCAGAACCCGAAAAGATATATACCAGAACATATACCTACTTAGCTTCAACACAACTAGCTAGGAAAACACAAATCAAAGGCAAATGGTAATTTTGATAGCAAGTAATTAAGCTGCATGCAAATCAATGATCAAGTCCACCATGTATGTCAAAATAGAAAGTTATATATATATATATATATAGCTTCATTACCAATAGAACCAGTAGAACATGTATGATGATGCGGCTCCAAGAGGCAAATGATAGACCCATTTTCTGATCTCCAGTACTTTGCTTGAAGACTATAGCTTCTGTTCTTATATGCTTGGTTAACCAGGAAGGAAGCTCAAGACTCAAGTAGTATAATGATATTGCTAAGGGATGAGATTACTTAATTCCAAAGCAAGTGGAGTCCTTTGAATTCAATTATTAATTCCATATACATGATGCTAGCATAGAAAAATTCTAGCTTGTATGACATCTAACTACATGTGTTAATATATGCCTTGAACTAGCCTAATTGTATTCTGTATTCTATTTTCCTCAAGATAATAAAACTGTTCTCCTCTACCCGTGGACGTAGCTAACACATCGTTAGCGAACCACGTAAATCTGTGTTCTTTCTTAGTCCGTTACAACAAACTGGTATCAGAGCCCAGGAGGGGCTTGAATTCTGGTAAGGAAGATGTCTGGTTTAAACGTGAAGATCGATAAAATCACGGGGAGAAACAGTTTCAGTTTATGGAAGATCAAGATGCGAGCCTTGTTAAAACAACAAGGGATGTGGGCGCCGCTTGTGAAGAAGTCAGCGGATCCAGAAAACGTTGAGATGGCCAGTCTGGAAGAGAAGGCACACTTGACAATTATGTTGTGTCTTGCAGATGATATAAACACTGAGGTCGCAGAGGAGGAAACTGCGGCTGGTCTGTGGTTGAAGCTTGAGAGTCTATACATGACGAAGTCTTTAACCAACAAGTTGTTTCTAAAGCGACGTCTGTTCAGTCTGCGAATGGAAGAAGGTACGACTTTAAGAGATCATTTAGATCAGTTAAACACAATTCTATTAGAATTGCGTAACATTGATGTTAAAGTTGATGATGAAGATGTTGCCCTAATTCTATTGGTATCTCTACCTTTGTCGTATGAGAATTTTGTGGATTCTTTTATTGGTGGGAGAGATACTGTGACTCTGGAGGAGGTTAGATCATCTCTTCATACTAGAGAGATGCGTCATAAGGCGACCGGTACGAGTTCAGATAGTCATGCTGCTGGTTTGGTAGCCAGTGGTAGTATGGGACAGGGAAGTTCGGGGAAGAAGAAGAAATTCAATAAACAAATTCCAAAGGGTTCCAAATCTAATGATGTCTGTAATTCCTGTAAAGAGAAGGGACATTGGAAGAACGAATGTCCAAAGAAGAAGAAGCAGCAGCATGCGAAAGCATCAGGTACTGCTGCTCACTACCAGAAAAATGAGTTTTGCCGACGAAAAAAAAAAACAACGGCCGACGAAATGATTTTTCGTCGGCTATTCCCAGGAATGGCCGACGAAAATTTTTTTTCGTCGCTAAAAAAAAAAAATCGTCGGCCATTCCTATAGAATGGCCGACGATTTTTATTTCGTCGGTAAAAAGTAAAAATCGTCGGCTATTCTACAAGAATGGCCGACGATTTTTATTTTCGTCGGCTATACTCCAAGAATGGCCGACGAATTAATATTTTCGTCGGCTATAAAACTTTTGGAGTATGGCCGACGAATTTTACAATTTCGTCGGCTATAAGTCTTTATATTTTCAGATCTGGACAGCAGCTGCTCATTTGCAAAAAACGGGAGAAAGAGTGAAAAATCAGTGGATATTGTTGAAATCCGTCCTCTCTTACATTGTGAAGCTATATATAGGTACGTACATGTGTATATATGTTGATTTTGGGTTTTAGTTGCATGAGTTGATTTTGAGTTTTAATATATGTTTTGATGTTATTTTAATCCTAAAGAGTAATCGGTTTTGATGTTATTTTAATTAGTGTTAAAAAAATAATGATGATGTTAGTGACACTTCGGGTAGCATAAGTCCTCTTTCTCGTGCTTCGATAAAAGGAAAACAGAATATCTGACGGTTTCTGGAGCTTTTATCAAAACAGAATGATGATCAGAAGGTCATCCAGGCTACTAAATTGGTCAAACCGAAAGATCCTTTTTTCGCAGTTATCTTGCAACCATTCAACTTCATTAACTGCTATCTGGTGAGGATTAAGTAGTTAATGAAGTCGAATGGTTACAAGATAACTGCGAAAAAAGGATCTTTCGGTTTGAACATTTTAGTAGCCTGGATCACCTTCTGATCATCATTCTGTTTTGATAAAAACTCCAGAGAGCTTGGCATTCTGTTTTCCTTTCATCGAAGCACGAGAAAGAGGACTTATGCTACCCGAAGTGTCACAAACATCATCATTATTTTTTTATTTTTTTCATAGAATAGCCGACGAACAATGCATCATTTCGTCGGCTATAATAATAATGGCCGACGAAAATTAATTATTTCGTCGGCCATAAGTTTTTTTAAAATAAATATTACATTTATGGCCGACGAAAATTAATTATTTCGTCGGTAAAAATTAAAAATCGTCGGCAAAAAAAAAATTTCGTCGGCCATACACATAGAATGGCCGACGATTCATTATTTCGTCGGCCATACACATAGAATGGCCGACGATTCATTATTTCGTCGGCCATACACATAGAATGGCCGACGATTTAAAGTTTTTCGTCGGCTATAATCCTATAATGGCCGACGATTTAAAGTTTTCGTCGGCTATATAACTTTGGGAAGAATGGCCGACGAAGTTGGCAATTTCGTCGGCTATAAGTCTTTATATTTTCAGATCTGAACAGAAGCTGCTCATTTAAAAAAAAAACGGGAGAAAGAGTGAAAAATCTGTGGGTATTATTGAAATCCGTCCTCTCTTACATTGTGGAGCTATATAATTTATGTATTTATATGTTAATTTGTGTATAATTTATGTATTTATGTTAATTTATGTATTTATGTTAATTTAGGTATAATTTATGTATTTATATTAATTTAGATATAATTTATGTATTTATGTTAATTTAGTTATAATTTATGTATTTATGTTAATTTAGGTAGAATTTATGTATTTATGTTAATTTAGGTATAATTTATGTATTTATGTTAATTTAGTTATAATTTAGGTTTTTATGTTAATGTATGTAATTTTTAGGTTTTTATGTTAATTTAGGTAATTTTTGTAAAATTTATTTTAATTGTATATAATTTAGGTGTAATTGTATAATTTATATGTATAAATTGGTTATTATATAAATCGGTAAATATTAAAATATGTTAGTATTATTGGGTATTATATTAATTAGAATTTGTTATTTAATATAATATAATTTAATATTAATTAATGTATTAATGCGTCTGGCTTTAGATGGCCGATGCATTTAGGCAGTTGTTCGGAGGTCGTCGTTCTAGATCTAGAGGTTCTGGAAATGCCGCCGGTTCTGGAAATGCCGCGGGTTCCCCAGACTCCGAGAGGACGGCTAGCCAGCCTGAGAGGACCACCAGCCAGCCGCGGAGGAGTGTGGATGCAGCCCAGCCGCGGCGGAGTGTGAGTGCTCGGCACCAGACCCTTCTCCAGGCGGGGCGGCCGTCGAGCACTTCACTTCCGCATGTCGGTCCCTCTGTGGCGCCGAGGTTTAGTCGGCAGCTGTTTCACGAGGAGATAGCTGCCGACGTTCCTCAGGTTCGTATGCCTGAGGTTCATCGGGAGCCGATGCCGAGTCCGACTCAGTCTGCTGGTGACTCGACTGAGGGGCCTACTCTCCCAAACCAGCTCTTCCTCCCCTACAACATTCCTGCGATACCCGAGGTCGACTATCAGGGTCGGCCCCAGTGGCCTGATATGCCTCAGTTCGTGAGTGCTGCGGAGGCATACCAGCAGCAGCCATGGGAGAGCCCTGACCTCCTGATTTCGGCGAGGAGAAAAGGAAAGTCGACGGCAACCGAATCATCGGGTTCAGGTAACATTCGATTTTATTAATTAAATATTTTATTAAAATTAACGCACTAATATTTAATTTTATTAACCAATCGTCGTTTATGTGATAGGGACAGGCGCTAGCAGTTCAACCCAGAGGAATACCAGAGGTGTCATCAGTTTTGAGACGCTCAGGAGAACGGTTGAACGGAGCGGGAGGATCCAGATTGACGAAGCTCCTAATCAGGAGGTTGGGGCGAAAAAGAAACGCGACTACTCGGGTTGCGTGGGTGCACTCATTAGGGACAGAGTCCCTATGTTGTGAGCTCGGTGGGCTGATGTGCCCGAAGAAATCAAGATGAAGTTGAACAACGCCGCGTCGGTGAGTAAATAAAAAAATTTAATTTAGTTATCGTAATATTTAAAAATTTTCGGTATTTTTATAATTATAAAACTAATAAAATATTATCTTTCAGACATACTTTGTGGTTGCGGAACACAAGCGGGGTTGGGCGGACTCCCAACAGAGCTCGAGGTACGTTGGGAATGTCTTATTTGATAATTAGAAATATTTTATGATATTAATCATATTTCTAATGCACTTTTGTTTTTTTCGTAGGTTCAAAGAGTGGAAGAACGAGCTCCGTTCCCACTATAACGAGTACGGCAACCGTGGTCGTATGGGTACTCCCAGAGAGTTCATGTTCAGGGAGTACGAGTGGCGTTGGTTGAGGACCGTAGTCTTCGACAACCCGGCTATGATGGTAAATACTAAACTTCACTATAAATGTTTATTTTATTAAAATTTTAATTATTAGTTTAAATATTTTATAATTATTTCAGTTATATTTTTTGATGCATTTTTCTAATATTTTATTATTTGTTTGAAGGAACGGTCTCGGATAAACTCGGAGAACCGCCGCCGTAACACAATCCTCCATCACGGCGGTTCAAGGCCGTTTGCACAATATCAGGAGGAGGCGCTCAGAGATCA
Organism: Potentilla sterilis; assembly: GCA_963682095.1. Classification (NCBI taxonomy): domain Eukaryota; kingdom Viridiplantae; phylum Streptophyta; class Magnoliopsida; order Rosales; family Rosaceae; genus Potentilla; species Potentilla sterilis. The sequence goes on along the minus strand of OY821757.1, from coordinate 44,049,753 downwards.
TCCTGATTGCAACCCCTACGTGGAGACGTTCAAGATCGCTTATCCACAAGCGACAGACGATCTCGTAAGTCGTTCATTATGATTTTAAAATTTAAATTATTAATTTTACTTAACTATCCATTTGTTAGAATATTAATTTTTTTTCCCCGTCCAATTAGGAGCGGGTGACCCAGGCCGAACAAGAGGTGCTCCAGCAAATAGTTCGGGAGACACAACCGGACATCTCAGAGGCAGATTTGGAAGAAGCCGTGCGCCAGGTCGACCGCACCAATATCCAAACGGCGGCGAGGATGTTCAACGCAGCCTTCCCACACCAGTCCAACGAGTACTACTGCCGGGGTTTAGGAGGTTCTGGACAAGGGCTCCTGAAGACCACTAAGGGAGGTCAAAAGAAGGGAGGCTGCCAGACCCAACATATGAGGGGGGAAGTGCAGCGATTGGCCGCAGAATTGGCGACCTCGTCCCAGACAGTAGAGGAGCTGCGCCGCAGACAATATCAGTACCAGCAGTATCAGTTGGATATGGTCCGTTGGAATGCTGAGTGCGCCAGAATTCGGCAATACAACTACGACGGCCAGCAACAGTGGGTTTATGAGATGTTCGCGGCACAACAAGAAGGCCGTCCACCCCCGCTCCCGTTTCAGCAGTTAGTGGAGCCTCCAATGCCTCAACCTCCCGAGTTCGGTCAGCAGGATGATGCGCCTGATGCTGTAGATGACATCCTAGACTTTAGTAGTTTAGGGGATAATTAGGGTTATATTTTATGTATATTGGAACGAAATTAATAAAAATGGTATTTAGACGTGTTTCTTGTTGGTGCAAATGCATGAATTGTTTTTGTGATTTGCAGCTTGCTTGGAATGGTAATTTAGAAAATAATTTAATTTTTTTTTCCAAATGCAAGAATAGCCGACGATTTTTGCATTATTTCGTCGGCTATAACAAGTATAGCCGACGAATTTTACCAATTTTCGTCGGCTATAACTTGTATAGCCGACGAAAAGTGCCTTATTTCGTCGGCTATAACTAATTAATACCTATAAAAATAGTAATATATTTCGAGGAAATAGCCGACGAAATTTTATTAAATCGTCGGCTATAGTTAAAATAACATAGCCGACGAAATTTTATTAAATCGTCGGCTATAGTTAAAACACCATAGCCGACGAAATTTTAGTAAATCGTCGGCTATAGTTAAAACACCATAGCCGACGAAATTTTGGTAAATCGTCGGCTATAGTTAAAACACCATAGCCGACGAAATTTTGGTAAATCGTCGGCTATAGTTAAAACATCATAGCCGACGAAATTTTATTAAATCGTCGGCCATACTTAATGGATTTCGTCGGCCATACTCAAAAATACCCGACGAAAGTCGTCGGCTATTTCACCCACGTTTGCCCGACGAATTTTTTGACTCGTCGGCCATACTTAACTATAGCCGACGAAATTTTTTTTTTCGTCGGCCATTGGTATTACCGACGGCGTATTACCGACGACTTATGGCCGACGAAATTTTCGTCGGCAGAGGGTATAGCCGACGAAAAAATGGAATGGCCGACGAAAAAATTTTCGTCGGCTATTCTTCCGTATCTGGTAGTGGCTGTAGCAGAATATGACACCAATTCTGAAGAGGATTTTGCCCTAGCTGCATATGACACCAATTCTGAAGAGGATTTTTCCCTAGTTGCAGATGCACACACACATCACAGGGATGTGTGGATTTTGGATACCTGGGCGTCTTATCATATATGTCCGCGCAGGGAGTGGTTTTCAACCTATGAGCAGATAGATGGAGGCAATATTTCTATGTTTAATAGTTTTGCATGCAAGGTGGTTGGAATAGGCTCAATCAAAATACAGACACATGATGGTAAATTTTGTACATTGAGCAATGTTAGACATGCTCCACGCATGACGAATAATTTGATTTCTTTAGGTCTACTAGACAGCAAAGTGTTCAGGTTCAACAGTGAAGGTGGATTTCTATGTGTCTACAAGGGTTCTAATGTGGTTCTTCAAGGTGTCCAGCGGGGTACTTTGTATTTTTTGCAAGGTTCTACGCTGTCAGGTTCCGCTGCTGTTGCATCATCGGAGGTTCACAAGGATGATATGACCAAGCTATGGCACATGAGGCTCGGTCATATGAGTGAAAGAAGGATGCAAACCCTGTCAAAGCATGATCTTCTTGATGGCCACAAGGTCAAGGATCTTGGTTTCTCTGAACATTGTATTTTCGGAAAGCTACATCGCAACAAGTTTCCTAAAGCAATTCATAGAACTAAAGGCACGCTTGATTATATTCATTCTAATTGTTGGGGTCCTTCTCGTGTTGATTCTTTGGGAGGTTACAGATATTTTGTGTCTATGATTGATGACTACTCAAGAATGACTTGGGTGTTCGTGATGAAGCATAAAAGTGACGCTTTCAAGAACTTCAAGCAGTGGAAGGCATTAATGGAAAATCAAACAGGGAAGAAGATCAAGCGGCTGCGAACTGATAATGGTCTGGAATTTCGTTCTGCTGAATTTGATGAGTTCTGCAAGTCTGAAGGTATTGGGAGGCATCACACAGTCCGGAATACACCACAACAAAATGGTGTAGCAGAACGTATGAATCAGACACTTCTGGAGAGAGTTAGATGCATGCTCTCTAATGCTGGATTAGAAAGAAAGTTCTAGGCAGAAGCGGTGACTACTGCATGTTATTTGATAAATCGTGGACCTCACACAGGTATACATCTCAAAACACCTTATGAGATGTGGTCTGGTAAGTCTGCTGATTACTCCAATCTGAGGGTTTTTGGGTGTACTGCTTATTATCATGTAAGTGAGGGTAAGTTAGAACCAAGAGCTAAAAAGGGAGTGTTTGTAGGCTATGGGGATGGGGTTAAAGGTTTTAGAATCTGGTCTCCATCTGAAAAGAGGGTTATACTTAGTAGAAACATAGTATTTGATGAAAATTCTATGTTTAACCCAACTGTGAAGTCTATTATTGTATCAGAAAATTATAGTGTTGAGAGACAGGTGGAGCAACAAGTCACTCAAGATGAGAGTGAACCACAAGAAGAAGATCAACACTTACATTCAGAAACAAAACAAATGGTTGTTAATCAGCATAGTTTGGCTCATGAGCGACCTAGGAGAGCAAATTTTGGGCAGCCCCCCACAAGGTATGGTTTTGAGGACATGGTGGCTTATGTACTTCAGGTTGCTGAAGAGGTGGATCCCTATGAGCCATCCACCTACAAGGATGCAGTTACATGTACAGAGTCTACCTAATGGCTTGCTGCAATGAGAGATGAGATGGAGTCACTTCAGAAGAATCAGACTTGGGAATTGGCCAAACGACCTCAGGGGAGAAAGATCATTACCTGCAAATGGGTTTTCAAGAAGAAAGAAGGGTTGTCACCTGCTGAGGGCATTAAGTATAAAGCTCGGGTAGTTGCAAGAGGGTTCCATCAGAAAGAGGGAGTAGACTACAATGAGATTTTCTCGCCAGTGGTCAGACATACCTCTATCAGGGTGCTACTAGCCATAGTTGCACATCAGAATCTGGAGCTTGAACAACTAGATGTGAAGACAGCTTTTCTACATGGAGAGTTGGAAGAGGAGATATACATGACTCAGCCAGATGGTTTCCAAGTTCCTGGAAAAGAAGACTATGTTTGCAAGTTGAAGAAGTCCTTGTATGGACTAAAGCAGTCTCCCAGATAGTGGTACAAGAGGTTTGATAGCTATATAATAGAGATAGGCTACATCAGGAGTCTGTATGATTGTTGTGTCTACTACAACAAGGTAACAAATGGTTCTCTCATTTATCTAGTCCTGTATGTAGATGATATGTTGATAGCTGCAGAAAACAAGTCAGATATCCAGAAGTTGAAGGGTCTTCTCAGTGCAGAGTTTGAGATGAAGGATTTGGGAGCAGCCCGGAAAATTCTAGGAATGGAGATTTACAGAGATAGAAGTCAGAAGAAACTTTTCTTATCACAGAAAGGTTACATCCATAAAATATTGTCAAGGTTTGGTATGTCTACATCAAAACCTATAGATACTCCAAGTGCTGCAAATATTCATTTGTCTACTGCGTTTGCACCTAAATCTGCTGAGGAGAAGGAGTACATGTCTCGAGTTCCCTATGCTAGTGCAGTAGGAAGCTTGATGTATGCTATGGTTTGCACTAGGCCTGATCTTGCACATGCTGTTAGTGTTGTCAGCAGGTTTATGGGTGATCCTGGAAAGGAGCATTGGCAAGCTGTGAAGAGGATTTTCCGGTACCTCAAAGGTACGTCTGATATTGGTCTCATTTGTGGAGGTGATACAAAGTGTTTAGTAATAGGTTATTCAGATAGCGATTATGCTGGAGATGTTGACACTAGAAGATCTATGACTGGTTATGTTTTCACTCTTGGTGGTTCTGTTGTTAGTTGGAAAGCTACTTTGCAGCCTACAGTGACTTTGTCTACTACTGAAGCAGAGTACATGGCTTTGACAGAAGCTGCAAAGGAAAGAATATGGTTGAAGGAACTGGTCAGTAGTCATGGTCTACATCATGATCAGGCTATAGTATATTGTGACAGCTTGAGTGCAATATGTTTAGCAAAGGATCAGGTTCATCATGAGAGGACTAAGCACATTGATGTCAGGTATCATTTTCTGAGAAGTGAGAGCAGAATTAAGGTGAAGAAAGTGGGTACCACTGATAATCCCGTTGATATGTTCACCAAGCCGGTTCCGCACAGCAAGTTCCAACATTGTTTGGACTTTCTAAATGTTACAAGTTGTTAGTTGCCCTTTTGGGGGCAACATCTGAGGCAGAAGAGCTATTTGTACATCTGGCATTATTATGGTGCATCTGGTACATCTGTTATTTGTGAGAGGATTCAAGTCAAGGTGGAGATTTGTTAATATATGCCTTGAACCAGCCTAATTGTATTCTATATTATCTTTTCTTCAAGATAATAAAACTGTTCTCCTCTGCCCGTGGACGTAGCTAACACATCGTTAGCGAACCACGTAAATCTGTGTTCTTTCTTAGTCCGTTACAACAACATGCAAGGATTTCAAAATGCATTTGTACGATATATATATATATCATGAATAAGCTCTCAAATCCTTTTTTAATCAAATAGATAAATAATTTTCCAAAATTAAAAATAAGAAATCCTACACCATCAATACATTTGATATAGTTTCTGTTCCCGTGGACTTTTATTTGGACAAAGATGTAATGAGCCAATGAGGTCGATCATTTATGCAGCTTCCCCATATCATATTTGATTTGCTAGCTTGATGGCCCGACCGCCCGTAAGGGTAAGGATAGGAAAACGAATAAAATTTAGAGTAAAAACCTAAAATCGTACATAGACTATTGCAAAAGGTACTTTTTATACCTATGAATTTTTTCTATATGAAATGGTATCTCAACTATTACGCTGTTACCTAATATGGTATCTCCGTTAGTTTTTCCGTTAAAATCGTCTACGTTGCATCAATAAATACCTAAAATGGTACCCGAGCTATTTCAAAAATATTTTTCGGTATATTTTTTTTAATACTTCAAATAAAATCTCTGAATTTAGTTTATGATACCAAAATATATATATACTAGATAAACTCATAAACAAATTATTATTATTTTGAAAATAATAAAAATAATAAATTATTATTATTTTGATATGTCAACATTTTCTTTGTTGTAAATTTTTTTTACAAATTTGTTTTATTTATAAAGAAAGTCTAATATTTGATAATGACAGATTATACGTTTTATAATGATAATATTTATAGACATCTCTATCATTAGGATAAAATACAACATATAACTACCACTATAAGAAAAAAGGGTTTTGCCGACGAAAAAAAAAAAAACGGCCGACGAAACACTTTTTTCGTCGGCTATTCCCAAGAATGGCCGACGAAAAGTTTTGTCGTCGGCAAAAAAAAAATTTCGTCGGCCATTCCCATATAATGGCCGACGATTTAAAGTTTTCGTCGGCTATAAACTTTTGGAAGAATGGCCGACGAAAATTAATTATTTCGTCGGCCATAAGTTTTTTTAAAAATAATTATTTTACGAACAATGGCCGACGAAAATTAGTTATTTCGTCGGCCATAAGTTTTTTTTTAAAATAATTATTTTACGAACAATGGCCGACGAAAATTAATTATTTCGTCGGTCATACGTTTTTTAAAAATAAGGAAAAAATTCACACACAGTACCTGAACTTAGGTGGTCAGGTCAGTTTGATACCTCAACTTTTTTTCGTACGATAAACATACTCCAACTTATTTATCCGTACCAAATGTGTACCCACGTCACTGTTTTGATGACGTGGCACCTCTGTTTTTGTATCAAACAGACCTGACCACCTAAGTTTAGGTATCAAACTGACCTGACCACCTAAGTTCAGGTATCAAACTGACCTGACCACCTAAGGCCACGTCATCAAAACAGTGACGTGGGTACACATTCGGTACGGATAAATAAGTTGGAGTATGTTTATCGTACGAAAAAAAGTTGAGGTATCAAACTGACCTGACCACCTAAGTTCAGGTACTGTGTGTGAAATTTTTCCTAAAAATAATTATTTTACGAACAATGGCCGACGAAAATTAAGCATTTCGTCGGCCATAAGTTTTTAAAAAAATAATTATACGATTATTTTTGACAGAAAACGACAAAAGAATAGCCGACGAATACTAGGTTTGATTTCGTCGGCTATGATTAAAAAAAACAAAAAAAGAGCAGTTTCCATTTTCTATCACTATCGACAAACCATTGCTTCATCCTTCAAATGCAAATGTGTCGTGAAATAAGACATGACCAAAATATTGAAATACGGCTACGGTTGAAAAATGGGAAGATTCCGACAAAATCTGTGTGCCGAATGTTGCGGTTAACTATTTTTTACTCCCGTTTTCCTATGGGTAGCCTTACGGTCGGTAAATATTTTGTGGAAAATTTTTATACGATTAGTCGCGTCTCATCAATCTGAAACTATTCTCTATTGAAGATCAGGCCAAAAAACGTCATTTAGACGGGCCAATTTCCGTTTTAAAGCGTTTAGAGGTTTGACTCACCCGGTTGACCGTCCCGATCGAGCCTTTAACGTTGTCAGATGTAGTTGGATTTTTTTTCATACATGTATTTAATCTTAACGGTGATATCTGACGGTTGGAATAGATTTTCCAAACTTTTAGATTCAAAATCGGAACATATGTACTAATGTTCCTTAACTTGTTTACTAAGTGTTTAAGTGAATGCATAGTTTCAAATAGTTACTATACGTACACTCTTCAAATGCAAATATGTCGTCAAATAAGATATGACCGAAATAATGAAATACGTCTACGGTTGAAAAATGACAAGATTCCGATAAAATCCGTGTGCCGAAATAATGAAATCAGTCAAAACCCGGTTTACTGTAGATTTGGCGTCCGGCGTCCGAATGACGATTGTGATACCATTCCGGAAAGGGAACGACGCCAGGAATCAAACTCGTAGCTTTGCTACGACGTGTGGGCTTTTTCGGGCTTTCGAGTTCGTTTAGGGCCTCAAAACCGCAGTTTAGTATGTTTTCATAGAATAGCCGACGAAATATTCAAATTTCGTCGGCTATTCTCTAAGTATAGCCGACGAAACATTCAAATTTCGTCGGCTATTCTCTAAGTATAGCCGACGAAACATTGTATTTCGTCGGCTATTCTCTAAGTATAGCCGACGAAACATTCAAATTTCGTCGGCTATTCTCTAAGTATAGCCGACGAAACATTGTATTTCGTCGGCTAAACTCTTGATCTGCGCCTTTTTATTGTCCGCCGTTGGATGGCTCAGATCCAACGGCTGTTGATTTTCCAAAGTATAGCCGACGAAATATATTAATTTCGTCGGCTATTCTCTAAGTATAGCCGACGAAACATTGTATTTCGTCGGCTATTCTCCTTCTAAATCTTTTAAATCTTCCTCCCGCCTTTTTTCTCTCATCCTTCCCCCCCTCCTCCTCCTTCCCCTCCTCCGGCCTCCTCCTCCTCCTCCTTCCCCTCCTCCTCCTCCTCCTCCTCCCCCTCCTCCGGCCACCTCCTCCTCCTTCCCCTCCTCCGGCCACCTCCTCCTCCTCCTCCCCCTCCTCCGGCCTCCTCCTCCTCCTCCTTCCCCTCCTCCTCCTCCCCCTCCTCCGGCCACCTCCTTCTCCTCCTCCTCCTCCGGCCACCTCCTTCTCCTCCTCCTCCTCCTCCTTCCCCTCCTCCTCCTCCTCCTCCTCCTCCTCCGGCCACCTCCTCCTCCTTCCCCTCCTCCGGCCACCTCCTCCTCCTCCCCCTCCTCCGGCCTCCTCCTCCTCCTCCTTCCCCTCCTCCTCCTCCCCCTCCTCCGGCCACCTCCTTCTCCTCCTCCTCCTCCGGCCACCTCCTTCTCCTCCTCCGGCCTCCTCCTTCTCCTCCTCCTCCTCCTCCTCCTCCTCCTCCTCCTCCGGCCTCCTCCTTCTCCTCCTCCTCCTCCTCCTTCCCCTCCTCCTCCTTCTCCTCCTCCTCCTCCTCCTCCTCCTCCTCCTCCTCCGGCCTCCTCCTTCTCCTCCTCCTCCTCCTCCTTCCCCTCCTCCTCCTTCTCCTCCTCCTCCTTCCCCTCCTCCTCCTTCTCCTCCTCCTCCGGCCTCCTCCTCCTCCTCCTCCTCCTCCTCCTCCGATCCGATATTTTTTTTTGCCCAAAATGCAGTTATAGCCGACGAAATTGACATTATTTCGTCGGCTATAACTTTAAAATATTAATATATTCCGACGAAATAGCCGACGAAATAGCCCAATTCGTCGGCTATACTTCAGAACAAATAGCCGACGAAACCAAATTTCGTCGGCCATACTCGAACAAATAGCCGACGAAATCAAATTTCGTCGGCCATACTCGAACAAATAGCCGACGAAATCATTTTCGTCGGCCATAATTCGTCGGCCAAGGTTGGAATGGCCGACGAAATTTTTTTTTTCGTCGGCCATTGGTATTACCGACGGCGTATTACCGACGACTTATGGCCGACGAAATTTTCGTCGGCAGAGGGTATAGCCGACGAAAAAATGGAATGGCCGACGAAAAAATTTTCGTCGGCTATTCGGCCGTATCTGGTAGTGTACGCATACTATGTTTATAAAGGAAACTATATTTAAGAGTTATAATAAAATAATATGTGTGTATGTGTTTAACATAATAAAATAATAAGTATTGATCATAAACCAAAATTTGATGAAAAAAAATATAGGTACCGAAATATGTTTTTTTGAAATAACTGAGGTACTATTTTGGGTTAATTTTACCAAATTCAATTCATGCCTCGTATGCAACTTTAACGGAAAAACTTACGGAGGTACCATATTAGGTAACGGCGCAATAGTTGAGGTAACATTTTAGGTAGAAAAAATTCATAGGTACTAAAAAGTACTTTTCACAATAATCCAGGTACCATTTTAGGTTTTTAATCTAAAACTTATATAGCTTCTCTATTGAGTCATGTTCTTCATTTTCTTTCTATGAAACCCTAGTTATCCATCTTGTATCATATGTTTATGTATCAAAACCATGAGAGCGAACGATTCAATTGTAGCTAGCCAGTTAGCCGGTTACCAGCAGACACCTGTATTTGAAATGAATTATCTTAAGTGCGCGCCTTAATATTATTGATAAACAGATGATAGTTGAGATCTGGGTTACCCTCGATCTATTGAAATTTATTAAAAAAACAAAAAAAAAAAAAGTAAAAGATACATGAATAAGGAGGGGACATAAAACCAAACTCCTCAATAACCATAATAACTAATGAACGCGCGCCCTAATAATTCTAACGTTAATAAGAAATACTTTTTGGACGATTAAATTTATTAGAAACTTCACAATCATCATGTTTCTAATTGTGAGACTCAAAAGTGTATCATTCAATACTGTCTGATGCTCTGATAGCGGGATAGTAATGAATAGCAATCGTGTTTACCTTCCACTAACATTAGTCAGCTACTTTACTTGGAATATATGGAGTCAAACGTGCAAATCCAGTCCTAATTTGATTAGTTTTTCCCACATCCACTTTGTAGAACTAGAAACATCATGAACAAGTGGAAACAAATCAATTAGATTGTACGCGCGCGGTACCGTATCACAATGAAAGTCAAGATTGGTTTTTTTTTTTTTTTTTTTTTTTTTTATTGATAGAAAGAAATCAGGAAAATCATAACACATAACCTCTAGATGCTTGGAACACAGTGAGGGGGAGACAGTTATGCGAAACAACAACAGAACGATATCATGAAGATCGAAATTAGCAAGACTATGAGCTAAAAAATTAAATTCTCTATAGATATGTCTAAAACGAATAAAAGAGAAACAAGAAGCTAACTTCCAGATATCTTCTACTAAAGATTGATTACCCAAGGCACCTCCACTTTATGATAAACACAATCAATGAGCAACTTGGAATCTCCTTCAATCAGAATCTGATGGAAGTAGTAGAACTCATGAGCAGCATATAAAGCATCTCTAAGAGCTGGAGCTTCAGCTACAAGAACCGATGTGGGACCAAGCTTCTTAGCAGCAGCAAAAATAGGATTACCCTCGGAGTTTCTCAGAACAAACCCTATAGAAGCTGAGTTCTGCTTGAACAAAACCATCAAAATTGATTTTAATCTGATTACGATCCGAAGGATTCCATTTGATCTGAAAATACTTAGAAACAAACAAATGTATATATATCGCTACAGGCAATCTTCGGTATAAAGCACCTAAAATATATATCTATTGACCATTTTTGTTCATAATATAAAGCAGCAAAGTTAATATCTGTAGTTCTGTACTGCCAGTTCTGCTGTACTGGGATGCGACATATTTGACGATTAAAGTACATTCTTATAAAAAATAGAGGGTATTTGGCTTTCTATATTTTGAGATCTAGAACCAGAACATTGACATGTTTTCACTTAAAATATGGCCCTGAATGCGTCCTGGTTCATTGCAGGAACTCTGGCCAATAACTTGAGCCATGGAAACAAATGGCTTTTAATTAAGCACCAGATTTTGAAGAAGTTTATAGAGACGTGCCTGTGATATACAAAGCTTAAGATATGAGCATTTGTCCAAATGCATCAAAGAAAAGTCCATCACACTTATCCTGATTTCCTCACCGCCCACGGTGCCTCAAATTGGTCATCAGAACATGATGAATGACCTTTTGAATTGCCAAAAAGAATGTGATAAGCATCAAATATGGATTTGGTTATTTGGCCATCATAGACCATTGAATGTGGAAGACCACAAAGCCAATTGGGAATGACCTCCCCAGCTAGATTTGGAGACCTAGTTTGGATTAGAGGTCACTCGATTCCCATATTAATTTAGTGTAAGTTGACATCATTGTGTTTGTGTACCACTTAACATATATAGTTGTTGAAACTCAATTTCAACGATAGTGTATTTGGCCTTTTCCAATCTCAACGCTAAACACAACGTGATCTTACAAAGAGCATAAAAACAGGATCTATTATAGTACAACTAGAAGATACTATATAGAGCATACATAAAAATTGGCCGGGAAGGAAAGTAGAAGATTAAAGTACAAACTAGAATCTTGCATGATGATGTAGAAATAAAGTTGACTTCTGCAAACAAATATGAGACAAAAGCACAAAAGAAAATTAGGGGCAAATTTTTAATTTATTTTTATTTAAACTTAATCGAAGCACTTTTATTGATCACTCACTCAAAAAAATAAGACAACATGAACATATAACATCCTCACAGGCTAAGAAGAAACTGAAATATGCGGGGGAAAAAAAAACCTATAAACTAAGGTTGCGTTTGGAGCTATCAGCTCCTCTGCTTATAAGCATTGAAGGGTTTTCTGTTTGGTAACACAACATGTCAGTAGCTTTTTAAAAAAGTAGTGGCTATTTTCAATAGAAAATGAGAATGTACTCCTACCTACCTTATACTTATAAGTATAAGTCAATTTTTACTTAAAAACCCAACTGCACCAAACTCACCTTAAGTTCAATAACAAAGTCATTAAGCTGTCGTTGTATTGAAAACCTTAAATGAAAACATATGATCGATCAACAAAATATGGAACTGCTAGACTATTTCTAACTTATTGCAATTAGACCCCTCCTACATATATAGAGAAGAGCTCTCAAAAGGACGAGCCAGGCCAACATTCTCGACCTCCATGGGACTAAACCAGAACCAGCACCACTGCCGGAAGAACCCGAAACTTAAGCTGGAGCCGAGCTAGACGCCTTGTCTAACATGGAGAAATTTTATATACACTCCTCAAACTACTTAATACACACTCCTATTAGTATATATTTCAAATAAGATTTTGTAAGTGTAATGACCAAAGCAGACATGTAATAATTAAGAAAATTAAAAGAAATTAAATATAAAAAGAAAAACTGATTTTTGGAAACTAATTAAATAGGAAAATAAACTTTTGTAAGAAATTCGAATTAGTGTTAATGGAGAATTTCAACAATCAATCCCTTCGTTTATAATCACGAAAAGAAATCATAATTTCTTTGTTTAGAGTTCCAAATGAGAGAGTAATTTATGTTGAAAACATTATGATTTTTCATTTCATTAAATTTAATCTTCTTCTTATTTCTTTTGCATCTAAATACAATGATGAGAATGTATTCTTCATTTTATTTATCATTTTCATGTTTAAGAATTTGAAGGGAACATATTGTAATAATTTCATATAAGTAACCAATGTTAACATCTACAAAACATCAATATAAAGTAACATACTAAGCATACTTAATAGTAGTCTTGTTTAATCAAATAATAGTGTATTTCATAATTTTTTTTTGTCCAAGGGTATTTTAGGTAGTTTAGGTTGTGTATTTAGTAAAAGTATTAAATTACGAATTTGAATAGGTAGTTTATTAAGTATGTATGTGTATTAAGTGATTTGGGGAGTGTATTTAAAACTTCTCGAAAAACTCTTTATTAATTAATTAAATAGTATTTATGGTTAGTTAATTTTCATAATTGCCTTTTTTAACTCTATTAATGTTTAAATTAGTGAATAGAAGTTAAAATAGTAAAAAAAAAATTGAAACAATAAAATTCAAAAACAAGAATCTGAATGTGTGAAAGTGAAATGATAATTATTTTTTTTTTCTTTTAATTTTTAAGAATTAAACAATATAGTTGGTGAGCTGTGATATGTTTGGTTAGCTAGACATGGTTGAATTCACGGGTTCAAATCATAATTACATATGGCAGTTGGGTACAACAAGGCATCAAAAGGTCGGTCAAGAACAACTTAATGTTAGGGTATGGTGCACATTATAAGTTGACTTTAACGACCGACCAAGCATTTTGGTTGAGAGAATCTAATCTAAACCTCTCATGTGGATCAAAAATAAAAATCCAATCCCCTATGTGTTTGTCCCCTATTTGCTATCTTGGAGACTACTCTTAACTAATCCCTAGCTTCTATTCTTTTGTCTCTCTCAATTTGTTCGTGAGCTTATAATCAATATATGGGAATCCTGCATGGAATACCAGATGAGATCCAATCTTATAATATCTTGCAAAAGTTTGATTAGGACGTAAGATACAAACAACTAAAACATTTTAAAGGGTGGTGTCAACGATACGTGTAAGATAAGTTTGACATGAATTCGATATTAGAAATGAAAGGAATTGGTTTATTTTTCATATTGATGATTAAACTAGGAATAGTCAACTTCCTAATTCGGACTCTATCGAATCAAAACCAACAAAAAACTTGTTAATGCAAAAGCTAAAAGTCTGAGTCTCTTTGGTGGATATGTAAGCATGACTCCACCTTTCATCACACATGGTGGAAATCACTAATGAACAATTATATGTATCCATAATAGAGTAATATTAAGATGCCTCTTCGATCAGCCTTCTACATACAAGATTGAATTTTCATAACAAAGCATGTCACCTTATTAATAAAACTTGTAGAGTGAGGTAGTCATATACGTTACTTTCCCTTTCATATTAAGCATATCATAAATTTATAGGATAATTACGTCTATATGTTGTTCGTGGCGGATTTAGTATCCGGCGAACGGTCAACACGTGGGGTGGCGGATGTCAATTTCAATCTTGTTGTGATGTGTGCGAGTGTGCCAGTACTTTTGAGTTAGGTACAACTTCAATGCGGACGACATCTGGCGAGCGTACTTTTGGCGAGCGTACTCTGGCTAGTGTATCTGTCTGCTCCCAATTCCTGACTTCTTGACCAAGCGACTGTTACGCGGCGTTGACAAGGCCGGCGTAAGAGACTCGAACAAGACCTAATAAAAGTATATTAGGATTTTCTTTCAACCTATTGCAGGTTGAGTAATCTTACTTCGATCATGTGATGCAAAGCAGAACAATAATTCAAGATCGTGGGGAATAGTTCTCCTCCAACCTATAGCAGATTGGTTTACGTTTTGTTACCGGAGTAAAGACTCGATTTGCTACTGGCGTAGCGACTGACACTCGGTGCTTCAGCGAACGCGGACACGAGGTGAGCGTGCGACTCTGTACGTATGGCGGCGAGGTGCGGCTCTGTATGTATGGGGGAAAGTTGCGGCTACGATGTGCGGTAGGTCTCAGCGACTCTCGACACTAATGCAAGGCACACTTCGACAACTGTGCAAGTATACAGCGACCGGTGGCGGGCGTAAGGTTGCAGCGAGGTTGGATGGTGGTTGTTTACAGTTTGCGGAGTCAGTGCGCGTAAGATGCTCCGGGGAGACTTTGCAAGAATTGCGATGTGCAAAAGATTGTGTGTTTGTTAGATGGCTGTGAATCCTTTCTACGTTGGACAAAAGTTCTTTATAGAGAGAATGTCAAACCCTAATACTTGCGTATCAAGCAGCATAATAGATTTGGAGATCAATCAGGATTTGATTACCTTACACCACCTCCTTTTCGGATTCCCAAAGGAACCCCAACTCATTTCTAAAAAGGAAAGACTAAATGTATATCAGATTATTCTTTAATGAATAACTTCATGGGCTTCGATCTACAATCTCAGACAAATGTTAATTTAGGCCCAAATATATATGACTTAATGTACAGTATTTGAGTTAAACGATACAACACGCAAATTGGACAGATGCGACTTTTTTAAACGGGACAAATGTCTTTTTTTTTTTTTTTTCTTTTTTTTTTTCAGTTAGCTGTCGACAACTATCTTGTTTTAAGTGTTTGATTCTAGATTGTGACAGACTGCCTGTTGTTCATGCTAATGTAATCAATCAATATTTCAGTTAAATGATACAACGCGCGAATTAGACAGATACGACGTTTTCAAACGGCGCAAATGCCTCTCTCTTTTTTTTGTTGAGTTTTTGGTTAGCTACCGGCTACTATCTTGTTTTAAATGTTTGATTTTATAATTGGCAGATTGTCTGCTGTTCATATTAATGTAATCAATAAATATTTGAGTTAAATGATACAACGAGCGAACTGGGCAGATACAACTTTTTTTAAACGGGGCAAATGCCTCTTCTTCTTTTTTTGAGTTTTCGGTTAGCTGTCGAAAACTATCTTGTTTTAAGTGTTTGATTCTAGATTTTCTCAGATTGTCTGCTGTTTATATTAATGTAATCAATCAATATTTGAGTTAAACGATACAATAGGCGAAATGGAAAGATATGACTTTTCTAAACTGGGCAAATGCCTGTTCTTTTTTTTGAGTTTTCGGTTATAGCTGTCGGCAGCTTTCTTGTTTTAAGTGTTTAATTCTAGATTTTGGCAGATTGTCTACTGTTCATATTAATGTAATCAATTTCTAATCACAGAAAATCGTGAAGAAGCTAATCAACAATTTTCTGAAAATAACAAGTGTCTTCATCCAAGATCTAATAGCCAAAGAGATTATCACACAACAAATTAAAGCATGACAATGCCGAGAAGTTAGGGACGCAAAGATCAATAGCTTCTTGCTGAAATGAGCCAAATGACCCATGGTCCCATAGCATTGATCTTGTGTTTTTTTTTTTTTTTTTTAATTGAATGATCTTGTTTTTGTTATTTTGGTAAGCGACATAGCTAAATTCAAATAAACTCTCTTTTATTTCTGTAGACTTAGGCTCAGTTTGAGATTGCTGTGCTGTGAGCAGAATTGTTTTTGAATTTGCTGTGAGTATAATTGCTTTTGAATCTGCTGTGAGTAGAATCTGCTGAGGTGTTTGGTAAACTGTTTTTAAAAGTGTTGTGAGAACTAAAAAATAATTTCGTGTGTTTGGTGAGTTATAAGTAAAAATTGTTTTGGATGGATATAATGACAAAAATAGGCACTGTTATAAATTGATATTAAAATAAATAATTATTTTTTTGTATGTAATTATAAAGTTAATCTACAATATTATATAAGATTTCTTAACACCATAGTAAATGATTGATTATGATTTAATTAGATTAGTATATCACAATCTAAGAAAAAATAAATATTACCCTGCAAAAGCATCTCTTGTCCTGCTTCTTCAAAATTCACTTTTAAGAGAATCAATTTTTCTAAAATCAGTTTTATGGGTTGTTACCAAACACTTAAAATTAGGTCCAGAATCATTTTTGACCCCAAAAGCAGCTTGGGAAGCAATCCCAAACTGGGCCTTAGCTGGCTTGTGTGTTAGTATGGCTAGCACACACAACCAGTAAAAAATACGGAGAAATTGGTGATCATTGGTAAATATGAATTTTTAGTATGAGAAAGTGAGAGGATTGAAATTTCTGCGATATGTCTGATATATACCTACTCCTTAGTATTTATAATCTCAGAAAGTAAATATTTTATATAACACCTTAAATGACATATTTCTATAATAGCACTAATTAAGTACTCTGTTATGCAAAAATATTTTTGATATTTTAAAGAAGAAATATGTAAAGTTTGACAACGTAAAAGAATCACATTCAATTCTATTTCCACCACGATGTCGGCTGTGTTGCCTCTTGTGGAACATATTAGGAATCTGACAGTTGATCTTAGTTCGTACAGCTGGAGATGAACCAGTAGAAAAGCTAATTGTGCTGCTGATCACTTAGCAAAGTTATTTAACAGGAGAAAGTGCCCAACTGATTGGCTTCAGTTCCCGCCTCCCTCCTTCAATCGTTTTCTTTTGCAAGATGCTCCTTTACTTTTTTAATTTTCTGTTAATAATTTAGTTTCCCACCACGAGTAGGAAACTTCTTTTAGTTTGTTCTCTTAATGAAAGGTTCTGTTACTCAAAAAATGAATATTTCCCTCGAAGAACATCTGAAAGGGGCCCTCAAAGGATGTCCAGTTGAAAGTAATTAAGGGCCTTTGATGATATTCAAGTCCACTCCAACTCTTCAAGGTTGGAATATACCACACACCTCGATGATAATGATGATGAAGTTGGGAAAAGTTATTGTCAACTATCAATGTAAGAAAAACACCTAACACTCATGAAAAAATCTACAACCAGTTATGTCACCTAAGGAGTAAAATATCGGATATCGAGAAAATATCGACATTTTAAAATACGGATATTTCGATGGAAATATCGATAAAATATCGATCCATTATAAATTTTTGACAAAAACGACTGAAACTATAAGAAATACAAATAAATTTGTATTGAAACTTTCTAAGGTTGTTTTTTGCTATGCTATCGATTATATGTGAGAAGAAAATATTAATAAACTCAAATAGATTTCAATTTATTGAAATGTTATATGAATTACTACGTGAATAGAGCTGATATTTATTGAAATATGATTTAATATATATAATTTCTAAGGTTGTATATAATATTTCACAAAAGCAACTACATGAAGTTTTTAAAACCATACAGAAGACCGATGAAGTTCGAAATTTGCACTGCCTTCTTCATCGTCTTGTGTAGAGTCATTGGTGAACTGCGAAGAATATTCGTTGAATGATTGCTCTCCTTTAAAATTTTACATACATTGACTTACATGCCAACCATATGGGTCAAGTGGCGATTTTTTAGGATTATGGGACTCATAGTATGTACCACGCGTTGCTCCATGATTATCAGCATCTGAGTTAGTTTGTGTCTGTGACCATGAGCTATCACTGGATGACATACCATAAGGCAAGTAATATGATGGATACGGTATTGTAAAGTTTTGACCATGATTGTAGGGTTGATAATTACCGTGATCCATACCTATTGAGCCAAAATTAGCTGACAGAGAATCTTCTGCAATTCTTGATAGACTTCATCACCTCTTTGTCTTGGATTAAAGTTACTTTTTATGGCACATCCACTATATCCATGACCTGATCTTCTGTCACAATGGTCGTCATCTTGAGTTGCATGTGTATAATGTTGTTCTTTTTGTTACCCTCCATTAGAAATTAAAATTAGGTGTTGAAAATAAAGTGTTTTAAATTGTTGAAAATTAGCTCTTGAATGTAAATTAGAAATTTTGTAGAAAATATCAGAAATTTCGGCGAAATATCGGAAATATCGAAAATATAGGGAAATTTCAACGAAAAGTTGGAAGAATTGAATCGATATATCGATCCCACAAAAAAACGAAAATATCGCCGAAATATCGACGATATTTTCGATTTTTCACTCTTGATGTCACCCAATTAATTAACAACTCAAGAGATTAAGAATTCTTTACAGTAAAAAAAAAAAACGAATTCTTTACAGTAATGTAAGGATTTTTCTTCTTTTTTCCTTTTGAAATTGTACGTGCAAGGATTTTAGATCGACTAGAAGTTGCGTGTTTTTGACCTTAAATCTTTAATGGTGCCTTGAACAATGATTCAATAACTGGTTATATGATAAGATAGGACTCAGTGCTATCACTTCTGCAGACCACCTGTGTATAAATTACGATCACTATGCCATGTTCGTGCCTCTCAAATTAAAATTATTCAAATTGTAATTATCAAAAGCCCCACTTCCAATGAAAGTATTGAAATCCCATGAACCCACCTGGATTTTGTTTCAGAAGTCATATATGTCGGTAAAGTCCCTTCATGCTCAGTTGTCATCTCCATTTGTCAACAATGATTAATTTCATGCATTACGCGTTTATTACGCGATAAGTTATTGTCAACTGTTAATATAAATGAAAATAATTAATAAATAAATTTATTAATGTTATCAAAACATCATTTTCGACCTTATTATCATTTCCCGAATAAATTAATGTGTCACTTATATTAATTTTTCAAAAACCTAATGTCGAAACTTATATCCCAAAATTTTAAACATTACTTCGAGCCTCTGCGCGCAAAAGAGTAGTGCCGCAAGTATTTGCAAGATTTCTTTTATGTCTCAAAATATAAATAGTTAATGTTTGAAAACGTAAGCTACGTAGTTGTTGTCTCTATAAAAGGAGGAGTCATAGCTCCCACTATTACTTTAAATTCGGTAATGAGATGCTGAGATAGAAGTTAGCCGTCCAAAGATGAATTTTTCCATCTCTTGCTTTCTGCTAGTTCTCTTCATTTTCATGGTAAGCATGCACTTTCCAAACAGCTCTACATAGTTTCAACCAGTTTCTAATGACATGAACAACATGGTTTTACAATTTCAATCCCATTCTAAAACTAATCATCAACCATGTTTGTTTGAACAGTTTTCGGAGCTCAGCGATGCGAGGAAGGACATGGGAGGCTACTGGAAGAGTGTGATGAATGACCAGCCCTTGCCAGAAGCCATTAAAGACCTCTTCTCCCATCAAGATGAAGATGTGCCATCTCTATCTGCTTCAAGAAACAAGGACAACCGTTTTGTTAGGGACTTTGATATTAGGCCTAATGTCATCCTATACCACAGTGCTCATCATCACCATGCTCATCATCAGCCTGAAGAAATGATGCGTGATATGGAACCCAAACCTATTATTCAAACTGTCAACCATGGCTGAAGTAGTATCGATCAGGAATATATATTTGCAGATATTAATCCTGTTTCAATTGCAAGTACTACTGTTGTATTAAACCAAATTTGAAATACCAGAGCTAGTAGTATATATTGAATGGATTTGTGTCTTTCTTCTTTGGTGTATCAATTGTGCTTGGGATTCTTCATGTTTCGATCATATTATGCTTTAAACTAGCTATATATCTTAAGGCATGCAGGGATGACTGACTGTTTATATGAGCTTCAGTTTCTTTGCTTTTTCGCCCTAATGTTGTTCTCAATCGATCGATCGTGTTCTTTCACTCAAAAACTTAATCAGCCAAACCTAATTTTGTCAAATTTTAAATCTTAACCATCCGGTTTATGAAGTCCATAATCCATATACTCAGTTTCTCATTTGCAAGTTCTAATTAACCTAACGAGGAACTTTGAAAGTTTTGGGTTTAGGGTGCCAGTACTTTATGACTTTTTCCAACTTTCAGAAATTCCAGCTGCATTAGTAGCAAGGTACCTGATGCATATATATATATATATATATATATATATATATATATATTTTTACTACATCTATTAACTTAGCCAATTCAAACTTCCGAAGTATACAACTGCATGTATTCAAAGTAGAATTGTTTTTGATTGAAAGGATATTTAAAGATAGATAAGATAAGGAAAAGAATTGTAGTTGAAACATTAAAAAGAAAAAAAAAGGATTGTATATATATAGGAAAACTAAACTGTTTCACTAAGATAACCATCAAATTAAAGTAACTATTTCCTTGCACTGAACTTGAACTCACCCTAGTCTGCAATTGTTTCTCAAAAAAAAAAAAAAAAAAAAAAAAAACCCTAGTCTGCAATTAGGAAAAAAAAAAACTCCCAGCTGCTTCTATACATTTCGAGTTTAATTATCTTCTAACATCATGGTGTGTCAGTTTTTGTTATTTCCAACCCAGAAAAGCCTTTGGCTGCATTATTACTTCATTGCTTCACCTTTCACGTGAGCGTTCTCTTCAGTTTTTTATTTTTTATTTTTTATTTTTTTCAGTTTCATAATCTTTAGACTTTTGCTCACATGTTCTGTACTTCTCTCGTAAACCATCCAAATAAGTTTTTGAAAGCATAAATAAGAACTAGCATCTTACTGATTATTTAAGGGCAAATGTTATATATATGGTCCTGGTGCTTTAGGGTCATGGCTATGCTAGCTCTAGTGGTTTAAAAATGTCCAATTTTTGTCCTTGTGTTTTATAAATCACCTACTTTTTGTCCTATTTTTCTTTTCTTCATTCAATTCATGTTCCAATTCACAACAAGTCTGAGATTTTAACACTTGGTTAAACGATTTATCTGGAATTTGAGAGAGCAAGTCATTAGGAATCTCATCGTTGGGATGAATCAATGTAAGAAAAACGTTGTAAGAAACTAAAGAGCAAGTCTCAGTTTTTGTTGAACATTTGCCCTCTATTTAACTAGTTTTACGTTATGAAGAGGAATAAGTGAGACTCCTCTGTAAGAAAAACGTGATGAGGTAGGCAAGATTAATGAGGGAGTCATATAACGTACGCTTTATATATGGAGGTTTGTGATGACTACTGAGCAACCCAACTACATTGAATTGATTTTTTCATCATCAACTGTCCTAAATTGGCTTCTTCTTGCCACATTTCACTCACTTGAGTAAGAAATTAGTCTTTGGCCAAATTCCAAACCAAAGTCTATGGTGGGTGAGAGCTGCAAGGATTCCAGTGCTGTATCCTTTTGATAATATGTCAACAAAAGCAATTGCTCCTTTTCAATGTCCAGTTGACTTAAAATATATGATGCATATATGCATTTGCAATGTGCCAATGTGACTGAGCCCTTGAAGCAGTTGGACAATTGAGTGAAATCATTTTCCATTTGTGACCGTCATTCTGCTCACCAAGTAAGACTAATATTTATTGTGACTTAGTTTACAAGAAGGCATTTTGAAAATTGTGTGCGGAAAAATCACGTCAGCCTTGAATCCAAGGATTAGGATTTCTCGAATCCAGGAGAACTCAAAGTTTTTGTTAATATGAAATATTAATATTAAGCGGCCACAAGGAGGTGGCTCAAATACTAAAACGAAGCCCTAGGGTGCTAATAAAAGCGTAATCAAGCTCATAGAATATATTAAATTAAAATTTGAGAAACACTAAAGTTTGATTTTAAGGGCCTAAATGACATCTGATGTGTGAAATCCACTCTACTCATGGGTCTATAGACAATAACTTATAATCTCCTCGTCGTTCCCTTTTCAGAAATGTATCATTCGCCTTATTTTGAGCTCGCAATAGAACCAACCTTCTCTTTCTTACCACGGTCCATCGCTTTTCTCGTAGCCATCTATTCTAGATCAAAATGTTGGTTAATTTCTTTTAATTTATGCTTCCTTGTAACAGATAGCCGGCCTCTGGTAAGCGGAGTCGATTTATTAATGCAAGTATGTTATATCTCTCACTTATTTTCGAAAGTATTATGTCTAGTGAAGAATCAAAAATATTTAACAAGTTCACCACAGAAGTTTGACTACGTAAGTTAGTGATCATATATACTAGATATTCTGCATTATTTTATTACACTGAGGTTGATGTTGGAACCCATACAAGATTATCTGCAGGAAAGAAATGGCACACAGCAGAAGTCCCAGGCTTGATCCTGAGCACACTAAATGATGCATGATTAGGGCTCCAATTAGAAGTATCTAAATGGCAGACAGCGACAGCGACAGCGTCAACTCTATCTCCATCTTCACCCCCTAATTCAACTTTGAACACCTTATTCACACTTTGTTGGCTATGGCAGTAGAAAACTGCATAAGGGTAGGGCATGGTATGGCATGCCACCATCCTTGGAGCAAAGATCTCTTCAGGTTCTTTCAGAATAGTGTAATTCTGGAAAAGGGTAGTTGACTTTGTGAGATGGGCAGTGACTACAGCAGTGAAAGGGGTGTTTGGTCCCAACATACTGTGAGTGAAGTCCAGCATCGATTCTAAGGAAGTGGGACAGAACTTGGTCTCTCCTTTGATGGGTTCAATCTCACATTGCCTAAGAGTGTCTTCCATGGCTTTGGCTTGAGGAGAGTTTTTTGAGAAAGAGAAGAACTCGAGGAGGTGGGGGAGTTTTTCTGATGAGAAAGGAATTGAATCGGCTTCACTTCTTGGTAAGAAGCGAGGGGATTTTGAAGGGTCTCCTTTTGGGAAATAGATTGGCATGGTTTTCCCAAGCTTCAAGTCCTTGGTGGTGAAGAAAACCATAGTTGAAGGGTCCATGTGATGCATGTGAGCTGGTGATGAATGATGAGCATGAATTCTTTGATCCATAGGCTTCATCAAGTTGTCCGTTGTTTCCAACTGTTCCTCAATCAGCTTCCTTCCTGCAATTCCTTGAACACACTGCATATAATAGTTTAGCATAATCTGGAATTGTAGGTAGCTAAATCTATGAGAAAAGAAGATAATGAACACTTCAAAAATTAGAACTTCAGAGCTCAATTTATGATCTTTCCTTTTCGATCTCTAACAATTCAAACCAGCTTGAATTGCTATGCTCCAAGATCATCAATGTTGTTTAATTTAAGAGAATAGGGAACTAAGAAGTATAGTTTTTGGTTTACCATAACCAGCAGTAGTAGAAGATGAAGCAAGGGGCACAAGAAAGCAAGACATAAACTCATGTTTCGTCCCTTATAAGAACTCATTTCCATTTCCAAGAGCTTTAAAATGTAAAGTCCCTGATATTTGACCAGACAAATATATAGAAAAGATGTTCCTTCCCCGGGCAAACCTAAACTAATTTACAAACCACTGCTGAGCGGCTATAGTTTACATAATGTAGTTACTTTTTTAAATTAATACTCGATAAATTAATAACATCGGTAAATTAGTATTATATACCTGTCACTACTCAGGACAACGTGCTAAATTAATAATTCACTAAATTTATAAGATTATACAAATTCGAGAATTCACATAGACCCCATTAAATATATAAATTACGAAAGTATTAATACAAAGAGCACGAGTCTCCAACTCGATCAAACTAGAAAGAGTGAGAGGAGACCAACAACTCGCTAATCTATGGGCCAAAAACCTTACAACCGAAAGCATTGATGCAATGTTGTGGTGGAAGGCGATTCCAAAATTGTTATGGATGCAGTTAATGGAGTTATCCGGCCACGTTGAAGACTGATCAAGCTAATTGCGGACATTAGAAGGCTCGCGTCTTCTTTTGAGAATATTTGTTTTAAAAATGTTTTTAGGGAGGCTAATTTTGTGGCCGATAGCTTCGCGAATTTGGGTCACAACATTAGTAATGGGATCGATTGCTGCTGTGCTTCTCTTTAATTCTGTAAACTATGGGTGCCCACACGGTACCTCTATTTAATTCATTTTATTTCTCATAAAAAAAAATAACGATTCTAAAGAGTGAGATAAGACCAACAAAACTAAAGAGTGAGAAGAGACCAACAACTCGCTAATCTATGGACCAAAGACCTTACAACCAAAAGCATGAATGCAACAAAACTAACGAATCTACCACACCCACAAACCAATGCTCGCCATCATTACCGTTGCTATCGCCGTTAATAACAGTGAGGTAATAACTATTAAAGAGTAGTAAATCAAAGCGTTGATGCTCGAGAAATTGATGCCAAACTAATTCCAAAGCATTGCAACCCACGATCCAGAAGAAAAGCTCGCTCAAAATGACACCATACAATCCATCATTTTACATATACTAGAGGCAAGGGTCATATTAGAGCAAAACTTTGCCATGCTGCCACCCTTACTTGGGAGATAGTAAGCAAATATTGAGAAAGATCTTGAAGGGTCACATGTTTCCTAAAGCAACCCTATCATATCTTTGTAGATAAGATTTATTCACTAAATTATTGTACGAGTCAGAAAGTCTAGAGTTCATTAAACTACAAACCCTAAACTAAATTGATGGTTTTCATATAACATAGTAGTTGCAGATTATGTTTTAGCACACAAATAGTGTATATATACTTCAAAGATGATACGTCAAAAATAAAAACTACGTACTCAGTATTCAGTACAATTGACCACTGATACTTGAGAAAATAGAACTAGCAAGAACAATACTGTAAGAAATAGCTGCTTCTATACAGGAAGTAGCATTGTAGCAATGGTTATAAAGTAAGGAGTTCAACCGCTATGCAAAAGCTTTCATGCAATGTTAATTCTGAAATTTGAACGAGTTAAGCCACTGCCCAAATCATTGAGCGGCATATCTTAACTTATCTTATCAAAAATAATTATATCATTTTGGGTGGCTTCTTCATTACCATTATTTGCACACAAACAAAAAGTCATCATCCTTCAAGATGAGAATAGATCTCTTTCAATGATTTCTTTCAAATTAGATAATGACATCACATGCATGTGAAACATACATTAAATAAATAGAAAATGTAAATTTAGTGCTAATTTGACCCCTTATTACCCATTCCAATGACCATCTTATTTTTCTCCCCTATTGAATATAAGGTTACAACTCTATTGCCCATTTGAACAAATCTTTTTCAACCCTAGTACAATTTTAATTTTTTTCTTCTTTTTTTGTTTTTCTGTCTTATCTAACAAATTTTTAAATTATAATTTGCTGATAAAGTGGAAGATAAAGAAACTTTGTCGAAAGGTCACCCAACTC
Organism: Potentilla sterilis; assembly: GCA_963682095.1. NCBI lineage: Eukaryota > Viridiplantae > Streptophyta > Magnoliopsida > Rosales > Rosaceae > Potentilla > Potentilla sterilis. The sequence continues at coordinate 44,024,166 of OY821757.1, read as the reverse complement.
CTCCGACCTCCCATGGCCGGTCGCCGGATTCCGGTCACCCAATTTTTTCGCCGGATTTTTTTTTTTGCCAGAAATTATTATTATTATTTTTTTTTGCCGGATTTTTTTTTTCAATATTACTTTTGTCGCCAGATTCCAGTCACTTGACTTAAGTTACTGAGGGTCAGTAATAGATTAGTGAGTGTCTTTAATGTGATTACTGGAGGTCAGCAATTGATTACTGAGGGTCAGTAATGTGATTACTGAGCGTCAATAATCGATTACTGAGGGTTAGTAATATTTTGAATATGAATGATAATCCTTTTGTTTTTGTTTCTTTACAGATTAGACAAGTGAAAACAGCAAAGAGCAAACAGAAGCAACATTTTGAAAGAACAGAAACCTAATCAAGGCACCCAGAAATATACTCTGGGCACCCTCTACCCTCTTCTCTTCTCTTCTGCCTCACCCAGGTTCTCCGATCTCTCTAGCTAGCTACCTCCTGATCTGACAGTTCAAATTCCATTCTTCAAGCACTTAGAAGTTTATAAGTACAGAAAAAAAAATACAGTTGAGGGATTCGGAGGTAGTTTCGCCACCGCCGCCCACTTCCCCTATTCCACTAGACTTAGATTCTTCTCGCTCGTTCAAGCCCGACGTCGGCAATGCGAAGCGAGTGATCCAGAAGCCGTTGGCGGCGGCGTCGACGACGTTCTCGTGGTACCAGGAGGCGCTAGGGTTGCAGGTGGAGGCGCTACGTGGTACCAGCAGGCGCTAGGGTTGCAGGCGGCGACGTCGACGACGTTCTCGTGGTACCAGGAGGCGCTAGGTTTGCAGGTGGAGGCGCTACATGGTACCAGGAGGCGCTAGGGTTGCAGGCGGCGGCGTCGACGACGTTCTCGTGGTACCAGGAGGCGCTAGGGTTGCAGGTGGAGGCGCTACGTGGTACCAGAAGGCGCTAGGGTTGCAGGTGGAGGCGCTACGTGGTACCAGAAGGCGCTAGGGTTGCAGGTGGAGGCATTATGGATGAGGGGGGAGAGAGAGAGAGAGAGAGAGAGAGAGAGAGAGAGAGAGAGAGAGAGAGAGAGAGAGAGAGAGAGAGAGAGGTGAGGATATTAGGGTTTAATATATGGTGATTATGTATTTTTGCCAAGATTTATTGATCTGGGCAATAAATATTGGAATAGTCAATTTTTAACTCATTTATGTGCAAATAGTCATTTTCCCTTAAATAAAAAACTAGATTATTTTGGGTAAAACAAAAAATCTTTTATGCTGTGTTTGGATGGAGTAATTTTATTTTGATGGGAATCTTATAATTTCTCGTAATATAAAAATCCAAGAATTGAGAATTATTATATTTGGATACTATAAATTAAAATTTTAAAAATAATTAGAATTACATATTCTCCTATTTGGATTGAAAATGAAATAAAAAGTAAAAACAAAATTTAGAATCCCGAGTTAGCAACACAACATATTTAGTAAGAAATTAGTATCATGGTCCAAATTATTGTAGATAAAACTTCAAAATATAGTCATTAAAATACTAAACTTGAATGAAGCATGTCAATGAAACAACATAAATCCTTAAAAATAAAAAGCATGAACTAGATGAGACCTTATGCCGATCCATCTAAAATACACATCAGAACTATACTTTTCTTCATATCCATCGGGACTTCCTTCAACATAAGAAACTGCTTATCATTCTATATAACCAAGCACATGCTTTTATTAGGGAATAATAAATATGAATTCATATAGCTTATTAGCAAATTCCGTACATAAAAATGTAGAAAACCTCAATTTATTTTATGTAATTGGCCTGAAAATGTACCTTTTTTGTTTTCTCTGTAAAAATATGAAATGCCCCAATTTCATTTAAATTCTTTCTTCGCATCTCCATTCAAGTTTATCCATAATCCACAAATAGTGGAGAAAATGACATGATAAAGTGTTCGAGGAGAAAAGGAATAGATGTAAAGCGCAGTTTTATTGATTGATAAGGAGGCCTTTATATAGACATTGCATCAAGTATCCCGAACAATCAGAGATTCCCTATCAACTAAGGTAACTACTAATATAGTCTAATTAGGTCAAGACACATATAGGAAGTTACAGAATTATCATTCCTTGAACACTCCCCCTTGTGTCGCGTACCTAATGTGACACGGTGCATAATCATGTTGCCTCGCTAAAACCTTGCCAAGCAAACCAAAACCACTTGGGTCAAAATAAAAAGTTTGGTCGAAGGGAAAAGAGCACAATGCACCAACTACAATTGAAGATTACATGTGAGGTAGACTCCCTTTGATGCCTACAAGACAACTCCCCCTAATTGGTAACCCAATCTCGGAGTTAAGATTAATGGCGTATGCAAACGCTCCTCACAAGCTTCAAAAGTAGGCGTAGTGAATGATCGATTGAATACGATCACATTATCCTTGTGTTAGACCAGATATACTTAGCTTTACTTGGTCTCAAGGAAGAATGTTGCTTAACAACTCAAAACTAGAGTTTGTGTTGAAAATCAGATTCACGCGCAGCATGACCTTCGTGTACTTAAATAGTCATAACTCCTTCGATACAATAGGTATGAATGAACTGTAAAGAGTTCTGGAAACTAGACACCCATATCTTTCCAGTGATATAAAGTAAACAATGTGGTTCATTCGTAGCTAATCACAAAGCTCCGTCGAATATGACTGATTGTCAAATTACCAGACAGATTCGTCCTACTTATTTAAAACAACCATAACTTACTCAATATGATTGCTATGATCAAATGGTTGGTGTCTATGGAAAGTAGACACATAGACCTTTCCAGCGGTACTAATTTTATCATTTTCCAGTCAGTGGGCTGTTCTGTAGGTCTCAGGGAAGTCGACATACAGAACCAGGTAGATTCTGGAATTGCCTATTGATGTGTCTTTCATGATGGGATTGAATGAGCCTAAACCTTTCTCTCTTGAAAGAAAGTACAGACATATACCATGGTATTGCATGGGCGCGTCTAGCCATTACCTAGGCTTTATAAGTTTATTGTAAATGAGATATCGAGTCGAGCATGTTATGACAAGTACATGATTGCGCACATGGTACTTAGATGGAGAATGTCATCTCAAGACTTCTCGTCACATGACAGTCTCGTCACATAGACGAAACGAGTCTCACTACCAAAAAAAAGGTTTTTCCCGACGAAATAAAAAAAAACGGGCGACGAAATAAAATTTTCGTCGGTAAAAAAAAAATTCGTCGGTTATTCCCCTAGAATGGCCGACGAATTTTTTTTTTCGTCGCTAAAAAAAAAATCGTTGGCTATTCCCCTAGAATGGCCGACGATTTGAATTTTCGTCGGCCTTTTTCTGAAACTTTAGCCGACGAAAATTTTTGGAAAAATGGCCGACGAGTACTAGGTTTAATTTCGTCGGCTATGATTAAAAAAAAAAAAAAAAAAAAAACAGCTTCCATTTTCTATCACTATCGACAAACCATTGCTTCGTCCTTCAAATGCAAATGTGTCGTGAAATAAGATATGACCGAAATAATGAAATACGTCGACAGTTGAAAAATGACAAGATTCCGACAAAATCTGTGTGCCGAATGTTGCGGTTAACTGTTTTTTACTTCCGTTTTCCAATAGGTAGCCTGACGGTCGGTAAATATTTTGAGGAAAATTTTTATACGATTAGTTGTGTCTCATTGATTTGAAACTATTATCTGTTGAAGGTCAAGCCAAAAAACGTCATTTAGACAGGCCAATTACCATTTCTAAGCGTTTAAAGGGTTGACTCACCCGGTTGACCGTCCCGATCGAGCCTTTAACGTTGTCAGATGTAGTTGGATTTTTTTTCATACATGTATTTAATCTTAACGGTGATATCTGACGGTTGGAATAGATTTTCCAAACTTTTATATTCAAAATCGGAACATATGCACTAATGTTCCTTAACTTGTTTACTAAGTGTTTAAGTGAATGTATAGTTTCAAATAGTTACTATACGTACACTCTTCAAATGCAAATATGTCGTCAAATAAGATATGACCGAAATAATGAAATACGTCTACGGTTGAAAAATGACAAGATTCCGATAAAATCCGTGTGCCGAAATAATGAAATCAGTCAAAACCCGGTTTACTGCAGATTTGGCGTCCGGCGTCCGAATGATGATTGTGATACCATTCCGGAAAGGGAACGACGCAGGAATCAAACTCGTAGTTTCGCCACGACGTGTGGGCTTTTTCGGGCTTTCGAGTTCGTTTAGGGCCTCAAAACGGCAGTTTAGTATTTTTTCATAGAATAGCCGACGAAACATTGTATTTCGTCGGCTATTCTCTAAGTATAGCCGACGAAATACAATGTTTCGTCGGCTAAACTCTTGATCCGCGCCTTTTTATTGTCCGCCGTTGAATGGCTCAGATCTGACGGCTGTTGATCTTCCAAAGTATAGCCGACGAAATCTTTTAAATCGTCGGCTATTCTCTAAGTATAGCCGACGAAATTTTTTATTTTCGTCGGCTATTCTCCTTCTAAATCTTTTAAATCGCTTCCTCCCGCCTTTTTTCTCTCCTCCTTCCCCCCCCTCCTCCGGCCTCCTCCTCCTTCCCCTCCTCCTCCTCCGGCCTCCTCCTTCCCCTCCTCCTCCTCCTCTGGCCTCCTCCTCCTCCTCCTCCTCCTCCTCCTCCTCCTTCTCCTCCTCCTCCGGCTTCCTCCTTCCCCTCCTCCTCCTCCTCCTCCTCCTCCTCCTCCTCCTTCCCCTCCTCCGGCCTCCTCCTCCTTCCCCTCCTCCATCCAAAGCATAATTTATTTTTTTTCCCTAAAATTTAAGAATAGCCGACGAATTTTACCAATTTTCGTCGGCTATAAGTTGTATAGCCGACGAAAATTCTAGTATTTCGTCGGCTATAACTAATTAATGCATATTAAAATATTAATATATTTCGAGGAAATAGCCGACGAAAGTTTAATAAATCGTCGGCTATAGTTAAAACACAATAGCCGACGAATTTCGTCGGCTATAGTTACTGAATTTCGTCGGCCATACTCGAAAAAACCCGACGAAATTCGTCGGCAATTTCTCCCAGGTTTGGCCGACGAAAAATATTTTCGTCGGTAAATTCGTCGGCCATACTCTACTATAGCCGACGAATTTGATTTTTTCGTCGGCCATTGTATTACCGACGGGGTTTTTCCGACGACTTATAGCCGACGAAAATTTCGTCGGTAGAGGGTATAGCCGACGAAAAATTGGCATAGCCGACGAAATTTTTTTCGTCGGCTATTCTCCCATATCTGGTAGTGCTTCTCAAGACATCGAGTGATCACAGAATACATATAGGCTTTGGTTTAACGTCTTTTAGATTACCATAAGCCGATAGATGAATAAGTTCATCACTAGCAGTTCTCATATTTGAGACCAAGTATTCCCAAGATCCTTTCATTCTTAACGTCGGATTAGTGATATCTCAATCATAATTCATCCGGAGTTCACATGCAAATAGGCATGATTCTTTACATTTCATCTCCAATCAAGTAGTCACTCAACCTCTTGTACAATATCCAACCAGAAGATCTGAGCCCATATAGAGAACATCCTAATCTGATAGCATAAGCACTTCGCGATTTTTGCTCACTTGACTTGGGTGAAAATTGATCCGTTCATGATGTTTATGTACATCTCTTTACTTAGCCCCAATAGAGATGATTTAAGCTGCATATTCAGTTTTTCGGAACTACCTAACTGACAAGGTAGTGGAGTGTGATATGACTCCATTACGAGAGCATATGTCATCGTAGTCGATTCCAGGGCGTGTGTGAGAGACCTTACGCCATAAGGTGAGGCTAGGCTCTTTTTCTCACTACGCTTTCCATCAAAAATTATCGATAGGATTTACACTTGAAGTGTCGGCATCACCTGACCAAGGACCTATCTCTTTGTATAAACTGGATAGCATATCTTTCCGTGTAGGCCAATTCATAACGTTGGTATTTGCTTCAATGAAGTGAGTGTGTTCGATATCTAACTCATAAACCACGTTCTCATGTACACTTGTGTAATTCGCATTTGTAGAGATCTCTATATGGATCGGCTTTTCATCGAGGCGTCCCCCAATGATGACCATAATCTAGAAATTCCATGAGACGAATGAGTTGTCATTGATCGAAGGATCAAGTTGTGCCATACTCGCATTTGGCGAGTGTATATCGAACTAAGTGCCCTCTCTACACTTCTTGTGAGAGTCACGGCCTAGTGACACCATCTACCACTTTTGTGGAGTCACTATGTCACCATCTATGGGTGACAACATGTCCATTTATCCGGACATCAATCCTTACAAGCATGTTTGATATTTGAGCACGATTTCGATCTTTTCCTTGAAAGACCAATAGTTTGTTCTTTACAGCATGTATATCAAATCTCGTCACTTTAGTTTATGGGAATTTGGAAACATGAAAAGGCACAGTGGGGACAAACCACGACAATGCCAAGTCGTTCTACTTGAACAAACTTGTTCTTCTCTCCCCCTAACGTCGGGGAGACTGACTCATAAAAAAAACGACATATACGAGATCGCCTGTTAAGGTTTCTATATAACCGACTATAGGTGGAAGCTTATGTCTTATTATAAGATGTTATTCATAATCAAATAACCCATCATTGAGCGCTTGTGGTAGCGCAATATGACACATAAAGTATGTGGACGGTAAATGGTATTGATCGTTAACATTTATACGTTAACAAGACGCATTCCATTACAAAATGTAACATGCATATATGCTTCCTGAAACGTTTCACTAAGTTCTGAGACACTAAATGTCACCAAATTTTAACAGTAGGTAGGCACATGTGTTCGGATTCCAACGCTACTAACCTCATTGCCGGAACCGGCCAGAAACATACCGATCCGTCTGAAATAGTCACTGTAGGTCAGTGAACGTTTGTGTCGAGCGGTTCAGTACATTCCAGGTGCCCAATGGCTCTGAAATTTTTTAAGCAGGTAGCCATGCATGGATGTTAGGAATCGGTGGACCAAATTTCATCTCAATAACCGGCCTAAAATAGGTAAACCGGTCCTCACAATGACGAGACCGCGAGCTAAAAAATCATAAATTTTAGGTTTTTGCTACTTTTCAATCATTGTGAAGGTGCTTCATAACATCTAAGTGTTATGGCTTGAGTTTTAACCATTAGGTAGATCACCAAAGTATCATTGTGTCTCAAAATTGAATGATGATAGGGCATTAAGGCTATCACCTTATGTATCATTATTTTTAGCTTAGGAGAGCATTACTTCGAAACTTTGCTAAAGATTAGGCTGCCATATCATGAGCATAGCTAATGAAGGATCATGAGAGGGGGATCATATGTAGTATTAAATGCATAGATGGTGCTTCCATTGACTTCAAGGAAGACTTGGGTGACGTTAATGTCATCTTTAAGCCTTGAGCATTGCTCATGACGCTACCAAATATTCTTTTAGTAATCTTTGATCCTAATAGCTTCTTTGCTCAAAAGAAACGATGTCCATGACTTACTTGCATATGGATCATCAAAACATGTCTAAAATTCCAGACGATGTATGGAAGAGTCTACATGAGTTGCCAATTCAAAGAATCTGAATCATAGTATACATGAAATACATTCATAATATTGACTCATAAGTTGTGCGCATTCATTAGAAGCGATACATAAGAAATTTCTTCAATTTTCACAATGAGTTTCAAGGTGATAAACGTTGGCACGAATATCTTTAAATAGTGAGCAAGGTTTGATTGCTTCTTTATGCATAGATAGCATATGTGACTTTGAATCATAATGTCATAAGACATGGAAATTATGAGCATGAGAATGCTCTATGATTATGTGTGATGATCTAGTCATCATAGTCACAATGGATTTATAAAATCCATGAAGATTAGCTACACACTCAATGTTTCTATATAAGAGTGTAGAGACAAGATTTTGTGCCAAGTCATATAAACCGGAATATATACTTAATTCCTATAGAGTGCATTACATGGTGTGTAGTATCACAAGATAAAACATAGACATGCTTAAAAGTGTAGTAAATACATCTGTTAACGCTCAAAGATAGAGCCGAAAAATAACCAAATGAGCCAACATCGATACTATATAGACATAAATGTCTAAAAACCAAGTATCAAGGACCGAGGCCATGAGCTAGCTATCTGAGGCCGAAGCCAAGCTAGAGTGGAAGCCAAGCCGAAGAAGGCAAGAGAGAGGCCGGGGTCATGTATAAGCGGGTGCAATGCTTGCCAAGGCCGAAGCCGAGAAAGTGCACGGGCGGGCCAAGGGCGAGCAAGTGTCAAGGCACGCCAAGGCCGAAACCAAGGCGCGTCGAGGCAAAAGCAAAGACTTATGGGGCCGAGGCTTGATGTTGGAGTCGAGGTCATGCGAGTTGCCGATGGCTAGCCGAGGCCGAAGCTAAGGCTTACTGAGGCATAAAGCAGGGACCTGACTAGGCTGAGGCCATGCTAAAGGGCCAAAGGCATGTCGAGGCCGAAGCCAAGACGTGTCGGGGCGAGTACATGGGCTTATAGGGCCGGGCCGGGCCGGGGATAGGCGGGCACGTGCGTGCCAAGGTCTGGAGACCGAGGCGTGCCTCATTGTTTGGTTGTGGCGGAGCTGTTGTCCAAGCAGCGCACAAGCCAAGTCAAGGCCGAAACCGAGGTTAGACAAGGCTGGCTTTGGTGTGCGCAAGAGTGCCGAAGCCGAGGTCGGGCAAGGCGTATGCACCCGCGCATGTACGCAAGTATGTCTATTTGTTTCTTGACGAGCATAGGCTCATTTATCTTTGTGATTTTCAGAGTTAACATCACCCATTAGATTGGTGAACTCAAATCAACATACTATGTAAATGTGTAATGCGATTCATTGCATTCACATATAGCTTTTTAGGGAATCGAACCATGTATGCATTAAAATGCCAACGGTTACATCGAGGTCTTGACCATAAAGAGTGTATCGACTAAGTAGCATTAGTCACACATGTGAGGTCTATGTCTTCACAAAATCAACGGATTTGTAGTCACTTTGACTTTGAAATTGAAGTCATATGCTTCATATTTATTGCAAATTATCTTTTTCTTTTGAAATCCGTAATCATGAGGATATACTATCATCTTCTTCCATGTATCTCTTGTATACATTGACCATATGATTGCATTATTTGTAATTATTGAACCGATGTAGAACCATATCAATGACATGATTCTTCTTATTTTTTTCAATGGCCCTTTTCTCTTTTTTTCTTTATGACATGGGGGTTTCGAGGTGTAGCCTTCCCCTCTTTTTCTCAACGTGTGACATGAAGTCTTGTCACTTTTATTTTCAATGTCATTTGAGGACGCATTATGCGCTCAATTTTTCTTTTTCAAGAGGGAATGTATTGAAATTAAGTCGAGACCAAGATTATGGTAACTCAATTCAATATTTGTTGTGACAATTTCCGCCACATATCGATATTACAGCGACAATTTCCGTCGCACATCATGAGTTTGTCCCCTTTTGTGACTCCCTTAGGATCGTCACAAGCATCGACAATATTTTGTCGGAATCGTGATAAAATAGTCACGAAGAGTTGTGGTTCATAGTGACATCACAGCCACAAGCACAACTTTGGACGGTAACATCACAGTTACCCCTTAAATACTGTGAAACGCCGGGGTGGGTGGGTCCCTTTTGTATCGTCCCGAGAAGCAGAAGAATCGGGATGATGTAGCAGGGAGTTTGAAAATCCCGGAAAAAATAAAAGTCCCAACAATTGAAATTGCGTAAAGCAGGAACTTTAAGAAAATCTTACTTGTTTGTTCACTAAGTGAACTGCGTTATAAGTTGCGCTTGAGGACTCAGTTCTGATCCTTGTGCAAATTCCAATAGTCGCTTCGATAATACAGAAAATTACTTCTCTTTATCGCGTACATATCGTCATAATAGGTTGACGAATGACGATGTTTCGCCCGAAAGGACAACTGGGCTTGGCAGAGAACCAAACCCGAATCGGGTCGGGTTGGTGAGTACGGGTCAGATCAGACCCAAAGGAACCAAACCGAGTCGAGCTTGTCGAATCCGGGTCGGGCTCTGTGCACGTCTCCGTTTGCTGCAGAGGACGTCGGATGGAGCGGCGCTAGCGCGGAAGGCGGCGCGAGGTCGTCGGCGTCATGGCGCTGGGTGGAGCGCTGGAGGCTTCAGGCTGGGCCGGCGCGCAAGACTTCTAGCGTCGGTGGCGCTGAGGATCGGCTCAAGACCGCGGCGGCGTCGAGCTTCAAAAATATCTAGTTGAGGTCGACGTCGGGGGAGGCATTGCCGACAAAGGGCTTGTCGGCAGAAAAGTGCATTTAGGGTTTCTGAATAATTTTTATTTTTTTTTCAAATTGGGACCCTAGGGGTTTATGAATTTTTCAGGGCTATTAGACGAACGCTAGAGCCACGTGCTGATAACGTGTTCTAGGAGAAAAGGAATAGATGCAAAACGTAGTTTTATTGATTGATAAGGAGGCTTTTATATAGGCATTACATCAAGTATCCCGAATAATCAGAGATTCTCTATTAACTAAGGTAATTACTAATCTAGTCTAATTAGGTCAAGACACACATAAAAATTTACATAATTATTCACTAAATTATTGTATGAGTCAGAAAGTCTAGAGTTCATTAAACTACAAACCCTAAACTAAATTGATGGTTTTCATATAACATAGTAGTTGCAGATTATGTTTTAGCACACAAATAGTGTATATATATTTCAAAGATGATACGTCAAAAATAAAAACTACGTACTCAGTATTCAGTACAATTGACCACTGATACTTGAGAAAATATAACTAGCAAGAACAATACTGTATGAAATAGCTGCTTCTATACAGGAAGTAGCAATGGTTATAAAGTAAGGAGTTCAACCGCTAATGCAAAAGCTTTCATGCAATATGTTAATTCTGAAATTTGAACGAATTAAGCCACTGCCCAAATCATTGAGCGACATATCTTATCTTATCTTATCAAAAACAATTATATCATTTTGGGTGGCTTCTTCATTACCATTATTTGCACACAAACAAAAAGTCATCATCCTTTTTTTTTTTTTTTTTTAAAAGGAGGGTACTGGGAAGAACCACAAGGAGGCACGTAATGACCTGTTTACTCGAAATCCTACACATTGCCGGGCCAGAGACGCAGCGACACCCCCCCCCCCCCCCCCCTTGGGGCATCTAGTACACCCGTAGGTGGGCTTGCCCTCCCTGCATGGCCTTTTACATTCACAAGGCTCGAACTTGAGACATTTGCCTCAAGTCCCTCAACTTGTTTAAGTAACTCAGCCAACTTACCAACTGAGCTTAAAAAGTCATCATCCTTCAAGATTAGCATAGATCTCTTTCAATGATTTCTTACAAATTAGATAATGACATCACATGCACGTGAAACATACAATAAATAAAAAACTAGATTATTTTGGGTAAAGAAAAAAATCTTTTATGCTGTGTTTGGATAGAGGAATTTTATTTTGATGAGAATTTTATTTTGATGGGAATCTTATAATTTCTCGTAATATAAAAATCCAAGAATTGAGAATTCTTATATTTAGATACTATAAATTAAAATTTTAAAAATAATTAGAATTACATATTCTCCTATTTGGATTGAAAATGAAATAAAAAGTAAAAACAAAATTTAGAATCCCGAGTCAGGAACACAACATATTTAGAAAGAAACTATTATCATGGTCCAAATTATTGTAGATGAAACTCCAAAATATAGTCATTAAAATACTAAACTTGAAAGAAGCATGTCAATGAAACAACATAAATCCTTAAAAATAAAAAGCATGAACTAGATGCGAACTTATGCCGATCCATCTAAAATAAACATCAGAACTATACTTTTTTTCATATCCATCGGGACTTCCTTCAACATAAGAAACTGCTTATCATTCTCTATAAGCCAAGCACTTGCTTTATTAGGGAATAATAAATATGAATTCACATAGCTTATTAGCAAATTCCGTACATAAAAATGAAGAAAACCCCAATTTATTTTATGTAATTGGCTCGAAAATGTACCTTTTTTGTTTTCTCTGTAAAAATATGAAATGCCCCAAATTCATTTAAATTCTTTCTTCGCATCTCCATTCAAGTTTATCCATAATCCACAAATAGTGGAGAAAATGAAATGATAAAGATTTTTATCTCTTACTACTTCATATACTTTGGTTTAAGTCATCAATTAGATTTTCTCGTAAAGATTAGCCGGCGAAGTGTATATGGTGGTCGATAATTAGTCATGTGTATAAGATAATCTCTCGCCGATCCCATGATTAAGAATGTTTTGGAAGCTTTGGTAAGACATACATGTGGATCAATCTCATAATTACAATCCAATGACAACTCACTAATTATTTTTTTTTTGGGTGCAAATGGAGTCAAAACATTTTTTGGCATTCCAGAAATATCATCAAGCAAATATCATCCAACGCCAGAACAAAAACAAAGAAGGAAAAGACTAGTAAGAGCTACTAGCTCTGAACTCCCTATTTTTTGGCATTCCAGATATATCATCAAGCAACTCTTCAGTCACCAGCGCAGGAGGATTATACGTTACACAGATTTCCTTAGCATTGAGAGTGCTATGCTTAGCAAGAATATCGGCCGCCAGCTCTCTATGGATATGTTTCACTCGAATGAGTTGAAAAGCATTCTTCATACTCCTACACAGTGGCGGAACTAGAAGAAACATAATGGGGGGGTCAAAAAAAAATTATACGAAACTTCTATATCTGAAATCAAAATACAACTAATAGCAAATACAAAAATTACTTGAACAGTACTTTACGTTCTTTGATATAACTAAACTCATCAAGTATACAATCAGAATCAAAACTCTTAGAAATTTCTCTCTCAATGTAGACTCCCAATTTATATACAGGGATGTATTTTTAATGAAATCTGGAAAGTAAATTTGAATTGAATACCTGAAGCATGATTATAGGGAAGTAAAAACAGAAGAAGGAAACGAAGAGACAGAAGGAGACTAGGAGTCTCTGATTTTATTCTGCAATCAATGTTTACTATTTATGTTTACTTACTTAATTTATTAAAAGATTTAATTAAAATATTAATGGGGGGGGGGCTAAGTATTTTTGAATGTAGATTTTAGATTTTAATGGACTCAGTTGTGGGAAAACATTTACTTCGGGGGCCACAGCTCCCTCCTGTCCCTTCTTGGTTCCGCCCTTGCTCCTACAGTTCATGATTAAAGTGTAAATGACAACTCACTCTTTGATAACACAACAAAACAATGACAATCCACGTGAAACACACACATTAATTGAATAGAAAAACTCAATTATTTTGGGCAATATAACTACTTTAGTGATTCGATAGCAAATAATTTTGGTTTTTATTAGAAAAAAGCCAAAAATAAAAGTGTAAACGAAAAATAACAATTGTGTACGTAGTTAATCAAGAAAGGTGTTTATTTCTTTTTCGCAAGAATTCTGAATTCAGTTATAAAGAAATTGTCTGCATTACATTCATATTGTTGTAGTGTTTTCACATTATCGATAATGTGTAGAAGTAAAGTAATAAAGAAGTTAATCGCTCACTATTTTTATATAGTGATGAGGTTTACCTCCCAATAATTGTTTTAGTGAAAAATCGCTCACAGCAAGCTAGACTCTGTTCGAGATTGGCCTAGTTATCTACCGAGTGTCTAGGCTTTGATAGGCATCTGTATTGAGCTATGCATTTCGTTTTTCTCTTTTCTTTCTCCTATTTCTATTTTCTCTTCCGTTTTCAATTTTTGAGTCTATTTTTTCCTTTTTTTAGTTTTTAGATTTCGTTTGTTTAATCCGGTGACCTTAATAATATGCTGTTCTTGTCCAGAATGATTGGATTGCTCTGCGTCTGAACATGTTGCACTCTTCGTTGTTGAATCGAGGTTAATTTTAGGGAGGTTCTATTCATACCTCCCAAATTGGTACTTAGACCTCTCTACTTTTTCAACTTTCAGTTGACTTTGTCAACTCATGTGCAATTACCAATAAAGTCACATAAAGTTAAATAAATTATTTGAAATGCATAAATACTTAAATATACTCTAGCATAATTTATTTTATAAAAATTGAGTTACATGGTATAATCTTTGGCTTATTTCATGCCGCTCTGTTTGTTCGAAAATTTTTGGCGTGTCGAGACAAACGCAAAGGCTTATGGGGCCGAAGCTAGATGTTGGAGTCGACGCATGCGAGTTACCGATGGCTAGCCAAGACCGAAGCTAAGGCTTACCGAGGCATAAAGCAAGGACCTGACGAGGCCGAAGCCATGCAAATGGACTGAAGCAAAGGCGTGTGCATGGGCTTATAGGGCCGAGAGGGCTGCGGGCCGGGTCGTGTACAGGCCAACGCCGAGGCCGAGACCTGGGCTTGGTTAGGAGGGCCGTGTGCGTACCAAGGTCCGGAGACCGAGGCGGCGGCAGCATGTGGTTGTGGCGGAGCTGTTGGCCAAGAGGCATGCAAGCCAAGGCAAGGCCGAAACTGAGGCTAGGCAAGGCAAGCTTTGGTGTGCGCAAGAGTGCCGAAGCCGAGGCCGGGCAATGCGCATGCATCCACGCATGTACGCAAGCATGTCTATTTGTTTCTTGACGAGCATAGGCTCGTTTATTTTTGTGATTTTCAGAGTTAACATCACTAATTAGATTGGTGAACTCAAATCAACATGTCATGTAAATGTGTAATGCGATTCATTGCATTCACATATAGCTTTTTAGGGAATCAAACCATGTATGCATCAAAATGCCAACGGTTACATCGAGGTCTGGACCATAAAGAGTGTATCGACTAAGTAGCATTAGTCACACATGTGAGGTCTATGCTTTTACAAAATAAACGGTTTTGTAGTCACTTTGACTATGAAATCGAAAAATCCGTAATCATGAGGATATACTCTCATCTTTTTCCATGTATCTCTTATATACATTGACCGTATGATTGCATTATTTGCAATTATTGAACCGATGTAGAACCATATCAATGACATGATTCTTTTCTTTTTTTTCAATGGCCCTTTTCTCTTTTTTTCTTTATGACATGGGGGTTTCGAGGCGTAGCCTCCCCCTCTTTTTCTTGGCGCATTTTGCAGTCAATTTTTCTTGTTCTCAAAAGAACAAGAGGGAAGGATCATGTATCTCTTGTATACATTGACCATATGATTGAATTTAGGTCAAGACTAAGATTATGGTAACTCAATTTAAAATCTGTTGTGATAATTTCCGTCACATATCGATGTTACAGTGACAATTTTTGTCGCACATCATGAGTTTGTCCCTTTGTGACTCCCTTCGGATCGTCACAAGCATCGACAATATTCTGTCAGAATCGTGATAAAATAGTCACGAAGAGTTGTGGTTCACAGTGACATCACAGTCACAAGCACAACTTTGGACGGTAACATCACAGTTACCCCTTAAATACTGTGATACGCCGGGGTGGGTGGGGCCCATTTGTATCGTCCTGAAAAACACACAAGTTCCAACATACAAATTCAAATAATTAAAATTACGAAAAACGAGAAATTTTATAAAATCATACTTGCTAGTTCGCCAAATGAACTGCGTAGAAATATAAATTGGGTTTGAGGATTCAGTTCTGATCCTTGTGCAAATTTGAGATGCTCTTCCATGTACGTGCAACGAAATAATCCTCGCAATTTCATCGCGATGCATCGTGCAATAAGTTTCATGGAAAATAAAAACATATGGTTAGTCATATTTACCATATACAGGCAGTAAAACTAATTAGAGAATTAGTGCAGTAACTGTTTTAACCCGTAGGATAAAAACTTTTTAACTGGGGTAAGTAGGATTACCGTTTCACCCCTCTTCCCACTGAATAAGGGTCGGATCGGGTAGATCCGGGTCACGCGGGTCAGCGTCGTCCAGTTTGGGTTGCTCTGCGTCGTGGCGGATTTGGCACTAGGGGTCAGCGCTAACGGAGCTGAGTATCCAGGCTGAGAAGACGACATCGGAAGAGAGCGACGTCGGGGTTAGAGCAGCGGCGCTGGGATGCGCGGTGAGGAGAGACGGCTTCGGCGACGAGGCAGGGGGCTACTGGGCTTGGTACTCCACACATGGCGTTGGCGTTGGCGTCGACCAGGGGAGAGTACGTCCGGAAAACGACTATGGCGGTGTTCCGGGTTCCCGTGTCGCAGAACCGAGTTTTGGGCTGTGATGGACGCCGAATCGGAGAGAGAGGGAGGAGGTGGGTGCCCAAAGAAGATTTATGGGTGCTCTGAGCATATTCCAATCTCTGCCGACTCTTTCATTCTTTTCTGACGAAAAAATTGTCGCCAGAAGTACTTTCCACCTTCGTTGCCGACAAAGGAGTTGTCGGCAGAAGATAATTTCTGATGGGGGCTTTCTTTGCCAACAAACGGGTTATCGGCAGAAAAGAGAAATTAGGGTTTTTTAGATTTTCTTCAGATTGGAACCCTAGGGTTTATGAATTTTTCAAGGCTATTAGACGAAAACTAGAGCCACGTGCTGATAACGTGTTGTAGGAGAAACAATAGATGCAAAGCGTAACCTTTATTGATTGATAAGGAGGTCTTTATATAGGCATTACATTAAGTATCCCAAATAATCAGGGATTTCATATCTATTAAGGTAACTACTAATTTAGTCTAATTAGGTCAAGACACACATAGGAAATTACAGAATTATCCTTCCTTAAACAGTCAGTAATTAATCATATTTATGTATGCATAGTGGAATTTTTGGCGGATTGTTGTAGCATATAAGGTAATGGGGAAATTGATGTTCAATAAAATTTATTTTGTTGTTCTTATGGGTGAAGAATCCCATATGAATAACATGTCTAGTTGGTATTATTATATTACTAAGTGCATATAATTGAATTCTTTGTCTCACCGACATGAATCTCGTGGCTAACTTAACTTGATTATCTAGAAGATATTTCTCCTCTTATTTTATCTATAAATAACATGAACTTACATATCAGTGCAACATAGAAAGAAGTCTTGCATAACATTGTGGAAATGAACTCCCTTTCTGCCATCTTTGCTCTCCTCTCACTTCTTTTGGTAAGAATTTTTATCTTCGATATCATTCCCTCTCAAAAAATACATAATTGTTAGCTTTGATGTATATTATTTATTTTTTATTTTTTGCCTAGAGCTTCCAGATAAAAACGACTTATAATCCATGTGTTCATATTTTACATTAGTTGTATTTGCATGAGATATGGTTAATTTTACTGTACACGCCCAGGATGTTACGAATGTTGTTAACCTAAACGGTTGATGAATAACATTACTTACATTAACAGTAGTGTTTGATTTGTTTGGTTAACTTTTTTTATGTTGTTGAGCAGTTCGCTACAATTGTAGAGTCAAGAGTAGGACCAGGAGGCTACGAGAAAATTGCCATTGAAAAGAAGCTCATGCCAGAAGACTTGTGGAAGCTCGTAAAAGAAAAGTTTGAGCTTAGTCTATCAGGTGAAAAGGCTGAGAAAGCGGACTGCCATGAAAATGGGAAATCTAAGATTGAATTTGAGATTGCAGAGTTTGAACCGAGACCTAATATCTTAATTTATCATGATGACAGTCAAGTACCAGAGTCTAAAGCTCTTAAAGACATGCCAGGATCTAAGGCCATAGGTAACATGAACCCTAAGGATAATGGTCCTAAAGATAAGCTGTCATTTGAAGCCAAAGCCGAAAACCATGCATTTGAAGAAGACTTTGAACCAAGGCCAAATGTTTCTGTGTACAATGATTGAGGGACACTGAAGTGATGCATGAAATACTAAACCATCTCTGGTGTTGTTTTAATAGTCTTAAGGTCATGATTGTAAGATATATGTGGTTTGATTGTTTGCTCGTTTAAGTTTGGTAACTCTAAGCTCTTCTGGATATGAACGTATGATGCAATTCTGTAAGATGTTAAATAAGTTGTTAATTTTAATCTCTAAATGTAATTTGGTGAATAACTGTGTTATTTTAAAGGCATAATAGTCAAAATGCACTCTGAACTTGGCTCAAATTGTCAATTTGCACCCCGAACTTGTAATTGCAAAATTTTGTCTCCTCAACTTGTCAAAAACTGCCGATTTACACCCCATCCATCAAATCTAACGGTTTTCATCCAATTAAGAGTCACATGCCTTGCACATGAAGAGTATTTTCGTTATTTTATATTTATTTCATTTTTTAAATAAATTACACAAGGAATTTATTTTTGTACAATATTTTCTACAATCATATCATTGTATTTGTGACCTAAAGACTATTTTTGTTGAGATATTTGAGTTCTTTAGTCTTAGACAAATTATATCATGTTTCTTATTAATTAAAATAGTGGTTCGACAATTCAATTTTAGTTATCCGCCACATAATTTTTCTTATTGATAAATTATATCACGTAAGTTATGCGTTTTTTTTTCGTATGCGTTTTTTTTAAGAAAAAAAATGAGAAAAAAAAAACAAGAAGAAGAAAAGAATATTATGAGTAAATAGACATAATTGTACAAAAAAATAAATTTGTTGTGTAATTTATTTAAAAAATTAAATAAATATAAAATAACGAAAATACCCCTCATGTGCTAGGCATGTGACTCTTAATTAGATGGAAACCGTTAAATTTGACGGATGAGGTGTAAATCGGCAGTTTTTGATAAGTTGAGGAGGCAAAATATTACAATTACAAGTTCCGGGTGCAAATTGATAATTTGAGCCAAGTTCAGAGTGCATTTTGACTATTATGCCTATTTAAAATTTTAATTTATCATAAATGCCATTTGAAATTTAGCTAATTAGATGATCTTTTCTCTTGAATGATGTAAAAAAGAATCCTTTGTTTAGTATTTCCAAAATTTTCTTTTATTTTCTCCATAATCTATCTAGAACAGGATCATATAACAACATTTATGTTCGGAAAATTTGTAATTCAAAAACTACTCTAAACTCAATACAAAGTTGGTATTGTAACAATGTCAACGCTCTAGATACATAGTTAACAATAAGGCGCACTTCGATTACAGTACCACCACTACTAGAAAATCAAACTTAGCCGACAGAAACGTATACATTCCGTCGGCTACGTAATTCTTTACCGATGGAAACATAATTGTCGTATAGAAAACTTTATTCGTCGACTAAGACATCACAGGCGACGGATTTAGTGTGCCCTCCATGTTCCGTCGGCTTTATAAATCCTGGTCGACGGAACTTGATTTTCGATATTTTCCGTCGTCTACGATTTCTCTATCAGGCGACGGATTTAGTGTGCTCTCAATTTTTCGTCGGCTTTCTAAATCATGGTCGACGGAACTTGATTTTTGATATTTTCCGTCGTCTATGATTTCTCTATTGTGACGAAATATTTTTTGTCGGCAGCCCGGGCGACGGAAGAGTTCCATCGGCTAAGAACGTCTATGGGTCAGGGTTTATAAATCGTGGCTTATTATCAGTGGACTCAAACAGTGTATGGTATGAGAATGACCCGTTTATTTTTGCCACCATGGTGAAACAAGTGTTTTATCTTCATGATCCGGCTATGGGTCAGGGTTGGAAAGTGGTGCAGGTGATGTCACATAAGAATATTTGGAGTGCAGCTACACTGAAAGGGGATGATGAGGGTGGGCCCAATGAACCAATAACAACGGATCAACCGAATGAACCATATCAAGAGGATTCTCCACATGTAGTCCCTAATACTGAGGATATTCGTGTCAACAACCAACATGTTCCGGATATCATAGGTTACATTCCAATTAAACCATCTGAACTAATCTCGCTACAACAACGTCGCAACCCCAGTCATGATGACGACGACTTCATAGATGACGAAAGCATAGAGGATGATGAGTATTCTGACCAAACTGAGGAGGAGGATGATTCAGACGACTCAGATTATCATGAGTACGATTAGTATATATATATATATTAAGATTATTGTACGATTAGTATATATATATATATATATATATATATATATATATATATATATTACGTACGATTATTCAGACGATTCTGATTAATTAACTATAGAATGTATTTTAAAATTTATAATTTTAAAATTAATTAATTACATATATATACGTATATATATGTATGCTTTTTTAAGTATGAATACATAAGTGGAGTTATAATTGGATTTCTTTCTGAAAAAAAAAAGTTATACTATATTGGATTTAGTTTGAAAACCAACGGCACAGAAAATGTAATTTCCGTCGTTTAGGAGGCCGAAATATTAGGCGGGGAAGTTTTGCGCCTTTTTTTCCCTGAAAGAACGAATTTTCGTTTCTTAATTCCCATTCCAATTCACTCTCTCTCTTCTAATTTCCCAACCCGAGTCCATCGAAAAAAGGTCCCAAACCGAGACACAGAGAGAATTGATTGAATCAACTCCGTAGAGCTCTAGGGTTTAGGCTCCCCAATTCGATCAAGACCGTACGGCAGGTTTTAGAAACTCAGATTATCCGATCAGGTAACCTAAACCCCCAATTCGTCTTCTTCAATTTTCTATGTTCTAGGGTTCTTTATACTCCGAATTCGGGTAGTTTTTAAATCTTCAATTCCCAAATCCCACCAGAGTCGCGCCACCAGACCCCATCCACGCATCGGCAACCGATTAGAGTGCGCGCATCCACTCACCTCCTCCACTCATCGCCACCGCATCCTCTTCCAAGCTGGCTCCGATCTCTCTGCTCTGACCTTCAAAGTTAGTTCTTTTAACTTGCTCTTTATTTTCTATTCAGTACAGTTTGATATTTTAGTTTGGTTTTCGAACTTGGTTTGCTGTTTACAGAATTGATATTTTGGTCTAAAGAATTGATATCTACTTTCATTGATATTAGTTGGCAACAATTGGAGGCAGTTGTGTAGGAGAGGCATGAAATACTCATATTTTCAATATTCAGAGTAACAAACAAACAATTTGAGGTCTTACCAGCTCAATATTTTCCCTGTCATTCACTTGAGAGTTGAGAGAGAGAAGCTAGAAGAAAAAACATTTTGAACAATTAGAAAAACACTTTAACAAATCACAACGAAACAATATGCACATCACACGTCCAATATAATGTAGACACTGCCTTCCTTTTTACAACAGGTGAGGATAAGGTTTAGCGGCAGTCTTAGAAACATGCACAAATCAAGCCAGTCGAGCTTCCTTCCTCGCATCCTCATCGCTTACCACATCTGGAGCAGCAATCCCAAACTTGATAAAAAAAATGAAAATAGAATAAGGTCAGTAGTAAAGCTCGCATGATGAATAAACCAAATAACTAATCAAGTATTTAACCAATTCAGTTTCTGAATTTGTATGAGCACTGAATTAATAAAATATATGCACCTTTGTGCTCTTGCCAATCTGTTTAACTCTTCTGAAATGTCATTAAATGTTTGGCTAAAAATTTATTAAACTGATTGCCAAAACAGTTTTTCATATTTTTCTATTACTCACTCCTAGGTAAACAGTTTTACATATCCTAGGTAAACAGTTCAAGATCAGTTACATATTTTTCAGTCTCACAGGAGAGGTACAAGGACTGGAAGTACCAGTGTCACAAAGTTTATCAGAAGGAAGGGCCCAATGCCATGCCAAAAGATTTCATTGGGAGAGAGGACTAGTGGGAGTTTCTATGCTTGCACTTCCAGTCAGATGCTTTCAAGGTGATCTTTTTTAATTACCTTCATTGTTTCCCTTGTAGTTTATTGTTAGCTCATCCATGTATAGTTACGTATTTATAACTTGAAATGTGAAATTTGCAAGATGTTAGAATTAGCTTAAGTAATATTTTTTCGTGTATTAGATACACTCCTTGGCAAACAAGCGGAACCGAGGGGAGAAGATTATGCACCACCACACGGGGTCTTCTCCTATCATCTACACAATGGAGGAACTCAGAGTACAAGGCGAGAAGCTTTCAATTATCAAAGGTTTTGAGAAGGCCTATGTCAGGGCCGGTGATGATGATACAACCAAAAAATATGTAAGTGTCTTTCCTTTTACTAGAATGTAAGCTTAGAAAATGGTTCGAGCATGTGTGTTATGGCTATTGGTATATATATGAGACCATTAAGTTGAATGTAGGCACTGTCAATTACAATGTCATGTTTTCCTAGGGCTGGCCATGGGACGGTCCCAATCCCGGCCATCCTGCATCAGTTTCTTTTCTTCAAGAAATTGTACAGTTTTATTTGCAATTTCATCTAGGTATCTTCAGAAGATTTGTAACAGACATCTTAAGGTTCATTCCAGAATTCGAATTAGTTGAAAATGAATTTTCTAGATTAAGTTATGATTTTTCAAAGTTTAGGCACTGCATCAGTAAAAACTTCATTCAATAGTTTAGATTCTGAATCAGTTGGCTTCTTTTCAAAACCTGATATAATTGATTAGTTATTTGAGTTTAGTGCCTTCATAAGACTTATAGTAGATCACTTAAGGTTCATTCCAGAATTTAAATCACTTGAAAAGGATGTTTATAGATGAAGTTATGATTTTTCAAAGTCTGAATGGCAGAGATATGTTTTGATGAATCAGAATTCTCAGAGTATTTTGTTTTCCTGTGATGGGATTGGGCAGAGACATGTTTTGATGAATCAGAATTCTCAGAGTATTTTTGTTTTCCTGTGATGGGATTGGGCAGAGACATGTTTTGATGAATCAGAATTCTCAGAGTATTTTGTTTTCCTGTGATGGGATTGGTGAGAATCCTAGATGAAAGTGAGAAACCTGGAACTGATTCCTAAATCAAAGTGTTCTGTGTGTTTAAGCTAATACTTGGTGTTTGTTGATCCTGGATTTATTGAGCTGCATGTTTTGTTTATTAATTTATGTATTTTAAATACAGAATGGCATGGTTGATGAGGTCAATAAACGAAAGGAAGCATTTAAGGAACAGCATCCTGACGCGACGGAGGAGGAGGTTATGGAAGCTGTTCAGTCCCAACAAATTGAGGTGTTGAATAAGGTGCTCAAACCTCGGAAAGGAAAGGACATCAGAGGGATGGGACGAGGAGGCGAGCGAGACTTGAGCCTTTCTTCACAGCGTTCCGCTTCACGAAGTCGTCCTCCTAGAGTTGATGAGCAACAACTCCAAGAGGTGCAGGAGCGCTATGAGCAGAGACTGAAGGAATCAGAGGACTGTGCCCAGCAGCGTGCCCAACAACAATTCCAAGAGGTCCAACAGCGTGCCATTCAGGCCGAGTCTATGTATAATGCTGTGCAGTCCCAAGTTGCAGCTATATATGCGCACCTAGTTATGCCACCTCCTCTTCCTCCACAATTTCCTCCTCCTGATCTAGTTTCCCCACAATACAGTGATGATAGAGGCGACAACGTGTAGGATTGGACAACAGTGCCCCTAGCTTGGCCATTTTGCCTGAATTAGTTTATGTACATTGTATGAACATTTTTGTACCTAGTTAGTTCATCCTTTATTTTGTAGGTATATATATATATGAACAATATGTTTCTCAATCTAGCTAGTCGTCTATGAAAAATGGTCCAAATCCATTGCAATTTTAGTATATATTGTTATTACTGTAATGATCAATATATATGTATCACTGTATGTATGTGTTTTCTTTTGGTATACATTGTTTGATTATTGTTAGGTAATTTTTGGAAACAATTAAAAAGGTACAAAAATTATTTAAAAAAAAATAACAACCTAGGCGACGGAAAAAGCATATTCGTCTACTAAGATAAACAACATAGCCGACAAATTACAGATCAATCGTCGACTAAGCATTGTCAGGAATTCGTCGGATAAAATCCCTACATTCAAAACTCCGTCGCCTATGAAGCATGTAGTTTCGTCGGTAAATATCTATACAGACAATCATTTGTCGCCTATGAAGCATTTAATTTTCATCGGCTATGATTATTGCCGACAATGTATATATGTCGACTACAATATGTATCGACGAAAAGAGTTGTCGACATGGCATGGAAGTATTCGTCGGCTATGACTTCTCTTAGTCGACGCCTGTTTTATTTTCCGTCGACTAAGTGGCTACCTCACGACACCTAGATGACGGAACTTCAACGACGAACATATGGTCTCCTGAGATTAGAGAACACGAATATGTTATCTTAAACGACGGATTGTTTCCGTCTCCTAAGAGGAGATTTCCTGTAGTGCACATACACACTATCATCAACAATAGTGAGCACAATCTGGGGTTTTTTTTTAATTTTTTTATCCCATAAGCGATTGGCACCAATTTTGCTGCACCTCAGAAGAGGCCCTCAACTAGTTGCTTTAAGTCAGTTTCCTATTCAAAGCCTTCAAGCCCAGTAAAAGTAAAAAAGAATTTTCACTTGAAAAAACTGGCACTGCATTGAAACTCGAGTTTGAGGTACTAGTTGGATACTAGCTTTTAAAAATGAGTTTATAAGGCGATACCGGATTGAAAAATGAGTTTCGAGGTTGTAGTTAAGAGCATTTTTGTGTAATAAGTATTGTTGACTTAATGGTTGACCTCCTTGATCGAGACACAAATGATACTGAAAATAAGTGAATTTAGTAGGATAGCCATATTTCATTATTGTGATTACATCCAATGGTCAAATTTTCATTTTGTGCATTTTAGCTATTTGAACCACAACATGTCTACTAGTGTGGTATAACTTGTTTAATAGGTTATATGTAAATGTATATCTCTCTAAACCAACTGTATCGAAGAAATTAAATTTGAAAATATCAACCGTAGGATATGATCACTATACTTAAATATGTCTATAGTAGAAAATTCACATTTTTTGGGAATCATTTGGGTCTCAATCGACGCGGTCAACCCTCATTACGCTTATGTTCCCTATGGCACACTACAAGAAAAAAGGGCTTTGCCGACGAAAAAAAAAAAACGGCCGACGAAACACTTTTTTCGTCGGCTATTCCCAAGAATGGCCGACGAAAATTTTTGTCGTCGCAAAAAAAAATATTTCGTCGACTATTCCCATAGAATGGCCGACGATTTTTTATTTCGTCGCTATAAATTAAAAATCGTCGGCTATTCTACAAGAATGGCCGACGATATTTTCTTTCGTCGGCTATACCCCTATAATGGCCGACGATTTAAAGTTTTCGTCGGCTATACAAATTTAAGAAGAATGGCCGACGAAGTTGACAATTTCGTCGGCTATAAGTCTTTATATTTTCAGATCTGGACAGAAGATGCCCATTTAAAAAAAAAACGGAAAAAAACGGGAAAAAGAGTGAAAAATCTGTGGGTATTGTTGAAATCCGTCCTCTCTTACATTGTGGAGCTATATATAGGTACGTATATGTGTATATATGTTGATTTTGAGTTTTAGTTGAGTTGATTTTGAGTTTTAGTAAT
Organism: Potentilla sterilis; assembly: GCA_963682095.1. NCBI lineage: Eukaryota > Viridiplantae > Streptophyta > Magnoliopsida > Rosales > Rosaceae > Potentilla > Potentilla sterilis. The sequence continues at coordinate 43,998,797 of OY821757.1, read as the reverse complement.
TTTGATATAGTAAGTGATTTTTTGTTTTGTTGTTGTTTTAGTGTTAGAATGTATGTATATATGTTGATTTTGAGTTGTAGTTGAGTTGATTTTCAGTTAGAGTATAATTATGTGTTTTACTTTAATAATGTTATTTTAATTAGTGTTAAAATATATATAAATATGTTAATTAATGGTTGTTGATAGTGTAATGAACTTAAATAATGGTTGTTAATTAATGGTATATATATATATGAGTTGATGTTGATAATAATATATATTGTAATATATATATGTGTTAATTAATTTATTATTAATTAAATTTATACATATATATTATTATCAGGCTATATATGGATCGAGATAAGAGTTGAATTTCGCTTCCAAGGCATGACCGACGATACACTACAGGAGTTGTGGATTTTTTGCAGTTCGTCCAGGAAAATGCAACCGGGGATTACCATTATTGCCCGTGCAAGAAATGTAAGTGTCGCAATGATATGTGTCGATTTCCGATTAGGACAGTATGGGAGCACTTAAAGAGTAATGGGTTTTGGCCGAAGTACACACGTTGGATATATCACGGTGAGCCATCATTAGATGGATCGCATGATCATGGGCAGTATTTTGAGGCGGGCAGTAGTAGTACATCCAACGATCCAACAATGGCATTCGTCAACGACGTGTTTCCTTTTGAAAGCGGTGTACGTGGGGAACAATATATGCAGGACCCGGTGCAGCCGTTCCCACAAGTTGTCAACACTGCTGCCTTTGACAAGTACAACAAACTGATTGCATTGCAACAGACCCCTGTGTCTTCAAGTTCTGAGAAGACAGTTCTTCAAAGTGTGATGGAGGTAATGAGGATTAAAGTCGAGACAAAAGGGAGCATCAGGCAAGTGGATGAATATCTACAGTACACTTCTTCGTTGTTGGAGGAGGGTCATCGTAATCCTACCAATCACCGTCAGGTCCGAAGTATCCTCAAAGATCTAGGGCTTTCCTACATTAAGATCCATGCATGCGCATTTGACTGCGTTCTCTTCTGGGGTAAAGATGCAGAAGGGAATGACCTTGCTAGCCTTGACGCATGTCCGATATGTCAGTCTGACCGATATAAGTTGACGGGAGCAGGCAATAGGAAACCTGTGAAAGTGCTTCGGTATTTTCCGTTGAGAGATAGGCTTGAGCGGTTGTACATGTCAGAAACCACCGCAAAAGCTATGAGGTGGCACGGTGAGCGGGACGCGGGAGACGCAGATATCATGACACACATCTCTGACGGAGCGGCTTGGAAGCATATAACCAATGAGTTTCCTCATTTTGCGTCAGATGTCAGAAACGTCAGGCTCGGGCTCTCAACCTACGGGTTCAACCCTTTCGGCACCATGAGTCTTTCATACAGTATATGGCCGGTGGTTTTGGTACCTTACAACCTTCCTCCGTGGATGTGCATGAAGAAGGAATATAATATGTTGACGTTGTTGATTCCGGGGCCTGGTTACCCAGGGAAATGTCTCGATGTGTATATGAGACCATTGATTGAAGAGCTTAAGGTATTGTGGGACGTTGGTCATCCCACTTTTGACAAGTACAAGCAGGAGACGTTCCAGATGCATGCCATGGTTATTGGTACCATCAGTGATTTTCCTGCTTATGGGATGTTGTCGGGCAGCGTTGTTAGGAGATACAAGGTTTGTCCAGAGTGCCTCAGCGATTATGGGAGCACCCCTCATTGCAGCAAGATATGCCGAATGAGTCATCGTGTGTTCCTTCCGGCGGATCACCACTGGCGTTACGAGTCCGCCGCATTTGATGGAACCGAAGAACACGACCGTCCTCCCAGAAGATGGACAGGAAGAGAAATTTTAGCAAGACTTACTGAGTACGATTTTGGGCCCCTCAGCAATCATCCCGATATTGTAGCGGAAATACCTAAAAGGCCTGAGGAGTACAAATTCTGGACACATAGGAGCATATTGTGGGAACTCCCGTACTGGTGTGAGTTGCTGATCCGTCACTTCCTAGACGTTATGCACATAGAAAAAAATGTTTCTGAAAGTGTGGTGGGTACAACGCTGAACTTGGAGGGGAAGACGAAAGACGGTCCTAAGGCTTGCACTGATCTGCAAAACATGAATATCAGAAAACCACTATGGTTGAAACAAGGGAAGAGAAAAATGCCTCAAGCTCCTTACACCGTCAAGCCTGAGCATAAATCAGAAATTTTCCATTGGATAAGTCGGGCCAAGTATCCTTCAGGCTTTGCTGGAAATATAGCCAAGTGTGTGAACAGACAATTCAACAATCTGTACGGGTTGAAAAGTCATGACAATCATATCCTGCTACAACGTCTCTTCCCTGTTTTCATTCGACCGTTCCTTCCCCATCACGTTGTGGAGCCGTTAGTAGCGTTGGCAAGATTTTTCCAGAAGGTATGCACACGGGAAGTGAGAAAATTTGACCTCCGGGAAATGCAACAAGACATAGTTCATATCATGTGTAAATTTGAGATGATATTTCCTCAAAATTTTTTCGACATCATGCCTCACCTCATGATCCATCTTCCTCGGCAGTTGTTGCTTACCGGTCCTGTGCACTTCACTTGGATGTATCCGATGGAAAGGTACGTATTTTACACCTTATGTTAATTTCCTCATCAATATATGTGATATAGTGTTAATGTATTATCATAACACTTTAAAAACTTGATTTATAGGCAACTTGGACAATACAGATCTGCACCTGAAGGATGTATAGCTGAAGCATATATTGCGCACGAGTGCGTCACCTACATGAAGATGTATTTTGGAGTGTTACAGGAAAGCATACCGGAAGATGTACCGTCACAGTTCAATCTTTCCATACTCTCTGACGATGTTGTACTCGGTGGAAACATGTCAGTTTCCTACAAGTTGAAAGATTATGAGGTAGCCATTGCACATTGGTAGGTACTAATCAACTGTCCAGAAGTTCAGTTTCGGAAGGACATACATCTACGCTGTGAAGGAGTAGCAGGTGATCTCGATTACCACAACCAGACATTCGCAGAGTATTTCGGCCGCTGGGTATGTACCTTTAACACTATTCTATACGTGTTCATATATTATTGTGTATATTTATTCATATTTATAGTTGATTCTGATGGTTGCAGGTGGACCTTATTGAAAATGATAATCACCCAAATTGGTCGCACGAACTCAGACTTTTAGCGAGGAGGCCGGTCTATTCAAAAGTTTATGCAACGTGCAAGGTGAATGATGTATTATTTCGATGTGAAGACAGAGACCTCAGACTGAAAACACAAAATTCAGGGGTTATGGCACATGGTGGGGATGGTGGAGTTGACTATTACGGTGTTCTCCATTCAGTTGTGGAACTGCATTACGGGGAAGGCATGAAAGTGCACATTTTCAAGTGTAGATGGTTTGACACACGGCCGCAGAGCATGAAAACCGATCAATACGGCATAAGTTCTGTGAACACTAGTACATCATGGTATGAGGACGACCCGTTCATTTTAGCCACATGGGTGAAACAAGTGTTTTATCTTGATGATCTCGCCAAGGGTGACCCGTGGAAAGTAGTCAACACTATCCACCATCGCAACATTTACCGGGCGTCTACACTTGGAGTGGCTGAAGAGAACGAGGAAGGGGGCACCGCGTATCAAGAGCCCAACTCAAACGGTATTCCTGACTCCTCTTTTATTCGCCTAAACACGCCGGTGCGAATTCGACGTGAAGAGCCACTGCTTGTTGATGTTGATCCAAATGAAGAAACTAACGATGACTCTAGTGGTGAGGAAAGACATAGATTACCCCTATCGAGCAATTCAGAAACCGAAGAAGACTCATCCGATGATTCCGATTACAATCCGACGGATTAAGTAATTTAAATGATGTAATCCTTTCATTTGTAATCAACTCATTCTAATGAACGGGCGTGGGGATGAGCCTCCCAGCTAGGCTGGGTTCCAAACCCCTTAAAAAAAATTTGAAATATGGTGACTGTTGGGTTTCTGGTTTTTTATGTTCAATTTTGGTTATATGTGAACAGGACATCGGAATAGGAGAGGTGTAAAACCACTGATTTTTTTGGTTTTTTTTTTTCAGAGAATAGCCGACGAAAAATTCATTATTTCGTCGGCCATAAGTTTTTTAAAAATAAATATTCTATTTTTGACCGAAAACGACAAAAGAATAGCCGACGAATACTAGGTTTGATTTCGTCGGCTATGATTAAAAAAAAAACAAAAAAAGAGCAGCTTCCATTTTCTATCACTATCGACAAACCATTGCTTCATCCTTCAAATGCAAATGTGTAGTGAAATAAGATATGACCGAAATATTAAAATACGTCTACGGTTGAAAAATGAGCAGATTCCGACAAAATCTGTGTGCCGAATGTTGCGGTTAGCTGTTTTTTACTTCCGTTTTCCTATGGGTAGCCTGACGGTCGGTAAATATTTTGAGGAAAATTTTTATACGATTAGTTGCGTCTCATCGATCTGAAACTATTCTCTGTTGAAGATCAGGCCAAAAAACGTCAGTTAGACGGGCCAATTTCCGTTTTAAAGCGTTTAGAGGTTTGACTTTGCAGTTTGACCGTCCCGATCGAGCCTTTAACGTTGTCAGATGTAGTTGGATTTTTTTCATACATGTATTTAATCTTAACAGTGATATCTGACGGTTGGAATAGATTTTCCCAACTTGTTTACTAAGTGTTTAAGTGAATGTATAGTTTCAAATAGTTACTATACGTAGACTCTTCAAATGCAAATGTGTCGTGAAATAAGATATGACCGAAATATTGAAATACGTCTACGGTTGAAAAATGAGCAGATTCCGACAAAATCTGTGTGCCGAATGTTGCGGTTAGCTGTTTTTTACTTCCGTTTTCCTATGGGTAGCCTGACGGTCGGTAAATATTTTGAGGAAAATTTTTATACGATTAGTTGCGTCTCATCGATCTGAAACTATTCTCTGTTGAAGATCAGGCAAAAAAACGTCATTTAGACGGGCCAATTTCCGTTTTAATTTATAGGGTTTAGAGGTTTGACTTCGTAGTTTGACCAAACGTTTAGCCGACGAAATATTTGATTTCGTCGGTTAAACTCTAGTGATCCGAGCCTTTTCATTGTCCGCCGTCGGATGGGGGAGATCGGACGGCTGCTGAGCGCCTAAACTATAGCCGACGAAATATATGAACTCGTCGGCTATTCTTAAGTATAGCCGACGAATTAAAGCATTTCGTCGGCTATTCTTAAGTATAGCCGACGAAATCTTTTTAATTCGTCGGCTATACTATCGGGTATAAGTTTGTTGCAGCCGAACCCTAGCCTCCATTTACTGCATATTTCCAAATCCTCCGCCGCTCGCCTCCAACCGATCCTCCGCCGCTCGCGTCGTCCTCCTCCTCCCTGTTCCTCCTCCAATCCGGCCCTCCCTCAGCCTCCTCAAATCCGGCCGGCCTCCTCCTCCATTTTCGGCCTCCATTTTCGGCAGTAGGTTTTTTTTTTTTTTTTTTTTTTTTTTTCATTTATGTTAATTAATGTTAATTTAGATATAATTTAGGTATTTAAGTTAATTTATGTATTTATGTTAATTTAGGTATAATTTATGTATTTATGTTAATTTAGGTATAATTTAGGTATTTATGCTAATTTATGTATAATTTAGGTATTTATGTTAATTTAGGTATAATTTACGTATTTATGTTAATTTAGGTAAATTTTAGGAATTTATGTTAATTTAAATAAATTTTAGGTATTTATGTTAATTTAGGTATAATTTAGGTTTTTAAATTTATTTTAATTGTATAATTTAGGTGTAATTGTATAATTTATAAGTATAAATTGGGTTTTTAATTATATAAATTGATAACTTAATTGTATAATTTAGCTTAATTATATTTAATTAGAATTTGTTATTTAATATTATATAATTTAATATGTTAGTCTATAAATTGTTATATTAAAATATGTTAGTATTATTGGTTATTATATTAATTAGAATTTGTTATTTAATATAATATAATTTAATATCAATTAATGTATTAATGCCTCGGGCTTTAGATGGCCGATGCATTAAGAAACCTATTCGGAGGCCGACGTGGCAGCAGATCTAGAGGTTCTAGAAATTCCGCCGGTTCCGCAGACTCCGAGAGGACCGCTAGCCAGCCTGAGAGGACCACCAGCCAGCCGCGGAGGAGTGTAGATTCATCCCAGCCGCGGAGGACTGTGGATGCAGCACAGCCGCGGCGGAGTGTGAGTTATCGGCACCAGACCCTTCTCCAGGCGGGGCGGCCGTCGAGCACTTCACTTCCGGATGTCGGTCCCTCCGTGGCTCCGATGTTTAGTCGGCAGCTATTTCACGAGGAGATAGCTGCCGACGTTCCTCAGGTTCGTATGCCTGAGGTTCATCGGGAGCCGATGCCGAGTCCGACTCAGTCTGCTGCTGACTCGACTGAGGCTCCTACCGCCCAAACCAGCTCTTCCTCCCGTACAACATTCCGGCGATACCGGAGGTCGACTATCAGGGTGTGCCCATATGGCCTGATATACCTCAGTACGTGAGTGCTGCGGAGGCATACCAGCAACAGCCATTTGAGAACCCTGACCACCTTATTTCGGCGAGGAGAAAAGGAAAGTCGACAGACGAGTCATCCACTTCAGGTAACATTTGATTTTATTAATTAAATGTTTTATTAAAATTAACGCACTAATATTTAATTTTATTAACCAATCGTCGTTTTTGTGATAGGGACAGCCGCTAGCAGTTCACGGAGGAATACGAGAGGTGTCATATGTTTTGACACGCTCAGGAGAACTGTTGAGCGCAGCGGCAGGATTCAGATCAACGAACCTCCTAATCAGGAGGTTCCGGGGAAGAAAAAACGCGACTACTCGGGTTGCGTGGGGTCACTGATTAGGGACAGAGTCCCTATGTTGTGGACCCGGTGGGCTGATGTGCCCCAAGAGATCAAGAGAGAGGTAAACAATGCCGCGTCGGTGAGTAATTTAAAAAATTTAATTTATTTATCGTAATATTTAATAATTTTCGGTATTATTACAATTGTAAAACTAATAAAATATTATTTTTCAGACATTCTTCGAGATTGCCGAACACAGGCGGGATTGGGCGGACACCCAGCAGAACTCGAGGTACGTTTGTTTTTATGATATTATAATTATCTTATAAGTATTAATATTTTATGATATTAATAATATTTCTAATGCACTTTTGTTTTTTTCGTAGGTTCAAAGAGTGGAAGAACGAGCTGCGTTCCCACTATAACGAATACGACAACCTTGGTCGTATGGGTACTCCCAGGGAGTTCATGTTCCGGGAGTACGAGTGGCGTTGGTTGAAGACAGTAGACTTCAACAACCCAGTTATGCAGGTAAATACTAAACTTCAGTAAAAATGTTTATTTTGTTAAAATTTTAATTATTAGTTTAATTATTTTATAATTATTACACTAATATTTTTTTATTCATTTTTCTAACATTTTATTATTTGTTTGAAGCAACGTTCTCGGATAAACTCTGAGAACCGCTGCCAGAACACAACCCCCCATCATGCTGGTTCACGGCCGTTTGCACAATATCAGGAGGAGGCGCTCAGAGATCATCCTGATAGCAACCCGTACGTGGAGACGTTCAAGATCGCTTATCCACAAGCGACAGAACAGCTCGTAAGTCGTTCATTACAATTTTAAAATTTTAATTATTAATTTTACTTAATTATATATTTGTTATAATATTAATTTTTTTTTTCCCGTCCACTTAGGAGAGAGTCAACCGGGCCGAAGAAGAGGTGTTCCAGCAAGTAGTTCGGGAGACACAACCGAACATTTCAGAGGCAGATCTGGAAGAAGCCATGCGCCATGTCGACCGGTCCAGTTTCCAAACGGCAGCGAGGATGTTCGACGCAGCCTTCCCAAACCGGTCAAACAACTACTACTGCCGGGGTTTGGGAAGTTCTGGACTAGGGCTTCTGAAGAGCACTAAGGGAGGTCAAAAGAAGGGAGGCGGGGAGAGCCAACATATGAGGGGGGAACTGCAGCGATTGGCCGCAGAATTGGCGACCTCGTCCCTGACAGTACAGGAGCTGCGCCGCAGCACACAGCAGTATCAGTTGGAGATGCGCCGCAGAACACAGCAGTATCATTTGGATATGGCCGGTTGGCATGCCGAATGCGATAGAATTCGGCAACAAAACTACGACAACCAACAAGCCTGGTGGTATGAGATGTTCGCGGCACAAAACCAAGGCCTTCCACCCCCGCCCCCGTTTCAGCGGTTAGCGGAACCTCCAATGCCTCAACCTCCCGACTTCGGTCAGCAGGATGACGAGCCTGATGGAGAGCAGGATGCTGGGGATGACCTGGTGGACTTTAGTGGTTTAGGTGATGATTAGGGTTTAGGGTTTATGTATATTAGAACGAATTTAATAAAAATGGTATTTAGACGTGTTTCTTGTTGGTGCAAATGCATGGACTGTTTTTGTGATTTGCAGGTTGCTTGGAATGGTAATTTAGAAAATAATTTAATTTTTTTCCCCCAAATGTAAGAATAGCCGACGATTTTGGCATTATTTCGTCGGCTATAATAACTATAGCCGACGAATTTTACCAATTTTCGTCGGCTATAAGTTGTATAGCCGACGAAATTTGCATTATTTCGTCGGCTATAACTAATTAATGCCTATTAAATATTAATATATTTCGAGGAAATAGCCGACGAAAATTTATAAAATCGTCGGCTATTGTTAACAACCAATAGCCGACGAAAATTTATAAATTCGTCGGCTATACTTAATGAATTTCGTCGGCCATACTCGAAAATACCCGACGAAATTCGTCGGCAATTTCTCCCAGGTTTAGCCGACGAAAAATAGTTTCGTCGGTAAGTTCGTCGGCCATACTCTACTATAGCCGACGAATTTGTTTTTTTCGTCGGCCATTGGTATAGCCGACGGGGTTGTTCCGACGAAGTATAGCAGACGAAAATTTCGTCGGCAGATGGTATAGCCGACGAAAAATAGGCATAGCCGACGAAATTTTTTTCGTCGGCTATGCATTCAGATCTGGTAGTGGCAGCCAAATCATCTGGAGAGAAACGTCCCCAATTTTTTACATGGGTTCATAAACCTTGTCCGTATGAGAGTGTCGGCATTGAGGAATTGAAAAAATAAATAACGAGGGAGTAGTTAAAAGCGTTTTTGTTTGATAAGAAACGACCTTGACCTTTTTTATTAGCTATGTTAGAAAAATCAGACAACATAAAAACAATGAGTTTAGACAATATATATTTAATGACTAAAAGCATTGTTTGATAATGACGTTTGGACAACGTAAATATTAAAAGTATTGTTTGAAGGACATCGTCAGACAACAGTAAAATAAAAACCATTGTCTGAAATTCAATGGAGGGCAATGTTAAAAACTCTACTGGAAAATGTATTGTCTGAACTTGACTCATACAACAGTAGAATAAAAACTATTGTCTGAACGACTTTGTCAGACAATAGTTATTTTTTTTACCATTGTCTGATGACCATTGTCTATTGAGGTTTTTGGCCTAGTGTATTCTACGGTAGTCATTTATACATATACATTTTGATTGCAAATAGGGACACATAAGTATCTCTAAACACTAGTATACATCCACTTCAACAATTTAGGGACACTTATATGTGTATTTTACCACAATAGGGACACATGATAAGTGCCCATCAAATATTTAGGCACACATGCTAAAATTTGTCCCCAAATGAAAGAATTTAGGGACACATGAATATTTGTCCTTATTCTATATGTCCCCTTAGGCCCTTTTTCTAGTAGTGATCCGTAGGAAATTAATTAAAATCAATACAATTATATATAATTATTTTCTTTAACTATATTAACTAAAGTTAAATCTAATTAATTAATTCATTGGAGTTATATTTAGGTAATATATGTAGCTATATGTATTAGACTAACCATATAGCAATACTGTATATATAGCGATACATATATATATAGTCTAACTAGTATGCTTTTTGAAGAAATCAAGTTGATTGTATTAAATTTCAAGCCAGAAAAGACCATTACATATCCTCCCTCTACCGACCAGAGGTAGATAAAAAGTCTGTGGGATAAACCACAACGATATATAGAAATAGGTGTAATCATTAGACGATACCATGCTCACTTATAAAAGAAAGCCTATTACCAATGCATGCCATAACATTGTAATAGGCAAAAATAAATAAAATTAAATTTGCTCATTGCTCTTACCATTAGGGCTTGGAGGATGACCAGAAAAGAGGTAAGAAAGCACCTCAGCACCAGAAATTTTGGCAGCAGTAGCAGATTGCTTTTTGGTTGGATTCTTGTTTTTGGATCCAAGTGGTCTTCCCATCTTCTTCTTCTCAACTGCCTTCTTACTCACCAGTACATTCAATTCATTAGTCTCAATAGGCTTCGACTCCAGTTTTTTTCTCTTCCGAGACTCCTGAATAAAAGTTACAAGGACTTCAAATTGAGGAGTCAGATACACAGCCTCAGGCCCAGACTCAACCAGTCTAAGCTTATCAGCCCGCACAGGTCCAAACACAGGTCTGTTGACCAGCCCAGATGGCTCATTGACTAGCACGGTCCATAGTTGACTAGACTCTCTAGTCAAAATAATATTTCCCGCCGAAAAAATTCGGCTTGCTCGGTTTCCTTGCAGACGCCGCCGCCATCATCGATCCAAAGTCTATCATCGCCGTCGTTGTCGTTTCTGGCTTCGCAGTAGTCACCGCCGCCATACCCGACCTAGCTTCGACCAGCGAACTAAGGATTTGGTTCGATTCAGCTTCGACACCTGGCCTCGCAGCCGTCACCGTCTTCGATCCAGAACTCAGTATCGCTCCCTTTCCTGCCGTCGCAGCAGTTACCGCCGTCACCGAACCAGCGTCGACCATCCCAAGGACTGGTTTGATTGGTAAGGAGCCAAGAGAATATTGGCCATGGAGATAGATCGAAGAGATCCATTAGAGGGGCAGCGCACAAAGCTTGTCCTTGGAGGTTGAAAATTGATGTCGACTAGGCGGCGCACAATCCTGTCTCCAATAAAGGAAGAGATGGCGCCAGTAGAATGGTGGATTTGTGAAAGAAAACTCCATGAAAATCCTTGCCCACGGCGGCTAGAGTTTAGAGAGAGTTTCATTCTGTCTATTCTTTATCTATAATTCATGTCTAACTAGTATGTTAGTTATGTATAGTCTGCTCTATATACAGACTGAATTAAATACATCAATCAAGCAAAAAAAAAAAAAAATCAACAAAAATGACCGAAAGAAATTGTATAGAGGCGAAGCTATATAAGTATATAACTGTAAGTTCCAATGGTTTTCGTGGACATGTGAGGTATGTCTCCTTCATCAACCTCTCAGCCTAAAATCAGATGCTTTCGGAATAAAATCTTTTCCAAAAAGCACATTAATGGCTTTTATATTTCTATGTATGATCTTCATTATTGATTCCTCACGCAAGTATTCCAACTCTCTCGCTATACCAAGACAAATCTTTTGTCTGGTTGGCCAATTCAATTCCAAGCAACTTACATTTAGGTCCAACAAAGTGCGTGTAAGACTGTTATTTTCCATGTAATGGTTCACTAGGAATAGATGATCGCCTTCAACTAGATTAGGTTATTGCATAGCATAAATAATGTCTATCTCGTTCAACAACTCTCTATTCCCTTGTTTTGACTGGGAAGAAAACTGCTTAATAGCAACTGAGGTGCCATTTGATAGAAAGCCCTTGTAAACAGCACCAATTTTCTTGGCTTTGTCAAAGTTGTTGGTAGTATCTTCGATTCACTTCCAGGTGAACCTTTGTAAATAATATTGGTATGATATTGCATATATAAAATGAGATAAATAATAACTTAAATTTAGAAATAAAAATTCTAGAAAATAAACAAGAAGGTATGAAGAAATATTCAACCAATACCGAACGATTTTCGAGATGGATTACGAAAAGTCAAGTCGTGTGTGTCACACACTCTCATTAAGACAACTACGCCGCCTGTACGGGTGCAAAAGGCCTGTTTGCGCTCGTCTCCCAGGATACAATGACTAACAAATTCTCGTAGCTGCACTGCTGTAAGAAAGTCAGCGAACCGGAGCAAGTACCTCTTTCTATCACCAAAAAGTGAAACAAGAACACAAGAGCAGAAGAGAGAGCTGATGCTTTTTGTTGGTGTGTCTAACTAAGGAATAGGAGGCCCTTTTTATAGTGTGAGGAATGCTTTAGTTTTTAAAGTCAGCAATGAATACAGGGAACTCAATGGCCAAGAAACAACACAAAATTAATACTGGAATTTCAACAGGTTTTCCAGCAGCTGAAGAGTCCAAAAAGAATCCGGGCTGGGTGCAAAAGGAGCTTGCGTTCTGGAGCCCAAATCGGTGTTGCATTCGTGTCCGCAGGTACACCCAAGTTTTTGGTGCTCCAAAAAGATATTTGCAAATCCCAAAATCATTTCAAATAGCCAACTTTGGATGATAATTTTTCATTCATCCCAAAACCAAATTAGGCATATGAACACATGATCTTGTAGTCCTCATTATGGAGAATACAAATCCAAGTTAATTTCTCATTAATCATAAGTGTAACACACTTTAATTAATCCATTTAAATTTGGTTTTATAAATGGGTTTTAACCCATTTTTCCAACAACCTTCTTGTTTGCAAATCCAAACCCTTAATATCTTGTTTAAGGGTCTTTTCTCCTTTATAAGCCTTAGGTAACCTCTCCACCAAAGGACACCGCAAATTAGTGATACCATAAATATTAATCCAACCATGGTCACAACTAGTACACCAGTAGAGATACTTTTTCCACATACAGAGATACTGTTTCCACCTCTAGATTTGTTTTTGGGCAAGTATGCAAAATCATGATATGCAGAAATGGCGGATATCAGAGGACTATAGACGCTTGGCAAAGGGATTTCAGTCTTCCCTTTTTCAGCCCAAGCCAAGTGGATCTCTAAAGTTCTACTTCTCACAGGTTCAGTAAATTTCTGTACGACTTTCTTGGTGGGCTCTGCTTATTTGGGGCTATTTGAACCTATTTACATTGAGCTTTTGTATATAGGTTGGAGAACTTTGATGAGGACTGTAGCACACTAGAGCTCGTGTATAGCGACGCTTTTTTTCATTATTGAGGTCCACCTCATCGTACTTTGCATATTTTGTTTGTTTTTTTTTTTTTTTCTCAACGGGTAATGATCCAGTTAAGTTGGAGTAGTACTCCCTCATATTTTTTTTTATGAGAAAATGTCTATTTATGTACAAATTTGGCCCCCTCATTACCCATTTCAATTACCATCTTAGTTTCTTCCCCTATTAAACATAAGGTAACAACTCATATTACCCATTTCAACAAATTTTTTCAACCCTAGTACAGTTTTAATATTGTTCTTCTTTTTTTGCCCTTCTGTCCTATCTAACATATTTTTAAATTATAACGTGCTGAGGAAGTGGAAAATAGAGAAGACTTTTTCGGAATGTCACCAAACTCCGCCGGCGTCCAATGGCCGGTTGCCGGATTCTGATCACTAAAATTTTTTCGCCGGAATATTATTTTTCCAATATTAAATTACTGACTCTGACTTTAAGTATGTTACTGACTCTCAGTAATCAAGTTACTGACCCCCAGTAAACAACTTATTACAGATTCCAGCAAACATGTTACTGACTCTCAGTAATTAGGTTACAGACCCCCAGTAACTCGATTACCTCCAGTAACCACTAATAATAAATTACTGACCATCAGTAACTCGATTAATGACCTTCAGTTACCACTAATAATAAATTACTGACCATCAGTAACTCCAATTATTAAACCCCAATTCAATTCAACCCACAACCCTAAAAAAAATCTCAATTTCTCGATTCGATCACAACCTTCTTGAGACCATCGAGTGATGGTGAGGTGGCAGCCTTTGATTGGATGAGGAGGGGAGAGGGAGAAAGGGAGGGGGGTACATGATTGGGGGTCGAGGATGGAGTGGACGGTGAGGCCACACGCGTCGAGGGAGAGTGGGCCGGAGTGGGGGGAGGGGAGGGTGACGAGAGCGGAGGAGAGGATGGAGACGACGACGGCGCTGACATCAAGGTTGGAGAAGTCAAGATCGATGAGGACGCCAGTGCAGACGCTGTCCCAGAGGTCGGCGGTGAGGTGGGTGGAGCAGATGAGGTCGAAGGTCAAATTTTAGCAGACGGCAGAGGCGAGGGAGGCAAGATGTCTTTGACGACGGACTTGGCCAGGAATGATGTGTTGAGGCCGGCGGCAGACTGCTAGAGGGACTGGAGGAGGGTGCTGCACTGTCGGATGGCGTCGTTGGAGCGCAAGTCGGCTTGAGAGAGAGAGAGAGAGAGAGAGAGAGAGAGAGAGAGAGAGAGAGAGAGAGAGATGTGGTTTTAGTATAGGGTTGTTAGGTAATTTTGTCAAGATTCATTGGACTGGGATATAAACATTGGACTATGCAAAAAAAGACATGTTTTTGACTAATTGGTCTTTTTACCTTTTTTTATTCTGTTTTTTTTTTTTCCGAGAATGAGTAGCACTCCCACCTATTTCATTATTTATATTTTTTGGATAGTACACCGAGGGAGACATAGTATCTATACCTAGTAATATCATACAACCATCTTCTACTAGGACATCCTAAATAAAATCAAGTGTATCATCTATCTAAAGCTCGTCTAAACTAGGCTTACTAGCAAGGGTAGTTAATTTATGTTCTACTCCATTTGTTTCTCCACAAAAATGTCCAAAACTAATGAAATCAAAAGCTTGCATATAATACCTGCAATCTTCAAGAATCACACCGATTTCAGAAGTCTTCATACTCTCTTGCTAGGGATGCTAGCACCACAACATTATCAAATTGGTTAAAATAAACGGTGATTTTCACCATTTTCCAACAATTCTCCACATGAATGAAATTGACGACCAAAGACTCGATAGACATAGTGATAGATTTCTACGGTTGAAACCTGCTTAGGATAGGTAGGTTTGACTCTTTGAACCTTCCCTTGTGAGAGTATGTTTACTTTACTAACTAAACAATAGACATGATGTCTTTGAACTATTCTTCATTTGTGTAAATGATAACATACGTCACACAAGAATCCTCCTGGTACTCTACAGTTCTCACTATTGTGTCCATTTTGGCCCTGGACACGCGCTTGGTTCTGTAAGAGTTTTGTTTCTGCCTAAACCCGGGGGCCTGGTAGATACAGATGAATCCAACTTGATCTCCTGCAAACCTGCTTACTAAGGGGAATACCGGGCGGGCCGGTCTTCTCCTCTCCGATGCCTAAGTTAGTATAGTTGGAATATATATAACTTGAGCACGTATGTAAACAGTGAAAGAGATAAGTTACCCATTAATTAGGGTAGTTGGGGCCCTTATATAGGTGGCTGGGGGTGAGGGCTGGCCTCACCCTTCGATGTGGGACTGGTTCCCTTCAAAGGGCAGTTCTGGTGGCCTCTTTGGCAGGCTGGCGTCCCCGGTCCCAGGGTCCCTGGCAGCCGGATAGACGGCTGGACCCCGAGGCCGGGTGCTGGTGGCTCGGTGCTGGGCCTCGGGCCGGGCCCTGGTGCACTTGCTGCGGGTCTGTGGGCCTGCTGTAGCCTCTCTGCGGCTACTGTCAACAAGTCCCCCAAGTTCCCGGTCAAGTGCAATCTTGAATGGGGACTTAAAGTCTGTTTCCTATTCAAAGCCTTCAAGCCCAGTAAAAGTAAAAAAGAATTTTCACTTGAAAAAACTGGCACTGCATTGAAACTCGAGTTTGAGGTACTAGTTGGATACTAGCTTTTAAAAATGAGTTTATACGGCGATACCGGATTGAAAAATGAGTTTCGAGGTTGTAGTTAAGAGCATTTTTGTGTAATAAGTATTGTTGACTTAATGGTTGACCTCCTTGATCGAGACACAAATGATACTGAAAATAAGTGAATTTAGTAGGATAGCCATATTTCATTATTGTGATTACATCCAATGGTCAAATTTTCATTTTGTGCATTTTAGCTATTTGAACCACAACATGTCTACTAGTGTGGTATAACTTGTTTAATAGGTTATATGTAAATGTATATCTCTCTAAACCAACTGTATCGAAGAAATTAAATTTGAAAATATCAACCGTAGGATATGATCACTATACTTAAATATGTCTATAGTAGAAAATTCACATTTTTTGGGAATCATTTGGGTCTCAATCGACGCGGTCAACCCTCATTACGCTTATGTTCCCTATGGCACACTACAAGAAAAAAGGGCTTTGCCGACGAAAAAAAAAAAAACGGCCGACGAAACACTTTTTTCGTCGGCTATTCCCAAGAATGGCCGACGAAAATTTTTGTCGTCGCAAAAAAAAAAATTTCATCGACTATTCCCATAGAATAGCCGACGATTTTTTATTTCGTCGCTAAAAATTAAAAATCGTCGGCTATTCTACAAGAATGGCCGACGATATTTTCTTTCGTCGGCTATACCCCTATAATGGCCGACGATTTAAAGTTTTCGTCGGCTATACAAATTTAAGAAGAATGGCCGACGAAGTTGACAATTTCGTCGGCTATAAGTCTTTATATTTTCAGATCTGGACAGAAGATGCCCATTTAAAAAAAAACGGAAAAAAACGGGAGAAAAAGTGAAAAATCTGTGGGTATTGTTGAAATCCGTCCTCTCTTACATTGTGGAGCTATATATAGGTACGTATATGTGTATATATGTTGATTTTGAGTTTTAGTTGAGTTGATTTTGAGTTTTAGTAATTTTGATATAGTAAGTGATTTTTTGTTTTGTTGTTGTTTTAGTGTTAGAATGTATGTATATATGTTGATTTTGAGTTCTAGTTGAGTTGATTTTCAGTTAGAGTATAATTATGTGTTTTACTTTAATAATGTTATTTTAATTAGTGTTAAAATATATATAAATATGTTAACTAATGGTTGTTGATAGTGTAATGAACTTAAATAATGGTTGTTAATTAATGGTATATATATATATGAGTTGATGTTGATAATAATATATATTGTAATATATATATGTGTTAATTAATTTATTATTAATTAAAGTTATACATATATATTATTATCAGGCTATATATGGATCGAGATAAGAGTTGAATTTCGCTTCCAAGGCATGACCGACGATACACAACAGGAGTTGTGGATTTTTTGCAGTTCGTCCAGGAAAATGCAAACGGGGATTACCATTATTGCCCGTGCAAGAAATGTAAGTGTCGCAGTGATATGTGTCGATTTCCGATTAGGACAGTATGGGAGCACTTAAAGAGTAATGGGTTTTGGCCGAAGTACACACGTTGGATATATCACGGTGAGCCATCATTAGATGGATCGCATGATCATGGGCAGTATTTTGAGGCGGGCAGTAGTAGTACATCCAACGATCCAACAATGGCATTCGTCAACGACGTGTTTCCTTTTGAAAGCGGTGTACGTGGGGAACAATATATGCAGGACCCGGTGCAGCCGTTCCCACAAGTTGTCAACACTGCTGCCTTTGACAAGTACAACAAACTGATTGCATTGCAACAGACCCCTGTGTCTTCAAGTTCTGAGAAGACAGTTCTTCAAAGTGTGATGGAGGTAATGAGGATTAAAGTCGAGACAAAAGGGAGCATCAGGCAAGTGGATGAATATCTACAGTACACTTCTTCGTTGTTGGAGGAGGGTCATCGTAATCCTACCAATCACCGTCAGGTCCGAAGTATCCTCAAAGATCTAGGGCTTTCCTACATTAAGATCCATGCATGCGCATTTGACTGCGTTCTCTTCTGGGGTAAAGATGCAGAAGGGAATGACCTTGCTAGCCTTGACGCATGTCCGATATGTCAGTCTGACCGATATAAGTTGACGGGAGCAGGCAATAGGAAACCTGTGAAAGTGCTTCGGTATTTTCCGTTGAGAGATAGGCTTGAGCGGTTGTACATGTCAGAAACCACCGCAAAAGCTATGAGGTGGCACGGTGAGCGGGACGCGGGAGACGCAGATATCATGACACACATCTCTGACGGAGCGGCTTGGAAGCATATAAACAATGAGTTTCCTCATTTTGCGTCAGATGTCAGAAACGTCAGGCTCGGGCTCTCAACCTACGGGTTCAACCCTTTCGGCACCATGAGTCTTTCATACAGTATATGGCCGGTGGTTTTGGTACCTTACAACCTTCCTCCGTGGATGTGCATGAAGAAGGAATATAATATGTTGACGTTGTTGATTCCGGGGCCTGGTTACCCAGGGAAATGTCTCGATGTGTATATGAGACCATTGATTGAAGAGCTTAAGGTATTGTGGGACGTTGGTCATCCCACTTTTGACAAGTACAAGCAGGAGACGTTCCAGATGCATGCCATGGTTATTGGTACCATCAGTGATTTTCCTGCTTATGGGATGTTGTCGGGCAGCGTTGTTAGGGGATACAAGGCTTGTCCAGAGTGCCTCAGCGATTATGGGAGCACCCCTCATTGCAACAAGATATGCCGAATGGGTCATCGTGTGTTCCTTCCGGCGGATCACCACTGGCGTTACGAGTCCGCCGCATTTGATGGAACCGAAGAACACGGCCGTGCTCCCAGAAGATGGACAGGAAGAGAAATTTTAGCAAGACTTAATGAGTACGATTTTGGGCCCCTCAGGAATCATCCCGATATTGTAGCGGAAATACCTGAAAGGCCTGAGGAGTACAAATTCTGGACACATAGGAGCATATTGTGGGAACTCCCGTACTGGTGTGAGTTGCTGATCCATCACTTCCTAGACGTTATGCACACAGAAAAAAATGTTTCTGAAAGTGTGGTGGGCACAACGCTGAACTTGGAGGGGAAGACGAAAGACGGTCCTAAGGCTCGCACTGATATGCAAAACATGAATATCAGAAAACCACTATGGTTGAAACAAGGGAAGAGAAAAATGCCTCAAAGCTCCTTACACCGTCAAGCCTGAGCATAAATCAGAAATTTTGCATTGGATAAGTCGGGCCAAGTGTCCTTCAGGCTTTGCTGGAAATATAGCCAAGTGTGTCAACAGACAATGCAACAATCTGTACGGGTTGAAAAGTCATGACAATCATATCCTGCTACAACGTCTATTCCCTGTTTTCATTCGACCGTTCCTTCCCCGTCACGTTGTGGAGCCGTTAGTAGCGTTGGCAAGATTTTTCCAGAAGGTATGCACACGGGAAGTGAGAAAATCTGACCTCCGGGAAATGCAACAAGACATCGTTCATATCATGTGTAAATTTGAGATGATATTTCCTCCAAATTTTTTCGACATCATGCCTCACCTCATGATCCATCTTCCTCGGCAGTTGTTGCTTACTGGTCCTGTGCACTTCATTTGGATGTATTCGATGGAAATGTACGTATTTTACACCTTATGTTAATTTCCTCATCAATATATGTGATATAGTGTTAATGTATTATCATAACACTTTAAAAACTTGCTTTATAGGCAACTTGGACAATACAATGGTTTTGTCCAAAACAGATCCGCACCTGAAGGATGTATAGCTGAAGCATATATTGCGCACGAGTGCGTCACCTACATGAAGCTGTATTTCGGAGCGTTACAGGAAAGCATACAGGAAGATGTACCGTCACAGTTCAATCTTTCCATACTCTCCGACGATGTTGTACTCGGTGGAAACATGCCAGATTCCTACAAGTTGAAAGATTATGAGGTAGCCATTGCACATTGGTGGGTACTAATCAACTGTCCAGAAGTTCAGTTTTGGAAGGACATACATCTACGCTGTGAAGGAGTAGCAGGTGATCGCGATTACCACAACCAGACATTCGCAGAGTATTTCGGCCGCTGGGTACGTACCTTTAACACTATTCTATACGTGTTCATATATTATTGTGTATATTTATTCATATTTATAGTTGATTCTGATGGTTGCAGATGGACCTTATTGCAAATGATAATCACCCAAATTGGTCGCACGAACTCAGACTTTTAGCGAGGAGGCCGGTCTATTCAAAAGTTTATGCGGCGTGCAAGGTGAATGGTGTGTTATTTAGATGTGAAGACAGAGACCTCAGACTGAAAACACAAAATTCAGGGGTTATGGCACATGGTGGGGATGGTGGAGTTGACTATTACGGTGTTCTCCATTCAGTTGTGGAACTGCATTACGGGGAAGGCATGAAAGTGCACCTTTTCAAGTGTAGATGGTTTGACACACGGCCGCAGAGCATGAAAACTGAGCAATACGGCGTAAGTTCTGTGAACACTAGTACATCATGGTATGAGGACGACCCGTTCGTTTTAGCCACATGGGTGAAACAAGTGTTTTATCTTGATGATCTCGCCAAGGGTGACCCGTGGAAAGTAGTCAACACTATCCACCATCGCAACATTTACCGGGCGTCTACACTTGGAGTGGCTGAAGAGAACGAGGAAGGGGGCACCGCGTATCAAGAGCCCAACTCAAACGGTATTCCTGACTCCTCTTTTATTCGCCTAGACACGCCGGTGTGAATTCGACGTGAAGAGCCACTGCTTGTTGATGTTGATCCAACTGAAGAAACTAACGAGGACTCTAGTGGTGAGGAAAGACATAGATTACCCCTATCGAGCAATTCAGAAACCGAAGAAGACTCATCCGATGATTCCGATTACAATCCGACGGATTAAGTAATTTAAATGATGTAATCCTTTCATTTGTAATCAACTCATTTCTAATGAACGGGCGTGGGGATGAGCCTCCCAGCTAGGCTGGGTTCCAAACCCCTTAAAAAAAAATTTGAAATATGTTGACTGTTGGGTTTCTGGTTTTTTATGTTCAATTTTGGTTATATGTGAACAGGACATCGGAATAGGAGAGGTGTAAAACCACTGATTTTTTTGGTTTTTTTTTTCAGAGAATGGCCGACGAATAATAAATTTTTCGTCGGCTATAGCAACAATGGCCGACGAATAATGAATTATTTCGTCGGCCATAAGTTTTTTAAAAATAATTATTTTACGAACAATGGCCGACGAAAATTAAGTATTTCGTCGGCCATAAGTTTTTTAAAAATAATTATTTTACGAACAATGGCCGACGAAATTTACGTATTTCGTCGGCCATAAGTTTTTAAAAAATAATTATTTTACGAACAATGGCCGACGAAAATTCATTATTTCGTCGGCCATAAGTTTTTTTAAAAAGTAAATATTTTATTTTTTACCGAAAACGACAAAAGAATAGCCGACGAATACTAGGTTTTATTTCGTCGGCTATGATTAAAAAAAAAAAACAAAAAATGAGCAGCTTCCATTTTCTATCACTGTCGACAAACCATTGCTTCATCTTTCAAATGCAAATGTGTCGTGATATAAGATATGACCGAAATATTGAAATACGTCTACGGTTGAAAAATGAGAAGATTCCGACAAAATCTGTGTGCCGAATGTTGCGGTTAGCTGTTTTTTACTTCCGTTTTCCTATGGGTAGCCTGACGGTCGGTAAATATTTTGAGGAAAATTTTTATACGATTAGTCGCGTCTCATCGATCTGAAACTATTCTCTGTTGAAGATCAGGCCAAAAAACGTCATTTAGACGGGCCAATTTCCGTTTTAAAGCGTTTAGAGGTTTGACTCACCCGGTTGACCGTCCCGATCGAGCCTTTAACGTTGTCAGATGTAGTTGGATTTTTTTTCATACATGTATTTAATCTTAACGGTGATATCTGACGGTTGGAATAGATTTTCCAAACTTTTAGATTCAAAATCGGAACATATGCACTAATGTTCCTTAACTTGTTTACTAAGTGTTTAAGTGAATGTATAGTTTCAAATAGTTACTATACGTAGACTCTTCAAATGCAAATGTGTCGTGAAATAAGATATGACCGAAATATTGAAATACGTCTACGGTTGAAAAATGAGAAGATTCCGACAAAATCTGTGTGCCGAATGTTGCGGTTGGCTGTTTTTTACTCCCGTTTTCCTATGGGTAGCATGACGGTCGGTAAATATTTTGAGGAAAATTTTTATACGATTAGTCGCGTCTTATCGATTTGAAACTATTCTCTGTTGAAAATAAGGCCAAAAAACGTCATTTAGACGGCCCAATTTTCGTTTTAATTTATAGGGTTTAGAGGTTTGACCTTGTAGTTTGACCAAAGGTTTAGCCGACGAAATCAAATATTTCGTCGGCTAAACTCTTGCCATCCGCTTAGTGTCCGCCGTTGGATGGCTCAGATCGAACGGCTGTGATTTTCCAAATTATAGCCGACGAAATTTTTAATTTCGTCGGCTAAACTCTAGTGATCCGCGCCTTTTCATTGTTCGCCGTTGGATGGGGGAGATCGGACTGTTGCTGAGCGCCTAAATTATGGCCGACGAGTTGATACATTTCGTCGGCTATACTATCGGGTATAAGTTTGTTGCAGCCGAACCCTAGCCTCCATTTGCTGCATTTTTCCAATCTTCCTCTTCGACGTGCAATCCGGCCCTCCTCCCTCTATCTCCTCCACGTCGGCAGCCCCGGCCCGACCTCCTCTCTCTTCCTCCTCCAATCCGGCCGGCAGCCCCGGCACCTCCTCCCTCCTCCTCCATTTTTTTCCGGCCGTCTCCCTCCTCCGTTTCCAGTGCCGACGAAAGGCTTGTCCCTCCTCCTCCCTCCTCCGGCCGGCCTCCTTCTACTCTGCCCAAATCAAGCAATGTAAGGAATTTTTTTTTTTCATTTATGTTAATTAATTGTTAATTTAGTTATAATTGTTAATTTATGTTAATTTATGTTAATTTATGTATTTATGTTAATTTAGGTATAATTTATGTATTTATGTTAATTTAGGTAAATTTTAGGTATCTATGTTAATTTATGTATAATTTAGGTATTTATGTTAATTTAGGTATAATTTTGGTATTTATGTTAATTTAGGTAAATTTTAGGTATTTATGTTAATTTATTTATAATTTAGGTATTTATGTTAATTTAGGTATAATTTAGGTATTTATGTTAATTTAGGTAAATTTTAGGTATTTATGTTAATTTAGGTAAATTTTGGGTATTTATGTTAATTTATGTATAATTTAGGTATTTATGTTAATTTAGGTATAATTTAGGTATTTATGTTAATTTAGGTAAATTTTAGGTATTTATGTTAATTTAGGTAATTGTTTCCAAATTTATTTTAATTATATAATTTATACGTATAAATTGGTTTTTTAATTATATAAATTGATAACTTAATTGTATAATTTAGCTTAATTATATATATAGCTTAATTATATTTAATTAAAATTTGTTATTTAATATAATATAATTTAATATGTTAGTATATAAATTGTTATATTAAAATATGTTAGTATTATTGGTTATTATATTAATTAGAATTTTTTATTTAATATAATATAATTTAATATCAATTAATGTATTAATGCCTCGGGCTTTAGATGGCCGATGCATTAAGAAACCTATTCGGAGGCCGTCGTGGCAGCAGATCTAGAGGTTCTAGAAATTCCGGCAGTTCCGCAGACTCCGAGAGGACAGCTAGCCAGCCTGAGAGGACCACTAGCCAGCCGCGGAGGAGTGTAGATTCATCCCAGCCGCAGAGGACTGTGGATGCAGACCAGCCGCGACGGAGTGTGAGTGCTCGGCACTAGACCCTTCTCCAGGCGGGGCGGCCGTCGAGCACTTCACTTCCGCATGCCGGTCCCTCTGTGGCTCCGAGGTTTAGTCGGCAGCTGTTTCACGAGGAGATAGCTGCCGACATTCCTCAGGTTCGTATGCCTGAGGTTCATCGGGAGCCGATGCCGAGTCCGACTCAGTCTGGTGCTGACTCGACTGAGGTTCCTACTCTCCCAAACCAGCTTTTCCTCCCGTACAACATTCCGGCGATACCGGAGGTCGACTATCAGGGTGTGCCCTTATGGCCGGATATGCCTCAGTACGTTAGTGCTGCGGAGGCATACCGGCAGCAGCCATTTGAGGACCCTGACCACCTTATTTCGGCGAGGAGAAAAGGGAAGTCGACAGACGAGTTATCCACTTCAGGTAACATTTGATTTTATTAATTAAATGTTTTATTAAAATTAACGCACTAATATTTAATTTTATTAACCAATCGTCGTTTTTGTGATAGGGACAGCCGCTAGCAGTTCACGGAGGAATACGAGAGGTGTCATCTGTTTTGACAAGCTCAGGAGAACTGTTGAGCGCAGCGGCAGGATCCAGATCAACGAACCTCCTAATCAGGAGGTTCAGGGGAAGAAAAAACGCGACTACTCGGGTTGCGTGGGGTCAGTCATTAGGGACAGAGTCCCTATGTTGTGGACCCGGTGGGCTGATGTGCCCCAAGAGATCAAGAGGGAGGTGAACATTGTCGCGGCGGTGAGTAATTTAAAAAATTTAATTTATTTATCGTAATATTTAATAATTTTCGGTATTATTACAATTGTAAAACTAATAAAATATTATTTTTCAGACATTCTTCGAGATTGCCGAACACAGGCGGGATTGGGCGGACAACCAGCAGACCTTGAGGTACGTTTGTTTTTATGATATTATAATTATCTTATAATTATTAATATTTTATGATATTAATAATATTTCTAATGCACTTTTGTTTTTTTCGTAGGTTCAAAGAATGGAAGAACGAGCTGCGTTCCCACTATAACGAGTACGACCACCTTGGTCGTATGGGCACTCCCAGGGAGTTCGTGTTCCGGGAGTACGAGTGGCGTTGGTTGAAGACAGTAGACTTGAACAACCCAGTTATGCAGGTAAATACTAAACTTCAGTAAAAATGTTTATTTTGTTAATATTTTAATTATTAGTTTAATTATTTTATAATTATTACATTAATATTTTCTGATGCATTTTTCTAATATTTTATTATTTGTTTGAAGGAACGGTCTCGGATAAACTCTGCGAACCGCCGCCGGAACACAACCCCCCATCATGCTCGTTCACGGCCGTTTGCACAGTATCAGGAGGAGGCGCTCAGAGATCATCCTGATAGCAACCCGTACGTGGAGACATTCAAGATCGCTCAGAGATTATCCACAAGCGACAGAACAGCTCGTAAGTCGTTCATTACAATTTAAAAATTTTAATTATTAATTTTACTTAATTATATATTTGTTATAATATTAATTTTTTTTTCCCGTCCACTTAGAAGAGGGTCAACCGGGCCGAAGAAGAGGTGCTCCAGCAAGTAGTTCGGGACACACAACCGAACATTTCAGAGGCAGATCTGGAAGAAGCCATGCGCCATGTCGACCGGTCCAGTGTCCAAACGGCAGCGAGGATCTTCGACGCAGCCTTCCCAAACCGGTCAAACAACTACTACTGCCGGGGTTTGGGAAGTGCTGGACTAGGGCTTCTGAAGACCACTAAGGGAGGTCAGAAGAAGGGAGGCGGGGAGAGCCAGCATATGAGGGGGGAAGTGCAGCGATTGGCCGCAGAATTGGCGACCTCGTCTCAGACAGTACAGGAGCTGCGCCGCAGCACACAGCAGTATCAGCAGGAGACTCACCGCAGATCACAGCAGTATCAGTTGGATGTGGCCGGTTGGCATGCCGAATGCGAAAGAATTCGGCAACACAACTACGACGGCCAACAAAACTGGTGCTATGAGCTGTTCGCGGCACAACAACAAGGCCTTCCACCCCCGCCCCCGTTTCAGCGGTTAGCGGAACCTCCAATGCCTCAACCTCCCGTGTTCGGTCAGCAGGATGACGAGCCTGATGGAGAGCAGGATGCTGGGGATGACCTGGTGGACTTTAGTAGTTTAGGTGATGATTAGGGTTTAGGGTTTATGTATATTAGAACGAATTTAATAAAAATGGTATTTAGACGTGTTTCTTGTTGGTGCAAATGCATAGAATGTTTTTGTGATTTGCAGGTTGCTTGGAATGGTAATTTAGAAAATAATTTAATTTTTTTTTTCCCAAATGTAAGAAAAGCCGACGATTTTGGCATTATTTCGTCGGCTATAATAACTATAGCCGACGAATTTTACCAATTTTCGTCGGCTATAACTAATTAATGCCTATTAAATATTAATATATTTTGAGGAAATAGCCGACGAATTAATAAATGTTCGTCGGCTATATGTTGTTAACAATAGCCGACGAACATTTATTAATTCGTCGGCTATATGTTGTTAACAATAGCCGACGAAATACATAATTTTCGTCGGCTATCCTTAATGAATTTCGTTGGCCATACTCGAAAATACCCGACGAAATTCGTCGGCAATTTGTCCCAGGTTTGGCCGACGAAAAATATTTTCGTCGGTACAGTCGTCGGCCATACTCTACTATAGCCGACGAATTCTTTTTTTCGTCGGCCATTAGTATAGCCGACGGGGTTGTTCCGACGACGTATAGTCGACGAAAATTTCGTCGGCAGATGGTATAGCCGACGAAATATACCCATAGCCGACGAAATTTTTTTCGTCAGCTATTCATCCGCATCTGGTAGTGTACATTGAATTGAGAAATAAGTGGTTATATTAATTAACACTTATGGGTGTGTTCTCAGAATTGGAAAATTGCTAAAACAACCAAGAGTCGATCAAGGTGCCGACCATGGATGTGATTTCCTGTATACCTGTCTCAGTCTCACAAAGAGAAAAATCTGAGAAGTTGAATGGGCTTCACTTGATGCATGCACTTGATGAGAATATGTCCAACGAACAGGGCATGTATGAAGTCAATGATTATGACTGTGGAATAAAAGACTTGGAGCTGTGGTATGACCAAGCCAAGTTTATAAAATGAATTGTAGAAATGAACTAAATTTAAAATAAATAATTGTATGTTCTTGAGGTCTATATGAGTAAAAACTCAGTGACGACAAGTTTATTTTGTCTAAAATAAAATAGGGTCATGAGTGGAGGATTATTTAATTCTTGTAATGACATTTGTTAAAGAATGAATAAAGTTTTCTTTTCACCTATATGGTTGAGTCATCCAAATGTATGGCATGGTAGACCAAGATATATGTTAATTATGATGATTTATGAA
This sequence comes from Potentilla sterilis, assembly GCA_963682095.1. Lineage (NCBI taxonomy): Eukaryota > Viridiplantae > Streptophyta > Magnoliopsida > Rosales > Rosaceae > Potentilla > Potentilla sterilis. Next base: position 43,971,771 of record OY821757.1, on the reverse strand, counting down.
GACTAATTAATATTGATAAGTTTGAAACTCATTATGAAAATATGTGGATATGTCATGACATGATTATTGCTTAAAACATTAATAAGACGATCAAATCCACTAGAGATATGTTAAATTTCATATATGACATGAAATATATGGATATTGCTTATGTGAGCAAGCCAAAGAGATACATGAGTAATACTGGAGTTGTGATGTCCTAGAAGGATACAGTGATGAAAACTGGATATCTAACATGATAAACTTAAAGTGTATTAGTGGTTATGTGTTCACACTAGAAGGTGGAACAGTGTTATGAAAATCCTCCAAACAAACCATTATAACTAGATCTACAATTAAGTCTGAGTTTGTGGTACCGGACAAATGTGGGGAAGAAGCACAATGGTTACACTGATTTTTGGAGGATATTCCAAAATAGACAAAAACTTGTGTCTGCAATTTGCATGCATTGTGACAATCAATCTGCAATCAGCAGGGCACAGAGCAATGGTAAGTCTAAACACATCCTTCGAGGACATAATACCAATTGACTACTCTCTATTGGAGTTATCTTGATTGACTATGTTAAGTCAAAAGATAATATTGCGGATCCGCTAACCAAAGGTTTAACTAGAGAGTTAGTTGATAAATCATCAAGAGGAATGTGACTGAAGCCCATGAATTAAAAATCTTTACAGTGGATACCCAACCTAGCTGACTGGAGATCCCAAGATCTAGGTTCAAAGGGACAACTAAATTGTAGAGATCATGTCAGATCACTGTGGGGAGTTTTCCCATGTCCATTTCTATGATGAAAAACAGTGTTGCCCATGAAGAATGAGGTTAAGCTAAAGCTTTTAATGATTCTTATGCGTCAGAAAATCGGAGCGGAGTAATGCGGGTTACTCTTAATTAAGAGATCACCTATGTAAGAGAGAAGTGGGGCCGTTTCTAAGGGAATTGTTGGGGCACAATTCTTATCAAACTTGTTGATAGTAGCCGCAGAGAGGCTACAGCAGGCCCACACACCCGCAGCAAGTGCACCAGGGCCCGGCCCGAGGCCCAGCACCGAGCCACCAGCACCTGGCCTTGGGGTCCAGCCTTTTATCCGGCTGCCAGGGACCCTGGGATCGGGGACGCCAGCCTGCCAAAGAGGCCACCAGAACTGCCCTTTGAAGGGAACCAGTCCCACATCGAAGGGTGAGGCCAGCCCTCACCCCCAGCCACCTATATAAGGGCCCCAACTACCCTAATTAATGGGTAACTTATCTCTCTCACTGTTTACATACGTGCTCAAGTTATATATATTCCAACTATACTAACTTAGGCATCGGAGAGGAGAAGACCGGCCCGCCCGGTATTCCCCTTAGTAAGCAGGTTTGCAGGAGATCAAGTTGGATTTATCTGTATCTACCAGGCCCCCGGGTTTAGGTAGAAACAATTGGCGCCGTCTGTGGGAAGCTCTGAACAAAAAACCGTGTAAGCATCATCCATGGCCGAGAGTTTGGAAGCAAGGCAAGAGAGAGGTACCACCGAGGAGGGACGTGTTGTATTATTGCAAACGCTCACCTCCACCCCGGCCGTCACGCGGGAGCCGCGTGGCGCCCAGGGCAACGGTCAGGGAGGAGGAGGCTGTGGTAGGCCGTCCGGCATGCCGGGACCGGGACACCACGACAGCCCGCGCGGGCAAGGCCCGGCAGAGGATGAAGACAGTCCAGTGCTCCGAGGCCCCTCCTTGACATTCTCGGATGATATGAGCGACCGATCTGAGAGCCCGCTCTGTGATAGTGACCGGGACACTACGTACAGCCCCGACCAGAGCGGCATGGCAGGAAAGATTTGGGCAATGGCCGCGGAGGTCAATCGTCTAAGAGAAGAGGGCGACAGGGACAGAGCCAAGTCCAACGCCCGGTACGAAGAGATGGAATCAGTGAACGCTACCTTGGTAGCCACCTTAGAGAGAGGACAGCAGCTCAGCGACGCTATGGACAGGGCGCAAGCGGCACCCCCGCCAGTCCAACCTCAGCAGTACGAGGCAGGGCAGTCATCGGGTGGCCGACCCCATGATGCCAAGCGAACGAGGTCACCGCGCGGTGCAGGTCCGCCGAAGAGCGCGCCAACCTCCCGCCAGCTCCACACGTCGTCTGTGGATGAAGTTGAGACCCCGACTGCACGGGCATTGCAGATATTAGCCGACACTGTGTCAGACTTGAAGGCCCAAATGGAGGCCAACGAGAGAAGAGCCACGCGGTCGGTGGAGGGCGCCCGGTTTAATGAGCGTATGGGCCCTTTCTCGCACCGGGTCATAGAGTCGGGACGGTCTGGCAACTAGAAGTCCCTCAAGCTCACCTATTCAGGGTCCGGCTGCCCGTACCAGCATCTGGACAGTTTGCGGTCCCAGACCTGCGCCAAGGGTTACTCCGACGCAGTATGCTGCAACATCTTCCAGGAAACTCTGTCTGGAGAGGCGCTCAGCTGGTTCTACGAGCTTCCGGCGAACTCGATCGAGGCTTTCGAACAGTTAGCCGACCGGTTTGTAGGCCGCTTCATCCTCCGGGTCGAGGGAGCCCGGACGTCCACCATCCTCTTCAACTGCATGCAGGCACCCGGAGAGGAACTGAGGACCTTTGTCAACCGATGGCAGACAGCCACTGCCGGGGTTCGGAACCTGGACAAGGGCATCGCCGAAATGGTGTTCAAGCAAGGGCTCCGGCCGGGGAAGTTTTCCTATGCCGTCCGGGTAGAACTCCCGCAGGGGTATGATGAGTTGATAGCAATGGCCATCCGGCATGCTCAGGCCGATCACGAGACATATGGGCACCACCTGCTGAAGAGGAAGCGGGATGAGCAGCGGGAAGACCATTCCCGGGAAGAGAACCCCCCGCCCAGCCGAGAGGACAAGCCCAGTCAGCGGACCGAGAACCGCGCCGCCCGGCCGAGCCGGCCCAATAGAAACTGGCCACAAAGGCAGCAGAGGCCTTATCCTGACAAGCCCCAGAACGAGCACAAGCCGGCGCTTTACCGCCAGGAACGTCCTCTGGCGATCATGCCAGCACCACCGGCCGGTCAAGAAGTCTTCACCGCTCTCACCACTTCCTACGATGACATTTTACTTGAGAACGGGAGCGTCATCCCCCCACCGCCCAAGAGAAGGTACCCGAAGGGAAAGCTTACAACGGCACAAACGGGCAAGTACTGCTCCTATCATGATGAGGCTACTCATCGGACGAGCCAGTGCTGTGATCTCAAGACAGCGGTGCAGGGTTTGATCAATAGCGGCCAGCTCCAGCGGTACGTAGGGGAAAGGAGAGCAGATCCCGACCGGGAGCAAGACCAGGCCTGGTAGGCTCGGCCAAGGCTCGCCCAAGCCTCCGGTTAGTTTGGCGTACATCCGGTTCAACCGTTGTAACACCGTAAGAAATGTATGCAAACTACTTTTGAGAAAATTTCACCGGCTCCGCCAGTTCAAATATATTCATAATCAAGCAAGTATACAAGCAGTAATCGTTTCGGAAAGATTACAAGGAGAAGAGCAAGGAAAATCCTAAGGAGCCACGACTCCGCCCTCAGCAGGCAATCCGCCAGCCTCTCCTGCGGTACCCTCGTCGTTGACCTCAGTTCCGGCGTCGACTCTGGCTCGGGGAGACTTGGCACCGTTGGTAAAAGAGTCCAAGTCCGAGCGAATCACTTCTTCCGGCTGCCCCTCCACCGCCTCCTGATGGATGTCCGACTGCTCATGGATATCTCCTTCAGCAGCAATCGGCATCAGGGAAGTGTCTAACCATTCCTTCCCCACCCATTCCGTGTACGCATCCGAGATGCCCTCTTCCCTGGCCTTCTCCAGAAACTCCAGGAACTGATATTTGAGAACAACCCGCTCGTAGAGCTCCGGGTCGTCTTCCCCGGTCGCAGCAGCAGTGGCGGCATGCAAAGCGGCAGCTCCCACTTGGAGCTCGTCCACCTTGGCTTCCAGCTCGGCTCTCTCCTTCTCCAGGCTCCGGTTCTGCTCCTCCAGCTTCTTGGCCCTCTCCTCCGATCTGGCTTTCTCCCGATCCGAGCGGGACTTCTCCACCTCCAGGCGCTGTCGGGCCTCCGATAAAGCGGCTATCTGTCTCTTCAGCTCCGACAGTTCCTCGCTCGCGTCCGGTTGGTACAGGCTGTACAGCAGCTGCACAACAACAGAAACGGTTAATCGGGCAGTAAGACACAATCTGCAAGCAGTGTAGTGGAACCAGTTAGTGCTTACCCGGAGGACGGATTCCTTGCGTTTTGGGCGGTTCCCGCCCGTTAGGGCCCCAGCAAACCCAGGTCTGTCCAGACCAAGGCCGGCTAAGTCCGCCGCCACTTGCCGGACGAGTGCACTGTCCGGGCTTCCCCTCGATGCCTCCGCAAGCGCGGGACTACTCTGCCGGGCAGCAGCAGCCTTCTCCCCGACGGAGTTATTGTGCACCGCTGGTTGCCCTGAACCGTTTGGCCAGGTTCTCCCGTGACGACCCGCCGGTAAGCGTCACCAGCGCGGAGGAAAGGGATGTCCCCGCCTCTCCGTTTCTCTCCCCGGCCTTCCGGAGAAGAAGATCGTGCGCTTATCCGCACGACACGAGCCACGTGCGGCACAGACACCGGCCAGCTGGGGATCCTGCTCACACTACCGGGAACCCTCACTGGCCCCCCGGTAGCCTTGCCATTTCCAGGCACCGCGTGGGGCGCAGCAGGATGGGTCTTCACCCGCCTCAGGATGTAGGCGCCGTCATCAACATCCATGGCCCTCGGCTCAGGATGAGTCTTAAGCCGGCCAGACTCCTCGTCCACCGACGTCCGCGAGACGATCTCGCCTTTCTCCTTCAGCTTGTTAAGGAGGTCTTCCCCGTCCATTGAGAGAGTGGTTTCGGGCTTGATGACCGCCCAGAAAGATGCACCTGCAAGGAAAGCAAACAGTCAGCATTTTGCCAGAACTAGCACAAGTATCACCGCTAAAGGGCCTGCTACGCACCGGGACCCCGCCCGAGTTGGCAGTATTCCAGCACTTCTTGCCCGATAAAGTTGAAGGAACTCCGTTCCAGATTGTCCCAACATCCGAATATGGTCAAGATCCTCTCATGCTCCAGATCGGATAGCTCGAACGACTGGTCACCAATGGGTTGGAAGGCGCTAGGAACCCGGTACATTTTACTCCTCTTCTGCCACCTCCCGCCCACCATCACCACCTTCTTTCTCCAGCTGTTGTCTACCCATGTAGGCATATTGGTGATGATTGGTTGATGGTTCCGGGCGTTGAAGGACAGGCAACCCCGGGACCCTTGCTTCCTTGAGTACGACAGCCTATACAAGGACCGGAACTCGTTTACCGTTGGCATACTCATCCCGGAGAACTCGTACAGGCAGCCGAGGCTCAGTAGTCGCCTCCACTGGAGCCCAGGAAGCTGCGCGGGCGACACTTGCAGCGCACTGAGCATATACTGCACGAAATTTGGCAGCGGGAGCGAGAAACCATGCCGGAACTGGTCCTGATGCACGGCAACCCAACCTGCCTCCGGGTTGCAGGCTGACTCTCCAGGATTCAGGGGCCGCAGCAGAACCTCATCCGGGATACCCCATGTTTCCCGGAACGCTGCAATCTCTCCAGGGGTCATGCTACCCTCCGGTTCATCACACGCCACATCATCCTTCCCTCTGCCAATAGTGTAGCTCACGGCCGGAGCACCCGCAAGGCGCACCCCGTGCGGTATTTCAGTCTTCGAGGATTCAGCCCTGGAAGACGAAGACAAAGACGGAGACGAAGCCCTACTCCCGGAGCAGTCAGCGACTTCGGTCTTCGGGGATTCCGAACTGAGCCAGTCCTCCAGCCTCTCCGCATCATCCACGATGGGACCCCTGGCAGCCGATTCGGAAGCCCGGTCAGAACTTGAAGAAGACATCTTAACCTAGGGGAAGAAAACAAAACCCTAGCGCTCATCAGCAACAGGCTACAACAGCGCCTTCTACGGCCTCTCCCCAAGTTTGCCGCAGAGCAGTTCAGTCAGCAACAGAGATCCATCCCCCCCGCCGCAAAACAACAAAACCAAAACAAGAACAACACCGGGGCAAAGAAATCAACAAACTTACCGATTAATATGCTCAACCGAGGACAATCCGCCCTGCGAAAGCAGCGAGCAATGGTAGGAGGAGAGTAGGGAGCGGTCGAGAAAACGGATCTCGTGGGGCAAGGGGCTCAGAGTTTTCGCCGGATTTCTCTCTTTCTCTTAGTTTCTCTAAAGCAAGAAGCAACAGCAGAAAGAAGAGCATAAGAGGCCTTTTTATAGAGCAGACCGGTGCCCTAGGCAATCGAAATCCCTCCAAAAACACGCAGTAAGAGCAACTCAAACACCTGCGAATCCAGGCCCTCCATCTCAAGACCGCCCCCTACTGGCACGTGTCCCAGCATTGGTAAACTGCCCATGCCATCATAACTGACGGGACTGATGGACTTCCTCCTTAAATGCATGTCAGCCACTTGTCCCACACGCTGGCGACAGGAAGGTAGGAGCGGGAACCGAGGCGTCAGGCCCTCCCACACTTCCCCAGGCTCCACGGTCACACGCCATTTCACTGGGGGACTCGTCTCGTTATGGCAGAACGCCCGGTCGAGATCCGCCCGGCTCCATGGCAGTTCGCGGTTACCTCTTATCGTCCAGGGTATGAGCCATCCACCCGGCACCATGGCAGTTCGCGGTTATGATCATTCAACCGGCTGCATGGCTTCTTCGCTGCATCTCTTGAAGACCTCTTATCGTCCCGGGTATGAGCCATCCACCCGGCACCATGGCAGTTCGCGGTTATGATCATTCAACCGGTTGCGCTGCATCTCTTGAAGACCTCTTATCGGTTATGGTTTCCCAAACCGCTTCAAGAGCATCGTCCCGGGTATTGTCCCGGCACCATGGCAGTTCATCATCCAACCGGCTACACGCCATTTCACTGGGGGACTCGTCTCGATATGGCAGGACGCCCGGTCAAGGTCCACCCAGCTACATCTCTCTTGGGGGACTCGTCTCGATATGGCAGGACGCCCGGTCGAGCTCCACCCACCGGTTATGTAACATTCAACCGGCTCAAGAGCATTTCCCGGGAACGCGATCCACCCGGGCCCATGGCATTTCACTGGGGGACTCGTCTCGATATGGCAGGACGCCCGGTCGAGTCTCGCCCGGCTCTATGGCATGACCCCGGTCATGAGAACATTCGACCGGCATGGGCTTTATACACCCGGGTGAGTTTACATCTAACCCATGTACTCTTGTCCAGCAGGATAAAAACCCTGCATCGCATTGAACCGCGATCAACGTGGGGCTGCACGGCGAGCCTTGTCACCTCAACGCCACCCCCCCTTACCTCAACGCTTATTCAAACAAGCTGAGAAGAACTAGCAAGTGTTCACCGGCGCTTCAAACAGCCCGCAACACCGGGGTAATCTCCCCTCAGCCTAGCAATATGGACTCGTCTCGATATGGCAGAACGCCCGGTCGAGGTCCTCTACTCCACCTCGTCTCGATATGGCAGAACGCCCGGTCGAGGTCCAGTACTTAAGTTCACCTGGGACCTGTACCGATATGGCAGAACGCCCGGTAGTGGCCCAGTGAACTCCGCTCCGTACCGATATGGCAGAACGCCCGGTAGTGGCCCAGTGAACTCTGCTCTGTACTGATACTGCAGAGTGCCCGGTCGAGCTCTCATGCACACATCTATTGCATGGCGGATTTCAACGCTCCATTATCATTCTATGCACCATCTATTGCATGGCGGATCTCAACGCTCCATTATCATTCCATGCACACATCTTTTGCATGGCATCATCATCTCATACACTCCGGGTTTCACCCCACTTCATGCTCATAGCACCACAACACTTGAGCACAGTACTACTCATATTACAAACGTACTTATAAACTGTTGCTTGCCATCGGTAAACAGGTAGTCACCTCGGTCACGCCCAATCTTCAACGTGGACTTGGGGGACTGGGCACCGTTGGGTTGGTAACCCTGCGGGTCTGCGGGACAAGAGCAAGGCAGACTTTAAGTCCCCATTCAAGATTGCACTTGACCGGGAACTTGGGGGACTTGTTGACAGTAGCCGCAGAGAGGCTACAGCAGGCCCACAGACCCGCAGCAAGTGCACCAGGGCCCGGCCCGAGGCCCAGCACCGAGCCACCAGCACCCGGCCTCGGGGTCCAGCCGTCTATCCGGCTGCCAGGGACCCTGGGACCGGGGACGCCAGCCTGCCAAAGAGGCCACCAGAACTGCCCTTTGAAGGGAACCAGTCCCACATCGAAGGGTGAGGCCAGCCCTCACCCCCAGCCACCTATATAAGGGCCCCAACTACCCTAATTAATGGGTAACTTATCTCTTTCACTGTTTACATACGTGCTCAAGTTATATATATTCCAACTATACTAACTTAGGCATCGGAGAGGAGAAGACCGGCCCGCCCGGTATTCCCCTTAGTAAGCAGGTTTGCAGGAGATCAAGTTGGATTCATCTGTATCTACCAGGCCCCCGGGTTTAGGCAGAAACAAAACTCTTACAGAACCAAGCGCGTGTCCAGGGCCAAAATGGACACAATAGTGAGAACTGTAGAGTACCAGGAGGATTCTTGTGTGACGTATGTTATCATTTACACAAATGAAGAATAGTTCAAAGACATCATGTCTATTGTTTAGTTAGTAAAGTAAACATACTCTCACAAGGGAAGGTTCAAAGAGTCAAACCTACCTATCCTAAGCAGGTTTCAACCGTAGAAATCTATCACTATGTCTATCGAGTCTTTGGTCGTCAATTTCATTCATGTGGAGAATTGTTGGAAAATGGTGAAAATCACCGTTTATTTTAACCAATTTGATAATGTTGTGGTGCTAGCATCCCTAGCAAGAGAGTATGAAGACTTCTGAAATCGGTGTGATTCTTGAAGATTGCAGGTATTATATGCAAGCTTTTGATTTCATTAGTTTTGGACATTTTTGTGGAGAAACAAATGGAGTAGAACATAAATTAACTACCCTTGCTAGTAAGCCTAGTTTAGACGAGCTTTAGATAGATGATACACTTGATTTTATTTAGGATGTCCTAGTAGAAGATGGTTGTATGATATTACTAGGTATAGATACTATGTCTCCCTCGGTGTACTATCCAAAAAATATAAATAATGAAATAGGTGGGAGTGCTACTCATTCTCGGAAAAAAAAAAAAAACAGAATAAAAAAAGGTAAAAAGACCAATTAGTCAAAAACATGTCTTTTTTTGCCTAGTCCAATGTTTATATCCCAGTCCAATGAATCTTGACAAAATTACCTAACAACCCTATACTAAAACCACATCTCTCTCTCTCTCTCTCTCTCTCTCTCTCTCTCTCTCTCAAGCCGACTTGCGCTCCAACGACGCCATCCGACAGTGCAGCGCCCTCCTCCAGTCCCTCTAGCAGTCTGCCGCCGGCCTCAACACATCTTTCCTAGCCAAGTCCGTCGTCAAAGACATCTTGCCTCCCTCGCCTCTGCCGTCTGCAAAAATTTGACCTTCGACCTCATCTGCTCCACCCACCTCACCGCCGACCTCTGGGACAGCGTCTGCACTGGCGTCCTCATCGATCTTGACTTCTCCAACCTTGATGTCAGCGCCGTCGTCGTCTCCATCCTCTCCTCCGCTCTCGTCACCCTCCCCTCCCCCCACTCCGGCCCACTCTCCCTCGACGCGCGTGGCCTCACCGTCCACTCCATCCTCGACCCCCAATCATGTACCCCCCTCCCTTTCTCCCTCTCCCCTCCTCATCCAATCAAAGGCTGCCACCTCACCATCACTCGATGGTCTCAAGAAGGTTGTGATCGAATAGAGAAATTGAGATTTTTTTTAGGGTTGTGGGTTGAATTGAATTGGGGTTTAATAATTGGAGTTACTGATGGTCAGTAATTTATTATTAGTGGTAACTGAAGGTCATTAATCGAGTTACTGATGGTCAGTAATTTATTATTAGTGGTTACTGGAGGTAATCGAGTTACTGGGGGTCTGTAACCTAATTACTGAGAGTCAGTAACATGTTTGCTGGAATCTGTAATAAGTTGTTTACTGGGGGTCAGTAACTTGATTACTGAGAGTCAGTAACATACTTAAAGTCAGAGTCAGTAATTTAATATTGGAAAAATAATATTCCGGCGAAAAAATTTTAGTGATCAGAATCCGGCGACCGGCCATTGGACGCCGGCGGAGTTTGGTGACATTCCGAAAAAGTCTTCTCTATTTTCCACTTCCTCAGCACGTTATAATTTAAAAATATGTTAGATAGGACAGAAGGGCAAAAAAAGAAGAACAATATTAAAACTGTACTAGGGTTGAAAAAATTTGTTGAAATGGGTAATATGAGTTGTTACCTTATGTTTAATAGGGGAAGAAACTAAGATGGTAATTGAAATGGGTAATGAGGGGGCCAAATTTGTACATAAATAGACATTTTCTCATAAAAAAAAATATGAGGGAGTACTACTCCAACTTAACTGGATCATTACCCGTTGAGAAAAAAAAAAAAAACAAACAAAATATGCAAAGTACGATGAGGTGGACCTCAATAATGAAAAAAAGCGTCGCTATACACGAGCTCTAGTGTGCTACAGTCCTCATCAAAGTTCTCCAACCTATATACAAAAGCTCAATGTAAATAGGTTCAAATAGCCCCAAATAAGCAGAGCCCACCAAGAAAGTCGTACAGAAATTTACTGAACCTGTGAGAAGTAGAACTTTAGAGATCCACTTGGCTTGGGCTGAAAAAGAGAAGACTGAAATCCCTTTGCCAAGCGTCTATAGTCCTCTGATATCCGCCATTTCTGCATATCATGATTTTGCATACTTGCCCAAAAACAAATCTAGAGGTGGAAACAGTATCTCTGTATGTGGAAAAAGTATCTCTACTGGTGTACTAGTTGTGACCATGGTTGGATTAATATTTATGGTATCACTAATTTGCGGTGTCCTTTGGTGGAGAGGTTACCTAAGGCTTATAAAGGAGAAAAGACCCTTAAACAAGATATTAAGGGTTTGGATTTGCAAACAAGAAGGTTGTTGGAAAAATGGGTTAAAACCCATTTATAAAACCAAATTTAAATGGATTAATTAAAGTGTGTTACACTTATGATTAATGAGAAATTAACTTGGATTTGTATTCTCCATAATGAGGACTACAAGATCATGTGTTCATATGCCTAATTTGGTTTTGGGATGAATGAAAAATTATCATCCAAAGTTGGCTATTTGAAATGATTTTGGGATTTGCAAATATCTTTTTGGAGCACCAAAAACTTGGGTGTACCTGCGGACACGAATGCAACACCGATTTGGGCTCCAGAACGCAGGCTCCTTTTGCACCCAGCCCGGATTCTTTTTGGACTCTTCAGCTGCTGGAAAACCTGTTGAAATTCCAGTATTAATTTTGTGTTGTTTCTTGGCCATTGAGTTCCCTGTATTCATTGCTGACTTTAAAAACTAAAGCATTCCTCACACTATAAAAAGGGCCTCCTATTCATTAGTTAGACACACCAACAAAAAGCATCAGCTCTCTCTTCTGCTCTTGTGTTCTTGTTTCACTTTTTGGTGATAGAAAGAGGTACTTGCTCCGGTTCGCTGACTTTCTTACAGCAGTGCAGCTACGAGAATTTGTTAGTCATTGTATCCTGGGAGACGAGCGCAAACAGGCCTTTTGCACCCGTACAGGCGGCGTAGTTGTCTTAAGGAGAGTGTGTGACACACACGACTTGACTTTTCGTAATCCATCTCGAAAATCGTTCGGTATTGGTTGAATATTTCTTCATACCTTCTTGTTTATTTTTTAGAATTTTTATTTCTAAATTTAAGTTATTATTTATCTCATTTTATATATGCAATATCATACCAATATTATGTACAAAGGTTCACCAGGAAGTGAATCGAAGATACTACCAACAACTTTGACAAAGCCAAGAAAATTGGTGCTGTTTACAAGGGCTTTCTATCAAATGGCACCTCAGTTGCTATTAAGCAGTTTTCTTCCCAGTCAAAACAAGGGAATAGAGAGTTGTTGAACGAGATAGACATTATTTATGCTATGCAATAACCTAATCTAGTTGAAGGCGATCATCTATTCCTAGTGAACCATTACATGGAAAATAACAGTCTTACACGCACTTTGTTGGACCTAAATGTAAGTTGCTTGGAATTGAATTGGCCAACCAGACAAAAGATTTGTCTTGGTATAGCGAGAGAGTTGGAATACTTGCGTGAGGAATCAATAATGAAGATCATACATAGAAATATAAAAGCCATTAATGTGCTTTTTGGAAAAGATTTTATTCCGAAAGCATCTGATTTTAGGCTGAGAGGTTGATGAAGGAGACATACCTCACATGTCCACGAAAACCATTGGAACTTACGGTTATATACTTATATAGCTTCGCCTCTATACAATTTCTTTCGGTCATTTTTGTTGATTTTTTTTTTTTTTGCTTGATTGATGTATTTAATTCAGTCTGTATATAGAGCAGACTATACATAACTAACATACTAGTTAGACATGAATTATAGATAAAGAATAGACAGAATGAAACTCTCTCTAAACTCTAGCCGCCGTGGGCAAGGATTTTCATGGAGTTTTCTTTCACAAATCCACCATTCTACTGGCGCCATCTCTTCCTTTATTGGAGACAGGATTGTGCGCCGCCTAGTCGACATCAATTTTCAACCTCCAAGGACAAGCTTTGTGCGCTGCCCCTCTAATGGATCTCTTCGATCTATCTCCATGGCCAATATTCTCTTGGCTCCTTACCAATCAAACCAGTCCTTGGGATGGTCGACGCTGGTTCGGTGACGGCGGTAACTGCTGCGACGGCAGGAAAGGGAGCGATACTGAGTTCTGGATCGAAGACGGTGACGGCTGCGAGGCCAGGTGTCGAAGCTGAATCGAACCAAATCCTTAGTTCGCTGGTCGAAGCTAGGTCGGGTATGGCGGCGGTGACTACTGCGAAGCCAGAAACGACAACGACGGCGATGATAGACTTTGGATCGATGATGGCGGCGGCGTCTGCAAGGAAACCGAGCAAGCCGAATTTTTTCGGCGGGAAATATTATTTTGACTAGAGAGTCTAGTCAACTATGGACCGTGCTAGTCAATGAGCCATCTGGGCTGGTCAACAGACCTGTGTTTGGACCTGTGCGGGCTGATAAGCTTAGATTGGTTGAGTCTGGGCCTGAGGCTGTGTATCTGACTCCTCAATTTGAAGTCCTTGTAACTTTTATTCAGGAGTCTCGGAAGAGAAAAAAACTGGAGTCGAAGCCTATTGAGACTAATGAATTGAATGTACTGGTGAGTAAGAAGGCAGTTGAGAAGAAGAAGATGGGAAGACCACTTGGATCCAAAAACAAGAATCCAACCAAAAAGCAATCTGCTACTGCTGCCAAAATTTCTGGTGCTGAGGTGCTTTCTTACCTCTTTTCTGGTCATCCTCCAAGCCCTAATGGTAAGAGCAATGAGCAAATTTAATTTTATTTATTTTTGCCTATTACAATGTTATGGCATGCATTGGTAATAGGCTTTCTTTTATAAGTGAGCATGGTATCGTCTAATGATTACACCTATTTCTATATATCGTTGTGGTTTATCCCACAGACTTTTTATCTACCTCTGGTCGGTAGAGGGAGGATATGTAATGGTCTTTTCTGGCTTGAAATTTAATACAATCAACTTGATTTCTTCAAAAAGCATACTAGTTAGACTATATATATATGTATCGCTATATATACAGTATTGCTATATGGTTAGTCTAATACATATAGCTACATATATTACCTAAATATAACTCCAATGAATTAATTAATTAGATTTAACTTTAGTTAATATAGTTAAAGAAAATAATTATATATAATTGTATTGATTTTAATTAATTTCCTACGGATCACTACTAGAAAAAGGGCCTAAGGGGACATATAGAATAAGGACAAATATTCATGTGTCCCTAAATTCTTTCATTTGGGGACAAATTTTAGCATGTGTGCCTAAATATTTGATGGGCACTTATCATGTGTCCCTATTGTGGTAAAATACACATATAAGTGTCCCTAAATTGTTGAAGTGGATGTATACTAGTGTTTAGAGATACTTATGTGTCCCTATTTGCAATCAAAATGTATATGTATAAATGACTACCGTAGAATACACTAGGCCAAAAACCTCAATAGACAATGGTCATCAGACAATGGTAAAAAAAATAACTATTGTCTGACAAAGTCGTTCAGACAATAGTTTTTATTCTACTGTTGTATGAGTCAAGTTCAGACAATACATTTTCCAGTAGAGTTTTTAACATTGCCCTCCATTGAATTTCAGACAATGGTTTTTATTTTACTGTTGTCTGACGATGTCCTTCAAACAATACTTTTAATATTTACGTTGTCCAAACGTCATTATCAAACAATGCTTTTAGTCATTAAATATATATTGTCTAAACTCATTGTTTTTATGTTGTCTGATTTTTCTAACATAGCTAATAAAAAAGGTCAAGGTCGTTTCTTATCAAACAAAAACGCTTTTAACTACTCCCTCGTTATTTATTTTTTCAATTCCTCAATGCCGACACTCTCATACGGACAAGGTTTATGAACCCATGTAAAAAATTGGGGACGTTTCTCTCCAGATGATTTGGCTGCCACTACCAGATCTGAATGCATAGCCGACGAAAAAAATTTCGTCGGCTATGCCTATTTTTCGTCGGCTATACCATCTGCCGACGAAATTTTCGTCTGCTATACTTCGTCGGAACAACCCCGTCGGCTATACCAATGGCCGACGAAAAAAACAAATTCGTCGGCTATAGTAGAGTATGGCCGACGAACTTACCGACGAAACTATTTTTCGTCGGCTAAACCTGGGAGAAATTGCCGACGAATTTCGTCGGGTATTTTCGAGTATGGCCGACGAAATTCATTAAGTATAGCCGACGAATTTATAAATTTTCGTCGGCTATTGGTTGTTAACAATAGCCGACGATTTTATAAATTTTCGTCGGCTATTTCCTCGAAATATATTAATATTTAATAGGCATTAATTAGTTATAGCCGACGAAATAATGCAAATTTCGTCGGCTATACAACTTATAGCCGACGAAAATTGGTAAAATTCGTCGGCTATAGTTATTATAGCCGACGAAATAATGCCAAAATCGTCGGCTATTCTTACATTTGGGGGAAAAAAATTAAATTATTTTCTAAATTACCATTCCAAGCAACCTGCAAATCACAAAAACAGTCCATGCATTTGCACCAACAAGAAACACGTCTAAATACCATTTTTATTAAATTCGTTCTAATATACATAAACCCTAAACCCTAATCATCACCTAAACCACTAAAGTCCACCAGGTCATCCCCAGCATCCTGCTCTCCATCAGGCTCGTCATCCTGCTGACCGAAGTCGGGAGGTTGAGGCATTGGAGGTTCCGCTAACCGCTGAAACGGGGGCGGGGGTGGAAGGCCTTGGTTTTGTGCCGCGAACATCTCATACCACCAGGCTTGTTGGTTGTCGTAGTTTTGTTGCCGAATTCTATCGCATTCGGCATGCCAACCGGCCATATCCAAATGATACTGCTGTGTTCTGCGGCGCATCTCCAACTGATACTGCTGTGTGCTGCGGCGCAGCTCCTGTACTGTCAGGGACGAGGTCGCCAATTCTGCGGCCAATCGCTGCAGTTCCCCCCTCATATGTTGGCTCTCCCCGCCTCCCTTCTTTTGACCTCCCTTAGTGCTCTTCAGAAGCCCTAGTCCAGAACTTCCCAAACCCCGGCAGTAGTAGTTGTTTGACCGGTTTGGGAAGGCTGCGTCGAACATCCTCGCTGCCGTTTGGAAACTGGACCGGTCGACATGGCGCATGGCTTCTTCCAGATCTGCCTCTGAAATGTTCGGTTGTGTCTCCCGAACTACTTGCTGGAACACCTCTTCTTCGGCCCGGTTGACTCTCTCCTAAGTGGACGGGAAAAAAAAAATTAATATTATAACAAATATATAATTAAGTAAAATTAATAATTAAAATTTTAAAATTGTAATGAACGACTTACGAGCTGTTCTGTCGCTTGTGGATAAGCGATCTTGAACGTCTCCACGTACGGGTTGCTATCAGGATGATCTCTGAGCGCCTCCTCCTGATATTGTGCAAACGGCCGTGAACCAGCATGATGGGGGGTTGTGTTCTGGCAGCGGTTCTCAGAGTTTATCCGAGAACGTTGCTTCAAACAAATAATAAAATGTTAGAAAAATGAATAAAAAAATATTAGTGTAATAATTATAAAATAATTAAACTAATAATTAAAATTTTAACAAAATAAACATTTTTACTGAAGTTTAGTATTTACCTGCATAACTGGGTTGTTGAAGTCTACTGTCTTCAACCAACGCCACTCGTACTCCCGGAACATGAACTCCCTGGGAGTACCCATACGACCAAGGTTGTCGTATTCGTTATAGTGGGAACGCAGCTCGTTCTTCCACTCTTTGAACCTACGAAAAAAACAAAAGTGCATTAGAAATATTATTAATATCATAAAATATTAATACTTATAAGATAATTATAATATCATAAAAACAAACGTACCTCGAGTTCTGCTGGGTGTCCGCCCAATCCCGCCTGTGTTCGGCAATCTCGAAGAATGTCTGAAAAATAATATTTTATTAGTTTTACAATTGTAATAATACCGAAAATTATTAAATATTACGATAAATAAATTAAATTTTTTAAATTACTCACCGACGCGGCATTGTTTACCTCTCTCTTGATCTCTTGGGGCACATCAGCCCACCGGGTCCACAACATAGGGACTCTGTCCCTAATCAGTGACCCCACGCAACCCGAGTAGTCGCGTTTTTTCTTCCCCGGAACCTCCTGATTAGGAGGTTCGTTGATCTGAATCCTGCCGCTGCGCTCAACAGTTCTCCTGAGCGTGTCAAAACATATGACACCTCTCGTATTCCTCCGTGAACTGCTAGCGGCTGTCCCTATCACAAAAACGACGATTGGTTAATAAAATTAAATATTAGTGCGTTAATTTTAATAAAACATTTAATTAATAAAATCAAATGTTACCTGAAGTGGATGACTCGTCTGTCGACTTTCCTTTTCTCCTCGCCGAAATAAGGTGGTCAGGGTTCTCAAATGGCTGCTGCTGGTATGCCTCCGCAGCACTCACGTACTGAGGTATATCAGGCCATATGGGCACACCCTGATAGTCGACCTCCGGTATCGCCGGAATGTTGTACGGGAGGAAGAGCTGGTTTGGGCGGTAGGAGCCTCAGTCGAGTCAGCAGCAGACTGAGTCGGACTCGGCATCGGCTCCCGATGAACCTCAGGCATACGAACCTGAGGAACGTCGGCAGCTATCTCCTCGTGAAATAGCTGCCGACTAAACCTCGGAGCCACGGAGGGACCGACATCCGGAAGTGAAGTGCTCGACGGCCGCCCCGCCTGGAGAAGGGTCTGGTGCCGATAACTCACACTCCGCCGCGGCTGGGCTGCATCCACAGTCCTCCGCGGCTGGGATGAATCTACACTCCTCCGCGGCTGGCTGGTGGTCCTCTCAGGCTGGCTAGCGGTCCTCTCGGAGTCTGCGGAACCGGCGGAATTTCTAGAACCTCTAGATCTGCTGCCACGTCGGCCTCCGAATAGGTTTCTTAATGCATCGGCCATCTAAAGCCCGAGGCATTAATACATTAATTGATATTAAATTATATTATATTAAATAACAAATTCTAATTAATATAATAACCAATAATACTAACATATTTTAATATAACAATTTATATACTAACATATTAAATTATATTATATTAAATAACAAATTCTAATTAAATATAATTAAGCTAAATTATACAATTAAGTTATCAATTTATATAATTAAAAACCCAATTTATACTTATAAATTATACAATTACACCTAAATTATACAATTAAAATAAATTTAAAAACCTAAATTATACCTAAATTAACATAAATACCTAAAATTTATCTAAATTAACATAAATTCCTAAAATTTACCTAAATTAACATAAATACGTAAATTATACCTAAATTAACATAAATACCTAAATTATACATAAATTAGCATAAATACCTAAATTATACCTAAATTAACATAAATACATAAATTATACCTAAATTAACATAAATACCTAAATTAACTTAAATACCTAAATTATATCTAAATTAACATTAATTAACATAAATGAAAAAAAAAAAAAAAAAAAAAACCTACTGCCGAAAATGGAGGCCGAAAATGGAGGAGGAGGCCGGCCGGATTTGAGGAGGCTGAGGGAGGGCCGGATTGGAGGAGGAAGAGGGAGGAGGAGGACGACGCGAGCGGCGGAGGATCGGTTGGAGGCGAGCGGCGGAGGATTTGGAAATATGCAGTAAATGGAGGCTAGGGTTCGGCTGCAACAAACTTATACCCGATAGTATAGCCGACGAATTAAAAAGATTTCGTCGGCTATACTTAAGAATAGCCGACGAAATGCTTTAATTCGTCGGCTATACTTAAGAATAGCCGACGAGTTCATATATTTCGTCGGCTATAGTTTAGGCGCTCAGCAGCCGTCCGATCTCCCCCATCCGACGGCGGACAATGAAAAGGCTCGGATCACTAGAGTTTAGCCGACGAAATCAAATATTTCGTCGGCTAAACATTTGGTCAAACTACGAAGTCAAACCTCTAAACCCTATAAATTAAAACGGAAATTGGCCCGTCTAAATGACGTTTTTTTGCCTGATCTTCAACAGAGAATAGTTTCAGATCGATGAGACGCAACTAATCGTATAAAAATTTTCCTCAAAATATTTACCGACCGTCAGGCTACCCATAGGAAAACGGAAGTAAAAAACAGCTAACCGCAACATTCGGCACACAGATTTTGTCGGAATCTGCTCATTTTTCAACCGTAGACGTATTTCAATATTTCGGTCATATCTTATTTCACGACACATTTGCATTTGAAGAGTCTACGTATAGTAACTATTTGAAACTATACATTCACTTAAACACTTAGTAAACAAGTTAAGGAACATTAGTGCATATATTCCGATTTTGAATCTAAAAGTTGGGAAAATCTATTCCAACCGTCAGATATCACCGTTAAGATTAAATACATGTATGAAAAAAATCCAACTACATCTGACAACGTTAAAGGCTCGATCGGGACGGTCAAACTGCAAAGTCAAACCTCTAAACGCTTTAAAACGGAAATTGGCCCGTCTAAATGACGTTTTTTGGCCTGATCTTCAACAGAGAATAGTTTCAGATCGATGAGACGCAACTAATCGTATAAAAATTTTCCTCAAAATATTTACCGACCGTCAGGCTACCTATAGGAAAACGGAAGTAAAAAACAGCTAACCGCAACATTCGGCACACAGATTTTGTCGGAATCTGCTCATTTTTCAACCGTAGACGTATTTTAATATTTCGGTCATATCTTATTTCACTACACATTTGCATTTGAAGGATGAAGCAATGGTTTGTCGATAGTGATAGAAAATGGAAGCTGCTCTTTTTTTGTTTTTTTTTTTAATCATAGCCGACGAAATCAAACCTAGTATTCGTCGGCTATTCTTTTGTCGTTTTCGGTCAAAAATAGAATATTTATTTTTAAAAAACTTATGGCCGACGAAATAATGAATTTTTCGTCGGCTATTCTCTGAAAAAAAAAACCAAAAAAATCAGTGGTTTTACACCTCTCCTATTCCGATGTCCTGTTCACATATAACCAAAATTGAACATAAAAAACCAGAAACCCAACAGTCAACATATTTCAAATTTTTTTTAAGGGGTTTGGAACCCAGCCTAGCTGGGAGGCTCATCCCCACGCCCGTTCATTAGAAATGAGTTGATTACAAATGAAAGGATTACATCATTTAAATTACTTAATCCGTCGGATTGTAATCGGAATCATCGGATGAGTCTTCTTCGGTTTCTGAATTGCTCGATAGGGGTAATCTATGTCTTTCCTCACCACTAGAGTCCTCGTTAGTTTCTTCATTTGGATCAACATCAACAAGCAGTGGCTCTTCACGTCGAATTCGCACCGGCGTGACTAGGCGAATAAAAGAGGAGTCAGGAATACCGTTTGAGTTGGGCT
The DNA here is from genome assembly GCA_963682095.1 of Potentilla sterilis. Lineage (NCBI taxonomy): Eukaryota > Viridiplantae > Streptophyta > Magnoliopsida > Rosales > Rosaceae > Potentilla > Potentilla sterilis. The sequence goes on along the minus strand of OY821757.1, from coordinate 43,951,638 downwards.
CTTGATACGCGGTGCCCCCTTCCTCGTTCTCTTCAGCCACTCCAAGTGTAGACGCCCGGTAAATGTTGCGATGGTGGATAGTGTTGACTACTTTCCACGGGTCACCCTTGGCGAGATCATCAAGATAAAACACTTGTTTCACCCATGTGGCTAAAATGAACGGGTCGTCCTCATACCATGATGTACTAGTGTTCACAGAACTTATGCCGTATTGATCGGTTTTCATGCTCTGCGGCCGTGTGTCAAACCATCTACACTTGAAAATGTGCACTTTCATGCCTTCCCCGTAATGCAGTTCCACAACTGAATGCAGAACACCGTAATAGTCAACTCCACCATCCCCATCATGTGCCATAACCCCTGAATTTTGTGTTTTCAGTCTGAGGTCTCTGTCTTCACATCGAAATAACACATCATTCACCTTGCACGTCGCATAAACTTTTGAATAGACCGGCCTCCTCGCTAAAAGTCTGAGTTCGTGCGACCAATTTGGGTGATTATCATTTTCAATAAGGTCCACCTGCAACCATCAGAATCAACTATAAATATGAATAAATATACACAATAATATATGAACACGTATAGAATAGTGTTAAAGGTACATACCCAGCGGCCGAAATACTCTGCGAATGTCTGGTTGTGGTAATCGAGATCACCTGCTACTCCTTCACAGCGTAGATGTATGTCCTTCCGAAACTGAACTTCTGGACAGTTGATTAGTACCTACCAATGTGCAATGGCTACCTCATAATCTTTCAACTTGTAGGAAACTGGCCTGTTTCCACCGAGTACAACATCGTCGGAGAGTATGGAAAGATTGAACTGTGACGGTACATCTTCCGGTATGCTTTCCTGTAACACTCCAAAATACAGCTTCATGTAGGTGACGCACTCGTGCGCAATATATGCTTCAGCTATACATCCTTCAGGTGCAGATCTGTATTGTCCAAGTTGACTATAAATCAAGTTTTTAAAGTGTTATGATAATACATTAACACTATATCACATATATTGATGAGGAAATTAACATAAGGTGTAAAATACGTACCTTTCCATCGGATACATCCAAGTGAAGTGCACAGGACCGGTAAGCAACAACTGCCGAGGAAGATGGATCATGAGGTGAGGCATGATGTCGAAAAAATTTTGAGGAAATATCATCTCAAATTTACACATGATATGAACTATGTCTTGTTGCATTTCCCGGAGGTCAAATTTTCTCACTTCCCGTGTGCATACCTTCTGGAAAAATCTTGCCAACGCTACTAACGGCTCCACAACGTGATGGGGAAGGAACGGTCGAATGAAAACAGGGAAGAGACGTTGTAGCAGGATATGATTGTCATGACTTTTCAACCCGTACAGATTGTTGAATTGTCTGTTCACACACTTGGCTATATTTCCAGCAAAGCCTGAAGGATACTTGGCCCGACTTATCCAATGGAAAATTTCTGATTTATGCTCAGGCTTGACGGTGTAAGGAGCTTGTGGCATTTTTCTCTTCCCTTGTTTCAACCATAGTGGTTTTCTGATATTCATGTTTTGCAGATCAGTGCAAGCCTTAGGACCGTCTTTCGTCTTCCCCTCCAAGTTCAGCGTTGTACCCACCACACTTTCAGAAACATTTTTTTCTATGTGCATAACGTCTAGGAAGTGACGGATCAGCAACTCACACCAGTACGGGAGTTCCCACAATATGCTCCTATGTGTCCAGAATTTGTACTCCTCAGGCCTTTTAGGTATTTCCGCTACAATATCGGGATGATTGCTGAGGGGCCCAAAATCGTACTCAGTAAGTCTTGCTAAAATTTCTCTTCCTGTCCATCTTCTGGGAGGACGGTCGTGTTCTTCGGTTCCATCAAATGCGGCGGACTCGTAACGCCAGTGGTGATCCGCCGGAAGGAACACACGATGACCCATTCGGCATATCTTGCTGCAATGAGGGGTGCTCCCATAATCGCTGAGGCACTCTGGACAAACCTTGTATCTCCTAACAACGCTGCCCGACAACATCCCATAAGCAGGAAAATCACTGATGGTACCAATAACCATGGCATGCATCTGGAACGTCTCCTGCTTGTACTTGTCAAAAGTGGGATGACCAACGTCCCACAATACCTTAAGCTCTTCAATCAATGGTCTCATATACACATCGAGACATTTCCCTGGGTAACCAGGCCCCGGAATCAACAACGTCAACATATTATATTCCTTCTTCATGCACATCCACGGAGGAAGGTTGTAAGGTACCAAAACCACCGGCCATATACTGTATGAAAGACTCATGGTGCCGAAAGGGTTGAACCCGTAGGTTGAGAGCCCGAGCCTGACGTTTCTGACATCTGACGCAAAATGAGGAAACTCATTGGTTATATGCTTCCAAGCCGCTCCGTCAGAGATGTGTGTCATGATATCTGCGTCTCCCGCGTCCCGCTCACCGTGCCACCTCATAGCTTTTGCGGTGGTTTCTGACATGTACAACCGCTCAAGCCTATCTCTCAACGGAAAATACCGAAGCAATTTCACAGGTTTCCTATTACCTGCTCCCGTCAACTTATATCGGTCAGACTGACATATCGGACATGCGTCAAGGCTAGCAAGGTCATTCCCTTCTGCATCTTTACCCCAGAAGAGAACGCAGTCAAATGCGCATGCATGGATCTTAATGTAGGAAAGCCCTAGATCTTTGAGGATACTTCGGACCTGACGGTGATTGGTAGGATTACGATGACCCTCCTCCAACAACGAAGAAGTGTACTGTAGATATTCATCCACTTGCCTGATGCTCCCTTTTGTCTCGACTTTAATCCTCATTACCTCCATCACACTTTGAAGAACTGTCTTCTCAGAACTTGAAGACACAGGGGTCTGTTGCAATGCAATCAGTTTGTTGTACTTGTCAAAGGCAGCAGTGTTGACAACTTGTGGGAACGGCTGCACCGGGTCCTGCATATATTGTTCCCCACGTACACCGCTTTCAAAAGGAAACACGTCGTTGACGAATGCCATTGTTGGATCGTTGGATGTACTACTACTGCCCGCCTCAAAATACTGCCCATGATCATGCGGTCCATCTAATGATGGCTCACCGTGATATATCCAACGTGTGTACTTCGGCCAAAACTCATTACTCTTTAGGTGCTCCCATACTGTCCTAATCGGAAATCGACACATATCACTGCGACACTTACATTTCTTGCACGGGCAAAAATGGTACGGTCCTTTTGCATTTTCCTCGACGAACTGCATAAAATCCACAACTCCTGTAGTGTATCGTCGGTCATGCCTTGGAAGCGAAATCCAACTCTTATCTCGATCCATATATAGCCTGATAATAATATATATGTATAACTTTAATTAATAATAAATTAATTAACACATATATATTACAATATATATTATTATCAACATCAACTCATATATATATATATACCATTAATTAACAACCATTATTTAAGTTCATTACACTATCAACAACCATTAATTAACATATTAATTTATATATATTTTAACACTAATTAAAATAACATTATTAAATTAAAACACATAATTATACTCTAACTGAAAATCAACTCAACTACAACTCAAAATCAACATATATACATACATTCTAACACTAAAACAACAACAAAACAAAAAATCACTTACTATATCAAAATCACTAAAACTCAAAATCAACTCAACTAAAACTCAAAATCAACATATATATATACACATATACGTACCTATATATAGCTCCACAATGTAAGAGAGGACGGATTTCAACAATACCCACAGATTTTTCACTCTTTCTCCCGTTTTTTTTCAAATGAGCAGCTTCTGTCCAGATCTGAAAATATAAAGACTTATAGCCGACGAAATTGCCAACTTCGTCGGCCATTCTTCCAAAATTTGTATAGCCGACGAAAACTTTAATTCGTCGGCCATTATAGGAGTATAGCCGACGAAACATTTTTTTTAGGGACGACGGAAAAATCGTCGGCCATTCTTGTAGAATAGCCGACGATTTTTCATTTTTACCGACGAAGTAAAAAATCATAGAATGGCCGACGAAATTTTTTTTTTTTGCGACGACAAAAATTTTCGGCAGCCATTCTTGGAAATAGCCGACGAAAAAAGTGTTTCGTCGGCCGTTTTTTTTTTTCGTCGGCAAAGTCATATTTTCTTGTAGTGGTATGCATAAGCTACAAATTCCGTAAGGCAACAATATCAGTATAGGTAACCATTCCATAAGGCAACAATAAGTTTCGAAAGGTGTAAGTTAGTCTTGATCATTACTATCAATAATTGTCTTAAGCTATAGTTAAAGAGGGGTTTTGATTTTGCAAATATGATTACTAAAATTAATATATAATTAAAATAATAATCATAAATAACGAATACCACCAGTGATGTTAAAAAGATAAGGAATTTGATTTGTTTAAGTCGAGTCGTGTGTATCACACACTTTCCTTAAAACAATTATGCCGCATCTATCAGTGCAAAAAGACTTCTTTGCGTTCGTCTCCCAGGATACAACGACCTTTCGAGCTCTTGTGGCTGCACTGCTACAAAAACACATACGAACTGCTAGTACCTTCTATCTATCACCAGAATGAAAACAAGAAGAGTAGAGCAGAAAATGATTTTGAGAAGAGGAGAAAACTGAATGCTCTTGGTGTGTTTGAATAGAGGAATAAGTCACTCTTTATATAGGAGGAAAAAAGGCTACTATTTTAATTGCCATGAATTCATAAATGAATTCCATATCATAAGTTAGAGTCATTACATAATGAATTCTAATTCATATGTCATAACTATTTTCTCAATGAATTCCATTACATACGTTACAACAGTTACACAATGAATTCGGTAGTTATAGAATTCAATCTCATTAAACCTATCCTTACAGAATTTAATCTCATTGAATCTGCTGTTACAAAATTCAAAGCGGTTATGTTGTTACACATTCCAGAATTCAAGTAGTGAGCATGTTTTGGGTGACAATTTCTTATTCACACCATAACCAATTTAAGCAGATGATTATATGAATTTGTAACCGTCAAACCGGAGAATACAAATTCATATTTTATCATTAACGAATATTAAGTGCGTCCACTTAAATTCTTCTAATTAAATTAGTTAAAATAAACGGTGATTTTGACCATTTTCTAACAATTATCACTGACAAGTTCAATCTCACGCCATTGCTGGTAAATTGTTATAAGAAGGTCAGCCCTAACTGCCTCGGAATCTGTAGGAATCACCAATCCTGTGAACTCCAAGTGACGAGACAAAGAAGCCATACACGATCCTGCATCATCTCTAGCCGCCACTCATGTTTCTTTCTTACCACTGTCAGCAACAAACCCCCCCTCAACATTAATCTTGAGTCTGCTACTTGAGGAAAGACCCATTATTTAATGGAAAAATGACCATTTGCACAAAAAGGGGTTAAAAATTGCCCATTCCAATGTTTATAGCCCAGATCAATGAATCTTGGGAAAATGTCTTAACTACCCTAACTTATGTAATTCAGTCATATTGAAACACATTTACCCTAACCAATTCGATATTAGCTTCTCTCTCTTGCTCGGCAGTTCTCTCTCTCTCTCTTGCTCGGCAGTTCTCTCTCTCTCTCTCTTTCTACTTTCTCTCTCTAGATCGATATCGCGAGTCGGGAATTGAACGTGGTTATTGGATATGAGGTTCAATTCGATCGGGGAAGGAAAGCCGAGCCCAGTCCATCTGGGATTAGGTGTTCGATGGGCGATCTAGGGTTTCGCGATTGAGAGGAAGAGAAGCTGGGTTTGATTATAATGGTTGGAATTAATGAGGTGATTGAAAATGCAAGGCTATCCATGGGAGGGGAGGTGAGGGTAGGAAACAGAGTCGGCACATGTTGACAGTCGATGGTTCATCTTTTTCATCTTCGAATTCTGCTAATTCGTTTCAGTTGTTCTTCTTTAACATTTACCCTAATTAGTAATACTATTACTGGGGGTCAGTAATACGTTTACTCGGGTCGTCACTACCAGGAAAAATACCTTAGGCGACGAAATATAAATAGTTTCCTCGCCTAAGAGTTCTTAGGAGACGTAAAAAATTTCGTCCTCTAAGCTAGAAATTTCGTCGCCTAAGACTATTCTTAGGCGACGAATAATTATTTTCGTCGTCTAAGAGAAAACTCTAACGACGAAAATTAATTTTGTCGTCTATGTATTTTCTTAGGTGACGAAAAAAAATTTCGTCCCCTAAGGTTTTTACTTAGGTGACGAAAAAAAGTTTCGTCGCCTAAGATCTTTACTTAGGTGAAGAAAAAATTATTTTTCGTCGCCTAAGTATTTAACTTAGGCGAGGAAAGCGAATTTTCGTCGCCTAAGAAAACACAAAGACGCCGACAAATATTTGTCGTTAGAGTTAATTTCTAAGACGACGAAAAATCTGTTTTCGTCGCCTAAGATTTACACTTAGACGAGGAAACCATTTTTTCGTCACCTAAGTGTGCATCTTAGGCGAGGAAAGTATCATTTCGTCGCCTAAGTAAATATTAGGTCAACCTTATTTAAACGTATCTCTCTCTATGGGGAGCCATAGTATCGGGAGGTAAAAGTTTCCAAATTTTTGCATGGATAATTAGGTTTCATCTATATGAGAGTTTAATATTTAGAAGAGTCGACCAAACAAAGTCATCTAAAAGTGCGTAATAACGTTTTCGTGTGATAAGTTTTATGAAAATATGGTTGACCGATTCGATTGAGCATCGAACGTTCACGAAACGAATTGATTTTTATATTCTACTCATATTTAACTATAACGATCATATCAGACGGTCAAAATTTTTATTTTGTGAATTTAGCCATTATAATAACAACATGTATAACTTGATTAGTAGATTATACTCAAGTGTACAACTTTTCGAAAAAACTATATAAAAGAAGTGCATGATGAAAAACGATGATGGAATAGCATTTGATCGTTATGATGAAATACGATGATGGTAAAAAAATCACTTAAATCCCACAAAATTAGAGCCCCGATCGATGCGGTCAACCTTATTTAAACTTATCTCTCTCTATGGGGAGCCATGATGATTTAAATTATGTATTTTTAAATTCAATAAATGTGTTTGTGATGTATAACTACAATTATAAAATGGTGTGTACGTACATACAGAATCTTCGACTGTTATTATATGTCTTAAACCAGCCATTTGGAGATTTCGCTGGTTATGTTGGATTATAGTTTCCTCAAGATAATAAAACTGGGCTTATTAATTTTTTTGTATTAATTAATAAATATATATATATGTATATTTGGAGTCCGAGTCGACCAAATGCACCTATGAACTCGTCGCAAAATTTTAAACACATTAAAATTAAGCCGCCAATAGATTTTTTAAAAAATTACTTTTACTTAGACCACGAAATAATCATTTTCGTCACCTAAGTGCTTACTTAGGCGACGAAATAAACAGTTTCGTCGTCTAAGTAAGCTCTTAGGCGACGAAAATAGCTATTTCGTGGTCTAAGTAAAAAACCCTAAACACATTAAAATTAAGCCGCAAATAGATTTTAAAAAAAAATATTTTTTCTTAGACCACGAAATAATCATTTTCGTCGCCTAAGTGTTTACTTAGGCGAGGAAACCATTTTTTCGTCGCCTAAGTGTGTATCTTAGGCGAGGAAAGTATTATTTCGTCGCCTAAGTAAACTTATCACACGAATGCGGTATTACGTACCTTTAAATGACCTTGTTTCGTCGACTCTTCTAAAAATTAAACTCTCATATAGATGAGACGTAATTATCCATGTAAAAATTTGGGAACTTTTATCGTCCGATACTATGGCTCCCCATAGAGAGAGATAAGTATAAATAAGGTTGACCTTATCGATCGGGGCTCTAATTTTATCGGATTTAAGTGATTTTTTTACCATCATCGTATTTCATCATAACGATCAAATGCTATTCCATCATCGTTTTTCATCATGCACTTCTTTTATATAGTTTTTTCGAAAAGTTGTACACTTGAGTATAATCTACTAATCAAGTTATACCGCATTAGTAAACATGTTGTCATTATAATGGCTAAATTCACAAAATAAAAATTTTGACCGTCTGATGTGATCGTTATAGTTAAATTTGAGTAGAGTAAAAAAATCAACTCGTTTCGTGAACGTTCGATGCTCGATCGAAACGGTCAACCATATTTTCATAAAACTTATCACACGAAAACGCTATTACGTACATTTAGATGACCTTGTTTCGTCGACTCTTCCAAACATTAAACTCTCATATAGGTGAGCGTAATTATCCATGTAAAAATTTGGGAACTTTTACCACCCGATACTATGACTCCTCATAGAGAGATAAGTTTAAATAAGGTTGACCGCATCGATCGAGACTCTAACTTTGTCGGATTTAAGTGATTTTTTTACCATCACTGTATTTCATCATAACGATCAAATGCTATTTCATAGCGGTTTTCAAAATTTGACTTCTTTTATATAGTTGTTTGCAAAAGTTTTAACACATTTTAATTAAGCAGCCAATAGATTTAAAAAAAAAAAAAATTAACTTAGGTGACGAAATATACATATTCGTAGCCTAAGTTTTTACTTAGGCCACGAAAATATCATTTTCCTCGCTTAAGTAAATACTTAGGTGACGAATATGTATATTTCGTCGCTTAAGTTCATTTCAATTTTTTTGGAAAATTTATTGGCGGCTTAATTTTCCGCGCTGATAAATGTTGCCAAAATTCGAAATTATCTTAGGAGACGAATAATATTTTTCGTCGCCTAAGTATACATTCTTAGGAGACGACATTTGTTTTTTCGTCGCCTAAGATTTACTAAGGAGACGAATTCTTAGTTTCGTCGCCCAAGTAAGACTGATATCAACCTATACAATTCGATCAGTTCATTCCTCAAATCCCTAATTCTCTAAAAATTCCTCAGTCCTGCGGTCCTGCCCCAGCCTCCGCTCAGTGCCAGACATAGCGTATGCCCCAGCTTATGCTCCAATCTCTGCCTCCGTCACCTCTACCGCCTCGGGTTCCCCGGCTCCCCAACCTCCTCCTCAGTCCTACCCCAGGACGCCTCAGTCCCCGCCTCGTGGCCGCCGCCCCAGCCTTCGCCTCAGTCTCTCCTCAGTCCTGCCCCAGCCTCCGCCTCAGTTCCAGACACAACCTGTGCCCCAACCTCCGCCCCCGCTCGGTGACCTCTCCCCCCTTGATTTCTGAAACCACCACCAAATTCTTGCACTTTCTGTCCATCTGTGCCCAATTTTCCAACTGGGTTTCTCTCATTCTGCTCCTCTGGTCCAGAAAGCAAGAAGCTTTGATTATGGTTTTGCTGTAATGGGTTTATTTGTTTCTTGTGAAAAGTGGTCATAGCCTGGTTGGTGCTTTAGGTTCTTGGGAGGTCTTTTTGAGTAATAAAGGACATGGGTGGAGGGGAGAAGAGTGACAAAGATAGAATGGAGGAAGAAGATATTGATAATGAAGCCTCTGTTTCTGCTGCTGAGGATGATGATGATGAAGAAAACAACAATAAAATTCAGTTGGGTCCTCAGTGCACTCTCAAAGAACAGATTGAGAAGGATAAGGTGTGTGTTTTACCCTCGAAGTTTTTATCTTTCATGTTAATAGATGGTTGTTTTACCCTCAAAGTTTTTATCTTTCATGTTAATAGATGGTTGACTCTGTTTTTGGCTACTCTGGGGGTGGTTGACCTTTTTGTATCAGGATGATGAGAGCTTGAGGAGGTGGAAAGAACAGCTTCTTGGGGCTGTGGATTTTGAGAGTGTTGGAGGTATGCAAAGTTTTACTAGCTTGGACTTATTCCTGGATTTGGAGGTACAGATTGATTTTTGATATGTTTGAAGTGTATTGTTTCTATGTGGTAGTGGTTGTTGTGACTGAGAAAATGAAGAACTAAAATGCATATACTATTGACTATAGTTACTGTATTGAGTGTTGTAGTGTTTCAATATTGTTTTCGCTTATTAAATTTGAAAGCTAGAAAACAGAATCCAGAACCATTCAGACCACAAAATGAGTTTTGCATACTCAAACTAAACCTCAAATCCACGGCATGAAGACAAGAATTTCAAAACACAACAGCAGCATCACTTTCACGTCCTCATTGTTGACGGTGATCTCTTGAGAATATGCTAGTGTATATGTCACTTCTACTCTAACATTCAATATATGATTCTATATGTTCATCAATTTCGGTATAGGAGTATTGGCTTTGCATGTTTTGATCATGTATCGAGCTCAGCTTACTGTCTCACTATCTCAATGGTGTGTTGTACTTTATCTTTTTGCAACTGTTGTTGTTTTTTTAGCTGAATTGCATTAGTGTTGTTTTGGTCATGAAATCATTTAGTCTCTTGTTCCTTATATATTGAGATTGAATTGGTCCTTACCTGTTATCTGATTGCAGTGAGGGAGGTTTTTTCAACGCCATTATGAGTTTTCCGTCTAATTACCCAAACATCCCTCCAACAGTGAAGTTTACTTCTGAAGTATGGCATCCCAATGGTTAGTTTCTTCTTCTTCTTTTTCTCTTACATGGCTCTTCTTTATATCAATTTTTTTTTTTAATCTTGTTATTAGAGTATTGATCTTGTTTCTTGATCGTTTGAAGTTTATCAGGATGGGCGTGTTTGCATTTCCATTCTTCATCCCCCTGGTGACGATCCAAATGGTTATGAGCTTGCAAGTGAGCGCTGGACACCTGTGCATACGGTATGGATTTACTAACAATACTATCTTCTGAATTTCTGAGCTTTACCAGACCTGCTGCCATTGTGGGCTATTCTTTATTACCTATAGTCTGATCAATTGGACTAGTATCATGACTATCATCCATATACCAGTATAATAACAAAATAGATAAGAATAAGATGGTTCAGAATCATATATAGATAGTCAATGGGATCAGCAAAACAAAGTCATCTTATAATACAATATATGATCAATATGTTAAGCAATGCAAACATAATATCAGTCAAAACAGATGATATATTGTCACCCATTAGTGGTGTTCTTGCAAGTTTATTAGAGTGGAAGTCATTGCACTATATGTCTATATATTATGGACCCATTCAGATGACAAGTATCTACCCATTCTCTAATACAAAATTTATCACTTGTTATCTTCCCATAGGTACCTGGGGTGACTGATCGAGGTTTGGTGCCTAGACGAGTGACTAAGGTTGCCGTCATTGGTGGAGGGTTGATGGGCTCTGGAATAACTACAGCATTGATTCTTAGTAAATTATCAAGTGATTCTTAGTAAATTAAAATATTTAATTTGTATTAATAATTTTTTTAATATATTAATTAATATTTTGTCTCAATTTCGGTATTTTATTTTTTTAAATATAAATTCTTACTAGACGACGAAACTATTATTTTCGTCGCCTAAGTGATTTACTTAGACGACGAATATATTATTTTCGTCGTCTAAGTAAATCACTTAGGCGACGAAAATTCTTTTTTTCGTCGACTAAGTAAATAACTTAGGCAACGAAACTATCATTTTTCGTCGCCTAAGTGATTTACTTAGTCGACGAAAAATTTTAATTTGTCGCCTAAGTATCTTACTAAGTCGACGAAAATTAGAATTTTCGTCGCCTAAGTGATTTACTTAGACGACGAAAATAATATATTCGTCGTCTAAGTAAACCACTTAGGCGAGGAAAATGATAGTTTCGTCGCCTAAGTGATATACTTAGTCGACGAAAATGCTATATTTCGTCGTCTAAGTAAATCCATAGCCGACGAAAAACATCGTTCTCTAAGAATTTTTTTCGTCACCAATCCTTCTTAGACGACGAATTACTTTCTTAGGTGACGAAATTTATAATTTTCGTCGTCTACTTGCTTAGGCCACAAACTTTAGACGACGAAACTTAGGTGACGAAAATTTCGTCGCCTAAGTCTTTAGGAGACGAAAATCACTCTTAGGTGACAAAAATTTTTCGTCGCCTAAGATTTCCATTGTTATAGTGCGTAATATGTTTACTGGGGTCAGTAATACTATTATTGGGGGTCGATCAGTAAGACTATAACTGGGGGTCAGTAATTGATTTATGTTATTGTCAAGTTATCAATAAAATCTTAGTACAGTATAGTGTGGATGTTTTGTGATTAAAGTTCTGCAATTTGATGAACTCTGGTTCTGGATTACTGGGGGTGAGTAATTGATTTATGTTATTGTCAAGTTATCAATAAAATCTTAGTACAGTATAGTGTGGATGTTTTGTGATTAAAGTTTTGCAACTTGATGAACTCGGGTTCTGGATTACTGGGGGTCAGTAACCAGATTACTGGGGGTCAATAACCGGATTACTGGGGGTCAGTAACTTGATTAATGGAAATCTGGAATCTGTAAATTGATTACTGGGGGTCAGTAACAATTGATTATTGGGGGTCAGTAACTTGATTACTGGAAATCTGTAATCTGCAAATTGCTTACTAGCGGTCAGTAATGATAATCCAATAATCTGATTATAAAAATAAAAAAATAAAAAATATATTAAAAAAAATCCGACGAAAATAATTTGGTGACCGGAATCCGACGACCAGGCTCCGGCGGCTCCGGTGACCGGCCATGGGAGGCCGGCGGAGTTGAGTGACATTTAGACAAAATTTCTTTATCTTCCATTTTCTCAGCAAATTATAATTCAAAAATCTGTTAGATAAGACAGAAGGACAAAAAAAGAAGAAAAAAAATTAAAATTGTACTAGGGTTGAAAAAGATTTGTTTAAATGGGCAATAGAGTTGTAACCTTATATTCAATAGGGGAGAAAAATAAGATGATCATTGGAATGGGTAATGAGGAGGTCAAATTAGCACTAAATGATCATTTTTCCTTATTTAATCATAGGCCTTGTGCATTCTTGCACACCGTCTACCTTTTTTTATATTATTATTTATCAATATATAGTAAGTGTTTTTTTTTTGTCTGATTATATATGGTAAGTTTATATGATGGTAGCCTGATGATTAATTACCAATTACAACCAAACTGTAGTAATTCTTATAATTGAGTGGTGAAACATGTAAATATAATAGTTATGACTTTTTTTTATAAAATAAAGAACCACATTACAACATCAAAGAGTTGAGCCTATCTTGATCTGTTATGAGTTATTACATTTTTACACTCATCAACTTGTAATATTGTCCTCAATGTTATAGTTACCTTAAAAGAGACCTCAACTACATAAGTAAGAACTATTTTATATGAATGAGGACACATGCTCTTTTTTGTGTAAATATGAAAATTTACTACCTATACAACACATTCGTCGTAAAATTTGTAAAATGTGTCATAAACCTGCAAATATGTTGTTGACCTTATATATTACCACATATAGGTTATTTATTACAAAAACTTTTTATCAATTATATATCCTTATAGTTGTAATAAGCGTTGTGAGAAATGTAATTATTTTCTCAATGAGGAACATTACAAAGTGTACCACCCAATTACACAAGTCAAAACTATTTTACATGAATGAGGACAAATGCTCTTAATTCTGTAATTATGAAAATTTACTACTTATACAACACATTATAGGACATTTATTACAAAAACTTTCATCAATTGTCTTTGTACGTATCTGTAATAAGTGTTATGAGAAATGTAATTATTTTCTCAATGAGGAACTTACACAACCGAGCACTATAACAAGACCGAGCACTCTATTATATGAAGATGGACACATGCTCTATTTTGTCTAATATAATAGATTTACCACGTGGACAACACATTTGTCGTCATTTTTGTACAATTGTTCATGAACCTGTAAATGTAGTCCTGACCTTGTAATTACCACATTTAGGATTTTTAGTACAAAAGTTTTCGTCAAATGTTGTTATATATACTTGTAATAAGCGTTGTCAGAATTGTATAATTTTTTCAATGAGAAATATAACACAAGATGTCATCCAATTACATAACAGAGAATCCTACCACGTGAATGAAGACACAAGCTCTATTTGCACAAAAATGAAGATTTATGCACTAGAAAATCGTACGTATTCATTGCAACATACTGTATGTAAATTGGTTCAAAAACTTGTAAATCAGGTTTTAAGTGGTAAGTATTCGAATAGAATCAAAATTCCACATCTATAAAGTAAGATAATATTTTCATATAAATGATTATTTTATTTAATAAAAAACATTTCCTAAATTAGACCTCAGTTATGATTGTTTCAGAAAAGTCTTAATGATGTAGTTAATTAGCAATAAAAGACTCATCGATCCTTTTCTTTTTTAGAGAAAAAAAAATCTTTTTATATTTTACATTGTGACCGAGTAGGCGAGTACTCTATGTTTTCTGTTTTTGCCCATTCAAGCTCGGGTGACTGAGTTTTGAATATGATACGCTTCTGGTGATTGATTTTGGCGACCTTCGAGATCGATTCGGGTATCAGAGATTATCTTATTGGTGAGATTTTCATGTCTGTTTGGTTAGTTGGGTGAGAATTGAAGAAATTGAAGTTTTTGGAATTGGGGTTTGCTGTGTTCGACGGGTTTGGTGAACTTTGCTCTTTATTTTGTTTCTTTAAGCCGTATTGAGATTTGCATAGCATGATTAGATGGTTAGGTGAACAGAATGAAACTTGATTATGTGGAGTTCTGTTTTTCTTCGTGATTACTGTGTTGGTACACCCTAAGCGCTGCCTCTCTCGACGCCGATAAGCACCCATGTGGTTGCCTCTAAATCATGTTTCAAGGAAATATTCTCTCATGGAATTGTCGTGGAATAGTGAATGGTGAGACCCAACGAGCCCTTGGTGATTTGGTTCAAGCTCACAAACCAAGTATTATCTTCCTCTCGGAAACCCTAGCTCAGAAAACTCTCATTGATGGCTTAACCAGGCGTCTTGGCTTCAAGAACAGTCTGGTCGTTGCTCATGGTCAGGCTGCGCAAGGCCTTGCTCTCCTCTGGAATGATGATTCACATGTTTCACTCTGCTCCTTCTCTGCAAATCACATTGACGTCATAGTGGGAAAACCATAACATCGCAAATGGCGATTTACTGGTATCTATGGTGTGGCGGCCAGAGAATGACGACATCATACCTGGACCCTAATTAGCACCTTAGCGACGCAACACAGTTCGTTACCCTAGCTTATGGTAGAAGATTTCAATGAGCTTATGTCAAATAGAGATAAATCGGGAGGAGTCCTTCGGGCTGCTACACATGGCGCAACAAGCATACCAAGGAACGTCTTGATCGAGGTTTTCGAACACCTCTCTGGCGTTCGCTATTCCCATACAGTAGGGTTATTACCTTAAATCCATCCGAATCGGATCATAATCCCCTCTTGGTTGAAGTCAGTGCTGAGAAACTAGTACGGTATAAGAGAAAACGTTTATTTCGTTTTGAAGAGTGTTGGCAGGACAACCCTCATTGTAGTGATGTTATCCGGCATGCATGGAGTAATCGGGTTGGTGTTGATGCCATGCAAATACTAGCCAACAAAATTCAACTTACAAGCCAAACTCTGCAGACCTGGCATTTTGCTGAATTTGAAAACCAAAAAGTAGAATTACGGGTGATTCAAGAGAAGTTGAATGACATAATGAGACGCACATTCTCCCCTGAACAATATGAGGAGCAGCGACAGTTACACATACGACATAGTCAAATCCTTACCTCTCAAGAAAAGTATTGGCGTCAACGATCGAAGGCTCTCTGGCTTAAAGATGGAGATCGCAATTCAGCTTTTTTTCACATGAAGGCTAGTAATCGCAAGAGCAGGAACCTTATCCGGGGGCTAAATGATGAATAACGAGAAGGGCAAACAGACAAGGGTGCAATCCAACGACTCTTACTTCAATATTTCTCTTCAGTTTTCACTTCTGAAAATACTGACGATGAAGCATTGAATGTTATTATGGAAGCTACTCCTACTAAAGTTACAACCAAAATGAACGAGTCTCTTCTTCAACCGTACTCTGATGAGGAAATCAAGACAGCCCTATTTCAAATGCATCCCTCAAAAAGCCCTGGCCCTGATGGTATGTCCCCTTTCTTTTTTAAGAATAATTTGTCACAGTTAGAATTGATGTTTGTTCAGCAATTAGGCACTTACTGGATTCTGGTCAAATGCATGCGGAGATAAATCATACCTATCTATGTCTCATCCCAAAGGAAAAAACTCTAAAAAAAAGGCTGCTCAATTTCGCCCTAAAGCTCTCAGCAATGTTGTCCGCCGAATTTGCTCCAAAGTTGTGACAAATCGATTGAAAGTATGGCTGCCTCACATAGTCTCCCCTCTTCAATGTGCTTATGTGCCTGGTCATATCATCTCAGATAACACTCTTATTGCCAATGAGGTAGCTCACTTCATGCATAAGCTCACTACACAATTATCTGTTTTTTTTCTCTCTCAAACTTGACATTAGTAAAGCATATGATCGTTTGGAGTGAAAGTATTTGGAGGCTATTCTTAGTAAATTGGGCTTCCATGCAGCATAGATTCAAATGATAATGAATAATATTAAGACTGTCAGTTATTCTATATTTCAGAATTGTGAGCCTTCTCCTCGAATCATTCCTACACGAGGAATTAGACAGGTTGATCCCCTCTCGCCATATCTTTTCATTCTGTGTGCTGAAGGCCTATCTGCCCTCATACCTTCTGCAGTTACTCAGAATTGTATTACAGGCTTGTCTATGAGTCCTCAAGCTCCAAAATTATACCACTTATTTTTTGCTGATGATAGTTTGCTTTTTGGTACAGCCACGGATGAGGAATGTGCAGCCTATAATTCCATCTTACATCTCTATGAATTAGCATCGGGGCAACGAGTTAATCTTGACAAAAGCAGTGTAGTATTCAGCTGAAATGTTCATATTGATGTTCAGACCCCTTTGGCCTCTATACTTGCAGTCAAGCGTGTTGATGAGCATGACAAATATCTTGGTTTACCAATGCGAGTTGGTAAATCAAAAACAGCCAAGTTTGCTTATATCAAAGAAAGGTTGACCAAGAAGTTGATTAACTGGAAAGCAAAAATTCTCAGCAGTGCAGGGAAGTCTGTCCTCATAAAAGCAGTGGCTCAAACTATGCCTCTCTATGCTATGCAGTGTTATCTTCTACCCAGGGTTTATGTGATGATATACATCAATTATGCACATCGTTTCTTTGGGGTGATATGGAGGAGAAGAAGAAGATACATTGGCGTAGCTGGGACAGATTATGTCTACATAAGCATGATGGAGGTTTGGGTTTCAAAAACCTTTATGCTTATAATTTAGTAATGCTTGCTAAACAAGGATGAAGGCTGATTACCAACCCTTAGTCTTTGTTTGCGCAACTGTTTAAAGCCCGGTACTATCCTACCTCTACCATCTGGGAGGCCGAGCTCGGTGACAAGCCGTCCTTCTCTTGGCGCAGTATCATGGCCCCTCTACCCATCCTCAAAGCTGGAATCCAATGGAAGGTTGGTAATGGTAACACTATTCATGTGTGGCAAGATAAGTGGATTCCTATTAACACCTCATATCAGGCTGTTCGACCTCTTCACTCTTCAGTTGAATATGTCTCTGATGTTATTGATGCTGAACGCAAACAGTGGAAGGTTGATGTGGTCCAACAGTTGTTTCCAGCTAGTGTTGCCAATAAAATTTTATGCATTCTTATAGCTCGACATGATACTGAGGATCGTCTTATTTGGGTTCCTGAGAAACGTGGTTTTTTCTCTGTTAAAATTGCTTACTGGATTGCTCGATCTAAAGTCTTGGGAAATGTGCTTGCTTTTAGTTCTTCAGGTGATTCATTTCAACCACTTTGGAAGAAGTTATGGAAAGTTAATGTTCCTGGGAAAGTGCAGGTGTGTGTTTGGTGTGCCTGTCAGAATGTTCTAGCTACTAGGGATCGGTTGCTTACAAAAGGATATGATGGGGAGGTACGCTGTATGCTCTACTCTCATACCTATGAAGATGTCAGTCATATGTTCTATAAGTGCCCTACAGCCTACAATATTCTCACTAGTGCTCATTTTCATCTACAAAACACTTTGCTGCCTTCCTTAAATTTTAAGGAATGGATGCTTGAGAGAGCTACTTCTATGTCGGCAAAAAGTTTTGCACAATTGCTTGTGATCATTTGGTCTTTATGAAAGAATAGGAACAACCAGTTTTGGTCTAATTCCCAGCAGACCTCTACTGATATCACTCTCAGCAGTTTTGCTTGGCTTGGAGAATTTCAAAGAGCTAGGGCTACTCCTAGTAAGCAAGTTCCAAGAGTTTTAAAGCATTGGCAACCTACTACTCCTGGAATTTTTAAACTCAATGTTGATGCAGCCTTTCTTTCTGCTCTCAATAAAGGAGGCACTGGTGGAGTTTTACGTGACCATACAGGACAGTTTATAGCTGCTTTTGCAAATCCAATCACGCATTCGGCATCAGCTAAACAGACTGAGTTGTTAGCTCTTCGGGATGGACATGACTTCCTCTATTCCCTTCAGGTATCTAATGTGGTTATGGAAAGTGATTGCACTGTAGCTATTAATGAGGCTGGCACCAAAGATCACTTGCTTTTACCAATAGTGCTCTGATTGATGATATCCAACATATCTTGAATACTCTCCAACATGTCTCCATTAGTTATGCTCCTCCGGAATGTAATAGGGTAGTTCATAGACTCGCTAGCATTGGCTTTGAATCTCCTAGTGGAAATACTTGGCTTGACCATATTCCACCTTCTATTGATGTCATCTAATTTGACTGTAATCATCTCTCTTGAGATCTTTATTTCTTTATAAAAATTCTTTCTTGATTAAAAAAATTAAAAAAAAATAGGCGGGTACTCTCTTGAATATATTTAAACAAAAATTACCGATACATACAAAGATAGCTAACTAATTACCGATAGCAGACGCGGTACTCCGCTACCCCGTGCGCAGAACCCTATTACCATACGGTCGATCTGTTATGTTAATATTGAATTTACCAAACTGCCCTTTTCAGCAAATGATTCAATACTCATGTCTCTTATGCTCTATTTTCTTTTCAATGTGTTTAGTTGCGTTAAATAGTTTTTGCTAGCTATATAAAATACATCATGTTCTTATTCTGGAGTTGTAATATGAATTGTGATAAAAACAATACTTCAAGAACATATGTAAGATCACATGTAGAGGTACAATAGTTTAATGTTATTGGGAGTCAATATCATTCTATAAGATCGCTTTCGTTCAATGTTCTAATCATTAATCTAGTCTCTGCTATTCTTTACTTCGTGTGTATTGATGCATCCTACTTCACAAATTCAGCTCCCTTTCTCCACCATTTTCGTGTTTGATCTTTACCTAAGATATGCCAATACATGAGTACTTTTAAAATAATTGACGTTCAATAAGGTAAGTATATGAAATTTGACGAAAACATTGTTTTAAGCTAAAAGCTAAAACTACTAAACCTCAATAACAAAACTAAATCATTGTTACTGAGGTTCAGTATAAGATAAGTTTCTCATTCTTCAAATCAGTTCGACATTAAACTCATCAATATGTTTCAAATACGTCTAGTGTAACAAAAATAAAGTAGTGAACCAACAAGCATATGGCAAAATTTCACAAGCTAACTCATGCCTGCAGTCATCAATTTGTTCACTTTACTCATTATGCATGCATACACAATGATCACAATTTAACAGTTTAACAGCTTAAATAGCAAACAAATGCTACTGAGGATCAATAACATATAACACCACTGAGATTCAGTGGCAAATAATAATATGTGTGAACTAATAATAGTGTCTTCAAAAACCCAATTTCGCATGTGTTTTTTCATTGCACATGTGTACAACAAATGAATCACGCAATTGGTGATAATAATACTGCAAATGCTCTTGACAGTAATTAGCAAATAATGCTACTGAGGCTTAGTAGGGTCAACAAAAAATAATGCTATTGAGGTTCAATAATGAATAATGTTAAATTGCAAATAACACTTCTCAATAGCAAGCACGATAGATGACCTTCTTGAATGATGCAGATAAGGACAGAATAAAGCCCCAAAACACAAAGAAGAATATAGTTATCAACCAAGAACAATCACCTCCAATCATTACGACTCCGTCCATTATCAATAAACCATATATTGAATCAATTTCTCAACGAAAATGAAATCTATGATCACCGCATCAAGATTGAACCAATGAATAACTAGCAGAATATTAGGATAATACCAAAATTAAAGGAAACCCAAACATCTAATCGGTCTAATTGATCTAAGGAAGTGCGAATTACATCAAAATAAAATCTAAAGCTACTGACCTTCAGATCCGAATCTCTGGAGTCGCTTTCCTCCCTGCCGCGCTCTTGCTTCGCTGAGTGCCCTCGCTTCTTCGCCGTGATCGATCGGAGCCTGGGTTTTTTGAATCTGAAGGGAAATGAATGAGAGAGTGGGTAGTATATAGCAGATGGCATATCCCGTAAATTTTCTGAAATCTTGAGGGTTATTTTCATTATTAGGCTTTTAATGAATTGACGGCGCGTTACTGTTAGTGGCCGCATGAGATGTGAATGACTCGGGCCAGCTATTGGTAATTTCAAGACCATTGTCATGCCTTAATTCGAGTAAAGCTGTAACCTCGTCTTAAAGCGTGAATCGCATTTTAATTACAGACAAATTAATATCTATAATTAAAATGAGACAGATATCATAACATGATACAAGAAAACAAAACTCTCGTACCTTTATTTATTACAAGTCTTTAGAAATGCGCTAAAAAAAACACATCCTTAACACATTTACTTACACACAAACTAGGATAGCGTTTCTTTTCAAAACGACTCTTCCTTATTCAAGCCTTAATTTACAAAGAAAAACTAAAATTTGAAAATCTTAGCTCACAAAATTAGATACGCATAAGACTTGTTCTACACGTCTGGTACCACACCTGTAATGGGTTTGAAAAAGGGGTGAGCTAAGCTCAGTAGGGCTAGCTTATATACTAACAACAATATATAAACATAACACAAACGAACCAAAACATATAACATAATAACAATGTATGAATGTAATGTTCCTCCTCACACTATTCACCACCCTCAAATATATATTTTTTCTTCCTTTGTTAATCTTCTTGTTATACTCATGGTCCCCAGTTTCGAAACCTGAAATAGATCATTTTATCGACTTCTGGCGTCGAATGGGCATACTTTCCCCCAACTCGTGCACATGTGGGCTGATCATAGCTACTAGATGTCCCCATGAGTTAACTCAACTACACGAAAGGTTTTTAATATTAGTTCTCAAACACTCATGTTCCCTTCAACTTCCAATCTCACAATTTTCTCATCATGAAATGCATGATCAGGTAATATAATTCAAAATAAAAACACATGCTTTCCAACATTGTAGATACGTAACAACCAATCAAGAATATAAATATCACCAAACATATATCACCAACATTCATAACAAACAATGCTAAACAATGGATCTAACATCATAATATATATAATTTCCACATATTTCGCAAGGCCCGGTCCCGGCGTCGGTGGGGTTTAGGCACCCGACACCGATCCCAAGGTGTGAGTTAAATGTTACAAAGCGGGATGTAAATAAAAACAAAAAATATTTATTTATAGGCTCTTGATCCTAGGCTCGTCCGACACTTCGACTCCACAAACACTAAGTACTTGTCTGCAAAACAACAAGTAAATGGATGGGTGAGCAAAACCACGCGCTCAGTGAGTGCCCTATATAATATGCCAGCAAAACCATGTCATTTTACGCACGCTACAAAATACGTATAATCATAACACAAGCGAACCAAAGCATATAAGAATATTTGAAACACATTACATAAACCACTTACCTCGACGAACCGAATCGACACCCAGATCGTAAATTGAGCAACCTAAAACGAGCCTTCTAGAAATCACTTTTGGATCTAATTCCAACCACCATGGATAGAAAGATCGCGTCGACACGAATCTGTAGCCACTCGCTGATTCGAAATCGAAGTTACGGATCAAAAGATATAATCCGCTGAAGTCTCGTCGTAAATTTAAATAAATAAATATAAGGGAGAAGAACTGGAGATGGAGAGAGGAACGACGAGAAATGAATAGAGCTGCTCCAACTATATATAGGCTTCAAAGTGACACGTGTCACCAAATTATTGGTTGACTAGTGTCACATGTCAGCAAGATACAAAGCCACACTCCACCTTTCTACAACTTGACACTTATCATGGTGACTCTTAGAAAAAGGGATAGGGGCTGAATCATATGGCGGCTAACCTTGGTCATTAAGTAAAAATTTTGACCAATCGGAAGCTGTCACGTCATCACTTTTGAAATTTCGACGAAATTTTGAAAAATCGCTAAAAATAGTTTGGGAACTCAAATAATTCACTGAAAAATGTGACGAACTCGTGACGACATCTACTTTCTATTTCTCACAAGAAAAATAGAATTTGACTAATTTCAAAAATTGGGATATTACAACCATTTATGTAGTTATTGGTAGAAAGCCCATTTAACCAATATATATTACAATCCAATGGTTATAAATATTAAAAAATCCACAGCATATGTTACTCATGAGGTATCCCCGACGATAACATTGATTAGGACCATTTCGTTAGTTTGTAATTTTAACATATTGTAGTTTTGATGAAATCTATGTATTTATAGTGTTTGTGTTATATTGGATATGTGATTTGAATGAAATGTATGTTGGATATGTGATTTGAATGAAATGCAGGTTTTAGATGTGAATGAAACCAGACCAGGATTCTGTTTTCCTTCTCTGTAACAAACAATGAAGCAAGGAACATTGATCATTGTTCGTCGCTTAGATTTGAATGCGACGACCAAAGTTCGTCGCTTTCTTTTTATCATCCCATATTCTCTCCTATTAAACATGAAATGAAGAGACGACTTTTGAATCAAAGTTTGTCGCTAAAAACATGAGGCGACATTCGTCGCATGGAATTCCAAGAGACGAGTCAAAATTGGTCGCTGCAAATTGTAAGCGACGAGTCAAAATTAGTCGCCACAGATGGTAAGCGACGAGTCAAAATCGGTCGCAAAAGATGGTAAGCGACGGGTCAAAAGTCGTCGCTCTCGTTGAGCGACGAAGTTTGTTTTCGTCGCTTGAAATATCGAGGTGACGACTATTGAATCATTATTTGTCGCTTGGAATCGAAGCAACGAATCTGAAGCGACGACCTCGAAGCGACGACTTGTTGTCGGTAGGGTGTTGAAGCGACGAGTTTTGTGACGAAGCGACGACTAACGGTTGTGACCCTGTCACCAGTACCCTAGAATTTCCCGTGCAATTTATTTCTATGAGTTTTTGTTTATGTTGTATTCAACCAGAGGCAATGTTGATGTCTTGGCAAATGAGCAGCTTACATATGTAAAAGCTAGAGAAAAAAAAACATAAAGAAATTAATCAAAATTAGCACCCCATGACTTTGTTGGGTTGCAGCACAGGTTTCTCAACCACAGAGCCATCGTTCCCAGCCAAAGCTCTGTACTTATCTTTCCTCGTAAAACTAGTGATGTCATACGAAAGACTAGCTGCTATAACTCTCTGTATATAATTCGCCACCTCATGACTAGACTTTCCTGCCCCGCAAGTCAACTCCGCTGGCAGCTTGTTCAAAAATGTGACATCGTATTCTGGGCTAGGGTTCATGAAGAAGTAAAAAGGGTCCATCCCTTTCCATCCACGCGCCGTCGTCCCATGGAACATACTCATCTTGTTCACCATCGCCACCGGAACGAGCTCGTTGGTTAGCTCAGCAAAAAGCGCGGAGAACCTCAATAGAAATGGCTCCCGGCAGGTGGTTCCCTCAGGGCAGATTGCAAGGTCACCTTCGTCTAGTAGCTTCTTGATCATGGCAGCGTCTTTAGCACGGTCGCGGTTGAGGCGGACGGTCTTGATGGGGGAGATGAACTCCGAGAGGCGAGAGACGGAGTAGGTGACAGCGGGGATGGGGCGGCCGAGAGCGGTGGAGAGGAAGATGGGGTCGAGGAGAGTACGATGGGAGCAGATGAAGAGGACGCCGGACTGGCCGGTGGATTTTTTTGCTAGAGGGGGTGGAGTGCCCTTGACGGTGACACGGACACCGAGGGCCCAGAAGGCATAGTAGACGACTGGCATGGGGAGGAGGGATCCCGCAGCGATTCGGAGACAAGCAAGAAAGAAGCCGATGGGGAGCCAGAGGATGGTGAGGAGGGCCATTAGAGGTGTTGGCTTTTGGACCAGTCGGCCATCGTGGAATACTATCGGCTCAGGGAGCTTTTCTCTTGTCACTGCTTCCACTTTAGGGTTGGGCGGAACCATGTAACCTTCCTAGAGTTCGAACATGTTTAATCTTGTTAGAGTGATGACAAATATATGAATATTAAAAGACATAAATGTGGTTTGCAATTAGTTGTAACTGCATGCATGACAATTTTTACATGCTAATCTATGCTCAAGATTCACTCATTTCATTTGGTTTGTCATTGTAATTGCTTGAAATTTAGAATTTACCTTTCAGATTATTAACTTTCTTCAAAACCGTATATAAAGCTGACACTAAATTATGCTCAAAAAATAATTCGTTGTACTAATTAACCACATACTGTACATGCATGTTAATTAACTAATGGTTAAATTCACTCAAGCAGTACATGATGCATGTGTCTGAATTACTCGGATAGGTTAAGTCCTTTTCCAAAATGATTCAAGTTCTTGCATATGCCGGTCATATAATTGACATCATAATAATAAGACCAACCTTGCAAAGTGCCATGAAAGGAACATCAGTGTGCCTATCTCCAAGCCCAATCTCTGGTTGCACATCTCCGAAAGCCTTCTTAAGAGCATCAGCCTTCTTCTCAGCTACAAGCACACCCGGTGGAGAAACAAAGCCAGTGGCTTTACCCTTGTAGGTTGCAATTTCAGTTCCCAAAACCATATCAAATCCAAGGAAATCCTTACAAAACGCTTCCACCATAATCCTAGGATTGGCAGTCATAATACACCGCTTCTCGCAAGCAGAGAGGACACGCCACGATTCGGGGTGAATGTCCTCGAGTAAAATTTAGGAAGTACTGCACGCGCCACCGACTCGATCTCAGACACCCTCACACCGGCGAATGTTGCAAAGATCAGAACTTGGATTCCGGCCGACTCAGATACGAAGTAATAGAGGAGTCCAGCTAACGGGGTGACCAAGAGCAAGAATAGGAGCCTCAAAATCCCACCAACCTCAAAAGCAATAAGTAAGGAAAAGAGCTGCGACCTCTTAGCAAGGTCCCGTCCATGTCTGCAATCACCGTGTGGTTTTCTCGGCCGTTCGATGAGCATTTGTCTATGGTTGGGAAGTTGGTTATAGCCATTGTGGTCTTTTTGGTTGGATTACTACTGCTTACTACTTAGAACTAGCTAACTTTTTGAAAGAAGACAATGCATGCCATGTTTATATAGGAACAGATAGATGAATCCTCTGAAAGAACATAAATTGCCAGGGTATGTTCAAAAAGAGACGAAGGATGATCATTTGATTCATCTGAACAATGTATGACATATCCAAAAGAGCTTGACATGCAGACAGCTTTGATATTGTTATATTCGAGGGTAGGTTTATCTTTGTTTTTGGAGTAGAAAGGAATAGATGGAATATTTGGTACTGTCTTGTGTTGTTTTCACCGCCCATTTCTTGTTTGTTTTTTGAATATATATGTTCATAATAGTACATGCAGATCGAGTAGTCTGGCTTTGAAACCAAGCAGCTAAGTACCCGCAACTTTCTATACCAGATAATATAAACCGTTTCCATTGAACATAGTCGCCATGTATACTTGTCAAATTTTACACAAACGTCACTACGCCATATATTATCTTAAGCGACGGAGTCGCCTAAGGCTCACTAATGCGACGGACAAAGTTTCTGTCGCATAGGAAACTAGCTTCGTCGCTTAAGAAGATCTTAAGCGACGAGACTTAGACGACGTTATAAATTCGTCGCTTAAGAATCTAACGGATGTTCGTCGCTTCAGTAAGGTGAATAGTGTAAATATACTAAAACGGCTGAGGCAGCCCAAAGTCTGTCGCTTAAGTGAAGCGACTGAGAAAGCCCAAAGTCCGTCGCTTAAGATAATTTCTACTTGTTTCTGCCTAAACCCGGGGGTCTAGTAGATACTTGATGAATCCACCTCTATCTCCTGCAATCCTGCTCACTAAGGGGAATACCGGGCGGGCCGGTCTTCTCCTCTCCGATGCCTAAGCTGGTATAGTTGGAATATATATAACCAAGACACGTATGTAAGCGGGGAGAGAGACGAGTTACCTCATAAAGAAGGTAGTTGGGGCCCATATATAGGTGGTTGGGGGTAAGGACTGGCCTTACTCTTCGATGTGGGACTGGTTCCCTTCTGCTTATACTTTCTGAAGCCCTCTTAGGCAGGCTGGCGCCCCCGGCCCCTGGGCTCCTGGAGGCAAATAGAGTGCCAGGCCCCGAGGCCGGGTGCTGGTGATCTGGTCCCGACCCTTGGGCCGGGCCCTGGTGCGCTTGCTGCGGGTCTGCGGGCCTGCTGTAGCCTCTCTGCGGCTACTGTCAACAAGTCCCCCAAGTCGGTCAAGTGCAATCTTGAATGGGGACTTAACTGTCTTACTCTTACCCTGCAGACCCGCAGGGTTACCAACCTACCGGTGCCCAGTCCCCCAAGTTTGCGTTAAAGATTGGGCGTGACCGAGGTGAGTAGCGTCGTTGATGGTAAGTAACATAAGTATGTTTATAATATCGGTAGCACTGGTCGCGGCGGAGCGGACCTCGACCGGTGCCCGGATGCAATGCCATTTCGGCGAGTCCCCCAGTTAGAATGCTTCAAAGTTCGTCGGTTCTCGGGAGCTCGACCGGGCGTTCTGCCATATCGAGACGAGTCCCGAAAACGAGATGCGGTTGGGTGGACCTCGACCGGTACCCGGACGCTATGCCTTTTCGGCGAGTCCCCCAGTTAGAATGCTTCAAAGTTCGTCGGTTCTCGGGAGCTCGACCGGGCGTTCTGCCATATCGAGACGAGTCCCGGAAACGAGATGCGGCTGGGTGGACCTCGACCGGTACCCGGACGCTATGCCTTTTCGGCGAGTCCCCCAGTTAGAATGCTTCAAAGTTCCTTTGGTTCTCGGGAGCTCGACCGGGCGTTCTGCCATATCGAGACGAGTCCCGGAAACGCTAGCCTACGGGAGGGCCTGTTGGTGCGTGGAATAGGCCAACAGACATCCCGGAGAGTGTTACGGCCGTACTGAGGTGCTGGTTAACACTTGCTAGTTCTTCTCAGCTTTTGTTGGTTAAGCGTTGAGGTAACGTGCAGGTTTGTTAGCCTGCGGGGAGACTTGTTCTGTGTTAGAGAAACAATCTGCCCAGTGGAGTGGCGTTGAGATAACGAGTCTCGCCATGTATCCCCAAATGTATCACAGTTCAGTGTGATGTAGGGTTTTTATCCTGCTGGACAAGAGTACATGGGTTAGATGTAAGCTCGCCCGGGTTTATAAAGCCCATGCGTTTAGAAGCCTTTATTGTTGGCTCGTTCCTGGCCATAGGCGAAGGAAAGTGACAACCGGTAGAATGTCGTGGAGTGGGTTAAATGTTCCAGAGCCGGTGGAGTGTCATAGTGCTGGGTGGATCTCGACCGGGCGACATGCCATATCGAGACGAGTCCCCCAGTGATATGCAACAAAGATGGCGTTAAAAAGGGGGGGTGCATACCTGGGCAAATGCTCTCGAAGCCGTTGGAAAAAATCACAAGCGGTGAGAGGCCTTGAAGATATACAAGGAAAAAGAGAGACCATGCAGCCGGTTGAATGACCATACTCGTGAACCGCCCTGGTGTCGGATTGAGCCGGAGTTGACTTTCTGGGGAAACGAGGGGAATGGACGCCCCGTTATTCGCTCCTTCTCCCTAAATGCTGCTGATAAGTGGGACAGGTGGCGGACATGCGATAAAGGGGAAAACCCATCAGTCCCATCAGTTATGCTAGATGGGATCCCTTATCCATGCTGGGACACGTGTCGACAGGGAACGGTCTGAGATGGAGGGAATCCACGGCTGGGGTTTTGTTGCCTTTCTTGTTGCCCTATTTATTGTTCATTCTGCTCGCCCCCTTCCACAGTTTGCCTAGACCCTTTGCCTTCTACTCTCCTCGTCCGCCTTGCTGCAGATCTGACTTATTTTGTGTTAGAATTATGGCGTCTGGGAGACCTGCGTATCACGGCGGCGACGGCCATGGGCCCAGAAGGCACGAGCTGCTGAATGGCGACAAGACGATTCTTTGTGACGAACCAATTAGGAGCATGGATGAGGGAGAGATCAGGGAGTTTCGAGCGAAGTGGGACATCGATCCTTCTGTTAAACTTCGAGGGCTGCGTCCCGGAGAGCTGGCCTGTAACCCGGAACCGGGCTGGGTTGCTGTTTTCGACGATCAGTTCCGACACGGACTATCGCTGCCGCTACCGGAATTTGTTCAGTATATGCTGAGCTCGCTAAATCTTTCCCCGGCCCAGCTTCCGAGCAACCAGTGGAGGCAGTTGCTTGGGCTTGGGTGCCTATTCAGCCGGAGCCACATGAACTGGCCCATGGTTAATGAGTTTCGGGCGCTGTACAAGATTTCTTACTGCCGAAAGGCCCAATGCA
This sequence comes from Potentilla sterilis, assembly GCA_963682095.1. Classification (NCBI taxonomy): domain Eukaryota; kingdom Viridiplantae; phylum Streptophyta; class Magnoliopsida; order Rosales; family Rosaceae; genus Potentilla; species Potentilla sterilis. The sequence goes on along the minus strand of OY821757.1, from coordinate 43,922,966 downwards.
GCGGCTGTGTGAACTTTGCCACGCGGGAGCATGCTGCTGCTATCACGCACCTGCCGTCATCGGTTTCAGATACGTGGAGGAAGTCGGTGGTGCTGGCCGGCGGCAGGTGGCAGCGTAACTGGAGGGGCCATCAGGTGCCCGGGGCCTATCAGCCGATCGGGGATCAGTCGTACTGGCTGGGGGAGTTGGAGAAGCAACGGATATACCGGTTGTTCCATGGCTGGGACCATCTGAGTCGGAGCTCCTACAATTTCATCCGATGGAACGTGCTGGAGATATGCGAGATGGGGAGAAAACCTGGTAAGGTGCCTTGCATAATTTCATCCTTTTGCATTGCTGCTTGTGTTTTGACTGCTGGACTTATCGGTTGCAGCTAACCCTCCCCGGCTCGCGCTTAAAGTTGAGGTGACTATCGAACCGGATGAGGAGCTTGTAGTCTCGAGATTGGCGGAGACGGGGGAGGTGGCCGCGAAGACCGTTATTGATACGGCTAGCAAGAGACGCGGGGAACATGATAAGGCAGTGCCGCTTGTGTTTCCGGATTCTTACTATGGAAGGCTTCCGAGCGGTGGGAATACCTCCCCGCTACGTATTCGGGAAGGGCGGTCTGTGAGACCTCCTAGTCCAGGACCCGTGGCGCGACCGATGGCCGTTCGGACCTCGCGGGAGAGAGAAACGGCAGAAGCGGCCGGTGACCGCCGAGGCGGCCATGGTGAAACTCCGGCCAAGAGGGCGAGAACCCTTGACGCTGGGACGTCCGGCTCGGCTGGGCCAGCTGAGCGGGCGGTGGCTCCCGTCGTGGAGGCGGTTGATCGAAGGGCTCGGGTGCCTGAAGCCGCTTGCGGCTCTGCTGATGAAACTGGCAGGTTCGTGGTTGCTACCCTCGAAGCCCTGGGACTCGACCGAGACAACCCTGAGACTGGTCGATCGGGTGAGAACAGGATGAAGCCCGTGGAACTAGCTGTTCGGGTAAGTGTTCTTGTGCTTCCGCTTCTCTTGGAGTGGTACGAGCTAATGTTCGTTGATTTATGCCTCGCAGCTGGTTCATAGCCTTTGCGCCGCCGAGCCCAGAGGGGAGGTTGCTGCGGTTTTGGAGGAGCGGGTGGAGGAGCTGAGCGTGCGGGCGGACGTGGCCGAAGCCAAGCTTGCAGAGGAAAGAGAGAAAGTTGGTCGGTTGGGCACCGAGCTCGTGCGAGAGAAAGAGCTAACCGGTCGGTTGTGTCGTGACCTGCAGCAAGAACGGGAAAAGGCCGATCGACAAGCTGCTTCGCGGGAAGGGCGGGTCGCAGAGCTGGAGACGAGGGTTTCGGAACTGCAGACCCAGGCTGTCGCCCGGGAAGGGAGAATTGCAGAGTTGGAGGCGAAGGTTTTGGAGCTGCAGAACCAGGTCACAGTGGCCGCCCAAGGAAGGGAGAAGCTGTCGGAATCCCAGCTTGCCGAAGTAGCTGATAAGGCTGTCGACGACTTCCGGGAGTCGGTCGAATTTGAAGAGATGCTGGACGCGGCCCGGGAGAAGGGCATCACCGACGCTTATCTAGAGTGGAAGGAGAAAGGATGGCTTGATGCTAAGCAGATGGAGGCTGATATAGCCTTGACTGAGATGGTGGAACAGGAGCAGGCTCTAAAAAGCGGCGGGCCGGGGATTGGAGGCTCCGGGGGGCGGTAGCTAGCTGTTTACCTTGTAAATGCATATCTTGCAACTATTGTAGTTTATTTGTATTTATTGAAACTACGTATTGCAACATTAATGTCAAACACACCGTTGTTGTTCTGTGACCGCTACTACCTAGGGTAGAACCGTAGGTGCCGGATATTCCATGGCCGGGTGGAATAGATGTCGTCGGTGTCTATAATGTGGAATGTTGCCGGTCCGACGGCCGCAGTGATCTAGTAGGGCCCTTCCCATGTTGGTTCTAGGGCCAACGGTTTTTTCTGGATCTTTCTCATGACCCAGTCCCCGACCTGGAGGTTTCTCTCCCGGACCCTTCTGTCATAATACCGGGCGATCCGCTGCTTGTAGGTTTGGTTGCGCATATGTGCCTGGTCGCGGCGCTCCTCGATGAGGTCCAGGTTGAGTAATAGCCCCTCGGCATTTGTCTCGGCGTCGTAGTTCTCTACCCTGCCACTAGGTATGCCAGTCTCTACCGGGAGTACCGCTTCGCTCCCGAATGCCATGCAGAACGGGGTCTCTCCTGTTGCCTCTGCTGCTGTTGTCCGAATGGCCCATAGCACTGCGGGGAGTTCCTCGGCCCAACACCCTTTCTTAGCCTCCAGCTTCTTTTTCAGGAGGGTCTTGATAATCTTATTGACCGCTTCTACCTGGCCGTTGGTCTGTGGGTGCGCCACTGAAGCGAACAACATCCGAGTCCCCATAGAGGCTGTGTACTGGATAAGATCAGCATTATTAAACTGTGTCCCATTATCCGTGACAATAGTCTGTGGTACCCCAAATCGGCAGTAGATGTTCTTCCATAGGAACTTTTTAACCCGTTCCTCAGTGATCTTTATCATGGGTTCCGCCTCAACCCACTTGGTCTGATAGTCTACCGCCACGATGGCATACTTGTACTGTCCTATAGCAGTTGGGAAAGGGCCGATGATGTCCAATCCCCATTGTGCAAATGGCCACGGTGCCAACAGGATTGATAACGCGATTGCCGGGGCGTGAGGTACAGAGGCGTACATGTGGCACTTGTGGCAGCCGCCTGATATTTTTCTTGACATTGCCGCCATGTCTGGCCAGAAATACCCCGCCCGGAGCGATTTGTGGGATAATGATCTTGCGCCGGAGTGATTACCGCATACCCCCTCGTGGATCTCTCGCATGATAGCCTCTCCTGCCTCTTTTGTCACGCACCTCAACTGGGGGAAGCTGTGCCCCCTTCGGTATAACTGGTCGTTGAGGAGACCGTACCGGGCGCAGCGGAGGTGTAATCTTCTGGCCTCTACCGCATCCTGGGGGCTGGTTTTGTCAGTCAAATACTTGACTATTGGATCCATCCAGCTTGGCGGCGCTTCTTCTATCGCAAATATCTCAGAGATGGTTTTGTTTATACTTGGCTGCTGGAGAGTTTCCATTTTTGCCCTCCGGTACTCTGGAGGGTAGTTTCCGGTTGCCAGCCTTGCGAGGGCATCCGCATGTCTATTTTCCTCTCGGGGAATGTGCTGGATCGTGGCGCCCTCGAATGGCTCGATCAAGGTTTTTGCCAGAGCCTGGTAAGAGGACAGCTGGGGGTCCTTGACCTCGAACACCCCGTTCATCTGGTTCACCACTAGGCTAGAGTCGCTGTATATCTCCATGGACGAGATTCCCAACTCCTTGGCCAGTTGCAGACCGGCTATGAGGGCCTCATACTCAGCAGCGTTGTTGGAGGTGCTAAAAAGGAACCGTAATGCATACTCGTATGACTGGCCGTCGGGCGAGGTTATCATGACACCAGCACCGCTCCGCCTTGCTGTTACGGAGTCATCCACGTAAAGCTTCCAACCGGTGGGGAGGCCTCGCGCGGCCTTTGTGGCTCGTACTGCCTCGGTGGGCTCGCACCGGTCGGGGTGTGCTTCTACCGCCCTTGGGGTGAGCTCGCATATGAAGTCCGCAGCTGCCTGCCCTTTGATGGCCGTTCGCGGGGCGTAGATGATGTCGAATTCTCCCAGTTCAACTGCCCACCGTACGAGTCTACCACTGGTCTCCGGCCTTTGTAGGATCTGTCGCAGAGGGTGATTGGTATACAAGGTGATGGAGTGAGCCTGGAAATAATGCCGGAGCTTCCTGGCACTAACAATCAGGGCCAGAGCCAATCTCTCTATGTCGGGATACCGGCCTTCTGCTCCAGTGAGTCCCTTTCCCGCATAGTATACCGGGAGTTCGAGCGTTTCTTCCTTCCTAATGAGAGCCGCGGAGACGGCCGTCGCGGATGCAGCTATGTAAAGGTATAGCATTTCGCCTGGCACTGGTTTGGATAGGAGAGGCACTGTTGACAGATACGCCTTAATAGACTGGAACGCTGCTTCATGCTCCGCTGCCCAGTGGATTTTCCTAGTCTGCTGCGCCTTGAGCAATTTGAAGAACGGGGTGCATTTGTCGGTTAGGCGGGAGATAAATCTGGCGAGGGCGGCTAACCGGCCGGTCAACATCTGGACCTGGTTTCTCTCTTCTGGCGTTTCCATATCTAAAATCACCTGGACCTTCAGCGGGTTGGCCTCTATCCCTCGCTGGCTGATGATGTGGCCTAGGAATAGGCCCTCTGAAATTCCGAAAATACACTTCTTTGGGTTTAAGCGCATTCCGAACTTGAGCATCTTGCCGGTGACTACGGCCAAATCCTGGACGTGGGCCCCTGCAGTCAAGCTCTTGACCAGCATGTCATCCACGTAAACCTCTACGGTTTTAGCCATTTCTTGCTCCAGCATTTGGTTGACCGTTCGCTTGTAGGTGGCCCCGGCATTCTTCAGACCGTACGGCATCCTCTTATAACAGTAGGTACCTCGGTCGGTTGTGAATGATGTGTGCTCCTCATCATCTGGGTGCATCCTAATCTGATTGTATCCGGCGTAAGCGTCCATGAAGCTGAGCATCTTAAAACCGGACGTGGAATCTATAAGCTGGTCAATCCGGGGGAGCGGGAAGCTGTCCTTTGGACACGCCCGGTTCAGGTTAGTGAAGTCCACGCACATACGCCATTGGCCGGTTCCCTTCTTTGGTACCATAACTACGTTTGCGAGCCAACGGGGGTACTGGACTTCCCGGATGAACCCTATACTCCTCAATTTCTGTACCTCCGCTCTGATTGCCTCATACTTGGCGGGACTGAAAGATCTTCTCTTCTGCCTTACCGGGGGAACGCTGGGCAATAAATTTAGCTCATGCACAGCTATCTCCGGGGATATGCCCGGCATGTCCTCATAGGACCATGCGAAGACCGAACCGTTGTCCTGGAGGAAGGCTATGAGCTCTTGCCTAACAGCTGGATCGAGCCGCATCCCTATTACGACAGTTCGCTCCGGGTGGTCCACCGAAATGCAGATTGCTTCGGTTTGTTCCACGGCCGCAGGTGGCTCCAGTTTCTCGATGAACCGCCCGACTCTTTTTGTCTTGACGTCATCACGTGGGTCAATGTTTAGATCCGGCCCGGGTGCCTGCTGAGCGGTTGTGAAGACCTCGGCCCGCTTCCTCCCGTAGGTCACGGCTTCTGTGTAATACTTGCGGGCGATCCTTTGGTCCCCGCGTATGGTAATGACTCCGGCCGGTGAAGGCATCTTCATCATTAACATATGGCCGGCAATGAACGTTTTAAGCCTCCATAACCCTGGCCGACCGATTATGCCATTGTACGATGATAGGCAGTCAACAATGATGAACTCCAAATGCTCCTTTCTGGTTCTGTCTCCCTCGGTGAAGATGATCGGTAGGTAATCCGATCCCAGGGGCTGGACGACCTCACCGGAGAAGCTTATGAGCGGCTCGTTATCCTGGGATAACTTGTTCCTTCCTCTCTGCAACCCCTTGTATGCATCCCGGAACATTACGTTGACTGAGGCCCCGGTATCAATCAGCATACGACTGGTCATCCAGTGGTCTATTTGGACCGTAACGAGGAAGGGGTCGCTGTGCGGTTGGATCAGATCCTCCGGCTCTTCCCCCTCGTAAAAGGTGATCGATCTCCATCCGGTTTTAGCGGCCTGGCCGCTTCCTTCGCCGAAGGCGTATACCTCCTTCCCTCGGACCGATCTTAGGCACCGCTTCTTCGAGTTCCGGGTAAGTCGATCTATACGATCCCCGCCGTGTATCGTGTTAATGCTCTCGTGTACCTCGATCCCCCCGGGAGTGCGGGTGTTTATAGTTCCCACCTGCCGAGGCCGCGGTTGCTCGTCGTTGGGGTCCTTCTGGCGGGTCCGGTTGATTACGACGGCTATCTGGGCCTTCCGGTCATCGGTCCGAAGGGCTGGATCCTTGGGCTTTCCGGCTGGCAAAATAGCCAAGGCCCGCGATGGTCGCTCTGCTGGCGCAGCAGCTAGAGGCCGCGCCGAACGCACAAATGGCTGTTTTCTTGCTGGCCAGGAACCGTCGCCATCGCTCCGCCGGGGTTGCCATTCCTCCAGTGGGTCTGCTTTCCTAGTGGTTGCGGGCGCTCGGCTACGATCTAGCCATCCGGCTTTGCCCCCATGGGACGGTTGCAGGTCGTCCGCTATCCGCTTGGGCGCCTTGTCCCCATATGTGTCGTGCTCTGCCTGAGCGTGCCTAACGGCCACAGTCATCAGCTCGTCGTACCCCAGCGGCTCCTGTAGTAGCAAGTCGTACGAAAGTTCCCCGGGTCTTAAACCCTGCTTGAAGGCCATCCCTGCGATCTGCTTGTCCAGGTTCCTGACCCCGGCTGTGGCAATCTGCCACCGGTTAACGAAGGCACGTAGGGGCTCGTTGTCTGTTTGCATGCAGTCAAAAAGGATTGTGGATGCGTGGGCTGTCCTGGCTCTTAGAATGAACCGGCCGACGAACTGATCCGCCAACCGCTCGAAGGTTTCGACTGAATTAATTGGCAGCCCGTAGAACCAATTCAACGCCTCTCCTGAGAGCGTTTCTTGAAATACGTTACAGCACGTGGCGTCCGAGTAGCCCCTCACCCCTGCTTGTGACTTGAAGCTGTCCAGGTGCTGGTAAGGACAGCCCGCCCCGGAATAGGTCAACTTTAGAGGCCTTTGGCTTCCAGATCTTCCCGATTCCCTAATTCGGTGCGGGAAAGGTCCAATTCGCTCGTTGAACCGCGCGCCATTCTGCTGCCGCCCTGCCATTCTCTCGCTGGCCGCCATGCGGCCCTCCATGTCTGCTACCGAGGCGGAGAGCGCCTCGAGCGCTCGTGCGGTAGTGCTTTCCTGATCGGTTGACGCCTGGCCCGTGCGGTACGGGGGCTCGGCCGGGCCGGAGTTTTTTAAAGCTTCCGAAAAGAGTGGCGTGTCCATATGCACGGTCTTTCTTCTTCCCGTGGCCTGTCCTACCTCAAGATGCGGGAATTCGCTAGCCTTGCCTGCTGATCGCGGTGCTGCTTGAGGAGTGCTCTGCTGACCCTCTCGCTCCAGGGCCGCCACCAGGGCGATGTTGACTGCCTCCAATTCTCGGCACCGGGCCTCCGCTCTTAGCCGATCTTGATCACCCTCCGCTCGCAAGCGCTCGACCTTCGCCTTCATTTTTTTAATTTCTTCCGGACCCTTCTGGTCGGTGCTCTCTGGTTTTTGGTGATCATGAGTCCTATCACTGACGGAAGAAAAGGCGAACCTCGTACCGATTTCGGCCTTTATGCTACAGGCTGGGTTGGGGAACTGAATTCGCGCTTTCGGTTTTTCCCCGCTGGCTTTTACCTTCCTCCCCTCCATTGTTTCCGGACTGAAGGACGCAGCTACTTCTCCACAGGATTGATAGAGCAACACAACTTTTTGTACGAGTTCCCACAGACGACGCTAATTGTTTCTGCCTAAACCCGGGGGTCTAGTAGATACTTGATGAATGCACCTCTATCTCCTGCAATCCTGCTCACTAAGGGGAATATTTCTCCTCTCCGATGCCTAAGTTAGTATAGTTGGAATATATATAACCAAGACACGTATGTAAGCGGGGAGAGAGACGAGTTACCTCATAAAGAAGGTAGTTGGGGCCCATATATAGGTGGTTGGGGGTAAGGACTGGCCTTACTCTTCGATGTGGGACTGGTTCCCTTCTGCTTATACTTTCTGAAGCCCTCTTAGGCAGGCTGGCGCCCCCGGCCCCTGGGCTCCTGGAGGCAGATAGAGTGCCAGGCCCCGAGGCCGGGTGCTGGTGATCTGGTCCCGACCCTTGGGCCGGGCCCTGGTGCGCTTGCTGCGGGTCTGCGGGCCTGCTGTAGCCTCTCTGCGGCTACTGTCAACACTACTATTCACCACAGATCACGAAAACGCTATTACGTACCTTTAGATGACCTCGTTTCGTAGACTCTTTCAAACATTAAACTCTCAAATAGATGAGACCTAATCAGCAATGTAAAAATTTAGAAACGTTTACCTCCCGATACTATGGCTCCTCATAGAGAGAGATAAGTTTAAATAATGTTGACCGCATCGATCGAGGCTCTAACTATGTCGGATTGAAGTGATTTTTTTACCATCAACGTATTTCGGCATAACGATCAAATGCTATTTCACAGAGTTTTTCAAAATTTAACTTCTTTTATATAGTTATTTAGAAAAGTTGTACACTTGAGTATGATCTTATAATCAAGTTATACCACATTAGTAAACATGTTATCATTATAATGGCTCAATTCACAAAATGAAAATTTTGACCGTCTGATGTGATCGTTATAGTTAAATATGAGTAGAGTTGACAAATCAACTTGTTTTGTGAATGTTCGATGCTCGATTAAAACGGTCAACCATATTAACGGTCGATGTCAAAATTAATTTTTCATCTTAAGCGACTCAATTTGTGTGATATCGTCGCTTAACTACCATCTTAAGCGACGACTCTACTTTGTGTCCGTCGCATAAGAGTACAATTAGGGCGCCAATATTTTCCGCCAAAATATGTCAGCAAAATATCAAAACTTCTTAAGCGACTGGTTTATTCTAATTCCGTCGCTTAAAGTGTGTAATATAAATTGGGTTCGACCTGGACAGAACCAAAGTCCCTAATTCCTCCCAATTCCTGAAATTCCTCCGGATTGACCAATTCGTCTCCGCCTCCACACCACCAATCCGCCCTCAAGCCTCTCTCTCCGCCTTCGTTAGTGCCTCCGCCTCGGCTTTCACACTACCAAAACCTCCTCTCTTCAGCCGATTCTCCTCTATTTTGCTTCTGCCTCCGGCTCCGGCTCCGAACAGGTTCTGCCCTCCGCCTCCGCCTCCGCCTCTGCCCTTCACCTCTAAATGTGTTGCTTGAATTCCTGGTATTAGTTTCTATGTTTCTAGTAGTGTATTTTGAATTCGAACTGCTGGTTTAGGAATTTGGCTAAATTTGAAGTGCTTGTACATCTGGATTGTGGTCTGTTATGTTTGTCAGTAGGATACATTTAATGTTTGTTAGTAGTAAATCGTGATGTTTAATTCGAAGCACACAAGCCTGTGACTCTTATGAGTCAATGGTATGAAGTTTTGGCAGTCTATGCAAGTGTTTGGTTTGAATTGTTTGCCGGCTCCGATCCTAGGATGATAGTATTGAGATAAATAGATAGTTCTGCTTGTACTATATGTTGATAAATATATATTCTGCTTGTACTTAGGCTGAACTTTGTATATATATATATATATATAACGCATGGTTCATGTACCATATCATATCATGAAGCCTTATGTTGTTGTATTTGTTGGTGTCAATGGAGTGGGCAAATCTACTAATTTGGCCAAAGATCCTGCTGCTGTTGCAAAGGAAGCAATCCAGGAAGCCAGACTCAATGGTTCTAGTTGATACAGCTAGTCGAATGCAGGTACTGAGTTATTTGGTTCTTATTACAATGGTTGAGCAAATATATGTGCTGTAATTGTCGTTTGTGTCTTGTTTTCAATTGCTTTTGTTATCAACTCTGTTGCTATCTTTTCCTAAAGCTATCTGCTATGGTTCCTTTCAGGATAATGAACCAGTAATAAGGGCACTGTCAAAGCTTATCTACATCAACAGTCCAGATCTTGTCTTGTTTGTTGGAGAGGCACTGGTTGGGAATGATGCTGTTGATCTCAACCGGTTCTTCAGCCTCCTTCAGCTCCGCCGCTTGAGGAAGTCGATCAGCAACCTCTAATGCCTGCTGCTATTCCTTCATGTATTTATATTAGCTTTTGTTAGGTTTTTGAAAAACAATTTAGGTAGCTTTCATAACTTAGAATAGTTCATGGATGAATATTACACATGATGACAATTGAATTAATAAATCGTGTATGCTTTCAGTTACGAATTTGTATATGGAATGAGATTTGTGTATGTTTGGGGTTTTTGCAATGCAGGAAATTTTGTAATTTTGTGTATGGTAAAAGGGCATTACAAAACCAGTTCTGGAACCGCCACTTAAGTGACTGATAAAGTCCAATGTATGTCACTTAAGTGAATCTTAAAGCGACTGAGAAATCATAAGGTTCGTCGCTTAAGCACATCTTAAAGTGACTGAGAAAGTCCAGATTCCATCGTTTGAGATTCACTTAAGCGACTGACAAACTACAAAGTCAGTCGCTTAAATGACAAAAATCCATCGCTTCAGTGAATTTAAAGCGACTGATAAATCTCAAAGTCCGTCGCTTAAAATTTTCGTGTTTAAAGCGATGTATTTAATTGCACCTCCGTTGCTTAAGGGTTCACTTTAGTGACGAGCATTGAAAAGTCCGTCGCTTAGGCCTTTAAGCGACGAGACTTAAGTGACGGCGCTGATGCGACAGTCTGTCCGTCACTTTAAGGCTTTAGCGATATATTCAGCCTCTTAAACTTAAATGGCGTAGTGCGTGTTTCATGTTTAATTTTTAGTTTTTTACCTATTAGTTATCACAAGAAAAGAGATAAAATATCTTTTATAGATGTTAACTAGATGGCAGAGGCTATATATGCGAGTTGCTCTCAGAAGAATCATAGTTAATTAGGGTTCTTATAAGACTATTTTATATTCCTCATTCAGGGATTTATTTTTGTGGCTCATTTTCCGGTCATACATTAAATTTTAAAGTTATAGATTTCAGCATACAATCTTCTATTTAGAATTTAATACGTGATGTCCTAGGTATACATCTCAATGGTGAACGTACTTCTATAGCTCCCTTTCATCTATAGATTAGCCCCGTGCATGGATCCGATAATAGTTGTGATGAAATAGCAAAGAAAATGTGCAAAACATGGCCAAACCTTGTCTTCGATCACAAGTAGAGAACTGGATATATGTGTGTGTCTATATATATTCAGAGCGAACCTTCGTTTTGAACTTACCGTGCGAAGTTCAGTTTTTAGCACACTTTTCGGTATTTTTAACATCTCCACCGTTCAGATGTTAGGACCTAATGTATAGATTTCATCCAACTTGATAATCGTTAGCCTTTCATTATGGTGATTTAGACGAACAGTTCATGTTGAACAAATTCGGTTTGTTCATTGATTTAATATAGTTTCGATACCTTAACGATCACCAAATTGAATGAAATTTGGCAGAAACGATCTATACATTAGGTTCTAATATCTTAACGATAGAGATGTTAAAATATGACCGAAAAGTGTGCCAAGAACTGAACTTCACACGGTAAGTTAAAAGTGAAAGTTCGCTCTAGATAAAAATAATATATGTGTGTGTGTGTGAGAAGTGTATATACTATGTAGTGGAGTAACTTAATAATATGTACGAAAGTGTACGTTGTTGCTACTTAATTGCATACCTTTGGAACTTGAAAGCAACCAAATTAACATTGGTATATCCGCCACGGTTACACCCAAGTATTACCTTACTACTTCTTTAATTATTCATTATTTATGTGCATTGTAATTGAGGAATGTTATTCATCGCCAAACCTGACAAGATCTGAAGGCTTTTCTTGAATCTATCGAGTGAATTGTTCTGCTCCTGATTTTTCTATAAGTAATCTCAAGGTTTCACATCATTCAAATATTGAAAGAAGCCTTCTTGTATAGCATTGTGGACATGAACTCTCTTTGTGCTGTCTTAGCTCTTCTGTCATTTCTTTTGGTAAGAATTTGCATCTTAATTGATTTCCTTTCTATGACTAATGATAAACGTTAATATAAGCTATGTATGATTTCCTTTCAGTCGCTAAGTATTTGATATTGGTCAAGACTCGTAGCCTAATGATCAACTCAATATCATCCCCTATTTCCTGCCAAGACAAACCTATACAAGATCTCATATTATATTTGCATGCATGAAGTTTTAAAATTTTCATATGGAGTGGAAAGTTGGAATGTTTAAATGTTTAAATCGTGAATCTAAATTTTTAAACGATATATAGACAATTGTTAGCATTAATAAGAAAAGTAAATATGATCTCTAAGATTTCTCATCGATTTCATAACTTTTTGTGTGTTGTGTTTTCTGTGGTGTGGATCAGTTCGCTGCGACTACAGAATCAAGAATAGGCGCAGGAGGCTACAAGGATAATGCCATTGAAAGGAAGCCCATGCCAGTAAACTTACGGGAACTCATGAAAGAAAAATCTGAAATTGATAATACTGATCTTTCTGATGATAAAGATGAGAAAACCGACTGCCATGATCTAAATAATAATGGTAATGAGATTGAGGTGGCCGAGTTTGGAGTATACATTGATGATAGTGAAGTAACAGAATCCAGTATTCCTGAAGAAAAGCCAGAATCTAATGAGAGCACAGGTTCCATGTCATTTGAAGTCGAAGCCGAATGGCCGAAAGCGAATGCCTTTTATGAAGACTTTGAGACGAAGCCGTATATTTCTGTTTATAACAACTGACGGAGACGGGAGGCTATGGAATACTGGTGCATATATGCATGCAATTGATCGATGGATGTCACGATGTGTTTCTTTTTATTAAGTTTTTATGACTGTAAATAAGATCTATGCTGTTTTATGTTTTATGTTTCAAACCTTAAGCTTCAAAACAAAAAAAATATGTACGCTTACAGTAGAAAAGAATGGTTTGATATTTGCTTGATGAATTATTTTTCTCCATAATGAGATATATATATATAGTGATACAACCCTATATCTACAAAGTAAATATATCTAAAAATTACATAGAATAATTAGTAAATTACACAGTAGCACCCGACCAAATTTACAAACACAAATAACTCACTTCTAATAATTTTTAAACAAAAAAGGACATAAATTTGGTCCAAAATCGAGTGGACCCATCTGATTGAATAATTGAGGTTGAAATGACTAAAATGCCACTGATTTTGCCAAAATTACCATACTGCCACTCCACTAACTGACAAGTTTCTCTCTCTTCCTTTTTAAGTTATTTCCGGCAATTTCAAGTTTTCCGGCCAAACCGTCGACAATTTGGAAAAGATTCAAACTATAAAATTGTTCTTCATCTCATGGGCTTTCATTTGAGTAAGTGTTGCATATATTTTGAGAAGTTTTGAAATTTCAAATTTCAACCACTACGAGCCACAGTAGCAGTAACAAGTTTTGATCGGTGAAGAAGTTCTATGAAGCAGTAGTAGTAGCAAGGTTTTGATCAGTGAAGAAGTTCCATGGAGCAGTAGCAGTAGCAGCAAAAAAAAATGAGATTGAAGAAGTTCCATGAAGCGTGATTAGGTAAAGCCGTGAACCTTCATGTGAGCGTTTGACACAGTAGCATCAAATATCATTCTTCTTCGTCTTCAATCGGTGAGTAGCACAGTAGTACAAATTTTGATTTGATTTTATTTGATTTTTTTTTTTACAAACTGTACAGTAGCACAGTAGCAAAAATTAGACTTGTATGAATCGATTTCGATAACAAATTCACTAAATTAATAGGTTTTGTGGCACGTTGGAGGCTGTACTAGCTTTCTTTCATGTGAAGCAGCACTAGCAATAGCAGTAGCAGCCAACGAATGAGCTGCTACTGAGAGAAGTGATGAAGCTGAAGGAGCTGCGACTGAGAATGATGCAGATGAAGGAGATGCTACTGAGAATGGTCATGCAGTTGAAGGAGCTGCTACTGAGAGAGGTGATGCAGCTGAAGAAGTTACTACTGAGAATGAAGAAGTTGAAGGAGCTGCTACTGAGATTGGTGATGCAGCTATATGAGCTGCTACTGAGAATGAAGAAGCTGAACGAGATGCGATTGAGATTAGTGATGCAGCTGAATAAGCTGCTACTGAGATTGGTGATGCAGTTGAAGGAGCTGCTACTAAGAGTGGTCATGCAGCTGAAGGAGCTGCTACTGAGAATGAAAAAGTTGAATGAGCTGCTACTGAGATTGGTGATGCAGCCGAAGGATCTGCTACTGAGAATGAAGAAGCTGAAGGAATGCGATTGAGATTGGTGATGTAGCTGAAAGAGCTGCTACTGAGAAGTATGTGAAGAATTGGATTGCAATTGGTATACGAAAGAAGATTTTAAATTTCCTTCTTCTTATGGTATAAAATAGGGGTAAAAATGTCAATTGCTAGTGACATGTGGCAGCTTAATAGCATCTTGTACTAATTTGTAAATTGTCCTAAATTGCTCAATTGAATATGTAAGTGAGTTATATGTAAAATAAATTATTGTCATGTACCTACATGTAGTTTGTTATAGAATAATTCACGTATACATACAAGGAAAGTAATAATCATAGAATATTCTACACTCCCCCTTAAGTTGGTGCATAGATGTCAATCATGCCCAACTTGTCAATTGAATCGTCAAAAACTTTCCTTGACACTCCTTTTGTAAGAACATCCGTTAACTGGTCTTCTGTATATACGAACGGAAATCGAATGACCTTCTTGTCTAAGTTCTCCTTGATAAAGAATCGATCCACCTCCACATGCTTCGTTCGGTCATGCTAAACCGGGTTATGAGCAATTTCAATTGCTGATGTGTTATCACAATGTAGATTCATAGGCTTCTTAAGCTTGAGCCCTAAGTCTTTTAACACATTTCGGATCCATAGCAACTCGCATACGCCATGTGCCATACCTCGAAACTTTGCTTCTGCACTTGATCTAGCAACAACCTTTTGTTTCTTAATTACTACGCCAAGTCACCAGATTTCCTCCAACAAAGCTGAAGTATTCAGAAGTAGATCTTCTATCAGTCTTGTCACCTGCCCAATCAGCATATGTATATCCTACGATTTCGAGTTAATTTTTCTTTTCAAACAACAACCCTTTTCCAGGTGCCTTTTTGAGATACTTCAGAATACGATATACTGCATCCATATGTTCTTCATTGGGACAATGCATAAACTGACTCACAACACTCACAACATAAGCAATATCATGTCTAGTATGAGAAAGATAAATGAGTCTCCCTACTAGACGTTGATATCGTCCCTTGTCTGTCAGGACTTGATCAGGATAAATAGCAAGATTATGATTCATCTCAATTGGTGTCTCAGCTGGCTTGTAATCAAGCATTCATGTTTCAGCTAAGAAATTAAGTACATACTTGCATTGGGATAAAGAAATTTCTTTATTAGACCTGGCCACTTTAATTCCAAGAAAGTATTTTAATTGTCCAAGATCTTTCATTTCAAACTCCTTCGAAAGATATCTCTGCAGAGCTTCCATCTCTTTTGGATCATCACTTGTGACAATCATATCATCAACATATATTATCAGAGCAGTAATCTTACCCTGACGGTGCTTGATGAACAAGGTGTGATCTGTGTTACTCTGTTTGTAACCAAACGCCTTCATTGATTTAGAAAATCTCCCAAACCATGTTCTCGGAGACTGTTTTAGACCGTATAGGGACTTCTTCAATCTACAAACTTTGCCAGCATCACAAGGCTTATTACTGACACCTGGCGGTAAGTCCATATACACTTCTTCATCTAGATCTCCATTGAGGAAAGCGTTATTCACATCAAATTGCTGAAGAGGCCAATCTCTATTTTCTGTAAGTGAAATTATGACTCTAACAATGTTAACTTTTGCCACAGGTGCGAATGTCTCTTGATAATCAATTTCATAGCGCTGGGTGTATCCCTTGGCAACTAATCTCGCTTTATATCTTTCAATGCTCTCATCAGCTTTAAGTTTCACCATAAAGACCCACCGGCATCCAACAGTCTTCTTACCAGCTGGCATAGTGACAATATCCCATGTTGAGTTATTCTGTAAGGCTTCAAGTTCTTCGTTCATTGCTTGTTTCTACTTGGGATCTGCCAAAGCGTCAGGTACATTACTAGGAATAGATACATTGGATAATTGATTAACAACAAGAGCATGTGACCCAGACAACCTATGGTTTGACATATAATTAGCTACAAGATATTTTGCTTTGTCTTTGATGTCTGACTCATAATGTTTTGGAGGAATACCCTTAGTAATTCTATGTGATTTTCTAAGTTCATTTGAGAGTGATGGTACCTGATGAGGGACATTTGCAGCGGATTCTTTAGTCGACGATGTAGATGGGGGAAAAGAAACTATACTTGGCATGTCAACATTACTTTCAGTGGGCTGGTGCCTTTGATTTTTCTGTTTATCATGGCTCGGCGGCTCGGCAGGTGGGTGTGCCACTTGGCTCGGCTCGGTAGGGTGTGCAGGGACACGTGTCAACTGCACGGCAGGTGATGCAGGTGGCTTGGCAGGAGGTACAGGTGGCTCGGCTGGACGGCTCAACAGGGACTGCAGCAGTCTTCACGTGGCCATCACCTATCTACTGTGCTGGCTGACATAATGTTGATGTGATAGGGGCCAATTGTTGCCCCAATTCACGTGGTCTGTTGTCTTCCCATATGTCGGTGTCTGTGTCAGCACCATATTTTCTTCTGTCTTCTAATGCTTTTATGCCAGCACAGTATTTCTCTTCTAATGCTTGTATGTCCACAAACTCCTCCAATTCAAATACATGTCTGGAATTTCCTTCATCAGTTCTCTCCCCCTGAAGGGAAGACACCGAAAAATATGATTCGGCTTCACGAAAAGAGACATCAAGGGACACATGAACCGTGTCGGTGATAAGATCATAACAGCGATAACCCTGCTGAAATTCAGCATATCCAATAAAAATACACCGCCTAGCACGAGGATCAAGTTTGTTGCGCTGAACCTTGGGAATATGAACATAGACCACGCAACCAAATACACGAGGTTCTAAATTCGGTAAAGATGGTACGGAGAGGAGAGTCTGAAGTTTCTGTTGAGGATTTTGAAATTCAATTACTCGAGAGGGAGTACGATTAATGAGGTATGCAGCAGATTTCACAGCTTCGCCCCAATACTCGTGAAGAACATGCATGCCAAACAAAGATACCCGAACAACTTCAAGCAGTTGTCAATTCTTCCGTTTTGCTAAGCCATTTTGTTGTGGAGTATACGTATTGGACGTTTGATGTCGAATATCATGAGTGCTCATACAATCATGCATGGGACCATTAACATATTCGCCTCCATTGTCGGATTGAAAAACACGAATAACCTGTTGATATTGTGTAGACACCATCTTGTGAAATTCCTTAAACATAACACAAACTTCACTTTTGTTCTTTAGCAAAGATACCCATGTCATCCTTGTACAATCATCAATAAATGTCACATAGTAGCGAGCTCCAAAAAGAGAAGGGATCTTGGCAGGGCCTCAAACATCTGATTGAACTTTCATAAAAGGAATTGGACCATTATTCAAACTAGGAGAATATGGAATACGATGGCTCTTAGCCAGTTCACATACATCACAATGAAATTCTGACTCGCTCACAAGTGAAAAAATATGTGGTTGTAGCTTTTTAAGGTAAACAAAAGAAAGGTGTCCTAATCTGCGGTACCATAACCAAACTGTGTCCTTCGCATGCTCAACACTATTGACTTAATTGACTTGTCCAAAAAAACTGTTATTCGCCACTCTCTGTTAGGTCCAGATAGTACAGTTTCCCCCTTCTAACACCATAACCAAGAATCCGCCGAGTTAGAATGTCCTGAAATACACATAAATATGGATAAAAGGTAACAAGACATGTAAATGCCAGAATAATTTGACCAATAGCGAGAAGATTATGGGCTAGAGAATGAACAACCAACACAGAATCAAGGGTTAAAGTATCAGATAAGTCAATAGATCCTTCCCCGATAACCGGAGTTGGAGTACCACCAGCAGTAGAGACATTATGTTGGGAAGAAGTATGTAAATCTTTTACGAGACTAGGATCATTTGTCATGTGGTTTGTTGCTCCTGTATCAATTATCCAAGACCTACTCGAAAAAACATTACCATGTGTACTTGATTGTGCTACATTAGCGGAGGCAGGAGTAGGCTGCTCGTCCTCAGTAGTAGCCATAACGGCTTTTGCTTGATTCTTGCGAGGCTTCCTAGTGAAATCCCACAAATCAGGATATCTAATGACTTCAAAGCACCGATTCTTACTATGTCCAACTTCGCCACAGAGAGGACATTCAGTGCTAGCATAAGGATTAGGCTTGGCTGGGAATCTACAAGCTGGTGGTCGAGCTAGAGCACGTGGGAAGCCTGGTGGAGGTCCTTGTCGACGTTGAACTACCATAGCGGAGGACTCTGTGTATCCCATTGCCTGCCACTCCGAATGCACCTTTCGGACATATGCATAGCTTTGCTCCAAGGTGAATTTGGGATCTTTGTGAAAAATCTCTCCACGAACTTGATCATACTCTGAATCGAGCCCACTTAGGAAGATGTGAACTCGCTGTCGTGCAATGACATTTGTTTCTTGGACAACGGCACCTACTGTGTGATTCTGAGAAGCGGTGCGCTGATCAATCTCCTGAAACATCCCCACCAATTCATTGTAGTAGACAGCAAGAGTACGACCATTTTGTTTGGTTGTAAAACACTTCCTGTTTAATTCAAAGATGCGAGTCTCATCAGAATCGTCATAAAAATTTGCTGAACGACGTCCCAAACATCTTCTGCAATGGGAAGTGGGATATAGCGATTCACCAGAGACGGCTCCATGGAGTCAATGAGCCAACCTTTCACTTTTTTATTTTCAGTAATCCAAGTGTCATATGCAGCAGTGCCCGCAACTGGCGCGGTTGTAGCTCTAGTAAGATTGCCAACTTTGTCTCGTCCACCGATCTTCATTTCTATAAGTGGTGCCCACATAGAGTAATTATGTTCAGTTAAGACAACATTAGTGGAGAAAGCCGAGTTGTCTTGGGTGATGGTGATAATGGTTCACAATTAGAGTGGGCATCGTGGTGGAAGATTCAGAGTCGGGGAGACCTATTTTGAGAATATTGTCTCCGTCCATCAGAAAAGCAAGTCAGAAAGTTGTCTTACAGGAAAAAGGAATGGAGAGCAGGCTGGGGTCCACACATCGTCAGAGAGAGAGAGAGAGAGAGAGAGGAAGGGAACCAGCAGGAGACAAGGCTGCAGAGATAGGGACTGTGTAGCAGGATCTGTCACGTGGAGCAGCAGGAATAGGAGAACCGGCTCGGCTTGGCGTGGGGCTCAGCTTGGGTGCTGGGTCCGGCTGCTCCAAGTATGCTTTTGTATCTGTGTGTTGTGCTTGTCTTGTAGGTGTGTAGTATGTGTGTGTTGTGTTTAGGGCTGTGTGTTTGGAATTTAGGGTATCTATTTTGTGAGATGTGCAGCGGAAACAAATTGATGGTAGGGTTTTAGTTTTGTGTTTGTGCTGGTTCTGACGCCAAGTAGAAAAGAATGTTTTAATATTTGTTTGATGAATTATTTTTCTCCATAAAGATATATATATATATATATATATATATATATATATAGTGATACAACCCTATATTTACAAGGTAAATATATCTAAAAATTACATAAAATAATTCACCTATATATACAATTAAAGTAATAATCCTAGAATATTGTACACTTATCATGTAATTCTATAATTTATAAGTTAAACACGCAGCTTTCATCCTTAATATGCAATTCTATGAAATCATCATTTGTCATTTAAATTTAGCTAAGTAGAAAATCTTTTCTTATAAAAGAATAAAAAGAAGTCTTTAGATCGCATAATATATATGAGAGACTGTGGTTCGGCTAGTGGAAGCATACTAGGCTGTAAGTCAGGCGGACGTTGCAAGAATTCTCCTGGTAATAGGAGGTCCATGGTTTGAACCCCAACTTGTGAAAAACATCCCTTGGGGAGGAGCCATACTCAAAATTGCTCCTGGTCCTGGATTAGTAGCTCACCCGGCCACCATTTTTATGATAAAAAATTAATCTCTAGAAAAAATTCAATTTTTTTTTATTGCAAACTTAAAAAGAATCCAATAAGTAGTTAGGGTGTTCCAAACCTGATGAATCGAACGTCAAATTGCATAGTATAGCAAGTAAAGTTTTTTTTTTTTTTAAACGAGCAGATACAAAGTTATTACAAATAGAACAAGTAGCTGGTGGTTGGTTAAGTAACATAACTGACAACGTTGAAGTTATGAGATCAAACCTCACTGACATATGCAAGAGAGTGTGAGTTATTTAATAATTTTTTCTTTAAAAAAAAATAGAACAAGCAGAGTACATGTAATATTATTTGCAGTTTGTTTCTCAGTCTTTCCCAATCACCAATCACACGTAGCAACTTCCATAAAAAATACTAAAAATGTGCAATTTCTTCCATACCCAAATAACGAAAGCTCCCACCTTGTTTAATATATAACCAATCAACAACCCATAGCTTCTTAACAATCCAAATAACCACCACAAACAACGGAACATACGCAAGGCGAGCTATGGCGTACACAAATGTGTGTAAGCCGATGCCGGGTAATGCACATGCATCCGCGCAAATGCGCAAGCGTGCCTTTTTACGAGCATAGGCTCGGTTATCTTTTGTGATTTCGAGTTGATATCACCAATTAAAATGGTGAACTCATATCAATTTGTCATGTAAATGTGTAATGCGATACATTGCATTCACATAGAGCTAGTTAGGGAATCGAACCATGTATGCATCATAAAATTCTCATCCGTTCATTTACTTGAACAATATGGGAGAATTAAGATTAAATGTCAACGGTTACATCGATGTCTTGACCATAAAAAGTGTAACGACTAAGTAGCATTAGTCACACATGTGAGGTCTATGCCTTCACAAAATAAACGGATTTGTAGTCACTTCGACTGTGATCGCAAATTATCTTCTGCTTTGTAAAATCCGTAATCATGAGGAGAATACTCTCAACTTCTTCCATATATCTCTTGTATATATTGACCATATGATTGCATTATTTACAATTAGTGAACCAATGTAGAACCATATCAATGACATGATTCTTTTATTTTTCTTTTTTCAATGACCCTTTTCTTCTTTTTTTATTCTTTATGACATGGGGGTTTCGAGGAGTAGCCTACCTTTTTTTTTTTTTTTGAACGTGTGACATGAATTTCGTAATTTTTATTTTAAATGTCATTTTAGGGCGCATGTTGCGGTCAATTTTATTTTTCTCAAAAGAACAAGAGGGAAGGTACCGAATTCAGGGCGAGACCAAGATTATGGTAACTCAATTTAATATTTACTGTGACAATTTCCGTCACATATGGATGTTACAGCGACAATTTTTGTCGCACATCATGGGTTTTTCCCTTTTTATATAATGTGACTCCCTCAGAATCGTCACAATGATCGACAATATTCTATTAGAATTGTGACTAAATAGTCACAAAGAATTGTGGTTCACAGTGACATCACAACAACAAGTACAACTTTGGACGGTAACATCACAGTTACTCCTTAGTGATACGCCGGGGTGGGTGAGACTCCTTTGTATCGTCCCGAGAAGCAGAGATGATGTAACATGGAGGTTGAAAGTCCCGGAAAAAACAAAAGTCCCAACAATTTTTTCCAGAAAGCAGGAACTTTAAGAAAAACTTAGTTGCTAGTTCACTAAATGAACTGCGTTGTAATATAAATTGCGCTTGAGAACTCGGTTTTAATCCTTATGCAAATGCCAATAGTCGCTTCGATCCTTAAACGGATTGCAGAAAATTGCTTCTCTCCACCGCATACACATCGTAATAATATTTCGACAAATGACGATTTTTCGTTTGGAGATGGAGTAAACGCCCAAAAGGGCTGCTGGGCTCTGCAGAAGGCCCAAACCCGAATCGGGTCGGGTTGGGTTCAGGTAGGACTCGCTTGATTCGGATCAAGCAAACCCGATGCTGCAAAGCCGGGTCGCTGCCAAATTAGAGGATGGCGCTGGGAAGGGGCGTCGTCGGCGCTAGGGCTTGAGCTGGTAAGCGTGCAACGAGGCAGCGCTGGTTCTGGGTTTCGTCGGCACTGGAGGCGCTGGGATGGATGCAGGCTGATCGTGTCGGCGCTGGGTGGAGCGTCAGTGGCTTCAGGCTGGGCCGGCGCGCAAGTCTGCTGGCGTCGGTGACGCTGGTTTTTGGGTCCGAGCTGGGATCAGAAGAGGAGGAAGAGGGTTGGGTGCCCAGAGCAATTTTCTGGGTGCTCTTAGTTTTTCCATGCTTTGCCGACAGAGCTGTCGTCGGCAGAGTAAGATTGCTTTTCTTTTCCGACAAAGAGGTTGTTGGCAGAAGATAATTTCTGGGGGTTTGGTCTTCTTTTCCGACGAAATGTTGTCGGTAGAAAGAAATTCTAAGGTTTTGGGGGTTTTATCCAGCAGAAAGATGTTTGATGCCGGCAAGGGCTATGGTTTTTAGTGTTACCATTGGAATCTCTACATTTGCTCACTTGACCTCCCTCTATTTTCAATTATTGAATTACATTTATATCCTCTTACATAAAGCTATTGAGGACGATAAGTGTATAAAAAAAGTATTATATTTATTGTCTATAGACTTTTCAATTCAATAATAATGATATTTATTATTTTCCTTATCAAATTTATTTTCCAATTTCAGTAAGTGTTGAACGTAAGCCAATTTACAAAATATAAGATTGTTAATGTGACATAAAGTTACTATAATTATACATATTTAAGCGCATATACAAAATATAAGGTCAACAGTAAGTGTTGAAAACTAAGCGCATATATTTTAATAAGTTTTGCAACATGAAAAAAAAAGATAAAAGGTATATATATATATATATAGGCCGAATCTAGAGAGGACATCCTAAAAATGTCCAATAGTCCGGATTTTCATTTTTGACTCACTTTTCGATCGAATTTTTTCATCTCCACCGTCTAGTAAGTAGATAATATTGTGTAGACCATCTCTGTAAAATTTCAACTAATTTGGTAATCGTTAAGGCCCTATTTAAATATATTTGCAACACACTAGTAACTATTGAAATAGTACAAGGACATATGCTAGTGTGTTTTGAAATATTTGTATATCCTAAGTTTTGATTTATCTCATTAGATCTTACACGAAAGAAAAAAAATAAAGGTCTAGTGACTGAATAGGAGGTTGAATGAGTAAGTTATTGAAATATATTTGAATAACATATTTAAGATTATTTCGGTAATTTGAATGGATGTCTAGTGAGCAAATGCTTATATTCAAAAGTCTAATCGAGGTGTAGAAAGTATTGGAGGTCTAATGAGCAAATGTGGAGGTCCCAATAGCAACACACTTTTTTTTTCTTTACTTTCCGGCGATGCTAAGGAGATAGGTTGACGGAGAAGAATTTTTAGGGTTAGGGTTTTTGCTATCAAGCACGGGGTTAGAAGTACGTGCTGATAAGGTGTTCTAAAAGAAAAAAAATAGATGTAAAGCGATATTTTATTCATTGATAAGAAGACTTTTATATAGACCTTACATCAAGTATCCCGAACAATCAGGAATTCCCTATCAACTAAGGATTCTATTAATCTAGTCTAATTAGGTTAAGACACACATCGAAAGTTACGAAAATAACATTCTTTGAATATATATATATATTTTTTTTTTTTTGGAACTACAATTCAAGGTGGTTGAGTGAGCTACTATTTTGAGGTGCGGAGCAATTTAGGTATGACCACTTTTTTCACAAGCTAGTGTGCGAACTAAACTAATTTTTTTTCTTATTATTAAGAGACTTCCCACAACGTCCGCCTCCCTTGTACTCGTAGTCTAACATGCTTCATGCTTCAACTAAGGGTACATGTAAATTAAAGACAACACTTGCGTTGTTAGTAACTTTCTTTTTTGGTCAAAATGTAGATAGTAACTGAAGAACAGGAAATGGTAGGGCTGGCAAAAATGAACCAAATAAAACCGTACCAAGCATTACCAGCCGAACCAAACAAATTGGTTACCAACATACTTGGTAACCGAAACTTCGGTACGGTACCGTACCGAACCAACTTCACGAAGTTGGTTGGTAACGGTAATGATTTTAGCGAAAGTTGGTATTACCGTACCAACCGACTATTTTACATTTAATTATTAATTATTAATTTATGATTTAATTTTGGCCGTTGATATATCTAAATACAATCTGAGCCATCGAATTCAACCCTAAGACTATCCTCTCCTGACTATCAGACATTCTCACATTCAGACTCAGTCTCAGTCTCTTACTCTCTCATTCGATACTCACCCACTCACCCACTCCGGCCACTCGCCCACTCCTCCTCCGCCGCCCTCCCTCCCCTCTCCGACGCCGACGTCGCCTTCTCCTAACTCCTAACTCCTAAGTCCTCCACTCCTCCTCCGCCTCCCTCCCTCCCTCCCCTCATTCGATTAATCGATTCAGTCCTCCACTCCTCTTCCACCTCCCTCCCTCCCCTCATTCGATTGAATCGATTCAGACCTCGCCTTCTCCGCCAGCCCACTGCATATATTCTCCATGTCAAGTCCCAGGTAAACTGAATCAATCTCTCCTTCTCTTTCAATTTGTAAACTGAATCAATTTCTCCATGTCAAGTCCCATGTAGCCCGGAAACTGCTACATTGGGGTTATTTAACAAGCCGGATTGGTTAGTCCCGCACCTAAATGTATACATTCCGCAATCAATCAGGAGTTGTGCTTTTGGAGCTAATCACAGGCAGCTTGTTTCATAATCTGAAGCTAAAGATATGCGAGGAATTCTGTATATGCAAGTAACTAGACAGTACCCGAATATTATAGGTGCACTAGTGGTAGATGTTCGAAAGTTTCCGTAATTTTCTGGATACAAGGATATGGATAATTGAGTGTGTTTTTGAGGGGATTGAAATATGGGTTTATTTGAGTGTGTTTGTTTCTGTAATTTTCTGGATACAAGGATATGGATAATTTGAGTGTGAATCCAAAACTGTGTTTGAAGTATGGGTTTATTTGAGGGGATTGAAATATGGATATGGATAATTTTCTGGTTTTGAATGATATTTTATAATGTTTCAGGAACAATCGTGAATCGTCACAGAATGGTATGAGTCGAGCAAGTGGTTCGGCCTCATCAAGTCGATCCGTTGCAAATGCAGAGACAAATGCAGGGCAACATTTACCACCAACTGCACCTGCATCACATGCATTTGATGCTCCAGCAACTTCTACACAAGTTTGTGGCAAGAAAAGGAAGGAACCTGCGAACAAAAGCCCTCTTTGGTCTCATTTTACAAGGTGCAAGCTTCCAGGAACAGAGACCATCGATCCAAAATGGTGCACATGTAACCATTGTAGTGATAAAGTGTTGTGCGAGACATCAAAGAATGGGACTAGCTCGATGTGGAACCATGCCAAGAAGTGCCCTTCTCACCCGATGTATGAAAACAGGGATCCGAAGCAATCAAAGTTGAATGGGAGTAATGTTAGTGGAGGCAGTGGATATCACAAGTATAATAAGAAGAGATGTGATGATAGGTGCATTGAAATGATAATCAAGGATGAACTCCCGTTTCGGTTTGTGGAGAAAGAAGGATTCCGGGCTTTCTGTAAAGAGTTAGAGCCTAATTGGAAACCCATGGACAGGAAGCAAGTTGCAAAGGGTGTGCTAGACAAGTACAACTTGGAGAAGTCTATTCTGTTGAGTCAACTGAAGGAGAGTCAGGCAAGGATTTCTATCACTACTGATACTTGGACATCAATTCAAAACATAAACTATATGGTTTTGACTGCGCATTTTATGGATGTCGATTGGAAGCTTCATAAAAGGATTATTAACTTCTGCAATATCACTAGTCACAAAGGGGATGATATTGGTAGGATGATAGAGCAATGTTTGAGGCAGTGGGAGATCAACAAAGTGTTTACAATAACCGTGGACAACGCTAGTGCCAATGATGTGGCTGTGGCTTACATGAAAAGAAGGCTTACAATTTACAAAACTTTGTTGTTCAATGGAGACTTTCTGCACAATCGATGTGCATGCCACATTATCAATTTGATAGTGAAGGATGGTCTAAAGGAGATAGCGGATGCAATTGCAGCCATATGGAATTGTGCTAAGTATGTTAGATCTTCATCTCAAAGACTTGACAAGTTCAGGGAGTTTGCTGTTTTGGAACAATGCAAGGCAAACGCCAATGTTCCATTAGATGTCATTACAAGATGGAATAGCACGTATCTTATGCTTGAAGCTGCACTGATATATGAGGCAACTTTTACCAGAATGGCTGAAGAGGACTCTGCATTCAAGAGTTATTTTCAAGAAAAAGACAAATCTGGAAATAAAAGGGTCGGACCTCCACGTTATGATGATTGGAGGAATGCAGAAGCCTTTTGTATCTTTCTGAAGAAGTTTTATGAAGCTACCTTGAAACTTAGTGCATGGAAGAGCATCACTGCAAACCTATTGTTTGTTGAAATGATCACATTGCAAACTGAGATTGACAAAGCTATGCTTTCGGAGGATGATGTTTTGAGGAGGGTTGCAACTTCAATGAAGACCAAGTTCAACAAGTATTGGGGAAGTTTCGAGTCAATTAACAAGATCATCATGATAGCGAATGTCCTTGACCCTAGATACAAGTTGCAGTGGGCAAAGGTAGGTTTGAAAAAGGTTAATGCAAGTTATGCGACAATTCAGACGATAGAAGAGAACTTGAAAATAATATTGTTGAGGATGTATGAGGAATATAAAGGAGATGTGGGCGCCGATCAAGCTGAGCAGTATGTTGAAGAAGATGTGGGATTGGAAGGGGATGAATTAGAAGGGCTTGATGAAATCAGTAGGGAGATAGCAAGGGAGAGGATGTTTACGCAATCACAATGCATTAGGAATGAGGTTGATCAGTACTTGTCGGATAGGTATGTGAGCCTTACTGTTAAAAATTTTGACATTGCTAAGTGGTAAAAGGGTAATGAATCTGTATATCCAGTTTTATCAAAGCTAGCAAAGGATATCCTTGCTGTTCCTAGCTCAACAGTAGCTTCTGAGAATGCTTTCAGTTTAGGGTCAAGAGTTGTAGATCCTTTTAGAGCTTCATTGACACCGAGAACAGTCGAGGCTCTTGTTTGCTCTGCAGATTGGTTAAGGGCTGAACCGGCAAACTTTAGCTTGTACGATACTCCTACGGAAGATGACTTAAATATTTACTTCGAGTTGGAGGCAATTGAGAAGGGTAAGCTTTTAGCTTTATGCTTTTTAAAATTTATATTATTACTGAGATTGATGTTGATTGCTGTTGATATCTTTGCGATTGCTGTTGATTGTTGTTTTGAGATTTGAGTGGTGATGATCTTGTTGTTTTAAGAAGTTGTTAAATTAGCATTGTAGTCAAACAAAAGCATATCTGTAGCAGCTTTTATTCCTACTGCATCTCTGTAGCAGTTTTTATTCCTACTGCATGTCTGCATCTCTGTAGCAGCTTTGTTCTTCTTTTGATTCAGCTCAATTTTGGTTCATGTCAGAAAATTCTTTCAACCAAGCTTATGAGGCAGGAAGGAATGGGTCGAATGGCACAAGCTCCAGCTCGGTCCAAACCAATGTCTAGCACAAGAGGAGATTGATTGGTAATGTTACTATTCTGTATAGTCCTTGAATTTCTTAATTTGTTTGTGTTATGGTGTTGGACAATACTATGTAATCGCATTTGCATTTGAGGGATATTGTTGTATGATAATAATGACATTGTTGTAATCGTATTCGCATAACTATATTGGATTTGTCTGAAATTCAAATTCTCATTGTTCTATGTTGGATTTGTCTATTATTGTTCTATGAAATTCAAATTCTCATTATGCTGCTTCTCTCTAAGCCATTTTGTTGATTTCTTAAATGGATGTTGTGTAGATCTTTTTGTTATTGATTGCTTAGCAAGAGTTGCATTGTTAGAGATGAGCAAGAATTATTGATTGCTTAGCAAGATTTCTGAAATCAGACCTTCTTTTTTAGTTTCAAAGTAGAGAGAGGAAGAGAGTAGGCGGTGCATTTTTAGTTTCAAAGTAGTTTAGTTTAGTTTCTATTGGCGAAGGGCAGAGGAGAGCTTTGAAATTCTATGGCTTTTTACTTCTTCAGTTTTGGTTTGTTATCTTCAAGA
This sequence comes from Potentilla sterilis, assembly GCA_963682095.1. NCBI lineage: Eukaryota > Viridiplantae > Streptophyta > Magnoliopsida > Rosales > Rosaceae > Potentilla > Potentilla sterilis. The sequence continues at coordinate 43,895,039 of OY821757.1, read as the reverse complement.
AGAAGATCAGTAAGTAGATCAGTTTGTTCTCTAGTCAATCTACCATGAGAAAGAACATTTGTGTGTTGCAGTACTGCCTGTTGTTCATGGGATGCTGTGTTGGTATGCTCTGTCCGGAAATCAGATTTGCTTTGGTTCTTTGTTCAATGTGTCAGGTTCTTTGTTCTGTAATGGGCTGGGCCTTAGACTTAATTGGGCCGATATCATATCTTGGTAGAGGCCCATTACCAACCGAACCAACCGAAAGTATCGGTATACCGAAGAGTTGGTACATGAGCTTCGGTGGTTGGTAATGGTACAAATTTTCTCGTTACCAATTACAATTGGTTGGTAGATGGTAGAGACAAAAATGAATTGGTAATGTACCGAACCCAGCCCTAGGAAATGGTAAATGAAAAAGAAAAAACAGGTACAGACCCTGAGAAGTGAGAAGGGTATTGTTTGAAAAGAGAGAGTTAAACTGTGTAAGTGTAATAAGTCTGTATATCACTTGCAAAAGCCCAAACCCCGATCCGCATCCAAACCCCCCCAATCTATGGAAGAAAAACGCGGCGATGCCGCAACTCAGCCTCCGGCTAATGCCGACTCTCCGGCCACCACCGAGCCCACTTCTTCGCGGCGCCGTGCCGGAGGCCAAAAGCGAAAGGCCGGTAGCCTCGGCGGCTCGACCTCTTCATCAACGCCGTCGAAACGCTTGACTCGCGAGAAGGCTTTGCTTTCTCACCAACCGATCCACAACGGCCCGTTGACTAGGGCCCGCCAGGGGCCCAGTAGCCACGCCTCAGCCTCATCCGCGGCGGCGAAGCCGGCTACTCAGGCGAAGCGGCCAGAGCCGTCGTCTGTGGAGGCGGAGCAGGCGAAAAGGGAGAGCGAGCTGGAGGCTTTGGAGGCGGCTATGGAAGCTGAGTTTGAAGCCATTAGATCTCGCGATGCCAATGCTCATGTGGTTCCCAGTCACTGTGGTGAGACCAATTTCCAAACCCTCTTTTCTTTTCAATTTTCTATTTTATTTTTTAAGAATGAGCTGAAATTTTGGATTGTTTCCGTGGTTGGTTTTGAGATTCTGTATAGTTTTGGTACCGAATTGAGAGCATTGAAGTAGAGTAGTTAGATATAGAGCTGCTGAAGTAGATATTGCTTCTAAAATTTGAGACTTCACTGCCTTTACTTTATATGACAGTTGAGAGTTAACCTGTTAGGGAATGTACATAAGTCAGTAGATGGATTTTTATGATAGACAGGTTTGAAAATACTATTTTCTGGAACATTAATGTGGAAGTGTTTTGATTGGGATAAATTTTCTGGATTACAGGTTGGTTTTCCTGGACAAAGATTCACGCCATTGAGGAGCGTATGTTGCCGTCTTTCTTTGATGGGAAGTCTGATACTCGAACTCCCGAAATGTACTTGGAGATACGCAATTGTATTATGAAAAAATTCCATGCGGATCCGGGGACATTGGTTGAACTGAAGGATTTGTTGGAGCTTGAAGTCGGAGACTTCAATTTGAGACAAGAAGTGATGGAATTTTTGGACCACTGGGGTTTGATAAATTTTCACCCTTTCCCACCAACGGGTTCTACTGTTGCGAGTGTCAACAGTGAGGAGGTGACAGAAAGGGATTCTTTGGTAGATAAGTTGTATCACTTTGAAGCACTAGAGTCACGATCATCACTGGTTCCCAAGACTAACTTGATAACTCCAACTGTGCCATCTGGGCTGTTCCCAGAGTCTACATTTACTGAAGAGTTGGTGAGGCCTGAGGGGCCAGCTGTTGAGTACCATTGCAACTCTTGTTCAGCTGATTGCTCGCGCAAACGCTACCATTGCCAGAAGCAGGTCAGTCCTCGTTGAATTTACAGAAACACAGATTACTTTATCTTTGTTTATATATGATGTGGCATCTTAATTCATATAACAAAGAAATTATTCCTGTTTCATCAACATCAAGATTAGTTAACCACTTGCATGTCATTAAAAGAAGTCATTTAACCATAAATTTTTCAAGATCAATAATATTCTTCTATGTGCGAATTATGTGATTACACTATCCAGATAAAAATTGTTCGATTCAAATTTGTTACATCTTTAGGAGGTCAGCAGGATTAATGACCAGCTAGCAGTAAATTGATAATACTGCCTGGTGCTTATTTTCTGCTACTGTATTAGTGTAAACTACTTTTAATAAGGCAAAAGATGTACTCGAACAATTTCCATGTCAGGTTGATTGAACTTGATGTCTGATGAAGTGCTTGTTATGGTAATACATATGATTATACTATCCAGATCAAAACTTTCAGATTCAAACTTGTTACATCTTTAGGAGATCAGCAGGATTTATCACCAGCTAGAAGTGAATTGATAATACTTCTTGTGCTAATTTTTTGCTATTTTATTAGCGTAAACTACTTTTAATAAGACATAGGATGTACTCGAACAATTTCCATGTCAGGTTGATTGAACTTGATTTCTGATGAAGTGCTTGTTATGGTTATTCATTTGTTAATTCTGCAAATTTCCATTGCCCGTTTACAACTGTATTTACTATTTACATTCATTTCAACAGGCAGATTTTGATCTGTGTTCTGATTGCTTTAACAACGGGAAATTCGACTCGGGTATGTCTTCATCAGATTTCATACTTATGGAGCCTGCTGAGGCTCCTGGGGTAAGTGGTGGGAAGTGGACAGATCAGGAGACCCTCCTTCTCCTTGAAGCATTAGAATTATATAAAGAAAACTGGAATGAGATTGCTGAACATGTTGCTACAAAAACAAAAGCTCAGTGTATATTGCACTTTGTACAAATGCCAATCGAGGATACCTTCCTAGATCATGATGATGATGTTGTTGCCAGTGCCAAAGAAACTGCAGATCCAACTTCAACTAACAATGAATCATTGGCCCCCAAAGATGCCCCTGAAACAACAGAAAATAAGACAAGTGCTAATTCAAGTGACCTTCAAACTTCCCCGATGGAAATTTCCAAAGAAGAAGCAAGTGAGGTGAAAGTTGGAGATGATACTACAAAGCCGGAAGATGAAAATGAAGTCAAAGTTGATCAGGAAACCTCGAAGTTGGAAGACTCTGATGATTTGAAACTTGATCAGGAAACAGATGAGAACCTTGCCTTGAAAGCGCTTAAAGAAGCCTTTGAAGTTGTTGGTTATCCTCAAACACCTGATAGTCAACTCTCATTTGCAGATGTGGGAAACCCTGCCATGGCATTGGTAAGTTGATTACTTGTGGATATAGTGCATCTATTCATTGTTAGTGTGAATCGTGCCGTGGATAAAGAAGTAACATAGAACTTTAGTTATGAATTCAGTTAATGCTGAAATCTTGGACAGTTAACAGTTCCGCATAATCACCGCCTTAAAAAAATCTTGGTTTTTGGTAACATGCTCTGGTTATAAAAGCTCACATAATTAGCCAACAATTCATGTAGCATTGAGGTACCCATTCTATTACATTTGACAACTTGCACTACATTTTGTGTGTTTAGTGGGACCAGTGTCTGCCAATTGCAATCTAATTTACCCTTAAACTTTCCACTTTATCTGCCAGAGATAACTATATTACTGAGTTTGTTGACCTTTCACCTTTGTCGTGTAGAAATACTGTGAACTGATTTCGAGAAGATGCTGCATCATTCTTTCTTCTTTCAACCCTTTTGATGTATGTATGATGTGTGCATACAGGCATCTACAGTACTTTGGCCTTCATACATGCATGCATTTACTTATGCTGTATATTATGTCAGTACAAATACAATCTAGTCTAGTGGATCTGTTACATGGTATGGGGCTAGCTTAAGCATATAACTCATTTTGCTTTAAGCTTGGCATGTGCCACTACTTATAGGCTGAATTCTCTTACAGGCAGCATTTCTGGCACGGTTGGTGGGGCCTGATCATGCCATTGCTTCAGCACATAATTCTTTAAAATCCATATCTGCAGATTCTCCTGGCATTGAGCTGGCTTCGAGGCACTGCTTTCTTTTGGAAGATCCACCAAATGACAGAAAGGAAGAAGCTGGTTGTGATAGGTATGTTGATTTTGTGTGGGCAAATAATGCTTGAATTAGTTTCTGTGCATCCTATCTGATGCGATTGAGGGATTTGCAGTGTTGCTACTGAAAGGGAAGCTCATAGTGACAAAGTCAATGAAGAAAATAGTCATAAAGAGGATAACTCCACCTCAGGTTTGGAAGATAGAGGTGTATCAAATGATAACAATGACGAGAAACTTGAAGAAGTTACTCCTGAAGAAAAGTCACAATCTGCAAAGCAACAAGATGACAAGGTTTCTCATGAGGAAGTAGGAACTGATAAACCAAACAAATCAAACAACTCAGAGTTACCAATTGACCAATCACCTACTTTGGGGGAGTCAGATGATTCAAAAGTTGAGACACCACCAACTTCCGTAAAGGAATCGGGGGAGGGAGCTTCGGTTGGAAAGCATTCTGAAACCACAGAGACACCAATGGATGTGGATATGTCTGACTCCATTCCGTCAACGAAGACGGAGACTCCGCAAGGTGTGGCATCAAATTCAGCTGAGCAACCTTCACAGTCTACAGAGGCATCAAAAGAAGTGGACGTATCTAACACTCTGGCTTCAGAAAGAGATGAGCCTCCAGCACCCGTTACTGTTACATCAGAAGAACCCCCTCAACCTACAGATACATCAAAGGATGTAGATATGGTGTGTGATACTCAGCCCCCACAAAAGAATGAACCTCCCCAATCAGTTGAAAACGCAACAAGTACACCCTCTCTCTCTCTCTCTCTCCATATTTGTGTCATAATTGAATATGAGTGCTATATTTATATTAGTATGTCAAAAAGACTTTCTTTTTTGACTGAGTTAGCATGTTGAATATTGGTACAAATAAGATTCTCGGAAGTGGTAAAGTGCAACAAAGAGGAAGAGCCTTTGGTCAACAACATTTAGTTCCTTGATATAAAAGTTCAATGCCTCTGATTTGCTAATTTTCTGTTTCTTGCACTGCACAGATGAGGATCAGACTGATGATAGTAAACATGAGAAGCATGATTGTGCAGACTTGAAAAGTGACAAAAAGCAGGAGACAAAAGGGGAACAGAAAATTGATAAAATAAAGCAAGCTGCAGTTTCTGCAGTCTCAGCAGCTGCAGTGAAGGCAAAACTTCTAGCAGAACAGGAAGAAGATCAAATCCGACAGCTTGCAGCCATGTTGATAGAGAAGCAGGTGATCCCCATGTCATAATATCTCCTTACTGTTTGTTTAGTATAAATAACCTAAAGTTCTTACTTCTTGGAGGTTTTGTTCAACTGCAGTTGCATAAGTTGGAAGCCAAGTTAGGTTTCTTTAATGAGATGGAAGGTGTTGTGATGAGGGTTAAAGAGCAATTGGACAGGTCTAGACAGAAGCTCTACCATGAGCGGGCACAGATAATTGCTGCCCGACTTGGCTTACCAGGTTCCTCGTCTAGAGGAATGCCGTCTGCAATGCCTACCAATAGAATGGCTATGAATGCTACAAACTCGGTTCCAAGGCCCCCACTTATGATGACCTCACAAAGACCACCCATGTCGAGACCCATGGGGGCAGTGCCTCCAACCCCTCTAAACCAATTTGCATCTTCAAATTTGTCAGGAAGTCCAATTCGGCCTCCCAGTCAGGACAGCCTTTCTTCTATTGGGACAAAGTGAATTTCACAAGAGAACATGTGAATACATTGATCCTTTCTTATTCAGCAATCATCAATCATCCCTTTTACCATGCAAGGTGTCTGTGTTTGGCAGATTCTTGGTTGCTGTTTTCAGAAGTTCAAAATTCTGTCACAACAGAATATAACATGTCAATTGCCAATGTTACCACTGATAAAACCAGACTTGACGGTTTCTCAGAGAGATCATGAATGCGCTCAATTGTCTTGCTGCACGGTGTGTCACGAGTTTTCGGTTGATTTGATAATCTGGGAAGTCGCCTGTCTATAAAATTTATTTGAGGTTCTCAAAAGCTAATCCGTCTAGTTCCTTGACCAATGATTACCTTGTAATATCAAGATTGAGGCCAAGACACAGGCGGCAACTCCCTTACAGTGTGACCCTTCTAAGTTTCAGCTTAGAGCAGTGCTTTTAAGTCAATCACCGCTTGAATTTGGCTGCTGTAACTTTTCATGAGGTGAGATTAACTCGGGTTGTATCATATTTGATCCTGTAAGATATACTGTATTGTACCTCAGACAGCTTAGAGATTCATCTTAATGTATGGGATGGCATAAAATCTAAAGTTGGATCGAGTTCATTTAGATAATCTTTACTATGATTTTGTGCCTAGTCTCTGGTTTCAAGTTCCTTCTAAAGGGCATGACTCAATACTTTGTTACAGAGATGATCGATCTATAGCTTCTGATGTGTAGTGTTTAGGTTGCAGCCACCAAATCGTCCGAGTAAAACACACCATGATTTCTCATGACCCTATAGGGTTCTGCTGCTGCGAGCTCGTCTACGTTTAATGCAATTCTTAGTGATTGTTACCAAAGTAATTCTTCTTGAAAAGATGATTGCAAATTAAACGATAAAATGATTCGCAACATCCTCTTTGCTGAGCCTAGTTTGCCGTACACATCACAGACCTAGAGAAGAACTATGTTTCCTCATCTTATTCTGGGTGTTAATGCCCCAATCTTAACCAAAAAACAAGAGAAAGGAATAACAACCGATTATTCAAATCTCTGTAAAATGAGATGTGAACAGAAAATGGAGGGAAAAAAATAAAATAAGGTTCTTGAATTAGAATTTCTATTTTAATGGAAAGGCAGCAAATGCTCCTTCACCGTTTGTCATCAACTAATAAGTTTGTAGGAGTTGAACTTAAAATGTGTCATCAACACAGCTGGTTATGCTTAATCAAGATTGCATCAAAAGGTAATCTGTAGTTCTGTACTGTAATAAATACAGGATGCTAGGGGTTCTGAAAATAAAATGTCTGAACTGTAATAAGAAATACAGGATAGTAGTAGTTGCAATAAAAGGAAAATCTGATCGAACCAACCAGAAGTCAGAAAAGGCACCACACAACCAAGATGAATAAAGCATTTATGAGACCAATTTGTTCTCCACACAAACAGTAATATACAATATCAGTAAATATACCAACAAATGTACTTCCAAAGATGACTTATTCTTTTAGCAGGAAAAGAATCCACAGTTGATTTATTTAGCACTCACATCCACTTGACCTGGGCTGATTGCTGCTTCCAACATCAATAGTATCCGGCAAGTATCTTCATGAAATGGATAGTTTCACAGATGCACAACCAAAAGGAAAATATGTCAAAAAAGGTTAACTCCAGAATCCACATAAAAAAAAAAGGTTACTGTATCATAAATGTAATACTTAAAACCAGAACAACTCTCACCTACACAATCTAGTAAGTGCAATGTTTATCCAAGAAGGTTTATTAGTCTTAAGAGTAGTGGATTAGAAAAGAAATCTTGAAAACTAGCCAACACAACTAGAAAAGAAATAAAATTCTGTATTGGTGAAACATAATTTCCATTTGTAATGGTAATTGGTAAACAGAGCGACTTAAATCCACTCCAAGCCAACTATTACTAAAAAACTCTGAAGTTCATCCGGATTAGAGAAGAGAAATGAGATGGACATAAAGAGGACCTCCAAATCACATTATGAACAGGCGACCTAACCCAGGTAGTGTCAGGAGGATCTATTTTTGCTAGTATTAGATTACGTCCATTCATATATATCTACAAAATTTACTAGTCAAACTCAGGGACATGTACGGGCAATTAGCATATGGAGATGGTTTCTTGCTCACTTACATCTCCTCCTCTTCCCCACTCTTCAGGGCATCCCTTGCTATGCACTGGAAAGCTTCTTCCACATTAATCCCTTCCTTGGCAGAGGTTTCATAGTACGGAATGTCTCCTTTTGATGCACACCAAGCTCGAGCCTTTTTTTCTGACACCTAAAAAAATATAAAAAGTGATATATAGACTTGAAAAAACAGGATAACCACAGAGAGAGAGAGAGAGAGAGAGAGAGAGAGAGAGAGAGTTACCACTCTACTATTTCCACCATCTACATCAATCTTGTTTCCAATTACAACAAAAGGAAAGTTTTCTGGATCATTAGGACTAGCCTGCAGAAGATTTTCCAAGTCAATATAGAAATCTCAGTTTCCATATGGTACTCGCTAAGAAATGGAAGTTGAATTAAACAATAACTGGAAGAGCTTGCAACAAGTCCAACAAGAAATTAAAGACAATACCTGAATAAGGAATTCCTCCTTCCAATTGTTAAGGTTATCAAAAGATTTCATCGAATTAACGTCATAAACAAGAACACAGCAGTCAGCACCACGATAAAATGCTACACCGAGGCTCTGAAACCGTTCTTGACCAGCAGTATCCCAAATCTATTGAAATAAAAGAAGGTGAGATGACTTACTATAGCCACTTACCAGCCACATTAGCCAAGAACTGAAAAGCATAAAAGTCTACTGCACAAGATATGGCAGACAAGCTAAGCTAAAACATGTTCAATGGGACTGTAAGGTTAAGTGCATAACAAGACTAAGTGCCTAGAAACTGGATTCCACTCGATTATGCTATACAGAGATCAAAATCCCCTAGATTACAATCATCAGACAGTAGCCTATGATGGAAGGTTGCCCTACGGTGAGTATTTGAGATAATAAAAAGATCAACAATAACTTAAACGAATGAAATTCTTCAGCCTATTCAGATCTATAGAACAAACACAGAAGAGAGACAGGTAATGATTTAGATTACTCATTTGGTTGATATATAAAACCCAAGCTATTGTTTGTATATTGACATGAAAGGTTACAACGTGAAACTATAATATAATTCAGATATGGCAGTACAACTAAACAACAACAAAAAAAGGAAGGAAAGTAATGGCTGGCAAGGTATATCAGTCACTCAATACGGGAAGGGTAAAACGAAAAACTTTGCGCAAGCCTTGGGCATGTTAACATTAAGGAGAGAAGAATGAATACAAAGTGAAAATTCAGCTTTTTCAAGGCAATCTGTAACAAAGCAGTTCGATTCACTGCCAAAACAAGAAAGACAAAAAGCATTTTCAGAGAATCCCCACTGCCCGTACACAAACCCAGCAAAAAATGCAATCCCCCACACATGAGCGAGTTGGATTTGGACTTCCATCTTACCTTTACAATTTTTAAAAGGGAAGTATTGTCCAATTTGAACGACTTGTGCAAACTGACAAAACAGAGATGTCTCACCAAAATTCAAGTTCTCAAATAAGTGAGGACCTAAACTAGCAGATCATCCTATCCAACAAATGGTCCTTTCAAGCAAATGTTTCCACGACAAGGCCATTTAAGTAAAACAAAAATATTTCTAGGTAATTGATGATCTGTTCAACACCTATATAGTCCTACCTACAATTTTTCTAGCCTTATTTAACCACCTAGTTCCTGCTAATATAAGTCACCAACAGTTCAACCACAAGTCCATGCAGTTCGAATCAACATAGACAAGTATCCAAACAAGCATCCGCATTTAGACCGAGACACATTCTTATGCAGTTCTTAAAAACATAAAAATATCTGAATGCTTAAACCAACAAAATGAACTAAAGTCTAAAAAAAGACCTGTAAGGTGAAGAGCCTATCTTCAAATTGCACTTCTTTCGTCAAGAAATCGGCTCCGATAGTAGCCTTGTATTGATTGCTGAACTTCTTATTAACATATCTATAAGAATCACGGTCATGGAAAATCAAAATTGCTCTATCTAATCAACACAACATATTATCTTCATAATCGAAAAGCGTTTACTCCTAAGAAAACCAAAATTGCTCTATCTAATCAACACAACACAAATTACTTAATTTCAAGAACTCCAAAGGATACTGATTCATCAAAGAAGTCTTCCCGACCCTGCAAAATCACAAATCACAAAATCAAACAGAGGCGATTACTCCTAAGCAGCACTAAGAAACTCAGATTATCGTGCAGTTATACAATACGAAATGAAAATCAAGATCTAGAAAGATCAGGCCAATTTTGAAGCGCCAAACCCTAGAACAAAGAAATCGAGAGTGTAAATAGGAGAGGGATAGAGAGACGCAGACCCGCTGTCGCCGAGGATGATGACCTTGAGGAGCGTTCTTCTCCGAGACGGCATCGTTTTGGAATTGAATTGGGGACGATCTGATTAAGAGAGAAAGAGAAAGGAGAGAGTGGGAGCTGATGTTGAAAGGTTTCTAGAGGTTTCTGAGAAGAAAGAGAGGAGGAGCTGGTGGGTCTTCTGGTCTTATTAGTCTTCCTGGTCATCTGTTGCCGACCTGCACATGTTTGTAAGCGATCCGTCGTAAAAAATAAAAAATAAAAAAATTTGATTTAGTTTTTCTCTATACTGACGTTAACGTAAGGGCAAAAAAATATTTTTCTCTTTTTTTAGATGATCCGTGAATAATTCTTTAACTACGACGGACCTTTCTCTCACGTATCAATTAAACGTGATCGACATGTACTATTTGGAAGAGCAAAAGTAAAGAGAAAAAGACGCCCAACTCTTTTCAAAGTTCAGAGAGAGGGTGTTGATTGAAAAACAAGTGAAATCACCCACGAATTTGAAAATGTAAAATTTAAATTCAAAAACGTGATAATTTAATAATTACAACGAACTAAAAATAAATTATAAATTATTATGCATTAAAGAGTCCATACAAATGCGACTGTGGTGAATACAAATATTACATTTCAAATCTTACACAAGTTGTGAGATATCGGACAATGTAATTGTTCACTCATGTTTCACTATACTTAAAGAAAAACAAGACTAATGAGTAGAATCACTTCTACTCACCGCACAATCAACCGCCGCATCAACTCTGTTAATCCTCACCTGCACAATTAACCCTTACACCATAGATTGGTGCACCAGGTTGTAAACAACAAACTTGGTAAGCTTTTTAAATCTCATATGAGTAAGCTCAAACTCGAGCAATAACATTTAAACCATAATACCACACGCACACAAAAATATAAGATAAGATTCAGACTTTCTTGCTTAAAAACATAGTTCATGAAGGTACAAATCGTATACAATTAAAATCGTGACTCCTGCATATAGCTTAGTTCAAGAAGTCACGCGCAATTAACACAAATATATAACAAATGAAAGTAAACAAGAAATCCGACAACCCCAAAATGAAGCCAAGATATTGCTATCTTAAACTCAAGAAAAACAACACACACCTTGTTTTATTTTAAAACTCAACTCCCTTTTCGACAACAAAGGAATAACACCATAAAACTCATTTTTTAAATCACAGGAGACTCCGGTAACCCCACACGGTTACCCACCAGACATGCAAATAATCATGAGACGCGAGTACCCCACATGGTACTCCCATAATTAACAACAAATGAGAATCACATTCCCAAAACAACCACAACTCGAGAATTATAAATTCACAACGTAAAGCCAACCAAAAGAATAAACTCTGGTACAATGACCACTGTCATTTCCCTCCAAATCACTCAAAGGCAGACAGATTAGAGCTCTAACTGATCGTAACCAATCACCCGGCCAAAGGCTTGGTTCCCGACATATTTGCCATAAAGATCCCTTTCACCACTTTGGCGAGATCCTATCCGCCACACATGTCAGATCTCTTTCACCACTTTGGCGAGATCTTACATTGACCATTGGTTTCCATACCAACCCATTCACACGTCACACAACTCACATATATTCATTTATGACAATTTTATAACAAAATAATGCACCCAATGCATAACCTCAATATATATATATATATATACACACACGTGGATATTCACTCAGGAATAGTCCACTAATACCAATTATAGCCACTGATCGTAAAACACTTTTAAAATTATTTTTATATTAAAATCATTTTACTTACCAATGAACAGTAGTCGATCAAGTTCATTCAATTTAAAATAAATATTTATTATCCATAAAACAATTTCACATTTAACGATTCAATAACTATAAATTAATTTGTTCATAAGAACATTGTGAGGTTTACTCACCTTAATTACTCCCGCTGCGTCTTCAACCTCACAAAGGTGAGATATTCACGCTCCGACAATCACCTAATCGCAATAATTGTAAACTTAGTAATCAACTCAATTAACCATATTACAACTTGTACCAAAACGCCTAATCCCTTAATCCGGAGAGTTGTCAACACGAGACAACTCTCCTTTCGGGTCTCTCAAGGCCTCCGCCATAACTTACACCTTAGGGTAGGGCACCAAACAACAATTCCAGAGTTCCCGCTTCCACAAATCAAAACCCACAAAGGAATAATGACGAGTCGCCGAAGCGGCACTTCAATGATAAACCCTACAATCGTTAGTAGAATAGAAATAAGTAGGGATCGTTCTAGCCGGAGATTAAGGGTACCTGACATGTAAAAGGTTAGACAAATAACAAACACATATATACACAAACAATTGTCACACTTATTCACATATATACATTGAAACAAATTTATGGGGGTAAAGATGAGGTTCAGCAGCCCTAAGGCTGCCTTCTAACCTAGACACGAAATTTAAACCTAATTCTATTATTTACAATTTGGTCGACATTCTTCCACAAAGCAATAGCACAAAAGCAATAAAAAAACATAACAATTTAGCAAACAAGACTCACGGCAACAAATCAAAGTGTTCTAGACTCGACTTAGTTTCAACCTAACTAGCTCCTTATTGGTTTACTAATCGATTAAGACTCACAAATACTTCAAGATTAACTTATCGTCTAATCCTAAAGTTATACTAGACATCTTTGAGAACACTTATTGTCAAAAACAAACTTGCATAGCAATTAGGCACAAAGTCTTTTTAGTCGGAAACATATTAACAAGCAATGCGTCACTCTTCTTATTACTATGTAAATTCTTTAGACCACTCTCAACCCTTATGAGACAACATAGATTAAGATAACTTATCGTATGAATCAACCTATGTTTATTTCGGCAAATATAAGATCAGCGCCCCGAGTATATTACAATTGTATAGGGCGGCAACCTTTGAGGCACACGGATCTAAAGTCCTAACTAAGAACAAATTTTAATACCAAATTAACATGCTTGCCGATTATCCTATCTTCTATGTTGTTACAAGTTTTCTTTACTCTTTAACATGCAATCCGATTTCTTACTTTGAAAACCCAATTAAACACATAGAAGACGAATTGAACATGCAAATCATAAAACCAAATTTCAATCCAAACAATACATAGACATAAAGTTCGAATCCAAAAATACATGCTAACTTCATAGACAAAGTTTAACATAGCTACCAAGAATAATTACAAAACCGAGAGTAGGGGGTAGATCACACTTTTTGAACACCTTTAGAGCTTTGAGTCGTGTTGATCCGATGGAGATGGATTAGGTACGGTTAGGGTGTTTTTGGTGGTGGTGGAGATGTGTTTCGGCTAAGTATTCTAGGTAGGATTCTTGGGGAACTTTTGGTAGAGCTTAGGGCTGTGTTTTTGCTTTAGAATGTGACAACTTTTCTTCATGGTGCCTTTCATCTATATATAGGAGAAAGGGCTGTGTAGTTTGGGACTTTTCCTTGTTCAAAATGGGATATAAATCTTCTCACAATATGGTTTCCCAATCCGAAATGGGATAGGTTTCTCTCTCCCTTTTTGAACTAGGAAATCCATGTCTTGACCGGCCTAGGACTGCTTCACACGTTTAGGACACGGTTTAGAAGCTTCTTGAAGGTTCTAGGATGTTTGAAGGAGATTTGGCATACTTGCAGCCACATGGAAGCAGTACCGGCAGATTGCCATGCTCTCGGCAGCGTATCGGCAGTGTGCGCGCAGCAGCATCGACAGAGCGTGTGCGGGGCTGGCGCGCAAGTGAGACTCGGCATGTGCGGCATGGCTGCTGCGCAGCTGCGCAGCAGGTCATGTGTAGCGAGGCTAACCTATCGGAAGCTGGCGAGGCTATCTGGATGGATGCTGTCGAGGGTTGTCGACAGTATGGGTGTCCGTATCGGACACGGGATGCCAGTATCGGACACGAGATGTCATAGGCCAAAACCTCGGCGGATACCCCTGGGATACGTCATCGGATACGTCTGGGCTTGTCTTGGATACGAGGTGTCACGTGTCGGACACGGCTTGGCAGTGCGAGTGTCAGGGCTCGCGCGTCTCGGCAGGCTGCATGTCAGGTTGTGCGGCAGCGCGAGTGTGAGGCTACGAGTGCTGCACAGCGGAATAGGCTGCAAATGGGCGAGGCTGGCACTGCAGCCTATCAGCAGGGGATGAGGTTGATTCTTGCTTTCTTCTCTACATATTTGACCTTTGTGTTTTCAATCGACCATAACTTCCTCCATAAAATAGTTATTAATGCGATTCTAAATTCTGTGGAAAGTAGACTCAGAGATCTTTTCATACATATATGGCACGCCATCTAGTTCCAAGTGGATGTTCTGGGAAAATTCTGTAAATCGAGTAATGTACCCAGGAAATTCCTGGAACTTACTGGATCCGATCTTGCATAGCAATTCTCGGCAGCTTCTTTAGCTCCGATTACTCTAACTCTTTCCATTGCTCAATCATCAATATATATACTGCTTATAAGAGAAGAAAATTTCATCAAAAGCAACATGGAAGTTTTACAGATTCAACAAAACATTTAAGGACTCCGATTTTTAGCACTTAGTCAAATTTCTGTAAACTTCCGACTTTTAAGCACGATTTCATTAAAACTCTACCAAAAGCTCATGACTCTATATTATGACTCGATCTTAAGTAAATAAGGGCTAAACAATGTATAAATATAGGCATAAACATATTAAGACTTGCAACTCCACTCTTCGAAATGGGCTTCAAGACTTGCATACTCATGTTCAGGAGGGAAAGGACATCAAGAAGGGAGCAGCTCCGCGTCAAGCCGCCGCCAGATCCGAACTGGGTCGAAGCCGAGTCGCCACTACCCACTGCGGCCTTTGATGAGCGCAGACCGGCGCAAGTTGGAGCAGACCAGCACCATAGGGTGGCGCACACGGAGGAGAGGAGGAGAACATGACCGGTGCCAGCGCCTTGAACCGCCGGAATCCGCCAGAAAATCCGGGTCGGGTTGACCGGGTTCGGTATAGGTCACTCGGGTTTTCTGGATTATCCTGAGGCACGACTGGGAGGAAAAGAGAAAAAAAAGAAAATGTTTTGCAATAAATAAAACCCTAGAACTTTTTCTATGAACTTTTTCTATTTATACTTAAAATTTATGAACCACGAAAACTTCCGTCGATCATAATTTCTTCATACGACCTCTAAATTATGCTAGCCACATGTCTACTAAGTCGTATCGACGAGCTCTACGACTTTCGTGAAGGAAGTTTATTCAAATTCCCAATAAATCAAAAAGGCAACTCTGTGACCCCTTAAAAGAAAACGCTTTTGAATAATAATTTATCCGAACACTTTTGCTCCACCCTCAAAACACTAAATTTCACTAACTTCCAATCTAATAATTTCTAAATAAACATTAGAAATTAATAACGAATTTCTGGGATATTACATTCTACCCTCCTTAAAAAAATTTCGTTCTGAAATTTAAAAGCACGACTCCACCCCCAAGTGCTAATAACCACTTCCCAAAATCAAGATCACCTTCCCCAACAAGGTAGCCCTTATCAGGAAAAACCTCCGCAAGAAATTCAGCGACTCAGTTCCTCACAACCATGTTCTTATAGAACTTCATAGCAAGCATGCGGGACCTATAACACACTATAACACACACGCTCCCTCGAAATCATCATATTAATCATAGGCATACAATACATATCCACAAAAGGAACCCTAGGCGACATGGCAAATCCCACTTGAAACTCTACTATTTGCCAAAATCACCGCAGGCGTAACCACACTCAATCTTAACTTCACTTGAAGTTAAAGGCACATGACCCCAACCTCGCGACTCCACAACACCATGAACGAAATAACCTCGTTCCTTGGAACACCTCTCGTCGACCTATTTAAGGTATAAACAAGTTCAACCACTAGGTGACAATATCACCATAATCGATTCCGCGACTCCTACTCCATATACTTTCACAGCATAGACAGATGGACGACATTAAGGCACTAAACAACAAGCGAGTAAGACAAATCAACATCCAACTCTCCTACCTTCTCTAAGATAAGGTCCAACACATAGCAATGCTGACCTTCCCTCTCCCCGAAACTAAACGCACCAGACATGGGTGGAACCACCAACAATATAGGGTCACCAACCACGAACTCATGTATCCCCACATCAAATCAACATAGACTTGAGTGTGATTACCACATGGCTGGACATTTAAGAGATAAAATTGACGAAATCGTCGAATGACTCAAGTTTTCACCAAACTTCAAAAGAAACATAAGCCTTAATGATACGACCCATTTCCTGACGATTCTCACCACGCCTCAATGAAACACATGGCTTCTCACGCCAAATGCGTAATTTCACCGCCTACTTTGTGCCACACGACTCAAGTCTCACAAGAGTTGTATGACGTCATTCTGACGCAAAAGTGAGAACCATCGCGAATAAACTTCATCTATGCTAGATGATCCTCCCAACACTCATTGGGTCTACTTGTATGCTCTAAGCATAACAATCGCTACCCATCCAACTGCTAAGTGCATTAGTCAATCGTGACTAACATGCTGCACTCATGCCTCGGAGAGCCTTGTAACACTCTGCATATGCTCGCCTCCGTCGAGCCCAATACATCGTACCAGCATACGAGAGTAACCTACCCTCACGTCTGGCGGTAAACTCAACACCACCACTACTCGGTTTTCCATAGCATAACGCCAGGACTACATAAAAATTCAGAGTCATGCCCATAACGCTTGACTCATCATCGATAATCCTACTTAAATAAACAATATCCCAATCTCTCGACATCACAAATCACCAAGTGCTATCATAAGAGACACTTGATCATAATGACCACAATTACGAGCTCCACCGCATAGCAAGTGTTTTGACACCTCTAAACACACCATCTGCTAAGCTCAAAACTCAAATAAATCGCATAGGATAATACTCACCACACCATCAAAGTGGTAGAGAATCTCCACCGCAACAACGAGAAGGAGACAACAGGTGAACTACTAGTCACGGCAATCCATCTACGATGAAATGTCGAACACAATTGCTCAACTAACAACAGCGAGCAAGACTCTTCCAAGAAAAACACAATAAGGCCAAAAGAAGTGCACACAAATCGCTCATTATACCATCACGAAAGATTTATGTTGAGCGCACTCTTTGGCGTAGATCACGGCATAACCACGACTAAAGCATACACCCTGCTATCCTACATCAAGCATGTCTCCCAAATAAGGCACCAGAATCTCACTCGTCGTAGTAGTACATCTCAAGGGCACTGTCTACCTAATAGGTGCCACCCTAATAGGTGCCACCCTAATAGGTTCCACCCTAATAGGTTCAACAGACAATTTAGCCCCAACTCACTGATGGGTCCACCAACTCCTACACAACCCACCTAGAGCCACTGGTGCACTACCGCTCTCGACCACTACCTTCCCCTTCCTCGAAACTCCCCACGTACGTGATTACCCTTCGAGAAACTAGGAGCTCCTACATAGTTCTCAAACACTGGCCAAAGCAAATGTCAATGAGCGGCTAAAAAGAGCCATTCTCTAATCACCATACTTGGCCCACGTCAGAACTCACATGCTAACATTTCTGCATCACTCGACTAAGCAGGCGACACGGTGAGGCCCGAGCCTCACCTTCCCTGAAAATAGTCCCTGAGAGCGAAAAGAGAATTCAATTCTCAACTGCTTCTCTACCGACACTGGAAAATGCTTATCACGGATAGTTCCCGAACATATCCAGATCAAGAACTTTATCCTCAACACAAAATACTGACCACTCATGAACCTCAACTTAGAATAACAGCATAACTACTATCTACGTCCCAACCTCGAAACAAATAATTATATTTGAGGACTTTGTGGGCTCGATCACATGCTCCGCCAACGGAACAAGAAATTATCGCACTGCACAAGGAACTACTTGTGAGGACCCGTCCCAAAATTTCCCTCGGAAACCAAAATAGGCCCAAAATAGAATCCATTAACCAACTAACAATCTCTTTGCTCCCAAACCGCAAACACCCACCCACTGGGAACAAAGAATAACATTTCGCATAACAAAAAAAATAACTGAATTTCAGGTTCAAAAACCACCCGCGGTGGCTGCACCACCGCCGGCAGCGGCGGTCAACACCGCCACCACCACCATAATTCACCAAAAGTTAACAGAAGTTTCCTCTCAACATTTCTAACATATTTCCCTTCTATAACAATCACCAATTTCAAGCCTAAAGGGGTCAATTCACAAAACCCCCCAATTCGGCACTATTCACCAAGAACCCTATAATTAAAATTTTTCAATTTCTCCTTACCTGATTCGAATTGACTCAATTCCTTCCAGGGAATTGTTGCACGGGTCGAGACCTTCAATTCCCCCCCCCCCCCCCCCCCCCCCCCAAAAATCGAGCCGAACCGTGGCGGGAGGAGAAGGTTTTCGGTTCGACACAGTCGAACCTCCTCGAGCTTCCACCGGCTGAACGGCGGCGATTCGCCTTGAGCCACCACCGCAGACTTGAAGAGGAAGGAGAAAGGAGTCGAACACGACCGGTGGCGAGCCGATCGGTGGCCGAACGGCGGAGGACCGAGGGTGGCGCTTGGGTCGGTGGAGCTCAGGCCCGATCGGGAAAAAGATAGGAGAGCCCCCGAAAAGAGAGAGGGAAAGAAAAGAAAAAGAAGGAAAGAAAAAGAAAAGAATATTCCCCGTCCTTCTAGAATATTCTCCCGGCTAATTATACTCGACCAAATCCGAACATTACCGATTTTACATGATAATTTTACGTTCTGACTTCGAAAAATATTTCGAAATTACCGACGAACTCGCATCGTCAGACTATACAACATTGGAACCATCGAGATTAATTCCTGAATAACGAAAAAAAATTCCGATAATTACCATTCACAATTACGTTCGTCGGTAACTAGTATAAAACTTAATAATTCAAAAAAATCGGGTTCGGGATGTGACACTACTCCTAGCTTGGTGACCCTCTCGGTCCACCAAGGTAGGCAAGAACAACTATTAACTAAAACATACGCAGGGTAAATCGCATCACACGCGGTGCTTCCACCACAGCTTATGCTAGTTCTTCACCAGAGGAGAAAACTCATTTCTCCAGCCCCCCCCCCCCCCCCCCTCACTTCATGAAGGCCCCAACAGGACCCCCCTCAATGCAAACCAAAAGACACATCAAGAAATAGATCTTCACACAAAATCTACACTGACACACTAGAGTCACTTTAAACACGCAACAATACGTTGAGTAAAATGCTCCAACAGAACAGCACGTATGCATGGGTTCGCCAACACTAAGCCATCCCCCATACCATACACCACAGACAACACATACGCATGGGTTCGCCAACACTAACTCATCACCCATGCAACACACCACAAAACAACATAACTAACCAATTATACCTGGGTCTCACCCAAAAAGACAAACAAATCAACTTAACCACAAACACACTTATCAATCAATTAAGCATTCAATCAAAAATAACTAGAAATCAATCAAACACAGCGAACAACCAAAATGGCACATCAATTAAACACAGGGATATGTTTTCAAAGAAAACAATCCGCGACTAATATTGGGTTCAATCTCGATGTTCTCGCCCACTTCTCCTACTAGACTAATATATCACGATCAACGATCGAGAAAGCACCTAACACTCCCACATACCCAATGACATATCAGTACTGAAGAGCATACGATGGGGATCCGCTGCAGTCGGGCCATCACTCAGAAGGTATCGATTAGCACCAAATATGCACCTTACGCTCTGATACCAAACTGTCACGCCCCGAATTTGAAAAGATAAAATTCAAATTCGAAAACGTGAAAATTCAATAATCACAACGAACTAAAAATAAATTACAAATTATTATGCATTAAAGAGTCCATACAAATGCGATTGTAGTGAATACAAATATTACATTTTCAATCTTACACAAGTTGTGAGATATCGGACAATGTAATTGTCCACTCATGTCTCACTATACTTAAAGAAAAACAAGACTAATGAGTAAAATCACTTCTACTCACCGCACAATCAACCGTCGCCTCAACTCTGCGAATCCTCACTTGCATAATTAACCCCTACACCATGAATTGGTGCACTGGGTTTTAAACAACAAACCAGGTAAGTTTTTTAAAGCTCATATGAGTAAACTCAGACTCACGCAACAACACTTAAACCATAATACCACACGCACACAAAAATATAAGGTAAGATTCAGACTTTCCTGCTTAAAAACATAGTTCAGGAAGGTACAAATCTTACACAATTAAAATCATGACTCCTGCATATAGCTTAGTTCAGGAAATCACGTACAAATAATTAAAATCGTGACTCCTGCATATACCTTAATTCAGGAAGTCACGCGCAATTGACACAAATATATAACAAATGAAAGTAAACAAGAAATCCGACAACTCCAAAATGAAGCCAAGATATTGCTATCTTAAACTTAAGAAAAACAACACACACCTTGTTTTCTTTTAAAACTCAACTCCCTTTTATACAACAAAGGAATAACACCATAAAACTCATTTTTAAAGTCACACACGAGACTCCGGTAACCCCACACGGTTACCCACCAGACATGAACATAATCATGAGACGCGAGTACCCCACATGGTACTCCCATAATTAACAACAAATGGGAATCACATTCCCAAAACAACCACAACTCGAGAATTATAAATTCACAATGCACAGCCAACCAAAAGAATAAACTCGGGCACAATGACCACTGTCATTCCCCTCCAAATCACTCAAATGCAGACAAACTAGAGCTCTACCTGATCTTAACCAATCACCCGGCCAAAGGCTTGGTTTCTGATATATTTGCCATAAGGATCCCTTTCACCACTTTGGCGAGATCCTATCTGCCACACATGTAAGATCCCTTTCACCACTTTGATGAGATCTTACATTGGCCGTTGATTTCCATAATAATTTCATAACAAAATAATGCACCCAATGCACAACCTCAATATGTATATCTTCCACACAAATATATATATATATATATATATATATATATATATGTATATACGTGGACATTCACTCAGGAATAATCCACTAATACCAACTATAGTCATTGATCGTAAAACACTTTTAAAATCATTTTTATATTAAAATTATTTTACTTACCAATGAACCGTAGTCGATTAAGGTCATTCAATTTAAAACAAATATTTATTTTTCATAAAATAACTTCACATTTAACGATTCAATAACTATAAATTAATTTGTTCATAAGAACATTGTGAGGTTTACTCACCTTAATTACTCTCGTTGCGACTTCAAACTCATAAAGGTGAGATATTCACGCTCTGTCAATCACCTAATCCCAATAATCGAAAACTTAGTAATCAACTCAATTAACCATATTACAACTTGTACCAAAACACCTAATCCCTTAATCCGGAGAGTTCCCACTTCCACAAATCGAAACCCACAAAGGAATAACCTCACCAAAGTTTAGCATACACATACGCCAACCAAACCTATCGAATTATATACCCACGTGCTCGTCACCACGAGCACAAGGTCATAGAGCACAGTAGTGCCCCGTACACAACCAGAGGCGCCGCCACACACCGCCCTAGGCGGTTGCGCGTCGGCCCCACACACCATCTCCCACCACCCACGAAACCAACATCAGCCAACTTATAAAATTAAGATTAAGAGCAGTGGAATACTATAGTACCTGCACCAAGCCTCGTCTCGACCGGAGGGCGACCGAATCGACGCCGCTAAGGAGAATGCCGAACCCAGCAACTCCACGCTTCGAAATGGACTTCAAGACTTGCATACTCGTGTTCAGGAGGGAAGGGACATCAAGAACCGGATCGAAGCCGCGTCGCCGCCGCCCACTACGGCCTTCGATGCGCGCAGACCAGCACCATAGGGAGGCGCGCACGGAGGAGAGGAGGAGAACCTGACCGGTGTCGGCGCCCAGAACCACCGAAATCCGCAGAAAAATTTGGGTCGGGTCACTCGGGTTTTCTGGATACTCCTGAGGCGCGGCTTGGAGGAAAAGAGAAAGAAAAAAAAGAAAATGTTTTGCAATAAATAAAACCCTAGAACTTTTTCTATTTATACTTAAAATTCTGGAACCACAGAAACTTTCGTCGATTATAACTTCTTCATACGACCTCCAAATTACGTGTGTCACATGTTTACGAACTCGTATCGACAAGCTCTACGACCTTCGTGAAGAAAGTATCTTCAAATTCCCAACGAATCAAAAAGTCAACTCTGTGACCCCTTATAAGAAAACGCTTTTGAATAATAATTTATCCTAACACTTTTGCTCCGCCCTCAAACCACTAAATTTCACTAACTTCCAATCTAATAATTTTCAAATAAATATTAGAAATTAATAAGGAATTTCTGGGATATTACAGAGAGGGTGTGGAACCACTGAAAACTAGATGTGTTACCACCACTTAATACTGATGTAGAACCACTTGGTGAGAGAATGAGTGTGACTATGATGATGCAGATTCACTTAGTTATGTCCACGAGACATCGTTGAATGAAGCTTCCATATTAGAACCAATTGTAGAGAATAGGTCTTCGTTGCAAAGTGTAATGAGAAAAATGAGATCATAAGGTGCAATGTTTGCCTCGTGTTGTTAGGATTTTCCCAACACCTTAAAGTCGATTACGAAGAAAGTGTTACAAGTGTTTAATCACATCCCTACACATGAGTTTATTGAGGTGCTCAACTGTTTCTTATTTAGTTTTATCCCGTTGCTTTAAGATTTTTATTCATTAGTGGATCATTATGTAGACGTAAACAAACATGCACAACGGCCTCATTGTCTTCACTCTTGAATTTAAACTCAACGGTAATCAGCACAATTATATATGAGCACTAATTGCGCAAATGAACGGGATTGTAAGACATGTATTGCTATTATGAGTAGAATTGAGAGTTTTGATGTATTTTTAATTAAATGTGAGAGTTTGAAAATTTAGTTATTAGGTTAAAGTCACAAACAATTCCCAAGCAGCAAATTAAACACCGCGCCTCACCTTAGGCGTGAATTAACACTACATTTGAAGTGATTTTTTTTTATTCCACACCGCTGCAGATTGGATCGAGTTTTATTTATAAGACATGGTAATATGTTTATATGTTTTAAAGTAAATATAAATATCCTTGTAGTACTCAACTCATGAGAGAAGTCAATGTGAGATACTACTTATTTAGACTGGTGTATACAATCGCTCTGCTAAACATATGAGCATGTGACTCAGAAAGATTGAATAATAATTGTTTTAATAAAGCTAAATATGATTATTGTTATTTTTAGCTAAAAGTTGACTAGTTGTGTATTTGTGTTTGTTGATGTACACAAATGTCATTAACATTCGTTAACAAACATAGCAGAAGAATTGTGAAGTTCTCTGTCAACGAAAAAATGCATGGTGGTTTTAAAAATAGCAAAAATAAGGAAAGCATTAACTTAAAAATAGAAGTTTGCGGAGAAAATAGCCCAATTTTTATCGGAAGATGATCTGGGAGAAGGAGGACCATGGCTTCTTCGTTCTAGAGTTGAATTATTACCATGCAACCTCATTTTTCCTCTCCCTCCTTTGAGAATCCCCTCCTCTGCATGCCCTTCTTCTTTAGGTAAAATCTCTCTCTTTCTCCAGCTCTCTATGTGTCTTTCTTTCTCGCAATTATTTCAACAGTATGCACTTAGCTAGTCATGTTCGTATTATACTGTACATACATTAACAAGTGCAACTCAATTTAGTTTGCACGTAAACCTTATGTCATGCATTGTGTATATATGATCAATCCAAGGTTTTTCTCTATTCCATTTAAATTGAGTTGTTCTCTCGTTTTACATGACATATTGTTTTCCATTTTTACAACTTTGTATTTGAATGTTTTGTTTATAGGGGTCATCGGGCGCAACTTTAATCGAAGGAGCGGCGGGGTTTCTCCGGCACCGTTCCACGATAATTTTGGTCGGGAGCTCCTCCTCAAATGGCGCCTTCATCAAATGATTCGTCATCGAATTCTAAAGATTCTTCATTAAATTCAAACTCGACACCATCTAATTCTGGAGGGAGCAGCAACAACAACAATAACAACTCTGGGAGTAATAACAACAACAACAACAACAACAACAGTAGCAACAACTCCGAGGACAACAATAGAAACAACAACTCTGGTGGAAATAGTAACTCTGGAGGCAACAATGGGAACAACGACTCTAGTGGGAACAACAATGGAAACAATAATTCTGGTGGAGATGGTAATTCTGGTGGCAACGACGGGAATAAAGATTCTAGTGGGAAAGATAATTCTTCCGAAAATGACAGTTCTGGACAAAACAAAAACAATTCTGGTCAGAACAGTAATTCTGGACAAAACAACAACAGCAACAACAACTCCGGACAGAACAACAACAACAATTCTGGACAGAACGGCAACAACAGTTCTGGACAAAATAACAATAACCAGAACAACAATAACAACAGCAATCAGAACAACAACAACAACAACAACAAGTCTGGACAAAATAATACCACTAGTTCTGGACAAAACAACAACAATAATGGTGGGAATAATAACTCTCATTCCCAAGGGAATCATCCACCACCGCCTCCACCACCACCACCACCCAAATCATCTAATTGGCATGCACCACCACCTCCATTGCACTCAAAAAAGTCTCATCCAACATCAACAGCTGTGACCAATGATAGTAAATCATCACCATCTAGCTCATCTCCCTCACCACTCATAATAGGACTTGCAGTAGGAGCAGGGTTATTATTTGTTCTTCTTTTGCTCTTTTTTGCATGCTCTAGAAGGAAGAAGAAGCGACAGTCCTCACACCTCATGGATAACCCTGACCCATATCGTCCTAATGGTATGTAACTCTTTTTAAACTTCAACTTTCGAATGCTTTTACTTATTTAACGTTAGCCTGATTTTAGAATTCCTACTAATATGTTTTATTTTTCTGGTGGAAGTATCGGGATTTGCTTATCTATAATTAATATGATTAACATAAAATTTCAGAACTGATCTTCTTCCTTATAGTTATAGTGTAAAAATAATACTAAATACTAGAAGATACAAAATGAAGTGGCCAAAATATAGATTTATTTAACATAGCTCATTAGTAATTAAATAATTCTTATGACATTTGATAAGTGTCAATGATAAACTTATTTTCTAAAACCTACACTCTTGTGGAGCAAACCCTACTGCCGCCGCTCTCCCCTCAGCCTAGGGTTGCGACGTAGCAAATTTTCCCAAAATTTTTCCAAATCGCTTCAACACTCCATTACGGCAATGTTCGGCAGGAGTCCAAGTGCACTGTGGACGAGCGGCGCGATGTCTAGGCAGGCCGACTCGACTCGTGTGGTCCTGGGCAAGGCAAGGCAGACGACATTGAGAGAGTGCCGCCCTTGGCCTCTTCGCATCGTCCTCCATCACCGGACTGATTGTCAATTCCGACGTCGGTAGGAGGTTTGGTGTTTGAATTTCAAGTCTTTGGGGTGTGTCGATGGTGGATTTTCGGTCGTTGGCAATTCAACTCCCCGACAGTTTCCTTCCCGGCATGAATTAGCAGCGATGAGGATGATTTCTGTTCGTGAACAGAGCGAAGGTACGATGGCTCAGATCTACGGCCTAGGTCGGATCTGGATTCGGGCTTGGAGCCGGGTCTGGGTCTGGGTCTGGGTTTGGGTCTGGGTCTGGGACCCGGGTGGGCTTGGGTTTCGGACCTGGAACCCAGGTGGACCTTGGGCCTGGGATAAAGCCCAACATTTTATTGGATCTTGAACCAATGTAGGTGGTATTGGTCACCACGTTGGTTGGTATATTAGTTGACGGATCCACAATTATGGTACCTATTCGATAAGGATCGTATGTCATTATGGCCATGTTTGGATACTCCCTTGGTCGGGTTCGATCCTTTAGGTGCAAGATTACCATCAATCGTATGTATAACTGTCTCTTGGCAGTTTGTACGTATGATTCGGATGGATAGTCATACCACCGACTACTCATCATTTCATTATACGTACGCAGTCAGTAATGTATACCCGGACCGGCGTCGACGTCTGGACAGAACGGTGACTGCAATATTTAAATTTCTCAAACTTTCATATGTATTTTTCTTAATTTTCCTTTTGGTCTGTGTTTTTCCATTGATACATATTTGCATCGTATCTTTGCATCTTTATTTTCAATAAATTCTTGTCAACTGATTCAAAAAAAAAAAGTGTCAATGATAAGTGCTAGCATATATGCCGCTTTTCTTATTTGTTCATTTAGCTGGAAATGGAAAGTGTAAAACTGTTTTTTTTTTTTTTTGCTTTAGGTGAATGAGAATTTTATTAATACTAAAAATAATTAATAGTGATTTGAAGCACCAATATCAATATTATGTGAGTATTATCTACGAAATGTATTTTTTGAATTATATTTGAGGCCTTGAGGGGGCTTCAATTCTTGATCATTATTAACGACATTTGAGCCGTTTTCTCTATATATATATATATATATATATATATATATATAATCAATAAATAGTGATATTGTTGATTAAAAATATTTCAATCCTCACGGGCCACTCTTAACAAATATGCATGTAGGTGCAGGGAGTGAGTACTGGCAAAGTGGAGCGTACAAATCCAACGAGCACGTTCTGAATATGCCTCCTCCACCATTACCTGGTTGGTCGTCTGGCCCTGTGGTACATCATCCACCCATGCCACCCATGATTAGCAGCGAGATGAACTCCTCCAACTTCTCAGGTCCTCACGGCCCTCTCCAACCCCCTCCACACCCTTCAGTGGCTCTCGGGTTTAATACAAGCACGTTCACGTATGACGACTTAGCGGTTGCGACTTCAGGATTTTCTCAGGCGAAATTGCTAGGTCAAGGTGGGTTTGGATTTGTACACAAAGGGGTGTTGCCAAACGGCAAAGAAATTGCTGTCAAGAGTCTCAAATCGGGAAGTGGCCAAGGGGACCGAGAATTCGCAGCAGAGGTTGAAATTATTAGCCGCGTCCATCACCGTCACCTTGTCTCGCTTGTGGGATATTGCCTCAACGGAGACCGAAAATTGTTGGTTTATGAGTTCGTTCCAAATAACAACCTCGAGTTCCATCTTTATAGTATGTACATATGCCTTACATATCTTTCTTTCATATATATATATATATAATACATACATATTATCAAATTCTTGGTGAAAATTGTATTCATAATTATTCACTTATTTATTCTAGATAAGAATCGTCCGCCGTTAGATTGGGCCTCCAGGGTCAAGATTGCGTTGGGATCTGCTAAGGGACTTGCTTACTTGCATGAAGACTGTAAGTATTTCATTTCTTTAAATCCAGATTTGCTCTAAACCTGATTTGGCTCTAAGCTCAATACGTATCATCCAGATTACACATTATTTTGTAATAAAAAATTGAGTCTATCAATGAGTCATCAAACTTAGATAGACAATCATGTTAATTCTGATACTAATATTCATACTTGCAGGTCATCCAAAGATCATCCACCGTGATATTAAAACAGCAAATATTTTAATTGACCATCACTACGAAGCTAAGGTACATATTTTGTAATATTTCCATTTTCCACAGTATGTGAATTTTAGAATTTTCTGGCAATAATTTTGTTTCTTTAATTCATTTAATAAAATACTAACTTTTAATTACATAGTTTACTCTCTAGAATAGTTCTTCTTTATAAATTAATATCTAGAATAGTTTATAAATTCTACGATTTGTTAAAGCATGGCATGTATATAATTACTATATTGTGGTAAAATGAGTTTTCAAAATAATAATTTCTAGTCTTCAAAGTGGTAACACGAGTCCTTAAAGTTGTAATTTTTTAATTAGTTACCACATAAATCCTCAAGTAGTCAAATCAGTCCTAAAATTGATACAATGAGTCGTTAAAGTAAAATAAAAAGTTAATGTATAACATGGATCAACAGACTCAGTCTAAACTTTATATATAATGGAGAAATTATAAGGTTTATGCTTGTATGTGATCCCTATATTCACATGTATGACAATAAATTTGTTGTTATTATAGTAAAAAGAACCGTCTTTAGGGTAATCTTAACTCTGTTACTAATAATTACTCAACATATATATGACATTTTTATAAATTTTTGAACAAATATGTATTGTTAATAAGGTGACTTGGTTCAATTTTTATGTAAAGTGTAAAACAAATATGGTGAATTTGTTATCAATGTAGTAAATTTGGTTCAACTAGTTGTAAAATGAGGGTGTGTTTTTCAGGTGGCAGATTTTGGGTTAGCAAAGCTAAACCAAGAAAATGTAACTCATGTATCTACTCGTGTCATGGGGACATTCGGGTAAGAAACTAAATCAAGTTCAGTTTCTTAATTGATTGTCTATTATTACAATTAAACCATAACAAATAAACAGTACGGTCATATGATATATTTTAACAAACGTTGCTCACAGATACTTGGCTCCTGAATACGCATCGAGTGGCAAGTTGACTGAGAAGTCTGACGTTTTCTCGTTTGGTATCATGCTTCTCGAGCTCATTACGGGACGACGCCCAGTGGATCTCACCACTGAAGAATATGAGGAGGACACTTTAGTAGATTGGGTTTGTACACCTTGCCTCTTTTGATGACTAGAAAATATGAATTTAATCATATCAATATATGATATTAATGAAGCAAACTAATAGCTTATTGACCTATCATATCACTTAATTTGTCTCCCAAAAATTAATATAATTATTAATGCATTGCTAAAATTTGAAGTAATGTTTGATTTACAGGCAAGGCCTTTACTAGTAAAAGCAATAGAGGATGGGAACTACAGCGAGTTGGCCGATCCACGATTAGAAAACAAGTATGATCAGGAAGAGATGGCACGCATGGTTGCATGTGCGTCAGCAAGCGTTCGGCATTCTGCAAAAAAGCGACCCAAAATGAGTCAGGTAATATAGAATAATTAGCTCATTAAATTAATTTAATTATATATGTTATTTAGCTTAAACATACACTATTAACATACATAGTGTTTGTGTGCGCGTATGTGTGTTAGCTTGCTTGATATATATTATGAGCTCATGTATCGGTATTTAAAAGTTCTTTTTTTTTTTAACAATATTTATACCTATGGGTTTTAACAGATTGTGCGCGCGTTAGAAGGAGATGTGTCGTTAGAAGACTTGCATGAAGGAATTAAACCTAGTCCGAGTGCTTTATTTGGAGGCTCTGCTACTAGTTCTGACTTTGATTCCGACTCGTATAATGCTAACATGAAGAACTTTAGGAAGTCAGCATTGGGGGAAAGCCAAGATTATCCGAGCAGCGATTATGGGAAGACATCTAACAGCGAAGAGATGGCTAAGAAAGTATAAATGAGTCTCAAGCTTGATCAGTAGTTTAACTCCACTTCCCAAAGTAATCAACAACACTTAATTTGCAGTATATAGACATAAATATTGATCGACCGATTCAAGTTGTATTGTCTAAAAGACTGATCCTTCTATTTATGTCAACAGTGGGAGACATTTTTGTATTCACCACAAATTGATCACTGCACCTCCAATTAAGCATGTATAAAAAGATGGTGGTAGAATTTCTGAGTTTCCAAAACATGGTCATTGATGTGGAGAGTTGTAATAAATTGAAGCTAGAAGTTGTCGGGTTTCCTAAAGATGACCATTGATGGAGTGAGACCTTTTTCTTTTATTTTTTTTGCTTGAAATATGGGTGACCCTAGCTCCTTGTGTTTGTACTTATTTTTAATATAATAAGTATAGATTTGTTCAAATAGTCAAGCAGATTCGGTATTTGTTTTTTTTCCGAAACATTGACGATAAGACTTATATTGATCAAAGGTAGGCAAACAACATAAACATGTAACTCCCTCGCAGACTTCGTCAAAATGGAGCCATGCAAATCTCACTAAACCTTAGCAGTTTATGTGCTGAAAACCCTAGAGATAAACTATCAAGAAACAAGAACTGTTAAACAAGCTAATCTATTAAAATCCGGATAATTTTACGCAAAAGGGGTTGTCCCAGATGAAGAGCCTCCTCCTGTGTCATCCATGTCACTCTGTGCAACATCAGATAACACCATAGCTGACCCATGTTTGAAAAGGACCAACTTCCGAGCACCTAACTGACAGAAGCTTCTCTTCTTCGCCCTCTGAGGACTTGAGCTCGAGTTCCCTTCTTCCACCACTTTTAATTTATTAATTCTTTTATCCTAGAGAACACCCAACCTTTCTCTTCATGTTAGGAGAAACCTGCAGCTTCCCATATGCACGAGGCACAATCAGCTCTGCCGTGAATGAAAATTCCAGCAATGGAGCCTCCACCGGTTGACTCTTACCTCTGCTTCGCTTACTAATAGATCTGAGTTTAATTAGTAAGCTAAAGATTTCAATTCATACTAGAAAAGTAGAGATTAGAACTTTTGTTGGATAACATAACAGTATTTGCACCGGCGAGCAGGAGGAGGAGAGGTGCTCGATGAATTCGCTATACGGTAGATTTGGTATTAGCCCTAAATTTACGACCACTGAGATCTGTGATTTAAAACGATATAACGAATTGGTACAGAAGCCTGGTTGCTGTGTTCCCTGCGGGTAATATAAAGAGAGTGAAGAACGAATGATCCTCCAAACAAAAGGAGTGATTGAAGTCCGACTCAAGCGAGTGAGTGGAATTGGGGCGTATAGCCGTATAGCAAGAATTGACATAGGTTCCGAAAGAAGTGAAAGAAGTCGAGCAGGAGGTGGGACCGCCCAGGTTTGCTCGAGCAAACCCAGTTTAGAGCTCGCACCGGCGGCAATGGAGGAGGAGAGGTGCTCGAGCAGTCAACCGGAAGTTTTGCTCACCCCTCCACTCAAGCAAAATTTGCTCGACCTGTTGCTCGACCGATTGGCGGAGCCCACAGCATGTGGGTGACGTCAGCATTTTTTTTTTTCTGTCAGCCAGTAAGAGTAATAAAAAAAAATTACGAACCAATCATAAGCTGACACGCGGATTACTGGCTGTGCCATTCATATTCCAAAGGTTTAATAGATCTGGGCGTTCCATTTGAATCAGAAATTTTGATTAAACGGTCAGAATTCATAGGCAGCGGCTACTATTTGATAAGAACGGAAACAAAGCCTAAAAATAGTAAAAAAATCCTAAAAATTTCAAAACTCTCCAAAAAATTTGCCTATAAATACTACTTCAATTTTTGATCAACTCACACCAATTTGTGCATAACAAATTTCACATCTCCCTCCATCTCATCTCTCATTTCGTTTACTTTTTTTTCCAAAACAATGGGCTCCCATTGGCTTCCTTCCGAAGATTTACAAATGTGCATCTCTTTTGTCCGTCATGACGTTGATGAATACGACGGTAACAAACAAAATATGGACAAATTGTGGGAGACAATTCATGCCGATTATATGCAAAATTGGAAGCTAGCACTAGGTGAGAAACCTCCGAAAGAGCCGAGGACCCGAATCGCGCTTGCTTCTCACTACAACAAGTTCAAGCTACTCTTGTAAAAATGGGGCGAATGTTTGGCGGCGGCACGTCAACGTATAGCTAGCGGCACTTCGTTAATGGACGAAGTAAGTTTACATTATTTTATCATATATTATAATTTTTATTTGATTATATATCTAATTAAATTATGTAATTTATATATCTAATATGTTTAAATATGTAGTATTGTTTACATTATTTGTTTTAATATATATAATTTGGTAACATTATTTATTTTAGGGAAAATGACCATTTGCACAAAAATGGTAGAAAACTTGCCCATTTCAATGTTACCTACCCATTCCAATGAATCTTGACAAAAATACATAATTACCTTATATTAAACCCTAATATCCTCATTCTCCTCCTCCTTTCTAATCAACAGACCTCACCTCTCTCTCTCTCTCTCTCAGAATTTGACAGAAACCCTAAACACCATAATCGGTGCATCCTCCCTCCTTCTCCCTCCTCCTCCGGCGGGCTTGTCCTCCCACGGTTCGGCCTCCTCCTCTGACGCAGCGCTGTGATCGACGACGTGATCGGCCCCTTCTCCCTCCTCCTCCGGCCTCCTCCTCCTCCCACGGTTCAACCTCCTCCTCTAACGCCGCGCTGCGATCGCCAACGTGATGCGCCCCAGATCGGCCTCCTCCTCTGCCACCGCTTCGCGATCGCCGACCTCTCCCCCGCCAAGCCATCATGTCCTCGAACATGGACTCGTAGTTGATGTACCATGTGAAGCCCAAGACGAAGAAGAGGATGGAGATGAAGAAGCAAAGGTGGAGAGGGATAGAGAAGTAATCCCAGTAAGAATAGTACTCGTTGTCGTACCTGGCCATATTGTTGAATCAAAGCTACTGGAAAATTTGAGTGTTGGGTTATGATGAAGGCCTTGAGATGGTTTAAGAATGCAAAATGGTTTATGTGACTTTTCCTTTTTTCTAGGTTCATGTAGCTTTCTTGCTTTCTAGGGTTTAGTAATATTATTACTGGGGGTCAGTAATATTATTATTGGGGGTCAGTAATCATCTTATTGGGGGTCAGTAACCTGGATACTTGGAGCTAGTGAGTAATCATCTTACTGGAATCTTGTATGAAATGTGTTATATGATATGTCTCTTTTGAAATTGTGATATGTGTTATATGATACTACTTAGTTTCATTTGAAAAAAAAAAAAAATCAATAATTGTTTACAAGAAGTCAGCAAAGTTGCATACTGGGGGTCAGTAATCTGATTACTGGGGGTCAGTAACCTGATTACTGGGGGTAAGTAATTTGATTACTGGGGGTCAGTAACTTGATTATTGGAAATTTGGAATCTGTAATTTGATTACTGGGGGTCAGTAACTTGATTACTGGAAATCTGGAATCTGTAAATTGCTTACTGGGGGTCAGTAACTTGATTACTGGGGGTCAGTAATCATCGTCCAATAAGCTTATTATAAAAAATAAATAAAAAATAAAAAATCCGGCGAAAAAAATTTAGTGACCGAAATCCGGCGACTCCGGCGACCGGCCTTGGGAGGCCGGCGGAGTTGGGTGACATTTCGGCAAAGTTTCTTTATTTTCCACTTTCTCAGCACATTATAATTCAAAAATCTATTAGATAAGACAGAAGGATAAAAAAAATAAAAAATTAAAAAAATGTACTAGGGTTGAAAAGATTTGTTCAAATGGGCAATAGGAGTTGTTACCTTATGTTGAATAGGGGAAAAAAATAAGATGGTCATTGGAATGGGTAATGAGGGGGCCAAATTAGTACTAAATAGACATTTTCTATTTATTTTATCCAATTTGTTTAAATTATGTAATTAAATATGTACTTAATATAAGTTTTTCATTAGGAAAGACAAGCTCAATCATGTTACTATAATGCCAAGAAGAAAAAGTTCACACAATGTAGGGAAGTGGTTAAGGATCATCCATCTTTCTTTGCGGTGCTACCTACTACTCAATCTCCATATGCAAGTACTTACCACGCTACTCCTTCCGCAACCGAATCATCTCCAACAATCAATTTGGATGACGACTAAGTGAATGAGACACCTGAAAGCAACACGGTAGCTTCCTCGAGTCCGCCTAGACCAATGGGAACCAAGGCGGCAAAGGAAGCTAGGCCTCAAAAGAAACAGGGTAAGACTCCTATTGAGCAACAAGTTGAGGTTTTGCAAACCATTGCAAGTGACCAAGCATCATGGCATGCCGAGAAGCTAGCGCATAATAAAAGTGAGCTTAATTATTACGCGGAGTACATAGACATTCAAAAGCGGAATGAAGCAAGGGCGGAAGAAGAGTTACGAATGAAGAAACAAGAGAATGACACAAGGATCATGACAATGGATTTGGAGGCTATGACCCCAATCTCGAAAAAGTATTTTACCAAGAGAAAACTAGAAATCCTTAATGAAGGAGGAGCTAGTCAAGATCAACCTACCAATGAAACATATTCAGATTGTTATTACCCAAGTCGCGTGCTATTTCCATGATAATTATAGTATTGTACTAAATTTAAATTTTATATAATTTAAATTTGATGTAATTTAAATTTTCGAAAAATAAAAATGTAATTTATTTATTAAGATGAAATTGAAATACACATTAAATTAAAACACATACTTAAATTAAACATAAGCTTGATAATTAAACACAAACGGAATGAAAATACATAATTAAACATATTTAGAGTATTTCACCCGTTTCCACCCTCCAAATGTGTTTCACCAAGTGTCTCTGGAGTTCTCTATGGATGTAAACGGATTCGAAATCGACAAAACGGTCGTGAAACCGTTGTATATTGGCTCCATCTCTACTAATTGGCTCAAAAGAAATTTGATTTCCTTGTTCATCCACCGGCCCATCATAAACCCGGAAAGCCCTCGATGGGTTTTGCAAGTCTTCTTCTTCCCCATCCTCTTATTCCTCATCCTCCACGTACTCTTCCTCAATAATCATGTTATGAAATATAACATGATGGTAGTCATTACCGATTTGTGGTGTATTGTACAACTATGACGTATAATTGCCCATCGAGATTGCAAGATGTCAAAGGCCCTCTCCACATCTTTCCGGTATGCCTCCTGTTTCTTTGAGAAAAGCTTATCTTGTGGCGTCTGGGGATTGGGAATTGTTTTGACAAATGTAGAGTACCTTGGATATATTCCGTCAGCCAGATAATAAGTTGTCGAGTACCTCTGTCCGTTGACTTCGTAGACTGCACATGGGCCTCTTCCGGCAAAGATCTCTGAGAACACATTCGATAGGTGGAGCACATTAATGTTATTTTTAGCTCCAGGACACCCAAAGAAACTGTGTCACATCCACGTATCATACGAGGCAACCGCCTCCAAGATAACCGTTGGGCGACCCTTTTGCCCCTAGTATGCCCCTTGATAAGCGGTTGGGCAGTTCTTCCACTCCCAGTGCATGCAGTCGATGCTTCCAATCATACCTGGAAAGCCTCGGCGTTCGCCTTTAGCTAATAGTCGCATGAGGTCTGCCGGTGTTGGACTGCGGAGGTATCTTGGACCATAGAGGTGAACCACTTGCCTATAAAACTCCTTCATACATTCGAGGGTAGTCGATTCTCCCATTCTTGTAATTTTAGTACATTGATCCGTGGCTGACCCGTACGCCAGCATTCCTAGAGCCCCGGTCATCTTTTGTTGGGGAAGTAGCCCTAGCAAACCAGTGGTGTCTTCTCTTTGGTGCCAAGATTGGTCGTGGTTGCATAGGTCCGTCATGATAATGTTGAATCGGTCTCTGCTCATCCTGTACCTCCGGTGAAAGTTTTGCGCGTCGAATATTGGACGTTCGATGAAGTAATCTTCCATGAGATTGCGTCCCCTAGATAGCCTCTGACGTTGCTTATTCGGTTTTTTTCCACGACGTGAACCGCTTGGTCATGTTGGTTCATCGTCGTATTGTGTTTCCGCCATAACCACCTGATTGACGAATGATTGCTCCATATGGTCATCTTCTTCTTGTTGACGTTGTCTCCGCCTGAAAAAATTGTGGAAGCTGAAATGATTCATTGGTGTGGATGAACAAAGAAATGTTGCTAAGTATTTAGATTGATGGATGAGTTATCTACTCGGATTCTTCACAATGGTGTGAGTATAGAATGAGTGATATTAGACGTTTTATAGACAATTGGTCGAAAATATCAACGGAAATCTGGATCAATTATTTTACTGACAATGACACGTGGTAGTGACACGTGTCAATTCTCTATTAGTCGAAAATCTTATCGGAAATCTGGATATCAATTATTTTACCGACAATGACACGTGGTAGTGACACATGTCAATTCTCTATTAGTCGAAAATCTTATCGGAAATCTTGTATAATATCGTATCGATAACGACACGTGCCACATTATTATTAGTTGTAAATATATCCGGTAAAAAAAATTTAATCATTTCACAACAAAATAAAATTGATTTGCTAAAGCAAATTGTGAATGGGTGTGTGCAAAAATCGATTTGATTGAGCAAAATATCAAAATTGATTTGCTTTGAGCAAAATTTACTTCTGGCTCCACCTATTGTTTGAGCAAATTTATGGGTGCAGATGCTCTAACCCATCCAAAGGAGCGACAACAAACAAAACTTTGTCGAAAAACCATGGTCCACCATCCACCACCTTTTTTACACTCCTTGAGTAGCGGAGCTAGGAATTTAAGTTTACTGGTGCACTTAAAAGAATTATTTATATCGGTTATAAATTTGATTATTTATGTTATTAAAAAAAATTAGGGCTTTCAAACATTTCTCATTCGACAAGGTTTATGGCTTAATCTATTTACAATATAAGATTATTTTTTATTATATTTAAATAAGACATAATATGTTCAATAGAATTAAAAAGAAAATATAACAAACTACACAAAAATAACTGACAACAATTTAATTAACAAATAGGTCACTTATCATATTGTTTATACAAATTAAAACTAAATTTTACAAATCAGGACAATGTGTTGTCAAGTTGTCACTTATCACTGAAAATTTACTCTTTTGCCCTTCTTAATATTCACACTTGCATTCAGTATTAATTGCTGCTACTGCAGAATTTAAAAGCTGCTGCTGCCGACTTAAAGACTGCTACTGTGCATAAATAAACTAACTGCTACTATGGATAGAGAATGTAGCTCCTACTGTGAATAGAGAAGCTAACTGCTATACTCAAATGAAAGACCATGCGATAAAGAACAATTTTGTAGCTTGAATCTTCTCCAAATTGTCGACGGTTTGGCCGGAAAACTTGAATTTGCCGGAAATAACTCAAAAACGAGGAGAGAGAAACTTGTGAGTTAGTAAAGTGGCAGTATGGTACTTTTGGCGATATCAGTGGCATTTTAGGTATTTCAGCCTCAATTATTCAATCAATTTCGGGTCCACTCGATTTTGGGCTAGATTTATGTTATTTTTTATTTAAAAATTATTGGAAATGAGTTATTTATGTTTGTAAATATGGTCGGGTGCTACTGTGTATGTAATACCCCGGAAATTCTTTATTAATTTCAAATGTTTATTTCAAAATTATTAAGTTGGAAGTTAGTGAAATATAGCGGTTCGAGTCTAGGGCAATAAATGGTTCGAGGAATTGTTACTCAAAAAACGTTTTAAGGGGTCAAGGAGTTGAGTTTTTATTCATTTGATTTTTCGAGAAATTTCCATCACTAAAGTTGTAGAGCTCGTCGATACGAGTTCGTAAACATGCGGCACGCGTAATTTGGAGGTCGTATGAAGAAGTTATGTTTAGCGGAAGTTTTTGTGCTTCAGAAATTTTAAGTATAAATATGAAAACTTTATAGGGTTGCATCATTTTATATTTTTCCAATTACATTTCCTTTTCTCGTTTTTTTTTCTCTTAGCCGCACCCCTTCAGTATAAAAAAAACCCGACTGACTAGACCCGACTTTTTCTGGCAGCTTCCGGCGGTTCCTGATGTAGGAAAAGATTTGAAGCCCAAAGATATCGTCTTAATTATCTTATTTGCATTCTAATTTTTTTAAGTTAGTTTGATTTTCATTAGAATTTTTATTTTATATAGAGTTATTTATTTCCTTTTCAATTTGGATTCTTAAAATTTTGTGTTTGATTAGGATTGTGATTGTATTAGGTTTGGGTGTCTATATAAGCACCATCATTCTAAGTATTTGAGGGATCTTTGTTGATCAATAAAAACCCTATTATTATAGAGAGTTCTCTATATTTCTTACGGCTTTACAGTAATGGCTAGTGGATTCTAGCTTTATCCTACATGGTTGCCGACGCTTGACGGAGCCTCCTACTATCGTGTCCAAGCTTCCCGCATCATTTGGTATCAGAGCGAGATTTCGCCCGCCTCTTAGCAGACGATGGTCCATGGGAGTAGTTCACCCCGCCAACCTCAACGACGCTGGCCGTAGAGTATCTATTGGTATCTCAAGTTTTTCATTTTCTAACTTTTGGTATCTCACGTTTCTAAAACTTCAAAACGGTGTCTCACCTTTTATCCCCGACCTAACATCAGTACCTAGAGCCGTTAATTCCCTAACAGAGTTTCCCATGTTGCAATTTTGACCAATATACCCATTTTCCCTAAATAATACAAATTTTTAATTTTTTATAATATTTAATATCATTTACTAAAGCTTAATTACGTACCAATTCTAAGAACTAGCCTTCAACATGTCAAATTTCACCTAACGATCTCTTATTTAAGTGGTTATTATTCTTGGCGGAATCATTGTTGTCTTAATATGAAGAGTTTCTTAAAATTTAGTAAAGCAAATATTCCAATATTCTTGAAACTACAATTTTTGACGGATATGGGGCCTATTTCTGTTAAGCTTTTCTCTAAAGATTATTAATTTTCTTATTTTTTTTTTCTTCTTTTAATTCTTTTTCAGTTTCTCTAATATTTGATAAATAATTTAAACGCTGAGAAAAAATAATTAATGATTAAATTAACTGTTTACCTTCGAGTATAGAGGATAGATTATATATGTGTAATATGCTAAATAAATAAATTCATAGGTCTACCACGCTCATTCGAAATGTAAAATAAAGAAAATTTGAAAGAAAATTTAAGAAAATAGAAAATAAGGGTAATCTGGTCTTTTTGACAGTATGAACATAATATGCTTTATTAACGTCCCCAGACACCATTCTTCTATGAAAGTAAGAACTTGAGACACTGTTTTGATATTTTGCAAAGTTCAGATACTAAAAGTTAGAATGGCTAAAAGGTCAGATACTATTTGGTCTATTTTCCCATCCTAAAATTGAAGAGGAACAAGTTAAGGGATTTTGCCCTTGGTTAACCTCATTAATTTTATAAAAAAAAAAAAAGAGATGGTAGTTGTTTATTCCAGATGATGGATTTGATGGCTTCTCAAGTTTTATTCTTATGATCGAGATGTGCATTCAAGAGGAGGGGCTGTGTTAGCTTCATCTTCTCGATTCTGATCATTCTTCTTTGCAGACTCAATCCCTACCCCGTCTCTGAAGTCGTGCGATATCAGGAAACGGAACAGTCGCGGGTTGGGTTAACTCTGGTTAGATTGGGGTCTTTTAGAAGACTTTAATCTGAGCCATTGAAGCTCATTAAAACAGACGCAACAGTTGAGCGTGTCATCCTTTAAAATGACCCAAATGAGGGATCCCTCATTGGAAGGGCCCTATATATATATATATATATAAAATACTGGTCACTCCTTATACTTTTAGAGTCTCGACAGTTTAGTCCTCGTGCTTTCAATTTCAACTGGTCACTCCTCGTAGTCTCAATTTTCGACCAATTGGTCCAATCTGTCGAAAATGGTTGTTGACTATTTTCTAATTTCCTCAAATGCCCTTAGGTGTTGTTTTATTATTTTTCTTCTTGTTTTCTTTTCCTTTTTCTTCAAAACTAAAACCGAAGAATACACAACCCACCATGAAATTAAAGGCTATGTAGCCCAATTAAGTTTGAGCCTTATTTGCCAAAAAAAATAAATAAATAAGCCTAGTGTATTAGTGTTGTTTGTAAGCTTAATTATATAAAATGGTAGTTATTTATTGTTCGTACCTAAAACCCGTAGGCCTGGTAGAGACAGATGAATCCAAGCGTGGTCTCCTGTAAACCTGCTTACTAAGAGGAATACCGGGCGGGCCGGTCTTCTCCTCTCCGATGCCTAAGTTAGTACAGTTGGGATGAATAGATAACTTAAACACGTATGATAAGCTGTTGGAGAGATCAATTACCTATTAAAGAGGGTAGTTGGGGCCCTTATATAGGTGGCCGGGCGTGAGGTCTGCCCACACTCTTCGATGTGGGACTGGTTTCCTTCTGTTCGCACACCAAATGGCAGCTCTGTTGGCCTCTTTGGCGGGCTGGCGCCCCCGGTCCCCGGGCCCCTGGTCGCAAGGTAGACTGCTGGACCCCGGGTCCGGGTGCTGGTGATCCAGTCCCGGGCCCTAGGCCGGCCTCCCGGCTGCGGGTTTGAGGGCCTACTGTAGCCCCTCTGTGGCTACTGTCAACATTTATATAGTTTCATTTGTGGGAGCTTAGAGAGTGTTGTTAATGCTAAGGATGGTGATGAGAGTTTATTTCAATCTCATTTTGGTTTAAATTGATATGATGGAGATTTGATAGAATTTTATTTCATCGTGATTATGGTGATGTTATTTGATTTTGTTAGCAGTATGTATCAAATTAATTTGCATATTTTTTTTCCCCGATTTCAATTCAGTTTGCAATTGTTAAATTCTTGGATTGAAGATCGACAATCATAAACCCAAATATTCTGGAGCTTCTTTCGGTTTTAGTTTTGAAGAAGAGAAAGTAAAAATATAAGAAAAATAACCTAAGGGCATTTGAGGAAGTTGAAAAATGGTAAACAACTATTTTGGATGAAATGAACCAATTGGTAGAAAATTGAGACAAGAAGGAGTGATCAATTGAAATTGAAAACACAAGAACTAAACTGTCGAGACACTACAAGTATAAGGAGTGAGCAGTAATTTGTCATATATATATATATATATATATATATATATGTGTGTGTGTGAAATATATATATTGATGAGGTTGAATTATGAAATATATGTATTTGTGGCTCTTATTGAAGCTCATTAAAACATATCCAACGGTTGAGCGTGTCATCCCTCAAAATGACCCAAATGAGGGATCCCTCATTGGAAGTGTCACACCCCCAATCTCGAGACCACTATTATATGGAAATATGGTACCTGAGTTTGAGGCGTGACCTAAAACAAATATAATTTTCTCAAATAAATTTGATAGAAATCAAAAACTTGTGTCTGAATAATAATTTATTGGAAAAACGAAATCATTAACATTTTACAATACCAAATTATTTTACAACACTAGAGTTTAGCGAAACTAAGATATCACAATTATTCTCTTGAAATAGTAGTAGAAAAGCATCATTTTATTTAATTACTTCATCTCATTCCCCATGCATCTACTCGTTACCTGAAAATAAGAATGTGTAGCATCATGAGTAACACAGACCCAGTAAGTACAAGATACATTCTTATAATAATGTGTCTTATGAGAAAATCAAAGATGAACAACCAAGTAAAAATGTATCAAGAACCATTTTATATGTATTAATACCAATTCTTACTTATGTATATATAATTATATACGTATAAGCTCAATATATACAATAATTATCGTGAATGTTTAAGAGACTGGTAATAAATCACATAGTTGTGTATTAGAGTTCAATTTTATCCAAAACACATATAAGCCGCAGCATACCGAGGACAATACCAAAGTATGTATACTCAAGGTCGACACTTTCTTCCTATGAGTATAATAGTGCACTATCTGTAGGGACTAGGGCCCAGGCTAACTCCACAAATCACCAAAATAATTTTACTAGTAATTCACTTAAGCACGAGATAGTACTAATCACCGGCTTCACACCTCCAATTATA
Source organism: Potentilla sterilis (assembly GCA_963682095.1). NCBI lineage: Eukaryota > Viridiplantae > Streptophyta > Magnoliopsida > Rosales > Rosaceae > Potentilla > Potentilla sterilis. The sequence continues at coordinate 43,853,359 of OY821757.1, read as the reverse complement.
ATTACGTCAATAGAATATCACAAAATTTAGTAAATAAAACAAGTATACAAGCTTAGAGCAATATACTTTAAACAATATCAATATTTCAAAGTATGCACAAAATAAGCAAGTAAATAAACTTGAAAGTAAATGTGCAATAAAGTAAAGGTAATAAAAATTTAAAGAAGTCAGAGAATAATAGTTAGTAATCAATAAATTAGTAGTCCCTTTTCCCATAGTGTGAGAATCATTAGTCCATAAGTATCCATTTGTCTACTACTTAGAACCGTCAACTTTCTCATCTTATAACTCATTCAATTTATGTCCAAATTAGGCAAGTGAGGAGTCCATGTCAAATGATTTTTTATAAGGAATCCAGTGAAATAAGTCTTATATTCCAGTTCGAAGTGATAGAGTCCAAAAAATTGTGAAATACAGAAATAGCGTAGGAAACCGATTTCTCGATATTGATCTTTGATGTCTAAATATTTACGTATTGTATATTTTACCATTACTTCTTAAACTTTCCAAATTAAAAGTAGAGGTCCTATGCTTTAATTTGATATAAAGTTTGTAGAAAATGGTTAAGGAATGAGTGAGATATGAATTTTTTAAATTACGATAGTTGTAAGAGATTTCCAGCAAGTTTATTAATTAGTTAAAAACTTTGGTTAGACATAACTTTTTCATTTCTAAACCTTTTTGAGTGATTCAAAATCCTAAATTAAATAATTTCTTATGAGGAATTTAATTATGTAGTTATTTTTGACAAAATAAGACTTTATCATATACGAAAGTATGGCTTTTGAAGCGAAACGAACTCTTTTCCATTTTATCCTTAGTTATGCATTTTGATGAATCTTAAAAGAACAAAAAGTATAAAGATGTATTATGTACTTACTCTTGAAGTTTCATAAATGAGATGAAGAGTTTGGTCTTTGATTTAAGCTTATACTTCTTTGAATAAAAGAGAACTTCTTAGTAGGAAAAGAGTGAAGACTAGAATTTTGCTGTGAAGAACATTCCTATGTTTTGTATCAACTAAGGTGATTATAGATCAACATGGTTTCTAACCTTGAAGTGTGAAGATAATATGATGCAGCTCACAAGTATATATAGGCCAAGGGAGGAACACAAAAATTCAATTCTCAACAATCTTTCTTGACTTAATAGACTATATATTAATGTGAGTGTGTAGACTAGCTTCTTAGGCTAATTGTTCACAAAGAAACTCAAATAGTATGGGAGAAGAAACAAAATCAGCTAGCAAATGCATCATATACGTATTTGCATTTGAATGACATATCTATATAATTATATACACAATATATATATATATATATATATATATATATTAACTCAAAGTAAAAGTAAATGAATTTTGGTGTTTTCTTTTTTTGTAAATTTGTTACCAATATCTAACACTAGAATAACATGCATGAAACAATATAAATATTAGTCTCATGAATTGAGTTTACGTGAGAAATACTATTAAGGTTTTCTAGTATTTAGTTCGTATCCTAATGCTCGATAAAGATTTTCTATCTTATAAGTATGATTTTTAGCGTTACTAGCTTTTAAAAGGAAATATTTTAAAGAGATTTGAATAACTTCTAAGTTTTATAATTATTCTACAATTTATACTAAGTTTCGGGGTACTATAAGAAGGGCCATGTATATACATATATATATATATACGTGAAATATATATATTGATGAGGTGGAATTATGAAATATATGTATTATATTAATGATATGAAATTGTGGAATATGTGTTATTTGTGGCTCTTTTGGATGATAATTTTGTTGTGAATTACTCTTGTTAATGAATCTACTATCATGTCGTTGGGTTGATATATTTTGTGTGAAAGAGTAACCTTGTTGGGTTTATGAGAGTCATGTGGGACTCTCACTGTTTTGGGTGCAATGTACATCATGTGATGGATTGAGTATATTGTACGTCTTGAATTTAACGGTTGAGTCAAGTTAAATGTTTTCGGGTCTTCAGACCTGGGTCACAGTTATGACAGAGACAATTATATAAGAAACCAAGTTTTTGGCCGGGTGATTGCTTACGATCAGTTAGAGCTCTAATTTGTATGCTGTTGCACGATATGAGGGGTAACCAAGTGGGGTTATCTGGGTCTCATGCGTGTATGTTTTTAAAGAAATTTATTTGTGTTTTTCCTTTGTTGTCCAAGAGGGACATGTTTCTTTATTTGCAAGTGTTGTCGTGACAATATGTGATTTTGTCACTAGTTGACTTGTGTTTCTTATGAGTAAGGGAAGTTCGGTTGTGATGTGTGTTGCTTTCTTGTGGTTTAAGATGGTGAGTCTTGGCGTCATTTAGAGTTGACGGGTGTTGTGATTATTTTTACGGTTTGTAATTGGGTGACTTGAGCAGAACTTTCTAAACTAAACTATATGCAGGGTTGAGATATAATTAATTTTAAATGCAGAAGTCGTGCTTTTAATTGTGTAAGATATGTACTTCCTGAACTATGTCTCTATTTCAGGAAAGGCTAGTCTTTTTTTTGTGTCTTGTGTGCGGGTGTGTTTTGTGAGTTAAGTGTTGTCGCGTGGGTCTGAGTTTACTCATACGAGCTTTAAAAGCTTACTCGGTTCGTTGTTTACAACCCGGTACACCAATCCATGGTATAAGGGTTAGTCGTGCAGGTGATAATTAGCAGAGTTGAGGCGGCGGTTGGTAGCTGCGGCGAGTAGACGTGATTCTACTTTTAGTCTTGTATTTCTTAGTGTGTGTAGTGAGACACGAGTTGGGCAATTGCATTGTCCGGTATTTCAAACTTGTGTAAAAGAAATGGTGATGTAATAATTATATTCGCCAGAGTCGCATTTCTTTGGGCTCTTTGATACTTAGTAAATTGTAATTCATTTTCTAAGTAAGTTGAGATTATTGAATTATCATGTTTTTGAATTTTGAAATTTTTATATCTAAAATTCGGGGCTTGACAGTGTAATTTACGAATGAAAATATAAATGTTCTCTCTTAAAAATTAAATAAAACAAATGAAAGTTGTAAGTCAACATGAAAAGAAAGAAGGATAAAAAACATAGAAATGGTGTCAGCAACAATCAAACTAGAGATCTAGAGAATCCAATTGAACAACTCACCAGTCACCACTAAGCCAGACAAGTAGGTGTGAAATTTGTCAAACTACACGATTTAAAATCATACTGGTGCACATGACCTACTAGGCAACAATGTGGCTCCGCCACTGCACTCCTCCAACCTTGTGAACTTGAGGACGAATCGATCTCCCTGCGCTCGCATTTGTAGCCGATTCTTATAGCTCTAGATAGATGTTAATGTCCCGATAATAGCTTTTATATCGAGTCTTTTCTTGGTAGAGAGTTGGCATCTCATCGTATAACATTGTTTTAAAAACCCTCTTGCATTTTTCCTTGATAGCCAAAGCGAGCTGATAATTCCTCCGACATGGTGAGATGGAAGAACAAGAATGTACTATAGTAAGAAGAAGAAAAGAAAACCAAAAGCAAACCCTAGGAAAAGGTTCTTAGCATGTGACTACTAATTGTAGTTGCTTGGTAGATTCAGTTATAGTTAGTTTGCGTTCTTTAAATCAAAATAATATAATCTCCGACCAAATTTGTTCAAATGAGGATACAACAGGGTGTTTACATAATAAAACAAAAAATAGCACCGACATTGACTTATTAGACACAACCGACTAGCCTGTAGTTTAGTTTTGAATTTCTTCTTGTTCTTTTTTTTTATATATATAAAAAAAAAAATTTAGATACATATATACAGGGCCCTTCTAGTGATGAATTCTTTATTTTGTTCATTTTGAGAGATCGATCATTTAGCGTACTTTTCGATTATATATTAACATTTTCACTGTTTAACTCATGTTTATATAATTATATTAGTAGATCATATTTAAAAAAATTTCATTGTATTTGATAATAGTTAGAGCATTTAAAATTGTAATTTACAAGAAAAAACATGAATGGTTCAGGTTTGACAATTTTGATACGTCCATTTATTTAATCTGGTTGGATACTTAAACGATTGCCATTTTGGTTAAAAATTTACATAAATGATCTACACATATAAACTTAGTAATTGAATGTGACAAAAAAAATTTAGCCTAATAATCTATCACTTGAAATGAACAAATAAAGATCCCTTAGTGGAAATGCCATATATATATATAATATGTAATTAAGTCAATTATTCTTTAAATAATTAAATTTTGGGGTAAGGGTAGGGTGTGTTTATGCATAGCATCATTAACTTTAGCCTAAGTTATAAAATGAGTCGTTAACGTAGTAATATTAGTTCTCAAAGTTGTAACTAAGTTGTTGAAGTTGTAAAATATCCAAGTACCACATGAGTTGTTAAAGTAGTAATATTAGTAATCAAAGTGGTAATTCAGTCCTCAAAATTGGAATTACGACTGTGATGACTCAATTACCACTTTGAAGACAAATATATTAATTTAACAACTCATGTAGTAGATATAATATTTACAATTATAAGAACTCGGTTACAACTTTAAAGGCTAATATCACTACTTTAACGACTAATTTACAACTCTAGGATAAAAAGTATGCATCAACACACTACCAAATCAGACAGAATAGCCGACGAAAAAAATTTCGTCTACTATTCAAAAATTTCGTCGGGTATTCCTTCTACCGACGAAAATTTCGTCGGCTATTATTCGTCGATAAAACGGCGTCGGTAATACCCAAAGCCGACGACAATAACGAAATCGTCGGCCATTATCACCGACGAAAATACATTTCGTCGACCAAACTTTGGCATAATGCCCGACGAAATTCGTCGGATATTTTCACATATGGCCGACGATATCGTAAAATATAGCCGACGATCTCTTTTGTTTCGTCGGAATATATTAATATTTTAAGAGGCATTAATTAGTTATAGCCGACGAAACCGTCACTATTTAACATAGACCACCGACGAAATAATATCATTTTCGTCGGTTATAACAGTTATAGCCGACGATTTTTAACAAATTTCGTCGGCTATAGCAGTGATAGCCGACGTAATAATGTCAATTTCGTCGGCTGTTCTTATATTTTGAGGAAAAAAAATTAAATTAATTTCTAAATTACCATTCCAAGCAACCTGCAATTCACAATGACAATCCAACAAGAAACACGTTTTTCATTAATTATTTAATTTGTTCCATCCCTAAACCCTAAACCCTAATCCTGGCCACCATCCTGCTGAATGAACTCGGGAGCTCTCGGCATTCGAGGTTCATCTAACGGCTCAAACGGAAGCGGGGGTTCAAGGCCTTGTTGTTGTGCCCATAACATAGCATACCACCAGTTTTGTTGGCCGGCGTAGTTCTGTCACCGAATTCTCTCGCATTCAACATGCCAACGCTCCATTTCCATATGATACTGCTGTGTTCTCTGGAACTGGGCCGCCAATCTTGCATTTTCTTCTGCCAATCTCTGCATTTCCCCCTTCATCTGTTGGGTGTCCCCGCCTCCCCTCTTTTGAGCTCCCTTAGTGGTCTTCAGGACCCCTATTCCAGAACTTCCCAAACCCCGGCAGTAGTATTGGTTTGACCGGTCTGGGAAGGCTGCGTCAAATATCCTCGCTGTAGTTTGGACATTCGATCGGTCGACCTGGCTCAGGGCTTCTTGCAGATCTTCCTCTGAAATGTTCGGTTGTGTCTCCCGAACTACTTCCTGCAACACTTCTTCTTCGGCCCGGTTCACCCTCTCCTAATTGAACGGGAAAAAAAAAACAATTAATATTCTAACAAATATATTATTAAGTAAAATTAATAATTAAAATTTTAAAATCGTAATCAACGACTTACAAGCTCTTCTGTCGCTAATGGATAAGCTTTTTTGAACGTCTCTACGTACGGGTTGCTTAAAGGATGATCTCTAAGCGCCTCCTCCTGATATTGTGAAAATGGCCTAGAACCACCATGATGGGGGGTTGTGTTACGGCGGCGGTTCAAAGAGTTTATCCGAGACCGTTCCTTCAAACAAATAATAAAATATTAGAAAAATGCATAAAAAATTATTAGTGTAATAATTATAAAATAATTAAACTAATAATTAAAATATTAACAAAATAAACATTTATAGTTAAGTTTAGTATTTACCTGCATACGGAGCTCGTTCTTCCACTCTTTGAACCTACGGAAAAAACAAAAGTGCATTAGAAATATTATTAATATCATAAAATATTTCAAATTATAAGATGAGGAATTCCCAACATACCTCGAGTTCTGCATCGCGTACGCCCAACCCTGCTTGTGTTCGGCAATCTCGAAGTATGCATGAAAGATAATATTTTATTAGTTTTAAAATTATAACAATACATAAATTATTAAATATTACGATAAAGAAATTAAGTTTTTTAAATTACTCACCGACGCCGCGTTGTTGGCCTCCCTCTTGATCTCTTCCGGCACATCAGCCCACTGTGTCCACAACATAGGGACTCTATCCCTAATTAGTGCTCCCACGCAACCCGCGTAATCACGGCGTTTTTTCCCCTTAACATCCTGATTAGGGGGTTCGTTGATCTGGATCCTCCCGCTGGTCTCAACACTTTTCTTGAGCGTATCAAAACATATGACACCTCTCGTATTCCTGCTTGAACTGCTAGCGGCGGTCCCTATCACATAAACGAAGATTGGTAAATAAAATTAATGATTAATTTCAGTTTAGTACCCAAAATTTTGGGTCAGGTTTCAGTTTCGTCTTTATTCTTTTAATTTAATCACGTGTGCCCTCCTACTTCTAAGTTTCTTTCAACCCGAGACAAAAATTCAATTTCACTTCGAACATGACGTCATCATCCGACGTGGACGAGACATGATGGCCCACTTTTCAAACGTGGACGAGATATGCTGGCCCACTTTTCAGTCTCCAACCCTTTTCAAATGACATAATGTCGGATGATGACATCATATTCGAAGTGAAATTGAATTTTTGTCTCGGGTTGATAGAAAATTAGAAGTAGGAGGGCACACGTGATTAAATTAAAAGAATAAGGACGAAACTAAAACCTGACCCAAAGTTTTGGGTAGTAAACTGAAATGAACTCTAAAATTAAATATTAGTGCGTTAATTTTAATAAAATATTTAATTAATAAAATCAAATGTTACCTGAACTCGATGACCCTTCTGTCGACTTTCCTTTTAATCTTGCCGAAATCAGGAGCTCAGGTCTCTCAAATGGCTCATAATCATGCCTCCGCAACACTCACGTACTGAGGCCTAGCAGGCCATATGGGCACACCACGCTCGTCGACCTCGAGTATGGCAGGAATGTTGTATGGCAGGTATAGCTGATTAGGGAGAGTAGGCCCCTCAGTAGAGTTAGCAGCAGACGGCGCAGGACTCGTCATCGCCTCCCGATGAACCTCAGGTATACGGACCTGATGAACTTCTGGAGCTATGTCGTCCTGAAATAGCTGCGTACTACATTTCGGAGGATCTGGCCGGAGAGGGGGACATGAACTGCTCGACGGCCGCCCCGCCGATAAAAGGGTCTGGTGCCGGCTGCTCACACTCCTCCGCGGCTGGGATGAATCGATCCTCTGAGGCTGGCTGGTGGTCCTCTCAGGCTGGCTAGGGGTCCTCTCGGAGTCTCCGGATCCGCTAGAACTTTCAGAACCCCTAGATCTGGAACGACGGCCTCCGAAATGCATCGGCCATCTGGAAACAAATAAATTAATACATTAATTAATATTAAATTATATTACATTAAATAACAAATTTTAATTAATATAATAACCAATAATACTAACATATTTTAAAACATACTAACAAATTAATAATTATAATTTAACTAATTTTAAATAATACTAACCATTAACATAAATATAACCATTTATATACAAATATAACTATATTTCATCATTAACATATATATATACATACAAATAACCATTTATATATTAACATAAATATAACCATTTATATAATTAGGCTACCAATTTATATATATAATTAATTTAACAATTTATATATAACAATTAAAATATACATTAATATATATATATATATATACAAATATGTGTATATATTAACAAATATATAACAATTTATATAATTAATCTACAAATTTATATATATAATTAATCTAACAATTTATATATATAACTAATATATATAACAATTTAACACACACTTAAATATCTAAATTATATACCTGAATTATACAATTAAAATAAATTACAAAAAAAAAAAAAATATTACCTACGGATCGAGGAGGAGGAGGGGAAGGAGGGGGAGGAGGCCGGAAGAGAAGGGGAAGGAGGAGGAGGAGGAGGAGGAGAGAAAAAGTTTTAGGGTTTAGGAGAGAAAAAGTCGGGCTGTCTGCGACTTTCAGCTTTTATAGCAGAGAGAATAGCCGACGATTTAAAAGATTTCGTAGGCTATTCTTTGAATGTCGTCGGCTATACTTTGGAAGATCAACAGCCGTCGGATCTGAGCCATCCAACGGCGGACAATAAAAAAGCGCGGATCGCAAGAGTTTAGCCGACGATTTACAAGATTTCGTCGGCTATACTTTGAATGTCGTCGGCTATACTTTGGAAGATCAACAGCCGTCGGATCTGAGCCATCCAACGGCGGACAATAAAAATGAGCGGATTGTAAGAGTTTAGCTGACGAAATATAATTTTCGTCGGCTAAACTATAGGTCAAACCACTAAGTCAAACCTCTAAACGCTTAAAAACGGAAATTAGTCTAGTTAAACGACGGTTTCTGGCCTCACCTTCAACAGATAATAGTTTCAAATCAATGAGACGCAACTAATCATATAAAAATTTTACAAAATTGATTTAACGAACGTCAGGCTACCCATAGGAAAACGAAAGTAAAAAACAGTTAACCGCAACAATCGGCACACAGATTTTATCAGAACCTTGTCATTTTTCAATCGTAGACGTATTTCATTATTTCGGTCATATCTTATTTCACAACAATTTTGCATTTGAAGAGTCTACGTATAGTAACTATTTGAAACTATACATTCACTTAAACACTTAGTAAACAAGTTAAGGAACATTAGTGCATATGTTCTGATTTTGAATCTAAAAGTTTAGAAAATCTATTCCAACCTTCAGATATCACCATTAAGATTAAATACATGTATGGAAAAAAATCCAACTTCAGCTGACAACGTTAAAGGCTCGATCGGAACGGTCAACCGGGTAAGTCAAACCTCTAAACGCTTAGAAATGGTAATTGGACTGTCTAAATGATGTTTTTTAGGCCTGACCTTCAGCAGATAATAGTTTCAAATCGATGAGATGCAACTAATCGTATAAAAATTTTCCTCAAAATATTTACCGAAGGTAACGCTACCATTAGAGAAACGAAGGAATAAAACCTTTGACTGCATCTTTCGACACTCAGATTTTATCGAAATCTTGTCTTTTTTTCAACCGTAAACGTATTTTATCATTTTGGTCATATCTTATTTCACGACTTTTTTCTGTTTGAAAGATGGAACAATGGTTTATCGTTAGTGATAGATCTGAAAATATATAGACTTAGAGCCGACGAAAATGTCAATTTCGTCGGCCAAAATTTCATAAGTTTTCGTCGGCTAATATTTCAGAGAAAGGCCGACGAAAATCCAAATCGTCGACGTTTTTTGTTTATACCAACGAAAAAACAGTATCGTCGGCTATGGTTAAACTATGGCCGACGATTTTTTATGTTAATTTCGTCGGCCAAAATTTTAAAAGTTTTCGTCGGCTAATTTTTCAGAGAAAGGCCGACGAAAATCCAAATCGTCGACTGAAATATGAATATAGCCGACGTTTTTTGTTTATACCAACGAAAAAACAGTATCGTCGGCTATGGTTAAACTATGGCCGACGATTTTGTTTTTCCACCGACGAAAAATAAAATTGTCGGCTATGGTTAAACTATGGCCGACGATTTTGTTTTTCTACAGACGAAAAATAAAATCGTCGGCTATTCGTTGGAATTACCGACGAAAATTTTAATTCGTCGGCCGTTTTTTTTTTAATTTCATCGGGAAAAGCCTTACCCAATACTAATTTGTACCACGTTTGGTGAGGCAGTACTACATAACACTACCTAAGGAGAAAGGAGGGGAGAGAGAGAGAGAGAGAGAGAGAGAGAGAGAGAGAGAGAGAGAGAGAGAGAGAGAGAGAGAGGTGGTGTTAACTTGGGGTCTAAAAAATGAGTACCCACAATAACACTACCTAAAGAGGTTGAGAGAAAAAACATGTCTTAACTAGTACCATTTATTTTAATACACTAGTACCATTTATTTTAATACCCCCCCCCCCCACCAACACCAAACATAACTCACACTACTTTGTACCTCTTATTTTGTGCAATACCAACTAGTCCCTTGTACCAAATATACACTATATGTACTAATCGATTCCGTGTGACAGTAACTTTTCATATCAATCAAGTTCCTTCTACAATAGCTTTTCATATCAATTAACTATTTACTCTCCTTGTAGGTAGGTTAATTGTGCACACATATATTTGGAGGGCTAGATTTAATCAATGTTTGATTCGGTTGAAATGACATTTGAAGATCGTGCTATCACTGCTATGGTTCTTATATATATTAACCATCATGAGATTCAAGTACAAGAAATACACTGTACATTGTGTATGTAAGGTACTTACCATTTTGTTATTAACAAGATATAAGAAAGAATTTACAAGGTTTTTTTTTTTTTTTTTTCATTCCATTATTGTGTTAATCTGGGTTCTTTGCTCCAGGATGGTGTGCATTACATGATTTATACAACCTCAAATCCGCTTACGTTTGTTGTTGTAGGCAGTGTTCGAGATTCATCATGGAGCCGCACCTCGAGTATGTAAGGTCATCTCCAACTCATGGGCTATTTCACAATTCCCACATTAGAGCAGACTTGGTCTCCAACCCATGTTCTAGTGTGCTAATGTGCTACAAAAGTGTGCCACAAGTAGCACAAAAAGGCTATTTGTAGCACTATTGTGTTACTTGCGGCACACTATTGTAGCACCATTGTGTTACTTGCGGCACACTATTGTAGCACACGTGGGTCCCAGTTGAAATCAAACCTATATTTGCCCTGTGGCAAACTCTTGAATTAAAATTTTATTCTTATTTTGGTGAAATAATTCCATGAATACACAAAACAAAATTCTTGAATTAAATTTGTATGTTTTGTTATTTGAAAAAAATTTGAGTTTTTATTTTATCTTATTTTTTATTTTTTAACAACAACTATAGTTCCAACCACAAATCCTATTTCTCGCCAACTTGAAAAAATGCGGAGAGAAAACAACTAGCCAAAAACAAGGACGCGGAAGCAAAAGTCAGGTTGGAAATTATCGAAAACATACCCGGATATGCCAACCGATCAACGTCCACCATATAATCATGAGTACTATTATTTTATAGTTTTTTGTTTTTTTTTGAATCAGAAAAGAACTTTATAAAATGGAATAGTCTCAAGAGAGACGAGTACAGTCATACTGAATGACATCAGCAATACAAGATGGAATATGATCAAGCCAAGTATTTCCATCAGGAGATTCAAAGCCAATGCTAGCAAGTCTATGAGCAACTCTGTTACATTCACGAGTAGCATAATTAATAGATACATTCTATAGAGTCTTCAAAGTATGTTGAATGTCATCAATCAGAGCACTATTGGGTAAGAGCAAGTGATATGTAGTGTGAGCTTCACTGATGGCTGCAGTGTAATCACTTTCAATAATCACATTCGATACCTGAAGGGAATAAAGAAAGTCAAGTGCATCACGGAGAGCTATCAACTCAGTCTGTTTAGCTGAGACACTGAATGAGTAATCGGGTTTGCAAAAGCGGCAATAAATTTTCTTGTATGATCACGTAGCACCCCACCAGTACCTTCTTGATTAAGAGCATGAAGGAACGCTGAATCAACATTGAGTTTAAGCGTTCCAGCAGGAGTAGGTTGCCAGTACTTGGAAGTTCGTGTAGGTCTCTTAGCAGGCGTAGAGCGAGCTCTCTGAAATTCACCAAGCCAAGAAAAGCTACTAAGAGTGATATCAATAGAGGTCTGTTAGGAATTAGACCAAAACTTGTTGTTTCTGTTCTTCCATAAGGACTAGATGATCATCAGCAATTGGGCAAAACTCTTTGTAGCCGTAGAATTGGCTTTTTCAAGCATCCATTCCTTAAAATTTATGGAAGGCAGTAAAGTGTCTTTGAGATGGAAAGGAGCACTGGTAAGAATATTGTAAGCTATAGGGCATTTACAAAATAGATGACTCACATCTTCATAATTATGAGAGCAGAGCATACAACGTACCTCTCCATCATAACCTTTTGTAAGTAAACGATCTCTGGTAGCCAGCAAATTCTGACACGCACGCCATACACACATTTACACTTTTCCAGGAACACTGGCTTTCCACAAAGCCTTCCAGAGTGGTTGAAAGGAATCACCTGTTGAGCTAGAAGCAAGCACATTTTGTAGGACATCAGCTCGGGCAATCCAATATGCAGTTTTAACAGAGAAAAAACTATTTTCTCAGGTAGCCCAATAATTCGGTCCTCAGCATTATTTCGAGCAATAGGAATGCATAAAATTTTAGTGGCAACATTCTCTGGAAACAACTGTTATACCATCTCAACTTTCCACTATCTACATTCTTCATCAATAAGATCAGAGACATACTCAACTAAAGTGTGAGGAGGTCGAGCAGCCTGATATGAGGGGGTGATAGGAATCCATTTATCCTTCCAGATATGGATGGTTTTACCATTACCAACTTTCCACTGAGTACCTGCTTTGAGAATGGGTAGGGCTGCCATTATACTGCACCAAGAAAAGGATGATTTATCTCCAAGCTCTACTTCCCATATGGTAGAAGTGGGATAATAACGAGCTTTGTATAGTTGAGCAAGTAAAGACTGAGGGTTAGTAATTAGGCGCCATCCCTGTTTAGCAAGCATTGCTAAATTACACATATATGTTTGTGTAGACATAATCTGTCCCAGCTGCGCCAATGGATTTTCTTCTTGTCAACCGAGTCTCCCCATAAAAAAGAGTTACAGAGCTGATGTATGTCATCACATAAGCCTTTAGGGAGAAGATAACAATGCATAGCATAGAGAGGCATAGTTTGAGCCACTGCTTTGATAAAGACAGATTTCCCTACACTGTTGAGAATTTTTGCTTTCCAATTAATCAACTTCTTGGTTAGCTGTTCTTTGATGTAAGCAAATTTAGCAATTTTTGATTTACCTACTCTCATTGGTAAGCCAAGATATCTACCATGCTCATCCACACGTTTGACTGCAACAATAGTGGAAGGTGGTGCTGGACATCAATATGAACATTTCGACTGAAAACAAAATTGCTCTTGTCAAGATTAACTCATTGACCTGATGCCAATTCATAGAGATGTAAAATATGATTATAAGCTTCACATTCCTCATCAGTGGCTGTACCAAAAAGCTTAATATTTTATAGCTATTTATTTATATTTGATGTAATTTAAATTAGTTATGTTTTCATGCAATTTTAGTTTATCATGAAATAAGAATGTAAGTAAAAACATAAATTCATAATACATTTATTTGAATTTATCGTTTTATTTGATTGTATAAGTAAAGTTGTAGTTAAATGATAATATATAAATTAAAAGATACACAAAATATTAAAATATATTAAAGAGCTATATTGTAGCACACTAGGGTGGGTTGGAGACGGTTGATGTCACATCGATGAATAATATCAATTTAGTGTGCTACAATATAGCCCCAGAACTACAAATAGCACTATGGGTTGGAGATGGCCTAATAATACTCAATCAATTTTATAATCTTGTTATGGAGCAATGGAATACCCAATAGCTAGTGATAGCATGCCCAAAATACCCGGAGGGCCTCTAAGAACATATGCACCCGTCTGGGTCCATCACCTCAATTCGGCAACCCAATTGCTGGATTGATGGCCTAAGTAAATGCAGTGGGGAAAAGAGGAAGAAGAAAAGCACGTGGGGCCCGTTGATCAGAGCAGCAACAATCACACCAGCAAGCTGTGATTATCTGCCTTTGTGATGGAGGGGCAATTGGTGGGACTCACACACGTGGGCGCCCTCCAGCAACCTTTTTTTTTAATACCGGGTCGTGTAATGCACGCGTCTATTAAGTAATGCACAACCTTTTTTCAAGTTATTTTTTATACGGAATAAAACAATATAAATATAACAATAATGCCAAATAAAATTACAATACTAAATTAAAATACAATACCAAATTAAAATACAATGCAAAATAAAATTACAATACCAAATCCACAATTGATTATTGTTGGTTGGCTTCTAAAGCCCAATTGTGCTCAACTAAATCATTCTGAAGAATGTTGTGGATATAAGCTGACTCGAGGTGGTCAATATGGTCCCAAAATGCATGTTGGTTTCGTCTATCTCTTCCCACTGGTAAAAAAAGAATTCGAACCCCCTGATCATCCACCGGCCCATCATAAATTGTTGTAGCTAGTGGGTTTAGTAGATATTCTTCTTCAGTCTCGACAAATTCATCCTTCACAAATTTATCCTCTACAATCATGTTATGCAATATAATATAAGCCATCATTATGCTTCTCAGTGTCGACCTCTTGTGTAACCGAACTCCATGTCGAATGATCGCCCAACGAGATTGCAGGATGCCGAAACACCTCTCTACATCTTTGCGGTATGCTTATTGTTTCTTTGCAGATACTTTCTGTGCTTGAGATTCAGGGTTTGTCATAGTTTTAACAAATGTTGAGTACCTTGGATATATTTCGTCAGCTAGATAATAAGCATTGCTATATCTCCTTTCGTTGACGTGAAACGTCACATACGGGGTGTTTCCGGCTATGAGCCCTTCAAAGACCGGTGATTGATCAAGCACGTTAATATCATTTTGAGCTCCTGGCACACCGAAGAAAGCATGCCATACCCTTGTGTCATACGAGGCCACTGCCTCAAGAATAATTGTGGGACGTCCCTTCCGTCCAGTGTAAGCCTCCTGTCATTCGGTTGGACAGTTCTTCCACTCCCAATGCATGCAATCGATGCTTCCGATCATACCTGGAAATTGCCGGTGATCAGCCCTTGCTAGAAGCCTTCGAAGGCCAGCCTTTGTTGGAGCGCGGAGGTACTCTGGACCAAAAATACATTCCACTTGTTGACAGAACTTCTTCATGCACTCTAACGTAGTTGATTCCCCCATCCTGGTTATCTTAGTACATTGATCAGCAGCTGCGCCGTACGCCAACATACGCAGGGCACCTGTCATTTTCTGTTGTGGCAGCAACCCTAGTACTCCAAGGGCATCTGCTCTTTGATGCCAATAACGGTCGTGGTTGCAGAGGGCCGTCATGATGCGGTTGAACACATGGCTGTGCATCCGGTACCTCCGACAAAATTCTTTCGGTCCGAAGATCGGACGCTCGATGAAGTAATCTTCTAACAGATTTTTTCCCCTTGATAACCTGTATCTTGGGTGATTGGGGGAGTGACCAGAATGTGAACCGCGTCCTTGTGGTTCATCTGAAGTATCAAGATGTGCCATCATCATGGCCGCGTTATTCATAATCATCTCATCGTCCTCTTGACAGTGTTGTTGATTCTGCTTCAACAATTTGCGGAAGAAGCTCATTGTAGTGATGAGGGAATGTGGAGAAGTAATTGAGGGATTGTGTTTTGGAAAATTTCAGATCTGAGTTGTGAAAGTTGAGTGAGTATAGAGTGGGTGATGAAGTTTATTTATGGTAAATTTCGGATCATAGAGTTTGAAGATCATGTTACGTGTCGAATCGTCATTTGTAGAAAATCCTATCGAAAATCCAATGACATTATTTGACAGACAAACACACACATGTCGATTTTTGGTTCGTCGAAAATCTCATAAAAAATCCTATCGAAATCCAACGACATTATTTGGTCGACAAACATACACGTGTCGAATTTTGGTTGGTCCGAAATCCTACCGAAAATCTATACAATTATTTTGGTGATAAAAAACAAGGAAATGCCACATGTCATTTGACTATTGATGAATAATGATTGTTATTTTGGTCTTTAATATGTATATGTAGAATTACGTCTACATCATTTGATATATGTTTTTAGTATAGTTTTTTTGGTCTTTAACACAAGCCACATTATCATCCTAAACCTAATATACATCAATTTTTATGTACAATAAAAAATTTAATTGATGAATAGTGATTGCAAGAGTGATGGAGCTGCATGGGTGCATAAAAATTGATCCAGAAAAACAATTTGCAGTGAATAGTATCTGATGGAGGCAATTAAATTGATGGATTGATGGATTGATGGAGTAGTATGGGTGCATATGCCCTAACAGATTTCAAATGAATGCAATTTTTTTAAGTTCAAAATTAAAACTAATTTAATAGGAAATTTTTTTTGAAAATATTAGGTTTAGGATGATAATGTGGCTTGTGCTAAAGACCAAAAAAACTATACTAAAAACATATATCAAATGATGTAGACGTAATTCTAAGGTGGTCTAGCATAAATAATTTTTTTGACTATAACTAAAATTTAACTACAATATAACTAATTCATAATTTTTTAGATGAAATACCAATGAGCAGTGTGTCAATATGATCGATTAACATAACACCCTAATGTCGTTTTAAACGCTACGACAACAACATATACAAGAACACCACCACCACAACGTGATCACCTTCGAAGTCCTCCCATTAAAATTTGCAATTGACCTATGAAGTGAATCTTCTTCTTTTTTGACGAAAACTTTGAGAAAAAAAAAAAAAAACTATAAAGTAAATCACACGGCTTGCAATTACGAATAAAACATGGGTATTTTAGAACTTGCGACGCTGCACAACTGACGTGGCGACTTTTGATTGACTCGAATAACACCACCACCAGACTCCCGGCCGCACGCGATCGCACCTCCCTCTTTGCTTCGAGCCCTCTATAGGTTCTCTTTCCGTTCAGAAAGCTCGTTTATTAATTTTTCACATTTTAGATTTGAGCCCTCTTCACTAAGTTACGCTCAGAGCGAGCCTAAGAGGGACGAGAGAGAGAGAGAGAGAGGTCGTCATCACAGTTCATCCAGATCTCGGCGATTCCTTCCGGTTTTCCGATGGCTCAGCCGCTCGTAAAGAAGGACGACGATCGCGACGATGAAGGTAATGTCCATTTTTCTATTAGGCTAATCATATTCTCAGAATTTTGAGCGATCTGGTTTTTCCGCTCCCAATTTCGCTTAGTGTTTCAGTGCTGTGGTTTGAAACTATTGAATCGGCGATTCGTTTATCCAGATCTCTGTGATTTATAGCTAATCTGTTTGGACTGGTTGCGTATTGTGAGTCGTAGAGATCAGATTTGAGTGAATTATGGTGTTGTTCATGTTGATCTGGTTCGGTTTTGGCTGATCTGGTGTAATTTTGAGTTGAATGAATCTTGTGTGTCAATGCTGATAGTGAACTCATTGCAAATCTGCTTCATTTGGTTTGATAGTAATTCAATTAGTTTAGTGATTTGGATCTTGCACTCTTACTGTAATCGATGCCACTTATCGCATTCGTTATGTGATTTGCATAGTAGTTAGCTGGTCACTGAGGCTATAATTTGTGTAATGTTGGTTGCAAGCAGAGTACTCTCCATTTCTGGGGATTGAAAAGGGGGCTGTGCTTCAAGAAGCTAGGGTCTTCAATGATCCTCAGCTAGATGCGAGAAGATGCTCTCAGGTAATTGCTTTTCACCAGCGAATATCACCATTGTAGTTCATTTGTTATGCAGAAATTGATTGTGCGTGTTGTATTGTGTGGCATTTTTAGGTTATCACAAAGCTTCTGTATCTACTGAACCAGGGCGAAACCTTCACAAAGGTCGGTTCCTTCTATCCTTGATAATCCGTGTCCTATACTCTAAATAGGTTCAATATATTAAACTTGTAAAGTTATGTTATTGTATTATTGGTCATCACTAGGGATGTTAATTGCTTTAAATTGATAGGTTGAAGCTACAGAAGTGTTCTTTGCTGTGACCAAGCTCTTCCAGTCGAGAGATATAGGATTGAGGAGAATGGTTTATCTGATGATAAAAGAGCTGTCGCCTTCTGCCGATGAGGTACATAACTTGATGAAATGATTTCTCTTTGTACTTTTCTTTTCATGATGAGGGTCCTGGGATTGACTTCTGTGTCTCTGGTAATAAGGTTATTATTGTCACAAGCTCCCTAATGAAGGACATGAACAGTAAAACCGATATGTATCGGGCCAATGCCATTCGTGTGCTTTGTCGGATTACGGATGGAACCCTTCTTACCCAGATTGAGCGTTATTTAAAACAAGCCATTGTTGACAAGAATCCAGTAGTTGCGAGTGCAGCTCTAGTTAGTGGGATTCATCTACTCCAGGTTCTACCTAATATTCATCCTAATAAATGTACCAGGATTATTTGTCTGTCGACTATGCTCCCTTATGTTCCTTTTTATGACAGACCAACCCAGAGATTGTTAAAAGGTGGAGTAATGAGGTTCAGGAAGCTGTCCAGTCAAGGGCAGCCCTTGTACAGTTCCATGCTCTGGCTTTACTTCATCAGGTTCTGCAACTGTTAGTTTTGGAAACTTAATTGTGTTAATCTTAAATCAATTCCTTGTGTTACATTACCATATTGTTACCCACCCAGTTATCTGCTTCCAGAAATAATTTATCTGCGCTGCTGTTTGGTTACTTTAACGGTAGGCTAATGTCAGTTTCCCTAATGTATTGCTAATTATATAGCCACGATTTAGCTTGCCAACTCGGTCTTATTTTGGAATTTGATATAAAGAAACATTATTTGTATAACAAACAATTGCAATTAGACAACACCTATAATGAGCATGTTTAGAACAAAAGAAGTTGATGACTGTTATTGTGAAAATTTTCAGATAAGACAAAATGACCGTCTTGCTGTTAGCAAGTTGGTTACCAGCTTGACAAGGGGCACTGTTCGTTCTCCATTAGCTCAATGCCTGTTGATCCGCTATACTAGTCAGGTGCTTATTCCGCTGGGAGCTTCATTCAGCTAGCATGGTGTTTTGGTGTCTTATTTAAATAATTATACGTGTGCAGGTAATCCGTGAGTCCGCTGGAAACACACAAGCAGGCGATCGTCCTTTTTACGATTATCTTGAGGGTTGCCTGCGACACAAAGCAGAGATGGTAATCTTTGAGGCTGCCAGAGCAATCACAGAGCTCCATGGTGTGACCAACAGAGAACTGACCCCGGCTATCACTGTTCTTCAGTTATTTTTAAGCTCTTCAAAGCCAGTGTTACGATTTGCTGCAGTCCGCACCCTAAACAAGGTTTGCTTTATTTGTCTTCTGTATTATTTGTTGGGGGAATTTGTCTCAGGATTATATGATTCACCTTCTCCTTTTGCAAGTAGTTATAAGCTGACTGACCAGTGAATGTCTAATTCCTAGGTTGTAGTTTCATAATTAATTTGCATGATACTTCGTATACACTATTAATGGCTGAATATTATCAGGTGGCAATGACACATCCAATGGCCGTTACAAACTGCAACATTGATATGGAGAGTTTGATTTCTGACCAGAACAGAAGCATTGCTACACTTGCGATCACCACACTTCTGAAGACAGGAAATGAATCAAGTGTGGATCGCTTGATGAAGCAAATAACAAACTTTATGTCTGATATTGCTGATGAATTCAAAATTGTAGTTGTGGAAGCCATTAGATCACTGTGTTTGAAGTTTCCATTGAAGTATAGAGCACTGTAAGTGAGATATCAAATACACTGTTTAATTTTTGTTTCAAGAACATTTGGATATCTTTGGTTTGCGTTTTAATTTTATATTTTGTGTGTATATCAAGTAATGTCCCTGACCTCTTGCTTTCTACAGCATGAACTTCTTAAGCAACATTCTTCGTGAAGAAGGTGGGTTTGAGTACAAAAAGGCAATTGTGGACTCGATTGTGATTCTCATTAGAGATATCCCAGAAGCAAAAGAAAGTGGCCTGCTTCATCTCTGTGAATTCATTGAAGATTGTGAATTCACCTACCTATCTACTCAGGTGGCATTTCTCTCATATTTTTTTTGACGAATTTATTGAGCTCCTTTTTTTAATTCCCCACCTCTCTTATTCTTATTTTGGTTGATTTGAAACTTCTACTATCAGATACTCCACTTTTTGGGGATTGAAGGGCCAAGAACCTCGGATCCAAGCAAATACATACGGTACATCTATAATCGAGTGCATCTTGAAAATGCCACAGTCCGGGCCAGCGCTGTAAGCACATTAGCCAAATTTGGTGCCATGGTCGATTCATTGAAGGTAACATGTATCTAGCGAACTGTTTATTTTCTTATGTCCCCTATCTGGAAAGAAATTTTTGGGCCATTGTTTGTCACTGATATAAATACATTATCTGTTTCTTTTATGTTTCAGCCCCGAGTGTTTATTCTGTTAAGAAGATGCCTTTTCGACAGTGATGATGAGGTATGTATATGAAACTTTTGAGGCTTTTTATATGGGTATCAATTTCATATATATGAACATTCTTTTAGGAGAGGTATGTGCCTCTGTCCATATGTCAGCAATTACTTTCTTTTGCTGCTGTGCCTTTCATAATTTATTTGTCTTTTTGTGTAATTATGCTCTGCCCTTCAGAATATGCTGAATTATTCATTTTCTTACAATTTGTCAGGTTCGTGATAGGGCAACTCTCTATCTAAATACACTTGGAGGAGATGGTTCTGTTGTTGAGACTGACCAGAGTGTAAAAGACTTTCTCTTTGGGTCTCTGGATGTCCCCCTTGTCAATCTTGAGACAAGTTTGAAGGCTTATGTAAGCCATCTCACGTTATTAGACCTTTTCCTGAAGTTCTAATGAGAAGGGAGCCTTTTCTTATAGTAACAATAAAAGAATATCTTGAACTTCCTTCTCCTTTGTGCCATTGAGCCCTTTATCTAATGCTTTCACTGTTGTTCAATATGAATGCAGGAGGCTTCAGAAGAACCATTTGACATTAATTCTGTACCCAAGGAGATTAAGTCTCAGCCACTTGCTGAGAAAAAAGCCCAGAGTAAAAAGCCAACTGGTCTGGGTGCTCCTCCAAGTGGCCCTGCATCCACAGTCGATGCTTATGAGAGGATGCTTGCGTCTATTCCAGAGTTCTCAAACTTTGGGAAGCTTTTCAAGGTTTTGTGACATGAATATTCATCTCTCCATACTGTCATGCATGTAACTGCTTTGTTTTTACTAGCTTCTGGAATTAACTGCATTCTTTTGTACCTATCAGTCCTCAGCACCTGTGGAGTTAACAGAGGCAGAAACCGAATATGCAGTTAACGTTGTCAAGCACATTTTTGATAGGCATGTGGTGTTCCAGTACAACTGCACCAACACCATTCCCGAGCAATTACTGGAAAATGTAATGCCTAAGTGTATATAATAGCAATTTTCTTTTGTAGCTCTACTTGAAAAGCTCTTATAAGTTGATTCTTTCAGGTTATTGTTGCCGTTGATGCTTCTGAAGCAGAAGATTTTACTGAAGCGGGATCCAAGCCTCTCAGGTCTCTTCCTTATGATACACCTGGCCAGACCTTTTTGGCATTTGAGAAGCCAGAAGGTGTCCCTGCAGTTGGAAAATTTTCAAACACGTTGAGGTTCATTGTGAAAGAGGTATTAAGTTATTCTCTTCATCAATATTGATATAAGTTCTTAACAGCCTCTTGGAACCAGACTACTGCACTTTTGATCTGGCTAAGTTCTAACAATTTTCTTAGAACCAGACAACCAGACATTGAATTGACTAGTTTTAGCCTTAAACTCCATTTAATATTCTCTATAATGGAGTCTTGTCAGTTTAAAATTGCCTGATGGAATGTTCAAAGCTTATTTCTTAGTTTCCCTCATCTCTATAATTCTGCATTAGTTCATAACACTCATCGTTTCTCATAACAACACCTCCATAAGGTATTAGTGTGGTCAAATCTTTCAATTATGAGTTTGTTTTAATTCATGCCTTTCTCTGAACTGTGTGTCCGTGAAGGCTTAGGATATGCACTAGGAAATACAATATCCAATAGCTAATGATTAGTACTCTTGATTTCTATCTAGGTTTCATTTCTTATGATTGTGGTGTGTGTCACCAGGTTGATCCAACCACCGGTGAGGCAGAGGAAGATGGTGTAGAAGATGAATACCAGCTGGAGGACCTTGATGTGGTTGCTGCTGATTATATTTTGAAGGAACAAGTACACAATTTCAGGCATGCGTGGGAAAACATGGGCCCAGATTGTGAGCGTGTAGATGAATATGGCCTGGGCCAAAGGGAGAGCTTGAATGAAGCAGTCTCTACTGTCATCAGCCTCCTTGGAATGCAGCCCTGTGAGGTAATTCTATTCTTAATGTAGTATTGATTATGCAATAATTTTTAACTAAAGTTATAGAATATAAGAAACAAGACTGAGCTTTAAAAAGAAAAGAAAAAAGACAGGGAGAAACAGATAAGAGACAAGGTACAATTGTAGTAATGTTCAGAACTGTAATGAGCAAGTTAAAAATTGAAAGGCATATATATGACAGTTTTGTCAGATTGATCAATAGTAAAACGTGCACAAGGCATGACCTGATGTTTATGGCCCTTTATTGTTTTAGTTTGCTCATGTATTTCTGCACCAATCAGTGTCATTGGCCTTTGCCCTCATTCACTGCTTCTTCTGGGACTATAGGTTTGATATACTTTCTGGGTTTAGTATAGGATGAGCAATCTGATTCTTAGTCTTATGATTTTCAACTTGAAATCCTGCTGAAAATTTGATAAATAACACCCAGACAAGGTCCATCAATATTTTCAGAAGTTTGTAGCAGTTGCATAAAATTTTGATGGAATGTCTGGCTGGATCATTGTTACATTTTAGTATTGTGTCTGTCATGGCGAGCAAGATACAATATGTTGTGTAGTTAAGTTTGTAATATTTTGTTGTATGGTTGCAGGGCACGGAGGTTATTCCCAGCAACTCAAGATCCCACACGTGTCTATTGTCCGGTGTATACATAGGCAATGTCAAGGTCCTAGTGCGGTTGTCTTTTGGAATTGATAGTTCAAAGGAGGTTGCAATGAAGCTTGCGGTTAGATCCGAGGATGTGACCGTCAGCGATGCCATCCACGAGATTGTGGCTAGCGGCTAGTTGAGGAAAATCAAAATGCTTCAGACGCTACGGCCTTTTCTTTTTTCCTCTAATGAGAGCACTGCTGGGATTGTCTGCATACAGAACAAACATTTTGTAGAAAAAATTGGACATTACTAAATTCAAGTTTCAGTGAGCTTGCAAGGGGGTCATTTGCAATTTAGTGAGAGCGTTTTCTCGCTCATTTATTACCTGTTACACCCTTATATTTTGTCTTCTATTTGTTTATTCAAGTGTAGTTTCAATTGCCTTTGCCAATGTACAAGATCTGAAATTTGACACTCTGGATTATAAACTAGTCAATTGTATTGTTTGCGTCCTCTTCAATCTGAAAAATTGGCGGATGCTATAAAACTATTATACTGATTTCTTATTTCTTACATGAATAAGAGTTGCAGAGTTTCTTAAATAATACCAAACATGAATAACAAGATTTCTAATTGGCTTTTCAACTCACCCTATTTGTTTACATGATAAGTATTTCAAGGTCCCAATTGTTGACTCGTAGTGGGGAAACCGTTACGTCAAAACGTGTTTTTAAGTTTCCTACCGTCTTATGCGTTTATAGGTGAAAAGAGATGGAATGAATGAACATGTTTGCCTCAATCGCGGTTGCAGTTCTCAGTGGAGAATTGTATCACCCCCACTCCCATAAAAGATATTTTTCCGGTTTATTCATAGTTACCATCCCAATTTACTTGAAAGCAAAGAGTGAATGCAGATGCATCTGTATTCCGTTTTCAATCAGTAAGTTATTCACGGATTGAGATTCTCTACTCATATTTGTCTGCTCATATTGTCTCATGTTGCATTTAGGCCATTCAATTGTAATCATGTGGTCAGATTTCCTTGTATTGGTGTGGGCTCCACATTACATGGTTTAAATGCAGGGAGAAGTCTGTCCGCATGATTACAATTGGATTGATAAGATTCATTTACGAGGGAATATGGGTAGACAAATATGAGTAGACATATGGATCTCTGTTATTTACATGACAGAGATCTGTTATGCAAAATTGTTTCATTGTGTTTTCTTGATGACCACCAAGTTTTTTTTTTTTTTTTGTGAGAATGTGTGCATAGATGGTGTTACGACCAGCAATATACTCTCGTATTTATTTGGCTTGTTAAAAGATATGTTGAGCTAATTTGAAAGATGACGGCAATTCCTCCAACTCCTTGTTAAATAGTATGTTGAGCTCATTTGTTGCACAAAATAGATTTTCATTTAGCATTAGATACTGTGATACAAAGCACAATTTTATTGGTTTCTCATATGTAAATCACAATTTTGAATGAATGCTCAACTCCTGCCTGCATTTTGCAGATGTTTGCAAGAATTGTCAGCCAAAAGCCTTAAACAGCAGTCTTCATTCCCCTGATGATTCCGATACGAGTTATCCCGTAGAAGGAACTAACAAGGTGGAAGGTCTGCAGGTGGAGGCAACACAGATTGATCTGAGCTTTTCCCATTTTCTACTACAAATGCAGTCTTCAAACCCCAGCCGGTATGCAGCTCCAAGTGACAGTGCATGAACCACATGCCTGTACATGATCAGATATTGTTCATTAGGTTGGTACTGGTTAGTTTTTTTAGATTGTAACTTTGAGCTTTAGAGTTAAAGGCAACATACTATTTGGTTATGTGATGATGTAATTACCTGGATTATCAGCCCTGAACCTTATGGCAGCCCAACCACCGGTAGGGACACCAACTGTGTTTCTTTCAGGAGGATCCACCAAGTTAAACTTAGCCGGGTCCTTCTTGGAGTCGAAGTTCCCAACTCCAGTCCCAACAACAAAGAAATTGTAACCATGAAGGTGAAATGGATGCGACTCTACTGTGAGAAGATTGGTATCTTGTAGCACCAACTCTACTGTTGAGTTAAAGGCGATCTTGCTTAGCCTGGTGCCTAGTTTAGTCCCAAGGTTGGCAGTGAGTGGTGCACCAGTATAGTTGAAAGGTGTTGGAGGACGGTCAGGGAAGTCTGTGGTAAATACTCCCTTAGTGTTGAAGTAATGAGCTTGAAGCAGCCCGATTTTGGGCATCACGAAAGTGATGTTGTTCAAAGAAGCCGTGAGTTGTGTTCCATTCAGGCAAGTAGTGCATTGGTTGATTCCCAAACCAATTGTGTAGAAAAGCTGTCTATCAACTTTAAGAGGTACATTTGCTGGATACTTTGGTGTGTTTAGGCTTCTCAGCTTTGCACCATAGCTCAACGCAAAAGCTGTGTCATTGAGTGCTGGAAGTTGGGAAAGGACTGGCATAACAGAATTGGGGATGCCTTTGTATTGAATGATTGCAGTGGCGGTCTTATTGTCTACGGAAACAGGTGCATCCATGAATGGCCTTGCAGCCATGAAGTATCTGCCAGGGACTTGGTTTGCCTGAACCAGAACATTTGTGGTCTGGCCAGGTGCAATTAGTATTGCCTGAGTTGTAAATGGTTTGGTATAGACTGCATCAATCTCTACCACTGTCATTTTGTGGCCAGCTATGGCAAAGAATAGCTCGTCATTGAGTGCAGCATTGATGATTCGTAGCAGGTATGTCTTCCCTTGTTCAACCTCCATGGCAAAGGTATCTGCAGTAGCAAAATACAGAAAATTTATTAGATTGGAAATTCGTGTGACAAGAGAAATATAATCTTATGACAAACATTTGCAAGAGAACATTTTCTAGCTCACGTTTTTCAGAACATGGGCAGAGAGGTCCTGGCTTGCCATTGATGGTATGAGCATCTGACATATTTGGAGGCAACCCGAGTCTGTTCCCTTGTTTAACAACTTCTTCCACATCGTTATTCCACCATTCTCCTACACCATTGCCAAAAATATTCCTATTAGATTTTGCTCTTGTGCACTTTAAGTATATATATATGGTTAATATCTTCTTGTACAAGAAATATTTTGAGGGGTTGATGAGACTAAAATTTACTCAAACTCACCTAGGATGAGATTCTCTTCTCTGTAAGGCTGAGGGAAAGGAAAGCCAGTCCCTTGTTTGGGCAGAATGACAATAGCTCCATAGACTGTGGCTCTTAGCCAAAAGATATGAGCATGCCACCATAGAGTTCCTCTTTGCCCTGTGATTGTCATATTGTATTGTATGCCCTGTCAGGCATGCCACCAATTCCTTTTTTACCACAACATAAGTATAAATGCCAAAAAGAATTTACGCCAACCAAGCGTAATGGCCATGAAATAAATCATACAAACATTTTAGTACTTAGTGAAACACATTGGGTATATAAAATATTAGAAGAAAATTTTAGTGATGACCCTTTAAAACTATGGACAAAAAATCCACGATATTGTACAATCAAACTCAAAAACCCTGATATAATAATAAGAGTCAAACCCATGATCTATACAAGACAAGATATAAATGAATTTGATAATCAAATAAATGAATTAAAAGAAAAAAAATCTTATAGAAGAAACTATAAGCCCACACTCTAGTCCTGCATTCATGGTAAGAAGCCATGTAGAAATCAAGAGAGGAAAAGCGCGTATGGTAATCAACTATAAGCGCCTAAATGAACATTTAGAGTTCGATGGATATTTTATCCCTCGAAAAGATGTTTTAATAAATCAAACTAGAGGAGCAAAAATCTTCAGTAAGTTTGATTGTAAATCAGGATTCTGCCAGTTAAAACTAACTGAAGAATCTAAACCGCTAACAGCTTTTAGCACTCCATGTGGACACTACCACTGGAATGTTATGCCTTTTGGTCTAAACACAGCACCTCAAATATTTCAAAGATGGATAGATGGAATCTTTAAAAACCTTAAAGAGTTTTGTGTAGTTTATATTGACAATATATTAATTTTCTCTAAAACAAGAGAAGAACATACAAAACATCTAAAGATATTCTGTGAAAAAGCTCAAAAACATGGGATAATATTATCACCAAAGAAAATTGAAATAGAAAAAGAAACTATAGAATTTTTGAGAATCACCCTAGATTCTAAAGGTATACAACTTCAGGAACATATAATTTCAAAAATAAAAGACTTTCCTAATGAAATAACAGATAAAAAACAATTACAAAGTTTTTTAGGTATACTAAATTATGGAAGAAATTTTATAAAACATTTATCTCAAAAGGAAATCCCTTTAATAGAAAAATTGAAAAAAGACAAAGAATTCATCTGGACTCCTGATTATTCAAAAATAGTTCAAGATATAAAAAATGATTTAATAAAAAT
This sequence comes from Potentilla sterilis, assembly GCA_963682095.1. Taxonomy (NCBI): domain Eukaryota; kingdom Viridiplantae; phylum Streptophyta; class Magnoliopsida; order Rosales; family Rosaceae; genus Potentilla; species Potentilla sterilis. The sequence goes on along the minus strand of OY821757.1, from coordinate 43,825,932 downwards.
TCCTAAGGTTTATTTTCCTCAAACAGGAGATAAACTTATTTTAGAAACAGATGCCTCAGATCTTTGTTGGGGATGTGTTGTAAAAGCTATTCCAGCAAAACACTGGAATGAAGATGAAATCTCTTTGCAAGAAAATAGAATACGAGCTAGGAAGAAACCTATCTCTAAATCCTGATGTCATTCGGTATGACTGTAATCACCTCACTTGAGGTCCTTCCTTCTTTATGAAAAAATGATTCAATATATATATATATATATATATATATATATATATATATATATATATATATATATATATATATATATATATATATTTTTTTTCCCTATTTTCACGACTCACATTCGTAATTAGGATTATGGGTCTGTAGGAGCAGAGACCCTTGTTTTATAAAAATGCTATATATAATTTATGTGCAGAGACGGATGGAATCATGGGTCTCAAAATAGGAACGCGCCTCACGCGGCCCCAATTTTGGGGTTTAGGGTTTCTGCGATTTTCCTCTTTCATCCTCTCTGCGACATCTATTTCTTAATGGGATGATGACCATTTGCACAAAATGAGAGTAAAAATTGCCCACTCCAATCCACTCCAATGTTACATGCCCATTTCAATGAATGTTCCTGAAAATACTCTGTTGCCCTTAATCTAAGTAATAGTGTAATACAGTCCCACCTTCATTCTTCCTCTCTCACTCCCGTCACTCTCTCTCTCCTCGATGAAGACGACGCTGCCGCCGCCTCGACCAAGACGACAACGACCTCACTCTCCGATCTCCAGTCCACCGCCAGCTTCGACGCCTCCATCCCATTCAGCAAGTGATCCGACAACATTGTAACACTCTCTCCTCGACGACGCCGACACCCATCTCTCATTCTCGACGACACGCTCCTTCTCTCTGCTCGACGAAGACGCGCTCTCTCTCTCTACTCGACGACGGCCTCTCCTTCTCTCATTCTCTCTGATCCGATCTAGAGTCAAGAATCTTCACCGTCTCTCGCCTACGCCGCCGGTCGCGGTTTCGTACGATGGCGTACCTAGTCGACAAGAAGATCCTCGATTCCATCAAGGACCTTGTTACCGACGCCAAATTCGACTGCTCCGCCACTGAGTTCTCCCTCCAGGCCATGGACTCCAGCCACGTGGCGCTCGTCGCTTTGCTTCTCAAATCTGAAGGTTTTGAGCACTACCGCTGCGACTAGAGCATCTCCATGGGGATGATTTGGTGGTGTTGGATCTGTATTGTTTGCAAATGGCGTTTTACTGTCTTGTCTTTGCTGCATTCAATATCAACATGCGTAAAATTTCTGTTTTTTTGGCCTCGACTTGAATAATACAACTTTCATATTCAATTTTCTAAGGGATAATGACCATTAGTGATTACTGGAGGTCAGTAATCGAGTTACTTATAGTTAGTAATTTATTATTATGGGTTACTGGGGGTTAGTAACTATAAAGTATATAATGTGTATGATATTGCAAATATATAATTGAAACAAATTCTTAATTTGAAATTAAAACCAAAATTTCAGAATCAAATAATGGAGTAGGATTATACTCAACCAATACTAATGGACTTTCAAATCAGAAGGGAAAGAGTCGAGTCGTGTATGTCACACACTGTCCTTAAGATAATTACGCCGCCTCTACCGGTGCAACAGGCCTATTGGCGCTCGTCTCCCAGGATACAATGACATTTTGAGCTCTTGTGGCTGCACTGCTACAAGAACACCTACGAACTGCTATTACCTTCTATCTATCACCAGAGTAAAAACAAGAAGAGTAGAGCAGAGAACAACTTTGTGAAGAGGACAAAACTGAATGCTCTTGGCGTGTTTGTATTTCTCGATATGATTGAACAAAAGAATAGATCGCTCTTTATATAGGGAAAAATCAAGCTACTACTTTAATTGCCATGAATTCAGAAATGAATTTCATATAATAAGTTATACCTGTTACATAATGAATTCAGAAATAAATTCTAATTCATATGTCATAATTATTTCCTCAATGAATTCCATTTCATACGTTACAACAGTTACACAATGAATTCGGTAGTTACAGAATTCAATCTCATTAAACATGTCGTTACAGTATTTAATCTCATTGAATCTGCTGTAATAAAATTCAAAGCGGTTATGTTGTGACACATTCCAGAATTCAAGTAGTGAGCACATTTTGGGTGACAATTCTTATTCACACCATAACCAATTTAAGCAGATGATTACATAAATTTGTAACCCTAAAACCGGAGAATACAAATGAATATTAAGTGCGTCCACTTAAATTCTTCAAATTAAATTGGTTAAAATAAATGGTTATTTTCACCATTTTCCAACAGTAACATGATTACTGAGGGTCAGTAACATGATTACTGGGGGTCAGTATTTTGATTAGTAGAAATCTGGAATCTGTAAGTTGCTTACTCGGGATCAGTAACTTGATTACTGGAAATCTGGAATCTGTAAATTGCTTACTGGGGGTCAGTAACCTGATTACTGGGGGTCAGTAACTTGATTACTAGGCGTCAGGGCAAAAAGGGCGTCAGTAACTTGATTACTAGGCGGAGTTTGGTGACCTTTCGGCAAAATCTTCTCTATCTTCCACTTTCTCTTCATATGAGTGTATAAGGAGTGAGGGCAAAAAGGGAAAAAAAATATTAAAATTGTACTAGGGTTGAAAAGATTTGTTGAAATGGGTAATAAGAGTTGTTACCTTATGTTTAATAGGACAAGAAATTATGGTGTTCATTAGAATGGGTAATGAGGGGGTCAAAATCGAACTAAATAGACATTATTCATTTATTAATTTATCTGTTTTTATTTCTATGATGTAGCTAGCCGATACTCTGAACAAACTTCAAGCCTCGAAACCATTGGAGGAGATTTTGTTGAAGCTGCCAGTGAAATCAATATGCCGATTTAAAGTCATTTCCAAAAGGTGGCAACAAATGATTAATGCTCGAGCTTGTAGACGTTTGGTAGTTTTGCGTGATCATTCAATTGAGTTCTTTGTGAAGTAAAGGGATATTCCTTAGAGAGCGGCAACCATTCAGGTTTCGAGAGAGAATGGTTATACAGTGGAAGACTTTGACATAGGGCATGCCGAATTTGATTTCAAGGAAATTTTGGGCTCCGCGGGTGGACTGGTCTGCTTGGGAGATAATTAAGCACATCATCATCTCTTCTTTCTTAACCCAACTACAAAGTGGAGTAGGCTGATTCAAGAACCAGTCATTGCTGCTGAGTATAAATATGGGTTCGCATTTGATGGAGACAATAATGTTGCTGTGTGAGAGGGAGTCTACTCAAGATCCTGAGGCTCGTGTGTGGATTCATCTATTCGGTGATGCAAAGTGGAGTAAGGAATATTCTAATATATTATTCTTCTCACATTAGAGGCTATATAAAGAGAATACAAGATGTACTACAACCCTACGTACTATGTACTACCATATACAGAACAGGAAAGTACTAATTACACAATACTCATGACTCACGCTAACACTCCCCCTCAAGTCGGCACATACACATCAACCATGCCCAACTTGCTTAATGAGTCATGAAATGCCTTCTTGGAAACCCCTTTAGTGAGTACATCTGCAAGCTGCTCTTCAGTAGGAACGAAAGGGAAGCTTATAATCTTAGTGTCTAACTTCTCTTTTATAAAATAACGATCCACCTCTACGTGTTTAGTACGATCATGCTGTACTGGATTTTGTGATATATCAATAACTGCTTTGTTGTCGCAATATAACCGCATTGCATTTGACAACTTAACACCCAAATCACGTAGTAAATTTCTCAACCACAACAATTCACACACTCCATGAGCCATACCTCTATACTCAGCCTCAGCACTAGATCGAGCTACAACCTTCTGCTTCTTACTCTTCCATATAACCAAATTACCTCCCACAAATGTAAAATAACCTGATGTTGACCTCCTATCTGTAATATTTCCAGCCCAATCTACATCTGTGAAACCACTAACCTCAAGAATGTTGTTGTGTTTAGAGAACATTACTCCTCTTCCTGGAGCTGACTTCAAGTATCTCAAAATCCTCACAACAGCATCCATGTGATCCACACTCGGATTATGCATGAACTAACTCACTACACTTACTGCATACGTAACATCTGGTCTGGTATGTGCCAAATAAATCAGGCGTCCAACTAACCTCTAATAACGAGTCTTGTCGGTAGGCACCTGATCAGGATACTTTGCTAATCGATGATTCTGCTCGATAGGAGTGTCAATTGGAGTACAATCCAACATACCTGTTTCTGCCAGTAGATCAAGGACGTACTTCCGCTGACACAAATAGATTCCCTCACTCCCCCTGGCTACTTCAATGGCCAAGAAATACTTGAGTGTACCCAGATCCTTCATATCAAATTATGTGGCTAGCTGCTTCTGTAATCTATCTATCTTAAAAGTATCATTACCATTAACTACCATATCATCAACATATATAATCAGGGCTGTTACCTTCCCATGTTGGTGTCTGAGAAACAATGTGTGGTATGAATTACTCTGTTTGTAACCAATCTTCCTCATGAATTGTGAAAACCTTCCAAACCAAGCACGAGGTGATTGTTTAAGACCATACAAAGATTTTCTCAATCTGCAAACGAAGTTACCTGGAGAAGCAGCTACATATCCAGGTGAAAGGTCCATATACACTTCCTCTGTAAGTTCTCCATGAAGGAATGCATTCTTGACATCAAATTGTTTAAGAGGTCAGTTTAAGCTAGCAGCAAAAGAAAGAAATACCCGAATAGTGTTCATCTTTGCAACAGGTGCAAAAGTCTCATCATAGTCTATGCCATATGTCTTGGTGAATCCCTTTGCTACTAAGCGTGCTTTATACCTGCTCACTAACCCATCTGGATTATGCTTTACTGTAAAACATCCAGCGGCATCCCACATCCTTCTTTCCATGTGGTGGAGATACAAGCTCCCAAGTATTGTTCTTCTGTATTGCTTCCGTCTCCTCCTCCATTGCTTTCCTCCATTTTGAATCTCCCAATGCATCCTGCACTTTGTTAGGTAGTGATACAGCAGATATTTGATTCACAAATGATTCATATGACTTAAACAATCTTTTGGTGGACATAAAATTTGCTACAAGATACTTAGCTTTGGCTTGAAGGGTAGGTTCATACTTTTTTGCTGGTTGACCTCGAGTAGACCTATTTGGTAAAACATATTGTCCACTAGTAGCATCACTAGTATTAACCCCAATAGGATGACTAACCTCATATGAGTGATCTTCTGTACCAGGGAGACATGAGTCAGGGGGTATCAATAACAGTTGGCGAGGTAGGAGGGGCAGTTGCACTGTCAGCTTCTGTTCCCTGAATTTCTGGAGTAACTATCCCAGCACCATCTGATGGTGCCTGTGAAGCTGATGCATCAGTAATCTCAACTGAACCTGTCACCATGCTATCTCCTGTCTGGCCTATCTCCCCCTCCCTACCAGATCGGACAGAATAGCCGACGAAAAAAATTTCGTCGACTATTCAAAATTTTCGTCGGGTATTCCTTCTATCGATGAAAATTTCGTCGGCTATTATTCGTCGATAAAACGGCGTCGGTAATAACGAAACCCGACGACAGTAACGAAATCGTCAGCCATTTTCACATATGCCCGACAAAATAACGAAATCGTCGGCCATTATCACCGACGAAAATACATTTCGTCGACCAAACCTTGGCATAATGCCCGACGAAATTCGTCGGATATTTTCACATATGGCCGACGATATCGTAAAATATAGCCGACGATCTCTTTTGTTTCGTCGGAATATATTAATATTTTAAAAGGCATTAATTAGTTATAGCCGACGAAACCGTCACTATTTAACATAGACCACCGACGAAATAATGTCATTTTCGTCGGTTATAACAGTTATAGCCGACGAAATTTGGTAAAAATCGTCGGCTATAGCAGTGATAGCCTACGAAATAATGTCAATATCGTCGGCCAAACTTATATTTTGGGGATAAAAAATTAAATTAATTTCTAAATTACCATTCCAAGCAACCTGCAATTCACAATGACAATCCAACAAGAAACACGATTTTTATTAATTATTTAGTTTGTTCCATCCATAAACCCTAAACCCTAATCCTGGCCACCATCCTGCTATCCATCATGCTCGTCATCCTGCTGAATGAACTCGGGAGCTCTCGGCATTCGAGGTTCATCTAACGGCTCAAACGGAGGCGAGGGTTCAAGGCCTTGTTGTTGTGCCGCGAACATAGCATACCACCAGTTTTGTTGGCCGGTGTAGTTCTGTCGCCGAATTCTCTCGCATTCAGCATGCCAACGCTCCATTTCCATATGATACTGCTGTGTTCTGCGTTGTTGCTCCTGTGATCTCTGGAACTGGGCCGCCAATCTTGCATTTTCTTCTGCCAATCTCTGCATTTCCCCCTTCATCTGTTGGGTGTCCCCGCCTCCCCTCTTTTGAGCTCCCTTAGTGGTCTTCAGGACCCCTATTCCAGAACTTCCCAAACCCCGGCAGTAGTAGTCGTTTGACCGTTTTGGGAAGGCTGCGTCGAATATCCTCGCTGCAGTTTGGACATTCAATCGGTCGACCTGGCTCAGGGCTTCTTACAGATCTTCCTCTGAAATGTTCGGTTGTGTCTCCCGAACTACTGCCTGCAACACTTCTTCTTCGGCCCGGTTCACCCTCTCCTAATTGAACGGGAAAAAAAAAATAATTAATATTCTAACAAATATATAATTAAGTAAAATTAATAATTAAAATTTTTAAATCGTAATCAACGACTTACGAGCTGTTCTGTCGCTTGTGGATAAGTCTTCTTGAACGTCTCCAAGTACGGGTTGCTATCAGGATGATCTCTAAGCGCATCCTTCTGATATTGTGCAAATGGCCTAGAACCACCATGATGGGGGGTTGTGTTACGGCGGCGGTTCGCAGAGTTTATCCGAGACCGTTCCTTCAAACAAATAATAAAATATTAGAAATATGCATAAAAAAATATTAGTGTAATAATTATAAAATAATTAAACTAATAATTAAAATATTAACAAAATAAACATTTATAGTTAAGTTTAGTATTTACCTGCATAACTGGGTTGTTGAAGTCTACTGTTTTCAACCAACGCCACTCGTACTCCCTGAACATAAACTCTCTTGGAGTATCCATACGACCATATTTGTCGTATTCGGTAAAGTGGGTACGGAGCTCGTTCTTCCACTCTTTGAACCTACGGAAAAAACAAAAGTGCATTAGAAATATTATTAATATCATAAAATATTTCAAATTATAAGATGAGGAATTCCCAACGTACCTCGAGTTCTGCATCGCGTCCGCCGAAGCCTGCTTGTGTTCGGCAATCTCGAAGTATGCCTGAAAGATAATATTTTATTAGTTTTAAAATTATAACAATACCGAAAATTATTAAATATTACGATAAAGAAATTAAGTTTTTTAAATTACTCACCGACGCCGCGTTGTTGACCTCCCTCTTGATCTCTTCCGGCACATCAGCCCACCGTGTCCACAACATAGGGACTCTATCCCTAATTAGTGCTCCCACGCAACCCGCGTAATCGCGGCGTTTTTTCCCCTTAACATCCTCATTAGGGGGTTCGTTGATCTGGATCCTCCCGGTGGTCTCAACACTTTTCCTGAGCGTATCAAAACATATGAAACCTCTCGTATTCCTGCTGGAACTGCTACCGGCGGTCCCTATCACATAAACGACGATTGGTTAATTAAATTAAATATTAGTGCGTTAATTTTAATAAAACATTTAATTAATAAAATCAAATATTACCTGAACTCGATGGCCCTTCTGTCGGCTTTGCTTTTAATCTCGCCGAAATCAGGAGCTCAGGTCTCTCAAATGGCTCATAATGGTATGCCTCCGCAACACTCACGTACTGAGGCCTAGCAGGCCATATGGGCACACCACGCTCGTCGACCTCGGGTTTGGCAGGAATGTTGTATGGCAGGTACAGCTGATTAGGGAGAGTAGGCCCCTCAGTAGAGTCAACAGCAGACGGCGCATGACTCGTCATCGGCTCCCGATGAACCACAGGCATACGGACCTGATGAACGTCTGGAGCTATGTCGTTCTGAAATAGCTGCGTACTACATCTCGGAGGATCTGGCCGGAGAGGGGGACGTGAACTGCTCGACGGCCGCCCCGCCGATAAAAGGGTCTGGTGCCGATTGCTCACACTACTCCGCGGCTGGGATGAATCGATCTTCTGACACTACCAGAAAAAAAGTTTTTCCCGATGAAAAAAAAAAACGGCCGACGACTAAAAATTTTCGTCGGTAATTCTATAGAATGGCCGACGATTTTATTTTTTGTCGGTGGAAAAACAAAATCGTCGGTCATAGTGTAACCATAGCCGACGATACTGTTTTTTCTTTGGTATAAACAAAAATCGTCGGCTATAGTCATATTTCAGTCGACGATTTTGGATTTTCGTCGGCCTTTCTCTGAAACATTAGCCGACGAAAACTTTTGAAATTTTGGCCAACGAAATTGACATTTTCGTCGGCTATAAGTCTATATATTTTCAGATCTAGACAGCAGCTGCTCATTTAAAAAAAAAAACGAAAAAAAACAGTAGAAAAAGTGAAAAATCTGTGGGTATTGTTGAAATCCGTCCTCTCTTACATTGTGGAGCTATATATAGGTACGTATATGTGTATATATGTTGATTTTGAGTTTTAGTTGAGTTGATTTTGAGTTTTAGTGATTTTGAGTTAGTAAGTGATTTTTTGTTTTGTTGTTGTTTTAGTGTTAGAATGTATGTATATATGTTGATTTTGAGTTGTAGTTGAGTTGATTTTAAGTTAGAGTTTAATTATGTGTTTTAATTTGATGTTATTTTAATTAGTGTTAAAATATATATATATATATATATATGTGTGTGTGTGTGTGTGTGTGTGTGTGTGTGTGTGTGTGTGCATGTGTGTGTGGAGTTTAATTATATATATATATATATATATGTTAATTAATGGTTGTTGATAGTGTAATTAACTTAAATAATGGTTGATATATATTGTAACTTAAATAATGGTTGTTAATGGTATATATATATGAGTTGATGTTGATAATAATATATATTGTAATGTAATTAATTATTAAGGATTTATATATATATATATATATATGTGTGTGTTAATTAATTTTTTATTAATTAAAGTTATATATATATATATATATATATATATATATTATTCTCAGGCTATATATGGATCCGGATAAGAGTTGGATTTCGCTTCCAAGGCATGACCGACGATACACTACAGGAGTTGTGAATTTTTTGCAGTTTCTCGAGGAAAATGCAAACGGGAATGAATACCATTATTGCCCGTGCAATAAATGTAGGTGTCGCAGTGCTATGTGTCGATTTCCGATTAGGACAGTATGGGAGCACCTAAAGAGTAAAGGGTTTTGGCCGAAGTACACGCGTTGGATATATCACGGTGAGCCATCATTAGATGGATCGCATGATCATGGGCAGTTTTTTTAGGCGGGCAGTAGTAGTACATCCAACGATCCAACAATGGCATTCGTCAACGACGTGTTTCCTTTTGAAAGCGGTGTACGTGGGGAACAATATATGCATGACCCGGTGCAGCCTTTCCCACAAGTTGTCAACACTGCTGCCTTTGACAAGTACAACAAACTGATTGTATTGCAACAGACCCATGTGTCTTCAAGTTCTGAGAAGACAGTTCTTGAAAGTGTGATGGAGGTAATGAGGATTAAAGTTGAGACAAAATGGACTACCAGACAAGTGGATGAATATCTACAGTACACTTCTTCGTTGTTGGAGGAGGGTCATCGTAATCCTACCAATCACCGTAAGGTCCGAAGTATCCTCAAAGATCTAGGGCTTTCCTACATTAAGATCCATGCATGCGCATTTGACTGCGTTCTCTTCTGGGGTAAAGATGCAGAAAGGAATGACCTTGCTAGCCTTGACGCATGTCCGATATGTCATTCTGACCGATATAAGTTGACGGGAGCAGGCAATAGGAAACCTGTGAAAGTACTTAGGTATTTTCCGTTGAGAGATAGGCTTGAGCGGTTGTACATGTCAGAAACCACAGCAAAAGCTATGAGATGGCACGGTGAGCGGGACGCGGGAAACGCATATATCATGACACACATCTCTGACGGAGCGGCTTGGAAGCATATAAACAATGAGTTTCCTCATTTTGCGTCAGATGTCAGAAACGTCAGGCTCGGGCTCTCAACCGACGGGTTCAACCCTTTCGGCACCATGAGACTTTTATACAGTATATGACCGGTGATTTTGGTACCTTACAACCTTCCTCCGTGGATGTGCATGAAGAAAGAATATAATATGTTGACGTTGTTGATTCCGGGGCCTGGTTACCCAGGGAAATGTCTCAATGTGTATATGAGACCATTGATTGAAGAGCTTAAGGTATTGTGGGACGTTGGTCATCCCACTTTTGACAAGTACAAGGAGGAGACGTTCCAGATGCATGCCATGGTTATTGGTACCATTAGTAATTTTCCTGCTTATGGGATGTTGTCGGGCAGCGTTGTTAGGGGATACAAGGCTTGTCCAGAGTGCCTCAGGGATTATGGGAGCACCCCTCATTGCAACAAGATATGCAGAATGGGTCATCGTGTGTTCTTTCTGGCGGATCACCACTGGCGTTACGAGTCCGCTGCATTTGATGGAACCGAAGAACACGGTGGTCCTCCCAGAAGATGGACGGGAAGAGAAATTTTAATGAGTACGATTTTGGGCCCCTCAGCAATCATCCCGATATTGTAGTGGAAATACCTGAAAGACCTGAGGAGTACAAATTCTGGACACATAAGAGCATATTGTGGGAACTCCCGTACTGGTGTGAGTTGCTGATCCGTCACTTCCTACACATTATGCACATAGAAAAAAATGTTTCTGAAAGTGTGGTGGGCACAACGCTGAACTTGGAGGGGAAGACGAAAGACGGTCTTAAGGCTCGCACTGATATGCAAAACATTAATATCAGAAAACAACTATGGTTGAAACAAGGAAGAGAAAAATGCCTCAATCTCCTTACACCGTCAAGCCTGAGCATAAATCAGAAATTTTCCATTGGATAAGTCTGGCCAAGTATCCTTCAGGCTTTGCTGGAAATATAGCCAACTGTGTGAACAGACAATTCAACAATCTTTACGGGTTGAAAAGTCATGACAATCATATCCTGCTACAACGTCTCTTTCTTGTTTTCATTCGACCGTTCCTTCCCCGTCACGTTGTGGATTCGTTAGTAGCGTTGGCAAGATTTTTCCAGAAGGTATGCACACGGGAAGTGAGAAAATCTAACCTCCGGGAAATGCAACAAGACATCGTTCATATCATGTGTAAATTTGAGATGATATTTCCTCCAAATTTTTTCGACATCATGCCTCACCTCATGATCCATCTTCCTCGGCAGTTGTTGCTTACCGGTCCTGTGCACTTCACTTGGATGTATCCGATGGAAATGTACGTATGTTACACCTTATGTTAATTTCCTCATCAATATATGTGATTTAATATTAATGTATTATCATAACACTTTAAAAACTTGATTTATAGGCACCTTGGACAATACGGTGATTTTGTCCAAAATAGATCCGCACCTGAATGATGTATAGCTGAAGCATATATTGCGCACGAGTGCGTCACCTACATGAAGCTGTATTTAGGAGCGTTACAGGAAAGCATACCGGAAGATGTACCTTCACAGTTCAATCTTTCCATACTCTCCGACGATGTTGTACTCGGTGGAAAAATGCCAGTTTCCTACAAGTTGAAAAATTATGAGATAGCTATTGCACATTGGTGGGTACTAATTAACTGTTTAGAAGTTCAGTTTTGGAAGAACATGCATCTAAACTGTGAACAAGTAGGAGGTGATCTCGATTACCACAACCGGACATTCGCAGAGTATTTCGGCTGCTGGGTACGTAACTTTAACATTATTCTATACGTATTTATATATTATTGTGTATAATTATTCATATTTATAGTTGATTCTGATGGTTGCAGATGGACCTTATTAAAAATGATAATCACCCAAATTGGTCGCACGAACTCAGACTTCTAGCGATGAAGCCGGTCTATTCAAAAGTTTATGCGACGTGCAAGGTGAATGGTGTGTTATTTCGATGTGAAGAGAGAGACGTCAGACTGAAAACACAAAATTCAGGGGTTATGGCACATGGTGGGGATGATGGAGTTGACTATTACGGTGTTCTCCATTCAGTTGTGGAACTGCATTATGGGGAAGACATGAAAGTGCACCTTTTCAAGTGTAGATGGTTTGACACACGGCCGCAGAGCATGAAAACCGATCAATACCGCATAACTTCTGTGAACACTAGTACATCATGGTATGAGGATGACCCATTCGTTTTAGACACATGGGTGAAACAAGTGTTTTATCTTGATGATCTCGCCAAGGGTGACCCGTGGAAAGTAGTCAACACTATCCACCATCGCAACATTTACCGGGCGTCTACACTTGGAGTGGCTGAAGAAAACGAGGAAGGTGGCACCGCGTATCAAGAGCCCAACTCAAACGGTATTCCTGACTCCTCTTTTATTCGCCTAGACACGTCGGTGCGAATTCGACGTGAAGAGCCACTGCTTGTTGATGTTGATCCAAATGAAAAAACTAACGAGGACTCTAGTGGTGAGGAAAGACATAGATTACCCCTATCGAGCAATTCAATTACCGAAGAAGACTCATCCGATGATTCCGACGGATTAAGTAATTTAGATGATGTAATCCTTTCATTTGTAATCCACTAATTTCTAATGAACGGGCGTGGGGATGAGCCTCCCAGCTAGGCTGGGTTCCAAACCCTTTAAAAAAAATTTGAAATATGTTGACTGTTGGGTTTCTGTTTTCTTGATGTTCAATTTTGGTTATATATGAACAGGAAATAGGAATACGAGAGGTGTAAACCTACTGATTTTTTTTTTTACCTTTTTCATATAATGGCCGACGAAAAACACGTTAGTTCGTCGGCTATACTCATAATAGCCGACGAAAAATTCATTATTTCGTCGGCTATAACTATATTGGAAAATACATATTTTATTTTAGACAGAAAACGACAAAAGAATAGCCGACGACTACGAGTCTATCGTCGGCTATGATTTTAAAAAAAAAAAAAACAAAAAATGACCATATTCCATTTTCTATCACTAACGATAAACCATTGCTTCATCCTTCAAATGCAAAAATGTTGTGAAATAAGATATGCCCGAAATAATGAAATACGTCTATTGTTGAAAAATGACAAGATTCCAATAAAATCTGAGTGGCGAAAGATGCGGTCAAAGGTTTTATTCCTTCATTTCCCTAATGGTAGCGTTACCTTCGGTAAATATTTTGAGGAAAATTTTTATACAATTAGTTGCATCTCATTGATTTGAAACTATTATCAGTTGAAGGTCAGGCAAAAAAACGTCATTTAGACAGTCCGATTACCATTTCTAAGCGTTTAGAGGTTTGACTCACCCGGTTGACCGTTCCGATCGAGCCTTTAACGTTGTCAGCTGAAGTTGGATTTTTTTTCCATACATGTATTTAATCTTAACGGTGATATCTGGCGGTTGGAATAGATTTTCTAAACTTTTAGATTCAAAATCAGAACATATGCACTAATGTTCATTAACTTTTTTACTAAGTGTTTAAGTGAATGTATAGTTTCAAATAGTTACTATACGTAGACTCTTCAAATGCAAAAATGTTGTGAAATAAGATATGACCGAAATAATGAAATACGTCTACGGTTGAAAAATGACAAGGTTCTGATAAAATTTGTGTGCCGAATGTTGCGGTTAACTGTTTTTTACTTTCGTTTTCCTATGGGTAGCCTGACGTTCGATAAATCAATTTTGTAAAATTTTTATACGATTAGTTGCGTCTCATTGATTTGAAACTATTATCTGTTGAAGGTGAGGCCAGAAACCGTCGTTTAACTAGACTAATTTCCGTTTTTAAGCTTTTAGAGGTTTGACTTAGTGGTTTGGCCTACATTTTAGCCGACGAAAATTATATGTCGTCGGCTAAACTCTTGCGATCCGTGCCTTTTTATTGTCCGCCGTTGGATGGCTCAGATCCAACGGCTGTTGATTTTCCAGAGTTTAGCCGACGATTTAAAATATTTCGTCGGCTATTCTCTCAGTTTAGCCGACGAAATATAATTTTCGTCGGCTAAACTCTTGCGATCCGCGTCTTCTTATTGTCCGCCGTTGGATGGCTCAGATCAGACGGCTGTTGATCTTCCAAAGTATAGCCGACGATGTTCATAGAATAGCCGACGAAATTCAAAGAATAGCTGACGAAATCTTTTAATTCTTCGGCTATTCTTTCTGCTATAAAAACAGAAAGCCGCAGAAGCCCGACTTTTTCAACCCTAAATCAGCAAAAACTCCTCCTCCGCTCCTCAAATCGGCCGTGCGTCTCCTCCAAAACCATTGCTCGTCCTCTTCCTCCTCAAATCGGCGCCGTTTCTTCCCCTCCACCTCCATCCGGCCTCCTCCTCCATCCGGACAAAATCCGGCCTCCTCCGGCCCCCTCCTCCTCCTTCCCCTCCTCCTCCTCCGCCAAAACAGATCCGAAGGTTTTTTTTTAGTATTTTTTTTTTCAATTTATTTTAATTTTATAATTTAGGTATATAATTTAGATATTTAAGTGTGTGTTAAATTGTTATATATATTGGTTATATGTATAAATTGTGAGATTAATTATATATATAAATTTGTAGATTAATTATATAAATTATTATATATTTGTTAATATTGGTTATATGTTAATGTATATTTTAATTGTTATATATAAATTGTTAAATTAATTATATATATAAATTGGTAGCCTAATTATATAAATGGTTATATTTATGTTAATATATAAATGGTTATTTGTATGTATATATATGTTAATGATGAAATATAGTTATATTTGTATATAAATGGTTATATTTATGGTAATGGTTAGTATTATTTAAAATTAGTTAAAATTTAAATATTAATTTGTTAGTATGTTTTAAAATATGTTAGTATTATTGGTTATTATATTAATTAGAATTTGTTATTTAATGTAATATAATTTAATATTAATTAATGTATTAATGCCTCAAGCTCCAGATGGCCGATGCACTCAGACAGTTATTTGGAGGCCGTCGTTCTTCCAGATCTAGGAGTTCTGGAAGTTCTGCTAGTTCCGGAAACTCTGAGAGGACCCTTAGCCAGCCTGAGAGGACCACCAGCCAGCTGCGGAGGAGTGTGGATTCATCCCAGCCGCGGAGGACTGTGGATTCATCCCAGCCGCGGAGGAGTGTGAGTTCTCGGCACCAGACCCTTCTCCAGGCGGGGCGGCCGTCGAGCAGTTCACGTCCCCCTCTCGGGCCAGATGCTCCGAGGTCCAGTAGGCAGCTATTTCAGGACGAGATAGCTCCAGACGTTGCTCAGGTCCGTATGCCTGAGGTTCATCGGGAGCCGATGACGAGGCCGGCGCCGTCTGCTGCTGACTCGACTGAGGGGCGTACTCTCCCAAATCAGCTCTACCTCCCGTACAACATTCCTGCGATACCCGAGATCGACTTTCGTGGTGTGCCCATATGGCCTGATATGCCTCAGTACGTAAGTGTTGCGGAGGCATACTATCATCAGCCATTTGAGATACCTGAGCTCCTGATTTCGGCGAGGAGAAAATGAAAGTTGACAGACGGGTCATCGAGTTCAGGTAACATTTGATTTTATTAATTAAATGTTTTATTAAAATTAACGCACTAATATTTAATTTTATTAACCAATCGTCGTTTATGTGATAGGGACAACCGCTAGCAGTTCAAGCAGGAACACAAGAGGTGTCATATGTTTTGACACGCTCAGGAGAACTGTTGAGAGCAGGGGGAGGATCCAGATCAACGAACCCCGTAATAAGGAGGTTCAGGGGAAAAAACGCCGCGATTACGCGGGTTGCGTGGGGGCACTAATTAGGGATAGAGTCCCTATGTTGTGGACACGGTGGGCTGATGTGCCGGAAGAGATCAAGAGGTAGGTCAACAACTCGGCGTCGGTGAGTAATTTAAAAAACTTAATTTCTTTATCGTAATATTTAATAATTTTCGGTATTGTTATAATTGTAAAACTAATAAAATATTATCTTTCAGGCATACTTCGAGATTGCCGAACACAAGCAGGCTTCGGCGGACGCGATGCAGAACCCGAGGTACGTTGGGAATTCCTCATCTTATAATTTGAAATATTTTATAATATTAATAATATTTCTAATGCACTTTTATTTTTTCCGTAGGTTCAAAGAGTGGAAGAACGAGCTCCGTACCCACTTTACCGAGTACGACAACCGTGGTCGTATGGGTACTCCAAGAGAGTTCATGTTCAGGGAGTATGAGTGGCGTTGGTTGAAGACAGTAGACTTCAACAACCCACTTATGCAGGTAAATACTAAACTTAACTATAAATGTTTATTTTGTTAAAATTTTAATTATTAGTTTAATTATTTTATAATTATTACACTAATATTTTTTTGATGCATATTTCTAATATTTTATTATTTATTTGAAGGAACGGTCTCGGATAAACTCTGCGAACCGCCGCCGTAACACAACCCCCCATCATGGTGGTTCTAGGCCATTTGCACAATATCAGAAGGATGCGTAGAGATCATCCTGATAGCAACCCGTACGTGGAGACGTTCAAGAAGGCTTATCCAAAAGCGACAGAACAGCTCTTAAGTCGTTGATTACGATTTTAAAATTTAAATTATTAATTTTACTTAATTATATATTTGTTAGAATATTAATTTTTTTTTTCCCGTTCAATTAGGAGAGGGTGAACCGGGCCGAAGAAGAAGTGTTGCAGGAAGTAGTTCGGGAGACACAACCGAACATTTCGGAGGCAGATCTGCAAGAAGCCCTACGCCATGTCGACCGATCGAATGTTTAAACGGCAGCGAGGATGTTCGACGCAGCCTTCCCAGACCGGTCAAACCAATACTATTGCCGGGGTTTGGGAAGTTCAGGAATAGGACTCCTGAAGACCACTAAGGGAGGTCAAAAGAAGGGAGGCGGGGACAGCCAACAGATGAGGGGGGAAATGTAGAAATTGGCAGAAGAAAATACAAGATTGGCGGCCGAGTTCCAGAGATCACAGGAGCAACACCACAGAACACAGCAGTATCATTTGGATATGTCCAGTTGGCATGCTGAATGCGAGAGAATTCGGCGACACAACTATGCCGGCCAACAAAACTGGTGGTATGCTATGTTCGCGGCACAACAACAAGGCCTTGAACCCCCGCCCCCGTTTCAGCCGTTAGTTGAACCTCCAATGCCTCAACCTCCCGAGTTCGTTCAGCAGGATGACGAGCATGATGGAGAGCAGGATGCTGGGGATGACGTGGTGGACTTTAGTGCTTTAGGTGATGATTAGGGTTATATTTTATGTATATTGGAACAAATTAAATAATAAGTCATTTAGACGTGTTTCTTGTTGGTGTAAATGCATGGATTGTCATTGTGAATTGCAGGTTGCTTGGAATGGTAATTTAGAAATTAATTTAATTTTTTTCCCCCAAAATGTAAGAATAGCCGATGATATTGGCATTATTTCGTCGGCTATAAGTAGTATAGCCGACGATTTTTACTAAATTTCATCGGCTATAACAGTTATAGCCGACGAAAATGACATTATTTCGTCGGCCATAACTAATTAATGCCTATTAAAATATTAATATATTCTGACGAAATAACCGACGAAATAGATGAAATCGTCGGCTATATTTCAGAACAAATAGCCGACGAATTTCGTCGGCTATAGTTTACGATATCGTCGGCCATACTCGAAAATATCCGACGAATTTCGTTGGATATTTTGCCCAGGTTTGGTCGACAAAATGAATTTTCGTCGGTAATATCGTCGGCCATACTCTAAAATAGCCGACGATTTCGTTATTTTCGTCGGCCATTCGTTTTACTGACGCACTTTCACCGACGAATTATAGCCGACGAAAGTTTCGTTGGCAGATGGAATAGCCGACGAAAATTTGGCATAGTAGACGAAATTTTTTTCGTCGGCTATTCTGTACGATCTGGTAGTGTGAGGCTGGCTAGTGGTCCTCTCAGGCTGGCTAGGGGTCCTCTCGGAGTCTCCTCCGTCAGAACTTCCAGAACCCCTAGATCTGGAACGACGGCCTCCGAATAGCTGTCTAAATACATCGGCTATCTGGAAACAAATAAATTAATACATTAATTAATATTAAATTATATTACATTAAATAACAAATTCTAATTAATATAATAACCAATAGTACTAACATATTTTAAAACATACTAACAAATTAATATTTGTTGTAGGAAAATGGGAATTGGTCTACTCATTTCATTGATAATCCCCTTTATATAGGGTGAGTATTACAACGGTAATAGGAAATACATTAATGATAATAATGACTACATAATTATCTATCGTCAGTTACATTGACGAAGGCACATAATACGTTTTTCCTTTAACACTCCCCCTTGTGCCGAGTTAGAGATAAAATGGTGCATGTGGTGTTGCCTCATTAAAAACCTTGCCAAGTAACAAAAACCCAATGGGAGAAAATAAAACTTTGGTCGAAGGACAAAAAGAGCGCAACGCACCTATTACATTTGAAAACAACATGTATGTGCTAGACTCCCCCTGATGTCTGCACCTCCCCCTGATTTTTACATTAATCATGGGTTTCTCCCTGATTCTTTCATTTGATCAAGGAAACTTCAGTCTTATTAGCATACTTATGTATTTTCACATGTTTTTCCAAATGTGACTTTGAGCAATGATTTAGTAACTAAATCTTGCCACATCGTCCTCAGATCCAACTTGATTTACTTTGATCTTGAGGATAAGGTTGTTCATGAACTGAATACATAGGTTCATATTGAACATCAGGTTCACTCGTGGTATGACCTTCATATAACAAAATAGTCATAACTTCGTCTAGAGTATGAGTGAACCATTAAGAGATTTGAAATTGATCTGTAATAACAGATTTTCTTATCTCACCTTTAATGCGTTTTTCTTTACGCATAGTTAGCTATGACGTGGATAATTTCTTTATCATGTCACATTCTATATAGAGATTGAATCAGCCCAAATCTTTCATATCTTTAAGTATTTGAAAGAACCAGTTGCGTTGTGTGGGCGCAGAGCTAAACATAGCTTTACAAATTCTCATCGAATGAGAGGTCGAGTCCTAGATATTGTGTTTAAGTACAATCATACGTGATTGCACTTGTATAGGAATTTCATTTCCCAACACTTCTTCATCATCTTCCTTTAGATGATAAATGGATCTATTATTAGAGTAAAGACTTCGACTGATCATGGGAATATATGTAGGCCTCACTTTATTCTTTAGAGTGCCTAAGCCGATTGATGGATGATCACCATCATTACAGTCCTTGAGTTCCGTTTCAAGACTGTGTATTCCCAAAATCTTTTTCATTCTCAACTTAGGATTTACAATACACTGAGTTTCTCTTATTTCATTTAGAGTTTATATATATCCATAATGAAAACGCAAGGGCATAATTCATCAATTTCTTTCCAATCAAGTAGTCACTTTAGTGAGCGTTTCAATTTCTTTTGCAAACGTACTCATGTGATCTAGAGTCACTTGATTTGGGTGGATCAAGTTCGTTTAGGATCCTCATGTATATCGCTTAATTTAGATCCCCATAGAGATATATGTTTTGATCACTTTTCGTAAGCTGCATGTTCAGTTTTTCGGAAACTACCAAACTGACAAGGTAGTGGAGTGTAATGACATCCATTACGAGAGATTGTCTCATCGTAGTCCATTACGAGAGAATATCTCCTCGTAGTCAATTCCAGTGCGTTTTTGAGAGACCTTGCGCCATAAGGTGAGTCTGCATACTCTTATTCTCATTACGCATTCTAACAAAGATATATTTGATAGGGTTTATATTTGCGGTGTCGGCGTCACCTGCCCAAATACCTATCTCTTCGTTTATACTGGATCGCTTCTTTCCATTAGGCCAGTTTACTAAGTTGACATTTTTCAACAAAGTATGGTTCGATAGTAGACTCATTATTCCACGTCCTCATGTACACTAGTGTAATGTGTTTGTAGAGATCTCTATACTTTAAGGATTGGTTCTAACATTTGAGGCGTCCCCCAATGATAACCACAATCCATAAATATTCTCATGAGACGGATTTGAGTATCACTGATCAATAGATCAGGTTGTGCCAAACTTGTTTTCTTCCTTTACACAAGTATGTATCGAACTTAAGGTGGCCTCCCCCTCTTCCTTGGAGAGCCACGGCCTGTGACACCATTTATGCCACTTATGGTGTCACCATGCCACCATCCATGGTGGTAGTGCAATACCCAATTCCTCTTGGGTGATACCATGTCCTTTTGATAAAACACAATCCTTGCAGGTATATTTGCAGCAGGTTTATATGATCTCGTCACTTTAATGTATTAGATATCTACACACCTTACTTTGTGTGATTTTTGGGGATCGAGATGAGACACAGTGGGGACAAACCACGACAATTCCTGTCGTTCCACTTGAACATGCTTGTTCTTATCTCCCCCTAACGACGGGAAGACTGTCTCATCAAAGTGACACTCCGCAAATCTAGCGGTGAAGATATCGCCTGTCAAGGTTTCGACATAGCGAACTAGCTGGAAGTTCATATCCATCATAAATATTTATTCATCTCAATGGACCCATCATTGTGCGCTGTGGCGGAGCAATTTTGGCACATAAAACATTTAATGAAGCTCAAGGATTGTAGATCCGTGTCAATCCAAAAGAGCTCAAGGATTACCAGTTCGTTTGAAATCCTTTAAAATCCTCACACATAGTCACTAGCTATGGTGTAAATTTGTTCAATGATGATGGCCATAGATGAAAAAGTAACGCTGCATGCAAAAATTGCATAACCCAAAACGGAAGTATTGGTGTGCTTTACCAATATTAAGACTATTACTGTAGTCGTTTTCCGTGAGACCAATTGGGTTTTTATATAGGAATATGATGTCCATTACAAATCCCATATAATAAGCCATAAAATCATCACACCTACGGAAATTAACCCTGCCTAGGTGTTTTGACTTTCTAGCATAAGCAGCATAAATTTTAATTGTGGATGGTGTCATGACACGTGACCAGCGTGTCGACACAACAACCAACACCATAAAATATCTGAGGTGTCCGCAAGTTGGTTGAATCAGTCCACTGAATCATATTTGGATTCAATATAAGATCATAATGAGAACACATGTTTCCTTTGCATATGATGGTGTCAATCATAATTTTACGAGTAGGCTTTGAATGATGTACTTTTATTCATAAAGTCACGATGGATATCAGAAGCATAATAGGGTATAAGTGCATGTACTTTGTGCATCAATCATAATGCCACCTTAGGGGAGCGGTGGAATCTAGGGTTTGAACACACGTCTTCAACCCTACATGGATTGTATCGAAATAATATTTGAGGATAAAATGTTCTTTGATCGTCCTCAGTTTCGTGTGTGAACCATATTCTTCTGGTGTTTGCTTCTATTCATCCAAAATATGGGTGTCCATAGTAATTTTTTTTTTTAATGTACGGATCACCAGATCAAAGCCAATGTATGTCAGGTTTCCAAAAATATCATTTTCTTTTGACTTTGGATTCAATTAGCGGTTATATATAACCCACTAAGTTGACATATAAATTTCTTTAATACTCGTTTACATCCGTAGTCATTAGAGGTAATGCAAAAGAGATCAAATGAATTCTCACTTGTGTCTTTTTACATGAACATCGTGGCATAAATTTCTTTAACGTGTGGAACAAATTCAATTTTCTCTTATCGTATAAATTGTCAATTTGACATATGCTCAATATATACATCGAAACGTAACTCAAGTTCTTTAGAGTAAATCGATGGGGATTGTAATAAAAAGGTATTGTAATCCCAGTTAGACAAGTGCGTTATGAATCCCAAAGGAACAAATATTTAGATCCTTATCACTTTCATTATAGTACTACAGTTCTCCAGTACTATTGTGCTATTTTTGTAATATATTAGTACCATTGTCCTTCAGTACTATTATTCTAGGGATTACATGGTGCGTTTCTTTATACACAGTTCTTTGTGTCATGCCTATATTATGATATGTTGTTTTGTTTTACTTTATGCAATATTTTGCAAAGTTAGATGCAGAAAATTGAATTATGTATATTATGAATAAAATTTGAAAAATCTCAATTCCTTTAGAGAAAATTCAAAAAATTAACATGCCAACGATTACATTTAGTCTTGTCCAATTTAGAAAGAGAAACTTTAAGACCAAAAGTCTAATTTAGGACCAAAAGTCGTATTTAGGCGTAATAGCCTTTATAAGGATATCTTAAAATTTTTAAAGTAGACTAATCAAAGTCTATCTTGGATTGAGCCAGATCCTTTTTGCTCTTTTAATGGCTGCAATGATGAGATGTGTCATTTGACATATTCTTCCCATATGATATGTCTTTAGTTGTAAATTTATTTTTGATGTTCTTGTTGGATATTGAAGATACTTTTCCAAAAAATCCACATATTTATATGTTTCTTCATATTTATTGAAAGTCGTAGCTAATTCTTTACTAGCTTATAATGTACGTATCAATAGTTCATTGAATTACAACAATGGCAGAGTGCTTCACTGCACATGACATGCCCCTATGTCATCTTTTAAATGTTACATTGTTTCCACTTACTTTTGGATGATTATATGAATTTTACGTCCATGGTAATTACCCTTTGTTTTAGGGTCGTTGCATTACTTTGCCCAATTTGTTCAAGAATATATATATTTTTTCTAAGACCTTACATCGTCATTGCTTTTTCATTTAGGGTTGTTGCATTACTTTGCAAAATGTGTTCCAGGAAATTTCTTTTTCTCATACCTTACATTGTCATTGCCCTTTGGTTTAGGGTTATTGCATTACTTTCCATAATTTGTTTCAGGAAATTTATTTTTATCAGACCTTACATTGTCATTGAAGATATTATAATTATTTTTTAGCTATTTACATAAAGCAATTTGCATAAATATACCATGCTCAAGCCTTAGTTGGCTTAATAGGGGAATTTGGTACTCAAGTTCTTTAAAGTCAAACTGTGATGGTTAAACCATCTGTAAAATATAGGAAGAATAAAATGAATTAGTTTCGCGGTCTAAATGACATTTCACGACAAGTAATATAAACCAATATACATTATGGTAAATCCGATGCTTCGTGAAATTTCGTTATCACAATAAAATTTTGATTTTTTCATATTCATTGCATGTAAAGCTAATGAAATTTCATTATCATTGCTTTTTATATAATCAAGAAGATATCCATGATGAAAATTTTTCAAGAAATTAAAATTGGATCTCAAGACCAAAATTTGTAATGGTCATATTTTTCTTACTTCGTGAATATGCTTTATCACAATAATTGGTTTGTCCATTTTTATCTATATTACAATGCTCATGAAATTACATTATCATGACAATGCTCAAACTAAATAACATGCTAAATAAAACAATTATTTAACACTAATAAAATGAGCATATAATGTTTCAAGTTTCATATTTATATAAAATACTAATGCGATCAAATTGAATAAAGCATTATTTCATATAAATAACTGAAACAAAATATAATGAAAGCAGAGCGTCAATGTAAATATTACTTGTAAGTTTGCCAAATAAACTGCATATGAATCGATTGCTCGATCTCCGACTCCAAATTTGTCGTCGCATATTCATCGCCGCATCATTAAATTGATGTCACATAAAAAAAAATATTCATATGATTAGTCACTTTAATCATACATTTACCATATCAATTAAATAATTTAATATTTACCATTAAATTCATAAAACAGTAAATAGTCACAGTAAATAAGAATTACTATACGGTAATTTTAAAATTACCTTCAAATTTTATCCCAAAAAAATTCTGTTTTTTTTCGTGGGTCGAGTCACCCAGATCAGGGTCGGGTCGGGTCGATTGCAAGTTCGACCGACAAAATTTTCGTCGGGATAACTTCTGAGGCAGCCTTTTCCCGACGAGCTGTCGTCGGTAAAAGATGGATCGGGTTCCGGGTTCCTGTGCTTCCGGCTGCAGCGGCGATCTAGGGCGGGGCTGCTGCGGAACCGGATCGTCGTCGAGGGCCACGTCGACTGGGCTAGGCAGGTGGAGGCGACGAAGGCGGGATCGGGATCGGTAGAAGGAGACGTCGTCCTGCGACGTGGCCGGAGCTTGGCTGGGATTCGCCGGCATGGCGGCGTCGAGGGTTGCAGGCGCTAGGCGACGGTGGCGCTGGTGGTCGATCTCGTCGACGAGATGAACTAGTGCCGGATCGGGGGTGGGCTGAAGGAGGTCCGATCTGCAGCGCGTAAGGGTGCCCAGAGCAATTTTGAGAATCTTCATTCTCTGCCAACAAATCTGTCGTCGGCAGAGTTTAGGTTCTTCTTTTACCGACGAAGTATTTGTCGGGAAAAAGGGTTTCTGGGGAGGAGATCTTCTTTGCCGACGAAAATGTTGCCGGCAGAAGTGTTTTTCTGGGGTTTTTTCAGGAACAAAGACCTAGGGTTTTTTTTCTTTTTTTTTCTCTCTGGCTAAAGCAAAGTGCTGATAACGTGTTGTAGGAAAATGGGAATTGGTCTACTCATTTCATTGATAATCCCCTTTATATAGGGTGAGTATTACAACGGTAATAGGAAATACATTAATGATAATAATGACTACATAATTATCTATCGTCAGTTACATTGACGAAGGCACATAATACGTTTTTCCTTTAACAATATTTATAATTTAACTAATTTTAAATAATACTAATCATTAACATAAATATAACCATTTATATACAAATATAACTATATTTCATCATTAACATATATATACATACAAATAACCATTTATATATTAACATAAATATAACCATTTATATAATTAGGCTACCAATTTATATATATAATTAATTTAACAATTTATATATAACAATTAAAATATACATTAACATATATATATATACAAATATGTGTATATATTAACAAATATATAACAATTTATATAATTAATCTACAAATTTTTATATATAATTAATCTAACAATTTATATATATAACCAATATATATAACAATTTAACACACACTTAAATATCTAAATTATATACCTAAATTATACAATTAAAATAAATTGTAAAAAAAAAAAAATTACCGTTAAGATTGGAGGAGAAGGAGGAGGAGGAGGCCGGAGGAGGAGGGGAAGGAGCAGACAGCACAGAAGGAGGAGGAGAGAAAAAGTCGAGCTGACTGCGACTTTCAGCTTTTATAGCAGAGAGAATAGCCGACGATTTACAAGATTTCGTCGGCTATTCTTTGAATGTCGTCGGCTATACTTTGGAAGATCAACAGCCGTCAGATCTGAGCCATCCAACGGCAGACAATAAAAAGGCGCGGATCGCAAGAGTTTAGCCGACGATTTAAAATATTTCGTCGGCTATTCTTTGAATGTCGTTGGCTATTCTTTGAATGTCGTCGGCTATACTTTGGAAGATCAACAGCCGTCAGATCTGAGCCATCCAACGGCGGACAATAAAAAGGCGCGGATCGCAAGAGTTTAGCCGACGAAATATAATTTTCGTCGGCTAAACTATAGGTCAAACCACTAAGTCAAACCTCTAAACGTTTAAAAACGGAAATTAGTCTAGTTAAACGACGGTTTCTGGCCTCACCTTCAACAGATAATAGTTTCAAATCAATGAGACGCAACTATTCATATAAAAATTTTACAAAATTGATTTAACGAACGTCAGGTTACCCATAGGAAAACGAAATTAAAAAATAGTTAACCGCAACATTCGGCACACAGATTTTATCAGAACCTTGTCATTTTTCAACCGTAGACGTATTTTATTATTTCGGTCATATCTTATATCACAACATTTTTGCATTTGAAGAGTCTACGTATAGTAACTATTTGAAACTATACATTCACTTAAACACTTAGTAAACAAGTTAAGGAACATTAGTGCATATGCTCTGATTTTGAATCTAAAAGTTTAGAAAATCTATTCCAACCGTCAGATATCACCGTTAAGATTAAATACATGTGTGGAAAAAAATCCAACTTCAGCTGACAACGTTAAAGGCTCGATCGGAACGGTCAACCGGGTAAGTCAAACCTTTAAACGCTTAGAAATGGTAATTGGACTGTCTAAATGACGTTTTTTTACCTGACCTTCAACATATAATAGTTTCAAATCGATGAGATGCAACTAATCGTATAAAAATTTTCCTCAAAATATTTACCGAAGGTAACGCTACCATTAGGGAAACGAAGGAATAAAACCTTTGACCGCATCTTTCGACACTCAGATTTTATCGGAATCTTGTCATTTTTCAACCGTAAGCGTATTTTATCATTTTGGTCATATCTTATTTCACGACTTTTTTCTGTTTGAAGGATGAAGCAATGGTTTATCGTTAGTGATAGATCTGAAAATATATCGACTTATAGCCGACGAAAATGTCAATTTCGTCGGCCAAAATTTCAAAAGTTTTCGTCGGCTAATGTTTCAGAGAAAGGCCGACGAAAATCCAAATCGTCGACTGAAATATGAATATAGCCGACGTTTTTTGTTTATACCAACGAAAAAACAGTATTGTCGGCTATGGTTAAACTATGGCCGACGATTTTGTATGTCAATTTCGTCGGCCAAAATTTCAAAAGTTTTCGTCGGCTAATGTTTCAGAGAAAGGCCGACGAAAATCCAAATCGTCGACTAAAATATGAATATAGCCGACGTTTTTTGTTTATACCAACGAAAAAACAGTATCGTCGGCTATGGTTAAACTATGGCCGACGATTTTGTTTTTCCACCGATGAAAAATAAAATCGTCGGCTATTCGTTGGAATTACCGAAGAAAATTTTAATTCGTCGGCCGTTTTTTTTTAATTTCGTCGGGAAAAGTCTTTTTTCTGGTAGTGCCTCTCCATGATACAGCTTTTGAAAATATGAATGCTCCCCTGAAGAGCAGTATCAGAAGAGTTGAAATAGCTCATGTCCTCAAAAAAGGTAACATCCATAGTGACATAGTATTTTCTGGTAGGTGGATGATAGCACCTGTACCCTTTCTGATGTCCTCCATAACCAACAAACACACATTTAAGGGCCCGACCATCCAACTTTGACCTCTCACTCTTAGGAATATGGACAAAGGCGACACAACCAAAAACACGAGCAGGGAGATTATGAAACGAGGGTAAAGAGACATGAGATGCAAGTACCTCATATGGTACTTTTCTCTGGAGGACACTAGATGGAAGACGATTAATGAGATGAGTAGAGGCTATGATAGCATCACCCCAAAGATTTTTAGGGCAATGGGCACTAAAGAGAACACAACGAGCCATATCAAGCAAATGACGATTTTTCCTTTCGGATACCCCATTCTGCTCAGGTGTGTAAGGACACGTTGTTTGATGAACAATCCCATGTGTTTAAAAAACTCCTGAAAGGCATGGTTTACATACCCCCCCCCCCCCCCCCCATTATCAGATCGAAGAACTTTAATTGTGGCATGGTATTGTGTTTGGACATTGGAATATAAAGCTTAAAATGTCGGAAAGACTTCATCCTTGGTTTTAAGAAGAACAATCCAAGTAAGATGTGTACAATCATCAATAAAAGACACATAATACCTCATACCCGACACAGTATGTTCTTTCGAAAGTCCCCAAACATCAGAATGAATTAATTCGAAAGGAACGACACTTTTATTAGAAATACTAGGGGAATAAGTAGTTCGATGACTCTTTCCCAAAACACATGTTTCACAATGTAAGACTGACTCATCCACACCAATAAACAAAGTAGGCATGAATTTTTTCATAATACTAAAAGATGGATGCCCTAAGCGACGGTGCCATAACCAAACTTCACTTAGCTTGTCAGAAGTGGAGATCAAAGCGGTCCAAGACTGTGCTCCTGGTTTCTCCCCTGCATATGTCTGATCCAGATGAAACAACCGGCCCCTCAGATACCTCCGACCTAGTAACTCCCCAGTGAGAAGATCCTGAAATATCACATACATGGGAAAAAATGTCACAAAGCATTTGGCCTCAGTATTGAACTGTGGGACAGATATCAAATGATGAGATAAAGCAGGTACATATAGCACATTTTGGAGTTCTATTGTGGGAGTAATACGAACTGACTCCTTTCCTAACACAGGGAAGGCCTCACCATTGGCATTAGTAACATAGGGTACTGGTGGATAGGACAATTCAGTAAAATAAGATTTGTCATAAGTCATGTGATCTGAGGCACCAGAATCAATAATCCATGTATCAGACCCAACAAAGCTAGAAATATTTAAAGCTATACCTATCTTACCACGACCAGCTATGGATGCTGTGGGTGCTGCTCCTCCTGCTGTATGATGATCCTGTCCGGCCACACAATAGATATCTGGTTCTTGGACCAACTGAATAGCTGCTTTTGCACGTGCGGATACAACTTCCAACAAGTCTCACGAGCATGGCCAGTATCATTGCAATAAGAGCAAGGAGGACGAGGTTGATTCCCAAAGCCTGGTGGTGGTCCTTGCTTATGAAGTGGAACTGAATTTGATTGCTGAAGGAGTGCTGTTGGAGACCTCGCCTGAACAATAAGGCTAGAAACTTCAACTTGTGCTTGATTAAGACTTTCCTGTTGGGACTCATCCTTACGGATATATGTGAAAGCGGTAGTCAGGCTCAGAGGTTCTGTCATTCTGAGCAGCTCGCCTTTGGCGCTGTTATGCTTTGCATCAAGCCCTCTCAAGAAATGGTGAACACGCTCAAGTTCCTTCTCCTTCTGGTACCAAACAATATCCTCCTAGTTCTTGATCTTGCAAGGACGTTTCATATCAATCTCAGTCCAAATATTCTTCAGCTTGGTGAAATACTGTGCCACTGGCTATCCATTATGTTGCATTGCTGAGGCTGTGCACATTAACTCATGAACCTGTATGAAATCAGACTCATTAGTGTATAGATCTTCCAATGTCTTCCCGATTGCCTGCGCAGTATCACATTGCTCCACAAGGTCTACTATATCCTCATTCATGGCTTTGTACAAGGTTGACATTACAAGGCCATCATCATCTTCCCACTTAGTGTAGGCACCAACATCATCTTCACTAGGGAACCTGAATCGTCCCAGTTACATACCCCATCTTGTGCATTCCTCGGAGAAGAGCTGTCATGATTTTCTTTCATTTACGAAAATTAGTTTCATTGAGTTTGGCTCCCCCAAAGGAGCTACTTTCAGAATTCTTGACAGATACTTCAAACTTCTGAACATCGTTGACTTGAGAACTTTCTTCTTTTCCAGAACCCATTGTAAAACAACCACCAAATCAATAGTTATGCAGCGGAGACAAACAAAAGATATAAGCGGGTCGGATAGCAGGAAAAACGGGTCAGGCAGCAGGAACCGGGTCGGGCAGCAGGAATCGGGTTGAACTGAAAGGAAATCCTGGTCGGGCTGAAAGGAAACCGGATTTCTGTGGAGATTGAGCGGATCGGCTGAGGGAAAAGGCGAGTAGACTGGATCGAGCGGTTGAGACGCCGGAGAGGGAAGAGGCGACCCTGGATCAGACGAGACGCCTGAGAGGTTGATGCCGGATCGGAGACGCCTGAAGGTTACGGGTCGAGCGGCCGGAGTCGAGCAGACTAAGGCTTCTGAGGACAACGCCTGAGGACGACACGACGATGGCTTGAGGACAGCGGCTCAAGGACGACGCGACCTAAGGACGACTTCTTCTGGATGATCAGAAACCGGGGCACGAAAACCTTCTGTGCTCCTCTAGGTTACCGAAACTGAGTGGATGCAATCGACCCGTGGGAGAAAAACAAACAACACAATGGCTGTGAGTCTGACAAGGAGCCTACGCCAGACAATATTGAGACAATAAACCCTAACAATGGAGTTTAGTTGAAAATAAAAGCAAAGAGATAAAGTCCTCTCGGATCTTTGCTCTGATACCAACTCAAATATAATTGGATGAATTAATATTCTGATATATTATTCTTCTCACATTGGAGGCTATATAAAGAGAATACAAGATGTAATACAACCCTACGTACTATGTACTACCATATACAGAACAGAAAAGTAATAATTACACAATACTCATGACTCACGTTAACAGAGGGAGATGGAGATGATCAGTGGAGGGAGATTACCTTTGCCAATTGGGTCTTTAGATTGGCGAATTCTCAAGCTATTTTCTATAACCAGGCCATTTATTGGAGAGCGTTTCTCTTGGAGCCTTTTGTTAGTTTTGGAGTTTTTGGGAACTTGTTGTGTGCATCTAGGTGTGCGGAAGACACCTCTCTGTGGTTTTTGAATGAGAATGGAGAATTTATAAGAACCATTGATCTAAGGGGCAAAGGAAACCTGAATTGTCAATTGCAGCCCATTCGACAACAAGGTGACAAGTTATATCTCCTTCAAGGAAAGAGGAAAATTACCAGGTACAACATCACCGAAGGTACCAAAATGGAGATTTTGGGGTTTGAGAAGATTGCGCCACCAGTTCCTCAAGCTTTAAACTTTAATGTGATCCTCCAAGCTAGGCCAAAGATTAACGCTATTGCATTTGTCCCCACCTTGCTGCCTGCACAAGACCAAGGTGGTTATATGTGACTTGGTTGTCGGTATTGTTGAATAGCCTGTTTTGGTTATGTTCTGTTGAACTATTTTTAATTATGTACTGTTGAACTTTAATTTTCTATGTAGCACGGACACGGACTCGGCGACATGGCTCGGCGTGACACGGCGATACGGCAAATCTCAAAAACGTCCATCCAACACAGTTTGGACACGATAATTAATATAAAATATATTTTTTAATACATAAAATAAATATATAAAACATGAAATAATTTTACAATACTAAAATAGTCGTCGAAGTTCAATCCAGCCATGAATGGTGTATCTTTAGAAGTGAAACATTTTAATCATTAACTCTAGATCGAAGTGAAACATTTTTACTAGAAACTTTTCTGGGACTGCCTTAATTAAATCATTAACACATTTGAAGCCTAAAACCCAGCCATGAATGAATGGTGTATGTTTTGTTTCTATTCCCAGCCATGAATGGTGTAAATACTTTAATTGAAAACATAACTGATTGTTTTAGGTTTGAATTTGGTTTGGTTTGGTTTGATTAAAAAAAATAAAAAATGCTGAAGTGGTGTGTCGGTCAAAGTGTCCGAAAAGTCAAAGTTGGCCGATACGCCATCTGGCGTGTCCGTATTGTGTCGCCGTGTCCAGAGTGTCGGAGTGTCCGTGCATCATAATAATTTTGTACTGTTGAAGAACTGTTTCTTGATTATGTACTGTTGAACGTAAATCTTTCACTCTTTAGATATATGTTTGTGAAATGTCAATGTCTGTTGGACAAGTTATTTGGTGAGTAAATCACAGCATGTTTTATTTTGGCACGGCACTAAAATCTAGAATGTGAGTTTGCTGCAGGGCATCAAATGGAAATTTTTTAACATTAGAGATATTCACGTTATCCCTATGTTAGCAGATCATGAATTGCTCTGGCTCAAGTCCTCTATTTTTGAGACTGACGTTTTTTCTTTATTTGGAATTGGTGGTTCCATGACTCCCTGCGCTGATGGTTTTCCTGCTGAATTTATCCATCTGGTTAAGTTTCCCTTATATCTAGTGTTCTCCCTGCAGGTTTAAATCATACTCTTTTGGCCCTTGGTTTTTAAAAGGTTGTTAGCACCTAAAATATGGCGTTATATCGACATATTAGCTTGTGCAATAACATGGCCCCATATCATTAAGGAATTGGGTTAGCACTGAAGGGTATGCTCCCC
Organism: Potentilla sterilis; assembly: GCA_963682095.1. Classification (NCBI taxonomy): domain Eukaryota; kingdom Viridiplantae; phylum Streptophyta; class Magnoliopsida; order Rosales; family Rosaceae; genus Potentilla; species Potentilla sterilis. Next base: position 43,793,946 of record OY821757.1, on the reverse strand, counting down.
ATTCAGATTCTGTTATGCATTTAATTTGTTCGTTACTAGTAAGATCGTCTACCCTTACTGTGTTTGGCCACTAATGTGGATATTTCTAAAAGTAACATTTTGCACTGTGGACCTTGCTTGAGCAATTTCAGAACCTTGTTTAGGCTTCTCAGCTTAGCATTATAGCTAACTGCAAAAGCTGTGTCATTGAGTGCTGCAAGTTGGGAAACGGCTGTGTATACAGAACTGGCTGTGGGATGCCCTTATATTGCAGGATTGCAGTGGTGGTCCATTGAATGGAAAAGGTGGAGAAATGAGGTTCGGGAAAGGGCAGCCCTTGTACAGTTCCATGCTCTGGCTTTAATTCATAAGGTACGCAACTGTTAGTTTTGGAAATCTAATTGTCTTAAGCTTAAATCAATTCCCTGTGTTATATACTTATATTACCATATTGTCACCCAACCAGTTATCCGTGGCCAGAAATAATTTATCTGAACCGCTTTTTTGTTACTTTTAACGGTAGGCTAATGTCAGTTTCCCTACTGCTTTGTTATTTATATAGCCACAATTTAGCTTTCCAACTCGGTCTTATTTTGGAATTTGATATAAAGAAACATTATTTTTATAACAAACAATTGCAATTAGACTAAAAGATGTTGTTGAATATGTTGTGAAATTTCAGATAAGACATAATGAGCGTCTTGCTGTTAGCAAGTTGGTTACCATCTTGACAAGGGGCACTGTTCATTCTCCATTAGCTCAATGCCTGTTGATCCACTATACGAGTCAGGTGCTTGTTCTGCTCGGTGCTTCATGCAGCTAGCCTGGTGTTTTGGTGTCTTGTTTAAATAATTATATGTGTCCAGGTAATCCGTGAGTCCACTGGAAACACACAAACAGGCGATCGTCCGTTTTACTATTATCTTGATGGTTTCCTGCGGCACAAAGCAGATTGAGATAGTAATTTTTGAGGCTGCCAAGAGCAATCACAGATCTCCATGGTGTGACCAACAGAGAACTGACCCCGGCTATCACTGTTCTTCACTTATTTTTAAGCTCTTCAAAGCCAGTGCTAAGATTTGCTGCAGTCCACACCCTAAACAAGGTTTGCTTTATTTGTCTTCTGTATTATTTGTTGGGGGAATTTGTCTCAGTATTGTATGATTCACCTTCTCCTTTTGCGAGTAGTTATAAGCTGACTGACCAGCGAATGTATAATTTCCAGGTTGTAGTTTCATAATTAATTTGCATGATACTTCTTATACACTATTAATATGATTCACCTTCTCCTTTTGCGAGTAGTTATAAGCTGACTGACCAGCGAATGTATAATTTCCAGGTTGTAGTTTCATAATTAATTTGCATGATACTTCTTATACACTATTAATGGCTGAATATTATCAGGTGGCAATGACACATCCAATGGCCGTCACAAACTGCAACATTAATATGGAGAGTTTGATTTCTGACCAGAACAGAAGCATTGCTACACTTGCAATCACCACACTTCTGAAGACATGAAAGGAGTGAACATGTTCACCTCTGTCAAGGTTGCAATTATCATTGGACAATTGTATCACCCCCACTCCCATTAGATTTTTTCCGGTTTATTCATAGTTATCATCCCAATTTACTTGAAACTTGAAAGCAAAGAGTGAATGTTTTTGCATCTGTATTTCATTTTCGATCAGTAAGTTCTTCACATGACATAGATCTGTAATGCAAAATTGTTTCATTGTGTTTTCTAGATGACCACCATGTCTGTGAGCCTTTGTGAATGTGTGCATATATGGTGTTACGACAGGCATTATACTCGTGTTTATTTGGCTTGTTCTTGCTGACTTTGACAGTCGACAGCAATTCCTCCAACTCCTTGTTAAATAAATAATATGTTGAGCTAATTTGTTGCACAAAATAGGGTTTCATTTAAGATTAAATACAGTGTTACAAAGCACAATTTTATTGGTCTCTCATACGTAAATCACAATTTTGAATGAATGTTTGCTCAACTCCTGCCTGCATTTTGCAGATGTTTGCAAGAATTGTCAGCCAAAAGGCCTTAAACAGCAGTCTTTGTTCCCCTGATGATTCCGATACGAGTTATCCCGTAGAAGGAACTAACAAGGTGGAAGGTCTGCAGGTGGAGGCATCACAGATTGATCTGAGCTTTTCCCATTTTCTACTACAAATGCAGTCTTCAAACCCCAGCCGGTATGCAGCTCCAAGTGACAGTGCATGAACCACACGCCTATACATAATCAAATATTGTTCATTGGGTCAGTAATGATTAGTTTGATTAGTTTTATAAGGATGTAACTTTGAGCTTTGAAGTTTGAGGCAACTACTATTTGGTTATGTGATGATGTAATTACCTGGATTATCAGCTCTGAACCTTATGGCAGCCCAACCACCGGTGGGAACACCAACTGTGTTTCTTTCAGGAGGATCCAACAAGTTAAACTTAGCCGGGTCTTTCTTGGAGTCGAAATTTCCAACTCCGGTCCCAACTACGAAGAAATTGTAACCATGAAGGTGGAATGGATGGGATTCCACTGTGAGAAGATTGGTATCTTGTAGCACCAACTCTACTGTTGAGTTAAAAGCGATCTTGCTTAGCCTGGTGCCTAGTTTAGTCCCAAGGTTGGCAGTGAGTGGTGCACCAGTATAATTGAAAGGTGTTGGAGGACGGTCAGGGAAGTCTGTGGTAAATACTCCCTTAGTGTTGAAGTAATGAGATTGAAGCAGACCAATTTTGGGCATAACAAAAGTGACGTTGTTCAAAGAAGCAGTGAGTTGTGTTCCATTCAGGCAAGTACTGCATTGGTTGATTCCCAAACCAATTGTGTAGAAAAGCTGTCTGTCAACTTTAAGAGGTACATTTGCTGGGTACTTTGGTGTGTTTAGGCTTCTCAGCTTCGCACCATAGCCCAGAGCAAAAGATGTGTCATTGAGTGCTGGAAGTTGGGAAAGGACTGGCATAACAGAATTGGGGATGTCTTTGTATTGAAGGATTGCAGTGGCGGTCTTATTGTCTACTGAAACAGGTGCATCCATGAATGGCCTTGCAGCCATGAAGTATCTGCTAGGGACTTGGTTTGCCTGAACGAGAACATTTGTGGTCTGGCCTGGTGCAATTAGTATTGCCTGAGTTGTAAATGGTTTGGTATAGACTGCATCAATCTCTACCACTGTCAAGTTATGGCCGGCTATGGCAAAGAATAGCTCGTCATTGAGCGCAGCATTGATGATTCGTAGCAGGTATGTCTTCCCTTGTTCAACCTCCATGGCAAAGGTATCTAAGCATAGGCAAAATAAAGAAAATTTATTAGATTGGAAATTCGTGTGACAAGAGAAATATAATCTTCTGACAAACATTTGCAAGAGAACATTTTCTAGCTCACGTTTTTCAGAACATGGGAAGAGAGGTCCCGGCTTGCCATTGATGGTATGAGCATCTGACATATTTGGAGGCAACCCGAGTCTGTTCCCTTGTTTAACAACTTCTTCCACATCGTTATTCCACCATTCTCCTACACCATTGCCAAAAATATTCCTATTAGATTTTGCTCTTGTGCACTTTAAGTATATATATATGGTTAATATCTTCTTGTACAAGAAATATTTTGAGGGGTTGATGAGACTAAAATTTACTCAAACTCACCTAGGATGAGATTCTCTTCTCTGTAAGGCTGAGGGAAAGGAAAGCCAGTCCCTTGTTTGGGCAGAATGACAATAGCTCCATAGACTGTGGCTCTTAGCCAAAAGATATGAGCATGCCACCATAGAGTTCCTCTTTGCCCTGTGATTGTCATATTGTATGTGTAAGTGTTTCCTGTCTTGATCGGACATTGCGTTATATAAGCAGGTCCATCTGCCCATCCATTCCTGTATTGCTTTAGTCCATGCCTGGAATTGGTGGATTCGAACATTGTAAACACAGTTATGATCATAGATACTTAATGTTAACAAAATAATCATTTGCATTAATATTCATATGTCTTACACTCTTACCAGTGAATTGACATGTTATACTGGGCATGATTTGTGACATTAACTAGAAGTGTATCTCCTTCTCTAGCGTAAATTGTAGGTCCTGGAAACATCCCATTCACTGTAACAATTGGCTTAGAATGGCACAACCTGCTCACATTCTTAACTTGAATCTGCAATTTATTGAGAGAAAAAAAATGTCACGCTGTGTTAAACTCTACAAAAAAGTAGTAAAGGAAACTCAGGCATTGGAGAAGCCCTCACGTCGAATTGGTAGGACTTCACGGCAGCTTTTGCTGGAATGAAGAGGAGTCCAACTAAACATAAGGGAAGTACTGAGCAGAAGCAGAGGTTGGTGGTTTTTGCCATTTGTGAAACCAATTGTACTCTTGTGGAAGGTCAAGAATGATTTCTGTGACATGATTGGTGAAGGTCTAGAGGTTTTATAGGTTTGAATATCAAATGAAATCTCATTTTGTAAGATGGAGGTGGTGTTGTCAACAGTAGGTAGAAACCGCAGAGGTTGCATTAAAACTTGTAAGCAAACTTAGGATCACTGGGATAGGGACTTCTAATGGTTATAAGGCACGGCTTGAATAGGAAGAGAGTAGGTGAAGTACATGATACATAATTTGGAGGTTAGAGAGCTACGTGAAGCTAAACAATCTACAGCAACTCTCAACTTTATTGTTAAGGAAAAGGGTTAGCACTAAAGGGTATGTTTCTAGTTGTCTTTGATCTTCCATTATATCTGTCCAACATTTGTTTGTCAATTAGTAGTAAGATCGATCTTCTACGCTTTATCTTTGGCCAATAATGTGAATATTCCTCAAAGTAACATTTTTTCACTGTGGACCTTGCTTAAGCAATACCAGTACCTTGCTTCCAAGCTTTGTGATAATAGGCTTGGGATGTCTCTGCCTATGTACATAGGTACGTATGGTTCAGAATAAAAAGCATTACCTCGTGTCCATTGTTTGTGTATTATTCTGGAGTTTTAGTTTTATGTAATTTTGTAGCACATGCCAAGCATTTCAATTTTGTAGCAGGATGAATTAGGACGCTGCTACGTACAAGCCTACAATGCTTTGGAATCTTCGTGTAGAAGCGAGATTTTCTGTTTTATGCTTCTGATATCAAGCTAATCGTTCATTTCGATTTCGTTGAGGGCCTTGAGAAGCAATTCGATGTCCTATTAGTTCATTAACACTTCACAGAATATTTGATCAGCTGTGTGATCTGTTTTATCTTCATGATTTTTACTTGGTTAGCAGGCTAATCATGTCTATTGGCAACAGCATTTGGATGGATTGAAAATTAAAAAGCCATTTATATAGGCTTTACAACACCAATTACATAGGCTCAGGCGGCTCAGCAACCCTCTACTACTTGTATATGCAACCCGTCGAAAGTCACCATCTTCCAGACTATGGTGTACGTTTCTTTCTGATCTCACCGCCCAAAGCACCATGAAGAATAAGTCTAGCTGATCCAACTCCAAAGTATCCATCATTTCAAAAACCCAGGCGTTCAGATGTTCAGAGAGGGTGTACGGTGTGCCCTTTCAGTGGACAAAAAGCCATAAGCACTGCAAATAAGCTTCACAACCCTTGATAAAATTGCCAGTTTCCTCGCCAGCCCATTACAAAACAGATATCAGAGCTCATTGCAAAACAGACATCCAACCTCACGAAGTGTGATTTCCCGATTTGTCAGAGTAGTACTCCGAGTGGGTAAAATGCCCTAGCCTTCCAACCCCGTTCCAGTACCTACCTACGCTGATGTAGTTTTCTGCTGTAAGCAAGGAACGACTAAATAAATCACTGTCAATCTTCAATAAGGCTCTGAAATGGTCTAAAGCGCCAAATGATATGTTAGGAAGATCGATCGAATTGGCTATAGCTTACAAGAGGAGGCCCCATAAGCTTCGAAGTTCCCCAGAAATGAACGAAACCTTGGTGTCTGCTGCATCATTGGTAAGCGTAATCTTAAAGTCTTGGTCAACCAAAATCTACATGGAAGAAAACAGAAGTGGCTATATCGATCGGAATACGTACGATCCTGATGAGACAGAGAAGTGGGTATGGATCGGAATAGGTACGTACGATCTCGAGAAAAACTCCTCGAGTATAATATGATTTGGTAATCCCACATCGATAAGAAGGATAAATTTAAAGGAGGTGTATTGTATTTGGATTTATATAGTGTTTTAAAGATTCTAGAAGTTTTGAGATATTCAATTTGGATTTATATAAGAAGATTTTATAGTAAATTACACAGTAGCACCCGACCAAATTTATAAACACAAATAACTCACTTATAATAATTTTTAAACAAAAAAGGACATAAGTCTGGCCCAAAATCGAGTGAATCCAAAACTGATTGAATAATTGAGGTTGAAATGCCTAAAATGCCACTGATTTCGTTAAAATTACCATACTGCCACTCTATGGCAAGTTTCTCTCTCATCTTTTTGAGTTATTTCCGTCAATTTCAAGTTTTCCGGCCAAACCGTCGACAATTTGGAGAAGATTCAAACTACAAAATTGTTCTTCATCTCATAAGCTTTCATTTGAGTATAGTGTTGTATATATTTTGAGAAACTTTGAAATTTCGAATTTCAACCACCACGAGCCATAGTAGCAGTAACAGGTTTTGATCGGTGAAGAAGTTCCATGGAGCAGTAGCAGTAACAGGTTTTGATAAGTGAAGAAGTTCCATGGAGCAGTGTAGTAGCAGCATAAAAAAAAGAGAATGAAGAAATTTCATGGAGCGTGATTAGGTAAAGCCGTGAACCTTCATGTGAGCGATTGACACAGTAGCATCAAATATCATTCTTCTTCGTCTTCAATCGGTGAGTAGCACAGTAGTACAAATTTTGATTTGATTTTTTTTTTTGTTTTTGAAAACTGCACAGTAGCACAGTAGCAAAAACTGGACTTGTATGAATCGATTTCGATACCAAATTCACTAAATTGACAGGTTTTGTGGCACGTTAGAGGCTGTACTAGCTTTCTTTCATGTGAAGTAGCAGTAGCAGCCAACGAAGGAGCTGCGACTGAGAGAGGTGATGAAGCTGAAGGAGTTGCGATTGAGAATGATGCAGCTGAAGGAGATGCTACTGAGAGTGGTCATGCAACTGAAGAAGTTGCTATTGAGAGAGGTGATGCAGCTGAAGGAGATGCTACTGCGAGTTATCATGCAGCTGAAGGAGCTGCTACTGAGAGAGGTTATGCAGCTGAATGAGCTGCTACTGAGATTGGTGATGCAGCTGGAAGAGATGCTACTGAGAATGAAGAAGCTGAAGGAGATGTAATTGAGATTGGTGATGCAGGTGAGAAGCTACTACTGAGATTGGTGATGCAGGTGAGAAGCTACTACTGAGATTGGTGATGCAGCTGAATGAGCTGCTACTGAGATCGGTGATGTAGCTGAAAGAGCTGCTATTGAGAAGTATGTGAAGAATTGGATTGCAATTGCTTTACGGAAGAGGATTTCAAATTTCCTTCTTCTTCTAGTATAAAAGAGAGGTAAAAATGTCAAATTGCTAGTGACATTTGGCAACTTAATAGCATCTTGTAATAATTTGTAAATTTTAGTCCTAAATTGCTCAATTGAATATGTAAGTGAGTTATTTGTAAAACAAATTATTGTCATGTACCTACCTGTAGTTTGTTAAAGATTTTAAATCCACTAAAGTCTGAGGGTATTCAATAATGACTTTAATTAACTTTTAAAAAGTCTATAGAAGTTTAAGGGTATTCAAAAACTTTACGAATTTTAAAAGATTCATTAAATGATGGATTTACATAGATTGTTTAGTGTAAATTGTAAAGAAAACAAGCTTCCATCAATCCAACCTCTAAACTCAAGATTTATGTGGTTTATAATTTTTTCTTTTCATTACTCTCCCTCTCTCTGTCTCTCCCTCCATTACTCCAAACGGGTCGCAATTTTCTCATACATATTTTATAATAGGGGCTAGCTATACAAGTTGGTGGTAATAGAAGAGTACAACGAGTACATAATGATGACCCCAACTATGTTTCTCATGGCTGCATATATCAGAATGCCCACGCCTTTCATAAGTAACCCTATCAATTAACTTTCCAGCACTAACTTGATCTAATCTCAAATTATATCGACCAACCTCTCTCTCTCTCTCTCTCTCTCTCTCTCTCATCTTGTCATTTCCGTGGATTTATAATTTTTTTCTTTTCATCATTTTATCCTTATACTTCTTCATTCTCCATAATATACATGTCTAGTTTGATACACATATATAATTTTTTTTAATTCTTCTTTTTAAAAAGAGGATCTAAGGATTTCACACTAATCCCCTATCGTGACTCGAACTCATGTCCTAATAACCTACTTCCTACGTAATGGTGCTCTTTACCACTTGAGCTATCCCATTTCGTCAAATGATTAATGGTACTTCCTAGTTTGATACACATATAAAACTAGTTAACTTGAAAGATTGCATGTTAATTTTTTGTTTATTTACTTATGTTACATGCACTACCAGAAAATGGGTTATAGCCGACGATATGGGAAACAACGGCCGACGAAATAGTACTTCGTCGGCTATAAGGGGTCATAGCCGACGAATTACTATTTCGTCGGCCACATCGTCGGCTATAATATTATAGCCGACGAGTTATCTGACGTCGTCGGCTATAACTATAGCCGACGAAAAGTTTTTGGTTATAGCCGACGAGGAGGGTATTCGTCGGCTATAAGAGTTATAGCCGACGAAAAGTTTTTGGTTATAGCCGACGAGGAGGGTATTCGTCGGCTATAACTCTTATATCAGATCCATTCCGCAGCAGCGAGCTCATTCGTCGAAAACATTTCGAAAACGCTCTGAAATCGTCCAAAACCTCGGCCATAAGCTTGAAAGGTACGTATATTGCTGTGTGTGTTGATTTAGTTGGTTATATGCAGAGGTGTGTTAATTTAGAGTTTAATTAGAATAAATGTGTGATTAATTTGATATATATATATATATATATATGTGTGTGTTGAGATGAGATTATTAATTAATGGGTTGATATATATGTTGGTTAGATAGAATTGAAGTTTTGTTGAAGATTAGTGATTGATTGTTGATTTATAGGTGATTTTAGATGAATTTGATGAAAAAATGTATATATATATTAATTAATTTAATTGTAATTAAAAATATATTGTTGGTATATATAAAAAATACATTGTGTTTAATTAATTAGGGAGATTGACGATGTTTTAATTAATTTAGGGATGCATGTGTATATATATATATATATATGTGTCTGTGTAATGATGAATTTTTTAATTAATTAGTACGTACGTACGTACGTAGTACGTGCATATATACATATCTATATATAGCTATATTTATTTCTTGAATTTACAAGATGGACAAGAGTTGGATTACCCTTGGAAGATGGGATCAGGCGTATCATGATGGAGTTAGGAGTTTCCTGGATTTTGTGATGGCTAACTGTGGAGACACTACACTTCATTATTGTCCGTGTAAAAAGTGCAAGTGTGCCACCCCACGACACCGGTTTTCCATAGAGACAGTGGAGCAACACTTGGCTAGATATGGATTTTGGGTCCTATACACTAATTGGATTTATCACGGTGAACCAGAGTTTGCGGGTCCTCATGATCATGGACAATTTGCCGAGAGAGGGAGTTCCTCCAATGATCCAACAACGAACTGGATCAACGATATGTTTCCTCGTGAGAGCGGTGTCTTTGATGAAGCACCAGATGTGCAACTCCCTCCTCCGGAGATGGAGTGTTTCCCTGATATTGAGCCACTCGAGCCATTACCCCGATCTCCGGTCAACACAAGTGGTATGGAAAAGTACAACAACCTGATCGCATTGCAACAGACTCCGTTGTACCCCGGATGCAGTAAGACTGTCCTTGAATCTGTCATGGGAGTGATGAAGATCAAAACGGAGAACAAAGGCACTGTCAAATCGGTTGATGATTGGCTGAAGATATGGGGTGGGGCGATGCCCCCCGGACATCGGCTTCCTACCAGTCATCATAAGGTGCGACATATCCTTAAAGATCTCGGCCTTTCCTACATCAAGATTCATGCATGCAGATACGATTGCGTTCTGTTTTACGGGGAAGGACTTGCAGATCTTGAATACTGCCCAGTATGCAATACAGAGCGGTATAAGTTCACTCCTAAAGGGAACAAGAAAGCTGTGAAGATACTTCGGTACTTCCCGCTGATTGATAGGCTTGAGCGGTTGTTCATGTGTGCTTTCACGGCCAAAGCTATGAGATGGTGGGCTGAGAGGAATGTGCCTGACGATGACACCCTTAGACATCCCGCCGACGGAGAGGCTTGGAAGAAGAACGTGTTGGAGTTTCCTGAATTTGCATCAGAGGTTCGAAATGTTTGGCTAGGGCTATCATCCGACGGTTTCAACCCTTTTGGCAAGAAAGAGCTTCAGTACAGTGTGTGGCCAGTTATTTTGATTCCGTACAACTTTCCACCGTGGATGTGCATGAAGAAGGAATATAACATGCTCACATTGTTGATTCCAGGCCCAGGTTATCCGGGAAAGTGTCTCGATGTGTATTTGAGACCCGTAATTGAGGAGCTTCGGTACTTGAGTCTGAACGGCCACCTGGTCTACGACCGGTTCAAAAATGAGATGTTCCGGATGCATGCCATGCTTGTTGGCACGATCAGTGACTTTCCTGGGAGGGGTATGTTGTCGGGCAGCGTCACCAGGGGTTACAGGGCTTGTTCAGAGTGCATGACTGTTGATTGCTCCAGTCCTCATTGCAGCAAGATTATCCAGATGCGTCACCGTCGTTGGCTTCCGCATGACCATCCATTTAGGGACGATGCACAGGCTTTTGATGGGACTGAAGAAAGGGACTGGGCACCCGAGCAATGGACAGGGGAGGAAATATTGGCAGTGTTGAATGAGTATGACTTTGGTCCGCTTAGCAATCATCCCGATGTGTTGCGCACGATTCTAGAGAGGCCGGATCGGTATAGGTTTTGGTCACACAAGAGCATCTTATGGGAACTTCCTTATTGGGCCAGGTTGGCTACCAGATACTACCTGGATGTCATGCATATAGAGAAGAACGTGGGTGAAGCCGTGGTTGGCACAGTTTTGAATTGGGAGAAGAAAACAAAAGACACCCCCAAGGCACGCGTTGATCTGAGAAATATGGGACTGCGGGACCATTTGTGGTTGAGAGAGGGCAGGAGCAAAATGCCCCAAGCTCCTTACACCGTCACCAGGGACCAGAAACATGAAATCTTTGGATGGCTGAGTAATGTCAGGTAACTTTTTATTAGGCATGTATTCCCTAAATAATCCATCTGTTGTTGGACGACTATATATGCATGAAATCTAATTGTTGTTAATGGCTATGCAGGTATCCTTATGGCTATGCGGGTAACATAAGCAAGTGTGTTAACTACCGAGACAACAAGATGTACGGATTGAAGAGTCACGACTGCCATGTACTGCTTCAACGCCTCTTCCCTATTTTCATTCGAGCGTACTTAGACGATGAAGTGGTTGAGCCGTTGGTGGCGTTGTCAAGATTCTTCCAGAAGTTATGCACTAGAGAAGTTAGAAAATCAGACCTCATGAGAATGCATGAGAAAATCGTTTTTATCTTGTGCAAGTTCGAGAGGATATTTCCCCCAAACTTCTTTGACATCATGCCTCACCTGATGATCCATCTTCCCCAACAATTGTTGCTTACCGGTCCCGTACACTACACTTGGATGTATCCCATCGAAAGGTACATGTTATTCATAAATTTGATTTATACATGTTTTTAAATAAAAGTTGCATGCTCTTAACATGCACTTGTTAACCTTGCAGACAACTTGGAGACTACAAGAAATATGTGCACAATAAATCTGCGCCTGAGGGGTGTATTGCTGAAGCTTACATTGCGCATGAGTGTGTAACGTACGCCAAGTTGTACTTGGGAGCGATGGAGGACCCCCCACAACATCCAAGTCGAGATGACCCCGAGTTCAACCTATCTATCGTCGCCAACTCTGTTGTACCATACGGAAGCTTCAAGAAGAAGGGTGTGGACAAGTTGTCTGACCATGAGGTAGGGATTGCCCACTGGTGGGTTCTAATAAACTGTCCGGAGGTACAATATTGGAAACGAACCCATCTTCACTGCAAGGAAGTTCGCGGTGATGTCGAGTACCACAACACGACATTTGCAGACTATTTTCCACAATGGGTAAGTGTATAAATATATATATTAGATGGCTTTCTTTTACAGTTCCCTATTCTTTAATCATAAACACACCAACTGATTTGAGTTATATTTTTCAGCTGATGCAAGTGGCTGCGAGGGGTGGTCATACAAATTACTCAGAGGAATTGAGGCTGTTGTCGATGAAGCCGATATCTTCCACAGTCCGCCCAATGTGTGATGTCAACGGCGTTAAGTATATATGTGAAGCTAGAGACGGGGAACGCAAAACACAGAATTGTGGGGTGATGGTCGATGGTGCAGAGGGGGGCGTGGATTTTTACGGTGTCCTACAGTCAGTTGTTGAACTCATTTATGGGAACCGCATGAAAGTCCACTTGTTCAAGTGTCGATGGTTTGATACTAGGCCGCACCGCATACGGATCGATCAGTACGGCATACTTTCGGTGAATACCGCCACTAGTGTGTATGAAGACGACCCCTTTGTTTTCGCCACAGCGGCCAAAAAGGTCTTTTATCTTGACGATCCATTGAACAAAGGCACGTGGAAGGTAGTTAACCATGTGTCTCAGCGAGACATATACAGCGCTACCACACTTGGTGTGAGCACAGAGTGTCAAGAAGCGACCGCATACCAAGAGTCGGACGCCGGCGACATTCCGGAATCCTCCACCATCCGCGATAATAATGTGACGCCGGGCAGAGTGGTTCGACTTCCTAGGGGTCAGGTGCCCATGTATGATGTTAATCCGAATCGTCTATGTCAGGCAGACGATGACTCAGACGACGAGTACGAGCACCGGTTGCCAGATATGAACTACTATACTACGTCTGACTCAAGTGATGAGGATGATTCTGATTATCATCCTTAGTATACTGTTTATGTATGTATTTGTGTACGATGGTCCATACATGTATGAATACATTTTTCGTCCTTAATTACCGTTTTCCGAGTTTATGGGAAATTGTATTGAATTGTTTGTGCGATGTTCAGGAATTTATCAGGTGAAATAGGCAATTTTCAGGCCCTAAATGGCAAATTTTCGGAAAGATAAGCATTATAGCCGACGAAATGGACCATACTTCGTCGGCTATAATGCCCATTCTGGGTAATTTAATATGCAAGTCGTCGGCTAACGACAAAATGTTGAAGGTCGTCGGCTAAAGTATAGCCGACGACCTGTAATTCGTCGGCTATAACCACTGGCCCGGATGTTGACCGAAACCATTGCTTGATCCTTCAAATGCAAAAGTGTCGTGAAATAAGATACGACCGAAATATTGAAATACGCCTAGGGTTGAAAAATGGGAAGATTCCGACAAAATCTGTGTGCCGAATGTTGCGGTTAGCTGTTTTTTACTTCTGTTTTCCTATGGGTAGCCTGACGGCCGGTAAAAATTTTGAGGAAAATTTTTATACGATTAGTTGCGTCTCATCGATCTGAAACTATTCTCTGTTGAAGGTCAGGCCAAAAAAGGTCATCTAGACGGGCCAATTTCCGTTTTAAAGCGTTTAGAGGTTTGACTTTGCAGTTTGACCGTACCGATCGAGCCTTTAACGTTGTCAGATGTAGTTGGAATTTTTTTCATACATGTATTTAATCTTAACGGTGATATCTGACGGTTGGAATAGATTTTCCAAACTTTTAGATTCGAATTCGGAACATATGCACTAATGTTCCTTAACTTGTTTACTAAGTGTTTATGTGAATGTATAGTTTCAAATAGTTACTATACGTAGACCCTTCAAATGCAAAAGTGTCGTGAAATAAGATACGTCCGAAATATTGAAATACGCCTAGGGTTGAAAAATGGGAAGATTCCGACAAAATCTGTGTGCCGAATGTTGCGGTTAGCTGTTTTTTACTTCCGTTTTCCTATGGGTAGCCTGACGTTCGGTAAATATTTTGAGGGAAATTTTTATACGATTAGTTGCGTCTCATTGATCTGAAACTATTCTTTGTTGAAGGTCAGGCCAAAAAACGTCATCTAGACGAGCTAATTTCCGTTTTAAAGCGTTTAGAGGTTTGACTTTGTAGTTTGACCAAAGAATAGCCGACGACATACTTAACTTCGTCGGCTAAACTCTTGCGATCCGCGCCGTTTCATTATCCGCCGTTGGATGGGCGAGATCTGACGGCTGCTGAGAGCTTGAAGTAAAGCCGACGAGATTCATATTATAGCCGACGAGATACTTGACTTCGTCGGCTATAACCGGCCCGCAAAGCCCAACTTCGGCCCGGACCGGATTTCGGGTCACAGTATAGCCGAAGAAATTCGTCGGCTATACTATAGCCGACGAAATAAAATTAACTCGTCGGCTATAACAGGCCTCCAAAGCCCAATTTCGGCCCGGCCCGGATTTAGGGTCAGAGTATAGCCGACGAGATTCGTCGGCTATGACGATAGCCGACAAGATTCGTCGGCTATGACGATAGCCGACGAATTAAAATTAAATAGTCGGCTATAGTCCTTAGATTTAAACCGAAACAGAGGCGCCTCTCCCTCATTCTGCATAAACCCTAAATCCCGATTCGCCGCCCACCACTCCCCGACGCCAACCGACCGCCGATCTGGAGGCCCCCCGACACCGACAGACCCTCCCCGGCCCTACCCGTCCACTCCCTGCCCCCTCCCCGTCCTGCCCGACCCGTCCCGGACCCGAATTCAGTCGATCCGAACGCAGCCGCCCCTAGCCGCTGTCGCCGTCGCCGCCGCACCGCACCACCCGTCCTCGTCCCCGTCGCACCACCATGTCAGGTAGTCCCCTGCCCCTCTTGTAATTTTCATTTATGATTTTTCCGGAATTTTTGTGATTTATGATTTTTGTGGAATTTTTTATTTATGATTTTTGTGGAACATTTAGTGGAATTAGGCATCAATTTATGATTTTTGTGGAATTTTTGTGCAATTTTAGGAGGTTACCGAAATATTTATATATATATATATATATATATATATATATATATATATTTCGGAATATATATATATAATTAGGTATAAATATATTTAGGTATATATATAATTAGGTATATATATATATTTAATGAAGTTTTTTATTTTTTTGTGGAATTTATGGAATTTTGTGGAATTTTGTGGAATTAACAAGAATTTTTAGGAGGATATATATATGGATATATATATATATATATATATATATATATTTCGGAATATATATAATTAGGTATAAATATATTTAGGTATATATATAATTAGATATATATACATTTAATGAAGTTTTTAATTTTTTTGTGGAAATTTTGTGAAATTTATGGTTTTTGTGAAATTTTGTGGAATTTAGGGTTGTTGTGCAATTTATGGAATGTTGTGGAATTTTTGTTAATTTTGTGGAATTTTGTGGAATTTTTAGGAGGATATATATATATATTTCGGAATATATATATATATATAATTAGGTATAAATATATTTATGTATATATAATTAGGTATATATATATTTAATGAAGTTTTTTATTTTTTTGTGAAATTTATGGAATTTTGTGGAATTTTTTTTAATTTTGTGGAATTAACAAGAATTTTTAAGAGGATATATATATGGATATATATATATATATATATATATATTTCGGAATATATATATATATAATTAGGTATAAATATATATATATAATTAGGTATATATACATTTAATGAAGTTTTTAATTTTTTTGTGGAATTTTTGTGAAATTTATGGAATTTATATACTAATTGTGCAGGAAACCGCCGCGCTGTAGACCGATGGCTTGGCAGACGGACCGAGAGCGACCCCGACGCTCAGGCAGGAGCCAGCCGTGGGGGGAGCGGATCCAGCGGTCGTCGGGGCCTAGGCCGGCCTATGAGTCGACGAGAGGAGACCTTGATGGGATTGACCCCGACCGATCCACGTGGGGGCTCCTCGTATGAGTCGACGGGAGCGGGCCCTGACTCGAGTGTCGGAGGAGGAGGAGGCAGAGCCACCAGACCCCAGTGCACTTCAGCACTGTTCCAGGATCAGCAGCCGACCCCACCGCGCGCCGATCTGGATCCTCCAGAGATGCTCCCTGTCCCCCCACAGCGACAGCTACGGGGCCCACCGTCAGGGGGAGCAGGCCCCTCAAGGTCCACGCCCCGTATGTCTCCGCCATCGGGGATGTACATGGTCCAGTTCCTCCCTGCCATCCCTGAGTACGACGCCAGGGGGAGGCAGATTTGGAGGCACGACCGGCCCCACGAGATTCCCTGGGAGGAGGCCTACGTCCACAGGCCTTTCGACTCAGAGGACTGCCGCGGCCTGTGGTGTGTTCGTGAGAAGGACAAGCAGTATAACGACGCAGGTAATTGGTTAGTTTAATCAATTATTTAGATTGTTTAATTAATTATTTAATTAGTTAGTTTAAATAATTATTTAACTATGTATTCATTTTAATTATGAAACAGGCGTCCTCGTCAATAAACCCGCGGGGACGAGACGGACCAGAGGGCCAGCGAACATGTCGACCCTGGAGAGGGAGCTCGCCGGTGGGATCAGAGAGATCCTGCCCGGTCCCGGTGAGGATGGACGCCCGATTGAGAGGAGAGACACCACCACCAAGTATATCAACGCGACGGGCATGCTCGTGCGGGACAGGGTCCCACTGTTGTGGCCCGACTGGGGCTCTGTGCCCGATGACATCAAGGCGCGAGTGTACAATGCACTGTCGGTGAGTTAAATCGTATTTTTATTATAGAAAATAAACATTTATGAATTCAGTCCTTATAACTATATAAAAATATTTTCTAATTAATTTATAATATTGCAGCAATGGTTTAGAGTCCATCCTACCTTGGACTGGTGGAGAGACGAGCAGCTGAAGAACAGGTTATGTGTTTCGCTTTTTTTTGTATAAATATATTTATTGACAGTGTACGAATATATCTAACAGTTGTGTTTTGTTAATATAGGTACTCCGAGTGGAAGAACGAGCTGTCGACGCACTACAGGACGTACCATGTGGAGCAGCGCTTGGGGCGAGGTGCAACCCCCCACGAGTTCCGGTACAGGGAGTATGAGTGGCTATGGCTGGTAGCCTACTTCGGGAGCGACAGGGTCTCGGTAAGAAAATTTAGCGTGCTAGTATATAACTTTTTAATGTTATTTAATAATTAAATTATGTAGTTACTTAATTAAATTAATTAGTTAGTTAGTTATTAGTTATTAAATTAAGTTAGTTAGTTAGTTACATAGTTAGTTAGTTCGTTACTAAATTAAATTAAATTAAATTAAATTAAATTAGGTAGTTAGTAAGTTAGTTAGTTACTAAATTAAATTAGTTAGTTAAGTAGTTACTAATTAAATTAAATTAGTTAGTAACTAAATTAGTTAATAATTTTATTTTGGTTAGTTCATAATATTTTAATTTAGTTACTAATTTATATTTGCGTTTATATGGTCGTTCTTATAATACAGAAAATCTCGAAGACGAACAGCTACAACCGCAAGAGGAACGAGCACCCACACCACGGCGGCGCCCGCTCCTGGAGGCAGTGGGCAGAGATTGCGAGGAGGGACCTACCGCTGAGGCCGTTGTCGTGGATTCATGCGCAGATGTATCCGGGGCGTCCCGACCAAGTGGTAAGTATTCGCCTATCTTCAATAAAAGTGTTTCATTAAATTAATTTATATAATTTTTTTATTAATTCGTTTATTATATTTTCTTGTCAATTAGGCGGAAATAGATGCGGAGACCGACGCGATCACCTTCGGGATCGCGCGAGACACCCTGGGGGAAGGGGCGTCCGACGAGGCGATCGCGGAGTTTGCCTCCACGATCGACACCCTTGAGCCGCACTTGGCCTCTCAGATCATGCACGCGGCGGTAGGGACGGGCAACAACTACTTCTACCAGAGAGGCCTAGGCGCGGCGGGAGATGGGGTTCTCAAGTACACGCCGGCCAATCCCAGCACGCAGCGTGCGGCTTCGACGAGAGGAGACTTGCAGACGCAGCTGCAGAGGACTCAGGCGGAGTTGGCGAGGGCGGTGGAGGCGCTCCAGCAGGCGGAGTTGGCGAGGGCCGCGGAGGCTTCGGCGCAGCAGGCCAGAGACGCATCTGTGGCGGAGATGTACCGATGGATGCAGCTATCTTGGGAGGCCCAGCAGGCTGGACTCCAGCCCCCGCCTCCGCCACAGATACCCCAGTTCGTCGTCCCCACTCCCCCCCCCCCCCCCCCCCCCCCCGCATCGGAGTACGCCAGGCGATCAGGATAGCCATAGCCACCGGAACTCGAACGATCCGGTCGACGACGCTACGCGTTTAGGGGGTGATGATGAGTAGATGACTAGTTTAGGGGGTTAATTTGTACAGTAGGTAGGATATTAGGGATGGATTGATGTGGATATTTGTTGGATATTTGGATGTTTGTTTGTGGATTTTCTGCAGCCAAACCGAAGACGAAGTGAAATTGGGCCCGAGTTAAATTTTTAATTTTTTTTTAAATATTTAGGGGTTATAGCCGACGAAATTGGCCATATTTCGTCGGCTATACCCTCCCGGCTTCCGGCAAAAAAAAGCCGTTCCTGGTACCGGCGATTGTTATGGCTGACGATTAATTCGTCGGCTATGCCGGACGTATAGCCGACGATAGTGTCGTCGGGTATACTTCCGGGTTAGGGGCAATTACGTAATTGTTGAAGCCGACGATCCTGTCGTCGGCAATGTTCGAAGTATAGCCGACGACGCGTTATTCGTCGGCTATACCGCGTGTTTTATAAGCCGACGACTTACCCTCAGTGTGGTCGGCTATACTATAGCCGACGGAGCATTCCCGACGAGATAATAGCCGACGAAGTATCGTCGGCTATGACTATAGCCGACGATTTAATGAAAACGGCCGACGAGATGGTGTCGTCGGCTATAGCCCCTTTTCTGGTAGTGATGTTTATGTTGATAAAATGATTAATGATAAAAAATTTGTCAAAATCTATGAGAATCTATAAAATTTGTATTTTATAAATCTACGAAAGTCCTTAAAAGTTTCTCAAATCTACGAAAATCAAGAAAATTTCATAAGTTTGTATAAATCTAAGAACTCTTTATGAATCCAACACTTAAAAAAAATCTGCATAAATCTAAATACAATACACCCCTAAGTTTTTTATATAGGAAAACAAAAGTTAGACCATTTGCTGAGCTTGGTCGCGCAAGCAAGCGGGAGCATTAGGGTTTCAGGACTTATGGTCCAAGCAAAAAACGCTAATGCGGGCCCGGCTCGGATTGGAGAAGGCTGACCTGCCCAATTTCATTCATGTGGGGAATTGTTGGAAAATGGTGAAATTTACTATTTATTTTATAACAAACTACACAAAAGTACCTGACAACAATTTAATTAACAAATAGGTCACTTACCAAAATTTTTATACAAATTAGGTCTAAATTTTACAAATCAGTACAAATTATTGTCAAGCTGCCACTTGTCACTAAAAATTTACTCTTTTGTTCTTCTTAAAATTCATACTTGCATTCAATTTTAATTGCTGCTACTATAAAATTAAAATCTGCTACTGCGGACTTAAAACTGCTACTGTGGATAGAGAAGCTAACTGCTACTGTGGACAGAGAAACTAGCTGCTACTGTCGATAGATAAACTAGCTGCTACTGTCGACCGTAAACTTAAGGCCATTGAAAAGGAAACAACGGCCTTTAAAGATTGCTGCTACTGTCAATCATGAATCAACCTGAGGCAAACTGCTACTGTCAACTCTGCTCTGCTGCTACTATGGCTCATGCTGGTTGAAATTCAAAATTTCAAAGTTTCTCAAAATATATGCAATTCACTATACTATGAAAGCCCATAAAATAAAGAACAATTTTGTAGTTTGAATCTTCTCCAAATTGTCAACGGTTTGGCCGAAAAATATGAAATTGCCAGAAATAACTCATAAATGAGGAGAGATAAACTTGTCAGTTAGTAGGGTGGTAATATGGTAATTTTGGTGAAATCAATGGCATTTTAGGCATTTCAGTCTCAATTATTCAATCAGTTTTGGGTCGACTCGATTTTGGGCCAGACTTGTGTCATTTTTTGTTTAAAAATTATTGAAAATGAGTTATTTATGTTTGTAAATTTGGTCGGGTGCTACTGTGTAATTTACTATTTATTTTAACCAATTTAATTTGAAGAATTTAAGTGGACACACTTAATATTCGTTAATGATAAAATATGAATTTGTATTCTCCGGTATGATGGTTACAAATTCATGTAATCATCTGCTTAAATTGGTTATGGTGTGAATAAGAAATTGTCACCCAAAACGTGCTCACTAATTGAATTCTGGAATGTGTAACAACAGAACCCTTTTGAATTTTGTAACATTATATTCAATGAGATTAAATACTGTAACGACAGATTTAATGAGATTGAATTATGTAACTACCGAATTCATTGTGTAACTGTTGTAACGTATGAAATGGAATTCATTGAGGAAATATTTATGACATATGAATTATAATTCATTTATGAATTCATTATGTAACGGCTATAACTTATGATATGAAATTCATTTCTGAATTCATGGCAATTAAAGTAGTAGTTGATCTTCCCCTATATAAAGAACGACATATTCCTTTGTTTAGAGAGTATCTAATTATCATAAAAAACAATATCAAACAATAGAAACACACTTCATTCTCCCAAAGCTTTCTCTCTCGTGTTGTTTCTTCTGGTGATAGATAGAAGGTACTAGCAGTTCGTAGGTGTTCTTGTAGCAGTGCAGTCACAAGAGCTAGAAATGTCGTTGTATCCTGGGAGACGAACACTAAGAAGTCTTTTTCCACTGATAGAGGCGGCGTAATTGTCTTAAGGAAAGTTTGTGTGATACACACGACTCTACTTCAACGAATTTAACTTTCCTTATCTTTTTAACATCCGTCGGTAGCTGTTGATATTCTTTATTTATAATTATTATTTTAATTATATATTAAAATTCAGGTAATCATATTTGCAAAATCAAGAACCCATCTTTTGTTTACAGATTAAGACAATTATTGACCATTTGATTTTGCTTGTATGATCCGTCGGATTATCAGTTGTCTAAACGGATTTAAGGTTCTTTCGAAGCTTGTTGTTGGCTTGTGGAACGGTTGCCTAAACGGATTTAAGATTCTTTCGATGCTTGTTGTTGCCTTATGGAATAGTTGCCTAAACGGAATTGGTTGCCTGCACAAATATTGTTGCCTTACGGAATTTGTAGCCTACGCATACATTAAATTGAGAAATAAGTGGATATATTAATTAACACTTATGGGTGTGTTTTCAGAATTGGAAAATTGCTGAAACAACCAAGAGTCGATCAAGGTGCCGACCATGGATGTGATTGCCTGAATACCTGTCTCAGTTTCATAAAGAGAAAAATCTGAGAAGTTGAATGGGCTTCACTTGATGCACTTGATGAGAATATGTCCAACGAACAGGGCATGGATGAAGTCAATGATTATGACTGTGGAATAAAAGACTTGGAGCTGTGGTATGGCCAAGCCAAGTTTATAAAATGAATTGTAGAAAAGAAGATAATTTAAAATAAAGAGTTATGTGTTCCTGAGGTTTATATGACTATAAACTCAGTGACGACAAGTTTATTTTGTCTAAATTAAAATAAGGTCATGAGTGGATGATTATTTAATTTTTGTAATGACATTTGTCAAAGAATGAATAAAGTTTTTTTTTCTTCACCTATATGGTTGAGTCATCCAAATGTATGGCATGGTAGACCAAGATATATGTTAATTATGATACTTTATGAAGACTAATTAACATTGACTAGGGTCAAAGTACGTTATATGATGCTTTATGATGTTTTAACTCATTTTAAAAGCAAGTGGATACGTAATGACATGCTTATTGTTTGAAAGCAATAATAAGATGATCAAATCTACTAGAGATATGTTAAATTTCATATTTGACATGAAAAATATGGATATTGCTTATGTGAGCAAGCCAAAGAGATACACGAGTAATATTGGAGTTGTGCTGTCCTAGAAGGATACAGTGATGAAAACTGGATATCTAACATGATAGACTTAAAGTGTACTAGTGACTGTGTTCACACTAAAAGGTGGAACAGTGTTATGGAAATCCTCCAAACAAACTATTATAACTAGATCCACAATGAAGTCTGAGTTTGTGGTACCAGACAAATGTGGGGAAGAAGCACAATGGTTATACTAATTTATAGAGGATATTCCAAGATGGGAAAAATCTGTGCTTACAATTTGCATGTGTTGTGATAGTTAATCAGCTATTAGCAGGGCACAAAGCAATAGTAAGTCTAGACACATCCTTCGAGGAGATAATACTAATTGTCTATTCTCTAATGGAGTTATCTTGATTGACTATGTGAAGTCAAAAGATAATATTGCGGATCCGCTAACCAAAGGGTTAACTAGAGAGTTAGTTGATAAATCATCAAGAGGAATGTGAATAAAACCCATGAATTAAAAATCTATACAGTGGATACCCAACCTAGCTAACTAAAGGGTTAACTACAGAGTTAGTTGATAAATCAGCAAGAGGAATGTGAATAAAACCCATGAATTAAAAATCTTTACAGTGGATACCCAACCTAGCTGACTGGAGATCCCAAGATCTAGGTTCAAAGGGACAACTAAATTGTAGAGATAATGTCGGATCACTGTGGGGAGTTTTCCCAGGTCCATTCCTATGATGAAAAATAATGATGCCCGTAAAGAATGAGGTTAAGCTAAAGCTTTTAATGATTCTTATGCATCAGGAAATCTAAGTGGAGTAATGCCGGTTACTCTTAATTAAGAGATCACCTATGAAAGAGAGAAGTGGGGCCGCTTCTAAGGGAATTGTTGGGGCACAATTCTTATCAAACTCTTACAGAACCAGACGCGTGTCCATGGCCAAAATGGACACAATAGTGAGAACTGTAATGTACCAGGAAGATTTCTGTGTGACCTATGTTATCATTTACACAAATGACGAATAGTTCAAAGACATCACGTCTACTGTTTAGTTAGTAAAGTAAGCATATATACTCTCACAAGGGAATGTTCAAAGGGTCAAACATACCTATCCTAAGCAGGTTTCAACCGCAGAAATCTATCACCATGTCTATCGAGTCTTTGGACGTCAATTTCATTAATGTGGGAAATTGTTGGAAAATGGTGAAATTCACTATTTATTTTAACCAATTTAATTTGAAGAATTTAAGTGGACACACTTAATATTCGTTAATGATAAAATATGAATTTGTATTCCCCGGTATGAGGGTTACAAATTCATGTAATCATCTGCTTAAATTGCTTATGGTGTGAATAAGAAATTTTCACCAAAAACGCGCTCACTACTTGAATTCTGGAATGTGTAACAACATAACCCCTTTGAATTTTATAACAGCAGATTCAATGAGGTTAAATACTGTAACGACAGATTTAATGAGATTGAATTCTGTAACTACCGAATTCATTGTGTAACTGTTGTAACGTATGAAATGGAATTCATTGAGGAAATAGTTATGACATATAAATTAGAATTCATTTATGAATTCATTATGTAACGGCTATAACTTATGATATGAAATTCATTTCTGAATTCATGGCAATTAAAGTAGTAGTTGATCTTCCCCTATATAAAGAGCGACATGTTCCTTTGTTTAGAGAGTATCTAAGTATCATCAAAAACAATATCAAACAATAGAAAGACACTTCATTCTCCCAAAACTTTCTCTCTCGTGTTGTTTCTTCTGGTGATAGATAGAAGGTACTAGCAGTTCATAGGTGTTCTTGTAGCAGTGCAGCTACTAGAGCTAGAAATGTCGTTGTATCCTGGGAGACGAACGCTAAGAAGTCCTTTTGCACCGATAGAAACGGTGTAATTGTCTTAAGGAAAGTGTGTGATACACACGACTCGACTTCAACGAATTGAACTTTCCTTATCTTTTTAACATCTGTCGGTAGCTGTTGGTATTCTTTATTTATAATTATTATTTTAATTATAAATTAAAATTCAGGTAAACATATTTGAAAAATCAAGAACCCCTCTTTTGTGTACAGGTCTTCTGGTTTTATAGGTCTAAATATCAAACAAACCCGTTCATATTGTTTGTTTTCTGGAGTTTAGTTTAATTTATGTACGTACTTTTGCAACACATTTTCGATCTTCTCTTTCATTTTTCATCCATCATCTGAGTCATCTCTATTTCTTTCATAATCTTTTTAAGTTGGACTAAATATTTGCATCAAAATTACATGGAAATAATTTAGCATGCAAGAGTATAAGTGAAGCTGTACGCCGTGTAGTGAAAATATTCATAGTCAATAGTATGAATCATACTGTATGATTACCCATGCATGCAAAAGATAAATACGAAATAAGTCATATATGCAAAGAACACCGGGCAATCTCATTTAACTCATTTAGGATGGTTCTACTTAACTAGCTCATGTAGCTAGTTATGCTCAAATCGTTTTTTTATGTCGCGCGGTTTCACATAGGAAAAGATTTAGTACGATTTACGCTTTTGCAGGGCTACTTCATGGTGGTCAATAACTTAATACCAAGATCCGTGCCTCTTCGCTGCATTGCTGAAATAACTAGACAGAGTTGTAAAGTTTCATAAGCAGTACTGTTCTGCAATTCGAAACAGCAGACTGAAGTACGTCTGAACTAGGATGCTGGGGATTTGCGCACTTCCAGACCATGTTGTTTCATTCTGACCACACCAGCGACACCGCCCGCAAGAGCTCTAACGTATCCATCATATAAAAATACCCGCGTTCAGAGAGGGGGTGTACGGTAAGCCCTTGCTTGCATCTCTCAGTGGACACAAAAGCCAAAAGCACTGCAAAGCTTCACAATCCTTGATTGCCAGTTTGCAAAACAGACATCCAACCTTAGGAAGCGTGATTTTTCGATTTGTCAGAGCAGTACTCCGAGAGGATAAAATGCCTTCCAATCCTCGTACCAGTATCTACGTATGCTGGAAAAACAAAATAAAAAAATGTCACCAATTATAAAGCTCTCGAAAGGTCGATAAGAGCGCAATATATTAATTGATCTGTTAGGAATTCAACAAAACCTTGGTGGCTTGGTGTCTACAGCAATGGTAATCTCATAACACATACTGTCTTCCATTCATGCGCAATTTTAAAGCCCTAGATCAATACAAGTCTACAAAAAGGAAGAAAGCAACTGCGGCTATGTATCGGTATACGTATGATCCAGATGAGACGATCAAATCGGAGTCAGAAACTCCTCGAGTATAATATCATTTGGTGATCGATTGTTCATCAGTTCATTCTAATCTATGCATCAAAGCCACTCGCCAGCAATTAAAAAAAGCGGTTCACCCATGTACATTGTATGAATGATGAATCAATCAAGACTAATTTCGAATGTGGTTTGAGCTTGCAACTAAGCATAAAAAAGAACAACATAGTGCGTGAAAGCAAATCCCACATCGGAAATGAGGATACAATTAACGCGTTTATATAGGAAAGAAAAAATAAAGATAACCCTGGGCCATTAAGCCATCTCCAGTAAGGGAGGGCTCAATTTAGCCCTATGATAGTTTATTATGATACAGTGAACATCTCCAACAAGGAAGGGCTAAATTTAGCTATTTTTTTTATAGTTTTACATAATTATTTTGAAACTAATGATTTATTTTAATAACTATTTAATTTTAGTAACCATCTTCAACGGCATGATTCTTGTCTTAATTGTATGGCTTAATTGATAGTCATTAGATCTGTAATGGTCAAGTTTTTACATCCATTGGATTTAGATGAAAAAGAAACAAACCCACGTGCAGCTATTAATTTGTGTGGGTCCGGTCAGGGTTGAAGAGCCACTTCCAGAGCCAAATTTGGCCCTCTGCACTGCCCTATAGCCCTTTAGTTCTTCGCTTTCTTCTACTGGAGTCCGTTTTTTTTTTGTGAAAAAGGGCTAGAGAGCCCAGTATGACCCTCCTACTGGAGATGGTCTTAGGGGAGATAAAGATGTTTATCTCTCCAGCTAGACCCTCACTCTCATTGTCGTGATAACCTGCGTGTCTGTAGCTTGATTGCTAGGAATCTAACTACCCAAACAAACTTTTCATTTTTCTTATTCTCCAAGACACTCCGCACTCAATCTCAATTGAAATTCCAAAAGACTTGTCTGAACTAGATGACTAGGAAGAAGAAGAAGAAGAATGTCATCAAAGACGCAGAGGTAATCTCAATTCTTTTGCACATGTAATTTTTTTTTTTTTTTTTGCATGTGTAAATACTGAATAGTGTTTGATTCTTGAGAGTGTGAGCTCAAATAGCGTCTTGGATTCTCATCTACATGATGCTTTTTCAATTCCTCATTTTTGGTTTACCGAGCTTCTTACCCACTGTCTTAATTAGGGCTTGGCACTGAACCCGGTTGGGACCGGTTGAACCGGAAAAACCGATCCGAGCCGGCCGGTTCGGGCCGGTCTTTGACATAAATTTTGCTCACATTTCTCGGGCCGGGCCGGTTCATCCTTTTGCCGGGCCGGGCTCGGTCCATCAGTATTTTTAAGTTAGAAGGCCCGAAAGCCCGAAAGGGTAAAAAAAAAAAAAAATTCTTAAAAATCCTACTGCCCTAAAATGAGTAAAAAGACTAAAAACTGTAAAATCCCTAAATCCCTTCCCATACGGCCGACTTGACGACTTCGCCTCTTCGATTTCAAAATTTCAGTTCTCCGGGCTCCGGCACTTCGACTGGTTCTCCGGTTCTCCCTGTCCCTGTCTCCGGCAGACGGCAGTTCTTCGGCTCTTCCGCGGCTCCGCCACTTGGACTCTTCGGCTCAGTTCGCCGACTTCGCCCAATTCACAGTCTCACCTTCGTAAGTTCTTAATTTCAGTAATTATTACATAAGCATTACTCACTGTTGGTAGTTCCGATCGGGTCAGAATGGGAAAGAAGGTTTGCTTCTTCAGCTTGAATCTTTTCTTCAGCCCGAACTCTGTAACATAATTTATTTGATATTTGCATAAAAGTTTGTGACATAGGGGAATTCAGTGATTCGAGTTAGACATGTTGTCTGTAGTGTCAATATATATTCACAAATCTTCAAACAATGATGCAAGTATGGTCAATGTGGTGAAACCACCATATACAGATCATCGTTGACTACAAATGGCATATATATATATATATATATGTGAAAGTGTAATCACATTGTTCTGAAAGTTTGATCAATAGTTTGTATATATAATCTGTGACATGAAGAGAGTGAGGTGGGAAAGGTATTGTGGATCACAAGTTTAGAGGTTCCCTTACTTTTCAGTTTTCAATATTCATACAAGTTATAGACTGTTTTGGATTTGGACTTTTGCTATCGTGTTTTGGACTTTTGGAGTTTTGAATTGTGGAGTGTGGACTGATGCTTTTGTCCTAAAGTCAACTGCCATTCAGCTGGTTTGTTTTTGAGTTCTTTTGTGGCTAAGTGTTGACTGATGCTTTTGTGGCTAAGTGTTGAATCTGTTGATGAACTTCAGTTTGTTTTTGAGTTTTTTAGTTGTACTTTAATGCTAATAATTCTTAA
This sequence comes from Potentilla sterilis, assembly GCA_963682095.1. Taxonomy (NCBI): domain Eukaryota; kingdom Viridiplantae; phylum Streptophyta; class Magnoliopsida; order Rosales; family Rosaceae; genus Potentilla; species Potentilla sterilis. The sequence continues at coordinate 43,766,217 of OY821757.1, read as the reverse complement.
ATGCATAATTTCAGGAGCAGCAGGACAGTGTCAAGATGTCAATCTCATCATTTTCATGTAGCTCGATCAATTCTGGGTCATCAGATGATGATGTAGGTAATAGTATTGAAGTTGAAGTTGAAGTTGAAGAAGTAGAAGCTGAAACTGGGAATGATTTTGTTCAAGCCTCTCAATTTGGGAATGAGAACAATAAAGAAGCTGAAGCTGAACCTTCAGTGGAAGGTGTAGATTTTGCACCAGCAACAACTGAAGCTTCTCGAGGTGTGCCGAGAAAGAAGAGAAGAAGGGGTTCTACAGCTACCACAGGGACTTCTAGACATACATCAATGGTGTGGAATCATTTCGAGAAGTACAAAAAAGATCTTTATGGTGAATGAGATGGGCAAAAGCAGTATGTTGGACATGAGTGGCGCGCAACCTGTATACATTGTAGTACTGATTTCAAAGCGGATTCTACCTTTAACGGTACTAGTACTTTGAAGAGGCATATAGAGAAGGTCTGTAAGATGTATCCGGGTAGAGAAAAAGTTGGTGATGATGATGGTCAGCAACACTTAGTTGGTGATGGTGAGGTAGAACCAAAGTTAACACAGCAAAAACCTTGGTCTGTTGATCGTTGTACCAAAGCTGCTTCTGAGATGATAGTTATTGATGAACTGCCATTCAGCCACGTGGAGAAGGAAGGGTTTAAGCATTTTTGAAATGTGGTTGTCCCTAAATTCATTCCACCATCAAGAAGAACTATTGTAAGGTGCTTCTGAAAGTTGTATGAGGAGAAAGATGACCTGAGGAAGGTGCTAAGTAGTCATAGAGTGTGTTTGACGACTGATACTTGGACTTCAGTGCAGAATATCAATTACATGGTGTTGACAGCGCACTTTATAGATGGTGGTTGGAATTTACACAAGAGAATCATTAACTTTTGTGTGATTCCCAATCACAAAGGTGTAACAATTGGAAGGATTTTGGAGTCTTGTTTGTTGCGATGGAAGATTGATAAGGTGTTGACTATCTCGGTTGATAATGCAAGCGCTAATAAGGTGGCCATTGATTACATTCGAGGGAAAATGGCAGGATGGAAGTACCCGCCGGTGTTTGGAGGAAAGTACATTCATGTAAAGTGTTTTGCTCACATCGTGAACATCATTGTGAAGGCTGGTCTGTCCATTATGGGTAAAAGTTGTGCGGCAATAAGGAATACGGGAAAATATATTAGAAGCAGTTCTAGCAGATTGGATGTCTTTAAGGTGTGCATGGAGAAAGAGGCATTAGAAGGGAAGATAGAAACTGCAAAAATACCAGCATTGGATCTTCCAACAAGATGGAATTCCACATTCTTAATGCTTGACATAGCTTTACAGGTGAGGCCAGTTTTTGAGAGGATGGATAGGGAGGAAATGAATAAGTACATAAGCTATTTTGATGAAGAAGAAGAGCCGGAGGAGGAAGAAGAGACTGAAATACAAGTTGTGACACGACAAGAAAGAAGAAAAAGAGTTGGACCACCACAAGAAGTAGATTGGGAAAAAGCTGAGATTTTTGTGAAGTTTTTGAGGGTTTTTTATGATGTCACAATGAGATTGAGTGCGACCAAACGCCCCACTGCTCATAAAGCCTTTCATGACATTGTAGCAATAGAAGGGGAGATTGATGCATTATTTCTGCCATTGGAAATGATTGATGGAAGTGAAACAACACAGCTAATGTTGGAGATGGCTGGAAAGATGCGGTCTAAATTCGCTAAATATTTTGGAGCAATTGAAGATATGAATCAGTTGTTGTTGGTAGCCTTGGTCTTGGATCCTAGGTTCAAGTTGAAGAACATAGCTCATATATTTTTACATGAGCTCAAATATTCTGCTTCGGAATCAAAAGCCAAAGCAAATTCTATAAGGAGCTGTTGGTGTCCTTAACTGATATTTATAGAACATCAACCAATTCCTCTTCAATGAGTAAGAGTTCTAAAAGTAGCACTGCCACAAGTGTTAATGCCGGAAGCACAAAAGCAACAGTTGAATCTTCATCCAAGTCCAAAAATGTGAAGATGTCAGGGAAAATGGCCGACATGTTAGCAGGTTGGCAAAAGGCTCTAACTGAATCCAACGAAGTTGTTGTTGAGAGTGAAGTTGATAGATATCTCCTTGATCCGATCGAGTGTCCACCACCAGAAGAAGCAGATAATTGGAGAATCCTTCATTGGTGGAAGTTGAATGGATGCAAATATCCAAATCTTGCTCTTGTCGCAAAGGATATCCTTGCTATCCAAGTCAGTACAGTTGCATCAGAATCCTCCTTTAGTACTGGTGGTAGAGTGGTTGATCCTTTTAGGAGTTCTCTAACTCCTAAAACTGTGGAAGCACTTATTTGTTTGCAAAATTGGATAAAGAAGAAGGATCAGTCCGACATTGAATATTATCCAAGCCAAGAAGAGCTTGAGTTTTATGAAAAGATGGAAAAAGGTATGCTTACTGAACATGCATAAAATCATTGCGTGTTTGACTGTTTGTTTACTAACTTACTGTACTTACTTGATTTCATACATTGTAATTTGTAAATCGTAACTTTTAAGTCTTTAATGAATTGTAGATGCAAAGAAGCAAAAAGTAAAGGAAAAGTCTGCAAAGGGTCACAGAAAAGATAAGGTTGTAGATGAAAGTGAAGATGAAGCACAAGTGGAAGTTGTGGCATCAAAGAAAAAGAAAACAAGTGCAGCTGTTCCTGCTGCTGTTCCCCCTACACTTGTTCCTGCTGCTGGTGTTGGAACCTCCAACCCGAAGCCTCCACCAAGGGTTATGAAAATGATGCTTGCATCAAAGACGAAGAAAGGTACAAATATGTTTGGTTGCTTGATGATAATTTTTCATATGATAATTGGTTGTGTAGTCGTGTAGATAATTGGTTGATGAAATGTATGTAACAGTTGTTTAAGCATCTGTGTGAGTCGAAGTTGGTTTTTAGAAACATGTTGCATTGTTGCTAATAGATATTTAACCACATTAGTAATGGATCCGCATTAGTATGTTGGACATTCTTCATGTCTCTGTTTAATATTAGGAAGAAGATGGTACTGTTTAATCACTTTTTTTTTTATTAGGAAGAAGATGAAAAGGATTGGAGCATTAGAGTTGGAGGCTTGGAGCAGTGGAGGGCTGGAGGCTTGGAGCAGTGGAGAGCTGGAGCAGCAAGCCAACAACATACTTTTTTAATATTTTTTTTAAGTTTATTTTCTGGTTTCTGTTGAACTGTTGGTACTTGGTGAGATTTAAACTTTAAGTTTTACTTTCTATTGAAGACTTGAACTGCTGAGCATAAACTTGACTACTTGAGCTTGGTTAGGCGTTAGTTTTTCTATGATTATTGTCTTCGTTTCATCCATTTTGATTGAGTTTACATAATTTCATTACAGGAATCTCATATAATATGTTTACAGAATTACAAGGGATGAAAATTGAAAAGTGAATACATTATTATACATTTATACTGCATGTTTATTGCAATTACAATGGTTTACAGGTTTTCTGATTTTCAGAAACACGTTGCTAATAAGGGACCGAAAGACCCGAAGGACCGGCCCGGACCGGCAAAGGCCAGGCCCTAACCGGTCCTTGAATTTTTAAGAAAAAAACCGGCCCCGAAATTCTGTGTCATGTCCCGGTCCCGGGCCGGTGAAAAATAGGTCTGGCCCGGCCTGTGCCCAGCCTTAGTCTTAATTATTAATTAATATCTGTCAAAAATGTGTATCAGATTGCTAGTCTTAAGAGTTTGTGCTTGTTGTGCTCCCTGCACCTAAGATCATAACAGAAGTGACAAAGATTCACTACGGGAAAAGTCCAACAGCAACCAAATATGAGCAAGAACAGAAAAACAAACAGAACACAAAGGATTTAATGTGGTTCAGCAATAGCCTACGTCCACGGAGCAGCAGGGGAAAGTAATCCACTATCAAATGAGGGTTTACAAAGTGATCACAGCAGCTCTGTCACAGTAGCTATGTCACAGCAGCTCACAAAGAGGATTACGGCAGCTAAACAAACAACTAATCTCTCTTTCTGATAAACCCTATTGCTATCCTTATATAGCCTTATGATGGTTATTACAACAATGCCCTTAAACCAATACAAGAATAACATAAAGGACACTGACAAATTGAGCAACTATACAATAATCTCCACCTTGGCGAGATTTGCAAACATCACATAACCAATTGCAATCATTTAGCCTTCATATCCCTTCATATCCAGCAATACCAACAACCCAATTTCCATGTTGCTCAAACAACTTCTTCAAACATTAACAATAAGAGCCAAGTTCAAACAATGTTTAAACTTGGCAGCACCAACAACGTTTGTCAACATATCAACTGGGTTGTCGGCAGTAGGTATCTTCAGAAGAGCAATCTTCCTCTTTTCAATAATATCACGCACATAATGAAATCTAACATCTATGTGCTTAGTTCTAGAGTGATATACCTGATATTTAGCCAAATAAATGGCACTTTGGCTATCACAATGAACCTCCACCTTCTTCTGACAAATGCCAAACTCATTGATGAGTCCCCGCAACCACAAAGCTTCCTTGAATCCTTCTGCAATAGCATGTATTCAGCTTCTATAGTTGACAGGGCAATTGTATCTTGCAAAACAGAACTTCAACTTATAGGTCATTTAGGCATAGTGTACAAATAGCATGTAGTAGGGCTGGGCACGGGCTGGGTCGGGCCTATTTTTTCGTGAACCCACCCAAAGCCCGAAATATCGGACTCGGGCCGGCCAAGCCCATCAAACTGGAAAATAAATCAACAAAACTATGTTGGAGAAGAGAGGATTCGAACCCCAGACCTTATACATAACAACCACGCTCCAAACCACATGAGCAAAAGCTACTTATGTTTATATAGTTACGAATATTGTATTTATTTATTCATTATTTAAAGAACAACAAATTATCAAAATTAAGTTGGAGAAGAGAGGATTTGAACCTCAGATCTCATACATAACAACCACACTCCAAACCACTAGAGCAGAAGCTACTTATGTTTATATAGTTACGAATATTGTATTTATTTAAGCATTATAATACTATTCGGGGCAGGCCGGGTTTTCGGGCCCAAAAATTTCAAGGCCCGAGCCCAACCCAATTTTCTTGTTTTGGTTCGGGCTCAAATTCGGTCTGGGCTTTTAACATAGAGGGACGGCCCGTTTCGGGCTTTTTCGGACCGGGTTTTCTGTCACTCGGGGCAAAACGCCCAGTCCTAGCCTGTAGTAGACCTCCTTTTATCCAAATCACCAACATAGTCAGAGTCGGTATAACCAACAACAAATTTTTCGAAACCAGCAGTATGTGCTTCTCTCAAAGCATAAACCTACATCTCTTGTCCCATGAAGGTGTCTCAAAATCCATTTAGCAGTCTTCCAATGCTCTTGACCTGGATTATGCATATAACGACTAATTAACCAAACTAACTGCATGAGCAATATTTGGTCTAGAACAGACCATAGCATACATCAGGCCACCAATCAAATTAGCATATGGAATATATTTCATATATTGCTTCTCTTCTTCAGTTTTGGAAAAAGTAAAGCACTGAGTTTGAAATGATTCGCCAAAGGAGTACTTACAGGTTTGGTCGAACCATGAACTCCAAATTTCTGCAGTAACTTTTCTAAATATTGCTTCTGTGTCAACCAGACAAGACATTTTTCTCTATTGCGGGTGATCTCCATTCCAAGGATCTTCTTGGCTTCCCCTAGATCCTACATTTCAAACTTCTTCTTCATTTGCTCTTTCAACTTCTCTATCTCCTTCATATCCTTTGAAGCAATTAACATGTCATCTACATATATGGATAAGTAGATGAAAGATCCATCATGCAGCTTCTTAAAATAAATACAGTGATCATATTTACTGCGGGAGTACCTCTGCTTTCTCATAAAGTCATGAAATCTCAAATACTATTGTCGCGGGGATTGCTTCAAACCATATAGCGACTTTTTCAATTTGCATACCAGATTCTCCTTTCCATTCACTTGAAAACCATCCGGCTGAGACATTAAATCGCTTCATTAAGGTCACCATGTAAGAAAGCTGTCTTCACATCAAGTTGCACTAATTCCATGTCAAACTGTGCAACAATGGCTAACAACACCCGAATAGAACAATGTTTTACCACAGGAGAGAAAATTTCATTATATTCCACACCTTCCTCTTGTGAATATCCCTTTGCTACTAGCCTCGCTTTAAACCTCATGTCGCTGTGACTATTAACATCCTTTTTAGCGTAAACCCATTTGCAGCTAATAACTTTTTTCTCTTTCGACAATTCAACTAAATCCCATGTCTTGTTCTTCATAAGAGAATTCATCTCTTCCTTCATAGCTTCATTCTATTCTCCACTTTCTGGACTAGCTACAGCTTCCTTGAACTTGATGGGATCTCAGCACATATAACAGGATAAGCATACACAACACAATCTGCATACCTTGCAGGCTTTACTATTTTCCTGCTTTCTCATCTTGCCGCAATAGGCTGATCAAGGCCATTTGGAGCCACATCATCATCTTGGACATGTACATGTCACTACCAGAAAAAAGGGTTTTCCCGACGAAAAAAAAACGGCCGACGACTAAAAATTTCGTCGGTAATTCCACAGAATAACCGACGATTTTAATTTTCGTCGGTAGAAGAACAAAATCGTCGGCCATAGTTTGGGAATAGCCGACGATCCTTTTTTTCGTTGGTATAAACAAAAATCGTCGGCTATATTCATATTTCAGTCGACGATTTTGGGTTTTCGTCGGCCTTTCTCTGAAACATTAGCCGACGAAAAATTTTGAAATTTTGGCCGACGAAATTGACATTTTCATCGGCTATAAGTCTATATATTTTCAGATCTAGACAGCAGCTGCTCATTTAAAAAAAAAACGAAAAAAAACGGAAGAAAGAGTGAAAAATCTGTGGGTATTGTTGAAATCCCTCCTCTCTTACATTGTGGAGCTATATATAGGTACGTATATGTGTATATATATATATATATATATATATGTTGATTTTGAGTTTTAGTGATTTTGATTTAGTAAGTGATTTTTTGTTTTGTTGTTGTTTTAGTATTAGAATGTATGTATATATGTTGATTTTGAGTTGTAGTTGAGTTGATTTTAAGTTAGAGTTTAATTATGTGTTTTAATTTGATGTTATTTTAATTAGGAGATAAAATATATATATATATATATATATATATATTTAATTATGTGTTTTAATTTGATGTTATTTTAATTAGGAGATAAAATATATATATATATATATATGTGTGTGTGTGTGTGTGTGTGTGTGTGTGTGTGTGTGTGTGAAAATACATATTTTATTTTAAACAGAAAACGACAAAAGATTAGCCGACGAGTACGAGTCTCTCGTCGGCTATGATTTAGAAAAAAAAAAACAAAAAATGACCATATTCCATTTTCTATCACTAACGATAAATCATTGCTTCATCCTTCAAACAGAAAAAAGTCGTGAAATAAGATATGACTGAAATAATGAAATACGTCCACGGTTGAAAAATGACAAGATTCCGATAAAATCTGTGTGCCGAATGTTGCGGTCGACTGTTTTTTACTTTCGTTTTCCTATGAGTAGCCTGACGTTCGGTAAATATTTTGAGGAAAATTTTTATACGATTAGTTGCGTCTCATCGATTTGAAACTATTATCTGTTGAAGGTCAGGCAAAAAAACGTCATTTAGACAGTCTAATTACCATTTCTAAGCGTTTAGAGGTTTGACTGACCCGGTTGACCGTTCCGATCGAGCCTTTAACGTTCTCAGATGTAGTTGGATTTTTTTCCATACATGTATTTAATCTTAACGGTGATATCTGATGGTTGGAATAGATTTTGTAAACTTTTAGATTCAAAATCAGAACATATGCACTAATGTTCCTTAACTTGTTTACTAAGTGTTTAAGTGAATGTATAGTTTCAAATAGTTACTATACGTAGACTCTTCAAATGCAAAAATGTTGTGAAATAAGATATGACCGAAATGATAAAATACGTCCACGATTGAAAAATGACAAGATTCCGATAAAATCTGTGTGCCAAATGTTGCGGTAGACTATTTTTTACTTTCGTTTTCCTATGGGTAGCCTGACGTTCGGTAAATATTTTGAGGAAAATTTTTATACGATCAGTTGCGTCTCATCGATTTGAAACTATTATCTGTTGAAGGTTAAGCCAAAAAACGTCATTTAGACAGTCCAATTGCCATTTCTAAGCGTTTAGAGGTTTGACTGACCCGGTTGACCGTTCCGATAGAGCCTTTAACGTTCTCAGATGTAGTTGGATTTTTTTCCATACATGTATTTAATCTTAACGGTGATATCTGACGGTTGGAATAGATTTTGTAAACTTTTAGATTCAAAATCAGAACATATGCACTAATGTTCCTTAACTTGTTTGCTAAGTGTTTAAGTGAATGTATAGTTTCAAATAGTTACTATACGTAGACTCTTCAAATGCAAAAATGTTGTGAAATAAGATATGACCGAAATGATAAAATACGTCCACGGTTGAAAAATTACAAGATTTCGATAAAATCTGTGTGCCGAATGTTGCGGTAGACTGTTTTTTACTTTCGTTTTCCTATGGGTGGCCTGACGTTCGGTAAATATTTTGAGAAAAATTTTTATACGATTAGTTGCGTCTCATCGATTTGAAACTATTATCTGTTGAAGGTCAGGCAAAAAAACGTCATTTAGACAGTCCAATTACCATTTCTAAGCGTTTAGAGGTTTGATTGACCCGGTTGACCGTTCCGATCGAGCCTTTAACGTTGTCATATGTAGTTGGATTTTTTTCCATACATATATTTAATCTTAACGGTGATATCTGACGGTTGGAATAGATTTTGTAATCTTTTAGATTCAAAATCAGAACATATGCACTAATGTTCTTTAACTTGTTTACTAAGTGTTTAAGTGAATGTATAGTTTCAAATAGTTACTATACGTAGACTCTTCAAATGCAAAAATGTTGTGAAATAAGATATGACCGAAATGATAAAATACGTCCACAGTTGAAAAATGACAAGATTCCGATAAAATCTGTGTGCCGAATGTTGCGGTAGACTGTTTTTTACTTTCGTTTTCCTATGGGTAGCCTGACGTTCGGTAAATATTTTGAGGAAAATTTTTATACGATTAGTTGCGTCTCATCGATTTGAAACTATTATCTGTTGAAGGTCAGGCCAAAAAAACGTCATTTAGACAGTCCAATTACCATTTCTAAGCGTTTAGAGGTTTGACTTATTGTCTGCCGTTGGATGGCTCAGATCGGACGGCTGTTGATTTTCCAAAGTATAGCCGACGAAATCTTTGACATCGTCAGCTATTCTCAGTTTAGCCGACGAAAATTACTTGTCGTCGGCTAAACTCTCGCGATCCGCGCCTTTTTATTGTCCGCCGTTGGATGGCTCAGATCGGACGGCTGTTGATATTCCAAAGTATAGCCGACGATGTTCATAGCATAGCCGACGACATTCAAAGAATAGCCGACGAGTAAAAAAGAATTCGTCGGCTATTCATAGCATAGCAGACGAAATCTTTTTTAATCGTCGGCTATTCTTTCTGCTATAAACCAGAAAGTCCCGAACCCTAGCCGAGTTTTTTCTCTCCTCCTCCTCCTTCCTCAAATCGGCTGCAGCTTTCCTCCTTCCCCGCCGCTCTGCTCCTCCTCCTCCTCAAATCGGCGGCGCCTCCACCGTTCCTCCTCCTCCTCCTTCTTCAAATCGGCCGGCCGGGCTCCTCCTCCTCCTCCTTCCCCTGCGCCTTCCCCTCCTCCTCCGATCTCCTCCTTCTCCTCCTCCTCCTTCCCCTCCTCCTCCAATCGAACTAGGTTTACCTTTTTTTTTTTCTAATTTATTTTAATTGTATAATTAAATTGTTAAATTGTTATATAATATTTGTTAATATTAATTATATAAATTTTTTACATGTTTATATATTTGTTAATAAATTAATTATATATTTGTTAATTATATAAATTAATGTATACATTTTTATATATTTGTTATATAAATTGTTATATAATATTTGTTAATATTAATTATATAAATTGTATAAATTTTTATATATTTGTTAATAAATTAATTATATATTTGTTATATATTTGTTAACAAATGGCCGATGCACTCAGACAGTTATTCGGAGGCCGTCGTTCTTCCAGATCTAGGGGTTCTGGAAGTTCTGCCGGTTCCGCAGACTCCGAAAGGACCCTTAACCAGCCTGAGAGGACCACCAGCCAGCCGCGGCGAGTGTGGATTCATCCCAGCCGCGGAGGACTGTGGATTCATCCCAGCCGCGGAGGACTGTGAGTTCTCGGCACCAGACCTTTCTCCATGCGGGGCGGCAGTTGAGCAGTTCACGTCCCCCTCTCGGGCCAGATGCTCCGAGGTCCAGTATGCAGCTATTTCAGGACGAGATAGCTGCAGACGTTCCTCAGGTCCGTATGCCTGAGGTTCATCGAGAGCCGATGACGAGTTCGGCGCCGTCTGCTGCTCACTCGACTGAGGGGCCGACTCTCCCAAATCAGCTCTACCTCCCGTACAACATTCCTGCGATACCCGATGTCGACTTTCGTGGTGTGCCCATATGGCCTGATATGCCTCAGTACGTGAGTGCTGCGGAGGCATATTATCAGCAACCATTTAAGAGACCTGACCTCCTGATTTCGGTGAGGAGAAAAGGAAAGTCGACAGACGGGTCATCCAGTTCAGGTAACATTTGATTTTATTAATTAAATGTTTTATTAAAATTAACGCACTAATATTTAATTTTATTAACCAATCGTCGTTTATGTGATATGGACAGCCGCTAGCAGTTCAAGGCCGAATACGAGAGGTGTCATATGTTTTGACATGCTCAGGAGAACTGTTGACAGCAGGGGGAGGATCCAGATCAATGAACCCCCTAATCAGGAGGTTTAGGGGAAAAAACGCCGCGATTACGCGGGTTGCGTGGGGGCAATAATTACGGATAGAGTCCCTATGGAATGGACCCGGTGGGCTGATGTGCCGGAAGAAATTAAGAGGGAGGTTAACAACGCGGCGTCGGTGAGTAATTTAAAAAATTTAATTTCTTTATCATAATATTTAATAATTTTCGGTATTGTTATAATTGTAAAACTAATAAAATATTATCTTTCAGGCATACTTCGAGATTGTCGAACACAAGCAGGATTGGGCGGACGCGATACAAAACTCGAGGTACGTTGGGAATTCCTCATCTTATAATTTGAAATATTTTATGATATGAATAATATTTCTAATGCACTTTTGTTTTTTCTGTAGGTTCAAAGAGTGGAAGAACGAGCTCCGTACCCACTTTAACGAATACGACAGACATGGTCGTATGGGTACTCCAAGAGAGTTCCTGTTCAGGGAGTACGAGTGGCGTTGGTTGAAGACAGTAGACTTCAACAACCCACTTATGCAGGTAAATACTAAACTTAACTATAAATGTTTATTTTGTTAATATTTTAATTATTAGTTTAATTATTTTATAATTATTACACTAATATTTTTTATACATTTTTCTAATATTTTATTATTTGTTTGAAGGAACGGTCTCGCATAAACTCTGCGAACCGCCGCCGCAACACAACCCCCCATCATGCTGGTTCTAGGCCGTTTTCACAATATCAGGAGGAGGCGCTTAGAGATCATCCTGATAGCAACCCGTACGTGGAGACGTTTAAGAAGGCTTATCCACAAGCGACAGAACAGCTCGTAAGTCGTTGATTACGATTTTAAAATTTTAATTATTAATTTTACTTAATTATATATTTGTTAGAATATTAATTTTTTTTTTTCCCGTTCAATTAGGAGAGGGTGAACCGGGCCGAAGCAGAAGTGTTGCAGGAAGTAGTTCGGGAGACACAACCGAACATTTCAGAGGCAGATCTGCAAGAAGCCCTGCGCCAGGTCGACAGATCGAATGTTCAAACGGCAGCGAGGATGTTCGACGCAGCCTTCCCAGACCGGTCAAACCAATACTACTGCCGGGGTTTGGGAAGTTATGGAATAGGGCTCTTGAAGACCACTAAGGGAGCTCAAAAGAAGGGAGGCGGGGACAGCCAACAGATGAGGGGGGAAATGCAGAGATTGGTACAAGCGTTATTGGCATTATTTCGTCGGCTATAACCGTTATAGCTGACGAAAATGACATTATTTCGTCGGCTATAATTAATTAATGTCTATTAAAATATTAATATATTCCGACGAAATAACCGACGAAATAGATGAAATCGTCGGCTATATTTCAGAACAAATAGCCGACGAATTTCGTCGGCTATAGTTTACAATATCGTCGGCCATACTCGAAAATATCCGACGAATTTCGTCAGATATTTTGCCAAGGTTTGGTTGACAAAATTAATTTTCGTCGGTAAAATCATCGGCCATACTCGATAATAGCCGATGATTTCGTAATTTTCTTCGGCCATTAGTTTTACCGACGGCCTTTTATCGATGAATTATAGCCGACGAAATTGTCGTCGGTAGAAGGAATAGCCGACGAAAATTTGGAATCGCCGACGAAATTTTTTTCGTCGGCTATTATGCCTGATCTGGTAGTGTGTTCATCATTCACTACTTCATCTTCTTCTTCACTTGCAAGCTCTTGTGTTGGTTTTGAAGACGAGGAAGGTTTAGTAATTACTTTGTCAAGCTCCACATGTTGACATCTCTACCACTATTTTGAGTTGTTCCAGCATCTGAATTTGTACCGCGGTTGAGCATGCTAGCTTCATCAAAAATAACATCTCTACTGATCACAAGCTTTTTTAGCTCAGGGCACCACAACCTGTAACCTTTAACACCACTACTAAAACCAACAAATATAGCCTTCTTGGCTCTAGGATCAAGTTTAGATTGAGTTACATGAAAATATACAGGGCAACCAAATATGTGTAAATAATCATAATCTGCTACTTTTTTTTCAGTCCATACCTCAATGGGTGTTTTGCCCTCAATTGCTGTAGATGGTAAGCAATTGACGAGGTGACAAACATAATTGATAGCTTCTGCCCAAAAGGATTTGCTCAAGCCAGATTGAGCCAACATGCACCTCTCTTTCTCTAACAAAGTTCTATTCAACCTTTCAGACACCCCATTTTGCTGCGAGGTTCTAGGTACAGTGAAATGCCTCACTATGCCTTCTTCTTTGCACACTTTGTGAAAAGGATAAGAAGTATACTCACCACCATTATCCGTCCTCAAAACTTTGATTTTTCTCCCCGTTTGGTTTTCGACCATCTTCTTCCAATTTATGAAAACATTCAACACTTCATCTCTGTGACTCATTGTGTAAACCCAATATCTTCTAGAGTAGTCATCAACAAATGTCACAAAATAATGCTTACCACTCATAGAAGCTGTTTTTGTCGGTCCCCAAACATCCGAGTGCACATAATCAAGAATGTCTTTGGTTTGATGTACCGCGGTGCCAAACTTCACCCTTGTCTGCTTACCCAAAACACAATACTCACAGAAGTCCAGGTTACAAGTTTTTGCTCCTTTTAATAGCCCTTGTTTCACTAATCCTTGAAGTGCTTTTTCTTTTGCGTGCCCAAGTCTCATATGCCACAACTTGGTGTCATCAGAATCTATACATTCTCTCACCGCAGCAACATCACCTATGACTGTTTCTCCCTGCAGCTTATACAAATTGCTATATTTGGTTCCTTTCATCAGTACTAAAGTTCCTCTTGACACTTTCACAATACCATCCTCCATGACAATTCTGCATCCACTTGCTTCTAAGACTCCCATAGAAATTAAGTTATTCCCAAGAATGGGAATATACCATACATGTGTTAGTTCTCTAACCACGCCATCATAGTGCTTCAACCTGCACTACCAGATACGGCCGAATAGCCGACGAAAATTTTTTCGTCGGCCATTCCATTTTTTCGTCGGCTATACCCTCTGCCGACGAAAATTTCGTCGGCCATAAGTCGTCGGTAATACGCCGTCGGTAATACCAATGGCCGACGAAAAAAAAAATTTCGTCGGCCATTCCAACCTTGGCCGACGAATTATGGCCGACGAAAATGATTTCGTCGGCTATTTGTTCGAGTATGGCCGACGAAATTTGGTTTCGTCGGCTATTTGTTCTGAAGTATAGCCGACGAATTGGGCTATTTCGTCGGAATATATTAATATTTTAAAGTTATAGCCGACGAAATAATGTCAATTTCGTCGGCTATAACTGCATTTTGGGCAAAAAAAAATACCGGATCGGAGGAGGAGAAGGAGGAGGAGGAGAAGGAGGAGGCCAGAGGAGGAGGAGGAGGAGGGGAAGGAGGAGGAGGGGAAGGAGGAGGAGGAGGGGGAGGAGGAGGAGGGGGAGGAGGAGGAGGAGGAGGGGAAGGAGGAGGAGGAGGAGAGGAAGGAGGAGGAGAAGGAGGTGGCCGGAGGAGGGGAAGGAGGAGGAGGAGGAGGAGGAGGGGAAGGAGGAGGAGGAGAAGGAGGAGGAGGAGGGGAAGGAGAAGGAGGAGGAGGAGGAGAAGGAGGTGGCCGGAGGAGGGGAAGGAGGAGGAGGAGGAGGAGGAGGGGAAGGAGGAGGAGGAGAAGGAGGAGGAGGAGGGGAAGGAGAAGGAGGAGGAGGAGGAGGAGGAGGAGGAGAAGGAGGTGGCCGGAGGAGGGGAAGGAGGAGGAGGAGGAGGAGGAGGAGGGGAAGGAGGAGGAGGAGGAGGAGGAGGGGAAGGAGGAGGAGGAGAAGGAGGAGGAGGAGGGGAAGGAGAAGGAGGAGGAGGAGGAGGAGGAGGAGGAGGAGAAGGAGGTGGCCGGAGGAGGGGAAGGAGGAGGAGGAGGAGGAGGAGGAGGAGGAGAAGGAGGTGGCCGGAGGAGGAGGAGGGGAAGGAGGAGGAGAAGGAGGAGGAGGAGGGGAAGGAGAAGGAGGAGGAGAAGGAGGTGGCCGGAGGAGGGGAAGGAGGAGGCCGGGGAGGCCGGAGGAGGAGGAGGTGGCCGGAGGAGGAGGTGGCCGGAGGAGGAGGAGGAGGAGGTGGCCGGAGGAGGGGGAGGAGGAGGAGGAGGAGGAGGCCGGAGGAGGGGGAGGAGGAGGTGGCCGGAGGAGGAGGAGGAGGAGGAGGGGAAGGAGGAGGAGGAGGCCGGAGGAGGGGAAGGAGGAGGAGGCCGGAGGAGGAGGAGGAGGGGGGGGGGAAGGATGAGAGAAAAAAGGCGGGAGGAAGATTTAAAAGATTTAGAAGGAGAATAGCCGACGAAATACAATGTTTCGTCCGCTATAATTAGAGAATAGCCGACGAAATTAATATATTTCGTCGGCTATACTTTGGAAAATCAACAGCCGTTGGATCTGAGCCATCCAACGGCGGACAATAAAAAGGCGCGGATCAAGAGTTTAGCCGACGAAATACAATGTTTCGTCGGCTATACTTAGAGAATAGCCGACGAAATACAATGTTTCGTCGGCTATACTTAGAGAATAGCCGACGAAATTTGAATGTTTCGTCGGCTATACTTAGAGAATAGCCGACGAAATTTGAATGTTTCGTCGGCTATTCTATGAAAAACATACTAAACTGCGGTTTTGAGGCCCTAAACGAACTCGAAAGCCCGAAAAAGCCCACACGTCGTGGCAAAGCAACGAGTTTGATTCCTGGCGTCGTTCCCTTTCCGGAATGGTATCACAATCGTCATTCGGACGCCGGACGCCAAATCTACAGTAAACCGGGTTTTGACTGATTTCATTATTTCGGCACACGGATTTTATCGGAATCTTGTCATTTTTCAACCGTAGACGTATTTCATTATTTCGGTCATATCTTATTTGACGACATATTTACATTTGAAGAGTGTACGTATAGTAACTATTTGAAACTATACATTCACTTAAACACTTAGTAAACAAGTTAAGGAACATTAGTACATATGTTCCGATTTTGAATCTAAAAGTTTGGAAAATCTATTCCAACCGTCAGATATCACCGTTAAGATTAAATACATGTATGAAAAAAAATCCAACTACATCTGACAACGTTAACGGCTCGATCGGGACGGTCAACCGGGTGAGTCAAACCTCTAAACGCTTTAAAACGGAAATTGGCCCGTCTAAATGACGTTTTTTTGCCTGATCTTCAATAGAGAATAGTTTCAGATTGATGAGACGCGACTAATCGTATAAAAATTTTCCACAAAATATTTACCGACCGTAAGGCTACCCATAGGAAAACGGGAGTAAAAAACAGTTAACCGCAACATTCGGCACACAGATTTTGTCGGAATCTTCCCATTTTTCAACCGTAGCCGTATTTCAATATTTTGGTCATGTCTTATTTCACGACACATTTGCATTTGAAGGATGAAGCAATGGTTTGTCGATAGTGATAGAAAATGGAAACTGCTCTTTTTTTGTTTTTTTTTTAATCATAGCCGACGAAATCAAACCTAGTATTCGTCGGCTATTCTTTTGTCGTTTTCTATCAAAAATAATCGTATAATTATTTTTTAAAAACCTTATGGCCGACGAAATGCTTAATTTTCGTCGGCCATTGTTCGTAAAATAATTATTTTTAAAAAACGTATGGCCGACGAAATAATTAATTTTCGTCGGCCATTGTTCGTAAAATAATTATTTTAAAAAAAACTTATGGCCGACGAAATAATTAATTTTCGTCGGCCATTGTTCGTAAAATAATTATTTTAAAAAAAACTTATGGCCGACGAAATAATTAATTTTCGTCGGCCATTCTTCCAAAAGTTTATAGCCGACGAAAACTTTAAATCGTCGGCCATTATAGGAGTATAGCCGACGATTTTTCATTTTTACCGACGAAAAAAAAAACCGTCGGCCATTCTATGGGAATGGCCGACGAAATTTTTTTTTTGCCGACGAAAAAAGTGTTTCGTCGGCCGTTTTTTTTTTTTCGTCGGCAAAACCCTTTTTTCTTGTAGTGCTGATTGTTCTAACTCCTTTTCTTTCATGTGGATAATCATCACCCATGAACACATATCCTGTAACATTTGTATCCAATTAATGTAGCAAACCGATCACGATTTCGGCACATATGTTGAGAACAACCACTATCCAATAACCAGAAATCAGGATCATCAACAGAGGCATCACAATTCGATGTAACATTGAGAACATAATCAGACTCATCCTCACTAAACACCACATTGGCATGAGTGCCTTTGCTCTTATTTTTCATATTTGGACAATCCCTCTTCCAATGCCCATGCTCATGATAGAAGGCACACTCATCTCTCCCTAGACTTCTTCTGTTTTTAGAGATTCCTCTTGGACGAGAATGACTTTTCTTTCTACTGCTGTGATTTTTTCTTTCTACTGCCCTGCCTCTTACAACCAAAGCATGTGATGTAGAAACATTTGAGGTAGAAGCAACACTCTGCTTATCGGCATGTCTAATTTCATAATTCATTAAAGCACTGGAGATTTCTTCAAACTTAATAGTATCTTTACCATGAAGTAGAGTGGTTGTTAAATGTTCATACGAGTCAGGCAAAGAATTCAACAAAAGGAATGCTTTATCTTCATCCTTAATTTCTTCATCTAAACTCAATAAATCAGCAACCAATTTGTTAAAAGCATCAAGATGGTGAATCATGTTCGTACCTTCTTTGTACCTGAAATAGAACAACATCCTCTTCAAATGCAGACAATTCTCAACACTTTTCGTCATGTATTTGTCTTCTAACTTCTGCCATAAATCCTTTGCCACCGTTTCCAGCATCACAAATAACTTTTGCTGCTTAGCAAGACATAAGCGAATCGTAGAGCAAGCCATTTTGTTTATCTTCTGCCAATCAACATCTGATGTACCCTCTGGCTTATCTCCTAAAGCCATATCCAGAT
Source organism: Potentilla sterilis (assembly GCA_963682095.1). NCBI lineage: Eukaryota > Viridiplantae > Streptophyta > Magnoliopsida > Rosales > Rosaceae > Potentilla > Potentilla sterilis. The sequence continues at coordinate 43,748,332 of OY821757.1, read as the reverse complement.
CTTGTTGAGCCAACACATCTTTCACCTTACACTGCCACATTCCAAAGTTGTTTGTGCCGTCAAATTTCTCCACATCGAACATTGCATTCTGTACGGTTGTTCTTGCAAACCTATTGTCATCTCCTATTTCATCAGTCATCTTCTACAAGCCGAATTTGCAACCGGCTCTGATACCAGTTGTTGTGCTCCCTGCACCTAATATCATAACAGAAGTGACAAAGATTCACTACGGGGAAAGTCCAACAACAACCAAAGATGAGCAAGAACAGAAAAACAAAAAGAACACAAAGGATTTAACGTTGTTCGGCAATAGCCTACGTCCACAGAGCAGCAGGGGAAAGTAATCCACTATCAAATGAGGGTTTACAAAGTGATCACAGTAGTTATGTCATAGCATCTCACAAAGAGGATTACGGCAGCTAAACAAACAACTAATCTCTCTTTATGATAAACCCTATTGCTATCCTTATATAGCCTTATGATGGCTATTACAATAATGCCCTTAAACTAATACAAGAATAACATAAAGGACACTGACAAATTGAGCCACTATACAATAGTGCTTATCTCTAAAAAAAACTGACTACTTAGCTACAATAAGGTGTTAGCTGAAAAGAGATTTTTTTTTTTTTTTTAGGCACCACAAATGAGCATCTGATATCCATCATGTTAAGTTACATTACATAAAACAAAAGGATAACTAAATTAGAAAGCATAACAAGGGCACCAATATTTATCAGCCGTATCAGGTTCTGAAATGGACCAGTAGTAAGCACCATGCTCCAATAAAGACGATTCGCTGAAGCTGTAGAAAGTTAAAGCAGATTTCCTACTCCTCGATTAGTAGACGATTCATAGCCGCAATGTTCTTCTCTTGCTCAAATTTCCACTGCTTGATGGTTTCATCAAATCAAACTCTTCACTCTTTTGCTTGATCTTGGCTTGGTCAGATTGGTGAGACATGGCCTTCCACAAGAAAGCTGAGATTCCGCCGCATGAGAGAATGAAAAGAGAAATCTTCTCTCGCAAAGCCAAGCCCACCGGAGGTGGAGGAGGAGGTGGAGGTGTCGGTTTCGGCTTTGAAGCTACACTTTTGAACACCAGTGACTAAATGTCTAGGCATCATTCTGGTAACCTAACTCTTGCAGCAACTATGGTTAATTTATAACTTTTACTTCCTATTTAACTATTGGTAATGGTATATAACTTCTGAACTTATTTAGAATTATCGAGCTATTATATTTTAGTAACTATTTTTTGAAAATGATTAATTCATTGATAGAGGCAAATGCCCAGAGGGCTGGAAACAATACAAATATAAGTAACAGAGGCTGGTTATCATCATCTAAAACAAAATCGAATTAGAAAAAGATAAATAGTCTCAAGAGTCAAGATAACTCTTATTATCAGATAATTAAACTAGATATGATTTACTCAAGACCTATTTGTGGATATGTGAATTCGATCCTTACATTCTATAAAGATCGAGAAGCCCTTTCACTGAAAATTTGATATGTGATAAGCCAGATAAGGTGTACTTTTTGACAGGTTGAGAAGATGATTTGCAAGCATTGTAAAGATGAGTTCAATACAAAGGAAAAATATGAGACTCACTCGACTGAAGACAATGCTTCCAGGATTCAACAAATACAAGAAAAAAGCCACAATGTCAATTGCAAGCAAGAAGAGGCTGATGGCCAAGCAATTTGAAAAGAAAAAGAAGTTTGAAGCTATCAATGTTTAAACCGTCTAGGTTCGGCTATCAAAAGATGTTTAGACTACATTTCTTTAAGATTTCCCAAGACTATGTTACTAAAGCTTTAGTAATGTTTTTGTTGATTTGTTACCTATATATGTAAGCTATAGCCATAGTGAGTTCATTGGTGTGCAACTAAATAAGAGATGAATGTAAAATAGTTTACAAACTCATAGGGACTTGATAACCCTTTTCATTCTTTTATGAATTAAAGAGTATGAACTGCAATTTATTGTACGTTAGCTTGAATAGAGTACATTGTGATAGAGATGTAAGAAAATATGCACATATTGAATGGAGAACTGGAGCAATGATGACTTGCAGAACAATCCCTTGGATTGGTGTTTAAGTGTTCCCTCTTCCTCATTACATGTAAGCAAATAGAGTTACGTAAAAGTCGCTTTTGTCGTTAAGGCATCGAGACGCAAAAGGCCTTGCTCAACAGTTTTTTTTTTTTTTTTTCTAGAAAAAAAAAAAGATTATTAAGAAATCATATCTTTGTTTCCAAGATCTACACACAGCCAAGCTAGTACTATGATATTTCTTGAAAGACCTTGACCTATTGAGTAGTAGAGGAAAGCTCATAAGATTATAGCATTGATGTATACTCATATATATATAGGATAACCTCACTTTTTTGTATTCGAGTATATATGTGTTTCCCTCTACAATTGTGGCAAATTTTTTTGCGTGATCTGTCTGTAAAGATCATATGTACTGCTCAATTTTGATAAAATGAGGAAATCTTCAACATACTTGAACATACAGTCTAATTTTGCATTACATAGATTAATTAATTCACAAAACCAAACCTTGAGCGAGAAATGAACTGATAAGGATGAAGAAGATCAGAGAAGTTGTAATTAATCTTGATTCTTAAGCGAGAAAGTGTTAGATGGAAAGAGAGACATAGAGATAGAGAGAGAGGGTGGTGTTATCTTGACAATTAAAAAATGAGTACTCACAATAACACCGATTAAAGAGGTTGAGAGCCAAAACAAGAGTTAGGTACTCCCATTTATTTTTGTACTCCTTCACACCAAACACAGCTCAAACAACTTGGTAGTTCTATCTTATCTACTACACTACTATTTAGTCCTTTGTACCGATCGTGCACTAAGAGTGTTCGGATAAGATAAGTGGTCTAGATTTTTTTTGTTTGACAATCAAGTGATGTAGATTGTTTGTTTCTCATAATTTTTTTTATTCATTTAATGAGTTGTCATGTCGTTTTGATTTATATATATATAATTAATCGAAACATACACTTAATCATTTGCAAGTGCTTTCAATTATGAGAAATTATCACAAACAGTGTCTTAATTTTGTCGGACTATTAACATGTGTATCTCATCTTTTAAAAATATCATAACCATATCTGAAGTTTCAATTCCTATCTCATTTTGGTACCTAGAGCCGTTAATTTTTTAATGGTGTTAACCAAGTTGCAGTATTGCACCTTAAATGACCAAAATAGCCCTTTTCACTAATTCTGATTTTTTTTTTTTTTTTTTTTTTTTTTTTTTTTTTACTTTTCTAAAACTTAATTGCCTACTACTTATTTGCTTACTAAAACCAATCCTAAGAGCTAGCCTTCAATATGCCAAATTCACCTAACGATCTTCTGTCTAAGCGGTTACTATTCTGGCGGAATCACTGTTGTCTTAGTCTTGGACAGTTCCTTAAGTTCTAGCAAAACAAATAAATATGGTTTTCTTAAGTTCTAGTTAAGCAGTAAACCATCAACAGAAGAAGTTTTAACAAAACAAGCAATCTCAAAGACCACTCTTAGGCGGTTATCCGCCATCTGGGGTTTGAGAAAGTTTTAAAACAAACTAAAATTTAGACGGATATGGGGGACACTAACTGAAGTTTATTTATTAAAACATACATACATATACATAACCCAGAGCCTCACTCTTGGGTAAACAGCTAAAAGCTGTTTAGCTACTCATGCTTAAAATTAAAACACAAACTTACTTGGAAATAAATGAAACCACACCAGATGACTTAGCTAGATATAGTTCCTCCAGAGACTTCTCACTTAGGCACTTCTATTTTACAAATACTCACAACTCTAAGAAAAACACTCTTTCAAGACTCTATGAAACTATGTGTGCTCTGCTCGCTTCTATTTTTAATGCCTTCAAATGAGAGCTTCCTTCCCTTTTATAGAATCTGAACTCCAAACTAAAATTGAAATGCCTTAAGAAAAAGGAGACCAGAGGAATCTTATTCCTGATAAGATTTTATCTTTTTCTCTTTTTGAATTTTGTCCGCTTCTGTCGGCGACTGTTTATTTCTTATATTCTTAAAAGTTATCTATGCGCTGACATCCACTTACCTAAAGTTGCTTGTCTTTAAGCGTCGGCCTCCACTCAACATTCCATTATGTTATTAATGTTGTGTAATTCTTCATCACAAAAAGAGGCGCCCAAACCTTCTTCCTCCTCAGATTCCATATCTGAGTCATAATGTATTTTATGCTTTTGCTCATTTTCCAGTTTTTCTATCCACGTGGTGGTGGCCAACGTCCCATCTATCTCTTTTTTTTCTAGGGTTCTGAAAAAATCTGAATTATCTGGAGTGGGATGGTTACAGCTAGCAACCATTACTTTTTCACCACTATCAAAAAGAGTGGTAAACTGATCTTTCTGAACCAACTTCCTTATGTTGGTTATTGCCATCGCCTTTCATCCAAGGGATACTTTGGTTTGGCTTGCTGTTGTATTTCTGTATGTACGGTCTTGAATTAATCTGACATAATGATATGGAGAGATGTAACGTACTCTTCCTTCTTCGGTCATCCATTCTAGAGGTGTTGAGATAAACTTCAATCTTAAAATACATCCTTCTGGTCTAATATTTTTAACTGCTTCACAAATTATTTCTGGAAGAGCTTCTAAGTCCTCATTGATTTTTGTCCAAAGATTATGAACAAAACCATTTTCTACAACCAAAACTTGTGCTTCTGCGGATGCTCTGCTTGAACATCGACTAAATATCTTCCATAGTATGGACCTACTGTAACTGATAAAGTTAGTTGGAGTGCTTTCCTATTTTCAAAATCTCCTAAGAGATTATGAAAACGTAACCATTCAGCTTCTGATAAAGCTACCATGGGAACTTTTACACTTTCAGGATTCTCAAGATATGTTGTCTTGAGGTTTATCTCAGTAGCTTGCTTGTCTTCCTGCTGATTGTTATTATGGAATTCTTCAGCTAATACTTCAAGGGCTTGAAGTACAAGTGCTTCATTCTTTTCACGAGAAGCCGTTAGGATGTTATCCATCATGTAGAGGTCCTACAGTTTTGTCTCCGCTCTTGTATCTTTCCCACATAGTTTTTGCTTTCGATCCCCTTTCTTCAGGAACCGATCTTTCTCTTTCTTCAAAGTCTGGCATTCTTCTTTCAAAGTCTGGCCTTCTCCTTTCTTCAGGCTCTGGTTCTGGTTTTCTGCTTCTTGGGTTGCGACCTTCGCTTCTTTCAAACATTGTCATTTCTCTTGTGAGAGCGTTAGGCAAATAATTCTCGTCTCCTGCAATCATTTCAACATCATATTCATATTGAAATAAAAAAAACATTTTCCATCTAAGAACTCTTCCTCTATCAGCTGCATCTGTCAACTTATAATTTTTGAAGTTTTTTACTCTTTTGTTATCAGTTTTAACCAGAAACTTATTTCCTATAAAAACTTTTGCACCCTTAATAGATTTTATTAGGGCAAGTACTTCTTTATCTCTCGTGGAGTAATTTAATTCTGCAGGATTGAACTTTCCTGACAAGAATTTACAAATCATTTCTTGACTTGTATCTGGCGTGATTACCAAAACTACTCATGCTTAGTAATAATCGTTCGCATCAGTCTGCAAAACAATTAAGTCTCCTTCTTCTGGTAATTGCAATGGAATTTCAAAGGATGTCAAGGCAATGGAATCAGGGTGCATCCTAACTTGCCAGAAACCTGATTTTGCATCAAACTTTGAGAAGATCTTGGCTCCTTTCAATCTATTGATAAGGACTCTTACTTGTGCAATTTGATAGCCATCTTTGACTGTTTTCTTATTGACATCTCTATAATCTATTACCATTCTTGTTTTTGCTCTCAATTGCTCTGCATTTCTAACCAAGAATGCCGGAGCATGATGAGGGCTATCTGAGGGTCTAATTAGTCTCTTTTCATGCAATTCTTGAATTTGACTTTCCATTTCATTTTTATCCTTATCTCTATAATGAGGAATGGCTTTGACATGGCATATTGCATTGGCATCATGCATTCTTAGTTGACAATATACCGGGTCTCTTTCCCAGTATAGTTGGGGATTCTCACTGATCATGGGTTTCAGTAAGACCTATAAGAACTTGTTGTTCTTTTCAAACCCGATCATTTCGCGAGTTTGCACTATCTTTTGCTGAAGTAGGAAGTCATTTCCTATTAGCATATCAGCTCCTTGAGCTTCACTTTGCCAGATTCTTTGGAAAGTAAAAGTTCCTCCTCCTATGGAGACTCTGACATTCCTAGCAACATGATCCATTAGGAATTCATTATCTCCCATTCCAACTCCAGTAACAGTTTTGTCAGACTTTTCCCAATATTCTTCAGGAATAACTAATTTTTTGCTAGACTGTATCCTGAACCATTATCTACAAATGCATGTAGATGATACTTTTTATACTTGGGAAATTTAAGGCCAACAGTGATGTAGTTGTTGTATAAACTCGTCTGAACCTGTTTTACTGGTTGGATTGTATTTTCAGAAATTTCTATGAAATGATTGATTTTCCTTTCATTCTCCATAGGAGAATCTCTTTCTTATGTTTCTACTGCTTTCTGGCTTAATGAAGTTACTAACTTCATTTTCTTGAGGTCTTCCTCGAGATCTTGCTTGTTCTTGAGGTCCTTCTCTTGCTTTTGGTTTTGATCATGAAATATATCATATTCTTGATCGACTAAGGTATGTGCATCGTTTCCTTTTGTTTTTCTTCTTAATTATGCTATGAAACACTCTTTATGATATGTTTCTCCTGTTTCTTCATAATACATAGGTATTGTGTTACTATCGTAGCAGTTACAATAATCACAGGTGAAGGTTTCTGCATTTGGTAGAAATTCTAACTCATTGATGCTATCAATGTTTTTTTGTTTCCAATTTTGGATTAACATGAATATAGGGCGATAACTATTTTCTTCTTCAGAATCTCCTGAAGTGCTTTCTGTATCGCTTTCTGATGAATACTCAAGAGAGTATATTGACTCATTCTCTTCATCAGAATATGCTACTTCGAACCTTTTAGGTTTGCATATTCTATAGCTTCATCAAATTCTGCTATGAGAGCTTTAGAAGATCTTTTTTCCCTTTTAGGACATTCATTCGTATAATGTCCTTCAGTTTTACAAAGCCAACATCTGCATGGCTTTGTATCTCTTGAAGAGTTTTGCTTTGGTGGTTGTTTTTTTCTAAAGAATTTTTTTCTAGGAGATGCTTTTTCTTTGTTTCGTTCAAAACTTTTTCTAAACTTATACTTCTTTTTAGAAGTAAAATTACGGTTGTATTTCTTGTTTCTGAACTTACTTTTGTTTTTCCGATCGGTGTGGATATGGCATCCCCACTACGTTGGAGTATCCAAGATTTTTGGACACATGTTCTCAACTCCTCTGAGTTGTTTTTTGGCAGTTCTCGATTTTTGGTTTTCAGTACATTGTTTTCTTAAGAGATCTCTCACTGTTTCTGCTATTCCTCTAACAGTAAAATACTGGAGGGGGGTTTTCTTCAAGGAATTGTGCTACAGCATTATTCCAAGGTTCTGGTAGTTTTCTGTAATATGTTCTTACAAGATCATCATTTTCTAAATCTCTGATCGTGTAGAAATAATTTTAGAATTCATTGGTATATTCCTCAAAGTATCTCATGTTGCAAATACTCAGTTTTTGAATATTTGCTCTAGCTCTTTCTTTAGACTATTCACTATGTCCTGTTATATCTCCACAGAATTGTGCATATATGAGAATAACAAAATTCAAAGGATTATTAGTCTGAGCTAGCTTGGTTGCCCAATCAGCCCATTTAGAACTTTTCTTAAATGAATTGTACCATTTTTGGGATATTCCTGTTAAGGTCGACTTATAGTATGCATGAGCATCCTCATAGGCGTATTTAGACAGGATTAACGCTTGGGTTAGTTTTAAGCTCGCAACCCAGTCGTCAATAGCTTTTCTTTTCTCTCCTACACTATCTAGATTAGATAGACAACTCTTTTGGAGACTGCTTGTCCCCATTTTGGTTTTGTAGGAATGTACTTCTGAGAGCTTCTCTCTCCACTCTTCCCTGTAGGCGCTTGCCCTTTAGGAAGTTTGATCTTTTCTTCCCTAATAATCTTAGTGGGATTATTAGTGATGTTTTGGATGATAGTATGCCCTTCTTGGGGTACCGATTGGTTATTACTTGTTTCTGCCTCCATGGACGTTGTTCCTGATTCTTCGGTGGCAACCTGCTACGGCAGTATTTTTCTTTTATTTTTTCCAGTTTGGATTAAAGAAATTTTCTTTATGATTTCTTCTAGCCCTTCTAGGGAATCACAAGTCTCTGCTTGTGCACATAGCTCTTTTAGTCCTTCTATCTTGAGCATTCTTATAGGTCTTTTTGAATCTTCTTCTTCAAAAGATTCTTCAGGAACTGCTCATGTAGTGCTTGCCTGTTCATAATTAGGAAACGAATGCCTATGAAACTGAAGACTTATTTTTCCTCTCATATCTTCATATATAGATGCATTCGAGCTCTGTATTTGTCTCTCAGGAGGTGCTAAGTTTCATTCCCTTGGAAATGTTACTTCATGCCATTTGGTGACATGTTTTTACTGAAAATTGTTTCTCGGATTTGTGAGGACAGATGTAGTAATGCCAGGGCTGTTAAGGAATCTAGTGTTTGGCGTCACGTTAGAACTCATTAGCTTGTAATAAATTCTATAATCAACAGCTAGTTCCATCATGCCTTGTTTCATGGTAATGCCATCTGATTTGATTCTTAATCTCAAACAGTGGGCTGCGTCACTCAGATGAGTGGTGAATTTTGGAAAAACATTAAAGTATGCAACCTGGTTGCGTAGTGAGGCTTCAACTGTTCCTAACAGACTCTTCTTGAAATCTGTTATTCTGTCATCTTGTAAAATGCACAGGACTGAACAATCTATCCCGTCTCTTGCTAAGAGTTTTATTGATACTTGAACAACACCAATATGCATGTATGAATATTTTTTCTGGAAGGCTTCACTCACTTCCTTTTGGGTGATTAACCTAATATCTGTTTCTCCACCGGTTGCTGGAACTGTTAGTTTTAATATCTTGAATCTATGAGAGTCCAAGATAAAATATCATTTCTTATAGATATCATTGAATCTGAATCTAGGCGCGGATGCTTCTCTTACGGTAGATTCAATTTCATTATACTCAAATTCTTGAGCATTTATGAGTTGTACTTGTGGTACAGCATGTCTCTTACTGAGTATTCTACTCAGCATTTTTAGGTTTCTTTTGGGAGTTTTGGATGATTTCCATTCAAGTAATTTAGGTTCACTAAATTTGAACTCGCTTTCTACCTTTGGAGAAGGTATTATAATCTTACTAGCCAAGGTTTGTGCTAGTGTTTCTTCGTTGATACTTTCAACGTTAGAATTTTCTTTCAATTTTTCTACACTTTTTTGTAGATTTGAGATTCTTGCGTTTATTTCTAGAAATTGTTCTTCTATCTCTCTTCCTAGCTATCTCTTGAAAATATGTATTGCTGTAGTTTTGCTGATGTATTATTGCTTCTACGTTTTCAGCAAGTTTTTCTGTAGGAAGATAAAGACTTATAGCCTTTACGTCTTCATGTTTTACTTTTGTTCTACTATTTGCTTCATCCTATTCTGGAGATAAGAGTTTCTAAAAGTCTATTCAAATTTTCTTGAGTTTCTCTTAATTCAGCTGCTTGCTGATGGATGTTGTTAGCAAGAATCTCTGTTCTTACTAATTTCTTTTCAATATCTGAAACATATTGTTTTTCTTTAAGGTAATCTAGCTTAACTTCAAGCTTTGATAACCTTGCTGGTATTTCTCCGAGTTGATTAATCTTATAGAAAATGTCCATTCAGTAATAATTTGACCCCCTCATTACCCATTCAAATGACCATCTTATTTTCTTCCCCAATTCAACATAAGGTAACAACTCATATTGTCCATTTCAACAGATCTTTTCAACCCTAGTACAATTTTAATTTTTTTCTTCCATTTTTGCCTTCACCCCTTATACACTCATATGAAGAGAAAGTGGAAGATAGAAAAGAACCCTAAACCCTAAACCCAAACTCCGCCGGAGTCCAATGACCGGTGGCCGGATTCCAGTCACCGAACTCCGGTCGCCGGATTCCGGTCAGCCAATTTTTTCCTCGGTTTTTTTTTTCGCCGGAATTTTTTTTTTCTAATATTAAATTACTGACTCTAACTTGAGCATGTTACTGACCCCCAGTAATCAGATTTTTTTGCCGGAATTTTTTTTTTCAATATTACTTTAGTCGCCGGATTCCAGTCACTTAACTCAAGTTACTGGGGGTTAGTAATGTGATTACTGAGTGTCAATAATAGATTAGTGAGTCTTAATGTGATTACTGGGGTCAGTAATTTATTATTGAGGGTCAGTAATGTAATTATTGAAAGTCAGTAATGTAATTACTGAGGGTCAGTAATGTGATTACTGAGGTTTAGTAATTTGATTACTGAGGTTCAGTAATTTGATTACTGAGATTCAGTAATTTGATTACTGAGGTTAGACAAGTGAAAACAGCAAAGAGCAAACCATAAGCAACATCTTTGAAAGAGCAGGTAGCACGACTCTAAAATTTTTACTCTGGGTACCCAGAAACCGAATCAAGGCACCCGGAAATATACTCTGGGCACCCCACCTTTCACATATCTACTTCAGTACTGCTATCATTGAAGAAGGCGGCACACCATTGCCGGAATATGGCGTGTATTCTCTGGAAGATTGGAGCATCAAGCAGGTTCCGAATCTACCATCATCTATTTCCGGCATTCTGCTGGAATCGTTTTGGTTTTTCCCAACTAATAAGAATAGGCTTGTTTATCACGATTCGGAGAACAAGAGTGGGAATGGACCACCTACCTGGCCCACCTTCACCTATCCAGTCGTCACCCTCGACCAAGTCAACCCTCGATGCAGTCGATCAGCGTCTGCTCCTCCACACAGTATCCCAAGGTCGACGACACGCCCGCTGCAGTCCAAATCGGACCTTGATCCGAAGCCTCTAGACCCGGATCACCGCCCCTCGACCTCGATAACGAAGCCCAGCGCAAACCTCAGATCAAAATTGATATGGACACCCATCGCCGATCCGGCAGAGGAGGAACAGGAGGCAGATCGGCGTCGTCTGCGGAAGTGGGCGGTGGTGGCGGAGGAGCTCGGCCTGGGGTGAGAGGCGGAGGAGTCACGAGAGGTGATGCGGGCGGAGGAGGAACATGAGGCAGTGATGGTGGTGGCTTCAGAGCAGCGTCGTCTAGATCGGCGTCGAGGCAGGTCGGCTTTTGTCTTGGGTTCCCACTCTAGTGCCTCTGCTCGTGTTCAGAGGGAGAGGGAGAGAGAGAGAGAGAGGATATTAGGGTTTAGTATAGGGTAGTTAAGTATTTTTGCCAAGATTCATTAGAGTGGGTAGGTAACATTGGAATGGGCAAGTTTTACCCCATTTTTGTACAAATGGTCATTTTTCCTTAATCTTAAGATTAACTCTCTCGAGTTGTTCTGTTACTTTTTCAGAAGTTTTATTTCTAGATAAATGGTCTAGAAATTCAATTATGCTTGGGCTGGAAGGATCAAGTTCTTCTACTCATACCTCTTTCTGGAGATGAATATGCTCGTCGTATAGAGTATTTAGAATTCTACAAGCGTATTCAATGAAGTATTGGTTTTCTTGGATGTGTCTTGAGTGGAAACACGAATTCCACTTATCACTTTCTTTTTCAATGCAATAAGTTTGATAGCTCTTAAGCTTTGGTTCTCTTTTGTTGGTTAAGAGAAGCCAACTTTGTGGCATAAGCCATTTCTTGTACCTGTTTTTGAGCAAAACAGGCTCTGATAACAACCAGGGCGGATCTAACCTCTGCTCAAAATATTAAACGGTTCTTGTTCCTTTTCAAGTACTTCTATAAGTTCTGCAATCTGTTTTTCTAGAATATGGATACCTTGTGTAAATCTAAAAATTATATCCCAATAACCGGATCTACTTCTATGAAGCCTTTCTCTATAATTCTTTAATATGTTCAGCTTCCTTCTTTTTTCTTTTAATTCTTTTTCAGTTATTCTAATATTTTCTAAGTAAAACAAGCGTTGAGAAGAAATATTTAATGAAAATTAACTGTTTACCTTCGAGTATAGATGATGAATTATATATGTGCAGTATGCTTAAATAAAATCATGAGCCAACCACGCTTCGTCAGTAAAAATAAAGAGAAATTTGAGAAAAACAGAAAATAAATGTATTCTAGTCTTTTTGATGGTCTTAACGAATAATTAACGGAATACTCCTGCGGTCTATACAATTCTCCCTTCAATTATATGATATACATAGATAGAAAATATTCCATTTCATACAGATTCAAACATAAATCATTCCTCGACATCATCCAATAACAAAAACCATATGCTGACAAAACATATTTGAAATTTGACAACACAATGAATGACTAAACAAATGAATGTTTTACCACCACGTAATGGGCATGAAATGTGGATGAGAAATATCAGAGGATCTAAACATGATCACTCTCTGAACATTGTTCTTGTGCGTCGATCCGAGGTACACAATTTCTTAGTCATCTAACACCAGAGACGCCAATGAGTGGCGTCCAAGCACTATTATTTCTACATCAGAGGGATCTAAGACTACAACAAACAATACAAGGTGTTTCAAGAATTTATGACATGAAATGCATGAATACTAGCTCCAGTTATAAATTCTATTACATATTGACACAATGCAAATGCTTCCAATTTGTGACAATTCTCCGCAAGAGCAACAATTGTATGGTCTAAGATCCCTAAGGATCACTCAATTTAGTTCCCTAACATCGATGAGTGACTCGGTAACGCAAACTGCACAATTCCAAGTACTCTAAGCTACTCATTTTGACTAAAAACTAGATCCCAGTATTAATGGTACCTTGTCAATTATCAATGATCAATTTCTATAAGAGTTTTAGAAGTAGACTCATTCACCAAGAATCTCAATCCCACATCAATGAACTAATGATAGTGTTGTAATTCCAATGTGCTGATGAAGATGACCAAATTTATCTAACATGGTCATACAATATATAATTTTTAGTCAAAGGCAAAGACTTCAAGTCACATGCTTATTCGAAAAGAGCAATAACTTCAACATCTTCTACCGCCAACATCCCTTGAAGCATAACTGTGCACAATTTGGGACACTACTTTGTTAAAGCTTGTATACTTTTCATCCCAAATATGGATATGTTGGACATCTTAAACTACTTCAGAGCAAATCATCAAGGTCTCGAGTTTAGAACATGCACTACAACAACAAAAAAGAGGCAAAAGCCACATGTCTTTTATTCCCTTTAGAGGAGTGGCCAAACCAAAAAAAAACTCACATATCTCATTAAATATGGTTTTTTAATTATATAATAACACAAAAGCCACATTTAATGAGATATGTGGGTTTTTATTTTTGGGTTGGCCACCCCTCTAAAGGGCAGAAAAGAAATGTGATTTTTACCCATTTTTTTTGTACTGATGATTTGGTTAAGATCTCGAGTCGGTTGTCTGTTGGATAATACCATGCTTGTTTATTTTTGGGTAAAGTACAAATAAATACCCGAACTTTAAATCTTATTTCAATTAAATACCTCATCTATAAATTATTTCAAATAAATACCCGAACTTTGAAGCTCATTTGAATAAAATACCTCATCATTAAATTATTTCAAATAAATACCCGAGCTATACAAAATCCTACAAAGTTTCAACTCCGTTAGACATCCCGATAAAATAACCGTTAACTTGTTTATGAGGGGTGTTTGACTTATTGACTGGATCCGCCATCGAGGGTATTTTAGGCAACATAAACTTATTCCCGCTCAATGTCTCCTATAACCCTAAACTTTCAGCTACACTAGAACACTTGAAATCTTAGGCGACGAAAAATTTTCATCACCAAAGAGAGATTTTCGTTACCAAAGTACTTAAGTGACCAAATTTTCGTCGCCTTTCGTCGTCTAAAAGTGGTCGTCTAAAAGTGGTCGTCTAAGTACTTAGGCGACAAAATATTTAATGTTTCCTCGCCTAAGTGACTACTTAGGCGACGAAACATTTTCGTCTTCTAAGTATTCTGGTGACGACCACATGTTCTTAGATGACGAAATTTTTCGTCGGCTTGAGCTTAACTTAGACGACGAAACATTTAATTCGTCGTCTAAGTGGACCACTAAAGTAACGGAAAAAAAAGTTTCGTCGTCTTAGTGGTTCAGTAAATATTTTTTCTTTTAATTAAACTACTTAGGCGACGAAATATTATCTCTTCCTCACCTATGTAGATTAATTTTTTTAAAAAAAAAATTAGAAAATTGAGACAAAATATAATTAATATATTAAAAAATTTATTCATACAAATTAAATACTTAATATTAATAATTTTCAGTGATAGTGCCATCATCCTCGACCTTGTATCTAACTCCCATCCGGTAACGGCAGTTGTGAACATTACGAGCCATTGCTATTGTCTGCTCGACAAAGGGTGCCCATGATAGAGTGCCATCCATGATCACGTCTCGGCCTTCATTGAGTGCAGTCACTAGGAGCAGCGACGATGCAGCATCGGTGGATGATTGGTGCACCTACATTGATCAAAAAAGTCTCATTCATTTGATGCAATTGCATAGCTTGTATTACTGAAAGGTAAACATGTACTGATATAGCATAAAAGATAGAACACCCTTGTCACTTTTAGGTCCTTGCTTATCCTCTCAAATCTTTGTTTCCTGCATATACCAGAACTGCTGAACATACCTTAAGGGCCAAAGGACATTACAATTCTATATAACTAACATTATGCAGAAAATCAAGTTTATGATCCAATAAGGAAGATGTGCCAAAAGCAAGAATAAGAACATTGGCATCCAACACCAAATATCACGTATCAGTAACAAAAACAGATTATGGAGAATGTACTACCTGTAGAATGGCAGCACGAACAGCTCTAGAGCATGCAGCATTTGTGCGTATATAATGTACAATGTCCTGGATTTATAAACAGAAGCAAAAAATTCAAGTTATCCATTGAAAAATAATAAAGATGAGTAATTAACTTTAAAAGGTCAAGTCTAAGGTGCAATCGGCACAAAACTGGCAGCCAGTACTATGGCCTATCAGAACAACACCCTCAGAATCTTCTTTGTTTATAAAATAACTAATCAGCTGATCAAGTTCCATCGCGTCCTATACATAAGAAAATGACATCTAATTAGTGAAAGCAGATATGTTTTGTAATTCGACCCCCAAAACCCCAAAATGAACAGAACATAAATAAGATTTACTTATTTTTAGAGCAGCCAGAGGTCATTATCTCCAAGCCCAGAGTATCCGAACACAAAACAGAAAGCTTAAACTAAGTATGATCTTACACTAAGTATCCGAACAATAGAAATAGATCATTAACCCAACAGAAAGTTTCAAACTTTGACAGAAACCCAGAAATCTAAAGCGATCAGAGATGATTCAGAAACCAGTACATGTATATATCTAGATTGATGATCAGACTCCCTCTCTCTGAAACAAAACAAACAGAGCCAAACCCAGAAACCAGAGAGAGAGAGAGAATCAATGCATGGGAGCGGATGGGTTCGACAATGTCGTATCCGGGTCCGAATGCTAGCTAGTTCCTCTTTTTTTCCTAATGAAGCTTAGGATTGGAGGAAATGGATGAAAGGAAAAGAACGTTTGGATATACCAACAGAGAAGAAGAGAGAGAGAGAGAGAACATACCCGAAGAGGGAGAGAGAGAGTGAGGCGGAGGCGGAGGCTGGGGCGGGGACCGAGGCGGAGGACACGGAGGGGACCGAGGAGGAGGACACGGCGGGGCGGTGGCGGAGCCCACGGGGTTTAGGTCTTGGGAGGATCGGACTGATCGAATTGAAGCAATTAGGGATTTGGGAGGATATCGGACTGAACTGAAGCAATTAGGGATTTGGGATTTATATAAAGCTTACTTAGGCGACGAAATGCACAACTTCGTCTACAGAGTGAATTCTAGGGGACGAAAATAAAAATTATTCGTCGCCTAAGTACATACTTACCGCCTAAGTTAATTTCGAATTTTGGCAAAATTTATTGGCGGAAAATTAAGCTCCCAAATAAAATAAAAAAAACTTTACTTAGGTGACGAATAAATTAGTTTCGTCGCCTAAGTAAAAGACTTAGGCGACGAAACTAACTTATTCGTCGCCTAAGTTAATTTCGAATTTTAGAAAAATTTATTAGCGGAAAATTAAGTCACCAAATGTGTATAAAAACTTTTGCGAGGAATTAATAGGTGCATTTCGTCAACTCGGACCACAAATATATATATATATATATATATATATAATAATAATAATAATTAATACAAAATCCAAAAATCGTAGTTATTAGAAATACATATATATATATATAGGAATTTTCTTGGCTAAGGACGTCCACACCATAAGGATTGGTACGGATTTGATATTTTGACTAACTTTTCAATTGAATTTTTACATCTCCACCGTCTAGTCTTTATATACTCATGTATAAATCATCTCTGTAAATTTTCAGCCAATTTGATTATTGTTAAGACATTCAAAAGTGCGATTTTTTATCATAAACATGAACGATTCAGTTTTGACAAATTACAGTTTGTCCATTTGTTTTAATCTAGTTTGATATGCTAATGGTTATTAAATTAGCTGAAACTTTGTAGAGATGATCTATACATGAGTACCTAAAGACTAGACGGTGGAGATATAAAAATTCAATTGAAAAGTTAGTCAAAATATCAAATCTGTACCATAAAAATTGGTGCGGACGTCCTAAACCAAGAAGGCATATATATATATATATATATATATATATATATATATATATATATATATATATATATATATATATATTTGTAATTATACATCACAAACAAATTTATTAAAATATTTAAAAATATAATTTAAATAATCATGCTTCTCCATCATAATCGTTATCGTCTGTATCATCTGCATCTTAAATTATTTCAGTAAAGTCATCATTGGAATCCTCATCATCGTCTGATTCCTCATCATCCTCGTCACTAATGAAGTCGTCATTGACTCTGTTTTGAGATGTAGGTGCATTTGGGACTGTATTGAATTGATCAGAAGTGACGAAATGTAAGCAGTTGTTGTCGCGAATAGCCTCTACATTAGGGATTTGAGAAGCGGAATACTGTTGATATGGTTCATCAGTGTCGTCGTCATCATCATCATTATGTTCTTCACCCCCTTCAATTGTAGTCGCACTCCATATATTCCTATGCGACATCGGGTTAACCACTTTCCAAAATCCACCGGCCTTAGGATCATCAAGATAAAACACTTGTTTTGTCATGCTGGCAAGAATGAACGGCTCATTTTCATACCAACTTGTGTTTGTATTCACTAATAACATGCAGTAATCCATCTTTGTACTCCAAGGAACACTTGGATCAGTATTGAACAATCTAAACTTGACCAAGACAACGCTCATATTTCCATATACTGTTTCAACAATGGCGAGTAGCACTCCGTAGTAAGTTAAGTCATTACCATCTACCATGACCCAGCAATTTTGCGTTCTGCGGTTTACATCTCGTTGAAGTGTCACAAACTTGATGTCGTTGACAAAACACATCGCTCGCACACTCATATTTCCTAAGACATGTTTGGCGACGAAGATGAGTTTCGTCTCCCAAGAAACCACTTAGGCGACAAAATTTTTATTTTCGTCACCTAAATGGGTTCACTTAGGCGAAGAAACTGAATTTCATCGCCTAAGTGGGTTCACTTAGGCGAAGAAACTGTATTTCGTCGCCTAAGTGAAACCTGTATTTCGTCGCCTAAGTGGTTTCACTTAGGCGAAGAAACCATATTTCGTCGCCTCAGAAGAAACTCAGACGACGACTATTTTTTTCATCGTCAGTGTTCTTCTCCAAGATGACGAATTAATGGTTTCGTTGCCTAAGAAGTTACTTAGGCGATGAATTTATAGTTTCGTCGCCTAAGTCTTCTTAGGCGACGAATTTATAGTTTCGTTGCCTAAGTCTTCTTAGGTGACGAAATTTATATATTTTCATCGCCTAAGGTTTTTTTTTCTGATAGTGTCATTTCCCTTAACATTTAAACTTAAATGAAAGTGCTACATTACAAACTGCAAAATGAAAATCAACTTAATTGTATGTAAAGACATTTTTATACGTAGCTAATTTGTACAAAAATTTATTTACATACAATTAAGTTGATTTCTATTTTACAGTTTGCAATGTAGTACTTTCATTTAACTTAAGTGTTGAGGGAAATAGCTTACAGGAGACACTGAGCGAGAATAAGTTTGTGTTGCCTAAAATACCCTGGATGGCGGGTCCAGTCAATAAGTCAAATACCCCTCATAAATAAGTTAACGGTTGTTTTAACGGGATGTCAAACGGAGTTGAAATTTTGTAGGATTTTGTATAGCTCGGGTATTTATTTGAAATAATTTATAGACGGGGTATTTAATTGAAATGAGCTTCAAAGTTCAGGTATTTATTTGAAATAATTTATAGATAATGTATTTAATTAAAATGAGCTTCAAAATTCGGATATTTATTTATATTTTACCCTTTATTTTTCTTTTTTTTTGATTTGGTAAGCTACGCTGATCTTAAATCAACCGAGTTTAAGAATGTAATAAGTATTACCAAGGTGATCATGGCTAGTATTAGTTAAATTTACAAATTCAATATTGGTTGTTATATGCCTGATTATAAGAGCTTACACACCCGTTAATTTGGTGGGTTGAACTATTTACAACTGATCGTCCCCAAGTTGATAGACTTTTCAACTAAATAAGTAAATGGCCCTCAATGGAACAGTTACAAAAGTTCCGTCAAATCTTGTAGATGGATGTTTCAACCGTATAACAAGGTCGGATTGTTGACTGCACAACACTAAGGCCACGTTTACTAAACCGTAATGAGATTGAAAAGGAATGGGAATGAGAAGGAATGGGAGAGAGGAGGAATGAGAGAGGGGTGGAGTCATTCCCATTCCTATGTTTACTTGTTACCCGGAATCGGAAACAATCTCGAGATTGATTCTCATTTGTGTGTTTACTAACATGCAGGAATCGGAATCGTGATACGGTTAATTACAAAAACACCCATTCATGATCATTTGTCAATTTTGGTTTCAAGAAGATAGTTTTTTTTTTTTGTTGCTGAAATACCCATTCATGATGACCCCCTTGCTGCAGGCATAGCGACCTTGGAGGAGGATCACGACTTTGTTTGGCTTCAGAAGAAGGGGGCTGAACAAGAACAGAATGATTAGAACAAGAACAGAATGATTAGGGGGCTTTCATGTTTTCAAATGGGGTTATTTTGGGATTATCCATAAATTGTAAGGACACTTTGGGAATGAACTTTTGATTCAGGGCAAGTCCGGAATCAATACTTAGTCTCCCCTCCGGAATCAGAAGGGAGGATTCATTCCTGAGTTTTTGGTGGGCCCTACAATGTTTCCATTCCTGATAGAATTAGTAAACATCATTTCTGAAGGGGAAACGGAATGACTCCCTACGGAGTCATTCCCATTGCTGGTTAGTAAACATGCCATAAAGGCAATCGTTTATTAGGGGTACTGGTGTTATGTACTAAGAACAGTTGGGGCGTATTGGATACACTAACACCACAATTAAAATACATACAAAATTGGTGTTGAAATTTTACTTTAACTGGTCTGTTGTTAAAGGTCAAACATCGTATTCTCAGACTCCAACAAGAAACTGATCCTCATGTCTCTCTATCTTCTTCATTTCTTCATGGACCCCAATGTGAGTACTTCGATCATCTTGTATCTTTCATTAGTTTTTTTTTTTTAGCAGCAAAGGTAGCTATTAACTCTCACTTTCTTATTTTCAAGTCGATGCTCTTCCTCTCATACGACTCACATTCAAGTTTAATAATCAGCCTAGAGGGATTTATGTAAAAACCACCTAAGTATGATATATTGCATATATCAATTGAGATAAATAATAATTTGAATTTAGAAATTAAATTTCAGAAATAAACAAGAGTGTATGAAGATATATTCAACCAATACCGAATGAGTTTCACGATGGATTAGGAAAAATCAAGTCGTGTGTGTCACACACTCTCCTTAAGACAACTACGCCGCCTCTACGGGTGCAAAAGGTCTATTGGCGCTCGTCTCTCAGGATACAATGACTAACAAATTCTTGGAGCTGCACTGCTTTAAGAAAGTCTGCGAACTGGAGGCAGTACCTCTTTCTATCACCAGAATAGGAACACAAGAGCAGAAGAGCTGAATGTTTTTTTTGAAGAGCAGAATGTTTTTTTTGATGTGTTTAGAATGAGGGATAGGAGGCCCTTTTTATAGTGTGAGGTTGAGCTTGGCTATTAAAACAAAAAATCAATACAGGGAACCCAACGACCATAACAGCTGAGTTTAAACACCCACTGAATGATCATAATACTGGCAAAAACGTTCCAGTAGTAGTTGAAGAGTTCAAAAAGTGTGAGAGAGTATAGTTTGTGTTTACACAACTATACCTCATAGTAGGATGATTCTATATAAACACTCTTAACTTTTCCTTTTTTCTAATGTGGGACAAACTTTGTTTTTTCCATTTCAAATAGCCAACTTTGGAGGACAATTTTTCATTCATCCCAAAACCAAATTAGGCATATGAACATATAATCTTGTAGTTCTCATAATGGAGAATACAAATCCAAGTTCATTTATCATTAATTAAAAGTGTAACACACTTTAATTAACCTATTAAAATTTGATTTTATAAAGGTTCTTTAACCCTTTATTCCAACAATTTCAACACACATGGTAGGGAACGACTTTACGATCGATGGCTCATGAGTGAGGACAACGGACCTGCTTTGGGCTTCATTTCCCCCCGTACCACCCAAACCTCACATAATTTGGTTACTGCACCAGGACAGAGAAAAAGAGTAACTCATTGAATAGTCGAACACACCTATTTTATATAAGGTAAATTTCTCCTATGATACTTGAAGTTTGCTCATTTGGACACTTTGGTATCTGATGTATCAATCCCTAATATCTCGTGTCAACTTTTTAAAACTTCCCACTCCACTCTTTTAGTGCTTTATAGGTTGTGTCTATCTTACTACGTACCATAGAAAACACATCCGAACTGGCGCCATTAGTTCAACCTCTTTCAACCACTGCCTTGCAATCCGCTTCCCTAATCCAAAACTCCTCAAACCTGAACCTGCGCTTCTTTGTTTTTCTCTTCACAAGAATATCCCGAACCTCCAACAAAATATGGAGATGGTCTGAATCATATTTTGCTAGCTAGATGGACAACACGAGAGGCCGGAAATAACTCTGACCAGCTCTGCGTAGCCATGCAACGATCAAGCCGTATCTTTATCAGATGACCAGACCGGATCCCTTGCCATGTGAACATTGGACCAACAAACCCTAAATCCAGCAAGCCACCAAATTTGAATCTAGAAGTATTGGATGCAGAGATCAACCTCCATCGGATCCTCCCGCCCATTAGTAATAGCCATCGGCAGTAAAGCATTGTCATGTGTTCAGGGGCAACCTCGAACAACTCTTTTCAGACCGTCCTCTTGCTGAAACGAAAACAGTATCTTCCCACCTCCAAGTTCGGACGTCGTTATCCTCGATCTACTGATCTGGACGATCAAACTTCGGGATCCATAGACCTCTCATGGTGCTAATGAGAGATTCTATCCTGAAAGGTTTTGGAGAAAGGGGATAGTACACCAAGAAACACTATGGGTTCTCCTCCTCGACCACATCTGGAATCACGACCTCTACTTCAGTTTCTGACAGCACCAATTTTCGGGCAAAAGACCAAACCACATCCTCCAGATCACTTGTACGACGTTGAGAATCACTCGGAACAACCAGAGCATTTGACAGCACCAATCGCTGTCACCCCGAACACTCTTGGCTTTGTTTGGGAGAAAACCCTAAACTTTCACGTGGAACAACATGGGATATTTTATGAGATGAACTTGATTCTATAACACTTGATGGTGTTGAAGTTCTTGAGCTTGGAATTTTATCTCTTGATAATTTGTATCGGTAGCGGTCTTTATTTGATAACTAGTATTGGAAGGAGATGAACATGATTCTCTAACACTTAAAATGCTATCGGTTATTTGTTTTTATGTGGCATAATATTTAGGTTCCTTAATCATTAGCCCCTTCCCACCCTTACTACCAATATATTTTTATAATTTGCTCTCTTATCCAAATCAATGAATTTCACCCTACGAATTCTTGCCCCCACCTCTCCGAAGGGATTCCATTAGAAGGCTAGCTAAGCTGGTTGTTGGGCTGGAAGGCTGGACTACTGGGTTCGGCTCTATTGGATTGGGCTAGGACTCAATTGTGTATTTTTTATTTTTTTTTAAGTTTTACTGTTGTTTGTAGGGTGCAAAGTTTAAGCAAATTAGGTCAGGACTTTCCACATGTCAGTAACTTTTTTTTCTTTTATGTTGGTAGTGTAGGTTAGTTTTTGGATGTGCGTAAACTGCCTTACAAATGTGGAATTAGTTAGGTAACTATTCTACTTTGACAACTCTTATAGGTGAGTCGTTATGTTATAATTTTGTTGAACATTAGTTAAGTTGACTATTTCTCTCTAAAAGGTAGTGTTAGCGGTAGCAACAGCCAGGCTACCGGGGCCCACGGATCCGTACCAAGGGTCGGGACGAAAGTCCATGCACCCAGGCCCAAGGCCCGGCCACCTGACGACCAATAGGAAGCGGGACAACCGATGGAAGAAGCCCACAAAGGGTGACCCAGAAGAGTATTCAGTACTACAGAAGGAGCCTTGTCCCATATTGAAAGTTAGGTCAAGCTCTGGGACTTGGGAGCTTATATAATAGCTCGGCCACTTTCCTTATATGGTAATCAACCAATCCTAAGCTTAAGTACTTTCGATTATCAACTATTGTCATTCCTCACTGTACTGACTTAAGCATCAGAGTGGAATCGACCGGCCCCAACCAGTCGTTCCTAGTAAGCAGGACAATAACAGGAGGTCAACCTAGAGTCCACTGGTATCTGCGAGTCTTCAGATTCAAAGAGAAACAATTGGCGCCGTCTGTGGGAATCTATACATAAAAGCTATGTTACAAAATATGGCCAGAGGTTCAAAAAGAAAGGCACATAGAAAGGGGCCGGAAGAAGTCCGACGGGTCCTGGACTTCGAACCCCTGCTTACTCCCGCCGATAATCCTAATATGGTGCGGGTAGAGGAACCGGCTGATGATAGCGGCCCGGACGATATCAGTGATCCCGGCCAGTACGAAATGACGGGAGAGGTGGAGAGAATGAAGGCGGAAGTTGCCTGGTTACGGGAAGAAAGCGACCGGGACCGGGAGAGAGCAGAGGCCCGGTACCAAGAGATGGAGGCAGTAAATGCCAAGCTGTTGGCCGCCTTAGAGAGAGGGCAGCAGCAAAATAACGCTCTAACGCCGGAATTAGCGGCTTCGCGAACCGCAAGTGGGAGCAAGCAACAAGGGTGATCGTCCACCGGTTTCCCTCACATAGGTAGGCAACGGGAAGAAGAAAAACTGTGCATATGCCAATCGAATTATTTCCGAAAGTAATGACAAGGTCCGGAGCGGCACCACCGCCTCATCAGGCGAGCGCATCGCCCGAGGGAGAAGAAATGAGCCCAACCACGTGGGCGCTCCAAGTATTGTCTGACTCAGTATCGGACATGAAGGCTCAAATGGAGGCGAATGAACGGAAGACTGCAAGACCGCCGATGAGCGCGTGATTCAACGAGCGGGCCGGACCATTCTCTTGCCGGGTATTGGATTCCGTGTAAGCGGGTACCCAAAAATCGCTAAAGATGACATACGCCGGGACTGGATGCCCGTACCAGCACCTGGACAGCTTTAAGTCTCAGACATGCTCAAAAGGCTATTCTAACGTCATTTGCTGCAATATATTCCAAGAAACGCTATCGGGAGAGGCGTTGGGTTGGTTCTACGAGTTGCTAGTGGACTCGATAGAATCGTTCGAGCAGCTGGCAGATAAATTCATCGGCAAGTTTATTCTAAGGGTCGAGGGGCCAAACATCGACCGTCTTGTTCAATTGCAAATAGGCGGATAACGAGGGGCTAAGGGCATTTGTCAACCCTGGCAAGCTGCCACTGTCGGAGTCAGAAACTTGGATAAGGGGATTGCTGAGATGACATTTAAGCAAGGGCTGAGGCTCGGGAAGTTCTCCTAAAACGTGCGGATAGAGGGCCCGCGCGAGATTATAACGAACTGATGGCGATGGCGATCAGGAATGCTCAGGCGGATCATGAGACTTACTGGAATCGACCGCCGAAGAGAAGGCCTGACGAGCCGTCCCCGGTCCGCTAGGATAACAAGAACTGGGAGCAGAGCCAGGATCAGGGGTTCTCACCCAACAAAAAGTCTAAGGACTGGAGAAACCAGTGGCAATCCAAGGGTAACTTCAGGAGCCCACAGGGAGGAAGAAAGACTACTGGTCGCCAATAGGAGCGACCCCTGACAATTATGCCAGCAGAGCGAAACCTGGCGATCTTGCCAGCGGGACGAAACGAAGTTTTCACATCCCTAACTACCTCCTACGAAAATATCCTAAACTAAAACATAAACACCATTCCCGGTCTGCCGGAGAGGAGGCACCCGAAGGGGAACCTCACTAAAGAGCAAACCGGAAAATACTGCTCCTATCACGATGAAGCCACACACATGACGAATGATTGCATTGCCCTGAAGATGGCAGTGGAAGAGTTAATCCTGAGCGGCAGGCTACAACAGTACAAGAGCGGTGTCCGGGAAGTAGGAGTCATCCGGACCTATGGGCAAGATCGGATAGACATGAATGGAAGCATCAACAT
Source organism: Potentilla sterilis (assembly GCA_963682095.1). Classification (NCBI taxonomy): domain Eukaryota; kingdom Viridiplantae; phylum Streptophyta; class Magnoliopsida; order Rosales; family Rosaceae; genus Potentilla; species Potentilla sterilis. The sequence continues at coordinate 43,723,368 of OY821757.1, read as the reverse complement.
GATCCACGGAGGGGCCCACATCGACCAACTAACCGGAAAAGCAAAGAAGCAGTGCTTGCGGTCGATAAGGGCCAAGGAGGTATATGCTTTCGGGGAGAGAAGTGGACAAGCAGCAAAGACCGGCTGGAAGTCCGTAATCTTCTACGAGGAGGAGGAGCCGGAGGATCTGATCCAGCCTCACGACGATCCCTTCCTCATCACTGTCCAGATAGACCACTGGATAACCAGCATGATGCTGATCGATACCGGGGCATCGGTCAACATGATGTTCCGGGAAGACTATAAAGGGCTAAACCGGGGGAAGAACAAGTTATCTCAGGATAACGAACCACTGATAAGCTTCTCAGGGGAGGTAGTCCAGCCGCTGGGGTCAGACTACCTACCATTAATCTTCAGAGAGGGAGACAGGACAAGGAAGCAGCACATGGAATTCATCACAGTCAACTGTCTGTCCTCATACAACGATATTATCGGCCGACCAGACCTATGGAGGCTGAAGACATTCATAGCTGGACACATGCTGATGCTAAAGATGTCATCTCCCACCGGATTCATAACCATCCGGGGAGATCAGAAGATCGCCCGGAAGTATTACGCCGAGGCCGTGAGCAGCGGAAGAAAGCGAGCGGAGGTCTTCACGGCTACTTGCTGGGTGTTACCATCGGACCCGATCGTCGATCCCCGGGATGATATTGATTCCGATGAGGAGAAGCTGAAGCGGCCATCGGCCGCAGAGAAGACAGAGAAGGTACCTATATTAGAGGAGCACCCGGACATAATGGTGGTGATAGGTACAAAGTTGGCACCGGGAGTGAGGGAATACCTCATCGGTTTCCTCAATGAGAACAGTTCTGTATTTGCATGGTCCTACGAGGACATGCCCGGCATATCACCGGAGATTGCAACGCACGAGCTAAACGTCATACCCAGCAGTATACCAGGGAGACAAATTAAAGAGAAGATCCTTCAATCCGGAGAAGTACGAAGCCATAAGGGGGGAAGTGCAAAAACTCAGAGCAATAGACTTCATCCGAGAAGTCCAGTACCCCCGGTGGTTGGCCAACGTGGTTATGGTTCCAAAGAAGGGAACCGGGCAGTGGCGCATGTGCGTTGACGCCCTGGTAAAGTTGGCTACCGGTGATTATGCACCGGAGTACCGGAAAAAAAAAACTGAGAATTTGGAGAAGCCGAGCATAAGCAAAACCATCTCTGAAGTATTTGCGGTGGAGGAAGCACCGCCGAGCTGGATGGACCCGGTCAGGAAGTACCTGACCGACAAGATAAGCTCGGAGGACAAGAAAGAGGCAAGGAGGTTGCACCTCAGGTGCGCGAGGTACAACTTGGTGGATGGAAAGTTGTACCGCAGGGGGCATTGCTTCCCGCATTTAAAATGTGTGACAGAAGAGACAGGGGAAGCAATCATGCGGGAAATCCACGAGGGAGTCTATGGTAACCACTCCGGGACTCGATCCCTGACCTACAAGGCGCTACGGGCGGGATATTTCTAGCCCAACATGGCAGCCGTTTCAAGAAAAATATCAGGAAGCTGCCATAAGTGCCACATGTACGCCACCGTTCCGCCTGCTCTGGCAATAGCCTTATCCATCCTGATGGCACCTTGGTCGTTTGCACAGCGGGGACTGGACCTCATTGGCCCATTCCCAACGGCTATAGGACAGTTCAAGTATGCCATTGTGGTCGTAGACTACGATACAAAATGGATCGAAGCAGAGCCACTAATAAAGATCAAAGAGGAAAGGGTGAAGAAGTTCCTCTGGAAAAACATATACTGCAGCTTCGGTGTCCCGGAGACCATAGTAATGGACAACGGGACACAGTTCAACAACGCAGATCTCATTGAGTATATGGCATCATGGGGGACTCGAATGTTATTCGCATCTATAGCACAACCGCAGACTAATGGCTAGGTTAAGGTGGTCAACAAGATCATCAAGAAGCTTCTCAAAAAGAAGCTTGATGACAAGAAGGGTCTGTGGGAGGAGGAGTTGCCCGTAGTGTTATGGGCAATCCGCACAACTGCAACTGAGGCAACGGGAGAAACTCCGTTCTGCCTAGCATTCGGGAGCGAAGCAGTCCTCCCGGTGGAAACCCAAATACCCAGCGACAGAACTGAAACTATGAGACTGAAACCAACATTAAGGGTTTGCAGCTCAACCTAGACCTCATAGAGGAACTCCGGGATCGAGCTCACTTGCGAAATCAGACGTACAAGCAGCGGGTGGCCCGCTCTCATGACAGTCGAGTCCGGGAAAGAAAGCTGCAGGTGGGAGATTGGGTAATGAAGAAGATACAAAGGAAGGTGCTCGCTCTGGAACCAACCTGGGATGGGCTCTACCAAATAACGGAAGCGGTAGGACCAGTACCCTTCCACATCAGAGACACTAATGGAGTAAATTTCACCCACCCATGGAACATCGAGCATCTCCGGTACTACCCAAAGTAGATTTTGTATCAATATTTATATTTTATATTCCCCTGCGGTTATAACTCAGGCATGGATGCTTCCTAATTTATGGAAAAATATTAATTATTCCAACACAATTAACAAAGGCAATTCAACGGTTCCAGGCATACCACCGGATTTTAGTGTTAATTATTCCAACACAATTAACAAAGGCAATCCAACGGTTCCAGGCATACCACTGGATTTTAGTGTTAATTATTCCAACACAATTAACAAAGGCAATTCAACAGTTTTGAGGCATAACACTGGGCATAAGTCAAAGCTTATTTTTCCAACACAATTAGCAGAATAATCTAACAAGTACTAAGGCAAAACAACAAGAGCTGGGCAAGTCAAAAATATCACCCGTTGATTAAGAAAGTCAAAATTACACCAGCCTGGACTACTAGGCAATATACCAATCACCGGTATCAACAAAAAAGGCGTAGGGCCATTGTTCAAAAAAGGGGAGAGATACAAAAGGAAATGATAAACTGGATTATTTCCCGCGATCAGGAGAGTGAGACCTACCGACATTTGAGCTGCCAGCACCACCGGCTTTCAAAGACCGCAACTGTTCCAGCCGCTTCTCCTCAGCTATGTCAGCATCCATCCGCTCGGTGTCAAGCCAACCTTTCCGCTTCCATTCATCATAGGCCTCAGTTATGCACCCCTCCCGAGAGGCCTCCAGCAGGTCATCAAACTCATCCGAGTCCTTGAACTCAACAATGAGTTGATCAGCCAGCTTCGCCCGGTTAGCTTCTGACCACTTCTCGGCTTGTTGGCAAACCGAGGCAACCTGATCCTGCAACTTAAGGTTCTTGGCCTCTAGCTCGATAGCCCGTCCGATGGCCTCCAGCTCAATAGCCCAGCTGGTTAACATCGGCCAGCTTGGACTCCAGGTCCCTAATCTTTTCCTCGTGCTTGGCCGCTTGTGCCTTAGCCCGCCCCTCTAGCTCCTTTGCCTGGGCAACTTCCCTCTCCAACCTAGCCTTCTCGGTCTCTAGGAAGGACCGGTGGCTGGTAAGGTCTGCTACCTGCTTCTTCAGAACAGGTAGCTCCTCATTCGCCTTAACGTGGTAGAGGTTGTAGACAGTCTGCAAGAAAGGAAAAATAATTTTTTATTTTTAGGAAAGAGGAAGCGGGGTAGAATAAAATAAAAAAAAAAGGTAAGCAGCGGTAAGGAGTCTTTACCCGCATGGCCATTTTCATAGCCCTCTTGCGGTTCTCTTCAGGCGGCGCATCCTTATCCCGGATCCGGTCCAGCTCAATATCCTTCAAGTTCTTGAGCATGGCCCGGACAAAGGGCTCGTCCGCAACACCGTACTCATCCACTAGTTGTCTAATGAGAGTACGTTCTATGACTGGCAGCGGTGGAGTGAGATTTGGGAAGCTTGGAACCCGTGGAGGAATGGTTGAGGTGGTGGGAGTAGAGACCCGGGGCTGCTTGGCTGCACCCTCACCAACGAACCTCCTGGTGAAGGTGACGATGTCAGTAGCCGCTCTCTTCTCGCGGACACTTTTTCTTTTTCTGCCCCATGTCAGAGGTCGGGGCAGAAGTAGTGCCCGGGGCCTGAGGACGGGTCACCGCTGAAGGAGGGGAGTCCACTTCTATAGTTTGGACAGGCGTGCCAAGGGCACCACTGGGAGATTGGCGAGCAGAGGTGCAAGCACTTTGAAATTGGTGGGTCGGTGCCCTATCGGCACCACCGGGAGACTGGTGGGCAGAGGTGCAAGCATTTTGAGATTGGTGGGCTAGCGCTCTATCAATACCACTGGGAGGACTGGCCAGAGCAGTAGGTGCCTTGCAATACCCCTCATCCGGGATCTCCATTGACACCGACTTGTCATGCACAGTTTTCTCCCCGGTTTTAGGATCAACGACCGTCTTTGAGACAGCTTCCCCATTTTTTGTCAGCTTCTGGACAAGGACTTCATCATTCATTTCGATGGTCAAGTCCTTTGCAATAACCATCCGGGGTAGAACAGCTGGAAAACAATAAGCATAGGTTAAAAAAAAAAAATTGAAACCCCACCAGGAGCTTTTCCCATCTCACAGATCTTAAGAACATCCCACCAGATGAAGTTATAAGAACTCCGGTCCAGTTCACCCCAAAAGCCGAAGATCCTAGCAATCTGGCGCTTCTCCACATCGGTCAGCACAAACAACTGATCCCCAATGGCTTGAAAAGCTCCTGGGACCCGATGGTTCTTTGAGTTCCGCTACCATCTTTCCCCAACCATGACCACTTGCTTCCTCCAGTCTTTTGCAACCCAAGAGGGGAGGTTGGTGATCGGCTTTGTTCCCCGCGCGGTGAAAGTCACACACCCGCAGGCTTTGCTCTTCTTACAATACGTCAGTTGGTAGAGAGCCCTAAACTCGTTGACCGTTGGCCAGCCCATGTCTGAAAGACTGTACAGGCACCCAAGGCTGAGCAACTGCCTCCATTGGTTGCTAGGGAGCTGAGCAGGGGAGATGTTTATTATACTTAGTATGTACTTGATGAATTGGGGCAGTGTGAGAGATAACCCATGCTGAAACTGGTCCTCGTGAACGGCAACCCAGCCTTCCTCTGGGTTACACGCCAATTCGCCAAGTTTTAATCCGCGGAGCTGGATCTTTTTATTAATACCCCACTTGTCCCAGAAAGCAAGTAGCTGGGCGGGGGTCATGCTCTGCTCCGGTTCATCGCAGAAAATCACTTTACCATTATCCATAAGTGGGTGCTTCTGAACGGAATTCCCCACTGGAATATCCCTTGAGGCATCTCCTAACGCCGCGACGGTTACCGTCGGCGAGCCAATCGAGATGTCATCGGTGGAGGGAGAAGCAGTCGCCCGTTGGGTAGACGTGCTGCTAAGTCAGGTGTCTAGCCGAGGGCCAGCGTCGTCTATCGGGCTGCCAGCGGTGGGACCGGTAGAGTTAGATGAGCTTCTAGAGTCCATGAAACCTAAGGAAATTTAAACCCTTCAGTGGATTAGATCAAGGTAGGTTAAGAAAGCGGTCAGGGCACTAAGAAACACCAACTTCACACCAACCCTCCCAGTTCCAAGATCAAACCGGACCCAAAAGATGAACTCAAAGGCAAAAGCTATCTACCTAGAAATCCCACAAACACAAGCAGTTTGCAGGCTACAAAGAACACAAGGTCAAGGAGAGAAAGGAGCCAAACCTGGTAAAAGGCGCGATTGAACGGAACCGCGGTAAGGATTGCAACATGCAATCGAGTTTTCAGATCAAGAACAGTGCACAAGGCAAACAAGGGGTGATCTCTCTCTCTCTAAGTATTCTTCGCAAAAGCACAGTAGGAGGAAGAGTGAGGAGGATTGGGGGATTTTATAGGAAAAAACCGACCCCTCAGTTTCCCCCCCCCAAAAATTTATTAGGGTATTCTAAAAGACGAGGAAATCTCGGACGCACATCCCTACCGTCAAAGCACGCCACATGCCCCACTATCGGTAACTTCCCGAGAAACCAGTAAGTGATATGATTGATGGACTCCTACATTAAATGCGTGTCAGGAATAAGCCGGTCATTTGTCATACATGCGCAGGGTTAGGTGAAATGGCAAGTCGTTATAACCGAGGCAAATTTAAAAGCCAAGAGGCAGTTATCCATTACCGCATGATATTTAACCAAACGGTCTTCACCGTACGGTTAACAAAGCTAGTACAAAAAATAGCTAAAACATTCCAACGGAAAAGCCAATACGAACTTATGGCTAGGCATTCCAACGGGAAAGTATGAAAGCCAGTATGAACTTATGGCTAGGCATTCCAACGGGAAAGTATGAAAGCCAGTACGAACTTATGGCTAGGCATCCTAACGGAAAAGAACATAGCCAGAACGAACTGATGGCTAAGGAACAACACCAGAAAGATATCCCCCAACCACGAGATATCGTTTCCCGTAGGCCTAACAACCCTACAGGCTCAAAATATGAGCCATACGGGCAAGGCTCGTTACCTTGTCCCAATAGCCCGAACTAAAGAACGAACCAACGGGAATATTCGAACGCCCGGCCAAGTCCAATCTCAAACACGGACTTAGGGGACTACATGGCCGGTGGCTTGAAATGCCAACAGGTCCGTGAAGAATACAAATCAAGTCCCCATTCAAGATTGCACTTGACCGGAAACTTGAGAGACTTGTTAGCGGTAGCAGCAGCCAGGTTACCGGGGCCCACGGACTCGTACCAGGGGCCGAGATGAAAACCCATGCACCCAGGCCCAAGGCCCGGCCACCTGACGACCAATAGGAAGCGGGACAACTGATGGAAGAAGCCCACAAAGGGTGACCCAGAAGAGTATTCGGTACTACAGAAGGAGCCTTGTCCCATATTGAAAGTTAGGTCAAGCTCTGGGACCTGGGAGCTTATATAATAGCCCGGCCACTTTCCTTATATGGTAATCAACCAATCCCAAGCTTAAGTACTTTCGATTATCAACTATTGTCATTCCTCACTGTACTGACTTAAGCATCGGAGTGGAATCGACCGGCCCCAACCAGTCGTTCCTAGTAAGCAGGACAACAACAGGAGGTCAACCTAGAGTACACATGTATCTGCGAGTCTTCAGATTCAGACAGAAACAAGTAGTGTTACTTTTTCTACATCATTGGTCTCAAATTTGCTTTAGCCTAATTCGTATCTGGTGGTACATCATTTTGGCACCTTCTTTTGATTCCTCTTAAATCTCGCTTGTTAGTTAAACCTGAAAGTATCTCATTTCTATAGAAAAGGAAATGAAGTGGCTGGTTGCCTTTAACGGTAAGGTGCCTCTCATGATGGTAAGTTGTGGTGGGATGCGGTTTCTCAGTTCATTTTGGACACTATGAAAAAGACCTTGATTCCATCGTTTTCTATTATGTTAGCTTTTCTCAGTACTTTCCCTCACTTTCTTCTGTTGGCAAAGAACTTGGTGTAGTCCACCTTCCTATGTAGTGTTTTCCCTTTCTTATCAATAAAGTCGGTTAAGGGTAGAGAGTTAGCTCTGAATTCCCGGAAGGATTTTGTATACGACTTTTAGATGTTTCTATTTCTCCCGGTAGTTATTTTGTGGTACAAAGTTCTTAAACGCAACCAAAAATAATAAATTTTCAAACACTAACATGAGATAGGAAGTAAGGTAGATGGCTATTGTTTTTTATTTACATGCAAATATGAAGACGCATTCTTATGTTGAGGAGCACTCCAAGCAATCATGTACAGCGAATAAAATACTTCTGGATGGGTCGGCCATGGTGATTGTGGAAGCGATGAGATTTACTCTGGTGCTGCATTTTCACAACCCAGGTTCCTCATGTCGAGAGAGAAACCTCAATGAATCTAAATTCAATATCACTTGGTATGAAAATGTTTGGCTGACCACACATGCTTTTCTATTCCCATTAAATTCCAGATTTTAGTTAGAGTTTCATTCTTATTACTTAACACGCAGTGAAATTGGGGCCTGCCTTCATACAGAAAGAACAAAAATAGAAAAAGCCACATAGTCAAGCCATTAGGTGAAACCAGAGGAGACGATAGATTGGGGAGAGATAAGTCCACTACGGGAAGAAAATTCAGTCATTGATTACAGGATTTTAATGGAGGCTACTTGGTGTGAGAATATACCAGGGCAAAGAACAGAAGGACTGTTTATCCGGCACAAGTTCTAAAGAAATGTATACTTTTTCGCAACTTTAAAATGGTCGGTTCTTCAATTCTTCAATTCGAGGGTTACAACAAGCAACACACTGGATTCTAGTTCCTCAAACTGAGTAACTTGATCAACAACAGAAAGAAAGCTACACAGGATATACTATGTGAACCATGGAGAATAATGGGTGGGAAGAGCTGAAATTGAGGATACACAATATGAGATGAGAACTATGCTGCTCAAATTATTTTCCTATGCCCTCCGAAAGCCCATATCTGCAGCACAAACACCCAACAAAAACATGTCATAAATTGTTCTTTTTGACGACACGTCAATTCTAGAATAAGCAATAAAGGTTATAGAACTCTTTTCTACCGAGGAACACATGTTTGCTTGATCCACGTAAGAGAAAAGAGAACAAATTGAACAAATAACATCACATTTGCTTTGCAGCAAATACAACTTATACCATAATTCCTTGAAACGAAGACAACTTATGTCAATCAATCCAAAAAGTTATATCTTTATCTAGCATTGAACTTATTTGGTAAGGACTTGGTGGACACATTTACTTTGATATACCACATTTATTCAACCAAATTACTGACAGTATCTCAGAGGAGATGAGATCAGTAAAGTGCGCAGTAGCCTCCATTAAGGTACTTCTAGATTATGATATACTCTGAGGATAACATACTAAAAATCAATAATCATACATTCATTTAAAAAAGCTCGGACCCTATACTGCATCTTGAAATACTAAACCAGAAATTCCTGTTGTATAACTCTTCAGGATAACATGATTCTCAGAGCATATCATAATCTAGAAGTACCTTACTTACGGAATTTGAATATGATAAAGAAATTTAACCAGGCCAAAAGCATGAAACCCTAAGCATTGATATACACTGCATCAGTTCCTCACATTTTTAAGTGGGAAACAAAGACAATAAAATATAAAATCAAGGAATTCAGTAAAAATGGGTGTTTTCTTTCAAGTACATTTGGTGTCCAAATTAAATAACAGAGCCTAACCTTTAAATTAGTATCCCAACTTCCAGTACACAATGCACTTCCATCAGCTGACAAACCCAAACAGCTAATCTGGCCCTCATGTGAGTTCTGGAGAGATCCCAAATTTAAAACCACCTGCCACAGAACAACTCAGAAATTAGAGACCCTTGCTCCATTTACATGAACATGATTCATCACGCATAAGTCAATGTTGGGAAGACAATTGAAAACTGATCAACAGGATCACGTACGGATTAACACAAGGACATTCAAAAGTATAGTTACGTTCTTTTTTTTGAGAGAGAAAAGTATAAGTACTTTCATTTCGAAGAATATCTGGAATCTGAATTTTACATTATGCATTGCAAGGCTATGTTATCTCAATACTATTTAACCGCTCAATATAGGCTGGAGTTAAGAATAAAAAAATTTTGTTGGCCCTAAAAGAGCGGTTTTGCAATACGGGGAAATAAAAACAAAACCAACGGGTTTTTTGGTTCAAAAAAGTTCATTTTTTGTAAGAATATGAGCTTAATTTGCTTTATAATAATTACTACTTGAGGGATCGGAGTCGCTACCTAGCCACCCGTCAAATTTTCCTTCATCGTGGTTAGTTAACAAACCCCTAGAGCTTTTGGGATTAGCAGTAGACCAACAAACTCTACCAAATGTTTATATGGCAAGATTGCTAACCCAGAAATTTTGACAAAATCCAAGATGCAATTTAAATGTATAACTATCACAGATGAAATACTTGAATGTATTTTCACCTCTGGAAGTTAAATTCATAGTAATATACATATCAAGTGCAATAAACTACAAAGACACATAGTTAATAGACAATATGATCTTCATATTACCATAAGAAATCAATGGAACCAAAACAGTCCGCTGAACGCAGAAAAATAACAAGCAATTATAGATACAGATACATTCCAACTTCAAAAGTACACTTATAGACTGATTGATTCAATGCAGATTTAGAAGTAATACTTGAGAATCACAAATTAATTTATATATGGTGACACTGATTATACGTCAATCTATATATAATTTACTCATAAAAAAAATAATGATAGTATGTAATAGATAAGTTGCTGACTTGAAGACTTTTACTTCCAAATATATGATAAACAAGACTACATGATCAATAGCATCCGCAGTTACTATTTCTTACACACTAAGAGGGCTTAACTGAAGATGCAAAAGTATAAGGGATAAATGGAAAAAACTGAAGAATAAAATTGACTTTAAAAATCCACATACCCTTGCCAACAAAGTATCCCAGACATAGCAATCACCATTTGTGTATCCAGCAAACAGAAGCCTTCCTGATATTGAGAATGCTATGGTTTTCACAGGTGGGGCTTCAATATCACCATGTTGTTGCTGATATACTTGGAGTTGGTGTCCAGTCCTTATGTCAAATAACCTACAAGTTCCATCATCTGACCCAGTTCCAAATCTATTGCCATCTGGAAAGAACTTCACTGCATTGACATCTCCCTCATGACCATGAAAAGTCCGTACTGCTCGACTTGCAACACGTGTGTCCCACAATCGTGCGGTTGCATCACAAGAACCAGATACAAACATTCTTGAGTTGGTTTGACAGATAGAGACACTGAAAGAATGCAAAAGACATTTCTGTTAATCACTTGCCACGACAAGTCATCATCAGCAAGGTGGATGGTCACATTTAGATTATTCATGATGGGAATGGACCACAAAGACAACAGGAAAAAATTATGGCTTTATGGAATATTCTTCTATATTTCAGAATTAACTTATGTGTGGTATAGGATCAAGTAATTTAAAAAGAAACCTATGAATGAAGGGCAACCCTGAAATCAGATAAGCGTTCCATAAGGATAGAAGGAAATGTAGTCAATGTTTCACACCGCACTAAACAATTAGACCAAACACTGCGATTTGTAAAGTCAATGACATAAATGTGAAAAAGAAAGTTTCTGCCAGTAACAAAATTAGGTTTCGCTAAAACAAAGAATGTCATAGTTGGTTAATCTAAAGGAAGAAATTGTTTACGAGTTATAATTTGCATAATGATTAAGATGACGTGAAACACTTTTGTGCATATGCATCAATTTGTAATGCTGGGAAATAGATGTGTGTTGAATAAACATGGTTATTTTATTCTCAATAATATGCATATGTTCATTTAACTTGATGCAATAGTATACCTCAGTACGTCCCCAGTGTGTCCGGACTGAAACTCCCCTCCAAACACTGAAGTCCTGAGTCCAGTAGTAATATCCCATAAGACGCATGTTTGATCACCAGAACCAGTAATCAGGTGAGTATCTTCATCTGGAACATATTGGCAGGCAGAAACATAACCCTTGTGCCCATTAAGCGTTCTTGAAACCGGCAGATTCCCATCCTTGTCGCACGGGGAACTCAAGTTGAATATAGAGCAAACACTATCAAGACCACCACAAGCAACAGACTGACCGGTTGGAGAAAAAGCACAAGCCATGACCCATGCACAAGGCAGCTTTATGGCATGAGTCTTCTGGCTTGTTAGTGCATTCCAGACTATCAATCTCCCATCTTGGGATGCACTAACAATTCGATTCTTTTCTGGAGTCCAATCTAATGAATACACCTACAATAGTGTTTGAGTAAAAATCTTATTAACCTCAGCATTATCTTTCTTTCTTTTGTTTTCTTTCTTTTCATTTTGGTATGAAAGACATAATAGCTATGATAAACAAATGCTTGAAAGAAAAAAAAATTAATGGTCCCTTTGATTACTTCAGATAGAGACAAAATAAAAAGGAAATGGGGCCATATATAATATGCAGTGTTAGGGACGGGGAGGAATAAAAAGCAATGGAGATAAGCACAGTTAACCAAAATCCAGGATCAAAAGTTTTTACAAAAGCAACGGAGAGGAATAAAAAGAGTTTTCCAGGATGTGCAACTGTTACTGAATAATACCACTCAGACTTCATTAGTACACCATCCCACAGGTTTCCTTTCCACGAAACACACGAGACCTCTATGTCTAGCTAGCTACAACAACACCCAAAGTGTTGCTCTCTACACTAATTAACAGCTACACCTAAATTTCAAAATAACCTAATTAAAGAAGCATGGGCAGATGTAGATTCATAACCAACAAGCCACGGCTTCTTTTAATAATATATATAGTGGATTTTGACCGGAATATTTTTCCATTAAGAAATATTATGGATGAGAAAACAACTATTTATCCAATCAAAAAAGTTTTTTCGGAATGGATGGGAATGAATGAAGAAATATTAAATCACCCCATATCAAATCTTCAATTGGGTATTACCAGTGTTCTTAAGTAACTCCTCTAAATCTTCAATTTTTGTTGCACTAATAGATTTGACCTATTCTTCCAATTTCTATTTGTATGATACTTTTCACTTTTAACAAACCTGAAAGCACTATTTCATCTATCCAAAATGTCCTAAACTGTTACCTCACTCCCTTCAACACAATTAACCTGTCCACATCCTTAACCAACCTATCCCACTTCTCAACTCACTTCATCTTCTCTCTCACACACCATTTCTCATCTAAATAAGTACATTACCATAACAAATCAGCCCCAAATCTCCCAATTACTCAGGCTAACAATTTTGAATTTCACACAATTCAAATTCTCTAATTAGACGGCACATTTCGCAACACGGATTCCTATTTTTTAAATTCAACTCAAAGAAATGTGCAGTTTTCATTAACACAATCACAAGATGAATACCTTTCCGGTGTGACCCTGCAATGTTCTGCAGCAAACAAGATCGGTGGGGCCGAAAGTGAGCGCAGCCTTCCCCTGAGACCTCGCATATCCAGCCACTGCAAACACACTTAGACCAAATTAGACTTCATAATTTAACTAAACAACATTTCGCAATCTCTAATCTCTCTATAATCTCTATTTCTAGTAAATAATTAAATCATTAAATACCATCGGTGTCAAGCAAGGAGCCTCGCCTCTGTCTCAACCGCTCCCGGAGCGAGTTCACCGTCTCGCTGGCTGCCACGTGGCGCTCCTTGAGCTCGGCGACTGACATTTCCAGCTCTCTAGGATTGGATCATCCGATTCAAACCGAAGCTAGGGTTTCCATCGCCTTGACTGTTTTCTTCTTCCAATTTGCGATTCTCAAGTTCTGAGCGGGGCGCTTGTGAGAGAGGTGAGAGGAGGCGAGGAGGTCACACAGGTCTGTGAAGATGAGCAGAGACTAGAGAGAGAGAGAAAGGTTTGAGGAAGAAGAAGAGGGTATGACTTAGTGAGTCGTGGAGTCAGGGGTGAAATGGTAATTGGAAGTCACTGACAATTTTGATCATGTCACGGCTGACATGTGAAGCACTCAGAATGCTTACCGTTGCAATGTAACGGGCTAAACTCGAGAACGCCAAGTTTTGTATAAGAGAGTTAATGTGTGAATATCAAAATTGGTAACCAGTAATGTGATTTACTATAAAGTCTGTTTTTTTACTTCTCGAGGGGTGGACGTGTTTGAACAATTGCCTCAAGAATTTAGAATTAAATCCTAAATTGAGATGCTGAAAAGTTTAGAACCATAACGTGAAATGTTAACTATATTGTAAGGATATTACTAATACTTTTCTTTGTCTGTAAAGAGCATTTTTAGCAATGTTAGCCATATTTTAGTTAAATTTTAGTCAAAATATCTAAAAAATTATTTTGACTAGCCATTTTAGAAATACGACTAAATCAGTTCTCTCTATTTTAGCCTGATTTGAATTAAAATATTTATTAATTGAATAAAAAGTAGTTTAAATGTATATATAAATTATTTACAATTACATATAAGGAATGTATTAAATTTAAATGTTTTAACTTTTAGCTATCACGCGCTCTAAATTTGATTAGCGAGATAGCTAAAAATTAACATAGAGTTATAATAGAGAGTCTGGTAAAGTTGTAGTTTTTCATAAAAAAAACTAAATATGCTCTCTAAAATAGTTAAAAAATTATAATATAGAGTCTGCTGAATATGTTATAAGCTCATAAAATTAACACTTACCTGTAAAGATAATTAGCTCTTGCATGTAGGAGGTTATTTTATTACCAAAATTTGTCTCTATTGAGGAATGAATCGTGATTGGCCAAATGATCAAAATTTAGTTTGATAAAAGCCATTATTCGTAATTCCGTATGTATTGAGGATTGACAAAACTTTGGCTTTAGTAAACAATTTCTAGAAATTAGTACCCAAAAATTAATTTGAAATGACATGGGTGGGAAGTCTAGACTTGATAACGGGTAATGAATATTACCAAATCTGTCAACCAAAGGCTAAATCTTGAGAGCTGAGGCCATAAAAGAGGGTGATGTGTTTGCTTAAGAATCGACTGAAGTCACTGAACCAAAACTGAAGGCAAAAAAAATTGGGCAGAGAGTGTGTGAGAGCAAAAAGTTCCATTGCCGGGAATCGAACCCGGGTCTCCTGGGTGAAAGCCAGATATCCTAACCGCTGGACGACAATGGATCGCTTGGTACTTGGTGTCAAGTATTATATATGACCAGTCCACATATGGGTAGGACGATAGGACCTCAGATAGTTTTGTTTCGGAGGATCGACCATATCAGGTTGCAATCAATTGAACAATAACACAATCATGGTCCCTCTCTTGAATCATTGTTCCACACATTACAAAGTGTCACTTCATGAAATTGGCATCATCATTGATCAGTTTAAATAGAATGAAGGTAAAACTTGTGCTTCAAGTTCTTGGAAATATTAACCAAAATCAAAATGTCATCTCCAGCAGAAATCCGTGTGTATACGTAGACAACTATAGAACATATTTTAGCCAAGTATTAACCAGATTCAGTATTACCTTGTACGCTTCTGTTAGATGTATAACGGAGTCGTATACAAATATAGAACATAAATTAGCCAAGTATTAAGCGCATTCAGGGTGGCCTTGTATGCTTCTCTTATATTTCCTTCCGAGGTGAAATATATATACACTCCATTATTCAAACAAATATTTGAGGCTAAAGGAAGGGGAAGTAACAAGTAAATTTAAATTCCTATTTATATCCTGCAGTTGTTCCTATAATTTATAGATTATCCCCTTCACGCTAGCATTCCTTATAATCAAAGGGATAAACTATAAATTAAAAACAAAAAAATGTACACCAGGACCTTATTCCTCACACTGAACATAGTTCTAACCTTAGAAGATCCATCATTTGATGATATCTTATTGATCTTCGTCGCTGCCACAGGTAGATTGCTGCTTCCTCCACCAGGGTAAACACAAGCATTGTAACCTACACAACTCAGAGTGAACCAAACAGTTAAAAGCTAAAAGAGGCCCACAATCAGAATCAAGCTGATTTTTTAGATCGACCCTGAAAATAATTGTTCCTACTTTAATTAACATGTTTCTGTCTTGAAGCTATAGTAGGGCAGCAACAAAACTCATACTCTTTATGCTTTCAATGATTAACCTTTTCAATTATTAGTGTTTGAAAGCAAAATCACCTCTTCTATAAAGGTTGTTTCAAATCATGGTAATGAATGATTCACATAGGCAGCAATAAAGCTCATCCTCTTTTAGATTTCCAATCAACTTTATCAATTATTAGTTCTTCAAAACAATTGTGTCGACTCTTGAGCAATGAATTAGTCAAATACGAGAAATGCTGAAAAATTTGTGGTTTTTAATTTACTTCAGTTTAGTTGATCACACAGTGCAACAGTGGGCATATACTTATTTGATTCGTAATGCGGTGTCTGTAGCAAACTAGCATTATATGTTAAATTTATGGTAGAGATATGAGCTTTATAGGGAAACTTACTGGGGTTTGAGGAGGTGAGAGTTGCTGTTTGTGAGAAATCACAATTCACTGGATCTGTGCCGACAGTATGGTAGTAAAGATTCATGGCATAGGCAGCATGGGATGCTACTGTGTTTGGGTCAAAACAGGCACCCCCGGGTTGGATTGCGCTGCAATCAATTCCGTGGCCACAAGCATAATCGAGATTTGCCTGCAACTGAGCATCAGAAACTCCACTAGTTTTGGGCACACACCACTTTGATGAGGTAGTAGGCTTAGGTGAAGGAGTCACTGATGGTGTCGAGGGAGTAGGCTTAGGTGAAGGAGTCACTGATGGTGTTGAGGGAGTCTGAGAATAGAGAGAACCAAAAACTAAAATTAATATATTGCAGATCAGCAAGAATAGAGGATTTTCATACTTATCACCAAATATTCATGGTTAAGCTCAAGCATTTATAATTTGTTGTTTTTTAATTAATAGGAAGAAAATCCAAAACTGGGGATGCAATTATCAATGACACAACACATGCCTCTATCAACTTATTTTCATACGTATTCATAATCAATCAACTAATTGCGCTATTGCTTAAACAATATACTAGAAGAGAGATTCTATTCATCAGTTAGGTTCTCTGGGTTCTTCATCTCTAATTTGGATCAGCCTAACAGATAATTCAATTATAACCAACTTTCAAATCCTCTTTAGCTAACTAGAATTAGATTCAGAGTTCAACAAATTGGAGATATTGAAGAAGCCAAAAAAATTACAAAGAGAAAAAGAAACACAAAAAGATGGGATTTGAAGAAGCAAGAAGCAACAACAAAAAAAAGAAGAAGATGGTTCCTCCATGAACCAGAAAGAACGTAGTGAAGAGTATTTGAATTATGATCACATGAATCATCCATTACTCTTTTTAATACTTTCATCATCTTCATCCCCTTCCCCATTAGTCACTGTTATTTTACTTTTTCAATATCTTCCTACATTAGTTCAGACAGTCAGACTTGCCTTTTAGCTTGTAATTTCACAATCTCAATATTAGGTAAATTGCGTTTCAGTAAAGAGTGCATTGACAGCGGAACTAAATAAATAAAAAACAGTATGAGGGCATACGGACATTTTGAGAGTGCCGATAATTTCTCCATTTAAACAATAATAATAATAATAATAACAACAACAGATTCAATTTTCTAAAAACTATCGACCAATCGACCAAATGTGGTTAGAGATTGAGGATACCACTCATATCAGGGCATCGACCTCATGGTAGCCTTTCAAGTTCAAAAAGAAATTGAGGTAAGCTTTCTATGTAAACAACATAATTAGGATGAAGAGGTTATTGCAGTTACCTGGCTACTCTTTGAGACACCAGCATCATACGTGGCGGTTAAATCAGGCTTGAACAGCCCAAAAGATCGCTCGGAGGTGGGACCAGGTTTCAAGTTCTCATCATAGAGGGCAAAGATATAGGTCTCCACAGGTTTTCCAGGGATCAATGGAGTCCCAACCATGGATCTTAGGTGCTGAATCAAATTGCCATTGTATGCCTTTGCATTCTCAACACTTGGTCCAACTTCATTGCTATCTCCGCGGTATGGCCATCCTGTCTCAGCCACCAAAATATCAATGTCATTGAACCCAACTGCATTCAGGGCAGACTTCACAGCATCAACCTGCAGATTAAAAATTGGTCACATAACTTATAATCAACCTAACTGTACACAAAAAATTTGAAACCAAAAAATAGAAGCCACATCCCTTCAACTATTCATAGTCAAAAAGATTCCAACTTTATTTCATAGTCATATAATTGTCCCCAACATTATTTGGCCAAATCATAACCAATACAATGCTACTATATATATAGTTTCACTTAACATATATTTTCTCCAATAGTAGGGGCATTAAATGTGGTCCCAAATTGAATTTTGGAGCCTTTGAGAAGAAAAACGGTTCTTAGCTACAATATTATTTTTTCTTTTTTGTCTATAAGCTCTTCTTCTCCTTTGTTTTTTTTTTTTTTTTCTTTTACCAAATTCATTTAATCTACTAAATCAACAATATCAATTATCAACCATGGACTTCTCTAAAATTATTGTAATGGCCAGCCTGTGACATTGTCACCATGCATAAGGTCACATCATAGTTCATGAGTGCTTCAAATGCTCCTATCATTTCATTGAAAAAGCATACACAGAGTAACTTCTACTATATGAATTACATGTATTTATCCTTGTTTCTGTTAAAAGGGTTTAAATTCTAATGAATTTAATGAGATGAGTCAAAAAAATAAAAAATAAAACTAAACCAATGTACCAAAGAAAAGAACTAAATGAATAAGAAAGAAAAAATGAGTCACGTAGTACTATAGATGTGGTCACGCAAAAGGCCTACACTTGTCGTTGACGGTTGACGGTTGACTCACAAGTTAAGACAGTGACAAAATTACGAGAAGACCCTCCGAAGTAAATTCAGTTAGATGAGTTCGTACCTGAGCGTCGAACATGTTCATGTACTTGATCCCGGACCCCGAGTCGACCCGCCCCGCGTTGGGCTGGAACAGACAAAACGTAAGCGTTTCGGGTCTCGGGTCGCTCTGGTACGCGAAAAAAGGATACGGGTTGACCGCAAACGGCGACGCATTGTCCCTCTGGAACGCCAGCAGCCCCTTGATGACGTCAACCATCGCCGGGTTGAACCGGCCCGAGGAAGGCGGGTCGGACTGTGACAGCACGGTCATGGCGTGGACGGTGGAGACCCTGACCTTCCCTCCGAGGGAAGCAGAGCTGAGGGCAGACTGGACATTTCGCATGGCGGGGAGGAGCTGCGAGATGAGGCCTTGGTCGTTATGGAGGAGGACCTCATTGCCGACGTTGATGAGGTTGATGTTGCTGGAAGGGTAGAAGGGGACGACGTTGGAGTTGATCCACTGCAAGGCGGCGTTGGGGTCGGCGGCGAGGGAGGGAATGTCGCTGTTGGCGATTCCGATGGCGATGCCGATGCCGGTGTTGGCTAGGGCTTTGATGACGGCAGGGTCGGATCCGTAGAGGCGGACTTGCTTTATGGAGGTTGACTGGAGGAGCTTCGCGGTGGCGGATGGCGGCGGGAGGTTGTCGGCGACTTGGCCGTAGTTGACGCCGATGAACGACTGTGAGGCTGTAGAGATTCCAAAGAGAAAAATGGTAAGATTAATAAATTAGTAGAGAATAAGAATACCAATCGTTTTAGGGCTTTTTTAGTAGAGAAGTGAAAGCAAACTCGAAAGTAGTTGTAGCGTGACGAAGCAATGTTGGGGACTTTCTTGTTTTGTGATTTGTTTTGGGTTTTGTCGGAAAGTTGAGAACTGACCTGCGGCAGTGAAAGCGGTGACAAAGAGGAAGAGGAAGACTGGGAGTTGTGAAGTGAGAGATGATGCCATGGTTCTCTCTTTCTGTGTGTTCTGATTCTGCAGAGTGCGGAAGACGATGATGATGATGAAGCAGAGAGAATAATAATAGATAAAAGGACAGAGGAAGAGACGGTGGGGCGATAAGGTGTAACGGTAAAGAAACTAGTAATGACAGATCGAGCCAAATAATATTGCAGCGAACAATCTTACTACTAGCTGAGCTGGACAGAACTGTGTCTCTCCGGTGATGACTGGAGTTGCTCGTGGGGTGGGACCCCCGGTGGCAGTTCTGTGATGAAAATGGTGGAGTGGTAGGCTGGGAGAATAGTGTGGTGGGAATTATAGTGATGTATTTATAGGCGCTTCTAGCGTCTTGTTTGGGTTAGGGTGAGCTGATGGAGGATTATAGTTTATAGTTCATTATGTAAAACTGGCTCCCATAGTGCGGAGTTTCATAGACATACTCACTCGGATAATATATGTCCGTATTCTATTTATTCGAACCATCCGCGGCGTGTCATCAGTACAAACAAGGCTTTGATACAGGGGCCGACATCAGTATGTGTGAGTGTTAAATCCAAGTCACTAGCGGAGCCACCCCTACTGTCAAGTTATCCAAGTCTGCTTCCGACTACGGTAAAGCAATGTATATGAGAAAGATCTAGAAAAATGTTGGCCTTTAGGAAGATACATACTTGGAAATGAATCGATTTAATAAAATACCGGTAAATTATAATAATTTTAATATTATAAAAGTTATGAGTTTAATTTACACAAATAGATGGTTAAGTAACATCAAATAATAGATTCTTCGATCAAACGTAAGCTTCTTCTAAATCCTTTTCGTACCTGTGAAGAGCATTCCTATACTTGCACATAGCCGCATAGGAAGGATACGTGACATCACGTTACTAGAAACACGTACTGTGGTTTTTCCTCAATGGTCAGGTTGGGATATAAAGTTAAATATTGCAATACTTGGAAAGGACAGTGATAGCTGGGAGGGTGATAGGTCCCCACGTGGTATTAGTAGTATTCCTGGTGCGAATCTGAGCATCCACTTACTGCCTGTGGAAACTAGGACTCGAAAGTTATTCCTTTTCATTATTCTTTCCCCGCAAGTCTTCGTAAACTTCTCGGAATACCTGTCTGTTTTACGAGTAACCTTCTCAGAAAATTCTTCCGTCTTTAAATACAAATTGATGGAAGAAGATGAGTGGATTAAGTGGGCGACGACTTTGAAGTTAGGCAATTCCACAATTGAGCTTAAATTCTCTGTGGGGTTATGTAATGTGTTTCTTTTAACAAGTAGAAACTTTGGATTAATAGAAGTGACCACAATGGAGACGGAGAAGAATGGCGTCCTTATTCTGGTCAAAAAACTGTAGCCTATTGCCTTCCTGAGTTGCTTCCTTGGTCTTTTGTGCTCTAAAGAACACAAGGGTGACCTAGTGGCCTTTTTTTGGTTCTAAATGTATATATACAAAACCTTTTCTGTAGCATCTCTCAAAATCCTTGACAAACTTGGGTTTCCAACAAAAATAAATAGGCAATGGAATTGTGTAACCGAGCACCATGGGAGTAACGAACTAGCTACAACTGGGGTTTAAGCTTCAAGAAGCATCAACTTATCTACCATTTTTCACTTCATCAAAATACCTAGTCAATAACTTATGTCTAATGCCTTCATTTAACAAAGAAGATAAATCCAGCATCAAACCGATACTCCATTTACTTATCAAGATTGTAGCAGGTGACTACAAATATGTAATCAAATATAGAAGTATGTGTTACAAAAGCACAAGTGCTGATCCAGCTCACTCCCAATTGCCAAAACCTTCCTACGACACTCTAAAAACAAACTTTCCGAGAAAACCATCCAAAAGACTCCCATGGTTTGATACAACAGAAAACCAGTGAGATTGGTAAGAGCATAACCCACAAGAAAAAGATGCATCCCATTTATATACCGAAAGCAATTGAATGAAGAACAGAAGAGAAAATGCCACTCAACCATGCAAGTAGTTAAACAAAACAAAGATTATAGACGGTTAGATGGCAACCAAAAGATTCCAAATTACCCTCCTGCTGAGTGAGAAACTGGGGTAGTTTCAAAGCGACCATCCTTATACACGTGAATAAACTGTTCTGGCAATGCATGCTCGCCCTGCAAGATACATAATGGTAAGCCTCCCTTGTAAACTCCAACAAACAAATTATCCCATCATTTAGTCAGATTGTATTAGAAAGATGTATTTCCCATTTCATGCAGAAACATTAGAAACGAAACTCAGATATAAGAAGCATCTCATTCAGAATTTCGACTTTTCTAGTTAATCCATACTTATTTTTCCCAAACAAAAAATATTCCGGTTTATATCACATACCAGTGAGCTTAAAAGCGAATTGGATTCAGTAGAAGTATAATAAGTATCACCTGCACTAGAGCATTCCTAATACAGTACATTCCTACAGGCTACAGCTTATGGTACTACTTATATTAGTGAATCCAGACTTGCCTGCAGAAATGTCCCCATACATCCTCATGTAGGAATAGTAAGAAAATATCTAACCAAACTAAAGTGGTGCAGCAGGTCTAACATTAGTCATGGTACGTCTTAACTAACTCACAAGGTAAATATTTTTTTCCCCTCAAATCTTATTCTTACTAGCATCACTTTTGGAACTGACTGCAACCTAATCCATACGCTTGCCATCTAATCTACCGACATGTGGCATAAAGATTCAATACTGGCGGATCAACTTTGAAATAACAAGAAATTGATGTGGCGAGGATCAAAACACTTTCAAGCAACTACTAATGCACACAAGCTCATTTTCAATCCTAAGACAACATTACCACTACATAGATGCACATTAAACACATTATCTAACAATGATTTGGACAAAAGAACTAATGCAAACCCAAAGTCAGGTAACATACAACATAACAAGCTTAATGTTCTTGGTAATAAAATGATATGTTTTGACCAATTTATGAAACATCTACACATATATTGCATCACAGAAATATCACAAATACAAGTTTAATAAGAGAAGAAACAAACATACCCAATCGCCATCAGGTTCGGCACCGGGTACCAATATATTGACTTCACTTGATTTAGCGGTTGTTATAGATGCAGACAGAGCATCTTTGCTTAAATAAAATTGGCAGCCAGCTGTGTTGTCAATCGAAACTGTCGGGGCGGAGCCCTGGAATAGCCATAAAATGAGTTCATGTAAATACTCACAAACCGAATATATGGATCACAGTATAGAACTGATTAGTGCAATGTGGGATAGTAACATCAAACATTCCATATGATGCCTTCAAGTCAAAATTGTATAACAAAGATAGTATGCTGTTTCTTTAAAAAAAGAATATATATCCCATATATTGTTGGGGTTACTCCTAACATCTATGCAGCAGATTAGAATGAGGATCAGAAACTACGGAGACACTCAATATCCTGTGATAAAATTATCAAAATTTTGAAAGAAAACTGGATACCTGACATTGAACCTCAACACGGTTGCAATTAACGATCTCAAAAGCTGCCACAACATCCTGTGATCAAAAGAAACACACAATATGAGGCTGGATATATCCATATGCATTGCTTCTATTAATAATGTTGTACTAACCTGAAATACAACTCCCATCTTAGTGCATTTGTCAATTGTAATGTTGTTTACTTTCCCTGCATATTAAGCAAATAACAATAAGTTGCACACGGCATTTCATACAATCATTATCTACAGTATGTAGAACATACCATATGAATCCCGTATACGGGTTGTTTTGAAAGATACTTCGACAATAAAAAAATATTTGTACATTTGGGAATAAAGTTTAGCATATAGTTAAATTACCTTGAATTTGCAAAACAGAGTCTTTACATCCGAAAATATATACTGACTGTTTAGCATCACATTCACTAATGACCAAATCTTTCTGTCCAATCTGATTCTCAACAGCCCACCTGCCAAAGACATAACAAGGCAAAATATAAATCACTTACTGGCAGTAGTCCCTCATAAGAAATTGAAACACAGTACAATAATTATGAACACTCACTTCCGACCCATTTGAAGCTCAAACTTCGGAGGTCCTACTTTAGAAACAGCAGGTGCACTAGTACGACTTTCTTTCTCCTGGGTACCAACAACCCCAGTTCTGTCTGCACGATTCTTTGTTTTCATATCATCTGTGACCTTTCTCAGACCTGGGGGACAAGAAAACCAAATCACATCTCCACTATGTAGCAGTAAATATTGAATCAACAGACAAAAATTACCTGAAGTTACAGGTTTGCCAGAATTAATTTCTTGGAAAACAGCTGACATTCCCTGTTTGGGGCGTGATGATGAAGCCTGAGAAGTTGTAGAACTGAAGAGTGAAGCCGATGGAGCAGGTGGAGGAGCGGGTGCACCTGGTGCTGGAGCTTTTGGTTTTGATGGAGCAGCAGTGACAGCTGTGCCGGTTGGACTCCAGACTGGACCCAATGGATAGAAACTCTTGACATAATCTCTCAAACCAGGTAAGTATAGTTCCTTTATAGCTTTGGCCCACTCGACATGATTTGGGTCTTTGGTTTTATACTCGACAAGAATCTATACGTTTCAAGAGTCAGCACTTTTTTACCAGAAAATTTTCTTCATGCAAGCATAAGTGATCAATAAATTTGTGAAGAACAGCATGTGCAATTAGATTTTTCATTTTTAGGACACGTGCATGTCTCTTCATGTAATATATGAGATTCTAGAAGATATGACGAGTACCTTGTTGTTGTAAAATTCAGCCATCTGCCAACTTTCTTCAACATGTGCAATAGGCATGCTCATTCCTTGAAACAGAGAAAAATTAATAAGGGTCTGGGAAAATGAACAAGTTCACACATTTCCTAACAGAAGTATAGTTATGGTTCATTTCCATTACCACATTCTTTCCCTGTATAGGCAATCCATGCTAAAGCTGAGAGACTGTCAGCAGCACTCTTCAAGTGATTGAAAAAATCAGATCGCCTCCCTTCTGTCAATTTATTTGCCTTTGTAATGACCTCATTGAGTGGCTTCAGAAATTCAGCCAGCCCTGCATTGTCAGGTTTCTGCACCAACAAAAGCAAAAAGGCCTGTTACCAAAATGAATTTCATTCCGCATAGAACAGTTAAAACTCAGGGCCCCCATTTATACTTCATATACCAAGTATTTAGTAATCTCCAACTCATTCTACCACCAAACTTGAATACCTAATCTCCAATATGCACTTAGTCGATAACTGCAGCATAAATCATTCAAATCGACCAAAGATACACGAATAATCGCCGATCATAAACTTTCAACATTACAATTTCATTGCTAATCTGGTACCGTATGTCGATTTTTCAACACAAAGAACTAGCATTTCTTTATATCTACTCGCCAAGACACACGAATAATCGCCGATCATCCAAAAACATAGTTATACATAGCACATTGGTCTCATGGTCGTATACATAATCAATCACATTTCGGCCCCAATTAACATTCCATATTAAAACTTCACCTCAATCTCAAAACTTCACCATCTCTCAACCTAAAATCCAATCCATACAAAAATTCCAAAAACTAACACCGAATCCAAATCAAACAAAAGAATACGAAAAATGAAATTTCAAATCAAAATAATGAGGAGTGGCACTGACCTTGTGTTGCTTGACCTTGATAATCAGGTCCTTCTGAGCAGCAAAGGCCTCCTCAACAATCTTGGTGATATCCAACACCTGTCCACCAATCTTCTCCGCCGCGGCCGAAACCCTAGACACGTACTGCCCAATCAGATCCTGGAACGCCAGAACCGACGGATCCTTCGGCGCGTCGTCCCCACTCGCCGCCGCGCCAGCACCCCCAGAAAAGGACAGCGCCTCGAGGCGCGTCACCGCCGACTCAAGCCTCTGTATCAGCTTCTCCTCCATCACTCAAAACACTCTCTCTCTCTCTCTATCTGTCTCTGTTTGTTTAGAGATTAGATCTGTGCCCGTTTTGGCTATTATTCTCTCTCTTTTTTTTCTCTTTTATTTTATTTTATTTTTATTTTCTTATTTTTTCTGACACCGAAAGGTGAAATTTGATTTGGCGCGCGGATTTGAGATTTTCAGTTTGACACGTGGCGTACACGGAGGTTATCGTGGCTCGTCGTGCGTTGTTGAACAATACTTTTTTCTTTTTCTTTCTTTTACTCATTTTTCGTGGGGGACTTTGGAGGGGATAAGTGTGAGATGGGGTCCATGGAAAATTAGCGTGCGACCTAAGCGATTATCGTTGTGTCTGACCAAAAGAGAACAGATGGATCATAGTTGATTACTCTCTCTACTTTTTGGTCTCCTCTCTCAGTCATAACCTTGATCATATTCCAAACACTCTGTGTCTTGATGATGATCGGTACCTCAACTGCAGCCAATCTTTTCAATGCTCCAATTTTGAGAACATCGGTTACCCTTTCTGGGGATCAACCCTGCCAGACTACTGTGGCCTCCCGGAGTTCAAGTTGAACTGCAACGGCGATGCCCCATCCATCTCGATCCAGGAACAAGAATTTCGAGTCCTTTCTATCAACCAGAGTTAAAGCAGTCTCACTATTACTAGTGCCGATTACTGGAACAATGTTTGTCCGGTGATAACAAACAATGGAGGAACGTTTAAGCCCGTAAATGCCTAGGCAATATCATACATTTGGTTTTGCAGTTTTAAATATGTACATAACTACAGATAATCAACAGTTATAATTATTGGTTCACAAGAATTAAGACTCATTATGATCTTATAACCACTTTGGTTGCACTTGCAGGTTCAAGATCACTCGGTTGGATCATAGGTACATAATTCATAGCTCGGCTCCTGTGAATAACTGGTGATTTATTATATTGCTGTCTTTCATTCTTGAACAAATGAATGAAATACATCAATTACAGGCATCTCGGCGGGTGTTTTGGGGACCATCATACTCATTGTTTAGTATCTTCTTCAAAAAAGATAAAAGTGATGAGTTTCATGTCGAGGCATTCGTAAGAAACAATGGATCACTGAGCTCAAAGCCGTATCTTTATTCAGATTTGAAGAAAATAACAAACTCATTCAAGGATCAGATTGGTAAAGGTACAAAGGAAAGCTACCTGATGGACTACTGGTGGCAGTTAAAGTCCTAAGTGAAGTGAAGGGTGACGGAGAAGAATTTATCAATGAAGTTGCAAGCATTGGCAGAACTTCCCATGTTAATATAGTGACTCTTGTGGGATTCTGCTACGAAAGGGGCAAGGGGGAAAATAGCCCTCATTTACGAGTACATGCCTAATGGATCACTAGATAAGTTCATACATAAGAAGCAAGGAACTTCTGATGAAAGTTGCCCCTTGGAATGGAAAACTTTATCTGACATTGCAGTTGGTGTTGCTCGTGGACTAGAATACTTGCACCGTGGTTGTAACACAAGAATTTTACATTTCGACATAAAGCCACAGAACATTCTTCTGGATGAAGAATTTTTGCCCAAAGATATCTGATTTCGGCCTTGCCAAACTATGCATGACGAAGGAAAGTATCGTGCCGATGCTAGGGACAAGAGGAACTGCAGGATACATTGCACCAGAAGTGTTTTGTAGGAACTTTGGAGGAGTATCTCATAAGTCTGATGTTTATAGCTATGGAATGCTAGTTCTTGATATGGTTGGTGCAAGAAAGAATTTGGATTCAGAAGTGTCTCATACTAGTGAAATGTTCCCGTACTACATTTATAAAGATGTAGAGCTAGAGGAGAATGAGATTATATTTGGGGAAGTAACTGAGGACGGCAAAGTAGTAAGAAATATGATATTGATAAGTCTTCAGTGCATTCATACCTTGCCAATTCCACCGAAGCCTCTTTTGTTTTCTGAAGTAGAATCTGTGCCCATGTCCCAACCATCTGAAACAGGCTAATTAGACAATTACTTGTGTTGGAAGTTTTTCTATAACTAGGAAATTCAAGCTGAACTTGTATTGCAATTATATGTGATAAAATCTTCTAATAATCTCGTCCGGAACTGATGAAGGCTTAACATATATAGTTCACCATCGCATATAAAAACTTACAAGGTCGTATTCACAATCTCAGCTCTAAGTATGAAGTAGTACACCAAAAAAATATCAGAACAGATGAAGATTAATATATGCACATTCACAACTTGTAACTTCTATATACACTAATAATGGTGGATCATGATATAGAGTGGACGGCCTCAGGAACTGTACTACTTATCAGCCAAAAAAACGAACAGTGTCCAACTCTACTCTTGCTTGACTAACCCGGCCAGCAAGAGTTGGACAGATGCTGGACATTATTGGTTCAACTGCGGGGGAAGGGAGATGATAGATCTTTCTATCTATCGAGCTGATCGGTTATCCTGCACGTCATAAAATGGAAGCTTAGAAAGAAGCTATAGTGGAGAACATGGTAAAAGAGGACTATTATCTTGCTGTCTAAGAAAACTTACTGAAAAGAATGTTAACAAGTAATCTGGTAATCCAATGTGCAACATTGACGTACTATGCAGATAGATTAATTTATAAGTTTTGAGTAATAAGGCCATCTGAACCAAGTGGCAACTCTGCCTTAATCTAGCTGACGAGATTCACCCAAGTGGAAGTAACCATTGGCACTTTGGCAGAGAGTGAGGTTGACACTCCAATGTATTGCCTCCAAAGGACTATCAGTTGCTTTTAACTTTATAAGACGTACGTCATGTATAATTCGCAAACTTAAATGTCTATATAGGTAACAGGGCCTGAATTTGATTCTTAGTTCTTACAAAATTTATATAACAGAAATTGAGAGTTCATGACTTATATGCAGAAGTGTGTGCCTGTGTGGTATTTTAGCTATTTTTTGTGTGGGATGGATAAGCACATGATCAATAAAGGACTTACCGAACGAAAAGGAAAGTCTTCTGCCTCAAGCATATGAACAATTTGACCCATTTTTGGCCGCTTAAGGACATCTAGATCTATACAGCGCAGACAAACCAACAATGCTCGCTTCAAAGCTCTTGGAGGGGGCTGAACTTTTATCAATGGATCTAAAATCTCCTCCCCACGGCGACTTGAAATCATTCCTTTAAACCAATCAACCAGGTTCATCTGATATGCACCAACAAAAACAGTTATCACATGGAAGCAGCCCTTTTAGCAAGCAGAAAATTGAAAGTTAATCTTACCTCGCCAGCTGGTCTGGAATAATCAATTGGGCTTCTTCCTGTAATTATCTCCATAAGTAGAACACCAAAACTATATACATCACTCCCCTCATTAAGCATACCTGTACTTGCGTACTCTGGAGAAACATATCTACAGCAATTACAATAAAGAATCAGTACTACACACTTAGTAGAGACACCAACTGGCTTTTACGTCAATGAAACAAAATTTTAGGGTTTGGGCAGGAACTAACCCGAATGTCCCCATTACACGTGTAGTCACATAGCTTTTCTCAGGTCCCAAGAGCTTGGCCAAACCAAAATCAGACACTCTTGGGTTCCACTTTCTATCCAGAAGAATGTTGCTGGATTTTATATCACGGTGCACCACTTTGGGTTCTAAACCTTCATGCAAATAGGCCAGCCTATAAGAGGAAAGTTACAATGAGTTGATCTAAAGCTGAAAGATGGAAAATAAATGCTGAAGCATGGATTACAGATATTATGGACAACAAGCTTATGAGTAAAATGAAAAGCATTTGAGGTAACTTATAGCTAGCTTTGCTTTCAACCATCGGAAGCTAAACTGAACAAATAGAAGAGAAAATTTGCATACCCTTTTGCTGTTCCAATGGCTATCTTCATTCTGATATCCCAAGTTAAAGGGCTGACAGGCCCAACATCACCATGCAACCACTGCTCCAAATTCCCATTGTCAATATATTCATATACAAGCATCCTTGAAGTTAAAACAAGTCCCCATGGATATGTTAGAATAAGAGCAATTTCGGTCTCATTAAATGGAAAATATTGATGCTGGAGTTACCTTTGAGCACCCTCTGCACAATAACCAATTAGACCAACCAAGTTCTTATGCTTTACTTTTCCTATGGCTTCCACTTCCACTTTAAACTCTGTCTGAGCTTGACCCCTATATATAAGATTAGAGGTAAAGTAAATTCAGTTAACAGAAATATATATATAAGTCAACATGCTAGGTTGCAGTCGTATTAAACGAATTAGCAAATCTTCTGAATACTACAAGCCTACAATCTCACTTACCCTTTTTGTTTAATAAGAAAATAGGAATCTTTTGATGATAAGGTCTCACATACATTTTGAGTTTTTGACCAATCAAAAGTGGTAACAAGCTGCTGCATAGAGCACAATATCATACCAATGAGGCATGAATGCAAGTTTGGTATTATATTAAAAATCGTTAAAGAGAAAAAGAATGAAGAATAAAGTGGTTAAAACTTAAACAAATCATGTTCTTTTCCTAGTACCGCGGAACAAAGGCAGTCACTTTCTGTTTTTAATCTAACAAAGCACATGCCATTCAATCAAAGAACAATGGCGCTAATTGTATAGCCATATACACAATTATGTACAAAAACAGCAATGTAGATGACGTGACATAGCCAATTAACCATGGGACATATTAGATACGTGGCACAAAAAACTTAACCTAATTCTCTTAGTTTTAGTTGGTGTAACGCTGTTTTTCCCATGTTAAAAATTAGATGTCATTTGATCTATTGACATATTATCTCTTATATCTGTAAAGTGTTTATAGTAAAACAGAAATTAGATATTCAACTCCGTAGTAAATTAAATGCCACAAGGAAAATTGTGATCTGCAGACTTCAGCTCGCCACAGAACTGACTCTGTACCAGACTACACAGCTTAAAGCTTTGTCTAAGAGGAGAAGACAAAACACAGAGTTGACACAGATCCATCATCCAAGGAATAGGTTTTTACTTCTTCCTATTCTTAATTTTTTTTATTGCAGTAAAGATTTCACTGCAGTTTCTAAATCCTTCCCCTACCAAGCTAGAGCTCATGTGCAACTACATAAACTAATCCAATTTAAAAATGTCCAAACATGTCAGATAGAACTCCGATCAGACCAACAAAATAGAGCATTATTGATACTCGCTACATCTACACACCTTGGATCTGAGAAAATGGTGACCGTCTTCGTCAACCAATCTAAGAAATTTTGAATTTCGTCGAGAAAAAAAAGAAAAAGAATAACGGAAATATTTCCAAAATAAGTAAGAAACCGACGTACTTGTTATTAAGAAGGTTCTTGACGGCGACAACCGAGCCGTCCTGCAAGGCACCCCGGTAAACGACGCCGTATCCGCCTTCTCCAATCACATTCTCTGCCGAGAATCCACGTGTCGCATCCTCCAGCTCCTTCAGGCTATACCACCGGCCCCACCCGAACACGTCACTCTCGCCGCTCCTTCCCTTCTCAACATCAAAACCCGGTAACTCAGTTGGCTTTGCCTCCCTCAACTTTTCGTTTCCGATTTTACCCTCCGCGGCGGAAGGAGGAGGAGGATCAGGGAGTGGCTGGTCTTTGATCTCGGCGATCTCTTTGGAGACGAGAGGGATGGAACCGGAGCTGTGCTTCACGCGCATGCGGCTATTGCGGCGACGCGTGACTCGACGCGCGCGGAGGTAGAGGAAGAAGAGGAGAAAAAAGACGAGGACGGCGGCGAGGAGGATGGCGATGACGACGTAGAGCTTGAGGTCGAGGAGCTCGGTCTTGGAGGTGAGCTTGTGGGAGAGGGAAGTGTTCGTGGGGGATGGAACTGTCTCATCGCCGGAGTCTTCTGCCGCCGACATTGTTTCCGGCGAGGTTTGGAGGAGCTGGAGGTTTTGAGTTTTGAAAATTTAAGAAGGAAGAGAGGAGGAGAGGATGTTTGTTGAAGAAATGGCTTCAAGTTAAAGTTGGGAGTTTAGGAAGACATGACAGGATTTTGGTGGAAGAGAGAGAGTGCGGTTTCAACGGACACAAAAAGCGAAAGGTTAAAGTTTAAGTCAAAAAATATAAAAGAGGGTGTTGGGTTTTGTTGGGTTTGGTGTTGGATATTATTACGAAGGTGCCACTGTGGTCGGTCCGCGGGTTGATAATTTAAATTACTTTTCTAACGAGAATAATATCTAGTCTTATCATTATACTCCTCAAAACCCTTAATACACACCCTCTACTCAATGTCTCAATACACCGCTATTCTCTACTCAATGCACCACTATTTTAATTTCTCATTCTAATATATTATTAAATATACTACCAAAAGTACCTAAAATATCTCTAACCACAACAAAACATAAAATATATTATTATTTGACTATATCTTATCTAGTATAATTAGTATATATCAATATATCAATATTGATATATTGATATGATGTCAATATTGATTTTTTGTGTTGTTCTTAAAAATCATTGAAATTTATTATTATTCTTCAAATCATAAACATAAAATAATAAACACTACGAAGAATACAAAGTTCAACGCCTCATGGGGTGTGGTGAGATGAAGAAGAGTCAAATGTGTATATGGATGAAGAGAAAAAAAAATTAATAAAATGATGACACAATCGATCTCTTAACATGAATTAATTTGAAAATTGAATAAATTTATGGAAATAAACAAATGAATCGAGTAATTATCTAAAATTTTCATATAAATTTTCATTATAATAGATGTCATCTAAAATTTCCTTGCCTTTTTTTCTTTTACTACATTAATTAGTTTTTTTTTAAAATTGATTTTGATTTCTGTATTTTAATTTGTTTTATATTTTTTAATTTGTTATATATAGATGTTTTGGTTATTTCATATCACTACAAAATCTTATTTTAATTATAAAATATTATAGATGTATATTAAGTAGTTAAAAGAGTGTATTTAAAACTCCTCTTATTGTTATGAGTTAGAGGATAAAACGTGATCGGTTTATGAAATATATTTGTATGACTAGTTCGGTGGACTCTTATGTAATTTCACGTCTTTCTTTAATTGTAATTATCGTGTAATGGATTTTAGATAATATAAATAGATGACTCAGTATAATATATCATTTTCCTTTTAATTCAAAAAGAAAAAATTTCGTTTGCATGTATCATGCGGTATAAATTAAAAAAATAAGATTATTATTTCATTGAAAAAATTAGTCGAATTGTGATACTTATTTTAGTTGACTGTGATCATTATTAGTTGGATTTGAGATACTATTCTTTTCATGCAATCTTTGTGATGTTGTATGCTTGAGACTTAGAATGCCGATGGTTTAATTATGTAATGTAAGCTAGGTCTTCTTCGATATTTTCCCTATCACCATGCATATGCATAAAGATCATATATGCAATTATACACTAATTAAGCACACATGCTACACGTACATAATTCGCAAGGCGCAACTTGCAATTAGACAGCAAGATCAACCACTACGATTCTATATATTTATGTGGGAATGTTTACAAGCGAAGACACTCATATAAAAAGATTAGTATTATTTGAGAGCAAGGTAACACCTCTTTGTCAGCTCCCCTTATCTATTTTATAATTTAACTAAAGTTTCAACCAAATTGAGAAATGACTCTTTTTCGTGTTACATAATCTATCCCATTTGTTCATTCATATTAAATCGGATTTGCCTTCAACGGGTTGAGGTAGGATGTGACTGTCTAATGCAACTCACTACCTAATTATTGGTTGTAGTTCTTGGACCTTCTCATCGTCGAGAATAGTAATTTGACATGAACATGCATGCCTTCTCAGTCATGTTTAATTCTGAAAGAATTGTCTGTCCAAACGAAGACAAAGAACATAGTTTTACTCTTGTGCTTTTTCCAGCAAAATGTTGCTTATTTAGGGAACTGAACTCTCAGGATTAAGCAAAAGGTTGCCTAAAAATAATTACTTAGCCTCGATCAAATCACTATATATATTTATGGTAATTTAAGTTAATTTAATTGATTCACGCGAAAATGACGACATAGACTTGTTGATAAAAATACCTTATCGATATGATTACACTTCTATTTTATCTGTGCATACAGCTCGACTACATCACAGTGGTAGCCTAGCACTGGGAGAATTATTACTCCTTGGCATACAATTTCAAGTGATTTAGAAATGTTACATAGCTTCTTGCTAGTACTAAGTGTTTGCGAAGCGGCCAACAAT
Source organism: Potentilla sterilis (assembly GCA_963682095.1). Classification (NCBI taxonomy): domain Eukaryota; kingdom Viridiplantae; phylum Streptophyta; class Magnoliopsida; order Rosales; family Rosaceae; genus Potentilla; species Potentilla sterilis. The sequence goes on along the minus strand of OY821757.1, from coordinate 43,689,851 downwards.
CTCACACACACACGAGCCCAACAATGTCGATACTTCCCCTATTTTAGCCACTCGTTGAAATTCAAGTATGAGGTTTTAATACAAAAGACATCGACATTAGTGTGTGTGGTATCAGTCCTTATAACCCAAGAATAATTTTTCACTTTTGAAATGTGGGATTCCAAATGACTATAATTTAAGCCAAACTTTTCCAACTCTAAGCCCTCTTAAAATGCTCAAGAGAGAAAGTCTGAAATTGTGTTTAGAACTCGTTGACCTGAGGTAGGGAAGAAAGAATAATGGGCTAGAAATCAAGTAAATATAACGAGTGTCATAAATATTTACTGCCTGGCCATCGTGTTTGTGCAGGTGGGTGCTTGTAAATGTAGTGATCGAGAAATGGAGGGGATTTAACAGTGGGTTGTGTTTGGAGTTTGGAGGGAAGAGCGTGGGAGGAGGGTCCTGCAGCATTAATGATTAATTTGAACAATTCGTGAGTTGGAGCACCTGACAAGTAAGGAAACTTCTTTAAAGGAGTTCATGAGCAAAAAATGTTTCAACACTTGAATGCTACTCTAAAATACAACTTTGCTTCACCACATTGTGATAGTGAAAGGGCCGGGGTGTAGCGAGATCGACCATATGAATTAGTTAAAGCTTTCAAGAAGGTGGCGGGAGACTTATATCCGCAACGTTCAGCCAAGTTGGAATAACTCCAGTCCTTGTTGTTCAGGTACAGCCCTTGATCACTGAAATGAGGACTGATGCTCATCATTTTTTCATATGCACGACATTTTTTTGATGAATACTAATGGAGAGCACACGTAATATATAGTTCAATATGTCACATGGATCTCAACATACATAACGTACAGGTCAGTGAAAAATAATGATGAATAATGACAATGTAGTATATATATGAGGTACATACTATACACATGAACATTCTCAACATGAGATATATATTATTAGTGGATCTTACGTACTGCTGGCCTGAAGGTTCCTTGAAACAACATTGGACGTACATATATTGATGATATATATAGTTATTCGTAGTACTCGTTTAACATTTTGTGGTGAAATTGTAGAGGATGAGATTAGGAGTACTGTTTTGACAATATTAGAAATTAGAAGCCTTACTCGGACCCAAAACAACTTGTGACTTTTTGATTTTTCAATGAAGGCGTTAATTTGCTTGTATTTATGTAGTTATGTTACATGCAATGCTAGCTGTGATATCGGAAACATTATTGTACGTCACTAGTTTGCTTAGGCACCAAATACATAGACCCGCCCATGTGATTGTTAATTGACTGACACATGCACTCATGACTCATGCAGGTACAAGTATCCCAAGCCTCCGAGGCTGTTTTTCGTCCTTAACCTAGGAAATAGAGAGAATTGGAGATCGAGTAGTACGTTGGTCTTGACTTGAGTTTTGGGAGATCAAGTTCGAAAATTAAAGTGAAAGCTAATTAACGTACTTTACGTTAGGGTTTCCAAGTGGGTTCCATGTATCAAGCTCAATGTTTAAAAGGGCGAAGGCGTGAGGCGAGGCGTTTTGCCGAAGCCTCAAGCCTTTGAAGCCTTGAGGCGCCGAGACGAAGCCTTTCGCGCTTTATAAATATTTAAATTATAATAAATGTAAAAGTAAAACTGAATTAGTCTACTCATTTCATTAGATAATCCCTTTATATAGGGTGACGATTACAACGGAAATATAGATTACATCAGATAAGTACTAATTCCCTAATTCACTATCGTCAGTTACTTTGACGTAGGCACATTTATGGTATTTTCCTTCAACACTCTCCCTTGTGCCAAGTCAAAAACGAAGTGGTGCATGGATCGTTACCTCATTAAAAACCTTGCCAAGTAACAAAACCCAATGAGATAAAATAAAACTTGGTCGAAGGGAAAAAGAGCACAACGCACCTTTAACCTTTGAGGATGACATGTGTGTATTAGACTCCCCCTGAAGTCTACACCTCCCCCTGATCCTTACATTAATCAAAGAAGTTTTGAAAGCTTTCGCATTCCTATGTTTTTCACATGTTCCTCGAATATTGCTTTGGGTAATGATTTGGTAAACAAATCTGCTACATTCTCCTCAGACCTTACTTGATTCACTTGAATCTTGAGAAGAGCTTGTTGTTGGTGATTATAGAAAAACTTTGGCGATATGTGTTTTGTATTATCACCCTTGATATAACCTAGCTTCATCTGTTCAATGCAAGCTGCATTGTCTTCATAAATGCAGGTAGGCTCTTCAGTGGTAGTACTTAAACCACTAGTCCCTCGAATATGTGTAATGATGGATCTCAACCATATACACTCACGAACCGCCTCATGTAGAGCTATGATCTCTGAGTGGTTCGAGGAGGTAGCCACAAGGGTTTGCTTGGTAGATCTCCAAGATATCGCCGTATTCCCAATGGTGAATACATAACCAGTTTGAGAACGACCTTTATGTGGGTCAGAGAGGTACCCAGCATCAGCAAACCCAATTAATACATTATTTGGGGTTTCAGTGTGGGGGGTGGTACCTTCTCTATCGACATTTCCTTTAGGGGTTATATTTCCATTTGTGATCCCTCTTGTCTTTGTGTAGGGAAAGAATAGACCCAAGTCAATGGTTCCTTTTAGGTATCGAAATATATTCGTGATACCATTCTAATAACGTTGCGTTGGCGCTGAGCTAAATCTAGCTAACAAGTTCACTGAGAATGCAATATCAGGTCGAGTACATTGAGCTAGATACAATATTGCGCCTATTGCACTTAAATAGGGAATTTCTGCTCCCAATAGCTCTTCGTCATCTTCCTTCAGACGAAATGGATCTTTCTTTATATCCAAACTCCGACCGATCATGGGAGTGCTAACAGAATGCGCTCTGTCCATGTTAAATCGCCTGAGTATCTTTTGGATATACGCAGACTGGTGGATAAGAATCCCACAAGCTCGGTGTTCTAGTTCAAGACCTAGACAAAACCGAGTTTTCCCAAGATCTTTCATCTCAAACTCGGATTTCAGGTAACCCGCGGTTTCTTTTATTTCATTAAGAGTACCTATTATGTTCATATCATCGACATATAGAGCTACGATCGCAAATCCGGAACTTGTTTTCGTTATGAATACGCAGGGGCATAGTTCATCATTCTTATATCCCTTCCCAATCAAGTAGTCACTTAGACGGGTATACCACATCCGCCCGGATTGTTTCAATCCGTAAAGTGAGCGTTTCAATCTAATTGCAAACGCACTCCGTGGTTTAGAGTCACTTGATTTGGGCAATGGAAGGCCATCAGGCACTTTCATATATATCTCTGAATCAAGATCCCCATAGAGATATGTTGTAACCACATCCATGAGCTGCATTTCCAATCCTTCGGAAACTACCAAACTAACTAAGTAGCGGAACGTTATAACGTCCATTGCGGGAGAGTACGTCTCCTCATAGTCAATTCCAGGGCGTTGTGAGAAACCTTGCGTCACAAAGCGAGCCTTGTACTTTAGGACTTCATTCTTCTCATTACGCTTTCTGACAAAAACTCATTTATGTCCTACAGGCTTTACACTTGGTGGGGTTAGCACTACCGGACCAAATACCTGTCTCTTTGTCAGAGAATCTAGTTCTGCCTGGATTGCTACTTTCCATTGAGGCCAATCTGCTCTATGTTGACATTCTACAACAGAGCGCGGTTCGATATCATCGTGCTCTATAATTTCTTGAGCAACAGTGTACGCAAATATATAATCAATGTACATGGAAGATCTTTCTATCAACTCATGTGCATCCTCATAATCCATTAAGATTTCTTTGTTCTCTGGAATCAATTCAAACATCGGAGCGTCCTCCTGTATTGATTCATGGACATAACTATAGTCAGAGACAATCTCATGGGAGGGATTTTCTACATTGATGATTAATGGATCGGGTTGTGCCTTACTCACCCTCTTTTTTCTTGGGTGAGTGTCAATCGAACCAAGTGGCCTTCCCCTATTCCTTTGGGGAGCCACGGCCTCAACCACACCTCCACTAGGTGTGGTAGCAATGCCTGTATCTGCGGCATTGTGCCTCTTTTTGGGGACTTCTAACCTTGCAGACACATTTGCAGCTGGTATATGTGATCTTGTCACTTTAGCAATATCAGAAAATGCATCAGGCATCGAATCTACTACGTTCTGAAGATTGATTATTCTTTTCACTTCACTTTCACATTGTGAAGTGCGGGGATCAAAATGAGACTGAGTAGGGACAGACCACGACACTTCCTGTCGTTCCCTTAGAAAATCATTTTTCTTATCTCCCCCTAACGACGGGAAGACTGTCTCATCAAAGTGACAATCCGCAAATCTAGCGGTAAACAGATCGCCTGTCAAAGGTTCCAAATAGCAGATAATAGTTGGGGATTCATATCTAACATAAATACCTAATCGTCTCTGAGGACCCATTTTAGTGCGCTGTGGGGGCGCAATAGGCACATATACTACGCAACCAAATATGCGTAAGTGTGAAATATCAGCCTCATATCCAGTGACCAACTGGTACGCAGAAAATGGTTGGCTAGCAGTAGGTCTGAAACGAATAAGTAAAGCTGCGTGCAGTATTGCATAACCCCAAGCAGATATAGGCATGTTGGTGCGCATAACCAGTGCCCTAACCACCATCTGTAGCCTTTTGATGGTGGCCTCTGCGAGACCATTTTGTGTATGCACATGGGGTACAAGATGCTCTACATCGATCCCAATTGACATGCAATAATCATCAAATACTTTGGATGTGAACTCTCCAGCGTTGTCAAGCCTTATAGACTTGATAGGATGATCAGGGTGGTGAGCCCTTAATCGGATAATTTGTGCTATGAGTTTTGCAAATGCAGCATTTCTTGTGGACAATAATGCGACATGTGACCAGTGTGTCGAAGCATCTACCAGAACCATAAAGTACTTGAATGGGCCGCATTCTAGATGGATAGGTCCACATATATCACCTTGTATCCTTTGTAAGAATGAAATATTTTGTTTCATATCTTTAGCATAGGAAGGTCTCGATCCTGTTTTTGCTAAAGAGTAGGCTTTGCAAAATGATTGATGTGCCTTTGAAATTGTCAGTGAGGCAGAGGGACATAACACATCTGGTGCTTCAGAAGGTACTGGATGTGTTGAAGCAACACTACGACCAGCACTTTGCATTGTGTCGGATTGTTGTCCCATTTTATTTCTTCCTCGGAAGAAAGGATGTCCGTGTGAGTTCTTTAAAACACGAACCATCATGTCCCGACCAGGGTGTCCTAGTCGGTCATGCCAAAGCATGTATGCGTCAGTGTCCCAAATTTCTTTATTGGTGACAGTACATGATTCAATAATCCGGATGGTAGTAAGATATAATCCATTATCTTGACGCATTAGTTTTTTCTAGAATGCGCTTCCTCCCACATTCATAAGAAGTAATATTCAAATATTCAATTCCATTCTCACAGTAAGTTTGCAAATGATAATTGTTGGCACGAATATCTTTGAAACTTAACAAAGTTCGATTGCCTCTAGGTGCATATAGGGCGTTTGTGACTTTTATCATTGTGCCGTTAGGCATAAAAAATGAGGCCTTTCCTCGCCCCTTTATTAGTTGGGATGATCCCTCCAACATAGTCACAGATGTGTTATAAGGAATTAATTCAACAAATAATTGTCGATTCCTTAAAATAGTGTGGGTAGTCCCACTATCAGCTAAACACTCTATTTCTCTTGGATACATTCCTACAATTAAATTGGATGAGATCGATTAAATAAAGTCGAAAAATATATCTCATATTCTTTAGAGTATATCGATTGAGGTAGAATGATGTGCTTGTCATTCTATTATTATTTTTCTTTTATTTGTTAGATGTATTACTTTACATCGTAATAGTGCTATTTTCGAATCATGTATATATAGGGAACAAAAATCGAATAAAATTCAATACTTTAGAATAGAATCCAAAATTTATTAATAAGCCAACAATAATCAAACCAAAGTCTTGGACATCAAAATCTAATTCAACAAACCATTATTCAAATAAACTTTAAGACCAAAATAATAGTCTAATTAAAATAAGGCATGTCACGTTCATAGCATTCTTGGAAAATAAATAGATAAATAAAGCAGATCAATCAAAGTCTGGAACATCCATAGACGGAGCAGGGTTCATGTTGCCATTGAAGTCTGCAATTGTGAGGTTGACATCAGCGTCATCGCCTCCATCTTCCATATAGTGAGCCTCTTGTTCTCTAGACTCCCTATACCTCTTGTAATTGGCTGCTACTTTGTTACTTGCCTGACAGTCCTTGTACCAATGCTCAGTAGCTCCACACCTATAGCAAGGTTCATTTCCAACTCTCGCCCTTTTGACTGGAGGGTTCTTGGGTGCCTTTTGCACCTTGACCCTAGCACCACCATGGCCACTAGAACCAGCACCACCTTCTATGCGCCATACATTAGGAGGGCCTCCACGTCCCATCCCACGGCCCATTCCGCGGCCATTACCACTGCCCATAAGTGTCTTTTCACGTGGTGCATTGTATCCACGTGGGTAGGGCTCAGCACGTCAAATCCCCTTTTCTTTGGGGTGTTTTCCACTTTTTATCTTGCCATAGTTGACCTCAGAAATTTTCTTTGTTCCAACAGGCCTGACATTATTGTTCATAAGAACTTGATTATGCCGCTCAGCTACTTGTAACATATTTATCAATTTGTTGAAGGTTGTGATATTTTTCTTATCATACTCCATCTTATGCTGGTTCGCTAGTATAAGTACTGAAGTAGGAAAAGTAGAAAGAGTTTTCTGGATCATATCATCTTCTGTGAGTTCTTTGCCACAGAAATTGAGACGTGTTTTAAGGCGCAACATGTCCTTGTTGAATTCGTTAACCCGTTTATAGTCAAGCAAGCGGATTTCATTCCACTGAGCAGTCAGTTCTGGGAGTAAAGTATCATGAATATTCCCAAAACGTCCCTTCAGGGCATCCCACAGTTCTTTGGGTGTTTTTAACTGAAGGTACTCCCAGCGTAAGCTAGGGTCAATGTGTTGTGCTTTGACTTTCGGGGACGGTTCTTCGTCCTCAGGGTTGGTGGAGGGTTGGATAGTGAAAGTATAGTCTTTTCCAATAAAGGCAGTTTCCACATCTGAAACCCAACGGTGGTACTCAATTCCTTCTGAGTCCAGTATTTCAAATTCGGGTCGAGTTGGATCAGCCATCTTAATTTACAAGAGTGAAGAATATATTAATTATGTAGTCGTAAGACATCTACAATAATTAATTTCCAAGAATGTGAATTAGATTTTGAGACCAGAATTCATAGTGGTCACACATTTTCGATGCTTTGTGAAAATACTTTATCACATGGTAAATTTTGTAATTATTCTAAAACGCACATGAAATTTCTTAATCATGGCATTATATATAACATGTAATATGCGATATAAAATAATCATTTAATATTAACAAAATACAGGTAGCAGTAGCATGCTTTGATAATTACATATAAAAATATATATCACACAATATTCATATATAAAAATTATGTCATTATTAATCATAAAATAGCATCTAAATGACAAATATTGCATACATAAAATTTAATACTTAAAAACATAAATATATGCATTTACGTAGGCAAAAAAAAAAAAAATTACCAAGTAAAATTCACATTTACAATTAATTTCATTAAACAGTAGCAGTGAAACAGTAATATTTTTTTTTACTCTATGGTAAGTTTCAGAAAACTAACCTTAATTTACCAGAAATGGTAAATATCCGTTTTCCTGTTCGCGGGTCGGGTCGAGGGAAAAACGGGTCGGGTCGGGTCGAGTTGCAACCGGTTCGAACAAACTGTGCCAACGAAATTTTTGTGAGGCAGCCTTTTCCCGACGAGCTGTCGTCAGTAGTAATCGGGATTAGGTCGTTGACTCGGGCTGCTGTACTTCGGTTGCGGCGTGGCTCGGGTGTCGTCGGAGCGGCGATCAGATCGAGGCTGTAGGACCGGCGTCAATGGGTGTCCGATTTGGTGTAGAGGTTGATGGCCGAGCGGCGATCGAAGCAGTGGGTGGTCCAATCGTCGGACCTGGAGCGTCGTGGAGCGATCCGATCGTCGATCGAGGTCTGGGCTGGCGTCAAGGGGGGGGCTCCGGATCGAGGCAGTGGATGGATCCGGGACGAGGTCGAGCGGAGGGCCGGGACCGGAGGATCGAGCCGATCGGAGGTCGGTTCTGGGTCGAGACTTTGGCCTGGGCAGGAATATGCGCCGGGCAGGCCTAGCGGCGGGGGGCGGGGGGGGGGGGGGGGGGGGGGGGGTGTGCTGCTTCTGCGGCTAGGGTTTTTTCTTTTTCTTGGCTAAAAATCTCAGCGTGTAAAGCTAAGTGCTGATAACGTGTAAAGCTAAGTGCTGATAACGTGTAAAAGTAAAACTGAATTAGTCTACTCCTTTCATTAGATAATCCCTTTATATAGGGTGACGATTACAACGGAAATATAGATTACATCAGATAAGTACTAATTCCCTAATTCACTATCGTCAGTTACTTTGACGTAGACACATTTATGGTATTTTCCTTCAACAGTAAATAAAATATTGATTAAAATAATTTTCAATTCAAACAAATAATAAAAATACATTAATTCATACGGTTAGTCTTCACTTTAATCAAAAACAACACTTGATTAATACATAGATTCACTCATTCCAATCTCTTTCCTCTTCATCACTAAGAGCCCCTATATCTACCTCCACATCGGTATGAAATTCATCCCAAGCATCAAAGTGAGGAGGATAATTTGCACTATCAAAATGAGGATCCATCTCTGCATCAACATCCACATTACCATCATCAAAATTGGGATCCATATGTGTATTAACATCTTCATTGCCATCATTATTCTCTGTCATGTTTAGGCAATTCCTTTTCGCTCCACTATTGCCTATTCATGCAAACAGTAATGAAGTTTCAGAATATAAATCAAGTAAAGCAATAATGAATTAATGATTGAGCTAACTTTTTGAAATAAAGCTTACTTGTACTTCCAGAATTCTTCCTTTTGTGAGTAGCATATCCACTTCCACTAGCAAGCGTGGGAGTTGGTTGAGAACGAGTAGCATATCTATTTCCACTAGTAGGAATAGGAGTTGGTTGAGAACGAGTAGCAGGTACAACAGTTGGCCGAGGGCTAACTGGTGTAGGAGTTGACTGAGGAATATGAGGTAAATCCTGAGAAAAAGATGGAGAAGGAGTTGCCTCTGTAGTCTGTGAGGCACCTTCATATGTTGGTATTGGCACATTCACTAAGGAATTATCAAATAACTCTTGTGAATTAAGCCATACCAAATCTGTAGGAAGAACTGGCTCTTCAACTTCAGTGATCCACTTGTTTCTGCTAGAATCCGGGAGGACTCACAGAAGCACAATAATAAAGCTATAAATAAACACGGGCAAGTATAGTGGTTCACCGTGCCATCGGAGGGTACGGCTACGTGCACTTGGAATATAGTATGATCGGCCAATAAGCCATCGGATGGTTACATATATGCCAAGGGTGACAAGTATCCAATTATCTCATATCTAAGGGGGGAACCTTCTATTTATAAGGAAGGAAGGCTCCATCCTTTACAATGTTTCCAATGTGGGATGCAAACCCACTTTTCCTACTCACGAAGCTATTTCAGGAGCCCGGTGGCACTACTTCCGAGTGCGGTTCCGGTAATGTGGAACAATGGAGATGTAGTCGGGGTGCTGGTCTACCCGATGGATGCCGGAAGTAGGACCTATGGCGCCGGTTGCACGGTCCACGAGGTCGCCGAATATACTTGGCGGTGCACCATATATGTCCTCAACACCACTCATCATCAGAATCTATTTCATCTACCAATATTGGATCAAATTTTGCCCTCCTTCTAATACTCCTATCTCTCAAAGCAGTATTATAATTCACATACACCAAAGCATTTAATATGAGATGCTCCAAACGATTTCTCCTCTTTGTATGAATCTAATTCGCAAGGAAGAATAAAATATCACAATTCACAATTTCATATGCTAGACATTATTGTTCATAAACAAAAGGAAAAAAAAACGTACCGATTCAAATGTACTCCAGTTTCTTTCACACCCTGAAGAGCTGCATGTTAGACTAAGAACTCGGATTGCAAAACTCATTAACTCAGGTGTGTTCTTTCCAAAACGCAACCACCAATTTACTAGGAAAAGAGTGAGAGAGAGATCAACATGGCAGTATAACTGAAAATAATAAAATCTTGAATGGGTTAAATAATATGGTTGAACGAGCTTTAATACCTTCTGGATGTCTAGCAAATGGACCTTCAGACCACTTTGTAGAAGAAAACGTAGCCACTAAGTTATTCTTTTGCTTGTAAATACTTTGAAGAGTTAAAAATGTTGTTGCAAATCGTGTTACGGCTGGACGAAGTAGCTCTCTTCCCTGTGTGAATTCTCTCATTGTAGACAAAGACCATGTGTGACCATATATAAACTTCACAATCTGCTTGGAGTTTCGAATTGAATCTACAAATATTTTCAACTTGCTAATGTCTTCAAGCATTAGGTCGATACAATGTGCTGCACACGGTGTCCACCAAAGTCTTTCCCTCTTCTTCATAAGCCTCTTTCCAGCATTTTTATAATTTGACGCATTATCTGTTACAACTTGAACCACGTTCTCCTCTCCTACTTCTTCTACAATTTCATCTAGACACTTGAACATTGTCTCACCATCCTTAATCAACTCTGATGCGTCAATGGATCTCAGAAAGAAACAACCAGCAAGGCTATTAACTGAAAAGTTGATTAGAGTCCTACCTTGTTGACAGTAGCCGCAGAGGGGCTACAGCAAGCCCACAGACCCGCGGCAAGTACACCAGGGCCCGGCCCAGGACCCAGGATCGGATCACCAGCACCAGGCCTCGGGGCCCAGCGGTCTATCCTGCCTCCAAGGGTCCTGGGACCGGGGGCGCCTGCCTGCCAAAGAGGGCACCAGAATATCCAAACAGAAGGGAACCAGTCCCACATCGAAGGGTAAGGCCAGCCCTTACCCTCAACCACCTATATATGGGCCTCAACTACCACCATAAATAGGTAACTTGTCTCTCTCCCTGCTTACATACGTGCCCAGGTTATATATATTCCAACTATACTAACTTAGGCATCGGAGAGGTGAAGGCCGGCCCGCCCGGTATTCCCCTTAGTAAGCAGGATTGCAGGAGATCGAGTTGGATTCATCAAGTATCTACCAAGACCCCCGGGTTTAGGCAGAAACAATTGGCGCCGTCTGTGGGAACTCTGAACAAGAAGCCGTGCAAGCAACACCGCTGGCTGAGATTGTGGGAATGAGTCAAGAGAAAGGAACTACTGAGGAGGGGCGTGTTGCAACTGTGCAAACGCTCGCCTCCACCCCTGTCGTCACGCGGGAGCTGCGTGGCGAGCAGGGCAGCGATTTGGGAAGGAGCCATGGAGGACCCTCCGGTAATCCGGAGCCCCGCCACGAGAGCTCGCACGGGAAAGACCCGATAGAGGACGAAGGCAGCCCGGTGCTTCGTGGCCTATCCCTGACGTTCTCGGATGACCCGAGTGATCAGTCTGAGAGCCAGGATCAAGACCCCACGTACAGCCCCGACCATGACGGCATGGCGGGAAAGGTACGGGCAATGGCCGCAGAAGTTAGTCGTCTCAGAGAGGAGAACGACCGGGACCGAGCCAAGTCCCAGGCCCGATACGAAGAGATGGAGGCAGTAAACGCCGCCCTAGAGAGGGGGCAGCAGCGCAGCGCCGCCATGGCCGAGGCACAAGCCGCACCCCTGCTAGTTCAACCCCGGCAGCTAGAGGCAGGGCAATCTTCGGGCGCCCGGCCCAGCGAGCCTGGGCGAGAGAAGTTACGAGCCGGCGAGGACCTGCCGAAGAGCACGCCCGCCTCCCACCAGCCGCACGCTTCGTCCATGGGTGAAGTGGATACTCCAGCCGCCCGGGCGCTGCAACTGCTAGCCAACACCGTGTCGGACTTGAAGGCCCAGATGGAGGCAAACGAGAGGAGAGCAGCCCGGCCATTGGAAGGCGCCCGGTTCAACGAGCGCATGGGCCCCTTTTCACACCGAGTCATAGAGTCGGGGAGATCTGGCAACCAGAAGTCCCTCAAGCTCACCTATTCCGGGTCCGGTTGCCCGTATCAGCATCTAGACAGTTTCCGATCCCAGACCTGCGCCAAGGGTTACTCCGATGCAATCTGCTGCAACATCTTCCAGGAGACCCTGTCCGGAGAAGCGCTCAGTTGGTTCTACGAGCTTCCTGCGAATTCAATCGAGGCATTCGAACAGCTGGCTGACCGGTTCGTAGGCCGCTTCATCCTCCGAGTCGAGGGAGCGCGGACGTCCACCGTCCTCTTCAACTGCATCCAAGCCCCCGGGGAAGAGTTGAGAACCTTTGTCAACCGGTGGCAGACGGCCACGGCCGGGGTTCGGAACCTGGACAAGGGCATCGCCGAGATGGCATTCAAGCAGGGGCTTCGGGCAGGGAAGTTTTCCTACGCCGTCAGGGTAGAACTCCCTCAGGGCTACGACGAGTTGATGGCTATGGCCATCCGGCATGCCCAGGCTGATCATGAGACCTACGGGAACCACCTGCTGAAGAGGAAGCGGGATGAGCAGTCTTTGGACCATCCCCGGGGGGAGGATCCCCCGCGCAGTCAAGAGAGCAAAACCGGCCAGCGAGCCGAGCACGGGAGTCGCCGACCCAGCCGGAACAACAACAACGGCAAGACCTGGCCGCAGCGGCAGCAGAGGCCCTTCTCTGACAGGCCCCAGTCTCGGGCCGAGAACAAACCTGCACCGTACCACCAAGAGCGCCCCCTGGCAATTATGCCAGCACCCCCGGCTAATCAAGAAGTCTTCTCCACTCTCACCGCATCCTATGAGGACATCCTGCTGGAGAATGCGGACGTCATTGCCCCACCGCCCCACCGCCCCAGAGAAGGTACCCCAAGGGGAAGCTTACGACGGCGCAGACAGGCAAGTACTGCTCGTACCACGATGAGGCAACTCATCGGACGAACCAGTGCTTTGCCCTCAAGACTGCAGTGCAGGGCTTGATTGATAGCGACCAGCTCCAGAGATATGTAGGGGAGAGAAGAGCAGACCCCGACCGGGAGAGTAACCCGGCTTGGTAAACCCGCCGGGTCCAGGCGGTTAGTTTGGCATATCGCCGGTTCAACCGATTGTAAAGATCAAATATATGCAAACTACTTTTGAAAACTCTGGCCCCGCAAGCTCAGATATATATTTATAATTAATTAAAGTATTCAAACAGTAACCGCTCCGGAGAGTTCTTTTACAAGCAAGAGCAAGAAAAACATCCTAAGGAGCCGCATCTCCAGCGATAGCTTCGTCGTCGACCTCAGCTCCGGCAGGTTCGGCACTGTTGGTAAAAGAATCCAAGTGCGAGCGACGCTCTGCTCCTGGTTGTTTTTCCACCGCCAGCTGCTGGACGACCGGCTCCACAGGAGCATCTCCTTCGGCAGAGGTACCCGGCATCAGGGAAGTATTTAACCACCCCTTCGCCGCCCATTCCGTGTAGGCATCCGAGATGCCTTCTTCCCGGGCCTTCTCTAGGCAGTCCAGGAACCGATCGCTCTCCTCATATTGAAGAACGAACCGGTCGAACTGTCCCGGGTCATCTCCACCAGCAGCAGCAGCGGTGGCACGAGCCTGGAGCTCGTCTATCTTGGCTTCCAGCTCGGCCCTCTCAGCGTCAGCCCGCTCCCGCTCCCTCTCCATGCTCCGGTTCTGCTCCTCCAGCTCCCGGGCCTTCTCCTCCATCTTCCTGGCCTTTTCCTCCATCTTCTTGGCCCTCTCCTCCGCCCTGGCCTTCTCCCGATCCGAGCGGGACTTCCCCGCTAGGGTTTGTTACCCACCGGGATCCCGCCCAAGCCCACAGTGTTCCAGCACTTCTCGCCGGATGAAATTGTACGAACTTCGCTCCAGGTGGTCCCAGCAGCCGAGAATAGTCAAGACCCTCTCCTGCTCCAACTCGGACAGCTGGAACGACTGGTCGCCTATGGGCTGAAAGGCGCCAGGCACCCGGTACATCCTCCTCTTCACCTGCCAAGCCCCGCCAGCCATCACCACCTTCTTTCTCCAGCTGTTGTCTACCCATGAAGGCATAGTGGTGATAACCGCTTGATTGTTGCGGGAGTTGAAGGATAAGCAGCCTTTGGACCCCGCCTTCCTCGAGTAGGACAACCTATACAGCGCCCGGAATTCATTGATCGTAGGCATACTCATTCCAGACAAGTCGTATAGGCAGCCTAGGCTTAGTAGCCGCCTCCATTGGAGACCGGGCAGCTGCGCGGGCGACGCTGGCAGGGCACTCAGTATATACTGCACGAAGTCAGGAAGCGGTAGCGACATCCCGTGCCGGAACTGGTCCGGATGCACGGCAACCCAACCCTCCTCCGGGTTACAGGCCGACTCTCCAGGGTTCAATGGACGCAAAAAGATATCGTCCGGGATACCCCACGTTTCCCGGAACGCGGCAATCTCCGCGGGAGTCATGCTCTCCTCCGGTTCGTCACACACCACGGCAGTTCTTCCCCTACCAAGCGTGTAGCTTTCAGCGTGCGCACCGGCCATGCGCACCCCGTGCGGTATCTCAGCTTCCGAGGAATCTGACCCGGAATCTGAGGACGTGGACGAGGCACCGCTCCCGGAGCGGTCCGCGGCTTCTTGCTCCGGGGCTTCAGAATCGAGCCAGTCCTGCATCCTCTCCACATCATCCACCACAGGACCTCTTGCGGCAGATTCAGAAGCCTCCTCCGAGCTCGAAGTGTACATCTTAATCTAGGGGCAGAAAAGCAAAACCCTAACGCTCGTCAGCAACAGACTAGAACACCACCTTCAACGGCCTCTCCCCAAAAGTTTGCCGCTGAGCAACCCAGTCAGCGACACAGATCCCTCCCCCCCGCCGCAAAACAACAAATCAAAAAGCAAGAAACACCGGGGCAAAGAACACAACTTACCGATTAGTATGCTCAGCCGAGGACAATCCGCCCTGCGAAAGCAACGAGCAATGGTAAAAGGAGGCTTGGGAGCACTTCAAACAACGGATCTCTTGGGGCAAGGAACTTAGGGTTTTTTCGCCGGACCACCTCCTTTTTCTCTCAGTCTCTTAAAAGTGCAAAAAGCAAAAGTGGAAAGAAGAGCAGAAGAGACCTATTTATAGAGGGGACCGGTGCCCTAGGCATTTAGAAATCCCTCCAAAAAACGCAATCAGAGCAACTCAAACGCCTGTGAATCCAGGTCCTCCATCACAAAACCGTTCCCTGATGGCACGTGTCCCAGCATTGGTAAAACTGCCCACGCCATCATAACTGACGGGACTGATGGACTCCCTCCTTAAATGCATGTCAGCCACCTGTCCCACACGCTGGCGACAGGAAGGTAGGAGCAGGAACCAGGGAGTCACGCTCCCCTACGCTTCCCCAGATTCCACGGTTGCACGCCATCATCATTACAATTCAACCGCTTGAAGACCTCTCACCGGTTATGCTGATCCAACCGCTTCGAGAGCATCTATCCGGGTTTGAGCAGGACCTCGCACCGATATGGCATGTTGCCCGCGCGAGTCCCGCCCGGTACCATGGCAGTCCGCGGTTATGATCATTCAACCGGCTCCATGGCATCTTCCCCACATTTGCACCAACGACCTCGTTTCGATATGGCAGGACGCCCGATCGAGGTCCGGTTTGCAAGTTCATCCGGGACTCGTTTCGATTTGGCAGAACGCCCGTCGAGCCCCCATGAACTCCACCTCGCACCGATATGGCAGAACGCCCAGGCGAGGTCCACCCCATCGGTTCCGTCATGTCCAACCAGCTTGAGAGTACTTTCCGGAAACATAATCACCCGGACCCATGGCTTTTTCACAGGGGGACTCGTTTCGATAGGCATGTCGCCCGTCGAGTCCGCCCGCCTCCATGGCAAACGCATGGGCTTTACAAACCGGGCGAGTTTACATCTAACACATGTACTCTTGTCCAGCAGGATAAAAACTCTGCGTCGCATTGAACCGCGATACTGTCCAGCAGGATAAGAACCCTGCATCGCACTGAACTGCGATACCTTTGGGAACACATGGGGGAGACTCGTTATCTCCACACCATCCCACCGGGCAGATTGTATCTCTAACACAGAACAAATCTCCCCGCAGGCTAACAAACCTGCACATTTACCTCATCGCTTATTCAAACACAAGCTGAGAAGAACTAGCAAATGTTTGGCACCGCTCCGTTCTGATTTGGCAGAACAACCGGTTCTGGCCCAGTTTGCACCGCTCCGTTCTGATTTGGCAGAACAACCGGTTCTGGCCCAGTTTGCACCGCTCCGTTCTGATTTGGCAGAACGCCCGGTTCTGGCCCAGTTGGCACCGCTCCGTTCTGATTTGGCAGGATGCCCAGTTCAGGATCAGTGAGCTCCGCCTTATTCCGAAAGGGCAGCAGGCCCAATCAGAATTCCGTGCATTAATCTCTTGCATGGCGGATTTCAACGCCTCATCATCATTCCATGCACCATCTCTTGCATGGCGGATTTCAACGCCTCATCATCATTCCATACACCACCTATCGCATGGCATCATCTCATGCACTCTTCGGGTTTTCACCCCGTCCCATGCTCTAAACACACGAGCACAATCCTGTTTTACATTACCCAACATGTTTATAAATTATTTCTTGCCATCGGTAACAGGTACTCACCTCGGTCACGCCCAATCTTTAACGCGGACTTGGGGGACTGGGGACCTGTAGGTTGGTAACCCCGCGGGTCTGCGGGACAAGAGCAAGACAGATAAGTCCCCATTCAAGATTGCACTTGACCGGGAACTTGGGGGACTTGTTGACAGTAGCCGCAGAGGGGCTACAGCAAGCCCACAGACCCGCGGCAAGTACACCAGGGCCCGGCCCAGGACCCAGGATCGGATCACCAGCACCAGGCCTCGGGGCCCAGCGGTCTATCCTGCCTCCAAGGGTCCTGGGACCGGGGGCGCCTGCCTGCCAAAGAGGGCACCAGAATATCCAAACAGAAGGGAACCAGTCCCACATCGAAGGGTAAGGCCAGCCCTCACCCTCAACCACCTATATATGGGCCTCAACTACCACCATAAATAGGTAACTTGTCTCTCTCCCTGCTTACATACGTGCCCAGGTTATATATATTCCAACTATACTAACTTAGGCATCGGAGAGGTGAAGGCCGGCCCGCCCGGTATTCCCCTTAGTAAGCAGGATTGCAGGAGATCGAGTTGGATTCATCAAGTATCTACCAAGACCCCCGGGTTTAGGCAGAAACATACCTTTTCCATCACTCCACCCATCAGACATAATAGTGCACCCGTAATTCTCCCAATGTTTTCTATGCTCCTTCAATATGAGATTCATATCATTAACTTCTTCTTTGAGAATCCAAGTTCTCAACTCATACATAGATAGTGGCTTAAACCCCTTCCCAAAATCAGCAATTGCATCCACCATAGCCACAAAATAAGGACTAGTAGCCGCATTGAAAGAAATAGCATTATTATAGAAAAAACGTCCCACCTTTCGACATACAGCCTTTCTTTCTTCTTTCTTGAAAGTTGAGTTCAATGATGATTGTTGAGTATTTGAAGTTACAAGCTTGTCCATTGGTCCCTTAGGCTGACTCCCTGCAATTACATAGCAATTATCATCCATTGAATCATCTATACTATCACTGCTCCAACTCCCTCCACAACCTTCTCCAACTTCCCGAAGCAATTGAGTTTGCTTCATCTTCGTAATCTTAAAACTTTTTAAAGCATTAGTACAAAATTCTTTGGCCTCTTTTGAAACTTTACTACATGGTTTTATACCACAATGTGAGCCAGATAAATGCTTCTTCAACCTTGTAATACCACCACTACTCTGTTGATTACAAAATGCACAACTTATATATCTTTCTCCTTCAATCTTTTTGGCCCAGACCCAAGCATGGTCTTTTTCCTTATCATTGCTAGTTTGATCATTCTCAGATGAACTCATGATGAATGGATGATGCAAAAACCTAAATAAAATTGAAGAATGACAAAAATTGCAGAAAGTTCATAACTAATAAGAATGAGGAGATAACAAACAAATAATCAACGGCAAGGATTCCAAGGAAAAGAATCGGAGTAAGACATCCAACCTGGAGGTCGACTCGCAGACTCAGAAACCCAATCTCGTTCGACTTAAAGGTTGAAGTAAAGAAAGCTATTCGTCTGAAACCCTTCACGGCAGAATAAGAGGCGCACAATACCCTTTTTTTTTTTTTAACCTTATATAAGTTGGTCAAAGTCAAAAAATAAACAGAAAAAAAAAAAGCATGAAAGGCGACACCTCGGAACGCCTCGGCGCGCCTCAGCACGCCTTTCGTGCTATAGGGCGCCTTGAGACGCCTTTGGCTCGCCTTTTGTGTATAAAGCCTTTAAAATGGAGCCTTGAGACGAAATAGGCTCGCCTTGCCCCAAGGCGCGCCTTTTTAAACATTATTCAAGCTATTACCCACAACAGAAAAGTTTTTATCATCTCCAAAATCTTCAATACACGCCGTGTACCTACACATACAGTTTGAATGATCAACATTAGATAATTTCATATAGATACATGATGAATTTATTCGGAAAATGAGGATGATGCAAAGAAATCCGCAGTGTGGTAGCATTGATCTAAGTATGAAAATTCATTCTTTCTATTTCTTTTCTCTTTATCGTCTACGACATTGTCTTCTAGCTTGTTAACTGATTTTTGCTTGTAACTACAAATGGCATTATGAGGGGAAATACATATGGAATGGAAAAATTCAGCCATTTTGAAAATTAAAACACCATAATCATTCCTAGCTAAGAACAGCTTCTACGACGATCAATGTAAAAGCTAGTATGATTAGTTCCACAAATCTCACTGCACTGGCCATAGGATACTCCTTAAAAACTTTACTATGTAAAAGTAAAATAGAAATTGGTATACTCATTTCATTGATAATCCCTTTCATATAGGGTGAATAATATTACAATAGTAATTACAATGTACATAATGACAATAATGAATGATTGAGTCGTTACGTCCTTTGATTAATAATATCCTAATTTCCTATCGTCAGTTATGGTGCATGATGTGTTGCCTCATTAAAAACCTTGTCAAATAACAAAAACTCAATGGGAGAAAATAAAATTTTGGTCGAAGGAGAAAAAGAGTACAACGCACCTATTACATTTGAAAATAACATGTATGTGCTAGACTCCCCCTGATGTCTGCACCTCCCCCTGATTTTTACATTAATCATGAGATTCTCTCCGATTCTTTCATTTGATCAAGGGAGTTTCAATAACCTTAGCATATTTATGCATTTTCACATGTTTTTCAAATATGACGTTGAGCAACGATTTAGTAACTAAATCTTGCCAGATCGTCCTCAGATCCAACTTTATTTACTTTGATCTCGAGGATGAGGTTGTCCATGAACTGAACACATAAATTCATAATGAACATCATGCTTATGCTAAGCATGACCTTCTCGTAGTAAAACAGTCAAAAACTCTATCAATAGTATAGATATGGACGAACCGTTAAGATATTTGAAATTGATCTGCAATAACAATTTTTCACCTTTAATGCGTTTTTCTTTACTCATAGTTAGTTATGACGTGGATAGTTTTCTTTCCATCACGTCGTCTTTTATGTAGAGATTGAATAAGCTCAAATCTTTCATATATTTGAGTATTTGAAAGAACCATTGGTATTGCATGGGCGCAGAGCTTCACATAGCTTTCAAAATTTTCATTGCATGAGAGGTGTCTTACATATTGTGTTTAAGTACAATCATGTGTCATTGCACTTGCATAGGGAATTTCATTTCCCAACACTTCTTCGTCATCTTCCTTTAGGTGAAAAATGGATATATCGTTAGAGTAAAGACTTCGACTGATCATAGGAATATATGTATGCCTCACTTTATTCTTTAGAGTGCCTAAGCCGATTGATAGATGATCACCATCATTACAATCCTTGAGTTCCATTTCAAGGCTGTGTATTCCCAACTATGCAGCATGGACACGCTCTATAGGTCGCGTGTCCGACACACTCTATAGGTCGCGTTTCTGACACGAATTAGACACGAACACACCAGAATTCGCCTCAATACGCCTGGGCACATGAACTGAGATTTCGACACGGCTTGGACACGCCAAATGGTGTTAGACACAGGGGTAATTGTGTCTTTTACTTTTCAGATTGGGGGTTTAGGGATTTTGATCCTCTCCTATCTTCATTCTTCAGCTCGATCCCCTCCTGTCTTCGTCTCCGCTCCGGTCCTTCGTCTCCGCTCCGGTCCTTCGTCTCCGCTCCTCTCTCGTCTGAGTTTCTGCTCCGCTCTCTAGTGGCTTCCTAGCTCTGAAAACCCAAACAATGAAGATTTATGATTTTTGTGGTTGCAGCTTTGTTTTGATTTGATCGAGAAATGGATGTGGGAGAACAGTAATGGGGTTGCTGGGATTGAGAGAATGAAGAAAAGGAAGGGAAGCTATGATATTAGTAAAGTCAGAGTTGTGGTACGGTGCAGTCGGAGAGCGAAGAGGTGAGTTTAGGTTGGTGAAATTTTGGGATTGGTTTGTGGAAATGATTTGGATTTTTGATACTGGGTTTGTTTGGGTTTTTTGCGTTTGTTTTTTTCTTTTTTGCAGCTGAATCTTAGTGTGGATGAGAGCTATACTCTCTTGAATTATATATATATATATATATATATATATATATATATATATATATATATATTGTTCTAGGATAAAAGAATGATAGGAAAACTATGTCTTTATTGATTGAAAATGAGGCTTTTATATAGGCATAACATCAAGTATCCCTGGTAATTAGGGATTCCCTATCTAATAAAGAATCTAGATAACTAGTTTTATTAGGACAAGACACACTATGAAAGTTACATAATTAACCTTCCTTGAACACTTCCCCTTGTGTCGCGTCCGTAATGGTGCATAAGTTGTTGCCTCGTTAAATCCTTTGCCAGCAAACAAAAACCTCTTGGGTAAAAATAAAAACATGGTCTAAGGAAAAAGAGTACAACGCACCAACTACAAGTAAGTGAGACATGCATAACTAGACTCCCCTTGAAGTCTAGATGAGAACTCCCCCTGATGGTTAATTAGTCTTTGAACCTGAGCGCACTGACAACAACGCTGCCGCTGCAACCATGCAGTCTGCCTGCACACCCTGCCCTGCTTCAGGTAACACCAAGTATGCAGCCAAGCCACCCATTCCGGAAGACGCTGCAGCCATCCTACCGAGCACTCCTACTACTGCCAACAGAGACTTGCAGCCCCATGCACATTCTGCCGGACCTGCCATTGCCGGTTTAACTGCTCCAAGACCTGCTGCCCCTACTGTCGATACGGACGCATCCAATACACAGCCTGCTGCCGGTAGCACCAATCAAACTGCCGATATGGAAGAACAATGTCGGCAACACCTTCTTGCCATTTTAGCTGCCGAGTTCCAATGTTTTGGACCACGATGAACACATACAACACAAACGGTGAAAAGTCTAGGCTAAGGACTATAAATACTTAAGCGCTACTTGGGAGGCAACCCAAGTCAACCATGAAAAACGAAGAAGCCATCACCGAGAGTTTGAATTTTCTAACCCTTCCACTTTTCATTGGTTTGTGATGATATGTTGGAACTTGTTAGCTTGCCGTATGCTTGAGAATTACATACTATAATTTTATGCTTACATTGAGGACAATGTAATTTTCTAAGTGTGGGGTGGGTTTACATGTTTCATTTATGTTTTTTTTTTAGTCATTTAAACAAAAACAAAATACAAAAATAGAAAATTCAGAAAATTGTTCCTCAAAAATAGAGTGTTTAAATTGTTTGTTTCGAGTCTTAGGATGCCCCTAATATGTTAATGATGTTTTTCTCCTCTTTGCATACATAGATAATAGTTGTGCATACTTTAAAAATTGTGAGTTTCATGGATAATGTGCATTGGTAGGAGCATGTAGGAACAATAATTACAGGTTGTACGTAAAGTAATTAAGACATCACCTATTTTTAGTCAAAACATAATAGTTTACCAATTTGATAACATATTGTGGTAAAATGTGTAAATTAACTCAAAAAACAGTAATTACAGGTTGTACGTAAAGTAGTTACTACATCTAAAATAAATATTATCTATTTTCTACGCTAATTATTGTGGTTATTGTAAAATGCATGTAAAAAGAATTATATTTAGTTA
This sequence comes from Potentilla sterilis, assembly GCA_963682095.1. Taxonomy (NCBI): domain Eukaryota; kingdom Viridiplantae; phylum Streptophyta; class Magnoliopsida; order Rosales; family Rosaceae; genus Potentilla; species Potentilla sterilis. The sequence goes on along the minus strand of OY821757.1, from coordinate 43,667,536 downwards.
AAGAAACTACTAATGCTAGAATTAATTTATGTTAAAGACTATTTAACTAATACCCATACATTGAGCGCCTATCATAGAAGGTTTTTACTTTGAAAGGAAATGACGTAATAGTTGTCGATGCAATTGTCCACTGATAATAAAGTTTTCTCAAAATAGTAATTAATTAGCGATAAATTAATTAGTAGGAAAGATTATTATAACTGATTGTATTCCGATGATCTTAGGATAGAAGTTCTTTTTAAAAAAAAAAAAGAAAAACGTACGTGTATGATCAATTGATAATCAAATATTAATTAGTTTTATTATTTTTCTTATATATTTGAAAACGTTAAAGGCTATATTGGTTATCAAATTCACTATATCCAGAACCATTAGACATATTACTAATCTAAAGACCTAAAATATTTGTCAAAATAGGGTATGGCAAACATCCGGGTGTCTAAGAAAATTCCGTTGATTTTAAAGCGAACTTTCGCTCTGGATATGACATATATATATATATATATATATATATATATTTTCTATCAAATGAACAAACTCAAATACAACTAGCTAGTCTATGAATTGAACTCACAATTTTCCACTCACAAAAGGGAGACATCATTTTAGTAATTCTTTTTTAAAATAGATTATAGAAATAAGTGGATGGATAATAACTAATTATACCGGGACATTTTGTAATTAAAACTCAACATCTTAACGAGTGGTTAAGTTGGGATAGTTTTGGCACAACGGTTATCCACATGGCCAAACTTGTCGAATCTCATATCTTCTTATATTTCGCCCAATTTAGGCTTTTTATTGCTGAGTGAGGGGGCGGGTTAGAGAGGAAAAATTCTACATCAGAAAGGTAACACATAAAATACAAGTTATAAACCAAGGCATTTTGTGATTAAAACCCCGAGCCTACACCTTAACGAGTGGTTAAGTTGGGATAGTATCAGTACAACAATGATCCACAGAGTTAGGTTTATCTTTGTTTAACAAGATTTCCGATATCTATTTAAAATAGTTCAAGCTTGAGTGAATTAGTTAGAGCTCAACCATGCACGGCGCGGCCTTGGACTGAAAGCTTGAAAAAATTAGTGTCCTACATGCATGGCCTTAGAGAAACTGAAAGCTTGAAAATCAGCGACTACATGCATATGCTAGTCTCGTTCAGAATATAAGGCATATAAGCTTGCACCAATTACTATTTTTGGATAATCGAACAAATAGAATGCACTCACCTGAAAATGATGAAGATCAGAAGATGATAAGTGCGGTCAAATTAAATCAATGGGATACTACAGTGGCTTCTTTTATTCGTAATAATTAATGATATGTCCCAGTTTTATCTAATATACTTTCCCCCTGATATTGTTGACACTATAACTACTATCCCTTTACCTATAATTTCCAGACATGATGAATTTTTCTAGGGGCCTACTCAGTGGCGGACGCAGGATATTATGTGAGTGGGGACAAAAAAAAACATAGAGTTTTATCTGTACGAAGCGCAATTTTTTTTTTTTTTTTTGGATTTTAATATAAGTCTCTACTTTCCTTAAAATATGTGTACGTGTTGAGATTTGTCATCAAAAGTGGTGCAAATGAATGCGAGGCCAAGTTTTTGAGGTTCTTAGGGAGTCAAAAAGCGGGAGATTGATTGAAGGACTCACAACAGCAAGAGTGGTAGTAGGATTAGCCGATTAGAGTATGAGATTAATATAAAGACAACAACTCAAGGAGGCTACTTAACAAAGACTTGTATAATTTTACATATATTATCAGTTAGTCTAATATACACACATACGTCAATAGATTTTTTTGCAAATTTCGTTGGGCTGCTCTAATAATAGCTACGTCTAGAACTATTTCTCCCTCTTTCTTTCGTTATCTATCTAATTATATTACATATTGACTATCAAAGATTAAAAGTTAAAAAAAAAGGAGGTTAAATGTCAAAAATTGAGTGGGGGCACTGGCCCCACTGGGCCCTTGATGCGTCCGCCAATGGGTCTACTAGTTCAAGTGTGTATTCAATTAAATCCGCTTCTAATCTTCAATTTCAAATTAGTGAAGCTCATCCTCGTGCCTCTTTCTTAGATAAAATTTGGTCTCTTGCTCTTCCTCGTAAAATTAAAATTTTTGCTTAGCTTTTGATCAGAAATCGTCTTAATACACGAGATCGGCGAAATCATTTTATCCGTTCTATTTTAGACACTTGTGCTCGTTGTTTAAATCATGTTGAATCTCCAACTCATTTGTTTTTACATTATCCTTATGCTACTCAAGTGTGGTCGCAAAACTCTTTTCCCAGTATTCTTGGTTGGCAAGGTACTATAATTCAGTGGTTAGAGAATTTAGCTTCTCATTCTTCAGAAGCTTTACAAAATGTTTTATTTATTTGTTGGGCAATTTGGCATGCAAGAAACAAAGCAGCTTTCAAGAATTTGCAGCAATCTTCTACTCAAGTGTTCTTTCAGTCACAATCTTGTGCACTTAACTACTACAGCGCAAATCTCAAACCCAATTTCTTCCTCTTCTGTTCTTGGTGCCGAAACTGTTGCATAGTGTGAAGGCTTGCATACGGCTGTCCTTAACCATTTTCCAAATGTAATTGTCAAAGGTGACTCTAAAGTTCTACTTAATGCGCTTGCTAGAAAAAGTTCAATTCCCTGGATAATTCGTAGTTTGGTGCTCGATATTCAGTACTTGGCATCTCAGCTTCAAAATGTAATATTTCGTCATGTGCATAGAGAGGCAAACTTTGTGGCAGATAAATTAGCTGATAGAGTTCACTCTCATTCAGGCCCTCATATTTGGTTCCACTTGGACCAGCTGGGAGGAGGCGCCCCTAGGGGCTTCGCTTTGTAGTTGTTTTCTGTCTTTTATTTTGTCAATCAAAATAATAAAGTGCAGTCAAATAGAATGGCTCTGGCACAATCACACCCTAAGTCGTCAAAAAGTAATTTAATCTGTTGTAGGCTCTATGTAGCGGACAATTGTTGGTGCTTCACATCCAATATAAATAGCTAATCATCATTGTGGACCCATCTTGGTATGCAGTGGAGGCGTGATAGTCACATATACGGCACAACCAAAAGTACGCAAATGCGAAATGTCAGGCTCGTAACCAGTTACCAACTGGTACGCACTAAATGGTTGGCTATCTGTGGGTCGTAGACGAATAAACATAGCTGCATGTAATATTGCATATCCTCATGCCGATACCGGTAAGTTAGTGGCCATGACAAGGGACCGAGTAACAAGCTGTAGTCTCTTAATGGCTGCTTCAGCAAGACCGTTGTGAGAATGAACGTGGGGCACGAGATGTTCAACTTCAATCCCAACTGACATGCAATAGTCCTTAAAATACTTTGACGTAAACTCTCCAGCGTTATCCAATCTGATCGACTTAATCGGATTGTCGGGGTGGTGAGCCCGAAGCTTAATGATCTGAGCTAGGAGTTTAGCAAATGCAGCATTCCTTGTGGACAACAACGCGACTTGTAACCAACGTGTCGACCCATCGACCAGAACCATAAAATATCTAAATGGTCCGCATTCTGGTGTTATAGGTCCACATATATCACCTTGAATTCGTTGTATGAACGAAATATTCTGTTTCTTATCAATAGCAAAAGATGGTCTTGCTTGAAGTTTTGCTAGTGAACAAGCTTTGCAAAACGAACGATGAGAATTGGACATCGCTACAGAGGCATGAGCAGCAGGAGGAGGCCGAACCTCTCCTTGGAGCCGAGAGGCTGCCGGCGACGACATTGAGGCCTAACCAAGGCCGAAACGCCTAGGCACGGCGTCAGCTTGGTTTTGTCCAGTTTTCTGGTTTCCTTTTTGCTTCTGTGATCTGAAAAACGGATGACCGTGGGAGCATTTCAAAATACGAATCATCAGATCACGACCCGGATGACCGAGTCTGTCATGTCAAAGCTTGTAAGCATCAGAATCACATAAGAAAACAATATGAGATTCATTGGCTCGAATGGTTATGAAATACATGCCGTTTCGAACGCCCTTACACTTCTCCACAATGCGAGTCACAAAGACTGAGTGAAGGTGATCAACATATATTCAGTTCCATCTTCAACATAAGTGCTGAGGTGATAGTCGTTGTCACACACATCCTTGAAAGCGAGGAGGGTTCTGGGCGCTTTAGGCGCATACAATGTATTAGCCACTATGATTTCAGTGCCATTTGGCAATAAGAATTGAGCAACTCCGCGACCTTTAATAATAGGTCCCGATCCTGTCATCGTAGATAATGACGATCCACATGGCGTAAACTCCGAAAACAATTGCCGATTCCTCAGAATCGTGTGAGTCGTTGCACAATCCAATAGACACTCCATCTCGCCTTAAAACATCTACAAAAACAATGCAAATTGAATCAATTGTCTATATTGAGACTTTGGCGAACACTCTAATAGAAGTGTATTGATGAAGAAATTTATATCATCACAAAACGAAGTGCATTATGGCCGATCATATAGCTATGGCATCCATATAACTTTAGATAATTGGGCAAGCCGTATTTAATCACCGAATACCAACATGGAGAGAGATAAAGACCGAGGGCCATCAATGGCGGCGTGGCCGAGCCAAGGCAGAGGCCGGGGCCAAACCAAGGCCTAAGCCATGGCAAGGCCGGAGCCACCCTGGAGCCGAGTCGAAGCAAGGCTAGAGGCGAGAGCCGGTCAGGCATTTAGGCAATGAGATGTGACGATTGAGCTAAATCCGAAGCATATCAAGTCCGGAGACAAGTCGCTGCCGAGCCGATCTTCCAGGTATTGCATGTTTTGATAGGCTATCATTGTTGGTTTCAAAGCCGGGTTTATGGCCGAGGACGTGTCGGGGCAAGGGTCGAGACGTGTCCGAAGCGAAAAATTAAAATTCGGGTTCGGTGTCTAGCCGGCATGACGTAGGGCTGCCCAAAGGCTGTCGAGGCAGACTGTCGGGCTGCCAAAAGGCTGCCGAGGCACTGCTGATGCGTGTTACCGAGTGGCGCTGCCGAGGAACATTGCCTGGCTGCCAAAGCACGCTGCCGAGGGCTAGCGAAGCTTGCTGCCGAGGAAGCCGAGAGGGTGCAAGGCTGTCGAGGCTGTCGGGGCTGCTGGGGCATTGCCGAGAGGTGTGCACACGCGATTCTTCGCGATTCACTCATTTTTGTATTTGTGATTTTTTTTTTCGGATTTGAGTTAACATCACCAAAATCGTGGTGAACTCAAAATAAGTATGTCATTGAGAATTGGACACATTGAACCAATTTTGCTTTCATAGGGATGTGAGATTTCGAACCATTTATTGAATAAGAGAAATTTTATTGATAACAACTCAAAAGTACATCAAGCATGTTCTAAATCAAACGACTTATCGAACAAAGTCGTGAATTATGACTAAAGAAAGCCAAAAATAACAATCAAAATCAAACTTGAACATGTATCTCATGACCTAAGTCAAATACTTATTCATAATCCGGACTATCATCGTCCTTAGTCCTACGCTTCTTAGTAGGTTGGAAGTCATCGACGGTGAAGTTAGTATCTTCTTCATCGTACTCTTCTTCCTCAAAGTCTTCTACATAGTTCGTTTCTTGTTCCATGTATTGTTTGTGTTTCTTGTAAGCAGCTTGGACATCTCTACTCGCTTTGCAATCGCGTTGAAGATGATTCTTAGAGCCGCATTTGAAGCAAGGAGCCGAAGCTGAGCTCAAGGCGTGGCCACCACGCTTAGGGCCGGAACCGAATCGGTTCCCCCCTCTAGGAGCGGCGGCGCCTCCTCTTCCTCCACGTGTTGCTCTTGACGCATGTGGTCGTGGTGCTTGACGTTCACGAAGTTGATTCTTTGGCTTAGGAGCTCTACCACGGGCTTGGTGAGATTCTGCAATGAATTTCGGACCTCTAGGCCTTTTGTTGGTAGTAAGAATCAACTCATGATACCTCTTCTTTCTTTGAAGCACATTCATCAAGTCACTGAAGGTTTTGATGGTGCCCTTCTCACGGAGATCACGGTACTGATGCGACAACATGGACGCAGATTTTGGGAATGTCGTGAAAGTCTTCTCCATCATATCATCGTCGGTCTTGTCGACCCCACAAAAGCTCAGATCAGATTACAGGTTAAGCATAGTCTGATGATATTCCTGGACCGAATCAAAATCCAAAAGGCGGATTTGCTCCCAATCGGACATGAGGTCAAGGAGTTGTGCGTCATGCACGTTGTCGAAACGATCCTTGAGGATGTCCCATAGCTCTTTGGAATCGGTTTTTCTCAGATACTGCTTCTTGAGCGTTGGATGGATTTGGCGCCTGAGAAACATCAGGGCCTGAGCTTTCTATTTAGGAGAAGGTTGCAAGTTTTCATCCTCAGGAGGGACAATGGTGGCCATAAATATTTTGCCAATGAAGGTGTTCTCTATATCTGAGACCCACCTCTTGTATTCCTTGCCTTGGACATCCAAGATGTAGAATTCTGGACGCTGAGTGTCAACCATCTACAAAACACAAATAGGGAGACGTTAGTATTTTGAATACTAATCAAGTTTGATTGTTTTATCTTTTAGAACAGTGCCAAGATATATTATGGTCACATAAATCGATGCAAAAAGTGACTATATGTCACAATCGATATCTTCCTTTTATTTTCTTTTGACAAAGAGACGTTATGGTTCACAGTGACATTACAGTCACAAGCATAACGGTGACCGGTAACATCACAGTTACCCCAAAAACGTTGGCACCAGGGTGACGAAATCCCCGTATGCCGTCCCGAGAAGCGATCAAATCGGGATGAGGTAGCAGAGACATGAAAAGGTCCCGGAAGAAAACAAAACCCAACTATTGAAAATTCAGAAGCGGGAACGTTTATAAAATATTTACCTCTTCAAGTGAAGCTTGATCGAAAGAAACTGGACTTTGGGGGAAGTTTGTTTTCTTCGACTTTTCTTGATTTCTTCTAAGCAACGAAGAAGGCTTTGAAGGCCGCTTGCTTGGCTTGCGAGCTATCTTGACCGATAAGAGCTGCCGAAGAGGCTGTCGGCAGGGGCCTGCAGGTTGCTGAGGAGGCTGCCGAGCAGGGTGCTAGGGCTGCAGAGGGCTGCGCGCAGCAGGCGAGGCTGCTGTCGAGAGTTTCTGCCGAAGGGCAGGGGCTGCCGATAGGCAGCGGTGGAGCAGCGCTTGAGGGTGCGGCGCGGTAGGGGGCAGGCCGGCAGCGCAGGTACTGCCGAGAAGAAATCGACGGCGGCCAGCGATGGTAGGGATCTAGGGTTTCGAATTTTTTTTTTTTTTTTTTCGAAATTTTGTATTGTAAATTTTTTAAGGTCTACTAGTTGGGAGGCTAGAGCAACGGGCAGATAACGTACTCTAGGATAAAAGAATGATAGGAAAACTATGTCTTTATTGATTGATAAGGAGACCTTTATATAGGCATTACATCAAGTATCCCTGGTAATCAGGGATTCCCTATATAATAAAGAATCTAGATAACTAGCCTTATTACGATAAGACACACTATGGAAGTTACATAATTAACCTTTCTTGAACATATATATATATATATATATATATATATATATATATTATTTAATTAACGTGTCCACCGCGTGTCCGTGTTCGACCAAAAATTGATTTTGACGTGTCCACATATCAAATTGTGTCCGTATTGGACACTCGAACTTGTATCCGTGCTGCATAGATTCCCAAAATCTTTTTCATTCTTAACTTATGATTTACAATACATAGAGTATCTCTTAGTTCATTGAGAATCTATGTATATCCATAATGAACACGCAATGGCATAATTCACCAGTCCCTTCCCAATCAAGTAGTCACTTTAGTGAACGTTTCAATTTCTTTTGCAAACGCACTTATGTGATCTAGAGCCACTTGATTTGGGTGAATGAAATCCGTTTAGGATCCTCATGTATATCTCTTAATTTAGATCCCCATAGAAATATGTTGTGACCATTTTCGTAAGCTGCATGTTCAATTTTTCTGAAACTACCAAACTGACAAGGTAGTGGAGTGCAATGACATCCATTATGACAGATTGTCTCCTCGTAGTCCATTATGAGAGAATATCTCCTCGTAGTCGATTCCAGTGCATTTTTGAGAGACCTTGCGCCATAAGGTGACTCTACATACTCTTATTCTCATTACGCATTCTAACAAAGATATATTTGATATGGTTTATATTTGCGATGTCGGCGTCACCTGCCTAAAGACCTATCTCTTTGTTTATACTAGATCGCTTCTTTCCATTAGGCCAATTTACTACGTTGACATTTTTCAACGAAGTATGATTCGATATTAGACTCATAATTCCACGTCCTCATGTACACTAGTGTAATGTGTTTGTAGAGATCTCTATACTTTAAGGATTGGTTCTAACATTTGAGGCGTCCCCCAATGATAACCAGAATCCATAAATATTTTCATGAGACGAATTTGAGTATCACTGATCAATGGATCAGGTTGTGCCAAACTTGCTTTCTTCCTTTAGGCAAGTATTTATCGAACCTAAGGTGACATCCCCCTCTTCCTTGGAGAGCCACAGCCTGTGACGCCATTTATGCCACTTATGGCGTCACCATGTCACCATCCATGGTGGCACTGCAATACCCAATTTCTCTTGGGTGGCACCATGTCCTTTTGATAAAATACAATCCTTACAGGTATATTTGCAGCAAGTTTATGTGATCTCGTCATTTTATTGTATCAGACATCTACGCACTTTAGTTTGTGTGATTTTGGGGATCAAGATGAGACACAGTAGGGACAAACCACGATAATTCATACGTTCCACTTGAACATGCTTGTTCTTATCTCCCCCTAACGACGGGAATATTTTCTCATCAAAGTGACACTCTGCTTATCTAGCGGTAAAGAGATCGTCTGTCAAGGTTTCGACTTAGCGGACTATAGCTGGAAGTTCATATCCATCATAAATATTTATTCATCTCGAGTGACCCATCATTGTGCGTTGTGGCGGCGCAATTTTGGCACATAGAAACATTTAACCGAGCTCAAGGATTGTAGATCCGTGTTAATCCAAAAGAGCTCAAGGATTACAAGTTTGTTTGAAATTCTTTAAAATCCTCTCACACAGTCACTAACTGTGGTGTAAATAGGTGAATAAGTAACACTGCATGCAAATTTACGTAACCCAAAACCGAAGTATTTGTGTGTTTTACCAATATCAAGACTATTACTGTAGTCGTTTTCCTTGACATCAATTGAGATTTTATATAGGGATATGATGCCCATTACAGATCCCATATTATAAGCTATAAAATCATCGCACCTACGGAAATTAATCCGGCCTAGATGCTTTGACTTTCTAGCATAAGCAGCATAAGTATTAATAGTGGAAGGTGTCATGATACGCGACCAGCGTGTCGACACAACAACCAACACTATAAAATATCTAAGGTGTCTGCAAGTTAATAGAATCAGTTCACTGAATCCTCTTTGGATTCAATATAAGAACATAATGAGAACACATGTTTCCTTTGCATATGATGATATCAATCATAATTTTACGAGTAGGCTTTGAATGATGTGCTTTGATTCATAAAATCACGATGGATGTCAGAAGCATAATAGGGTATAAGTGCATATATTTGTGCATTTAATATATTCTAATGTCACCTTAGGGGAGGGGCGGAATTTAGGGATTGAACATACGTCTTCAACCCTACATGGATTGTGTCGAAAACAATATTTGAGGATAAAATGTTCTTTGGTCGTCCTCGGTTTCGTGTGTGAACCATATTCTTCTGGTGTTTTCTTCTATTCATCCAAAATATAGGTGCCCATGGTAATTTCTTTAATGTACGGATCACCAGATCACAAGTAGTTGCGTCATAGCCAATCTATGTCAAAATTCCAAATGATCATTTTCTTATGACGTTGGATTCAATTAGCGGTTATATATAGCCTACTAAGTTGACATATAAACTTCTCTAACACTCGTTTACATCCACAGTCCTTAGAGGTAATGCAAAGGAGCTCAAATGAATTCTCACTTATGTCTTTTCACATGAACATCGTGGCATAAATTTCTTTAAAAAAATGTGGAAAAATTTCTCTCGTCGTATAAATTGTCAATTTGACATATGCTCAATATATACATCGAAACGTAACCTAAGTTCTTTAGAGTAGCTCAATGAGGATTGCAATAAAAGGTATGGTAATCCCACGAAGGCAGGTTCATTATGAATCTCAAAGGAACAAATATACCGATCCTTATTACTTTTATTATATCTATTGATATAGTACTACTGTTCTTCAATACTATTATGGTATTTTGTGATATATTAGTACAATTGTCCTTTAATACTATTATTCTAGGGATTACATGGTGCGTTTCTTTGTGCACAGTTATTTATGTCGTGCCTATGTTATGTTGCTTTTCTTTGCTTTATGCAATACTTTAAAAAGTTAGATGCAGAAAATTGAGTCATATATATCATGAATAAAATTCGAATAATCTCAATTAATTGAGAGAAAATTCAAAAAATTAACATGTCAACAAGTACATTTAATCTTGTCCAATTTAGAAAGAGAAATTTTAAGACCAAAATTCTAATTTATTAGATATAAGGCGTGATAGCCTTTACTAGGATATCTTGAATTGAGCTAGATCTTTTTTGCTCTTTTAATAGCTGTGTCATCGTCACCTTCTCCCATATAGTAAATGTTTTTAGTTTTAAATTCATTTTCAATGTTATTGTTGGATATTTAAAATACTTTTCCAAATCCTCGTACTTGTATGATTCTTTATACTTCCTGTAAGTCGTAGCTAATTTTTTGCCAGTTTGCAATGTACGTATTAATAGTTCGTTGATTTACAAATAATGGCAGAGTGTTTAACTGCACATGACATGTCTCCTACGTCATCTTTCAAGTGGTGCATTGTTTCCACTTGCTTTTGGACGATTATAGGAATCTTTACGTCCATGGTAATTGTCTTTTATTTTAGGGATGTTGCTTTACTTTACATAATTTTTTATTTTAGAAAATTTCTTTTCTCAGCCCTTGCATCGTCATTCGAGGTATTTTAACTATTTCTCAGTTATTTGTATAAAGCGGTTTGCATAAATATACCATGCTCAAGCCTTATTTGGCTCAGTAGGAGAATTTCGTACTCAAATTCTTCAGAGTGTAATGTGTCAAAGCCAAACTGTGATAGTTAAACCCTCTGTAAAATAGAGGAAGAAAAAAATGTATTAGCTTCGTAGTCTAAATAGATATCAACGACAACTAAAATATACCAATATACATTATGACACATCCGATGCTTTGTGAAATTACGTTATCACAATAAAATTTTGGTTTCTCCATTTTCATTGCATGTGAAGCTAATGAAATTTTATTATCGTTGTATTTTTATTTTATTTTTATTTACACAATCAAGAAGATATCCATGTTGAAAAATTTTCAAGAAATAAAAATTGGATTTTCAAGACCAAGATTTGTAATGGTCATATTTTTCATGCTTCGTGAAAATGCGGTTTGTCAATTTTTTTACATATTACAATGCTCATGGATATTGTATTTTCATGGCAATGCTTAAACTAAATAATATGTTAAATAAAACAATTATTTAATAGCAATAAAATGAACATATATTGCTCTAAATTTAACATTTAAATAAATATTAATGCGATTTAGTAAGAGCATTATATCATAGAATAATTTAAACGAGATTTAACGAAAACGACGACTGTAGTTAATTCTTACTGTCAGTTTTCCAAATAAACTGCTTGTGAAACGATTGCTCGATCTCGATTCCATATTGATCATCGCATCGTAATTAATACGTCACATGTAAGAACAACAATATTCATATGATTAGTTACTTTAATCATATATATTTTCACATTTACCATATAATATTAAACAATTTCATATTTACCATATATACAGCAGTAAAACTAATAAAAGAATTACTGTAGTAAGTGTTTTAACCCGTAGGGTAAAAACTTTCTATTTGGGGTAAAGACAATTACTATTTTACCCTTCACACTAAATCGGGTTTGACTGCCTACTTGGGTCGGGTTGATTGGACATCGGATCAGGCCCAAGGAGCCGGGTCGAGATCTTCGAATCCGGGTCAAAATTCTTCCCTCAAATCACAGCGGAGGCTCGGAGCGGAGAGCGACGCCAGGTGGTTGTCTGAACTGGGTCGACGACTCGGGGCAGAGGCTTCATCAGCATTGGGTCGTCGTCGAGCTGCAGATCCGTGCGACGAATCCGGATCTTGAGAGTCCAGTCAGGACGTCGGAGAGCTGCAGGCCCCAGCGCGCGGAGGTCTAATTTGGGGTAGAGGCTAGCCGGAACAGCACGCTGGGGTTCACGACGGCGCTGCTATATGAAGGAGCGTCGAAGATGCCAGATTGGAGGAGGGGGGGGTGCCCAGAGCAAGTATCTGGGTGCCCTGGGCATTTTCATACTCTCTGCCAACAAAGATGTCGTTGGCAGAGTAAGATTGCCTAGATTTTCTTCTACCGACAAAGAAGTTGTTGGAAAAAGAGATTTCTGGGCTTCTTTGCCGACAAACTGTTGCCGGCAAGAAAATATTGAGGATTAGGGTTATTTTTTTTTTTTTTTTTTTTTTTTTCAGATTGAAACTTAGGGTTTTTCTTTTTCTTTGGGTAAAACAAAGTGCTGATAACGTGTAAAATTAAAATGAGAATTGGTCTACTCATTTCATTGATAATTTCCTTTATATATGGTGAATATTACAATGGTAATTACAACGTAGATAGTAACAATAATGACTAATTAAGTCGTTACATTCTTTGATCAATAATATCATAATTTCCTATCATCAATTACTTTGATGAAGACACGTAATGTGTTTTTCCTTCAACATACTACTCATAATTTGGATGGGGATAATATTGTCTCTAAAACGAGAAACATATACGAGAGAAAAAAAAACGCAACACTCGCCCGGAACACTCAAGGAGGTCGATGTGGACTTTTGTTCCTGTCCAGCTGTGTCGCGGCGCTGACGACAGTCTCTCCCCTAGCCAATGCATGAAAGGGCAGACCGGACGAGTTGGTTGTGTTGTGCGCATATCTCAAGCCTAAAGGTTGAAGTTGGCAGGTGTCAAGGGGACACCTGCATTTATCTTTGGTTTCCAAGGGTGGCTGGGTCATGGTTGTTGGCGGGGATTGTTGTTGGATTGTGGTACAATTGGCGTTGGAGTCCGATCGTTGTTTGGTTGAGTTGTAGTGGTGGGAGAATCGATTGCAAGGCCGAATTACTTTGGTTACAGCGGCACATGGAATTCTAACCCATATCAAGTTGGAATAAAGCCAGATGGTAGCGTCTTAAACTGCAGTGAGGACTTGAGGATGGTTGGGGTCCAACCAAACGGTGGGACAATGACTTCGTCGATGAGGTATGGTTACGCCCACTCTTGCCTTGGACCGAGGGTGATGGAACCAAGATCTGTGTGCACTACCAGAAAAAAGGCTTTTCCCGACGAAATAAAAAAAAACGGCCGACGAAATAAAATTTTCGTCGGCTATTCCCAAGAATGGCCGACGAATTTTTTTTTCGTAGCTAAAAAAAAAATTCGTCGGCTATTCCCCTAGAATGGCCGACGAATTTTTTTTTTCATTGGTAAAAAAAAAATCGTTGGCTATATTCATATTTTAGTCGACGATTTGAATTTTCGTCGGCCTTTCTCTTAAACTTTAGCCGACGAAAATTTTTGGAAGTATGGCCGACGAGTACTAGGTTTGATTTCGTCTGCTATGATTAAAAAAAAAAAAAAAAAAAAGAACAGCTTCCATTTTCTATCACTATCGACAAACCATTGCTTCGTCCTTCAAATGCAAATGTGTCGTGAAATAAGATATGACCGAAATAATGAAATACGTCTACGGTTGAAAAATGACAAGATTCCGACAAAATCTGTGTGCCGAATGTTGCGGTTAACTGTTTTTTACTTCCGTTTTCCTATGGGTAGCCTGACGGTCGGTAAATATTTTGAGGAAAATTTTTATACGATTAGTTGCGTCTCATCGATTTGAAACTATTATCTGTTGAAGGTCAGGCAAAAAAACGTCATTTAGACAGGCCAATTACCATTTCTAAGCGTTTAAAGGGTTGACTCACCCGGTTGACCGTCCCGATCGAGCCTTTAATGTTGTCAGATGTAGTTGGATTTTTTTTCATACATGTATTTAATCTTAACGGTGATATCTGACGGTTGGAATAGATTTTCCAAACTTTTAGATTCAAAATCGGAACATATGCATTAATGTTCCTTAACTTGTTTACTAAGTGTTTAAATGAATGTATAGTTTCAAATAGTTACTATACGTACACTCTTCAAATGCAAATATGTCGTCAAATAAGATATTACCGAAATAATGAAATACGTCTACGGTTGAAAAATGACAAGATTCTGATAAAATCCGTGTGCTGAAATAATGAAATAAGTCAAAACCCGGTTTACTGCAGATTTGGCGTCCGGCGTCCGAATGACAATTGTGATACCATTCCGGAAAGGGAATGACGCCAGGAATCAAACTCGTATCTTTGCCACGATGTGTGGGCTTTTTCGGGCTTTCGAGTTCGTTTAGGGCCTCAAAACGGCAGTTTAGTATGTTTTCATAGAATAGCCGACGAAACATTGTAATTCGTCGGCTATTCTCTAAGTTTAGCCGAAGAAAAGTATATGTCGTCGGCTAAACTCCTTCGATCCGCTTATTGTCCACCGTTGGATGGCTCAGATCCAACGGCTGCTGATTTTCCAAAGCATAGCCGACGAAATATTTGAATTCGTCGGCTAAACTCTTGCGATCCGCGCCTTTTTATTGTCCGCTGTTGGATGGCTCAGATCCAACGGCTGTTGATTTTCCAAAGTATAGCCGACGAAATATATTAATTTCGTCGGCTATTCTCCTTCTAAATCTTTTAAATCGCTTCCTTCCGCCTTTTTTCTCTCCTCCTCCTCCTTCCCCTCCTCCTCCTCCTCCTCCTCCTCCTTCCCCTCCTCCTTCTCCTCCTCCTTCCCCTCCTCCTCCTTCCTCCTCCTCCTTCTCCTCCTCCTCCTCCTTCCTCCTCCTCCTTCCCCTCCTCCTTCTCCTCCTCCTTCCCCTCCTCCGGCCTCCTCCTTCTCCTCCTTCCCCTCCTCCTTCTCCTCCTCCTTCCCCTCCTCCTCCGGCCTCCTCCTCCTCCTCCTCCAGCCTCCTCCTCCGATCCGGTATTTTTTTTTGTCCAAAATGCAGTTATAGCCGATGAAATTGACATTATTTCATCGGCTATAACTTTAAAATATTAATATATTCCGACGAAATAGCTGACGAAATAGCTCAAATCGTCGGCTATACTTCAGAACAAATAGCCGACGAATTCAAATTTTGTCGGCTATAACTTTAAAATATTAATATATTTGACCAAGCTTTGGTCGACGAAATCATTTTCGTCGGCCATAATTCGTCGGCCAAGGTTGGAATGGCCGACGAATTGGTTTTTTTCGTCGGCCATTGGTATTACCGACGGGGTTTTACCGACGAATTATAGCCGACGAAATTTTCGTCGGTAGAAGGAATAGCCGACGAAAAAAATTTCGTCGGCTATTCTGTCAAAGCTGGTAGTGGTGGCCTGGCTTTTTGGAACTGGGCTATGCTTATGAGCCCGTTTTGGGATAAAAGTTAGTATGAGTTCATCTATTGCGCTATAGGTTCACAGTTGAGTCATGTCATATCAAGACATCACAATCCACCCCCTCAAGGGTCCGACGTCCGCGTCGACAAACTTCCGGCCAGAGATAGGATTTGATATAATCTGTAACAACTCACTCCACTCACTTAAGATATTGTCCACTTTAGCCCACTGAACCGCACGGTTTTGTTCTTGAGGTTTCACCTCAAAACGCGACTCAATGTAAAGAGTTGACTCTGCACATATAAGCACATCATCCGCTCTCCTCCGGGTGATGTGGGATGCACATGACCTTCTCTAGCCAGGTTAGGTCAGGTCATCACTGTACCTTGCCCTAGCCCAGTTGTTGTTTTCTTTATAGTTGTTATTTATCTGTGTATTTAGTTACTTTCGTTCTGTAGAGCTAGTTAGGCGTCATGCCTTTTATGTGCACTCAATGTTGCTTGTTTGCTTTCGGTACGCAGTGAGTTCCTTACTTCGTTAAATCGTTGATGTTGCCTAGTGGTGTAGTAAAGCTTAGTGTTGCCGAAGCTATCTACTAGTGGTAACATACTTGGAAAGTTGAATTATTGAATATTAGGATTTCTAATTGTGCTGCATATCAAGTGATCCTTTCATTATATCACCGTTTGAAAACAAATAGAGTCGTCAATAGAGTAATATGTTTTACTTATTGGTGCTTGTTAGATTACATGTATTAATTTTCTAGATATTATTTCAGGACGTCTTCCAAATGCTTATTGTAATCAAAGGTCTAAGCTTCATGTCCCCTTGCATTCAACGGTTTCACTATTTAAGGATTTAAAGGCTTTATGGCAGTCATTTATTAGAAAAAAAGGGATAATATCATCAAATATATATATAGTTTTTATCCAGAGCGTGGCTCCGCTCTGAAATTAAAGAGCGGAGCTCCTTATTAGACACACTTTCCGGTCAAATTTCTACATCTCTACCGTTCAGTATTTAAGTATATGCATGTAGATCATCTCTACAAATTTTCAGCTTATTTGGTGATCGTTAAGGTATCAAAACGATAAAAAAATCAATGAACAAACTGAATCTGTTCAGTATGAACCATTCGTGATGTTAACACCGGTCAACACTCGCTCATTCTTCTCAGCCTGTTCGTTATAAGCGTGAGGTTATGTGCAGAGTTTCTAGCCTGCGGGGAGACCAGTTAGGTGCGAGCCAACATATCTACTGGTGGGGTGTTGCGGCCATGTTCTAGCACCGGTCAACACCCGCTGATTCATTCCAGCCTGTGTTGGAATAAGCGTGGGGCTATGTGCAGGGTTTCTAGCCTGCGGGGAGATTTATCCTGTGTTAGAGAAACAATTCTCCCGGTCTGGTGGCCCGGCCATATGTCCCCAAATTTTTCACAGCTTTGTGTGATGCAGGGTTTCTAGCCTGCGGGAAGATTTGACTTGTGTTAGAGGAACAATTCTCCCGGTCAGTGACGCGGTTGTTGTTAGGTGTACCACTGATCATGTCATAGCCCTTGTTCGTATAGGCGTGATGTATGTGTAGGGTTTCTATCCTATGGGAAAATTTGTCCTGTGTTAAGAGAAACAATTCTCCCGGTGGGGTGGCCTGGCCATATGTCCCCAAATTTTTCACAGCTTTGTGTGATGCAGGGTTTCTAGCCGGCGGGAAGATTTGGCCTGTGTTAGAGGAACAATTCTCCCGGGTTTATAAAACCCGATGTTTTGAAGCCTCGAGTTGTTGCTGGCTTGTCCGTGCCCACAGGCGCGGACGAGAGTGACTAAACCGATGAAATGGGAGGTGGAATATAGTTATCCGATGGAGTGGCCAGTGGAACCGGTGAAATGCCAGATGGAATCGGTGAAATACTTCTGAAACTATTGAATGCCACGTAACCGATGGAATGCCAGGTGCGGCCGATGGGAAGCTAGATAACCGGTGGAATGCCACGAAACCGGTGGAATGCCATATAACCGATGGAATGCCACAAAACCGGTGGAATGCCACGAAACCGGTGGGATGCCATGTAACCGATGGAATGCCACGAAACCGATGGAATTTAAATTACCCGATGGGATGGCTTTCCTTGAATTGAGGTTGGCGCTTGGGGAAGTGGTGGGGGGCGGCTGGACGCCTCGGTTCTCACCCCCAGCTCCTTCAACTGTCGTTTGTAGGCGAGGCAAGTGGCTGACATGCATCAAAGGAGGAAGCCCATCAGTCCCATCAGTTATGATGGCGTGGAGATTTTACGATAGTGGGACACGTGTCAGCGGGGAACAGTCTGAGATGGAAGGCCCGGATCCGCTGGCATTTGACTTGCCCCGATTGAGTATTGGGGGGGATTACAGGGGTGCCTAGGGTACCAGACCTGTCTATATAAAGGCTTTCCTTGTCTTCATTGTTACTTTTTTACTCTTGTTTGAGAAGAAAAAAACGCTGAAGAGGAATCTGGAGAAGGGCTTTCTGTCAAGGTATTCTTGGGCTATCTGTGCTTCAAGTGTGCTTGTTCTTACATATGATTGCTTGGTGTTTTCCTAGAGCTGACTTTCCTCGGTTGTGCATAGTAATAGTAAATGGGACTTCTGAATCGGCCGCTAGACGACCTGTAACGGACGACCAGGAGAGGTTGGAGGATTGGCTTGCGTCGCCTTCCTCAGAGTCAGAAGCCATCGCCTGCTCCCGGGGTGAGGTGTCGCCTTCCGGGTCTCTGGGTGCACGAGGACATCCCCCATGGGGTACCCCTTCCTGGTGCCTCGCCCGCAGTTTACACACTTGGGGATGGGGAAGGGGCTGTTGTGTGTGACGAACCGGAGGGTACCATGAGTCCCGCAGAGGTTGCCCCTTTCTGGGAAACGTGGAATATTCCGGATGAGGTGAAATTACGGCCGCTGAATCCCGGAGAGTCGGCTTGTAATTCGGAGAAGGGTAGGGTTGCTGTTCATGGAGACCAGTTCTGTCACGGGTTCTCCCTCCCGCTGCCTGACTTTGTGCAGTACATGCTCAGCACTCTGCAGGTGTCTCCCGCGCAGCTTCCCGAAAACCAGTGGAGGCAGCTGCTGAGCCTTTGTTGTCTGTACGAGCTGTCCGGGCCAACGGTGAACGAGTTTCAGGCACTGTACAGACTGTCCTTCTCGAAAAAGAAGGGGTGTCGGGGTTGCATCAATTTTGGCACCCGGCACTTTAAGCCTATTATCACCCGCCTGCCTTCCTGGCTGGACAAGAGCTAGAGGAAAAGGGTGGTGATGGCAGGGGGCAGGTGGCAGAAGAGGAGAAGGACGTATCGGGTTTCCGGTGCCTTCCAGCCCCTTGGCGACCAATCATATGTACTATCTGAGTTGGAGCGGGATAGGATCGCCACGATATTCGGGTGCTGGTCCGGGCCTGAGCGAAGCTCCTACAACTTCATAAGGCGGGAAGTGTTGGAGTACTGCGGCCTAGGGCGGGATCCCGGTGCGTAGTGGGGATTTTAGCAGTGAAGTTCCTGCTGACGAGTTTATACTACGTCTAACTCTTTGCTTGGTGTTTTGCAGGTGCATCTCCCCGGTCGGTCATCAAACCCGCTAACACGCTGTCCATGGATGGTGAGGATCTTGTCTCGAGGCTGAAGGAGAAAGGGGAGGTCATTTCGCGGACCACGGTAGATCGGGAGACCGGCCGGCTTATCGTCCACGCCGAGCCGGTGGCCGTGGATGTTGCGGATGAGGACTACGTTTTAAGGCGTGTGAAGACTCATGCCGCGGGGTTCTCGGCGGGACCTGGAAAGGGAAAAACTGATGGCGGGCCACCAAAGGTTCCGAGTGGAACCGATAGGATTCCACATTGAGTGGCATCGGTCCCACTTGTCACCAGGGTCTCATTGCCTAGCGCACAATTTTCTTCACCGGTCGTCCTGGGTGAGAAGAGGAGGACGATCATGGATGTCCCGCCCTCCGCGCTGGTGACGCTGACTGGCCGGTCGTCTAGTGAAAACTTGGCGAAACGGCTGAAATTGACCAGTGGCGGGACGGGCCCCGCCAGGGATGGAGCAGCTACGGCTTCAAGTTCTGCCGCCCCGGAGGGTAGTCACGGTCCGGGGGAGGAAGCGAGGGCGGAAGTTCGGAGAGTCTGTTCGTCCAGAGTCTGCTGAAAGACGTGACCGGCCTGGGTTTGGACAGGTCTAGGGCCGCTGGAGCCCTGTCGGGGGAGAATCGGCAGGAGAGCAAGGAGTCAGTCCTCCGGGTAAGAATAGTTTGGTGCTGCGGCGCCGAACTAACAATTTATTATTATTTTTATTATTTTTTTTTTGTTTCTAACTGGTGGCCTGTCATTCTGCAGTTATTGTATAATCTGTACCAGCCGGACCCGAGTGAGGAGCTGAAGAAGCGGGTGGCGGTTCTAGCTGGCGCCCGGGAGCGCCTGGAGGCTGAGAAGTCCAGGCTTGAGCGGGAGAAGGTCAGGCTGGAGGAAAGGGCCAAGAAGCAGGTGGCCAAGCTAGAGGGCCAAGTCCAGAGCCTCGAGAAGGAGAAGGAGCGGGTTGAGGAGGACAAGGTCGAACTGGAGGCCAAGGTGGATAAGCTCCAGCTGGAAGCTGCCGCTGTGTGTGCTGCCACAGTCGTTACGGCTAGGGAAGAGGACCCGGAGCTTTTCCAGCAGGTTATCAAGAAGTATCACGACAGTGAGCAGTTTTTGGTCCTTCAGGGGAAGGCTAGGGAGGCGGGTATTGCCGATGCCTACGTGGAGTGGGAAGAGAAGGGGTATCTTAATACCTCGCTAATGTCGCAGGCTAATGATGATGATGGGGGCAACCGGAGGAAGAGCAGCCGGGAGAGGAGGGCAGACCTCAGCAATCCGAGCCCGCTGAGGACGTAGCGGCGGAACCGAAGGAAGCTGGTGGACAGGCTGAGCCCGCTGGGGAGGAGGCCACGGCTCCTTAGGCTCAGATGATGATTTTTTCCTTTTTTTTTTTTTTTGTTACACCAACTTGGTGAACTAATAGAATGGATTTTTTGCTCACGAGCTTTGTGCTACCTGCCTTTGGATTTTTGTAGTACCGGTGGTTTGCCTTGGATTTCGTTCAAAACAGTTGGAATATTTATCTTGTAATGTTACACCGGTTGAACCGTTGGGATGCCAAACTAATTGTGTTGGAAACATTAGCACTTAGCCTTGGGCTCAAAATTTCTTATGCTGCTTGATCTATCGTCGGACCTGGGCGTGCTTACCAGCCCTGGTCCCGATCCCGGGCGGTGTTTACTTGCCTTCCTCCTTGGTACTGCTGCAGCTTACTGCTGCTAATTAACCCCTCCACCGCTGTTTTGAGGGCAATGCAATCGTTTGTCCGATGGGTAGCCTCATCGTGGTAGGAGCAGTATTCGCCTGTTTGCGCCGGGGTGAGGTTCCCCTTTGGGTGCTTCCTCTTTAGCGGTGGGGGAATGATGTTCCCGGTCTCGTACAGAATGTCCTCGTACGAAGAGGTTAGAGCGGTGAAGACTTCTTGACGTTTCGCTGGCATGATCGCCAGGGGGCACTCTTTTTGGTAATGCGCGGGCCTGTGCCCGCCCTGGGGCTTGTCAAAAAACCCTTTATGATGCGGTTGGTTCTCCTAGTTTCTGGCCAGCTTGTTGGGTTGGGCACCTTGGTCCTGGCCCCGTTGTCGGGTCCTGTTTTCTTGGCGGACCGGAAGGGGCTCCTCCCGCTTCCTCTTGTGCAGGTGATGCCCATAGGTTTCGTGGTCCGCCTGAGCGTGCCTGATGGCCATCACCATCAGCTCATCATACCCCTGCGGGAGCTCTACCCGCAAGGTGTAAGAAAATTTCCCTGGCCGGAGACCCTGCTTGAATGTCATCTCAGTGATCCCCTTGTCTAGGTTCCTAACCCTGGCAGTCGCCGTTTGCCAACGGTTAATGAACGTCCTTAGCTCCTCACCATCTGCCTGCCTAAAGTTGAAGAGAACCGTCGATGCCTGGGCTCCTTCGACCCGTAGGATGAAGCGGCCGACAAACCGATCGGCCAACTGCTCGAATGCCTCAATGGAGTTTGCCGGCAGCTCGTAAAACTAGTTGAGCGCCTCTCCGGATAAGGTTTCCTGGAAGATGTTGTAGCACACAGCGTCAGAGTAACCCTTGGCGCACGTTTGGGAGCAGAAGCTATCCAAGTGTTAATACGTCAGCTTCAAGGACTTTTGGTTACCGGATCTGCTGGATTCCAAAACCCTGTGCGAAAAGGGTCCGGTACGTTCACTGAATCGAGCACCTTCCATCGGTCGCGCTGCCCTTCTCTCGTTGGCCTCCATTTGGGCCTTCATATCTGACACGGAGTCGGACAGTACTTGTAGTTCCCGTGCGGTCGGGCTCATGGCTTCATCTTCGAATGAAGCGTGTAGTCGTCGGGGGGCCGGCGTGCTCTTCGGTAGCGCTACGTCGCCCGGGGACTCCACCCTCATGGAGTCGATTCCCCTTCCCCCCGATGATTGTCACGCTTCAGGGCGCTGGAGCTGGCTCGGTGTGGGTACATGTGCCCTTGCCAGAGTGGCGCTGCGCTGCTGTCCTCTTTCCAGGGCAGCCACCAGGGCGGCATTCACCGTCTCCATTTTCTAATACTGGGCACTTGACTCTGCTCTATCCCGGTCGCTCTCCGCGCGCAGGCGGTCGACTTCTGCTCTCATCACCTCTACTTCTCTCGCCATATCTTGCCGCCCGGGGCTATATGCGGGGTCCTGATCGCTGTCGCTGGCTAGACTATCTTCCTCGTCGCTCGGATCATCCGGGAATGTGGTCCCGGTCCGATAGTTGGTTGCCTTCCTCCGGGCCTTTCCCGCGCATGCTGCCGTTGGATGCTCCTGTCGTACTGCTCGGTCCCTTATAGGTGCCGTCGGTCTGGCCTTCGAGGTCGGGGGGCTGCCCCAGTATCGTAACGGGGGTAGCTATGAGCACTTGCTCCGGTAGGATCCGCTGATCCTCTTTTACATTTCTTTCCCGCCCCGCTTCTGAACTTTCTGCCATGTTTTTTTGCTGTTGTGTTTTTTTTTTTTTTTAACCCGATCTTCTACCCGTTGGTAATGCAACACAACTTTTCGTACAAATCTTCCCACAGACGGCGTCAATTGTTTATATTTAAACCCGTAGGCCTGATAGAGACTGGTGGATCTTGGTGTAATTCCTTCCTGCAAATCCTGCTAACTAAGGGGAATACCGGGCGGGCCGGTCTTCTCCTCTCCAATGCCTAAGTCAGTACCGTTGGGATAAATTGATAACTTAGACAGGAATAGTAAGTAGTTGGAGAGTTGGTTACCTATTAATGAGGGTAGTTGGAGCCCTTATATAGGTTGTCGAGCGTGAGGTCTGGTCTCACCCTTCGATGTGGGACTGATCCCCTTCTGTTCATATATTGGGGCAGCTTTGGTGGTCTGTTCAGCAGGCTGGCGCCCCCGGCTCCCGGGCCCCTGACCATAAGGTAGACTGTCGGGCCCCGGGTCCGGGTGTTAGCGATCCTGCCCCTGGCCTTGGACCGGGCCCGGGTGTAGCGGCTGCGGGTCTGTGGGTTTGGGTAGCCCCTCTGTGGCTACCATCAACAGGCCTAATAGCCGATATCTTCCTTTCTTCCTTCTGAATGTCTTCTTCTTTTATGCAGCTATTGAATACACAGTCCAACCCAAGCTCTCTCTGAATCACTGCCTCATACTGCTAGGAGAAGTCCTTGTGACCAGTGAAGAGAGACTATCCTTCTTCCTCAAACCATGAGGTCACGGTGGTCAATACATTCCTCCATATTTTGTGCCATCGCAGTGAGTTTCTAGCTCCCACGCCACGCTCATGCTATCAAGTTCTTTTGATTTCCACATGATCTGAATCACACCCAAAATTCTCCCATTAATAACATTTTTGGGTGAGTTTTGGTGTAGTCAATTCTTAGTTCGAAAAGGACCCTCACACAAATAGTATCACTCGAGTCCAAAATTTGAAATTGGTGTCAAACATGACGTCACTTATTAACTTACAACCGGCATTGGGCCTTATATAAGTGTTTAAAGTAATAGACCCTCATGTTTGCTTCAAGTCATGATATTTCTTTGTTATATCAAAGCAATTAAATTGTGTGCTCTTTGCTAGTTGGTGCTTGTTAGAATACATAAATTTTGTGAAGAATCATATTATATTTCCATAAAGAATATATAGTTGATCAAACTCAAATTGCATTGACGTTATCTGAATTTCAATCATTCCTCTACTAAATAGATTGACACCCCTCCTATAAGAACACACACTATCACATGCACACACACAATGTCTAAATCGGCAATTTCGGTTGTTGTACCTTCGCTTAGTGCACCGTGTATGCGAGTGGTAGATTATGCAGTTACATTTCTTGATTGGTAGAATGCTAGGTGAACCATTGAACCATCTTTTTGAATTTCACTTGTACCTTATCCTATGTGACGGTTAATGTGACATTGCCACATCATTTAATGAAATGTTCAGATAGGTTAAAAATTGTGCTACATCAGCTGTCACATAAGATGAGATGTATGTACGTGGTACTCAAAAAGATGTTCCACCTAGTATTACTCTGATTTGAATCCATGTTTGAATTGCATTATGATAAGTTGATGTGTCATTGCAGGGATGGGGTTTTCACGCAAGAATATGGCTTGGTTGCTTGAGTCACCTAATGAGAAGAATTTCTCAACTTGGAGAGTGAATATGATTAAGGAGCTGCAGGAACAAAAATGTGCTTTTGTACTCAAAAAAAGGTGCCCTCCACTTCCAACGGATTGTGTTTCCCTAAACGCGAAAGAAACCTACTATGAGAGGGCCGTCAACTTGTTATTGATGTCAATCAACGACAGAGATGGTTAGCTCTACGATCTTTAGATCTAGCATCGGATATCATGGATTCACTGAGAAATAGGTTTGCAAAATCACTTTTGAAACATAAGGGAGGGTTGCATAAGAGATGTCTTGCAGCCAAGAGTAATAAGCTTCAAGGTCGAGACCTGCAACCAAGGTTTACAAAAGAAATGTATGAAGAGTGGACAGCAAAGGTATTACTGTACAGTTTAGATGACCCTGTTGGAACTAATTACTTTCTTACCACTGTAATTTTGTAGAGGCTCGCGTACCAATCACAATTCAAACGAATGACTGCTCTATGAAGCTATATGTATTCGTACTCTCCAAAAATACCAAATTGTACTGAAATAACAGCAATGTAGCTGACTGTTGTCATGTATTCATGTCAAAGGATGCTCTATTTTTTTTATTTTTTTTCACCGTTTGGTAATTTTTTCCCGGAAAGAAAAGTAAAACAAGGGTTAGCCCCACTTCCACGTGTCACTTCGATTTACTTACATAACCGACACAGACTAAAAATCGAACCGCTTGTTTTATTTTCTTCCCACCAAAAATGAAAAAAAATCTTGAGTCCCTTTCCGAATCTAATCCACTCCCAACCGATAAAATGGTCACCGGAGCCACCTCCAAGAAGCGCCAACGCGCCGCCGCACTCCTCGCCAACTCATTCACCACCATCATCATCGACTCTCCCTTTCCCTCTCCCCACGCCGACCTCGAAAAACCTATCCCCATCATCCCCCACGACCCTTCCGTCCCTTCCTTCAACGACACCGCTTCCGCTGACGTCATCCTCCGCCTCTCCGTCGACCCCGCCTCCGATCACTCCCCCAACGACGTCTTCCTCCACCTCCACGCCGCCTGCCTCCGCCGCTGCAAATACTTCACCGCGCTCTTATCCGATCGCTGGAAGCACCACCAAAACGACGCCGTATCCGCCGCCGCGCCGTATCGTATCAGCCTCAAAGTCCCGCCGGCGCCGGGAGCCATCGAGGCGCGCATCGCCGTCCTGCAGCTCCTCTACTCTGACGACTTCGCCGCCGCGATCAGCACCGTCGCGGTGGCGATCGAGATCCTCCCGGTGGCGCTGGAGCTTCTGTTCGAGGACTGCGTCCGGCGCTGCGTCCGGTTCCTGGAGGCGGTGCCGTGGACGGAGGAGGAAGAGAGCCGCGTCCTCGCCTTGGTTCCTCTTCTGAGCGAAGAAGAATCCAAAGACCTCATAGCTAGGGTTTCGACGACGAACAACTCCAGCGAGGAAATGCTGTATGGATTAATCACATCGGTGATTCACAATCCGAACATGGCGACGGCGTACGTGAAGGCCTTTGTGGCCAAGCTGCTCCGTATTGTAGTAAGCGCCTTTAGATCAGGTATTTGTGATGTTAGCAAAGAAAGAAAACAGAAACACAGCACACAGAATTTATAGAGGTTCAGCCAAAACTTAGGCTTACGTCCTCTTGTGATCTCTCCCGAGAGATACTCTTGCACTATGAAGAATAACAAACTGATTACAAGAACTTATTGCAATCCCTATGCTAATCCTCAATTCCCTGCTAGAACTCTCTCTATCACCCTTAGCTCTCAGTTTTCTGCCTTGTTCGTGAAAACTCTCTGCAGCTCCTATTTATAGGGGCTGCTGTTAATACAACCCTAATTAGGACTCCTAAACCTAATACAAATCCTAATAGAACTTAAAAGACTTAAACTCTTCTAGAACTTATAGAAGAAGCTACATCTTTCCTTTCTAAACTAGGACTTGTATACTGAACCCTAACTCCACAGATTGTATCAACGAGCCAAAACACAACAATCTCCACCTTGGTGAGTTGGTACCAAAAGATTGCTGCTCCCTTCAGGATATCTTGATTCCCTTGAAGTAATCCCGAACAAACCTTCAAGAACCTTCACCTTGGCAAGTTTCTTCTTGCCTCAACGCACCTCAAGTGAGGAGGTGCTCCACCACAACTCAACAAGCCGTGACATTGAGCAAGTCCAAGCAATGCTTGAACTTCTCTGCAGAAACTGGTTTAGTTAGACAATCTGCTGCATTATCATTTGTGTGAACCTTCTCCACAATGATAACTCCATCTTCTACCCAATCTCTGATCCTGTGATAACGAACATCAATGTGTTTTGTCCTTGCATGAAACACCTGATTCTTTGCCAAATGAATGGCACTTTGGCTGTCACACTTCACTACCACACCTTCTTGGTGAATCCCGATCTGACTTGCCAGCCCATTCAACCAAATAGCCTCCTTTGAAGCCTCTGTCAATGCCATATACTCTGCCTCTGTAGTAGATAGAGCTGTGACTGCTTGTAGAGTCGCCTTCCAGCTCACTGGTCCTCCTCCACAGGTGAATACATAACCTGTTGTGGACCTCCTTTTATCTAAGTCTCCTGCAAAATCAGAGTCCACAAAACCAGCCACGCATACTGCTTCATCTTTCTTTTCAAACATGATTCCAAGCTGCTTAGTTCTCTTCAAGTACCTTAAAATCCACTTCACTGCTTCCCAATGGCGCTTACCCGGATTTGACATGTACTTGGAGACAACGCTCAATGCTTGAGCTAAATCTGGTCTTGTGCAAATCATCGCATACATGAGACACCCTACTGCACTTGCATATGGGACATTCTTCATTGCATCGATCTCTTTCTGATTTGATGGCCTGTGTTGTGCACTTAACTGAAAGTGCGCAGCTAATGGGGTAGAAACAAACTTGGCTCCATCCATGTTGAAGCGTTCAAGCACCTTCATAATGTACTTCTCTTGTGACAGCCATATTTTTCCTGCGTTTCTATCCCTCCTTATTTCAATTCCAAGGATCTTTTGTGCAGCCCCTAGATCCTTCATGTCGAATTCAGCTCCCAACTTCTTCTTAAGTTCTTGAATTTTCGACATCTCCACTACCAGAAAAGGGGTTATAGCCGACGATATGGGAAAAAACGGCCGACGAAATAGTACCTCGTCGGCTATAACCCCTTATAGCCGACGAACTACTATTTCGTCGGCCACATCGTCGGCTATAATATTATAGCCGACGACTGCCGACAACTCGTCGGCTATAACTATAGCCGACGAAACGTTTTTAGTTATAGCCGACGAGGATGGTATTCGTCGGCTATAAGAGTTATAGCCGACGAAAAGTTTTTGTTATAGCCGACGAGGGGGGTATTCGTCGGCTATAACTCTTATATCAGATCGACCTTCTGCATCAGGGAGCTTATTCGTCGATGAAATCGTCCAAAACGCTCTGAAATCGTCCAAAACCTCGGCCATAAGCTTGAAAGGTACGTATATTGCTGTGTGTGTTGATTTAGTTGGTTATATGCAGAGGTGTATTAATTTAGAGTTTAATTAGAATAAATGTGTGATTAATTTGATATATATATATATATATATATGTGTTGAGATGAGATTATTAATGGGTTGATATATATGTTGTATTGGTTAGATAGAATTGAAGTTTTGTTGAAGATTAGTGATTGATTAATGTTGATTTATAGGTGATTTTAGATGAATTTGATGAAAAAATGTATATATATTAATTAATTTAATTGTAATTAAAAATATATTGTTGGTATATATAAAAAATACATTGTGTTTAATTAATTAGGGAGATTGACGATGTTTTAATTAATTTAGGGATGCATGTGTATATATATATATATATATATATATATATATATATATGTGTGTGTGTAATGATGAATTTTTTAATTAATTAGTACGTACGTAGTACGTGCATATATACATATCTATATATAGCTATATTTATTTCTTGAATTTACAGGATGGACAAGAGTTGGATTACCCTTGGAAGATGGGATCAGGCGTATCATGATGGAGTTAGGAGTTTCCTGGATTTTGTGATGGCTAACTGTGGAGACACTACACTTCATTATTGTCCGTGTAAAAAGTGCAAGTGTGCCACCCCACGTCACCGGTTTTCCATAGAGACAGTGGAGCAACACCTGGCTAGATATGGATTTTGGGTCCTATACACTAATTGGATTTATCACGGTGAACCAGAGTTTGCGGGTCGTCATGATCATGGACAATTTGCCGAGAGAGGGAGTTCCTCCAATGATCCGACAACGAACTGGATCAACGATATGTTTCCTCGTGAGAGCGGTGTCTTTGAGGAAGCACCAGATGTGCAACTCCCACCTCCGGAGATGGAGTGTTTCCCTGATATTGAGCCACTCGAGCCATTACCCCGATCTCCGGTCAACACAAGTGGTATGGAAAAGTACAACAACCTGATCGCATTGCAACAGACTCCGTTGTACCCCGGATGCAGTAAGACTGTCCTTGAATCTGTCATGGGAGTGATGAAGATCAAAACGGAGAACAAAGGCACTGTCAAATCGGTTGATGATTGGCTTCGGCTATGGGGTGGGGCGATGCCCCCCGGACATCGGCTTCCTACCAGTCATCATAAGGTGCGACATATCCTTAAAGATCTCGGCCTTTCCTACATCAAGATTCATGCATGCAGATACGATTGCGTTCTGTTTTACGGGGAAGGACTTGCAGATCTTGAATACTGCCCATTATGCAATACAGAGCGGTATAAGTTCACTCCTAAAGGGAACAAGAAAGCTGTGAAGATACTTCGGTACTTCCCGCTGATTGATAGGCTTGAGCGGTTGTTCATGTGTGCTTTCACGGCCGAAGCTATGAGATGGTGGGCTGAGAGGAATGTGCCTGACGATGACACCCTTAGACATCCCGCCGACGGAGAGGCTTGGAAGAAGAACGTGTTGGAGTTTCCCGAATTTGCATCAGAGGTTCGAAATGTTTGGCTAGGGCTATCATCCGACGGTTTCAACCCTTTTGGCAAGAAAGAGCTTCAGTACAGTGTGTGGCCAGTTATTTTGATTCCGTACAACTTTCCACCGTGGATGTGCATGAAGAAGGAATATAACATGCTCACATTGTTGATTCCAGGCCCAGGTTATCCGGGAAAGTGTCTCGATGTGTATTTGAGACCCGTAATTGAGGAGCTTCGGTACTTGAGTCTGAACGGCCACCTGGTCTACGACCGGTTCAAAAATGAGATGTTCCGGATGCATGCCATGCTTGTTGGCACGATCAGTGACTTTCCTGGGAGGGGTATGTTGTCGGGCAGCGTCACCAGGGGTTACAGGGCTTGTTCAGAGTGCATGACTGTTGATTGCTCCAGTCCTCATTGCAGCAAGATTGTCCAGATGCGTCACCGTCGTTGGCTTCCGCATGACCATCCATTTAGGGACGATGCACAGGCTTTTGATGGGACTGAAGAAAGGGGCTGGGCACCGGAGCAATGGACAGGGGAGGAAATATTGGCAGTGTTGAATGAGTATGACTTTGGTCCGCTTAGCAATCATCCCGATGTGTTGCGCACGATTCCAGAGAGGCCGGATCGGTATAGGTTCTGGTCACACAAGAGCATCTTATGGGAACTTCCTTATTGGGCCAGGTTGGCTACCAGATACTACCTGGATGTCATGCATATAGAGAAGAACGTGGGTGAAGCCGTGGTTGGCACAGTTTTGAATTGGGAGAAGAAAACAAAAGACACCCCCAAGGCACGCGTTGATCTGAGAAATATGGGACTGCGGGACCATTTGTGGTTGAGAGAGGGCAGGAGCAAAATGCCCCAAGCTCCTTACACCGTCACCAGGGACCAGAAACATGAAATCTTTGGATGGCTGAGTAATGTCAGGTAACTTTTTATTAATTAGGCATGTATTCCCTAAAGAATCCATCTGTTGTTGGACGACTATATATGCATGAAATCTAATTGTTGTTAATGGCTATGCAGGTATCCTTATGGCTATGCGGGTAACATAAGCAAGTGTGTTAACTACCGAGACAACAAGATGTACGGATTGAAGAGTCACGACTGCCATGTACTGCTTCAACGCCTCTTCCCTATTTTCATTCGAGCGTACTTGGAGGATGAAGTGGTTGAGCCGTTGGTGGCGTTGTCAAGATTCTTCCAGAAGTTATGCGCTAGAGAAGTTAGAAAATCAGACCTCATGAGAATGCATGAGGAAATCGTTTTTATCTTGTGCAAGTTCGAGAGGATATTTCCCCCAAACTTCTTTGACATCATGCCTCACCTGATGATCCATCTTCCCCAACAATTGTTGCTTACCGGTCCCGTACACTACACTTGGATGTATCCCATCGAAAGGTACATGTTATTCATAAATTTGATTTATACATGTTTTTAAATAAAAGTTGCATGCTCTTAACACGCACTTGTTAACCTTGCAGACAACTTGGAGACTACAAGAAATATGTGCACAATAAATCTGCGCCTGAGGGGTGTATTGCTGAAGCTTACATTGCGCATGAGTGTGTAACGTACGCCAAGTTGTACTTGGGAGCGATGGAGGACCCCCCACAACATCCAAGTCGAGATGACCCCGAGTTCAACCTATCTATCGTCGCCAACTCTGTTGTACCATACGGAAGCTTCAAGAAAAAGGGTGTGGACAAGTTGCCTGACCATGAGGTAGGGATTGCCCACTGGTGGGTTCTAATAAACTGTCCGGAGGTACAATATTGGAAACGTCACCATCTTCACAGCAAGGAAGTTCGCGGTGATGTCGAGTACCACAACACGACGTTTGCAGACTATTTTCCACAATGGGTAAGTGTATAAATATATATATTAGATGGCTTTCTTTTACAGTTCCCTATTCTTTAATCATAAACACACCGAGTGATTTGAGTTATATTTTTCAGCTGATGCAAGTGGCTGCGAGGGGTGGTCATACAAATTACTCAGAGGAATTGAGGCTGTTGTCGATGAAGCCGATATCTTCCACAGTCCGCCCAATGTGTGATGTCAACGGCGTTAAGTATATATGTGAAGCTAGAGACGGGGAACGCAAAACACAGAATTGTGGGGTGATGGTCGATGGTGCAGAGGGGGGCGTGGATTTTTACGGTGTCCTACAGTCAGTTGTTGAACTCATTTATGGGAACCGCATGAAAGTCCACTTGTTCAAGTGTCGATGGTTTGATACTAGGCCGCACCGCACACGGATCGATCAGTACGGCATACTTTCGGTGAATACCGCCACTAGTGTGTATGAAGACGACCCCTTTGTTTTCGCCACAGCGGCCAAAAAGGTCTTTTATCTTGACGATCCTTTGAACAAAGGCACGTGGAAGGTAGTTAACCATGTGTCTCAGCGAGACATATACAGTGCTACCACACTTGGTGTGAGCACAGAGTGTCAAGAAGCGACCGCATACCAAGAGCCGGACGCCGGCGACATTCCGGAATCCTCCACCATCCGCGATAATAATGTGACGCCGGGCAGAGTGGTCCGACTTCCTAGGGGTCAGGTGCCCATGTATGATGTTAATCCGAATCGTCTATATCAGCCCGACGATGACTCAGACGACGAGTACGAGCACCGGTTGCCAGATATTAACTACTATACTACGTCTGACTCAAGTGATGAGGATGATTCTGATTATCATCCTTAGTATACTATTTATGTATGTATTTGTGTACGATGGTGCATGCATGTATGAAAATAATTTTTGTCCTTAATTACCGTTTTTCGAATTTATGGGAAATTGTATTGATTTGTTTGTGCGATATTCAGGAATTTATCAGGTGAAATAGGCAATTTTCAGGCCCTAAATGGCAAATTTTCAGAAAGATCAGCGTTATAGCCGACGAAATGGACCATAATTCGTCGGCTATAATGCCCATACTTTAGCCGACGA
Organism: Potentilla sterilis; assembly: GCA_963682095.1. Classification (NCBI taxonomy): domain Eukaryota; kingdom Viridiplantae; phylum Streptophyta; class Magnoliopsida; order Rosales; family Rosaceae; genus Potentilla; species Potentilla sterilis. Next base: position 43,635,295 of record OY821757.1, on the reverse strand, counting down.
CTTGCAATTCGTCGGCTATAATGCCCATACTGTAGCCGACGACTTGCAAGTCGTCGGCTAAAGTATATTGACCGAAACCATACGTAGACCGTTCAAATGCAAAAGTGTCGTGAAATAAGATACGACCGAAATATTGAAATACGACTACGGTTGAAAAATGGGAAGATTCGGACAAAATCTGTGTGCCGAATGTTGCGGTTAGGTGTTTTTTACTTCCGTTTTCCTATGGGTAGCCTGACGGTCGGTAAATATTTGGAGGAAAATTTTTATACGGTTAGTTGCGTCGCATCGATTTGAAACTATTCTCTGTTGAAGGTCAGGCCAAAAAACGTCATCTAGACGGGCCAATTGCCGTTTTAAAGCGTTTAGAGGTTTGACCAAGCAGTTTGACCGATCCGATCGACCCTTTAACGTTGTCAGATCTAGTTGTATTTTTTTTCATACATGTATTTAATCTTAACGGTGATATCTGACGGTTGGAATAGATTTTCAAAACTTTTAGATTCGAAATCGGAACATATGCACTAATGTTCCTTAACTTATTTACTAAGTGTTTAAGTGAATGTATAGTTTCAAATAGTTACCATACGTAGACCGTTCAAATGCAAAAGTGTCGTGAAATAAGATACGACCGAAATATTGAAATACGACTACGGTTGAAAAATGGGAAGATTCGGACAAAATCTGTGTGCCGAATGTTGCGGTTAGGTGTTTTTTACTTCCGTTTTCCTATGGGTAGCCTGACGGTCGGTAAATATTTGGAGGAAAATTTTTATACGGTTAGTTGCGTCGCATCGATTTGAAACTATTCTCTGTTGAAGGTCAGGCCAAAAAACGTCATCTAGACGGGCCAATTGCCGTTTTAAAGCGTTTAGAGGTTTGACCAAGCAGTTTGACCGATCCGATCGACCCTTTAACGTTGTCAGATCTAGTTGTATTTTTTTTCATACATGTATTTAATCTTAACGGTGATATCTGACGGTTGGAATAGATTTTCAAAACTTTTAGATTCGAAATCGGAACATATGCACTAATGTTCCTTAACTTATTTACTAAGTGTTTAAGTGAATGTATAGTTTCAAATAGTTACCATACGTAGACCGTTCAAATGCAAAAGTGTCGTGAAATAAGATACGACCGAAATATTGAAATACGACTACGGTTGAAAAATGGGAAGATTCGGACAAAATCTGTGTGCCGAATGTTGCGGTTAGGTGTTTTTTACTTCCGTTTTCCTATGGGTAGCCTGACGGTCGGTAAATATTTGGAGGAAAATTTTTATACGGTTAGTTGCGTCGCATCGATTTGAAACTATTCTCTGTTGAAGGTCAGGCCAAAAAACGTCATCTAGACGGGCCAATTGCCGTTTTAAAGCGTTTAGAGGTTTGACCAAAAATTGACCAGGGAATAGCCGACGAAATCCTGAACTTCGTCGGCTAAACTCTTGCGATCCGCGCCGTTTCATTGTCCGCCGTTGGATGGGCGAGATCTGACGGCTGCTGAGAGCGTAAAGTATAGCCGACGAGATTCATATTATAGCCGACGATGTGCATATTATAGCCGACGATAGACTTAACTTCGTCGGCTATAACCGGCCCGCAAAGCCCAACTTCGGCCCGGCCCGGATTTCGGCCCGGCCCGTCAGAGTATAGCCGACGAAATTCGTCGGCTATAACTATAGCCGACGAATTAAAATAACATCGTCGGCTATAGTCCTTCGATTTAAACCGAAACAGAGGGCGCCTCCCTCATTTTCCAGAAACCCTAAATCCCTAAATCCCCACTGCCGCAGCCGCCCGTCCCTCCCCGACGCCGACCGACCACCACCGACGCCGACCGAGCCTCCCCCTCCCTACCCTCCCCCTCCCCGCCCCCTCCCCGTCGTGCCCGACCCCTCCCCGACCCGAAACCCCCTGCCGCTGCCGCCCCGAGCCGCCGCCCCGAGCCGCCGCCCCGAGCCGCCGTCCCGAGCCGCCGTAGCCGCCCCTGCCGCCGTAGCCGCCCCTGCCTTGCGTCGCCTCTGCCGCCCCTGCTGCAGCCGCCCAGCCGCAGCCGCCCCTAGCCGATCCGAAACCCCCTGCCGCCGCCGCCCCTGCCGCCGCCGCCGCCGCACCGCACCACCCGTCCTCGTCCAGACTGCACCACCATGTCAGGTAGTCCCGATCGAGCCTCATTTACGGTTTTTATTAATTTTGTCGAATTTTGTGAATTTTAGGGTTTTTGTGAATTTTTTGTGGAATTTAGGGTTTTTTTGAAATTTATGGAATTGTGTGGATTTTTTGTTAAATTTGTTAATTTTGTGGAATTTATATACTAATTTTGTGGATTTTTCGTTAAATTTACGGTTTTTATATACTAATTGTGGAATTTTGTTGAATTTATATACTAGTATACTAATTTATATACTAATTTATACACTACAAGGAAAAAAACCTTAGGCGACGAAACTTAAAAAAATTCCTCGCCTAAGACAGCTTAAACGACGAAAAAAAGTTCCTCACCTAAGAAAAATTTTTCGTCGTCTAAGAACAGTCTTAGACGACGAATTACACTTTTCGTGGTCTAAGACAAAAAATTGCCGACGAAAAAAATTTTCGTCGTCCCTGCATTATCTTAGACCACGAAAACAAAAAATCGTCGCCTAAGATTTTTACTTAGGAGACGAAATATCAAAATTCGTCTCCTAAGAAAAAATCTTAGACGACGAAATTTTTTTTCGTGGTCTAAGAAGTAAAGGGGACGACGATAATTTTTTTCGTCGGCCTGTTTTGTTCTTAGACGACGAAAAATAATTTCGTCGCCTAAGATCAAAACTTAGGCCACGAAAAAAAAATTTCGTCGCCTAAGTTTTGATCTTAGGCGACGAAAAATTAATTTTCGTCGTCTAAGTAAATCCAGACTATAAATCCTGCACTCATTTTTCCGATCGGGAGCAGAGACCATTTTTCCCCAAAAACCAAAATTTTTTTCTTTCCCTCAAATTTTCCACTGATTTTCATTCTTGGATGTGAAAAGCTTCAAATCGGGTCTTCCTAAGCCTTCTCCACTACTACCCATTGATTTTTAACTTGGTATGATCTCTTTATTCATCTTTTTCAACTATAATTTCAATTTTTCCATTGAAATATTTCATTTTTGAGGTAGAGAATTATAGAAATATATATTGTTGTGTGTGTATATTGTGAGGTGATAGCTAGTATATATGTTGCTTTTGTTGATCCATACCTATATATACTCAATTAAATTGTTGGATTTTGTGAAATTAGTGAATTATATATATTAATTATATATTTTAATAATGCTTTAATTAATAATTATAATTATTTGACGAAAATCATTGTTATATGATTTATAATTAGCGGTGATATACATGCATTTATATATATCCCTAGAAATCCCGTTCGAGAATCATGGAGAGATTCTTGAATTGTCCCATTTTTGGACAGTTTGGGGGCAGAGGACATTGTTTCACAGTTTGTATAGGTCTTGTGTATTCGTTTGCGGTCGTGGGTATATATTTCGACGAGGTCTCCCATCACTGTTCCTCGAGTGCATACTAGGTGTATAGATATTCGTGCACTTGAGGAACTGTGGGGAGATGCTGCCGAAATTTTCCCACGACTGAAAACGAATACACAAGATCTACAAACTGTGAAACAAAGTCTTGTGCTCCTGAATGGGATTATTAGGACCCTAACCGGAGGCATAAGGTCGAGAAAAAACATGCATATAAATTGTTTATTTGTTAATTTGTGATTATTTATTGTTTGTCTTATATTAATTAATATATATAACAGGTGATCGATGGATAGAGATAGGAGTTGGATGCAGTACCCAAGACAGAGCGAAGAATACCATGAAGGAGTAGGAATTTTTATAAATTTTGTACGTGAACATGGTGGAGGAAAGAAAACACACAGGTGTCCCTGCTTAAGTTGTATGAATACTAAGCGCAAGACGATCGGCCGAATCTACGATCACCTGTGTAACAGAGGTATTATGCAGAATTATACAACATGGACTAAACACGGGGAAGCAGATTATGAACCTACGGTTGCCGAAATCCAGGCTGGATACCATGACCGAACAACTGCTGGTGGTTTCGAGCCTTATACTGACCCGGCGATGAACATTCTACATGACATTTTTCCTACTTTTGCTCCAGTACGCGAGGAAGAGGAATTCCAAGAGGCAGTTTTTGAGGATGGCACAACTCCTCTTGTTGACAGTGCTGATTATGATAAGTATACCAGACTACTTGCTCAAGTGCAGATCCCATTATTCGAGGGTAGTCCTCACACTGTTTTAGAGACCATCATCTCACAGACGCAGTTGAAAGTCAAGAGTAGGTGGACAAATGACTCTTTTGATAGTCTTTTAAAACAGTTTAAGGAACACCTTCCACAACCTAACTATCTACCTGATAGTTATTACACGCTACATAAGATATTGGGCGATCTCGGTCTCAGTTATAACAAAATCCACGCCTGCAAGAACAATTGTGTTTTGTTTTACAAAGAGAAAGCCGAGCTTGATGAATGTCCCATATGCCACGCGTGGAGGTGGGAGCAAGGCACAGTTAAGGAAAACAGTGTTCCTGTGAAGGTACTTCGTCATTTCCCTTTAATTCCTAGATTGAAGCGTCTTTACATGTCTTTACACACAGCAAAAGAAATGAGATGGCATGGAGAGAGAAGGACAGATGATGATACTCTCAGACACCCTGCAGATGGCGAGGCGTGGAAGTCCTTTGACAGATTATTCCCTGATTTTGCAAGAGATGTTAGAAATGTCAGACTCGGCCTTGCCTCAGATGGATTCAATCCCCATGGAAATATGAGTTTGAGTCATAGTACATGGCCTGTTATTCTTGTGCCGTACAACCTGCCTCCTTGGATGTGTATGAAGAAGGAATTTAGTATGATGTCTCTGTTAATTCCCGGCCCAAGGTCTCCAGGAAAGTGTTTGGATGTGTATCTGCAACCTTTGATCGACGAGCTGTTAGACTTATGGGAAAATGGAGTTCTTACTTTTGACAGGCACAGTGGAAGATCATTTATGATGAGAGCAATACTGCTGTTTACCATAAGTGATTTTCCTGGTTATGGGATGTTGTCGTCTCAGGCGACTAAAGGTTATAAAGCTTGTCCTGTTTGCTTGAACGAAGTCCATTCTGTTTGGTGCGCTGGGAAGGTGTGTTACTTGGGTCACCGTAGATGGCTTCCAGCTGACCACCAGTGGCGATTTCATGATCTAGCATTTGATAAAACAGTAGAGCTTCGTCCTAAACCCCGTCCCTGGAGCGGTGATGAAATTTTGGAGAAGCTGAACTCTTTCGATTTCGGGGTGTTGAGCGGTGATTTATCTATACCAGTTCCGGAACGCCCTGACGAGTACAAGTGTTTTACACACAAGAGTAGATTCTATGATTTGCCTTACTGGTCGAAATCCATTCTTAGACACACCCTAGATGTCATGCACATAGAGAAGGGAGTAAGTGACAGCATTGTGGGAACAATTCTTGATATCAAAGGAAAGAGTAAGGACACTTTGAAAGCACGTCAGTATTTGAAGGAGAATGGATTACGAGAACACTTGTGGCCAGTGAAGACGGCGTCAGGGACTTTCATACCTGTTGCACCTTACACAGTTAAACCGGCTTTCAAGAAGCAGATTTTCGTATGGTTTAAAGGAGTACAGTATCCTCATGGGTATGCAGGAAATATATCTCGGTGTATTAACTTGGGGCTTAATACGTTTAACGGATTGAAGAGCCACGACTGTCATGTATTGCTACAACGTCTTATTCCAGTGGTTATCCGACCCTATTTGCATCCAGATGTGGTCGAACCTATAATAGCCTTGTGTAGGTTCTTTCAGAAGTTATGCGCTAAAGAGCTGAAGAAGTCAGATGTTCTCATTCTCAAAGAAGACATCATCTACATTTTGTGCAAATTGGAAAGGATTTTCCCCCCTGCTTTCTTCGACAGTATGATTCATCTGATGATCCATCTTCCAGATCAAGCACTGCTTACTGGTCCTGTTCATTGCACCTGGATGTATCCGCAAGAAAGGTACTATTTATTATTCGTATTTCCCCATTCATTATAATATTCTCTTGTATATATACTTCACTAATAACTGTACGTGTAATTTCAGACAACTGTTTCAATACAAAAAGTTATGTAAAAGCAAGAGTCACCCTGAAGGATCGATAGCGGAGTCGTACATTACACATGAATGTGTAACATACTGCAACTTATATCTCCGTAACAGTGACGAAAACATTGCAGAGTCTTCTACAGCAGCCTCTACAGTACCAGTTCCGAAACTTTCCGTCCTTTCAAGTGTTGTACGTCCGTTTGGTAATTTACCAACTTCAGAAAGACTGACAGATGCTGAGCTAATTGAAGCTCATTGGTGCGTACTACAACACTGTGACGAAGCACAATATTTCATGGGTGAGCATTTGAAGCTGATTGAAGCAAATCGTCGAGACCGAAGGCCGAAAGAGACGCACAAAAGAACATTTCCTGTTTACTTTCGCAAATGGGTACGTCACAATATTTTGTATGTTACAATATCTCCATTTCAATATTAGTATTCTAGCTAGTCAGTTCAATTTAAATAATAAGTTATCACAATGTGACAGGTGGAAAATCTCCAAATACAGAACAGTGATTGGTACTCGTCCGAATTGCACCATTTGGCTAGAATGCCAATTTCCCACAGGGTGCGCGCGATGTGTTTTGTCAATGGCGTCAAGTTCGTGACACTTCAACGAGATGTGAACCGCAGAACGCAAAATTGCGGGGTCATGGTAGATGGTGACGACTTCACCTACTATGGAGTGCTACTGGCCGTTGTCGAACTAGTATATGGAAATATGCTCGTTGTCTTGTTCAAGTGTAGATGGTTTAACACTAATCAAAGTGTTCCTGGGAGTACAAAGATGGATTACGGCATGTTATCGGTGAATACAAACACAAGTTGGTATGAAAATGAGCCCTTCATTCTTGCTAGCATGGCAAAACAAGTATTTTATCTCGATGATCCTAAGGCAGGTGGATTTTGGAAAGTGGTTAACCCGATGTCACATAGGAATATATGGAGTGCGTCTACAGTTGAAGGGGGTGAAGAACATGATGATGAAGATGACGGCGACACTGATGAACCATATCAAGAACATTCGGCTTCTCAAATCCCTAATGCAGAGGCTATTCGCGACAACAACCGCTTACATTTCGTTACTTCTGATGAATTCATTGCAGTCCCAAATGCATCTACATCTCAAAACATAGCCAATCAAAACTTCATTAATGACGAAGATGATGAGGAATCAGACGATGATGAGGAAACATACGACGATGACGATTCCAATGATGGCTTAACTGATACGATTGAAGATGCAGACGATACAGACGATGACGATTATGATGGAGAACCATGATCAGATTTAAATTATGTTTTTAAATTCAATAAATTTGTTTTTGATGTATAATTAAAAATACATGAATGGTGTGTACGTACGTACAGAACCTTCAACTGTGTTCTGTGTTAATTATTATGTTGGATTACAATTTCGTCAAGAAAATTAAAATGGGCACAATTGCGATATTTGGGGTCTTTCGTCGACCAAATGCACCTATATGAACATGGCCGAAAATGCCATCATTAAAAAGTCAATTTTAATAAAAAAAATTGTCACTTAGTCGACGAAATTATAAGTTTCGTCGTTTAAGTATTTACGTAGTCGACGAAAACCTTATTTTCGTCGTCTAAGTATTTTCTTAGACGACGAAACTTATAATTTCGTCGACTAAGTGTCTATTTTTTTTTTTTTAAATTGACTTTTTAATGTTCCACACAATAAATTTTGGGAAAATTTTAACTAAGCTTAGTCGACGAAACAGTCTTTTTCGTCGTCTAAGTAAACACTTAGACGACGAAAAAGTGTGTTTCGTCGACTAAGTGTTAATTATTTTTTAAAATTTGGCTTTATTTTCCGCCAATAAATTTGGCAAAAATTTGAACTGGTCTTAATCGACGAAAACTTAAGTTTCGTCGTCTTAGTTTTTACTTAGGCTACGAAAATATCATTTTCGTCGTTTAAGACTTTACTTAGCCGACGAAACATACTTTTTCGTCGACTAAGTGTAAATTGTTTTTAATATTTTGGCGGACTGATTTGAATTAATTGAAAATTTGGGAATACACTTAGACGACGAAACTTATTTTTCGTCGTCTAGGTTTTTACTTAGCCGACGAAAATATCATTTTCGTCGTTTAAGACTTTACTTAGTCGACGAAAATTAAGTTTTCGTCGCCTAAGTGAAGTAAATATACCCGAGAATCCCTAATTCACAGATCTGTTTCGTTCCATCCCCTCTCCGATCCTCTCCCCACCTCCCCACCTCCACCGGCCTCCCTCTCCTCTCCCCTGCTCGGCCCTCCCCCTGCTCGGCCTCCCTCTCCTCTCCCCTGCTCGGCCCTCCCCCTGCTCGGCCTCCCTCTCCTCTCCCCACCTCCCCCCCTCACCGGCCTCCCTCTCCGATCCTCTCCCCACCTCCACCGGCCTCCCTCTCCTCTCCCCACCTCCCCCCCTCACCGGCCTCCCTCTCCGATCCTCTCCCCACCTCCCCACCTCCACCGGCCTCCCTCTCCTCTCCCCACCTCCCCCCCTCACCGGCCTCCCTCTCCGATCCTCTCCCCACCTCCCCACCTCCACCGGCCTCCCTCTCCTCTCCCCACCTCCACCGGCCTCCCTCTCCTCTCCCCACCTCCCCCCCCTCACCGGCCTCCCTCTCCGATCCTCTCCCCACCTCCCCACCTCCACCGGCCTCCCTCTCCTCTCCCCACCTCCACCGGCCTCCCCACCTCCACCGGCCTCCATCTCCTCTCCCCACCTCCCCACCTCCACCGGCCTCCCTCTCCTCTCCCCACCTCCACCGGCCTCCATCTCCTCTCCCCACCTCCCCACCTCCACCGGCCTCCCTCTCCTCTCCCCTGCTCGGCCTCCTCCCCCTGCTCGGCCTCCTCCCCCTGCTCGGCCCTCCCCCTGCTCGGCCCTCCCCCTGCTCGGCCTCCTCCCCCTGCTCGGCCTCCTCCCCCTGCTCGGCCTCCTCCCCCTGCTCGGCCTCCTCCCCCTGCTCGGCCCTCCCCCTGCTCGGCCTCCTCCCCCTGCTCGGCCCTCCCCCTGCTCGGCCTCCTCCCCCTGCTCGGCCCTCCCCCTGCTCGGCCCTCCCCCTGCTCGGCCTCCTCCCCCTGCTCGGCCTCCTCCCCCTGCTCGGCCAGCCTCCAATCGGGTATGTTAAACCCATCACTAATTATGTTTGTCTTAATTCATATTGGTATAGGAAAATTTAGATTTGATTTATTTTGATATAAGAATTGGTATATGTGGATAATATGGATGGATTGATTGATTGATTTTGTGCTTGGTATAAGAATTGGAATTGGAATTGGAATTGGAATTGGAATTGTTGTTGTTTGTTGGTGAGATGGGTTAATCTGTGTGTATTGTAGCTATTGTTGTATTTTTGGCTTGGAGAAGGTTGTGATGGCTGAGGAGGTGGTTTTCTTTTTGTGTAGTTTGTGTGATGAGATTTTAGGAGGGTTTGGTATTCGAATCTGTGATGAGCTTTCGGTGTAACTTGTGATGAGCTTTTATTGGTTTTACTTGGATGAATTAGTGTAGTGCATGCGATTGTTTTTAGGTTTGGGAGTTCGTTTCTGATGTGTGTTTACATTTCATGGTGTAGTGTTATACTTTGTTAGTACCTGGAAAGTTAACCAAGGTTTTTGGTGGTATGGTTTGCTTGTTAGTTGCTATTCTCATTAGATTGGGATCAATAAGGCTGTCTGTATGTGAGTGAAATACATTTCCTCTATATTGGTTTCAAATACCTTAATCAACCTTCAATTGTTTAACCATGTTCAAAGCATGGTGTTAGGAAGTGATTAAAATGGTTTATTTAGTTTCAAAAGCAAAATCTTTCTCATTGGTTCATCATCAGAATTTTGAAAGGTGACATCTGATTATACATGCATAGTTTTGTAAAATGATTTTTCCTGTACAATGGGGTCATAATTTCTTAATCATTTCAACTTTGTGTTTCTTTACAGGAAAAATATGCCGCCGACTCAGGGATTTCTGAAGAAGAAGAGGCAGGAGTTATTTGACCGCTTCTACAAGTCAAATAACTCTGAAGGGAGTGGTTCGCGGCCACCTACGGAATCGTCTGCGAACGTATCATCACCTCCCCCTCCGCCCCCGTTGGAGGATACTGCATCCCCTTTAGTAGCAGACACCGCACCTGACGTCGACGACAGCGATGGTGATTGTGAGATCAGCTGTCGGCGCACATTTCGTCCTCGGCCTGATGGAGGTAAACATAATCCAACACTTTCAATTAAGTCATTTAGTTATAAATGAGTGTTAATACTTTCTAATTAAATTGTTATTGTTTTGACAGCACCTCCTCCCAAACACAAACGAGGGTTGGTAAAAGGCTTGAAGGCCTACACGTCTTGGGTGCAGCACGGAGAGAAGGTGAAGATCGTCATGGATGATGAGTTCTTGCACGGACCGCAGACCAGTGCACTGAACAGTTGGCTGACTCATGATATCGGGCATATCATTCGGGACAGCATTCCCATGACTGCTGCAAGTTGGTGGGATCTGGAGGAGGATGATCAGCTGAAGCTCAAAAATGAACTCGACGTAAGTTAACTACAATTTTGATATTTTAATTATCTATAAGCTTCCATATTAATTCTAATTTTTTTGTAATAGCTTGTTTATGACATCCCTTGGGATGATAAGAAGATGGTCAAGTGGGTTTACAAGCATGCCGCCAAGACCTTCACAGCCTTCAAGAGCAAGCTCAACAGGCTTAGGATTGCCAATCCTGGGAAAATTCCGAAAGAGTTCAAAGATAGGCAGGAGGAGTGGTCTTGGCTGCTTCACCACTTCGAGAGCGATGAGTTTCAGGTATATAATTTTGTAATAGTAGTATGTGCTTTCAAATGTTAACATTTTTCATTTTAGTTTTATTTCAATGCTAACTATTTGTCTCATATTTAATCATATTTCTACAGAGACGATCGACCGCCAACGCCCTCAACCGGGGGAAGAAGACGTTACACCATCGGTCCGGTTCAAAGCCGTTCATCTACGGGGCGCACGAATTGAAGCAAAAAGGTGAACTATTCCCCTTGGTGAAGAATTATGAGATGGTGTACCCTCCTGAGCACCCAGAGGCGGCAGAAAATATAGTAAGTTTCTCTTATCCTATAACTAGACATGGCATTATGTTTGGATTATGTTTAACCGTTGTGGTTTGATGAATAATATCTGTCGATTATGTTTGGATTATTTACAATGCATTATTCATATGCATGTTACTTGCTTGGTCTTTGCAGCGCCGTATCAATGCCGAGCTCGAGAGGGTGATGACCACTGTGAGGCAGGAGCACCCCGACGTTCCGGAGGATCTGATCTACAACTATTTTGACGAGCCGACTCAAGCCCGAGTGCTTGTCAGCGCACTGGGACCGCGAAACAGCGGTGAGATCCGGGGGTTAGGAGGAGTCACTTTCGGTGTCGGCTCCCAATCATCGCAAGGGGAAAATTCCACCGGACGCAGTCGGTCGTCAAATGGGGAGCGTGTGAGACGACTGGAGGAGGAGACCCGACAGCGTATAGCTCTTGCAGAGGAGGAGGCCCGAGAGCGTATCAGACTTGCAGAGGAGGAGGCCCGAGAGCGTATCAGACTTGCAGAGGAGCAGACACGATTGGTAACTGAGCGTCTTAGCTGGTTGGAGCAAGAGTTCCAGTCGTTTAGGAACCGACCACAGTAGCTTGCAGGCTCCTCACTCTCCCTATCTACGTACGATATTGTTTGATGTGTAATATTTTTATTGAACAAATGTATGAATTTATATTATTGTACGATGTTATTCGGTATTGTACGATATTATTCGGTATTTAATTTTTATCGATACTTTTTTTAATATATTTGAATATTCAGTATCCGAAATTTTTTTTTTTTAAATTTAATACATGCTTAGTCGACGAAACTAAATTTTTTCGTCGCCTAAGATGTATACTAAGTCGACGAAATTATTTTTTCGTGGACTAAGATATTTACTTAAGCCACGAAAAATAATAATTTCGTCGCCTAAGGTAAACTCTTAGGCCACGAAAAAATATTATTTCGTGGCTTAAGTAAAAATCTAACACCACGAAATAAAATATTCCGTCGACTTAGTATGAAGCTTAGGAGACGAAAAAATATAGTTTCGTCGACTAAGTTTCCATCTTAGGCCACGAAATACTTTATATTTCGTCGCCTAAACTAAAAACTTAGACCACGAAAATGTTGAGTTTCGTGGTCTAAGTTATTATCTTAGGCCACGAAATTTCTTTTTCGTCGTCTAAGCCATAGTTTAGCCGACGAAAAAATTCGTCGTCTCAGAATTTTTTTCGTCACCATTTTTCTTAGACGACGAAATTTTTTCGTCTTCTAAGAATTATCTTAGTCGACGAAATTGTGTTATTTTCGTCGTCTAAGTATTTAGCCCACAAACTTTAGACGACGAAACTTAGGCGACAAAATTTTCGTCACCAAAAAACTTAGTCGACGAAAATCCATCTTAGGTGACGAAAAATTTTCGTCGCCTAAGATATTCAGTGTTGTATATATAATTAGGTATAAATATTTTTTTTCATTTTTATGACGATATATATATATATATTTTTCGGAATATATATATATATATATATATATATATAATTAGGTATAAATATAGTTATGTATATATATAATTAGGTGTATATATATTTAAAAAAGTTTTTTATTTTTTTGTGAAATTTAAGGAATTTTGTGTTATATTTCGGAATATATATATATATAATTAGGTATAAATATATTTAGGTACGTATATATATAATTAGGTATATATACATTGAATGATGTTTTTAATTTTGTTTTGTGGAATTTTTGTGCAATTTATGGAATTTATATACTAATTGTGCAGGAAACCGGCGCTTTGTAGACCGATGGCTTGGCAGACGGACCGAGAGCGACCCCGACGCTCAGGCAGGATCCAGCCGTGGGGGGAGCGGATCCAGCGGTCGTCGGGGCCTAGGCCGGCCTTTGAGTCGACGAGAGGAGACGTTGATGGGATTGACGCCGAGCGATCCACGTGGGGGCTCCTCGTATGAGTCGACGGGAGCGGGCCCTGACTCGAGTGTCGGAGGAGGACGCAGAGCCACCAGACCCCAGTGCACTTCAGCACTGTTCCAGGATCGGCAGCCGACCCCACCGCGCGCCGATCTGGACCCTCCAGAGATGCTCCCTGTCCCCCCACAGCGACAGCGTCCACAGCTACGGGGCCCACCGTCAGGGGGAGCAGGCCCCTCAGGGTCCACGCCCCGTATGTCTCCGCCATCGGGGATGTACATGGTCCAGTTCCTCCCTGCCATCCCTGAGTACGACGCCAGGGGGAGGCAGATTTGGAGGCACGACCGGCCTCACGAGATTCCCTGGGAGGAGGCCTACTTCTACAGTCCTTTCGACTCAGAGGACTGCCGCGGCCTGTGGGCCGTTCGTGAGAGGGACAAGCAGTACAACGACGCAGGTAATTGGTTAGTTTAATTAATTATTTACATTGTTTAATTAATTATTTAATTAGTTAGTTTAAATAATTATTTAACTATGTGTTCATTTTAACAGGCGTCCTCGTCAATAAACCCGCGGGGACGAGACGGACCAGAGGGCCAGCGAACATGTCCACCCTGGAGAGGGAGCTGGCCGGTGGGATCAGAGAGATCCTGCCCGGTCCCGGTGAGGATGGACGCCCGATTGAGCGGAGAGACACCACCACCAAGTACATCAACGCGACGGGCATGCTCGTGCGGGACAGGGTCCCACTGTTGTGGCCCGACTGGGGCTCTGTGCCCGATGAGATCAAGGCGCGAGTGTACAATGCACTGTCGGTGAGTTAAATATGATTTTTATTATAGAAAATAAACAATTATGAATTCAGTCCTTATAACTATATAAAAATATTTTCTAATTAATTTATAATGTTGCAGCAATGGTTTAGAGTCCATCCTACCTTGGACTGGTGGAGAGACGAGCAGCTGAAGAACAGGTTATGTGTTTTGCTTTTTTTTGTATAAATATATTTATTGGCAGTGTACGAATATATATATCTAACAGTTGTGTTCTGTTAATATAGGTACTCCGAGTGGAAGAACGAGCTGTCCACGCACTACAGGACGTACCATGTGGAGCAGCGCTTGGGGCGAGCTGCAACCCCCCACGAGTTCCGGTACAGGGAGTACGAGTGGCTATGGCTGGTAGCCTACTTCGGGAGCGACAGGGTCTCGGTAAGAAAATTTAGCCTGGTAGTATATAACTTTTTAATGTTATTTAATAATTAAATTATGTAGTTACTTAATTCAATTAATTAGTTAGTTAGTTAGTTATTAGTTATTAAATTAAGTCAGTTGGTTAGTTACATAGTTAGTTAGTTCGTTACTAAATTAAATCAAATTAAATTAAATAAAATTAGGTAGTTAGTAAGTTAGTTAGTTACTAAATTAAATTAGTTAGTTAAGTAGTTACTAATTAAATTAGTTAGTTAAGTAGTTACTAATTAAATTAAATTAGTTAGTAACTAAATTAGTTATTAATTTTATTTTGGTTAGTTCCTAATATTTTAATTTAGTTACTAATTTATATTTGCGTTTATATGTTTGTTGTTATAATACAGAAAATCTCGCGGACGAACAGCGACAACCGCAGGAGGAACGAGCACCCCCACCACGGCGGCGCCCGCTCCTGGAGGCAGTGGGCAGAGATGGCGAGGAGGGACCGACCGCTGAGGCCGTTGTCGTGGATTCATGCGCAGATATATCCGGGGCGTCCCGACCAAGTGGTAAGTATTCGTCCATCTTAAATAAAAGTGTTTCATGAAATTAATTTATATATATAATTTTTAATTCGTTTATTATATTTTCTTGTCAATTAGGCGGAAATAGATGCGGAGACCGACGCGATCACCTTCGGGATCGCGCGAGACACTCTGGGAGACGGGGCGTCCGACGAGGCGATCGCGGAGTTTGCCTCCACGATCGACACCCTTGAGCCGCGCTTGGCCTCTCAGATCATGCACGCGGCGGTAGGGACGGGGAACAACTACTTCTACCAGAGAGGCCTAGGCGCGGCGGGAGATGGGGTTCTCAAGTTCACGCCGGCCAATCCCAGCACGCAGCGTGCGGCTTCGACGAGAGGAGACTTGCAGACGCAGCTGCAGAGGACTCAGGCGGAGTTGGCGAGGGCGGTGGAGGCGCTCCAGCAGGCGGAGTTGGCGAGGGCTGCGGAGGCTTCGGCGCAGCAGGCCAGAGACGCATCTGTGGCGGAGATGTACCGATGGATGCAGCAGTCTTGGGAGGCCCAGCAGGCTGGACTCCAGCCCCCGCCTCCGCCACAGATGCCCCAGTTCGTCGTCCCCACTCCCCCCCCGCATCGGAGTACGCCAGCCGATCAGGACAGCCATAGCCACCGGAACTCGAACGATCCGGTCGACGACGCTACGCGTTTAGGGGGTGATGATGAGTAGATATATATAGTGGGTTAATTTGTACAGTATGTAGGATATTAGGGATGGATTGATGTGGATATTTGTTGGATATTTGGATGTTTGTTTGTGCATTTTCTGCAGCCCCCGAAGACGAAGAGAAATTGGGCCCGAGTAAAATTTTTAAATTTTTTTAAATATTTAGGGGTTATAGCCGACGATATTGGCATTATTTCGTCGGCTATAACAGTTATAGCCGACGATTTTTACCAAATTTCGTCGGCTATAAGTGCTATAGCCGACGATGTTTACCATATGTCGTCGGCTATACCCTCCCGGCTTCAGGCAAAAAAAAGCCGTTCCTGGTACCGGCGATTGTTATGGCCGACGATAGTGTCGTCGGCTAAAACGGACGTATAGCCGACGATAGTGTCGTCGGCTATACTTCGGGTTAGGGGCAGTTACGTAATTTTTAAAGCCGACGATCTTCTCGTCGGCAATGTTCGAAGTATAGCCGACGACGCTTTTTTCGTCGGCTATACCTGGTGTTTCATAAGCCGACGACTTACCCCGTGTGTCGTCGGCTATACTATAGCCGACGGAGCAATCCCGACGAGATAATAGCCGACGATACTTCGTCGGCTATGACTATAGCCGACGAATTAATGGAAACGGCCGACGAGATGGCGTCGTCGGCTATGACGCCTTTTCTGGTAGTGCTCCCTGCATGCAATTAGCATGTCATCTACGTACAAAAGTAGTAGAATAAATTCTCCATCTTCGAATACATGGTAGTAGACGCATCAGTCATATAGACACCTTGTGTAGCCTATTTTGAGCATGTATGTGTCGAAACGCTTGTACCACTGCCTTGGTGATTGCTTGAGCCCATATAAAGACTTCCTCAAGCGACAAACCAAATTCTCTTTTCCTGTTTCAACAAAACCCTCTGGCTGTGACATATAAATGTCTTCTTCGAGGTCCCCATGAAGAAAAGCAGTCTTCACATCCATCTGCTCAATCTCCATATCATACTGGGCTGCTATAGACAACAACAATTTGATTGAAGTGTGTTTGACGACTGGAGAGAAAATCTCGTCATAATCCACTCCCTCTTTCTGCGAATACCCTTTAGCCACCAAACGTGCTTTGTAAGTTATGGCATCATCATCATGTATTCCTTCTTTCTTCCTAAACACCCACTTGCAGCCAACAAGTTTTCTTTCTTTGGGTTTAGGAACTAGCTCCCACACGGAATTCTTATGTAAAGATTCCATCTCTTCAGTCATAGCACCAATCCAACCTGCACTTTCCACACTTTCTATGGCCTCTTGGTATGTTGTTGGATCTCCTTGACTTATGCTCAGAGCATGACTCACATTTTCTTCCACCTCGAATCCAAGACGCTGAATTTTCTTTGGATTCCTTTTTGGTTTGTCAAGTGCTATGCTTCTTTTGAACGACTCAGGTGCTTGTGGAATAGGGGAATGCTGTCTTCTTTGTGAAGATTGCTCCACCTGAGCCATAACTGTTGGCTGTTGTTGATGCTCTGAGTCCTCAATAGCTACTTCGTCATTCCTTTGCTCAATTTGCTCCACCTGAGCTTCAGAATCTTCCACTGATGGTTTAACTAATGAAATGCTGATTGCTTCTCCTTCACCAACAGCCATCTGTCCCTTCTTGCCATTAGCTTCTTCATTTAACGGCATAGTCTTCTCATCAAAGACGACGTCTCTGCTGATCACCCTTTTATCATTGATCATATCCCACAACTTATAACCTTTTACTCCTCTCTCAAAGCCAATGAACAAGCATTCAAGTGACTTGGGTTTCAGCTTGGTTCTTTCGTCGCTGGGAATGTGTGCATAAGCACTGCAACCAAACACCCGTAAGTTGGAATAATCAACCGGTTTTCCAGACCATACCTCCTCTGCACACTTGAAGTCAATAGCCCTAGAAGGTGATCGGTTAATCAAGTAACATGCATGATTAGCCGCTTCTGCCCAAAACTCTTCAGGCAACCCCGCATGAAGTCTCATGCTCCTTGCTTTCTCCATGAGAGTCCTGTTCATTCTTTCTGCGACACCGTTTTGTTGGGGAGTCTTCTTAACAGTAAAGTGCCTTATGATGCCTTCATCCTTGCACAGCTGTAAGAACATTTTATTTTTATATTCACCTCCATTATCGCTCCTCATACACTTGATTTTTCTGCCCGTCTGATTTTCAACTTCTGCTTTCCACTCCTTGAACTTGGTGAAAACCTCATCTTTTGTCTTCATAAAGAAAATCCAGACCTTCCTTGAAAAATCATCAATGAAAGATACGAAATATCTGGCTCCACCCTTTGATTTTGTTCTTGTTGGCCCCCAGACATCTGTGTGAATATAGTCTAACACTCCCTTGGACTTGTTCTCACTGCTTCCCACATTGAATGACACTCTTGCTTGTTTTCCAAGTATGCAATACTTGCAGAATTCAATGTCGCCGCTTATTGCACCATCTAGCTTTTCTTTCCTGTGCAATTCCAGCAGCCCTCTTTGACTCATGTGCCCTAGCCTTTTATGCCAAAGCTCAGTCTTGTCTTCTTCTGTACAAACTGCAGCTCCACCTTCTACTGTAGAACCTAAGAGTTTGTACATATTATCTGGCTGTATCACACCTTTCATGTAAACCATTTGTCCCTTTGATACTTTGAGCACACCATTCTGACCCCTATATGATAATCCAGCCCTGTCTAACGTACTTAGAGAAATCAGATTTCTGCTCAAATGTGGGATATGTCTAACGTTTCCCAGTGTCCTGACAATGCCATCATGCATTCTGATCTTTATTGTTCCAATTCCCATAATTCTGCTTGGTGAATCATTCCCCATCAAAACTGATCCGGTGTTTCTCTCTTTATATGTGTCGAACCAATCCCTGTGCGCACACATATGAAACGTGCAGGCTGTATCCAAGGTCCAATGTCTAGGCGCACCAGAGCTATTTGATATTGCGAGGAGTTCTCCATCATCACTATTGTTTCCAATAACGACGTTGGCTGACTGGGAGCTTTCTCCTTGCATCTGCGCCTTCTTCTCATTCCACTGTTTGCAATTTCTTTTCCAGTGGTCGGGCGAACCACATATGAAGCAACCATTCTTCTTTTCCTTGCCTTTTCCCTTGGATTTAAACCTGACCCTTTCTTCAAATCCACCACCTCTATTCCTTGACCTTCCTCTCTCCTTGCCTCTGACATGCAGTCCCCGTGCTTGAGAACTATCTTCTTCTTTTTCCAATTTGACATACGATTCCAGGTTCTCGCACACTTTAGAGAGTGATATAGTTTCCTTGAATATCATGGTGGTCTTGAAGTGCTTGAATGACGGTGGCAGCGAATGCAGTAGCATAACAGCGGTGTCTTCGTCATCCATCTTTGCTCCAACCTTCTCCAAGTTCGCTATGCAGTTCTGGAACTTGGATATATGATCATTAAGATCATCTCCTTCCTCCATCTTGAGGCCAAAAAGCTGTTCCTTTAAGAGTAGCTTGCTGCTGATAGTTTTACCCCGGAAGACGCTTTCTAGCTTCTCCCATGCTTCCTTCGCAGTCATCTTTTCTCCAATGTGAAGCAAAACATTGTCAGCAAGGTGCAACTCAATACAACTTTTTGCTTTCTTGTCCTTCTTAGTCCAATTTGCTTCAGTTATGTTTTCCGGCCTATCTCCAATAGCCTCATCAGTCTCTTGCTGAATCAGGACGTTCTTCATCTTTCTCTGCCAAAGCGTGAAATTGTCCTTGCCATTAAAGGGCTTGATGGACAGCTTCACATCTCCTGCTTCGACCATACCTTTTCCGTTCACCATCACAAAGTACCCAGAGCCGTGGCTCTGATACCACTTATTGTAGTAAGCGCCTTTAGATCAGGTATTTGTGATGTTAGCAAAGAAAGAAAACAGAAACACAGCACACAGAATTTATAGAGGTTCAGCCAAAACTTAGGCTTACGTCCTCTTGTGATCTCTCCTGAGAGATACTCTTGCACTATGAAGAATAACAAACTGATTACAAGAACTTATTGCAATCCCTATGCTAATCCTCAATTCCCTGCTAGAACTCTCTCTATCACCCTTAGCTCTCAGTTTTCTGCCTTGTTCGTGAAAACTCTCTGCAGCTCCTATTTATAGGGGCTGCTGTTAATACAACCCTAATTAGGACTCCTAAACCTAATACAAATCCTAATAGAACTTAAAAGACTTAAACTCTTCTAGAACTTATAGAAGAAGCTACATCTTTCCTTTCTAAACTAGGACTTGTATACTGAACCCTAACTCCACAGATTGTATCAACGAGCCAAAACACAACACTCCGGGAGTTCTCCGCCGGCGACTCGGCGGAGCGTGTGCTGGAGAGGGCGTTTCAGAGCACGTTTAAGGTGGTAAAGGAGTCAATGGAGGACTATACCAGCCCCGGAGTGAGGGGAGACCATAATGAGACCGAGGCGATACAGAGACTCAACTTACATACTGCCATGACCAATGGGAGGCATTTGTTGTGGCTGGTGGAGAGGATGATTGAGCTCAGGGTGGCCGATGCCGCCGTGAGGGAGTGGAGCGAGCAGCCGGCGTTTACGGCCGACTTGCAGAGGGCGTTTCGGGACGATGCGTGGAGGAATATCGTCCCGGGCCTGCCTGGTGTGTTACTCCGCTGCACTGCGAAGCTTGCGAGTGCGATGGCGTCCGGTACCATTTTGGTTGCCGCGCAGGTATTCTCTATTACCTGGTCGTGTTTATTTGTTAGAATAGCTGAGTTTCATACAATGTAGATCAGTGTGATTGATAAGTAGGCTGTAGTTGTAATATAGAAGTAATTGTGTGCTTCATTTTATCCATGGAGTGTTCACATGGTGGTTTGAATTAAGATTAGAAGCTACAGTTTTGATACGTCTCAGTTATTTTGCTATGTGTTCCAAATATGGTATCCAGCATTTATTAGTTCACATGGGATCTCTTTGGCTGTTTGCCTATTTTGAGTGAACACTTGAATTGTGAATCGTTTGGCAAACACAGAACCAGCAGCCACTATAAATGGCTTAGTAGTACGTTTGGATTGAGAGCAATGTAAATGAGAGACTTGGTTTTATAGTCCAATGTAGAGTGAAAAACGAGGTCTTGTGTTTTCGTTTCCTCTCTTATGTATTTTCCCTTTCTTTTCAAGTTGTAAGTGGTCATGTAAGTGGCTTCCTGCTGAGGCATTTTCAAATTGTGTTGAGTAGTCTAGTAGTTAAAGTTTTTTTTTTTTTTTTTTTCTGCATTGCTTTTCACAATGCTGTGGACAAACATGCTCCAAATTGATGCCCTGATACAGTGATACTAATTGATATTGCTACTTGATTCACAACCCAGTTTCTCTTCATTAGGGTTAGAGAGGGTTAAGGGATGTTTCCTTGTCAGTTTCAGATTAGTATATAATCAAGAAGATGGTGTTTTTATTTATTTTTCAGGTTCGAAAGAAGCTTGTAAATGATTGGCTTCCTGTTCTGATTGTTTGCAAAGACAATATATCACCTCTGATGCCAAGTAACAGACCCTTGACCTGGACCTGGAAGACACATTTCTGAAAATCATCTCTACCCTGCCAATGTTGGATGCACAAGAGTTGTTGCAGCAGTGCCTTGGTTTCTCGACCAAAAATTTCGATGATTGCCCTCATTTGGTCATGGCCTTCAACACCTGGTTCCGCCGTGCTGCTCGACCCCCTCATGGAATCTAGTGCGTGTCCATTTTGTTAATATGAACTAGTGCTTCTCTGCACTCTTGTTCTTGTGGATATTTTAAGGCTAGGCATTTATTAGGCCGTTTCTGGCATTGTGAATATAAACCCTATTGCCGTTGACGGCCAAACTCGGCGCCAAGTATATATAAATCCCAAACTTTCTACACCTCTTTTGCTGGGAGGGAGTCTTGCTTCTTTTGATGCTACCTGGTAGCTTTTTGAAGTGGTCAGATCTAAATGGATTCTTGATAAATATATGACCTCTTTGTTAACTGCTAATTTTGTTGGAAGGGAACTTCTTGAGCTGTTAATAGTTGACTAGGTTTACACAGCTTGCCATTCAATAGTGTGCAGATGAATTTCAGAATTTTCCCGTTTAACCAACTCAACCAAGCTAAATGCTTCTGATCATGTTGCTAATTTTGCTTCGTTTAATTTTCTGTTTGGTAGAGCTTCTCCATTCATCCAAGTACTTATCAAATTAATATTGAGGGTGGCCGAGACCTGGGAAAATGATCATCTCATCTCATTAGGTTCAGTCGGTCTAAAAGTGGTGGAATTGGAACCAAAAGACATACGGATTTTGGTTCGGTTTGTCAGATTTTAAGGTACTAAGAGAAAGACCCAATATGGCTTAAAGGTTTGGTTTTCTATTAGTTTTCCAGTTTTGTGTACAAAGCTAAAAGAATCTTATGAAACATCCGGTGGAGTGCTACGGTGCTACCATAGAATGAAAAGTGAAATTCCAATGGAAGAAGTGAGAAATGAGAACACAGCTTCAGTCTACCACAAGCTCAAATGGTTCGCACTCGACTTTCTGCCACTCCATGCCTCAAATGGTGTTTTGTCTTCCACTTTTCTTTATATTGTTCATGAGATACACAGGAATGCACACTGCTTCTCCCCAGACTCGTGAGTTTTTAGTATATATTCGACCACACAGAATCAGCAAGTATTACCCTAAACTTTTATTTGGCTATCAAAGAAATAAGTTATCGGAGTTATCACTGCAACTTTATATATGATCCTTCTGCAAACAGTGATTTCAGATCCCATTTCACATGTCTCTGCCTTGCGTAACGTTATCAGATTACGTTTAACTTCTACATTCGAGTGCATCTGTCACATCTAATCAACTCAGTTTGATGCTCGATGTACTTGCCACTTTCCACAAACAGATTCTTGTTGTCAAACACAAATCCTCATTTTGGGAGTATCCCATGGCTTTCAGACAGCTTTGTCATGATTCTTAGACAGAATCTCCAGACTCCAATCACATTCTCCAAGTAGATGGCTAGTAGAGGATAAGTTGGTAAGTATAGCATCAGAGAAAAGCGGTGAAACTGTGAAAAATAGAAGCTTGGATCTCAACTCACTAGTGACTTCTGACTTCATCTCCAATGATATCAAGTTCAGGAGAGACTGGAAAACCTCAAGCTTTTATGAAGATACCTTTGGAACATATTGCACTATTTGCATTTCAAAGACAGACCAGAATTTTTTTCAAACTTTCTGCAATTCACTGCAAATTACATTAACCTTGATCCAGAATGGTATATATATTATATGTCAAAAAAACCACAAGCAAGATCAGTGTGGGAGTTTCACAGGTTAGGACAAAATGGCAGTATCAGTAGAAAATGCATTACAGTAGGCGCCTTCTAAAGCTTTGGGTGGTGCCTTGGTAAGTTCGAACAAGCAAGCCTACTCCGATGCTAACCCCAACGCATATACTTAAGCCAATCCCAACACCGACTCTCACACCAGCATTAAACCATGAAAGCTCTCCATCTTCACCTTCTAAATATGTCCCAGGGTAGTACTGGTACAAGCTGTTTTCTCCATATTCTGGTTTCAAGTCCGAGTATTCAGGCTCCTGTGAAGTAAAAGTAAAACAATATGAAATTCCAAAAAGTTGAGGAAAGTAAATAAAAATGCAGAATGCTTGGTCAGAGTGAGTGAAGGTGCATGGTGTAAGGGAACTTGGATGGTGCCTTAAAAGACTGCCAAATATATTATGCAAATACAGTCGGTTTGGCAGCGATAATCAAACGAGAGCAAGCTACTGCAATTTCCAATCTGCAAAATTACCATCTTGATTACTATTCAGAAAAATGCCTCAGTTGCTCTGATTCATGAAACTATACCTCATGTCAACTAATAAAAACGCTACTAACTACTCAATAATTGAGTTGAAGATTTGTCCCTTCGACCAGGGATAAATTGATAGTACGTGTCTCTTTAACGATAAAGCATATATCAGAGATTAAGGAACCACTCTACTTTCACACGATTACCTAAAGATGTGATCAGGTTTTTAGGATCTTTAATCTTTTTATATCCACCCTTAATCACTTTGCACAGTACTAAACAAGACATAATAGGTTGTAGTACAGTAACTAAGACTGTTATTACATAATATCCAATATGGTCTCAAAAGACAAATAATCAAGGGATAATATCCTCGTCGTTTGTGGCATTAGAAATTTTGAACAGGGTTGGAGTCATTTAATCTCCTATCAAATTTTGGATCTGTGAGAATCAGCTGAGAGCAAAAACCATGCAGGAACACCATACCTTATACAACAGGGTAGATAGAATTCCACATGCTATCATTCACAACATTGTACTACAAGATTGTATATGCCCCTCAGGCCATGCAATATGGAACAACTTATTTCTTTGGTTAGTTAGTTATAGGTGCTGATGAAGTGCATGACAGTATGACCAGTAACAGACTATCAAGCATGACCATGGTAAATGAAACATTGTCATGACACAACAGAGAGCAGGACAACTTCAACTTGTAGATTATATGTAATTAAGTCTGCAACTGTACTGGATGGGAGTATATAATACCTGAAAAGCGAAGCTAGAAGGATTATTGTCCTGGTCTTCAGTTGCCTCATACTCTGGTATTGAATCCAATAAACCTTTCCTCATAAGCTTCTTCCACGGACTAAGCTGTAAAGTTTTTGTTAGAATTGTTGGAGTTCCCAAGAAGGACCCTGTGATGTATACTTCAATTGAGGGAGTTGCAGACTCTGAACCCGTAAATTGCTTTGCTTTGAAGAAACCAGTGCTTGCAATTATATTTGTTTCACAATTCATGCACCATCTCTGGCCATGATGATCTGTTTCCGCAGTGAAACCAGTACTATTACACAATTCGAAAACCCCAGATAGCACAATAACATCCTTGTCAAAAACCTCAAACTTCACACTTCCAGTCATCCTTATGCTATCAGTGCTGACAAATGTAGCTTCTTCTGACTTCTTATCTAACCGATCTCTTCGAAGAAGAGTTGTTGCCCCATCTGAATACATGCTAGTTCTGACACCATTGACTTCAAGAAGGGTATCAGCATCCAATGGAATGTGATTTACAGTGAGGAATTCTGGAGCCGAATCTTCTATCTCACATTTGCTAATCCTAACATAGAAAACTCTAACATCAAGCCAAGTTAGTGACACCTTGGGTTGGTAGGTGGATTGTCTCCCAACCATGTGACCATTACCAGTTGGCCCATGACCATTTGAAGTAGGTCCGTGTCCATTTGAAGTAGGTGCATAGCCGTTTGAAACAGGTGCGTGGCCGTTTGAAATAGGTGTGTGGCCGTTTGATGTCTCATAGGAACTTTCCATGATACACTACCGTTCAATTTTCCTCTATGAAACTAGAAATCCTTCCAGCTCAACAGAGTTCATGAAGTGATGTAGTGCTTACAGATGGAAATCCTATGAGTTAGCAAACCTACACCCACATCAATGAAATCAAATTAGAGCAACCTTTGCAACATAGCATAGAGATGAAAAACAAAAAGGGCAGGAGAAACTCAAGCTGCTTGTATGCAAGGAAATGAAATAACATTCTATCTAATTTGTATCAAAAGAAGAACAAACCCAGCTGGGACAAAATAAAACCCAATTCCCATAGTCAAAACCATGATCAGAACTCAGAAGAAGATAAATAATAAAAACAATAAAAGGTAAGAGATGAAGCTTTACTTAATTAGACAGGAAACCCATCAAGGGTATGAGCTGAATAACAGAACCGACCATGTATGCAAGTGTTTTTGTAATGAATCATCTGAGAATAATCAAACCAAAAGCTATCAAGTTCAAGGAAAGAGCAGAAGAAAAAAGAAACACCAAAACCAAGAAAGCATAAAGAAGATAAAATACAGGATAAGATGAGAGAAACTCCAAAAAATCACAAGTCCTAGCTGTTGAAACCCCAATATTGATGGCCAAATCCCAACAAAATGATCTTTGACCTCACTACAGGCTTGGTTTAAATCCACATCAAACTGAAAATACATATCAAAACAGAGAAAACATATCAGTGAGACAAAGCCAAAGGATTGAACTAGAAACTTACAAGCTAGTAGCAGCAGAAGTGCAGCAATAAAGCTAAAGGCTTGAAGGTTTTTAACTCCTTCAAAATTGTTGAAAGGGAATATAATCAGCCTGCAAAATTAAAACCTTCTTATTACTGATCAGAACAGACTGAAAACGACATGGAAGCTCACAGCTGCCAACAAAATTACAGCAACAAACGACATTTATCCCACTTCACATAAACAGACAAACAGTGTCTGATGTATGAGGTGTAATGGTGTAATCACCAACACTAATTTTAATACCAAGAAAAACTCACCACAAAATATCTCACAACCCCAACAAATAATATGATAAAAGACTCCAAATCCACCAAAGCAAAGCTTTTGATTGATTCCCTTGTCCACATAAAACTTGTGGCCACGCAAAAGCAAAACCCAAATATATCAAATCAGAAACAGAGAGGTACCCAAGAGTCCTACAGAACTGGGATATGCATTATCCAGAACAGTAAGACCAACCCAGTTCCTCATTCACAAGGGTTTCTGGGTTTAGCTAGTAGATTTTTATTGGGATGGAAGAGCTATAAATTTTAATAATTAGAAGTGGGGTCTCTTAGTATGAACCTGATTGGAATTGATCAGATGATCCTTATCCTAGAAGGAGAGGAAGGAGAAGGGCCGACATGAGTGAAAGAGACGTTGTATGTTCCATCAAAACTTACCAAAACCAGTTGATTTCGAAGCAAGTTTTGCCACGCAATTGAACTTGGGTAACACTAAAAGTGTGACCCCAACAACATTGGTCGGTGATAATGTGAAGAATACCAATCTCCCACGTTGAAAAACATGTAACATATATAGCACTTGCCACATTATTCTTGGAAAACCCCATTACAAAGAAAAAATTGATAGTATACGATACGCGACTGAAAATGGTATTTTCGGAATGCATAGGTAGGTTGGATGGTATTTCAAATTTTGTGACAGATTTCGACATTCCAAAATATGGATTCTACTCATTCTCGGGTGAACTCACGCGTAATCAGTTTAGAAACATTAGCTAATCTATACTATTATTAAACAAACAAGCTTTATTAGCTAAAATAGCGGTGAAAATACGCCTAAATCCTTCAATTATAAGTTATATTAAAATAAATTTTAATATATAAAGTACAAAACAGTAAAAAGAAAAATTAAGAAATATTCGAATTTATTTTCTCTTACAATCTCTCTATCACTTCCCATAACCTCCCACTCATCTCTTTATAACAGTACAACTTCCAACTCTGTGTTTAAGTTTAACTTTATTTTTTTAATTTTTTTTTAAATTAATTTTTACAAATAATGTGTGGGGTATGTCTAGTTTTCAGAACTGAAACTGATGGGAAAAAAAAATTGGAAGTCGACCTCCTCGGTTAAATACACTTGGGTTCGGTTTTGGTGAACTTTTCGCACTTGACCAAGGAACAAGAAAAGAGCAAACTGAATTACATGATAAGCAAACTGGAACTGGAAACAGCAAACACAATCAGTGTTGAGTTGCATTTAACAAATACAACTGAGCGGGAGTTGAGTTTCAACCCAGTAGAGAAGCAAACTGGAAACGCACTAATGAGCCAAACACATTGATCCCGTCAAACAATATCTCTGCGAGACAACTCTGTCATGAAGGCATTGAAAATCCTGTACAAAGTAATAAAGAATCGTTGGAATTCTAGATACTCCAATGCTGCAATTCGGGTTGGAAATGACATGCATTCAATTTCCCAGGAATTAGACCTTGCTACTTATCTACGGCATACTTAAATGGCTGATAAGTATGGAAGTCTAAACACAAAGCAACCACATTGAGAGCGTATAGCCTGAGCTGCCTTATGGTAGTGCCTCACTTTTGGCAACGAATTATCACAAGCAATGCAGTCGGCCTTCTTGTTTAATGACACTAGGGTCTTGGCTTCAACAGGGAAGAGCTAATCGTACTTCATGCCCTTGGTACTTAACATGAAGAATTGAAGAGTATAGAGTGAAGAGAAGGGGATATGAGAGAGTGAAGAGATGCTACTTGAAAGACGCGGTGATTTTAGGTTCAGCCTACCGGATGAAAGCCACAACCCAATGAAAATGGACACATAATACTGAAACCAAAAAAATTAACTAAATGCACGTCTCGGTTGGTTCACTGAACCAGTTGTGGACATGCATAGAAACAAAAACCAGCACCACTCTTGCCAGTTCGGTGAAGTTTTAGAACTGATTGACCGCTTTGGTCCGGTTCCAGTTTCTGCGCATCATTCCGGTGCGATTTTGGTCGCTTTCCGATTTTCCGGTGGCCAAAAGACCACCCCTACTTCTATATAAAGCCAAGTAGTGCACAATTCAGTGAAAAGAATCTGAAATTAAACTGAGACCATCAACAATACATTATTACTCAAATTCTGCTTGATGCCACAGCACGTCACATGGAGATACCCTACTAAGCAGTACTAAGTACTAACGATACAAACAAAAAGCACGGTTCCTATATTTAGGTTCACAAGTTTTAGACCTTGTGGCTAGGCATACATTGTGTGCCATAACAATGGAATGGGTCTGTAATAGTTCATGTAAAATCAAATTGATCAAGGAATTGGTCTAAATCACAGCAAACTCTGCACCATAAGGAGAAGCTCAGTATAGTACAACTTGATCGAAGCAATGCCATTTGGTTCATGTTCAGCTGGGATCAATAAGCCCTATCCAAGAATAATTTATAATTAGCTTTAAAAATCACACTATTTATTGAAGAATATAAAAATGAAACCAGTCAAACAAGAAAAGTACAAAAAAATTTGAAGCTGCTCAAGGTTGAGCAGTTTAGATTCTGGTGCTTTAACCCATTAGTAGGTTATAGGGGACCATTAGAGCATAAAACATTGAGCATATAGGCCAAGAATATCTACTTCATTCAAACGGACATTCCAATGAGATCTACTTTAACGAATCATTAGTTTGGCCATTAACCTAATCACAAAATGACTGGTACTCCGAAACAATTTCATTATCACATCCCAGTTATACTATGCTAAGGTTAATCAGGTTAGTGATGATCATCACCATTCCAGCCTAATCCCCTACAAATATCAAATTTCTTCTATCCAAATTGTATATAAAACAGCGACTACCGTGGCTTCAACAAGGGATCTCCTCATACCAAACCCAAATCGTCTGCGTGTTGCCCAGGGGATCATCTCTCTCCAACTACTGACCAATCAAAAATTTCCAAGAACAACCAATAGGAAAACCATAACTAAACTCTGCACAGACTCCAACTAGTTCTTTCCCCATACAAGTTTATAATTGCTTTGGCCATCTATTGCACAGTCTTTCTGATTGATATTAAGTTACTGTCTCATATCATTGACCTATTAGAAAAGGAAAACCAAATCCAAACTCTGCAACGACTCCAACTAGTTATTTTTCCACACAAGTTTATGTTGCTATGACCAAACCAGTACATACAAGGCCTTTTCTATTGATATTAATGGTTTCACTACCCTTAAGTACTAGATTGAAGGATAGGCAATTCCAAGGCATTCAGAGGTTCATTGAAGCACACAATTGTACAAGTAAACAACTGTGTAATGAGAAGAAAACGGTCATCAACCTTAAAAATGTACTTGGTAAGATTACAATGTGTATACTAATTATTCAATATTCAAGAAAAAGTGAATATGTTTGACGAACACCAAGTAAAACTTACAAAATGTAATTGCGAGAAATCAAAGGGAAAATGAAAGGACAAAGATGGGGGGAGCCACTATGCAAGCCTATTTGGTTGAAAACTTGAAATGACTTCAGCCCATAGTTGTTGTCACCGAGGAACTGCAACGTCTAAAGACCAATTAAGAAATATAGGAGAAGATCAGTAGATGAAGAAACTCTACCGATAATGTGGAAATACATTGTTTAGTTGGTGGAAAAGGCTGTGGCAAAGAACCTAAAGACCCTTGGCTTTAGCACTAAAATATCCTTAAAATCACACTCCTGCCCAACTCTCAAACCGAATGTGCATTTTTTTTCCCTGTGATAACCATAAGGGTAGAATTAAAATACATGAGTCCTAAAAGGGAGAGGGGGCTAAATTTTTTTTTTTCTTTCAATATGAAATCTTTTTCTTCGGGGTCATATTTGATATGACATCTTGATTATATCAATTATCAAGGTCAAGGCTAAACAGAAATATAGTTCGTTCACTAACACTTCGATAGATATGCTAATCATAAATGACGAAGAAGAAATGTCAACACTAGCTATAATTGCAAAGAAGATAAATAAGTTATTGGCGTACAACTACTCCGAAGTACGAATAAGAAACTGCAACCCAGGTGCACATTCTAAGCATTTGATCAACATGTACTCCAAAATTCAATACAGGAGAGCAAAAAATCATCCTCAAAAGTATCACCAAGCAACTCAACAGAGTTTAACTTGAGCAACCAAAAAACCGAAATAAAACAAGTTGACAACAGCTACATAAGGCAGAGTCAATACATTCAAGACACATAAGGGTTCTTTTTCCGTTCATAAACCAACACAGAGGGGAAAATCCTATGCACCGAATGCCTCACATAGCCGGCGGGCCTTGTCACAATGGTGATGCAAGACCTACACCAGATGTAAAACAAACGAGTCAGAAATCGACATCCATTTGGATAAAACAAGGCCCATTCAGTGCAATAATATGCACTAGACAAGAAATGACCATCCTATGTCCGGCTCCTTAATGAACACTCTAACTCTAACCACATCGGTGCACTAACCCCAAAATTGTTTAACCATTCAAGAAAAGACCAACATTTCCTAATTCACTTAACTAAAAAGCCAAGTTCATAGCCACAACTAAGTGAACTAACACCTAACAGAACAGTCGACTAGAACACACACTTGAATAACATAAACTCTAAATATCGGGAGTAAAGGGAATACCCTGAGAAAGGCAACTCCAGCAGGTGGAGTCAAAGGCAATGTTGGACTTGAGGCGAGCAGAAGCAACTGCACTGTGGAGCGGCATCATTGTTTCCAAGCTTCCCAATACCGAAACGAACCTGATTACACATTAAAACCAACAATCCTAATTAAAAATGGGAAAAATAGAATAAAATCAATTGGCTGGGGTTATATATACCTTGGGGCGCTAGACATGGGCTTGGTTGTGGAACCAAACACAGAAGAGGACATGGGTTTCGGGTTTAGGGCGTTGAGCGAGCTCTGTGTTAGGGCTCTGGAGCGAGATGACATGGATCTCATCACAGCTGATCTACACAACGACGCCATCACAAGAGAATTCGAGTGAAGAGTAGTGAGTTGAATTGAAATGCCAGACTCGCTTAAACCCTAGTTATTTGGGCCTGAACCGAAACACAAACACGGCCCAAACCCGGCCCAATTAAAACATGATATAAAACCCCACAACCACAATGCGTTGGTCTCAACAGAGGCGATGGCGGATTCAGAGCACAAAAGAGCGGCGGCAGAGGACGCCGTTCTGCGACACCTCCAGAGCCACGACGAAATCGCCGACTCTCTACTCTTCGCCGCCGACGCCAAGCTCAACCACGACGACGTCGCCAATGCGATTAAGAGTCTCACCGGTCACCGATACGTTGACTCTCAGGTAAACTTCCACTTGGCTTCAAGCTTCAATGTGATTCAGAAACTGGTTATAAATAATGAGGATGTTTTCATGCTTTTGTTACCCTATGAAATTATGTTGTTATTTGATGATTAAATTTGTTACTTATTATTAGTCCTGTGGCATCTAAGATTAGAGAGCATAATAACCACTAATTGCTTGTGTTTCTATTATCTTGCACTTAAGATAACTGTATTATTGTGTGAGAGGCTGTGATTTACAAAACGACATCTACAAATCCTCTCAAGGCAAATCTAAAGAAGCAGACAGCTCAAATAGCTGTTTCACAGTGTAAGGCCCTGTGAAATTTGGTGGTTGCCACTCTCGGTTGTATGAGCTCCATCAGGATTGCTGCATAGTTCATCTGCTGTCCCATTCTTTCCACCACCACAATTATGCTCCACTGCCACAACAAGCAGCCTTCCCATCCTTGAAACCTTCATAATTCAAAAGAAATATTAAAACTAGCTAGGGTGATCTATATACCTGAACATCGAGTTTTTCATCACTCTAATTTGTCCCAAGTGCTAATGTTAGTGGTTCTGAAGAACATTTACTTCCAAGTGCAGGATTCATTGCCTTTGTCGCGGGTACGCATCCTAGAGGTCTTACATTTTGAAATCCAATTTACCTTCCTCCTAAATTATATATTTCCGGTAAGATACATGAAAATTAAATTAGTCAGTACCTCCAAACTAAGACAGTTAAATTAGTACTTAAAAGAAACTAAACCATGTTCTTAATTACTTTGAGCATACTGGTCATGCTTCTGATCACCTAGCTTCTGTAGAGCTTTTGGATTTTTAGAAGCATAGCTAAAGTAGTTGTCTCCTCCAATGCTGAACAAAGAAACAGCTCTTCCCAGCAACTTTTTGGTTTCCTTATCACCTAGCTTCTTGCTCAGTGACTTCTCCATGGCCTTAAAATAGCTCAATCGAGTTGGAAAGTCTATCTGGAAAAACAAAGAACATGGTTCATCTACTGATCGAATAAAGTTTTAACACAGCAATGTGTAAGTGCTAACTTAATTGAAGTACTGAATGCAAATAGGTATTTTCCCTTATTCATAAATTGATATATAAGCAAGATCCCCAAATGTATGCATCCTAAGTTCCTAACATTCTTGTTGAACAATAGAAGATATGAATGTTATCTTTCTTCTTCCATTTGGTTACTCACCGCTCCAGGGAAAGTTCCGGGAAGAACGCCAGCTCCGGCAGAAGCAAAATTGACCCGTCTGTAAAGTTATGTGCACCAGGTTGCAAATATGGTGCTGGCATAGGAAGCTTTGCAAACTGAGCTGCAGCCAGTAAATAAAGGCTTAGTTTGGTATTGAGGTGAAAAAACTTAAATATGGAAAAACTGTGTTTTAAATATGCAACATGTCACGTGCTTTTTAAAATCGTGTTTTTTCAACTAAATTTTATAAATAAGCATCTTATAAAAAACTTACCAAACACATAATCAACTCATAATGATAATTATAAGTGATTATTTACTCCAAAACTCACTACCAAACTAAGCCAAAGAAAATACAATTAGCAAATTAATAACCAGTAACCAATTAACAGTTTAACACTATTCACATATTAATTGTATGTATGTTGGTAATTGAAATCAACTGATGATTCTTACCAATGAAATCGGGGACAATGCGGCCATCGGAGACTCGACCAGTGGCGTGATGGAAGTAGGTTTTACCGTACGGCAGCTTAGTTGTTCCTGCTCCAATGCCGCTACTGCCGTTGAGGTACTGGTTGTTCCCAGAATCAAAGAGCGAGCCCCCAAACACAAACAAGGCCGCCTTGTGTCGTGGTTTGGATTGGTGAGCAGCACAGAAGCAGCTATCTGGGCTGAAACTGAGAAGAGTTACAAGGAGTAGAACACAGTAAGCAGGGGAGCCACGACTTGCCATGACGACGAGTTTTCAGTTAGTTTAGTTGATGTAGATGGAGGATAATAGTCGTTGGTAGTTGTATATATAGCTGGGTTGGATCTCTTGGATCTATGATAAGGGAATGACTGATTGCGCATGTAGTATATGTGTTCCCACATTGAAGGAGAAAATGAAATTCTCAACGTGGAATGGAACACGACTTTAGGTGGTGGGAACATATACTATTAAACACATTCAGATCGCTTGAGACTTGCCGACATACAGCATGGGCACGAGGTGATGATATGGAATTAGTGGATCCTGAATCAAAGCATCTTGAAAAAAAAGAATGAGGTTATTGATTAAGTGAACTTCGGATTCGGTTAAGTATTGGTGTTTATGTTTTACTGCAGCAAAATTGAGTCATCCTGGATTTTGTTTTTGCGCACTGAGATTTTAAATTCTTCATGTTCATTTGTTTTTTTATTTATTTTTATTATTATATATTTTTTTGTGGCTTTAAATTGATTCACAAAATTGTTAGAAATAGAATCACAGAAAGTGCATGAAGAAATGGAATGTGTCTGTAGATTACTTGATTCTTGGATTCGTCGGGTTAGATACTGTTGTTTTTTTTTGTTTTGTTTTACTGAAGCGTGTATTGTGTAATGGTGTGTTGATTACTTGTTGATTTGCAGGAGATTACAAAGGAGACATGGTTGCTCACCGAGGAAGGAAAGACATACGCGGTTCAAGGATCTCCTGAAATGCAGCTCTTCCTGTCCATACCCCAAGAGGGTATCACAAAAGATGAATTGCAGGTAGTGCTTCTATCCATTCTTCTGTGCATTTTAGTTTCTCCGCAGTGAATGATGTACTAGTATTTGAAGTTGTGATTTTTTGTGCAGAAAAAGTTCGATGCATCAAGTTTCAAAATAGCTTGTGCCCAGGCTTCAAAGAATAGATGGGTAGACTTTGGCAAGCAACTAGTGACCAGGAAGATGCAAGAAGTGGACAATGACAAGGTCCAGACTTTGCTTCTACGGATACAAGACGCCAAGGACATCAGCCAAGATGACATCAAGGCTCTCACCAAAAGAAAGCTCATTTATCTTCAAGTGAAGAAGGGATTCTCAGTGAGAAAAGGTCCCAATTATGCTCCTGAGAGAAAGAAGGTTGCTACAGATTTGACTCGAGATATGCTACAGAGTGGCGATTGGAAAAATCTTGAGTACAAAGAATTCAACTTGAACGCTAAAGGCGCGCCTAACGATGGTGGTTGTCTTCATCCACTGCTGAAGGTACGGAAGCAATTTAAGGATATTTTCCGACAATTGGGGTTTGAAGAGATGCCCACTAATAACTATGTCGAGAGCAGCTTCTGGAACTTTGATGCTCTTTTCCAGCCGCAACAACATCCTGCTCGTGATTCGCATGATACATTCTTCCTGAAAGGTCTTTTTGATTATATTTTATTTATCATGAATGCTACTGTATCTAGCTTCCAACTGATTATTATCTGGTACTTTTATAGTTCCGTCAACTACCAAGAAACTTCCTGAAGATTATGTTGAGAGGGTGAAGCGTATACACGAGTCTGGTGGTCATCGGTCCAGGGGGTATGACACATAAATTGTGCTAATGGTTGTCACCACAGGATATTAATATCTCTTATATTTTTTTTTCGTTCCTTTTTATCCTGCAGTTATGGATATGATTGGAAAAGAGAAGAAGCTGATAAGAATCTTCTGCGAACTCACACAACTGCCGTTTCCTCCAGGATGCTTTACTTGCTAGCAAAGGTCTACTTTTCATTATTTATGCTCTTCATATTTTTATATGTATCTACCGGAAACTCTTTGTATCTAGTCTGTGAAACAACCTCTTCTTTCCTTCTGACCTCGTGCCGGGTTTAAATGCCTTTCTGGTATTGGTAACTAACTAACATTCTTATTTTGTCCGCTATCTTCATTTCAAACATTTTAGAGATGTTTTGTCATCGATGTTGGTCTGTTAAGTCATTATGCCTAATCAGTATATGCTAAACCACTAAGGTTTTAGTAGACATTTCTATGTTCTTTTGCCAACACTGGTTCTGTATGTTGTTTGTTACATCACTATGTGAATTTGTACCTGCCTAAATTGCCACTTATCTCAATTCCTCACAGACACTCACTCTAAATTCTTTTATTTAGGATTGTGCACATAAACCTTTCGCTCCCAAGAAGTACTTTTCTATAGATCGTGTTTTCAGAAATGAAGCAGTGGATCGAACACATCTTGCTGAGTTCCACCAAATAGAAGGTATTATTGGTTTATATCTGTTGACATTCACTTGGTCGATAATTCTCTTCATCTCTGGCTCTGCTATAAATTAAAATTAAAGTTCACAATCTCCCAATCGTAATCTTGTTAACGAAACCTGGTGAAGCCCATTTTCTTCTGCAAGGCCTATCTGGCTCTGACTTAGTTGCTTTATAAAATATATTAGTTACTTAATCGGGTAGAATCATCAGTACAATTTTCACGTGGTCCTTAGCACCGTAAATGGTAAAAGGATATGCTATAGAGCAATGCAGCATTGCTGTTGGGTAGAATCTTCGGTACAAAATATCGCGTGGTCCTTAGAACCATAAAGGGTAAAAGGATATGCTATAGAGCAATGCTGCACAGATATGATTTATAAACACTCACCTGTCTAAATTATTGTTCCTGGATGTAGGTTTGATATGTGATCGAGGCCTTACTCTGGGTAACTTGATAGGAGTCCTTAAAGACTTCTTCTCACGGCTGGGTAATACACTGGCTGACATTTTGATATTCTCTTGGTCTTTTATGTATTACTTTAATACTGAACCTCTTTATTTCTATTATGTTTATTTCAGGCATGTCTAATCTGAAATTCAAGCCAGCCTATAATCCATATACTGAGCCTAGCATGGAGATTTTCGGGTGAGATATTCATGAATTTCCTATTACATTTTCGTTATTATAAAAATGCTCTTCCATGTTGGGTATTTGGAAGTTTGAAGTTTGATAAGTTTTCATGCCTTCTTACAGTTATCATAAAGGCTTTGGCAAGTATGTAGAAATTGGAAATTCTGGCATGTTCAGGCCTGAAATGTTGCTTCCTATGGGGCTCCCAGAAGATGTCAGTGTTATTGCTTGGGGCCTCTCCCTGGAAAGGTAAGAGTAACTTATTAGTCACTGGTATTGATGACTGCTATTTTACTTATGTATATTACTTATGACTGCTATTTTACTAAGAGCAATCGTAACTCCCAACTATGCTTGTTAAATGTAATGAAACTCTTTTGCAATTTGAACCAGACCGACCATGATACTCTATGGCATTGACAACATTCGAGATCTTTTTGGGCACAAGGTAACACTTTACACTAAAAAATAGAACATTAACATTTGTTGTTGCCTTGCTATTCATCTTAATTGGATTTTATTGGGTTTTTAAATTGCAGGTTGATCTAGGCCTCATGAAGAAAAACCCAATATGTCGAATTGGATTAGATTCCAATGAAGAATTGCTTGAAAAGTAGCTATACTGGAATGTCCGTAACCATTTCAAATTTGTGTTAATGTGTTGTTCTCATTTTGATGAAAACTTGCCAGAGCTGTCCATTTAACCTGATTGAGTTGATTGAGAAAGAGAAGAGCTCTAGATAGGGGTTTGTGGTTAGGTATTGTACAAGTGATGATATTTTTTTTCTCTTTCTTTTTTTGAAGGGACAAGTGATGTTATTATATCTGTAAGGATTTTACTGATTCTCTTCTGAAAAGTATTGTGAAATGACTGAAATCCATGATGCTTCTGTTACTCATTGGAATTGCTTATTGCAGTTTTCCTTTTCTTCTATTTATTTTGAGTTAAAATGTTAATTACCCTCCCCTCATATATGCAACTTACACTGTAAGACTCACATAACGGGATGTATTTTTTGACCAAATTTACAACAGTGAAAATAATGAATAATGTTAATGGACTTAAAAATATTAGGCAACAAATCTCATAATAGATTCAATCTGTTATAAAAAGGGAGAATTGAAATTTGCACTCTTCATCAGACAATCCACATTCTTTATTTCCTCTTTTAGTAAGTTAAATTTTATAACCAAAAAATGAAATTAGTGTAGATTGTAAAACTATTGAGAGTGCAAATTTCAGTTCCCTATAAAATATTATCATTGTGTGATTGTCCACATAATTTTGGGGATAACTTTCACTAGCTAGTTATCTACAAGAGTGCCAAACAAACCAATAACTTGTGTGTGTAATCACCAAGTAATTTGAGTGGTCATTAAGTATTTGCAACCCTTTAACAAAGGGGCTAGTGAAGAACGAAACAGTGCATCTCTTTTCCTCTCTTATTCTTCTCTCTTCATACTCTCTACTTTCTAGTAGCAAACAAGTTAGCTCATTCATGAGATTTGTCTAGAAGCAGCCAACATTGAAAGAGTGTATAATAGCTCATTGATATGAGTGCTCTCGCGCCGAAGATGGAACATGGCTAAGCGATAGTCTGAAGGGATGTAAAAATGCATTGGTAGGGGACTATAACACAATTAAAGTTTTATTTTCCTTTGAAATTACAATCAAGCCAGCTACGTAAATATAATAGACCATGATTATATTATTAACAGACGAACTGAATTCAGTCAACATAAACCATACATGTTCATAATTAAATCACGATTATTAGTATCTGAACGTGTTGATACATTTCTTTTTTTTCTTTTTTTGAAGTTGTAAAATTTAAGTTGTCCTCCAGTTTGAGTTATGATTTTTTTAAAAAATAAAAATAAAAATGGTTTTTTACCCAAAACTACAATTTTGTGTTAATATTTACCAGTAGCAAGATTACTTTTTAAAATTACCACTAGTAAGTTTCCATCCAAAACTAACAGAATCCGTTAACTCATAAATTACAAAATTACCCTAAAAATACCCCATTCAGAAATTATGTACCTCTAATGCTACTGAGTCTCAGAAATCAATACCACTGAGCCTCAGAAACCAACTTCTGCTGCGCTTCCAATACCACTGAGCCTAAGAAATCAACCTCCGCCGTCCTCCGCCGCGCTTCCCATACCACTGAGCCTAAGAAAATCAAGATCCGTCGTCCTCCGCCGCGCTTATATTTTCAGCTGGAGTCCTCAATCAGCGGTCGCATCTCGGTCTGCTGTCACACCTCGGTCCACCTCGCGCCTCGCTCTGCCGTCGCGTCTCGATCCCCCCTCGCGTTTCGCCCCTCGCTCCGCCCTCGCGCTTCGCGCCTCTCTCCGCCGTGCGCCTCACTCTACTCAGCTCTCTCGATTACGGTTACAAAATGAAATTGAAAATGATAGTATATATAGGATGACATTATTGTGATTTCTGACGTTTTTGGGGGTAGTTATATTTCAGGCTTGGACG
The DNA here is from genome assembly GCA_963682095.1 of Potentilla sterilis. Taxonomy (NCBI): domain Eukaryota; kingdom Viridiplantae; phylum Streptophyta; class Magnoliopsida; order Rosales; family Rosaceae; genus Potentilla; species Potentilla sterilis. The sequence continues at coordinate 43,596,632 of OY821757.1, read as the reverse complement.
GGCTGATTGTCTGTTACTGTTATTTTTGGTGTGCATGGTATAAAAAAAATTAGGTTTTGGTATTGGTAAATATTAACACAAAATTGTAGTTATTGGTAATTTTCTAAAATAAAAATAAAAAGTTAATAATTAAAGGAAAAATAAAAGTAGGGTAAATCGTAACCCATAAACCCGAATCTAAAAATCAATATCGCTGGCGAACCCAGTAAACCTGTCAAAAGCTTAGGCCCAGTTTGAGATTGATGTGCTGTGAGCAGAATTGCTTTTGAATTTGCTGTGAGCAGAATTGTTTTTGAATCTGCTGTGAGTAGAATTAGCTGAGGTGTTTGGTAAACTGTTTTTAAAAGTGCTGTGAGAACCAAAAAACAATTTCGTGTGTTTGGTGAGTTACAAGTAAAAATTGTTTTGGATGGGTATAATGACAAAAATAGGCATTGTTATAAATTGATATTAAAATAAATAATTATTTCTTTTGTATGTAATTATAAAGTTAATCCACAATATTACATATGATTTCTTAACACCATAGTAAATGATTGATTATGATTTAATTAGATTAGTATGTCACAATCTAAGAAAAAACAAATATTACCATTTGTTACAAATATAACTGATTCCTGCAAAAGCATCTCTTACCCTGCTTCTCTAAAATCCACTTTTAAGAGAATCAATTCTTCTAAAATCAGTTTTATGGGTTGTTACCAAACACTTAAAATTAGGCTCAGAATCACTTTTGACCCTAAAAGCAGCTAGGGAAGCAATCTCAAACTGGACCTTAGTTTGGGATGGCTTTTAAGACAGCTTTTGGGGGTGCTTCGGCTTTTGAAATTAATTGATAGTGTTTGGTAAACTCCTCAAAAGCTGTTTTTGACCAAAATAGCTTTTTCCAACAGCTGAAATTGAAAAGCTAAGAAATCAATTTCAGCTAAGAAATGGGGCTTTGGAAAGCTGCTTTCAAAGAAAACACGGAGCTTTTGGAATGTTTTAATGAAAGTTTTACAAACTACCCATTTTATCCTCGTGTATAATGAAAAGTTGAAAACCCTATCTCTGTTAGCCGCACACATTCTTCCCCGTCTCTTCCCCTTCAAAACTCAGCATCTCTTTTCATCTCTTCTCCGTCAAAACTCAGCATCTCTGCTCCTTTAATTGCTTTGGTTGGATTTAATTGGTGCCCATGAGCTTATAGAGCTTGAGCTGATCAACCCTTTGTTTCCTGGTGAGTTTTTTGTTTGAATTGAAGTATTAAGTTCGAATCTTTGGCTTTGGTTTCTGGGTTTCTGATTTGGGTTTTGTGGGTTGTGGGTTGTTTCTTGGTTGATGAGAAAATATAGTAGATTGCTTCAACTTTTGAATTGTTGGGTACCTAATTGGAGTGTTGACTTCTGTTTTGGGTAGGCTGCATAAAGTCCTGTTCTTTTCTGATATGGGGGCATGGATTTGCTAGAGTTTCTTGAACTGTTCATTTGTTGAATGCTTGAACTAAGGATTGGATTTTGGGGGATTTAGTAGTCTATATATACTTGTAAATTGATAGACTTTGGTGAGAGCTACGTTGCAAAGTAGCAAACAAAGAATGGAGGTGGCGGATTTCACAAGTGTTTGTTTTGGTGTGGGAGCTACAGCTCTAGGCATTAATTTCAGTCTACCCCATTCCTTACGAGTTGTAGCCATGGAGAACTGGAACCTAATCCCAGAATGCAGACACTTCGTTTCTCTAGAATTGATATCAACCCCTCATTTTGATTATATATGAAGTAAGAAAAGGAGCAATAATCCTTTGATAAATAGTTCAAATTTTGTCAATGATTGGTGTTCTATGTCTTTAGGGCTCAATCGCAAAGTTGTCTAGTACTTCATCAGTTCTGGTTTTTACTAGCAGCTAGGTAGCTGAGAATATATACAGCTAGAACTTGGATGCTTAAACCGCATGGAGGTTCTTAGGGCTCAGTGGCAAAGTTGTCTAGTACTTCATCAATCATCAGTTCTGGTGATTACAAAAAATTGGCCAAGTAAACAAAACGGTTAGAAAGTAAATGAATGAATGATCTTGGGTGCATATCTCATAAAGCTATATATAATTGAAGTCAAAATACTAATTAGTTTGTATTACTGTAGTTGAACCGGAACTAATTAGATAGCTTGCATTGCAGGAGTAACAGAACAGTCATGGTAATTAGATAGCTTGACTGCATTACCATATGAAGCACAAACTTCCTTACTGCTTAAGTTTTAATTAATGTAGTGTGTGGTGATTACTTGAAACTATATCCCTTTTGGTTCTGTCTTTCAATTGAATTGTGCAATTTAGTGATCTTGGGTTTAGAAAGGTATGATGGTACGTTGTATGTTTAGAGGGTCTTATGGCTTTCGATATTGATATGTTTTTGGTCCCAGTTTTAATTATAAATTGAGGGAACTAAGCATGTGTTATCTTTAGATGGGAAAGAAGAAATCCACAACATCTGAAATCGATGGAAACGGAAAACCAAAAGCCACATGGCCTGATGATATAGTTCATATATTTTGTGATTTAGCTGCTAAGGAAGTGGTCAAGGGAAATAGGCCTGGCACACATTTAGATAAAATAGGATGGGCAAATTGTGTCAAAGCATTTAACGAGATAACCGGAAGGGATTATGACAAAAAACAACTGAAAACCATAGTCTATAATTTAGAGAAGTAATATCCATTTTAATAAAACTTTAAACATTTATGGTCAATTTGGTAATTACACCCACTCAAAGCACTTTTTACTTGGAACTTACCAAACACACAAAATTACTTTTCGTTCTCACAACACTTTTGAAAACAGTTTACCAAACACCTAAACTGCTTTCTCTCACAGCTGACTCAAAAGCCATTTTGCTCACAGCTGATTCAAAAGTCATTTTGCTCACAGCACAGCTATCCCAAACTAAGCCAAAGTGTCTGCGGCCGTCACAACCAGGTACGCCCTTGTCATTTCTTCGTTTTCCAAATTCGGATTTCTCTTCTGCTTTTTCTGGGTATTGTCTTGCGCCATTTCCACTACTACTTTCTGGGTTTTCACTATCGTATTTCTAAGGCTTCTCAATCTAGAGCTTCTACGGATCCACTCGTAAGGTTCAAATTATAGTCTTGAATCAAATACAGTTTCTTTATCTATTTTGTTCAATGACTCAATCGAATATTGTTAGAATCTTTGGTGCCAGATGAAGTTCTGGGCATTGAATTTGAGATTTGAGCCGATTTTCTGGAGTTGAAGTGCATGAATAAGGCCTTAGAGACTACTAGTAAACTAGGATATTCATAGGGCATAGTGAAATTTATATATATATATATATATATATATTTTTTTTTTCTGTTTGAAATCTGGAAAATAAATCCCTAGACTGTGCTAGTAATCCTGGGAAAGATATCTGTGATTATTAGAGAAGGTTGGTTGGTTGGAGGAAGGAATGGTGTGAATAGCATAGTTTGTATCACTTTTTCATTGGGGTCTCCGGATATTTGATTATGGAAATTGGTTGCTTTGAGATGAAGAATACAAGTGAAAGGGTATTTGACCTAAATTCTTCCTGGTGCTTGGAAGATGCTGCTGACCTAGAGTGGAACTTTGAATTTTCGTGGTTCTAGCTCAAATTGTGATAGCTCAGCTTTAAGCTGGTTAGAACTTATAACACCTAATCAAACAAAAAGGAGGTCATTAGCATTAACCTGAAGGAAAAATGATATGATACAGTTGTTTGTGCACTCAAAGTGGTTCGCAAATTTTATTTGTTTTCCTTTCGCTGTGTTGTTGCTGGGTTTGTTGTCGGTTATGAATTCATTTATGTCGTTCTTGTTAGAGCTTCAATTGAGTTTCCAAACAAAAACAAGCATCAATCAGAAAAATTGGGGGTTTTTGTTTGTGATTCACTGGTTAATTTATTTTGCAATTCCAATTTCTCCATGTTGGATGCCTGTGCTATTTTCCCTTTTTCTTGAGAAAAAAATGCTAAGAGAAAGTAGGATAAACGCAAAGGGTTTTAGGAAGGTTGCAGTCTTTAAAGTGTCTTCATCTTCTACACATTGCTGTTTACTTTGAGCAAGTTCACCAAGTGTTTCTTCTAAGAGCCAAGAGAATCAGTTGTTTGACTGAGAAATGAATCAAGGGTACTATTCTAGCTGAGTGGGTAGTTAGAACTCCAATTGGCTTTGTTCGCTTACTCAATGCCTGGGGTGTCTCCAAAAAAAGTGATTGTAGATGATACTGCTCACTAATAACGAGTTGGAAACGCATTCATTGTTATTAAGTGGCAAGAGTAACTGCTATCGATACCATATTAAACCAAAAGCAACAGTTGGATGGTGGCCTCAACCTTATAATGGACTTAATTATAAGATTGAGGCTCCTTGCTCATCCATTTAGTGGCAATGGATGTAGCACAATTTCTCTCTTTTAGTGTCGGTAGGTGGACCTGTCCGCCAACCTAATAACAATCACTACCTTAGTCCTGACAACCTATTGTTATTAAGTTGAACTCTGGATTGCGACACTTTGTTTCATTTCTTTCATTTATACTCCAAGCGTGATTGCTATAATATGTAGTGGCGTAGGCGTTGCAAGGCCCATGTAAGTGCACAGCAGAACCGTATACCTTGTCTCATAATGTTTGAAAGTCTTGCTGCACTTGGATGAAAATCCAAAGTTTGTATGTGTTTGAAAGATGAACTTCTAGAGTTCTATTATTCACAATTTGGTACTAATAAGTATGGCATCTAGTTCAACTTAATAACAATAGGTTGCGAGGAGTAAGTATATTCAGGAAAAGAATAAAATTCATGAGACTTAGTTTGCAGTTTGACGTAAAGGTGACTTGTTCATTTTCATATGCTTAATTCCTGCAGGTACACTGCCTTGTTGTGATTCACTACTTCTCTGATGTACTTAACTCTGACCTTGTGACCACTTAATGTGGTGATCTTCTTTCAGGTTAACTCCATCTTCCATAAAGACAAATGAATTTTGGAAAATCACTATGCCAAAGATTGAATATAAAGCATCTGGTTACCAGTACTCCTGTTTACAGCAGTGCCTCTGGTACAAAAATTTCATACAACTCAATGAGTTGACAATTTTAAATATTTCATGATCTCATTCTATTGCTGCATCTAAACTCTACTGTTTGACTTGGTCGACTAATTGCAGATGCCACAGGAGAAGGATTGAGTTTGATGTTCAGGCGCTGGGCTACTAAAAAAGCAGCTGGATCCACTAAGAATGGGCGAGACTCTCAACCTAAGAATCTTGGTGTGAAGAAATTCGGTGGAGAGGTAAGAGGCTGATGTTTTGTTATGGGTAATAGTACAAAGGGAGAGTGGATGTTTACAATCAGTTTGAGGCTTTTCTGTTTACGGTGCAGAGAGTGATACCTGGAAACATCATTGTTCGCCAGAGGGGCACCCGATTCCATCCTGGAAATTATGTTGGGTTGGGGAAAGATCACACTCTTTTTGCTCTGAAAGAAGGCACCGTAAAGTTTGAAAAGCACAAGCTGAGTGGACGTAAGTGGGTGCATATAGAGCCCAAAGAAGGTCATGTGCTCCACCCTATATATGCCAATACGACAGCAGCTGAGATGGTGAAGACAGTCTGAGTCAAAGGTTTGTTTAATCTTTTCCTTGGGTTAAAACTAATCCCCAGTATACTCACCATTCAAAAGTTACTGGCTCTCGGTTTCTACAAATAACTTCACTTCTATAAGTTGTATCACCTAGGTTGTGGCTTTGCTGCCTTGTGGAGTTGCGGGACTCTTGATTGTCTGTCACAGTAGTGTGGGTCATTTTTGTATTCCAGTAAAGTTTAACTATAATGTAGTTCCCGGGAGAAAATGACATCCCTAAAATGCTCCTCTTAATCATTATCAGCAAGTCTGAATTGAAATTCCAGTTGTTATTATCCTTCAGTCTATTTCAAGTGTTATTAAATTTTAAGCTTGCCAACAATCACACAACTGCCACCAAAACGGACGAAACCAATGCTGGTGCCAAAATCCACTTTACAGTAGTCACACTTGTTGGGCATATGTTGCATACCTAAGGGCATCATCTTTAGGTATCATCCCAGCTCTATGGTTCATTGTCTTCCCAGTTTGACAGTTTCATTAATCATGATCGATTTCAAAGGCAACAAGTCTCTTCCTCCTTCCATCGGTGGACTGCAAGTTTAGTTCAGTGCGGTAACTCGAGATATAGGGAATTGTTGCGGCATAAACGATACTTTCTTATGTCGAGTGTGCTATAACACTGCTGACAACCAGAGCTTGTATCGTAAAGATTATGACTCTCCCTCACTTTCGGTGTCATCAAACACTGTTGATTCTCCTCCAATGTCAGTATCGTCCATCAAACATATTAGATTCTGCCTCAGTTTCTGGGGTTCAGTGTCATTAAGCATTATTCGCTTTGGGGGAATTTGAGAAGTCCTCATTGGTCATACCTCATTAGTCTGCGTTTGTGCTAGCGAGCATGTACCCTAGTTTTAAATTGATGCGATAGTATTGTGCCTAGGAATAATTCGAGCCTCGAGATAGATAGTGAAGTCTGAACACAAAGGCTTTGACAAGTATGTAGAAATTGGAAACTGTGGCATGTTCAGGCCTGAAATGTTGCTTCTGATGGGACTCCCAGAAGATGTCAGTGTTATTGCTAGGGGCGTCTCCCTGGAAAGACCAACCATGATACTCGATAAGATTGACTACATTCGGGCACAAGGTCGATCTAGGTCGCATTACGAAAAAAAACAATATGTCGGATTGGATTAGAATCCGATAAAGAAAAGCTCGATGAGTAGCCATAGCACACCAGGTTTGCAATTTTGCATGCATGTGGTTAGGGTATTCTACATTTCTACATGAGTAAGGATTGTACTCCCTCTTTTGAAAAGTTGTGAAATGACTGAAATCTATATATGATGTACGTTTGTGATTCCCATTCTAGTTGATTGATATTTCACTTTTCCATTTCTTCAATATTTTTTATTTTTTTTTATTTTTTTAAATCAGATATGCAACGTATTATATAAACGTATAGTGTAAAGCTCACATAATAGGGATACATATATTCTTTTTGTGAACTCTACAAATAATCGAGCAAATCAGTTCAAATCTAAGAGGCTAGGATAATGCGACGTGAATAAAATTTCTGTACCTGTTACCAAAATAAATAAAAAATGTAAACCCGGTACATAACCGACCAGTCCAAGTGTCCAACCTATCGATTGATGCTTACACACCCGATAGTACTACACTATAATTCATCTATCTCGATCTGTCGACTGTCACTCACCGTCGCATCAGATTCCGGCAACCAACCAGGTACATCCCTTCTCATGAACAGAAAAAAAGAAAAAAAAAGAAAAAACAGGTTTGAACGTAATTGACCTTTGAACGGAGTTGAAATGCATGATTGTGACCCTTGAAACTACGAGTGAACAAGGATGTTATTTTCTGAGTTTGTAAATTTCAGAGCTTCAAAAACTCACCAAACAGAAACAAACTTCAGTCAGAAATTTTGGGGGTGTTATATATATATGTTTCAGATCACTGCTGTAATCACTGTTATGTTACCAGTACTCCTGTTACATTTTTCGTACCAGCTCGATGACTTGCCTATTTTAAATATTTTGTGAACTCATATTGCTGCATTTAACTTCTGCTGTTTTACTTGGTGCACAGTGCACTAGTTGCAGATGTCACAGGAGAAAGATTGAGTTTGATGTTCAGGCTCTGGGCTAGTAAAGTATCACAAGGATCCACAAAGAATGGGCGAGACTCTAAACCTAAGAATCTTGGAGTGAAGAAATTCTGGGGAGAGGTAAGAGGCTGGTGTTTTGTTATACAAAGGGAGAGTTCATATTTACAATCAGTTTGAGACTTTTCTGTTTATACTGCAGAAAGTGATACCAGTAAAGTTCAACTATAATGTAGATCCCGGGACCAAATGACATCCATATATAAAATGCTCCCCTTAACCATTATCAGCAAGTCGAATTAAAATTACAGGTGTTATTATTCTTCAGACTATTTCAGGAATGAAACTAGTTCGGTACCAGAGATCGATGTCTGTTGCCTTAAGAAAACAAACATGGGGAAACAATAGGCTCTAATAGTACGTTAAGGTAACTTAATTAGCTATAACAAAATCTATTATCAAGTACAACCCTAATAAGCGTGCACTATATCTAAGGTATTCTCTCCGGATAATACGGAACCCTAAACTTTCATCTCCTCCGGTGCCGATGGAGATTTTGGCGTGGAACTGTTGCGGGCTGAACAACTCCTCGGCGTCTCAGGCTCTAAAGATGCTGGTCCTTCGGCATAAACCTGCGGTCGTCTTCCTGTCAGAGCAAAGATAGATGACTGGCAGTATATGAACTCCTTGCTTCTGGAGTTAGGGTTTCAGAACTGCGAATCTGTCTGGAGTGCTGGGAACGGTGGTGGCCTGGCTCTGCTTTGGAAGGACGATCTCAATGTAAGGTTTCGGTCTAAAAGGTTGAACCATGTGGATGTGGAGATATGGGAGCCTGATGGATCGGGTGTGACGTGGAGGCTTACGGGTTGGTATGGTAATCCGGCTGTGGCAGATCGGCATGTCTCGCGTTCTCTGCTGGAGGCGCTGTACGAGGAGTCAGCGCTGCCTTGGGTTGTTATCGGAGATATGAATGAGTTGCTGCATGCTCATGAGAAAGAGGGAGGGGTAACTCGTCGGGAATATTAGATGCAGCCATTCCGGAATTGCTTGCTAGCTTGTGAACTGGTTGATCTAGGGTTTGAAGGTCCCATGTTCACCTGGAAAGGGCCGGGAATGTGCAATCGACTAGACCGGGCGGTGGCGTCGTCCTCTTGGTCTGATATGTTCTCTGCCTCCAAACTGTTTCACTTGCCTCCAATACATGGGGATCATATCCCTCTGCTGTAGTGCCAGGTTGAGGACGCCTCTAGTGGCAGTTCGAGCGATGCCTAGGTTTCGTTTTGAAAGTTTCTGGACTAACCATGAGGGTAGTCTCGGGACTGTTAAGGAAGGGTGGGGCAAGCCGGCGTTAGGGATTCCTCTGATGAAGATCAAGCGACGAATTGAGATGTCGAGGTATTCTTTAAATAGTTGGAGACGATCAGAGTTTGGTGGTCGAGTTCGTGAGATTGGTGCTATTCGGGATCGTCTCCAGGCGCTCTCCTCTCTCCCTTTCAATGTTGCGGAGCAGGAGGAGTTTGGTCGGCTGTCTGGTACGCTGGACTCGTTGCTTTATGATGAGGCTGCATATTGGAAGCAAAGATCGAATGTGACTTGGCTTTCGGAAGGTGATCGGAACACTAAATATTTCCATATCGTAAGGCTTCGATCAGGAAGGCAAGTAATAAACTTTTGGGTTTGTTTGATCATAATGGTTGCTAGCAGGAGTCGTCAAAAGGCATGGAGGATGTAGTCTTGCGATATTTTTCTAACATGTTTAGAGCAGATGATTTAAACTATAATCATATGCGGTCCACAGTGAATTTGCTTCAGTTGAGGGTTATTGGTGCAATGAATATGCTGACCTTATAGCTCCATACTCGGCAGTCAAAAACAAACAGCTTTGTTTCAGATGTACCCGACTAAAGCCCCGGGTCCAGATGGTATGCCTCCATTGTTTTTCCAGAAGTATTGGGATGTGGTAGGCGGTGATGTGGTAGAGGCTGTTCAACACTTTCTGCATACAGGGATTTTTTTGGGTGAGTTAAATTTTACCCATGTTTGTTTGATTCCTAAGGTGAATAATCCTCAGTCTGTAATGTCATTTATAAGATTTGTTCCAAGGTACTTGCAAACAGGTTGAAGCAGATTTTGTCTGATATTATCTTGCCTTTCCAAAGTGCTTTTGTACCTGGGAGATTGATTACTGATAATACTCTAGTGGATAACGAGATCTCTCATTTTATCCACAACTGCCAGTCTAAAGTGGAAGGAGTGTTTTCTCTGAAACTTGATATGTGTAAATGATGTGAGCCGGGAGGCTCACACAAATAATAAACCCTACAATCGTTAGTAGTATAGACATAAGTAGAGATCGTTCTAAGCCGGGGATTAAGGGTACCTGAAACATGAGAATGTTAGACCAAAAATATATAAACACATATGCACACAATTGTCACACTTATATACATATAAACAAAATTCGAAATTGGGGTATAATGTGAGGTTCGGCAGCCATAGGGCTGCCCTAAGCTAGGTACGAAATAAAAGACTGGAATTTAAACTCTAAACTACTATGTACAAGTTGGTCGACACTCTTCCACAAATTCCTAGCACGAAAGCAATCAGAACACATAACCAAATAGCAAACAAGACTCACGGCAGACAATGAAAAAGCGATCTAAACTTGACTTAGTTCCAATTTCTAATTAGAGCCGCAGCGGCCATCTAATCGTTACTAGACTTCTTATGTACTTAGAATTAACTCAGCGTATAATCCTAATCTTGTTACTAAATGGTTTACATGACACGCAGCGACGACATGTTCACTAGCTAGTAGATAAGCACAAAGTCTTTTTAATTGGAAACAAGTTAACATGCAAGGCGTTACACTTCATATTAAACAAGCAAGTTCTTTAAACTACCCTAGCCCTTGTGAAATCAATACAAATAAAGCAACGCAGCGTCTACTAGATCCGTATTAAATTTCGGCTAAATGAGATCAATGCCCCACACATTGCAATTGCATAGAATACCAACCTTTACGACACACGAATTTAAAGAACTAACCAAGTACAAGTTTAAACCCAAATTAACATACTTGCCGATTATCCTATGTACTATCTTGTTACATATTCTCTTTATTCTTTAACATACAATCCGACTCTTTACTCAAAAAAACCAATTAAAAATAAAGAAAACGAATTGAACATGCAAATCATAAAACCAAACTTCAATCCAAACAATACATAGACATAGCGTTTGAAACCAATAATACATGTTATCTTCATAGACAAAGCTTAACGTAACTACAAAGAAAGAATTACAGAACTAAAAGTAGGGAGTAGATCACACTTTTAGAACACCTTTGGAGCTTCAAGTCGTGTTGATCTTGATGGAGAATGGAAGAGGTTCGGTAGGAATTTTTCCGGATGGTGGTGGATGACGTGTTTCGGCTAGGTTTTCTTTGCAGGATACTTGGGAAATTTTGGTAGAGTTTTAGGCTAGATTTCTGCTTTAGAATGTGACAACTTTTTCTGAATGAAGGCAGCCTCTATATATAGGAGAAGAGGCCGGCAAAACCCTAGGGAAAACCTAGCTGCAATTGGTAAACAAAACCTTGTAGAATAAGGTTTTGATACATTCCTTTCTTGGTTCTTCTAGGACTTTATTTTCTGAATTTCCTTCATGGTTTGAGCTGGATATCTTCATAGACTTCAGATGTGGACATGACAATTCCATTTGATGAACTTTGATTCATAGAAAAATACCCCAGCCGGCCTAGTGCACAATCAGCAACAATTTGCCTTTTTCGGCAGCCTCTTCCTAGTTGGACTAGGAATGCTTCTTTCTTCATGGTTCTCCACTTTGCATGATCTTGATGCCTTCCTCTAACCTCCATTAAGCTTGGACAATCTTCAGGTATGCATTTGAATGTCAAAATGTCCATCCAAAACAGAAAAGAAGGAAGAGAGGCAGAAGCTTGGTGGAATCGGCTGGCAGTGACCTTGTTGCGTTGCAACTGGCATAATGTTTTCCATAGTGCTCTGATTGATGCGATTCTAAGTCCCAGAGAAACTAGACTCGTAGAGCTTTCCAACGGCGTATGGAACTTCCTCTGGTTCCAAGCGATGTGTCCCACAGAAATTCTGGAATTCAGGATACAGTCCCAGGAAAATCATGGTAGTCCCTGGTGATCTTTGTTCAAACTGCCAAGTTGCAGCCATCTTTTGGGTGATTTTCCGAACTGCGATTGATCTGAAATTTTGACCCATACACTTTAGCTTGCCAACTATATGCATACCAAATTTCATCAAATTTTGAAAAGGATAGGTCAGTTTAGCACGAGTCTCAGAATCACGAAAAAGACATGTTTTACATTATTTTCCAGATTTCTATACTTAGTCATTTTTCAGATTATTAAGCACATTTTTCCAAAACACTTCCAAAACAACACAAAACTATAATACAACTCTATCTTACTCTAAATAGACCTAACAAAGTACAAATAGGGGATAATAACACATTAATATCGTCGCATATTGTGCTCCTATCAGTAAAGCGTATGATCGTATGGAGTGGAGTTTCATTGAAGCTGTTCTTATCAGACTGGGATTTCATGAAGCATGGGTTGGTATTATTATGAAATGTGTGACGACTGTTCGGTATTCATTCATGATTAATGGTAGCCCTAAAGGTTATTTGACTCCCACCAGGGGACTGAGACAAGGTGACCCCTTATCACCGTATCTATTTTTATTATGTACGGAGGTTTTCTCTGCTCTGTTGGAGAGGAAGGTGAGTTCAGGTGCTCTGCAAGGAATTCAGATTTGTGACAGTGCTCCTTGAGTGCATCATCTTCTCTTTGCGGATGACAGTATGTTATTTGGCAAGGCTTCTTTTTTCGAGTGTGCTCATATTATGTCTGTCTTGCGGGATTATGAATTAGCTTCTGGTCAACTGGTTAATTTTTCTAAAAGCAGTTTTGTTTTTAGCAAGAAAGTGCCTTCAGATTTACAGCAGTCCCTTGTCGACTTCATGGGAGTGAAAATTAAAGCTAAACATGATAAGTATCTGGGTCTACCCACTTATTTGGGTAGACAACGGACAGAGGCATTTGCGTATATTCGGGAGAGACTGAGTCAGAAACTTGCAGGTTGACAGGGTAAGCATCTTAGTAGTGCGGGTAAGAATTTGTTAATTCGGGTAGTGGCACAAGCTCTTCCTGCTTATGCTATGAGTTGTTATCTTTTGCCAAGAGACTTCTGTAATGAGTTGCAGCAGATGTGTGCTAAGTTTTGGTGGGGTTGTCAGTCGAATGAGAGGAAAATTCATTGGATGTCGTGGGAGAATTTATGTTGGTCGAAAAATGAGGGTGGTATGGGTTTCAGAGATCTGTACGCTCACAATTTAGCGTTACTTGCTAAACAGGGTTGGAGGTTTCTTAAATACCCTAACTCGCCGGTGAGTCGTTTATTTAAGGCGCGGTATTTTCCTGATTCTTCCATCTTAGAGGCAGAAGCTGGGTCCCATGTTTCAGCTTGTTGGAGGGGTATTTTTGCTTCTAGAGATACCCTGAAAGGTGGAGTCCGTTGGCAGATACGTTCCGGTACAAATGTCCGGATCTGGGAAGACCCGTGGATTTCGAGACCTGTGTTATTCAGACCGGTCAGGTATGGTCCTTCCTCTTTGATTTCTGTATGTGATCTGATACAAAATGGTAGCTGGAATACAGAACTTGTTTATGCTACTTTCCCAGTTGATGAAGCTGCTTTGATATGTACTATCCCGTTGAGTAATAGGGTTGTCCAGGATCGTTTAATTTTGCATTTTGACCGGAAATGTTTTTTCTCTGCTAAAAGTGCATATAAAGTGGCGTTTGCTGCTCTAGTTCTGGTTCAGGGTCTGTGACTAACTCATGTAATTGGAGTAAGGTGTGGGATGCTACAGTTCCAGGTAAAGTAAAAGTTCATGTTTGGAAGGTGTGCTCTTCTATTCTTCCAACTGTCTCTCAACTTCGGAGTAAAAAAGTTCCTATTGTGAATTATTGTTTCTTCTGTGCTTTGGAGGAGACCCCAAATCATATTTCCAGGGATTGCTATTTTCTGAGGGATGTCATTCGTATGGTGCCGTCTCTCCGTTCTATTCTCATTTTGTCATCTAGTTCTGTTTTGGAATGGATATCAGATGCTCATTCGCTACTTTCCTCTCACGACTTTGCTTTTCTTTTGTTGATAATATGGAGTGTCTGGAAAGAAAGAAACCAACGCCTGTGGAAGGAGAAGTCGAGTTTAGTTATGCAGGTTTTTTGCCAAACGAAGGCCCTTTTTCACTCTTTTATGGCAGTTCAGAAGCCTGCTAAGCCAAAGAGTCGTCGGGTGGCTATATCATGGGTACCGCCCTCTCCAGGCTGGCTCAAAGTTAATATTGATGGTGCCTTTGATATTAACAGGAGTCTGGGTGGGGTGGGGTGGGGATTATTGTTAGGGATTCCGATAGTCAGGTTGTGGTTGGATTGTCCAAAGTTATTAGGGATGTTTCGCTCCCTATTGTGGTTGAGGTTGAGGCAGAGGCAGCTAGATTAGCTTGTGGGCTGGTTGGTGAGCTTTCTTTGACTCCTCTGTCTATTGAGTCTGATTGTCTTCAGTTGATTCAGGCTATCTCCAGTGGTGGGGAAGATCATTCGATATTGAGTCGAATTGTTGATGATATTTCATACTCATTATCCTTATTTCAGGGGTGTAGTTTTCATCATATTTATCGGGAAGCCAATGTTTTGGCTCATACGTTAGCAAAATTTTCTTTATCTTCAGGTTTTCAAGCTTCTTAGGAGGACCCTATCTCGCAAGATCTGGAAGGCTTGCTGTGTAATGTCTAGTTTGGAGATTAATGCATTATGTCGTCTGTTTCGTCAAAAAATCTATTATCAAGTGATGTTGATCACTAGAGTCGGACATCCAAAATACTGAAGACAAAACAATAAGCGTAAAGACTAATACCAATAATCCTACTTAACACCTAACAATAAGAAGATCGAATTGTTGAAGAGGAGAGATCTCACATCAGAAAAGTGACAAATAAAATATAACTTATAAGTGGATGGATAATACCCAATTGTACCGAGGCATTTTGTGATTAAAACCCAACACCTTAAAGGTGGTTAAGTTGGGACAGTATCGGTACAATGGTGATCCACGGGCCACGCTTGTCGCTGTTTAACATGGTATCAGAGCGGGTCCCTCTCAAATTGCTTCCATAGCATATGGGCTTTCTCCAAGCATAATAAGCCTAAAATTTGAGTTCATCAAACATACCAAGTGTCCACAGTGGGCCTTGAACAGCATATACTAATTTCTGATGTCGGAATTGGACTGAATGAATTACACGTGCAAACCTCCAAAAGAAAATTAGGTTGCACGTGAGGGGGAGTATTGAAGAGGAGAGATCCCACATCAGAAAAGTGACAAATAAAATACAACTTATAAGTGGATGGATAATAGTCAATTGTACCGAGACCTTTTGTGATTAAAACCCAACACCTTAAAGGTGGTTAAGTTGGGACAGTATCGGTACAATAGTAATCCACGGAACACGCTTGTCGCTGTTTAACACGAATAACAATAACCGCCTTGTATAGGAGATATTATAGAATGTCATAATCTCAAGGAGATTATACTATAAGAGAGGAGATGGCCATGCAATATGAAGTTGCTATGCTTGCTCATATGAGAGAGGTTGTATTTTGTGTTGGTGCAACTATCATTTATTTTGACTAGGTTATAAGATTAATGGTTCAGTTTAATTTGTTGAAAGAAATTGCTGGAACAGCCTCGCTCCCAACATTCTTTTGTGAATTTAGGAGATAAAAAAACTGCTTAGTTAAGCTCAGGGCCTACTCAATCCCTCATGACCCTGATGAACTTGTGCTTGAGCAACTTAAGAAGGTGTCTGTTTTTATCATAGTATTCAAATATGAGTATGATTCCAAAACCAAAGCCTTCTCCCATATATTCCTGTCAATCGGCACCTTTAGCTTCATGCCCTATTGCAACGAGAGCACCTTTTCTTCTCCGACTGCTATTGATTGCTTTGTGAGCTAGTTATCTTGCTTGCTATGTACCCACAGGGTGCAGCAGCTGGGGTGACATCTTCTTTTCTTGCTTGCATGCTTTCATTTCTATTAATCAGATAATTGGTTTCTGGTTGTTGCGTATTTGGTTGGGGCTTGGTTCTAGTAATTGTCCAAATTCTAATACTCTTTCATGCCAACGGCTGTCTGGTTTCTACAATAAACCTGACTGCATGTTCATTTCAGTTTTATATTAATTTAGAACTACAATTTGAAGTTTTGAACCACCTAGGTTGTAGATTTGCAGCCTTGCGGAGTTGCACTACTCTAGAATGCTGAGTTGCACTACATGTAGCCCCCTGGAGAAAATGGCATCCCTGAAATATGTAGCCCTCTTAATCATTATCAGCAAGTAAAATTGAAATTTCAGGTGTTCTTATTCTCTATTCTTTTGTATCAGGGATTTCTGTTACCTTTTCTACAATATGTATCATGAAAACAAATATGGGGCAACGAAAGGATCTAACTATATAGTGTAGATAATCTATATACAGTACTATAATTAGCTATCTACAACCTACATTCCAAGCATTTTGAACCAATCAGAGAACAATACAGACAGATTTCTATAGCAGAGCGACAGTTTTTTTTTTTGTTAACTGCAAGACTTCATGAAGTAGATTTTACCGATCAATCTCATCAGTATGTTTTAGCAAACTTACCAACAACAACAACCGCCACCAAAAGAGACTAAACCAAATGCTGGTGCCGTCACGCCAAAATCCAGTTAACAATATTCACACTTGCTGGACAACGGAACCATAAAGGAAAACGTGGTCCATCTCCCATAACTGTACAAGCATGAGCATACTAGTTCGGACACAAGTATTTTCCTTTACATTTTACACTGCATATCTAATGGCATTATGCAGCTCCATGGTTCATACACTGCCCAGTTTAGCGCTTCCATAAATCATGCCAATGGATTTCAAAGCAACAATTTTCTTCCTCTTTTACTTGCTGGAAGGCTTGAGAGATAGGAAATCGTGGTGACCTAAAAGTGACCATTTCTTCTGTCGAGTGTGGCATGACAGTGGTGACAAGCAGAGTATCCGAGTATGTCTGGTAGGAATTATGATTCTGCCTCACTTTCATCATCATCGAACATTGATTCTAAATCACTTTCAGTGTCATTAAACACAGTTGATTCTGCCTAACTTTCACTGTCATTAAACGCTGTTGATTCTGCCTCAATTTCAGCGTCATCAAACATATTCGATTCTGTGTCAGTTTCAGTGTCATCAAGCATACTTTTGTTCATGGGAGACTCATCATCCTCACTGAGTGAGTATTTGAGAAGTCCTCATTGGCGGTGCCAGATTCAAATCTTTGGTGCCTTTCCACAATATTCTTGACCCTTTTGTCAAACTCTGCTCTGTGCTAGCGAGCATGTACTGTAGCTTTAAATTGATCCGATTCTCTAGCAGAACTTTGTTCCTAGGAATAATTCGACCCTCAAGAGAGTAGCTGAAGAACCTGAACACAGTTTCAATATATGGTAAGTCAAAGAAAAAGAAAAGGAGGTCATTAAACTATTACAGAAAGTATATTAAGAATAAATGAGCAAAAATAAAAATCGAATCCACAAATTCCTTCGTGTCTGATTGGCTACCCAAAGTAAGAGCCCCATTATATATCTTAAGCAAATGAAATGACTAACATACTCTGGAGACAACCATAATATATTCAGCATGAGGATTAAAGAGGTCATTCCCCGACCTTGCTTTCCTTTATATATACAGCAGTAACAGCACATTGAGACTAAGAATCATTACTGAGCTAAGGAATATCTAAAACCGAATAAAGTTTAAGTACGTAGAGAAAGTGAGGTACGTAGAGAAAAACAAAGACTTTATCTCTTCCCTTAAACTCCGTAAAGGAAGCATATGTGTATGATTGAACAAAGTATGTTGTTTGCCTCCTAGTTAATGGGCAAACTCAACAACTCAATGTTACTGCTCAACATAACTATCAAACATAGAGTGCATAAAGCTGTATCATTATCTATGTTATACAAACCCTTCAGGCAAACACCAAACTTGCAGTGCATAAGTAATATGAGAGAGAGAGAGAGAGAGAGAGAGAGAGAGAGAGAGAGAGAGCAAAAACCTTCTTAGATTACTAACTTCCGAAAACCAATACAAAAATGACGGCCAAAAGCCGCAGAGTTAACATATGATTACATTTTTTTTTTTTGGTTAGCATTACAATTTTTGTTACAGATACATGAAAAAATTTTCTGTTACACATATTACAAGTAGTGACAAAAATAATACAAATGATAACTTGACTTACTCACAATTTTTAAAGTAAAGCATCCTCCATGGGCATTGTAACAATCTCAGTCCGCAATTCGACGAGCCTCGGCACTTGTAGTTTTATGTAGTCTTTCCTCAGTTTCCACCATTTCATTGTAGCAGCTTACGATCTTTTTGTCTAACTCATAATATTCTTCCAATTTCTTCAAAGATTTCAAATCCAGGTCAATGAAATGCACCTACGAAATTGCAACACAAGTAAGCAGTTAGGAATAATTTCCTCAACCAAGAATTTCAGTTTCAACTTGAGAAAATTAACTCTACGAACCTCTAAGGAATAAATGTAAAAGCAAGTCAGCTGTTAATGCTATGATTGAAAGAAATGCTATAAGAGTCACTATACCTTATAGTCATAAAATTGGTTGGTTGATTCCAGGTACACATTATTATACGGAGATCCTGTACCCCCATCTTTCCTTGGTCTAAAACTAAACATCAAACTGCAGTCCTTTGCTGTGGCAGCTATCAAAAAATCCTTCACAATCTTTAGGCTTCCATCCATAGGCAAGGAATGCAGTGAAGAATATCTGTTTGACGCTGTGTCTTTACCCAACTCTGTACAAACCATGCAAGGCTCAGAAATAATGTCATAATATGCGTGGATAGTTCCATCTATGTCAAGATTATCGAGTTTCTGGATTTCCAAGAGCTGATCCATCACTCCAGATTTATGAACTATCTCAGCAACAAGCTGTAGAAAGTTCACTGTCCGGGAGCCATCACCTCCTTGAATGACACCCTTGAGTGCTGTTTCAAATTTACCCCCAATCACCAAATTAGTACCTTCTGTGCCACCGCCCAATCCCCCAAATATTAGAGAACCATTCACGAATACCCAAAAATTGTTCTGTGGGGTAGCGAAGAGATCCTTGATAGCTTTTTGTATTCTGTCCTTCGTTCCGGAGAAGAGATCAAGTGGATCATAGTCACTATACTCCAATACCTGTACCATTTTTCAGAATTAACATGAAGTATAACAGTACAAAGATGGACTCATTTACTAACACTTGTGCAGCAAAGATCCAACAACTAGATTATACAACATTCACATTGAATACATGAGACACATATGAGCATTTCAATTCCTGTTTCATAGATAATTTGACCAAAAGATGGATGGAGTAAAACAATACCTCTCCATCATGCAACTTCAGGGCCTGGTGCATCCTAAAACGAGTAATCCTCCGTTTGATGGCATTTCCTTCATCTATATACTCTGAAGATGGGAGAAATCCACATTTTGGCTATATTTTTTTTTTGGGAAATTGAAAAGAAAATAGGAATGAGAAAGTATAATTCAAAGGTTTTCTCATGTCTATGCAGAGAGAAATTTGTGTGGCAATTATAAACAAGCAAAAAGGGGCAACGAACGAAAAAGCACCTTTATCTCTACAGACATACAGGTTTCGCCTTCTTGAATACCTGAAACGTATAAGGCATTTTCACTTTCACACTGCCTAGAATTTAAAGTAATATAAACACAAACGCTCAAATTATAATGTGGTGGACATGTCTGAGCTTTCTCATACAATCGTAAATATAGTATGCATCACAAGACAATATTAGATAGATAGGAGTGTCCCTTACCCTATATACCTGACTACCTACGGTTGATGAGTGAAGAACAGAATGCATCACAAATGAAATCTTGTAATAATTAATTACCACTAGGAAAAAGAGAATGATCAGACATGAGAAGAACATAATCACATTGTGTATCCACTTTAGCAGCATCAACTCTCGAAGCTGGGCGCTGACAATTCACATTCTTCTCCACTGTCTCCAAGAACTCCCGGGAAACAGGGACATGCGTCCCAGAATCGACGAACTTGGTACCCAACAAAGGACTCATGACATACTTGACATACAACTGGCTGGCAAGCTCTTTGTTGGAGGAAGTGACTATGTCCTCCAAGTCCTTCCACAAGAGACGTTCGTGCATTGTAAGTGTTGTGGGGCTGGTCGAGCGTTTGGAGCCGTTCATTTTGGCCTTCTGTATCCGCATTACTTTCCCGATAAAAGATGAAGAGGTTCCGATAAAAGCAAGAACAAGATTGGCAGCGCCTTCGCCTCTGTAAACCCATTCAGCTGCGTCTTTCTTCTCCAAAACAACCTCCATTCACAGATATAGTTGCACTGAATTGAAGCAAGTGGGATTTGTGATTATGGGTTTTGTAGAGTAAAGGGAGAGGAAGATGATCATGTGGTTGCATGCGTTGGACGGCGTCAGGAGATGGCAGCGAGAGAGGGGAGTTCTCTCGATGCGTTGTCGCGCAAAGGAGAGAAACAAGGAACAAGAGGTGGCAGTGATACATAAACTTCTAGTTATTTCTGTTTTGGTAAAGTGAAAAAGAAAGAAAGGAACAGCAAAAGAAAGGTATTTATATCCCAAGTCACCCAAGTCACCCAACCAATCCAACACTGGAACACATTTTACAGCTTAAAGCAGTAAACTCGAGTCTCTCTCTGTGTCGCCGTCGCATCAGTGGCAACCAACCAGGTACGCCCTTCTCATGGCTTCTCAATCTAGAACTTCTAAGGTTTGAATCAGATAAAGTTTCTTTTGTCTATTTTATTCATTAACTCCATCGAATTTTTATTCTGTTGGGTGTTCAATTTTGAGTCTTAGATATCTGGTTTGTGTTTGGTTGGGAATTGGGATAAGTATTGGGTATTTATGGCACATTTCGTTTATAAGAAACAGAGGTTTGGTTGGGGTTCTGAGCCATAAAATTAAGTTCCTCAGATACAACGAGTAAACTAGGATATTCATATGCATTGGCATGCATGCTTTATCGATGAGTGAATTTATATCTTTAGTTTGAAATCTGAAGAATAAATAGTAATTTAGGGAAAGACATTTTTGTTTATTAGAATAGGTTGGTTAGTTGGAGGAAGGAATGATGTGAATAGCATATAGATTGTATTACATTTTCTATGCGTCTCCCTAGTTGAGGTTGAGGTTAAGTTTGAGCAGAATAATCTGAGAAGGATATGTAATAATGGAAATTGGTTCTTAGAGATGAACATTACAATGGAAAGGGCGTTGGACCTGCACGTAAAGGCTTTGACCTGAATACTTGCCGGTAAGATGCTGATGACCTAGAGTTGAGCTTTGAATTTTTGTGATTCTAGCTCAAATTGTGATAGCTGAGCTTTAAGGTGGTTAGAACTTATAACACCTAATCAAACAAAAAAGAGGTCATTAGCATTAACCAAAAGGAAAATCATATGATACAATTGTGTGTACACACAAAGGGGTTTCCAAATTTTATTGTTTTCCTTTCTCTTTGTTGTTGCTGGGTTTGTTGTCGGTTATTGAATTCATTTACGCATTTCATGCTTCATTTGAGTTTCCAAACAAAAACAAGCTTCAATCAGAAAATTTGGGGGTTTTTGTTTGTGATTCACTAGTTGATACACTGTGCTATTCCAATTTCTCCATGTTGGTCACCTTTTTCCCTTTTCCTTGAGAAAAAAATGCTACGAAAAAGAATGATAAATGCAAAGGTTTTAGGAAGGTTGAAGTATTTAAAGTGTCTTTATCTTCCACACATTGCTTTTTTACTTTGAGCAAGTTCACCAAGTGTTTCCACTGAAAGCCAGGAGAATCAGTTGTTTGACTGAGAAATGAATCAAGGGTACTATATTAGCTGAGTGGGTAGTTAGAACTCCAATTGGCTTTGCTCGCTCACTCGATGCGCTTGGTCGCGCCGAAAAAATGGTTGTAGATGATGTTGCTCACTAATAACAAGTAGGATCATCTACAATCATTCTTTACCTTGTAAGGCATTCATTGTTATTAAGTATGGCAAGGGTAACTTCTATCGATACCATATTAGACCAAAAGCAATAGTTGGATCATGGCTCAAGGATGAGGGTGCCTCAGTCTTAGAATGGACGTACTCAATTATAAGATTGAGGCACCCTGCCCATCCATTTGACCATTCCCACTGCAGCACAATTTCTCTCTTGTAGTGTCAGACTGTCAGTAGGCTGACTCTGTCCGCCAACCTAATAACAATCACTATCTTACTCCTTGCAACCTATTGTTATTAAGTTGAACTCTGGATTGCGACACTTTGTTCCACTCCTTTCATTTATACTCCAAGCATGTGGTGTAGGCGTCGAGAGGCCCATGTAAGATTACAACAGGTCTTTTCTAGAACCATATACTTTGTCTCATAATCTGTGAACTTCTTGCTGCACTTGGATTAAAATCCAAGATTTGTATGTGTTTGAAAGACGAACTTCTAGAGTTCTTGCATTCACAATTTGGTACTAATAAGTATGGCATCTAGTTCAACTTAATAACAACTAGTTCATGCGACTTAGTTTACAGTTTGACTTAAATGTAACTTATTCATATTCATACGCTTAATTCCTGCAGGTACACTGCCTTATTGTAATACAATACTTCTCTGATGTACTTAACTCTGACGTTGTGACCACTCAATGTGGTGATCTTCTTTGAGTTCTTTCAGGTTAACTCCATCATAAAAAAACACATAATGAATTTTGGAAAATCACTATGCCAAAGATTCAATATAAAGCATCATTACCAGTACTCCTCTTTACAGCTGTGCTTCTGGTACAAAAATTTCATACAACTCGATGAATTGACTATTTTAAATATTTCGTGAACTCATTCTATTGCTGCATCTAACCTCTACTGTTTGACGTGGTCGACTTATTGCAGATGTCACAGGAGAAGGATTGAGTTTGATGTTCAGGCGCTGGGCTACTAAAAAAGCAGCTGCATCCACATAGAATGGGAGAGACTCTCAACCTAAGAATCTTGGAGTAAAGAAATTCGGTGGAGAGGTAAGAGGCTGATGTTTTGTTATGGGGAATAATTCAAAGGGAGAGTGCAGTGGATGTTTACAATCAGTATGAAGCTTTTTCGTTCACGCTGCAGAGAGTATTACCTGGGAACATCATTGTTCTCCCGAGGGGCACCCGATTCCATCCTGGAAATTATGTTGGGTTAGGGAAAGATCACTCTTTTTGCTCTGAAAGAAGGCACCGTAAAGTTTGAAAGTAACAAGCTGAGTGGGCGTATGTGGGTGCATATAGAGCCCAAAGAAGGTCATGTGCTGCACCCTGTATATGCCAATACTACAGCAGCTGAGATGGTGAAGACAGTCTGAACCCTACTTTTGTAAGATCTTTTCCTTTTCCCAGTTTAATCACCATTCAGAAGTTACTGGCATGGCAATTTCTCTGTGGTTTCTAGAATACTCTTGCATGTATGTTACATTTCAGTTAGAATTATATTTTGTATCACCTAGGTTGTGGCTTTGCAGCCTTGCGCGGAGTTGCGGGACTCGTGAATGATTTCCACAGTAGTGTGGGTCATTTTTGTATTCCTGTATTATTCAACAATTATGTAGTTCCCGGGGAGCCTCTTAATCATTATAAGCAAGTCGAATTGAAAATCCAGGTGTTATTATTCTTCAGACTATTTCAGGAATGAAACTAGCTAGTTTGGTATCAGAGATGTCTGCTACCTTTTCTACCGTATGTGCTATGAAAACAAACATGGAGAAACAAAAGGCTCTAACTCTAAACTAACTGTAACTTTACGATTACTTGTTGGTTTTGCAGGAGATTACAAAGGAGACTTGGCTGCTCACTGACGAAGGAAAGAGATACGCGGTTCATGGATCACTGGAAATACACCTCTTCCAGTGCATACCACAAGAGGGTATCACAAAAGCTGAATTGCAGGTAATACTTCTATACGTGTAGTACTGTAGCTTCTGTGTAGTTAATGATCTACTGGTATTTGAAGGTGTGATGTTTTTCTGCAGAAAATTTTTGATGATGAATCAAGTTTCAAGATAGCAACTGCGCAAGCAAGAAACAACAGTGGAATTCGATGACAAGCAATTTGTGACCAGAAATATCCAGCATGTGGACGATGACAAGGTCCAGAATTTACTTCTACGGATACAAGACACCACGGAAAATGTGTCGGACATCAGCCAAGATGAAATCAAAGCTCTTCGTAGGAGGAAGTTGATTAAAGAATAAAAGAAGAAGGGCTTCTCAGTCAGAAAAGGTCCCAACTATGCTCATGAGAGAAAGAAAGTTGCTACAGATTTGACTAGAGATATGCTGCAGAAGGGTGATTTGAATAATGTGGAGTTCAAAGAATTTAATATCAAAGCTAAAGGTGCGGCTACTGAACGTGGTTATGTTCATCCAGTCCTAAAGGTACGGAAGCAATTGAAGGATGATTTTCCTACATAAATTGTCTTTTTTTCTTTTGTTTTTTTTAAATTAGGACTATTTTAGATAATCTTCTTTCTTAGATTAGGACTATTTTATATAATCTATATACTAAATGTGCCAATTTTTAGGTACGGAAGCAAGTGGAGGATATCCTCCATAGAATGGGGTTTGAACAGATTGTTAGCGTGAGTCATGGAGTTAGTTTAGGAATGTAAATAAACTTGTTATTGCTTTCCTATTCTATGTGTGTAGTACATGTAGTACATAGTACGTAGGGTTTGTACATCTTGTATCAGTATATATAGCCTCCACTGTGACATGAATAATATATCAGAAAATTATTCTCCCACATTGTGTTATATTTGACTTGGTATCAGAGCAAAGATCCGAAAGAACTTTGTCTCTTTATTTTCCGCTGCAATTCTTCGTCTGACGTTGGTTCTCTGTCAGACGTGTGAAGAATATTGTCTTCTTCTAACTAAACCCCATTGTTAGGGTTTATTGTCTCAAAATTATTAGATCGTCTGGCGTTGGTTGTTTTGTCAGACCCCACAGCCATTGTGCTTGTTCTTTGTTTTTTCTTGGTCTTCGATCCAGACAATTTTGTGTCTGCCCGTTGCCTTTGACCCAGCCTTTGACCTAGTCTCAGTCAGCATTTGACTCTGCCGGCGTCATCTTCAGTCAGCCTCAACAAATCCGGCGTCCTCCTCAGCCGTTCTCCTCAGATCCGGTGTTGCCCTCAGATCCGGCATTCGTCCTCAGCCGTTTCCCTGCCGGCGTCGTCCACAGATCCGGCGTCGTCCTCTCCTCTCTCTCGAACCGGAACGTCACCACTCTCCGGCGTCACCACTCCCGGCGTCACCATCATCACTCCGGCGTCACCACTCTCTGGCGTCACCACTCCCGGCGTCACCATCATCACTCCGGCGTCATTCCCTCCTCAACCGGTCCGGATCCTCAAAAACCCAGAAACGGTCCCTGCTGACCCGACCCGACTCTGCTGACCCGGTCCCTGCTTTCCGACCCGACCCGACCCGGACACTGCTTCTGCCTCTAGGTCCGACCCGGTTCAGTCCTTTATTGTTTTCTTTTGCTCCATAAATTACTACTATTTGGTATTTGTGTTGCAATGGGTTCTGGAGATGAAAGTTCTCAGGTGAAAGATGTTCAGACACTTGAAGTATCGGTCAAGAATTCTGAAAGTGGTTCCTTTGGGGGTGCCAAACTCAATGGAACCAATTTCCGAAAATGGAAGAAAATCATGACGGCTCATCTCCGAGGGATGCACAAGATGGGGCATGTAACTGGGGCTATTGAGGTCCCTAGTGAAAGTGATGTTGCTGCCTACACTAAGTGGGAAGATGATGATGGTCTTGTGATGTCAGTTTTATACAAGGCGATGAATGAGGACATAGTCGATATGGTGGAACAATGTGACACAGCTCAGGCAATTTGGAAAACGTTGGAGGACTTATATGCTAATGAATCAGATTTTATACAGGTTCATGAGTTGATGTGCACTGCTTCAGCAATGCAACAAAATGGGCAGCTAGTGGCACAGTTTTTCACCAAGCTGAAGAACATTTGGGCTGAAATTGATGCAAAACGTCCTTGCAAGATCAAGAATCAGGAGGATCTTGTTTGGTACGTACTTGAAGGAGAAAGAGCTTGAGCGAGTTCACCACTTTCTGAAAGGCCTTGATGCAAAACATAACAGTGCCAAGGGAGAGCTGCTCAGAATGACAGAACCTCCTAGTTTGACTACAGCTTTCACATACATCCGTAAGGATGAGTCTCAGCAGGAAAGTCTTACTCAAGCACAACATGAAGTCTCTAGTCTCACTGTTCAAGCGAAAGCACCAGCACCACTCCTTCAGCAATCTAGTTCAGTTCCACTCCACAGGCAAGGACCGCCACCAGGCTTTGGGGACCAACCTCGTCCCCCTTGCTCTTATTGCAAGGGTGACCATCCTCGTGAGACTTGTTGGAAGTTGTACCCTCATCTTAGGCCTAAGAGGCCTATTTATCGTCCCAAGGCGAAAGCAGCTATCCAGTTGGTCCAAGAACCAGACATCTATGGTGTATCCGGACATGACCATCATACCGCAGAAGGCGCTACACCCGCAGCATCGGTGGCTAGTCGTGGTAAGATAGGTATGGCCTTAAATATTTCTAGCTTTGTTGGTGGTGATACATGGATTATTGATTCAGGTGCTTCAGATCATATGACTTATGACAAATCTTATTTTACTGAGTTATCCTCTCCACCAGTACCATATGTTACTAATGCTAATGGTGAAGCCTTCCCTGTGTTAGGAAAGGGGTCAGTCCGTATCACTCCCACAATAGTACTACAAAATGTGTTATATGTGCCTGCTTTATCTCATCATTTGATATCTGTCCCACAGTTGAATGTTGAATCCAAATGCTCTGTGACCTTTTTTCCTATGTATGTGATTTTTCAGGATCTTCTCACTGGGGAGTTACTAGGTCGGGGGTACTTGAGGGGCAGGCTGTTTCGTCTGGACCGGACATATGTCGGGGAGAAACCAGGAGCACAGCCACGGACCGCTTTAATGTCAACTTCTGACAGGCTAGGTGAAGTTTGGTTATGGCATCGTCGCTTAGGGCATCCATCTTTTAGTGTTATGAAAAAATCCATGCCTTCTTTGTTTATTGGTGTGGACGAGTCAGTCTTACATTGTGAAACCTGTGTTTTGGGCAAGAGTCATCGCTCAACTTATTCACCTCGTATTTCTAATAAAAGTGTCGTTCCTTTTGAATTAATCCATTCTGATGTTTGGGGACCTTCAAAGGAACCTACTGTGTCTGGTATGCGATATTATGTGTCATTTATAGATGATTGTACACGTCTTACTTGGGTTGTTCTTCTTAAAACTAAGGATGAGGTTTTTCCGGCTTTTCAAGCCTTCCTTTCTGAAGTCCAAACACAATACAATGCAAAAATTAAAGTTCTTCGTTCTGATAATGGGGGGGAATATGTGAATCGTGTCTTTCAGTCTTTTCTACAAACACATGGGATTATCCACCAGAAAACATGTCCTTACACACCTGAACAAAATGGGGTCTCTGAAAGGAAAAATCGCCACTTACTTGATATGGCTCGTTGTATTCTTTTCAGTGCACATTGTCCTAAGGATCTCTGGGGTGATGCTATCATCGCATCTACCCATCTTATTAATCGTCTTCCATCTAGTGTCCTCCAGGGAAAGGTACCATTTGAGGTACTGGCTTCTTATGTCACTTTATCTTCCTTTCATAATCTCCCTGCTCGTGTTTTTGGTTGTGTTGCTTTCGTCCATATACCAAAGAGTCAAAGGTCAAGTAAGTTAGATGCCCGGGCGCTGAAATGTGTGTTTGTTGGCTATGGGGGACATCAGAAAGGATATAAGTGCTACCATCCACCTACTGGGAAGTATTATGTCACTATGGATGTCACTTTCTTTGAGGACATGAGCTATTACACCTCTTCTGATACTGCTCTTCAGGGGGAGCATTCATACTTTGAAGAGCTGTATCATGGAGAGGGGGAGATAGGTCATTCAGTTGAGGTTACTAAGGTTACTGATGCATCAGCTTCACATGCACCAGATGGAGAGGGGGAGATAGGTCATTCAGTTGAGGTTACTGAGGTTACTGATACATCAGCTTCACATGCACCAGTTACCCCAGAGGTTCAGGAATCAGAGGCTGATAGACAGGTACCAGAAGCTGCCCCTCCTGCCTTGCCTGCTGTTACTAATACCCCTGACTCATGTCTCCCTGGTACAGAAGATCTTCAATCTGAGGTTAGTGATTCTATTGGGATTAATACTAGTGATGCTAATAGTAGACAATATGTGTTACCAAATAGGTCTACTAGGGGTAAACCAGCAAAAAAGTATGAACCTACCCTTCAAGCTAAAGCTAAGTATCCAGTGACAAATTTTATGTCTACTAAGAGATTGTCTAAGTCATATGAATCATTTGTGAATCAAATATCTGCTGTATCAGTACCTAACAAAGTGCAGGATGCGTTGGGAGATCCAAAATGGAGGAAAGCAATGGATGAGGAGATGGAAGCATTACAGAAGAACAATACTTGGGAGCTTATATCCCCACCACATGGAAAGAAGACTGTGGGATGTCGATGGGTGTTTACAGTGAAGCATAATCCAGATGGGTCAGTGAGTCGATATAAAGCACGCCTGGTGGCAAAAGGATTCACTCAGACATACGGCATTGACTATGATGAGACATTTGCACCAGTTGCAAAGATGAATACTATCCGGGTATTGCTCTCTCTTGCTGCTAACTTAAACTGGCCTCTTAAACAGTTTGATGTCAAAAATGCTTTCCTTCATGGAGAACTTGTGGAGGAAGTGTATATGGATCTTCCACCTGGATATAAAACTGCTCCTTCAGGTAACTTTGTGTGCAGATTGAGAAAGTCGTTGTATGGTCTTAAAGAATCACCTCGTGCTTGGTTTGGAAGGTTTTCACAGTTCATGAGGAAGATTGGTTATAAGCAGAGTAACTCAGACCACACGTTGTTTCTCAGACATCAACAAGGGAAGGTAACAGCTCTGATCATATATGTTGATGATATGGTTGTTACTGGTAATGATACTGTTGAGATAGATAGATTGCAAAAACAGCTAGCCACAGAGTTTGAGATGAAGGACCTTGGTGCACTCAAGTACTTCTTGGGCATTGAGGTAGCCAGGGGGAGTGAGGGTATTTATCTGTGTCAGAGGAAGTATATACTTGATCTATTAGCAGAGACAGGTATGTTGGATTGTACTCCAATTGACACTTCTATTGAGCAGAATCACCGATTAGCAGAGTATCCTGATCAGGTACGTACCGACAAGCCTCGTTATCAGAGGTTAGTTGGACGTCTGATTTATTTGGCACACACCAGACCTGATGTTGCATATGCAGTAAGTGTGGTGAGTCAGTTCATGCATAATCCCAGTGTAGATCACATGGATGCTGTTGTGAGAATTTTGAGGTACCTGAAGTCAGCTCCTGGGAGAGGAGTAATGTTTTCTAAACACAACAATATTCTTGAGGTTTCTGGTTTTACAGATGCAGACTGGGCTGGAAATATTACAGATCGGAGGTCTACATCAGGATATTTTACCTTTGTGGGAGGTAATCTTGTTACTTGGAAGAGTAAGAAGCAAAAGGTGGTGGCTCGGTCTAGTGCTGAAGCAGAATATAGAGGTATGGCTCATGGAGTGTGCGAGTTGTTATGGCTGAAAAATGTGTTACGAGATTTGGGAGTTAAGCCCAAGTGTGCTATGCAGTTGTATTGTGATAACAAGGCAGCCATTGACATCTCACAGAATCCTGTGCAACATGATCGTACTAAACACGTGGAGGTTGATCGTCACTTTATAAAGGAGAAGCTAGATGCTAAGATAATTAGCTTTCCCTTTGTCCCTACAGAAGAGCAACTTGCTGATATACTCACAAAAGGAGTTTCTAAGAATTCCTTTTA
The DNA here is from genome assembly GCA_963682095.1 of Potentilla sterilis. NCBI lineage: Eukaryota > Viridiplantae > Streptophyta > Magnoliopsida > Rosales > Rosaceae > Potentilla > Potentilla sterilis. The sequence continues at coordinate 43,566,748 of OY821757.1, read as the reverse complement.
TGACTCACTTAGCAAGTTGGGCATGGTTGATGTATATGCGCCAACTTGAGGGGGAGTGTTAGCGTGAGTCATGGAGTTAGTTTAGGAATGTAAATAAACTTGTTATTGCTTTCCTATTCTATGTGTGTAGTACATGTAGTACATAGTACGTAGGGTTTGTACATCTTGTATCAGTATATATAGCCTCCACTGTGACATGAATAATATATCAGAAAATTATTCTCCCACATTGTGTTATATTTGACTTGGTATCAGAGCAAAGATCCGAAAGAACTTTGTCTCTTTATTTTCCGCTGCAATTCTTCGTCTGACGTTGGTTCTCTGTCAGACGTGTGAAGAATATTGTCTTCTTCTAACTAAACCCCATTGTTAGGGTTTATTGTCTCAAAATTATTAGATCGTCTGGCGTTGGTTGTTTTGTCAGACCCCACAGCCATTGTGCTTGTTCTTTGTTTTTTCTTGGTCTTCGATCCAGACAATTATGTTTGTGAGTTCAACTGTTTGTGAGTTCAACTGTTAAAAAATTCAGGGAGGGCTGCAAATAAAACTCGGAGGACTTGTCCAATATGTGGTGCTCAAAAATATAAGCCAGATACGGATGACATTCCAAAAAAAGTAATATGGTATTTCCCTCTCACTCCAAGGTTGAAACGCCTATTTATGTCTCCACACACAGCAAAACATATGCGATGACATAAGGAGAGACGACTAGATGAAAGTACCCTCCAACACCGATCTGATGGAGAATCATGGCAACATTTTAACAGGACATTTCCATCTTTCGACGACATTAAGGGAAGAAATGTGCGGCTTGGAGTGGCAACTGATGGTTTCAGTCCATTTGGAACAATGACAACCCAGCGTGGTACATGGCCCGTGGTTGTGATGCCATATAATCTACCCCCTAATATGTGTATGAGGAAGGAATATAATATGCTGGCCGTGTTGATTCCTGGTCCTAAATCTCCAGGAAAGTGCTTTAGTGTCCTCATTCGTCCATTAATCGACGAGCTTAAAGATTTGTGAGAAAATGGAGTCTCTACTTTTGACAGAGTCGACAATGATGTATTCATGATGAAGGCAGCGGTGATGTGTACTATAAATGACTTTCCTGGTTTAGGGATGCTTGCGGGCTCAACGGTGAAAGGGTACAAGGCATGTCCAATTTGTCTAGATGACCTGACGGCGGAACATATTTGTGGGAGAATTGTTTATGAAGGGCATCAGAAATGGCTCGACGAGAATTCACCAATGCGATCCAGTTTGGCATTTAACGGGAAGCCAGAGTGGGGAAAAAAACCAGCTCATAAGAACGGAGATGAAATTTTGGAGGAAATTAGGTCACACAATTACGCCACTCTTAGCCACAGCATCCAGATTTTCATGTCCCTTAATCAGCACACAACAGACAATGTTGGACCCATGAGAGCGTATTCTAAATACTTCCCTATTGGTCATCGTTGTTACACATGTACTGTTTAGATGTCATGCACATTGAAAAGAACGTGGGTGACAATATCCTGGGCACCATTCTTGCAATTGAAGGGAAGACCAAGGATGGTCCAAGGGCTCTCAAAGCTTTGGAGAAGAGGAAAATCCGCAAAAGTCAGTGATGTTCGGAAGCTGAAAAGAGGACGGGAAAGGTTCCTCATGCACCCTTTTTTGTTCAAGAGGATCGTCGTGAAGAAGTTTTCGAATGGTTTCGCGGTGTTAGGTATCCAATTGGCTGTGCGGGAAGTTTGAGAAATAAGGTGAAACTAACCGAGGAAAAGTTCTATGGATTGAAGACGCATGATTACCATGTCATGCTTCAACGTCTTCTTCCAGTGGTTATCCGAGGATTTTTGCCAAATAACGTCGTGAAGCCATTGATAGCATTGTCAAATTGGTTTCGGAAATTATGTGTTAGGGAGTTGAAGAAGACAGATGTCCAACAGATGAAAGATGAGATAGTGATCATTCTCTGCAATTTGAAGTTGATTTTTCTTCCACATTTCTTCACCTCTATGGTTCACCTTCCCGAACAAGTTATGCTTATAGGCCCAGTACATTTTACATGGATGTATCCGACGGAAAGGTATATGTACTAACCAAAAATGTTTATTTTGTTCAAACTAAATTTACACTAACTTTATATATGCACTAATCATATTCATCATTTTATCAGGCAATTAGGTGATTATAAACAATCAATGAGTAATACACATTACCCGGAGGGGAGTATTACAGAAAGGTACATATCATGGGAGTCGGTGACGTACTGTAAGTCATATCTGCAATTGGAAGAAATGAAGAGCCCAATCCCCCAATATGGAATATTAGTTTTGTTTCTCAGTTAGTTCAGCCGTGTATTATGGATACCACCGGAAATATCAGGTTAACAGAGGAGCAAACGGCTGAGGCTCACTGGCAAATTTTGACGGATACAGAAGAGGCTCAAGAATACCTGGACACTCATTTGCAGATGTACACAGCGAAACATGGTGACGATTACGACGAGCGTCTCATGATGAGGAGTTTCCATCGATGGTTCTTAAGATATGTATGAAAATTAAATTTTTTGTTTTTGTACAAAGATCCTAAACCCTAATTAGTATAACACTAACACCATCTATTTTTTAGGCAACCCGTCGGCATGATGCTCAAGACTTTAATTTTAATAGGGCAATATAGTCATTGGCTCGAGGTCCGCAATTCACCAGGATTTATAAGGCGTGCTATGTGAACGGTATCAAGTATGTCTCATTCGATAGAGATGAAAGGCTCGTGACTCAAAATAGCGGGGTGATGTTAAGCACGAAAGTTGGAAACATGTCCCAACACTTCTATGGCCATCTTGACTATGTAGTCGAGGTATGTTATCCAGACAATTTGTCGGTCGTGTTGTTCAAAGTTATATGGCACAACACCATTGACTATGAGAATGCCGAAGAAATTGACACCGTCAAAGTAGATCATGGTCCGATATCAGTGGATACAAACACTAGTTACTATGAGAATTCACCATTTTGTCTTGCTATCAAGACAAAACAAGTGTTCTATTTGGACGATCCTGCGGCGGGTGGTACTTGGAAGGTGGTGCAAGAAATGTCGCACCGAAATGTATACAGTGCCGAAGTACTGGCAACAGAAGATACCAGGCCTCCTTCAGGGAATCAAATCACAGAGCCATACCAAGAGGATACACTAAGTTCAATACAATTTTACCATATTGATGCATCTAATCTCCAACTCGATTTAGAAGTACACGAACAGAATGAAGAATCAAACGGTGAGGAAGATGACAGTGACGAGGAAATCGATGAGGAAGAAGAAGAGGAAGATGGAGACGATGATGGCGGAGACGACGAAGAGGAAGACTACTAGTTAATTATGGTACATGTTGTAATATGATAATGATGATATATATTTATTGTTGTAATTTTGAACAATATTTACAATATTCTAATTAAATAAAAACAAATGCATATAAGCATAATTGAAGCGACTTGGATTGAATATATAATTATTCAACTAATCTGTTCAGTTAAATTGAAGCAACAAATATTGGACAATATTTGTCGCTTAAAAAAGTGAAGCGACAATTTTTGTAAAACTTCGTCGCTTTATGTCATTGAAGAGACGAAGTTTTAGCTCACTAGGTAACCTAGTGAGGTCCAACTTCGTCGCTTCATTTGATCGGAAGCGACGACGTTTTAACCTACTAGGTAATCTAGTGAGCTGAAACGGCGTCGCTTAAAATAACTGAAGCGACGACTTTTAACTTTCGTCGCCAACTTAAAGGTAAAGCGACGAGTTTTGGACATGTGTCGTCGAATCATATTTCTAGGCGATGAGTTTTGTCTATGTTCGTCGCTTCGTATCTGATTAAATATACTGCATCGATCGGAGCTCTAATTTTGTCGGATTTAAGTGAAATTTTGACCATTACGTATTTCATCATAACGATCAAATGCTATTTCACAGAGTTTTTCAAAATTTGACTTCTTTTATATAGTTGTTTCGAAAAGTTGTACACTTGAGTATAATCTACTAATCAAGTTATACCTCATTAGTAAGCATGTTGTCATTATAATAGCTAAATTCAGAAAATGAAAATTTTGACCGTCTGATGTGATCGTTATAGTTAAATATGAGTAGAGTAAAAAAATCAACTCGTTTCGTGAACGTTCGATGCTCGATCGAAACGGTCAACCATATTTTCATAAAACTTATCACAGAAAAACGTTATTACGTACCTTTAGATGACCTTGTTTCGTCGACTCTTCCAAACATTAAACTCTCAAATAGATGAGACATAATCAGCCATATAAAAATTTAGGAATGTTTACCTCCCGATACTATGGCTCTCCATAGAGAGAGATAAGTTTAAATAAGGTTGACCGCATCGATCGGGGCTCTAACTTTGTCGGATTTAAGTGAAATTTTGACCATTACCGTATTTCATCATAACGATCAAATGCTATTGCACAGAATTTTTTAAAATTTGACTTCTTTTATATGGTTATAAGTTTAAATAAGGTTGCCCGCACTTGAGCGACAGATGTTTTATATATCCGTCGCTTAAGTGCTTAAAAAAAAAGAGTGCGTACCTTCTGGCAAACATTTTAAATTTCCGCCAAATATTTTAAGCAACGGAGTTTGGCATTATGCGTCGCTTCATGTGATCTGAAGTGACGATTTTTAACCCACTAGGTAACCTAGTGAGCTGAAACTTCGTCGCTTCAATTAGCTAAAGCGACGATTTTTAACTTTCGTCGCCAACTTAAAGGTTAAGCGACGAGTTTTGGACATGTGTCGTCACTTTATATTTCTAAGCGACGAGTTTTGTCTATGTTCGTCGCTTGGTATCTGATAATATGAACCGGGACTTTTCTCCTTCCTCAGTAGTGCGATCCCCAAATTTCAAAACAGTTTGACAGTAGCGATTTCTTCCCCCAATCCTTCCGATTTCTTCCCCCACACCCAAACCCTAAATTCAATGGCGCTAGGTTCTACTGCCCAGTAGAGGAGGAAGCAGCTCGAAGCGAGAAGGGAGAGGCAGGCGGCCGAAGTTGCAGCGAGATTGGGTGCCGCGGCGGCGGAGACGACGGCGAGACCAGCGGCGGGGACGCTGGTGCCAATCCCTTCTCTCGAAGAAACGACCCATTCAAACGCTGCTGCTGGAGGTGGAGGTAGCGGTGGCGAACCGTCAAACGATGGAGGTAGCGGTGGCGAACCGTCAAACGCTGGAGGCGAGGACGCTGCTCCATTAAGCATTAGGACCAAGAGGGGTCCGCCGGAGCCGGGTAAGTTTTTCATTTTTCCGATTTTAATTTTCTTGAATTCTCGTGCTGCTCATTCTTGTTTGGCTGCTCATTCTTGTTTGGTTGATAAATAATGCACTGCTTGTTTGGAGTTCAAGGTTAGAATTAGGGATTATAGTCTGGATGCTCATGGTTTTGTTTTTGCTTTCCTTGAGAAACAGTAGGGTCGATCAGTAGGGTAGTGAACATGTTACAAAATCAAATTAAGTGTGGAATCATTTCACAATTGATATAATTAAGTAATGATCATAGGCAATGAATGATTGGGTTTCTGTCATTCATTGCCTTTCTCTTGGAGATTGCATTGATGTATCAATTTGTCGGTTGTGGTAGGAAGATTACTGCCTTGTGCTCTTCACCGATAATTTTTCTTGAATTCTGGTTTGGTTGTGCTGCTGTTGAGTTTTCGTTGGAGTTTTCGTTGCTCTTTTGAGACCTTAAATTCCTGCTGATGCTATTGATATGATTACTTGGCTCATTCACGGTAATAAGGGTCCTTGTTTCCATATCTAAAATTCTGATACAACAGCCCTTGAGTATCCTTGCTGGTGTTCTTTGAAGTTCCCTTAGTTCCCTACTCTCTCTTCTTATCATGTTAATTGCGGTTTATGTCTTTTATCTTGTTATATCATCTAAAGTGTTTATCTTAAAACCGGAGCATAACTTATTCTTGGTGCCAACTTATCCTGTTTGAACTATTTGCTGAAAAAGATCAAGTAGTACTCCTTTCTGATAAACATCTGATTTGCAACCGATGCCTGATACATGTGCTATATCTGTATACATGATTGGTCTTTTGACTCTGAAAGGAAATCATCTTTTGAGCTAATGTTTGTCCAGGCTTTTCTATCAAAATTGTTGTTTTAAATATATCATTTTTTTTTACCAGATTTACTGTCCACATTGATTCAGCTCCTTATTTAAAAGTTTCATAAAGGCTCACTGAAATAGTCTCCTACTCATTGCCTAGACTTTATGACTATAAGATATGTTTCTTTCCCTACAATCAGCATATAGACTTGCTCTTGTTTTCAATATTTAACTTTTTATATCTTCAAAAGTTGTAAGTACTCTACAGTTGTAGATGCAACAAAATGATTTATGCACCCTTCAAATACCAGAAGTCCAATTATTTTCTGACTTCAGTCAATATGGAACCATAGTTGATTAGTTCCAAATCAATCTGTATGTGGTTGTACTTGAGTTTAATTCCTACCTCGTGGTTTGAAAATGTTCGTAATTCATTGACATTACCCTCGTAAAGCTACTTCTGTTGTAATTCTTAGCTTTGCATTATGAGTTGGAGTATTTGCCTACTGTTGGTTCATTATTGGTCAAGTTCTTCTCCATGAAGCATCGTCATTCTTGTTAAACTCCAACATTTGGAAACCCATGTCTCTTGCTGCTAGCTTTGCTCAAGATCACGTATTGATACTTAACTCATGTTGAATCTGCCTCTCTTATATGCTTGTTCAATTTTACTTGGAAACAAGATCCCACTCTTGGTTTATTACGTCCTTTCATCTGTCAGTCTATGATCTCAGATTCATATACACCAATGGTGTATATCTTTTATACATTATACATACTGTGGAGTGGTATTGGGAGCAATGCAGCGAAGTTTCCAAGATATTCTTTTATTTAACATTGTAATCTGTTAGTATATTGATTTGTTAGCTATGCATAGTCTTAATTTGGTTTGGTTTATATGGCAGAGTTGGTTGATATGACAACGGGAGAGAAGGTGAAGGGGCGGAACTCTAATAAGCTCGGCATCATCACGGACACAAAGACCCAGTATTTGAAGACCCTAAACAATAACCAGCCTCTGAAGGTTGAGTACTCGGAAGAGCACAAGGGTCCGAGCCTCTTGAAGTGGAGGACTTTGATGTCCCTAGACATCGGGAGCGCCATCCGGAGCAAAGTGCCCATGCTTGCGCCTTCATATGCTGAGCTGGCTGAGAAGCACCGAGATGCACTCAACACTTATATGGAGGTAAAACACAATTTCATAATAATTTCAAAAAACTATCTTTCAGTCATATATATTGAAATATGTTATTTCTAATGATTTTTTTTAATTGTTTTTTTCTAGATGTTCTACGACCTCCCTCCCACCGAGATAGGCATGTGGACATACATCGACGAGACCGCTGCCAAGATCTACAAGGACTGGAAGTACGACTGCCACACCCACTACGTTGAAGTGTCAAAGGCGACGCCTGCAATGTTCATCCACCGACCCGAGCAGTGGGAGTACGTACCTCAAAGTTTACTTTGAGGACGACGATTATAAGGTAATAGAAAGTAATTAGAGGTTTTTTAATTTCATATAATAGATTCTTATTCTAATAGTTCGTGCATATTTTTGCAGAGGATGTGTGCCCGGAACGTCACTAACCAGAACAAAGCAAAGGAGAAGGGGTGTGCAGTCAACCACCACTCCGGCACCACTCCCTATAGCTACCGGGTCGTTGCGAATCAGGCGAAAGGCAGTTTGGCGCCTATACTTCAGACAGTCTGCTATGTTTATGCACGATCGCAGAATGCGCAGGAGAAAGTGGTGAGTTTCCTGACAAGTTAGATGCAAGAGTTTCTAGTTTTTAGCTTATGATTTTAATTTTTTACAATTAAAAACTATACAAACACAAACTTATTGGATAATATTTTTTGCAGGCAGCGGTGAAGAGGAAGATGGATGAGCTCTGTGCTTGCCCAGACAGTGATGTGGAGAGCGGCAGTTAAGTGACGGGCCCCCTTACCGTCGAAGAATAGATAGCAATAGTGGACGCGTGTCTGGGTGGGAAGCCGGTGACGAGAGTCCGAGGTATGTACAAATCATAAAATAACAGTTTGTATTTTAGATACGAAAGAGAATTTAATTTGAATAAATTTTTGTGTTTTACCATTTTTGCAGGGCTAGGAGGTGCATTAAGACGTCCGGCAAAACCAAGAGGCGGTGCACGTGTGTCCCGCAACGATTTGGAGGTTGAGAAGTTGAGGAGCGAACTAGCAGCCGCCAATGAACGTAGCAGAATCAAGGAAGAACAAAGCAGAATCAAGGAAGAAGAGATGATGCAACGTATTGCAAGGATGGAGGCTGCCCTCAGCATCGTGGCCAATCCGGATGCCAATGCCGCCGCAGCAAACCCTCCGACGATCGCCGATAAATCATCATGTGCTGAAGGTATAGGTATATCCGACGGCGACTTTGATTAGGACATTTCGTTAGTTTGTAATTGGAACATATGTGCATTATTGTTAGAACATATTGTAGTTTTGAAAGAAATCTATGTATTTATAGTGTGTGTGTGTGTGTGTGTGTGTTATGTTGGATATGTGATTTGAATGAAATGTATGTTGGATATGTGATTTGAATAAAATGCAGGTTTTAGAAGTGAATGAAATCATACCAGAATTCTGTTTTCCTGTCTCTGTAACAAACAATGAAGCGACGAACAATGATCAATGTTCGTCGCTTAGCTTTTAATGACGCGACGAATATTAATCAAAATTCATCGCTTAGCTTTTAATAACGCGACGAAGATTAACCAAAATTCGTCGCTTAGATTTTAATGACGCGACGAAGATTCATCAAAATTAGTCGCTCATCGTTATCATATCATACATTCTCCTATTAAACATGAAATGAAGAGACGAATTTTGAACTAAAGTTTGTCGCCACAAGTACGAGGCGACAATCCAAAATTCGTCGCATCGAGTTTGAAGAGACGACCCCAAAGTCATCGCAACAGAATGCAAGCGACGCGTATAAATTGGTCGCTAGGGATGGTTGGCGACGAGTCAAACGTCGCTTTCTGGTGAGCGAAGAGTTTCAGATCGTCGCTCTCTTGTGAGCGACGACTTTTGTTGTCGTCGCATGAAATATCCAAGCGACGACTTTTGACTCATTAGGAGTCGCTTAGAATATACCCGACGAGTCTGAAGTGACGACCTCAAAGCGACAATTTTTTGTCGGGAAGGTGTCGAAGAGACGACAAAAATTCGTCGCTTCGACTGTGACCCACAGTAGTGTGATCAACAAAACAATTTCATTTAATTGTATGATTATGAACTCCTTTATCAAAGATGACATAAGGGAAAGCATGCATATTAAAAGAAAACTAAATAAAAATATAATACCCACTACTGGAAATCAGGTCTGAAACGACCAATATTGAAACGGGAAAATTAAAGTCCGTCGCCTCAACACATTGAAGCGACCAATATTGGATTTGTCGCTTCAGAAAACGAGAGCGACGACTTTTGATCAATAGTCGTCGCTCACATCTTATTGAAGCGACGAATATTGGTTTGTTGTTGCCTCCCAATAATGTTTTGTAAACTGTAGCGACGAAAATTTAAAATTCGTCGCCGACGTAAAATTCAAGCGACGGAATTTATAAGTTTCGTCAATATTCGTCGCTGACTTGTTATACGAAGCGACAAGTTTTGAGCAATAGTCGTCACTTCATGTTTTAAAATCTGGGTATTTTCATAAAACTTGTCACACGAAAACGGTATTACGTACCTTTAGATGACCTTGTTTGCTGCAAATATAATATGGCGATCAGTAGTAGAACCAGGGTTAAAATTACAGTTTGGAGAGTTGTAGATTTGGCATTTGGTGTCCGATTGACGTTTGTAATACATTTTCGGAAAGGAAACGACGTCAGGAGTCAAACTCGTTGCTTTGCAACGATGTGTGGGCTTTTTCAGGCTTTCGAGTTCGTTTAAGCCTTCAAAACGGCAGTTTTATATGTTTTAAATAAGGTTGACCTCATCGATCGGAGCTCTAACTTTGTCGGATTTAAGTGATTTTTTTACCATAACCGTATTTCATCATAACGATCAAATGTTATTTCACAGTATTTTTCAAAATTTTACTTCTTTTATATAGTTGCTTCGAAAAGTTGTACACTTGAGTATAATCTCATAAAAAAATTTATAATCTTTTAAATATTATTGAAGTGACAGATTTTGTATTACTTCATCGCTTAAGTATAATCAATAAATCTTTTAAATATTGTTGAAGCGACGAATTTTGTATAATTACTTCGTCGCTTCACTTTTAAATATTATTGAAGCGACGGATTTTGTATTACTTCGTCGCTTCAGTGTTTAAAAAAGTAGAATCTGTGCCACATGCTAAGAACCAATTAAAACATATTGCGCGGATCAACCCTATGAACCGTCAGATTTTCCAGATCTAATGGCCATAATTCACTCCCCTTTTATATAAATCTCTTCCCCCTCTCCTCCTTCCTCTTCACTCCCTCTCCTCCTCGCCGTCGCCATCCAAGTCCTCGACGCCGGCCGACCTCGCCTTCTCCATCCAAGTCTTCGACGCCGGCCGACCTCGCCTTCTCCATCCAAGTATTCGACGCCGACCTCGCCTTCTCCACCGGAGCTCCTCCCACCGCGCCGGCCACTATTGCAGACCTCACTCCCCAACCCTGCAGCGACGGCAGAGCGCTTCCCCGCCGACCCTCCTCGACGCGGCCGTCATCGTCTCCACCTCGATCTACGGTGACGTCGTTCTCCGAGGTCCACCTCTACGGCGACGTCGTTCTCCTCCTCCACTGCCTCCCTCCCTCCCTCTCCTCCTCGCCGTCGCCAACTCCTCCTCAACTGGACAAAAATTGGACAAAATTATTTTTGAAACGAAATCGGCGGGAATGAGGGGTTTGAAACTGAACTGGACAAAAAATTGTAACAGACATGAAGCGACGAACATTGATATTCGTCGCATGAAATTTTATCCCATACACTCTAGCGACGACTTTTGAACCAAATTTCGCCCCCTCAAATTGGAAGCGACCACCCAAAATTCGTCGCCTCGAATGTGAGGAGACGACCCAAACTTCGTCGCCTCAAATGGGAGGAGACGACCTAAACTTCGTCGCTCATTATTTGGCGACAAACTTTGAAGTCGTCGCTTGAAATATCCAAGCGACGACTTTTGTAGCAAAAGTGGTCGCCTCGAAATCGAAACGACGAAAATCAAGCGACAACCTCGAACGACGACCTCTTTGTCTCTTCGGTGCCGAAGCGACGACTTTTTTGTTGAAGCGACGACAAAAAGTCGTCACTTCAAACCTGTTCTGGAGTGGTCACCCATATCCGTATCCATGCCCTAAACCAGCCACAAACCGATAGGTTCAAGCGAATAGTCCAAGCTCTACACACCCGATATACTACTGCATAATTTATCTATTGATAGTCGCTCATCGTCACATCAGATTCCGGCAACCAACCAGGTATCCCTTCTCATGAACAGAAAAAAATTTCTAAGGTTTGGACTTGACTTTTGAACGGATTTTCTTGAGTTGAAATGCATGACTCATGACTGTGATCTTAGAAACTACCAGCGAATCAAACAGTTCTTTCTGTTGTTGAATTCTTTTATGTGCTGTACGTACATGTTTTTTGAATTTGTATATTTGTCAGAAATTTTGAGGGTTTTATGTTTGAGATTCACTTGTTGATCTATTTTCCAAACCCTAATTGCTCCATGTTGCTATTTTCGCTTTCTCTCAAAAAAGGAAAAGGTGAAAAAGAATGAAAAACATGAAGGGCCAACGTACATAAGGGTTTGAAATCTTTGGAAGGCTGAAGTCCTTAGAGAGTCTACATTTTCTACTCATTGCTGTTTACTTTGAGCAATTGCACCTAGGGTTTCCACTTGAAAAAGGCAGTGCATTTTTAAAAAAAAAAAATATTATGGGAAAGCCAGTGCATGAGTTGCTTATTGTGAGTTATACTGAGAATTGAATTATCAAGGGGTTCATTCCAAGAGTACGTGCGGTAGGCTGCTACTTCAACTTAATAAGAATAGATAGCGAGGGAGTTGCATATTCAAGGAAAGAAGGACTATTACGTACGTACGTAGTAGTTGGCAATTCATATTCATATATATATATATATATATATATATATATATATATATACACGTGTTTGATTCATGAAGGTATACACTGCCTTTCTTATTCTAGACTAGAATTTCTAGTGTTTGGGATCGGACTGGGGAGTACTTACTAAACTCTGACGTTTGGTATGCTGATTTTCTATCAGATAATTAACTCCATCTCTCATAAAACAGCAGAATGAGTTTCGGAACATCACTATGCCAGAGATTGAATATAAAGCACCTGGTTACCAGCTGCACTCCTGTTTACAGCAGTGCTTCTGGAAGAATTTTCGTACCAGCTCGATGAGTTGCCTATTTTAAATATTTTGTGAACTCATTTTTCATTATATTGCTGCATCTAACTTCTACTGTTTTATTTGGTGCACTAATTCCAGATGTCACAGGAGAAAGATTGAGTTTGATGTTCAGGCGCTGGGCTAGTAAAGTATCACAAGGATCCACAAAGAATGGGCGAGACTCTAAACCTAAGAATCTTGGAGTCAAGAAATTCGGTGGAGAGGTAAGAGACTGATGTTTATTTTAAAAGGAGAGTGGATATTTACAATCAGTTTGAGGATTTTCTGTTTATGCTGCAGAGAGTGATACCAGGAAACATCATTGTTCGGCAGTGGGGCACCTGATTCCATCCTGGAAATTATGTCGGGTTAGGGAAAGATCACTCTCTTTTTGCTCTGAAAGAAGGCACTGTGAAGTTTGAAAAGCACAAGCTCACTGGACGGAAGTGGGTGCATATAGAGCCCAAAGAAGGTCATGTGCTTCACCCTATTTATGCAAATACTACAGCAGCTGCGACAGTGAAGATGTCGTTTGAGTCCTAGTTTTGTTTACACCTTTTCCTTAGATTAAAACTTATTCCTAGTTTAATCACCATTCAGAAGCTACAGGCATGCCAACTGCTGTCTGGTTTCTACAATAAACCTGAATGCATATTCATTTCAGTTTATATTAATTTAGAACTATAATGTGAAGTTTTGAACCACCTAGGTTGTAGAATTGCAGCCTTGCCGAGTTGCACTACTCTTGAATGCTGAGTTGCACTACATGTAGCCCCCTGGGAGAAAATGGCATCCCGAAAATGCTCCTCTTAATCAATATCAGCAAGTAAAATTGAAATTTCAGGTGTTCTTATTGTCGAGTCTATTGTATCAGGGATGTCAGGTTACATTTTCTACTATATGTAATATGAAAACAAATACGGGCAACGAAAAGCCTAACTATATAGTGTAGATTTACAAGTGTTAGATAATCTATATACAGTACTCTAATTAGTTACATGAACTACCGACATTATCAATTTGTCCGAGGAGCAAACTTACCAACAATCGCAACTACCACCAGAACAGGGACTAAACCAAATGCTGATGGCATCATGCAATATCCAGTTATCAATATTCACACTTGTTGGACAACAGAACCATGAAGGAAAACGTGGTCCAACTCCCATAACTGTACAAGCTATGAAATGAACATCTTGTATTTACACTGCGTATCTTATGGCATTATGCAGCTCCATGGTTCATATATTGCCCAGTATCACGCTTTCATAGATCATGTCAATGGATTTCAAAGCAACAATTATCTTCCTCTTTTACTTGCTGGACTGCAAGGTTCAAGATATAGGAAATCGTGGTGGACCTATAAGTGAGCATTTCTTCAGTCTGAGTGTGGCATGACAGCGGTGACGAGTAGAGTATGTCTGGCGGAAATTATGATTCTGCCCCACTTTCATCATCATCAAACATTGATTCTAAATCACTTTCAGTGTCATTAAACACAGCTGATTCTGCCTCACTTTCACTGTCATCAAACACTGTTGATTCTGCCTCCATTTGAGCATCATCAAACATATTTGATTCTGTGTCAGTTTCAGTGTCATCAAGCATACTTCTGTTCATGGGAGACTCATTGTCCTCACGGAGTTGAGTATTTGAGAACTCCTCATTGGTGGTGCCAGATTCAAATCTTTGCCGCCTTTCCACTATATTCTTGACCCTTTTGTCAAACTCTGAGTCTGTGCTAGCGAGCATGTACCGTAGTTTTAAATTGATGTGATTCTCTAGCAGAACTTTGTGCCTAGGAATGATTCGACCCTCAAGAGAGTAGCTGAAAAACCCGAACACAATTTCAATATATACGGTAAGTCAAACAAAAAGAAAAGGAGGTCATTAAACTATTACAGAAAGTAAAGTAAGAATAAATGAGCAAAAATCAAACTTGAATCTACAAATTCCTTTGTGCCTGATTGGCTACCCAAAGCAAGAACCCCATTACATATCTTAAGTAAATGAAATGACTAACATACTCTGGAGACAACCATAATATATTCAGCACAAGAATAAAAGACGTCATTCCCGAGACCTTGCTATCCTTTATATATACAGCAGTAACAGCACAGCGAGACTAAGAATCATTACTGAGCTAAGGTATATCTATTACCGAATGAAGTTTAAGTATTCTTTATTTTACAGAATGTAAGTAAGGTAGAGAAAAACAAAGGGTTACTGCTGGTTTCACCTTGGAAACTCGATGAGATCTCGCAAAGGGCGGACCATAGTTCTCCTCAGGTAACTGTATTTTGGGCGGAGGACATCTGTATTGTATCGGAGCAGCATGGGGAAGTCAGCTACCATCTCACCCAATGTGCCAAGGTGTATGCCAAGTGATCGGAAATATTGTACATTGACCTCAAGCTTGTGCACAATGTTGCATCCCAAGAGCTCTGGCCCCAAAGCTATGACCTTTCCAATATCCCTGTCACTAACTCCCGCTTTGGTAATCAAGAATATGACCTGTATGACCAGTAACATGTTACAAAATCTAAACTTTACCTTGTGTATTTCAAACTGTACCTTGATATTAATTAGTTACGTGGGAAATGCTACAGTCCAACTAGAGCTATCAATATAATGTGCCCGCAAGGGCATATACAAAAGATCACAGGATATACACTTCATATTGACAATGCAAGACACACTTGCGGGACACATCAGTAATTATAATAATCATCGTAGTTAAATGACTTCAACTGGACTGAAATTTTGAAATAAAATGGATAACTGATTTTTCATGATAGTACCTTCTGCAGTAACTCTATCCATTAACAGTGAATTCAAGAAAGCATAGTCTCTCACACACACACACAAACAACCCTGGGGAAAAAAATATATTAAAACAGCCAATGGCCCAGTACAAACAATTGCAGAAACTGAGATAAAATATACAACAGCAATTGTACTGCGACTATATACAACAGCGACTTAAACAATTTACACAAGTGATCAGACTCAAATAGATACTTGATGAGATGGTGCCAAAAAGCAATTGCATTGTGTATCTGTGCATATATCTCAACTTAGAATGTAGGTTAGCTCATTCGATCTAAAAGTTTTTATTTATTTATTTTTTATTTATTTTTATCTTTAGACTTGGTACATCAACTCATGCGCATAAGAGAATCAAAACTGCACTTCTACCCTCAGTATAATCAGGTCAGTAAAGCATGAAGTAACAAGATATATTTATGTATAGACATGCCAACTTAGAATATATGTTAGGTCACTCGATAACCAGATTTTCTTTATTTTTATTTTTTATCTTCAGACTTGGTACATTAACCTATCCACATACAAGAATCAAAAGTTCAAAACTGCCGTTCTAATTCTCAGTCTAATCAGCTCACTACAGCATGAAGATAAAAAGATATATACACACATAATGTCCATCTCATGGTGAGTTTTTAGGGAAGTTGGGGTCTCTGCTGATAGTTTAATTATTTGATGAGGCTATGAGCTCAAAGGAGAATAATAAAAATTATCTGAATAGGAAAATAACGTACCACTGGCCTAATTTTCTTGTATAGGCTGTATGTAAGCAATGGAGGAAACTTTACAAGCATTTTTCCTATGGCATCATCTCGAATGCCTATGTCCTGGAAAAATTTTACCTACAAGGCAGTACAAATACACATGAATAACATCATATGAAGCATGATAACATGAAGAGATGCAAACATTTTGAATGTGTGAATTTATATGCATATGTATGCATGGGGTTCGGAATAACTGCATTAGTGCATTATGTATGTGAATATGAATACTTATGAGAGCTACATAGGCTAGTTGAGACTGGAGAGAACACGAAATACCTAAGACTCAAGATATTCCATATCAACATAAAAATTAAAGCACACGGGTGTCTGCATACCTTTGGCACAATGGTCTTCTCCAAATCAGCACAGAAAAGGATTGGTTTAATGGTAAGCATCCTTCTCATACCGTCTCGGGTAATACCAAGGTAACACAAATACTTAACTAGGGGCTTCCATCTTTCCTCTATTCCACATCCCATCAGCTGAGGCCTAACTGCTAGTAATTTGCCAACATCCTCGGTACTAAGGCCAAATTCCTTCAAATAGTTCACCTAGATAAAGAAGAGCAGCATCTCAGTAGATATTACACATAAATCAGTAAGCAGTTAACTAAACATTCCCCTAAATCAACCGTAAAACCCATATCCACTCATCATACTTTCAAATAGCATTAAAATAAAATGTCAGAGTAAGGAGTGTCAGCTACCTTTTGGTTCATCTCGTCTAGAGTATAATATCCCAGTACCCTGGGATAGTCAAAAACCATTGTGCCAAAATCCTTGTGATTGATTCCCATATCCAAGTAAAACCCCACACGAACCATCACTTCTTCCAAACTGTATGACAATAGTTGCGGACATCGGCTCATCACTGTCCCCATCCAGTCCCTCTTAACACCATTTCTCTGCAAATACTCAACAATCTCATCCAATTCCTCATTGCTCCTCTCCAGAAAACACTCCCCACCTTTCACCAACGCAACTCCTATAAACCTCCCCTTAACATAAATCGACTTCAACCACTCAGCGCGGCGTCTAATCGACCCCAGGTCTCCCTTTGACATACAAATAAGCTTCCCAATTTGGGGATATGAAAGTGAATTATGCTTCAACCACCTATTTACAATCAAATTAAACCCTTACATTCCTCCATATAAATTTAATGCTGTTCTAGAATATCAAAATGTATTGATTTCGTTGAAATTTATAAACAAAGTAGAGAATTGGATTTGATTACCTGATACAGGGCACAGCCTCAGAGTTTTCAATAACAGTCTTGGCGCGAAAATTGAAGGTGGAATTGGCGAACTCCGGCGATCGTTTCAAGGCGGCGGCCTCGACCATGACGTAGTCAATGAAGTCGGTCAAGGTCTCCGTCAAATTGGTGGCGTAGGTGATGCCGAACTTTCCTTTGGTCCTCATAACCTCCTTGAACATCTCCTTCGTCACCTTCCGGCGAATCTCCAGAGCCCGCATTATCATGCGGTGCTCGTCGCCGTCATCTAGGAGCGGCGGCGGGGAGGAGTCGCCGGAGATGGAGCCGGGGAACTGAGGAGTGCGGTTGGGGAGGAGGGAGAGCTCGAAGGCTTTGTTCTCCGGAGGGAGGCGGCGGCGGTGTTGGAGGAGGTCGTTAGGGTTAGGGTGGCGGGAGAGACGGTGGAGGAGGAGAGCGGTGGACTTGGAGTTGTGCTTGCGGAGAGTGAGGTCTGGGGGTTCGTCATCATGAGGAGGAGGATAATGACGTGGCGTGTCGTTGAGAGAGGAGAAGACGGTGGTGGTGGTTGGGCGGAGGTGAATGTGGTGGTGGTGTTGGGAGAGTGGAATGAGGTGAGTGAGTGAGGAAGACAACGCCATATGGTTCTTTCTGCTGGACTCTCAAATTTCAGTCCATTATCTACTGTACTGATGAAGTCATGAAACATTGACGAGGGAACTACATTTTGTTTGACAAAGGATCAAACGGTAAATATTTGGATGTGTTTTAATTATAAAAAATTACCAATAGATATAATTCTCGGCCTATAATTATAAATAGGAAGATTGTTTTTTAAAATTACCACTAACAGTTTCCATCCATTATTAATAAAATCCATTTATCCATAAATTATGAAATTATCTTTTTTTATGACACTACTGCAAGTCAGTAGTATTGTGCATTTATGATGGTCAGTAGAATTACACATTTTTTAGGATCAGTAGTATTCGACCAACGATATTGAACCTCAGTAGCTTTAAAATTACTCACATATTGGCATATAAGATATATGTACCTCAAAAGCATTGTTTTAACTTACAATAGTGTTTCTGTAAGATTTTATTTACTTACAACAAGCTAGTTTTATATTACATCCGTGTACTACTGAGGGTCAGTATATTAATGAGCGCCAATATGTAATTATATATCTATATTCAGAGTAATACTACTGACCATAAAAAATCACATAATGCTATTGACCCTAAAAAATCGTGTAATGCTATTGACCCTCAACAATGTCGTAAAAAAATAAAAGGGCAATTTTGTAATTACTATTTAACGGATTCTGTTAGTTAAATGGATGAAAACCTACTAGTAGTAATTTTAGAAAAACAGACTTGTTATTGGTAATTATGATATCAAAAGTGTAGTTATTGGTAAAAAAAAAAATTTAAACTATCCACAATGGATCGTGCAACTAAAGACTCTCTCTCTCTGTAATTGTTTAAACGAAAAAAGATAATTAACTGGTCAAGTAGAACCTATGAAGTACGGACACGTGATACTGCTCGCGTATCGCGTGTCGGACACGGACACGTATCGGACACGGACACGTTAGGACACGCATGAATACGCATGGACACGCGAACTGTTGTTTAGACACGGTTTGGACACGCGGTGGACATGCAAAATCGGGTTGGACATGTGGGGTAATTCTATCTTTTACATATAAAAAAGGAGACTCCTCTTCACTAGGGCTGGGCGCGGGCCGGGCCGAGCCCAAAATTTGCAAAGCCCGACCCAAACCCCGACACCCTCAGTCCGAGTCGGGCCGAGTTTTTTAGAAATGAGGATCGACCCGAGCCCGACTAAGTCGGGCCGAGCCGGGCTTTCGGGCTTTTTCGGGCCCAAAAATACCTGTTATAGTTTTTGTCTAGTTGGCTCTGTCTCTCTATCCCTCTCACTGTTGAAGAAGGAGAAGGAGAAACAACATTCAGAAAATCAAAACCAGAAGATCATCAACAAGACAGTGAAACTAAACACAAAGAAGAAGCTCGAGCAAGCAAAGCATCAAACTTCAATCAGGGCATCAAAAACCCAAAAGCAGCAAACAGAGAAAATGGTCAAGTTACTATACTCTGTAGCAATCCTCTTGATCTGGGCCACACTCTCTCTCATGGCTTCATCATCCACCATTGAAGCAAGTGAAGTCCTCCCATGGATACCCATAAGCTCCTCCGGCTTAGTCTCCGATGTCGACGACGAGTTCGAGCTTGATTCGGAGATCGGCGCATCTTAGCCACCAGCAAGTACATCAGGTGTAGATCTGACGGCAACTCCGTTGAAAGAGGCTAGGGTTTGAGAGGGGAGACCACGAGGCGTGAGGAGGTGGCGGAGGAGGGAGGGAGGTGAGGAAGAGAGGAGCTCGGGAGGGGGGGGGGGGGAGGGGAGCAGATAGGTTTGGGTTTCAGTCCGGGCCGAGTTTTCAGTCTAAAAAAAACAGGACCGAGGTCGGAACGATATTCATATTTTTCGGGCCGGTCCTTCATCGGGCCAGTCCTTAAAAAAATTGGGCTCGGCTTTTCGGGCCGGGCTTTCGGTCCTTCGGGCCCAAATGGCCAGCCTTACTCTTCACTACTCTCAGCCTCTCAGTCTCTCTTCAGTCCTCTCACGCGACCTCTCTCTCTCTCTCTCTCTCTCTCTTCAGGTCGATTAGGTTGAAGATTTGGGATCGCTGCATCGGGTATGTTCTCTTATTTCTCTCTACTCTTCTTCTTCTCTTGTTGATTGAGTTAATAATCAGTTTAGGGTTTATGCGTTTGCGGTGCTTGATTTTGGTTTTGATTTGGGGCCGATTAATGATTTTGTTGAATGCTCGTATTCGGATTCATGAGGTTTTATGCTGGAAATCAGTTCGATAATATCTGTTTTAGTTTCTGAAGCCTTATAATTTTTGGATGAAATTGTGAAATGAATTTTGGAAAATTTTTGAGTTTTGTGTTGATGAATTTCGGGAATTTTTGAATTTACTGTTAACGGATATCTTCTTCCTCCCTTAAGTTACTCCCGTTTCGTGGAATTGAATAATCTGGAAGGGTTCACTAGATTCAGTTTATAACCTAAAACCCAGCTCAGATAAAAAGCTAGAGAAAGGGTCAATTAGTAAGCACATAGCTGATTTAAACATATCAAAGTAAGATGATCCACAACAACCGAATTGGGGGAGGTTAGATCAAAGACAGTGGCTTGAGGGAAGATGACAGTAACATTGCTAAACAAATCCCACAAGATCAGAATCTAAAGCCAATCCAAGAAAAAGCAAGTATCACAACTATACTAAACCCCAACTTTTGCAGAACATAATGATTTTAAACAGATGAGCTTTGACCCTAAAGTACAATAAGACCAAATGGGGTTAGAGCCAAAGACAGTGAGCACAAAATGGAGCAAAGAATAGACCTTTCAACACAACTAAGAACAATGTTCATAGTTTCATACCCAAAAACCAGCTCCCAAGAACTAACATACAGTTCAAAGTAGTAAAGACATAGCTAAGTAAAAACAGAGCAGGTTAAGATATTTCCCCATAGAAACTGAGCTGAGACTTGGGGGAGGTTAGATTTGAGAGAGAGGAACAGCACATTTACCTTCAAAAGGCTTAGGTGAAACTGCAAAGGCAGGACTAGTGGAAATGAGGGAGAGAGCGAGTATAAAAGAGACTAGTAGCAGAGCCATTTTCATTCCAAAAGAGAGAACGGAGGCGGTTGTGTGTAAGGAAGTACAGGTTCAGTGGAGTGCATATAAGGTATTTTACTTGGAATTGATTCCTCTTTGATCAAGAGTGTTTGTGTATGAATTTATGTGATTAATTATGAAGTATTAGCTTAGAATTATTGAAATTAAGCAGAGACTACCCAGATTTATGAATCTTATATTAGATCGTGTTTTTCTTGCTTGAGATGATGAATCTTCTTAGCAGAGTATAATGTGATTCAGGGGTTGCTTTATAGCTGTTGGACTATGGTCTGTTTTTGGTGTTGTTTTTGAAGCAATGAGATAACCTGGTTGGTTCTTGAAATAGTCGTATCCATTGTCCACAGTCAAGTAGGCTATTAGCCTATCAATAAGATTCATGGAAGACAAACCGATCAAGATGGTTGTGATTTGTGAACAAACTCTGCTACACATTTCCATTTTCTGATGATTATTACTTGTTTTAATTTGTGTTTGAATTTGGTTATGTAATTTGTTTGAACCTTTGTTTGTATTAGGATTTGGATTTGGATTAATATTTTGATAATGTATTTTGTTTGAACCTTTATTTGGATTTACATATGGAGAAACTATTTTGCTTATGTTTATATTTTTTGTTTAATTATATACATAAAATATAGAAAATGTCCATTTAGTATTAATTTGGCCCTCTCATTACTCATTCCAATGACCATCTTAGTTTCTTCCCCTATTAAACATAAGGTAACAACTCTTATTGCCCATTTGAACAAATCTTTTCAACCCTAGTACAGTTTTAAATTTTTTCTTCATGTTTTATCCTTCTGTCTTATCTAACAGTTTTTTGAATTATAACGTGCTAAGAAACTAGAAGATAGAGAAACTTTGCCGAAATGTCACCCAATACCGCCGGCGTCCCATGACCGGTCGCCGGAGTCCGCTTGTCGGATTCCAGTCACCAAATTTTTTTCGCTGGATTTTTTTTTTTCGCCTGAATTTTTTTTTTTTCAATATTAAATTACTGTGTTTGACTTTAAGCATGTTACTGACTCTCAGTAATCAGGTTACTGATCTCCAATAAACACTTACAGATTACAGTAAGCATGGTACTGACCCTTAGTAATCAGATTACTGACCCTCAGTAAACACTTACAGATTCCAGTAAACATGTTACTGACCCTCAGTAATTAGGTTACTGACCCCCAGTAAGCAACTTACAGATTCCAGTAAGCATATTACTGACCCTAGTAAGTAACTTACAGATTTCAGTTTGCATGTTTTTGACTCCTAGTAAGCAACTTACTAGCTCGAGACGGAGATTCTACTTCCCCCGAGACGGAGGTTGAGATCCAATTCATAAATATTCGTCTAAAAAAAGATTTACCTAAACATTAAGAGGGTAGAAAAGAACTCAAACAAAGCAAGAAACAATTTGTTAATAAACCATACAATCCAGATCACTTAGACCTACTTTTCATTTTGACTGACCCTATCGCATGGGTCGCATGGCTTCTCCTTTTTCAAATCTCTCACCACCTCCATTCTTTTTGAATGTGAAAATACTCAAAGACTCGTCGAGTGAGGGTCGATCAGGCTGTCGAGTGAGGGTCGATCAAGCCTGTGAAGAAGTCGAAGTCGTCGATCGGCATGGGGTGAGAGGCTGTGGAAGTGGGCGGCGGTGCCGGAAGAGCTCGGCCTGGGGCGAGAGGCGGAGGAGTCGAGAGAGGTGATGCGGGCGGAGGAGGAGCAGGAGGCAGTGAGGGTGGTGGCTTCAGAGCAACGTCGTCCAGATTAGCGTCGAGGCAGGTCGACGTAGTCCAGATCAGCGTCATCCGTTGGCGTCGCCGGTATCATCGAGGCAGATCGGTGTCGTCTCTCTAACAGAGAGAGAGGGAGGGAGAGAAAGAGATTTCATATGGGGAAGAGAGAGGGGAGAAAGAGATAAAGTGTGGGTAGTTAAGACATTTTCCCAAGATTCATTGATCTGGGCTATAAACATTGGAATGGGGAATTTTTACTCCATTTTTGTGCAAATGGTCATATTTCCTATAAAATATTATTTAATTAATATGTCCGCCGCGTGTCTGTGTCTGAAAAAAATTGATTTTGACATGTCCACGTATCGTATCGAGTACGTATTGGACACTCGTGTCCGTGTCCGTGTCCGTGCTTCTTAGAGTAGAACGCTTCGCAAAGGAAGTGATCGAACTCAATTTTTTTTTTTAAAAAAAGAGAATTTAAGAGTTTCACACCTACCTTGTGATCGAGCTCAATTTAAAGTAAATAGAAAATAGAAAAAAGATCAGTCTGTTAAAAGTAAAATGAGAATTGGTCTACTCATTTAATTGATAATCCCCTTTATATATGGTAAGTATTACAACGATAACAATAAATACATTTATTGTTTTAGGATAAAAGAATGATAAGAAAACTATGTCTTTATTGATTGATAAGGAGGTCTTTATATAGGCATTACATCAAGTATCCCTGGTAATCAGGGATTCCCTATCTAATAAAGAATCTAGACTACAAGCCTTATTAGGACAAGACACACCACGGAAGTTACGTAATTAACCTTCCTTGAACACTCCCTCTTGTGTCGCGTCTTCAGTGGTGCATGAACTGTTGCCTCGTTAAAACCTTTGCCAGCAAACAAAAACCTCTTGGGCAAAAATAAAAGCATGGTCTAAGGAAAAAGAGTACAACGCACCAACTACAAGTAAGTGAAATATGCATAACTAGACTCCCCCTAAAGTCTAGAAGAGAACTCCCCCTGATGGTCAATCAGTCTTTGAGTTCGGATAAGCGACACATACCAATGCGCTTTACATGCTTCACAAATGTAGATTTGGGTAGAGACTTGGTGAACAGATCAGCTGCATTATCTTCTGAGCTGACTTGCTTCACTTGGATATTCAAACTCTCTTGCTGCTGCTGATTGTAGAAGAACTTAGGCGAAATGTGTTTATTGTTGTCACCCTTGATGTATCCCAACTTCATATGCTCAATGCATGCTGCATTATCTTCAAATATGCAAGTTGGTCACATCGTAGTAGACTCAAGTCCACTAGACTCTCGAATGTGAGATATAACTGAGCGAAGCCAAACACACTCTTTGACTGCTTCATGTAGTCCAATAATCTCAGCATGATTCGAGGAGGTAGCAACAAGGGTTTGCTTGGTTGATCTCCAAGATATCGCCGTATTTCCAATGATGAAAACATAACCAGTCTGGGAATGTCCTTTGTGTGGATCTGACAAATATCCAGCATCAGCAAATCCTACCATCACATCATTTGGAGTATATGAGTAGGAGGGGGTAGTGCCGAAGCCATATCTTTACCACGCTTTGGCATCCTCGTGATCTGGAACTGCAGCGGCGGCGGCGGCTTTACGATAGGAAACCGAGCTAGCGGTGGAGGCGACGGCGGTGCGGCGGACAGCCGAATTGGACGGCTGTCCCGTGGTGATCCGAGACATGGATTCCGTCGTGGATTGTAAGTGGTCGGCTTGGAGCCGATCCATGATGAGTGTATCTATAGTACAAGCCCATGTCAAGGGTTCGTTTAAGGTATCGGAAGATGTTCTTAATTCCAACCCAATGACGTTGTGTTGGCGCTGAGCTAAATCTAGCTAACAAGTTCACCGAGAAAGCAATGTCTGGTATAGTACACTGAGCTAGGTATAACAAAACTCCAATTGCACTAAGATATGGATATTCAGCTCGCAAGACCTCTTCGTCATCTTCTTTCGGACGAAAGGGATCTTTATTGATATCCAGACTTCTAACGACCATGTGAGTGCCTGTAGGATGCATAACTTTGTCCATGTTAAATCGCCTGAGCATATTTCGGACATATGCAGATTGGTGTACAAAGATTCCACCACTTCGGTGCTCTAGTTCTAGGCCTAGGCAAAACCGAGTCTTTCCCAAATCTTTTATCTCGAATTCGGATTTCAAGTAGGTCGCGGTCTCATTGATCTCATTCAGAGTTCCAATGATGTTCATATCATCAACATGAACGGCTACAATGGCAAATCTTGAACTTGTTCTCTTTATGAACACACATGAGCACAACTCATCATTCTTGTATCTTTTCCCAATCAAGTAATCACTTAACTGTGTGTACCACATCCTACCAGATTGTCGGAGTCCATATAGAGATCGTCTAAACCTGATAGAAAATGAACTTCGTGGTTTTTGCTCACTTGACTTGGGTAACGAAAGTCCTTCTGGCACTTTCATGTACATCTCTATATCTAGATTCCCATAAAGATACGCTGTTACAACATCCATAAGCTGCATATTGAGTCTCTTTGAGACTACCAAACTGATTAAGTATCAGAAGGTAATAATATCCATGACCGGAGAATACGTCTCCTCATAATCAATTCCAGGGCGTTGAGAAAAACTTTGCACCACGAGTCGAGTTTTATATCGCTGGACCTCACCATTCTCATTGCGCTTTCTGACAAAGACCCATTTATGTCCAACAGGCCTCACGTTCGGCGGTGTAGGCACAACCGGTCTGAATACTTGCCTTTTCTTTAGAGAGTCTAGTTCAGCCTGGATTGCTTCTTCCCACTTCGGCCAATCCGCCCTACGTTGACACTCATCAACAGTGCAGAGTTCCATATCGTCGTCGTCAATGATTTCTTGAGCAATAGCGTAGGCGAATGCATCATCGATATACATGGAATTCCTTTCCATAAGATTGTGCATGCATAAGTAGTTTAATGAGATTTCCTTGTTCTCCAACATCAACGGTGAGTCTGAGGCGTCCCCCAGATGATTCAGGACAGACTTGGTTGCACACAATCATGTCGGCAGGGCCTGTGACTGTGGAAAAGATGATGGAAATTGAATCAGGTTCTCTAGGTGATGTTGCTAGCCTCGCAAACGAGGCACAAGATGACTGATCTCCTAGTTGTACTAGGAAACACCCCTCCTATTTCCAATCTCTAAAGATAACTCTTCGATGAACGTTACACCAATTGAGGTCCTTAGGCCTAATTCGTAGTGTGAGTTCTTTAGTTTTTGAAATAGTAGGTTATTTGCTTTTTTTAGACTAGTAGTAGCTTAAACTTGCATTTAAGATGGCCTGCTGTCATCTCTTATAATTTGATCCTTGTGATCGTTGGATGAATTATATCAATAGAAACTCTCTTTTCCCCAAAAAAACAAGCATATTGATCTGCAGCCGTTTCATTCAACACGAGTACAGCTGATTTCAGAACTTATGGATGGTCCAGGTTCTTGGAATTTACCCTTATTATCTGATTTGTTTCCACCCGATATTGTCCAGAAAATCAGTGTTATTCCTCTTAGTCCATGAGCTCATGCAGACCGGTGGATCTGGGTAGAAGATAGGAAAGATATTTTTTCTATAAAATCTGCCTATCATGTTGCTCGGAGTAGAGTGCTAGATGAAGATCCTCATGCCCCAAACCCTAGTGCATTGCTATGGAAGAATTTATGGAAAGCTACAGTTCTTGGGAAATTAAAATTTGTGTATGGAAGGCGGCACTTAATATTCTTCCCACACGAGGTCGACTAAGTGAAAAAGGTGTTGATATTGACACTACTTGTCCCTTTTGCGAGGAAGAAGTTGAATGTTCTCTTCATGCTTTGAGAGATTGTGTGCATGCTTCATCTTTCTTGCCAGCCTCTGTATCAGCAATTCAACATCTATAACAACACGCGCAATTTAACCCTGCAAAATGTCATCGTTAGTATAGAATAAGTAGGGATCGTTCAGTCTGGGGATTAAAGGGTACTCAATCAAATAAAACATTAATACAAACATATATACAAACATATTCACACATATACATATTCACACGAAAATATGGGGGGTTTTGAAATTGAATTTTACTTCTAAAAATTACGGAAATTAAACCTATGCTAATATATACAAGTGATCGACATCTTTCACACAAACTTTCCACACAAAAGCAGTCATAACATGCAATAAACGAAAGTAATGAAACAAGGCAACAAGTTCGACATATTCAAGACTCAACTTAGTTCCAACCTAATTAGGCCCGTAGCAGTTATCTAATCGACATAAGAATTCACAAGTACTTAGGGCTTATCATAGCGCATCATCCTAATATTTATGCTAACCAATTTTAATGACACGTAGTGTAGGCACTACAACAAATTAAAACTTAAGCATATAAGTCTTTTTAGTCGGAGACATGTTAACAAGTAAGACGTCACATGCAAATTCCAAGAATTACTCTATCTCTAGGCAGCAACATAAATCAAATCAACGTAGCGCTAAAATTAACCTATGTTAATACGGCGAATGAAATCAACACCTAGACAACAACCATGGCCTTTCGATTGCATCTAAACATCTCTTTCGGTCGCCCACGAATTCAAGAAATTAACCAAGTAAAAGAAAAAAATCAAATCGAAACATGGTTCCCTAAAACCTAACTTACAATTTTACTATATATTATGTTTACATGTTATCTTTTTAAAATACATTGAAACCGAAACTTGAGAGTTAACAAATAAAATCAAGAAACGAAATCAAAAACTAGATTTAACATGCAAAACCAAACATTCAAATTATTCTTACATAGACATAAAAACAAATACCCTAAAAACATACAATCTACATAGACATAGGATTCGACAAGGGTAGGGTGATTTGGAAGCGGTGGTGATGTGTTTTTGTCTTGCTATTCTATATAGGATTTAAGGTAGAGTGCTTCGTAGAGCTAAAGGCTTGTGTTTCGACAGAAGATGTGATGAGATGTGTTGCTTTTTTTGTCCACAATTTGTGCCTTTTATATAGAGGAAGTCTTAGGAGAAAATCGGCAACAATTGAATCCGATTAGGTTAAGGAATCCTGATTCGGCAGATATGACCTTTGTTTGAACAATACAGAATATCTCTCTCTAAAAAATATCTATTGAAGTGATTCCAATTGATTTGAAAACTAGACTCCCGTAGCTTTCTATCCATATATGGCTCGAAATCTGGTTCATTGTGAGCTGTCCTTGGGAGTCCGTGCCGTTTGGATGATGTGCACAGGAATTTAGTTTGATCAGGATTCTCCTTATGATTCTCTCCTTTTCTCTTCAAATTTCTTTTCCGATTTTCTTCAGGGATTCATATAACATGGACTTCTTGATGGACTCAGCAACATCCCTTGATGGATAAATAATCCACAATGCAGCCGTGAGCTTCCCTAGTTAGGCCATGAACTCCTTCTCCTAGCCGGCAGCTTGTTTCCTTTTCTTTCTAGGACTAGGTAACTTCTTCTTTCCTAATTTAAATTTTCATCTTTTGCTTTGCTTTGCTGACTCTTCTATTCTTGATTGAGCTCAGCAACCTCTCATTTGGTGAATTAGAATGCTTCTTTGATGCAGGAACACCTTTCTTCCTATCGGCAGGAGCTTTTCTTCCTTCTCGGCAGTACTGACCTTCCTGTGTTTCAGATGACATAACTTTCTCCAGAAAATAGCTTTTGATGTGATTACATATGTTCTGAAAACTAGACTCCCAGAGTTTTCTTTGCATATATGGCTCGCACTCTGATTCAAAGTGAGTCGTCCTGAAGAAATTGTGGAACTTTGATGATGTGCCTAGGAACTTACTGGATTTGCATCCGGATTTCCTTTGCAATTCCTGGCAGCTTCTTTTGCTCCGATTGTTCCAATTCCTTCTATTACTAAATCATCAAGATGTCTACTGCACATGAGAGAAGAAAAATTTATAAAAGGCAAAGTCGAGGTTTTACAGAACCAACGAAATAATTTAAGACTCCTAGTTTGACTAGGTTTTCTATCTATTGAAACCTTGTTCCGATTTTCTGTAAATTTCCTATGTTTCGGCACTTTTTCATTGTAACTCTACCAAAGACTCATGACTATTATATGACTCGATTCTACAACAATAAAGTTTAAAACAAAGTATAAACGAGGGTAAAATACATTAAGAACGTCGCATTTTATGCTCCTATCACTGAAAACAAACTCAAGCCTCGTCGGAGGTTTTATTAAGGGGCAGTAAACTGTACTATACGATTTACCGACCTCTAGTAACACCCGATAATAAATTACTGACCCATAATGAATCCAAATACTGATCATTAGTGACCCAAATATTGACACTCAATAACTCTTAGTAATAAATTATTGACACATAATAACACCCGATAATATATTACTGACCACTAGTTACTTGTATATTGACTCCTAGTAACTCATAATATCATGTTACTGACACTCAGTAACACTCGATAATAAATTACTGACCTCAAATACTAACCCCTAGTAACGCCAACGGGAGATGGCTTTTTTGAATTTAGATCTGAGCATAAAGTAGCCGATTGAAGAGAATGACAGATAGAGGGGTGTCGGCGTGGTCGAAAAGAGAGAGAGAGGGAGAGCGAGAGAGAGAGGCGGCATCGGCATCGACATCAATGCTTTGTAGAGGTCCAGCGACGTCGAGGATGAGAGAGAGAGGTGTTGGCATCGGCCAAATTGGTTGGCAACTTCAATGAATGAAAGAGAGAGAGAGAGGGAGAGAGAGAGGTTAAGGATAAATTTGTCTTTTTATTAAGAAATTATGGAATGGACAATAAACATTGGGTTGGTCAATTTTTGCCCTGTTTTTGACTAATTGGTCATTTTCTCAAAAATAAACAAGAATTGATTTGTTACGTTATGTTGAATGAATAAGAATTGAATTTATGTTCAGGAAATCTAGTATTTGTGATTTGAACAACTATGAGAATGATTTTCGTTGATTATATATAGTTTCGTCGATTAGTATTATGAGTGTTCTCATTACGACGATTGAATTTTTTTAACATAATATTTATATATGTTTTCAACATGACCCAAAAATCCTAATTTAAACCTAAAAACATTAATTTGAACTCATAAAACTCTTTTTTATTCAGTATATACCTAAATGTCACTTTTATCCTCAGACTTATAAGAATAAGTCAAAATAGGTAGTAAAATGTATAAAACCTAACTTCATGTACTAAACTGTCATTTTTCAAACTCTGAGTACCAAAATGTCCGATTGACAAAAAATAATTTTTTTTTTACTCTGGATAGGTAAAATATTGAAAAGAAAGGTTTTCAATCCGTATTAACCAGTTAATATCTTCATGTCGTAACATGAAGAAAGTAACTTAGCTTATGAGAGTACCAAATTGATCTTTGACTAGCAAAACGACACACACCTCTTTCCTCCAATTGACCAAATTAGCTAAGAAACTTTTTTAATTCTCCAACGCTCTCATTTCCAACGCTCTCTGCCAGTCGTTCTGGGATGGAAGCCACCACCGATGTCCCAAACCCTAACCCTAGCCCAAGGCTTCTCCTCTCCTCGTCCTCCTCCTCCCCTGTCTGGCCCACCATCGACGGTCCTCTCGGCCTCTCGGAGGAAGACTCCGTCAGCTACGCCCGTCGCTTCTACAAGTTCGGCTTCGCTCTTCTCCCGTTGCTTTGGGCCGTGAACTGCTACTACTTCTGGCCCGCTCTCCGTCACTCCCGCTCATTCCCTCGCATCCACCACTACGTTCTCAGGTCCGCTGTCGGATTCGCTTTGTTCGCCGCTCTGCTATCGTCGTGGGCCCTCACGTTTGGGATCGGCGGCGAGCGTTTGTTCGGGCACGTGTGGGATGAGCTGGTTATGTATAACCTTGCTGACAGAATTGGACTCACTGGATGGAGCTGAAACCCTAATGTATGGCCTTTCTTCTACTCTCAGCAATTTAATCTTGTAATTTTGGTTTGGTCATGTTCATGTATATATTGTTGGATCATGTTAAGCTAGTTGGAATACGAATTCGAATTCAAAGTGTTGCGATTGTATTAAGTATTATCTGATTCCTTTTGGTGTGGATTGTTGTCAATGTGAAATTTATAATGAAATTGTGAATTTGAGAATTGGAGAGGTATAATGTTTTGCAATGTTTTTCTTCTTTGTGTTTCGTGAATTGGAGATGTGTCACATTTTTTACTGGATAGAAACTTTTCAAGTAATGTGGTTCTGTTTTTGAATCAATTGTGGAATGTTTCCGGCTGTTGAGGCTGAGGGAACATTCCTGGATCTTTAGGCTGATGATAACCAGAATCTGAATTGTAACTCTGGCCAATAGTATTTCCTTGACTGTAAGTAGTGCTAGCTAGAGTCATTTGTTGCTAGGTTATTCATTCTTTTTTTCTGTGGTCGTCTGATGTGGTGGATCGTTGTGCACCCAGAAACCAGCATGAATGTAATTACACTATACTGATTTGCAAGTTTAGGCTGTAAGTTAGAGGAGGCTCCATAGAACTTTAAATTGAATAAAGGAAAGGATTTAATTATTCTTGGAACTACTTAGAAAATTATGAGCTGATGTATGCGCACCAGTTCCATCATTACACTAACTGAACCTGTTTGTTTGACTATTATCTTTGCACGAGTCCTCGAGGTTTTTTACATTGTTAAATGAATAGGGCCATAGGTGGAGATAAGCGTTGGTTTGATTCTTAGCAGTTTCTTTGAAATTTTAGGAGAAAGTTCTATCCAACTTAAACACACAGGAGAGTCTAAATTTGTTAACTTTGAAGTACGCAGCTCTAGGTTGATGAAAATTCATTTATTTTATTCTTGTTCTGTTCTATACATATACTAGAAGTCTAGAACTTTTAAAATCCCAGCAATTGAAAATTTATTTCTCTGTGCTGAAAGTATAGGCTGAAAGATAGTAACTTAGTCAACTCTGAATCACACACAGTAGGTCGATGAAGATTTGTTTATTTTTATTTTTTTGGTTTGTACTTTACGTATAAATATGTTATGAGAGCCCACCTATGAACATTTCTTCTTCTTTGCTGCAAGTTTAGGCTGAAAGTTAGAGGTCAATGTGTTCTAAATGCCAGTCAAGTGGATGATGATGAAGCTCTTCCCATTATCACTCCGCATCAACATGATGTGTTGCTTATATGCCAACTATATGCAATAATGGGTAGCTTCACGTTTTGATTTCTTTTGGGAAAAGTATAGAAAGTTTAATTTGACTGTAGCCCTTTTCTTCTTGAAATTACTGGTAGTATCTGGATTTTAATACCACTTTCGCTTTTGAATGCTTGAAACCTCTTCTTTTGTTAAGTCTTTCTTTTTCTGTAACCTTGTTGGTTTTTTTTTTTAAGGTTAGGCTGTGATACCTCTCTCCCCAGTCTTATTTGTTTCCATTAATATATTCCTCGTTCCATCAAGGGTAATTAGATGGCTGAGCAGTTGGATTGAACATAGGAGTGGAGATATAAAACATACTTTAAAAAGGAGGACTCATATGGACTCATTTGTTTGTCACTTTAATATCTGTGAACAAAAGGGCGTTATGTGTTTTATGTCACATATATCAGGTTATGTAAACTGTTGGAGATTGTTGGGCCTCTTCATCAACGATTTCATTTGGTTTGTTTGAGTTTTTGGCTGGTTGAATTTGGTTGTAGTCTCCTCGTTTAGAGATCCTTGCTTTTTTATTCATTTTTTCTGGTTAGATCTGTTCTTCACCATGATTGTAGATAGCCTCTTTGAAACTGCTAGTTTAGGGAGCAACTGATGGCCTTTGAGGCAAATAATAGGAAAAACTTATTCTTTGAAAAATCTGTGCCATGGTGTTATCTATAGTCAGTCCTGCGGTCAACTTGATTAGGAATGACATAAATAGAATTTGTACAAGCACCCCATACCTACCTTCTATCACTCTGAAGTTCTTTTTTAATGCAGTTTGCAGTAGACTTCCTTTGTTTGGTTCTTTGACCTGAGTATTCTTTGTACTGGGGCTTTGCCCTCTTTTGTTTAATATATTCATTGGACTAGAAAATTAGAAAATAAGAAGCCCTGGAATTAACCAAGCCATCAATTTGGAATTAACCCTAATTTAAGAGTAATTTGATTCATTCATCAAAAAACCAAATTTTAGTTCCTATGGATATTGATTTGGCCTGTCAGTCGATTATTATCAGGTTCGATTCAGACTCAGATGTCAAAGTTTTCTTACATTTCAAGATTAGTAGAGTTTTAGAAAGAAAAGTCTGGTGAAACTGGTTTTCATCCTGAATGTAAATGTGCTTTCCTTCTGCGATCAACAGCTTGTGAATTCAGTTTGTTTGTTTGTTTGATAGTGTAGTTCTGTTTGTGAAGAAAAGGGTAGCATTGATTTTTATCTGTGTCTCCCTTGGTCTGGCCGACTAGGACTTGCTTAAGTTGTATAGAACCGTTATAGCCGGTCCTTCATTTGGGGAACTTTGACTAAGTTTATGGTTTTCGACGGATTTACAAAGATGAAATTCTGTCGAAATTGTTTACTTGTAGGTATACTTGCCATCTTTTGTGTAGTTCTAGCAGAAGACCTTGCCAGAAAATTGAACTATAGGATGGCCGAAGGCCACTACTGGCAAGTAAGGTACGTGTTTGTTGTATGGTTTGCGTCTTAACAACTAAGCCACACAACAAGTAGCCTATAGCTGGTGCATGATTGTTGCTATTTGCATCCGCTGTATTTTGCTAGTCAGGGTGCTCAAAATCTTACGGGTGGCTGACATCCTATCATCCTATGTATGAGAATTC
Source organism: Potentilla sterilis (assembly GCA_963682095.1). Taxonomy (NCBI): domain Eukaryota; kingdom Viridiplantae; phylum Streptophyta; class Magnoliopsida; order Rosales; family Rosaceae; genus Potentilla; species Potentilla sterilis. Next base: position 43,533,119 of record OY821757.1, on the reverse strand, counting down.
ATTCCACAGTAGGCTAGGCTCAATCAACCGGTGTATAATTTACTGAATAAACATTCTTTTTACAAATCCACATTCTACTTTTACCGTTGACACCGGGTCAAAGGTTCTTCCAATTTGTTTTAGAAGTCACTTGTATTCAACTCACAAAATGCACGTCATTCTCATCCTACCTCTAAAATTCTCCACGTGAAATCAACTCATTTATACATTATATCTTAAACATTCAAGGAAACAAATTTGTGACCACTTCAAAATGCAGTCGTTCTAAACAACAGCTATAACATTTTTTTTTTTTGAGAATGAACAACAGCTATAACTTGAGTCCAAAGGCTTAGTTTGGTATTGCGTTTTGGAATAAATAATCACTTATAATTATCATTATGAGTTGATTATGTGTTTGGTAAGTTTTTTATAAGGTACTTATTTATAAAATTTAGTTGAAAAAATCACGATTTAAAAAAGTAGGTGACATGTTGCTTATTTAAAACACAGTTTTTTCATATTTGAGTTTTTTCACCTCAATACCAAACTAAGCCCAAGTCATTTTTGCAAACACAGAAGTAAAGCGAAAGTTTCTTCTGTATTTTTGTCTGAGTAGGTTGTGTTGTTAATTCGAAGAGTCTCTCCCAAGTCTTAACTCCATGGTTGTGATTGAACCAGGTTTTCTCTGGTTTGTCAAAAACGATGGAAAGAATTCAAAATGCAAAATTAGGAAGGGAACAAGTCAGAAATACGTTTCCTCATTCGTGTCCCTCTCATAATGGTGAATGTTGAAGGACCCTTATATTACACACAGGATAACAAATAACCGCAGCAAAAGACAAGAGGGGCTTTACCCAACAGTTCATTGCATAACACATAGAGAATAAGTGGTGGCTCTGCCTCTGTGCCACTGCAGGAGCTCGTACTGTGGTAGTGGCATTGCGTCCAAAACATTACCCTCATCACCAAGAAAGGGATCAGCATTCTGCACCCTAGTTCTATTGTGTCAAGGCTACCTTGTCTCATTTACCTCCCCAAAATTCAAAGCTGCCCTTCAAACCCTAAACCTACTCTTCATTTTACCCAGCACTTTGCCACTTTGAAGTTTTATCTTCTCAACGGTAAGTCATTGACTGTTGAGACTTGAGATCAACGAGAGGGTGTGGATGGGAAACTCTTGGCTTCCATTTGCCCCACTTCCACTTGATTTTTCGAAATTCGTTTTGCATTGCTACTTTGGATTTTTTTTAAAAAAAATTTTTTTAACAATGTTCTGTATTGCTATATACTTGGGGAAGGATCCAAGGCTCTTTATATGATTTATATCTATCAATTTCAATTCTGTTATTTCCATTGCATCTATTTTTTTTTTGGGTTATTGGAGTTGATTGGCATTCTTTGCTACGAGTTGAACCCTCTTTTCTTATATTTTGAGAAGAATCTTTAATTAGAACTTAGAAGAATTGAGGACCAAAATAACATTTTACAAACATAAAATACCCCAATTTAACCAATACAGAAGGAGCAAAAGCATAATGACCTATTAAATTATTCTTTTCAAGTCTTTTGATTTTCTAAAGACAAAATAGAAGTCAATGAAGTTTACATGTTATGTGATGATAAACAAAATAGATATTAGATAAAGACAATCTCATTAGTAAAACTATTGTAACTCTTATTCTAATGCACATTCAAGTCTTCTTTTTGAAGTTGGAGAGTTTTTTCTATTTTGTTTTGGGTCCTTGTATTTTGATGGAATTACATAGTGTTTGGAGCTATTCTGTAAATAATTGTCTAGAGTTTACTCTAAGTGGCATTGACAGTCACTATCATCAGTTTCTACCAAGACCCTCCTCTTTCCCTCCATTATAAGCATTGTCCCTCTTCATTGAACCCATATACAAACACAGAGCTCTTTACAGAAAACCAAACCAAACCTCTCTCTCTCTCATCTCAAAACACACAAGAACCCTAGCCGTTTTCATCTTCTTCATTCACATTCTTTGCTTTTGTAGCTCTGCATTTCTTCATTTTTCTTATATGCTTTTGAAAACCGATTTTTAGTCCTTGTTTGCAAAGTCATTACCCAGTACCCAGTTTTGTATCAGTTTCTTGGCTTCTGTTTCATATCAAAAGAAAAGGATATGATTTTGCTGATGTTCAGTTAATGTCTGAGTTGTTTGATGCACATCGCGATCGGTAGACAGGAGTTCAGATTTGATGTTTAAGCACTTCAAAACACTTGGCTTGTTTTTGTTGTTTTTATTTCTTGGAGAAATTACTGATCACTTTTTATATTTGTAGTGTCTCGACAGTTTAGTTTTTGTGCTTTCAATTTCAACTGATCACTCCTTGCGGTCTCAATTTTCTACCAATTGGTCCATTTTATCCAAAATGATTGTTAACCATTTTTCAACTTCCTCAAATGCCCTTAGGTTATTTTTCTTATGTTTTTACTTTCTCTTCTTCAATACCAAAATCGAGAGAAGACCCAGAATATATGGGTTTATGATTGTCGATCTTCAATCTAAGAATTTTACAATTGCAAACTGATTGCAATCGGGAAAAAAATAATATGCAAACTGATTTGATACATAGTGGTGCTAACAAAATCAAATAACATAACCATAATCACGATGAAATACAATTCTATTAAATCTCCATCATATCAATTTAAACTAAAATGAGATTAAAATAAATTCTCATAATCATCCTTAGCATTAACAGCACTCTCTAAGCTCACATAAATGAAACTATATAAATAATTACTATTTCATATAATTAAGCTTACAAACAACATTACTACACTAGGCTCAATTTTTTTATTGGCTAATAAGGCTCAAACTTAATTGGGCTACATAGTCTTTCATGGTCGGTTGTGTATTCTTCGGTTTTGATTTTGAAGAAAAATGAAAAGAAAAACAAGAGGAAAAATAATAAAACAACACCTAAGGGCATTTGAGGAAATTAGAAAATAGTTAACAATCATTTTGGACAGAATTGACCAATTGGTCGAAAATTGAGACTACGAGGAGTGATCAGTTGAAATTGAAAGCACGAGGACTAAACTGTCGAGACTCTAAAAGTATAAGGAGTGACCAGTATTTTGTCCTTTTATTTATATGGTATATTTGGTACCAAATCTGTGACCAAAAGTTTGTGGTTTATGGTTAAGAATGTATGTAACGTGTTTGAAAACTGGTCTTTTGTATCTGCTATGATGTTTTAGTTAGCTAGCTTGCTTTTTTGTTGCTCTGGTCCTATAAATTTGAACAGTCAACCCCTACTGTGTGCTTGATTATGGTGCTGTTTGGTTCTACTTGAAGAACCCCTTATCAGCCAAAATCTGAGAAACTTTACTCTTTACTGTGCACGGGAAGGTCATTTGTATGATCTAACTACATAAAGACTTGATTTTTATCAAAAGGATTTGCTCTTTATAAAAAAGTATGTGTTTTAATTCCTTTCTTCATTCATTTTCGTTTTCATGTTCTTGCAAATAGATTGTGGCCCATTTTCGCAGTCATTACTCTCATTTGTATCAGTTTCTTGCTTCTGTCTCATAATCCAAGAAAAATATGTGATTTTCTGATTTTTAGTTTCATGTTTGAGTAGTTTAATGCACATCGGTGGTTCAAGTTTGATGATTGAGCACTTTGGAGCATTTTGCCTGTTTCTCTTGGTAGTTTTAGGTATGGTACATCTGACACCAAATGTGTGACTAGTTTGTGGTTTATCAGCCAAAATCTGAGAAGCTTTACTTTACTGTGCATGGAAAGGTCATTTGTATGATCTAACTACATAAAGATGTGATCTTTATAAAAAAGATTTGTTCTTTATCCAAAAATATTTGTTCTTTATCCAAAAATATTTGTATCAATTTCTTCATTTTGTTTCATGTGCTTGCAAGCAGATTTTAGCCCATTTTCGCAAAGGCATTACCCTGTTTTGTATAATTTTTTTGCTTCTGTTTCATAATCCAAGGAAAAGATATGATTTTCTGAGTAGTTTAATGCATATCAGTAGTTCAAGTTTGGAGAATTTTTCCTGTTTCTTTTGTTAGATTTAGATATGGTATATTTGGTATCAAATGTGTGACTAGTTTGTGGTTTATTGTTTGAAAATGTATGCACTGTTTCTCAATTGGCACTTTGAAAGATTCTTACTCTATTCATTTCACTTAATACAAATGTCCTACTGTTTTGCAGGTTACCATAACTTATGAAGATAAGAGGCCTGTTGAAGGCATGGGAATTGGGAGAAAGCTGGTGGATAAGCTTTATCAGACATACTCTTCGGAGTTTGCTGGTAAGAAGTTTGCATATGATGGGGAGAAAACTCTGTATACAGTTGGTCCCCTGCCATGGAACAAGTTTGAGTTCACAGTTGTGCTGGAGGAGACATTTGCAAAAAGGTAGTCCGTATGTCTATATTGATTCTTTAGTTTCTTCCAGCTTTTGGTTATCAAATTGCTGCTTTTTGTTGTTAAACATTCTTCGTTATGTTGCAGTGAAACTGGGAAGTCGGGTGGTGAGACTGACAAAAGGATGAAACGCTGTTCCAATCGGTCTAAATCTTTCAATGTAAAGATAAATTATGCCGCCAAAATACCTCTCAAGTCAATTGCTCTTGCCCTTCAAGGAGCTGAAGTGGACAACACTCAGGATGCATTGAGAGTGATTGATAGTATCCTACGGCAGAAAGCAGCTAAGATGTACCAGCCTCACTCTCCCTGATATGTGTGTTGGCTGCATTATGGTTTCCAGCTGTACTCATATTACTATGAGCTCTTACTTTGTTTAACTGTCACCCAAATCATGTGCAGGGGATAGATAGTACGACAGTCATTCTTTCACGATGACTCCAGGCACTTTGTTGAGATTGGTGTGACTGGTGCCCGGGGCTTGAATATGGGTACGATCCGTTGTTGTTTTGTGATTTTTAAGACCTATTACAATTTTCACTTGTATTGTTACTTTATTAGTAATGCTGTTTTCATTTTTTTTTTTTTTTTTTGCAGATGTATCTACGACGATGATTGTGACGCCAGGACCAGTTATTGATTTTCTGTTAACCAACCAGGGTGTTCAAGAACCCCGCTATATTGACCGGGTAAAGGTAAGAAAAAAGAAATGCCAAACATCTTTCTTAAGGTTCATATGCAGCATCATCTTTAGTCCCTTAAGATTCTGTTCATGGCAATACATAGGCCAAAAGAATGCTGAAAAATATGAGGATTACAAAGAGACACCGTAACATGGAGTGCAAAATAACCGGGTTGAGCGAGAAGACCTGTAATAATCAGATGTATGTACTTATTTTCTGAAAATAATTATCCTGTTGGTTTCCTTGTTGCAAAGCTTATTTGGTTGTGTGTTTCCTGAAGCTTTACACTGAAGGTAAGGAGTCGTGATGGCATTTAAAATTGCAGGCTCTAAGAAACTACCGCTATGATGAGGATCCTGTGCTTGCTGAATGTGGTATATTTATAGAAAAGCAACTGATTCAGATGGATGGCCGTATTCTTGAGACTCCAAAGGTAACATGAGATTGTCATCTGCACTTGATTGACTTGAACTACGTTCTAATGTACTTTCTTCTGATGAACAGTTAAAGGTAGGTAACAGTGAGGACATGATGCCCTTTAAGGGACGATGGAACTTCAAAGGAAAGGTATAGTTTCTCCTCCTTATGAACAACATGTGTTGAAAAGGTTTTCCTGAGTTCCTCCTTCATCATCCCTCAACTTGGACTAACTTACCTTACATGGTTGTTCATTGTCCCAGTCATTTTTGGATCCTACACGTATTAACTCTTGGGCTAGTTGTCAACTTCTCTGGACGACGCTGTGACATTAGTCAAATCTCTAGGGAGCTTATCAATGTTGGGAAGAAGACTGGAATTGTAAGTTAAACCATCTTTATTCTGATTTTCTTTGAATTCTCTCCCTCTCTCTGTCTATCTAGCATTATTGTAGGCTATATTGTCTCTTTGAGATTGATGTTGATGTCGCGGTGCAGCAAATTGACCGCCCCAAAACTCTAATTGAGGAAGAACCGCAAGCTGAAAGACTAGGCCCTGTTGCTAGAGTTGATAAGATGTTTGAACAGATTCGGGCTAAGATCCAAGAACCACCTGAATTCATTCTTTGTGTCGTACCAAAGAAAGGCTCTGATGTCTATGGTATGGCCTTTGTTATCTTAATTTTACATAAGAGTTTCTGATTATCCCTTGCTTTCATCATGTAATAATTCATCGTCTTCTTCTTTGTCTAGGGCCTTGGAAGAAAAAGACTCTGGTTGATTTTGGGATTCCAACACAATGTATCGCACCACCCAAGCTTAGCGATCCATACCTGACTAATGTTCTTATGAAAATTAATACTAAGGCAAGAAACTAAACTGTGAAACCAATATCTCCATCTTTTGAATTTAGACACTATACATTCATTTCTTTGTTTGTTTACTCTTATAGCTTGGAGGAATAAATTCTCTGTTGGGACTGGAGTTCTCGTCACGTGTTCCTCTGATAAAAGATGCTCCTACAATGATTTTGGGGATGGATGTATCTCATGGTTCTCCTGGCCGATCAGATGTTCCTTCAGTTGCTGCGGTACGTACAATGCCACTTCTTCTCTTCTGACCTTTTCTCAGTAAATAGCTTATCTACCAATTGGTGCTCTGTATAAATGTCGCTGTTCTGTTGGAGCTTCCAGGTTGTTGGCTCTCGAAATTGGCCTCTTATATCAAGGTACAGAGCAGCTGTTAGAACACAATCTCCTAAGGTGGAGATGATTGATGGTCTGTACAAGCCACTTCCAAATGGAAGTGATGATGGTATTATCAGGTATTGTAAGTTGAATCTATGGTCTTTATCAGTAGGTCACATGCTGAGACATATAATTTATGTCAAAGTTATAGAAATCCCTGTATTGTTTCAAAAGTCTTGACGCCAAATCTTTCTCTAGTACTTGTGGTTTAATTAGAACTTTGTTAGTTAATCATCAATTCCATTATTGTACATTTATACTTAATGTGGTACCCTTCGTCTGTTGCAGGGAACTGCTCCTAGACTTCTATAAGACAAGCAAAGGACGCAAACCAACTCAGATCATTGTTTTCAGGTACTACAAGATTGTCTCATCATCATGTTTTGGTCCATCAAAAGTGGCATCCTTCAATGGGAGACCCAAATACAAGCATAATAATCATGCAGTACCTTTCATGTTAGATCTTCAATCACTAGAAAATCTTTTGAACTGCTTTATATATAATTTTGTTCTTTTAAAACATTGAACTGCTCTTATATAGAAATTTTCTGAAATTATATGTTCAATGTATACTCTGTAATTTCACCAGTTAATCTCACTTGAACCGAGTAAAGTTTTGGAATTACCGATTGAGGAGACTATATTTATTTTCTTAATATATAGTACTAGTAGCACTGTGGCTTTGCTCCTTTGCTGTTTCTTCCCAACACTGAGATAATCCGGTGGTATTATTTCAGGCTTACCGGCACCTTGGGGAGGAAGATGTTCCAAAGTTCACTCTCATTATAGCTCAGAAGAATCATCACACAAAGCTATTCCAAGCTAATAGTCTTTGTTTCAGTTATTTGTATCATTTATCCAGTTCCCTTGATCTCTCTCTTTCTTCTCTCCAGGGACAGCTGTCGACACAAAAATCGTGCATCCAAGAATCTATGATTTCTACATGTGTTCTCAGGCTGGCATGATTGTAAGTCCTCTTTGCCCTACCCAGCTCAAAGAAATCGTTACTAGTGTAGGCCTTTGCAGCAGAATTCTGACAGTGGTAGTGTGTAGATCTTTCGAGAGATAGTTTCTGTTCTTAACACTGATAGGATAAATGTTAAAAGTTACTGGTATCATGCCTCTGCAACAGAATTTTGTAGTTCCCTGTTCATCCTTCAATATGTGCTTTGGTTTGACACAGGGAACTTCGAGGCCAGCGCACTATCATGTCTTGCTTGATGAGATCGGCTTTTCCCATGATGACTTGCAGAACCTGATTCACTCCCTTTCTTATGTGTAAGGTTTTCAGTTTCAATCACCAGTTCCGTGTGCTCGACTTGAATTACCTGTCAATTGAGCTCATCCAAATATTTTGTTGTAACACATTTCAGGTACCAAAGGAGCTGTACTGCAATATCCATTGGTTAGTGAACCCCACTTGTGCTCTTAATTTTCTGTTGAATTAAATCTTGGTATGGAACTTGACTTTTCCATCTCACCAACTCATACAATCATTTTTTTTTCTTCCAGTGGCACCAAAACCGATATGCTATGCTCACCTTGCTGCAGCACAAGTGGGGCAGTTCATGAAGTTTGAAGATCTCTCAGAAACTTCATCAGCAAAAGGCAGTGTCACAACATCAGAAAGCATCCCAGTTCCAGAGCTCCCTAGGCTTCATGATAAGGTTCAGGGCTCCATGTTCTTCTGCTAAGGTCCTGCAGCTACCTTGCTTTTGTGAATACGGCCAATGTTATTAGCTTTTTGACATAGACATTGGAAAACAACCCCAGCTTTGCTATTATCTGAGATAGAACAGATAGAATGCTTCAGGCACTTTGGTAGTGGACAACTTTGGAGACCTCGTATGTCTGAGCAGACTTTTGAGGCATGTTGATCTCAACAAGTTTTTTGGTTCTGGGCATGAAAAGACTTATTCAAGTTGTATGGAATCCTTATTGTGGCACTTCAGAGTATGATGATATTATGCAGACTTAAATTGTGCATTCTATTATCTTTTTGCCCGAGATTAAAATTTTCAAAAGTAATTACTAAAGTCATTAGAATCAACTACTGTAGTCAGGTAATTAACGGAATTGACATTTTATAAAAATTTCTCAATTAGCTGTTCTGTTGTTTATAAAAGATGGCTCCTCTATCTGTATATCTGCAGGAGTGAGGAACACCAATGGATAGGTTTTCAACTCTGGTTTCGACATCAAGTTTGATTTTTGTTTCTGGTTTAAGAAAGATATGGATGTGCTACATGTTTTGAATTCGTGTCGAGTTTTCCACACTACTTTTTTTTTCGCAGTTCTAGCTATTGTGAGCATCCTAAAGTTCTTAAGAAATCATTTTTGCGTGCTTCAAGCTGTAAGTTATCATCCAGATTTGCTTGTTGGAGATGTAACTCTTGGTTGTGAGCATCTAAAACTCGATAATGATTAAAGAGTATCAATGGCCATCTTATTGAGTCCAAGGATAAAAACCTCACATCTTTAACTACACACCTCAATGCTCAATAACCACATAGATTTGTGTCGCGTGAGAAACATTGTTTCAACATCAAGGATTAAAGACAACAACTTCTACATACCATGAGATTAGAAGAACAAACTCATGATCAATGCATGTCTCTCTATTGTTTATCAAACATTTTAACAATGTAGACCTGAGGTCTTTATGAAATCATCAGTTCAGTAACAAAGCTCGGCAAAGATTTTATTTTTCTCCTCGATGTGGGATTCGCTTTCACTTGATTGCATTCTTCTTTGGTTATGATCAAAACCACATTTCACAATTAGTCTTGATGCATAAGGAGACTCATAAGGAATCTAGTACTCTGAACACCAAGCTCAGCAAGGATTCTAGGCTAGTTTTTGTTTTCGTATATAAACAACTTAATTATATCCTCCTTTACGATGTGGGATTACCAAATCATATTATACTCTAAGAGTTTTTTTTTTTTTGTCATCTTTCCGATCCATACCCACAATTGTTATATATCTTTCTACTTCTGTTTTCTTCCATGAGGATTTGGGTTGGTTTTAAGATTACGCAAGTTAAAGACAATCTGGGTTATGAGATTACAGGTGATGCAGCAGACTCCAAGGTTTCGTTAATTTCCTAACAGATCATTCGCCTTTAGACCTTTTGAGAGCCTCATAGAAGTTTGCTCTCCTCAGTACTAACTAAGGAGGCATGAGCTACTAACTGAAGAAATGTAGTTCATCTTCAAGAAAGATATGAAATAAATAGGGATAGAAGAAGAGAAATAAGAGAGAAGATCAAAAAGGTTGGACAAGATGCATAAAAGATAAAAACTGATACTACTGGAATCATAAACCTGGACACTATAACTCTTTCAAATGTATATACTAACATATCACCAGTTGTGTCATGGACTCATGGCTCGAGTGAAGCGTCTAATCACAATACTCTTGAAGCAAGGTCCCGATATGAGGTAATTGGTTATTACTTATTACTAATGGTGAACTACATAGATTAATGTAAGTGTAAACTACGTTTAAACTATATATAAATTGATCACAATGCTTGTAAGGTATTATCAGCTAGCTAGGAGATCAAACAGACCATATTGTTGGTTGAACCATCAATGGCCTTGAACACTTCAAAAACCTCAGCAGGGGTCAGAAAAAGTTTTCTCAGTTTGCTATATGTATCTAGCCATCTGGGTGCCTCCTTTGTTTGCTAACAAGAACTCTTCCGCATTGCTTGTAGTACAAGACATTCAAGTACTTGCAAGTCATCAAAAAGTACCTATTTGTTTTTTATATCCGCAGATTATCAGCTGAATCTTAAACTTGTTAAAAATGTAATAGACCTTTTGAGAAAATTGAGATGAATCATGTGGCCTGTCCCCAAAACGGAGGAAACCAACAGTCACCTATACGATTGGACCTGACAAACTTTTAGCGGCTTTCACTAAATAAATGAATTAAGAACTTACTCATCACTGACCCTTTATTTGCACATCCTTTGTTGAATTCCTTTGGATACAAATCAGAAACCTTCTCCAGCTCAAAGTTGCACTCAGTCACTTCCGATTTGGTCTTGATCAGAGTGACAGCCTCGACAACAGCCTGCCAGCGTTTCTGGAGGTCAGCGGACTTGAAAAAGATCGGCAGTCCCTCAAGGATTGTGACAGACTTGGCAAAAGTATATCAGATTGGTGAATTTGAGCAAGGTGACAGAACTCACCATATTCCAAAGCAAAGGCAGCAAAGGCTTGTTGACTATTGCTAGCCACAATCTCTTCACCTGGACCTTGCATGATAGATGAAATTTCATAATCAGTGATTAATATTAGTAATTAACTACAAAAAGAAAAACGCAGAGAGAGAGAGAGAGAGAGAAGTAGGAGATTTTCTGCAAAATAATAATTAATAACCTCCTAACCAATGTAAGGGAGAGAGAGGAGTAAACGTACCCTTCAATGCTCACACTTTACCTTAACGATAAAGTTGAGACTAGCTGTGGTGCTGTACAATATTTAACTTCACGTAGCTCCCTTAAGCTTATACCACCAATACTATATCAAGCAATCCAGAATAAACTTCAACTATGAAAATCCACAGAAAACACTAAAAATGAAAATTTAGAATAAATATAAAGTTTCTTCCCGTAATAAAGCTGGCTTAGAACCCTTTTAAGTCCCTATCTCAGTAATCAGTATTTTGCTTGAAAGCTTCTGTATGCAACCCCTGAAATTTCTACCTAATCTTGATAGCACAACCTCCATCTAACAAACTCATAGTATATTAGCGTTTTGTGTTCTTCCCAACCTCTACACCAAACAGACTTGACATTGCATACAGTTAACAACAATTCGCTTCAAGAATGGCAAAAGGCAACAACTTCTGCCGGGTTTCCTTACTTCTCTTCTCATGTTTAGTTGGGTTCTTTTTCGTTCCAGCCAAAGCTGCATTGAAGACCTACCAGTTCGATGTGAGCGCTTCAGGAACACCTAGGCTTCCTCTACTTCTTTTGCTTAGAATATATCAAAACCTTACATTTTTTTCATTTATTTGCAGATTCAAGTGAAGAATGTGAGCAGGTTGTGCCATTCTAAGCCAATTGTTACAGTAAATGGGATGTTCCCAGGACCTACAATCTATGCTAGAGAAGGCGATACACTTCTAGTTAACGTTACCAACCATGCACAATACAACATGTCCATTCATTGGTAAGAAGTTCAATGTAATGCATAAGGATACTATGATAGTATAAATTCATTCTGTATCTGTGAATGAAACATTATTGATTTATTTTCCAGGCATGGTCTAAAGCAATACAGAAATGGATGGGTAGATGGACCTGCTTATATAACACAATGTCCGATCAAGACAGGAAACAGTTACATCTACAATATGACAATCACAGGGCAAAAAGGAACTCTATGGTGGCATGCTCACATCTTTTGGCTAAGAGCCACTGTCTATGGAGCTATTGTCATTCTGCCCAAACAAGGAACTGGCTTTCCTTTCCCCCAGCCTTACAGTGAAACTAATATTATCTTAGGTGAGTGTGAGCTATTGACATACCGTTTGCTCTCATAAGTGCCTTGCACCCTTGCCCCTTTTGCTAGAAGATATTCACCTATATATCTAATTGCAATGTTCTTTGTACATGGTATAGGAGAATGGTGGAATAATGATGTTGAAGAGGTTGTTAAACAAGGGAACAAACTGGGATTGCCTCCTAATATGTCAGATGCACATACCATTAATGGGAAGCCAGGGCCACTTTTTCCATGCTCTGAGAAAGGTAAGTCCCATTCATGCTATATTATTATTACCACTGCAAATCTGGGCCAGACATTCGAAAGAATGCACACAATCAATTGTATGAAATACGACATCTTTTTATAGCGCAAATGTTATGACTTGCAATATGAAATTTTCCATTCTCATTTATCATTTTCGCTATCTCAGATACCTTCGCCATGGAGGTTGAACAAGGGAAGACATACCTGCTAAGAATCATCAATGCTGCACTCAATGACGAACTATTCTTTGCAATAGCTGGCCACAACTTGACAGTGGTAGAGATTGATGCAGTCTATACCAAACCATTTACAACTCAGGCAATACTAATTGCACCAGGCCAGACCACAAATGTTCTTGTTCATGCAAACAAAGTCTCCAGTAGATACTTCATGGCTGCAAGGCCATTCATGGATGCACCTGTTTCCGTGGACAATAAGACTGCCACTGCAATCCTTCAATATAAAGGCATCCCTAATTCTTTTATGCCAGTCCTTTCCCAACTTCCAGCACTCAATGACACAGCTTTCGCACTAAGCTACGATGCAAAGCTGAGAAGCCTAAACACAGCAAATGTACCTCTTAAAGTGGATCGACAGCTTTTCTACACAATTGGTTTGGGAATCAACCAATGCACTACTTGCCTGAATGGAACACAACTCACCGCTTCCTTGAACAACATCACTTTCGTGATGCCAAAAATCGGGCTGCTTCAAGCTCATTACTTCAACACCAAGGGAGTATTTACCACAGACTTCCCTGACCGTCCTCCAACACCTTTCAATTATACTGGTGCACCAGTCACTGCCAACCTTGGAACTAAACTAGGCACCCGGTTAAACAAGATTGCCTTTAACTCGACAGTTGAGTTGGTGCTACAAGATACCAATCTTCTCACAGTGGAATCCCACCCATTCCACCTTCATGGTTACAATTTCTTTGTTGTTGGGACCGGAGTTGGGAACTTCGACTCCAAGAAGGACCCGGCTATGTTTAACTTGGTGGATCCTCCTGAAAGAAACACAGTTGGTGTTCCTACTGGTGGATGGGTTGCCATAAGGTTCAGGGCTGATAATCCAGGTAATTACATCATCGTATAAAAAAATAGCATGCTAGCTTAAACTTCAAAACTCAAAAGTTACATCATCAAAAAACTAATCAGTACTAACCCAATGACAATATCTGATCATGTATAGGTGTGTGGTTCATGCACTGTCACTTGGAGCTGCATACAATGTGGGGTTTGAAGACTGCATTTGTGGTAGAAAATGGGAAAGGCTTGGATCAATCTGTGTTGCCTCCACCTGCAGACCTTCCACCTTGTTAGTTCCTCCTACCGCACCAGATAAATCATAATGGATTTTCTTGAGGAATACAGATTTCTTATTTAGGGTGATTTGGCTGACAATGTAGCAAACATCCCCAAAAGGCAGAGTTCTGCAAACATTCATTCAAAGAACTCGTGATTGACGAGACCAATAAAAAGTATATACACTGTACCATCTATAAACTGAAATTTAATCCCTCTTTTCTTCAACAAATTAGCAGAACCGAAATGGCTTGATACTAGAGTGCATGCAAATTCATCAAGAGCTCACCATGTAAATACTCTGTATCATCGGTCATGTAACATTACCATATAATATGCCTCCAAAAGTTCACTATAAGGTATGACAAAAAATTTGTAGATATGGAGCCATTCATCAAATTAATCAGGAGATCGTCCTGCAACCAATGAATGGACAGTTGGACACTATGAAAAGAGAGAAGGGGTCACCATTACCGAGCAACAAAGAGACCGGATACAAATATTTGATGGTTAATAAGATTTTTTTTGTATCAGTCTTTTGCTAAAAACAGATTCTACATCTAAGTAAACCAGAAGAAGTGACCGAGAACAACATAGTCCTTCAAAACGTTTTTACAGTATGAGAATATTTTTTGATTTTAAAAACCAAAGAAGATTGAGATAGAATAAAGGCAGTGTCATACAGTTTTTGCATGTGCACTTGCTGCCACACTCTTCTTTCTAGATGAACTGTGAAAGATGTAGGATTATCATTTACGAACAGAAATGAGGAAGAAAAAGAGGACATACAGAAGTAAAACAACACTCTTACCACCAATATACTCCACTCTCGACAGTGACCTTAATGTTAACTATCAGATGAGACAGATACAGCAAGAAATAGTGAAAATGGTTCCCCTTTAGCTGATTCAATATCAAGACATTGAAATACTTTAGGGTTATGTTGATAATCGTCAGAATATTGCTAGCTCTGAAATGGCCAGAATCTCCGAAAGCAATGCAGATTTATTGGTGTTGAAAACAAAATAACCTAACTACTGAAAAATGATTTAAAGTCCAATGCATTGAGCCCCTATGATACCTGGTAATCTCTGCACTTTCAAAGCGACAACTCCATAACAGATTCTGTTGCTATTAAAACAGGAGATTTCCAGTAAAACTATCACAAACTTCCTACACAAACTAGCTAGTTCAACATCAGAATGGAATCTAAGCAACTGGCTTTTAGTAGTATGGAAAAGTAATCTTCATCTTCTCATCACAAAGATATACCAATACAAACGTTATTGGCTGCTCCCCAATATTCTTATGAACCCTAAAAATGTACAAAAAATTCCCATAACAAAGGTAAAAAAAAAAAAGAAGATTAAAAAAATAACTGTAGGTTCAATTGGAACAGCCTAGCGGGCCAAGGTGGGATCCGGATAACACCGACCCGTTATCCTTCCACTGCAAAGAGAGTGGGGAGGTAATCGCTGTGACAGCAGCACAACTCCTTGCTTGGACTGGGCGGGTAAGAATACAACCATTCCGGAACCGACCCGCTAATGCTGAACCAAAGTTCCAACACCCTCATGCCCCCACTTGGGTTATACGCTCACGTGACCAAACTCAGCGACAGATAGAGCTAGTTTCCTATATTTGAACGCCCCAACATTTTACATTTCTTCAATGTGGGATACACAGCCACCTTGGTCTTTCAACTTCAGTAGGGGGTTTTGTAGTCTATTTGGAAGCTCAATTTGTAATTATTTTCTGAATGCCAATCTAAGGGTACTGGAGGAAGATCAATGTGGGTTCGTTGAGGTGTTTTTAACCTTATAATCCCACCCAGTAATGCACTATGAAATGTATGCTTATGTTGGTAAAAAACAACTCAAACTCACCATCTCTGTTTCAGATATGTAAATCTCCCAGTCATGTTTGAGACTTCACCCCCTCAGTTTTGGGGCCTCTTTCTATCATAAAAAGTGGGTTGTATTCTGAAGAGTCTGACATCCAGTTGGCTAGGTTTTACTTCAGTGTAGCTGTACTAGTACACTGGTTTCCTTTGAGCCATGTCTAAAATGTTCTTGATGTGTGAACAACTACATACTAGTTGCCACTTTTCAGTCTTTAAGATATACTCGAGTAGCTAAGACTCTTCTCTTTCTTTGTTTTTATCAAATGGAAATTAATTCACTTGAGTACTGAAGAGTTTAATACAGAGTTATACAGCCGTATCATCTGATATATAATCCATACGCATCAGTTGAGCTTCAAGGGAAGAACCTGTTGGTCTTTGCTCACAACTGCAACAATTATCTCTAGTTCCATTAGCCAACTCAACAGCTGCATCTGTGCTGAGCTTAAGTACCTCATTTGGAGGAGACCACTGCACACCATATAGTTTGATCGGTTCCTCTAGGTGCTTGAGCTTGACAAACTCCGATCTTTTTCAACCAGTCTTGCATGATCATCCAGCAACTATCAAACTTTACTCTCGACATAGTTTTATACGCCTGGCCGGAATATGTGATACGAGCATAAAATGTTGTGTTATTAATGTATAACTCTACACTTTGCTTAGTTATTTCCTTAAAGTAAAGTATTTAGCTTTGTTTTATTATTTTAGGTGTATTTTGAAGCAAAGGAGAAAATATAGGAGAAAATATGCATTAAAAACTAAATTCAGAATTCTACCTTCGCAGGTAAGCCAATTTCGACAGAGGCCTGAGGACAGCTTAGGACGAATTAGATTATGACCTTTATATCAATGGAAATCTACAGATGTCTACTTTCTATAACATTTTGCAGTTTGTCGATACCTATTTTGTAGAGGAAGTTATGGACAATTTAGTACCTGAAAGTCAATCTGACGCAAATCTGATTCATATCAAATAAGGAGAGTTTGACCATGAATCTTCTTTGGACGAATTTTCTGCGCAATCAAAGACACCACAATCATCAAGGAGACGTCTTAGAAGAATTCTACAAGATTATGGCTTGCTTTTGTGCACCAATCATAAGAGACCTTGTGCTACTAGGGTTGTGTATTTTCTCTATATATATAGCACCTGCACACATGTAAAAGCGGGGGGACGACACCCTACACCTTCTCTTCTATCTCTTCTTCTTTACAATGTGTAATTAAATTCCTTTAGTTAAGGGCTGCCCATGAACCCCGTTTATACAAAACTCTTGATTATGTTTTCTTAATTTATTATTTGATTTCTATGTGATTGGTATGTCTTGATTTGTGCTATTGATAACTCTTGCATGTTTATTTTCATCGGTGTACAACTTAAATCATATACATGTGATTGCAGCTAGGGTTTAAGAGATATTTCACCTAATTGTTATGTTTCTTTCTCTCGCCAAGCAGTGATTGTCTCACACGCGGAGGTAAATCAAGGGATACTTATTGATTTGGGTAGAGAGTGTTGTCACGCTACTTAGACTTTAACCGACAAACAAACTTTCTTAGATCATAAATGATTTCTACTTGATTTGCTAGACTACTACTGTAAGAGCTAGTGGACCTATTAGGGAATGTTTTTAACGAAAAATGTTGTCACGGCGTTAGATAATATTTGGAAAGTAAAAAGCATAATTGCAATGTTGTCATGGCTATTCTTGTTTGTTGTCAATCACTAGTAATTAAATGTTTTCTAAGGTTAATCAAGGGTGGAGTATAAAAGTGGTGAATTTGTGTAGTTTCTAACTTGTTCTTCTCATTCATTGAATTTATATTGATTTTATACGTTTGCATTGATATCCAAAACCCACATATTTATTTGTTTTAATTTTTTTGTTAACATAAATTATAAGAGTACTCTCAATCTCCGACTTGAACGATACCCACTTCTGAACAATACTACAACTACACAATAGGGTTAATTGAACAGTCAATCCCAGCCATGTCAATATGGTCATGTAAAAACAATACCAGTCAAAATAGCATTGGGTTTCTTTTGCAGCCTAAAAAAGCATGAGGTGAGGATTCACAACCATTTCCACACCTCAAACATTGCATATAGCCTGTCTAGATATCCTTCCAAAAAGCAATACAAACGCCAATAGTCTTGGTATGTTTTCTACCGGTGTTTGATTAGTAATAGATCTGAACCTATGAAGCACGGACACGTCTAACAGCTCGCGTATCACGTGTTGGACACGTATTGGACACGGATACGCACGGACACGCCGGAATACGCACGGACACGCGTACTGCATTTCAGACACAGCTTGGACAGGCGCGTGTCCAACATGGACACGCGGGGTAATTCTGTCTTTTATAATTCAGAAAGGAGGTTTAGGGCAGAATCAAAACCCTAGAATTTCAATTCGAAAATTCTCCTTACCTGGATCAAAGTAGATCAATTCCTTTCGTGAAATTGCTACACAAGCCGAGACCTTTGATTCCCGACCAAAATCGGGTCGATTGACGGCCGGAGGAGAGAGCTCCGATTCGACATAGTCGAACCTTCTCGATCTTCGTACGCCTAAACAGCGGCGATTCGCCTTGAATCACCACCGCAGACGTGACGAGGGAGGAGAGACGAGTCGAACGACACCGGAGGTGAGCCGAAAGGTGGCCGGACGGAGGAGCTAGCCTTAGGCGGCGACTGTGTCGGTGGAGGGGCTCGGCTGAATCGGGGAGAGAGAAAGAGAGAGAAAGAAAAAAGAAAAAGGAAGGAAAGAGAAAGAGAAGGAGAAAGAGAAAAAGGAAGGAAAAAGAAAGAGAAAGAGAGAGAGAGAGAGAGAAACGGTCGGGAGAAATATATATATATTATAAATAATATTTAATTAACGTGTCCACTACGTGTCCGTGTGAGAAAAAATTTCATTTTGTCGTGTCCGCGTATCAAATCATGTCTGTTGAAAGTAGCCATAGAGAGACTACCCAGACCCCCAGACTCGCAGCCAGAACTTTTGGACCCGGCCCAGGGCCTGAGGCCAAAGCATGAACACCTGCACCCGTGCCCGGGAAGGTCTTACCTGTGACCCCGGCCCGTGAACCGGGGATGGCAGCTCCTTAAACAGGGGTCGAAACAGTACAGTAATATGTACAGAAGGGGGCTAGTCCCACATCGAAGGGTGAGGCCAGTCCTCACACCCAGCAGCCTATATATGAGTCCCAACTACCCTCATTAATAGGTAATCAATACTTCAACTACTCATTTCCGCTTAAGTTATCAGTTTAATCGAACTATACTGACTTAGGCATCGGAGCGGAATAGACCGGCCCCGCCCGGTATTCCCTTAGTTAGCAGGGTTTGCAGGCAGGAATCACACCAAGATCCACCAGTATCTGTGAATCTACGGACTCAGACAGAAACAATTGGCGCCATCTGTGGGAAGAGTACGAAAAGTTTGGGTTGTCACACGAGCGGGAACAGAATCGATCAGTCTACGGGTCGCAAAAAAAAAATGTCTGGAAGCACAGGAGAAAAGAGGGAAGGAAATCCAGAGGACCGATGGGTTTTGGAGCCGAGGCTAGTCCAAATCCCGGGGGCGGGATAGGAGCAGCCCGTTGGAAGTTGCAGTCAGACCGCTGCCGCTAGCCGAGATCCGGGGAATGCCGCGGACTCCGACCTGGGCGGCATGGCGGGAGAGATAGAATGGATGAAAGCGGAAGTCGCACGGTTGTGAGAAGGAGGCAATCATGACCGAATGAGGGAGGAAGCTCGGTACCAAAAGATGGAAGCGGTGAACGCCAAGCTGTTGGCAGCCTTGGAAAAAGGGCAATTGCAGAACGCCGCACTGGCTTTAGCATTGGAAGCACCGAGGGAATGCATCAAGTTCCCACACCTGGAGGTGGGACAACCCACCGGGAGGAAAAAGATCGTGCATGTACCGATAGCGCTCTTTCGGAAATCATGAAGAACACCGGGACCGCCCCCCCCCCCGCTCCCACACCGAGCCAGTACTTCATCGGATGGGGAGGCCGGTTCAACTGCCGAGGCGCTCCAGACGCTGTTCACCTCGGTATCAAACATGAGGGCCCGGATGGAAGCCAGCGAGAGGAAGGCAGCAAGACCGCTCACGACCGAGCGCTTCCACGAGCGGGCCAGACCGTTCCGTTCCCCCACAAGATATTGGAATCTGGGGGAGCCGACACACGAAGATCGGTGAGGCTAGTGTACACCGGGGCAGGGTACCCGTTTCAGCACCTAGACAGCTTCAGATCGCAGACGGGCGCCAAAGGCTATTCCGACACCACCCGCTGCAACATATTCCAAGAGACACTCTCGGGGGAGGCGTTGGGATGGTTCTACGAGTTGTCGGCGAACTCGATAGAGTCATTCGAACGGCTGACAGATAAATTTGTTAGCCGGTTCATCCTCAGGGCCAAGGGGGCTCAAACGTCGACGGTCATCTTTGACTGCATGCAGGCAGACGACGAGGGACTGTGGGCTTTCTTTAACCGATGGCAGACCGCCACGGCGGGGGTAAGGAACCTCGATAAAGGAATTGCCGAGACAGCATTCAAGCAGAGTCTGAGACCCGGGGAATTCTCCTACGCCGTGCGGATAGAGAGGTCGCGGGGGTACGACGAGTTGTTGACCATGGTCGTTAGACATGCCCAGGCAGAGCACGATACCTACTGGAGTCGGCTGCCTAAGAGGAGACAAGATGACCCGTTACCGACTTAGCAGAAGAGTAAGACTTGGCAGCGAGGCCGAGGACTGAGGCGCCTGCCTGCTACAGAGGCCAAGAACTGGGGCAGTCACCGACCCCGTAGGGACAACATCAGGATCTCGTCGGAAGACGATAGGACCGCACCTTACCGTCTGGAGCAGCGCGAGCGACCGCTAGCTATTTTTCCAGCAGAGCGGCCCGTGCGACCACTAGCTATTTTGCCAGCAGAGCGGCCGGTGCGACCGCTAGCTATTTTTCCAGCGGAGCAGCCCGAGAGACCCTTGGCGATTATTCCTGCGGAGCAGTGTGAGCGACCCTTGGCGATTATGTTAGCGGAGCAGTGCGAGCGACCCTTGGCGATTATGCCAGCGGAGCGGTGCGAAATTTGACCGCACTAACTACCTCCTACGAGAGGATTTTTAATGAAAATAGGGATGCCATCACCCCGGCGGCGGCAAGGAGGCATCCGAAGGGGGAGCTTACCCGGGGACAGTCTAGCAAATATTGCTCCTACTATGACGAGACATCCCACTGGACTAATGACTTACATGCCCTAAGAGCGGCGGTGGACGGGCAAATCCGGGCGGGGAAGTTACAACAGTATAGACAGGATGCCCGGAGTGTGGGAACTATACGAACTCGAATCCCTGGGCGGATCGAGGTGCACGGAAGCATAAATGTAATCCACGGCAGGGTGCACATTGACCGTCTCACCGGGAATTCAAAGAAAAGGTGCCTCAGGTCGATCAGGGGAAAGGAGGTGTATGCCTTCGGAAGTGGGAGCGGTCATGCTGCTAAGACCGAGTGGAGGTCGGTCACGTTCTTTGAGGAGGAAGAGCCGGAGGATCTGATTCAACCGCACAACGATCCCTTCCTCATCACCGTCCAGATAGACCACTGGATGACCAGCTGGATGCTGATCGACACTGGGGCATCAGTCAATGTAATGTTCTGGGACGCTTACAAGGGACTAAACCGAGGGAAGGACAAGTTGTCCCAGGATAATGAGTCATTAATAAGCTTCTCCGGGGAAGTAGTCCAGCCGTTAGGTTCGGATTATCTACCGCTGATCTTCGGCCAGAGAGACAGAACAAGAAAGGAGCACCTCGAGTTCATTATAGTGGATTGTCTGTCCTCGTACAATGGCATAATCGGCAGGCCGGGGTTATGGTGGCTGAAGACATTCATAGCCGGCCACATGTTGATGCTAAAAATGTCGTCTCCCACCGGGTTCATCACCATTCGTGGAGACCAGCAGGTCGCCCGAAGGTACTACGTCGAGGCCGTTACCTGCGGTAGAAGGCAATCTGAGGTCTTTGCGGCAGCCCAGCAGGCACTGCCACCGGATCCCAGCATCGACCCCAGGGACGACACCGATTCCGACGAAGAAAAGCCAAAGCGCCCCTCAGCGGTGGAGAAAACTGAAGAAATTTCCATCTCAGAGCTCCACCCGGGGCGAACGGTGGTAGTAGGGACAAAGTTGGCACCAGATGTCAGGAAAGATCTCGTCACTTTCCTCCAAAAGAACAGTTCGGTGTACACATGGTCCTATGAGGACATGTCGAGCATATCCCTGGAGATAGCAACACACGAATTAAACATCCTGCTCGGTAGTATCCCGGTACGGCAGAAGAGGAGATCCTTCAACCCGGCAAAGTACGCGGCGATCAGGGAGGAGGTGCAAAAATTGAGGGGAATAGATTTCATTCGTGAGGTCCAGTATCCTGATAGGAGCACAATGTGCGACGATATTAATGTGTTTACGCCCTCATTTATGCTTTGTTTAACCCTTATTTATCTAAGATAGAGTCATAATATAGTTTAGTGTCATTTTGGTAGAGTTTTGAAAATATATGCTTTATAGTCCGAAAAATGACTAAGTTTAAGAATTCTGGAAAATAGTGAAAAATATGTCTTTTTCGTGATTCTGAGATTAGTGGACTTGTGACCTATCCTTTTCCAAATTTGCTAAAATTTGGTATGTATATTATTGGCTTGCTAATGGGTTTTGTGTCAAAAAATCAGATCAATCGGAGCACTGAGGAAAAAGTTATATTCGGTTAAAATCACAAAGGTCAAATCTGCCGAGAAAATACTCGCTCGCCAAGCCCTTGTTTGTTCGCCATCAGCCTCGTTCGCCAACATCTTCGCTTGCCAGAAGATCTGGTCGCCAATCATCCGCGCATGCCAGCATGCATGTTTGCGCGACCCGCCAAGAAGCCTCGCCAGTACCTGATACTAGCAAAGTCTGTACCCGCGAGCAGAAAAAAATTTCCGGTAATGTCTTCAAGCTGCTGCAAGCGTGCCAAATCATTCTAAAGAGCTTTGCGAAGTCCAAGAAGAAATCATAAGCCGGCCAAGTAAGAGTTTCTTTGTTCAATAAGGAGAGAAAAGCCTATTCCAACTCGGATTGGGAAACCTTATTTAATGAAGATTTCTATCCCGTTTTAAACAAGGAAAAGCTCCAAACTGCACAGCCCTCTTTCTCCTATATATACAGGCCGGCACCCATCATAAAAAGTGTCACATTCTAAAGCAAAAATCTAGCCAAAAGCTCTACCGAAATTTCCCAAGAATCCTACATAAAACCCTAGCCGAAAATCACCACCATCTCACCTTAATTTCTCTGCCGACACCTAACCATTGCCGAGCAGCCGTCCCTTCCATCTTCCGCCGGATCCACACGAGTCGAAGTCATCAAGCTGTCTACAAAAGTGTGATCCTCGATCTCCCCTCTTTTGGTTTTGTAATTTTTATGTAGTTATGTTAAACTTTGTCTATAAAGATAACATGAATTATTGGTTTCAAACTCTATGTCTATGTATTGTTTGGATTGAAGTTTGGTTTTATGATTTGTATGTTCAATTCGTTTTCTTTATTTATAATTGGTTCTTGAGAGTAAAGAGTTGGATTGTATGTTAAAGAGTAAGGAAAATATGTAATAAATTAGTAAGTAGGATAATCGGCAAACATGTGTTAATTTAGTTTTAGAGTTTTCTTGACTTGTTCTTTGAATTCGTGTGCTTAAAGATTGGTAGTCTATGTAATTGCAATGCGTGGAATATTGATCTCATTAGCCGAAAATAATATAGGTTAAGTAATCTTTAGGGTTATTTGATTTGTGTTGTTTTCACGAGGGTTAGAGTGGTTTAAAGAACATGCTTGTTAATGAGAAGAGTGACGCCTTGCTTAATTAACTTGTTTCCGACTCAAAAGATTTCGTGCTCAATTACTATGTATGTTTGTTTTCATCTATAGGAGTTCTCAAATATGTTTAGTTCAATTTTAGGATTAGACGTAAAGTTAATCTTGAATACTTATGAAATCTATCGGTTAGTAATACCTATAGGGAGCTAACTAGGTTGGAGTTAAGTTGAGTCTAGAACACTTTAATGTCTTGCCGTGAGTCTTGTTTACTTGTTTGTTATGTGTTTTGATTGCTTTCGTGCTAGTGCTTTGTGGAAGAATGTCGACCAAACATGTAAATAGTAGCTTAGGATTTTAATTTTCGTGCTTTAATTTCATGTATTAGTTTAGGGGCAGCCTTGTGCTACCGATCTCTATCATCCCCAATGTGACGTTTTTTTTTCATGTATATATGTATATATTTTTGTCTAACATTCTCATGTTTCAGGTACCCTTAATCCCCGACTTAGAACGATCCCTACTTATGTCTATACTACTAACGATTGTAGGGTTATTATTTGTGTGAGCCTCGCGGCTCACATCATATCCCCGATGGCTCGCCAACGTAGTTATGGTCCCAAAGAAGGAAACCGACCAGTGGCGCATGTGCGTAGACTTCACAAACCTCAATCGGGCATGTCCGAAGGACAGCTTCCCACTCCCGCGAATAGACCAACTGCTAGACTCAACCTCCGGGTTTAAGCTGCTAAGCTTCATGGATGCTTACGCCAGGTACAACCAGATACGAATGAGTCCGACCGATGAAGAGCACACTTCATTCACTACCGACCGGGGCCTATACTGCTACAAAAGGATGTCTTACGGGTTGAAGAACGCCAGCGCCACGTACCAACAGGTAGTTAACCGCATGTTGGAACAGGAGATGGGCAAAACGGTGGAAGTCTACGTGGATGACATGTTGGTCAAAAGTTTAACCGCCGGCGCCCACGTACGAGACTTGGCAGTGGTGATTGGTAAGATGTTAAAGTATGGAATGCGCCTGAACCCAAAGAAGTGTATATTTGGGATTTTGGAAGGATTGTTCCTAGGTCATGTCATTAGCCAACGGGGGATCGAAGCCAACCCACTCAAGGTGCAGGCGATCCTAGAAATGGAGACCCCGGAGGAACGGAACCATGTTCAAACCCTCACCGGGCGGCTAGATGCGTTAGCCAGATTCATCTCCCGCCTCACTGAGAAATGCATCTCGTTCTTCAAACTGCTCAAAGCCCAACAGTTCAAAAAGATCCATTGGGCCGCGGAGCACGAGGCGGCATTCCAATCCATCAAGGCATATTTTTCAGCGGTTCCGCTCTTATCCAAGCCAGTACCAGGAGAAATGTTGTACATCTACATAGCTGCGTCAGACAAGGCTGTAAGTGCAGCTCTCATCAGGAAGGAAGATAAGCTGGAGCTCCCGGTGTATTACGTGGGCAAAGGATTCACCGGGGCTGAAAGCCGATACCCGGACATTGAAAAGCTAGCCCTGGCACTGATCGTTACCGCTAGGAAGCTCCGGCACTACTTCCAAGCCCACTCCATCACCTTGTACACCAATCACCCTTTAAGGCAGATACTACAAAAACCCGAAAACAGCGGCAGGCTGGTCCGCTGGGTGGTGGAATTAGGTGAGTTCAATATAACGTATACCCCCCGGACAGCCATCAAAGGACAGGCCGCTACAGATTTCATATGCGAACTCACGCTTATGATAAAGGCAGAACATCTGGGCCACGCGGGAAGCAGCCAACCGGCTATCACAGTCCAGGAGGAGCCAGGATTGCCCAGCGGGTGGAAGCTTTATGTCGATGGCTCTATCACGAGTAAACGGAGCGGTGCTGACATCATATTAACTGCCCCGGATGGCCAGTCGTATGAATACGCTCTGCGGTTGATAGGAGCACAATGTGCGACGATATTATATGTTTTTACCCTCATTTATGCTTTGTTTAACCCTTATTTTTCTAAGATAGAGTCATAATATAGTTTAGTGTTAATTTGGTAGAGTTTTGGAGAAAATGTGCTTAATTGTCAGAAAAATGACTAAGTAAAGAAATCTGAGCAAAAAGTGCAAAATATGTTATTTTCGTGATATTGAGGCCTGTGCTAAATTGATCTATCCTTTTCCAAATTTGATGAAATTTGGTATGCGTATAATTGGCAAGCTAAAGTGTATTGTGTCAAAATTTCAGATCAATCGGAGTTTGGAAAGTCACCCAAATGAAGGCTGCAACTTGGCAGTTTGACCAAACCAATCCAGGGACTACCAGGATTTTCCTGGGACTGTGTCCTGACTTCCGGAATTTCTGTGGGACACATCGCTTAGAACCAGAGAACGAACCATACGCCGTTGGAAAGCTCTACGAGTCTAGTTTCTCTGGGACTTAGAATCGCAGCAAAATATTTTCTGAGAAGTTATGCCGGTTTGAATGCACGAAGGTCAAGTCTGCCGAAAGAAGAAAACCTAAACCGAGTTCTACATGGATTTGGCTTACGAATGTGGACTGAATTCCATCCTTTGTGCAAGATTTTTGGCTGAATTAATTCATGGAAAACCTAAAGAGATATTGCTCAATTATTCAGCCATTATCTTGGGAATTTTCGGCAGAAAATAGAGGAAGAAAATCGCAACAAATCCTGATCAAATTCGGCAGAATTCCTGTGCACGTCATCCAACTTCCACGGACTCTCCCGGACAGCTCACAATGAATCTGAATTCGAGCCGTATATGGATAGAAAGATACGGGAGTCTAGTTTCCAACCCAACTGGAATCACCTCAATATCTATTTTCTAGAGAAAGATATTCCATAATCTTCACTCGAAGGTCAAATCTGCCAGCAGGATAAGTTTGAGAAAAACTAGGTTTTATAAACCCTAGCTCCCCTCTCCTCTATAAATACCACATCTTAAATTCAGAAAATCATCATCTCTCTCTCACATAAACTTGCCGAACCTCTGCCAAAATATCTCCAAGAATTCTTACCAAGCACCAAGGCCGAACCACCCATCACCCTTCCACAAATTCCATCCGATCATCACACCAATCCTTTGCCGAACTCTTGATCAAGGTTGTAATTTGGATTGTAATTTCATGGCTCTTGTTTCTTTGTATTTAAACATTATTTTGTCTATGAAATATGTTTGGATTGTTGGTTTTATTTTCGGTATTATTGATTATGCATGGGATTTCTGAATCTTTGTACTAAATGTTTGGTTATTTTGTGTTTGATTACCGAATTATGCATGCTATGTGATTGAATATGTATGATGGGCAGTAGGATTTTATTTATTTTCTTGATTTAATTAGGTTTATTTCCTTAATTCGTGTGCAACCGAATGAGATGTCTAGATGCATTCGAAAGGCCATGAGTGTTATCTAGGTATTAAATTCATATGCCGATTTAATATATATTGATTCATACGCATGTTATGTTTTGATATGTATTAATCTAAGGGCTCGAGTAATTCTGGAAATTTACATGTCGATGTGGGATGAGTGACGCCATACCTGCTAACATGTTCTAATTCGACATATTGTGCTTATGTGCTATTTGTGTTTAATTTCTACGCGAAGTGTTCTTAAACCGATTAGTACCACGTTTAGGATTATACGCGAAGTTAATTCTAAATACTTGTGATGTTTTGAATAATTAGATGTTCCGCGAAGGCTCTAGTTATAATTGGAACTTAATTAATCTAGAATCCGATTTTATGCTTGCTGCCCTATTACTTGTTTTAATTTTGTTGCATGTGTAATGAGATTTGTGTTTTGTGATTGTGTGAAAGGTGATGATCAATTGTAGATAATAATTTAGGTTTTAGAATTTTGTAAAAATCAGTAGGTAATTAATTATAAAAATCGACAACACCCCCTTAAAGTACAACATTTTGTGTGATTAAAATGCCCTTGATTTCCCCGGATAGAACGATCCCTACTTGTCCTAACTACAATTGACAAAAGAAGGGTATTATGTGTATGAAGTTGTTTTGCAGGTATTTGTGCTTGGATAATATCTCCATCAATTTTTGGCGCCGTTGCTGGGGAAATTTAATGATTTTGATTCATAAAGTGTTGTTTGTAATTATGTATATTGCAGGTTATTTTATTTTTTTTCAATAGATTTTGGGATATGTATTAATAGGATTTTCGGAAGTGTAATAGTAAATAGGACTTTCCGATTTTTGGTTTTTGGTTTTTGGTTTTTATTTTGCTAAATTGCCGATTGTGTGATAAATATTGTGAATGTTTGTACACTTAGATAATTTCTAGGAAGTTGATAGTTTTTGTGTATGCTTTGAGTTTATTGTAGTTTCTAAAGTGTAACATGTAGGTGAAGCCTCTTTTGTTGATCATAACCAAAACCCTTCATTTGAATGGTGCTTTGTTGGATCCGTTTTTATGTAGATTGGGAAACGCGGGATACTTCCCCCCCACGCATACAAGCGACATTTCGGCAATAGTATTACTTCTATGAGGTTGAGGGCGGTTTTAATCAACACTTGCAGACCGCTAGGACCCGAGTTTATTTTACAAAGTATAGGGCAAGTTATTTTTCATTGATTGGTTCGAGGTTTGTAAAACTGGTTCTCAAGACCCACAGACTGATGTTCATTCTCTGTGAGTGAGTCGATAGGGGACTTGTCCTCCGTGGTTACCAACTTTGAGACCTGCCTGGTTCCTAAAGAGAGTTTACTCTCCGTGAATCTTAACGACACCGCCTTAGAAAAGTAAAATACGCTCGACCTAGACAACTGCTTGTGCCAAAGCATCATCTCACTTTAGACGCTAGAAAATAACTTGAGCATATGTGAATCTATTTTTTTTCTTCAAAAGATAAAATTCGTCTTTAATTTTTGAGGTATATCGGAATAAGCATGATACTACCTTGGACTGTTTCAGCCCATTGCACTGTTATCTCCTCTATTCCACGTACCTCAAATTTTAAAGTTGTGTGAATAAAAGAAATTAAACTCTAGGGTTCGGCAGTCTCACATATCACATATTCGAATACTTTGAAAAGACTAGGACCGATCCATTGTGTGATACTTGTAAATTTTTATGAAACTTATACTTGCATAAATCATGTGGAATATATACTTATAGAGAATTCGTATGATACATTTATAGTTTGAAAATTTTATATTACTTCTAACTTATTTCTAACCTATACTCTAACTCATTCTTTCTAATCTATACATATTGATTCTCATGATTCTTGTAGAGTTTAATTATTAGTTGCAGATCATAAGGAAGAGGTGAAGAATTACATTGTAAACAGTTGATTGAAGCTCTCATTGACTTGGGAAGGACGACAAGTGTTGCAAGAAATGAGACACCACTCTCAACTTTTGTTCATGATTTACAATTAAATTTTACTTAGCTAATTGTTGTATATTTATACACTAACTTCTAACTTTAGCTAATTCACTAACTCACTACTAACTTATTCTTTGAATTCTCATCTCCACTCTTCTAAATTTCTTTATCTTGATGCGATGCAGTTGAAGAGTGGAGTAATCATGCATCGAGTTATGATAATCATTGTAAGGAGGCACGAATTTGGAGTGCGCACTCCAAAAGGCGTCGCCCACAACTTGATTAAGAAGTGAAGAGTCTAGGCTGAGTAGACTATAAACATTAAGCGCTGCATGGGAGGCAACCCATTTCAACCAAAATTGTGAAGGAGCCGTCTACGAGAGTTTGAATTTTCTAAATCCCTAAACTCTTTTTGGTTGAATTGTATAAATGTGGAATTTGTGGAATTTATCATATGCTTAGAAATTACAACATTATTTGTGATTTCCATTGAGGACAATGTAATTTTCTAAGTGTGGGGTAGGAATACATGTTTCACATGTTTGTTTTTGTTTTAAGTCTTTTGTTTTGAGTCATAAAAAAGAAAAGAAAATACAAAATCGTAAAATTCAGAAAAAAATTAAAAAAAAATTTCGTTGCTTTTATTTGATTTTTATTTGAGTCTTAGGATGCCCTTAATAAGTCTATTATGATTATATCTTTGAGTACATAGATGATGGTTTTGCATAATCATGAGAATTAATTGTGAGTTTCATGGACATTGTGATTGGTATGAACATTTGAGACTTGAATTTATTTGTGTAATAAGCATGCATGTTTGTGTTGATTTTGTTCCATAATAACCTGTGTGAGCTTTGATGCCAAATACTTTCTTCATGAGCGATAAAAATGGGCAGAATTTTTCAAAACTTCGTCATTCTTTGATTATTCAATGACTTTGTGCCATAGCTTTTAATGAACTCTAGAATGCTAGAACTTGTTCTTAACAATTTTTGAAACTATTATTCATGAAATGCCTTGATTTTGAAAAGGATTGAAAAGATCATGTTAGGATTACCACCAATGCCAAACAAAGCTTATGCCTAATTTGTGCCTGTCATGGGACTCCTTAGTATTAACCCCTTTGAGCCGACATTAAACCATTTATTTCATCACCATGATACACTTTCCTTGAGCTTATAACAGTTTAACCTTACCATTGTTGTCAAGACTTGGAAAAATTTAATGGGAATTTGTTATTCGAAGTGGTGTTGTGAAGCAAGTGTGGGGTGAGCTTGTCCAAATCTATGTCAAATTTATGTGTTGCCGAAGAAAAGAAAAGTAAAAAAATCGGAGAGAAAAAAAAAAAAAATTATTATCCGAGAAAAATGCAAAGATTTTGGCAATGAAGAAAAGAATCAGAAAAATTTGGATGAGTGTGTGATTGTGAAATTGGAGTTTGTGTGATAATTGAAGGTCTATTGTTGTTATATTTGACATTTGTCCTTGATCACTATGTTTTGGGGAAGAAAAAGAATGAGCTGGAGTGAGCCTTTCTACAGTAAAAAATCTTGTACAGCGCCCTAAATTCATTAACCGTGGGGCACCCCATATTGCAAATATTGTACAAGCATCCCAGACTGAGCAGTTGCCTCCATTGATTGCGAGGAATCTGGGCGGGAGAAAGGTTTATCATGCTCAATACGTATTGAACGAACTGAGGTAATGGCAGAGAGAGGCCGTGACGCAACTGGTCCTCAAACACGGCAACCCAACCTTCTTCCGGGTTGCAGGCCATTTCCCCAGGATAGAGCGCTCGGAGTCTTATCGACCGATGGTACTCCACCTCGCCCGGAAGTCCTCTATCTCGCCAGGGGTCATGCTGCGGCCAGGCTCATCGCAATAAATTGTCATCCCACCGTCTGAGATCACGTGCTGACATGCCCGTCCTCTCACCCTACCAGCGGCACCCAGCTCGCAAGTCCCCTCAGTCTCGTTCCCTGGCCTCGTACGACTTTCCGCCGGCGGGATTTACAGGGTTACTTGACTCTGTAGATTCCATGTCGAGCCCAGGAATGAAATTTGCTGCAAGGGTTGAGATCTTCTTTCGCGGATATGTTCTCTGGGTAGGTCCTCGTCGCATGGGCACAATGGGCTGAGCAAAGGGAAGATTGAGGGATCTTATAGGCGGCACAACCAACCCCTGAGCCCCCCCCCCCCAAAAGCAATTAGGGTATTCCAAAGGGCAAGGCAATCACAGCCGCAAATCTCCGCCAAAGAGGTCAGTCCACGTAACTCACCATGGACACCTCGACAATATCCCAGCCGTCAGATGACAAGATTGAGGGACTACATCATTTAAAACAACACAGTGCTACAACAGCCACATGTCTTACATGCATAGCCCGACGCCTCCTAACCTACGTTCTATCTCGCCGCCAGGCGAATGACTAAAGCCAAGTGACAACGGCTCGGTATTCCCAGGAAGAACTCTTCCTCTAACACAGGAAACTTCTTCCCGCATGCTAGAAACCCTATAGGATTATTATTGTTATCCCTGAAATATTGCAACAAGTACGGGGTATTTTAACATATATTCCAAAGGTACGGGCCATTCCACCGGTTAAATTTATTCCACATTTACAGCCAAAACAAAAAACGGCTTGGTATCCCACCGGGAGAAGTTTTCCTCTAGCACAGGAAACATCTTCCCGCAGGCTAAAAACCCTGCAGCAATATTATGTACAGGCTACGATATTTCAACCGTACTGCCTGCTCCAGTTCAATGGTTTCCTAGTCCTCAGTCCATCCAGATTCGATTATTGGATGCGGTATCGGACCGGCCACGATGGCACTTGCTTATCGCTCTCCTATGGAATAATCGGTTCAGCGAACTGAGACATTCCTACGGACAGCTGGGTACGACCTAACAGATCCAATATACCACCGGGCTTTATAAACCCGGGAGACTTGATCCTCTAACACAGGACAACTCTTCCCGCAGGCTAAAAACCCTGCATACATCCCACCTGCAGGAACAAATGCAGCGACGTTGGGACGGCTACCAAGGAATACTCCGGGCCACGCCACCCACCGGGAGACTTGATCCACTCATACATGACAACTCTTCCGCAGGCTAAAAACCCTGCACATACCTCACGCTTGTACGGCCAACGGGTATGAAACGATCGGGGATGTCTCCGGTACCAACACGGGACCGCTTCACCCCGGGAGACTTGATCCTCTTATACAGGACAACTCTTCCTGCAAGCTAAAAACTCTGCACATCCTACATGCCTGCAAGAACAAGGGGCTGTGTGACACGTGGGGACGGCTGCCCAGGATCACTCCGGGCCACGCCACCTACCAGGAACTCTTATAAACGCAGGCCACGTTCCCCGCTGGTACTGGGTGACCTCTTCAAAACTGTTCGAGGCACTCACCGGCTACTATGACTCGGTCATCCCATTCGCTATGTTCACCGGGTTTTCCCCGGAACATAGTATGGCGGATTTCAACGCCACATTATCATCTCACGTACTACATCTTGTACTCATATGCAACTGTCAGCATCAACATCATAACCATGCACTCATCACATTCAACATCATCATAACAGGTTTATTCGAACTCCCGGCCAAGCCCAATCTTAAACGCGGACTTGGGGGGCTAGGGTACCGGTGGGTAAGTGCCCCAGCGGGTCTGCGAGCCTATAAAGCAAGACATATTTAAGTCCTCATTCAAGATGGCATTTGACCGATAACTTGGGAGACTTGTTGACAGTAGCCATAGAGAGGTTACCCAGACCCGCAGTCAGGACTTCTAGACCCGGCCCAGGGCCCGGGGCCAAAGCATAAACACCTGCACCCGCGCCCGGGAAGGTCTTACCTGTGACCCCGGCCCGGGAACCGAGGATAGCAGCTCCCAAACAGGGGTCGAAACAGTACATTAATATGTGCAGAAGGGGGCCAGTCCCACATCGAAAGGTGAGGCCAGTCCTCACACCCAGCAGCTTATATGAGTCTCAACTACCCTCATTAATAGGTAATCAATACTTCAACTACTCATTCCCGCTTAAGTTATCAGTTTATTCCAACTATACTGACTTAAGCATCGGAACGGAATAGACCGGCCCCGCCCGGTATTCCCTTAGTTAGCAGGGTTTGCAAGCAGGAATCACACTAAGATCCACCAGTATCTGTGAGTCTACGGATTCAGACAGAAACAGTGTCTGTGTCCGTGCTTTATAGATCTGAACACTTCCATATATTAGTAACCAAAGATACGTATCTGACCGATCGAGTACTATGTTGGGTGACTAGCTTAAACTCTAATAAATGGACAGTAATGGATGATAAACAATAAGAATTGAAATGCCAGTATACGTAAAGCACTCCTGTTCAGTTGCCATTTCTGGTGCTGTGTTTTCCCGAACCAAAATGTGAGATCTAATCTGAATGAAGAAATCTTTGACAATCGCAATTTACATTTCATAGGACCAGAAACTAATCAAGACAAAGAATCAATTGCACATAAATTTAGCTTGCTTCTGTCAATGCAGAAGCCCTCAAACAAGTATAAACTGTATCCACCTGTGGCACCCCTGATCCTTTCGCTCCTCCCAGATTTTCTATATCCAGCTTCATCCTCAAGGCTCAAACTAAATTAGTGTACCCCCAGAAAAGCTCTGAACCATGTAGCAACCCCAATGTACAAAATTATGCTTGAAACACCACTTCACTTCAAAACCAAGAAGAGCTTGCTGCGGTACCAGCAACAGGCACTCAAATAAGCCTGCTGTATTTATTGATAAAGAATCGAGAACAATGAACATTAATTGTCTAGTCCTGGTCATATCTCTCTACATCTTGTACACCAGATGGTTCAGGGAAAATATCCCGGGAATGCCGTCTACGCGAGGATGAATGTTCACCCCCACCATTTTGGCCACTTCCCTGAGAACCGGTGGTTGCTGAATGCTTCAAAACACTTGCTCCTTCCATTTTGGTACCTGAGACTCCTGGAATAACCACTACCTCAGATGAGCTGCGCCAGCTACCAAAAACAGCAGCATTCCAAGACCCTCGAGAAGAGGCTGTTCTGAGCCTTGCAGAGCCAGTACTATCTTCCCGTACTACCTTAACAGGGTTTTCCAAAGCCTTGAGAATATATCTCATTAGTGGGCGCCTTGAGGGCTTGGGATTTAAGCAGGACCTGGCTACGACGGCCATGGCCCACACTTCCTCCAGTAAGTCCTCATCCACAATCAAAGATGGATCCACAATTTTGTTCAGAAGTTCCTTGTCATATATACTGATGTTGGGCAGTATGTCATCTAAGAATTCCTTCAATTGGGATTCACTGGAAGCACTGATGCCCAATTTACCTGTTACCAGTTCAAGTAATACCTTTCCGAAACAATAGACATCATAGGCACACGATGCTGTTGATGAACCTGATCATTGAAGAGAAACATAAAATTCAGCAGTGATTTTCAGTTTTGAAGTATAACTACGTGCTATATATGCATGTTATACATATCTTCATGCTAATGCAAGAAAATAGTATGACGGAGAAAAACTGTCATGTATGGTACATCTAACACCATCCTTTTCATTACATATTTTTCCTATTGTATACCGGTTATGACTTTGGTTATGCGTTCTGTCCTCTTAAGAAAATAGAAGAAAGGTTTCCACCTTCCGTCAAAACAATTGGAGCATCTCATATTTTTCTAAAATGCCAGTCATGGGATATGCTCATGAAACTTTTCTTGAAGAAGATAAATTATTAGTATAAAACACCCAAGGAGAGCACTTGTTTCTTTTAGTCCTATAAGATTCTTTAATAGGACAGCGTAATATATAACTTACAATGAGATGAAAATATGCACATTTAATAAGAATTGTATAATCAGATATTTACTTACCAGAAGCACCTTGTTCGGATGACCTACAATTTCAAAACAAAACTGATAAGTCAAACAAATTATTGAAAACGATAATAATATAAGTAAAATTAATATATAACGTGGTGACCGCACACAATTCAGAAAAGCTGAAGAGTAAACAAATACATGGGGCTTCTTGGTTTGACATTACTTCACAGTAACCATGCCCAGGTTTTTGTTTATTTAGGGAGGTAACACAATGAGTAAAGGTCTCCAAATATTGACACCTTATGTATTCCTTGATCAAGTAAATATAGTATAGGGACAGACAATAGCGCAATGCGGCTCAGAAAAGGATAACGTAGAGAACACCCCAAATGAGAATCCTCAACACAAAATTGGAGGGCTAGTAAAAGGAACCCACCATTTGGTCACAAACGGTTTTTAATATAAGAAGCCCAATTAGTATTGATGTTACATTGAAGAAATTAACTACTATGACAGCTCGACCGAATCAACATTTCATATGCTGAAAAAATATATATGCAGATAACCAAATACATCAGCAATAAAGGATAGTCATAGTATCCCAACAATTAGCTGACCAGCAAGCACAATAATATATATATATATATATATATATATATATATATATAAACTGACGAAATGTTAATCAGGGAAGTATATGACTATGTCCAGTTATTATTATTATTTTATATATATATAAACTGATGAAATGTTAATCAGGGAAGTATATGACTATGTCCAGTTATTATTAGGATACTTACTGTGGCAAACGCAGCAACCTAGTAATCCTGCTTTGATGAGTGTCTCCTTCTTGAGCAGAGACATCAGTCAGGCTTCCTAGCCGTACTTCAAATTTATCATCAAGAAGTATACTGCTTGCTTGAACATCTCTATAATGACCAAAAAAAAACTATATCACTACTTGCAAAACTAGGTAAAATAATGATGTGCACCTGGTGATACAATTTCAGCAATGCCACCAACTAGAATGCTAACATTTACAAATCTCACAAGAAATAAATTTGCAGTTGATGGAAGTGTGAAAGATGCAACACATAAGAAGTGTTCACTCTATAAAGAAGCATGTATAATTGTCAAACATACGTTGCAATTTTTGCGCCACATCTTGCTAATTTCACTTCTATTTCTATTTACTTTACATTTAGGAAAACTCTTGTAAAACGATGTCACAATCATCAGTCCCTGTTCAAATGTATAACTGATAAAGTATTACCATGGGGCACATGCAGTAAGATTTTTAGCTTCCACATTTGACATTCATTCAGGTACAAAGTCAAAGGCATACATCACATTAATTAATTTTTTCATCAGTTCTATACTTTTGAATGTGCAAAACTCCATTACTTAATCCACTCCAACAGCCTTCTGATATTAAACTTAAGGAAGATTCAGTCTAAAGTTAAATTGGCATTGGACTCATTCAAGCATCTGACTTTATGCCTCAGGGCTCAAGATAATATAACCACCTCCTACAATTTCAGATCGAATTATTGAGGCTCAGTTAATTTATAATCCCCTTAAAGGTCAATTTATTTTATAATCTTCTACACTGATGTCACAGGAGTATCTGCATCAAATTTGGTGATCTTCGTTTTTAATTTGGTAGCTAAAAGTAAGGAATTTTGGATAGACCAATGTATGCAGTACAATGAAGCCTAAAAACAATGTCCGTGCAATTTCTTAAGACTGCAAAATATGAATGGAAGAAAATTATAGTAAATCCATTGTGCCATTAGCTTATTAATGTTATGGGTATGGTAATGATCAAGGGGATGTTGCTAGAACTCAAGTTTTGTACACCCGAATGATTTTTGACTCTAAACATTGCAGAAGATCCCTAAGAATCATAATAACGCCATTACATAACTGCTTTTATATAGAAATGTTGGCAACTGAGATCTCAATAAGAACCAACATGTAAATAAGTAAACATTTGAAATAAACAAGGTAAGTGTTAAGGTACCTGTGCACGAGGGGTGGATCACATTCATGATGCAGATAAGTTAGACCCTCTGCAGCACCTAATGCAATCTTTAATCTAGTGATCCAATCCAATGACTGTAAAGTATCATCCAGGGTGTTGGTTTTCTTGTACAGAGAACTTGATAGGTCCCCATTTGGCATGTATTTGTACACCATGAACTTCTCATTTTCATTCTCTAAACAGTGTCCCAGAAAGGGAACAAATCTTGTACTTGACACTTTACTGAAGAAATCCAACTCCAGAAGGTACAGTTCCTTTTTAATCGAATGTAAGTCAATCCTTTTAATAACCACAGGGATCCCATTTTCCAAGACACCCCTGAAGAGATCCCCCGTGTGGCCATTTTTCATTAAGTTTGTGCTGTTGAAATCACCTGTAGCTTGAAGCAGCTGCTGATATGTGAATGCATCTCCTACGCTAGAAAAGTTAACCAATCCTCCAGCCGGTGGGGGACTACTGCTTGCAGGAACTGGCCCCACACCAATCCCCCTTTGAGTTGTAGTTCCCCGCTTGCGTGAACAGTGGACTAGTATTACTAAAAACAAGATCAAAACCACAATCAAACCAACTCCACCTAAAACTGATGCCAATATGATCACATTTTTATTACTCTTCTTCCCTGGTGGTGCGGCTGCAGGAGGCAGCATAGAGTTTGGCTGCCCAAAATTATCAAAACTCAGACCCCTATCAGCATAAAACAATGAACATTCATTCAAAGTCCTCTGATTCTTCAAAGTTTGGAGACAGTTGCTATCAAGAGATGCATTGGTGCCAACATAGCCGGGTATTTTACCTTGAAAATAGTTACCTGAAAGATCAATAACACCAAATTTTCCAACAAATAGTGTAATAGCCCCATAAAACGAATTTCGAGAAATATTGAGCACTGCAGCAGTGGCATTAGCATTTAAACTAGAATTGGGCAGCAAACCAGTGAAATTGTTTCCAGCCACATCAAGAAAACTCAACTGAGGCATTGACCAGAGCACATCAAGAGAGCCACCAAGCAAATTATCTGCAACTAGAATTCTCTGCAAGTTCCTGAAACCCGAAGGTAGCGGGCCTACCAATAGATTGGAGCTGAGATCAAGGTCAACCAAGCTATTAAGCCCCCCAAGTTCAGGAGGAATGGAAGAGGACAACATGTTGCTGGAAAGATTCAGAGATTGAAGCTTCAGGAGGTTCCCAATGCCGAGAGGAACTGACCCGGACAAGTAATTCCCATAAATGTCAAGAACAGAGAGGTTCCTGAGATTCCCAAATGATGTGGGAATGGATCCAGTAAGCCTATTTTGAGAGAGGTCAAGAACCGAAAGGCCAACGAGGTTGCTCAAACTAGCAGGAATCGTCCCGGTAAGGTTGTTCCGAGACAACAACAGACGAGTCAGATTGGCAGAATTTCCCAGACTTGATGGAATAGGACCATTCACAGAACATAAAGTGAGATCAAGAACACGAAGAGACCCTAGGCTCTGGCCAAACAAGTCGGGAATGGAACCAGGAAGCAGGAAATTGGAGGCATTGAAAGAGCTCAAAAGGGTCAAATTGGCCAAAGCATCAACAGAAAACTGTGGGTTTTGACTCCCAAGCCTAGTTCTTCTAAACCCAGAAATGTTGATCCCTACAACTCTACCATTACTGCATCCAACACCCC
The DNA here is from genome assembly GCA_963682095.1 of Potentilla sterilis. Lineage (NCBI taxonomy): Eukaryota > Viridiplantae > Streptophyta > Magnoliopsida > Rosales > Rosaceae > Potentilla > Potentilla sterilis. Next base: position 43,494,610 of record OY821757.1, on the reverse strand, counting down.
TCCAAACGAAGCAAGGGTCTGACTTAATGGGCCAGTCCCTGCTCCTCAAACCCAGAGACGATCTGAGCTGCAGCAGAGCAACTCGGTCGGCGCGTGAACTCAGTGGCTGCTGCTGACTCGGTTGCTGGAATGTGGGCTCAAACAGCAACACCACCCACAACAACAACAACACTCTCTGATCCACCATGGCTCAAACACATCCCATTCTTCTTCTTATGGTCCTCTGTTTCACTGTGATCAAAGACAAGAAGAAACTCAAAATCAAAAACCCAGAATTAAACATGACCATTGCATAACAACAATAACTAACAATGCATATATCTCTCTCTAAATATAAACAAAAAATGGAGGAGACGAAATGGGAGACTGTTTTACCTGAAATTCACACGCTTTTGAATCTTCAGTGAAAACGTTGGAGGGAGGCAGACAAATCTGTTTTCAACTTTCTATTGCTCTCTCTCTCAGTTGACAAATCAGAATGAAAATGAAAACCCCATTAACAGAAATGAAAATCCCGTTTAATTAATTCTTAATACAAAACCCCAAAATAATTCTAGAGAGACTAACTGGGTCTTTGGTCTATGACTGTGAGAGGAGAGAGAGAGAATCAAACAACAACAACAACTACAACTACAACTTGTGCCTAAGTACTTGAACAAGGAAAAAACAGAGAGACAGAGAAAGAAAAGGCTTAAACTTCTCTAATGTGACAGACAGTGATGGGAAAGTTGGGAGTGTCACAAAGGGTCTGGTCTGAGCTGCTACATATGTTTTTCCGGGTCGGGTCTTATTGGATCGGGTCCGACAGAGACTGAACTAGTTCCGGCGCCGGTTGTGGGATTGGTTTGACCTCCGGTAATCCCGCCCATTATTCCAGCTAATTCACCATTTTCTTTCCCAACTCTCTCTTCTCTCATTTCTGTAATGTAATAAAGAAAGGGGAAATCTTTGAGAGAATTATTATGACCCAAGCACTGGTTTAGGGAATTTACTGAAGACGCCCCATTCTGTGATTTCTAGGCTGTCATCACCATAATTGGACGGTCCAACTTAGGAAGAAGACATGGGAAAAGATTTTTTTTCTTGGCAAAAGTGAAAAGGGTTGGTCCGTACAGATCACTTCGTTATTTCGTTTGGTTTTAATAGGCTTCTATCATTTTAGGAAGATTATGATTTTGGAGGTTTTGAGACCCAATTTGATGGGGAGTTGAATTTGGTAATCTTTCTCACCAAACAAGCAGTTGGATCTCTAGTTTTGATGGTTATCAGTTTATTAACCACATATTTTTATAGGTTAAATTTGTGACTTTATTGTTTTTATCGGCTTTAACTTTTTTTTTTTTTTTTATGATTTTTATGTCAATAAATAATTACAAAACCGTCTGATGTGATGATATCTATGTGGTAATCATATTCAAGAGAAAGTCTTCGGTTGAGATTGTCTAACCAACAAGTCTGTCAGAGTTAAAGTCACGAGGATGAGTTGACTCGTGCTAATCCGACAAACTCGTTGGTTGACTCGTGCTAATCCGACAAACTCGTTGGTTAAGCCGTCCGAAAAACTACAATATAAACCGAGTGTATTAACGAACGTAAAATCCTATTATAGAAAATGCGTCAATAAAAAAATAAAATAAAAAAATGAAAACAAAAAAAAATCAAAGGGAAAAGAATCAAAAGATCAATCACAAACCATGCGGACCACATTTACCTCACGGTCCGGGGTTAACTCAAAAATTTCTCCATTTCCTTCGAGCCTTAATTGCCTCCATTAGTCTTTTTTTCCCCTCTTGATGGTGAATTCGTCCTTATAATTTGATCTATCTGTGCATGCATTCATATCCATGACATTGTAGAAATTTCTGCATGATTTTTCTTTTGTGACTATTTTTCTGCATGATTATGATTACACAATAAGTAGTTACCCTAAGTATTTTTTCTTGGTACCCTTGTTTACATATTTATGGGGACGAATCAATGGGATGTGATAACCAAATGAGATTAGGTATGAATTATCACTTTAGGTTATGTTATATATTTGAGATAATTGTATTCATGTATACTTCCAAATAACCTGCATAATTTTGAGATTTTAAGCATTATTGGTTGTAATTTAACTTTTATCATTACAAAAATCATAGTTGATGATCCCACGATTTACGTGACAGATGGTCTAGCATTATGGAAAGTGCAATGAGTCATCAGTCACGCATATTGTATCAACTTGATCATATTTCCCCATCAAGGTTTAATCACATTATTTAAGGTTTATTTTCTCCTTTGATTGTCATTATTCTCATTTGTTTATGGAATGAAATCAATGAATGTCTACAATAATTTGGTGATTCATATTATGACATTCCATTAATTAGATTTTACACGGGAGATAAGTTTGGAGCAGTTTAAGTCTTATAAGTAAATTATTCATTGCAGTCTGGAAAAATTGTGTTGGGACGCTCTAGCCCAACCTAGCCATTTTATTATGTTGTTTTCTTTTTCATTTTGATGAAGTTTAAGTCTCACAAACAATTAACATGGTCGAGTTGGTGAAAGTCTAAGTGTGAAAATCCCATATCCAGAATCCCACCGACGTTAATTGTTAGAGTTAAATCTTAATTTATTCTTAATGGTTGGGAGGAGAAAGTGTTTTGACAAGATCTCTCGACGAGGATTAGTCAATGAACCTAGAAAGCATTTGAGAATACCGTCATTAATTCTAAAAAACTAAAGATAAAAATAAAAGTCTTACAAACAATTCTCACCATCGGACGAGATCAATAATCTCGTAACTATCACTTTTTGGTTAATTGCGTTGTCGCGGCTAAGGTCTTTTTTGTTAAGCTCTCCGTTTCTTTATCTTTTATGTCTAAGTTAAATAATTTACATTTCCTGAGGTATGTAATACTTTAAAATGTAAACCTTCTAAAATACAGAGAAACAACTTTCCTTTCTATGTACCAAACAAAGCCCAAACCTTGCCTACTTAACTCTATTTTGCAATGGATCATAGATGGGGGCTAACAATAACAATAAAACATAACATTTAACCTAAACAACTTACCAACTGTCTCTTGATCACAATCCTAGCTAGCCTCTCTAGTCACTATCAAGTATGAACTGTGTAATCTTGTTGATAAGCAAAGAAGCATCAATTAATTCTCTCTTCAATTGCATTCAATGCCAAGTTTTTCATCCACCGTTCCGAATAATGAAGCATTGCTTGCTCAGTTGAGTTGTTGGCTACATGCTTCTTTGTACTTTGTCGTATCAACTCATTTTAGGCTAGGCTTCTAACGATTTTACCTACAATTTCAGGCAGTAGCAGCATATACACACTGCAAGTTATGATACTAGGTCAACAACTACTTAGGCGAGCTCACAAAGAGTACTTAGCTAGTGGTCCTGTGTTAAAATAGATACCGTTCTCTTTAAAATAAAAATTTGAGTTTCTAGAATTACGACTTTCTTTGTACATTTACAAATAGTGGTTAAGAGAGCAAACACTCGCGGGCTGTGAGCAATTCATGTATGACCCTTTTTTAAAAACGTTTTTCACAAACTAAAATTCTATACCTCTAAAGCATCTGCCCTATTTGCAGTATAGTATGCTTTTATTACACCAAGCCGACCAGGTTTTATTTATAAAGTGGAACTCAGTACATTAGTAGTGTGAATTACTAAACAAAAAGAATAAAACCAAAATGATTTTTTTTTTTTTTAATTTTTTTTTTCTCATAGGGGCTACGAAGAAATGAAAAGTTGTAAGAGAACAATTATGCAAAAGTGTGCCCTGCTTTGTGACCAAAAAAAGAAGTGTGCACTGCTAAAAGGGCCAAAGATGATGGGGAAAGTAGGAGTCAAGAGTCAAAATGCTGGGTAGTGGTCAAAAGAAAGACTCTGTGTTTTGTCTTTGTCACAGACAATAATGAAGGACGCCAATGACAACACTAATAATAGTCCGAGACATAATAGAGGGGGCTATTCAGCGGCCACCGCCCATTACTGTTGTTTTTCCGGAGCCTATATGCAGTTGAGGAGTTGACTGCCACTCAAGGCTCATTGGCAGGCTTATCCACCACCGTGATCCTTTTTTTTTTTTGGGGGGCCAATTCGGCACCTTCGACCATGCTTCGTTCTGTCTGTCCGAGGTCACAAGGAGAGAATCGAACGGGTTGCAACCGGGTTCTTTGTTTTGTCTTTCTTCGGTTTCAATAATTTCCACATTTATGACAAATAACGTATATAAAATAATTATTATAATCAGACTGAATCACCCAACATCACTTGATCTAAGTTGACTTACGCAAAGAGTCGTTGTAACATTTCAGTTGTTTAGTTACTAAAAATAAAAATAAAAAATCAGATTAAATCACAAATTTGGATCCTTCTTCGTATAACAATATATATTATTATCTATCTAAGGATTTACCTTATAATGCAAGGCATCCTTTGGCTCTGGTTATATACATATGGAACCAAAAGACGCATGTTTTTGACCTCCAAATGGAGCACTAGAAAATCTATAGCTAGTGCAGAAGTGCACTATCTAGTTTTGTACGCATTGCTAATAAACTTGATGGCAATGGTTTTGGCATTTGGGTTTGATCCTGAGCTGTACGTCCATATTAGCAAGTCGGTCAACCACTAGCTTCATATTCAACTTCACCACTTGCTGCAATGGTATTATAAGTGCACTTGCATCATTGGCATGCTCTTTTTCTAAATGTCGGCTCCAATATGTGTCGCTATCTAGTCAAGGCTGCACGTTTCTACACCCAATTCAAATAATATATCTTCGTTTTCCTACTTGGAGAAGCTATATCCTATCTATTCCTAAGCATACCATTTCCACCCTAAAAACGAATTAAATTCAAAGCAAAGTTGTTTGTACAAATAGGGTGGAGAAATTAAGCAATATAAAGACAATTGTTTCAATCGTTGTTTGATTACGTATGTTGGAACTTAATTTCTATAAGTTTCGGTATAAAAACGCAGATTCAACATGTTAATTCGCACTAAAAAGAGGATCGATCGACAATGAGAAAATGATGATGTCGAGTCTGCTTTAGAGATATTTTGCGGTTGAGTTTTGGTTCTTTCATATTTTGTAGAATATACTTTGAGCATTTATTTTCATGGGACACTTTGATGGTCGCTCAATACTCATTGAGATCTATTTCCTCATTAGTAGTTGAGATCGATGTGGTCGAGCATATATATAAAGAAGTTATTAACAGGACCGACCACATTTGCTTCTCCTTTGTTATACATTCAGTGATAGTGATGATGAAAGCCAATCCTTGATGATTTCGTGCTTTCATGTTAAACAGTTGGCTGACTTGAGAACAGTATAGGTACGAGCTTCTATTTTACCATCTTCAACGCAAATATGGTCCTTCTATTATATTAGATTGCACCTTAATTAAAATCAAAACCAAACTATCATAAATCGCCATCAAATAATACAGTACTATATACTGTATATGGTATTCTTATATTACTAGTACGTAGCTTAATTATTATCAACTGAAAGATCATTTGATTAATAGTGAAGGAATGACTATACGTGCTAATGAAACCAACACATACTAATTCATGACAATGATCGATCCCTAACAAATGGCACACATGGGTACGTACTACAATATGATTTCAAGCACACTCTCGAGCTTTATGATCGTGTATAAACATTAATTTGGAAGTTTAATTAGTGTTTTTAAAGAACAAAGTTCAGTGTCAAACATTGGCCCTCAAATCAGTCAACCATATATTAGTCATGCGAGTTCGATCAATCCATTTTATTTCGTGCAAGCTTTCGAGTTAGTGTTAGATTTGATAAGCCTAATCCTAACTAGGTTTAGTCTGCAGGGGAGAAGGCTCAAATAGGTTGGTCAGCTGTGAAACCCGGCCTAGGGCCAAGGCAACACTCACACACAAGACTGCATAAAACACCAACTGAGCCATGAGCCATATCTTAAACTGTTGGTACGCACCACCAAGAGAGCCTAGCTGCTAGAACTTGACACCGCCAGTCCGCCACCTCCAGCTGCAGGGAGAGATTTCATCCTTCCGCTCTATCAGCTTTGATTGGAGGCGATCTCGAAAGTACCATGCATTCAATCAAAACCAGGAATCGAGCAAATTAACGACTTTGCAAAGCTTCCCGTATGCAGTCCAGAGAAATCATATAATGATTCTTAACCAGATCCCGGTAATAATATGCAATTATGTACGTAAAGCAGCATTAGTATTACTATAGCAGAATTATGAATCATATAGAAGCTTAGAATAATGATTATTAGGATATAATGTGATCGAGTATGCATGAACCAACTCAGATGGCAAACAATATATTATATCTAACCCCAGAGGGGATCAACTAGCAGCTATCTTACTAATTAATTAGTGGCGGCCCATGTTTTCTTTCCCAACTGAACAACCCTAATCCCCAAATCGAATTGACTGTTTTGATAAACGGTCATTTCTGGGAATTCGACTAAAGCGGGTTTTGGGTCAGTGCCACTGCAGGTTGTTGGGCCGGGTTGGGATCCGGATGGCCTAATAGACTTATGTCGTTTTATCAAGGCAGAAACAATTTTTTTTTTTTTTTGTTTATTCATAAAAACTTGAAGAATCAAAAAATCCCAGTTCATACATAATTGATTAACCTTAATACGATTTATATTTGTCGATTTTAGCATGCTCTGATACCATATAAAATTTCTATATGAGCAATTATCCCAAGATCAAAATCACAATACATAAACACATTCTGAATGTCAATCACCTAATAATGAACTAACTAAATAGGATTACTGGAACATACCTTCATTCTGACTTTGAGACATGGTTCTGAGTTAATCAGCAACACAAACAGCAACAATAGCGTTATTGGTCTTCTCCTCAGCTCTACGCTTGACACCTTCTATGGGACAGGCACTTAATGTCTGATCGTCGTAGAGAGAGTAGGGACCAACACACCTTATATATAGAGTTTATTTGGCACCAAGAGATCTCCCATAAAGATTCTACTTGATAACCAAGTTATCTCTGAATTAGGTTTCCTCATGCATCACCAACAAGTTTTACTAATACATGTTGATAATGGATTCCTAATCGTATCTAGGTTAGATATACTTAACCAAAACGATATCTAGGTATTGTACAAAATCATATATCTCCTATTAATGAATCCTAGTTTGATTCTAGCTTATTGATTAGATGATGACTTGTCCACTTTAGTCTTACACTTACAAGTTACAGCATATATAGTCGAAGGTGTGGCTATGTCTTCGTCGAGGGCATATGTTTGAGACTTCGTTTTGGGTCATTGGCGTAATAAGTGAAACTAGCTCGAACCCTAGTACTCTAACTTGTCCATATGTTATTTGTTTTTCTATCTTAGATTCTTTGATTTATATTGAATTGACAGATGTAGATATATGATGAAGAGTCTTGTATAAATGGCATAGTTAATATATATGGTTGATGGAATGGGTCAGATTAAGAATGTCTTAACTTCATCATTGTGTACAGATGATCATGTAGATGCCCTAATTAGAGGGTCAGCGCGCTCTTGTTAAACGATATACGCAGACATCATTTATCACATGTACGTGTTTGACCTATCCACTAATATATGAATACAATTGGTCTTTGCATCTTTTCTTGAATGAAAAGTATGCAGAATATTAGTTGAAGAATTGCAAATAAATTAAAATTTGAGCTGAAGATTATTGAAGAATTGCTAAAAATTAAACTGAAAATGTGTCATTGTCTCAAATCTCTTTGATCCATTCAGTCTACTATTGGTTAAGGAATCAATTTATGAGGTCCATCTTTGAGAATTAATTCTAAAAGTTTGATTAGAAGAATATATATATGCCCTTTTACTAAGGGATCCGTTATTTTGTCCATTTTAAGGGATCGATCATTTAACCTACTTTTCGATCACATATTAACATCTCCACTATTCAACTTTCATGTTTATATGAGTATATCATATCTGGAAATTTTTATTCAATTTGATAATCATTAGAGCATTCAAAATTGAAATTTACAAATCAAAATATGAACAGTTCAGTTTTGACAGATTTCATACGTCCATTGATTTCATCTAGTTAAATGTCTTAACGATCACCATTTTGGCTAAAATTTTACGAGAATGATCTACACATACAAACCTAGTAATTGAACGGTGGAGATGTGAAAATGTGATCAACAAGTTGGTTAAATGATCGATCCCTTAAAATGAACAAAATAAGGAATCCCTTAGTGGAAGGGTCCTATATATATATATATATATATATATATATATATATATATATATAAGCATGAAAATTAAGTTTAGATATTTATATGATTGTCAACTAAATACCCAATATTTTGTTGAAAAAATTGTGCTGATGTACTTAACTAACGAATAGATGTAGTCAAACTTTAGTTAATTTGAAGTTGTAAGAGTTATTGGACGGTTCAAATGATGAATCATAGGATTACATGCATGCGTTGAGGATTTGAGGGTGATGTACTAGCTAGCTAGCTTGTGAAAATCTATCATTTTGGGCAAGAACTCAAGTTATAAAGTTGTAATAAGTTGTTGCTTGATAAGCTTATTTGTGCCAAGTGAGGCCAATCGAGTTGCTATTTTACTATTAATTTTAGGTTATGGTTATTAGGTCGATCGCTTTTGCAACTGCTATATCAAACCCTCCCAAATTGTTCTCTGATCGACAGATGCAGAATCTTGATATCGAACAAGGGGTTAGGTATTTTTTTCTGCGACCTTTGAGCTTGGGACGATTCTCGATCAGCCAAAAATATGTAGTAAGGTGATCGAGGGTGGTGAATTTCGAATGATGAAAGTTATGCGCTTAATCCTATTTCTTCAATATCTCTACAATCTCATATGCAATTCATCATTATATCATAGTCTAGAACTCGATCCTTCCAGCTGCTGAACGTGGTAGACGAAATTATGGAATTAAGTTGGTGCACTTGTTTTTAGATCTTCAGTGAGTTTGTCGAACCAAGTTTAGGAAGTAATCGAGTATCTTTTTGGCTACACAGAACATGAAGAATAATATGTCCATGCATGGTACGTACGTGATTGATTGGTGATGAGAAGAATTATCAAATATTCTCCTCGGGCTTCGGGCTTCCTCACTAAAATATTTGAATTATGGTAATGAATATATGCATGAATGCTTTCAGAAAATCAAGTCTACATATGATAATATGCAAAGGAAGCTCCTCTGTGCTAAAACACAAAACCCAGTTAATTTTGATAAACTCCTTCAACAAAAGAGACGAGGAAATAGTCATGATGCTGCATCTTCTTCTTTGTTGCTTGCTTGATCATTACCATTTTGGGTCGTAACAACTTTCTCCTCATCTTCCATATCTGCAACAAAAATTGAAATAACAAAATCCCAAATGAGAAAACTTAATAAACTTAGATTTGGCAAAATCAGTTTGTGTTAGCATGCAGCTGATAGCCTCTGAATTTTTTCTTTTGATCAAGTAAGCTTTCACTCTCAAAATCTCTGTTTTTACTGTGTTTTTTTCCTAGCTGTAGCACAATACTTGGATAAAGCAATCTGCTTGAACGTTTCCTTGGGCAACCAGTCGTTCCCACTTTCAAATTCGATTTCTTGCATATGATCGAGCTATCACTTGTGAAGGATCGTCGAAGTGCTGATCAGCAGTTTCGACCTATCATACTCTAATGGCGAACCAACAACAACACTGAAGAGAGAAGAAGGTCGAGAGAAGAAGGTCAAGAGTCGCTAGTATCAAAACTAAAGGTTAAGGAGCTGCTAGCCAGATTTGGGAATAGAATTTACAGAAGCGATACGTTATCTTTCTTTGCTATTGAGTTCTGGCGTCGTTGTGCATATGTGTGATTAAGACTAACAGAACTTGATGCAAAGAAATGGTGAATAATACTCACTTTTATGCCCCTAGCTAGGAATCGAATAAATGTGTGCTCGTCTACAGGCTACTCATTATCTTGACGAGGCCCGTTTTTTATTGGGCTTTTAACAAAAGTGATTAATTTGTATGTATGTGAATGAGGGAGTAATACTATCATTACTATGGACACTCGAGGATCATATATATCTGGACACCCAGTGGCCAATTAGGGCAAACTAATAGAACAGCATGTAGAATGGAGATTCGCTTACAACCTTACCACCTTCCAACATGAGTGGACGGGACGCCGGATACTGTTGACTGCCGGTGAGGACCGGTAGTTGTTTTAATCCGGCCGAAACTTTGGACTGGGCCACCTCAGTTTTTGGGCAGGATTTAGAGGAAAAAAAGACATCTCTCTCAAAATATGATAAGTAATGGATAAAATAGTGAATTAAAAAAATAAGAAACATGTTGTAGAAAGGTTATTTCCGTAACTTCCTGGATGTGTCTTGACCTAATTAGACTAGTATAGTTGATTCTGTATTAGATAAGGAATCCTCGATTTATCGGGATACTCATTGTAATGCCTATATAAAGGCCTCTATATCAATCAATGAATACATAATTCTCCCTATTATCTTTTCTCCTTGAACACGTTATCAGCACGTGACCTCCCTGAGCCCTAGAAAAACCCTAATAACTTTTTCCTCCTTCTCCTCCATCCCTTCCGTCGGCCGCACCTCCCTCCTCGGGACCCGTGCCCCCCCCCTCTCTTCTCGGTCTCTCCTAGGCCGCCTGTCTATTCGCTTGGTTCGCCAGCCTGCTTGCTCGCCAAGACCGCTCGCCAATCCGCTCGCTCGCCAGCCTGCTCATTCGCCAGCCTGCTCGCTCGCCCGCCAACTCGACCATTCGCTTCGCTCGCCCGCCAACTCGACCATTCGCTTCGTTCGCCCGCGTGGCCGCCTGCACGTTCGCTCGCCATCAATTTTTCAAGATAGCTCCTCCAGATTACTCGCGTAGGAAGAGGCTCGAGAACCAAACAAGAGTCAAAGAACAAGCTGTACGCTCTCGTTCCTTTAATCAAAAGGTAAAAAATTTATAAAAGTTCCTGCTTTTGAACTATAGATATATTATATCGGGCGCTATTAGCCTTTCTTCTACTCCGATTCCGGCCATTCTTATATCGCCGATGAGACCTAGAATGGGGATTTAATCACCCCTACGGTCGCAGTTTTTAAGTGATGGTCCTGGGAGAATCACGTTGAAAGGGAAATTAAAAGAAAAAAAAATGTTTATGTGGATGTCTGAGTACGCCACTGTTTGAAGGTGCGGTATGAAACAGCCAGTTTATGCATCAAAAGAAAAAAAAATTCGCATCGAAACTAGTTTTTATGTGACCGAATATATCCCTTCTAATTCTAATTTATACTTGATAGTATCTGCTTAAAGCGATACTAATCCGACGTTTCATTCTCTTGTAGATGTCGTCGTCGTCACCGTCATGCCCTGATTTTGAGATTTTGGATCTTCAAGGCAAAGACTACCATTGATGGGTTTCCGATGTTGAAATTGCTTTCCAAAGCAAAAGCTTTCCAGCACTTCTGACTGATGCAGCTGCCACCACCCCTTTTGGGGACCATGCCAAGGCTCAGGCCCTCATGTATTTGAGGCGCCATATCCACCCGACTCTGAAGCGACAATATTTGTCGGTAAAAGATCCCAAAATTTTATGGGACACGCTCCAGCAGCGATTTAACAATCTCCATGACATGCTTCTTACAGAGCTCACCCTTAAATGGGAACAAATCCGTTTCTCGGATTATGACAAAGTAGACAAATACAATCAGGATATGATTAGTCTACAGGCGGATCTTGGCACGGTTGGCGTCATCAAAACAGATAAAGATCTTTTGGAGAAGACATTTAACACATTCCCCATGGCCTACGATGTCCTCGGACATCAGTATAAGATCTCAGTTGATGAAGGCAGAATCAGATCATTCGCTGACCTTATGGAAATATTAGCTAAAAAAAGAACGCTATTCTGAGATTAGGCTCAATAGTAGCCAGAGACCTGTTGGTACAAAGCCAATTCCAACACCACAGGCTCATTATGGGAAGGCTTCAAAGCAGAAAAATAAAGGCCGCCATACCCCGTACAATCAGGTACGTGGAAGAAATCAGAATGCTGGAAACAATGTGATACGACGCTCCAACACTTAGAGGCGTGAAGGTGGCGAATATGCACCACCTTCAGGGAGAGGCCGGACTGGCCACAGACCCCGTCTAGGTCCAGTACCAAACCCTCCTAGACCTCATAGCAATAACCGGAATGCTCAATTTGCTCCGTGCTACAAGTGTGGTTCCTCCAAACACTACCATCGCGATTGTCGAGCTAGTAAGGAGATGTTAAATGCCTACAAGAAATACAAGAAGTTTCTGTCCGAAGAAAGCAATTATGCTGAGGACGAGATGATTGAAGCAAATTATGCTCATCATGTGGATTCTCCAAAGGCGCAACCACAAACTCTTGATGTCCCGGATTTTGACTAGCCTATGACTTTTCTATTTTATCAAGTATTGTAATGGCATTCGCCATCGTAATGACATTCGCCATTATAATGGCCCTCGCCATGTTTTTATGACTCTAGTTAGTCTGTTTACTTTGGAATTAGAAGTTGATGTATTCAAGTTGGCACTTAATAAAATTTCTCTGTTTTCCCATACTTTTGAGAAATTTTAAGTTTTTATGCAATCAGGTTCGTGTATTAACAACTCACGTGGTTCTTGTGACGCCACCTTTGGGTCACATAGGCTCGATATTTTGGACTTATAATCTCACCTACGCTCAATCCCTAAATAATAATAAAAAAAAAGGGTGGCGAACGGGCCGCCATCGGCTCACTAAGGTGAAGTAGGCTCGGCATCCGCCACACTCTGGTGCCATGACACCATGTGTCTTTGACATCCACAGCTTCGGCTAGTGTGCAGCCCGAGAGGTGTTTTCACACCGATCCTAGGAGGCTAGACCTCACTTTATTCCAGTTACCAAAGGTGTTCAACACCACAATGTGCGAAACCTAGGTTTCGTTTTGGTTTCTGATGATGATTGCTTGGTTATGTAACATTCAACCTTGCACTTTTCGACTTTAGTCGAAGTTATAAAATCCAAATGCCATGTGATACACTCGATGGGATTCGCATCCCCTTTCTTTCTCTATCCTACGGCGTAGTGATTAGACTATGTCCCGCGAGAAACTAACCCAAGTTTTCGTCTCTTTGTAGATGTCTCGCGGTGAAGTTGAGTGTCTAGCTGATAGTGGAACTACCCACACTATTCTATGGAATAGGCAGTTGTTTACAGATTTAATACCGTATCGCTCATCTATGACAACATTGATAGGTACCTCGCCGGTTGTCAAAGGGCGATGATCTGCTGAATTTATGTTACCAAATGGTACTGTTATCAATGTCTTTGATGCTCTCTATGCGCCGAGAACAAATCGAACCCTGCTGAGTTTTAAGGATATCCGTGCCAACGGTTATCACTTGGATACCTATGCTGAGAATGGTGAAGAATACTTATGCATTACTTCTCAAGAACACGACCGCCGCCGTATCTTAGAGAAGATGCCGTGCATTGAAGACAATGACTTATATCTCACTACAGTCCGTGTCTTCGAATCATATGCTGTCACTGACAATTTTTGTGACACTAATGATTATAAGCTTTAGCATGCTCGACTAGGCCACCCTGGCCCTGATATGATGATCCGCATTCTAAAGAACTCCCATGGACATCCATTTTTCAAGTCGAAAAAGAGATTGGAAGAACCTCTTACCGCGACTCAACATCGTGATGTACGCAGGAGCCAAACTCCCCGCCAGACTGTGGCCTTAAAGCCACACTCGCCACCGCCCCCCCCTTCACAGGGTTTCGGGGCCGCGCACCTGGCGGATGAGGATGTGGCCTTTACGTCGTGCTGTCCCACCCTTCACAGGGACATGGGGCGTCACCACATGTGTCCTCTTATGCCACAACGGCAATTTCCAATGCCCATCGCTCATTTTGTAAGGCTTGCTCGCTGGCTAAATTGCATGCTCGCCCTTCATTCGCCAAAGCTTCAACTGATAATATACCATTCTTACATCGAATCCAAGGTGATATTTGTGGACCAATCAAACCAGAATGCGGCCCATTTAAGTATTTTATGGTGCTGGTTAATGCGTCGACGCATTGGTCACACGTCGCGTTGTTGTCTACAAGAAATGCTGCATTCGCCAAGATTTTAGCTCAAATCATCAAGTTAAGGGCTAACCACCCTGACCATCCTATCAAATCTATTAGGATGGATAATGCTGGCGAGTTTACCTCCAAAGCATTTGATGATTATTGCATGTCCATTGGGATTGAAGTCGAACACCCTGTTCCTCATGTTCATTCTCAAAACGGCCTTGCAGAAGCCACCATTCAGCGACTCCAGCTAGTGGCTAGGGCATTGGTTATGGAAACCAATTTGCCAGTTTCTGCTTGGGGATATGCAATACTGCATGCAGCGATGTTTATTCGTTTTCGACCCATTGCCAACAATGCGTTTAGTGCCTACCAGATGGTTACTGGTTTTGAACCCAATCTATCGCACTTACGTACTTTCGGTTGTGCAGTTTATGTGCCAATTACGCCTCATTTGCGTATCAAAATGGGTCCACAACGACGTTTAGGCATCTATATTGGCTATGATTCGCCAACGATAATCCGCTACTTAGAACCAACCACCGGTGATCTATTTACTGCGCGATTCGCAGATTGTCACTTTGAAGAGACACACTTCTCGCCGTTAGGGGGAGATAGGAATACACTCATTCCGAATGAACGTCAGGAATTGACATGGTGTGCCCCCAACGATTTGTCTCTTCATGATCCTCGCACTGCTCAAAGTGAGCTTGAAGTGCAACGCATTATCGATCTTCAGAAAGTCGCGGATTCGATGCCCGACGCTTTCACTGATATTGTGAAAGTGACAAGATCACATGTACCTGTTGCAAACGTACCGGCAAGGTTGGAGGTCCCGAATTACGGGACCGGTTCAGCCGCCCTAAGACCTAGTGCCGTCGACATATCCTCAAGTGAGGGTGACGCCGGCGACGGCGCCATCGTACGCCGTGGTGTCGCTGTTGTTTAATCGGATCGCAACGGTGCCCTGATGGACTTTGAAGGGGCAGCAGCTTCGGCCTCGGCTCCCACCAGAAAGAGGGGGAGACCGAAGAATTCTCAAGATAAAAACCCTCGAAAGAAGCGAGTGAAGGCACAAAATCCGCTCATCATCGACGATGCGAATCCATCGCATGAGATTGTCTCTGACTATAGTTATGTCCATAAGTCAACTGAATCTTTTCTGTGGGATGACACAGAACCAATGTTGACTCCAGAGAACAAAGAAATCTCGCTCAGTTTGAATAACGCGTGTCTCTTAGTGGATAGAGCCTCCACACACGTCGATGATATGTATGCTTATTCCGTCGCACAAGAGATCATCCATGACGACGAAGTTGAACCACGCTCAGTGACTGAATGTCAACAAAGAGCAGATTGGCCGAAGTGGAAAGAAGCAATACAGGCAGAACTTGACTCATTAGACAAAAGGAAAGTCTTTGGATCTGTTGAATTGATCCCTAAAGGCGTTAAACTTGTCGGACATAAGTGGGTCTTTGTTCGTAAGCGCAATGAGAAGCATGAGATCTTGCGATATAAGACAAGACTTGTGGTGCAAGGCTTCTCGCAGCGTCCTGGTATTGACTACGAGGAGAGGTATTCTCCCGTAATGGACATCATTACTTTCCGCTACTTGATCAGTTTAGTAGTGTCTGAAAAACTGAGTATGCAACTGATGGATGTAGTTACAGCGTATCTATATGGGGATCTAGATACGGATATCTACATGAGAGTTCCTGAAGGAATTCATGTGCCCGAATCAAAAGACTCTAAACCACGGAGTGCTTATGCAGTTAAGCTGCAACGTTCACTGTATGGACTTAAACAATCCGGAAGGATGTGGTACAATCGCCTACGTGAATACTTGATTCGGAGGGGTTACAAGAACGATGAGTTATGCCCATGCGTGTTCATTAGAAAGACCGACTCTGGATTTGCTATTGTAGCTGTCTATGTTGATGACATGAATGACATCGGTACTTCAAGTGAGATTGAAGAGACAGTTTCATTCTTGAAATCTGAGTTCGAGATGAAGGATCTTGGGAAGACTAAGTTCTGTTTAGGACTTGAATTAGAGCATAGAACCAAGGGTATTTTGGTTCACCAGTCTGTTTATACGCAGAAGATGCTCAGACGTTTCAACATGGATACATGTACGCCGTTGTCTACTCCCATGATCGTTCGTAGTCTGGATGTAAGCAAGGATCCATTCTGTCCCAAAGAGGATGAAGAAGAGATTATTGGTGTTGAGTACCCATACTTGAGTGCGATTGTGGCACTTTTGTATTTGACACAATGCATTAGACCAGACATTGCTTTCGCTGTGAACTTACTGGCTAGATTTAGCTCAGTGCCTACGCATCGTCATTGGAACGGTATCAAACATTTGTTTCGTTACTTGAAAGGTTCCATTGACTTGGGACTGTTCTATCCTTTCAGCACAAAGAGAGAAGCTTCCGCCAATCACCCTCCTCACACCAACGTTTCCGGCTGCCTCGACAGTACCATCGTACGCTGTGGTACTGCCACTGGCGCTAGTAACGTGGCGGATGATGATGGCGAAGTGTCCGACCATTCAAATATGTCATTCTCTGGACGTCTCCCTTACTCAAATACTCCCAACAACGTGTTAGTTGGTTTTGCAGATGCTGGGTATCTCTCTGATCCACATCGTGCTCGTTCCCAAACTGGTTATGTTTTTACCATGAGAAATACAGCGATATCCTGGAGATCAACCAAGCAAATTTTGGTTGCTACTTCATCGAATCACGCAGAGATCATTGCCCTCCATGAGGCTGTTAGAGAATGTGTCTGGCTAAGATCAGTTATTCGCCACATTCGTGATTCGTGTGGACTAGTGTCTACCACCAATAAACCTACGTGTATCTATGAAGATAATGATGCCTACATTGAGCAGATGAAGTTAGGTTTTATCAAAGGTGATAACACTAAGCATATATCGCCCAAGTTCTTTTACAATATGCAACAATAGGAATTCTTGAACATCCAATTTAATCAAGTGAGTTCAGAGGCAAATGTTGCAGATTTGTTTACCAAGTCTTTGGGAAAATCTATGCATGTGAAACATGTGAAGAGCCTAGGCATGCGCCATGTATCAGAGCTCTAAGTTTGTTAGGCTTCAGCGGGAGTCTACATCACATGTTATTAGCAAGTGTAGTGTTGGTGTGTTGTGCTCTTTTTCCTTTGTCCATGCATTTTATTTTTGCCCAAGAGGTTTTTGTTTTACTGGCAAGGTTTTAGTGAGGCAACATGGTAAGCACCATGAAGACATTAGGCACTCGCCACAAGGGGGAGTGTTGTAGGAAGGTTATTTCCGTAACTTCCTGGATGTATCTTGACCTAATTAGACTAGTATAGTTGATTCTGCATTAGATAAGGAATCCCTGATTTATCGGGATACTCATTATAATGCCTATATAAAGGTCTCTCTATCAATCAATGAATACACAGTTCTCCCTATTATCTTTTCTCCTTGAACAAAACAGAGAAAAAATATTAAAAGATCTGGATGTGGGAGGATTTCATTTCCACTACGTGTAACTGCTTTTCTTTTTCTGTTGAAAAAACAAAAAATAAAATTATGTTAATAAAAAAATCTCAAACAAGCTCATTATTAGATAATCAAATTAAATAAAAATATCTGGACTGAAAATGAAAAAATATATTAACACGCACATAGTGCGTATCAAAAGACTAGTACTATGTAATATATAAGAAGAAGACACCTAAAAAAAACCCTAGCGCCGCCGTTGGTCGCTTCAAGTGCTGCCTGCGTGCCGCCGATCAGTGTAGCATCATGCTACAAGGTAACATCATGGTATGGAATTGCCAGGGGATCTGCAATAGAGAAACGCAGCAAGCTCTTCTCAACTTAGTACAAGCTCACAAACCCAGCCTCATCTTCCTCTCTGAAACCCTAGCGCAAAAGGATATAATTCGAACTGTATGCTCTTCCATGGGTTTTCAAGATTTCATCTGCGTTATACCAGGAGTGGGATCGCAAGGTCTGGCTTTGTTGTGGAATGAAGACGCTCAAGTTAAACTCTGAACCTGCTCGCACCATCACATTGATGTTGAGATTGGTGGTGTGAATAATCAACTCCCATATGAGATTTACAGGCATATATGGCTTTGCGAGAAGAGATGAGTGCCACCGTACCTGGAACCTCATTCGAAATCTCGATGCAGAGGTCTCTACCCTGACGTGGTTAATGGCGGGTGATTTTAATGAAATCCTGTCCAACTCTGACAAGTCGGGCGGTCAAGTGAGAGCTCAAGCACCCATGCAGGACTTCTGGAATACCATGACGGCAGTTGGACTGATGGATATGGGGTTTATAGGAAGCAGGTTTACATGGAGTAACAAATTCACCAAAGAAAGCCTAGATCGCAGCTTTCAATCATCTGAATGGCGTACCAAGTTTCCGTTTAGTAGGGTTAAAACCCTAGAGCCAAACGAATCTGATCATTCTCCGCTATGCATCGAAGTTAGACATGAGCAGCGAGTGAAACTTCGAAACAAAAAACTCTTTCGTTTTGAAGAGATATGGCATGAAAAGTCAGATTGTCTCAAAATTGTCGAGCAAGAATGGAACAAGCCTTGTATCGGAAACAGCATGCAACAAGTTGCCCTAAAGATTCAGTCCACAAGTACTCATCTTGCAGAATGGCACGAAACGGAGTTTAGACGACCACATATAGAGATGAAGGACATTCAGCGCAAATTAAATGATATTATGTTGCTCCATTACTCCCCAGAACAGTATGGAATCCAAAGGGAGTTACATACGCAGTATAGCCAAATGCTAGCTCAACAGGAAAAATACTGGAAGCAAAGATCTCGAGTCCTATGGCTGAAAGATGGTGATCGTAACTCCGCTTTTTTTCATCGGAAAGCCAGCAATAGACGAAGCAGAAACATCATCAAAGGTCTTGAAGATGAGCAAGGCCACTGGCAGACGGAACCAACGAACACAAAAGCCATTATCCTCAATCACTTTCAAAAGGTTTTTTCTTCAGAACAACTCACTGAAGCAGCAATTGAGCAAAATATTGAGGCTACTCAAGGAAAAGTCACTAATGAAATGAATGAGGGACTCATGGAGGCATACACGAATGAAAAAATAAAAACTGCCCTCTTTCAAATGCATCCATAAAAAAGTCCATGTCCCCTTTTTTCTTCCAGAAATATTGGAATGTGGTTGGCACTGATGTTTGCAATGCAGTAAGAAATTTTCTTCAATATGGAGAAACAGGAGAAGAAACTAATCATACTTACCTTTGCCTTATTCCTAAAGCTAAGACTCCAAGGAAAGCTGAGGAGTATCGACCCATAGCATTATGCAACGTCATCTGTAGAATTGGCTCCAAAGTTGGGGCGAATCGGCTGAAGAAATGCTTATCAACCATCATCTCTCCTCTACAAAGCGCATATGTGCCATGTAGACTCATATCTGATAATACTTTGATAGCAACTGAGATAGCTCACTACATGCACTCCTTACAGAATCAAGCAACTGGTTTTTTCTCTCTCAAACTGGATATTAGCAAAGCGTATGATAGGCTTGAATGAGACTAAATCGAAGCCATTCTTCATAAACTGGGTTTTCACAATGATTGGATACGAATGATCATGAGAAGTATCACCTCAGTATCATACTCTATTCTTGTACAAGGGGAACCTACTGACAGGATTGTACCTTCCAGAGGAATCACACAGGGTGATCCTCTCTCCCCATACATTTTTATCCTATGTGCTGAAGGTTTGTCAGCATTGATCTCGCAGGCCATTCGAACGGGAACCATAGAAGGGCTCAAAATGAGTCCCCAAGCTCCTACCCTACATCACCTTTTCTTTGCAGATGATAGTCTCATATTTGGTACAGCTAATGCAGAAGAGTGCAGTATAAAAAATTGCTAGACATATATGAGCAGGCCTCTGGTCAGAAGATCAATTGCAACAAGAGCAGCGTTGTGTTCAGCCGAAATGTAGACCAACGTGTGCAGGAAAATCTAGCGGCTATCCTGGCTGTTGAGCGGAAAGAGGAACATGACCGATACTTGGGTCTCCCATTGCGAATAGGCAAATAAAAAACGGCGATCTTTGAGTACATCAAGGAAAAACTAACTAAGAAACTTCTGGGTTGGAAGACGAAAATTCTTAACTGCGCGGGAAAGGAGATTTTAATAAAGGCTGTTGCTCAAACGATGCCGCTTTATGCTATGAACTGCTACCTCATGCCAAAAACCCTATGCGATGACATCCATCAACTTTGTGCATCCTTCTTTTGGGGCGATACAAAAGAGAAGAAAATAAATTCACTGGCGGAGCTGGGAGAGACTTTGTCTAACCAAGAAAGAAGGAGGTATGGGTTTTAAAAACATTTATGCGTATAACCTAGCAATGTTGGCAAAACAAGGTTGGCAACTAGTAAGCAATCCTCAATCTCTTGTAGCACAAGTTTTGAAAGCTCGCTATCATCCATACTCATCGTTTTGGGAAGCACAGTTAACAACTGCTCCTTCCTTCTCATGGAGGAGTATCCTTACGGCCAGAGCAGTTTTGAAAGCGGGTGTTCAATGGAAAGTAGGAGATGGGGCATGCATCAATGTCTAGTCAGACAAGTGGATACCAATCCAGCCTAATTTTCCAATAACACCAAGCACAAGAGGTTGTTAAGGTTGCAGACCTCATCAACCATACTCAGCGTAGTTGGAAAACTCAACTAGTTCAGTCGCTCTTCCCTTCACAAGTGGCTGGAAAAATCCTCTACATCCCTCTCAGTCGCAGACCATCTCATGACAGATTAATTTGGTGTCCCGAGAAAAAAGGTTCATTCTCTGTCAAGTCAACCTATTGGATAGCAAGGCAACAAGTATTGGCATCGGTGCGCAGTTCTACTTCTATGGGAGATCCATTTCTTATGCTATGGAAGAAAATATGGAATAGCAAGGTTCCTGGAAAGGTCCAAATCTGCGTTTGGAGGGCTGCTCAGAATCTACTTCCAACACGAGAAAAGCTAACCAATAAAGGGTATGATGGAGATATGCATTGCCTCTGTTGTAATCATCATACAGAGAGCACACTTCACTTGTTCTGCGCACTTGTCCTCTTATGCAAGATATTCTCTCTCGCTCAGGCCTCCATATCCGGCTACAAGAAGGTATGTTGTTTAAGGAGTGGTTATTAAAAGCTGCAACCCAATTGAAAGCCGAAGCTTTCAATAAACTCTTAATTCTCATATGGAGTGTTTGGAAAAACAGAAACAAGATCTTGTGGCAGAATAAGGGCCAACCAGCAGTAGGCATTATGATGGAAGCACTCTCCTGGCTAGAAGAATTTCACAAAGCCAATAAATCAACAAGAGGAGCTCAAACCATGGTGTCAAAGCGCTGGACACTGCCAACAGGAACTAACACCTACAAACTCAATGTAGATGCTTCCTTTTTACCGAACCAGACCAAAGGAGGAATTGGTGGAGTAGTAAGAAATACTCAAGGTGCTTTTGTTGCAGCCTTTGCAAAACCGATCGACTTCACAGCCTCCCCAAAACAATGTGAATTGCTAGCCATTCGAGAAGGTTTGGATTTACTCAGAGCTCTAAAGCTGCAAAATGTCATTGTGGAAAGTGATTCATTAGAAGCTATAGCTGAAGCCAAAGCCAGTGAGTACAACTACCTTGCCAATGGAGGTAGTATTGATGATATCCAACGCACTTGAAAAAGCCTCACGAATGTAATACTGCAGCCCTGTCCTCGTACTTGCAATATAGCTGCTCATCGCCTAGCAGCAGTTGGGTTCCAAGCAAGCTTCGGCTCAACATGGGTAGATCAAGCCCCAAACATCATTTCAGATGTTCTCATACAAGATTGTAACAATCTCTCTTAATTCTTCTTAATAAAATCTCCTCTTTCAAAAAAAAAAAAAAAAAAAAAAGACTAGTACTATCTTTTTTTTTTAAATCAAAGAAAGAACTTTATAAAATAGTAAAATGACTCAATCAAGTGAGTCGAATACAATTGTATCGCAATACATCCAGAATACTTTCTGAAGCATCAACAAAACAGGAAAAACTTGTCCTAACCTCAAGCCAGAATGATCGTTACATACCCTCCCGTTGGCGTATACAGACAAAACAAAAAGTTGTGGTAGTACCCACATTGGTATATAGAAATAGGTCCATTCATTAAACACTCCATAATCTGCTATAGAATAGCTTGAAACATCCTTCAGTACTACTTCAGATGATTCAATAGTCTCTTTAGTGTCGAGGTAAGTATACTTTACTGGAAAACCCCCCGGGTCCCATACACGGAACCGTAGCAGCCCAGAGCCCATAAGTGTGGCCCATAATCGAGCTAATCTGTAAAAAAATCATGGGCACCCATATTGATTTGGACACCCCAATTGTGTTGGGCCTCCAATCTGGGTTGTGTTGACCTAATGATTTGGGCACCCATTCTCCTCCATCCGCCGCCGGATCGTCTGCAGCCACCATCGCAGTCATGGTCACACCTGCATCGTCGTCCCTCTGAGGATGGCCGTCTCTTTGTCATTTCATCCACCGCTGCAACCAACAACCACGACCTCCATGCCTGAAGCTATGATGCTCCATCTCCACCGCATACGTCTACAACTTCTCAAATTGGCATACATCCCATCTTTTCTTCAAACGTTTTCTACCCGATCGAATACCAGTCGGATTTGCTGCTAGCAATTGCGAAAGACCAATCTCCTTAGCCTTTGGCACGAGATCAGGTTGAGATATCTTAATCTCAGTGGAGATAACAATTGGAAGAACAATCGGCGTATAAAGCTGACTTCAGATTGCTGCAAAGAGACATCGAGAGGCAGACACAATCGATCTGCTTGGTAGAGGCGACGAGTACCATTGGAGACCCAAGCCATGACGGCTAGGGTTTAGCAGAGAAAGAGAGAGGCGGAGAGCCATTATATCTCCTTCTAAAAGGTTTCTATGTATTCAGACTAGAACTATCTTAAGAAGGATAAAAACGGGCTTTGTAGTCATCTTTCTGGAGTTCAGATTTATACACAATTGTATTTTTAATTTCAAACAGAAGTATAGAACAATTGCAACTACATGGATTTGAGTTAGAGATCTTCTATTCATACCTCTCAAATTGACACTTAGACCTCTTTACTCAATATACCTCCAATCTACTTTTACAAAAAGCTAAAATACTATTTACACCTCCTTAATCTTCCCAAAATATCTATTGGGCAATTAAATTAATAAAAGTTTTTTTTTTAGAATATTATACTAATAGTTAGACCTCCATTAATTTTAGATTATTTCAATTCCAATTTCTGAAGAATAAAAAAACGAAACACTTAGTTTGATTTAATTAAAAAATATATATTAATTACTAAACCCTAAGTTTATTATGAAAAACCTCGCGACAGGTCTTATGTAAATTGTTCCAGAACATATATTAGATACACTTGTTATTTGATAATAATCGGCTAATGAACCTAGAAGATAAATTTTCGAACAAACAAAGCGGCATGAAATAAGCCAAAAATTATACCATGATCATTTTTTAGAAAATAAATTATGCTAGAGTATATTTAAGTATTTATGCATTCCAAATAATTTATTTAACTTTATGTGACTTTATTAGTAATTGCATATGTGTTGACAAAGTCAACTGAAAGTTGAAAAAGAAGAGAGGTTTAAGTGTCAATTTAGAAGGTATGAATAGAATCTCCCTCTGAGTTATCTAAATACCCAAAAAAAATAAGAACATCTCCCTTTTCACGAGTAGATCCCCATGTCTTAGCCCATGATATATGTGCACGTAGGAAAATTGAAATGTTCGGCCTTCCTTTTAACCCAATGGGTCTTGTCCAAAAAAATTTAAAGTGGGTTTCCAATAATTTTGTATTCAATTCTTACGTTGAAGAAGATTTCTAGTTCTCTTGATGACCTTAGATTACAACCATCTAAAAAAGTAATAAACCACATTGCTCGATCTCAAATCACTTAGGCTTAATGAATTATATATGTTTCATATATTTTAAGGGCACTGATAGGGGGCCTCAATGAGGCCTTCGATTTGTGGCCTCAATCCTATGTGGCATGTCATGTCATCAGCACACATCACCAATTAGAAAAGCCATGCAAAATCATTCTTAAGTAAATAGACAATCATATCCCTCTCGATCCAACGGTTCTCCATTATATATTTTTCAATAAAAAAAAATCATTGAGATGAATTAGTTACCTTAAATGAACTATATTACGTCTATTTAAGGGTTATATGTACAATATTTACTAAAAAAACAAAATTCGTTTTAGTTTACCAATGATGAAGTTATAATTCTTCACTTTTATATTTAACTCTTGACTTTTAATACAATTAATTCCTTAATTTATTCTCAATCAATACTTTAATGTGTTAATTAGCTATGATATGTATATACCATATATTCTCTATAAAATATTTTTTTAACAAAAATTTAAAAAGAAACAGGTAAATCTAAATCGAATTTATTTTGGACGAATTATATATATATATATATATATATATATATATATTGATTTTCTTAGACGAAATTATTTTTTCTTGGAACCAATTATATATATATATATAATATACTTTCAGTTTACATAAAAAAATATACTTTCAAAAATATTCAATATTCAAATTATATTTTGAAGTTTAAATATAAGTATTGTTGCGATAAAAAACAAAAGAGAAAAAAAAATTATGAATATGATTTTTTTTATTGAAAAATATATAATGATGGTGAACCGTTGGATCGAGAGGGATATGATTGTCTATTTACTAAATAATGATTTTGTATGGTTTTTCTAATTAGTGATGTGTAATAATGGCATTACATGCCACATAGAATTGAGGTCATAAATCTAAGGCCTCATTGAGGCCCTAAATCATTTTTCTATTTTTTATTACTACATAACTTACGCACCCTTACATATATCAGTGAAGTTTGAACCATTAATCTCAACGTTGTCAATGAATTATACAGCTAGACAAAACAAGCATACACAAGGGCGAATGTTGTTAACGTCAACATATATGGGCCTCTCATATATTAATTATGAACAATCACTAATGCACATTTCACTGACATACGTAACAAATATACCACCCTTCTCTTCATGGATCGACACCCACCGTGTATTCATTTCCCAATTTAAGGATCTAGAAGAGAAACAACGGGTGTTTCAAGGTGGCCCGTGGTTTTTCAACAATGGAATGCTTCTGTTGGAGGACTATGACGACATTAGCGATTTGAGGAAAGCTTCTCTACATTCGATCTCTTGAAGTATGAGTGGCCGTCACATGTTTGCGGGTTGCCAAACGCAACAAGCGAACCTTGGCTTGGATAGGGAATGTTCTCGTAAGATCAGTCAAGCCTGATCTTATAGCACTTCAACATAAGACTCTGGTGCAGTGGATACGAATGGTACATGATGTCCGACTTCATATTTTACCTCGTTGGTCGTTCAATTTCATACTTGTGTTATCGATGGAGTTAAAGTTTTTATAGGAGAACTGTCAGGGACTTTGTAAGGAGTGTGGTTTGTTTGGCCATGGAGGAGGTGATTAGGACAATGAGTTGCGTACGTATGGTGGTTGAGGCGACTGAGGGAGATTTGTCGGCAGCATTAGGTTCTGGTGGTGGCGGAGCCGCCACTAAAGGAGTTTAGGTCGGGCTTTGATGTTAATGTGCTATTGATGTGATCCGAAGTTAGCAATATAGAGGAGCAACTTTTGGCTTCAAAGGCGGCACATCAATACTTGGGCATGGCTCTGGGAAATTAAGCGGCAAACCCTAATCAAAGTTAGGGTCGATCGCTTTGTTGACAGGGGTAACCTAATGCACGTGGGCCATGCTTTGAATATTTTGGGTAGCATCCTGTGTTAGAAATGCTGCATCTGAATGGGTCTCAGACCGGGCTCATGATCGGGCTTGAGTGGGATAGAGTTGCAACCGGGCAGCGGGAGCAAGTTGGGCATGGAGACACTGGCTTCTCTCAACTAGGGCTGCAAAGGGGCTTGGTGAAGTTTCTCGCCACTTTGTGGAGTTTGTTAAAGTATAAGTGAAGGTTTTGGAGCGAGCACGTCCAACCTTGCTAACTCTTTAACTCACGGCAAAGGCGTTGGGTCTTGTGGAGGTGCAAGTCAGACGAGGATGCTAAGAGATCTATTACTTCAAAAAAAAAATAACAATAAAAAGAATATGTGAGGTAAAATCTTGTGAGTGAATTGGCGTCGAGCAGACACTTTTTAAGGCCACATCAACATAGTAATTGAGGGAATTGACAGAAAATACTATTTAGGAAAAAACAAAAATTTGTAACTACATATACCAATTTTTTTTTAGTAACTAGATGCCCATTTAGTTTTTTTTTGTTTACCAGGTTTAGTTTTCTACCTTCTTCGTCCAAAACTTCTTCCAAATTAACCTTTTATTAAAAAAAAAAGAAGACATACTTTGTCGGATATAGGATTAGGGCGTCAGATTAATATTGAGGGTTACAACGTCGGATAACCAGCAATGGGTTTTGGGGATTACGAGTCTTGGGTTTGGGGATTACGATTTATGGTATGAGACAATAGAGGCAAAGAGAGGTTTCAAATTTTAGGGATTTAGGTGGGACTAGGGTCAAAATAAGTGTAATAGAGGTCAATGACATTTTAGACAGTTTTAAGCAATTTTAGGGTGACATGGCGCTGAGATGATGCTTCTTAAGAGTCACATTAGCATTGATGAAGAAAATGGACAGACATACTAGTTGACAGAGAAATTGTGATTTCATGGACTATTTACAATTAATGTTATTTCCGCATATTTAGAAATGCAATCATTATTGCCAAGAATAATATGAGGAAAACAGAACATGTACATATTTCAGTTTCCAAGAAATTTCCTTCATACAAAATCGATTATGAATAAAAAGTGTTCATGAATATCCCAAATATTAAATTCTATATACAATACAATGTATTCTATAACTACTTAGATTTCTGAATTAATATTTGATACAAAAATTGAAAACTTATGGACAACAAATGTACAGATTTTCAAGAATATTCCAAATATTAAGAATCTATGTCCAACGGTAAGCTCTAAATAAACAACACACAAAAACAAAGCATGTGTTAGAAATATCTTGTTCTTTCATTTAGATGTTGCAATTAGAGGTCACCAGAGGATTGAGATGAGATGATTCGAGAATGAAAGTAACTACACATTACTTTCTCCAAGCGATGGTTTGGCCTTTTCAAAAAATCAAGCGAGCTTTGCACAATCACAAGTGTAGAGATGGTTATAATCATAAAGTCTCCTGCAAAATGCGACATTCTCGGTCGGACACCTTTTGTGGAGGCCATGCTGGACCGTTATTAGTCTAGGATACTTGACACCCCTGCTAACATATATTTCAGCATAGAGTTTTTTGAGAATTTCCACAACATGAAACTTGACAGTCTTAATACATTGTCGTAAATGAGGAGCTGTTGAACTATAGGCAACATGCTAAAGTGTTGAACAAGATTGAGAGGGTCGACCAAGCTAGCAAATGATACAAAATATCTTTAGACAGCATGGACAAGAAACAGCCGGAGTCCTTCAAGAAAGACTTGATTACACTGCTTGGCATTGTGGCTCAACAGTTTGAAGTGCTGCAACAAAGGCAACAAATTGGATTGCAAAACACTGCTGCAATGGGGACTATTAGGGGATTTAGATTTTTTTTTTACCGCCGAGACACTTTTTACCGCAGACTGCAACTCTAGCATGACCTTTTCATGAGGGGAGTTCATCGAGCCATGACGCGATCCATTCTGATGCTCCTTCATCTTCCTCTTTTTGTCGGGCAATTGGTCAATGACATGGTCTGCATAAACAAAATAGAATGGTCAGTCTACTGTCAACAAATATTGGATTACTTGTTGAAATGAATTGAAGATGAGAGCAAAAGATACAATAGTTACGACTATCTCGAGAGATTCATGATTAAATTATGATATTGATCGTACCTCTGAACTGTAATTTTAGTAGATCATTGATTCGATGAGTGTCAATTATGCTTATAATCAAGCTCTTCAGTTGAACCATCATCTTTCTCTTCAGCAGTCATCACGACCCTCATATGCCTGAAAAACTTTATGTGTCTCTATAAGTTTGTAAACAATCAGAGATGTAGTGCAAAAATTAGAAGACTAATGAGGTTCTTTTTATAAGCACATGTGAATGTTCGAGATCGAGTGGTATTGGCGAAAACAATGGGCAATTGTGGGCGCAATTGCGGGCGTAGTCATCGGTTTTCAATGTTAAAATCAGATCTACCTATTATGAGAATTAATAATAATATTTGGCAAGTATTAAATTCCATATCACTAATATATTTGTCCTACTCTCATTATTTGTTATTATTATTTTTTAATCAAGACAAAAGTTATTATAATTTCAGAAGTGAGATTAACCATTACATATATCATAGGGTCAGTGACCACAAGTTCAGATTTTAGAATTTTTGTTCCCACTAGTAAAATAAGATTGAAAAAATTCCCATCAACTCAAAAAGAGAAAAAAAAAATGATTATACTCTTAATCAATTAAATAAACTCAAAATAGACATTTATTAGAATAATGAAGGGTTGAATGTTGACCTACAACCGGATTCCGGCGACCGGCGACGGTTGACCGTTGACCCCCTACGAACCTCCTATTACCCCAGTAGAACCCCTATTGCCTATATTGTCCTCTCCTAATAGACCTCTATTGCCCCCCAATAGACCCCTACTGCCTCCCAATAGACCTCTACTATCCCTTTAATAAGACCCCTTATTGGCGCCTAATAGACCATCTATTACCCCTTATATAATTGTCTCCCAATAGACCCTTATTGCCCCCTAATAGACACATACTGCCTCCCAATAGACCCCTACTATCCCTCCAGTAAGGCCCCTTATTGGTGCCTAATAGACCATCTACTACCCCCAATATAATTGTCCTCTAATATACCCTATTGCCCCCCAATAGAACCTTGATAACCCTAAAATCTAAATAAATTCAAAATAGACATCTATTAGGGTAATAGAGGGTTGACTGTTAACTGTTGACCGACGATCGGATTCCGGCGAGCGGCGATAGTTGACCGTTGACCCATTAAGGAGGGAAGAGAGATGAAAAATTGAGAAGAGAATTTTGGACACGAAAAATATGAAAAAAGTGAAAAAGTGGGCAAGTAGGAACACTTTTTTACTGTCTTTTGTGCATGTGGGAATTTCTCAAACCTTATTTTGCTAGTGAGAAAGATTCTCTTAAAATCTGGGCTAATGAGCATTTTCCCTATATCATATAATGCGTGACTGGAAACATATATGATGCATTTTCGTTCTTCATATATTTATCGTGAAGGGAATCAATCTGCTGATGCTCTGGCTAACTTGGGTTTCACCTCTGATGGTTTGACCTGGTGGGACATGCATGTCTCCTCCTCTTATTCATTCTCATTGTAGGAGGGATTATTTCAGGTTACCTAATTTTCGATTTTGTTAAACTTTGATTTCTTCTTGTTTTCGTCATTATTTATTTTTATGGTTTTTGAAGAGTTTGGTTTTATATCCCCTCCTTACTCATGTATCTTTTACTTTTATTTTTCTTTAGAATAATTTCAGGGATAAACCGGATCTCGACTGTCCTCTGTTTCTAAAAAAAAAAGATTGACCATTACATACTCTTCAACTTCCAAGACAGACGAGTTATGTTAGTACCCACAAAATGGTGCATAGAAGTAAGATACTCATTGGACATTTTTATATTAAAATAAAGATATTTCTCTTAAAACCTAGCAACCTGACCCACAACAAGGCCCATTTCACCATCTTCTGCGTACGTTTAGAGGCCACACACACGTTGTAACATCCCAGTCCACACATTTGAGATATTGTCCGCTTTGGGCCCACTGACCCGCATAAATTTGTTCTTGGGGTTTCACCCCAAAACACGTCTCAATGTATGGAGCTAACTCTGCACATATAAGCACAGCATCCACTCTCCCACGGGCAATGTGGGTAGCGTGACCTACCTACCTGCTAACTTTCCCTAGCTAGGTCAGGTCAAGTCATCACAATCCACACCCCTTAAGGTCCGACGTCTGTGTCGGCACACTTCCGGCAGGGGACAGTCTCAGATACCATCTGTAACAGTCCAGTCTATAGATTTGAGATATTTTCACTTTGGGGCCACTGACCCGCACATATTTGTTCTTGGGGTTTCACCCCAAAACGCGTTTCAATGTATGGAGCTAATCCTGCACATATAAGCAGGGCATCCACTCTTCCCTGGGCGATGTGGGATGCGTGACCTACCTACATGCTAGCTTTCCCTAGCCAGGTCAGGTCAAGTCATCACAATCCACCCCCCTTAGAGTCCGAAGTCAGCGTCGGCACACTTCCGGCCGGGGACAGGCTCTGATACCATCTGTAATAGCCCAGTCCACACATTTGAGATATTGTCCGTTCTGGGACCACTGACCCGCACTGATCCCTAGTCAGGTCAGGTCAAGTCATCACAATCCACCCCCCTTAGAGTCCGAAGTCCGCGTCGGCACACTTCCGGTCGGGAACAGGCTCTCATACCATATGTAACAGCCCAGTCCACACATTTGAGATATTGTCCGTTTTGGGCCCACTGACCCGCACGGATTTGTTCTTGGGGTTTCACCCAAAAACGCGTCTCAATGTATGGAGCTAATCCTGCACATATAAGCACAACATCCATTCTCCTCCGGGCGATGTGGGATGCGTGATCTACCCACCTGTGCTAGCTTTCCCTAGTAAGGTCAGATCAAGTCATCACAATCCACCCCCCTTAAGGTCCGACGTCTGCGTCGGCACACTTCCGGCCGGGGACATGCTCTGATACCATCTGTAACAGCCCAGTCCACACATTTGAGATATTGTCCGTTTTGGGCCCACTGACCCGCACAGATTTGTTCTTGGGGTTTCACCCAAAAACGCGTCTCAATGTATAGATCTAACCCTGCACATATAAGCACAACATCCACTCTCCTCCGGGCGATGTGGGATGCGTGATCTACCCACCTGCTAGCTTTCCCTAGCCAGGTCAGGTCAAGTCATCACAATCCAACCCCCTTAGGGTCCGACGTCTGCGTCAGCACGCTTCCGGCCGGGGACATGCTCTGATACCATCTGTAACAGCCCAGTCCACACATTTGAGATATTGTCCGCGTAGGCACACTTCCGGCCGGGGACATGCTCTGATACCATCTGTAACAGCGCAGTCCACACATTTGAGATATTGTCCGCTTTGGGTCCACATGCCACTCTGGCACCCTACAGGTCTACACAGATTTGTTCCTAGGGACTTCCCCCTTAGAACGCATCTCCTGGAGTAGCTGTCAGTGAGCGGGTGCTTGGAGGGCACTGGCAGCTACTCCAGGAGACGCGTTCTAGGGGGAAGTCCCTAGGAACAAATCCTTGCGGACCTGTCGGGTGCCGGTTTGACATGTGGGCCCAGAGCGGACAATATCTAGCTGTGAGTGGGCGGCTGCTTGGAGGGCACTGGCAGCTACTCTAGGAGACGCGTTCTAAGGGGAACTCCCTAGGAACAAATCCGTGTGGACCTGTGGGGTGCCAGAGTGACCTGTGGGCCCAAAGCGGACAATCTCTCAAATGTGTGGACTGGGCAGTCCACACATTTGAGATATTGTCCGCTTTGGGCCCACTGACCCGCACATATTTTTTTCTTGGGGTTTCACCCCAAAACGCGTCTCCTAGAGTAGCTGCCAGTGCCCTCCAAGCACCCGCCCACTCACAGCTAGATATTGTCTGCTCTGGGCCCACATGCCAAACAGGCACCCCACAAGTCCGCACGAATTTATTCCTAGGGACTTCTCCCTAGAACGCGTCTCCTGGAGTAGCTGCCAGTGCAACGCGTCTCCGAGACGCGTTCTAGGGGGAAATCCCTAGGAACAAATCTGTGCGGACCTGTGGGGTGCTAGAGTGGCATGTGAGCCCAAAGCGGACAATATCTCAAATGTGTGGACTGGGCTGCTACAAATGGTATCAGAGCCTGTCCCCGGTCGGAAGTGTGCCGACGCGGACGTCGGACCCTAAGGGGGTGGATTGTGATGACTTGACCTGACCTGGCTAGGGAAAGCTAGCAGGTAGGTAGGTCACACATCCCACATCACTCGGTGGAGAGTGGATGTTGTGGTTATATGTGTAGAGTTAGCTCCATACATTGAGACGCATTTTGGGGTGAAACCCTAAGAACAAATCCGTGCGGGTCAGTGGGCCCTATGGCTGGGCGCGGGCCGGGCCGAGCCCAAAATTCCCAAAGCCCGACCCCCTCGGTCCGATCCAAGACGGGCTTTTCACAAGCTGAGGACCGACCCGAGCCCGAGCCCGACGGGCCGAGCCGGGCTTTCGGGCCCAAAAGTCTTCCTGTCCAGTTTACCAATTAACCAGAAATCTTCTCTGGGCACCATGCCATCCTGCCGCGGCGCCGAAGCCGATGGCTTCCTCTGGCCTCTGCTCGACGATGCCTGCCCTGTCTAGTGCAGCTAGCCCCGTGCGACTCCAAAAATTGCGGCCCACCTTGCCGTTCCAACAACGACTGCGCAGATCGAGAATGTGAACAACACCGCCCTCTAACACGACCGCAGTCTCCAGTCCTCCACGACGACGCTTAGCTACCGCAATCGCGCCGACGACGACGATATCCAGTCCTCCACGACAACGCCATCGTAATTCACAAATGAGGGACACAATCACAATTCACAATTACCAATTACTGAAAGGATTGGAGAAGTGGCCTTTGGCCCTTCACTTACCTCAGGACGAGTTGAGCGACGGAGACGAGCTGAGGAGAGAGGCGAAGAGGAGAGGAGAGGAGGGGAGGAGGAGCCGCAGCGGAGCCGGAGTCTAGGGACCGAGCTGTGGTACGAGAAGAGATGGTGGCGACTGGCGAGGGTTGGAGGAGAAGGAAGAGCCGTCTTGCCGGAGGCCTGGAGCTGGAGGTCTTGCTGGTCTTGGAGTCTTGGAGAGTTGGAGGATTCGAGGTCGAGGAGGGCACGATTGGAGAGTTGGGCGGAATCGGAATGGAGGGCACGATTGGAGAGTTGGAAACTTTTTATTTATTTTATATATATATATTAAAAAGTCGGGCCGGGCCGGGCTTTCAGTCCCAAAAAAATTCAAGCCCGAGCTCGGATCGATAACACCATTTTCGGGTTGGGCTTTCTTCGGGCCGGTCTTAAAAATTTTGGGCTCGGCCCGTGTCGGTCTTTTTTCGGGTTTTCGGGCCCAAACGCCCAGCCTTAGTGGGCCCAAAGCGAAAAATATCTTAAATGTGTGGACTGAGCTGTTACACACTTTCTGTCCCTCACTTAGTTGCCATTGCCATGAAGACGTAACTAATGTGCTCAAACAAATTAACCTACCATAATTGAGCATTGCCGCATGGAAGATACATATTTAGGTCTCGTCCCTTGTGCTTTAGGGTAGTTGACCATCGCCAACGTCTAGTCTTCTGAATACTCCTAGAAAATTGCTCATGAGTCCAACCATCGAATTACCCATTCGGTAGCAGATTAATGTATCAGCAAAAGAGAGGTCAGCTTAGCCTTTGCACAAAGGTTACACATACACGGTGGGTCGTCTTCAGTAGGGCTGGGCGTTTGGGCACGAAGGACCGAAAGACAGGTCTAAAAACACGAAAAAAAGCCTGAAACGGGCTGAGCCTAAAAATTTTAAGGACCGACCCAATATTGTGAAGTTCGGTCCGAGCTCGGGCTTGATTTTTTTTTTGCCCGAAAGCCCGGCGCGGCGATATTTTAATATTGTATATTAAAAAAAAAAAAACCTTAAACCCAAAAGCCTCAACATTCCACTCCACCTCCTCCAACTCTGCTCGATCAGCTCCTCTCCAAGACCTCTTCGGGCTCGATCAACTCCTCCTCGTTCTCGCCTCCTCCAACTCTTCAAGACCTCTTTGGTGGAGCAGTACCCGAACTGAGGGGAGAATTGGAGATTGTGCAGCTCACCTCCTTCGATTGGAACGAGGCAGAGCCCAAACGCATCGGCACTTCCTCGATCGACACCAGTTGCACCTCCTCGAGGCCATCGACACCCAGTTCTCAACTCCTTCCAGTCCCGCGGCGCCTCCCTCATCTCCGGTCTCATCACCCGCCTCGAGATCCCCGCCGCCCAGTGCCACAGCTCGCAGCTCGGCACCGCCTACCTCATCTCTGGTACTGCAGATTGCTTTCTTGTTCTCGTCCATTCCGCCGCCCCGATCATCCTACATTCTAGTTTTTTTTTTTTTGCCCGACAAAAAACCCTAAAATCAGGCTCGGCCTGTCGGGCTCGGGCTCGGGCCGGTCCTCATCTTGAAAAAAGCTCGGCTAGGCTAGGACCGAGGGGGTCGGGCTTTAGGAATTTTGGGCTCGGCCCGGCCCGCGCTTAGCCCTAGTCTTCAGGGTTTCGCTCTCCCTAAACCCGAGAGAGTCACAGTGAGAAAATAGTGTTGGACAAGTTTTCCCCTTTTCCCCATAAGCACTCTTTTAAATGAAGTAGAGAGAGAGAGAGAGAGTTCACTAGAGATTTTCTTCTCCAAAACACTAGGACTGTTGCTTAGAGCCACTACCTCCTCCCCCACTTTGATCAAACTAAAACCACCAGAGATGATACTGACCAACACACGCCCAAAATTTTTTATGAGGTAACCACAGCCCAGATCAGATAAAACTACCCTTTAAATAATCAAACGAACTTCTAGGCCCAATAGAGCTAAAGGTAGATGCGATCAGAACTCCAGCGAAGGAAAAAACTAGAGTAGAGTGATGACTTTTGCCCGATCAAGTCAATTAATAACCCTTGCACTTTGAAAAACACCCACAACCTGTTAATGTTCCTAGTTCATGTCAAAATGGCAGCAATAAGAGCCAAATACCTTCGAATGTGAAGGTCAGCCGCTTCTCGTTGCCCTGAGATAGTAGTAAAATGAAGACAAAACTCCCTTGCGAGCTGGACAATGGCAACATTAGTGATGATGGTGTCCTGTGCTAGATATGAAACACTCTTTCTCGAGGTTTTTTCTTTGTGCTTCTAGCACATTCACTAACCTAAGTTATAAGGAAGTAGCTATATGTTAAAATCGTTTTATTGGGGGTGTGGCAAATTTTGCTGCTGATAATCTAGCGAGTACAAGACATCTTCTTAAATCAGCACAGCTTGCTCCTATGTTTCCTCATAATGTATCTAGAACAATAATCAGTTCGACTTAAGTTGTTTTAGACGTTTTAGTTTGCAGTTATTTGTATTTTATTTATTCCATCAAAGAGAAAAGAAAAAGAAAAAGAAAAAGGTGAAGGAAATCGATGATTTGGTGCCATGAGAGCACCCGCACCGGCGAGCAACCGGGCGAGCAAAGCGTGGAGCAAGAGGTGGGGCCGGCCAATTTTCTCGAGCAAGAGGTGGGAAGAGCACGCACCGGGGTCGAAAAGGGAGGGCAACTGCTCGAGCAGTCCACGGGTCAACGTGCTCGAGCGAAATTTGCTCCGACGTTTGCTCGAGCAGGAGGTGGGGCCGGGCCATTTTGTTTTTCCCTTTTCGGCTGTAGGAGAGACGTACCAGATCGTGGAGGACGCTGCCGAGCTCTAGGACGGACCGGAGATGAAGCCGAGCGCCGCCCTCGAAGGTGGCGGTCGCTCCCGAGCGTTGCCGCACCTCCCACATCGAGCAAAGCCGCCTGAGACCGGTCCCAAAGGAAAGAGGGCGTCGAGCCCATCATTTTGGTGGGTGGTACGTCGGCTGGAGTGGCCGGACGGCGGAGAACGGAGCACGGGAACGACCGGCGCGGGAAAGAGCTGAGGAAGACGATGAACAGTGGCCGGTTTGAATCCAGCCAATGATAGGCTGCCACGTGGCCTGCTGACCAGTCAACAAAATCAGCAACGGTCGAATGAATCTGGGCCTTCTATTTGAATCCGAAATTTTGATCCAACGGTCAGAATTCAAAAGCAACGGCTACTATTTGATCAGAAAGGAAATAAACCAAAAAAATAGTAAAAAAATCCCAAAAATTTCAAAACTCTCCCAAATATTTGTCTATAAATACTATTTCAAGTTTTAATCAACTCACACCAATTTGTTCGAGAAATAAAAAATTTATTTATTAAGATGAAATAGAAATACATATTAAAATTAACACACATACTTAAATTGGACACAAGCCT
This sequence comes from Potentilla sterilis, assembly GCA_963682095.1. Lineage (NCBI taxonomy): Eukaryota > Viridiplantae > Streptophyta > Magnoliopsida > Rosales > Rosaceae > Potentilla > Potentilla sterilis. The sequence continues at coordinate 43,458,193 of OY821757.1, read as the reverse complement.
AATAATTAAACTCAAACGGATTCAAAAGCACATAATAACCCAGCGAGATCCCCGCCTCTGTCAGCGCCACCAGATGACTAGTTCAAGGCATATACTAACAATTTTGCCGACAATGACACGTGGTAGTGACACGTGTCAATTATCTATTAATCGAAAATCTTATTGAAAATCTTAGATAATATCGAGTCGATAATGATACGTGGCACATTATTATTAGTGGTTAATCTATCCGGTAAAAAAAATTTAATTATTTTACAACAAGACAAAACTGAGTTGCTCAAGCAAATTGTTAATGGGTGTGTGAAAAAATCGATTGGGTTGAGCAAAATTTGATTTTCATTTGCTTGAAGCAAAATTTACTTCTGGGCCCACCAAGTGTTTGAATAAGACCAAAACATAAGTGCGGAGGCTCTGAGTCCCACAATCACGTCTGCTTGTTCACTAAGTCACGTTGCCCCCACTCATGGGTCTGAACCCATCACTGAATATCTTTTAACCTTTTAGTCGTACCATAATAATGTCATAATCTTTTAAAAAATATCCCCTCGGTATTATCCGCTACAAACAACTCCGCTCCCAGTCGGCATTCCCATCCCAAACCACCCGGGGCAAAACCGTCACTCTTCTCTCAGATATTTTTCGAGGCTGTAAATATCCCGGCTCCATCACGTGATCCGTGGGCCCCCGACTAAACCCATCACACTCATTTTCCTTTTGTTCCTCTCTCAAAACTTAACCAGAGGCCAACACGACTCGTCGCACAACGTAAACCCGCTGACGTGTCACCCATACTAAGCCCAATGAGCCCCAGATATTTTAAACCCGAGTTTAACCCACGGCCCAAGCTAACCCTAGTTGAGAGAGAGGGTTAAGTTGCCTCAGTCCCCTATATAAGCAAGGGTTTGGGATCCCAGTCCTCCGTGCTCTCTCAGTTTCTTCACTCTCCTCCCTCAAATTTCGAGTCCTAATTTCTTCTCTTTAATTTCCCAATGGCCGCCGAAGTCGAGTACCGTTGTTTCGTCGGAGGGCTCGCATGGGCCACCGACAACGAAGCCCTCGAGAGGGCTTTCTCTCAGTTCGGCCCAATCGTCGAATCGAAGGTCCGTTAGTCGCAGAGATCGGATGGATCGGATCTGTGTTCTCTATGTTTCTCTATGTTACTTGATCTCTATGATACTTGATCTATGATACTGTTACTATATGTCACTATGATTCTCTCTCTTGTGTTTTTCCCTATCTCAAAATCGGGTACGTTCATCTTCGTCTTTCTAGATTGAAGATCGATCGGTTCCTTTTCCTTTTTGATTTGTCTTATGTTAAGTTTGTTTTCAATGAATTTTATATATCCCAGATCTGATTCGATTTTGAATTTCTGTCTACAGATCATAAACGACCGTGAGACCGGAAGGTCCAGGGGGTTTGGATTCGTCACATTCAGCGACGAGAAGTCAATGAGGGATGCGATCGAGGGAATGAACGGTCAAGATCTAGACGGCCGTAACATAACCGTCAACGAGGCTCAGTCTCGCGGAAGCGGGGGTGGTGGCGGCGGTGGTTACGGTGGCAGCCGTGGAGGCGGTGGCTACGGAGGTGGCGGCGGTTATGCAGGCGGTGCTCGACGTGAAGGAGGCGGTGGTGGCTACGGAAGTGGCGGTGGGGGTTATGGAGGCGGTGGCCGTCGTGAAGGCGGTGGAGGCGGTGGATACAGTCGTGGAGGCGGTGGTGGTGGATACGGAAGTGGTGGCGGTGGATACGGTGGTGGTGGCCGTGACCGTGGTTCTGACGGTGGCAGCTGGAGGAGTTAGATTTGTTTAGGGGATCTGGGACTGGTTTAGGTTTTGTGTGTTATGTTTAGGGTTAGTGGATCTGGTTCTTTCTGGTTATGTTGGTGATGGTTTGTGTGTTGCTCTCGGTTCGGTTCTGTTCTCTAATTTTGATCTATGAAAAATGGTCACTCTATGTTACTTTTTCGATGTACTCAGTCCTGAGAAAAAAATGGTAAAAAAATCGTATTTGAGAAATCAATTATACTCTTTGTTTGTTGAACTTTTGTTATTTTCTTGGGTTTTATTTCTGACCTCAATTGTCGCAATCTTGCTATATAATTCCGTTGTATAAAAGAACCTTGATCCAATCTGATGCAAAATTGAGAACCCTAACCCAATATGAAGTAGTCACACTATTTCTGATACGCCGTATCTCTCCGTTACGTACAAGTTGCACTATTTTATGTTTGATGGGTTTTTCTATTATGTACGTTGTAGCAAGTTCTACTAGGTTTTGGATTTTGACAACTATGCCAGTTGAACATAAATATAAGAAAATATCTTTTTGGCAATAATGGCCGGATCTGTTTGGGTTGGATTTTCCTCTTTATTTCTGGATGGGGCACGGGGAATTGATTATTATCTGAGTCACTGAGTAGTTGTTGGTTTCCTAATACAATACAAGAGCTTTATAATTGGGTCAGAGGACACAGAGTTCTAATTGAATACAGAGATATGATATTGAGATTTGAATTCCCGAGGTTTTTATCGTATTGTTTAGATATTTGCTGGGTAATCTGATCCAAGTGCCCTAGTTGTGCTCCAAATCTGTTGGCTAGTGCACAACTAGTGCCCTAATGTAATTTTATTTTTTGTGACCATTCCCAAGGCTTTTTGTATATAGATCTTCTGTGCCAGAGACCAGAGTAGGAACTTGCTAGTGGTATCACAAATGGTACTAGGTCTTTCACCTCTTGAATGAAATGAAATGAAAGGAAAAGGCTCTTGAATTTCACTTGGATGCCGCGGGTCATGCCTCCTATTGTTCACATTGAGATTTTCTCTTAAGAACTTGAACATGGCATATCAAGGGATAATACCGATTATGTAAAAATGTTCATCCCCAATGACTACAAAGAATAGATTAAAATTAAACTCCAATCAACGTCGAGTTTCAATCATGGGTATAAGATTTTCACACCTATACTTTTACGAACTCGACCATCTGTTGTGATTTGTTTATTTTATTTGAGAAAATCTACTAAATCAAGATTGACTGAAATTTGTATGTGCACTTCTTCGGTGAGCCTAAAAAGTACAGAAACCGGTTGCAACCAATCTCTCTCATTTTATTTTTCTTTTCAATCAAGCGTCTTAAAAGGAAGAAAAAAGTTTTAATGAAAATAAAGAGATATAATCTGGACGAGAGGACAAATTATGCTTGTTAAAAAAAAAATACAAATGAAGAGAGGATATACATACAACATCTCGCCATCCAAAACAAAAAATTGGTCTAAAACAACAATTAGAAAGACCCAATTTATTTCTAACCCAAAACTTTGTAACGAAACTTGGAGATGAATATTAAGATCTGTACCGAAAGCACCGAAATTGGTCAATGCATCAGTTACTTGGTTCCCTTCTTGGAAAATATGTGAACAACAAAAATGCATCATTGAAATCGATGTAACACAATTCTTCCGTGCCCCTTGTAATTGCCAAGGCACCAGTTGGGGAGGGTACCTGGAGAAAATTGAAAATTAGAGACGAATCAACTTGAACCTAAATATGTTTCCAATCACAAAACTAACTTAACTAAGCATGCTTTTGATTGCTGCCATAACCTCAGCAGGAATGGAGCTAAAAATATAAAGGAATGAACAAAAAGCACCCACAGCTTCACTGTAAAACATGAAAAACTCCACCTTAACCCCGACTCATCCTCGCCTCGCCTCGCCTCACTCGAACAGTGAAGCGATTTCTTCAAGACACAAATTCTTGGGGGCACGACCGTGCTTACATGTATCACCAAATTTCTTCAAAGACACAAAGCTCCTGAATGTTGCAAAAAAAAAAAAAAAAAAAAAAAAAATTTATAGAGGCAAAAAAAACAAGCAATCCATTATCCATAATTCTCCAAGTTGAATGTAATTTCCAGTACTTAATAGATCTCATTTTACCACAACAGAATTATAAAGGATAACAAATGATGTAACAACCACTGGAATAGTCTAAAGCTTGGATACGTCGTTGAACAGTCACTTCCTTGTCTTCAGTGGTTTAGCTTATTTTGAATTATTATGTGTTCAGTGATCCCTTATCGGAACCACCCATCCATAATTGGTGTATGAGAGACCAATCAGATCACAAAATCAGAAGCCAAAAGAATACTGGGAAACGTGATGATGGGTTCCTCAAACACGATCATTTACGTTGGATTCTGGCTCTGGCATGCTTTTGTGCTACTGCTGCTCACTTCCAACTTTACTCTTGCCCAGTCGATCATCAAGAACTTGCCAGCCTTCCATGGTGACCTCCCTTTCAAGCTTGAAACTGGGTAAGCAGCTAATTAAGCAATACTCATCTTGATCACTATATTAAGCTTCTGTTTTGCTCAAGTGCTCTGGGTGTGTGTATCATGATTCCAAGGTATGTTGGCGTGGGAGATTCAGAAGAGGTGCAACTTTTCTACTATTTTGTTGAGTCAGAAAGGAGTCCAGAAAATGATCCTCTGCTGATTTGGTTGACAGGAGGTCCTCGATGCTCTTCGTTTTATGGCCTCATCTATGAAATTGGTAAACTTTTTTTTAGTTCTCGTGATCAGAAGGCCGGTATATAGAGTCAAAGCATGTCAGTGATCATTTATATACCAAGTTTTCTGTAATTTTAGATTGTTGAGGTGGTAATTTTCGATTTAAAGAGATGCTCAATAAATTTCAGTATACCCAGTTTCATGCACTTTCAAGCTAATGGAACCACATCAATAATTAATTTAGCAGTCTTACATGAAACACTGATCAAAGTAGGTGGTGAAATAGAAAGTAGGATTGTGAATATATGGAAACTGAGGCTGAATTATTGACAGTTACTCTTATTATAGAGCATATTCACCCTTAGCTGAAATATTGGTTTTAGTTTGATGTTTATTAGGTAAGAATGGAATTACCCAGACTTCAGGATGATAGACCTAATATGAAAATTGGAGCTGATAACTATCTGTAATCAATCATTACAGGTCCACTGTCTTTTAAACTTACAAATTTGTCAACGGATCCATTAACACTTGTTTTGAATCCAAACTCATGGAACAAGGTATATTTCTGTTTCTGAATTTTGTACTTTCCTGTTAATGGTTTATGTAACCGACTATTAGAAAGTGGTCCTTTGGGTGTGCAGGTAGCAAACATTATATTCTTAGATGCCCCTGCTGGCACTGGTTACTCCTACTCCACAACTTCCCATGGGTTAATCTCTAGTGATACTTTACATTCAACCCGGATTTATGAGTTTCTACTAAAGGTGAGTGATGATTTATGTGAGAAAGTAAATAATTAGTTACTTCAGATGATGTAAAACCTGGTTTGTTTTATTCATAAAGAAGTAGTCACTTCAGATTATAGCTAAATTAGATTAGTAGCTACATACACCACCAGACTAATGCTACATAACTTTTACATATGTTTCATCTCAACTCTCTCACACTATGTAAAACCATTATATGGTGTTGGCAACAGAGTTTGTATCTGCAGCATTACTCTATTCTCTCATTTTGGATCTAACTTTCCTCATTCTTCTTGAATTTATTCAGTGGATTACGACCCATCCCAAGTTTCTTGCAAATCCGTTCTACGTTGCTGGTGATTCTTTCTCTGGCAAAATTGTTCCTATCATTGCCCAGCAGATAGCTGATGGTAACTTGCATATAAAATTTCATCATAGTTTCATAAATTCTTTCCCGTGGAGTTACTGAGTAGTGAGTACAAACAAAAAAGACACATAAACTATATAGGACCAAAACCAATTTATTTGTTTAATTCCATGCAAATGAAGTTCTCTCTAATACTGTTATTCTGTACACCTTTTTATTTGTTTGTCATGTTGTAGGTATTGAAGCTGGAATCGAGCCACATTTGAATCTCAAAGTACTTCAATTGGCTCCCAAAGCTACCTTGTAAAAATTCAAAATACAAGAAATTATGTTGAATTTATATTATGTTCATTGACTTCAGGGATACATTTCTGGCAATCCAGTTTCAAATGCACAGAAGGATGTTAATTCGAGAATTGTGTACGCTCATCAGCTGGGGCTTGTATCAGATAGAATATATCAGGTATATTGCCAACTATGATTTTGAGGTGTCAAGATTTCCTTGCCGCTTCTAGAATAAGTACTAGAGTCTGATTATATAACCTTTTGCTATAAATCAATAGTTTTCTTTTTTCTTTTTTGAAGTGTAATTAAGAAGCAAATATTGGTAGATGCTAGTTATGCAAGTCTGTACATTGCAGTCACTATCTGTGCCATCTTTTTTTTGTTTTTTGTTTTTTGTTTTTTTCTTTTTCGAGGAGGTTGTTTTTAGACCCTCCCTCTATAACACACACACACACACACACACTTGTAACACTTGAGAGGACCAAATGCAGATGAGTTCTGTTTTGTGTATGTGAACGTTTTGATGTTATAGAATTTAACTTCTTTCTATTCCTCCAGTCAGCTAATAAGAATTGCAAGGGCGAATTTGTAGATTACGATCCAAACAATCAACTGTGCCTGAACAGCCTTCAAGCAATCGATGAGGTAAAAGGGTCATCAGTTCTCTATGATTCGTATTATATGGCAGCAGCGATATAGTTTAGTAGATCATATGGATGTTTTCTTTCTTATCTGTTAATAAGAGAATCAAAACAGCTTTCTTGTTTGCAGTTTATCATAAATACCTTGCAGTAACAGATATTTTTTGAAGAAATGGAAAACTTTATTATTGGATACAATTTGAGTCATACATGAGGACATCCAGAATCAAATTTGGAGCGTTTACAAACCATTCAAAATGAACATTTGATTCAAAATCATAACTTGCTAGCTAAGAGCCACCATGTTGCTAATCTTGGAGCAAAGGTGACACTGATATCTCTGTGTTTGCAGAAACAGATCCTGAAATATAATTAGATACAACAAGTGTAGTTATTTAAAATTCCTAGATTTAACAGATTCATTTGAAATGGACCCTTACATGTTCTACTTGGATTTTACTAAGTTGTTGTACTGGATCTGCAGTGCATTGGGAGAATTGATAACGAACATATACTGGCACCATTTTGCCTTGCATCAATCAACCATAACCGAAATTCCATACTGGAAATGAACTGGGAGACTAATGATGACAGTTTCTTAGACTTTTCGTTTCCTATGGTACAAATGTGTAGGGTAAATCTCTCTCTCTCTCTCTCTCTCATCATATTAGTTATAGGAAACTAGAGAGGAATTTCTCAGTCACAAATTCACAATCACTCAGAATATAAAGAATTGTGATACAATGATGATAAACTTTAGCTTTGCTGGTTTTGTAGGAAGATAAGATTCGGTATTCTGTTCTTTGGCAAAATGACATAAATGTTCGCAAAGCTCTTGACATTCGGGAGGTATGTTTGCTAGCTACCTTTATATTAACTGAAACACTGCAGCATTAATTTGACATCTGAATGGGGACACTTACCTATTATAATCAGGGAACAAAAGGGCAATGGACTAAATGCAATAAAACCACTCCATATACATTTGACATCCCAAGTAACATTGAGTATCATCGCAATCTCAGCCAAAAGTCCCTTCGTGCTATAATCTACAGGTAAAGTTGCCAAAGTTGCTTAACTTGCTTATAATTCTCAATATCAATTTCAATTCTCACATTGGCTACTGGCGCTAGTAATTAATGGAGTTTGCTACTAGTTAACCTCAAACAGGCAATAATAGGCAGCCTTTAATTTTCTCCTAATTCAAAGTTTTTTTTTGGCTTCGGCAGTGGTGATCATGACATGAGTATTCCCTATATAAGTACACTAGCATGGATAGAATCCATGAACTTTACAATTGAAGAGGATTGGAGACCATGGTTCTCTGATGATCAAGTTGCAGGGTTTGTATCAATCTCAGTTATTCTTGTTTTGTTTGCTTTTGAAGATTTTGAATATAAAAAGAAGAGTTAATGTTCACTGTTTGATTAAAATTTGTTTTGCAGATACACACTTTACTATTCGAATAAAGAGTATAATTTGACCTATGCAACGATAAAGGCATGAACAAACCATTCTGTTGTCTTCTTTCTCTTACATTAATATTGTCCAAAGTAAAAAACCACAATCTCAAATTTATTCTTGGTCTGCAAATGTGTAGGGAGGTGGACATACAGCTCCAGAATACAATCCTAAGGAATGTTTTGATATGATCAGTAGGTGGCTAGCGCATACGCCTTTGTAGTTTTCTCAGTAACTATTTCTTTCTGCAGGAGTTTATAGTTCCACCGTATTGCTCATTGGTTTTTGATTGTATTCGATAACTTCATTATGGCATCTGAACTCAAAACAGGCAATTCATCCACTTCTTAAGCCTTATTGAGCATGTGAGAAATTGTTTTCTTCTATTTTGTCAAATTTAGCACAGCTGATTGATTCACATGTTCCACTGTCTGGATACAGGTTCATTGTGATGCATGCATTGAGAATATCATATTAGAAAATCTGGATATCTGTTAATTTATAGCTGCGGTTTTATATAAGATGCTACGTACACCTCCAACAATATTTCCTTATTTTAATCTTGAAGTTACATATACAATATGTCCTTAATTCCTAATTTCTAGGTATTCCACACATTCCTCTTCACTCCATTGCTTATAATTGCAATGTCATCCTCGACCACTATATATATATATATATATATATATATATATATATATATATATATATATATATATATATATATATATATGGGAAAATGGCTGATTTGATCACTAAAGTATGTCCCATTCTAAACTTTGCTCACTGAATTTTGTCCAATATCACTTTGCTCACTATCGAATTACACTTGTGTTCACTTTGATCACTCCGTCTAAATCAGATATATATATATATATATATATATATATATGGGAAAATGGCTGATTTGATCACTAAAGTATGCCCTATTCTAAACTTTGCTCACTGAATTTTGTCCAATATCACTTTGCTCACTATCGAATTACACTTGTGTTCACTTTGATCACTCCGTCTAAATCAGACGTTAAAATTTTGCTTATGCCGTTAAAAACAATGCACGTGCCACTCATGTGCAAATCTTAAGGACATTTTGGGAATTTCATTAGTTTACTCCCTCGTGAACTCCATCGAAACCTCTCAGTGGCATTTCATCGAACACCTTCCGTGCAACATTCCCTACACACATCGATGAACAACCCGACAGCAAGATCAGCAACATCTTCCGAGTAGGCATTTCCAGCATTGGTCACAGCAATCCCACGCCGCCGGCACTCAGCTTTGTCCACGTGGTTGGCGCCGGTGCTGACAGACACCATGAGCTTCAGGGAAGGTAGGAGTTGGAGGAGGTCGGCGTTGACTGCAGTCAAAGCGCGGCAAAGGAGGGCTTTGGCTGAGTGGGCGTGGGTGGTAAGGTACTGGTCCAGAGGGAGAGGGGACTCCCATGCTCGGAGGATGTTGAACTTTTGGGTGAAGTCGGATTCGAAGTGTGTGAAGGCGGGTAGTGGTATGATCATCAGGACTTCTGGGAGGCTTGGTAACTCGGCCATTATTAGAGTGAGATCAAGATCTGTTTTTGCTGTTGTTTTTGGAAGCTCTCTCAAAAACACCTGCAAACATGCTGCCACTAGAAGATAAGCCATCTCCTCCAATCCATAATCAATCAACACCATTGCATCCTCCAATTCACAAACCAGGGAAGCCAAATGAGCATCACAAGCTGACTTCAACTCATCACAACAAAACCTGTTTGAAAACGAAAGCATGTCCAAAACAATCCGCACTTCAAAAGAATCCAACTTGCCAGTCCTGCTATATATCTCCACTGCTCTCATTGCCTCTGGAGAAACCCCATTCTGTGTGAAATTGATCTTCTCCCTCCTCGTCTCCGTAAATCCCCCATACAACATTGTCCTAAAGGGTGTCGAAAGAGCTGCAATCTTGTATCTAACACACCTAAGCTCATCCTCCCCAATGTAAAATGACATATCAGCATCTTCCTCCTTTGATGTTGAACATTCCTCAACCGACGTCTCACCAACCACAGCCCCATCCGCTTCTTCTACGCCACTCCGAGAACAGCAACATGAGTCATAAACAGATTCCGGATCATAACCAGCTACCAAACTAGCCTTGGGGCATTCAACATTTCTACCACAACAAGTCATTGAAGATGATCCAACCAGCTCATCCTCCCTCCTCTCATACCTCAACCATGCAGCCAGCACCACCTTAGAGTGTACATCCACCGCGTGCTGCCTCGCCGACCTGAGACTCCGCCGGAACAGTTTTGGATCAGAAAGACCTCGAAAGATGGCACATTGCTCCACGTACATTCTCCATTTCTCAAATTGCGGGCAATTCTCAATCCTGCGGTACACATCGGCCAGGGTTTCAACGAAATCAACGGATTTGAGACATGGCTCGATTTGGGGCTCAATGAGATCCGAAGAGGGGAGCCCATAAGGGAGAAGACTGTCGACAACGGCATTGTTTCCTGTCGGGTTCGGGGCTTGGAAACTCCAATTAGATCTGGATCGAACTGGGTTGTGAGCACTTTGAGCAACCTTGTCTACAACAGCGCCATTGGTCGGGGCTGGATTAATCGCGAAAACCTGGGTGCCATTCTAAACTAATGAAATTCCCAAAATGTCCTTAAGATTTGCACATGAGTGGCACGTGCATTGTTTTTAACGGCATAAGCAAAATTTTAACGTCTGATTTAGACGGAGTGATCAAAGTGAACACAAGTGTAATTCGATAGTGAGCAAAGTGATATTGGACAAAATTCAGTGAGCAAAAGTTTAGAATGGGGCATACTTTAGTGATCAAATCAGCCATTTTCCATATATATATATATATATATATATATATATATATATATATATATCAGTCCTTTTCCTGTGCGGACGTCCGCACGCACTGTTCACGGTGCGGATGCGGCGTTTCCGGCCACCGGCTAGGCGGCGACGGCGTATCCGGCCACTGGGCTGTGCTCCCCCCACGCCAGCGACGCCATCTGTGCCGGCCCGAGCTCCATCGCCGGCCGGCAGCTGCCGGAATCTGCAAAAATGCAGAAAAATGACAAGTACTGTTCATTTTTCTGCATTTTTACAGATTCCGGCCGGCTGCCGGCCGGCGATGGAGCTCGGGCCGGCACAGACGGGGTCGCCGGCGTGGGGGAAGCAAAGCCCACCGGCCGGATACGCCGTCGCCGCCTCGCCGGTGGCCGGAAACGCCACATCCGCACCGTACGGACGTCCGCACCTGAAAAAAACTTTATATATATATATATATATATATATATATATATATATTTGGCTAGAACTGGGATTGGAAAAATCAATCCCAATTTATTAAGAGAAAGAAAAAGTTACAACTAAATGGAGGATCAAGGTTCCGCATAACGGACATACAAAAGACCTTTTCATTATGGCATAAGTGAGCTTATATTCACGGTTGAGTCATACTTTCTCAGATACATTATTGTGTACTCTTGATATATATATATATATATATATATATAGTGTCTATTCGCCCTTCACTATGAAATTAACGTGCGAAGTTCATTTTTTGACATACTTTTCGGTAATATTTTCACATCTCTACCGTTCAGATGTTAGAACCTAATGTATAGATCATCTCTGTAAAATTTCATCCAATTTGATAATCGTTCGACTTTTCATTATGGTGATTTACACGAACAGTTAAGGTTAAACATATTCGGTTTGTTCATTGATTTAATATAGTTTCGATACCTTAACGGTAAACAAATTAGATGAAATTTTGTATGAATTATCTATATATTAGGTTTAAACATCTAAATGGTGGAGATGTTAAAATATGACCTAAAAATGTGTCAAAAAAGGAATTTCGCACGTTAATTTCATAACTAACTTTCGCTATATATATATCCACCAACCTTCATGCAGTCGAAGTATTGCATGAAGCTCGTCTACCACTTTCGTGAATGGAAAGCTCCTCTAAACCCTTTCATCTATTGATGCATCAGGGTACAACATTACGCGAACATCAATCTTAGATATGAGCTAAAGGCAGTTTTGCATTTTCATATAAACCTTCTGCAAGGAACTTTAAGAGTTTTCGACAGTGTGTTACTACGTAAGAATTTGAGGATGTGAGAATCCATGCCCCTCAATATCTTGGTCTGTTCCTTCGGATTCTTCTACTCTAGAATCACAGTACAGGTCTTGACCCAACATTGATACCAGAACTGAAAATATGAGTTGCTGCCTCAATACCAGCCAAGTGCTTCCACAACATAACCCTCATCAACCATTTATGATCTTGAATTCTTGATAACAGTCTTCTACGTACTCTAGATATGCTTTATGTTTATTATCCACATATAAGCCACAGAAGTTCAATCCAGAATGTTCTTCTAGTTGTGTAAGTGGAGCGTTTGAATTCGACTCCGGATGACTAGTCAGATGACTAGTTGTGTAAAAGGAACTTAAAGAGCAATAACCTTAGGATCATTTGGATGAGATGATTCTGTCAAACTGTGATTTCAAAGCATTCTAATTAATATATTGCATTTGCTGATATCTAATGCTTTAGTGGATTCTCAGTTACAACTCCTTGTTTTGAAAACACTTGATCTAAGCATTTTAATCAGTTCCCTTTCTTCCGAGGACTAATTAGTTTTGAGTCGAATGCTCTAACTTGAAGAGTAAAAGATGTTATGAATGCACGTAAGTGGGTTTGACATATGATAAGAGGGTGTTGCGAGCCAAACCTTAAACCCTAAACCCTATACTTTGAACCGACACACTGAAAAGTGAAAAATATGCAATTCTTCTAAGATCATTGGGGTCTCACATTGAGAAGTTTCCATGCATATATATCCTCCACGTAGTACATTTCACAAAAATCCTTCTCCATATATTCCACATATCCCCTTTTAATCTAGTTTCCATTCAAATTGTGATTTTTATGCTTTAATTTCATGTCCAGCTTAATAGGACCAGTCCAGACAGTGAGACAGGTATGGATGGATGGACTGTTTTCCCTCACCATTAAGTTGAAGATTCCTAATTCCATCCTTCTGTAACATCATCAATCTAAAGCAGAGGCCTTAATTTGAACAACTTTTTAGATGATCACCTTCTTCATCAACCAATCTATATATAGAAATATTAAGCAGAAGTTTATACTCTACTCATGGACCAACAGAGTCCCAAGGTTAACCAGATTTCCAACTTGTAAGGATGGACCACTACCAAAAGCATATATAGTAGTCCTGAAAGAGAGGAGGAATATGAGGTTATCTTTCCATTGGAGATAGACTGAATGATAAGGATTCCACATATTGCTAGGAGAGTGTATCTCAAGGCATATCTTTATTAAGTATAGATTCCTAGAAAGTTGTTTTCAACTAATGATAAGTGATAGCCCCATTAGCGTGTGGCCGGTATCCCATGATACGACTGAAGCAACTTGACAATGGAGGCATCCGTTTGCTTTCTATGTTTCGATGACGGCTGCAGTTTGATAATTAACAGAAAAATTCTAGCTGTTAGCTAAATAAAAATGGGAAATATAGAGAAGTCATGGTCAGTATGTCTGACAAGAGGATCTAGTGTTAAGGATATTTCATCAGTTGGATGGCAGCAAGAGGACACGAAAATGTGTGGAGAGCAATCTGGTTTCGTATTTTATGTGCCTCTTCTCGTGCAAGATGCGGCTAAGTTTACGCATTCTCTTATACCTGAAACTTTTGATTTTAATAGTTGTCTAACAGTAATGGCTAAGATAAAATCTACATTTGCAAACAGAAATTACGATTCAAATGTTACATGTAGCATTTACTTGTCAAATAGTCATTGGAAATGTGTCAAGAAAATTCCTGTGAATCAATACATACAATTGAACCAACCATTCTATCACTATAGCATCACCAAAAGTTGCAGGACCCTGCATTTCTCAGGCACAGAAGTCGCCTTTTTCAGCTATTCTAATTCTGTACACCCAATCGATATAAGACCTGGTTTTGTGGAACCTTAGTGGTTTGAATTGACTAAACTGAGGTCTACTTGCAAATTTTTGGCAACTATAGACATAGCTTGGGGCTACCTTAACCAAGTTGCAGTAGTAAAGCCATGGCATCACATCACCGCCCTCTAAAATCTGATGCCTCAGACTTAGCCCTTTTATTCCAATCTGATATTGCTCTTCACCGAAAACATTCTGTCACTCTCTTTGATTACGATATCCCCTAACTCTTGAGTTATATATGCAAATTAAACAAACTCACTGACTTTTGCAAAGGTAATAGAAAATTCACATAAGATTTATAGCTTATGTGAGGATTAAACACATGATGAAACTGGAAAATTTATGATGTTTTAATCTATTGTTTTCTTCAGATCGTTAATGCTGCAGTCCACGAATTAGAAGAACTAGGTACTGGATACAAGATAATGCAAAGAAATAAGAATAAAGCTATATATATCTACTTCTTATCAGAAACATATCTTGCATTGGACTGTGTCCTAATTTCTACCAAACACTGAAATAAGGAAACCTTTAACAATTAAGTAGCATTATGTGAGAAGTTAGAAGTTCTAAAAACCATAGTTGGGCGCGCAACAGAACAATGGCATATAAAAGATTCTATTACATTATTGCAAGTCGGTTGCCCATGAGTCGATGACTAGGATGATATCAGTTTGGACGTGGCTGTAGCTGTTCATCATGAAAAATCGAAGCAAAAAACCAGAATAAGAACCAAACTCAAAGTACTCTTTGTTCACCCCAGGAGAGGTAAACTTTAAACGCCTTTTTCTTTTACCCTACCGATAACTAAATATAGAAACTAAGAACAATGATTTCTGGATTGAAATGGGCTACAATATGAAAAACAAGTGGCAGTATGTAATGAACTAATGTTTTTCTCACTCCAGTCCAATGCACCATACTGAAGCCAGTGAGTAACAGCTAAAAAATGGGCAAAATGATCATGTATAGTTGTATACATATCCTAGCTTGTTCTATATGGCTGCACAGAAAATTGTATTCTCTACATTTGCTTTTCAACTGTTTGGCACATGAAAGGAACCAAAATAATTGATCTCAATTATTATTCCCTAGAACTCAAATTTCCAAAACCTTTGGTTTTCTGCATTGTTACCTTATGTTGCAAATTTAATCAAGAAAAACGTGGTTTTTCCATTGTTACTAAGAGTTGAGTGAAACTGATCGATATATTGATCGATCATTGAACCTCATCAGGATCTATAATAGAACTATGATTATACCAGATGATGGGATATTTCAGATTGTGATAAGAGAAATATCTGTACGTACAAACCATGCATCATTGTAAGGACCCAGCAAGCTGGCTAAAGCCAGCTAGAGAGCCTGGAAGGTTGTTCAGGACACAGTACATACACTAAAGTGAGTCATCATCTATTCTTGGTACACAGAGGCCTCTTGCTTGGAAGCTCTTTGAAAAAACCAGAAGATCGATGATGATGTAAATGAAAAAATGGGGTTTACGATGTACTCGTGAAAGATTTGTACGGTCACTTTGATCGACTGTGGATTTGATTCGTATGGGACCCCAGCTGAGAAACCATGCAAGTTAGAGAGTAAAACAGAAGGGTAATC
The DNA here is from genome assembly GCA_963682095.1 of Potentilla sterilis. NCBI lineage: Eukaryota > Viridiplantae > Streptophyta > Magnoliopsida > Rosales > Rosaceae > Potentilla > Potentilla sterilis. The sequence goes on along the minus strand of OY821757.1, from coordinate 43,442,543 downwards.
TGGATGAGATCTCAACAGATGAAGAAGCTCACCTAGATAGTATTTCAACTTTGTTTTTACCTCATTTGGAATAATGCTTATCTCTTAACGCACCAGGCCTCTAACTTACCAAACTACCCACTTTATGCATTAGTAGGCAATTTTCCAAACTTATCAAATCAGAAGATAAGATCTTCTGGGTTTTTGAGCTTGAATTGACTAGTTGAAGTGGTTCCAGAACTTCTGATGTTTATATTAACCCTAGTTGTTATGTTGTACGTCATAATATGCATACAAAATAACAATGATTTGAATCGAAAGACAATTTGCAACATAAACAAGAGATTAGCTTTTAGGTTTGTTATTAGTTGAATTAATATTTCTGAAAGACAAGTACGTCTGTATTGCCAAAACAAGAAGATGACTGAAGATCCGACTATGTTTAGTACTCGAAATGCATCCCTTACATTACTTAACCTCCTTGCTCTTAACTTAATTAGGAAAACTATCCTCCTGATACAATATATATAAAGAGTAGGCCATGAAAGAAAATGACTTTAATCAAATTTATGGATTATTTGTGTATCAAAAATTCTTGGAGATACTGATTCTCACTTCTGTTTAGTCTTCATCTTGTTTTTGTGGTAGCTAAGGAGACAAATCATTCAAATTCCACGTACATCATTTTTGCAAGATCTCTTAGCCAACTGGGCACTACCCCACCCCAACCCCCTCACCTCAACCTTGCTTATAAAAGAGCAGGCATTTCCACCACTTTGCACACATCACACAACTCTTGACTTAAGTCTTGATCTCTATTGACTCCTGCTCATAATCACCCTCCTCACACTCTCCTTTGCCCTTCACCCCTTTAGAAAACCATTTCGCTCTTCTTCTCAATGGCATCAAGCTCAATGTCATCGCGTAACTCGGGCTCCTCATGGACAGCCAAGCAGAACAAGGCCTTTGAGAAGGCTCTAGCCCTTTATGACAAGGACACCCCCGACCGCTGGTACAATGTTGCCAGGGCTGTTGGGAACAAGACTCCCGAGGAAGTTAAGAGGCACTATGACCTTCTTGTGGAAGATGTGAAGCACATCGAGTCCGGCCAAGTTCCTTTCCCGGATTACAGGACTTCTGGTGGGAGTGGGAGTGGTCATGGCAACATCGGTCATGATGAAGAAAAGAGGTAGTCTTTAATTACTAAACCGTTTGTCTAAGTCCTCCTCCACCACCTAATTACACAATGACATAAATAAAATGTTACTTTCTGATTCTTTGACAACACAATGTGAAATTTCTGTGCTTAAATTCTTCCTTCTACTACCATTCAACATCAGCATGCAGCTTTTCTCTTCGCATCTTATTCTATGCTATATATAAGAGGACCATCCATCGAACCATTGACTTCTGCTAACCCACTTCTTACTGTTAACCTTTACATATATATCTAATGGTCAAGATCTCAGAAGCTGCATGCTAACTTACCAGGAAATTGAATATGCAAAACTTCATACCAAGTGAGGTTATTAAGCCTATTTTAAGTTTTAACCTCGAGTAACACAAAGCTAGTGTCAAGCCTTGAAGCACATGAACTTATTAGAGTTAATTTTTAACCAAAGCTAGCTAAAGCTAATCCCATTGAGCCTTGTCTGCTAAATTTACAGGATGAGGAACCTGAAGCTCCATTGAAGCATATTGAAGAAATCTCCATGTATCCACGTACTAGTTAATGAATAAAGATTCATCGCAAGCTCGATCTTCTGATCCGTTTTAACTCGATGACGACGCTGTGGTATAGTGCTATGTACAATATATTCTGGTAGTTGATGATCGAAGATATCACAAACCCACCCGTGATTCTTCTATGTAAGAATTCCTACAAATAATTTATCATATGTATGTAACTAGCTATGTACTCTGAATTCCTAAGTGTAAGATTCAGCTCAAGCTGCTCTATGGAATCTTAATTATAAGTTTGTATCAAATTAATACTATTCTTCATCGTACTCATACTGTCATACATGCATTACAAATTTACAACATAAGGTTCAGACTCGAACCAACACAGAAAGAAAGTAATTATGATTCTGACCTTTAGATTTAGATCCCTAATCGTCTTGAGGCTTAAACTTGAAAAGAGAGAGAGATATTCGTAAGGTGAAGAATAGGCGGGAAAGTGGGTTTGAAGAAGAAGTTGATAAGAATGTTTCCCGCGATGTGGTTTTGCCACATGGATGGCCAAATACCCAACAGAAAGGATCGAGGAGGTCAGTACCGAACCAAACAGCAACAACTCAGCAATTATTGGGAATCAAAGTCTGGTCACACGTAAATAGTTATAATTGAAATTTTGAGACATTTCTCTGTATTTTTGTGCTTTGGCTCGATTGACGTTTTGATTCTTGTTTTGAAGAAGTTCACTTTCTTTTTTTTCTTCGCAATTGATGTTTTGATTCTTATTTAGAAGTCCACATTTTATTGTCTTTGCGTTTAACAATTGCCCATTTTGCTATTTCCGTCAAGTTGACTTTATTATAAATCATTTTGAGTTCTAGAAGTTGTGGATTTCCAAATCTTGACTCATAGTGTCGTTAAGAAGTTGTGGATTCATTCGCTCAGGATATTCTTTCGTTGATAATACGTACTGCAAAGAACGTATTATTGAAGCCAGGCACAAACCTCGATCACCCCATTTTATGAAAGAATAGTGTACTTACATACTTGTTCAAGAAAGACTAGTTTATAGGTAGATGATCTAACACTAACCCCAGTACATATTTTGCGTATATCTTGCCTTAAATGGATCCAAGAATCATTAGCAAGCAAATCAAAAATTGCTTGTAATTCAAATTATGTTTAGTGTCCGGGTTTGTTCACCAACACTTCCCAGTATACGAGAGAAAGCATGTGCCTCTTGCTAGGGTACTAGTTTGAGAAAAGCAATAGGTCAACCAAGTAACTAAGCTAGAGGAACCAAGAAGCTCTAAAATGGACCAAAAAGCAATAGGTCAACCACAGTTGGTGATTGTAGCAATTATCACCGTAATGTTCGATTTCATTTAGCCAGATTTTGATAAAGAATGCTCAAACACAGCTCCTCCAAATGGGTAAAACTACAGGGGCAGTCGCAAATTAAATGTTCCTTGATGGAGGAGCTGAGTTCGAGCCTGATATACCTACAAACTCAATCGCCATATTTGCTTTCTAAAAGCAATCAAAAATTCGTAAGAAACGATAGCTAGCGTCTAGTCCTACCTCATATTAGGTGGAAAAAGATTTACCATTTGCCAAGTCCAACAGTGACCAAGTACATACTAGGATAACCTTGAAAGCACGGATCACAAGAGCAGTCCTACCATTATCAACTATCATAACAGTTTTCAAGCTAGTCAAAATGAAACTGGAGTGCCAATTAACTCACACACCGAAATCAGTTACTTAATCATGGAGCAAAGCTAATAGTATTGACGGCACAGAAGTGACAGAACCACCTAAAAGAGGAGATGGTATCAGTCTGCTAGTGTTGTTTGAAGGGGCAAAGAACTCTCGACTCCCTTGGCATCAGCGGCATTCTTCTCAGCAACAACCTTTGACATCTTAAACATCTGAAATAAAAGCAAAAATTACCCAATCAGCACCGAAAGCAAACCAATTAAAGAATGACATGTTTGTCCGGTAGGGAAGTATTTAGCATCAGCATTAGAGTTGGAGCAAGAATAAACCTTGTCAATGGTCTTTTTGAAGCAAGAGACGTGTTCATCCATAGATGCATGCATAAACTCATCAATGTGATCCTTCACATCTTCCAAGAAAGTGGCTTGTTCATTCTTCTTCTTTCTGCATGATGTAGGGGTTGCAGCAGCAGGTGGAGTAGTGGTTGTACTGTTTTCAAGTTTGCTTTTCTGTGATTCCATCTTCACCAAGACCTGAAACAAGTTTCCATTACAAAAGATAACACCAATGGCCTAACAATTAACAAAACGAAACTGCTCAATTTAAGAAACAGATTCACAGGCATTGGCAAAACAAGCCACTGCAACAAGTTCAGTTATAGAATTTCTCAAAAACAATTAAGTGAAATAACACAAAATAGAGAATAACTACAAATCAAGGTTTTCAGCATAAAGAGCACTACTTCGAAAAGTTCTCGGCCATCACTTGTCAAAACCTTAGGTAGCAAAACTCTCAAGTAAACATAATACTATGGATCAAAATATATGAAAAATTGGCAGTAACTGTAAATATAGATTGGGTAACCGGTTTTTTAGATAATATATTTCAGGTTAATCGACAAAAGAATCGCAAGTTCGGGTGAAATAAATACGGTATATCAATCCTGAGCTATCACAGTATCACAAATTCCTAAATGCCATCTACATGTTTGTTAGGATAAGCACGCCTAATATCACATCAGTACAACAAAGCAAATTTAAAGGATTTCTCCAGAGATTTCACCTAAAGAAACACTTTGATCAGATGCAACACAAGTTTGAGAGTTTCGTCAACACAATATAACACATCATACCATTATAATTGCATACTATTTTACACAAATTTTCTGACAAACAAGTTTTATTAAATTGCACACCAAGTGTTCGACGTAATGCCGCAGAGAAAAAAAAAACTACCAGTCGAGCAAACACTCCAAATATAAAGCAATCATGCATCATCATGTATCTAATTACAGATTCCAAACGATTTTTACCAAAAAAAAAAAATCAGCTTGATATGTGCGAGCGAAAAATTGAAGGAAAAAAAAAAGGTAAAACGACGATTTAAAATAGCTGATGAACAATGAAACGGACTGGAATTTCAGAAGAGACGTACCGGAAAATACACAAGGAGAGCGAGTGAAATTTTGTAGGTTGGTGAAGAAAAATAGGGTGGGTGAATGGTGATTCTGCTGTTTATATTTTGGTGTGGTTCAGAGGCACCGCCTTGTTCAACAAGACAAAATAAAACCGCCTTGTTCACCAAGAAGGTCCTGGAAGGAGCCACGTGGCCTTGTTCGGCTGTTTGGGCTAGTTCGTTTCTTATTACCCGGGTCCAGTCTAGTGGTAACCCGGATCGCAGCATACCCGAAACTTAAAAAAAAAATAAAAAAATGAATAAAATACGTCTCTAAAATGAAAAGCTCTAGCCGGAGTGCGTTCTATTAACATATTTCTGCTATCGATCCTTAATCATACGAATTTAATTATATGCACTTTCGGTGAGATTGAACACATAATCACCCTTCGATGTAAATATAATGGTAGAAATAATTAAGTATATACAATTTGTTTTATTTTGAAGAGTTAAATGATTATGAAATATAACTTCGTCTAGCTCTTTTCTGCAACAATGGTTCCAGGACTAGTTGTGGTCGATCGCTTCTAATAACTACGTAGGTCCATTGCATGGATTTTCACCTATATTAGATAAATCAAGTAAACTTGTTGAATATTGTATTGACATTATTTTATGAGGTGGACAACTGCCTGCCGACTTCATCTGCTGATTCACCATGATCGTTTTTCACAACTTTACACCTCAAAGCCAAAGCCAGAAACATCAAACCTCTGACTTAGTCTTCAAATTAAGTTGCAACTGTTGGAATGAGTTATCAAATTTCCTTTCGTCAAATCGAATTAGGATTTAATTTCTTTTATTTCGTAATTAATCAGGTTGGTTTCTGTATTATGGTCTGTCAAACATTTCATCGATCAACTATTAATGACTCATTGTCACTTTAAGAAATCATTTTACGTACCACTTAAGGACTCATGTAGTAACTAAAAGAGGCCATTTAGGAGAGTGGCTCTCGTTTAGAGAGAGATTAAATAAAAGGAAAATTTTTAACAAGAGTATATGAAGTATAGACCACTAAAAATTAAGGTGATTTTATTTTACAAAATATCATAATGGTGACTGAAGTATTCGACTCTATTTAAGTACACGTTGTTAATCTCTCCGTTATTTTGCTTGATTTCCGTTAAAAATCTGAGGCCAAAGCCGTCATATCATATCTTCTTATTGCCAAAAAAAAAATACCTAGTCTTATTCCTCTTTGCTACAAGAACAGTGCCTCAGGCACTCCTCTCTTACCTCTCACCGGTCACCGCCGAGTCGCCGACACACTATGGATGTCTCCCGTCACACCATCCCAGCTCACCTCTCTCCGTCGGCCAACTAGACTGGCAAGGCATCATCACCTTTTACAAAGTTTCTCGAGTCAGTCCATCCACGTCTGTACATCTTCTCCAACTCGATCTCCCTTATGTGATGCAGGAGCTTTTGAGGTTCATCCCCATTATTATGGAATTCACGTCCCCTCATTTCAGGATTTGAGTATTCATTTGCATTTCTTTTATGATTCTTTTATTGAAATTGGAAGTTGATTTTGCCATAGATAGGAGATCGGATGAGATCTCAGTCGAGAGGGAGCTTATAATCTTATATACTTTTAGTTCATAAATTAAAGAAGTGGGTTTGGTGTGTTGCTATGATTTCCAGTTTATGGTTGAGTTGCTTCAAGGAGAACAACGCTGGAGTGATTACATAAGGGATCAATCTGGAAGGAGAACAAGAAGAAGAAAAAGAAAGGAGAAAAAGAAACGTGTGTGAGGGAGAAATGATAGAGAGATATTACTATATTGCCCTCTGAAAAATGTATAATAGCATAAGGGCTAATGTTTTTATTGATGGCATGTACTAAAAGTGTGTCGGATTTATAAAGTTATGTACCATTTTGATGTTTTAGGAAGTAAAATAACTTTAATTCTCAGTGACTCATAATTTTGGCAACTTATATATAGACCTGTAAATGGACTGGATCCGGAGCGGATCAACATAGATCCGGATCCATTTAGTAATTGAAAATTCTCGATCCGTTACCCGCCGGATTATTGATAGCTCCATCCAAATCCGTATCCGGCGGATTAACGGATACCCGCCGGGTTTCTTCAATCTGTTTATAATAATCAATATTTTCAAATTTTAAACAATAATTTTAGAATTTTAAAATAATATCTCATAAAACACTAAAGGAATTTAAACAAAATGAAGGTTCACAAGTTCACAACAAGTAAAATTACATGACCAAAATGCTCCTTAACAATAAACTAATATAACCAAAATACTAAACCTCCAACGTTTATATATGAGTATAAAAAACAACATAAGCATTAGTGACCTTCAACTTCATGCATTATACTTTAGACACAATTTAGATACGATCACCAATCAAAACCTGCTTGAACAAAAGGAAACAGTTAATTAGTTTGTTTTTCAAGTAACAATTATAATATCATACAAGGCAAATTGAATGAAATCGATGAACTGATACAAGACCAAGCGTTTTCAACCAAGAAAAGTAGCTGTGATACAAAGTGTAAGCCCATTAGCTATAAAGCAACACAATAATCATAAAAATATACTTACATATCTCTACAGCATATGAAGGCCAGGACACAGTTTATTTTGGCATCTCCTATGCTTCATATTATGAAATAGATCCTTCACAGAAAGAAACATAAATGGAATTGGAACTCAGCATATATATAATGAGAACATCAGCAATAATCTTAAATGCATATAAACACCATCAAAACTTACTTTTCCATTTTCGAGATGGAAGCCAATATTTAGTAGTCACCAAAGCCTCTACAGTTTCTGGAAGCATAGAGGCATGAGATTCATCAATCATTCTTCCTCCAATACTAAACGCTGCCTCAGAAGCTACTATAGTTGCTGGAACAACTAATATGTCTCGAGCCATTCTTGCTAAACTAGGAAATTTTGCACTATTAATTTTCCACCAGTTCAAAACAATGAAGGATTCAGCTCTTGGAAATAAAGGCTCCTCCAGATATTGCTCCAGTTCAAATTTTTTCTTAACAACAATATGAGAAGACACTTTCGTCACAAATACATCAAATCCACTCAATTCATCATCTCTAGAGGCCACTGTTTTGTCAATACAAGAATCACTACGTTCCAAATATGATTCCATCTCAGATCGAGACATATTAGCTGTTTTTTTTATACCATCAGCAGGACCACCACTTATTTCACCCGGTCACCTACTGCCATTGGGCCACTCCCAAGCCCAGTAGGAAGCCAGGTCAGCGGGTCAGCCAGCAGGCCCCGGTAAGCAAGTCAACGGGTCAACATGTTCTTGGTCTCCAGCGCAGCCGCACCCGCGCTCCTCCCCCAGTTGCAGCCGCAACCCCCCCCCCCCCCCCCCCCCCCCCCCGCTGGCATCTCTCTCTCCGGTGCGAACGCCTTCTTCTCCGGGTGTGGGTGCGATGCATCTCCGGGTTCGGTGGCGTTCCTCCACGGGTGCAAATCGTCTCCAATCCGGGTGCAGGTCGTCCCCCGGTGCGAGTCATCTTCCTCTCCGGTACGGGTCGTCCTCCCCTCCTGGTAACCGCTGGTCTTCATCTCCAGGCGCCACCGTGGGCCCCTCCTCTTCGTTTCGGACGACTCCTCCCTCTCCGGTTCGGTCGTATTCCTCTCTGGTTCGGGTCCTCGCCATGGGCCCCCGTCTCCGGTCGTGCTCCTCTCCGGGGATGAGACGCAGGCACGACAGAAGAGAAGGAGAGGAGAGCAGAAAGAAGGAAAACGAGAAGAAGAAAAAAGAGTGGGAAAAGCAACAGAAAGAAAAAAAAAATGGCAGCGGGTCAGCCGGGTCAACGGGTCCAGCGGGCCAGCGGGTTGGGCCTGGTTTGGGTACGGGTCAACGTTAGTTTGACCAGAAGTAATTTTACCTGCACACCCACCAATCTCCTTTGGGCACCCGATCCTTTCCACAGTTTAAACAGCGGCACTACTCCGAGCAGCAAATCAACTTGCTCACTTCCAGTAAAGCTAAGTATTCAAACTCTCACAATTATACCTGCTCGACCAGTATGCAAGTACTCTGTGCTCTATATTTATTTGGTAAGCATGTTAATCATAGTTTTCCCGCTGCAATATAACCGTATAAGCATGCTGTACCTTGCTAAACACATGGTTATTTTTGTACCGTCTAATAAATGTGCACGATTACCTGCTACACCGGTAATTTTTAGCTTGTTGGTGCATAACATATAGTCTTTCGTGTGTGGCTGACCGAGTTATATCCTCTGGGATTTTTCCTTCGAGAAATGGTAAGTCAATGGCAACGGCTGAGGCATTCCACCGGGTAAACCAATAACAACTAAGGCTGAGGCATTCCAAAGGGTAAGCCAACACCAGCGAAAGACTATGCATCATCTTCAATCAATGCATGCCTTCATTCGTTACATGGTCATATATGTGTTCAATTAATGTCTGTAAGCATGGCATTCGTATCACCGGCCAGTCAACGTGTTCACAAGCATAGTATAACAACTCTGTGCTTGTTGTAAGTAGCTTCATTTCTAATTAATTGTTCATTTTTTACTTGAGTCTATCTTACTTGAGGAGCTGGGGGACTAGTGGGGGTGACGTCACTCGGTCGTCACCTACCCTTGGCGGTACATGATTTTAACTCTCCAAGTAAGATTGCCTCTTACTCGGGAACTTAGGGGACTTGTTGACAATATATTTGGTGCACCGCCAAACATATCCAACGACCTCGTGGACTGTCCAACTAGCGCGATAGGTCCTACTTCCGGCATGCATCGGGTAGACTGACACTTCAGCTACATCTCCATTATGGAAGATCACCGGTGCCGCATCCGGAAGGCGTGCCCCCGGGCTCTAGAAGTAGCTTCGGGGGCAGGAAAAGTGGGTTTGTGTCCCACATCGGAAACTTGTGACAGGAGGAAGCCTTCCTTAGTTATAAAAGGAAGGCTTCCCCTAGAGATCTGAGAGAGTTAGAATTCCACACTTGTAACACTCCAAAGGCTTATTGGCCGATCGTAGTACATTCTAAGTGGACGTAGCCATGCCCACTGTAGGCATGGTGAACCACTATAAATCCTTGTGTTATTATACTTTTATTGTGCTTTTGTTAGAGTGTCCGGATTCTGACAGAAACAATCTTCATACTCAGTGAAAAGCTCAAACATAGCACTGCGAACTCTTTCAGTATACTCATAAGCTTCTGAACCATGAAGCTTTTAATAATAATATTCAAACAACTGCATTTTAAATCTAGGATAAAAAATAACACCCACTGCTAGAACCAAGCTGCATTCATCCCAATATTTGTCAAACTTTTCTTTCATGGGGCCAACCATCGACCGTAAAAACTCATGCTCACTTTTTTCCCACTTAGACAAATGCATTTTAATCTTACATATATCAGGAAAAGACACATTTGAGGTAGGGAAACTGGAGCCAGAAAAATGATTTGTTGCATCAAAAAAATGTTTCAAACAATCAGAGATAACTTCAGCAGTTTTCCACTCCTCATCAGTGGGATGAAATTTATAATTACGATATGTTTGTGACAAGCGCCAAAACTGACGAGTGCCAAGGCACACATGCAATAATAACCCTACAAGAAACGTTAGTATTATATGATAAGTAGGGATCGTTCTAGCCAGAGATTAAGGGTACCTGACATGTAAAAAAATAGAAACACATATTCACACAGATATATACAATCAAACATTGAAACAAAACAGATTGGGGGATAAGAATGATTCGGCAGCAAGCTGCCCTATGTTACTAGGCACGAAATTAAAATCCTAAATTACTATATACAAGTTGGTTGACATCTTTCCACACAAAGCATAGCACAAAAGACACACAAAAACACAAACAAACTCATGCACGACATATGGCAGCAATATTCAAGTTTCTTAGACTCTACTTAATTCTAATTTTCAATTAGAGCCTCAACGGTCATCTAATCGTTACGAGACTTCAAAAAGTATTTAGAATTCACTCAACGTCCAATCCTAAAATTATACTAGTCATCTTTGAGAACACGCAACGTAGAAATCAAACATGAAAAGTAATTATGCATGAAAGTATTAAATCGGAAACATACTTCTAAGTATGGCATCAACATCTTATTAACATGCAAGTTTTTATGAATTATGGTAACCACTTATTAAACAACCTAGAATAAAGTTTACTCAACGCTTAACTCGATCTGAGATTTTTTTATGGTGAATGAAATCGCAACCTACACAAGAGCCATGGCCATGGCTTCATGTAAACCTTTACAGGTTGACCTGGGTGAGAGGAGGAAGAGGTCCCGCGAGATGCCGACCTCCGCGGTTGTTACCTACACCGGCCGGTCGATTGGTGAGAACTTGGTCAAGCGGCTGAAGTTGACGCGTGGTGGCCCCATTACCGCCCAAGGCGATGTTCCTGCGTCCTCTAGCTCTGCTGCTGCTGGCACAGAAGCATCAGGGGTGGAGAAGGCTCCTGCGGCGGGGCCGGGCCCGCAGCATGGCTGCCCAGATGACTCGTTCGCCTGGAGGCTGCTTATGGATGTGCATGGGATGGAGCTGGAGAAGATTGTGGCTCCGGGAGGGCGACCGGAGGAGAACCGGCTGAAAACCAAGGAGGTAACCCTCCAGGTAAGGATAGTTTGCCACTGGTATTCGTTCATTATTTCGTGCTCTGTTGCTTTCTAACCGGTGCTTGTTAAACTGTAGCTACTGTACCACTTGTATCAGTCAGATGCAAGTGAAGACCTGCCGGAGCTGAAGAAGCAGGTGGCGGCATTGACAAGCGCTCGGGCCTCTTGGAGTTGGAAAAATCCAAGCTCCAACGGGAGAAGGCCCGATTGGAGGAGAGGGCCAGGAAGCAGGTGGCCAAGCTGGAGGCCCAGGTCGAGGCTCTTGAAGAGGAGAAGAAGGGCCTGGAGGAGGAGAGGGCCGAGCTGGAGACCAAGGTCGAGGAGCTCTAGCGGGAGGTGGCGACGGTATCCGCATATGCCGGCGGGTGCGGTCGATGAAAATGACCCGGAGCTGTACCAGCGGGCAGTGAAGAAGTATCAAGAAAGCGATGAGCTTCTTGATATGCTAGAATGGGCCCAGGAGGCGGGGATAGCCGATGCTTATGACGACTGGAAGAGTAAGGGCTACCTTAACGTCTCAAAGTTGCCGCCGCCGTAGGCGGATGAGGAAGAGGTTCAAGAGGGTGACATCGAGACGGCCGGTGAAGACGCCGCTGGTGAAACCGCTGTTGAAGGAGCTCTTATTGAAGGGGAGGGGAGGGGGGGGGGGGGGGGGGGGGGGGGGGCAGGTGGAAGTGCCCTAGCAGGTTCCAGACTTTGTACACTCCCGCCCTCCTTTTTTTTTTTTTTTTTGTATACGCTGCCCTGAGTTACAATGAATGGATATTTTGCCTGCGCTTGTGTTGTGCTTTTTTCAATTTGCATGACTTGGCTACCCATAGATTGCCCTTTGTACTTAGTTGAACACAAAGTTGGAATAGACAACTGCTGAAATTACACCTGCCGAACTGGTTGGAATGCCTAGCTAGTTGTGCTTAGGAAAGAAAAAACTAGCATCTTACTCAGGCTGACAAGTTGTTAGACCGCTGAGCCTCTATACGGGTTTAAGATTTCGACCGGTCTTATGAGCGTTGGTGTCGCGGGATAGACGTCCCGATTTCACGCGGTCTCCACTGTTCGGGTTACCCTTGATACCGCTGCAAGTCGCCGCGGCGGACTAGGCCCTCAATCGTTGTTTTTAGGCAAGGCAATCGTTCGTGTGGTGTGTGGCTTCATCGTGGTAGGAGCAGTATTTACCGGTCTGTGCCCTGGTCAGGTTCCCCTTTGGGTACTTTCTTTTTTGTGTAGGGGGAATGTTGTTCTCGTTCTCATACAGGATGTCCTCGTAGGAGGAGGTCAAAGTAGAGAATACCTCTTGTCGTCCTGCTGGCATGATTGTGAGGGGGCGGGTTTGTTGGTAGGGCGGGGGATTTCCACCTCGCTGGGGGGTGTCAAAGGTATCCCTCCGGCCCTGCTGGTTCAGCTAGCTCCTTGGCTTCCTGTTGGATGCGGCTCCTCGGTCATGGCCCTGCTGCCAGTTTCTTGCCTCATGCCGGGCGTAGTCAGGTTCCTCCTGCCTTCTCTTGCGCTGGCGAGACCTATAAGTTTCGTGGTCAGCCTGGGCGTGCCTAATGACCATTGCCATTAGCTCATCGTAATCCTGCGGGATCTCCACCCGTACAGCGTACGAGAATTTTTCGGGCCGGAGACCTTGCTTGAAGGCGGACTCGGCAATCCTCTTACCCAAGTCCCTGACCCCGACTGTGGTCGTTTTCCAATGGTTAATGAAAGCTCGCAGCTCTTCGCCGTCCGCCTGCCTGCAGTTGAAGAGAATCGTCGAGGTCCGGGCCCCCTCGACCCGTAATATGAACCGGCCCACGAACCTATCGGTCAGCTGTTCGAATCCCTCTATAGAATTCGCCGGCAATTCGTAGAACTAGCTAAGTGCCTTCCCGGACAGGGTCTCCTGGAATATGTTGCAGCAAATGGCGTCAGAGTAGCTTTTAGCACACGTTTGGGATCGGAAGCTGTCCAGGTGTTGGTATGGGCAGCCGGCTCCAGAGTATGTCAGCCGTAGCGACTTTTGGGTGCCCGCTCTTCCGGATTCCAAGACCCCGAGTGAGAAGGGTCCCCCCGCTCGTTGAATCGTGCGCTCTTCGGCGGTCTCGCAGCCTTTCTCTCGTTGACCTCAATCTGGGCCTTCATCTCTGACACCGAGTCAGATAGTATCTGTAGTGCCCGTGCGGTCGAGGTGATGGTATCTTCCTCGACCGAGCCGCTATTCCTTTGAGAAGCTGGGATCATCTTTGGTGGTACCGCGTCCGCCGGGAACACGTCTCCCGCCATGTCGGTGTCCCTCTCTCCTCCCGATGACTGGCCCATCTCCTGGTGGGGAGGCTTTTTTGTGGGAGGTGCGAATGACTTTGCCAGCGCGGCATTGCGCTGCTGACCTCTTTCCAAGGCGGCCACCAGTGCGGCATAGACCGCTCTCTGCCCGCAAGCGGCATAGACCACTCTCTGCCCGCAAGCGTTTTACTTCCGCTCGCATCTCTTCTATTTTTCCCGCCATATCATACTGGCCTGGACTGGAGACATCATCCGGGCTGTCGCTGCTGGGCAGCTGATCTTCCCCTTTGTTTGGGGTCTCGGGGGGCGCCGGTGCGGGTTCCAGGCTCAAGACTTGGTGGGCTTCTTCCAGGTCCTTCTCGCGTGCAGCCCTGTCGTATTCGCCCTTGGTTCCGTCCTGATCTCGGCTAGCGGTAGCGGTCTGACTGCAACCTCCAGCGGGCTGCCCCTGTCCCGTCCCCGGTATTTGGACTAGCACCGGCTCCAGAACCCATTGGTCCTCTGGATTTCCTTCCCTCTTTTCTCCTGTGCTTCCGGACATGTTTTTTTTTTTTTCGACCCGTAGACTGATCGATTTCGTTCCCGCTCGTACGACAACACAAACTTTTTGTATTCTTCCCACAGACGGCGCCAATTATTTCTGTCTGAATCCGTAGGCTCACAGATACTGGTGGATCTTGGTGTGATTCCTGCCTGCAAATCCTGCTAACTAAGTGAATACCGGGCGGGGCCGGTCTATTCTGCTCCGATGCCTAAGTCAGCATAGTTGGAATAAACTGATAACTTAAGCGGGAATGAGTAGTTGAAGTATTGATTACCTATTAATGAGGGTAGTTGAGACTCATATATAGGCTGCTGGGTGTGAGGGCTGACCTCACCCTTCGATGTGGGACTAGCCCTCTTCTGCACATATTACTGTACTGTTTCGGCCCCTGTTTGGGGAGCTGCCAACCCCGGTTTCCGGGCCTAGGTCACATGTAAGACCTGTCCGGGCGCGGGTGCAGGTGTTCATGCTTTGGCCCCGGGCCCTGGGCCAGGTCCAGGAGTCCTGGCTGCTGGCCTGGGGGCCTGGGTAGCATCTCTAAGGCTACTGTCAACAGTAGTACCTTGATTTTCCCATAAATAAAGAACGACTTATTCCTCTGTTCAATCACACCAAGAGCACTCAGCTTTCTCCTCTTCGCAAAATCGTTCTATGCTCTACTCTTCTTGTTTTAATTCTGGTGATAGATAGAAGGTACTAGCCGTTCGTAAGTATTTTTATAATAGTGCAGCCACAAGAGTTCGAAAGGTCGTTGTATCCTGGGAGCGCACGCTAAGAAGTCTTTTTGCACCGATAGAGGCGGCATAATTGTCTTAAGGAAAGTGTGTGATACACACGACTCGACTTCACCAAATCAAATTCTTTATCCTTTCCAACATCCGTCGGTAACTGGTGGTATTCCTATTTATGATTATTATTTTAATTATAATTAATTTTGGGTAATTAATCATATTTGCAAAATCTCCAAAACCCTCTACTTATTTACAGGATGCAGTCAATATATTCTTCGATTATGTTAGAGAAGAAGAAAGCATAGATGTTGGGGTCTGGATTTTGGAGGGTGTGGCGGTAACAAAAATTGGGATGGGAGATAAGAGAGTACCAATGCATGGATGCGCACTTGAAACGGACCACTGATCCAGCTGGTACCAACACAAGGATCTCTGTGAGGATTTCTTCCATATTTGCTATGTCTTCTGCCGCTGCTGAGCAAATTGTTCTTGGATTCTGCATTCCTAGGGTTTCGGCTTTTCTTCTAATAGAAAGAAGTTATAAACTCTCTTTTAAATTAGATTTACAGTTATATAGGACTGTGGATTTGTACTTGTAGGGGAAGAGAACTCGGGATATTAATTGTGTATTTCATTGCATGATAATAGGGCTCTCTATATATATGAAGGATTATAAGGAATCACATTCTGATGCTAGTGTGTATCTGTTTCTGCCTAAACCCGGGGGTCTTGGTAGATACTTGATGAATCCGACTCGATCTCCTGCAATCCTGCTTACTAAGGGGAATACCGGGCGGGCCGGCCTTCACCTCTCCGATGCTTAAGTTAGTATAGTTGGAATATATATAACTTGGGCACGTATGTAAGCAGGGAGGGAGACAAGTTACCTATTTATGGTGGTAGTTGAGGCCCATATATAGGTGGTCGAGGGTGAGGGCTGGCCTTACCCTTCGATGTGGGACTGGTTCCCTTCTGTTTGGATATTCTGGTGCCCTCTTTGGCAGGCGGGCGCCCCTGGTCCCAGGATCCCTGGAGGCAGGATAGACCGCTGGGGCCCGAGGCCTGGTGCTGGTGGTCCGATCCTGGGTCGTGGTCCGGGCTCTGGTGCGCTTGCTGCGGGTCTGTGGGCCCTGGTGTAGCCTCTCTGGCTACTGTCAACAAGTCCCCCAAGTTCCCGGTCAAGTGCAATCTTGAATGGGGACTTAAGATCTGTCTTGCTCTTGGCCTGCAGACCCGCAGGGTTACCAACCTACCGGTGCTCAGTCCCCCAAGTCCGCGTTAAAGATTGGGCGTGACCGAGGTGAGTATCTGGATCTTGAATGGGCGTTCCTAAAGTATCGAAACGAGTCCCGGATGAACCATATTGGTGCGGGGCGGAGTTCACGGGAGCTCGACGGGCGTCCTGCCGTATCGGAACGAGTCCCGGATAGACTTGCAGACTAGCCTTCGGGGAGGCCTGTTGGTGCGTGGAATAGGCCAACAGGTGCCCGAAGGGTGTTATGGCCGAGCTGAGGCGTTGTTTTAACACTTGCTAGCTCTTCTCAGCTTTTGTTGTTTAAGCGTTGAGGTAATGTGCAGGTTTGTTAGCCTGCGGGGAGACTTGCTCTGTGTTAGAGAGACAATCTGCCCAGTGGAGTGGCGTTGAGATAACGAGTCTCGCCATGTATCCCCAAGGGTATCACAGTTCAGTGTGATGCAGGGTTTTTATCCTGCTGGACAAGAGTACATTGGTTAGATGTAAGCTCGCCCGGGTTTATAAAGCCCATGCGTTTTGAAGCCTCGCGTTGTTGCTGGCTCGCCCCTGCCCGTAGGCGTAGGGAATGACATCCGGTAGAATATTTTGGAGCTGGTTGAATGTCACATGCCCGGTGGAATGCCATAGTGCTGGGCGGATCTCGATCGGGCGGGCTGCCATATCGGGGTAAGTCCTCCAGTGAACTGGCATTCAGCCGGTGTAAGTAACCGTGACACGTCATGGTGTCGGGTTGATTCGAAGTTTTGACCTTTGTGGAGCGAGGAGAGGGGACGCCTCGTTGCGTGCTCCTTGCTTACTAACTGTTGTTTGTGGGTGGGGTATGTGGCTGACATGCAATGAAGGGGGAGCCCATCAGTTCCATCAGTTATGATGGCATGGGGTCCTTTATTGATGCCGTGGACACGTGTCGGCAGGGGGCGGACTGAGATGGAGGGGATCGACGGCTGGGGTTGCCTGACCTTTGTTGTTGCCCTATTTATCGTCTCATCTGCTTTCTTCCTGCCGCACTTTGCTTTCTGCTCTCCTCTTCCATCTTTCGGCAGAACTGAACTTTTGTTTTGAGGTTTAATGGCGTCTGGGAGGTCTGCGCATTATGGCAGTGGCGTTCGTGGGCCTAGGAGGCACGAGCTGCGGGATGGTGATGGGACGGTTGTCTGCGACGAAGCAGTCAGAAGTATGGACGAGAGGGAGATTAGGGAGTTTCGGTCGAGGTGGGATATCAACTCTTCCGTTAAACTTCGAGGCTTGCATCCTGGCGAGCTGGCCTGTAATCCGGAGCCGGGCTGGGTCGCCGTTTTTGATGACCAGTTCCGCAACGGTTTATCGCTGCCGTTGCCGGGATTTGTCCAGTACATGCTGAGCTCACTGAATCTTTCCCCAGCCCAGCTTCCGAGCAATCAGTGGAGGCAGTTGCTTGGGCTTGGGTGCCTGTTCTGTTTGAGTTATATGGACTGGCCCACAGTTAATGAATTTCGGGCGCTGTACCGGATTTCTTACTGCAGAAAGGGCCAGTGCCGTGGTTGCGTGAATTTTGCCACGCGGGAGCATGGTGCTGCCATTACACATCTGCCGGCGACGGTTTTGGATGGCTGGAGGAGGTCGGTGGTGCTGGCCGGTGGTAAGTGGCAGCGGGCCTGGAGGGGTTATCAAGTGCCCGGGGCATATCAACCGATCGGGGACCAGACCTATGAATTGGAGGACCTGGAGAAGCAACGGTTATTCCGTTTGTTTTATGGCTGGGACCATGATAGCCGGAGCACCTATAATTTCACTCGGTGGAATGTGCTGGAGGTGCTGGGGATGGGGAGAAAACCTACCAACGGTCCTCGGCCCGCGCTTAAAGTTGAGGAGACTATCGAGCCGGATGAGGAGCTGATAGCAGCGCGGTTGATGGAGATAGGGGAGGAGGCCGCAAAAGTCGTTCTTGACGTGGCTACCCAGAAGCGTACGGAGCATGCAAGGCCGGTGCCGCTAGTGTTCTCGGACGCGCATTATGGGAGGCGGCCGGGCGGTGAGAACAATTCTCCACTCCGTATTCGGGAAGTGCGGGCGGAGGGCCTCCCGGGGCCAGACCCTGTGGCGCGGCAAATGGCAGTGCGTACCTCGCGGGAGAGGGAATCGGTGGTTTTGCCCGAGAACCATCGAAGCAGCTACAGTGAAAGTCCGGCAAAGAGAGCGAGGGTATTTGATGCGGGGGCGTCAAGCTCAGCTGGGCCGACGGGGCGAGCCATAGTCCCGACTGTGGAGGCGGGTGGTCGCAGGAGTCAGGGACCGGAATCCGTTCGTAGCTCTGGTGGTGGATTTAGCAGGCTTGTGGCTGGTATAATCGAAACCTTGGGGCTCGACCGGGAGGGGTCCTGGACTGAAAATCCGGGTGAGAGTATGACGGAGCCCGTGGGGCTGGCTCTACAGGTAAATGTGTTTCTGTGAGTCTTCTTCCGTGATGTGACATGAGCTGATGCTCCTTTTGCTTTCTTTTTGGCAGCTGGCTCAGAGGTTTTATGTCGCCGGCCCCAGAATGGAGGCTGCCGCTATCCTGGAGAAGCGGGTGGAGGAGCTGGATGTTAAGGTGGGTGTGGCGGAAGCCGAGCTTGCGAAGGAAAGGGAGGAAGGCGGCCGGCTGAGCGCGGAACTCGTGCGGGAGAGAGAGGAAGCCAGCCGACTGCTTGCCGCCCGTGATGGGAGGATTGTTGAGTTGGAGGCAAAGGTTTTGGAGCTGCAGGCCCAAATGACGGCGGTCGTTCGGGGACGGGAGAGGCTGGTGGAATCCGAACTTGCTGGAGTGGCCGATAAGGCCGTTGACGAGTTTCGGGAGTCGCCAGATTTTGAGGAGATGCTGGAAAAGGCTCGTACGGAGGGTATAAGTGACGCCTATCTGGAGTGGCGGGAGAAAGGGTGGCTCGACGCCGAGCGGATGGAGGCTGACATAGCCCTGATCGTGATGAGGGAGCAGGAGCGGGAGCTAAAAGGTGGCGGGTCGGGGGTTGTGGGTTCCGGGAGTGCTAGCTAGGGGTGTGTTCTGTACATATATCCTGTATTTGGTGTAGTCTCTTTAATGTCATAACTGCACATTGCAATGCTTGCCAATTACACTTTCGTTCCTTTACTATTGCTACTATTTAGGATAAAAGCGTAGGTGTTCGATATTCCACGGCCTGGTAGAATAGATGCCCGTTGCGTCTATGATGTGGAATGTTGCCGGGCCTACGGCCGCGGTGATCTGGTAGGGTCCCTCCCATGTTGGCTGCAAGGCCAATGGCTTTTTCTGGACCTTCCTCATGACCCAGTCGCCGACTTGCAGCTTTCTTTCCCGGACCCTTCTATCGTAGTACCGGGCGACCCGCTGCTTGTAGGTTTGGTTTCGCAGGTGCGCTCGGTCGCGCCGCTCCTCGATGAGGTCCAGGTTGAGTAGTAAGCCGTCGGCGTTTGTGTCGGCGTCGTAATTCTCGACCCTGCCGCTGGGTATCTCAGTCTCCACAGGGAGCACTGCTTCACTCCCGAATGCCAAACAGAACGGGGTCTCTCCTGTTGCCTCTGCTGCTGTTGTCCGGATGGCCCATAATACCGCGGGGAGTTCCTCGGCCCAGCATCCCTTTTTGGCATCCAGCTTCTTTTTAAGAAGAGTTTTGATAATCTTATTGACCGCTTCTGCCTGGCCGTTAGTCTGCGGGTGTGCTACCGAGGCAAATAGCATCCGGGTCCCCAGGGAGGCTGTGTACTGGATGAGATCTGCGTTGTTGAATTGCGTCCCATTATCCGTGATAATAGTCTGCGGCACCCCAAACCTGCAGTAGATGTTTTTCCACAGGAATTTCTTAACCCGTTCCTCAGTGATTTTTATCAACGGTTCTGCCTCGACCCATTTAGTTTGGTAATCCACTGCCACAATGGCGTACTTGTATTGTCCTACTGCCACGGGGAAAGGGCCGATGATGTCTAATCCCCATTGTGCGAAAGGCCAAGGTGCCAACAGGATTGATAATGCGACTGCCGGGGCATGAGGTACCGAGGCGTACATGTGGCATTTGTGGCAGCCGCGTGATATTTTCCTGGATGCTGCCGCCATATCGGGCCAGAAATATCCCGCTCGGAGTGACTTGTGGGATAATGACCTTGCGCCGGAGTGATTACCGCATACCCCTTCGTGGATCTCTCGCATGATTGCTTCTCCTGCCTCCTTAGTCACACACCTCAGCTGGGGGAAGCTGTGGCCCCTTCGGTACAATTGGCCGTTAATGAGGCCATACCGGGCACACCGGAGGTGCAGCCTCCTGGCTTCCACCGCATCCTGGGGGCTGGTTTTATCGGTCAGATACTTGACTATTGGGTCCATCCAGCTTGGTGGTACCTGCTCTACCGCGAATATTTCGGAGATGGTCTTGCTTATACTTGGCTTTTGGAGGGTCTCGATTTTAGCTCTCCGGTACTCTGGGGGGTAGTTTCCGGTTGCTAGCCTCGCAAGGGCGTCTGCATGCCTATTTGCATCCCGGGGAATATGTTGGATCTTGGTGCCGCGGAAGAACCCGATCAGTGTTTTGGCCAAAGCCTGGTAGGAGGATAGCTGAGGATCTTTAACCTCGAACACCCCGTTCATCTGGTTGACTACCAAGCTAGAGTCGCTGTATATGTCCATGGATGAGATTCCCAGCTCCTTGGCCAGTTGCATACCGGCTATGAGGGCCTCGTACTCGGCAGCGTTATTGGAGGTGGTAAAAAGGAACCGTAGTGCATACTCGTACGATTGGCCGTCGGGCGAGATTATCAGGACCCCGGCCCCACTCCGTTTGGCGGTTACGGAGCCATCCACGTAAAGTTTCCAGCCGGTTGGCAGGTCTGGTTCGATCTTGGCGGTTTGTTCTGCCCCTGCGTCCTCGAGCGGGGCGGGATGGTCTTCTACCGCCATTGGGGTGAGCTCACATATGAAGTCCGCAGCAGCCTGTCCCTTGATGGCTGTTCGTGGGGCATAGGTGATGTCGAATTCCCCTAATTCGACTGCCCATCGCACGAGCCTCCCGCTGGTGTCTGGCTTTTGCAGGATCTGCCGCAGGGGGTGGTTGGTATATAAGGTGATGGAATGAGCCTGGAAATAGTGCCGGAGCTTCCTGGCGCTAACAATCAAGGCTAGAGCCAATCTCTCTATATCGGGGTACCGGCCCTCGGCTCCTGTAAGTCCCTTTCCCGCGTAGTATACCGGAAGTTCGAGCGTGCCCTCCTTTCTGACGAGAGCGGCGGAGACGGCGGCTGCGGATGCGGCTATGTAAAGGTACAACATTTCTCCCGGCAGTGGTTTGGATAGGAGAGGAACTGCAGCCAGGTATGCTTTGATGGACTGGAACGCTGCCTCATGCTCCGCAGCCCAGAGTATCTTCTTGGTTTGCTGTGCCTTGAGCAGTTTAAAGAACGGGACGCACTTATCGGTTAAACGGGAGATGAATCTGGCCAGGGTGGCCAACCGGCCGGTCAAGATCTGGACCTGGTTTCTCTCTCCTGGTGTTTCCATATCAAGGATTGCCTGGACCTTCAGCGGGTTGGCTTCTATCCCTCGCTGGCTGATGATGTGCCCTAGAAAAAGACCCTCTGAAATCCCGAAAAGACACTTCTTTGGGTTCAAGCGCATTCCGAATTTGAGCATTTTACCGATGACCACGGCCAAATCCCGGACGTGGGCCCCCGCAGTTAAGCTTTTGACCAACATGTCATCAACGTAAACTTCCACGGTTTTGCCCATCTCTTGTTCCAGCATTTGGTTCACCATCCGTTGGTAGGTGGCGCCGGCGTTTTTTAGACCGTACGGCATCCTCTTATAGCAGTAGGTGCCTCGGTCGGTTGTGAATGACGTGTGTTCTTCATCATCCGGGTGCATCCGTATCTGGTTGTACCCGGCGTAGGCGTCCATGAAGCTGAGCAGCTTGAAGCCGGATGTGGAGTCAATGAGCTGATCAATCCGAGGGAGCGGGAAGCTGTCCTTTGGGCATGCCCGGTTTAGATTAGTGAAGTCCACGCACATACGCCACTGACCGGCTGCCTTCTTCGGTACCATGACCACGTTGGCGAGCCAGCGCGGGTACTGGACTTCCCGGATGAAACCTATGCCCATGAGTTTCTGCACTTCTTCTCTAATCGCCTCATACTTTGCCGGGCTGAAAGACCTCCTCTTTTGCCTCGTCGGGGGGACGCTGGGTAATGAGTTTAGCCGGTGAACGGCTATCTCTGGGGATATGCCCGGCATGTCTTCGTAGGACCATGCGAAAACCGAACTGTGGGCCCGGAGAAAGGCGATGAGTTCTTCCCTGACGACCGGGTCGAGTTGTGTCCCTATCACTATGCTTCGGTCCGGGTGGTCTTTGGAAATACAGACGGCTTCGGTTTCCTCCACGGCCGAAGGTCGCTCTGGTTTCTCGGTGAACGTGAACCGCCTGACTCTACCTGGAGCGATGTCATCACGGGGGTCAAGACTCAGATCCGGCGCTGGTACTTGCTGAGCGGTTGTAAAGACCTCGGCCCGCTTCCTCCCGTGGGTCAGGGCTTCTGCGTAGTACTTACGGGCGATTCTCTGGTCCCCGCGTATAGTTATAACTCCGGCTGGTGAAGGCATTTTCAACATCAGCATGTGGCCGGCAATGAACGTTTTGAGCCTCCATAACCCTGGCCGACCGATTATACCATTGTACGACGACAGGCAGTCGACGATGATGAATTCCAAATGCTCTGTTTTCGTTCTGTCTCCCTTGCCGAAAATGATTGGTAGGTAATCGGATCCTAGAGGCTGGACTACCTCACCGGAGAAGCTTATCAGCGGCTCGTTATCCTGGGATAACTTGTTCCTCCCTCTTTGCAATCCTCGGTACGCGTCTCGGAACATTACGTTGACAGAGGCTCCGGTATCGATCAGCATACGACTGGTTATCCAGTGGTCTATTTGGACCGTGATAAGGAAGGGGTCGGTGTGCGGTTGGATCACATCCTCCGGCTCTTCATCCTCATAGAAGGTGACCGAACTCCATCCGGTTTTAGCGGCTTGGACGCTTCGTTCTCTGAAGGCGTAAATCTCCCTCCCCCGGATTGATCTTAGGCACCGCTTTTTTGAGCTCCGGGTGAGCTGACCGATATGGTCCCCACCGTGGATCATGTTAATGCTCCCGTGTACCTCGATCCACCCGGGGGTTCGCGTGCATATGGTCCCTATCGGCCGAGCTCGCGGTCGGTCCGCCCTGGGGCTGTCGGGGCGGGCTTGGTCTTGTTCGACCGTCTTCTGCGGTTTCCGATCTGGGGTCCGAAGGTCCGGTTCATAGGGTCTTCTTGCTGGCGATGGAACCGGGGCCCGTGGTGTCCGCTCTGCTGACACAGCTACCTGGATCCGAGCTGGGTGCCCAAAAGGTGGTCCTCTTCCTGGTCGGGGATCATTGTCGCTGCTTCGCCGGGGTTGCCACTCCTTTCGCGCTTCTATCCCCCTGGCGGCTACAGGTACCCGGCTGATATGTAGCCGCCCGGCTTTGCCTCCGTGAGTGGATGGCGGTATGCCATCTGAGATCCGCTTGGGCGCCTTGTTCCCATATGTCTCTTGTTCTGCCTGAGCATGCCTAACGGCCACGGTCATCAGCTCGTCGTACGCCAGCGGCCCCTGCGCTTGTAAGTCGTATGAAAGTTCCCCAGCTCTTAATCCTTGCTTGAAGGCCATCCCCGCAATCCTCTTATCCAAGTTTCTTACCCCGGACGTGGCGACCTGCCACCGGTTAACGAAGGCGCGCAATGGTTCGTGGCTAGCCTGCATGCAATCGAAGAGGACCGTCGATGGCTGGGCTGTCGTGGCTTTAAGGACGAACCGGCCGACAAACCTATCGGCCAACTGTGCGAAAGTTTCGACCGAGTCCATCGGTAGCTCGTAGAACCAACCCAGTGCCTCCCCTACGAGCGTTTCTCGGAACATGTTGCAGCTCACGGCATCCGAATAGGCCCTAGCGCTTGTCTTCGACCTGAAGCTATCCAAGTGCCGGTACGGGCAGCTTGTTCCCGAGTATGTTAACTTCAGAGGCCTTTGGTCGCCAGACCCCCCCGTTTCCCGGATCCGGCGTGGGAAGGGTCCAGTGCGCTCGGTAAACCGCGCGCCGTCCTGCGGTCGTCCCACCTTCCGCTCGCTGGTCTCCATGCGGCTTTTTATGTCCGATACCGAAGCGGAAAGTGCCTCGATCGTTCGCGCGGTGGAGCTATCCCGCTCATCTGAGGCCTGATCTGCGCGGTACGGGAGCTTGACTGGGCCGGAATCTTTCAGAGCCTCTGAGAAGAGGGGTATGGGCATATGGACGGTCTTCCTCCTGCCCGTAGGCAGCCCTATCTCGAGATGCGGGAATTCGCTAGCCTTGCTCGCCGTGTGCGAGGCCGCCCGAGGAGTACCCAGCTGGCCTTCTCGCTCCAGGGTCGCTAACAGGGCGGTGGTTACCGCCTTCAGTTCCCGACTTCGGGCCTCTGCTTTTAACCGATCCTGATCGCCCTCCTTTCGCAATCGCTCAATTTCTGCCTTCATCTTTCTTATTTCCCCCGCTCCCACTGGGTCGGGATTCTCTGAGACTTGACGATCGTGAGCCTTGTTCTGAATAAGAGGAAGTGCGAACCTCGCACCGACCTCGGCCTTTATGCTACGGGCCGGGCCGGGGAACTGAATTCGCGCTTCCGGACTTCCTTTGCGGTCGGGGGAAAGAACGAACCTCGCACCGACCGCGGCCCCTGCGTGTGGGGCCCGGTCGGGGAACTGAATTCGTCCTTTCGATCCTTCCGTGTTTGTCTCTATCTTTCTTCTTTCCATGGCTTCCGGACTGTGGTTTTAGCGATCTCTTTAAAGGGTCCCCAGGGCCCTGCTTTCCGGCACAGCGACACTGACTTTTTGAACGAGTTCCCACAGACGGCGCCAATTGTTTCTGCCTAAACCCGGGGGTCTTGGTAGATACTTGATGAATCCGACTCGATCTCCTGCAATCCTGCTTACTAAGGGGAATACCGGGCGGGCCGGCCTTCACCTCTCCGATGCTTAAGTTAGTATAGTTGGAATATATATAACTTGGGCACGTATGTAAGCAGGGAGGGAGACAAGTTACCTATTTATGGTGGTAGTTGAGGCCCATATATAGGTGGTCGAGGGTGAGGGCTGGCCTTACCCTTCGATGTGGGACTGGTTCCCTTCTGTTTGGATATTCTGGTGCCCTCTTTGGCAGGCGGGCGCCCCTGGTCCCAGGATCCCTGGAGGCAGGATAGACCGCTGGGGCCCGAGGCCTGGTGCTGGTGGTCCGATCCTGGGTCGTGGTCCGGGCTCTGGTGCGCTTGCTGCGGGTCTGTGGGCCCTGGTGTAGCCTCTCTGGCTACTGTCAACAGTATCCTATCTAGAGAATTCTACTCCTATTTGAATTAGGATAGACAGACGAACTGTTTGGACTAGCTAATTATAAAGAAATTGGAAACTGTTTCCAAAACAAATAACTACGTCATTTCCAACCCCAAGCCGCCATGAACCCATGACCTAGCCAAATCAAGTAAACTCGATTACTTGATCTAATCTTGACGACTGCATGACAATATCAGTTTTCATGTGCAAATTTAATTACCATGGTTTTCTAACGCATCCTTTCCGAAGCCAAAGCCAGAAACATCAAACAACCAAAACGTGGCATAATGAGTTATAGAAATTCCTTCATGAATTAGGATTTGATATATATTTTCTATGTCCTAATTAGTTTTTTTTTGGTAATACGTCCTAATTCGTTAGAGTCGACATTACTACGATTATGAATATATTCATATAATGGAAATTGACCATTTGCCCAAAATTTAGGAAAAAAGTGGCTCTAATAGTACATGCCAACTCCAATAGAAACCAACGGAGAATTGCCTGAAATTGATGACAATGAAGGTCGATCGTGACGTGCAACAAGATGACCATGTCGTTGTTGGGAATCCACATGCACTCTTGAGTCGCCGCTCTGGTGCGCTGGGCAGTTGTTCAGTTCAGGCGACTTTGGGAGGCAAGGAGTGTGACAGTGTACGTACAGTTTGTACACACTTCCTTCGACCGGTCTACCCCATATGGCCATATGACCTTCTCATCGGTCAGGATCGCTCCAAGTCTGATTAATTAGCCTGCCCCATCAACCCAGCCCCAATTGGAGGAAGGAGTCAAATGCTTATTTTATTTTTTCTCCTTGGAGCAGCTGGGTCATCCTGGACGTGAACCAGAGACCTGCTCATCGATCACCACTTGAAGTAAATCATCT
This sequence comes from Potentilla sterilis, assembly GCA_963682095.1. Classification (NCBI taxonomy): domain Eukaryota; kingdom Viridiplantae; phylum Streptophyta; class Magnoliopsida; order Rosales; family Rosaceae; genus Potentilla; species Potentilla sterilis. The sequence goes on along the minus strand of OY821757.1, from coordinate 43,416,022 downwards.
CGGTCCGGCAACGGTTTCCAAAAGGACCAAAACAACCAAACTACGTAGGTCCGTTACGTATGTAAAATCTATCTATATATATATATATATATATATATATATATATAAAATTAAAATTTACAAATAAAAATATGAACTGTTCACATTGGTTTCATTTAGTTAGATGCCTTAACGATTATTATTTTGGCTAAAATTTTACAGGAATGATATACTCATACAAACTTAGTAATTGAACTGTAGAGATGTAAAAATATAATTAATAAGTTAATAAGAGATCTCTTAATAGAAAGGCTATATATATATATAAATCATATCGTTATCATATGCATGCATATGTATTTAGATGGGCAGGTTTGCGTGTAACTCGTAAACTATTATAGTCGAATTCTAAAGTTGACGCAAGCATATATCTTAGTTCAGTCAGTTTTCAAATAATTTTCTTCCAACTTGGCTTCTTTGCTTCTGCAAGTACTTTGACAAATTATATACACCGAGTCCGATACTGTTTCGAAAACTTGATTGAGAGAGAGAGAGAGATGGGAAACATATTTGCAATATACAAGCCTATCTTGCTTGGAGTAATGAAGCTAGCCGGGGTGAGACCTCAAACCATAGAGATCGAACCAGGAACTGTAGTGAACTTCTGGGTTCCAACCGAAACCAACTCGAAGAAACCGAAGCCAGCCGTGGTCTTCCTCCATGGGTTTGCAGTCGACGGCATCATAACATGGCAGTTCCAAGTTCTGTCCCTCGCCAGAGACTACGCCGTTTACGTACCGGATCTCATTTTCTTCGGCGGATCATTCACTGATAAGCCCGACAGGTCGCCGGAGTTTCAAGCCGAGTGCGTGGCCAAGGGTTTGAAGAAGCTTGGGGTGGAGAGGTTCACCATTGTGGGGCTGAGCTACGGAGGCATGGTGGGGTTTAAGATGGCGGAGCTGTACCCCGATTTGGTTGAGGCAGTTGTTGTGACTTGCTCCGTTATGGCTCTGACCAAGTCCATTAGCAATGCCTCACTTGGGAGGATTGGGTTCTCACGGTGGTCGGAATACTTGCTTCCCGACTCGGTCAAAGGAGTCAGAAACTTGTTTGAAGTTGCTGCCTACGAGTTTCTCCATCTTCCTGATTGGATCTACAGGCACTATTTGGAAGTATGTATAAATTTTAACATCTCCTTTTCATCTGTTTTAGCCTATATTTTCCTGCACTGAGATCGAATCCATGAGAGCTGGCAGGTAATGTTTGACAATCGAAAGGAGAGGGAAGAACTTCTCGAGGCTTTGGTCATCCCTGACGAAGATTTCACCGTAGTGCCTAATTTTCCACAGGTTTGGTCGATCTTGCTTTGTTCTAAATTCTAATTAGTAATATCAAATTAATGTATGAACGGAATGATATTTCCTCCAATATAAGACCATACTGTAGTTATCCCTGGAATTTAAATTAGGCCTATTTTGTACTACAGTGTATAATACACACACAAATGTCTATTTAATTTCTGGTGTGTTGTATGCTTCTACAATAATACACTAAGTTCCAAATGGACTCTCTAGTGTCTACAAACTTCTTCAATAATAATGATGCATAATGCAAGCCAATTTTCTGTCAAGTCTCATTCCTGAAGTCGTGGTTGACCTTCTCTAATAAGATCGAATCCAATTAATTACTTAATTAGTCATCAGAATATCAATTATAGTTGCACATATTAAATTACTGTTTATACTTCAATTACTTATTATACCTCATTTTTGCTTTTTAACTTTTGAAAAATCTAAGTGTACCTCTTTTTTTTTACCAAAACGTCCTATGACTATCTTTATCCCAACATTAGTCATTTCTCTCGTAGACTCTACACCACTGATCAAACTCTCTTTGTCTCTGAGATTGGCTACCCAAACATAGAGAAGATGAAGATTTAATGATTGACTTCGGTAAATTATTGAGATTCCAAATGATATGTTCATATTGAGAAACAAACCGTTCTTATTATCATTTGTTCTTACGAAAAGGTACTATAATTAACAATAGGGGCTCTTAATTGTATGATCAGTTGTAGTTGGGAAAATGAAAAATCCAGGGGTTTCCAGAATTATTCTGTTCTAGTGTAGTATCTAGAACTTTTGTTTTGCAAACTTCATTTACCTGTCTACATCTTTGGGTTTTTGTTTTACTTGGTCATGTCGATCTTGAGATATCGGGCAATGGTCAAACATAAACCAAGTATAGACAAGTTTTAGGAGAACTACAATTTGTAAGGGAATCTGGTTTGAAAGTGAAACCAAGAAAAGAAGAGATAATGTGAGATATAAATAGAAAGAGCAATTTTTTTTCTTTCTCTTCTTATATTCATTTATGTCTTTAACTGTCATTTTATTCAAGTTGATAAAATCAAATAAAAGTTTTAAAAAAATATTGAGGTATACATAGCAGTTTTAGAGGTGCAAATAGAACTCCCCTGAATAGAATCCACATCAGACGTTTGTTTATATTATACATGAATGATGATCAATCGTTGCATATCAATAGAAATGATAATCAAGCTCTACTTGCAGAGGGTGCATCTTTTGTGGGGAACGAATGACAAGATCTTCAACACAGATACTGCAAGCGACCTCAACAAGTAAATTTCATTTTCTCCAGTTCATTCATTATCTCATTCACAATTCTTCATCAACCGTGATTCTAAATTTCTAATAAAAACAACTTACACAATTCAAAGATTTTTGTCATAGGAATCGGAATTCTTTTTTGAGTGCATATATCATTTGTGGCATATATAGCCAAGAATTTAGTTAAGAGGGGTCAAACATATATAGCTAATCGACTAAGTTAAAAAAGAAATAAACCGTAGTGGTCTTAAATATTTTTAAATACTCTTAATAATCGATCTATATTCTTAAGAGCATCTCCAACAATTTTTTCATAATTTTTGTAAAATAGGGTAGCAAAGTTCGAAATCTCTAAAAAAAATTATGTTTCAACTCCAACAGTTTCCTTATTTTGTAGATTTATGCGTTTAGTTAAAATAATAAAATATTAACTATTTAAAATAAATCATTTAAGAAAAAGAAAATTTGAATTATAAAAATTATTTAAGAAAAATAGATATTAATATTGCTGAAAATTGGTTGGTTGTGAGTTGTTGAAATACGTGAAAATTAATGTTATAGCTAGCTATTTTTAAAATAATTTGGAGATTCTATAATTAAATTAAAAAAAATGTCTTGCTCTATTTCATCTATTTAATTTCCCTATTTTAGGGAATATGATAGAGAACTTGTTGGAGTGAAAAAAAAGCCTAAAATCTTTAAAATATTGAGAAAATAAAGAAAATGAAAAAGTTGTTGGAGTGAAACTTTTTAGTAATGAAAGTTTATAATGCTCTTAATAATGAAAGTTTACGTAACTTTTTAGCCCTAGCTAGCAGCCTGAAGCATCTTTCTACCTTAGATAAACAAATCAAGGAGTGGAATACATATATATATAAAAAGAACACTTAAAATCAAGTGTCACACTACCAGAAAATGCATTATAGCCGACGAAATTGCAAATAACGGCCGATGAACTCTTTATTCGTCGGCTATAACCATTATAGCCGAAGAAATTCGTCGTCTGTAATGGTATTTCGTCGGTTAAAATGGTTATAGCCGACGATATCGTCGTAGGGTATAGTTTTGCCGACGGCGTATTTCCGACGATGTTATAACCGACGATATGTCGTCGGGTAATGGTTATAGCCGACGAAATGGCCGGCTATAATAATTATAGCCGACGACTTAAATTCGTCGGCTATAATGCTTTTTCTGGTAGTGTCATGAGTTAGTTAAAGTAAACTAATTTATCATTTTACAAGGGCAAAATGAGTCAAATAGCTCATATATATATATATATCTCTTACTTAAAACAAAAAGCTAAGAGATATTGTAGTTAATTTGTCAACATAATGAACAGGGTCAAGTCAAGTGACCCTTCTCATGTCTATGTAGCTACGCCACCCCTGCATATCATAATCGTTTTTTAATTAACTAATTGAAATTTATTAATGTTTTCGGAAATTATAACTTTCTGAGTCATATATATATATATATATTGTTTGTCTGTTGCGTTTCGTAATGCTCTAAATACGAAAAGAGAAATGCTTATGATTTGAATTTTTATACTCGACAGGCAATTAGGCAACAACGCATCAGTGGATCATATAGAAAAGGCAGGTCACCTTGTTCAAATGGAGCGACCATTCGTCTATAGCAGGCAACTCAAGAAGTTTTTGGCGTCCTTATCAGAAGATACGCACCAAGACTAGCTAGCTAGCTTAATTATAAAGGAGACTTTGCAAGTACAGCGTCGACGTACTGCTGGAAGTGAATATGAATTATATAGTTTGGATATTCTAATGTTTCATTGTATTATATATTATGACTTATTAAGTCAAAATATGTGGGTGTTTTTCATCATGAAATCCTAATTTATCTTTGAGGTGATAGCTGGTGACCGTGTTAGCATGAGTTTTCTAATATATTTGCAATGCCTTTTGATTCGAAAATATATTATGAATCCATATTATCCCTCGATTTTAGCAGAAATTGCAATGGTCATTACCCTTGTAGATCGAAACTTATGTAGCTAGCTAGGAAATGAAGTAAGTGATCGACGACTGTTGGTCTCACCAATCAAATAAGTCTTTTCAATAATTTTCTTGTATATCGATCGATTAATTAGCCAACTTTTTCCTTGATCTCTATTTACGATACATATGCATGAATGGAAATCGAAGCGCTAACTAGTAGTTATGACAAGATGGAGTGCGATTGTTATATATGAGGGAAGCCAGGAAGGCACTCTACATATATCTAGATCCTTTTGCTAATTGGTCCAGGGAAAAGAGTACTTGTACGTTACCAATAGCATAAGAAGCTCTTCAACTAAGTAAAATGTTAGTGGGGAACTGGGAAGGTCGACGTCTCTGATTCTCTTTTGCGCTTTATCTTTCACTGTAAACAAAACGATCCTCTTCTTCAAGGCCAAGTAATAATCAAACATAAGAACAATGAGCTAGGTAGCTAGATGGAGCTGATCAAACTAGCTAGTGCAAGTTGATAGCACGCAGAAGCTATTGAAAGATAAGTGCGCAGGAACTATTTAGATAATGGAGAAGGAGAGTAGCAAGCCCAAGAAAGAAGTTCCAGGCAGGAGCTTAATTGATATGGTCTTCTCTTGGTCTATAAGAGACGTTCTCAATAAAGATCTTTACAAAAACCAGGTTTGCTTCTTCTGTCGATCAGTTCTTCGCTAGCCTCAATGTTGCCAATTTTCATTTTGTTTCGTTTCCTTCTATCGGATTCTTTCATCGCTTTTTGGTAAATGATCGAAATGTGGTATACGATTATCTTTCTTTCATGAACACTTGCTCTCAGTTTAGTCTTAGTTTTGTTGTGATTTATAAAGTGTTTTCTTAATCTTAATTCTTATTAGGCTTACTGCAGGTTTAAGAAGTTTATTGCACTATCTTGTAATTAAAATGTTTGTGTTTCTCATTTAGAAAAGAAGTTAGAGGAAAGTAAATTGAAAGTTCTGATATATCTACTCAAATCTTGAAATTCCTAAGTGTTCTTTACCCCCTAACCGTTATGTTGAATCAGTGCATTTTGGTTGCACTTGATCTAATATCCCAGCCTAGCTGCGGTAGCTAGATTGCAGATTTTACAGTGACTGGGGAATCCATATTTAGCTTATGTCTTTCTATGATATATATGTGTGTGTGTGTGTGTGTGCTGTTAATTTGTATCTTTATATATTTGGTTTGTGCACATTTTCTTTTATAACAAGCTATTGCCTAAAACAAAAGCTACTGTTAACAATAACTGCCTGCTTTTCTATGCATTTGACTGTAAATGCTGTTTATATATGAGTGACTTACAGGTAACTAAGATTCCTGGGACGTTCTCGACGGTTACGAGTTACATGAAAGCATTTGTCCCTTCACTTCTGGAGGAAACACATGAAGATTTACGCTCAAGCATGATGTCCCTGTTGCGGGCACCTGCTTGTGAAATTCTGACAATTAAAACATCCAAGGATCATAAACCTCCTAAAGACTTCTTCTACCAAATTACATATAAGAGGATACAAGGAAACAATTATGTAGGAGCATATGAGCCAGATGCTGGTGATATCATTGCCTTGACTGATGTGAGACCCAAATACATTGATGATTTGAACAGATCCAAAAATTCCTATCTTATTGCTTATGTTATTGGATCACCACATGGAAGTTCTGATAAGCTTCCAATACTCGCATCAAAGTCCATTACTGGAGGTGTAGAGTTAGGAAACAAAAGGATTAAGAGTAAGAGTGATACACTATTTGCTGTTTACCTCATGAACATGACAACAAATTTACGTGTATGGAAAGCTCTGAACTCAGAATTAGGCACAAACACAAACCTGTTTAAGAGTGTTCTGCAAGTGCAACCACCAAATTCATCACATGTATTCTTCTGAACTTGTATCTTCACTTTAACATCATGAACCTTAGTTACCGAACTTAATGTTTCAGATCAATGTTAATACTACTAACAGATTATGAAAGAGTATTACAACTCTCACTGATATCCTTTTTTTCTCAGGGACAGAATTCTTGCACAATTTGTTTATCCAAAGAAAATGGCTGCTCTGTGCTTTCTACTAGATGGCCTACAATGTGTTCTGATCTAAATGCTTCCCAAGAGGCTGCAGTTTTGAACTGTATCAGTTTGAGTAAGTGCCAACACCAGAATGCGGTGAAGCTAATATGGGGTCCTCCAGGGACTGGAAAAACAAAGACAGTTGGTCTGTCACTCTTCGCTCTGTTTCAGTTGAAGTGCAGAACATTAACTTGCACTCCCACCAACATTGCCATATTAGAAGTGACAACACGGCTCCTGAGATTGGTTAACCAGTCATTGGATTATGGCAAGTATGGACTTGGAGATATAATTCTATTTGGGAATAGGGGGAGATTGAAGATTGATAATAATGACCACCTGCTTGAGGTATTTTTTGATCATCGTGTATATATTCTGTCCAAATGTTTAGCCCCATTGTCTGGTTGGAAACATTGGCTAGAGTCTATGATAGATTTGCTTCAGGATCCAAACAAGCAATACTCATCGTATTTGCAATCAATAAGGAAAAGATACAAAAATGAAAATTCAGGTGATGGGAGCTTAGCAAGTGATGATGACAATAGTGAGTATACAAACACAACAACAAGTGATGATGACACTGCAGTTTTGACGTTTGAAGAGTTTCTGAAGGAGAAACATAATTACATTGGTGAGAAGCTGAAGTTGTGTATGGTAAATTTGTACACTCACTTGCCCACTTCTTTTATTTCATTAGATGTGGTGAAGCAGATGATTAGAGCTATTGAATTGCTCGATTCAATTAAGTCATTAGTGTGTCAAGGGGTTATCATTGCGAGTGAAAGTTTTCAATTGGTCCTGAAAAATTGTGTCCATATATTGAGGTCACTTCGTGCATTTTCTGTTCCAAATACTAATGATGGTCAGACAATAAGGAGCTTGTGTTTGGAAAATGCTTGCTTAATATTTTGTACTGCATCAAGCTCTGCAAAACTGCACATCGAAGGAACCAAACCAGTGGAACTTTGTCATTGATGAAGCTGCTCAGCTTAAAGAATGTGAATCGGCAATTCCTCTACAATTACCTGGCCTTCGACATGCTGTTCTCATAGGAGATGAAAGGCAACTTCCTGCTATGGTCAAAAGCAAGGTTTCAATTTTCTCCTTCCTGCTATTTACTTTTTAAAATTTGCAGAATCTGTTTATGTGTATAGCCTTAACACCCTAATACTTATTGACTTGAATTAGATTGCTGAGAATGCTGGTTTTGGAAGAAGCTTGTTCGAAAGACTAGTCCTATTGGGACATGAGAAGCACCTTCTCAATGTTCAGTATCGGATGCATCCATCCATCAGCTTGTTTCCGAAAAAGGAGTTTTACAATAATCGGATATTAGATGGACCAAATGTCAATGAAAGAAGCTATGAGAAATGCTTCCTTGAGGGGAAAATGTTTGGATCCTACTCCTTCATAAATATAGCCGATGGAAAAGAAGACTTTGATCGTGGTCACAGTTCGAAAAATATGGTTGAGGTTGCTGTTGTCTATCAGATAGTTCATAGCCTTTACAAAGGTCAGCTATTTTCTTTCTGGGATAATTTTGGTCAGGTATATGATTTTTCAGTTTCCATTTTTTTTCTTATTTTTGTTTTTGTGCCACAGTATTCACTCGAACAAAGAAGAAGGTTAGTATTGGGGTAATATCACCCTACAAGGCCCAAGTTAATGCAATTGAAGAGAGAGTCAAAGAATACAGTACGGATCATTTAGCTGGAAGTGATTTCTCTCTGAGTGTGCGGTCTGTTGATGGATTCCAAGGTGGTGAAGAGGATGTGATTATCATCTCCACTGTTAGATGTAATGGGAATGGATCAATTGGTTTCCTCTCAAATCATCAAAGAGCAAATGTTATACTAACACGTGCAAGGTGCAACTCTAGACACACTTGCATTGTTATAGCTAGATTGTTGATGGATGGTGCATACAGCTACATGAATCAGATCCATATATGTTATAGTGCAGATATATGCTTGGCTCTATAATTGGTTGTTTATGAATGTGCAGGCACTGTCTTTGGATATTGGGGAATGCACCGACTTTGTGTAACAGCAACTCTATTTGGAAGAAGCTAATCATCGATGCCAAGAATCGCAATTGTTTTTACAACGCTGATGAAGACAACAACTTGTCTCATGCTATTGGATTTGCCCTCGTGGATCTTAACCAAGTTCAAGTTATATTCAATTCTGATTCTCTGCTGTTTAGAAATGCAAAATGGAAGGTACACAGCCATCAATAATTTTCAAGCTTGCCTTACAATAGTACTGTTCTATACTTCTGTTCCACCTTTGTTCCCTAGATTCATATTCTTACTTCCTTCATATCTTTCCTTTTTATTTTTTCCTAAAGCAAAATTCAGTTCTTCTGTATATTGGTAATAACTTAATATATATGCATTTGAACAGGTTTACTTTGCCAATGAATTTAAAAACTCCATCGCAAAAGTTAAAGACCCTGAGATTCGTCGGGAATTGGCTTCTCTACTGAGAAAGCTTTCAAGTGGTTGGCGCAAATCTCATGAGGGGAAAGCCTATGGTGGGACTTATTGTCAGCTGTTGGAAAAGTATCAAGTTCATGGGATCCTGAATTTGATTTGGTCAGTAGACATTCTCCAAGAGAATTCACAACATGTACAGATTATTCAAGTTTGGGATATTGTTCCTCATTCTGATGTACCAGAACTTGCAAAGCGTCTTAACATCATTTTTGGATGTTACACAGTGGACAAGATTAATCGCTGCAAACAAAGGAGTCTTGAGGGGTATGTTTGTATAATGAACTCATATACTTGTCTGCTATTTGCTTAAACATTACTGCAACTGTTTTATTGGTCGGGTTTATATCATCCATTCTTTATCACTTGCTATAGGGACAGTGTTTTTCCAATTACATGGCCACTGGAAAATTCAAGTAGTTGCAGTGAATCTGATCCTTTGGAATTCCTTTCGACACCATTATCTTGTCTAACTCTGGGGGATGAGCGCGCTGAAAGTTCAACTGCAACTTATATGAGGTGTGTGATTGCATATGTTGATTGTGCATGGTTTGAAACACACACGCACACTGATATTATCATCCATTACTCGGACTCTTCCATAAATGTTGAGCTCTGCCTTCTGTTTTTCTTTTTGAACTATGGAATAGGCAATGATATATATAGTTGTATACAAAATTCTCTAACTGGATTAATTCAATAATTTTTGTGATTCTCTTGTCAGAAATAATGCATCCAGAAATAAGGCCACTGGATCAAAACCAAGGTGGTAATATATGATCGAGGTACAATTCCACATCTCTCAAACTAACATTAGTTTTTTGGGGAAACAGTTTACATATTTAAGTAGCATCTGACTTGCAATTTGTGAACATCGGAATTTCAGAACAGGACGTCATGCAAGCAGGGCAAAAGCAGTGGATCATCTTGATTATGCCTCATTTGGATTTTGTAACCTCTACATTTGAAATATTTGCACTTATTTACTATCATTTTTGCAAAAAGTAGATTACATGCGGAGTTAAATATTTCAATATTTTGAAATAATAATTAGATTATTTGATAAAAGTCCTTTGGGTTAGTATGGTTTGATGGAGTGGACATCTTATTGGCTATAATGTGGCCTCTTTCAAAAAATTAGAAAGGAAAAAAAAAAAAAAAACTGTAGCCGATCATTCACACCTCCTCAAAAGCACAACTCGATTCTCTAATACATGTTGATAAATAATTATATCATACTGCCAAACTTGGCCAGTGTTCATAGAGAAAGATACCTGCGCTAGTACGCTCATGAGCGACGTGAGTTGGACAGAATGTGCTTTGATCACATCATCAACAAACCCGGCATGTGCCATCTTGTCATTGACAAGGAATTAGAAGCCCCTTCAATATTTTTGTTGTTGATTAAACCAAAAAATATGCATTGATAGATGTTTTTCTTTCTTCTGTCAGTGGAAATGTGGCGCTGTGGTGTTAGACTCACACTCGTTGTGAGTCTGTTGCTAGCACTCTAAATAATTTTTTTTTTTTGTTGAAAATGGTGGTCACACGATTTATTAATATAAAAGATTACAACGATACGATGTAAAAATAAAATAGCTTCTAGCAATATCGCTGATAGCTGATTTGACACGACAGATTGAACTGTATAGTGATTTGAGAATTTGGTGGCATGACTACCCATACAAATTGACACTCTTGCACCTAGTGGATCGAAGCAGGCCAACGGCGGTGCCAGGCAAGACCATGTTAGCAGACGATCCTTCACAAATAGGAACCAAAATTCCGGGTCCCGAATCCAGTACCAGAACCAAACAGAAGGCAAGAACCAAAGTTCACCTGGGTGCCAGATTCGGTACCGCTTGCCAAACCCACCTGGATCCCAGATCCGAAACCAAACTTGGGAAGACCCAAAAACTAAACTGTCGCCAGAGTTATACCAAGACGCCATGTTGACTACCGCCATACCGCCCAAATTGTGCAAGGCACGGGTAAAATAAGAGACTCCAACATCACCAAAAACAAGTCGGTGTCTCTTGTCTCAACCACATCACCTCGATGGGATCTGGGAAACTCGAGCCTTCGGCCAAAATGTCCAGCCCTAGTAAAATTTTTTACTGATGTTAAACTTTACAGTAATATTATCCCACACATGCACTGTTTCTGTGTAGACAATTTACACCTACTTTTGAGTGACGAATAAATTGTAAATTGCTCCTTAGTTTAAAAAAAAAATATTAATATATTGTTGTAGGAGAAATAGATTGATAAATCTCTCTGTCTTTATTCATTGATAAGGAGGCCTTTATATAGGCATTACATCAAGTATCCCTGGCGAACAGGGATTCCCTATCTAATAGAGTATCTAGACTTCTAGTCTTATTAGGACAAGACACACCACGGAAGTTACTGAGTTAACCTTCCTTGAACACTCCCCCTTGTGTCGCGTCCTCAATGGTGCATGAACCGTTGCCTCGTTAAAACCTTTGCCAGCAAACAAAAACCTCTTGGGCAAAAATAAAAGCATGGTCTAAGGAAAAAGAGTACAACGCACCAACTACAAGTATGTGAGACATGCATAACTAGGCTCCCCCTGAAGTCTAGATGAGAACTCCCCCTGATAGTCAATCAGTCTTCGAGTTCGGATAAGCGACACATTCCAATGCGCTTTACATGCTTCATAAATGTAGATTTGGGTAGAGACTTGGTGAACAGATCCGCTGCATTTTCTTCTGAGCTGACTTGCTTCACCTGGATATTCAAAGTCTCTTGCTGCTGCTGATTGTAGAAGAACTTAGGCGAAATGTGTTTAGTATTGTCACCCTTAATGTATCCCAACTTCATCTGCTCAATGCATGCTGCATTATCTTCAAATATGCAAGTTGGTCCCATCGTAGTAGACTCAAGTCCACTAGACTCTCGAATGTGAGATATAACTGAGCGAAGCCAAATACATTCTTTGACTGCTTCATGTAGTGCAATAATCTCAGCATGGTTCGAGGAGGTAGCAACAAGGGTTTGCTTGGTTGATCTCCAAGATATCGCCGTATTCCCAATGGTAAAAACATAACCTGTTTGGGAACGTCCTTTGTGTGGATCTGACAAATATCCAGCATCAGCAAATCCTACCATCACATCATTTGGTGTATCTGAGTAGGAGGGGGTATCGCCAAAGCCGTATCGGGACCACGACTTAGCATCCGCGGGTCCGGATAAGTTGGCGGATATGTCTGCAAGATGGCGGATGGATGAACCAAAGCCAGTCTTGGCGGATATGGCTGGCGGATGGCGATCCGAGCCATGGTTTGTGCTGTTAGATGCAAGAGATCGACTAGGTGTCGAATCCTGATGAGTGTATCGATAGTACAAGCCCATGTCAAGGGTTCCTTTAAGGTATCGGAAGATGTTCTTGATTCCAACCCAATGACGTTGTGTTGGCGCAGAGCTAAATCTAGCTAACAAGTTCACAGAGAAAGCGATGTCTGGTCTAGTACACTGAGCTAAGTATAACAAAGCTCCAATCGCACTAAGATATGGATATTCAGCTCCCAAGACCTCTTCGTCATCTTCTTTCGGACGAAAGGGATCTTTGTTGATATCCAGACTTCTAACGACCATGGGAGTGCCTGTAGGATGCATAACTTTGTCCATGTTAAATCGCCTGAGCATCTTTCGGACATATGCAGACTGGTGTATAAAAATTCCACCACTTCGGTGCTCTAGTTCTAAGCCTAGGCAAAACCGAGTCCTTCCCAGATCTTTCATCTCGAATTCGGATTTCAAATAGCTAGCGGTCTCATTGATCTCATTCAGAGTTCCAATGATGTTCATATCATCGACATAGACGGCTATAATGGCAAATCCTGAACTTGTTCTCTTTATGAACACACAAGGGCACAACTCATCATTCTTGTATCCTTTCCCAATCAAGTAATCACTTAACCGTGTGTACCACATCCTACCAGATTGTCGGAGTCCATATAGAGATCGTCTCAACCTGATAGCAAATGAACTTCGTGGTTTTTGCTCACTTGACTTGGGTAACGAAAGTCCTTCTGGCACTTTCATGTACATCTCCGTATCTAGGTCCCCATAAAGATACGCAGTTACAACATCCATAAGCTGCATATTGAGTCTCTCTGAGACTACCAAACTTATTAAGTATCGGAAGGTAATAGTATCCATGACAGGAGAATACGTCTCCTCATAATCAATTCCAGGGCGTTGAGAAAAACCTTGCGCCACGAGTCGAGCTTTATATCGCTGGACTTCGCCATTCTCATTGCGCTTTCTGACAAAGACCCATTTATGTCCAACAGGCTTCACGTTCGGCGGTGTAGGCACAACCGGTCCGAAAACTTGCCTTTTCTTTAGAGAGTCTAGTTCAGCCTGGATTGCTTCTTCCCACTTCGGCCAATCCGCCCTACGTTGACATTCATCAACAGTGCGGGGTTCCATATCGTCGTCGTCAATAACTTCTTGAGCAACGGCGTAGGCGAATGCATCATCGATATACATGGAATTTCTTTCCATCAGATTGTGCATGCATAAGTAGTTTAGTGAGATTTCCTTGTTCTCCAACATCAACAGTGAGTCTGAGGCGTCCCCCAGATGATTCAGAGTTGATTCTTGGACATAGGTATAGTCGGAGACAATCTCGTGTGACGGCGTCACAGTATCGATGATGAACGGATCGCTTTGTGCCTGGACACATGCCCTCTTTCTAGGTACATTGTCTTTGGAACCGATTGGTCTCCCCCTCTTTCTAGGAGGATCCGAAGTCGACGCCGGCTCTCCACTTGGAGGTGCCGAGCCTAGGCTGCCGATGGCACCTAGGGCTGCGGGTCCGAGACCGGCGGCGCGTGCTCGCGCATGGCGAGGAATGTTAAGCCTTGCAGGTACATTCGCAGCAGGTATGGTTGATCTTGTCACTTTCGCAATATCAGTAAAGGAGTCGGGCATCGTATCCGCCACCTTTTGTAGTTCTAATATGCGTTGTATTTCAGTCTCACACTGAGACGTACGGGGATCATAATGAGACATAGTGGGAGAGAACCACGTCAATTCCTGACGTTCATTTGGGACGGATGCGGCCCCATCTCCCCCTAACGGCGGGAAGGATGTCTCATCAAAGTGACAATCTGCAAATCTTGCAGTAAACAGATCACCTGTCATAGGCTCTATATAGCGGACAATAGTTGGTGCTTCATATCCAACGTAAATAGCTGATCGTCGTTGTGGACCCATCTTGGTACGCAGTGGAGGCGTGATAGGCACATATACGGCACAACCAAAAGTACGCAGATGCGAAATATCAGGCTCGTAACCAGTTACCAACTGGTACGCACTAAATGGTTGGCTATCCGTGGGTCGTAGACGAATAAGCATAGCTGCATGTAATATTGCATATCCCCATGCCGAAACTGGCAAGTTTGTGGCCATGACAAGAGACCTAGCTACAAGCTGTAGTCTCTTGATAGCGGCTTCTGCAAGACCGTTCTGAGAATGAACGTGGGGTACGGGATGTTCAACTTCAATCCCAACTGACATGCAATAGTCATCAAAACACTTTGAGGTAAACTCTCCAGCATTATCCAGTCTGATGGACTTAATCGGATTGTCCGGGTGGTGAGCCCGAAGCTTAATAATCTGAGCTAGGAGTTTAGCGAATGCAGCATTCCTCGTGGACAACAACGCTACGTGTGACCAACGCGTTGATGCATCAACCAGAACCATGAAATATCTAAATGGTCCGCATTCTGGTGTTATAGGTCCACAAATATCACCTTGTATTCGTTGTAGAAACGGAATATTCTGTTTATTATCAATAGCAAAAGATGGTCTTGCTTGAAGTTTTGCTAGTGAACAAGCTTTACAAAACGAACGATGAGCATTAGACATCGCTACAGAAGCATGAGAAGCAGGAGGGGACCGGACCTCTCCTTGGAACCGAGAGGCGGCTATCGACGGCACGGCCGAACCGAGGCCGAGGCGCCCTCTGTGCTTTTGTGATCGGAAAAATGGATGACCGTGGGAGCATTTCAAAATACGGATCATCAGATCACGACCCGGATGACCGAGTCTATCATGCCAAAGCTTATAAGCATCAGAATCACATAATATAACAACATGAGATTCGTTGGCTCGAATGGTTGTGAAATACATGCCATTGCGAACTCGCTTACACTTCTCCACAATGCGAGTGCGCATAGATTGAGTGGAGGTGATCAACAGATATTCAGTTCCATCTTCAACATAAGTGCTGAGGTGATAGTCATTGTCACGCACATCCTTGAAAGCTAGCAAGGTTCTTGGCGCCTTAGGCGCATATAGGGCGTCCTCTACCCGAATCTCAGTGCCGTTTGGCAGTAAGAATTGAGCAGTGCCGCGACCCTTAATTACGGGTCCAGTTCCTGTCATCGTAGATAACGACGATTCTCTTGGCGTAAAATCCGAAAACAATTGCCGATTTCTCAGAATCGTGTGAGTTGTTGCACAATCCAACAAACACTCAATCTCGCCTTGATACATCTACAAAAACAATGTAAATTGAATCAATAGTCTACTTTAGACTTTGGCGAACACTTTAAAGTAAGTGTACTGAAACAATATATCATCACAAAATGAAGTGCATTAAGGCCAATTACATAGCCATGGCAACGACAAAACTTGAGAGAAAGATATAAGCCGCATTTTAATCACCGAGTATCACCATTGATAATCATAGCCTAGTTCAGAGATTGAGACCGGGCACCGTCGTAGGTGGCGTGGCCGAGCCAAGACCGAGGCCAAGTCAAAGGCCGGAGCCAAGCCAAAGCCGAAGCTGTGGTAAGGCCAAAGCGACCCAGAGGCCGAGCCGAAGCAAGGCGAGTGGTGAGAGTCGGTCAGGCATTGAGGCAATGCGATGCGACGGTTGAGCTAAATCCGAAGCATGGCGAGTCCGAAGACACTTCGTTGCCGAGCCATTGATGCAAAAGTTGCATTTGTTCGATAGGCTATCGATTGTTGGTTTCAAAAAAAAACCGGATTCGGTGCTGAGCCAAGCTGGCGAATGGCCATGGCGAGTGAGGCCTAGCGAGTCGCGGCCAAGCGCTTATGGGCTTTGGCGAGCGAGGTTTGGCGGATCGCAGCCAAGTTGGCGGATCGCTGATCGCGGATCGCGGATTAGTTGGCGAATAGACATGGCGAGCGAGGCCTGGCGGATCGCGGCCAAGTTGGCGGATAGCGGATCGCGGATCACGGATCGCGGATCTCGGATCGCGGATCGTGCATCGCGGCTCGCGGATGGCGTATCGCGTATCGCGGCTCGCGTATCGTGGCTCGCGGATGGCGTATCGCGGCTCGCGGATCTCTCCTTTTGTCTTTGTGATTTTTCGGATATGAGTTAACATCACCAGAATTTTGGTGAACTCAAAATGATTATGCCATTGAGAATTGGACGCATTGAACCAATTTTGCTTTCAGGGATGTAAAAATCTCAAATCATTCGTAGAATAAGATAGATTTTATTGATGACAACTCAAAAATACATCATGGTTGTTCTAAATAGAACGACTTATCGAACAAAGTCGTGATTTATTGACTATTCTGTCAGAATAACAATCAAAATCAAACTTGAACACGTATCTCATGACCTAAGTCAAATACTTATTCATAGTCTGGAGTATCATACTCCTGAGTCCTACGTTTCTTGGTAGGTTGGAAGTCATCGATGGCGAAGTTCGTATTTTCCTCATCGTATACTTCTTCCTTAAAGTCTCCTACATAGTGTGCTTCTTGTTCTATGTATTGTTTGTGTTTCTTGTAAGCGGCTTGAATATCTCTACTTGCTGTGCAATCGCGTTGGAGATGATTCTTAGAACCACATTTGAAGCAAGGAGCCGAAGCATTGTTCGGCGTATGGCCACCACGCCTGGGACCGGAACCAAAACTGTTCCTCCCTCTGGGAGCGGCGGCTCTGCCATCATCCCTTGTCCAAGAAAGCTGTCGGCCACGGCCGACGCCTCTTATCCCTCCTCGTCCGCCACGTATTGCTCTTGGCGTACGTGGTGGCGGTGCTTGACGTTCATGAGGTTGATGCTTCTGCTTAAAAGCTTTACCACGGGCTTGATGAGATTCCGCAATGAATTTCGGTCCTCGAGGCCTCTTATTGGTGGTAAGAATCAACTCATGGTACCTCTCCTTTCTCTGAAGCACATTCATCAAATCGCTGAAGGTTTTGATAGTGCCTTTCTCGCGGAGATCGCGGTACTGATGCGACAACATGGACGCAGATTCTGGGAACGTTGTGAAAGTCTTCTCCATCATATCATCATCGGTCTTTTCGACCCCACAAAAGCTCAAATCAGATTGCAAGTTTAGCATAGTCTGATGATATTCCTGGACGGAATCAAAATCCAGTAAGCGGATTTGCTCCCAATCAGACATGAGGTCTGGGAGTTGTGCGTCATGCACATTGTCGAAGCGGTCCTTGAGGATATCCCATAGCTCTTTGGGATCAGTTTTCCTCAGGTATTGCTTCTTGAGCGTTGGATGGATATGGCGCCTGAGAAACATCAGGGCTTGTGCTTTCTGTTCAGGAGAAGCGTGTAGGCTTTCATCCTCAGGAGGGTTGATGGTGGCAGTAAATCTTTTACCAATGAAAGTGTTCTCAACATCTGAGACCCACCTCTTGTATTCCTTGCCTTGGACATCCAAGATGTCAAATTCTGGACGCTGAGTGTCAGCCATCTACAGAACACAAACAGGGAGACGTTAGTATGTTTGAATACTAATCAAGTTTGATTGTTCTTTTAGAACAGTGCCAAGATATATCATGGTCACATAAATCGATGCTTAATGTGACTTCAAGTCACAATCGATATCTTCCCTTTGTTTTCTTTCCAAAAAAAGAATAATACGTTATGGTTCACAGTGACATCACAGTCACAAGCATAACGGTGGCCGGTAACATCACAGTTACCCCAATAAACGTTGGCACCGGGGTGACTAAATCCCCGTATGCCGTCCCGAGAAGCGATAGAATCGGGATGAAGAAGCAGGGACACGGAAAGGTCCCGGAAGGAAACAAAACCCAACTATTGAAATTTCAGAAGCGGGAACGTTTATGAAAATATTTACCTCTTCAAGAGAAGCTTGATCAAACGAAACTTGACTCTTGGGGAAGCTTGTTTTCTTCGACTTTTCTTGATTTCTTCTTAACCACGAATAAGGGTTCGCGGATCGCTTGCTTGGCTTGCGAGCAATTTTGATCGTCTGGCGGATGCGTGCAAAAAGTAGCACGCAAGGGAGAGCTGCTGGCGAGCGGGTTGTCTGCCTAGGGGCAGAGGAGGAGCAGTACTCGAGGGTACAGTGCGGCAGGCGAACAGCGCAGATGCTGCTGAGAAGAGGCCGACGGTGCCGAAGGGAAGAATCGGTGGCCGACGGTAGGTTAGGGTTTCGAAAAAAAATCGGAATTAGGGTTTCTAGGGCTTATTAGACGGGAGGCTAGAGCAATGTGCTGATAACGTGTTGTAGGAGAAATAGATTGATAAATCTCTCTGTCTTTATTCATTGATAAGGAGGCCTTTATATAGGCATTACATCAAGTATCCCTGGCGAACAGGGATTCCCTATCTAATAGAGTATCTAGACTTCTAGTCTTATTAGGACAAGACACACCACGGAAGTTACTGAGTTAACCTTCCTTGAACATATATCTATTTTTTTTTCATGCAAACTCTATTAAGACAGAGAATGATACATGAGAAAAATTAAACACAATTACGTTGCGTACTTCTTAAAATTGATTATAATTGTCAATGACTATAGTTGTGTCGATTGTCTCATCGGTAGAAGCTAAATTATACTTTTCTTTGCCCCCCGATCACTATCGCATCACACTTCGGATTTGATCTTGAACATGGAGAGATTGTGGCTGTAATTAATCCGCTACAACGTTAATGACATACATAATAGTTGTAAAATCTCTCATCCATTTTTTTTAGGGGAATAAGTAACTTCATTGCCATGCATCCCCCTGTTGCCGCAGCTAGTGTGATGCAGGGTTTTTATCCTACTGGACAAGCGTACATGGGTTAGATGTAAACTCACCCGGGTGTATAAAGCCCAAGCCGGTCGAATGTTCTCATGACCGGGGTCAGCCATGGTACTGGGCGGAACTCGACTGTTGCCCGGACGTCATGCCATCTCCGGACGAGTCCCCCAGTGAAGTGCCATGGTGCCGGGTGGATCCTATTCCCGGGATGTGTTCTGGAGTCGGTTGAATGCGTCGAAACCGGTGGGAGGAACTCGACCGGGCGTTCTGCCATATCGAGACGAGTCCCCCAGTGAAATGCGACTGGACAGACCTCGACCGTTGTCCGGACGCCATGCCATATCCGGACGAGGTCTCCAGTAATATGCGATGAAGAAGCCATGCAGCCGGTTGAATGATCATAACCGCGAACTGCCATGGTGCCGGGAGGACCACGACCGGGCGTTCAACCATATCGAGTCGAGGCTTCATACCCGGATGGGTGCTCTCCAAGCGGTTGGATGATCATAACCGCGAGAGAGGTCTTCGAGAAATGCAGCGAAGAGGCCATGCAGCCGGTTGAATAATCATAACCGCGAACTGTCATGGTGCCGGGCGGACCTCGACCGGGCGTCCAGCCATATCGAGTCGAGGCTTCATACCCGGATGGGTGCTCTCCAAGCGGTTGGATGATCATAACCGCGAGAGAGGTCTTCGATAACTGGCGCAAAGATTGTCGTGCAAGCGTGGAATCTGGGGAAGTGGGAGGGCCTGACTCCTTGATTCCCGTTCCTACCTTCCTGCCGTCAGTGTGTGGGACAAATGGCTGACATGCATTTAAGGAGGAAGTCCATCAGTCCCGTCAGTTTATGATGGCATGGGGAGGTTACCAACGCTGGGACACGTGCCAGCGCAGGGCAGTCTTGAGATGGAGGGCCTGGATTCGCAGGCTTTTGAGTTGCTCTGATTACTTGTTTTGGAGGGATTTCGATTGCCTAGGGCATTGGTCCCCTCTATGAAAGGGCCTCTTCTACTCTTCTTTCTGTTGCTGCTTCTTACTTTAGAGAGACTGAGAGGAAATGAGAAATCCGGCGAGCACTCTGAGCCTTTCTTGCCTCACGAGATTTGTTTTCCTTGAACGTTCCCTACCATTGCGCTCTGCCTTCCCCGGGCCGATTGTCCTCGGTTGAGCATACTAATCGGTAAGTTTTGATTTCTTTGCCCCATCGTTATTCTTCTCTGCTTTGTTGTTTTGCCTTTGGGGGGGGGGGGGGGGGATCTCTGCCGCTGACGGAACTGCTTTGCGGCGAGCTTGGGGAGAGGCCGCAGAAGGCGTTGTTGTACCCTGTTGCTGACAAGCGCTAGGGTTTTGTGTTCTTCCCCTAGGTTACGATGCCGTCTTCGGGTTCTGACCGGGTTTCCGAATCGGCTGTCAGAGGTCCCCTCGTGGACGATGCGCAGAGGCTGGACAACTGGCTGAGTTCGGAATCTCCGGAGACTGAAGTTGCTGAACGCTCCGGGAGCAGGGTTTCGACTCTGTCCTCGGCTTCGTCCTCCGGAGCTGAATCCTCGGAGACCGAAATACCGCACGGGGTGCGATTTGCAGATGCCCCGGTTGCGAGCTACACCATGGGGAGAGGGAAGCACGCTGTGGTGTGCGACGAGCCGGAGGAGAGCATGACCCCGAAAGAGATTGAAGAGTTGCGGGAAGCGTGGGATATCCCAGTTAACATTCTGCTACGGCCCTTGAATCCTGGAGAGTCAGTCTGCAACCCGGAAAAAGATTGGGTTGCTGCACATCCGGATCAGTTTCGGCATGGACTGTCGTTCCTGCTGCCACACTACGTGCAATACATGCTCAGTGCGCTGCAAGTGTCACCTGCTCAGCTTCCTGGGCTCCAGTGGAGACGACTACTGAGCCTCGGCTGCTTGTACGAGTTCTCTGGGATGAACATACCCACGGTGAACGAGTTCCGGGCCCTGTACAGGCTGTCGTACTCCCGGAAGCAGGGGTCCCATGGTTGCCTGTCCTTCAACAGCCGGAAGCCTCCACCGATCTTCACCAATGTGCCTTCATGGGTAGACAACAGCTGGAGGAAGAAAGTGGTGATGGTGGGCGGGAAGTGGCAGGCGAGGAATAGGATGTACTGTGTTCCTGGCGCCTTCCAAGCCATTGGTGACCAGTCGTATGAACTATCGGACCTGGAGCGCGAGAGGATCTCGACCATAACCGGGTGCTGGGACGATCTGGAACGGAGTTCGTACAACTTCATTCGACGGGAAGTGCTGGAATACTGCCAGCTTGGGCGGGGTCCCGGTGCGTAGGAAGCGGTTGAGCGGTGATACTTTGTGTTAAATTCTGCAGTATACTAACCGTTTGCTTTCCTTGTAGGTGCATCTTCTCGGGCGACTATCAAGCCCGAAACCACTCTCTCCATGGACGGGGAAGATCTCCTCAACCAGTTGATGGAGAAGGCCGAGATCATCTCGCGGACGTCAGTGGAGGACGGGTCCGGCCGGCTTGTGACCCATGCGGAGCGGAGGGCCATGGATGTTGATGAGGACGCCTATGTCCTGAAGCGGGTGAAGACCCATCACTCGACAGGCCTGCTGGCGCCTGGAAAGGGCAAGAGCACCGGGGGGGCCTTAAAGATTCCCGGTGGAGCAAACAGGATCCCCAACCGCCCGGTGACCGTGCCGCGCGTGGCTCGCGCTCCCCCCGCAAGCGCACGATCTTCTTCTCCTCCGGAGGGCCGGGGAGAAAAACGGAAGGTTGGGGACGTTCCTTCCTCCGCGCTGGTGACGCTGACCGGCGAGTCGATACGGGAGAACCTGGCCAAACGGTTCAGGAATACCAGCGGCGCGCAGACCACCGCTGCCGGGGAGAATGCTTCTGCTGCTGCTCGGCAGAGTAGTCCAGCGCCTGCGAATGCATCAAGGGGAAGCCCGAGTGGTGCAATCACCCAGCAAGTGGCGGCGGACCTGGCCGGCCTTGGTCTGGATAGGCCCGGGGTCGTTGGAGTCCTAGCGGGCGGGAACCGTCCAAAATGCAAGGAATCCGTCCTCCGGGTAAGTACCGCACGGTACCACTATACTGCTTGACTAACCTTGCCTTGCTTTGCTGTTTGACTAACTCTTCGGTGTTGCGCAGTTGCTGTATAGTCTGTACGAACCGGACGCGAGCGAGGGGCTGTCGGAGCTGCAGAGACAGATAACTGCTCTATCCGAGTCCCGACAGCGCCTGGAGGTGGAGAAGTCTCGCTTGGCCCGGGAGAAGGCCAAATCGGAGGAGAGGGCCAAGAGGCTGGAGGAGCAGAACCGGATCCTGGATAAGGAGAGGGCCGAGCTGAAAGAGCAGAATCGGTTCCTGGAGGAGGAGAGGGCCGCACTGGAGTGCAAGGTGGACGAGCTCCAAGTGGGAGCTGCTGCTCTGCACGCAGGCTCTGCCGCTCCGGCCAGGGAAGATGACCCGGAACTCTTCGAGCGGGTCGCTCTCAAATACCGCGAGAGCGATCAGTTCCTGGAGTTTCTGGTGAAGGCCAGGGAGGAGGGCATCTCGGATGCGTACACTGAATGGGCGGGGAAGGGATGGTTAGACACTTCCCTGATGTCGACTGCTGCTGAAGGAGATATCCATGAGCAGTCGGACATCCATCAGGAGGCGGTGGAGGAGGAGCCGGGTGAAGTGATTCGCTCGCACTTGGATTCTTTTACCACCGGTGCCGAGTCTGCCCGGGCTGAAGACCATACCGGAACTGATGTCGACGACGAGGGTACCGCAGGAGAGGCTGGCGGATTGCCTGCCGAAGGCGCAGTCGTAGGTCCTTAGGATTTTCTTGCCCTTTCCTTGTAATGTTTCCGGATCGGCTACTGCTTGTATACTTGCCTGAATATGAATATAATGGAACTGGCAGAGCCGGTGAAATTTTCTCAAAAGTAGTTTGCATATATATTTGTTTTTACAACGGTTAAACCGTGAACTATGCCAAACTAACCGCTCAGACTAGCGGGTTTTACCAAGACTGGTCATTCTCCCGGTCGGGGTCTGTTCCTCTTTTCCCCACGTACCGCTGGAGCTGGCCGTTATCAATCAAAACCCGCACCGCTTGCCTGAGGGCGTGGCACTTGCTCATTCGATGAGTAGCCTCATCATGGTAGGAGCAGTACTTGCCCATCTGCGCCGTTGTAAGTTTCCCCTTTGGGAACCTTCTCGGGGGCGGTGGAGGAATGACACTCTCGTTCTCAAGTAGGATATCCTCGTAGGAAGTGGTGAGAGCGGTGAAGACTTCTTGGTTGACCGGTGGCGCTGGCATGATTGCCAGGGGACGCTCTTGGCGGAACGGCGCTAGCTTGTGCTCATTCTGAGGCTTATCAGAATAAGACCTCTGCTGCCGATGCGGCCAGTTGTTTCTGTTGTTGGCGTTCCGGTTGGGCCGAGCGGTGCGGTTATCGGTCCGCTGATTGGGCTTGGGCTCTTGGGCGGGTGGGGGGTTTTCTTCCCGGGGATGGTCCTCCTGCTCCTCATCCCGCTTCCTCTTCAGCAGGTGGTGCCCATAGGTCTCATGATCGGCCTGAGCATGCCGGATTGCCATAGCCATCAACTCGTCGTACCCCTGCGGGAGTTCTACTCGGACGGCATAGGAAAATTTGCCCGCTCGGAGCCCTTGTTTAAACGCCATCTCGGCGATGCCCTTGTCCAGGTTCCGAACTCCGGCCGTAGCCGTCTGCCAGTGGTTGACAAAGGTTCTCAGCTCCTCTCCGGGGGCTTGCCTGCAATTGAAGAGGATGGTCGACGTCCGGGCTCCCTCAACTCGGAGGATGAAGCGGCCCACAAACCGGTCGGCCAACTGCTCGAACGCTTCGATCGAGTTTGCCGGAAGCTTGTAAAACCAGCTGAGTGCTTCTCCGGACAAAGTCTCCTGGAAGATGTTGCAGCAAACTGCATCGGAGTATCCCTTGGCGCAGGTTTGGGACCGGAAGCTGTCCAGATGCTGGTACGGGCAGCCGGATCCTGAGTAGGTGAGCTTGAGGGACTTCTGGTTGCCAGATCTTCCCGACTCCATGACCCGGTGCGAAAAGGGACCCATGCGCTCATTAAACCGAGCGCCCTCCATCGGCCGCACGGTTCTTCTCTCGTTAGCCTCCATCTGGGCCTTCAAGCTCGACACGGTGTCAGCCAGCACCTGCAATGCTCGCGCGGTTGGCGTCTCAGCTTCATCTACTGACGAGGCGTCGGGCTGGCGGGAGGTCGTTGCGCTCTTTGGCGGAACGGCGCCTAGTGGCGACTTCTGCTGTACGGGTTCACCGGACCGACCGCCCGAAGATTGCCCTCCATCGGCGTGCTGAGGTGGGACCGACGGGATTGCCGCTTGCGCCTCGGCCATGGCACTATTGCGCTGCTGTCCCCTCTCCAGGGCGGCCACCAGGGCAGTATTTACTGCCTCCATCTCCTCGTACCGAGCGTTGGACTTAGCTCTGTCCCTGTCGCTCTCCTCTTTCAGACGACTGACCTCTGCGGCCATCGCCCGTAGTTCTCCCGCCATACCGCTATGGCCGGGGCTGTACGTGGGGTCCCGGTCCGGGCTCTCCGGGCTCTCGGATCGATTGCTTGAATCATCCGAGAACGTCAAGGCGAAGCCTCGTTGCTCTGGACTGTCTTCCTCCTCTGCCAGGCCTTTACCTCGCGGGCTGTCGCGATGGGGATCCGGGACGCCGGATGGTCCCCCATAGCTTCCTACATCCTGACCGTCGCTCCAGTCGTGGCGCGGCTCCCTCACAACGGCTGGGGTGGAGGTGAGCGCCTGCACTATTGCAGGGTTTCCCTCCTCGGTGGTTCCTTTCTCTTGATTCATCTCCGATCTCTTTCTCAACGGTGTTGCTTACACGACTTTTCGTTCACGCTTCCCACAGACGGTGCCAATTGTTTCTGCCTAAACCCGGGGGTCTAGTAGATACGTGATGAATCCAACTGTCTCCTGCAATCCTGCTCACTAAGGAGAATACCGGGCGGGCCGGCCTTCACCTCTCCGATGCCTAAGTTAGTATAGTTGGAATGTATATAACCAAGGCACGTATGTAAGCGGGGAGAGAGACGAGTTACCTCATAAAGAAGGTAGTTGGGACCCATATATAGGTGGTTGGGGGTAAGGACTGGCCTTACTCTTCGATGTGGGACTGGTTCCCTTCTGCTTATACCTTCTGGTGCCTTCTTAGGCAGGCTGGCGCCCCCGGCCCCTGGGTCCCTGGAGGCAGGATAGAGTGCCAGGCCCCGAGGCCGGGTGCTGGTGATCCGGTCCCGACCCTTGGGCCGGGCCCTGGTGCGCTTGCCGCGGGTCTATGGGCCTGCTGTAGCCCCTCTGCGGCTACTGTCAACAATTACAATAAGAATTTATCAACTCCATTACAAAAAAGGGGGAACTAAATTAAACTCACCATGCCCTGAATTCAAAGCATCAGATGCCAGACTATGAGCAACTCTATTAGCTTCCTGGCGAACAAACTGAACCCGTACTGATGGGATTTGCTGTAGAATCTCTCTGAGATCATCCAAGAGATAACCCAGATCTGACCAATCCAGAACTCTACTCCCCAAAGCGTCCAATAGTACCTGACAATCTGACTCTATAATGAGAGGAGAATAGCCATACTGCTGAGCCAATTGTGCCCCTTCCAAGAGAGCGAGAAGCTACCCATGGCGAGCCGAACTAGAAGCCGAAACATGACGACGGAAAGTTCCCCTGCAGACTCCTTCCACATCACGAAAAATGCCTTCCAACCCTGTGGCCCCCGTAAGATCCGTGAAAGTAGCATCCACATTCAGCTTAATATACCTCTGAGAGGGTTTCTTTCACCCGTCCGTATACCTAGGAGTCCTGCCTCTCCCCTTCGGGTGAGCTAACTGATACTCCTCCTACCACCCCAGGGTAACCGGTACAATTTCATCCGCAAACTTGACATCATTACGCCATACCTTTGCATTCATGTTCCTCCAAATTGCCCAGACAAACATCAGTAAGGGTTCAAAAGAGTTGGGATTTTGAGCATGGGCATAAAGCAACCAATCAACCACACTTGATGCTGAGCTGGATATTGGTAGCCGGGCTAGGAGCAATATAGAGGCAGCATCAATCTCGTGAGGCATGAATAGGGGATTCCACTTCTTCCTCACAAAAAGGGCACTGTGTGTCAATATTTATTCCACGTTGACTCAGTCTGCTTCTTGTGGGAAGAACATTAGAGGCCGCTTTCCAAACACATACTTTAACCTTAGCTGGAATAGATGCACTCCAAATTTTCGACCATAATTAGGAGCTAGGATTGGGACACAAACCGTCCTCCTGAAGCACCCTTCGTCAGGCTAGGTGGTAAGCCGACTTTACTGAGAAGAAGCCTTTCTTATCCTCACTCCATCTCCATCTGTCAATATGCCCACGATGACTCACTGGAAGGGCTCCAATTTGCTGAACAATATGAGCCGGAAACAGGTCCTGTAACAAAGCAAAATTCCAGACACCTGAACTATCAAATAAGTCTGAAACCCAATGAACACAAGGATCAAAATAATCCTGAAGGTTAACTCCCTCAAACCAAGGATCATCCCAAATGCTCGTATGAGTACCATCTCCAATTTGACGCCGAACTCCACTCCGAAGAACATCCCTCCCATCTAGAATACTCCTCCAGGCATATGACGGTGATTTCCCCAACTGAGCCTCCCAAAAGTTGCAATTCGGGAAGTAGATAGCTTTTAGCAGTTGACCTGGTAATAAGTCTGGGTTCTGAATCAATCTCCATCCCTGTTTAGCCAACATAGCCAGATTAAAAGCAAAAAGGTGGCGAAAGCCCATACCCCCTTCTTTTTTGGGGCGGCACAAATCATCCCAAGCCCTCCAATGCATACCCCGTTTCTCATCAGTCCCACCCCACCAGAATCGAGCACATAATTGGTGAAGCTCCTGAATGAGGTTCTGAGGTAGAAAATAATTAGTCATAGTATAAATGGGCATTGCCTGAGCAACCACTTTGATAAGAATTTCTCGCCCTGCAGCACTGAGTAACTTTGACCTCCACCCTGTAAGCTTTTTGCTGAGACGATCCTTGAGGAAAGTAAAAGTGTGCTGTCTAGATTTCCCCACTAGAGTAGGAATGCCCAAGTATTTTTCATGATTCTCCGCCATCTGTACCCCCAAACAGCTAGCCAGAGATTATCTGATATGAGGCAAGACATTACCACTGAATACTACATTACTTTTTTCTAAACTGACCTGTTGACCAGTAGCTTGTTCATAGACCTTCAGGATTTCTTTCACTAGCAGACAATCTATAAACGAAGCTCCAGCATACAACATACAACATACTATCATCAGCAAATAAAAGATGACTAATAATGGGAGCCCCCTGGTAAACATATAAATCCTTCCAGAGACCCTTATTTACAGAATCAGAGATCAGCGCTGATAAGCCATCGACATGAAGAAGGAATAAATATGGTGAGATAGGATCCCCTTGGCGGAGACCACGATGAGGAATAATGGAGCCATATGGATTACCATTCACCATAAAAGAGTACCGTACTGTGGAAAGACAACACATAATCAAGGCAACCCAAGACGGATCAAACCCCATCCGTAACATTACCTGTTGCAAGAAATCCCATTCCAATCTGTCATATGCTTTACTAATATCCAACTTAAGGGCCATAAACCCTTCAGTACTACGTCGGAGCTGATGCATATAATGTGCCAGTTCTGTGGCCACCAGAGTATTATCCGAAATAAGTCTATCCGGAACAAAAGCACTCTGTTGCTGTGAAATAATATCCGGTAGAAAAGTCTTTAGCCGATTAGCTAGGACCTTAGAAGCAATCTTATAAACAACATTACATAGCGCCATAGGTCGAAGCTGAGACATATTCAACACCTATTTCACCTTAGGAATCAACACTACATGAGTGTAATTCAGATCATGAGGCATTTCCTTCGTTGTGAGAAAGGAAATTACCGCTTTGCTCACATCCTCACCAACAATATCCCAATATTTTTGATAGAAAAAAGGTGACATACCATCAGGGCCTGGAGCTTTGGAAGGGTGCATCTGAAACAAAGCAACACAGATATCTTCTGGTGTATAAGGAGCAAATAACACTTGATCATCTCACTAGATACTCGAGGTCGGATCGCATTAAGAACTGTTGCCTGAGCTGACGGGTTGGGAGTGGAATTACAAAACAAATCTTCAAAATACTTACTCACAACTCTCTCAATGCCTGCCTTATCATCCTGCCACATACCTCGGTTATCAAACAAGCCTTTAATTTTGTTTCGTTGTCGGCGGTTAGAAGCTCGTTTATGAAAAAAATTGAAATTACGATCCCCTTCCTTGAGCCATATCGCTCTGGATTGTTGTCTCCAGTACGATTCATCTATCGACAAGAGCTCATTCAAGCGTTTTGAGAGCCTGGCCTTCGCTTCCAAATCCGTTTGATCAGCCGGACGTTGAAGCAAAGAATTAAGTTCTGATCTCACTGCTTCCAGCTCTAGTTTTCTACTCTGAAATGTTAAACGATCCCACTGCAAGAGATATTCACCAGTATCTCTGATCCGCCGACACAGTTGAACCATGGGACTACCATCCTGTCCAGACATCCATGCATTCTTCACTACCGCCTCCAAATCTTCATGCTGGCTCCACATCTCCTCAAATCGAAACCTCCGACGAGATCGAGTAACCATCTGAAGTTCTGAACCTCCTTACAAACCTCCAGCAGCAAAGGTACATGATCTGAACGACTAGGGGGGAGGTTGATGATCTGAGAGAAGCCGAAAGAATGCTGCCAAGTCTCCGTACACACTCCCCTATCCAACCGTTCTTTAGTGTGAGAATCGCTCCACGTGAACAAGCCTCCTGCTGCTTCCATATCCTTCAGAGAACAATCCATTAAATCTTGTCGGAAAGCTTGCATCTGATTCAAGGAGTGAAGATGACCACCTGATGTCTCGTCCTCATGTTTACTATCCCTGGCAGTTCCATATGAGCACGTTCATGACAACCGAAGGGTCCGTTTGAATGTTGCCGGCGGCCGAACCAGAAGAGCTCCTCCCGACGCAGAGACCGGAGAAGAAGACGACGTCTTCAGTACAGTCGGAGATCCACCAGGATCGCCGCCGTTTTACACAAAACCTAGGGTTTTGAATCTAATCTTACGCTAAGTAATCTTTTTAACAAAAATGCAACATTTGTAGCAATTGAATTAATAAAATCTCTCATCCATCTTCTTGCACAACAACCAGAAAAAGTATAAATATTGATTTGTCTTACTTTCAACAAATGGAAAGAAAAATATGGATTAGAACATGAATTAAAAATGGGTAGAAATTTAATTTATATTAAACCACTAGTTTTCTTTATCCTATTGTGGCCAAAACAGGAAAGTACTTTAATGACGAGTGCCATAACGATACTTCAATAATAAACCCTACAATCGTTAGTAGTATAAAAATAAGTAGGGATCGTTCTAGCCGAGGATTAAGGGTACCTGATATGTAAAAGGTTAGAAACACATATTCACATATTTACAAATAATGAAACGTTGAAACGAAACAAAGGGGGGATAGAAAGAGTTTCGGCAGCAAGCGGCCCGGCCTATAACCTAGACACGAATTTAAATCATAATTCTACTATATACAAGTTGGTCGACATCTTTCACACAAAGCACACACCATAACTTTCATAAAACGAAACAAGTAACAAGTAGGGACTTACACGAACACATACTTGAAATATCCTAAACTTGACTTAGTTCCAACCTAATTAGTTCCTTATTGGTTTACTAATTATTTAGATTTCACGAAGATATTTAGAATTAGCTTATTGCATAACCATAATCTTTAATTAGCTATCCGGTTTAAAGACACTTATTGTAGAAATTAAACAAATAGCATATAAGGCACGAAATCTTTTTAGTTGGAAACAAGTCAACATGTAAGGCGTCACTCTTCATATTAAACAAGCAAGTTTTAAGAATTACTCTAACCCTTAAGCAACAACACAAACCAAACCGACCTGTTGATCTAATTTGACCTATGATGCTACGACATATGAAATCGACACCTACAATATATTGCAATTGTATAGAGCGGCAATCTCGGTTGCACATGAATCCTTAAAACTAACCAAGTACGAAATCAAGAATTAAAACAAGGCATGCATCATAAAACCTAACCGATTACTTACTATGATCTTATGTTCACATGTTATTTAGAAAAGATTATTGAATCCGAAACTTGAAATCATGAAGACAAGAATAAGACTCAAATACGAAATTTATAACTAACATATATACAAAACCAAACATTCACATTGTTCATACATAGACATAAAAAAAATACCATAAAAACATACAAACTACATAGACATAGTATTGTAAAACTATAAAATTACAAGCCATGGAGATGATGGAGGATTCGGCAAGGGTAGGGTGATTTGTAGGTGGTGGAGATGTGTTATTGGCTTGCTATTCTACATAGGATTTATGGTGGAGTATTTGGTAGAGGTTTGGAGTTTTTCTTTGGCTTAAGATGTGACAAGTTTTCTAAGCACACAAGCATCCTATTTATAGGGAAAATACAAAGGCAAAACCGGCCAAACTTAATCTAACAAGGAATAGGTTTTCCTAGTTCTTCTCTTCTTCCTCTTCTTGTTCGGAAAGACTTTGGAATTCTAGAACTCTTCTTTTCTGATTTTATGCTTCAATTCCTTGTAGCACTCGGCTTCCTGTATCCTCCATGCTGCCGGCAATGCAATCCTAACTCCATAGGGACTTCTTTTCCTTTTTCTTCCGGAATTCTAGTTGCATTAGGATTTGACTCTCCCTCTTTGACTTTGAATTTATTTTCCATTTTGACTAAGGAAAATAGTCTCCTTAATGCCTTAGAACTTCTTCTTGACTCCAGAATTCATGATAAAGTCGGGTTGACCCTCACATGCCGGCCACATGCTTCTCTACTCAGCAGGCAGTAGCTTCCCCTGTTCCGGCAGTCTGACCTTCCTTCATTGTTCCGGACATAACTTCCTCTAGAAAATAGGTATGACTGTAATTCAAGATGTTCTGGAAACTAGACTCGTAGAGCTTTCTATGCATATATGGCGCATATTTTGGTTCCTTGTGAATCGTCCTAGAGAATTTCTGGAAGTTGGATGATGTGCCCAGGAATTTACTAGAACTAGCTGCATTGTGGCAGAATTTTCCTTGCAAGTTCTTGGCGACTTTCTTTGGTCCAATTGTTGTAACTTCTTCCATTGCTGAATCCTTACTGTGTATACTAAAAATCAGAGAGGTTAAATTAACATAAGACAAGGTCGAGGCTTTACAGAATCAACGAAACATATTAAGTCCCTAGTTAAATTAGGTTTCTTATCTCTTTTTAAGAACTTTGCTAATTTTCTGTATTTTCCTCTATACTTAGCACATTTTTATGATAGCTCTACCAAATACTCATTACTCTATATTATGACTCAATCTTAGACAAATAAGGGCTAAACAAAGCATAAATATAGGCATAAACATATTAAGAACGTAATACTTTGTGCTCCTATCATTTAATACTTGGAATATTACCAAAAAAATAATCATAATACTTCTAATTGACTAAAAGCACTAGACACAAATTCTTTGAATTGTTGCTCCTAATCATCCTCGTCTTGAAGCCCTGGGAAAGTATTATGAGGAAAGAACTATCGCTCCATTATATCCATGAGTATCGGGAAAATTTTGGCTAGTAGATAGTTCAACCATTTAATATAAATGTTGTAACTCTTCGTTGTTACTATCATCTCCCAATACTTATTTTAGTATTCTTACAAGCTCCAACCTCAAGTCGGGGTCATTCACTTCTATCTCCACAAAATCAGCTAATACTCGAGTAATTCGCACTCTTTCAGTTGTTTTCCTTATTTCGTAATGGTCAATAAATGTCTGGACTGTCCACCTAGTAAAGAACATGTAAACATCTCCAATCACTTTAAACCTTTATGAGACTTCACAATCCAAACGAGAGTTAGCGAATTAGCTTGTTTCCACTGATCACAGGGGAGGCTTACAGGTCTATGATCACACAATGGATCATTTAGCTCTTCAGTACTTATTGCATCAAGAAAAGGTCGATCAGGTAAACGGCGACTTCGACTTGTTGATGCTTGTCCTTTAGACACACTTAATTAATCACGAAAATCGTCGAAACTTAACATCAGATCCCGGTTCGTGTGTCCCTGGTATTTTTTCTTTGGAAGTATTCTTGAGGATTCCAAATCGGACAAAGAAGAAGAGACAGCTTAGAGATGATTCAGAGTTTGATTTGTTTACAAGAAGGGATAAAATTTTGACGCAAAATAATCCTATACTATATAAAACACAAGTAAAAGAAAAAGATATAAAAATAAAGTAGAGAAAAACTTAGAGAAACCATGCACGAGTCAAGCATTATTACCTACGTTTTATCAGCTGATCAAGAAACACTAAGATTCATCCCTGTCAGTTTCATCAAAGCAGAAAAGTCATGATATCCTTACTCGAATTCACAACAACTCCAATTGCTACCTTCACAACAACTGGAACTACATTTGCAAAGCATGCTTATGAAATTTTTGGCGCAAGTGTGTTATTTTCTTTTTGTCTAAATATATACTTCAATAATGATACTAAAAGAACTACTTCAACTTGATAACTATTGAGCTTCATATATGCAAATAAAATGACCCATTGATATGAGCATAAAATGCTATGTTATTAATATTATAACTCTACATTTTACTTAGTTATTTTCCTTACTATATAGTATTTAACTTTGTTTTATTATTTTAGGTGTATTTTGAAGTAAAGGAGAAAATATAGGAGAAAAGATGCATTAAAGACTAAATCCAGAATTCTACCTTTGCAAGTCAGCCAACTTCGACAGAATCTTGAGGATAGCTCAGGACGAACTAAATTATGAGCCATATATTAACGAAAAGCTACAGATGTCTACTTTCCAGAATATTTTGCAGTTCGTCAATACCTATTTTGTAGAGAAAGTTATTGACGATTTAGTACCCAAAGGTCAATCTGAGGCGAATCTGATATCATATCAAATAAGGAGAGTTTGACCATGAATCTTCTTTGGAAGAATTTTTTGAACAATTAAAGACACCACAATCATCAGGGAGACATCTTAGAAGAATTCTACAAGATTAAGGCTTACTTTTGTGCACCAATATTAAGAGACCTCATGCAACTAGGGTTGTTTATTCTCCTGCTCTATATATATAGCATCTGAAAACTTGTAAAGAGGGAGACGACACCCTACATCTTCTATCTTCTATCTTTTCTTCTTTACAATGTGTAACTAAATTCTTTTAGTTAGGGGCTGCCCATGAACCCCGTTTATGCAAATCTCTTGATTATGTTTGCTTAGTTTATTATTTGATTTCTATGTGATTGGTGTGCCTTGATTTGTGCTATTGACAACTCTTGCATGTTTATTTTCTTTGGTGCGCAACTTAGATTATATACATGTAATTGCAGCTAGGGTTTAAGAGATGTTTCACCTAATAGTTATGATTATTTCTCTCACCAAGTAGCGACTATCTCACTTGCGGAGGTAAATCAAGGGATACTTATTGATTTGGGTAGATAGTGTTGTCACCCTACTTAGACTTTAATCAACGAACAAACTTTCATAGATCATAATGATTTCTACTTGATTTGCTAGACTACTACTGTCAGACCTAGTCGACCTGTTAGGAAATGTTTCTAACGAAAAGTACAGTCACGGTGTTATATAATATTTGGAAAGTAAAAAGAATAATTTCAATGCTGTCATGGTTATTCTTGTTTGTTGTCAATCACTAGTAGTTGAATGTTTTCTAAGGTTAATCAAGGGTGGAGTATAACGGTGGTGAATTGGTGAACTTTCTAACTTCTTCATCTCATTCATTGAATTTATATTGATTTTCTACTTTTGTATTGATATCCAAAACTCCAAATTTAATTGTTTTATTTTTGTTGTTAACATAAATTGTAAGATTACCCACAATCTCCGGCTTGAAAGATACCCACTTCCGAACGATACTACAACTACACAAGAGGGTTAATTGAACAGCCAATCCCAGCCACGTCAATTTTGGCGCCGTTGCCGGGGATACTACGATCAAAGTACCATGCTTGGAGGATTTGAAGACAACCCATGGTATTGGAATGATTATTGTTCACCACCAAATGATCAAGTATGGAATTCTTCATGAAACAACAACCCCAACATGCAACAAAATTCTTTCAACGAGTATGCAGCTTCTCCATGTGTGTATAATGATTATTGGCCACAAGCACTACCTCAAATCTCAGATAAGTCAAATTGTTACGATGAGCCGATTGAGTCTCTGAATGCTTTTACCAAGAAACATCAAGCTCTTGATGATAAGTGGGCAGAAACTAAAAGACGTTTGGAGACCTTAATGTTTCAGGTGCACTCTTCTATGATGATTCAACCTCATGAAGCATCCCATGAATCAACAATTGATGAGGATGAAGTCAGGAATTTTGAGGAGTGTTATGAAGATCCGTACAATGTAGAGAGCTTTGAGAATCATGAAATACAATACATAGCTGAGCTTAAAGCATGGGAGTATGAATACTCGTCTAATGATGAGTTGTTCTACAACGAAGAAAATAAGGATGTGCTTCATGATAATGAGACTACGAGGGAGGAATGTTTCAAAGAGGAGTCCATTAAAACCCCACCCTTATATTTACTAATTTAGTCTATCATGTGGAGATGGTGGTATGTGAACGTGTCAAATCAGATGAGGAGATCATTCTTGCCAAGATTGTTAATCTAGAGAAAAGTTGGAGACAATGGAACAAGAGAAAGAAAAAGAGAAGCATTCAATCATATCTTTCCACTGCTCCCAAGTTATTCAAATTGCTGCGAAGATACCATGAGATATCTTTGAAGAGGGTTGCACATTTGAAGGAACCAAGACCTAAACCTTCTCATTATTCTTGACATGTGAAGATCGTCATGCTACAAGACGTTAAAATAGCGCTTGTTGGGAGGCAACCCAACCCTCTATCCCTTTTTATTTGTCTTCTTTTTTGTTCATTTTGATGTGTTTTGTGTGTGTGCAGGTCGGATTGGAAAGAGAAGTGAAGAAAAATATCAACGTTTGCCCAAAACAGAATTTCAGCAGAACAGTCAGTCAAATTTGGAAGGCCGCCGTTTTCAGCTCAGATGACCTGTGAATTTTTGCCATACATCTTGAAAAGATTTATGAGTCTACTTTCAGTAGATTTTTATAGAATCGAATTCGGAGCCTCGAACTGTTCCCACTTTCAGTTTGAGTACAGGAAGGTCCATCCAGCAAAACAGAAAACTGTGCAATTGGGTCTGATAAAAGACAAAACAAAGAATACTTTTGGTGATCGGATTGAGGCAAACTTTATACCTCTAGAAAGCTTTATGTGTCTGCCACAAATTGTATTCAGAGTACTTTTGCATTAGATCACTGGAACATATCGAAATTCAGGTATTAAGAGGTAAAGGTCATACCTGCTTTACTGTGAGATTTTCTACTTTTCTGCTAACTTTGCAGGGGCGTATCTCTCAAACCGTTTGGAGTTAGGAAACGTGCCACATATGCACGAACAGCTGGCAACATCAAATTTTCATTTCAATGGTAGATTTCCCATCCGAGAGTCCATGCCAATGTTATTTGATTGGGAATACAGCTTGCTGGGAGTACCCACAATCTCCGTCTTGAAAGATACCCACTTTCGAACGATACTACAACTACACAAGAGGGTTAATTGAACAGCCAATCCCGGCCACGTCACCCATGTTGAATTCTCAAAAAAAGAGAAGAAAAAAAAAACCCATGTTGATTATTATTATTTTTTTTTTGACAAAAGAACCAAACTTGTATTAAGTAAACTTATTACAACACTGAGGGCCAAAAGGCCTTAATTACCTCCAAACACAACCAAAAGCTAGAAATACAAAGGCCCGAAAAGGACCCACACCAAAAAGAGGGACTGATGAGCCCAAACCAGGCAAGCGCAAAACACACAAGACCACCACGGCTGCCGTTGAACAATGAGGAATAGAAACCTACTATGCCGGCGTCACCGAGAAGTAGCTTCCATTGACGTGATCCAATAAGACCGGTGTATGATCCGAACCACAAACACCCAAACAAAGCTGATACAGAGACAAGAAATAAAAGCACAGAGCTCAAACCATCTCCACAATGGAGATCCTCTTCTGCCAACACAGGAACCAGAGAAGGAGGGAGAAGTAAACGATCCCCAAAAGGATCAAAGGAACAGACAGTCAAAAGTTGTACAGATCCTAGATGCACGACCATAGTCACTGGGTTTACGTGCGATAACGAGAGAACCCCGTTTGAAACAAAGCTCAGAGGAGCATATTTACAAATTGAGGCAAAAGAAAAAGCAGAGGACACCCTAACGAGAGTGGCCGACCGGT
Organism: Potentilla sterilis; assembly: GCA_963682095.1. Lineage (NCBI taxonomy): Eukaryota > Viridiplantae > Streptophyta > Magnoliopsida > Rosales > Rosaceae > Potentilla > Potentilla sterilis. Next base: position 43,379,314 of record OY821757.1, on the reverse strand, counting down.
GAAGCACTTAGTTTGAGAATAAAAAGAGGGAGTCCAGATCATACGATTTTGGGGTAGATGCGATCAGATCAGAAGGCAAACCAAAGAGGAAGGAGAAAAAAAGAGACACCGAAGTCAAAAACAAGAGGAAGGAAAACACCCGAAGGGAAATACAGAGGCACGAGGCCTCGAATCGGAGACAAACTCCGGGGAAAATCGCCCATGACGGGTGGGGAAAGACGCCACCAACTCTCAACGTGTTAGAGAGAAAACCCCCGGGGTGAGGAAAAAGCGCCCATGTTGATTACTTTGAAAGGAATAATTTCAAGTCCCTGTAATGTTAAATGTAGAGAGTTTGCATGGTTCTCAAATGTCAGATCACGTGTGTAAGTCGCTATAATTATCATTCTACAGCTAAAATAGATAAGGACACAATAATAGAGGATTAGTATACTTTTTTTTTTAACAAAGTAAACTTCATTAAAATTAGGAAAAAAGACAAATTAGTCAAAAACATGACTTTTTTTGCCCAGTCCAATATTCATATTCTCTCTCTCTCACTCTCTCTCTCTCTCTCTCTCTCTCTCTCTCTCTCTCTCTCTCTCTCTCTCTCTCTCTCTCTCTCTCTCTCGTAGTCGTCGAGCTCCAGAGCATAAGCTTCACCTCCACAACCACAACCGTGGCCACCGAATCCAAACGCAGCACAAGCTCCGACTCTGAAGCCACCACCCTCACCGCCTCCTGCTATATTTATAGAGCAGGAATACTGTTGCTGCATGGGATCTAGATCAGGACCGCCGTCGATCTGAACTAGCTCGCGATCCGAGGGATGAAGAGGGATGATCTGGACCTCGGTTGCTATGATCTGGACCGCCTCGCCATGACCGTGGTCGGGAAGCACTATGACGTCATCAGGCCGGAGGAGAAGCTCTACGACTGGTGGACCAAAGACTATAGCCGCCTCAGCGACTTCGGCATCTACGTTGTGCGGCTTTGGGACGACCTCCTCTTCGACCCCTCCGACCTCGACCTCTCCTCCTTCCCCTCTCCCCTCCCACCACGTGGCACCACCACCGCCACCTCCGTCGACTCCAACAACTCCAACTCCAACTCCGACATAGTACCTGACGTGAGCCGAAGCTCGCATGCAATAATAAACCCTGCAATCGTTAGTAGTATAGACATAAGTAGGGATCGTTCTAAGCCGGGGATTAAGGGTACCTGAAATATGAAATTGTTAGACAAATATATACACATATATATACAAAAACGTCACACATATGGGGGATAGGTAGTTCGGCAGTAAGGCTGCCACTAATGCTAGGCACGAAATAACTTGCTGAAAATAAATCCTAAGTCTAATATTTACAAGTTTGGTCGACATTCTTCCACAAAGCACTAACACGAAAACAATCAAAACACATAACAAACAAGCAAATAGGACTCACGGCAAGGTATTAAAGCGTTCTAGACTCAACTTAACTCCAACCCAATTAGCTCCTTATCGGTTTACCAATTAAGACTCTCTAGTACTTCAAGATTAACTTATCGTCTAACCCCAAAGTTATACTAAATATATTTGAGAACACTTATCGTCGAAAACAAACATGCAAAGTAATTAGGCACAAGGTCTTTTTAGTTGGAAACAAGTTAATAAAGTAAGGTTGTCAATCATCTCATCAACAAGCATGTTCTTTAAATTACTCTAGCCCTCGTGAAAACAACACAAACAAAGTAACTCGTTGATTACTTAATCCATATTAATTTTCGGCTAATGAGATTAATAAACTACGTATTGCAATTACATAGCTACCAATCTTTAAGCATACGAATTTAAAGAACAAGTCAAGAAAACCCTAAAATCAATTCAACACATGTTTTGCCGATTATCCTACTTACTAATTCATTACATATTTTCCTTACTCTTTAGCATGCAATCCGTATTCTTACATCCAAACTCCAACTAAAGATAAAGAAAACAAATTGAACATGCAAATCATAAAACCAAATTTCAATCCAATTCATACATAGACATAAAAATTGAAACCAAGAATTCATGCTAACTTCATAGACAAAGTTTAACATAGCTACAACAAAAATTACATAACCAAGAGTAGGGAGTGGATCACACATTAGAAACCTTGGAGACTTCGTCGTGTATGGATCCGGTGGTTGGTGGTGTCGGATGAAGGCTGCTGCTCGGCAGTTGGAGGTGTCGGCAGCAAGGTACCAAGGTTTCGGCAGAAACTTTGGGTGTGGTGGAGGTGGTTTTGGCTAGGGTTTTTGTGTAGGATTCTTGGGAAATTTAGGTAGAGCTTTGGCTAGATTTTTGCTTTGGAATGTGACAAGTTTTTCTGTAGGAAAACATGGCTTTATATAGAGGCAAATTCGGCAGAAACCCTAGGTAGAAAACCTAGTCCAGATCAGCAAAGGTAATCCTTGTGCAACAAGGTTTTGGTTCCTTCCTTTCTTGGTTCTTCTAGGAAACTTCTTTTTCTGATTTTTTTCTTCAATGCCTTGGCTTAGTGTCATCCTCTAACCTTCCTTAAGCTTGGACCATCATCACATATGCATTTGTACACCATTTGGTCCATCAAAAACAGAAATCGCAAAAAAGAGGCAGTAGGTTCCTGGAATCGGCAGAACAGACGTTGTTGTAGTAACTCCGGCATATCTCCCTCCACGGAGCTCTGATTGATGCGATTCCAAGTCTCAGATAAACTAGACACACAAAGAAACCTCCATATAAAACAGTTTGATCAAATTCCTTGTGAGTCGTCGGGAATGATTTTTCGAAGTTGGGACACAGTCCCAGAAAAATCCTGGAAGTCCCTGGATTGGTTTGCTCGAACTGCTGAGTTGCAGCCATCGTTTGGGTGACTTCCCGAACTCCGATTGATCTGAAATTTTAACACAACATTCCTCAGTATATGAATATTAAGCACACCAAATTTCATTGAATTCGGACAAGGATAGATCATATTTGTACTCATCTCAAAATCACGAAAAAGACATATTTTGCACTATTTTCCAGATTTCTTATACTTAGTCATTTTTCGGACAATTAAGCACATTTTACCAAAACTCTACCAAATTAACACTAAACTAAATTATGACTCAATCTTAGACAAATAAGGGTTAAACAAAGCATAAATGAGGGCATAAGCATATAATATCGTCACACATTGTGCTCCTATCAGTACTCATGGCGACTGGAATGTCAGTAAATTGCTTATTGGGGGTCAGTAAGTTGCTTACTCCGGGTCAGTAACCTGGTTACTGAATGTCAGAAACATGCTGATTGGAATCTGTAAGTTGCTTACTGGGGGTTAGTAACTTGATTACTGAGGGTCAGTAACATGCTTACTGGAATTTGTAAGTGCTTACTGGGGGTCAGTAACATGCTTAAAGTCATAGTCTGTAATTTAATATTAGAAAAAAAAAATTCCGAAGAAAATTTTACTGGAAGGTCACCAGTCACCGGACTCCGGTCGCCGGATTCCAGTCACCCAATTTTTTTTTCGCTGGAATATTATTTTTCCAATATTAAATTACTGATTCTGACTTAAGCATGTTACTGACCCCCAGTAATCAAGTTACTAACCCCCAGGAATCAGATTACAGATTCCAGATTTCCAATAAACATGTTACTGACTCTCAGTAATTAGGTTACTGACCCCCAGTAATCAGGTTACTGACACCCAGTAAGCAACTTACAGATTGCAAAAGTCTGGGTTCTTTGTTTTTCATCTTTCTATTTCAGTGAATCAGTTCCCCATCTGGGTTCTTTGTTTTTCTTCTGTTTAGTGGCCTATTGTTGTTTTCTGTTCGATTTGGGTTTTTGGGTTCCTGGGTTTTGTTGCCGTTTTGCCGCCGTTAGGGTTTCGTAGCGCCACGCAGCCGAGACTCCCAATCGGACTTGAGATATGAAAATTGCTGTTGAAGAAGGTTTGGATGCCGTACACTCCCAATCGAACTCGAGATCCGGAAATTGTTGTCGAAGGATCTCCCAGACAGGGAGGAGCACGGCGATGGAGGAGATGGAGTCGCTGACGTCAGTGACGTGGCTGAGAGGCGAGGCGGACGATGGAGATTGGAGAAGCTGGAGGTTGAGGTGGTGATGATCGGTGGCGGGGGAGGGGATGGGGTAGCGGGAGACGAGGTCGGAGCGGTAGATGGAGGAGCGGGAGTGGTGGAGGGAGAAGGAGGCGATGGAGAAGAGGACGGCGACAGAGAGCCTGCGGCGCATGGTGGTGAGGGTTTGAAGGGAGAAGAAGAAGAAGAAGGAGTAGGAGTTGAGACAGAAAGATAGAGATAGAGAGAAAAAGTGAGAGAGAGAGAGAGAGAGAAGTGGTTTTGATATAGGGTTGTTAGGTAATTTTGCCAAGATTCATTGATCTGGGCTATAAACATTAGAATTGGCAATCTTTCCTCCATTTTTGTGCAAATGGTCATTTTCCCTATGTTTAATAGAGGAAGAAATTAGAGTGGTCATTGAAATGGGTAATGAGGGGGCCAAATTTGAACTAAATGGACATTTTCTCTTAAAATTAAGGGAACTTCTATTCATACCTCTCAAATTGGCACTTAGACCTCCTTACTCAATATACCTCCATTCTACTTTTATAAAAAACTAAAATATTATTTACACCTCCTTAATCTTCCCAAAATACCCATTGGGCAATTAAATTAATAAAAGTTTTTTTAGAAGATTATACTAATACCTCCAAAATAAAGAGTGTTGCTATTGGAACCTCCACATTTGCTAACTTGACCTCCCTCTATTTTCAATTATTGAATTACATTTGTATCCTCTTGCATAAAGACTATTAAGGACAATAAGTATATAAAAAGAATATTATATTTATTGTCTATAGACTTTCCAATTCAATAATAATGTTATTTATTATTTTTCTTATCAAATTTATTTTCCAATTTCAGTAAGTCCTCAAAACTAAGCAAATATATAAATTATAAGATTGTTAATGTGACATAAAGTTATTATAATTATACATGTTTAAGTGCATATACAAAATATAAGGTCAAGAGTAAGTGTTGAAAACTAAGAGCATATATTTTAATAAGTTTGCAACAAACCACCATAGGTGGTTGAGTTGGTAAGAGTCTTTGTGTGAAAATCTCTCATACCCAAGTTCGAATCCCGCCGACGCTAATTGGAGTTTAAATCCCAATTAATTCTTGGTGGCCAGGGGAGAGGAAACATTTTGACAAGACCCTCCGGCGCGGATTAGTCTCTGGGTCTAGAAAGCCTTTGAGGATACTGTCGTTAATCGATTCAAAAAAAAATTGCAACATGAAAAAAAAAATTCAATTGTTTTGATATATATATATATATATCTTTTATATATCTTGTTAGACCTTAAATATATTTGCAACACACTAATAACTATTGAAATAGTACAAGGGCATATGCTAGTGTGTTTTGAAATATTTGTATATCCTATGTTTTGATTTATCTCATTAGATCTAACACATGAAAGAAAAAAAAATTAAGAAATAGAAGTCTAGTGAGTGAATAGGAGGTTGAATGAGTAAGTTATTGAAATATATGTGAATAACATATTTAAGGTTATTTCGGTAATTTGAATAGAGGTCTAGTGAGTAAATACTTATATTTAAAAAGTATAATGGAGGTGTAGAAAGTATTGGAGATCTAATGAGCAAATGTGGAGATCCCAATAGTAACACTCAAAATAAATAGTTAGGCCTCCATTAATTTTAGATGATTTCACTTCCAAATTCTGACGAATAAAAAAACGAAACACTCAGTTTGATTTAATTAAAAAAAAAATTAATTACCAAACTCTCAGTTTATTATGAACAACGTCGTGACAGGTTTTATGTAAATTGTTGCATAACATATAATTGATACACTTGTTATTTGATAATAATCGGCTAATGAACTTAGAAGATAAATTTTTGAACAAACAAAGCGGCATGAAATAAGCCAAAAATTATACCATGTAACTTAATTTTTAGAAAATAAATTATGTTAGAGTATATTTAAGTATTTATGTATTCCAAATAATTTATTTAACTTTATGTGATTTTATTGGTAATTGCATATGAGTTCAATTGAAAGTTGAAAAAAAAAATGCCTAAGTGCCAGTTTGGAAGGTATGAATAGAATCAATTGGAGAAATTAAACTCTAGATGTAACATGTTGCGCATGTCTTAAAAGTGAAGTAGAGTTTGGGGCCAGGTGAATCTATTATTCTTTGTTCTCGGTAGAAGATGATGGTTGCACAGGTGGTGGCAACGGGGTAGGAGAGGGAGATCGGTAGTGGGGCGATAGTATTAGTGTGTACATAGTCTGGGTAGATGGTTTGTGGTTGGATCGAGTTGCGTCTCACCGTAAAGCCATTAGAGATTACTGTCAATAAAAAAACCACAGTAGAGATTGGGTCGTGTTTGGCATCGGTTCGACTAGCGATGACGGCAGTGGGAGTTGCATTGTTGATTTCTTTCTCCAGGATAGGCTTGCGAGGTTCAGGGTGGGTGTTGGTGGGGATTGTTATTTTTTGGGTCTTTGTCGGCGGCTTCTTTTCGACGTAAGTAGAGAACCAAAGGCGACGGCAATGCAGAGGAACAATAGTGGAAGCGGCCAAGCGGGCATCGTGTGCAACAGTTTTGGGTAAGAAGAAGTAACTCTCTATCAGTACCCTGGATTAAAGTAAAATTTAATATATTTTTTATACCATTACAAGCATACTAGATTGCCTTGTAAGACACAATCCATCAACCCATTATAATGAAGTCAATAAGTTAAGAGCCTGCATAGAGATATGCTGGTTTGGGTGAGCAAGCAGATTTGTCACCTTCAGCATACCCTCAACCTCGTTCATTAACTCCCAAACTCGCTGATATCATTAAACTAGGCCACATCGTTAAGATGACGAAGCAGGTCCATATTATCAGGTGGGATATCATTAGTTTCGAACTTCTTAATATATTTCAACCATTTCACAATCTCATATAACCCTCGTACGCAAAAATGTAGTATGTGCATATCATTCACGCCGAGAAGATTGACCATGTCTTCTATGACTCTTGAAACCACCAGGTATATTACACACGATGACTAAATTTAATAAGTTACTGCTATAACGATTTTCAATTAACTACTGAGAGAGCATTAGAACATATATGTAAAGTAAACGATAAAGCACCCGGTATACTGTAAAATGTACGTGCCACTAAATAATAATTGATAGTTCCGTAACAACCCATTTTTTACGTCATAGTAGCCAGGGGTTTGAAATAAATAGACCAGAGTATCAACTAGACCAACTTCAAAACAGTACTTGCATCAATTTAGAAGTAATCACACACTAAATATAAGACCCATACCTCCTGAATTAATGAAGCTTGGACACTAAATTAATTATTACCTCCAATACGCCCTTGTCAACAATCATTGCTATAATCCAGCAAACCTGATTCTTGATGATTGAATGATGACTACCAGTTAAGAGAATTTGAAATTGTGGAAGTGCATCAGCTTCAATAATGGGCTTGAATTTGAAATTGTGGAAGTGCATCGGCTTCAATAATGGGCTTGAGAGCAGCCGCACTTGTCACCAAGGACTAAAATTTCGACGATCACGGAAATTTCGAAGGTCCAAAAAATGGAAATTTCGATGGAAATTTCGAGGAAATATCGATAGCAGAAAAAAATTGATAAAATTGACGGAAATTTTAAGAAATACATGGAAATTCTAAATGAAACTTTCTGAGATGTTTATTTAATCTATTATCTATCATATTTCATAAGAAAATCTTATATGGACATTGGTCTATAATGAGTTGTAGTGATATAAGGTGAAATATATAAACGCTAAATCGTTGAAAATTCTAATAAAAACATTGGTCCAAAACAAATGGTTTGATTTTTTATAGGACATAATTTGTCATTTTCATTTTTTTCGGATTTCAGTAAACATATTATATAACTAATAAGATGAAGAGATTGAACAAGAAATGAGTTCAGCTCAATTGGCAAACTCATTAAACTTATCATGTAAGCTGAGAGGTGAGGGGTTCGAATCTCACTTCACCCCCAAATTTGTGGGTTTTTAGCAGGCCGACATGTGTCAGTTGAATTTCGAAAATTTCGTATCAGAAAAGGAAAGATTGCGAAAATATCGCCGAATTTCAAAAATATCACGATATTTCAGGAAATTTCGAAAATTTCACACCAGAAAAGGAAAGATTGCGGAGGAAATATCGGGATCCCAAAAAAACGAAATTTTCGCCGATATTTTGGCGAAAAAATTGAAATTTTAGTCCTTGCTTGTCACGTCTCAGTCCCAGCTTCGGTGGGGTTTACTTGCATTTCTCTTTGTAACACTTGATCACACCTTGGGATCGACGCCGGGTGCCTAAACTCCACCGATGCCAGGACCGGGGCGTGACAACACCAGTCCTTATTTTAAAATAAATTTATAATATTTTTTTATTTGATTTGTGCAATTTATAAATATATTAGAAAAATTTTATATAAATTTCAACCTTGCACTAGCTAAGATTAGGGTTGTTAATTCCAACACGACTTGATAACACAACTCGAAATCAGCACTGTTGACAGTAGCCGCAGAGGGGCTACAGCAAGCCCACAGACCCGCGGCAAGTGCACCAGGGCCCGGCCCAGGACCCAGGATCGGATCACCAGCACCAGGCCTCGGGGCCCAGCGGTCTATCCTGCCTCCAAGGGTCCTGGGACCGGGGGCGCCTGCCTGCCAAAGAGGGCACCAGAATATCCAAACAGAAGGGAACCAGTCCCACATCGAAGGGTAAGGCCAGCCCTCACCCTCAACCACCTATATATGGGCCTCAACTACCACCATAAATAGGTAACTTGTCTCTCTCCCTGCTTACATACGTGCCCTGGTTATATATATTCCAACTATACTAACTTAGGCATCGGAGAGGTGAAGGCCGGCCTGCCCGGTATTCCCCTTAGTAAGCAGGATTGCAGGAGATCGAGTTGGATTCATCAAGTATCTACTAGGCCCCCGGGTTTAGGCAGAAACAAGCACAAAATAAAATGGGTTGAACCCGCAGGTTAGCGATGGGTTAACCCGCCATAACCCATTTAATAAACAGGTCAGCCACAGATCAACCTGTCAACACGAAATAAACCCGCGTGACACGTTTAATAAAATTGTCGGACTAAAATTTCATATAATACTCTCTTACATAGCCCATTAAAATAAGTTTAGTAAGAACTCAGTGAGTCTTTTCTCCTTTTGTTTGAATTCATGTTTTGATAGGGGTAATGCTATGAATTTTTTTTGTATTAATCTTGTTTAAATGAGTCATTTTGTCTAATGTGTCATAATTTATTTATTAAATGGGTTAAACGGGTAAGAAACGGATAATCCGTTTTGTAAATAGATTGAGTTTGAGCTTAAATTTTTGACACGATTATTAAATGAGTTGAGTTTGTGTTTGTGTTTATATTTTATGATACGTAAGATCCCTCGACCCAACACAGCCCAATTACAGCCCTAGCTAAGATTAGGAGAGTGAACAAAATAAGAAACCTATCATTAGCTAAGAGAGGTTGGGAAACACCAATACCATATGGGGGCTGCGTATGAGGTGGTGCCTTTTGTAAAGATTAACACTAAAGTTGTGGAGGCCGTTTGAAGATACGGTTTTTGTCCATACACCGAGAAAAGAGGATGATTCTATGAATTAAATGATGACTGCCTAAATTGGGGAGATCAAATCGACTTCCTCAAAGGAAGTTATGGTGGTACACTGGTACGTGGTAGCTCCCTATCTCCAAAGAAGTTCAAGACAATTCTAGGAGTTAAGTTGTTGACTTTGCAACATTAGTCTTTGTATTTGGTGGAATTCCGAATGTCAAAAAAGGAAATAAGTAAATAATGAAAGATATTTAATTTTATTTAATATATAGTATTTATATAAATTTACTAAATTATACATAAAAAACATTTAATTTTTAAAAAATAATAGAAGAGCTGTTGAAGTTTATTATTAAAGAAACAAGCTTTGTTAGACAAATGACATGTGAAAATGTGAAAATACATTTTAACCCTTTCACTATATATTATATTAATATAAATTTTAATAAATAAAAGGCAAAACAATAATTAACAAAATAATATAAAAAAATTCTGATTAATTTCCTCCTGAAATCTCTCAATAACTATACAACTTCCGACTCCCACGATTTTTTCCAGATTCCACGTTTTTCTCCAACTCCCACGTTTTTATTTAATAAATATTTTTATTATTTTTTATTAATTACACACACATAGTGTGTGTTTTGTTTGTAGTTTTTTTTTTTAGGGATTGTGTGATTTCCTCAAATAATTTATGGGGTGTTCTATTTACACCTCTAAAAGTACTGTGTATACCTCCACTACTTAATATACCTCTATTTCACTTTTTAACTTCTAAGAAAACCTAAGTATACCTCTTTTTCTTTGCTATAATGTCTCTACACCTATTTTTATCTATACTATATTTGTTTCGTAGGACCAAACTCTCTCCTTCTCTCTCTCTACGAATGGCTACCAGATTTTGATTCATCACCAATCTCTCTTTTTCTATATGCATGTGGCGTGATTCTTTCTCCTATCATTAGCTATACATGTCTATTTAACTGGTTTTAATGATTCTGGCTTATAGGCAGTTTGAACTCCGTCGACCTCCGATTTCAGGCGACCCCAATCGTCCTCCAACTGCGAGCCTAACACGGTAAGAATCCTCTCTCTATAATCTTCAACCCAGTACCATCGATTTTGAAGAGAAGGAGTCAACATGTTTGTTAGCTTCTTCCTTAAATTTAGTTATTCTGTTGAAATAAGTCCCTAGTCTAAGGGATGTTGGCTTACTGCTTTTGAATCTGTTAGTTGCAGATATCATGTTGCTTTAGTAGGAAACGTGAACTTGTTTTTCTCTTTTCTGTTAAGTTGTAAAGGCTATATATATATAGCCTGAATTGTTCAATAAATGATATGAATCATTCCCACAATTGTTGAGTTTCTTATTGCTGAGTTCTTGAGTCTTAACATTGTGGTATCAGAGCCCCACAAAGGGGCCTGATTGTGTGGCAAGTTAGGAACTGCAGTATCCTAACGAGAGAGACAAAGAGCGAGACTCTTGTTGAGATCGAGTGAAACACTACGAGAGGAGTGTTCGAGTGAAACACTGTGAGGAAAAAGTTTGCGAGATGGCAGCAAACGAAGGGCAGAATTTGCTGAGCATTCCTAAATTCGATGGAGACTACGATCATTGGAGTATGCTTATGGAGAACCTTCTGAGATCGAAGGAATACTGGAGTCTCGTTGAAACAGGTTATGTTGAGCCTGCAAAAGGAGAGGTGTTGACCCAGGCACAAAGAAAATCTCTGGAGGATATGAAGTTGAAAGACTTAATGGTCAAAAAACTATCTTTTTCAGTCCATTGACAAGTCAATCTTGAAGACTATTCTTCAGAAGAACACCACAAAGCAATTGTGGGATTCCATGAAGCGGAAGTTCCAAGGGAATGACAGAGTTAAGCGTGCACATCTCCAAGCACTACGGAGAGATTTTAAGGTGTTAGAAATGAAGGTGGGTGAATCGGTCACGGACTATTTCTCTAGAGTTATGATGGTGGCTAATGACATGAGCAATTATGGAGAGAATATACAGGACGTGAAGATAGTGGAGAAGATTTTGCATACTCTCACAGACAAGTTCAATTACATTGTTTGTTCCATAGAAGAGTCCACAGACATTGATAAGCTCACTGTGGATGAATTGCAAAGTTCCTTGATTGTGCATGAGCAGAAGTTTCGGAGAACCAGTAACGAAGAACATGTCTTGAAAGTTGCTGTTGAAGAAAGAAGCAGAGGTGAAAGAGGACGAGGGCGAGGTGCTTACAGGGGCAGAGGAAGAGGAAGAGAGAAAATATATAACAAGGCCACTGTAGAGTGCTATAAGTGTCACAAACTTGGACACTTTCAATTTGAGTGTCCAAGCTGGGACAAAGAAGCAAATTATGCCGAGTTGGGAGAAGAAGAAGAGATGTTACTCATGGCTTACGTAGAAGCCAGTGGGGCTCGAAGAGAAGATATTTGGTTCTTAGATTCGGGATGCAGCAATCACATGAGTGGAGACAAAGGCTTGTTCTGTGATCTTGATGAAGGCTTCAAACAATGAGTGAAGTTGGGAAATAACACAAAAATGGAGGTAACAGGCAGAGGCAAGGTAAGATTGAAAGTAAGAGGTTTCACTCATGTTATTAGTGAGGTCTATTATGTACCAGAACTAAGGAATAACTTGTTGAGTATTGGGCAACTACAAGAAAGGGGTTTAGCAATTCTCATTCAACATGGAAAGCTCAAGATGTATCATCCTGAGAGAGGGCTGATTATGACAACCGAAATGACTACAAAGCGGATGTTTGTGATGATTGCAAATTCAGTGCCTCAAGAGAGTTCTACTCTGAAGTCGTTGTGTCTCTATACTCCCACACATGACATAGCACACTTGTGGCATTGCCGCTATGGACATCTGAGCTATAAAGGACTCAGAACATTGTATTACAAGAAGATGGTAGAAGGGATGCCCTACTTCAAGTCTCAGCCAGAAGTATGTGAAAATTGTTTGATTGGAAAGCAGCATAGGGATCCAATTCCAAAGAAAAGCAACTGGAGAGCTACTGAGAAGCTTCAGCTCATTCATGCCGACCTCTGCGGCCCTATTTCTCCTATTTCAAACAGCAAAAAGAGGTATCTCATTTGCTTCATTGATGATTTTACTAGAAAAGCATGGACATATTTTCTAGCAGAAAAGTCAGAATCATTGAGCATGTTTAAACGGTTTAAGAATTATGTTGAGAAAGAGGTGGGAGAATATATTCAATGTTTGAGAACAGATCGAGGTGGAGAGTTCACCTCCTTTGAGTTCAATGAGTTTTGTGCTGACCATGGGATCAAAAGGCAATTAACTGCAGCCTACACGCCTCAACAAAATGGCGTAGCAGAGCGGAAGAATAGAACAGTCATGAACATGGTTCGATGTATGTTGTATGAAAAGAAGCTTCCAAAGACTTTTTGGCCAGAAGCAGTGAATTGGACGTTTTATGTTTTGAATTGGTATCCAACACTAGCAGTAAAGAACCAGACCCCGGAAGAAGCTTGGAGCGGAAGAAAGCCCTCAGTGGAGCATTTTATGGTTTTTGGTTGTTTGGCTCATGTTCATGTCCCTGCTGCGAAAAGAACGAAATTGGAGGGGAAAAGCTTTTCTTGTGTATTGTTGGGGATCAGTGAAGAATCCAAAGCATATCGGCTCTATGATCCGATAGCAAAAAGGGTGATAGTGAGTCGAGATGTTGTATTTGAAGAAGATAAGTCTTGGAATTGGGATAAGAGCTACGAGGAGTTTGTGCTGACTGAATTGGAATGGTGTGATGAAGAAGAAAACAATGCAGATCAAGATGATGCAACTGGTGACGAAGTCGAGGAAATTGCTGAAGATGCAAATGAAGAGGGAGAAGATGAGAATTAAGATGAGTCATCAAGTTCAGAGGAAGAAAGAGTTAGAAGACCACCACCATGGATGCGTGATTATGTGAGTGGGGAGGGACTCTCTGAAGAAGAAGATGTAAGTGAGAATTTGGCTTTAGCTTTGTTTTCTTCTTCTGATCGACGCAATTAAGCATGAGAATTGGAGGAAAGCTATGGACATGGAAATCAAGGCAATAGAGAGAAACAATACTTGGGAGCTCATTGACCTTCCTACTGGTGCAAAGAGAATAGGGCTGAAATGGGTATATAAAACTAAGCTCAAGGAAAATGGAGAGTTAGATAAATTCAAAGCAAGATTGGTAGATAAAGGGTACGTTCAACAACAAGGAATTGATTACACAGAAGCTTTTGCACCAGTTGCAAGGATGGACACCGTGAGGATGATTGTGGGACTTGCAGCTAAAAAAGGAGGGATTCTCTACCAACTTGATGTTAAATCAGCTTTTTTGCATGGAGAACTCAAGGAAGAGGTGTATGTAGAGCAACCAAGGGGCTATGAATTGCATACATGTCCTCAGAAGGTATACAAGCTAAAGAAGGCTTTATACGGATTGAGACAAGCTCCACGAGCTTGGTTCAGTCGTATCGAAGCACACTTTGTGAGTCATGGGTTTGAGAAATGCTACAGCGAGCAAACATTGTTCATCAAGGTGAAAGAAGGAGGTAAAATTCTCATTGTCAGTTTATATGTTGATGATTTAATATATACTGACAATGATGAATTGATGTTTGATGAGTTTAAAAGTTCTATGCTTAAAGAATTTGACATGTCTGACTTGGGAAGAATGAGATTTTTTCGTGGTATTGAGGTTTTACAAAAGGCAGATGGAATTTACCTATGCCAAAGGAAGTATGCACGAGATATTTTAAGAAAGTTCAGAATGGAGAATTGCAATGAGGTATTTAATCCTATTGTACCAGGTTGCAAGTTGTTCAAAGATAAAATTGGAGTTCGAGTTGTTGAGACGTTGTATAAGCAAATGGTTGGGTGCCTTATCTATCTAACAGCAACTAGGCCAGACTTGATGCATGTTGTGAGCTTAGTGAGCAGGTACATGTCAAAACCAACTGAATTGCTCATGGTGGCAGTTAAGAGGGTTATGAGATACTTGAAAGGAACTATGGAGCTTGGCATTCTTTACAAAAGAGGAGGTGATGAGGAACTGGTGGCATACACAGACATTAACTATTCAGGGGATTTGAATGATCGCAAGAGCACGTCGGGGTATGTGTTTATGCTGGGATCAGGAGCTGTTGCTTGGTCTTCGAAGAAGTAACCAATTGTTACTTTATCTACTACAGAGACTGAATTTGTAGTGGAAGCAGGATGTGTCAGTCAAGCTATTTGGATGAAAAGAATATTTGAGAAGCTGAGTTTAAAGGAAAGTAAGTGTACTAATATTTTTGTGATAATAGTTCTACTATTCAATTATCTAAAAATCATGTACTTCAAGGTCGAAGCAAGCACATTGATGTGCACTTTCATTTCCTTCGTGATTTAAGTCAAGATGGTGTTGTTGAGTTGGTGCATTGTGGAACTCAAAATGAGTTGGCTGATATGATGACAAAACCTCTCACCTTAGATACCTTCCGGAAGTTCAGAGACCAGCTAGGAGTGTGTGAAGTTCCTGAGTTTAACTAGTTGGGAACTAGTTTAAGGGAGGGAATGAAGAGAAGGAGTCAACATGTTTGTTAGCTTCTTCCTTAAATTTAGTTCTTCTGTTGAAATAAGTCCCTAGTCTAAGGGATGTTGGCTTACTGCTTTTGAATCTGTTAGTTGCAGATATCATGTTGCTTTAGTAGGAAACGTGAACTTGTTTTTCTCTTTATAGTTAAGTTGTAAAGGCTATATATATAGCCTGAATTGTTCAACAAATTATATGAATCATTCCCACAATTGTTGAGTTTCTTATTGCTGAGTTCTTGAGTCTTAACAAATTTCGCATTTTAATCAGATTTTGGGTTTTGCTGGGTTTTTGGAAAGTGAACTCCGGTGAATCTTCAAGTTAGGTTCTATAGATTCCGCCATTATGGACAGCTCCAGCACAGAGAGGACGTTGAGACAAACTGTTCTCAGTCAATCTGAGGGCAATCAGCCTCGAAACTAGGACTTCTTGCTCGATTTGGGAGATGAATACTTTGTTTGGGTGTAGAGAGTAATTTTGGCACCGAGTTCCGAATTTGAGGGTAAGTCATAAGGATCCCGACCTCTGATTCGGTGATTTGGAGTGGTTTCCCCACTTGCATTTTACTATTTTTTTATGGGAATGAAGGAGTAGAGGTTCTAAGAACTTGTTCAATATGATTACAGAGGTGAATCCAGATGGAAAAGTGTCTGTATATGGTGAAGTTTGATGACAAATAGGTCTGATTATGATGGGTATCTTGCATTAGTTTTCCAATACATGGTGAAGTTGGTGAAGTTTGATGACAAATGGATCTAATTATGATAGGTATCTTGAATTAATTTTCCAGATTGAAGTTTGAGTTCTCCAAGTCTCGAAAAATACAAGAACATAGATGCTTTTGTCCCCTTAGTGGTCCAAAACATTCCGCTCATGGCTTCTGGTAGTTTTGATTGCAAGAGTCCCACTATTTGGCCGAGCTTGACTCAGAGATATTTTGGGGTGTGTGGTGGCCGTTTGTGCTTGATTGAGACTTATAAGCATTGTATGACCCAACTGGATGTGATGGAGATGGAGATGGACTACTCTGGAGATGGAGATGGCTGACTTCTGGCATGATTAATCGGTTCTCGCATTTTATGTCACTAGAGAGTGCAGAAGATGCTGTCTCCCTTGGCATTAGTGAATTTGAACAAAATCTCAAGGTTATAAAACAATGCCGAATTGGTAACATCTTCAACAATAGTTCAAACTTTCCTGATGATGCATTGCTCAATCTTGGGCGCTCTTTGATATATGCAGCTGCTGGGAAAGGGCAAAAGTTTAGTACACTAGTTGAAGAAGAAGATATTGTTGGTTTCTGCTGGGATTTAATAGTTACAATCACTTTGGCCAACACTCAGAGGTTCCAAACATTTTGGCCTTGTTGACAGTAGCCACAGAGGGGCTATAGCAGGCCCGCATACCCGCTGCTAGTGCACCAGGGGCCGGCCCAGGGCCCGGGACAGGATCACCAGAACCCGGCCTCGGGGTCCAGCAGTCCATCCTGCTACCAGGGGCCCAGGGTCCGGGCGCTCCTACCTGCCTAAGAGGTCACCAAAGCTGCCATTTGGTGTGCAAACAGAAGGGAACCAGTCCCACATCGAAGAGTAAGGCCAGACCTCACTCCTGGCCACCTATATAAGGACCCCAACTACCCTCATTAATAGGTAACTGATCCTTCCTACCGCTTATATACGTGCTTAAGTTATATCTATTCCAACTATACTAACTTAGGCATCGGAGAGGAGAGGACCGGCCCGCCCGGTATTCCCCTTAGTAAGCAGGTTTTCATGAGATAGCACGAAGATTCACCTGTCTCTACCAGGCCTCAGGGTTTGTGCAGAAACAATTGGCGCCGTCTGTGAGAACTTTGGACAAGAAACCACGTAAGCACTATCGATGGCAGAGAATTCGGAAGCAAGACAGGAAAGAAATACCACCGAAGAGCAGCGTGTTGCACCAGTGCAAACGTTTGTCTCCACCCCGGTCGTTATGCGAGAGCAGCGCGGCAACCAGGGCGATCAGGAAGGCGGGAGCTGTGGGAGGCCGACCGGCACGCCGGGGCCAAACCACGACAGCTCGCGCGGCAAAGGCCCGGCAACTGAAGACAGGCCTGTGCACCGGGGCTTTTCTCTGACGTTCTCGGATGATCCGAGTGACCGAGAGGAGAGCCCGCGCTGCAATAGTGACCGAGACACCACGTACAGCCCCGACCAGAGCAGTATGGCGGGAGAGATACGGGCAATGGCCGCAGAGGTCAGTCGCCTGCGTGAGGAGGGCTACCGGGATAGAGACAAGTCCAACGCCCGGTATGGAGAAATGGAGGCGGTAAACGCTGCCCTAGTAGCCGCCCTGGAGAGAGGACAACAGCGCAACGACGCTATGGTCAGGGCACAGGCACCCCCGCCAGTTCGATCTCAGCAGTTTGAAACGGGGCAGTCATCGGG
This sequence comes from Potentilla sterilis, assembly GCA_963682095.1. Lineage (NCBI taxonomy): Eukaryota > Viridiplantae > Streptophyta > Magnoliopsida > Rosales > Rosaceae > Potentilla > Potentilla sterilis. The sequence continues at coordinate 43,361,651 of OY821757.1, read as the reverse complement.
CGGTAGGCCTAGTGATCCCAGGCGAGCAGATTCACCGGCCGGCACGGCCCCGCCAAAGAGCACGCCGACGCCTCGCCAGCCCCACACTTCGTTCGAGGATGAAGCCGTGACCCCGACTGCACGGGCATTGCAGATGCTCGCCGACACTGTGTCAGATTTGAAGGCCCAAATGGAGGCCAACGAGAGAAGAGCGGCACGGCCGATGGAAGGCGCACGGTTCAACGAGCGCATGGGCCCCTTCTCGCACCGGGTTATGGAATCAGGGAGGTCCGGTAACCAGAAGTCCCTCAAGCTCACCTACTCGGGGTCCGGCTGCCCGTACCAGCGCCTGGATAGTTTCCGGTCCCAGACGTGTGCCAAAGGCTACTCTGATGCAGTATGCTGTAACATTTTCCAGGAAACTCTGTCTGGGGAGGCGCTCAGCTGGTTTTATGAGCTTCTGGCAAATTCAATCGAGGCCTTCGAGCAGTTGGCCAACCGGTTTGTAGGCCGCTTCATCCTCCGGGTCGAGGGAGCCCGCACATCGACCATCCTCTTCAACTGCATGCAAGCGCCCGGTGAGGAATTGAGGACTTTCGTCAACCGTTGGCAGACGGCGATGGCCGGGGTTCGGAACCTTGACAAAGGTATCGCCGAGATGGCGTTCAAGCAAGGGCTCCGCCCGGGAAAATTTTCCTACGCCGTACGGGTGGAACTCCCGCAGGGGTATGACGAGTTGATGGCAATGGCCATCTGGCACGCCCAGGCCGATCACGAGACGTACGGGCAACACCTGCTGAAGAGGAAGCGGGAAGAGCAGTAGGAAGAGCACCCCCGGGAAGAGCACCCCCCACACCGACAAGAAGACAAGACCAGCCAGCGGACCGAGAACCAAGCCGCCCGGCCAAGCCGGCCCAACAGAAATTGGGGGCAACGGCAGCAGAAGCCCTATCATGACAGACCCCAGAACGAGCACAAGCCGGCGTAGTACCGGCAAGAACGCCCCCTGGAAATCATGCCAGCACAACCGGCCGGTCAAGAGGTCTTCACCGCTCTCACCTCTTCATACGAGGACATTTTGCTCGAGAACGGAAACATCATTCCACCACCCAGGAGAAAGTACCCAAAGGGGAAGCTTACCACGGCGCAAACGGGCAAGTACTGCTCCTATCATGATGAGGCTACTCATCGAACGAGCCAGTGTTGTGCTCTAAAAACAGCGGTGGAGGGTTTGATTAGTAACGGCCAGCTCCAACGGTATATAGGGGAAAGGAGAGCAGATCCCGACTGGGAGCAAGACCGGGGCTGGTAGACTCGCCGAGCCTCCAAGCAGTTAGTTTGGCATATCACCGGTTCGACCGCTGTAACATCAAGATGTATATACAAACTACTTTCAAGAAAAATTCCACCGGTTCCACCAATTCAAGTACATTCATAGTCAAGGGATAATACAAGCAGAGGCCGTTCCGGCAAGTTTACAAAAAAGAGCAAGGGCAAAATCCTAAGGAGCTACGCCTCCACCCTCAGCGGGCAATCCACCAGCCTCTCCGGATGAAGCAACCGCACCTTCAGCAATCTGAGGTCCACCCTCCCCTTCCGGTTGCTCTTCCGCCGACTGCTCATGGATATCCGACTGCTCATGAATATCTTCATCAGCGGCCTTCGACATCCGGGAAGTATCCAGGTACCCCTTCTGCTCCCATTCCGTGTACGCATCTGTGATGCCCGATTCCCTGGCCTTCTCCAGGAACTGAAGGAACTGATCGCTCCCATGGTATTTGAGAACAACCCGCTCGTACAGTTCCGGGTCCTCTTCCCCGGCCGCAGCGGCAGAGGCGGCGCGCACAGCGGCAGCTCCCACCTGGAGCTCGTCCACCTTGGCCTCCAGTTCGGTCTTCTCCTCCTCAGCCAGCTCTTTCTCCCTCTCCAGGCTCCGGACCTGCTCCTCCAGCTTGGCCACCTGCTTCTTGGCCCTCTCCTCCAATCTGGCCTTCTCCCGCTCCAGCCGGGACCTCTCTGCTTCCAGCCGCTCTCGGGCTTCTGTCAGCTCGGCCACCTGCCTCTTCAGCTCCTCGCTCGGATCGGGCTGGTACAGATTGTACAGCAGCTGCATAACAACAGAGAGGCAATTAAGCAAGCAGCAAAGGAAATAATTTACGAGCGGTACAATAGCATTGCACCAGGCAATTCTTACCTGCAGGACCGACTCCTTGAACTTTTCGCGCTTCCCGCCCGCTAAGGCTCCGGTGACCTCAGCCCTGTCCAGACCAAGGCTGGCCAAGTCTGCCGCCAGCTGCCGGGCGAGTGCACTCTCCGGGCTTTCCCTCCGTGCCTCCGCAGGTGCGGGGCTACTCTGCCGGGCAGCGGCAGCCTTCTCCCTAGCGGAACTCGATGCACCGCTGGTTACCTTGAGCCGTTTGGCCAGATTCTCACCGGACGACCCACCGGTCAGCGTCACCAGCGTGAAGGGAGGAACGTCCATGATCTTTCGCCTCTTCTCACCCTGGCCGTCAGGCGAAGAAGATTGCGCGCCTAATCGGGTTACCCGGGTAACGAGCGGGACTGACCCCTGTCGGTATGGAATCCGGCTCACTCCACCGGGAATCTTCAGTGGCCCCCCGGTAGTCTTGCCCTTACCGGGTCCCACCTTGGGCGCAGCAGGATGGCTCTTCACACGCGCCAGGACGTAGCCCTCGTCCTCAACATCCATGGCCCGCGGTTCGGGATGAACCGTTAGCCGACCGGACTCCTCGTCCACCGAGGTCCGTGAAACGGCCTCGCCTTTCTCCTTCAGCCTCGCGAGAAGGTCTTCACCGTCCATGGATAGGGTTGTTTCGGGTTTGATGACCGCCCGGGAAGATGCACCTGCAGGACGAGCAAAGGTTAGTATTTAAAAGTTAGCAAAAGTGTCACCACTAGCACTCGCTACGCATCGGAATCTCGACCGAGACAGCAATACTCCAACACTTCTCTCCGGATGAAGTTGTAAGAGCTCCGTTCGAGATCATCCCAACATCCGAGTATGGTCGTGATCCTCTCCTGCTCCAACTCGGACAGTTCGAACGATTGATCCCCAGGGGGCTGGAAGGTACCAGGAACCCGGTACATCTTACTCCTCTTCTGCCACTTACCGCCCGCCATCACCACCTTCTTCCTCCAGTTGTTATTCACCCAAGAAGGCATATTGGTGATGATAGGTTGAAAGCACCGGGCGTTGAAGGACAGACAACCCCGGGACCCTCGCTTCTTCGAGTAGGACAACCTGTACAGTGCCCGGAATTCGTTTACCGTTGGCATACTCATCCCGGAAAACTCATACATGCAGTCGAGGCTCAGCAGTCGCCTCCACTGGAGCCCTAGAAGCTGCGCGGGAGATACTTGCAGTGCACTGAGCATGTACTGCACGAAATCTGGCAGCGAGAGTGAGAACCCATGGCGAAACTGGTCGAGATGCACGGAAACCCAACCTGCCTCCGGGTTACAGGCTGACTCCCCGGGATTCAGTGGCTGTAGCGCCACCTCATCTGGGATACTCCACGTCTCCCGGAACGCAGCAATCTCTTCGGGGTTCATGCTACCCTCCGGCTCATCGCACACCACGGCACCCTTCCCTCTACCGATGGTATAGCTCCCGGGCGGAGCACCAGCAAGGCGCACACCGTGCGGTATTTCCTCAGATCCTGAGGACCCGGAAGACGAAGCCCCGCTCCGGGAGCGGTTAGCGGCTTCAGATACCGGGGATTCCGAACCGAGCCAGTCCTCCAGTCTCTCCTCATCATCCACAACGGGACGCCTGACGATCGATTCGAAAGCCCCATCAGAACTTGCAGAAGACATTTTTAACCTAAGGGGAAGAAAAAACAAAACCCTAGCGCTGGTCAGCAGCAGGCTAGAACAGCGCCCTCTGCGGCCCCTCCCCAAGTTTACCGCAGACGCTGCACTTAAAACAACTCAGTCGGCAACAGAGAACCACCCCCCCCCCCCCCCCCCCCCGGCCTCAAAAACACCGAAAAGAAAAACAAGAACAACACCAGGCAAAGAAAGCAAGATCTTACCGATTAGTATGCTCAACCGAGGAAAGTCCGCCCTGCGAAAGCAGCGAGCAATGATAGGAGGAGAGTAAAAGAGCACTTGAGGCAACGGATGTCGCGGGGCACCTCCACAGAGTTTTCGCCGGATTTCTCTCTCTCTCTTATTTTCTCTGATCAAGCAGCAAAACAGAACTTGAGAAGGCAGAGGAGGCCTTTTTATAGAGGTCTGGTGCCCTAGGCGCTTCTAAATCCCTCCAAAACACGCAATCAGAGCAACTCAAACGCCCGCGAATCTAGACCCTCCATCTCAGACCGCTCCCTACCAGCAAGTGTCCCAGCATCAGTAAACTGCCCGCGCCATCATAACTGATGGGACTGATGGACTTCCTCCTTAAATGCATGTCAGCCACTTGTCCCGCCTACTGGTGACAGGTAAGGGAGTTAGGAGCGGGAACCGAGGCGTCAGGCCCGCCCCCCCCCCCCCCCCCCCCCCCCCCCCCAACTTCCCCAGGCTCTACGGCTGCATGGCATCTCTCACTGCTATGAGTTTTTCAACCGCTTCGAGAGCATTGTTACGGGTATGAGTCATCCATCCGGTTCCATGGCAGTTCACGGTTAGGTATCATTCAACCGGCTGCATGGCATCTCTCACCGCTATGAGTTTTTCAACCGCTTCGAGAGCATCGTTCCGGGTATGAGCCATCCATCCGGTTCCATGGCAGTTCACGGTTAGGTATCATTCAACCGGCTGCATGGCATCTCTCACCGCTATGAGTTTTTCAAACGCTTCGAGAGCATTGTTCCGGGTATGAGCCATCCATCTGGTTCCATGGCAGTTAACGGTTAGGTATCATTCAACCGGCTGCATGGCATCTCTCACCGCTATGAGTTTTTCAACCGCTTCGAGAGCATTGTTCCGGATATGAGCCATCCATCCGGTTCCATGGCAGTTCACGGTTAGGTATCATTCAACCGGCTGCATGGCATCTCTCACCGCTATGAGTTTTTCAAATGCTTCGAGAGCATTGTTCCGGGTATGAGCCATCCATCCGGTTCCATGGCAGTTCACGGTTAGGTATCATTCAACCGGCTGCATGGCATCTCTCACCGCTATGAGTTTTTCAACCGCTTCGAGAGCATTGTTCCGGGTATGAGCTATCCATCCGGTTCCATGGCAGTTCACGGTTAGGTATCATTCAACCGGCTGCATGGCATCTCTCACCGCTATGAGTTTTTCAACCGCTTCGAGAGCATCGTTCCGGGTATGAGCCATCCATCCGGTACCATGGTAGTTCACGGTTAGGTATCATTCAACCGGCTGCATGGCATCTCACCGGTTAGGTAACATTCAACCGCCCCGAGACCATCTCACCGGTTATGATCATCCAACTGGCTCGAGAGCATTCTTCCGGGAACGAGATCCACCCGGCCCCATGGCATCTCACTGGGGGACTCGTCTCGATATGGCAGAACGCCCGGTCGAGGTCCGCCCGGTTCCATGGCATGACCCCGGTTATGAGAACATTCGACCGGCATGGGCTTTATACACCCGGGTGAGTTTACATCTAACACATGTACTCTTGTCCAGCAGGATAAAAACCCTGCATCACACCGAACTGCGATCAATATGGGGCTCTACGACGAGCCTTGTCACCTCAACGCCACCTCATTTCCTCAACGCTTATTCCAACACAAGCTGAGAAGAACTAGCAAGTGTTAACCGGTGCCTCAACAAACCGCAACACTGGGGCCACCTCCCCGCAGCCTAGCAATATGGACTCGTCTCGATTTGGCAGAACGCCCCGTCGAGGTCGCAGCCTAGCAATATGGACTCGTCTCGATATGGCAGAACGCCCGGTCGAGGTCCCATACTCCGACTTGTACCGATTTGACAGAACGCCCGGTCGAGGTCGCAGCCTAGCAATATGGATTCGTCTCGATATGGCAGAACGCCCAGTCGAGGTCCCATACTCCAACTCGTACCGATTTGGGAGAACGCCCGGTCAAGGTCGCAGCCTAGCAATATGGACTCGTCTCAATATGGCAGAACGCCCGGTCGAGGTCCCATACTCCAACTCGTCTCGATATGGCAGAACGCCCGGTCGAGGTCTGGTGCACAAGTTCACTTGGGGGGACTCGTCTCTATATGGCAGAACGCCCGGTCGAGATCCCATGCTCTCCGGCTCGCTCTGATATGGCAGAACGCGGGGTCCAGGTTCCATGCACAAATCTATTGCATGGCGGATTTCAACGCCCCATTATCATTCTATGCACACATCTATTTCATGGCGGATTTCAACGCCCCATAATCACTCCATGCACACATCTATTGCATGGCGGATTTCAACGCCCCACTATCATCTCCATGCTCATAGCACTACAACACTTGAGCACAGTACTACTTATATTGCAAACACACTCATAAACTGTTGCACTTCATCGGTAACAGGTACTCACCCCGGTCACGCCCAATCTTCAACGCGGACTTGGGGGACTGGGCACCGTTGGGTTGGTAACCCTGCGGGTCTGCGGGATAAGGGCAAGACAGTTTTAAGTCCCCATTCAAGATTGCACTTGACCGGGAACTTGGGGCACTTGTTGACAGTAGCCACAGAGGGGCTACAGCAGGCCCGCAGACCCGCTGCTAGTGCACCAGGGCCCGGGACCGGATCACCAGAACCCGGCCTCGGGGTCCAGCAGTCCATCCTGCTACCAGGGGCCCGGGGTCCGGGGGCTCCTGCCTGTCTAAGAGGTCACCAAAGCTGCCCTTTGGTGTGCAAACAGAAGGGAACCAGTCCCACATCGAAGGGTAAGGCCAGACCTCACTCCTGGCCACCTATATAAGGGTCCCAACTACTCTCATTAATAGGTAACTGATCCTTCCTACCGCTTATATACGTGCTTAAGTTATATCTATTCCAACTATACTAACTTAGGCATCGGAGAGGAGAAGACCGGCCCGCCCGGTATTCCCCTTAGTAAGCAGGTTTGCAGGAGATAGCACGAAGATTCACCTGTCTCTACCAGACCCCAGGGTTTGTGCAGAAACAGGCCTAATTTTCATGATTATCTGATTATTGTTGCTCAGTTTCCCATGTTCTCCCCTATTCCTTACATGGAGACTTTAGCTTGTTTGTGAGGATCAAATCTTTATGTGTCTCATACATGGTATGCTGTTGTTGCCATGTAAGTTATGCTTTCTCTTCGAAACACCTATCTATTTATTACAACACTTTCTGCATTATTAGTTATTTGTGAATTGCAGTAGTTCTTTCAAAGCTGTCAGTTATTTGTGGTTTGTCATAATCATATTGGGACAAGAAATTTCCAAATGATTTTGCTAGATAAACTTAGCATTTGGGACTGTAAGATTCCTAAGTCTTGATCCTCGGAACTTGTTTTCCCCGCTATTCATTACTAGTGCTAATGTAACAAAATTGGACATTCACTGTTTTTGAAAACAGCATATGAAGAATGTAGTTATCCTCCCACTTTATTACCCGTTAGTACTTGTTTTACACAGCTGAAGTACATATCTTTTTTTTGTAGAAATTTAATAACTTGCATTGAATATAAGCCACAATAAAACAACGACAAAACCTTAAGTTGGTCTGGGGACGAACTACAAAAGAAACAACAAAACAAGAAGAGAAAAAACCTGAAAAAGAAACAAGATTACAGGACACTCTCTGTAACCATTACAGAAACACATATCTTTGGTAAAAGTGCATTTCAGCAATCTCATGTGCGCATGGCAAACCATGCGTGACACGTATAACACAACCACATCATGCCAAGTCCTCGATATTGTCGGCCCTGAATTTGATGAACATGTTAGAAAAATTAATGAAATTAAAATATACATTTATAAATATGTTATAGTTGAAATCCAAATTACCTATATTAGCTTCACACACTATTTTGTTCAAGGCTGAAATTGATACGTAACTTATTAATTCCTTTAGATAATCATGCTTAAAATCGTGCTGAAGGAAACATCGACTTTTTTCAAATGAAGCTTTGATATCAGTATGATGTAACTCCATCAATGAATGTATATTGTCCCATGAAATTAATATTCACTACCAGATACGGACGAATAGCCGACGAAAAAATTTTCGTCGGCCATTTTTTTTTTTCGTCGGCTATACCCTCTGCCGACGAAAATTTCGTCGGCCATAAGTCGTCGGTAATACGCCGTCGGTAATACCAATGGCCGACGAAAAAAAAAAATTCGTCGGCTATAGTTAAGTATGGCCGACGAGTCAAAAAATTCGTCGGGCAAAGGTGGGTAAAATAGCCGACGACTTTCGTCGGGTATTTTTGAGTATGGCCGACGAAATCCATTAAGTATGGCCGACGATTTACTATAATTTCGTCGGCTATGGTGTTTTAACTATAGCCGACGATTTACCAAAATTTCGTCGGCTATGATGTTTTAACTATAGCCGACGATTTAATAAAATTTCGTCGGCTATGCTGTTTGAACTATAGCCGACGATTTAATAAAATTTCGTCGGCTATGGTGTTTTAACTATAGCCGACGATTTAATAAAAGTTCGTCGGCTATGGTATTTTAACTATAGCCGACGATTTAATAAAGTTTCGTCGGCTATTTCCTCGAAATATATTACTATTTTATAGGTATTAATTAGTTATAGCCGACGAAATAAGGCACTTTTCGTCGGCTATACAAGTTATAGCCGACGAAAATTGGTAAAATTCGTCGGCTATACTTGTTATAGCCGACGAAATAATGCAAAAATCGTCGGCTATTCTTGCATTTGGAAAAAAAAAATTAAATTATTTTCTAAATTACCATTCCAAGCAAGCTGCAAATCACAAAAATAATTCATGCATTTGCACCAACAAGAAACACGTCTAAACACCATTTTTATTAAATTCGTTCCAATATACATAAAATATAATCCTAATTATCCCCTAAACTACTAAAGTCTAGGATATCATCTACAGCATCAGGCGCATCATCCTGCTGACCGAACTCGGGAGGTTGAGGCATTGGTGATAGGAGCACAATGTGCGACGATATTACATGCTTATGCCCTCATTTATGCTTTGTTTAACCCTTATTTGTCTAAGATAGAGTCATAATATAGTTAGTGTCATTTTTGATAGAGTTTTGGTGAAATGTGCTTAAGAATCCGAAAAATGACTAAGTATGAGAAATCTGGAAAATAGTGAAAAATGTGTCTTTTTCGTGATTTTGAGATGAGCAAAAGTATGATCTATCCTTGTCCGAATTTGGCGAAATTTTGTGTGCTTAATATTAATATGTTGAGGAATGTTGTGTTAAAATTTCAGATCAATCGGAGTTCGGGAAGTCGCCCAAAAGTTGGCTGCAAAAGGGCAGTCCGAACATTCCAATCCAGGGGCTTCCAGGAAATTCCTGGGACTGTGTCCCAACTTCGAAAAATCATTCCCGTCGACTCACAAGGAATTTGATCGAGATATTTTATGGGGAGATGGCCATATGTGTCTAGTTTATCTGAGACTTGGAATCGCATCAATCGGAGCTCCATGGATGGAGATATGCCGGAATTACTGCATCAAGGTCAAATCTGCCGATTCCAGGAACCTACTGCCCCCTTTTCGTGTTTTCTGTTTTTGATGGACCTAATGGTGCACAAATGCATATGTGAAGATGGTTCAAGCCTTATGAAGGGAAGAGGAAGACACTAGGCCATGGCATTGAAGAAAAGCATGAAGAAACAAGTTCTCCTAGTCAAACTAGGAAAAGCTGCCGATTCTGGCAGATTTGCTGCCTTTGTGTGCTACCGGCATTTGGGGCATTTTCGATGGATCAAAAGCCTTTCAATTGAAGTCCAAGACCATACAAGAAATCCATGAAGATGTGAAGCCCAAGCCTTGAAGAAAAATTCAGAAAAGAAAACCTAATTGGATTAAGAAAGGAAGGTTGCAAAACCTTATTGTACTAGGTTTTCTCAATCCTCTTTGCACAAGGGACTGCCGGCAGCCTCTCTCCCTTTTCCTCTATATATAGCCATCTCATATTCAGAAAAAGCTGTCACATTCCAAAGCAAAAATCTAGCCAAAGCTCTACCTAAATTTCCCCAAGAATCCTACACAAAAACCCTAGCCAAAACCACCACCACCACACCAAAGTTTCCTGCCGAAATTTCCCCTTGCTGCCGATACCCTCACTGCCGAGCAGCCTCCATCCGATTCCATCATCAACCACCGGATCCATACACGACGAAGTCTTCAAGGTTTCTAATGTGTGATCCACTCCCTACTCTTGGCTTTGTAAATTTTTGTGTAGTTATGTTAAACTTTGTCTATGAAGTTAGCATGAATTCTTGGTTTCAATTTTTATGTCTATGTATGAATTGGATTGAAATCTGGTTTTATGATTTGCATGTCAATTTATTTTCTTTATCTTCAAGTAAGGTTTTAGATGTAAGAATATGAATTGCATGTTAAAAAGTAAGGGAAATATGTAATGAACTAGTAATTAGGGTAATCGGCAAAAACATGTATTAAATTGATTTTAGGGTTTTCTTGACTTGTTCTTTAAATTCGTGTGCTTAAAGATTGGTAACCTATGTAATTGCAATACTTAGATTATTAATCTCATTAGCCGAAATTTAATATGGATTAAAGTAATCAACGAGTTACTTTGTTTGTGTTGTTTTTCATAAGGGCTAGAGTAATTTAAAGAACATGCTTGTTGATGAGAAGATTGACAACCTTACTTTATTAACTTGTTTCCAACTAAAAAGACCGTGTGCCTAATTACTTTGCATGTTTGTTTTCGACGATAAGTGTTCTCAAATATGTTTAGTATAACTTTGGGGTTAGACGATAAGTTAATCTTGAAGTACTAGAGAGTCTCAATTAGTAGTGCCGATAAGGAGCTAGTTGGGTTGGAGTTAAGTTGAGTCTAGAACGCTTTAATACTTTGCCGTGAGTCCTATTTGCTTGTTTGTTATGTGTTTTGATTGCTTTCGTGTTAGTACTTTGTGGAAGAATGTCGACCAAACTTGTAAATATTAGACTTAGGATTTATTTTCAGCATTTTAATTTCATGCCTAGGACATTAGAGGCAGCCCTATGGCTGCCGAACTTCATCTTCATCCCCCATGATAAATTCGTATATATGTATATAAGTGTGACAATTGTGTGCATATATGTTTGTGAATATTTGTGTTAACATTCTCATGTTTCAGGTACCCTTAATCCCCGGCTAGAACGATCCCTACTTATTCTATACTACTAACGATTGTAGGGTTATTATTGCTTGATGCTCGCTTAGGCGACTCGTCAATTTTTGGCGCCGTTGCCGGGGATTATAAAATCTTGTTTTATGTGAATGTTAAAGTGTGTTAAAATTTGTGATGTAAAGTTTGTTAGCAATCTGTGTCTCTAACTTTAACGTATACTTATATATCCTAACTCTCTAACATGACTTTCCAACTCTTGTATTTTTTTCTTCTAACCTTGAAAAATTTGTTGAAATCGTAGCTTGTATGAAATTGTATATTCTTGAATTTTAGTTTGTTGTTTTTGTTCGATTTTATGTGTCTTGTGCGTGTGCAGATTGAATTGAAAAGAACAGTGCAGGAAATACCAACTTCTGCCCAAAACAGAATTCGGACAGTGCAGTCCGTCGACTTTGGATGGCTGCCGTTTGCTTCTCACAAAACTTGGAAAAGTGAGCCATATGCCTTTGGAAAGGTCTCTAAGTCTACTTTCTGTAGGATTTTACAGAAGTGGATTTGGAGCATCGAGTCATTCCCAGTTTCAATTTTAGTGCACGAAGGTCAATCTGGCAGAACAGAGAACTGGGCAGATCATTCGGTCCGATACAAGGCCAAAGAAAGAGTACCTCTGCTGGTCCGATTGGGACAAACTTTATACCATTGAAAAGCTCTTTGTGTGCACTACAACTTTGATTTAGAACACGTTTGCATTCGGACAATGGAGCACACCCATAATCAGGCCTCAAGAGAAGCAGACACATCTGCCGAAGACCCTGCCCCTGCCTCTGTCCTGCAGCCAACCCTGCATGCCGAGGCCAGCACACAAACCATCCTGCCGATACACTGCCCCTGCTCATGCCGCAGCTAAGTTGCAGCCTCACGCTACCAATCATCCTGACGAGCAAGCTGCTGACGTATCCACGTATCCTGTCAAGCCGTATCCTGCCGTATCCATGACCAATTCCGAGACATATCCAACCAAGTAGCCGTATCGATACGCATGTCGATACGCCTGTGCTACTGTTGACCGAATCCGATACGGACACGGATACGCCATCCGATACGCTGCAATGTTGCTGCCCTGCTGCTGTTGCCCTGCTGCTGCTGCAATGCTGCAGCCTACGAATCCTGCTGACACGCCGCAAAGCTGCTGCCCTGCTGCTGCCTATCTTTCCACCTATGCTGCACTTTCCAAGACCCAGCACACAAGCTGCTGCTCCTGCTGGCCCTGCAACCTGCTGCTGCCCCTGCATGCAGGCAATGCTGTTGCACATGCTCCTGCCGAGAGAGCCTGCTGCCCCTGCCCCTGCATACTGCCGAGCAGCCGTGCAGCAACGCATGTGCACACATTGCACATCCTACCGTGATGCAGCCCCTGCTGCTGCCTTTCCTTCCGGAAGCCACTGCCGAGAGCTTCCTGCCGAGCCACAACACACTGCCGAGAAGCAGTTTTCTGCTGAGAGAGAGAGTTGCTGCCCTTCTTTGCCAATAGCAACACTTTTGGACCATGATGAATCAACAACACACACGGTGAAAAGTCTAAGCAATGGACTATAAACACAAAGCGCTACTTGGGAGGCAACCCAATTCGATCAAAGAAAAATGAAGGAGCCATCACCGAGAGTTTGCAATTTCTTAACCCTTCTCTTTTCCTTTGATTTGTGATGATATGTTGGAATATGGTAGACTATTGCATGCTTAGGAAATTCGTTGATATAGATTTGTGCTTACATTGAGGACAATGTAATTTTCTAAGTGTGGGGTGGGATAACGTATTCCGTTTATGTTTTCGTGTGCTTAGTTTAGAAAAGAAAATTCAGAAATTGTTCCACAAAAATAGAGTGTTTAAATTTGTTTGTTTTTGAGTCTTAGGATGCCCCTAATATGTCAATGATGTTTTTCTCCTCTTTGCATACGTAGATGATGGTTATGCATACAATTAAAATTGTAAGTTTCATGGATTTTGTGCATTGGTAGGAGCATGTAGGACTTGTTGATTAATAAGCATGCATGTTTTAGCTAGTTTATTTCGATTATAACCTATGTGAGCTTTAGTGCCAAATTGGTTTCTTCTTGAGCGATAAAAAGATAAAATTCGATAGATTCGTAGGAAGCATGAAACCTCATAATTCTTTGATTATTCGATGACTATGTGCCATAGCTTTTTAATGAACTCTAGTATGCTAGAACTTACTCTTGTTGATTTTCGAAACGTTTTTATCATAAAATACCTTGATTTTGAATGTGATTGAATAAAGATCATTTAGGTTTACCACCAAAGCCAAATAAAGCATGAGCCCTATTGGAGCCCGTCGTGGGACACCTTAGTTAACCCCTTTGAGCCTACGATTAGCCTTTTCTTTCATCACCCTTAAACACTTTCCATGAACTTAGTATAGTGATGTCTTGACCATTGTGTGTCGGCAAAACTTGATTTTTGAAGGAGTTTTCGCGTGAAGTGATGAAGAAGAACAAGTGTGGGGTAGACTTAGCCATAAAATTATATAAAAAATGTATGCATGCCGTACCTAGAAAAAGAAAAAAAAATGCTCGAACAAAATAAAAAGAAAGAAAACCGAGAGCAAAAGAAGAAAAGAGGGGTACGGCATAGGCATGAAAAGAAAAATTTTGTGTATGGCTATTGTCTAGATTTTTGTTGTAATGTTTTATGGAAAGAAAAGAATGAAGTATGGGTCCAACAAGATGAAATTTGACCCTTGGTGAGAAGTCATAAGGAGATTCAAGCTTTGCTAAAGGCCTTAGTGACGTTTTTGAGCCTCCTTATCTAAATTTCGAATACCTCTTAGCCAAGCCCCATTACATCCCTTTTATTGATCTTTTCATGATTCTTAAGATGGTTAAATTTGATTGTGGAGATTATCTCAAGAGTAAGCATATGGTTTTGGTTCATTGGTGCATATAGTTATCATATGAGGTTTTCCCATTAAAAATTTCACAAAGTGCTTTCGTTTCTTTGATATATGCAAGTTACTCTTTGTAATTCATTATCTTTCGCTTGCATATACTTATGTGTGAATTACCATGCTTCGAGAGAAAAGAAGAGAGTATGCCTAGTGAGGAGGATTGGATTAGCTTTAACATGCTTACATGCTTACCTTTTTGCTCTTATATGTTTATATTGATGTCACATGTTCATGAAACTTGGAATTCTCGTGGACAGCATTCTCATGCATTAACTTGAAAGCTATGTGTACATACGAGCCTGAGACAAATTGTTAGGGGCAATAGTTTGTTTTGAGTCTTAGTTTAATTTAGTTTGCTAAGGGACTAGCAAAGGATAAGTGTGGGGTAGTTGATAGGAGCACAATGTGCGACGATATTACATGCTTATGCCCTCATTTATGCTTTGTTTAACCCTTATTTGTCTAAGATAGAGTCATAATATAGTTAGTGTCATTTTTGATAGAGTTTTGGTGAAATGTGCTTAAGAATCCGAAAAATGACTAAGTATGAGAAATCTGGAAAATAGTGAAAAATGTGTCTTTTTCGTGATTTTGAGATGAGCAAAAGTATGATCTATCCTTGTCCGAATTTGGCGAAATTTTGTGTGCTTAATATTAATATGTTGAGGAATGTTGTGTTAAAATTTCAGATCAATCGGAGTTCGGGAAGTCGCCCAAAAGTTGGCTGCAAAAGGGCAGTCCGAACATTCCAATCCAGGGGCTTCCAGGAAATTCCTGGGACTGTGTCCCAACTTCGAAAAATCATTCCCGTCGACTCACAAGGAATTTGATCGAGATATTTTATGGGGAGATGGCCATATGTGTCTAGTTTATCTGAGACTTGGAATCGCATCAATCGGAGCTCCATGGATGGAGATATGCCGGAATTACTGCATCAAGGTCAAATCTGCCGATTCCAGGAACCTACTGCCCCCTTTTCGTGTTTTCTGTTTTTGATGGACCTAATGGTGCACAAATGCATATGTGAAGATGGTTCAAGCCTTATGAAGGGAAGAGGAAGACACTAGGCCATGGCATTGAAGAAAAGCATGAAGAAACAAGTTCTCCTAGTCAAACTAGGAAAAGCTGCCGATTCTGGCAGATTTGCTGCCTTTGTGTGCTACCGGCATTTGGGGCATTTTCGATGGATCAAAAGCCTTTCAATTGAAGTCCAAGACCATACAAGAAATCCATGAAGATGTGAAGCCCAAGCCTTGAAGAAAAATTCAGAAAAGAAAACCTAATTGGATTAAGAAAGGAAGGTTGCAAAACCTTATTGTACTAGGTTTTCTCAATCCTCTTTGCACAAGGGACTGCCGGCAGCCTCTCTCCCTTTTCCTCTATATATAGCCATCTCATATTCAGAAAAAGCTGTCACATTCCAAAGCAAAAATCTAGCCAAAGCTCTACCTAAATTTCCCCAAGAATCCTACACAAAAACCCTAGCCAAAACCACCACCACCACACCAAAGTTTCCTGCCGAAATTTCCCCTTGCTGCCGATACCCTCACTGCCGAGCAGCCTCCATCCGATTCCATCATCAACCACCGGATCCATACACGACGAAGTCTTCAAGGTTTCTAATGTGTGATCCACTCCCTACTCTTGGCTTTGTAAATTTTTGTGTAGTTATGTTAAACTTTGTCTATGAAGTTAGCATGAATTCTTGGTTTCAATTTTTATGTCTATGTATGAATTGGATTGAAATCTGGTTTTATGATTTGCATGTCAATTTATTTTCTTTATCTTCAAGTAAGGTTTTAGATGTAAGAATATGAATTGCATGTTAAAAAGTAAGGGAAATATGTAATGAACTAGTAATTAGGGTAATCGGCAAAAACATGTATTAAATTGATTTTAGGGTTTTCTTGACTTGTTCTTTAAATTCGTGTGCTTAAAGATTGGTAACCTATGTAATTGCAATACTTAGATTATTAATCTCATTAGCCGAAATTTAATATGGATTAAAGTAATCAACGAGTTACTTTGTTTGTGTTGTTTTTCATAAGGGCTAGAGTAATTTAAAGAACATGCTTGTTGATGAGAAGATTGACAACCTTACTTTATTAACTTGTTTCCAACTAAAAAGACCGTGTGCCTAATTACTTTGCATGTTTGTTTTCGACGATAAGTGTTCTCAAATATGTTTAGTATAACTTTGGGGTTAGACGATAAGTTAATCTTGAAGTACTAGAGAGTCTCAATTAGTAGTGCCGATAAGGAGCTAGTTGGGTTGGAGTTAAGTTGAGTCTAGAACGCTTTAATACTTTGCCGTGAGTCCTATTTGCTTGTTTGTTATGTGTTTTGATTGCTTTCGTGTTAGTACTTTGTGGAAGAATGTCGACCAAACTTGTAAATATTAGACTTAGGATTTATTTTCAGCATTTTAATTTCATGCCTAGGACATTAGAGGCAGCCCTATGGCTGCCGAACTTCATCTTCATCCCCCATGATAAATTCGTATATATGTATATAAGTGTGACAATTGTGTGCATATATGTTTGTGAATATTTGTGTTAACATTCTCATGTTTCAGGTACCCTTAATCCCCGGCTAGAACGATCCCTACTTATTCTATACTACTAACGATTGTAGGGTTATTATTGCTTGATGCTCGCTTAGGCGACTCGTCAATTTTTGGGGATAACGTATTCCGTTTATGTTTTCGTGTGCTTAGTTTAGAAAAGAAAATTCAGAAATTGTTCCACAAAAATAGAGTGTTTAAATTTGTTTGTTTTTGAGTCTTAGGATGCCCCTAATATGTCAATGATGTTTTTCTCCTCTTTGCATACGTAGATGATGGTTATGCATACAATTAAAATTGTAAGTTTCATGGATTTTGTGCATTGGTAGGAGCATGTAGGACTTGTTGATTAATAAGCATGCATGTTTTAGCTAGTTTATTTCGATTATAACCTATGTGAGCTTTAGTGCCAAATTGGTTTCTTCTTGAGCGATAAAAAGATAAAATTCGATAGATTCGTAGGAAGCATGAAACCTCATAATTCTTTGATTATTCGATGACTATGTGCCATAGCTTTTTAATGAACTCTAGTATGCTAGAACTTACTCTTGTTGATTTTCGAAACGTTTTTATCATAAAATACCTTGATTTTGAATGTGATTGAATAAAGATCATTTAGGTTTACCACCAAAGCCAAATAAAGCATGAGCCCTATTGGAGCCCGTCGTGGGACACCTTAGTTAACCCCTTTGAGCCTACGATTAGCCTTTTCTTTCATCACCCTTAAACACTTTCCATGAACTTAGTATAGTGATGTCTTGACCATTGTGTGTCGGCAAAACTTGATTTTTGAAGGAGTTTTCGCGTGAAGTGATGAAGAAGAACAAGTGTGGGGTAGACTTAGCCATAAAATTATATAAAAAATGTATGCATGCCGTACCTAGAAAAAGAAAAAAAAATGCTCGAACAAAATAAAAAGAAAGAAAACCGAGAGCAAAAGAAGAAAAGAGGGGTACGGCATAGGCATGAAAAGAAAAATTTTGTGTATGGCTATTGTCTAGATTTTTGTTGTAATGTTTTATGGAAAGAAAAGAATGAAGTATGGGTCCAACAAGATGAAATTTGACCCTTGGTGAGAAGTCATAAGGAGATTCAAGCTTTGCTAAAGGCCTTAGTGACGTTTTTGAGCCTCCTTATCTAAATTTCGAATACCTCTTAGCCAAGCCCCATTACATCCCTTTTATTGATCTTTTCATGATTCTTAAGATGGTTAAATTTGATTGTGGAGATTATCTCAAGAGTAAGCATATGGTTTTGGTTCATTGGTGCATATAGTTATCATATGAGGTTTTCCCATTAAAACCTCATATGATAACTATATGCACCAATGAACCAAAACCATATATGTGCACGAAAGCACTTTGTGAAATTTTTAATGGGAAAACCTCATATGATAACTATATGCACCAATGAACCAAAACCATATGCTTACTCTTGAGATAATCTCCACAATCAAATTTAACCATCTTAAGAATCATGAAAAGATCAATAAAAGGGATGTAATGGGGCTTGGCTAAGAGGTATTCGAAATTTAGATAAGGAGGCTCAAAAACGTCACTAAGGCCTTTAGCAAAGCTTGAATCTCCTTATGACTTCTCACCAAGGGTCAAATTTCATCTTGTTGGACCCATACTTCATTCTTTTCTTTCCATAAAACATTACAACAAAAATCTAGACAATAGCCATACACAAAATTTTTCTTTTCATGCCTATGCCGTACCCCTCTTTTCTTCTTTTGCTCTCGGTTTTCTTTCTTTTTATTTTGTTCGAGCATTTTTTTTTCTTTTTCTAGGTACGGCATGCATACATTTTTTATATAATTTTATGGCTAAGTCTACCCCACACTTGTTCTTCTTCATCACTTCACGCGAAAACTCCTTCAAAAATCAAGTTTTGCCGACACACAATGGTCAAGACATCACTATACTAAGTTCATGGAAAGTGTTTAAGGGTGATGAAAGAAAAGGCTAATCGTAGGCTCAAAGGGGTTAACTAAGGTGTCCCACGACGGGCTCCAATAGGGCTCATGCTTTATTTGGCTTTGGTGGTAAACCTAAATGATCTTTATTCAATCACATTCAAAATCAAGGTATTTTATGATAAAAACGTTTCGAAAATCAACAAGAGTAAGTTCTAGCATACTAGAGTTCATTAAAAAGCTATGGCACATAGTCATCGAATAATCAAAGAATTATGAGGTTTCATGCTTCCTACGAATCTATCGAATTTTATCTTTTTATCGCTCAAGAAGAAACCAATTTGGCACTAAAGCTCACATAGGTTATAATCGAAATAAACTAGCTAAAACATGCATGCTTATTAATCAACAAGTCCTACATGCTCCTACCAATGCACAAAATCCATGAAACTTACAATTTTAATTGTATGCATAACCATCATCTACGTATGCAAAGAGGAGAAAAACATCATTGACATATTAGGGGCATCCTAAGACTCAAAAACAAACAAATTTAAACACTCTATTTTTGTGGAACAATTTCTGAATTTTCTTTTCTAAACTAAGCACACGAAAACATAAACGGAATACGTTATCCCACCCCACACTTAGAAAATTACATTGTCCTCAATGTAAGCACAAATCTATATCAACGAATTTCCTAAGCATGCAATAGTCTACCATATTCCAACATATCATCACAAATCAAAGGAAAAGAGAAGGGTTAAGAAATTGCAAACTCTCGGTGATGGCTCCTTCATTTTTCTTTGATCGAATTGGGTTGCCTCCCAAGTAGCGCTTTGTGTTTATAGTCCATTGCTTAGACTTTTCACCGTGTGTGTTGTTGATTCATCATGGTCCAAAAGTGTTGCTATTGGCAAAGAAGGGCAGCAACTCTCTCTCTCAGCAGAAAACTGCTTCTCGGCAGTGTGTTGTGGCTCGGCAGGAAGCTCTCGGCAGTGGCTTCCGGAAGGAAAGGCAGCAGCAGGGGCTGCATCACGGTAGGATGTGCAATGTGTGCACATGCGTTGCTGCACGGCTGCTCGGCAGTATGCAGGGGCAGGGGCAGCAGGCTCTCTCGGCAGGAGCATGTGCAACAGCATTGCCTGCATGCAGGGGCAGCAGCAGGTTGCAGGGCCAGCAGGAGCAGCAGCTTGTGTGCTGGGTCTTGGAAAGTGCAGCATAGGTGGAAAGATAGGCAGCAGCAGGGCAGCAGCTTTGCGGCGTGTCAGCAGGATTCGTAGGCTGCAGCATTGCAGCAGCAGCAGGGCAACAGCAGCAGGGCAGCAGCATTGCAGCGTATCGGATGGCGTATCCGTGTCCGTATCGGATTCGGTCAACAGTAGCACAGGCGTATCGACATGCGTATCGATACGGCTACTTGGTTGGATATGTCTCGGAATTGGTCATGGATACGGCAGGATACGGCTTGACAGGATACGTGGATACGTCAGCAGCTTGCTCGTCAGGATGATTGGTAGCGTGAGGCTGCAACTTAGCTGCGGCATGAGCAGGGGCAGTGTATCGGCAGGATGGTTTGTGTGCTGGCCTCGGCATGCAGGGTTGGCTGCAGGACAGAGGCAGGGGCAGGGTCTTCGGCAGATGTGTCTGCTTCTCTTGAGGCCTGATTATGGGTGTGCTCCATTGTCCGAATGCAAACGTGTTCTAAATCAAAGTTGTAGTGCACACAAAGAGCTTTTCAATGGTATAAAGTTTGTCCCAATCGGACCAGCAGAGGTACTCTTTCTTTGGCCTTGTATCGGACCGAATGATCTGCCCAGTTCTCTGTTCTGCCAGATTGACCTTCGTGCACTAAAATTGAAACTGGGAATGACTCGATGCTCCAAATCCACTTCTGTAAAATCCTACAGAAAGTAGACTTAGAGACCTTTCCAAAGGCATATGGCTCACTTTTCCAAGTTTTGTGAGAAGCAAACGGCAGCCATCCAAAGTCGACGGACTGCACTGTCCGAATTCTGTTTTGGGCAGAAGTTGGTATTTCCTGCACTGTTCTTTTCAATTCAATCTGCACACGCACAAGACACATAAAATCGAACAAAAACAACAAACTAAAATTCAAGAATATACAATTTCATACAAGCTACGATTTCAACAAATTTTTCAAGGTTAGAAGAAAAAAATACAAGAGTTGGAAAGTCATGTTAGAGAGTTAGGATATATAAGTATACGTTAAAGTTAGAGACACAGATTGCTAACAAACTTTACATCACAAATTTTAACACACTTTAACATTCACATAAAACAAGATTTTATAATCCCCGGCAACGGCGCCAAAAATTGACGAGTCGCCGAAGCGAGCATCAAGCAATAATAACCCTAAAATCAATTTAACACATGTTTTTGCCGATTACCCTAATTACTAGTTCATTACATATTTCCCTTACTTTTTAACATACAATCCATATTCTTACATCTAAAACATCACTTAAAGATAAAGAACATAAATTGACATGCAAATCATAAAACCAAATTTCAATCCAATTCATACATAGACATAAAAATTGAAACCAAGAATTCATGCTAACTTTATAGACAAAGTTTAACATAACTACACAAAAATTTACAAAGCCAAGAGTAGGGAGTGGATCACACATTAGAAACCTTTGAAGACTTCGTCGTGTATGGATCCGTGGATGATGGTGTTCGGATGGCTGCTGCTCGGCAGTGAGGGTATCGGCAGCAAGGGGAAATTTCGGCAGGAAACTTTGGTGTGGTGGTGGTGGTTTTGGCTAGGGTTTTTGTGTAGGATTCTTGGGGAAATTTAGGTAGAGCTTTGGCTAGATTTTTGCTTTGGAATGTGACAGCTTTTTCTGAATATGAGATGGCTATATATAGAGGAAAAGGGAGAGAGGCTGCCGGCAGTCCCTTGTGCAAAGAGGATTGAGAAAACCTAGTACAATAAGGTTTTGCAACCTTCCTTTCTTAATCCAATTAGGTTTTCTTTTCTGAATTTTTCTTCAAGGCTTGGGCTTCACATCTTCATGGATTTCTTGTATGGTCTTGGACTTCAATTGAAAGGCTTTTGATCCATCGAAAATGCCCCAAATGCCGGTAGCACACAAAGGCAGCAAATCTGCCAGAATCGGCAGCTTTTCCTAGTTTGACTAGGAGAACTTGTTTCTTCATGCTTTTCTTCAATGCCATGGCCTAGTGTCTTCCTCTTCCCTTCATAAGGCTTGAACCATCTTCACATATGCATTTGTGCACCATTAGGTCCATCAAAAACAGAAAACACGAAAAGGGGGCAGTAGGTTCCTGGAATCGGCAGATTTGACCTTGATGCAGTAATTCCGGCATATCTCCATCCATGGAGCTCCGATTGATGCGATTCCAAGTCTCAGATAAACTAGACACATATGGCCATCTCCCCATAAAATATCTCGATCAAATTCCTTGTGAGTCGACGGGAATGATTTTTCGAAGTTGGGACACAGTCCCAGGAATTTCCTGGAAGCCCCTGGATTGGAATGTTCGGACTGCCCTTTTGCAGCCAACTTTTGGGCGACTTCCCGAACTCCGATTGATCTGAAATTTTAACACAACATTCCTCAACATATTAATATTAAGCACACAAAATTTCGCCAAATTCGGACAAGGATAGATCATACTTTTGCTCATCTCAAAATCACGAAAAAGACACATTTTTCACTATTTTCCAGATTTCTCATACTTAGTCATTTTTCGGATTCTTAAGCACATTTCACCAAAACTCTATCAAAAATGACACTAACTATATTATGACTCTATCTTAGACAAATAAGGGTTAAACAAAGCATAAATGAGGGCATAAGCATGTAATATCGTCGCACATTGTGCTCCTATCAATTGGAGGCTCCACTAACTGCTGAAACGGGAGCGGGGGTGGACGGCCTTCTTGTTGTGCCGCGAACATCTCATAAATCCACTTTTGCTGGCCGTCGTTGTTGTATTGCCGAATTCTGGCGCACTCAGCATTCCAACAGACCATATCCAACTGATACTGCTGGGACTGATATTGTCTGCGGCGCAGCTCCTCTACTGTCTGGGACGAGGTCGCCAATTCTGCGGCCAATCGCTGCACTTCCCCCCTCATATGTTGGGTCTGGCCGCCTCCCTTCTTTTGACCTCCCTTAGTGGTCTTCAGGAGCCCTTGTCCAGAACCTCCTAAACCCCGGCAGTAGTACTCGTTGGACTGGTGTGGGAAGGCTGCGTTGAACATCCTCGCCGCCGTTTGGATATTGGTGCGGTCGACCTGGCGCACGGCTTCCTCCAAATCTGCCTCTGAGATGTCCGGTTGTGTCTCCCGAACTATTTGCTGGAGCACCTCTTGTTCGGCCTGGGTCACCCGCTCCTAATTGGACGGGGAAAAAAAATTAATATTCTAACAAATGGATAGTTAAGTAAAATTAATAATTTAAATTTTAAAATCATAATGAACGACTTACGAGATCGTCTGTCGCTTGTGGATAAGCGATCTTGAACGTCTCCACGTAGGGGTTGCAATCAGGATGATCTCTTAGCGCCTCCTCCTGATATTGTGCAAACGGCCTTGAACCGCCGTGATGGAGGATTGTGTTACGGCGGCGGTTCTCCGAGTTTATCCGAGACCGTTCCTTCAAACAAATAATAAAATATTAGAAAAATGCATCAAAAAATATAACTGAAATAATTATAAAATATTTAAACTAATAATTAAAATTTTAATAAAATAAACATTTATAATGAAGTTTAATATTTACCATCATAGCCGGGTTGTCGAAGACTACGGTCCTCAACCAACGCCACTCGTACTCCCTGAACATGAACTCTCTGGGAGTACCCATACGACCACGGTTGCCGTACTCGTTATAGTGGGAACGGAGCTCGTTCTTCCACTCTTTGAACCTACGAAGAAAACAAAAGTGCATTAGAAATATTATTAATATCATAAAATATTTCTAATTATCAAATAAGACATTCCCAACGTACCTCGAGCTCTGTTGGGAGTCCGCCCAACCCCGCTTGTGTTCCGCAACCACAAAGTATGTCTGAAAGATAATATTTTATTAGTTTTATAATTATAAAAATACCGAAAATTTTTAAATATTACGATAACTAAATTAAATTTTTTTATTTACTCACCGACGCGGCGTTGTTCAACTCCATCTTGATTTCTTCGGGCACATCAGCCCACCGAGCCCACAACATAGGGACTCTGTCCCTAATGAGTGCACCCACGCAACCCGAGTAGTCGCGTTTCTTTTTCGCCCCAACCTCCTGATCAGGAGCTTCGTCAATCTGGATCCTCCCGCTCCGTTCAACCGTTCTCCTGAGCGTCTCAAAACTGATGACACCTCTGGTATTCCTCTGGGTTGAACTGCTAGCGCCTGTCCATATCACATAAACGACGATTGGTTAATAAAATTAAATATTAGTGCGTTAATTTTAATAAAATATTTAATTAATAAAATCGAATGTTACCTGAACCCGATGATTCGGTTGCCGTCGACTTTCCTTTTCTCCTCGCCGAAATCAGGAGGTCAGGGCTCTCCCATGGCTGCTGCTGGTATGCCTCCGCAGCACTCACGAACTGAGGCATATCAGGCCACTGGGGCCGACCCTGATAGTCGACCTCGGGTATCGCAGGAATGTTGTATGGGAGGAAGAGCTGGTTTGGGAGAGTAGGCCCCTCAGTCGAGTCACCAGCAGACTGAGTCGGACTCGGCATCGGCATCGGCTCCCGATGAACCTCAGGCATACGAACCTGAGGAACGTCGGCAGCTATCTCCTCGTGAAACAGCTGCCGACTAAACCTCGGCGCCACAGAGGGACCGACATTCGGAAGTGAAGTGCTCGACGGCCGCCCCGCCTGGAGAAGGGTCTGGTGCCGAGCACTCACACTCCGCCGCGGCTGGGCTGCATCCACACTCCTCCGCGGCTGGCTGGTGGTCCTCTCAGGCTGGCTAGCCGTCCTCTCGGAGTCTGGGGAACCCGCGGCATTTCCAGAACCGGCGGCATTTCCAGAACCTCTAGATCTAGAACGACGACCTCCGAACAACTGCCTAAATGCATCGGCCATCTAAAGCCAGACGCATTAATACATTAATTAATATTAAATTATATTATATTAAATAACAAATTCTAATTAATATAATACCCAATAATACTAACATATTTTAATATTTACCGATTTATATAATAACCAATTTATACATATAAATTATACAATTACACCTAAATTATATACAATTAAAATAAATTTTACAAAAATTACCTAAATTAACATAAAAACCTAAAAACTACATACATTAACATAAAAACCTAAATTATAACTAAATTAACATAAATACATAAATTATACCTAAATTAACATAAATACATAAATTCTACCTAAATTAACATAAATACATAAATTATAACTAAATTAACATAAATACATAAATTATATCTAAATTAATATAAAAACATAAATTATACCTAAATTAACATAAATACATAAATTAACATAAATACATAAATTATACACAAATTAACATATAAATACATAAATTCTACCTAAATTAACATAAATACATAAATTATAACTAAATTAACATAAATACATAAATTATATCTAAATTAATATAAAAACATAAATTATACCTAAATTAACATAAATACATAAATTAACATAAATACATAAATTATACACAAATTAACATATAAATACATAAATTATACCTAAATTAACATAAATACATAAATTAACATAAATACATAAATTATACACAAATTAACATATAAATACATAAATTATACCTAAATTAACAATTATATCTAAATTAACAATTATATATAATTTATTAACCATAATTTAATTTATTAATAATTAAATAACAAAAAAAAAAAAAAAAAGGGGCCGGCGGGTACCGAATCGGGGAGGAGGAGGAGGGGGAGGCGGCCGGAACAGAGAGGAGGAGGAGGAGGGTCGGCCGGGGCTGCCGGAACAGGGAGGAGGAGGAGGAGGAGGGGCGGCGGATCGAACCAAGGAGGAGGGGGAGGAGTAGCCGGGCTGCCGAACCAAGGAGGAGGAGGAGGAGGCGCCGGGCTGCCGGAATAGGGAGGAGGATCGACGGATGAAGGAGGGCCGGATTCGAGGAGGATAGGGAAAATCGGGCAAATGGAGGCTAGGGTTGGGCTGCATTTTACTTATACCCGATAGTATAGCCGACGAAATCGCTTTATTTCGTCGGCCATGATATAGTATAGCCGACGAAATAAAGCAATTTCGTCGGCCATGGCATAGTATAGCCGACGAATACAGTCATTTCGTCGGGCATACTATGTCATAGCCGACGAAATCATTTTCGTCGGCCATGGTATGGCATAGCCGACGAAATTACATAATTCGTCGGCTATAGTCTTCGTCCCTCAGAATCCGTCCGATCTCCCCCATCCAACGGTGGATAATGGGAAGGCGCGGATCACCAGACTTTAGCCGACGAAATATAACTTCGTCGGCTATACTTTTGGTCAAACTACAAAGTCAAACCTCTAAACGCTGTAAAACGGAAATTGGGCCGTCTAAATGACGTTTTTTGGCCTGACCTTCAACAGAGAATAGTTTCAGATCGATGCGACGCATCTAATCGTATAAAAGTTTCCCCCAAAATATTTACCGACCGTCAGGCTACCCATAGGAAAACGGGAGTGAAAAACAGCAAACCGCAACATTCGGGACACAGATTTTGTCGGAATCTTCCCATTTTTCAACCGTAGCCGTATTTCAATATTTCGGTCATGTCTTATTTCACGACACATTTGCATTTGAAGGGTCTACGTATAGTAGGTATTTGAAACTATACATTCAATTAAACACTTAGTAAACAAGTTAAGGAACATTAGTGCATATATTCCGATTTTGAATCTCAAAGTTTGGAAAATCTATTTCAACCGTCAGATATCACCGTTAAGATGAAATACATGTATGAAAAAAAATCCAAGGTTATCGGACAACGTTAAAGGCTCGATCGGGTCGGTCAAACTGCAAAGTCAAACCTCTAAACGCTGTAAAACGGAAATTGGGCCGTCTAAATGATGTTTTTTGGCCTGACCTTCAACAGAGAATAGTTTCAGATCGATGCGACGCATCTAATCGTATAAAAATTTCCCCCAAAATATTTACCGCCCGTCAGGCTACCCATAGGAAAACGGGAGTAAAAAACAGCAAACCGCAACATTCGGCACACAGATTTTGTCGGAATCTTCCCATTTTTCAACCGTAGCCGTATTTCAATATTTCGGTCATGTCTTATTTCACGACACATTTGCATTTGAAGGATGAAGCAATGGTTTGTCGATAGTGATAGAAAATGGAAACAGCTCTTTTTTTGTTTTTTTTTTAATCATAGCCGACGAAATCAAACCTAGTATTCGTCGGCTATTGTTTTGTCGTTTTCTGTTAAAAACTTATGGCCGACGAAATATATAATGTTCGTCGGCCATTGTTCGTAATATTATTATTTTTTTAAAAACTTATGGCCGACGAAATAGTTAGTTTTCGTCGGCCATTGTTCGTAAAATATTTTTTTTTAATAAATTATGGCCGACGAAATAATTAGTTTTCGTCGGCCATTGGTCGAAAAATATTTTTTTTAATACATTATGGCCGACGAAATATTGCATTTTTCGTCGGCCATTCTCTGAAAAAAAAAAACCTAAAAATCAGTGGTTTTACACCTCTCCTATTTCGATGTCCTGCTCACATATAACCAAAATTGAACATAAAAAATCAGAAACCCAACAGTCAACATATTTCAAATTTTTATTTAAGGGGTTTGGAACCCAGCCTAGCTGGGAGGCTCATCCCCACGCCCGGTCATTAGAAATGAGTTGATTACAAGTGAAAGGATTACATCATTTAAATTACTTAATCCGTCGGATTGTAATCGGAATCATCGGATGAGTCTTCTTCGGTTTCTGAATTGCTCGATAGGGGTAATCTATGTCTTTCCTCACCACTAGAGTCCTCGTTAGTTTCTTCAATTGGATCAACATCAACAAGCAGTGGCTCTTCACGTCGAATTCGCACCGGCGTGTCTAGACGAATAAAAGAGGAGTCAGGAATACCGTTTGAGTTGGGCTCTTGATACGCGGTGCCCCCTTCCTCGTTCTCTTCGGCCACTCCAAGTGTAGACGCCCGGTAAATGTTGCGATGGTGGATAGTGTTGACTACTTTCCACGGGTCACCCTTGGCGAGATCATCAAGATAAAACACTTGTTTCACCCATGTGGCTAAAACGAACGGGTCGTCCTCATACCATGATGTACTAGTGTTCACAGAACTTACGCCGTATTGATCGGTTTTCATGCTCTGCGGCCGTGTGTCAAACCATCTACACTTGAAAAGGTGCACTTTCATGCCTTCTCCGTAATGCAGTTCCACAACCGAATGGAGAACACCGTAATAGTCAACTCCACCATCCCCACCATGTGCCATAACCCCTGAATTTTGTGTTTTCAGTCTGAGGTCTCTGTCTTCACATCGAAATAACACACCATTCACCTTGCACGTCGCATAAACTTTTGAATAGACCGGCCTCCTCGCTAAAAGTCTGAGTTCGTGCGACCAATTTGGGTGATTATCATTTGCAATAAGGTCCATCTGCAACCATCAGAATCAACCATAAATATGAATAAATATACACAATAATATATGAACACGTATAGAATAGTGTTAAAGGTACGTACCCAGCGGCCGAAATACTCTGCGAATGTCTGGTTGTGGTAATCGCGATCACCTGCTACTCCTTCACAGCGTAGATGTATGTCCTTCCAAAACTGAACTTCTGGACAGTTGATTAGTACCCACCAATGTGCAATGGCTACCTCATAATCTTTCAACTTATAGGAAACTGGCATGTTTCCACCGAGTACAACATCGTCGGAGAGTATGGAAAGATTGAACTGTGAAGGTACATCTTCCGGTATGCTTTCCTGTAACGCTCCGAAATACAGCTTCATGTAGGTAACGCACTCGTGCGCAATATATGCTTCAGCTATACATCCTTCAGGTGCGGATCTGTTTTGGACAAAACCACCGTATTGTCCAAGTTGCCTATAAATCAAGTTTTTAAAGTGTTATGATAATACATTAACACTATATCACATATATTGATGAGGAAATTAACATAAGGTGTAAAATACGTACCTTTCCATCGGATACATCCAAGTGAAGTGCACAGGACCGGTAAGCAACAACTGCCGAGGAAGATGGATCATGAGGTGAGGCATGATGTCGAAAAAATTTGGAGGAAATATCATCTCAAATTTACACATGATATGAACGATGTCTTGTTGCATTTCCCGGAGGTCAGATTTTCTCACTTCCCGTGTGCATACCTTCTGGAAAAATCTTGCCAACGCTACTAACGGCTCCACAACGTGACGGGGAAGGAACGGTCGAATGAAAACAGGGAAGAGACGTTGTAGCAGGATATGATTGTCATGACTTTTCAACCCGTACAGATTGTTGCATTGTCTGTTGACACACTTGGCTATATTTCCAGCAAAGCCTGAAGGATACTTGGCCCGACTTATCCAATGCAAAATTTCTGATTTATGCTCAGGCTTGACGGTGTAAGGAGCTTGAGGCATTTTTCTCTTCCCTTGTTTCAACCATAGTGGTTTTCTGATATTCATGTTTTGCATATCAGTGCGAGCCTTAGGACCGTCTTTCGTCTTCCCCTCCAAGTTCAGCGTTGTGCCCACCACACTTTCAGAAACATTTTTTTCTATGTGCATAACGTCTAGGAAGTGTCGGATCAACAACTCACACCAGTACGGGAGTTCCCACAATATGCTCCTATGTGTCCAGAATTTGTACTCCTCAGGCCTTTCAGGTATTTCCGCTACAATATCGGGATGATTGCTGAGGGGCCCAAAATCGTACTCATTAAGTCTTGCTAAAATTTCTCTTCCTGTCCATCTTCTGGGAGCACGGCCGTGTTCTTCGGTTCCATCAAATGCGGCGGACTCGTAACGCCAGTGGTGATCCGCCGGAAGGAACACACGATGACCCATTCGGCATATCTTGTTGCAATGAGGGGTGCTCCCATAATCGGTGAGGCACTCTGGACAAGCCTTGTATCCCCTGACAACGCTGCCCGACAACATCCCATAAGCAGGAAAATCACTGATGGTACCAATAACCATGGCATGCATCTGGAACGTCTCCTGCTTGTACTTGTCAAAAGTGGGATGACCAACGTCCCACAATACCTTAAGCTCTTCAATCAATGGTCTCATATACACATCGAGACATTTCCCTGGGTAACCAGGCCCCGGAATCAACAACGTCAACATATTATATTCCTTCTTCATGCACATCCACGGAGGAAGGTTGTAAGGTACCAAAACCACCGGCCATATACTGTATGAAAGACTCATGGTGCCGAAAGGGTTGAACCCGTCAGTTGAGAGCCCGAGCCTGACGTTTCTGACATCTGACGCAAAATAAGGAAACTCATTGTTTATATGCTTCCAAGCCGCTCCGTCAGAGATGTGTGTCATGATATCTGCGTCTCCCGCGTCCCGCTCACCGTGCCACCTCATAGCTTTTGCGGTGGTTGCTGACATGTACAACCGCTCAAGCCTATCTCTCAACGGAAAATACCGAAGCACTTTCACAGGTTTCCTATTGCCTGCTCCCGTCAACTTATATCGGTCAGACTGACATATCGGACATGCGTCAAGGCTAGCAAGGTCATTCCCTTCTGCATCTTTACCCCAGAAGAGAACGCAGTCAAATGCGCATGCATGGATCTTAATGTAGGAAAGCCCTAGATCTTTGAGGATACTTCGGACCTGACGGTGATTGGTAGGATTACGATGACCCTCCTCCAACAACGAAGAAGTGTACTGTAGATATTCATCTACTTGCCTGATAGTCGATTTTGTCTCGACTTTAATCCTCATTACCTCCATCACACTTTCAAGAACTGTCTTCTCAGAACTTGAACACACAGGGGTCTGTTGCAATGCAATCAGTTTGTTGTACTTGTCAAAGGCAGCAGTGTTGACAACTTGTGGGAACGGCTGCACCGGGTCCTGCATATATTGTTCCCCATGTACACCGCTTTCAAAAGGAAACACGTCGTTGACGAATGTCATTGTTGGATCGTTGGATGTACTACTACTGCCCGCCTCAAAATACTGCCCATGATCATGCGATCCATCTAATGATGGCTCACCGTGATATATCCAACGTGTGTACTTCGGCCAAAACCCATTGCTCTTTAGGTGCTCCCATACTGTCCTAATCGGAAATCGACACATATCACTGCGACACTTACATTTCTTGCACGGGCAATAATGGTACGGTCCTTTTGCATTTTCTTCGACGAACTGCATAAAATCCACAACTCCTGTAGTGTATCGTCGGTCATGCCTTGGAAGCGAAATCCAACTCTTATCTCGATCCATATATAGCCTGATAATAATATATATGTATAACTTTAATTAATAATAAATTAATTAACACATATATATTACAATATATATTATTATCAACATCAACTCATATATATATATACCATTAATTAACAACCATTATTTAAGTTCATTACACTATCAACAACCATTAATTAACATATTTATATATATTTTAACACTAATTAAAATAACATCAAATTAAAACACATAATTAAACTCTAACTGAAAATCAACTCAACTACAACTCAAAATCAACATATATACATACATTCTAACACTAAAACAACAAAAAAACAAAAAATCACTTACTATATCAAAATCACTAAAACTCAAAATCAACTCAATTAAAACTCAAAATCAACATATATACACATATACGTACCTATATATAGCTCCACAATGTAAGAGAGGACGGATTTCAATAATACCCACAGATTTTTCACTCTTTCTCCCGTTTTTTTTTTAAATGAGCAGCTTCTGTCCAGATCTGAAAATATAAAGACTTATAGCCGACGAAATTGCCCACTTCGTCGGCCATTCTTCCCAAAGTTATATAGCCGACGAAAACTTTAAATCGTCGGCCATTATAGAATTATAGCCGACGAACAAAGCTATTTCGTCGGCCATGATATAGTAAAACCGACGAAATAAAGCAATTTCGTCGGCCATAGGTTTATAGCCGACGAAAACCTTTAAATCGTCGGCCATTATTTGTGTATGGCCGACGAAATTTTTTATTTGGCCGACGATTTTTAATTTTTACCGACGAACTAATTAATTTTCGTCGGCCATAAATGTAATATTTATTTTAAAAAAACTTATGGCCGACGAAATAATTAATTTTCGTCGGCCATTATTATTATAGCCGACGAAATGATGCATTGTTCGTCGGCTATTCTATGAAAAAAATAAAAAAATAATGATGATGTTAGTGACACTTCGGGTAGCATAAGTTCTCTTTCTCGTGCTTCGATGAAAGGAAAACAGAATGTCAAGCTCTCTGGAGTTTTTATCAAAACAGAATGATGATCAGAAGATGATCCAGGCTACTAAAATGTTCAAACCGAAAGATCCTTTTTTCGCAGTTATCTTGTAACCATTCGACTTCATTAACTACTTAATCCTCACCAGATAACAGTTAATGAAGTTGAATGGTTGCAAGATAACTGCGAAAAAAGGATCTTTCGGTATGACCAATTTAGTAGCCTGGATGACCTTCTGATCATCATTCTGTTTTGATAAAAGCTCCAGAAACCGTCAGATATTCTGTTTTCCTTTTATCGAAGCACGAGAAAGAGGACTTATGCTACCCGAACTGTCACTAACATCATCATTATTTTTTTAACACTAATTAAAATAACATCAAAACCGATTACTCTTTAGGATTAAAATAACATCAAAACATATATTAAAACTCAAAATCAACTCATGCAACTAAAACCCAAAATCAACATATATACACATGTACGTACCTATATATAGCTTCACAATGTAAGAGAGGACGGATTTCAACACTATCTACTGATTTTTCACTCTTTCTCCCGTTTTTTGCAAATGAGCAGCTGCTGGCTAGATCTGAAAATATAAAGACTTATAGCCGACGAAATTGTAAAATTCGTCGGCCATACTCCAAAAGTTGTATAGCCGACGAAAATATTAATTCGTCGGCCATTATTGGAGTATAGCCGACGAAAATAAAAATCGTCGGCCATTATTGGAGTATAGCCGACGATTTTTACTTTGTACCGACGAAATAGATTTTTTTTTTTTACCGACGAAAAAAAATTTTCGTCGGCCATTCCTGGGAATAGCCGACGAAAAATCATTTCGTCGGCCGTTGTTTTTTTTTTTCGTCGGCACAACTTATTTTTCTGGTAGTGATTGAATTCCAACTGGCTGGACCTAAGTTGTCTTTTTAGCTTTGAATGTGCGCTCTCCACCCTATTTAAACAACGTATGCAAGTTTACTACATATATATGACATAGATTAAATGTGTTGTACTAATGTAGAAAGAAAGAAATAGAGCAAGAAAATCACATATTTGAAGTAGTAGTACCAAGGTGCATGCAAGTGTTTGTCCATACAACCACAAATCGTTCTCTGTACTTATCCAACCAACTGCTCTTCACATAATCAAGTGCACTGGGATATTAACTGAATTTGGACTCTAATTCCTCGAGATTTCTCAAATACTCACCCTCAGTCGTAGAGCTAACAACAGTGTTCCACGCACCATTAAATACTTCCCACCCTTCTTTTATTGTAAATTTATTCTTGCACTCTTTCATCACATTCTTATTAATATGCCACTTACACAAGAGATGTCGAGAATCAGGGAATAATTTGTAGATGCTATTCATTAGTGTCAGTTCTCGATCAGCCACAATTACTCCTGAAATATAGTTATCATACAAAAGTGTTCAATCTGCTCAAAGTCCATTTGTAATTGTCTTCAGTCTCTCTTGATATGTAAACAAATGCAACATTAAAGGTTTTCTAGGTAGATGTCACCCCAACAATCTCAAAAAGAGGGAAACAATATCTGTTTGTTTTGTATGTGCAGTCCATGATAAGAACATGTGGAAATGTACGTAAAATCTCAAGACAATAAGGATGACAACAAAATAAGTCAGTGATGATATTACCTTCGCTCCTGTGATGCTCAATATAATTGTGTTCCCTTAACTTATGTAACAAACATTGTATTTTTGATCTCCCAGCCAAAACCTTTGTACAATATGCTACTCTGACATTATATATTGTCTTCATAGTTGTTACGTTTTCTCTATCCCGTTTTTTTAGAGCAGTCAGGATATCCTTGGGTTTCATCAAGCTAGTTGACATATCCACTAACATTGCATGTTCTTCCTTAGATAAACGTCCAGTATAGGAGTGACCATGAAGGGATTGAGCAGGAGGATAGTTATGTATACCACATATCACCTCCAATGTCCATTCACTCTCAAAATTATTGATACCCCTCAATGCAAATGGGCACCCACATCTCTTCGTACCAGTTGCCTTAGGACCCTTCTTTTTACTATCTCCATCACTTTGCTTCTGCCTATTCTCACAATGAGCATTAGCCTTCAAAATACGCATGTAATAACCACCACGTTCGCAACAAAGTTTTATTATTTTTGGTCTCTTTTTCTTATTCCCAATCATTTCTGAATCAGACTTTTGAATAATAATCACCATATTGTTCTTCTTTCCCACCGAACGAACCCATTCAGTTAGTGCATCTCTACTTTCGAAAACCTGCAAAAGAATTATGAAATGGCATGAAGTTGCAATTATTACGCTAACAAATAATAAGAAGCCATTGACACACACAAAACCACAGAGCTTACAAATGAAGTAATATGGTCACCAATTAGGTTGAGTATGTCTATGGACAACCAAAGTTCACCCAATGCTCGGAAGGGATGATGCAGGGAGGTGTTTGTCAGTCATTACGAGCAGTAGCCAATATAACTCTGTTGCAGATTTGAATACAAATGCAAGCACTTCTGGTATAATGAAATGTTTTGGTTTGACTTTGTTGTCTGCAGATAGCAACCAATTTGTGACCTATTTTTGTTATGTTCTCTTTTTTTTCTGACAGCAGTTACAGTGCACTCAAAAATATCTGGAAGAAAAAGAGGTAAGAGGGCTACACATTGTTTCCTTTGTCTGATGTGGAAATTAGTGCTGCTGCCTCACATCGAAACTCTTCAAATTGCTAAACATTGCTCATATTTCAAATTTCAAATTAATGTTTATTTGACAGAGGAGTACCAAAGAAGGGAAGGAGTAAGGCAAAGCAGAGCTGACGACAACTTTGAACACTCTTCTTTTGCTGTGTCATGAGATCCCAGAGCTCCGTCATTTGTTCATACCTCACATCATTAAGCAGAGGACAATCTTACGTCATTTGAGGCATAACATGTATCAGTTAGCAGTAAACAATTTTTATCATTCTTATAGCGAATTCATCTTGTTGTGTGCATGCAACAGAGAAGTGTTATGGAAGTATATGTATAACACATTCCATTCCTTTCACTAATGAAAACCACCGCAGCGGAGCGCGGGTACCTTGCTAAAAATCAACACGAAGATCAGTACCACATAACAGTAACCATATTTGTAAGCACCAGTTACACAGGCCACCAAACCATTGCAGGAGCCTACAAAACTGAGAGCATGAGCCGGATTCTTGAACGGCTGACTCACCAAACCGAACAGTATTCCAATACAGTCGACAAAAAGTAAAAAAAAAAAAAAAACATATAACAATAAGTTTGAGTTAAGAATTACCCGGTCTGGCATGAATTGATTTGTATAATCTTCCACGATTTGACTCTCCATTTGTGCATCTTCACTTTCTTCCATGGAATGTTATTTTAGGGCTTACAACGCTATTTTAGGATTTACCTTTAAAGAAGATGACGACAACTTGATGCTTCCATAAATTTCATAAAAGTGACTTTAATGAGAAATAAAATTAATTCAAAGAGTTCTCCACAGTATAATCTCACATCCAACCATGAGAGATTGGAAGAAGAATCTACTTTGAGAGTGAAAAGAAGAAAAGAAAATAAAAGAAAAGAAGAGAATAGATGGTCGTACGTGAGAGGGAAGTAGAAAGAGTAAAAAATTATTTTTTTATTTATTTATCTATTTGTCTTTATCTGTCATTTCATATGAGTTGATAGAGTCAAAATAAAATAAAATACCTAGTGGAGGTATACACAGCACTTTTAGAGGTGCAAATAGAACACCCCATAATTTATACAGTAACTTTTGGAAATGCTTTTACCTCATTTTTTTTTAAATAATTACCAATAGATACAATTCTCAGCCTATAATTACCAATAGTAAGATTGCTTTTTAAAATTACCACTGGTAGGTTTTCATCCATTACTAACAAAATCCGTTAATCCATAAATTACGAAATTACCTTTTTTTACGACATTACTACAGGTCAGTAGCATTGCGCATTTCTGATGGTCAGTAGAATTACACTTTTTTTTTTAATGCTAATCATACTGAGGGTCAGTATACTAGCGTATACTAGCGTATGTAATTATATATCTACATTCAGTGTAATGCTACTGACCATAAAAAATCACATAATGCTATTGACCCTAAAAAATCGTGTAATGTTATTGACCCTCAAAATCGCGTAATGCTACTGACCCTCAACAATGTCGTAAAAAAAAAGTAAAAGGACAATTTTGTAATTACTATTTAACGGATTTTGTTAGTTAAATTGATGGAAACCTGCTAGTGGTAATTTAAAAATAAAAACTTGTTATTGGTAATTATGAGTTCAAAAATGTAGTTATTGGTAAAAAAAAAAAAAAAAAAAACCCCTTCTTTTTTTTTAAGAGAATTTTTTTTTTTTTTTTGAATCCATTGAGGCGTCACATTTATTAATGTAAGAAAGATAGGTTACATTACAAGTATGACTCACATGGAGTTCCCGGCTATGTCAAAAGCGAGCCATGAAAGGCAAAACTAAGAAAACTTAGATTCACATAAGGTAATACAACCATAGGAATAAGTCCAAAAGTAACCATTAACCAACGACGCTACCAAGATAGACTTCGAAACTACGTCAAACACCTATCTAAGTTTATTTATGAGGATAAACAGACTAAACTACTCAGAGCGAAAGGCCCAAGCAGGAACAGCCTTAGGGCTAGGCCCAGACCCGAACCCAAACTTAGAGCCTCGATGGAGACGCCTTCCATCTCCCCTCCATCTTCTCCGCCTCTGGCGACCGAGTTTGCTCCCATTGGACGTCCAGCATCGTCAGACCAGTAGGATGACCAGAAACAAGATATCAATTCCAATGAATTTGGTATCAAACTAGAAGCCAGGATCAAATGACGTCGTCGCTACTTCGTACGAAGTCGCCGACCCAATTTGATTCCAACACCAACCCTTGCGCCAAACACAGAATATCAGGAACTCACCAAGGTTACAACACCAAGAATTTCCGTTCCAAAGCCAAAAATTTAGAACGATCCGAACTCAAGAGATCCGAACCTTCGCCAAATAGATGTCGTCCCTATTCCAACTATGTTGCCGGGTATACACAACACCCCCCCTAAGCACGCCGCACCTTTGACTAAACGTCGCACCACACCAGGGATGTGAAGCAAAGCCTCACCGCCGCCAGCAGATCGAAACCGTAGGTCCAAAGTTTTCGGAGGTGTCCTTTATTTTTAGAGAATGTTGTATTGTCTTTTTTTTTTTTAGAGTACATCCACTTTTAGAGTAGATCAGTGTGACAATAATGATAGAGTAACAATCATCTTTCTTCCTCATCAACTATTACTGCTAAAGATGCTAAAATGTACGGTACTCTCCGATACTTTTTAACACAATTTTTGCATCAACCTTAAATTTGACTATATCTATATTGTCACTCTCCTTTAATTAGGCTGACTAGTTATATCCATCCAAGTAATTTCAGATTCAATAAAATCTACTGATGATATTTTAATCGGTACTACTTTAAGGTACGGAAGAACTAGTTCCAATACGTAGATGAGTGTGGAGTTTGAAACAGAAGATGCTGCACTCAAATTTCCAATTAAACGTATTCAAATAGAAGAGTACAAACTAACATGAATATGAGTGTTCTCGATCTCCTGAATACAATTGATGATACATATATTATTGAAAGTAGTGAACAAGTAGAGGCTTACGACGTTATCAAGTATTACAGTAAATATAGAGGGACAGAAAGAGATATAAAGTTGCAGTTTTCTTCTCTTTTCTGATGGAAAGACGCACATAGCACATTTTCTTTTCTTTGCTGATCATCAATATAAGGTGCAATGACTTCAAGTTTCTTACTGTAGCTTTAGATACTTCAAAAGCCTGCAAAGTAATGACTTATAAGTTCATTGGCATTAAGAAAATACTGTACTGAGATGCATTGCGTTTGAACGATAGTAACTGATGGCTGTAAGAAGTAAGAACATGGTGCATGCAGAGTAGCAGTAACTTTGCTACAGGGGATACCACTTAATATATACACCCATGCCAGTTACTACTGATATAGGATAGCAATTGCATGCATGATAATAATGATAAGAGTAACAATTACCTTTCTTCCTCATCAACATCAGTGGTGGTGGTTCGGAGGGACTTATAGTTGGGAATAGGAACCTGGCCGGACTCAATTTGCCGGAGATCCTCAAGTAGGATGTCATAGTGTCTCTTCACTTCCTCGGCTGTTTTATTCCCGCCAACAGCTTTGGCCACATTCTGCCACCGGTCCAGGGTATCCTTGTCGTAAATAGCTAGAGCCCTCTCAAACAACTTGTTTTGCTTTGGTGTCCAGCAGCTGTTTGAGTTGTGTTTTTTGAGAGAGCTTGAAGCCATGAAATGACCAAATGCTAGAACCTAAAATATACTGACGAGTTTTCAAGTAGCTAGCTAGGCTATGAGATATATATGGAATAGATAGGCGAAGGAGGTGGGTTGGTAGATTACTAGAGTACAAGGGGATTTTTTTGTTGGTGACGAGAGAAATGAGTAGAAATGCTGTATATAAGCTATAAATAGGGACGAGAACGGGGTGAGCTAGAGCCAGTTGGCGAATCTATGAAAGGGATGAGGGAGGCAAATTATTCGTCTTCTTTTGGAGGAAGAACCACAAATGAAGAATCAAATAAATAGATTCAAAGAAAATCGAATGAAAATTCAGAACACTAAAGCTTGTCAACATATTTACACATCATATCAAATAGCAGTTTACTTTTCTAATTTTGCTAAGAAATGGCAAACATATATTTACATTAGAGTTTCATATTTTCTCTCAACTTTCATTCGCATGCAAGAATTATCTAATACCAATTTGCATTGTTTGTGATATTTTTTTTATTACAATGCAACGATCATGATCGATGTTGAAGTTAGCTAGCTGTATGGCGGATGTGCCCTTGGCGGATGTTCCCGCGGATGTGCCCGCGGATGTGTCCGTAGCGGATGGCGGGTGTGCCCTTTGGCGGATGGCGAGTTCCTAGTCCTCGCCAGTCCTCCTTCTGCTCTTCTTTCCTCTTCTTTCCTCATGTGGCTCCTCTGTGCAGCTAGGGGGTTACGTGTGGAGTTGGGTTTTCTGTTCAGCATGGTGCAACATGGTGCACCATGTTTAGTAGTTGTAGTGGGTAGTTGTAGTTGGTAGATTTCTTGTATAAATTGTTGTGTCTTGTCTTAGTTGTTTCATGAAGAAATATACATGAGAATCATCTTTCTCCTTCTTAATTTCTTCATGGTATCAGAGCAAGGTTCCGATTAGAACCTGCTTCTGCACTTCATTCCTTCTTTCATCTTCACACTAATTGCTTGTTGCACCAGTCCTTCATAATATGACTGGTGGTGGTGATATTGAAGATGCTTCAAGTTCTGCATCATATGCGGCTGGAGTAAATGACTCCAACACCAACCTTCGACTTGTTCCTATTCTCCTCAACGAGCACAACTATCTCTCTTGGTCCAGAGAGGTCAAGCGTGCACTTGGAGGTAAAAGGCTGCTCAGCGCCATTGATGACTCAGTCTCCATTCCATCAACCTCTGCAAAGGAGTATGCTGCTTGGTTTGCTCAGGATCAGCTTCTCATGACGTGGATATTAAATTCCATGGAACCAAAGATGCGTGAGATCTTTGGCTATGCTGAAAATTCCCTCCAACTGTGGAAAGAAATCAACGATCTGTATGGCGATTTAAACAATGCTGCACGGATTTTTGAACTCAAAAAGGAAATGGCGGATCTGCAGCAAGGTAACTCTACTTTTGTTGAATACCTTGGCCGGTTGAAAACTATGTGGAATGAGCTTGATCAGTATCGTCCTTTTTCTACTGATAGAAAGGTTTTGTTGAAAAGAGCTGAAGAAGATCAGATTTTCTTATTGCTTGCTAATCTTAGTCCCGAATATGATGATGTGAAAAGCCATCTTCTTATGCAATCTCCTCTTCCCGCTTTCCAAACTGTTTGTACTACTATACATCGAGAGGAAACTAGGAGAAAAGTGATGAGAGCTGATGTTTCAGTAGTTGAGCATAACAATGAAGCTAGAGCCTTTGCTAGTTCTAGTTCAAGCTCAAATGCTAATGCAACTGTCAGGCCTTATAAAGGAAGGAGACCAGATCTCAAGTGTTCTTATTGCATTTCGATTGGTAGATCGGGTATAGGCCATGAGGAGAAGACTTGTTGGATTTTGCATCCTGAACTAAAGCCAAAATTCAATAATGAAAAGGGACAGAAGGGGAAGATAAAAATGAATCCTACTGCTAGAGCTAATATAGCTGAGGGAGACTGCTCAGAGGCAATGATGAGCTTCGCTGCTAACCCTATAACTCTCATAAATGAGTTTGCAGTCTTCCTGCAGCAGAAGCAAGGTAATGCTAATCCAGAAGTTGCTACTGCAATGCTAGGCAAATTTGCTGGATATTTGGCGGATGGAAAATTGGCTTCTAGTGATGAAATTCCAGGTATCATCTGTGCAATTTCAACTGCTCTAGATCTTAGTAAAAATCATGATTTTTGGATTGTTGATTCAGGAGCTTCTGATCATATGACTCATGATTCATCTTGCCTAAATAACCTTTCTCTTTTAAAAACCCCCTCCTTTGTTTCGGTGGCCAATGGGAATAGAGTGCCTATTTTAGGAAAGGGAAAAATGACTTTATTTTCTGATCATAAACAGTCAAGTGTTATGTATGTGCCATCTTTCCCTTTCAAGCTCTTATCTGTTGGGAGATTAACTCATTGCTTAGATTGTCTGGTTTTATTCTCAAAAACCAATGTCATTTTTCAGGATCGAGTGACAATGAGGAAGATTGGTGAGGGATTTTACTTGAATGGATTGTACTATATTTCCATTTCCTCAACTTTTGCAAAGAGTTTTCTTGCTGAGTCGACGTCTTCTACTCGACAGCAGCTGTGGCACATGCGTCTAGCCCATGCTTCAACTCATGTTTTGTCTCATTTATTCCCAAATCTATGTAAATCAGTTTCGGATTGTGAAACTTGTCACAAATCTAAATCTACTAGATTACCCTTTTCAAACTCATGTTCTAGAGCTTCTAGGGAGTTTGAACTGATTCACTCTGATGTATGGGGACCTGCAAAAATGAAATCTTTTGATGGTTATAAATATTATGTCACCTTCATTGATGATTTTTCTAGAACCACATTTGTTTATCTCTTGAAACATAAATATGAGGTAAAGAAGTGTTTTGAGGATTTTCATAATCTGGTTAAAAACCATTTCTCCTCAAGCATATGCATGTTAAGATCAGATAATGGGACAGAATATACCTCTAAAGTCATGACTGAGTATCTAAGTGCCAATGGCATTTTACATCAGACTAGCTGTGTAGGTACACCACAACAAAATGGTGTATCTGAGAGGAAGAATAGAGATCTACTGGAAAAAACTCGGGCAATTATGATTCAGGCAAATGTTCCCAAGAGATTTTGGTCAAATGCTATCCAAACTGCAGCCTATATCATCAATCGATTGCCATCAAGAGTTCTTGATTTTAAGTCTCCATATTCTGTTTTGAAGAAGAGAGATATTACCATTGATCATTTGAGGGTGTTTGGTTGCACCTGTTTTGTTCACATTCAGTCTACTCACAGAGACAAGCTAGATCCCAGAGCTTTGAAGTGTGCCTTTCTGGGTTACTCGTCATCACAAAAAGGCTACAAATGCTATGATCCAATTTCAAAGAAGATTTTTGTCTCTCGAGATGTTCGATTTGATGAGGCAAATTTCTTTTTCCAAAGTCATGAGTGTGATCTGCAGGGGGAGTTATTTGATAGCTCTGTATATGTTCCTGTATCTGAACCGGGAGCGGAGGCTGCAACAGAAACATTATATAACATTGCTGAGATTCCGACTTCTAGATCTGCAAATGAACATACAGAAATTCTTGCAGAGGCCCCTGCAAATGTTCCTGGAGAGAGACTTGCAGGGGAGTCTGCTGAGGGGTCCGCTGGTCAGCATTCTTCTACTTCTCATGATTTTTCTCTGGCAACAGATGATGACTTAGAGACTAATGAGGCGGCTGATAATGATGGTAATGCTCCAAGTCAAATCGATACTGGAAGTTCAATTTTGTCTGTTCCAAGACGAAATCCTAGTCGGACTAGGAAACTGCCTGAAAAATTGAAAGGTTTTGAACTTCATAAGTCCAAACATTCAATTGGGAATATTGTGATCCCATCTCATGCTTCATCAGCGTATTGTGCCTTCATAACCAAGATCAGTCTTGTAACAGAGCCAAGAAATTATGCAGAAGCTAGTAAATCTGCTGTGTGGAAACAAGCTATGGTTGATGAACTTCAAGCCTTGAATGACAACAAGACCTGGAGTATTGTGCAGGCTTCTAAAGGGCAGAAAATTGTTGGGGCTAGATGGGTCTATAAAGTAAAGTTTCATTCCAATGGTGAAGTGGAACGATGCAAAGCTCGCCTTGTAGCTCGCGGATTCACTCAGACATTTGGAGTGGATTATAAGGAGACATTTGCTCCTGTAGCAAAGATGAACACAGTGAGGGTTCTCTTGTCAATTGCCATCAATTCTGGTTGGTCCCTTCATCAAATGGATGTAAAAAATGCATTTCTTCATGGGGATCTGGAAGAAGATGTGTTTATGAGGATACCTCCTGGTCATCCTCAAGAAAATGAGCCTGGATTGGTCTGCAAGCTGCACAAGGCTATTTATGGTCTCAAACAGTCACCAAGGGCATGGTATTCCAAACTCAGCTCTGTCATCCTTCAGGCTGGTTTCAAAAGAAGCTCTGGTGATTCCTCTTTGTTCATTAGAAGTGGCATGGTTGGTAAGTTGGTTATTCTTGTTTATGTTGATGACCTTATTATTACTGGGGATAATGCTGATGAAATTCAAGCCATTAAGTCTACTCTTCAGTCCTTTTTTCCCATCACAGATCTTGGTCCCCTTAGATACTTTCTCGGAATTGAAATGGACCAGTCTAAAACTGGCCTCTTCCTGACACAGAGGAAATATGTG
The DNA here is from genome assembly GCA_963682095.1 of Potentilla sterilis. Lineage (NCBI taxonomy): Eukaryota > Viridiplantae > Streptophyta > Magnoliopsida > Rosales > Rosaceae > Potentilla > Potentilla sterilis. Next base: position 43,318,467 of record OY821757.1, on the reverse strand, counting down.
ATTGATCTGTTGAAAGAGGAAGACATGTCTGCCTGCAAGCCTGCTAAAACCCCTCTTCCAAGTAATCACAAGTTTGATGTTGATAGTGAACCTCTTCATAATCTCACTGCTTATCAGAGATTAGTAGGCAAGCTCATTTATCTGACTATCACTCGCCCTGATATCACTTATGCTGTAAGTATCTTGAGTCAGTTTATGCATGCTCCAACTTTACACCATCATCAGCTTGTGAAACGCATCCTTAGATATCTCAAGGGTTCCATTACCCGGGGTATAGTGATGCACAAGCATAATCATTTTAAGTTGGAAGGATATACTGACTCAGATTGGGCAGGCAACATGCTGGATAGGAAATCAACCACCGGATATTGTACCTTTGTTGGTGGCAACCTTGTGACTTGGAAAAGCAAGAAGCAGACTGTTGTAGCTCGATCAAGTGCCGAAGCAGAGTATCGAGCTATGGCATCCACTGCCTGTGAGCTCATTTGGCTGAAAAACATTCTTGGAGATTTTGGTATTCGGAGTTCGTCTCCTATTACCCTGTACTGTGACAACCAAGCTGCTATGCATATTGCAGCTAATCCAGTCTTCCATGAGCGTACAAAACATATCGAAGTTGATTGCCATTTTATCAGAAATCAAGTCCAATCTGGGATCATTGCTACTGCTTATATTCGCTCAAGTGAGCAACTTGCTGATGTCTTTACAAAACTTCTCCCTTCAGCTCAGTTTGAAGCCTTATTGGTCAAGCTCGGCTCTCGTTTCTCTTTAGCCTTCGCTTGAGGGGGAGTGTTGAAGTTAGCTAGCTGTATGGCGGATGTGCCCTTGGCGGATGTTCCCGCGGATGTGCCCGCGGATGTGTCCGTAGCGGATGGCGGGTGTGCCCTTTGGCGGATGGCGAGTTCCTAGTCCTCGCCAGTCCTCCTTCTGCTCTTCTTTCCTCTTCTTTCCTCATGTGGCTCCTCTGTGCAGCTAGGGGGTTACGTGTGGAGTTGGGTTTTCTGTTCAGCATGGTGCAACATGGTGCACCATGTTTAGTAGTTGTAGTGGGTAGTTGTAGTTGGTAGATTTCTTGTATAAATTGTTGTGTCTTGTCTTAGTTGTTTCATGAAGAAATATACATGAGAATCATCTTTCTCCTTCTTAATTTCTTCAATCGAGAACAACAAAAAGGAAACACCAATAATGGACGTATTATATTCATTAAACCCCTCAAAGGTTAAGTAGTCAGAGTAAGAGGGCTAGCTGTTCTACCCAAGTCTGAGAAGGCGATGATCGAGTTATTGGGTTCATCCATGCATGCATGCAGCCCTAACCTGCACTGATCAGTACGTTTTGGACTTGCATATATTTAAGCAGCAAAATGCCAAAGAGGATCAATGAACTTGGGTAATTGAGTTCAATCCTCGGAAATATGTTTTCGTATCTTTCTTGTGAATAAGAATCGATCCAAAATCTCCATAGCTGGCCTCCTGAACTGAACCCGTACCCTGATATTATATTACAGTATGAATTGTTTGCTTATGCATGTATGTGTATCAGTACTCCAGTCAACAGCTGCATGCTGCATGCTCATTTGGATTTGTATGAGATTGGGGATGGATTTTGTGTCCGTTCATTAGGAACAGAGTCTAAGCACAGTGGTCAGTTATTCTAGTGTTTACATTTTCTTCAATTTTATTTCAGGAAACTAATAGAGCATGATTATAGTGCCTCTATGGGCATCTATTATACGTACGAGTGATTACCTTTATTGGCATATGAATCATATCGATCTCACACATTCAACAGGTGTTATGAATTATCAGTAATATTATTTGCTGTTAGGACATGTTAATCACTCGTTCACTTGCACTTATACGCATGTCAACTTTCGAGAAATGGAGTACTAGTCGGTGTTATCTATGGTATATGGAGGTACAGCGTACTCTAATTTACAACTAATTAAATAAAGATTACAATTTAATTGAACCTAATTTACAACTTTAAGAAGTACGAACAAATTATCACATTTGTTTTAGAAATTTAGGTACGTATAATTGAACCAAGTTACCATATCGAACAATTTGTTTAAAAACTTGTAAAAATATCGTAGGTTGAGTAATTATACCTAATTAATAGAACTAAAATTGTCCAAATAATAACTTTTGTTACCTTAATAACAATAAATTTGTTGTCATATCAGTAAATATGGGTATCATATACTTAGAGGTACATGAGAAAATTCTATACGGGTCCAGTAACCTCTATGTTTCAAAAAGAACAATATTCGATTATAGCTTTTGTATACCAAAACGTTTCAATCATGCTTTCAAGATCCTCATTAGTCATTACGATCGATCATTTAGAATATGCGTAACCATAATTGACTGAACAATAAGGTTTTATCTTTAATTTGAGTTTCAAAGACTAAGGATATATACCCTGAGGAGCATGGCACTGTGGAATAATTGAATGAAAGATTTGCATGATTCTGCGATTTTGATTTTTCCATATGAATTCAATGAGTTGTAGCAGTCAAACACAATGGACTAGGATAGGCGCCACTTTATTATTTTACTGATTGAGAAAAGCCTGGTCCTTTCTATAGCTAAAAGTGGTCCTCGATCAGCTGGAACACCAATCTCTATATGCAGATTCAGCTGGAATCAGAGACCATTTATATAAATCTTGAAAGCTTCCCACTCATGGTTTGTTAACACCCGTTTTCTTCTTCTCTGCTAATTAAGAGGTCCTCTCCTAACAAGCTGGAATGTCCTCTTCAGAGATTGATATGTATTGGAACAAATTGAAGGGAACAAAGGCTTAATTCACAGTAATTAACTTACAGACATATGAAAGTAAAATCCACCAGCAATATACCTGGTCCATGAAATCTATAGCAGAGCATAAAATATACAGAAAAGGAAGAATCTCTAATCATCAAAATTAACTGAAGAAAATTATGCAGAGCAATCAAAATTGTTCTTTTACGTGGATAAGTAGATAGATGCACTAGTTCTCTTGGGCACCAAGCAATTGGAATCAATGTGCTAGCTAGCCCTCACTTCATGAATATGACAGATGGAACAGTGTTCTGCAAGTTGGACATGCATGGATTATACTGCAAAACCAGCACCAAGAAATAAAAAAGGACAGCAAAATACCTATGGATTTAGCAAGATTATGACTTTGTGGTTAGAGTTCTTTATTTGAAAGTGATCAGGAGGGTTTAAAAACTTCACAAAAGGGTTATAAACTTATAATGAATTAACTCGATCAGTTGAGGAAATTGTAAATAATGAATTTCTGCAACTTCTAAGCTAGATTTCCATAATGGGTGGGTTGTGGGTGATACGGGAATATTTATGATGCAGTATCAAGTTATTATTTAGTCATTTAATTATAGATTTACAATTTTTAATATTTCATTATTTAGGTACTTTTAGGGAATAGTTTTACAATTATTTAGGATTTACCTATAATTGTTTTCCATATTAGATTAAGCCAACTTATTCTCTAAGTTTTGTAAACCCTATATATATGGGTATTGTAATAGTTGTTAGGAAGCTTATGTTTTATGAATAAAATCAGTTTATTTGTGGCATGGATTTGCCATGTTTTATGAGTTCGCTTATCCTTATTTCTGGTAGGGCTGGGCGCGGGCCGGGCCGAGCCCAAAATTAGCAAAACCCGACCCAAAGCCCGACACCCTCTGGCCGAGCCGAGCAGGGCTTTTGGGCTTTTTCGGGCCCAAAATAACCACAACAGCCACCGCTACTCGCCACCACTTACAGGCTTTCACTTACCAAACACCAAGACAGTTCTCGGTCTTGCAGGCTAGCTCCCCGCCACCGCTTCTCAACCACCGGAAACCTCCTGCGCTTCACAAAACCAACTCAATCGGAAAACACACAATCAGATCCTCACAACAACCAAAATGAAATTTCGTCGATAACAAATTGAAAATTGATCGAAAATAGAGCTTAGGTTTCAGGCGAGAGAGAGAGAGAGAGAGAGAGAGAGAGAGAGAGAGAGAGAGAGAGAGAGAGAGAGAGAGAGGAGGACCTGGAGAAGACGACGGCGTCGAGGCTGTTGAGGATCCAGATGGCTTTGATCCAGGCGGCGGAGGGAATGAGGCGACCGATTGCGAGGAAGGAGGAGATAGGAGAACGATTGCGAGATGGAGACGAGGAAGAGAGGCGCAGAAGGAGGAGGAGGAGTAGCCGGAGGTCGCAGGGACGCAGCTAGTGGCGTTGTGGCGATTCGCACGAAGCCGGAGGTCGCAGGGAAGCAGCTGGTGGTCTTGCCCGGAGCTGGAGAGTTGGAGGCGACTGGCGAGTGGAGGAGGACTCGAGGAGGGGACGAACGAGTCTAGGTTTGGAACTTTTGGTGTTTTTTTTTTTACATATATGAAAAAGTCGGGCCGGGTCGGGCTTTTTTTGCCGAGCCGGATCGGGTTTTCGGTCCTTCGGGCCCAAACACCCAGTCCTAATTTCTGGTGTTTGTTGAGTGATTATTAGAGGCCCGTGTTCGGTACTCTGGTCCCCATCAGTGGGAATGAAACCCCTAGCCCAATTGTGGCATAATAAAACAAGATAATTGCAGCAGCAGCAACATATATATGTCCCCCGTCCGGGCCTTAGAGGAGGACTTGCATTTTCTTAACAACAGTAAATAAAGTATAAAGGCCTTGGCTTGCCCTATAAGGCTATAAACAAATGTATAAATACCCATGAGGAATGATCATGAATGGTGAACTGGATTGAATTTGAAGCGCTACTAATTGATTATTAAAGATGATCTAATACACAATGTGTACGATGAATTGTCTTAGAAAAATTGAGAGAATGACATATAGAAACCAGAACAATTTGGCGTGCAAGCTTACCCGGCCGGGTAAGAGTATCATGTGTTAACGTTTCTCGTACATGTGCATGAACGTTTATTAATATTTGGAGAAAACTTACCACTTGAGAACTATTATTATTAATTTATTGAGAACTCATTTTACATTTTTATAATAATTATATGCATGTCATACAATAACACGTTCTAGAATTTTTATAACCTGGTCATTACCTCTTGCGTTAGCATTCATGTGAGAAAATGCAACACATGCATGTGAAAAATAAGATCCTCTTCGTGCTATTATTGCACGGATTTAGAAACGCAGTATGCATTGTTGGGACAGAAGTGAAAGAAAATCCAGCACAAGGCCATTCTTTCTCATCACATCTCTTAAAAGCTTACAAATTCAACGTTATTCTTACACAAACAGAAACCGCACCTTAAAAAACAGAGTCCAATCTCAATCATATCCGTCGCCAAAGTTTTCTCACTGGCCTTTCTGAAAAGTTAGTGCATTTAGCCTGTTCAGGTACTTGCTTTTGATCCTTGTTCTTTCTTGGTCGTCGTTTGAATCATTGTGGTAGTGGCAACATTTTTCCTGGAGTCATATTTAGATCCGCAGGGAATAGTAGCACTGGGTCATAGGATAGGCTTTGGGAACACAGTTGATCATAATTATAAAATGGCTTAGCTAGTACAGCTGGTTCTGTCAAAATCAAATTGACTTTGCTTTCACCCAGCCGGGCACAATCATAATCCCATAGGACCAAATCCCGCCCCCAAAATCTCAGTACCACGGGGTAGGGTTTGTAGGTGCCCTTTAAAGTTTCCAATCAAATTCAGAGGATAATTTTTACTAAATTTTGTATTGATCAACTATCTCTTCTATATTGGCCCCCCTTAGACTGCTAAGACATATTGTAAGATCATTTTGCTCTATTTGCTTCAAGCATGTGTTTAGAGAAGTTAACTTAGTGGTGGACGTTATAAGCTCAAGAAGGACATCGACTTCATGAGTGTCATATTTGGTATAATAGAATTCTAAACTCGGCTACTAGTTAGAGCCTTATAATATAAACTCGAGTTGTCCAAGAGATTTTGCGTTGTAATTTTCTCTTTCGTATAAAAAAAAAAAACTATCACTCTTACGGGTCATAAGTTCACAAATCATAATCTATTTATGTTACAAACATGATTTTACAAGAGGATGCATATGATTAAGTTAGCAGACAAATATGTATATAATACATATACATATTATGCATTACAAGTATATGATACGTATAATACATTAATACATATAGGTCACAGACAAAAAATATGTATATATAATACGTACACATAGGTCACAGATAAGGAGAATAGCGAGGGAGACAGAAGCAAAGAGTGAGTTGGTGCATAGATAAACATGTATATACAAGTATTAATTGTAGACTAATCTACAAGTTGGAGTAGTTTATAGCAATACGAATTTTTTCTTCGACAATCTTTAGCTATAAGAATTTGATGCATACACTTTGCCCAACTCGGTCTCCCTCCCCCCGATCACCCAACCTCCTCACCTTAGATTGCTCCTAAATCCTAATATATATCGAACTTGATTCTTTAATCCAATACAAAAAATCTTTCATTTCAACCTTATGATGTCATTTAGGCCTTCATTGTCCTTGTTCTCAATCCCTACCCAAAACCACTCATGTGGTAATGTCTAGCTTCTCGACATGCATATGTCACCTAACCCTAGCTAATGGTTTTCCTTTCTGATCTATGTGCCCTTGATCTGTAGAGCACAAAGCACAAATAAGTAGGTATGGAATTCTAGCATTTATTCAAACTGTCTCTCCAAAGAACCTTGATTTCTCGATTCTTTTAGCTATAGATATGTTTGTCTATGAAGAGTCTTCGAGCTTAGCTAGTAGATTTGATAGATAGCAACAGATCTATTCGATCCCAAGCTAGATAGAATCTTTTACTAGCTAGTTGATATATGATATGCATGTATTCTTGAATAAAGATTGATCTGCCAATGTACTAGGGGGTTATATATTTTGACACCCATCCTCGCCATCTTATTCCTATTCTCATAGAGACCCCAAGCTAGCTGCTGCTTGTAATATATGTTTCAAATCTTGTTCTCTTTAATTAGATGTCATCCAATTTTTGGTCAATGGTGAACTAGTTCTTAATTTAAATATGAAGTGATTGGCGGGACTTAGATATGTTTTCCCGCAAATCCTAAGGATCCATATTCTTCACCAATGGTCCAATGTAATGTACTTCATAAATGAATTAAGCATTGGAAACTTGTAATTAGTCTATCAGATTTCGAAGTACTTGAGTAGATCGAGTAAGATGTCAAGTGATGCCAGACAAAGTTGAGACATGCTTGGCCAAAGAGCATATCCGATGCTGAATCGATCTGACCTAGTTATATCAATGCCATAGGTTAATACTTAAGCTAATCGTATTTGACCTAGTTATATGAGATCATCTGCACATATTTGTCTCCTCATATTACACTACCAGATCGGAGAGAATAGCCGACGAAAAAAATTTCGTCTACTATGCCAAATTTTCGTCGGCTATTCCTTCTGCCGACGAAATTTTCGTCGGCTATAATTCGTCGGAAAAACGGCGTCGGTAATACCAATGGCAGACCAAAATAACCAAATCGTCGGCTATTCTCGAGTATGGCCGACGATATTACCGACGAAAATTAATTTTGTCGACCAAACCTTGGCAAAATATCCGACGAAATTCGTCGGCTATTCTCGAGCATGGCCAACGATATCATAAACTATAGCCGACGAAATTCGTCGGCTATTTGTTCTGTAATATAGCCGACGATTTCATCTATTTCGTCGGTTATTTCGTCGGAATATATTAATATTTTAATAGACATTTATTAGTTACATTATTTCGTCGGCTATAACGGTTATAGCCGACGAAAATTGGTAAAAATCGTCGGCTATAGTGCTTATAGCCGATGAAATAATGCCAATATCGTCGGCTATTCTTACATTTGGGGAAAAAAAAATTAAATTAATTTCTAAATTACCATTCCAAGCAACCTGCAAATCACAAAGACAATCCATGCATTTACACCAACAAGAAACACGTCTAAATGACTTATTATTTAATTTGTTCCAATATACATAAAATATAACCCTAATCATCACCTAAAGCACTAAAGTCCACCACGTCATCCCCAGCATCTTGCTCTCCATCATGCTCGCCATCCTCGGGAGGTTGAGGCATTGGAGGTTCAACTAACGGCTGAAACGGAGGCGGGGGTTCAAGGGCTTGTTGTTGTGCCGCGAACATATCATACCACCAGTTTTGTTGGCCGGCGTAGTTGTGTTGCCGAATTCTCTCGCATTCAGCATGCCAACTGGCCATATCCAAATGATACTGCTGTATTCTGCGGCGTTCTTCCTGTGATCTCTGGGCCTCGACCGCCAATCTTGCGGCCAATCTCTGCACTTCCCCCCTCATCTGTTGGCTCTCCCCGCCTCCCTTCTTTTGACCTCCCTTAGTGGTCTTCAGGAACCCTATTCCAGAACTTCTCAAACCTCGGCAGTAGTATTGGTTTGACCGGTGTGGGAAGGCTGCGTCGAACATCCTCGCTGCCGTTTGGACATTCGATCGGTCGACCTGGCGCAGGGCTTCTTGCAGATCTGCCTCTGAAATGTTCGGTTGTGTCTCCCGAACTACTTGCTGGAACACCTCTTCTTCGGCCGGGTTCACCCTCTCCTAATTGAACGGGAAAAAAAAAATTAATATTCTAACAAATATATAATTAAGTAAAATTAATAATTAAAATTTTAAAATCGTAATCAACGACTTACGAGCTGTTCTGTCGCTTGTGGATAAGCGATCTTAAACGTCTCCACGTACGGGTTGCTATCAGGATGATCTCTAAGCGCCTCCTCCTGATATTGTGCAAATGGCCTAGAACCACCATGATGGGGGGTTGTGTTACGGCGGCGGTTCGCAGAGTTTATCCGGGACCGTTGCTTCAAACAAATAATAAAATATTAGAAAAATGCATCAAAAAATATTAGTGTAATAATTATAAAATAATTAAACTAATAATTAAAATTTTAACAAAATAAACATTTATAGTTAAGTTTAGTATTTACCTGCATAAGTGGGTTGTTGAAGTCTACTGTCTTCAACCAACGCCACTCGTACTCCCTGAACATGAACTCTCTGGGAGTACCCATACGACCACGGTTGTCGTATTCGTTAAAGTGGGAACAGAGCTCGTTCTTCCACTCTTTAAACCTACGGAAAAAACAAAAGTGCATTAGAAATAGGAAAAAATTCACACACAGTACCTGAACTTAGGTGGTCAGGTCAGTTTGATACCTCAACTTTTTTTCGTACGATAAACATACTCCAACTTATTTATCCGTACCAAATGTGTACCCACGTCACTGTTTTGATGACGTGGCACCTCTGTTTTTGTATCAAACTGACCTGACCACCTAAGTTTAGGTATCAAACTGACCTGACCACCTAAGTTCAGGTATCAAACTGACCTGACCACCTAAGGCCACGTCATCAAAACAGTGACGTGGGTACACATTCGGTACGGATAAATAAGTTGGAGTATGTTTATCGTACGAAAAAAAGTTGAGGTATCAAACTGACCTGACCACCTAAGTTCAGGTACTGTGTGTGAAATTTTTCCTTAGAAATATTATTAATATCATAAAATATTTCAAATTATAAGATGAGGAATTCCCAACGTACCTCGAGTTTTGCATCGCGTCCGCCCAATCCTGCTTGTGTTCGGCAATCTCGAAGTATGTATGAAAGATAATATTTTATTAGTTTTACAATTATAACAATACCGAAAATTATTAAATATTACGATAAATAAATTAAATTTTTTAAATTACTCACCGACGCGGCGTTGTTCACCTCCCTCTTGATCTCTTCGGGCACATCAGCCCACCGTGTCCACAACATAGGGACTCTGTCCCTAATCAGTGCCCCCACGCAACCCGTGTAGTCGCGACGTTTTTTCCCCTGAACCTCTTGATTTGGAGGTTCGTTGATCTGGATCCTCCCCCGGAGCGCACCAGTTCTCCTGAGCGTGTCAAAACATATGACACCTCTCGTATTCCTCGTTGAACTGCTAGCGGCTATCCCTATCACATAAACGACAATTGGTTAATACAATTAAATATTAGTGCGTTAATTTTAATAAAATATTTAATTAATAAAATCAAATGTTACCTGAACTCAATGACCAGTCTGTCGACTTTCCTTTTCTCCTCGCCGAAATCAGGAGGTCAGGGTTCTCAAATGGCTGCTGATGATATGCCTCCGCAACACTCACGTACTGAGGCATAGCAGGCCATATGGGCACACCACGAAAGTCGACCTCGGGTATCGCAGGAATGTTGTACGGGAGGTAGAGCTGATTTGGGAGAGTAGGCCCCTCAGTCGAGTCAGCAGCAGACGTCGTCGGACTCGTCATCGGCTCCCGATGAACCTCAGGCATACGGACCTGAGGAACGTCTGCAGCTATCTCGTCCTGAAATAGCTGCCTACTGAACCTCGGAGCATCTGGCCCGACAGGGGGACGTGAACTGCTCGAAGGCCGCCCCGCCTGGAGAAGGGTCTGGTGCCGAGAACTCACACTCCTCCGCGGCTGGGATGAATCCACAGGCCTCCGCGGCTGGGATGAATCCACACTCCTCCGCGGCTGGGTGGTGGTCCTCTTAGGCTGGCTAAGGGACATGTCGGACTCTGCGGAACCGGCGGAACTTCCAGAACCCCTAGATCTGGAACGACGGCCTCCAAATAACTGTCTCAATGCATCGGCCATCTGCAGCTTGAGACATTAATACATTAATTAATGTTAAATTATATTACATTAAATAACAAATTCTAATTAATATAATAACCAATAATACTAACATATTTCAAAACATACTAACAAATTAATATTTAAATTTTAACTAATTTTAAATAATACTAACCATTAACCTAAATATAACTATTTATATACATATATAACTATATTTCATTATTAACATATATATAAATACAAATAACCATTTATATATTAACAAAAATATATAAATGGTTATAATTAGACTACCAATTTATATATATAATTAATTTAACAATTTATATATAACAATTTATATAATTAAAATTAAATATATAACAATTTATATACCTAAATTATAACAAATATATAACAATTAAATTTATTAACAAATATATAACAATTTATATAATTAAAATTAAATATATAACAAATATATAACAATTTATATAATTAAAATAAAATATATAACAAATATATAACAATTTGTTAAAATTAAATTTATTAACAAATATATAACAATTTATATAATTAAAATTAAATATATAACAATTTATAAAATTAAACTAAATTGAAAAAAAATAAAAATTTAACCGGATCGGAGAAGGAGGCCGGAGGAGGAGGGGAAGGAGGTCGGACGAGGAGGGGAAGGAGGAGGAGGAGGAGGCCGGCTTGGAGGAGGATTCGAGGAAGGAGGAGGATCGGAGGAGGAGGAGGCCGGAATTGGAGGACTGTGGCGCCGCCGATTTGAGGAGGAGGAGGAGCAGCGCAGCGGATTGGAGCAGGAGAGCGGCAGATTGGAGCAGCAGCAGGAGGAGGAGAGGAAAAAGTCGGCTAGGGTTCGAGAGTTTCTGATTTATAGCAGAAAGAATAGCCGACGATTAAAAAATATTTCGTCGGCTATTCTTCAAAATAGCCGACGAAATCTTTAAAATCGTCGGCTATACTTTAGGAGATCAGCAGCCGTCTGATCTCCGTCATCCAACGGCGGACAATAAAAAAGCGCGGATCGCAAGAGTTTAGCCGACGAATTCAAATATTTCGTCGGCTATGCTTTGGAAAATCAGCAGCCGTTGGATCTGAGCCATCCAACGGCGGACAATAAGCGGATCGCAAGAGTTTAGCCGACGACATATAATTTTAGTCGGCTAAACTGTTGGTCAAACCATTAAGTCAAACCTCTAAACGCTTTAAAACGGAAATTAGTCTAGTTAGACGACGGTTTCTGGCCTGACCTTCAACAAATAATAGTTTCAAATGGATGATACGCAACTAATCGTTTAAAAATTTTCCTCAAAATATTTACCGAACTTCATGCTACCCATAGGAAAACGGAAGTAAAAAACAGTTAACCGCAACATTCGGCACACAGATTTTGTCGGAATCTTGTCATTTTTCAACCGTACACGTATTTCATTATTTCGGTCATATCTTATTTGACGACATATTTGCATTTGAAGAGTGTACGTATAGTAACTATTTGAAACTATACATTCACTTAAACACTTAGTAAACAAGTTAAGGAACATTAGTGCATATGTTCTGATTTTGAATCAAAAAGTTTATAAAATCTATTCCAACAGTCAGATATCACCGTTAAGATTAAATACACGTATGAAAAGAAATCCAACTACATCTGACAACGTTAAAGGCTCGATCGGGACGGTCAACCGGGTGAGTCAACCCTTTAAACGCTTAGAAATGGTAATTGGCCTTTCTAAATGACGTTTTTTGGCCTGACCTTCAACAGATAATAGTTTCAAATGGATGAGAAGCAACTAATCCTTTAAAAATTTTCCTCAAAATATTTACCAAACGTCAGGCTACCCATAGGAAAACGGAAGTAAAAAACAGTTAACCGCAACATTCGGCACACAGATTTTGTCGGAATCTTGTCATTTTTCAACCGTATACGTATTTCATTATTTCGGTCATATCTTATTTGACGACATATTTGCATTTGAAGAGTGTACGTATAGTAACTATTTGAAACTATACATTCACTTAAACACTTAGTAAACAAGTTAAGGAACATTAGTGCATATGTTCTGATTTTGAATCTAAAAGTTTAGAAAATCTATTCCAACCGTCAGATATCACTGTTCACCTTTAATACATGTATGAAAAAAAATCCAACTACATCTGACAACGTTAAAGGCTCGATCGGGACGGTCAACCGGGTGAGTCAACCCTTTAAACGCTTAGAAATGGTAATTGGCCTGTCTAAATGACGTTTTTTGGCCTAACCTTCAACAGATAATAGTTTCAAATCGATGAGACGCAACTAATCGTATAAAAATTTTCCTCAAAATATTTACCGAACGTCAGGCTACCCATAGGAAAACGGAAGTAAAAAACAGTTAACCGCAACATTCGGCACACAGAATTTGTCGAAATCTTGTCATTTTTCAACCGTAGACGTATTTTATTATTTCGGTCATATCTTATTTGACGACATATTTGCATTTGAAGGATGAAGCAATGGTTTGTCGATAGTGATAGAAAATGGAAGCTGGTTTTTTTTTGTTTTTTTTTTTATCGTAGCCGACGAAATCAAACCTAGTACTCGTCGGCTATTATTTTGTCATTTTCTGTCTAACATAAAATATGTATTTTTCAATATATGAATGGCCGACGAAATCAAACCTAGTACTCGTCGGCTATTATTTTGTTGTTTTCTGTCTAACATAAAATATGTATTTTTCAATATATGAATGGCCGACGAAATCGTTTTCTGTCATTCTCCCATTTTTTCCTTTTTTTTGAAATGAGCAGCTGCTGCCCAGTTCTGAAAATATATAGACTTATAGCCGACGAAAATGTCAACTTCGTCGGCCATACTTCCAAAAATTTTCGTCGGCTAATGTTTCGGAGAAAGGCCGACGAAAATACAAATCATCGACTGAAATATGAATATAGCTGACGATTTTTTGAAAATACCAACGAAAAAACGGTTTCGTCGGCTATGGTTAAACTATGGCCGACGATTTTTTTTTTTCACCGATGAAAAATAAAATCGTCGGCTATTCCTTAGAATTACCGACGAAAATTTTAATTCATTGGCCGTTTTTTTTTTTGTCGGGAAAACCTTTTTTTCTGGTAGTGTTGCTTTATGAATGAATCATATACATCTAATTGTAATCATGTAGACAGGCTTTTTCTTGCATTTAAATCATGTAATGTGGAACTCATCCCAATGCAAGGAAATCTGACCATAAGATTGAGATTTGATAACCTACATGCAGTATGAGATAATATGAGGAGAAAAATATAAACAGATGATTTGAATTCTAATCATAGGAAATCAGAGCGCCATGGACCTCTTCGTCCTGTGCGTCTGTGTGCTTGAGTCCTATGGTGTTTACGGTTAAAACTTATAACATAATTCGAGCAGCCACTGTTTCTTTCACTTGCGAGTGAAGGCTTGTCACTCTTTGTCCGATGACAGCTCCGGTCGAGGATATGGTGTGTCACTCTTTGTCCGATGACAGCTCCGGTCGAGGATATGGTGTGTCCTGCTATAGTGTTGCTATGGGACTAACTGAGCTCTTAATATTGGTTGTTTAGGTTCCAAAATTATCAACTGGTGATGATCGAGTAAGTACTAAATATTGACTTTTCATGGTTATGGGGAAGCAGATCCATGCCGACATGGAACTGGTCTCTGTACTGCAGTCTTAAATCGATAGGGTAGCAGCTGGCAATGGGATGAATATCTTTGACCATCATTTTATACTTTTTGACTCATTATAAATTATGTATATAAAGTATGGTTCTATTTGCACCTCACAATTGTTAAATACACCTCTATTAGTTTTTTAATAATTTTATTTCTGTTGTAGGAGAAACAATATAGATGTAAAGCGTTACTTTATTGATAGATAAGGAGGCCTTTATATAGGCATTACATCAAGTATCCCAAGTAATCAGGGATTCCCTATCTACTAAGGTAACTACTATTCTAGTCTAATTAGGTCAAGACACACAACGGAAGTTACGGAATTAACCTTCCTTGAACACTCCCCCTTGTGTCGCGTACCTAATGTGACACGGTGCATAACATGTTGCCTCGCTAAAACCTTGCCAAGCAAAACAAAACCTCTTGGGTAAAAATAAAAAGCTTGGTCGAAGGGAAAAGAGCACAACGCACCAACTACAATTGAAGATTACATGTGAGGTAGACTCCCCCTGATGTCTACAAGACAACTCCCCCTGATTGGTAACTCAATCTTGGAGTTCAGATTAATGGCGTATACAAACGCTCCTCACAAGCTTCAAAAGTAGGTGTGGCCAATGATCGAGTCATTGAATACGGCCACATTATCCTTGTATTAGACCAGCTACACTTAGCTTTACTTGGTCTTAAGGAAGAAGGTCGCTTAACAACTCAAAACTAGAGTTCGCGTTGAAAATCAGATTCACGCGCAGCATGACCTTCGTGTACTTAAATAGTCATAACTCCTTCGATACAGTAGGTATGAACGAACCGTAAAATGTTCTGGAAACTAGACACCCATATCTTTCCAGTGGTATAAAGTACACAACGTGGTTCGTTCTGAGCTGATCACAAAGCTCTGTCGAAGGTGACTGATCTGCAAATTACTGGACAGATTCGTCCTACTTTGCTAAAACAGCCATAACTCACTCAATATGATAGTTATGATCAAATGGTTAGTGTCCCTGGAAAGTAGACACATAGAGCTTTCCAACGGTACTAAGTTTACCATTTTCCGATGAGTGAGTTGTCATGTAGGTCACGGGGAAGTTGACGTACAGAACTAGGCAGAATCTGGAATTGCCTATTGATGTGTCTTTCATGATGGGATCGAATGAGCCTAAACTTTTCTCTCTTAAAAGAAAGTACCGCCATATACCATGGCATTGCGTGGGCGCGTCTAGCCATCACTTTGGCTTTATAAGTTTATAGCGAATGAGATGTCGAGTCGAGCATATTATGACAAGTACATGATTGCGCACATGATACTTAGATAGAGAGTTTCATCTCCCAAGACTTCTCGTCACATAGACGAAACGAGTCTTCTCAAGACATCGACTAATCATGGGATACATATAGGCTTTGGTTTATCGTCCATTAGTTTGCCATAAGCCGATAGATGAACAAGTTCATCACTAACGGTTCTCACATTTGAGACCAAGTATTCCCAAGATCTTTTCATTCTTAACGTTGGATTAGTGATACTTCAATCACAATTCATCCGTAGTTTACACGCAAATAGGCATGATTCATTACATTTCATCTCCAATCAAGTAGTTGCTCAACCGCGTTATACAATATCCAACCAGAAGATTTGAACCCATATAGAGAACATCCTAATCTGATAGCATACGCACTTCGAGGTTTTTGCTTACTTGACTTGGGTGAAAACTGATCCATTCATGATATTTATGTACATCTCTTTACTTAGTCCCAATAGAGATGATTCATAAGCTGCATGTTCAGTTTTTCGGAACTATCTAACTGACAAGGTAGTGGAGTGCAATATGACTCAATTACGAGAGCATATGTCATCGTAGTCGATTCCAGGGCGTTTGTGAGAGACCTTGCGCCACAAGGTGAGTCTAGGCTCTTTTTCTCACTACGCTTTCAATCAAAGATTATCGATAGGGTTTACACTTGCGGTGTCGGCATCACCTGACCAAGGACCTATCTCTTTGTATAAACTGGATCGCATATCTTTCCGTGTAGGCCAATTCACAACGTTGGTATTTGCTTCAACGAAGTGAGTGTATTCGATATCTAACTCATAGACCACGTACTCATGTACACTAGTGTAATTCGCATTTGTAGAGATCTCTATATGGATTGGCTTCTCATTGAGGCGTCCCCCAATAATGACCTTAATCCAGAAAATCCATGAGACGAATGAGTTGTCATTGATCCAAGGATCAAGTTGTGCCATACTCGCATTCGGCGAGTGTATATCGAACAAAGTGCCCTCTCTACACTTCTTGTGAGAGTCACGGCCTAGTGACACCAGCTACCACTTTTGTGGAGTCACCATGTCACCATTTATGAATGACAATATGTCCATTGATTTGGACATCAATCCTTACAGGCATGTTGATACAAGAGTACTATTCCGATCTTTTCCTTGAAAGACCAATAGTTTGCTCTTTGCAGCATGTATATCAAATCTCGTCACTTTGATTTATGGGACTTTGGGAACATGATGAGGCACAGTGGGGACAAACCACGGCAATGCCAAGTCGTTCTACTTGAACAAACTTGTTCTTCTCTCCCCCTAACGACGGGGAGACTGGCTCATCAAAAAAAATGACATAAACGAGATCGCCTGTTAAGGTTTATATATAGCGGACTATAGGTGGAAGCTGACGTCTTATTCAAAGACGTTATTCATAATCAAATAACCCATCATTGAGCGCTTGTGGTAGCGCAATATGGCACATAAAGTATGTGGACGGTATAGGGTATTGATCGTTAACACTTATACGTTAACAAGATGCATTCCGTTACAAAATGTAACATGCATGTATGCTTCCTGAAACGTTTCACTATGTTCCGGAACACCAAATGCCACCAAATTTTAACAGTAGGTAGGCACATGTGTTAGGATTCCAACGCCGCCGGCCTCATTGCCGGAACCGGTCGGAAACATACCGAACCGGTCGGAATAGTCGCCGGAGGTCAGTGAACGTTTGTGTCGAGTGGTTCATCACCTTCCAGGTGTCCAATGGCTCTGAAATTTTATGAGCAGGTAGCCATGGATGTTAGGAATCGGTGGACCAAATTTCACCTCAAGAACCAGCCTAAAAGTAGGTAAACCGGTCCTCACAATGACGAGTCCGCGAGCTAAAAAACCAGAAATTTTAGGTTTTTGCTACTTTTCTATCATTGTGAAGGTGCTTCATAACATCTAAGTGTTATGGCTTGAGTTTAACCATGAGGTATATCACCATAGTATCATTGTATCTCAAATTGAACTATGAGAAGGCATCAAAGCCATCATCTTATGTATCATTGCCTTTAGCGTAGGAGGGCGTTACTCCAAAACTTTGCTAAAGATTAAGCTTCCATATGTTGAGCATAGCTAATGAAGGATCATAAGGGGGGATCATATGCACGTTTAAATGCATAGATGGTGCTTCCATTGACTTGGAGGAAGACTTGGGTGACGTTAATGTCATCCTTGAGCCTTGAGCATTGCTCATGACGCTACCAAATTCTTTTGGTAATCTTTGATCCCAATAGCTTCTTTGCTCAAAAGAAACGATGTCCATAGCTTTCTTGCATATATGGATCATCAAAACATGTCCAAAATTCCGGACTATGTATGGAAGAGTCTACATGAGTCGTCGATTCAAAGAATCCGAATCATAGTATACGTGAAATACATTCACAATATTGACTCATAAGTTGTGCGCATTCATTAGAAGCGATACATAAGAAATCAATTCAATTTTCACAATGAGTTTCAAGGTGATAAACGTTGGCACCAATATCTTTAAGTGGTGAGCAAGGTTCGATGTAGATTAGCTACACACTCAATGTCTCTATGATACATTCATAAGAGTGTAGAGACAAGGGTTTTATGCCAAGACATATAAACCGGAATATATACTCAATTCCTATAGAGTGTGCAACATGGCGTGTAGTATCACAAGATAAAACATAGGCATGCTTAAAGGCGTACTAGATACATCCGTTAAC
Source organism: Potentilla sterilis (assembly GCA_963682095.1). Classification (NCBI taxonomy): domain Eukaryota; kingdom Viridiplantae; phylum Streptophyta; class Magnoliopsida; order Rosales; family Rosaceae; genus Potentilla; species Potentilla sterilis. The sequence goes on along the minus strand of OY821757.1, from coordinate 43,300,099 downwards.
GCTCAAAAATAGAGCCGGAAAACAACCAGAATGAGCCAACATCGATACTATAGAGACATAAATGTCTAAACCAAGTATCCAGGACCGAGGCCATGAGCTAGCTATCCGAGGCCGAAGCCAAGCTAGAATGGGAGCCAAGCCGAAACAAGGCAAGGAAGGGCCAGGGTCAAGCATAGGCGCGTGCTAGGCTAGCCAAGGCCGAAGCCGAGGTGGTGCACGGGCAGGCCGAGGCCGAGCAAATGTCAAGGCATGCCAAGGCCGAAACCAAGGCGTGTCGAGGCAAAAGCAAAGGCTTTTGGGGCCGAGGCTTGATGTTGGAGTCAAGGTCATGCGAGTTGCCGATGGGTAGCCTAGGCCGAAGCGAAGGCTTACCGAGGCATAAAACAAGGACCTGACGAGGCCGATGCCATGCTAAAGAGCCAAAAGCATGCCGAGGCCGAAGCCAAGACGTGCCGGGGTGAGTGCATGGGCTTATAAGGCCGAGATGGCTGCTGGCCGGGCCGTGTCCAGGCCAACGCCGAGGCCGAGGCCAGGGCGCTGCTAGGCGGGCCGTGTGCGGGCCAAGGTCCGGAGACCGATGGGGCGGCAGCATGTGGTTGTGGCGGAGCTGCAGTCCAAGCAGCGCGCAAGCCAAGCCAAGGCCGAAACCGAGGCTAGGCAAGGCGGGCTATGGTGGGCGCAAGAGTGCCGAGGCCGAGGCCGGGCAATGCGCATGCATCCGCTTATGTACGCAAGCATGTCAATTTGTTTCTTGACGAGTGAGGCCTGGCGGATCGCGACCAAGTTGGCGGATGGCCATGGCGAGCGAGGCCTGGCGGATCGCAGCCAAGTTGGCGGATGGCCATGGCGAGCGAGGCCTGGCGGATCGCGGCCAAGTTGGCGGATGGCCATGGCGAGCGAGGCCTGGCGGATCGCGGCCAAGTTGGCGGATCGCAGAGTTGGCGGATCGCGGCCAAGTTGGCGGATCGCAGAGTTGGCGGATCACGGCCAAGTTGGCGGATCGCAGTTTCTCGCGAGTCACTCATTTTGTCTCTTGTGATTTTTCGAGTTAACATCACCAATTAGGTTGGTGAACTCAATCAACATGCCATGTAAATGTGTAATGCGATTCATTGCATTCACATATAGCTTTTTTTAGGGAATCGAACCATATATGCATCAAAATGCCAACGGTTATATCGAGATCTTGACCATAAAGAGTGTATCGACTAAGTAGCATTAGTCACACATGTGAGGTCTATGCCTGCACAAAATCAACGGATTTGTAGTCACTTTGACTATGAAATTGAAGTCATATGCTTCATATTTATTGCAAATTATCTTTTGCTGTTGAAATCCGTAATCATGAGGATATACTCTCATCTTCTTCCATGTATCTCTTGTATACATTGACCATATGATTGCAATTTTGCAATTAGTGAACCGATAGAACCATATCCATGACATGATTCTCTCTTTTTTCAATGGCCATTCTCTAGGCGCATTTTATGGTCAATTGTTTCTTTATATCAAAAGAACAAGAGGGAAGGAATTGAATGGTCGAGACCAAGATTCTGGTTACTCAATTCAATTTGTTGTGACAATTTCCGTCACATATCGATGTTACAGTGACAATTTCCGTCACACATCATGAGTTTGTCCCATTTGTGACTCCCTTAGGATCGTCACAAGCATCGACAATATTATGTCGGAATCGTGATTAAATATTCACGAAGAGTTGTGGTTCACAGTGACATCACAGCCACAAGCACAACTTTGGACGGTAACATCACAGTTACCCCATAAATACTGTGATACGCAGGGGTGGGTGGGGCCCCTTTGTATCGTCCTGAAAAACACACAAGTTCCAACACATATACACAAGTTCAAGTAATTGAAATTGCGAAAGAACGGGAACTTTTATTAAATCATACATGCTAGTTCGCCAAATGAACTGCGTTTAAAAATTGCGCTGAAGGACTCGGTTCTGATCCTTGTGCAAATTAAGATGCTCTTCCATGTACGTGCAACGAAATAATCCTCGCAATTACATCGCGATGCGTCGTGCAATAAGTTTCATGGAAAAGAAAAACATATGGTTAGTCATATTCACCATATATGGAGCAGTAAAACTAATAAAAAGAATTACTGCAGTAACTGTTTTTAACCCGTAGGGTAAAAACTTTTTAACTGAGGTAAGTACAATTACCGTTTTGCCCCTTGCACAGTAGAATTCGTTTAACAGCCGAATCGGGTCGGGTTGGACACGGGTCGGGTCAGGCCCAAGGGTCCGGGTCGAGATCTGGAGATCCGGATCTGACTGAAACGGTGACGAATCGGGGCAGCAGGACTGGGTCGGCGGCGCTAAGCTGCGTACAGGCGTGCAAATCCGGGCATCGACGTCGTTTGGGCTGCGTCGACAGAGGCGGCGACGTCAGAGGCTGCGACGACTAGGTTGGAGCGCGCTAGGGCTTCGTCGAAGCATCGAGGTGGGCCGCCGGATTGGAGCGGCTTCGGGCTGAGGCGTCGACCGAGCAGGCGTCGTCTCTGGATTGCATCGCGGCGGGGAGGCGATGAGAGAGGACGCCGTCGAACCATCGGAGGGTGCCCAGAGCAAATTACTGGGTGCCCTGAGCTTCTTCAGCCTCTGCCGACAAAGATGTCGTCGGCAGTTCAATAGTATATGATGTACCGACGAATTGGTTGTCGGCAAAAAGTTCCTGGGGGCTTCTTAGCTTTTCCGACAAAGAGTTGTCGGTAGAACCTGGTGCCCTGGGATTGTTTTCTTTCTTCCGACGAAGGGGTTGCCGGCAGAAAGTGATTTCTGGGGAGGGCCTTCTTTGCCGACAAGCAGTTGCCGGCAGAAAAGCTAGGGTTGCTGAAAATTTTTTTTTTTCGGCAAAAAGCTAGGGTTTTTGCTATCAAGCACAGGGTTAGAAACTACGTGCTGATAACGTGTTGTAGGAGAAACAATATAGATGTAAAGCGTTACTTTATTGATAGATAAGGAGGCCTTTATATAGGCATTACATCAAGTATCCCAAGTAATCAGGGATTCCCTATCTACTAAGGTAACTACTATTCTAGTCTAATTAGGTCAAGACACACAACGGAAGTTACGGAATTAACCTTCCTTGAACAATTTCTTAATTACCCCTCTATAACTGTAATTGTTACATGGGTACCTTCTACGTTTTCTATATTCTCTTCTATAATCCATATATTTCCTAATTTGTTCATTATTGTAGTCTACAAATATTTCTTTTAATTCAATTTGGCATATGTCATCATAAACAATTGAATATAAATAGTCTATCTTCATGACAGGTTTTGAATTTCTCAATTATCCAGAATCATAGCAAATTCATAATTGATTTCTCAATTATACCATCTTTGAACAGTTATGGTGCATACCAATGACCCTAAAACCATCAATTATGGAGGTTGTTAATTCATTTTGGTCTTTGGGGTAGGGTGGGGGTGTAGTGGGAGGGAGGGGAAGAGAGAGAGTTCAAGTTCAAGAGGGAGAGAAAGAGAGAATGAGTGTTGCAAGTTCAAGTCATAATTCTTTTTTTTTTTTTTTGAGAAAGCCCTAAAATTTCTAATAGGGCATAATAGGAAAAATATTGTTTACAAAAATTTAGGGAGGTACAAAGCAAATATGGAGGTGTAATTAGAATCCCCTGTATATATATCTTTGGGATAAGCAAAGAGCTATTTGTTCATCGTCTTATCGTCATACGCACTCTGTTTTACCAAGTAGACCTTAATTTCCCTGGACTTTGTACCAAGCTACTGCTAGGTCTCACCCACGACATTACCATGCCTCATCCCTCTCACCCCTTTCACCCTTTTTCGCCTCTCTATTGTATGTGAAAGAAATAAATGAATTTTAACATTGATCATATGACTTGAGGTCTAAGCAATTGATTAAATTAATCTAAACAATGAGAGTTGCATAAGGTTCTAATCTTTGTGATATTGTAGTAACCCGATTTTCGTGTTTAATTACTTATAAATTTCTCGTAATTAATGGAAGGATGTTTTTGAGAGTTGGTATTTCGTACACTTTTAATTAGTCGTTGCGCATTGTCAGAAGTGAAAATGATTCCGAGAGTTAAAATTTGAAAAACGTTTAAGTTCAATGGGTCAAAAATTGACTTTTGATCCGTTGTGAATTTTGAAAAGTTTCATTCACGAAAGTCGTAGAGCTCGACGGTATGAGTTCGTAGACACGTGTCACGCGTGAAACGGACGTCGTATGAAGAAGTTACGACATGTGGAAGTTATTTCCTATTCTGGAAAATGACTATAAAGCTTGGAATTTTTTGGAAAATATCAGAATTTCCATTTCGGGTTTTTTACTATTTACTGTTCATCTTTACTGTAGCAATTTACTATTCATTTTTCTCTCTCCCCGATCCGGATCGCCGACGCTCCGATATCCGCCGTCCGGCCGCCAAGGCGCAAGCGCCACCCAGCAATTGACGTTACTCGGCCTCCTCTTCCGTTTGAGCCAAGGATCGGCCCAGGGGAAGCACTGTGTGCGACGCGGCGGCACCTTGACTTCCTACCACCGTGCGCAGCGGCGCTGCAGGCGACACCTGGGGTTGCACCACCCACTGTTCGGCTGGGTTTCTCATTGCGCGCCTCCCTGAGTAGGTGGATCGCACCGAATCGAGCTGCTTCGATCGGATTGAAAACTATCTGATCCGTTCTCCCTAGACCCGTTTGCAGCAGATCCGACCCGACCTGACCCGGTTCGACCCGACCCAGTTGACCTGACCCGACCTGAGTTGGTTGACTCGATCATGTAGCGTTGACCGTTGACCGATACTGTAGCGATCCGACCCTAAACGGATATTTACCATTTCTGGTAAATTAACGTGAGTAAACCTCACAGTGTTTGTATTTAATACGAGTTAATTATAGTATATGGATCATTATATGCAAAATTATTTTATGAAAATGATATTTGTTTTAAATTAAATGAACTTGATCGACTACGGTTCATTAGTAAGTAAAATGATTTTAATATAAAAATGATTTTTAAACGTATTTTACGATCAATGACTATAGTTGGTATTAGTGGGCAGTTCCTGAGTGAAGGCCTACGTATATATATATTTACGTGAAATATATATGTTGATTGATGTGGATGTGTATTGATGTGGAAGTGTTATATATATAAGTTTATATTGAGGTGGTTCTTTGGGTGATTTATGATTGTAAAATTGAGTATGCGTGAGTTGTGAGATGTGAGTTGGGTTGGTATGGAGACCAATAACCAGTGTAAGATCTTTCCTGTGTTATGATGAGGATCTTACACTTGTGGCGTGATCCCTTTCCTGTGAGATGATGGGGGATCGGCAAATATATCGGGAACCAAGCCTTTGGCCGGGTGATTGGTTACGATCAGTTAGAGCTCTAGTCTGTCTGCCTTTGGGCGAGTTGAATGGGAATGACAGATGTCATTTGCCCTGAGTTTGATTCTATTGATTGATTGTGGCTGTTTTGGAAATTGTGATTTCCATTTGTTGCTTTAATTATAGGAAAAAATTCACACACAGTACCTGAACTTAGGTGGTCAGGTCAGTTTGATACCTCAACTTTTTTTCGTACGATAAACATACTCCAACTTATTTATCCGTACCAAATGTGTACCCACGTCACTGTTTTGATGACGTGGCACCTCTGTTTTTGTATCAAACTGACCTGACCACCTAAGTTTAGGTATCAAACTGACCTGACCACCTAAGTTCAGGTATCAAACTGACCTGACCACCTAAGGCCACGTCATCAAAACAGTGACGTGGGTACACATTCGGTACGGATAAATAAGTTGGAGTATGTTTATCGTACGAAAAAAAGTTGAGGTATCAAACTGACCTGACCACCTAAGTTCAGGTACTGTGTGTGAAATTTTTCCTTAATTATATTATCCTGAACTTGTTGTTTTACTCACACGAGCTTTAAAAGCTTACCGGGTTCGTTGTTTACAACCCGGTGCACCAATTGATGGTGTAGGGGTTAGACATGCAGGTGAGGACCAGCAGCCAGGAGGCGGCGTCTGAGTCGCACCGCTTGTATGTGTGTCATGGTCTAGCTTGTGTTTACCTTTGGGTTAGAGAGTGATAGCGTGAGACTCTATTTGCATCTATGCTTTTATTGATGTTATATTTTGAGTGTTTGAGCCACGCACTTGAACTCTGATGTTGTACTTAGTTATTTGAGTGATAACTTTTAAGTATTTGAGTTTATTTGTGAATTTTCGAATTTGGATTTTTGTTATCCGAAATTCGGGGTGTGACAGTTGGTATCAAAGCGTAGGGTTACATATTTTGTGGTAATTGGTACTTTAGAGAGATGGTCCGACTGCAGCGGTTCACCATCATGCTTGCTCGTATTGATATATCATCGGGTCTGTAGGGGGTAGGGAGTTGCGTCATAGTATAGAGCGATGTCTCTGTAATGAGTTTAGGTGATCCTTGTGTATCCTATTAGCATTATGGTCTTGGTTAATACCTGTCGTGTCTAACTTATACTTCGGTTTAAGTTTATGCAAGTAGTAATCAAGTGTTGCTTTGCTTTATAGGATGGATCGTCGTGGAGGTAGAGCTAGAGGCCGATGTAGGGCCCGACGGGGTGGAGGCAGAGTCCGCCCTGTCGAGGAGTTCTATGAGGAGGTGGAGGTGTCGTTGGTTGAGCAGCCTGCTCCCCCTGTGGCTGTGCCTGATGACGGCCGCGTGCTGAGGTTGATCCGAGAGATTGGAAGGGTGGGGGCACCCATGTTCCATGGAGGACTTGATCACCTGGTGGCCGATCATTGGATTCAGGAAATTGAGAAGCATTTTGATATGATTGTTTGCTCCGAGATCGAGAAGAGGAAGATAGCCACATTCTTCCTCAAGGATAATGCACTGGACTGGTGGAGGAGTACCCAGAGGGTGATAGATGTGACTGCTCTCACGTGGGGGGGTTTTGTGGAACTCTTCAGGGAGAAGTATTTTCCAGCCACATTGAGTGAACAGTTGGAGCTTGAGTTCATTTCTCTGACACAGGGGGCGATGGATGTTAGAGAGTATGAGACCCGGTTCTCGCAGCTGTACCGGTTTGTCAGGTCGATGGACGAGGTGTCGTTAGCTCAGAAATTCCTCCGAGGGTTGAGGCATGAGTTCAGGACGACCATATCTGCCCTTTGCCTATCTTCTAAGGCAAGGATGTATGAGAGTACTGTGCGCCTAGAGCAAGAGGCCAAGCTTCATGTTAGTGAGGTTGCTCTGAGAGATTCCCATGGGAAGGGGAAGGATGTTGTAGTGAGCAGTGGTGCAAGTCACAGAGGGGCACCTTGGAAGAAACAGCGGACTGCTCAGTAGGCTCCAGTTAGGGTGGAGGGTGCACCCATCAGAGCCACACCCATTAGGCAGACAGTACCTGGGAGATGCTTCACCTGTGGTGAGCTGGGCCACATATCCAGGGATTGTCGGAAGTCGATTCCTAGAGTATGCTTCACATGCAAGCAGCCCGGGCACATTGCTATAGTGTGTCCTTGAGCCCAGCCTGGGGGGCAGGTGGATCAGCAGAGATAGTTATCGGCAGGGCAAGCTAGAGTGTATGCCATTAGCCAGCGAGGCACATGGGTGGAAGGTACTTTGTCTTTTTTAAATTACCTTGCTAGAGTCTTGTTTGATACGGGCGCTTCTCATTCATTCATATCTAGTTCTGTGGTAGAGGTGTTAGGATTGGTTCCTACGCCTCTGGCTGGATCTTTGTGCGTCATATCACCTTTAGGTGTTTCTTTGGAGCTTGGTATGATTTGTAAAGCATGTCCTGTGGTGATTGGAGGTAGAGAGTTCTCTGCATCTTTGATTGCGCTTCCAGACCATAGTTATGATGTGATTTTGGGAGTTGATTGGTTGAGGCCGCATCATTCATTGATTGACTGCTTTAACATGACAGTGTCACTTCGTATTTCCGGGCAACTGGAGTTTCGTTATCACTGCTTCAAGTCTGATAATGCTATGTGGGAGAGTGTCATGGCACATATCGAGTCTGTGAGCAGCGAGGTAACTATTGAGGATATTGTAGTTGTTTCAGAGTATGTTGATGTGTTCCAGGAGATACCGGGGTTACCTCCGAGTAGGGTAGTTGATTTTGCCATTGATGTGGTACCTGGTACCGCGCCACTGTCGAAGGCGCCGTATAGGATGGGACCAAATGAACTCCGGGAGTTGAAGTTCCAGGTTGAGGGGCTACTCAAGCAGGGGTTCATCAGGCCCATCACTTCTCCTTGGGGTGCTCCAGTGTTGTTTGTGAAGAAGAAGGATGGGTCATCCAGGATGTGTGTGGACTATCGGGAGTTGAATAAGGTGACCATCAAGAACAAGTATCCTTTGCCCAGGATCGATGACTTGTTTGATCAACTTAGAGGAGCAGTGGTGTTATCTAAGTTGATTTGAGGTCTGGTTATCATCAGTTGAGAGTGAAAGAGCAGGACATTCCCAAGACCGCTTTTAGGACTCGATATGGGCATTACGAGTTTGTTGTCATGTCCTTTGGTCTAACCAATGCACCTGCAGCTTTCATGGACTTGATGAACCGCATCTTCGGCCAGTTCTTGGATAAGTTTGTGGTGGTATTCGTGGATGATATCTTGATTTATTCTCAGTCCTTAGAGGAGCATGAGGAGTACTTGCGAATTGTGCTGCAGATTCTTAGAAAGGCTAAGCTGTATGCCAAGTTCGAGAAGTGTGAGTTCTGGAAGGAGGGAGTCAAGTTCCTTGGTCATGTGGTTTTGAAGGATGGAGTCTCGGTAGACCCTTCCAAGGTTGAAGCCGTGATGAGTTGGGGTCGCCCCAAGACTGCTACGGAAGTTCGTAGTTTTCTCGGTTTGGTTGGGTATTATCGGAGATTCATTGAGGGGTTCTCTAGCATCTCTTCTCCATTGACCAGGTTGACCAAGAAGGATGTCCAGTTTTTATGGACAGATGAGTGCGAGAAGGCATTCAATGAGTTGAAGACAAGACTGACCACAGCCCCAGTGTTGATTATTCCCACAAGTGGGGGTGGATATGTCGTATATAGTGATGTATCTCATCAGGGCTTGGGGTGTGTGATGATGCATCATGGTGGTGTTGTTGCCTATGGCTCTAGACGGTTGAAGATTCACGAGAAGAATTATCCTACTCATGACCTAGAGCTAGCTGCAGTGGTCTTTGCCTTGAAGATTTGGAGGCATTACTTGTATGACGAGAAGTTTCAACTCTTCTTAGATCATAAGAGTCTGAAGTATTTGTTCTCTCAGAAGGAGCTGAACATGAGGCAGAGGAGATGGATGGAGCTCCTTAAGGACTATGACTTCACATTGGAGTTTCATCCGGGAAAGGCCAATGTAGTGGCGGATGCCTTGAGTAGGAGACCGAGAGGTGCTATTGCTTCTCTCATGATTCAGGAGTGGCTCATGCTTGAGACCGCTTCTGAGTTTGACCTTGTGCCATCCGGTAGGGAGCAGGGGACCTTTCTTGGTAGTGTTTTGGTACAGCCCACCTTGATTTCCAGGATTATTCAGGGTCAAGCACATGATGAGTTCTCTCGCGCGAAACTGGCTGAGTTAGTAGCTGATTTGATGGATGAGTGTCCGTTTGAGTGGACTGTCGGATCTGATGGTGGGTTGAGATTCAGGGGCAGGTTGTGCGTACCGAATTGTGTTGACCTCAAGGAGGAGATTCTTCGGGTAGCACATCGATCACGATACACGATACACCCAGGGAGCACAAAGATGTATAAAGATCTTTGTAGGCAATTCTGGTGGAATGGGTTGAACAGAGATGTGGCAGTGTATGTATCCAAATGTCTTACCTGTCAGCAGGTGAAGGCAGAGCATCAGAGACCAGCGGGCATATTGAAGCCGCTATCTATTCCAGAATGGAAGTGGGAGCGCACCTCTATGGACTTTGTGACTGGGTTGCCTAAGTCCAAGTTGAGGCATGATGCTGTGTGGGTGATTGTTGATAGATTGACGAAGTCGGCGCACTTTCTCCCAGTGTCGCACTCGGTGGAGGCTTTGTGCAAGTTGTATGTGAATGAGATAGTGAGACTTCATGGAGTACCTGTATCCATTGTATCAGATCGGAATGCTCGCTTTACTTCTAAGTTCTGGACCGGATTCCAGAAGACCATGGGGACCACATTGGATATGAGCACAGCATTCCACCCTCAGACAGATGGGCAGCTGAGAGGGTGAATCAGGTGATCGAGGACATGTTGAGAGTTTGTGTTTTGGACTTCAAGGGGAGTTGGGAAGATCACCTTCAGCTGATTGAATTTGTCTACAACAACAGTTATCACTCCAGTATTGGCATGGCGCCATATGAGGCTCTTTATGGGAGACCTTGTAGATCTCCTGTTTGTTGGGCGGAAGTGGGCGAGAGGCGAGAGTGGGCTCTTGGGTCCTGAGATTGTTCAGGAGACCATGGAGAAGATCTCGATCATTCGAGATAGGATCCGAACTGCTCAGAGTAGGCAGAAGAGCTACGCTGATTTGAAGAGAAAGAAGGTGGAGTTTGAGATTGGTGATCATGTATTCGTGAAGGTCTCACCTATGAAGTGGTGAGATTTGGCAAGAAGGGAAAGCTGGCGCCAAGGTACGTTGGACCTTTTGAGGTTCTCGAGAAGGTAGGGGATTTAGCCTATCAGCTTGCCTTACCTCCTAGCATGACTGGTGTGCATAATGTTTTTCATGTTTTGATGCTGAGGAAGTATGTACCGGATGAGTCGCATGTGATCGATCATGGCACTATTAAAGTGAATGAGAATGCGACATTCGTTGTTGAACCTGTTCGTATTCTGGACAGGTCAACAAAGAAGCTTCAAAGGAAGGAGGTTGGTCAAGGTATTGTGGAGTCACCATGATGAGGGTGATGCATCTTGGGAATTAGAGTCGGATATGAGGGCTAAGTATCCTCAATTATTTGTAGGGTAGTGTGCTTGAATTTCGGGGCGAAATTCCTTTAAGGAGGGTAGAATGTAGTAACCCGATTTTCGTGTTTAATTACTTGTAAATTTCTCGTAATTAATAGAAGGATGTTTTTGAGAGTTGGTATTTCGTACGCTTTTAATTAGTCGTTGCGCATTGTCGGAAGTGAAAGTGATTCCGAGAGTTAAAATTTGAAAAACGTTTAAGTTCAATGGGTCAAAATTTGACTTTTGATCCGTTGTGAATTTCGAAAAGTTTCATTCACGAAAGTCATAGAGCTCGACGATATGAGTTCGTAGACACGTGGTACGCATGAAACGGAAGTCGTATGAAGAAGTTATGACATGTGGAAGTTATTTCCTATTCTGGAAAGTGACTATAAAGCCTGGAATTTTTGGGAAAATATCAGAATTTGCATTTCGGGTTTTTTACCATTTACTGGTCATCTTTACTGTAGCAATTTACTATTCATTTTTCTCTCTCCCCGATCCGGATCGCCGACGCTCCGATCTCCGCCGTCCGGCCGCCACGGCGCAAACGCCACCCATCAATCGACGTTACTCGGCCTCCTCTTCAGTTTGAGCCAAGGATCGGCCCAGGGGAAGCACTGTGTGCGACGCGGAGGCGCCTCGACTTCCTGCCACCGTGCGCGGCGGCGTTGCAGGCGACGCCCGGGGTTGCGCCACCCACCGTTCGGCTGGGTTTCTCATTGCGCGCCTCCTTGAGTAGGTGGATCGCGCCGAATCGAGCTGCTTCGATCGGATCGAAAACGATCTGATCCGTTCTCCCTCGACCAGTTTGTAGCAGTCCAGACCCGACCTGACCCGGTTCGACCGGACCCGGTTGACCTGACCTGACCCGGGTTGGTTGACCCGATCCTGTAGCACTGACCGTTGACCGATACTGTAGCGATCCGACCCTAAACGGATATTTACCATTTCTGGTAAATTAATGTGAGTAACCTCACAGTGTTTGTATTTAATACGAGTTAATTATAGTATATGGATCGTTATATGCAAAATTGTTTTATGGAAATGATATTTGTTTTAAATTAAATGAACTTGATCGACTACGGTTCATTGGTAAGTAAAATGATTTTAATATAAAAATGATTTTTAAACGTATTTTACGATCAATGACTATAGTTGGTATTAGTGGGCAGTTTCTGAGTGAATGCCTACGTATATATATATATATTTACGTGAAATATATATGTTGATTGATGTGGATGTGTATTGATGTGGAGTGTGAAATATATAAGTTTATATTGAGGGTGTGTTTTGGGTGATTTATGATTGTAAAATTGAGTATGCGTGAGTTGTGAGATGTGATTTAGGTTGGTGTGGAGACCAACAGCCAGTGTAAGATATTTCATGTGTTATGATGGGGATCTTACACGTGTGGCGTGATCCTTTCCTGTGAGATGATGGGAGATCGGTAAATATATCGGGAACCAAGCCTTTGGCCGGGTGATTGGTTACGATCAGTTAGAGCTCTAGTTTGTCTGCCTTTGGGCTAGTTGGATGGGAATGACAGATGTCATTTGCCCTGAGTTTGATTCTATTGATTGATTGTGGCTGTTTTGGAAATTGTGATTTCCATTTGTTGCTTTAATTATATTATCCTGAACTTGTTGTTTTACTCACACGAGCTTTAAAAGCTTACCGGGTTCATTGTTTACAACCCGGTGCACCAATTGATGGTGTAGGGGTTAGACCTACAGGTGAGGACCAGCAGCCAGGAGGCGGCATCTGAGTCGCACCGCCTGTATGTGTGTCATGGTATAGCTTGTGTTTACCTTTGGGTTAGAGAGTGATAGCGTGAGACTCTATTTGCATCTATGCTTTTATTGATGTAATATTTTGAGTGTTTGAGCCACGCACTTGAACTCTGATGTTGTACTTAGTTATTTGAGTGATAACTTTTAAGTATTTGAGTTTATTTGTGAATTTTCGAATTTTGATTTTTGTTATCCGAAATTCGGGGTGTGACAGATATGTGCATAACATATAATCGACATATATATTAAGGAAGGAGTCCATGTTAGAATCTAATCTGAATCTCATAGTTTTAAGGAAATAAATTAGAATTCAACTAGGACTCTAATAGACAAGACGCTAGTTGAATCCTATATATACATGAGTATTGGTCCATGTTCTCGTTAAAAAAGCATACAACAACATTCAAGAAGCTAGTAAGAGAGAACAAAAGATCAAGTTGCATCAATGGCGATTTCAGTGAATGTAGCAAGTAAATGAAATTAAAGGTTTCATTGCTAGATGCTCATGTCCCTTTCAGCTGAAGTAGGTTTAAAGTTGGCTTTCTTAGAGCATTAGTAGTGGGGACTTATTTTTTAGACTCAAATTTGGGTCCAAATAAGCCTGAATAGTGATTTGAGTCTATCTGAATAGTGTATAACAAGACTTATTTTTTTGGGTGCTGTAGTGGTACATGACTTATTTTTAGACCTATATTTTTAATTCAATTTTTTAGACTCATATGTAGGTTCATAACAAAAAAATTTTTTTTACTCATATTCATACTTGAGTCTTTTATTTATGTTTGATTTAATTTTTAGGCATGTATACATTCATTCCAATTAAGTTAAAAAAAAAGATTAATAAACTTAGTTTAAACTAATAGAATTTATTGATCAGACATGAAACATAAAATCAAGAATTTTTATTCATTACAATAACAAATATCAACGTGAATTACATGTGTTAGTAAACTTGAATATCAACTCAATATAGAATTCGAATATATAATGATATTATCTAATTTCAATAATAACCAATTGAACATGCAAAAGATTATTAGGCATAGTCAGAAATATAGTCGTTGTCTCAATAGGGTTCAGCAAAACAGCCTCATTTAATGGGTCCCAGTTTTGAGTCCAAAGTAATTTGCTCACACTTTGGGTCAAATTTGATCCAACATTTGGCTCTCCGACTAATTTGGGTCTTTTTTTCTGGCCCACTACAAAGCCTAATCCACTTTTTTAGACCCAAATTTCAAATAAGGACCCAAATATAGGTATCCACTGCTAATGCTCTTAGCTTCTAGCTTCTTTTTTCACTTGTTTTTGCCCACCAAGTTCATTGTTGCTCCAAAGTTTGATTTGGATTGATTCTAGTCTTGTCCTCAGTTGCAAATAGCAAGGAGTTCATGAAGTCTCAACTTTTCATTCTAAGCATTATATATAGCTCGATTTCAACTAACTTAAGCTATGAGGTAGAGAATGAAGTGTAGTGTGCACAACCTACTCATCAGAAAGAACCAAATTGAGATTTTTTAAGCTTGTTATCTATATTCTCAATCTTCAAAATATGGTCTCTGACACCACCAACACCATTATATTTAAGGGTGTTGCGGGGACAATCCAACTGCTTCAGACTTATCAATCTGCTTAAGCTTATCATAAACATACTCATGTAGATCATAAGCATAATCCATCTCTGAGATAGTACCAGCTATGGTTTCAGACATAGTAGCCCTAATGATGTTTTGAAGGGATTCTCATACTAGCTTCCAAGCTGCATAATATCTTCATCCTCAATATTGGGGTCCCTGATCATATAGAAGTGGAGGATAAGGACAAGTATTCTGCAGCATGAGAGTATAAGAATCTTTTGCATAGGAAGAATAACATATGCAAGAACATCAAACCATAGCTAATACTATCCCAGATACAGATGATGCTTAATTATGATCTACATGAGTATATTCATGATAAGTGTAAGCAGATTGATAAGTCTGAAGCAGGTGCATTGTTTCTAACCCGGAGCACCCTTAAATATAATGGTATTTGTGGGTGTCATACACCATATCTTGAAGATTGAAAATATAGTTAACAAGGAATCTCAATTTGGTTCTCTCTGATGAGCACATTATGCATACTACACTTCATTCTGACGCAAAAGGAAGTGTGGAGGGTTTACGAGCGATAAACCCGAAAAAATAGTGAAGGGATCTCAAGCGAAGAACCCTAGATAAAAGCCCTGGAGTCCACCAGAAAGAGGAGAAAACTCTCAATTTGATTGATAATAATAAAATAGTCAGTCTACACCTCTTAAAGATGCTTGAATACTGAAAACAAAACCCTAGGGCTACTAACAACCAAGTCTAAAAGCCCAAGGATTAAAACAAATCAAATCCAAAACAAACTAGAAAATTCATAAAATACTGGAAATGTGAAAAACTGTCGTTTTGAGGCTCGAAATGAGTTTGAAAGCCCGAAAAAGCTCATACGCCATAGCGAAGCAAGTTTAATTCATGGCACTGTTCCCTTCTTGGAAAGGTATGATAATTACCATTCTGATACCGAGCGCCAAATCTGCAACAAACCCGAGTTTTGACTTGCCATGATCAATTTGCTCCTCAATCTCCTCTGCCATTCGCCCTCTACATAACAATTCTCTTTCTCAGAGCTTCAATCAGTTGAAAATCGAGCTATAATGCTCAGAAAGAAAAGTTGGGATTTAATGAACTCCTTTATGTTAATTAGGGATCTGTTCCCTATATAGCTAGATTTTAACAGTAAGTTCAAATTATTCACCGCACGCTAATGCGCTATCAATAAACCTCGCTACAGTATATGGTTCTTTCATTCCAAGCATTTAACCACGCGATCTCTCCGAGTCATCGTTGAACGCGGGCTTCAAGTTACAGAACACTGTACAAAATAGTAGTTCTCATCGTATTAAATACATGGATATTGGCCTTGAACTTGATGTTTATGACAGAAACCATTTGTCTATGCTTGGATACATTGAGACATCTACGGAAACTAATCCTAAGTAGTTATAGGTTGATATCTTCTCATTCATTGTAACAGATATGTAATCCTTTCCTTATCAGTAGCTAGCTAGAATCAAGGAGTTAATTGCTTTCCTATCTTGTATATATTGTAACATTCACGTTGAATGTATTAATCAATTAGTTTTACACCAATATCATTCTTATTATGGTATCAGAGCCTTCGTGCTCTGGAGGACCAACTAAACACAAAACCTAAAACTACAACCCTGTTGAAACAATGGGAGGGGAAGATCAAAAACCAACAGCCTCAGACAAAGCTCCGGCATGGGAAAATTCCAATCATCCCTTGCATATTCATCACTCAGATCAACAAGGAGCCATCTTGGTTCCACAACTTCTGGCAGAAGACAACTTTAGCACATGGATAGACAACATGAATGCAGCGCTTCAGATCAAAAACAAAATAGGATTCGTTGATGGAACCTTACCTAGACCCAAGAAGAATCCAGATGAGCAAAATCAATGGAATCGATGCGATATCCTAGTCAAAACATGGCTGAAAGCGTCGATGTCCAAGGAAATTGGCAAGAGTTTTTCTCACTGCAAGGATTCAAGGACGATTTGGCTTGAGTTACACGAAAGGTTTGGACAAACAAATACTGTTCAACTCTTTCACCTTGAAAATTTAATCCATGATTGTCAGCAGGGATCTCAAACTGTCACAACCTTCTTCACTCATCTCAAGACCCTTTGGGATGAGAAGGAAGTTCTCTGTGACATCCCCGCTTGCACTTGTGAGGCAAGAGATGAATTGGAAAAATATGTTGAGACTCAAAAGATCATGAAGTTCTTGATGGGATTGAGCGATGAATTTGCCACTATTCGAAGCAACATTATCGCAATGGATCCACTTCCTTCATTGAACAAAGTGTTTTCCATTTGCATCAGACATGAAAAACAAGTAGCAGTTGCAGCAAACAAATCCACAATGCAACCTTTTGAAGCTACTGCATTCCACGTTCAGCAACAACATAAGGAAGAGTCCATTTCTGAATCCTTCGCGGGTCACACACGCAAGGCAGGATGTGGTTCTAACAATAATGACAGCAGACCAAGATGCACAAAATGTGATCGATTCAACCATACCACTGAAAACTGCAGGGCACACTTGCATTGCAATACTTGTGGCTATAAAGGGCACACTGCTGATAATTGCAAGTCTCACTTGCGTTGCACCTTCTGCAACTTTAGAGGCCATGTAGTTGAAGAATGTAACAAAAGGAAGAGATTCATGCAATCTGGAGAAGGCTTAAGCCGAGTGAATCACATCTCAGCACACTGCACAAATCAGGATCAATCTGTCAAATCCTCCTTGCGTGCACAATTGCTGGAACTCCTTCAAGAAGATCAATCTTTAAGCCAGCCATCAATGAATCCAGACGGTAAAATTGTCAATTATGAGGAACTTTCTGGTAAGGCTACTTCCTTAGCCAATACTTGTTGTCACACACCAACTTGGCTTATTGACAGTGGTGCCAGTGATCATATAGTTTGTGATGATAAATATCTTACCTCAAAGAAAGTAGTCATGAATTACACTATGCGACTCCCTTTCGGTTCAACTGCTCATGTTACATATATTGGAACCGTCGTGTTTCCCTCACAATTAAAGCTTGAGAATGTGCTATGTGTGCCCTCATTTTATTTGAACCTGATATCTGTTAGCAAGCTAGCTTGTGATTCATTCTACATCACTATCTTTCTGAGACGGATTTGTATTGTGCAGGACCTACGATCGGGGAAGACGATTGGGACAGGAACTGAGAGGGAGGGAGTCTACTGCCTGGATATTCACCAGAAAGGAACGTGTAATGTGGCTCAAGTTCAAACGCCAAATCTTTGGCATCAAAGGATGGGACATCCATCACAACGAGTATTTTCATTATTACCTTTTTCCAAGAACAATTGCTTACCACATAATTGCTTAATTTGCCCTTTGGCCAAGCAAACTAGACAACCATTTTGTTTCAGTACTACTTCCAGTAAAGAATGCTTTGAGTTGATTCATGTTGATATTTGGGGTGGTTATCATGTTCCTTCACTCACTGATGCACAATTCTTTTTAACCATTGTTGATGATTATTCAAGGGGTACCTGGGTCTATCTCATGAAACACAAGTCTGAAACACGTTCTCTTCTTGTTAGCTTTGTCCATTTGATCGAAACACAATTCAATAAACGTGTCAAAATCATTCGAAGTGACAATGGTCCCGAGTTTTCCATGACTCAATTTTATGCTTCTAAAGGCATAGAACATCAAACAACGTGTGTCAATACCTCCAACAGAATGGAGTTGCTGAAAGAAAACATCGCCACTTATTAAATGTGGCTCGTGCTCTTCTTTTCCAAGCTAATTTGCCAAAAGAGTTTTGGGGGGAAGCTATTTTGACTGCCAGTTATCTTATTAATCGAACACCAACCCCGAATTTACATGGGAAAACACCTTTTGAAAGGCTCTTCTCAAAGAAACCAATACATGATCATCTCAGAGTATTTGGTTGTCGCTGTTTTGCTTCCACTCATCCATCCAAGCCAAGCAAATTTGATCCCAGGTCAGTTGAGTGCCTATTCTTAGGATACCCACATGGTAAGAAAGGTTATCGAGTTTATGACTTAAAAAAGGAGAAAATCTTTTTTTCTCGGGATGTAATTTTCTTTGAGTCTGATTTTCCTTATCAAGATAAAATTTCAAACACTCCTAATCCTTCTCCACCATCTCATCTTCATCCATCTTCCCATGATTCTGTCAAGTCCGTATGCACAAATAACTCACCAGCATCTTTTCCATCTTCCTCTGAAACACAATCTTCTGACACCATTCGTCATTCCTCCACAGAAAATCTCGCTTCCAATCTTCCTGGTAATACGACTCTAGGCTCACCTTCTACCAGTTCACCCTCTTCTCCACAACCTTACTCTTCCGCTGTTCCACAACCTACCTCTTCCGCAAACACAACTCCTTCTCTTCCCACAAACACAAATTCTTTACCTATTCCTTCAACTACTGTGTCTGATAATCCGCCTCCTCTTCGTCGATCTACTCGTCCGACACGAACATCAAGCCTATTACAAGACTTTCACATCGAGGCAACTCTCCCCTCACGTACTGTTTCATCTTCTTCACCGACCGAGGTCTCAGGTACGGCTCATTCTATATCCCACGTATTATCTTATGATCGGTTATCTTCTGCACATCGAGCCTTTATTGCTGCTCTAACCATGTACCGTGAGCCTACATCTTTTTCTCAGGCAGTTCTTGATCCAAAATGGCGTAAAGCCATGCAAGATGAAATATGTGCATTGCAGACTAACCGTACTTGGAGCCTTGTGCCGCTGCCAGCAAATAAACACCCTATTGGTTGCAAATGGGTGTATAAAATCAAGTACAATCCCGATGGCAGTGTGGAACGATATAAGGCACGCCTTGTTGCTAAAGGCTACAGTCAAGTTGAAGGAATTGATTATCGTGAGACATTTACGCCTGTTGCTAAGCTTACTACTGTCAGAATCCTTCTCAGTTTATCCTCCCTCCAGGGATGGCATCTCCATCAACTTGACATCAGCAATGCTTTCCTACATGGGGATTTATATGAGGATGTTTACATGCAGCTTCCTCCTGGTTTCGGAGGAAAGGGGGAGACACGAGTTTGCAAGTTACATAAGTCATTATATGGACTTAAACAGGCATCAAGACAATGGTTCATCAAATTATCTAATGCTCTCAGAGAAGCTGGCTTTCAACAGTCCTGGTCGGATTACTCCTTATTTACAAGAAATCATAAAGGTCGTTTCACAGTCTTGTTGGTATATGTTGATGACATTAGTCTAGCAGGAAACCATCTTGATGACATATCAAGCGTAAAAAGGTATCTATCTGACAAGTTCAAGCTACGAGATATGGGAGTGTTGAAATACTTCCTTGGCATAGAAGTTGCTCGATCCACACAAGGGATTGTCCTAAGCCAACGAAAATATGCGTTGGAGATACTAGAAGACTCGGGTTTTCTTGGAGCAAAGCCTACCACATTTCCAGTTGAGTACAATAGTACTCTAACACAAGGAGAAGGAAAGCTCTTGTCTGATCCGTCACAATATCGGAGAATGGTAGGAAGATTAATCTACCTAACTATCACAAGGCCGGACATTGTGTATGGTGTTCACATCCTCAGTCAGTTTATGGACAAGCCACGGGAACCACACTTAGAAGCTGCTCACAAAATTCTTCAGTATCTGAAACATACACCTGGGCAAGGATTACTCCTACCATCTAAAGGTACTTTACAGTTAAGAGCTTATTGTGATGCAGATTGGGCGAGATGCAGAGATACCAGAAGATCAGTTACTGGCTATTGTATTTTCCTTGGTAATGCACCTATATCTTGGAAAACAAAGAAACAAAGTACAGTGTCTAAATCCAGTGCAGAAGCTGAGTATAGGTCTATGGCCTCTACTTGTTGTGAAATTACATGGTTGCAGAATATCTTGAGAGACTTGAACATCAATGGTACACAACCAGCATTACTATTTTGTGATAATCAAGCTGCTCTCCATATTGCATCTAATCATGTCTTCCACGAGCGCACAAAACACATTGATATTGACTGCCATGTTGTGCGTGAAAGGATCCAGAGAGGACTTGTTCAAACTGCCCATATTCGAACAGCAGAGCAACCTGCTAATATATTTACAAAGCCGCTGCATCCTAAACAGTTTACAGAACTATTAAGCAAGTTAAGTGTAATCAACATACACTCTAACTTGAGGGGGAGTATTGAGACATCTACGGAAACTAATCCTAAGTAGTTATAGGTTGATATCTTCTCATTCATTGTAACAGATATGTAATCCTTTCCTTATCAGTAGCTAGCTAGAATCAAGGAGTTAATTGCTCTCCTATCTTGTATATATTGTAACATTCACGTTGAATGTATTAATCAATTAGTTTTACACCAATATCATTCTTATTAGAAACCATTTGTCTATACTTGGATACACAACCTACTATGAGACTGGGAATCCGGAGTAGCACACCAATTCCGTTTTTGTCCATCGTAAGCAGTAACTTAGCATTTCGCGAAGACTCTTTGATTCCTTTGGTTCTGCAGTCTCAACAGTATTGCTGAAGCATGGCATTTTAGTATTCATATATTCCAGCTGACCCAGAAACCCTATTATTGTAACATTGCAAGACAAATTAAATTCGTCTGAATACATAGATCTGGGGTACGCCCTAGCTTAGATTGAGAGCTACGCATTAAAGAGAGAGAAGGAAGCCCATGGTATTCTCCATCTGCTGCACATATATATCAGTATATACTCATATCATGATCATCATGATCCATCAATGTGTGTATGATTAGAAATTAATAATTGAATGTGAGAGGAATGGAGCTCAGCTACTGCATGCTGCAGATACAATCATTTTAATTAACAGAGAGCAGTAGTGATATGTATGTATATATAAGAGTCGTTGTGGGACTGAGGAGGGCCTGCAAGAACTAGGATTCCCAGTACATAGGATCTGATGATATCTTTCATTGCCCCCTCACCCATCTCTTCCCTGGCTCACTTCCTTCATTTTTCTATAAATTTTCAGTTTATCCATTAAAGCAGATAAGATCAGAGCTAGCATGCAGCTTCCAATTCAATCACAATTTATATTTGATTTGAAATTTACTAGTACTGTATATCCTGCTGAGTTCTTTGTATATAATTCCTTTCCAGATGACATATGGGGACTTGGCAGCTGGACCAATAAGACAAAGGCGTGTGGAAGGAGCCTATTTGTTGACTCTTGGCACTTGGCAGTGTCCATTGGGCAACCGTGATTATATACTATAAATTTTTCTCTATCTGACCAAATTTATTCTTTTCTTTTATAGATAGCAAAATTATATCGAATACAGATCCATGCACAAGTATATATGTGATGTATAGTTAGTTGCTTGAGAGATTTTAATATTAAAAAGATTAGAGTTACAACACTGTTATTCAAATTAGAGTTTATGTAATTGTACGTGATTTAGACAAATAGTTCAAAATTAACAAATTTTATTATATTTATTGATTTAATTAAGTTTCGTTCCCTTAACGGTAAAAAAATTTAGCTGAAATTTGTAGAGATAATCATGTCATATATATTTAAATACTGAATGATGAAAATGTGGAAGTGTTGTTGATAAGTGTGTCAAAAAAGGATTTTCGCTCGTTAATTTCAAATAGAAGCTTAATTGGCACATGATAGGAAATGTGTGTGTATATGTATATATAGACAATAATTATATAATGATATGTTAACTAATACTTCAGTTCATCAAATACACTCCTAGACATCATCAGCATATATCACTCGATATGGAGATTGTGAGTTGGACTGTGAGATTACTACTCATGCAATTTGATTAACTGGACCACATAGATGTACACGACTCATGAGCAACAATACATTTACTTTGTCTCATTCCACAAGAGATTATAGTTGTGTTTTTAGCATTTTCATCACACCACATCTGAGATCCTTTTGTCTCAAATAATTATTCGAAAATAAATGTAGAAATTCAGTGAAAAGTGGTAGCAGGGAAGGGGTTCTAAGAATTTCTTTGTTTGCATGACAGACAATATGAAGTTTTCAAATATATTGCATTTGCCTCATGTAATTCTAAGCATCTTTTTATAGAATATATTAGGGGTCGTCTACAACTAACCGAACAAAATTTACTATTTTTCTACATTAAATTTACAACATTGACAATAAATTTACAACATATGTTTTATTTACATATAATTAAACAAATTTACAACATTGACAATAAATTTACAACATATGTTTTATATATTTACATATAATTAAACAAATTTACCACATTGACAACCATTTGTTCATAAACTTATATATATGTCGTAGGTGAAGTAATTACAATTAATAGAACTAAAATTATTCAAAAAATCACTCTATTTAGCACAATGACAATACAATTTGTCGTTAAAATTGTAAATGAGGCTATGAGAGTATCATATACATGAGAGTACTGAAGAAAATCCCGAATATACCAAACGAATTATTACGTATTTGTGTCACAACATGATAGACAAAATATCAAATGAACTATCACCTATTAGAGTGGTCAAATATATTACAAGTTTTTTAAGTCTCTTTTCGCGCCCTAGATGAAGAAATACCGATACAAAGAAATCCCACAATCACAATCTTGCAAAATATATAAGTAACTTGAAGGCCTGCTAGGCCCTGTCAGATTGTGAAACTAAAGCTCACCTTTTTTTTTTTTTGTCAAATTGCAGCGCTTGAAAGACAATAAGTAGTAATGAAGTATAAAATCTGTAAATTCTCAGAGAAAGAAATGTTATAACCACGAATAAAGAACCCTTGGAAATTGCTATCTCGGAGGAGACCGTCGACATGGTTTATAATGCCAACTTGGGGATGCAATGGGATCTGTAGAGCTAAAAGAAGGATGAACAGATTACTTCACTGTAGTTTGGGGATAGCTTTTGAGTCGAATCAAATGTGAAGATCGAGCGCGCGCGCATAGCAAAAGGAAAAGACACACCGATCGAGTAGGGATCGGATCGACCAACAGTGTTTTCTGTTCATTAAGACCACATACTTACATAAAGAGAAGTAATACATGCATGAAAATGAGAGACAGAGAAAGTCAGGTCCCATTGGCATTAAGCTGTAACTTAGCTAGGGACCTTCGCCGTTGTAACAGTACGTAACACTAAAGATGATCGTTAAAAGGGAAGTAAAATTTTGCCGTCCTAACTATTAAAAGAGAAGTAAATTTTCCGCCCACCTCATAGTTATATATTTATCTCTTGAGTGTTGTTATAAATTTCGGTGTTGAACTGTTGATCGCCTTTTTATGTGCTTATGTAAAACAACGTTGTGTGTGGACTACAAGGCAAGCGTTTTAGTTCATTAGTTGATATTTAAGATTTATTGAGTAAATCCAAGAGAAATCCGCTACTCATAATTTATACTTAAAATTGTTGTAAGGGCGATCGAGTTACTGATACATAATCGGACCCTAGTTTACAATATCTATCACAAATCTAACATATAAAGGGGATAGTCTTCCTTAATTAATCTTTAGTATGCAGCCTAGAAGGCGATCTGATTAATCCGCACGCATAACGGGATTGGCCGGTCGAATGGTCGATTATATGTTAATAACATATAGGGGAGTTCTATTTGCACCTCCATAATTGCTTTTTGTACCTCCTCTAATATTTTTGAACACCAATTTCCAATTTTACCCAGAATTTTTCTCTTTGCACTTCATCTTCTCTTTTCTTTTGTATGAATTAGCATTTTAATGCATTACTGCTACAACTACAGAGGGAATGTAATCATCAGTTACGATGCCATTTAGTAAACAGACTATCTTCGGCATCCCTGAAAGCTTATGGCCAACACAGGGTCTTTACTACTTTACCTCATTAGTACATATTGCTATTTCTTCTAACTTTAACATCTCCGCAACCTCGGACTTACTAAGACCTAATCATGTAAATGAATTCCTATCATTCTACACTAAAGATGCCTTCGCCCAGTTACTACATTCAGCTGGGAAACAGAACACCAATTGACATGAATACATGATAAATAATTCAGGAAGCAGATGATAACAACCTAAACTCACAATTGGGAAGCCTTCATTTCTGATTTAGATACAAATTTCATTGAAGTAACCAACCTACTAGCTCAAAATGAAAATAAATCAAAGATAACAACAGAAACTCACGCCCAATCAATGGTATACGAACAATTCACACAAAACCCAGAATGCTTGTCATAAACCTCAGAGCCTCTAAACCCCTAAAAGTCGAAGTCTAGTTCAACTGAAAAAAAAAACGATATTATGGATTAACTCACCGATAAAGATTGAAGGAGTCGACTGAGTTAGAGAAGATGAAGTGCAAAGAGAAAAATTATGGGTAAAATTGGAAATTGGTGTTCAAAAATATTAGAGAGGTACAAAAAACAATTATAGAGGTGCAAATAGAACTCCCCTAACATATATCCATGGTTCTTTAGAAATACGTACGATGATATAGGATTGTACGTATTCATCTATATTACTTGAGGATTTTGATCAAACCCAGTGTGAAGAAGGAAAGCAGTACTAATTGAGACCGGAGAAAGCAAAACGAGAAGACTTTCAAAGGGGCCAATATCGAGTAGCTAGTTTTTCTGTTTATAATGACCACAGACACAGAGAGATAGTGATGGAGGAAATGAGATGGTGAAAGAGAGGTCCCATATGGGCTCAGCTATATCCTAAAGTCTGATAGTAATATGCCTACTAATATATGAGAGAGAGAGAGAGAGAGAGAGAGAGAGAGAATATGGGGTGTGGTGGTGGGGAGGAGCTAGAGGGGAGGAGAGGGGGCCTGGGGGGTGAGCTAGGGTCCTCCCTGAATTGATCGATAATGGAAGTAGCCTTCAGCCTCTCTGGAAAGAGTTCCTACAAATAAAAATTATGTTTGGTACCTTGATCGATCTCCTTCTCTTCTGTTGCTTCAAGCCTCCTTCAGATGATCGACTCCATAAACTGATTTGCAAGTAAAGCATTATATAATTTCAACCTAAAGTCGGACTGCATATATATATATATATATATATATATATATATATATATATGTAGACTACTAGCTACGTACACTCTAATGTAAGTTAAGGAGCTAGTCATTAACGAATTGGAATATTTTGATTTTGACCTATAATCACTGTCACTTCTGTGCCCTAAGATTTAACTTATGTCTATATATGAGATGAGGCGCTTTCTGATATTTATATTAAAATTCTTTTGTAAATCCCGATCAACCTTGAATTCGACACCATCTATCCTTTCACTATCCATATAATTAGGCCTTAATTATCTAAATATTACAGGTAGTGAATTGGGTGCATCACCGTGCATGCAATATAACATGGTTCGCTAGCTAGGGCTCTTTTTTCTTGAATTTTATTTGGTTACATTATTTTCCGCCTCGACGCTCATTTGCATCTTTGATGCCTTAAAGTTGCTAGTTAGTTATGATATAAGGAAAATTATTCAACGCACCGAGGTGCAAGTGAACCGACACTTAAATATGCAATTTCAACTATTTATTCAATCACCATCTATTCATATAGCCCATATTCGAAGGGTGAGTGAAGATGGAGTTCTAAATACTATAGCTAAAGCAAATTAGAGATGAACCATTATGTTAACAAAATTAACAACAACAAAAATCGCAAGAAAAAATATCATAAAAAACAGCGTTCACAATACCCAGCTACTGAGACGTTAAGAGACACTGACAAAGTTGAAGAAATGGTTGCGTAAATGACTTACACACTATTAGTGCAACTACACCTTGGTGTGCTGAATTCGTTCCCATGATATGATATAGATGATGTAATCAAGCTTAGTTATTATACCACATTTCTTGTAACTGATTTCGTATATCGAGTAAACGCAGGGATAAGGATGAAGCATATTCTAACATATATATGAACTTGCTTAAAATAGAATGATCGGCTGTGGGAACTTATATAATTATGATCTCATCACTTGTGATATTTACTTATTTTATTACAAGCTAAAAGGTCAGGCGTCATATACTTCAGACCTCACGCGTAATTCACTGCCTTCCTCAGTTTTCAGTTTGTTAGTTCGGATCAAGCCATGCATCAGCAGAGAAAGTTAATAATATTAATAAATAAATAAATAAATAAATGCACCTCCGAAGTGTTTTCAATAATCCGATTCTGATAACAGATTACATAAACTATGTTTGCGGAGCATGAACTAGATCAACTGATATGCCTAATTTAGTACCATTTGTTTAGAAACTAAAAAGAGAGAGAAAACCCTAGTAGGAGGAGCGAGTCTATTTTTTAATCAGTTAAACAACTAAAATACTCCAACGAGTCTATCGTGAGTCGAATTCACAACGTCCCACTTAATCAAGAGAGATTATGCCACAAGACCAAATGTTTAGTAAGAATGATCTTTTTATTTTGTGCTACATGGTAATGCCGCTATTTATATAACATAGTTTGCACAAGGATGGTGGTTGATTTTCATAAATCGAATTTCTTATTTATATGCAAGACCTCTATTTATACAGAACGTAGACTAGTATTTTAGCAGCTGATGTCAGTTCATAAATATCTTACTAAAGTCTAAGAAATACAGTAAACTCTGATCGCAAATGATCATTTTGGAGTACATACGTTTCCTCAAATGAAAGAGACTCAATTAATCCCAAGGCTTTCAAGGAACTATTTCATGATTAATACAAGTGCTGGTTCTTGGTGGTTTTCACTTATTTGTGCCTGTTGCATGATCTGACGAGGCATTACTCTCGAGGATTAAAATCAAACTAACTCGTAAGCGGCAATCATTCGCTTTCTGATCACAAACCCTATATCCTTTCGTCATTGGACGTTTTCTTCGTGTATTGTCTTAGTCCTTTTTTATTCTTAATAGGTTGGGGAATGAGTCTTATATACTGCCTGATTTCATGATGTATTGTTGAGGCCTTGAGGGCCAGGTACGTATATATATGGCTCTGTTGATTCACTATGTTAGTGAAGAATTTTAAGTGTTGGCCGGTAAAACATTAAGTTTTTTTTTTTTTTTGTTTTTTTTTTTTTTGGTAAGCGACCTAAGGGATAACTCATTACCCTTAGCCGAAAATTTATTGATAGAGAAAACAAAGTACAAAAAGAAGGGGGGACTATGCCAAAACCACCTCCAGAACACCACTCAACAAGCAGGGCATACCCATAGCCTGTACAACATGTAAGAACAAACTTTATTTTCATTACTGACAAACTTGAAACTATGAAACCTAAAGTAACAAAAGAAACATGAAACATTTTCCACAGAAAAATACGTATACTAACGAAATCTATAAGCTGCAGCTGAGAACAAATCTCTCTCATATAACTGGTTAATGAAAGCAGGCAGACCATCCCACCATTTATATCAAACATTAAGTGTTTAATTTAAGGGAAAATGACCATTTACACAAAAATGGGGAAAAACTTGCATTTTCCAATGTTACCTACCCACTCCAAAGAATCTTGGCAAAAATACCTAACTACCCTATACTAAAACCACAGCTCTCTCTCTCTCTCTCTCTCTCTCTCTCTCTCTCTCTCTCTCTCTCTCTCTCTCTCTCTCTCTCTCTCCAATGGAGCCCTGGGTCGACGACTTAGCCAGAACCACAACCGCAACCACCGAATCCAAACGCAGCACAAGCTCCGGCCGACCCCTTCTGGTCCGCCATCCACAAGATCTGATCCGAGTCCCCGACCCGCCAGCTCACCCTCTCCGACCTCAAATTCTCCGAGCGCCTCGGCTCGGGCGACATCGGGTTGATGATGACATAAGTAAGCTCCAATGCGAATTGGCTAGCGCCCAAGCACAGGTCCTTAATGATGCAAATGCACTCGATCGGGCAGAAGCCGCAGCGTCCGATTTGGAGAACCAAATTTCTCTTCTCGAGTTGAAGAAACTGATGTTGGATAATCAGCTAAATAGGACACATGCCAAAGTCTGGGATTCGGAGAATCAACTTGAGCAACTCGGGGTCGATAAATCAAATTTGGCCACTAGTTTCCAAGGTCTGGAGAAATAGTGCCTGTTCGTGGCGAAGGTCTCTGGATTTGGAGGTACGAATGAAAGTTAGGGTTTTGATCAAATTGGAAAATGGGGGGTTTTTTTTTGGGTTGTGGGTTGAATTGAATTACAGAGAGTCAGTAACATGCTTACTGGGGGTCAGTAACCTGATTAATGAGGGTCCGTAACCTGCTTAAAGTCAAAGTCAGTAATTTAATGGGAAAATGACCATTTGCACATAAATGGGTTAAAAATTGACCATTCCAATGTTTATTGCCTAGATCAATGAATCTTGACAAAAATACCTAATTACCCTATATTAAACCCTAATATCCTCACCTCTCTCTCTCTCTCTATCTCTCTCTTTCCTCGTCGTCTTCCTCTTCCTCCAAGT
This sequence comes from Potentilla sterilis, assembly GCA_963682095.1. Lineage (NCBI taxonomy): Eukaryota > Viridiplantae > Streptophyta > Magnoliopsida > Rosales > Rosaceae > Potentilla > Potentilla sterilis. The sequence goes on along the minus strand of OY821757.1, from coordinate 43,271,292 downwards.
GCTGCTACAATTCCGAGCTCTGCGATCGATGTAGGATCTCAGCCCCTCCCCCACCTCCGATCTCAGTTACCCTCCAAATTCCCATGAAGAATCCGAACCCGAATCCAAACCCGAACCCTTCTCTGACTTCTCCTCCTTCCGCCTCCCCAACTTCGATGACCTCCTCCTCTTCGACCCCTCCGACTCGACCTCTCCTCCTTCCCCTCTCCCCTCCCGCCGCGTGGCACCACCACTGCCACCCCCGCCGACTCTAACAACTCCAACTCTGGCGCCGTCTATTTGAGATTGTGAGGAGGGAGGAGTTTGTGACACGTGGACAGAGGGTGAGATCGAGGCGGGTGAGAGACGGGTAACGGGTGAGGATTGTGGGGAAGTGATCGGAGCAGAGAGGGGTGAGGGTGCGGCGGTGTTTGGATTCTAGGGAGTAGAAGGACTTGTAGACTAGAGAGAAGCAAGTCATTGGTACGCTGTATTTGGCGGAAAACTCCTCGAGCTGGTGCAGCCAATTTTAGAAGGGAGGTGGCTACCGCCTGAGATGGTTGATTACTAGTACTTGCTTGGTGGCTGATCTGACCCCAGTAATCAAATTACTGACCCCCAGTAATCAGATTACTGTAACCTGATTACTAGGAGTCAGTAATCTGATTACTAGGGGTCAGTAACCTGATTACTGGAAATCTGTAATCAGCAACCTGATTTTTGGGGGTCAGTAACTTGATTACTGGAAATCTGTAATCTGTAAATTGATTAATGGGGTCAGTAACTTGATTACTGGGGGTCAGTAACTTGATTACTGGAAATCTGTAATCTGCAAATTGCTTACTGGGGGTCAGTAACCATAATCCAATAACCTGATTATAAAAAAAAAATATTCGGCGAAAAACATGTGGTGACCGGAATCCGGCGACCAGGCCATGAGAGGCCGGCGGAGTTGGGTGACATTTCGGCAAAATTTCTTTATCTTCAAAAATCTGTTAGATAAGACAGAAGGATAAAAAAAGAAGAAAATAAAATAAAATTGTACTAGGGTTGAAAAAGATTTGTTCAAATGGGCAATAGAGTTGTAACCTTGTGTTCAATAGGGGAGAAAAATAAGATGGTAATTGGAATGGGTAATGAGGGGGTCAAATTACCACTAAATGAAAATTTTCTATAATTTAATATTGGAAAAATGATATTCCAACTAAAAATTTGGTTATCGGAATCCGGTAACATGCTTAATGGAGGTCAGTAACATGCTTACTGGGGGTCAGTAACCTGATTACTGAGAGTCAATAACATGCTTAAAGTCAGAGTCAGTAATTTAATATTGAAAAATAATATTCCGGCAAAAAAAAATTTGGTGGCCGGAGTCCGGTGACTGGACTCCGGCAACCGGCCATAGGACGCCGGAGGAGTTTGGTGACCTTTCGGCAAAGTTTCTCTATCTTCCACTTTCTCAGCACGTTATAATTCAAAAATCTGTTAGATAAAACAGAAGGACAAAAAAGGAAGAAAAATATTAAAACTATACTAGGGTTGAAAAGATTTATTCAAATGAGCAATATGAGTTATTACCTTATGTTTAATAGGGGAAGAAACTAAGATGGTCATTGGAATGAGTAATGAGGGGGCCAAATTAGTACTGAATGGACATTTTCTATTAATTTAATGTATAGTAACATTAGCATGCGTGGCATATATATACTTGCATCACGTATAGAGTATTGTGCATGCCTTAGTCTCCCATGAGGCCAGTTAAGTGTTTTTGGCATATGAAAGTGCACCGTAATAGTCAGAGAAATATGATGTATCGAAGTTTATGTTTCCAAATTTGGTTTATTGAGATTCATAGTGTGTTTTACTTCGTGTATTGTTTTTAGAATTTTGCATAAAAAAAAAATTGGTGAATGAAATTGCTAGAGAAATTGGTGAATGAAATTACTATAAAAATGAATCGGTTTGCAGACTTAATTCACAATTGGTGTTTTTTTTTTTCAGATGAGTGATAGAGAGGAATAACCCCTCTAACACCCTAATGAATTATTAAAGAAAAAAGAAGAATAAGAGAGGGGGACCAAACCAAAACCTCTCAAGAAAAACCAACAACATATCAAAACTAGGAAAACCGAAATTGGGGAAGACCCTTACTGTCATTATCACAATATGATAAAATAAAAGGAGGAGGCTCATCCCACCAAACTAGCTGAGTTAATGTTGTACTGTGATTCGCTAAAGCATCTGCAACTTTATTCCCTTCACGAAAAATATGATATGTAGCTTAAGCAGTTAAACCAACGAACAAGAAGTTCCAACGTACAAGCATAGGAGAGCATATATAGTCAAGCACAAGTGACGAGTAAACCTCTAACCAAATGTGTTTCCAGTCCCGAACCCAGGCAAGCTCAATAACTGTAATAACTGCCATCACCTCCGCTGCTACGGAACTCGGAATGTCAATGTTAGAAGAAAAAGCACCAAGAACATGACCGTTAAAATCACAGAAAACAGCACCAAACCCTCCAACACCCTCTGCATGCTTTCAAGCACCATCTGAGTTAATCTTCACCCACCCAATGACTGGAGGATGCCAAAAAACCACAATAACTCTTGGGGCTCTTCGCAATCGACACTCTGCACCAAAACTCTTTATAATTTGCAGGTCGTGAACTGAGTTATTCATTGAACCCGTTGCAAGCCGACAAGCTGCGCTAATGTGACCTGAAATGAGATGATAAACTAAAGCCACTGAAAAAGAATTGCCGTCAAATCTGGTCTTGTTCCTCGCATGACATACAAACCATAAGATCGATGTAACAGCCCGTCACACTTTGAGATATTGTCCGCTTTGGGAATCACCCCTCACGTTTTTGTTTCTGGGAGCTCACAAGCAACTTCCCCGTAGGTCACCCATCCTGGGATTGCTACGGGATGAGCAAGCTTAACTTCGGAGTTCATATCCCCTCCGAAGCCACTGCGCCCCCAAAAAGCGTCTCTTGGAGTAGCTGCCAGTGTCCTCTGAGCACCTGCTCACTCCCAACTAGATATTGTCCGCTATGGGCCCACATGCCACTCTGGCACCCCACAGGTCCCTCACAGATTTATTCTTGGGAGCTCACCCGCAAGTTCCCAGTAGGTCACCCATCCTGGGATTGCTCTGACCTCAGCAAGCTTAACTTCAGAGTTCCCATCCCCTCCGAAGCCACTGAGCTCCCAAAACGCGTCTCTTCATATTGTGCTAACCCTGCACATATAAGCATCGCATCCACACTCCCTCGGGCGATGTGGGATTTGTGACCTACCTACCTGCTAGCTTCCTAGCCAGGTCAGGTCTGGGTCCACACAATCCACCCTAAGGCCGGGTCATCACAATCCACCCCCCTTAGGATCCGACGTCCGCGTCGGCACACTTCCGGCCGAGGACAGGCTCTGATACCATTTGTAATGGCCCGTCACACTTTGAGATATTGTCCGCTTTGAGAATCACCCCTCACGGTTTTGTTTCTGGGAGCTCACAAGCAACTTCCCCGTAGGTCACCCATCCTGGGATTGTTACGGGACGAGCAAGCTTAACTTCAGAGTTCCTATCTCCTCCGAAGCCACTGCGCCCCCAAAACGCGTCTCTTGGAGTAGCGCTGCCAGTGCCCTCTGAGCACCTGCTCACTCCCAACTAGATATTGTTGGCTATGGGCCCACATGCCACTCTGGCACCCCACAGGTCCCTCACGGATTTGTTCTTGGGAGCTCACCCGCAAGTTCCCAGTAGGTCACCCATCCTGGGATTGCTCTGAGCTCAGCAAGCTTAACTTCGGAGTTCCCATCCCTTCCGAAGCCACTGAGCTCCCAAGACGCGTCTCTTCATATTGTGTTAACCCTGCACATATAAGCATCGCATCCACACTCCCTCGGGCGATGTGGGATTTGTGACCTACCTACCTGCTAGCTTCCTAGCCAGGTCACGTCTGGGTCCACACAATCCACCCTAAGGCCGGGTCATCACAATCGATGTGAAACTGATCAGCCAAACCTCTTTAAGTTGTGAGCTACGTCCCATGCTCAGACCTTTGTGAAATACATCCACAAGAATAAGAGGGAGAGCTCCCAAATCCAAAAGAGCATGAAAATAAGACCATATGGCTGCTGTAAAAGGACAATGCAAAAATATGTGATGAACGGACTCAGTACATGCACCACAAAGCTCACATCTTGACACCCAAGTCACTCCTCGTCGTTGCAGAAGATCATCACAAATAACTTTTCCTTTCAAAACCTTCCAAGCATGTAGAGACATTCTAGGCAAAATAAATTTAGACCATAGAGTCTTACCCCAAGTAATAGGAGGAGATGGATGTCTCAAAAATCTGTAAGCACATTTTGCTGTTAAAGTCCCCGTAGCTGAAGGCACCCATATGAGAGTGTCCTCCATTGATGCATTGGTTGCAAAAGGAACTTGACTAACTTTATTACACAAAGCTGGATGATGTTGAAGAAGATCTGGAAACACCCAAGAGCCATCAACAATATAATCAACAACTAAATTCTTATTCCCTTGCAAATCAATGTGAGTACCCAAGTAGTCAACAAGAGGCTTGCCCAAAAAATTATCATGCCAAAATGAGATCTTGTCTCCTGAACCTATCAACCATTGAGAATTTTCTTTGACAACACCCCAAAAAACCCGAACTCTAGGCCAAATTGAGGAAGAGGCATACGAGCGACGTTGAGAAAATCTGTTTCGAATAAACGAACAACCCTCATCTGGAGATGAATAGATCTCCCATCAACGCTTCAGCAATAAGGAACGATTAAGAACTACAAGTTGCTTCAACCCCAAACCACCCTCATCCACCGGTTGATAACAAGATTTCCATGCAATTAAAGAAATCCCACGTTTATCAATTGAACCAGACCAAAGAAAATTACGGCACCATACCTCAATACGGCGCAGCAAAGACACTGGCCACTCATAAACCTGGAATGTATAAACAAGCATACTGTAAATCACTGACCTAATAAGTTGAAGTCTTCCAGCCATAGACAGAAAAGATCCCATCCAACTTGACAATTTAATTATGATTTTATCCACAATGGGTTGAAAGTGCAACACCCGTAACTTGCCTTTAAAAATTGGAGCCCCTAAATAAGTGAAAGGGGCTGAACCCAATGGGATACCCAAGAGACTCGAAATAGAATGCCGAAGCCGATGCATATGCTTGCCAATGAACACCTGCGACTTTTCTTTATTAATTACTTGGCCTGATACACTCTCATAAATCTCCAAGAAACTCATAAGCTTACGCAAATTGCGCTTATCACCCCGACAAAATACAATAACATCATTAGCAAATAAGACATGTGAAGGAGCAACAAAACTGTATTTCTTATTAAATTTACAACGATTAATTTACATATTTTTTTTCTATTCATACATTCCGTCCATCTTTTTGATTATTTTAATTTTTGCACATAATTACCCAAATTAACTATATCTACCACCAAGTCGAGTAGGCCTGGCAATTAAACCCGCGAACCCGAAACCCGCACGAGGAAAACCCGCCCGAAACCCGCACGTTTGCTAAACGTGCCTAGCAAACCCGGCACGCGAAAAACACGGGTTCTAACGGGCCGGGTCGTGCTTGCACGTTGGAACCCGTTGGGACCCGTTTAAAAAAAAAAATTGTAAAACCTAAAACTCTAAAAGAGGAGAACAGAAGAAAGAAAAGAGAGATAAGGAAGGGGTCGGGGAGAGAGGAGGAAGAAAGAAGAAAAAGAAGAAAAAGAAGAAGAAGGAAGAGAAAAATAGAAGGGGTTCTGTAATTGTTGGATTATGATTATATAGAGCATGTAATTGGTATTAGTAAGAATCTTATAAATTCTCTATATAGATGATGCAGATTCAGGTAATATGATAATTGTTGATGTTAATATTTTAGTAAGATCTTCAGGTAATCATATTAATAATTGAGATTTTTGACATAAAAAGTACCCGTAAATTGAACATCCATATCTTGATCATGAATGAAGGAAATTAAACAAATATATAAATAAAATGATTCATATAAATAATATCATTCGCGGATCTAACGGGTTTTTTTTATAAAAAAAAATTAAAAAAAAAATTTACTTTACGGGTTTAGAAAAAAAAAATTCACGGGTTTCACGGGTCCCAACGGGTAACCCGTAAACCCATCAGACCGAGCCCGCAAAACCCGTTAAGATAAACGGATTCTTAACGTGCCGACCCGCTAAAGGCACAGCCCGTTAAGGACCCGCACGAGCCCGCACGATTGCCAGGCCTAAAGTCCAGCATCCTAGCTATAGCCTTATTTGTCCGCCTCCTTTGCACCGAGTCTTTCCTTTCCCCTCAAAAATTTGTCTCGCATAATCATTCTACCTCACTAAGGTTGATACTTTTTAAAAGAGGATAGTTTAGTACTCTAGTTGAAGTTATTATAAGTAGTTTGAATCTATCAACTAATAATGATGATTAGTGTTAATAGGATTCTGACCCACCAATAAGATGTCATAATCATTGTTGACAAGAGAATATTAGTCAGCCCGTTTGTTTATTACAAATAGATTCCTTAATTATAAGCGTGATTACATGCAGCCGTAACACGCTAAACCAAATCCTATGCAGCTGAATTAGGCAAGTCCCCCCTACAACCCCGTTCCGTCGGAACCAACACAAGAACCTCCCGTTTTAAGCCGGACAAGCCCACGTGGCGGTCATATCAAATTGGGCCCACAACCCACGGCTTCTGGTTATGAGGATACATTGGATGGCTCTCTGCCCCAGTTGCTTCTCCATCCCCTCTCTCTCTCTCTCCTCTATCATCTTCCATTCTCTCTCTCTCTCTCTCTCTCTAATAATTCCGGCTACTTCACTTGTCAGATTCCGGCCATTCCCTTTCTTTTCCTTTATATATACCCCCCTCTCACCCTCCCCTTTAGTACTCTTACATTTTCAATTTTCATTTTTCACATCTCTCTCTCTCTCTCTCAGTCTCACTCTCACTCTCAGTCTCAAACACACCAACTGCTCTAACACATTCACCCACCAGCTCCATTATCATCACCACTGACTGAATATACATGTACTTTCATGCGGACCCTAGCTTTACGACCAAACTGTAGGCACGTACCATTTTTAACCTCTCGTTTTTTATATAAACTAAGCTAGTTTAATCCAACGCCTCTCAAGTTTGTGATCCATCTCTCGAGTTCAGTTGTGCACAGAATCCCAAACGTTGCGTTCTCTGATCGATGAACAGAGCGCTGACGGAGATGTTGAACTGTGTGAACGCGCCGGGAAGCCTCGTGGCCGGAAAATGTACGGACATGACGGTTCTGGACAGACAGAGGGCTCGGGTGAAGTGGCAGCACGACCAGTTCCAGCAGCAGCAGCATCAGCACCAAGGCTATTTTGGCGGGTACGAGTTCAATGGGGTGTTCACTCACGTGCCGAGCCAGCAGGTTCAGAGTTTCCAGGGTTTGATCGGCGACTTGGGGATGGGGCAGGCGGTGAAACCCGACCCGAGTTCGGAAAATGGGTGGACTGAATTGGGTTACGGGTCTTGTGGGTTTGAGATGAGTAACATTTCAAGGACTTTCAGCTGCCCGCCCAAAGTTGACGCCGAGACAAAGAGCTACAACGCCGTTGCGTCTCCCAAGATTAGCTCACCGGCCGGCAAGGAGAGCTTTAAGAAGAGGAAAGCCGATAAGGCACAAAACAATAAGGTATGGTACTTCTTTCTTTCATTGTCTTGATTTCTCTGTTTCGCTGGTTTAATTGAACTTCATCCACATTCTTATATAATGTGGTTTTGTAAGTTAACTCTGAAAAGAGTCATTCTTTTGCTTAACTTTTTGCTAATTGGCTTATGCAACTCTTTCTGGGTTTTCTAGGCTGCAGCAGAAGATGATTCCTCGGACAAAAGAATGAAAGGGTTTGCAGAGGAGGGTGACTCCAAGATCACAGAACAACATAGCACCAAGAACAACGACAGAGAGTCTTCTGGTGATACGTCAAAGGAGAATTCAAAAGCTTCCGAGGTTCAAAAGCCCGATTACATTCATGTCCGGGCACGCCGAGGACAGGCCACTGATAGCCACAGCTTGGCTGAAAGAGTGAGTATTACTATTAGAACATAGGTTGGCACTCTTTTGCTTTAAAGTTCCTGCTGCTCGATTTTGTGTTACTTATGCGATTTTCGCTTGTGATCTTGAAGGTGAGGAGGGAAAAGATTAGTGAAAGAATGAAGTATCTGCAAGATTTAGTACCAGGGTGCAACAAGATCACTGGCAAGGCTGGGATGCTAGACGAAATCATCAATTATGTTCAGTCCCTTCAACGACAAGTAGAGGTGACATACATTTGATCTTGCCATCACTAGTTGAATTACTTTGATATCTTTTTATTCCTGTGTATTCTTAATTTTAATCCTTTTCATAATTAACAGTTCCTATCTATGAAACTAGCTGCTGTTAATCCGAGGCTTGATTTCAACATTGACGACTTGTTTACAAAAGAGGTAAGGAGACTTCAAATCCCACAAGCAACTAGCACTTAAGGACTAGTAGCTTTAAAAATCATTAATCTGTTGATCCAAATATATGTTGCTAACTCTGGTTTTTGCTTGAAAATCAACAGATGTTTCCTGCAAACATGGCCAATTTTCCGACGATGGGGATGTCATCAGATATGACTAATTCTGCATACCTTCAGTTTAACCACGTACAACAATTGCTTCAATGTTCGGGATTGGAGACCGGGATAGCTTCCCCTGATTCGGCACTGCTTCGAAGAACTGTCAGCACTCCTATATCAATCCCTGAAACATATGTCGACACATCTTGCTTCACCTCGGTAATTTCTTCTACACTTCTGTATCTATTATTTACTCGATCCATTTTACAGTATTATAATGGAAGATTATGTAATGCTCTTGCAGCAAGTCCAACCTCCTACAACTTGGGATGCCGATATGCAAAACCTTTTCAATGTGGAATTTCATCAAGGAAGAACAGCACCATTTCCGGCTCAACCATTTACAGGTAGATATAACTAATCTATCTCTGATGCATTTTAATCCTTCAATACATTACTGGTAGATAAATATTAATTACCCTTAACCACCTTGATAGAGACAGGACTGCATTGACACCCCCTAAATTCTAATCATTTTGCTTAGAACTGCAGCAGGTCCTTTCTAACTGGAAATTAGGGATACATAAAGATGTGTAGATCAACCACCCTCTCCTTTTCTTCCAAAATCGATGATCAAAAGCACAGATTTGCTCCTTTTCTTTAGATGACTACGATATTGGCTGAATACTTTGAATAGAAAGTGGTAGCAGTTAGAGGGGTCTGATGCATTTTGACTCTGTAAACCATATAATGGCTATCATCAGCAATGGTGATGATGCATATCCATTATAGAAAAGTCTTCCAGCAAAATGAAATTGGTCCCCCAATTCAGAAAGTTTAGCCTATAATTTACTCAATCAACTAGTGATGATGCTAAATTTAAGTGGAAACCAGTCCATGTGTGGTTGTATCTTATCTAAGAACCCTCATATTACTTTTGCAGGTTCCATTGAAGCTAGCAATTTAAAGATGGAGATGTGAACCAAACATTGATCAATCATTTGATGATTCTTGGAAGAGTTTACTTAATGCCTCTGATCCACATTATTTTGTTACTCCTCTAAGTACATAACATATTTATGTTTGTATGTATACCTACAACATAGTATGAATAAAATGAATCCTTCCTATTAACCATTGAGACCTTCTATTCTCCATTCTACTATAGCAACAACAATCTTAAAAGAATTTGCATGTCCTATAAAACGGTTGATGGCAAAAAGAATATGGAACCCAGTGTTTCAAACAAGTTTGAGCAAAGAAGAGGCCAGTAAGGAATCCCGAAATTACCATGCATATGAAGTAAAACTGTAAAAGTGAAAGCCAAATCTGTGCAGTAGTGTGCATAATAATCAAGTGACAATTGAGAAGCAAATAGCTGTAATTTAGTGATGGAATGCAGCTAATGCAAAGTTGTCCCTATGATAGATGAATATGAGAGACAAGTTCAAGCAAGCACTACATGAGGGACAGTGGGCATGAGCCTACCAGTGGACCTTCTCAGCTCCCTTTTTAGAGAATAATAATATTTGGTGATAGAGACCCTGATAATTTAAGCAATTTAAAGCAAACCAAACAGAGCAAATTGCCAAGAAAACATGACAAATTTGCTTATCCAAAACCTTACATATTCAATTGGGTTAGGCTCGTTTTCAAGTGCCTGCTGAGTAAAGCATTCAAAACTAATAATCAGGATGGATTGGGAATGCAACCCAAGCGTTTTTCTCACTATAACAAACATATTAAGTCACCTGATGAGCAATAACAGCATAGTTTACATAGCAATCAGCAATAAACAAGTTTTCGATTCAACTGAAACGAACGGTTCATATCATAGAGTGACATCAGAATAAACTCCCTCAAACCTAAAACCCTCAGTATGTGAAGGTGAATGACGAATTCAGCAACATTAAAGTTGAAACGGCCTTTGCCAGAAACATGCATCACTGCAAACGGCCAGTTAGAAAGTTCATCTACATATATATCAAGTCTCATCAACTACCCATATGCAACCTATAATATTTTTCCTGCAGAAACCATCATCACCACAAATATTATGTCACCTAAAACTTACGAATCACTACCAAAATAATTATCTTCTCTTGTCGGGTTTCCTCTCTTACGTATCTCTCAATCAGGCAACGAAGGTACGTCGCATTGTTGTAGTTTTACTATAGATACAAAATAGGAAGAGAAGCTATCAAGTAGCTATTAAGTTGCAGCAAATTGGTTTGGGACAACTACAGATTACACACAGCTTACTGCGTCTCTTCCTCTTGTAGTTATAAATCAAAAGGATCAACTTTCTTCATATTCAAGCCACATATATAATAGAGAGAAGGAGGTGGATCTGGCATCCAAAGGAATGATCTCTTTGAGTCTCTTTGTTCCTATTGATAGTGAGAGATGATCTTGCCCTATCCCTTTCTTGGGACCCCTTCAACTTTGTGTCAAGTTTTTTCTATAATCTCATGGACTCCTTCCCACCTTTCCCTCTACATGGTGCTATTCCAAGGAATAAAATGCTAAAATAAAAAAAGATTCTTTCTGCATAGCCAAAATTGGAGATAGTCGGACCTCTTAGTTCATGTCTTTTTCTTCTTACTAAGAGAATCCAAAAGGTTACCAATTACCACACAACCATAAAATGTATGGTTCATTTTGAAAGCAGCAAGCTTGTGATTAAGAAGCCTAAGTACGCTATGAGTTATGACGGACCTTTTTACGACAAGGGATGAGATTTGGTGATCAACCATCTCAGATACCGGCTTTGCAACAAAGAGAACAATAAAACCCAACATATACATTCAAAAGCAATCAAGCCCAATATCATCTACAAAAGTACATATTGTTGGACAAAGCCTCAACCTGGATCAAGGTTTGCAGCCCTCATGTGGGATGGCTCTAGATGCCCTATTCCTTAAGTAACTGGGAGAACAAGACACATACCCTGTGGTAAAAATAGTTTTACTAATTGGGCTGGGAACAGTACACATACCCTGTAATAAAATTCCTTGGATCACTTAACCTGCAAGGATCTAGTCATTACGACTCAAGGATGCCTGACACTCCAGAGACCAGACCATCCATCTTAACACTTCTCTATGCATAAGAATACCACTCACTAAACTCAAGAAGAAGCCTATCACTCAAGTTGAATGTCTCACTGCCTTGATCATCAAATTCCATTACTCTGATCCTCCTCCTTCATCTAATCGCAAGGCTGGAGGCAGCAACAAGAATTTTTCTCTGGTGAGAACAAACCCAACAATATACTTCAAACAGTGTAGTGTACAAACCATGCCTTGATAATCATCCTCTATTAGGCTTCTACAATGTAAAGCCAGTGAGCAACACTGACCTTGAGACTCATCTGTATAGCTTTCCTTATAAGAAAATCAACTCAAATCAAAATTTGGATTCTTCTAATGTGATGAAGTTTGGGTGCATAACGTGTACTGGTATGTCAGGGGACTGCAAACTGGCTTCCCATACTCACTTCATAGAGTCAAACTTACAAGGTAACGATAACACAATTAACTTGCCTGGGTTGGGAGGAATCTATGGGCAATCTCAGGTTCATCTGCTATCATTTCAAGTGAATATTGAGAATACAGACTGATAGAAAGTAGAGTCCGAATCACTCTCCTCAATCTAATATGATTGAATCACCCATTCATACTTGTGCTAGGCTTATAGAAGAATCTGCCCGTTCACATTATTCTCTATATAATGAAACTAAGATATCCACAAAAATATCTAGCATAACAGTATCTACTCATGAACAAAGTTTAAACAATGAAATCACTACCAGCAGTTCAAGCTATACAAGGAATTCTGAACATTTCAAGTAACTATTAATTGACATTAGTTGATTCTTACAAGCCCTCCAAGTTCCAAAATACACACATCCAAACTAGTAATTTACTAAAACTCAACAGAAACTTACAGAATAGTTAATGACTGAACAACAATTGTAAACATACTGTCAGTTCTAATAGCTAGATCAATGACTCTTCTCCAGCTTCTGCCAATTCAAGTTTAAAAAGTATCAATTTCTATATTCTGAATCCAGTGAAGTTCAAGATTCCAAATATTAGAAGGGAAATCTTACCTTTTCCAGGAACAATTATAACAGGAGCTGATTTGAAGTTGTGGTAGCAATACTCACTGACACTCCCCTGTAGTACACTGAAGATTCCAGCAATCAATTTAAGTGAATGACTGAATGAGCTACAGACTGACAGAAAAAAATAACAGTGAGATACAAACAGAGAGAAAACCTTTGAATTAAGCTTCGGCCTCTACTCCCCAGGACCACAGCCACAGGCTTTATTCTTTCTGCTTCCTTGCAAATTGCTTTACCTGGATCCCCTTCCACAATTCGAGCATTAGTCCTCACCTACTTCCATAAAATAATTCAGAAACTAAACATTAAGAATACCGGATAAAGGAAATTAAGCATGTCATTTGTCTACTTCTCATTATCCCAACACAGATTACATTTTATTAGTTTTATCCAAAAATACAAATGAACAATATCAACAGCGTTAGAGTCACTATGTTCAACAACTTTTATCACCAAATGATTTACAGATGCTAATATCAAAATGGGGTATAAGTGCAAGCTCTAATACAAACAAATGAGACAGATTTAGTTACTGATTATCAATACCAGATTAGTAATGCGCTAGAGTGACGCTAGACTAGACTTATCCGTCAAATGGTACCAACTGTTGGCAGCGATTGGAACTAATTCGACGCAATAAATGACTGCCTCAAAGTGCCAAAATTCACCTTATGATTTGCAATAAGCCAACCAATGGCCTTAAGTCGTTTAACTTATTATGTTCAGGTTTAAATTAACAATGTAAATTGGGAAATGCACATTTACTCACCATAGCAACTTCAAATGCCTCAAGAGCAAGCTTCTGCATTAGCTCCTCACTCGCTTCGTAAACAATCTGGTTTTGCACACCTGAACACAAAACACAACCGGTTTCACTACTAAAATCAAACATTAGACCAATGTAAAATCCATCAACATGCATCTATGGTTGAAAACAGTAAACACCAAAAGATGACAAAACCCAGAAAAACCACACTCAAAAGTATGAAACTTCTAAGAACAAAGACTCATAGATGTACTAAAATGCAAAGCATGATCAAGTAATAGATGATTAACTGGAAACTGCATGGATGAGATGGATGGTGTCAGCAAGCCTGCAAAAGTGAATGAGGGCCCAATCGAAAGCGTGCTTGCTGTTCGGCCCATGATCGATGGCTATGAGTATGTCACGGCCTCGCCTTCTCTCCCCGGTCTCTCTGTCAAGGCCTGAAGATGACCCTGAAACTGCATGAGGTGGTAGCGTCACTTCTCTCCAGCTGTAGACTTGCTCGTCCTCCTTCACCGTCTCCAAGGCCATTGCAGCAAGCTAAATGGTAACCTGGGTTGGCTTCGAAGTTCTGAGATTGATTGTCGTTGATTTGTCTCGTGGAATTTGGCTTCGGTGGTTTTGGAAATGCGTTGCAGTTTTGATGACAACCGCTAGAAAACGTGTCCATCTTCTCTTGCTCTCGGTCCAATTACAAGCAAGACCCGCACGCACCTAAACTTTGATACTTTTTTCTGTTTTACTTTTTAGTAGGGTTGGGCATGGGACGGGATGGGCCGGGATTGAGTGAATTCCGTCCCATTCCGGAAATAAAAAAACGGGACGGGACGACGTTTTCAGAAACCTGTCCCGTACGTCCCGATCTCAAACTTATTCAATATACATGTATAATTGATATATAAGATATCCACATGCATATAAATTGATGCAAAATGCAAATCATAGTAACCAAGTGAAATCATCCAACTAATATCCAAAATCACACAAGCAAAAAAACTAAAAAAGAACATGAATGACATTCAAAGTACTGAAATCAACAAGAACATAGATGCATAGGTCCAACTAATATCCAAACTCAAACCATAATATAATCTGCTCAGGCCTAGATATATGAACTAATATCCAAACTCAAATCATAATATACCAACAATCAAGCAACCCCAACCCTAACCATAAATATGTCAAACATCAATGGGACCAGCAGCAATGCCTTTTCCCTTTGCTTTTGCTCTTGAAGATGGAGGTGGACACACATTAGTTTTGCTACTTGCTGTGCTCTCATGCTCTGCAAATGACCAAATGTACATAAGTAAAAGATTAGTTGAGTCAAAGTTATCAAAGTACAAAAAAAAAAGACATTAAAACTTGCAAATGTATATACCTAGCTCAACACCTTCATAGTTTTCAATTGTGCAATCATCTAGATCCTCTGCAACATCATTACCAAGCAACCAATTCTGCATGCAAATAAGTCCCTCAACTGTTTTAGGAGTTAATGAACTGCTAAAACAGTCAACTACTCTGCCCCCAGTTGAGAAAGCTGACTCTGAGGCCACTGTGGACACTTGAATTGAAAGAACATCCCTAGCTATTGCTGCTAAAACTGGATACTTGAATTGATTGAGCTTCCACCATAGTAGGATGTCAAAGCAATCTATATCATCGATAAGCTCCAATGCAGCTTCCAAATACTGGTCCACTTCATGTTTCGCGACTGCCTCTTCAGTTTCTTGAACCACATTCTTCCAGTTACTGAGCAGATTGCTCCTTCTGCTATTGGTGCTTCTATTACTGCTAATACTGCTTGAAGAACTTAGAGATGACTTCTTTTGTAGATGTTTACCTCCATCGACCACAACCACATACTAAAAAACAATACATAAATTAATACATGAGCATACTAAAATGCACTACTTAAGGATTAAAAGTTTAAAATGAAGTAATAAACTAAAATTAATACCTGATCATAGAGAGCATATAGAAGGTTTTTGATCTCCTTGGTTCTTCTCTCCACCTCTTCATCACCTAAACCTTCTTGCTTATAGGTGTAAGTCACATTCTTTAACTTGAACCTTGCATCTAATACCAGGCCAATGATCACTATGTGATTGAGCTCGTGAAATGAACCATAGTATTTGAACCATCTGTTTCTCATATTGGCAGCCATTTCATTCAAGATTTTTCTTGTTTCTGCTCCAGTAGCCAAGTCAGCTGATGCATACATGCTGTTGATGTTCTTTTCCATTGTAATAACATCTTGGAAAGTGGTGTGCACAGTAGGATGCGTAGATGCACTAACCCTCAATGTGATTTCGTAGAACACGCCTAAAATATCCACAAACACCTTAGCCACTGCAAAATCATCATCTTCAGGAGGTCCAACCCTCTTTCTCTTGTTTGTGTTGCTTGGCTCTGGCACAACAATATTCCCATCTTCATCGATTTCTTCTTCTGGTTCACCAAAGTAGTTTACGTACATACCACCAAAGTCATCTTGCATTGCCATAAATACTTGTTGGAACCTCAAAGCTGCTTCCAACATCAGATAAGTGCTATTCCACCTTGTTTGGACATCCAAACACACAAGTCCTTTACATGAAATTTTTTCTTTCTCCACAGTTTTCTTGAAGTATTCCAATCTGTTTGGAGAAGATCTCACAAACTTGACAGCATTCCTAATAGCTGACACAGACTTCTGCAACCTCTTTAGACCGTGCCCCACAATTAAGTTGGTGATGTGAGCATTGCATCTAATATGCGTGTACTTGCCACCCAAAATCAACTGGTAACATGCAGACCTATTCATTTTCGCAACAAGCCATTCCATTGCAGACTTGTTTGCAGATGCATTATCGACAGTAATACACATCACTTTCTCGATTTCCCAATCTGCTAAACATGACTCAATAAGCCTTCCTATTGTTGCTCCTTGATGATTCTGAATCACAGCAAAATTTATTACCCTCTTGTGCATCTTCCAATCAATATCAATGAAATGGGCAGTAAGCACCATGTAGTTGACATTCTGCACACTTGTCCAAGTGTCTGTGGTTAAATTAACCCTCACCTTCTTCAAAGTCCTTTTCAGCTCCTTTTTCTGGCTGCCATACATATCTAGAAAGACTCTACATAATTTTCTTCTAGAGGGAATATCAAATAGAGGACAAACTCTACCACAAAATCCCTTAAAGCCTTTCTTCTCCACGAAACTAAATGGCAGCTCATCAATTACAACCATCTCTACACAAGCTTCTAAATAGTCATCTTAGTCAACAGCTACCATGCTCAGTGAATTAGCCCTAGTCCTATCACCTTGTAAGTTTTTCTGTGACTTATCGACAGCTGATGGAAAATATCTACAATTGCTATTGATGTGCCTAATCATACCAGATGTGCCATTCTGACTTTCAGCAGCATAATCCCCAATCTTTCCCCTAGGACAATACTTGCAGTAAGCCCTCTTATGAACTATCTTATACTCTTTTCCATCAACATCTTTTGCAATTTCAATCTTTTCATAAGGTATAAAATGGTCCCAAACAAAGTTTCGTTTTATACCTGATGTTTCAGAATCAATCTCCCGATTCTCCCTTGTAGATGCAGCTGCTTCACTTGGAGGTTGGCTTTGAGTCGCATTAGGTTGGCTTGCGTCAGCTTGGTTTGTATCAGCATCAAGTTGGCTTGCATCAGGTTGGATTGCATCAGCTTGTAGTGCAAGTTGATTTGCAAGAGTGGGTTGGATTGATCGACCAGAAGAAATTGCTGATGAAGTCGCATCAACCTGCAGACCAGAAGCACTTCGTCGAGGATGAACTGGTGTTTTCTTCCCTCTAGCCATTAACAAGCTGAGGTTGGAACGAAGAGGAACGAAGTTGGGATGACTAGATAAGAGTTGGATGAGGAGAAAGCGAGCTAAGCTTCGCAGAGGAACGAAGCTTACGAATTGGTAATTGAATTTGGGAGATTTGAAGGGCAGAAGCGAAGCTTACGAATTGGTAAATGGTAATCGAATTTGGGAGATTTGAAGTGCTTCTGCCTTCTGCAGTTCTGCCCTTCAGGTAATCGAATTGGGAAGAAGTGAAGAACTGAAGAAGAGGAATGAATTTGGTTAGCTATGAGATCGAATTGGGTTTCACCGTTTCAGCCTTTCAAAGTTTCTCAAGTCATTCAAGTGTATTGACTATTGAGATGGAGGGTTGGGATGGAGTGGGGTTGAATCGTAGGGCTGAGATTGAATGCATTCTAATACTACGGGACGGGATGGGATTGTTCGGGATAGTTCTGATCCCGTCCCGTCCCGTTTCAAGTTTACATTAACGGGACGGGACGGAACGGGACGGTCATTTTCAAAAAGTATCCCGTCCCATCCCGTTAACTTTCGAGACGGGACCGGGACGGAATCGGGATTTCGGTACTAAGTGCCCACCCCTAGCAGCGACTATTAATTCGAGCTGGATTTCATCATGTGTATTCACTAATCAACAGGGTACAGATTGTTTTGTGGGACTTTCTGCAAGATATTAAAGAAGCCAAAGACCGTTGGTGAAGGACTGGAGTTCGCAGTTGGAGATAAACCTTGAAAGAGTAGGCCGGTGACAAGAATCATATAGAGTCGATCCTATAGACGATATGGATTTCTGCCATGCATGCATGGCAATCTTGTAAGCCAGTCATTGTGCCACACGTGGATATTTCGGGCCGGGCCAAATTCCCACGTATAAGGATTGTTCAAAGTTCTTACCATATATCTTGGATAGTGTATCTAACGTTAATTTGCTACAGCTAGATTCAAAAGTGAATAAGGGATAACCCAGTGGGGATCGCACCGATGTACACTTTCACCACCGGCGTGCAAGTAACATGCACTAACAGATTAAATAAACATCGTTATTGGTAAAAAAGATTGAACTGCAGTAGAAACCAAGAACTCTCTGCTTCTCTCTGTCTCTCCATCTCCCCCGAAACCCAGCCTCTCCAGAGGTTTACTTCTGCGTCATCGAAGGCGAGGTCGGCGCCTCCAGTTTTCACCCGTCCAAGCTTCATCCAGGCTTTCTCTCTTCCGATCCTTTCCCACTTTCTTACTTCCCTATTTCTCTAATATCCATATTGGATTATTCCAATCACATATCGATCTCCAATATCGGAGAAGTTATATAAACCCTACTGGTCCATTTTGACAAGGGCACAGCGGCTCTTGCCAACGAGATCAATCAAATTTTGGAAGGAAACGACGTCGACGTCAAGATCGATTCCGTCAAAGCAAGCCTTCGTGTTCTTTTTCAGTACTGGAATTCCAGATTTTTAGATCTGCTTCTTCTTCATATCTCCTCTGCTCATTCCTATTCCGAGTTCATTCTCCTCCTCCTCAACGTCGTCGCCTCACCCATGCATGTGTTAGGGTTAGTGATGTAATGGAACACAAACTCTAATAAACTGAATGTACTTGCTTGTTTATTGAAGGGAAAAACAGTGGCTTTATATAGCCTACAAATCGCAACAAGAAAGTTAAAACAAAGCTCACGAAATAAGCCACAAACAGCTAACTGAGACTTATTCAAAAACTAACTAAACCCTACAGACTAGGGCTTCTTCAACAACCTTCAAATCAAACCAGAAGAACAAGGCTGAAGACTCGGACAAGCTACAAGACTTCAAGACCCTTTCATTCTCTCCCTTAAGCTAAACACAGTGAAACTTGTTTAGCTTATCTCACTAACTCTGCGCATTCCCAACATACTTCTGAGCTTGATGAAAGCATCGGACTTAAGTGGTTTAGTCATGATGTCTGCAACCTGATCAGTGCTACCACAATGGAACAAAGCAATAGTTCCTTCTTTAGCTAACTCTCTAAGAAAATGAAACTTGATCCGAATGTGTCTGCTGCGACCATGCAGAACTGGATTTTTAGAAAGTTTGATAGTTGAAGTGTTGTCACACATAATGCTAGTGCACTTCCCAACTTCATGTTTGAGCTGCATCAAAATACTCTTCAACCAAACAGCTTGACAAGCACTAGTTGCAGCTGCTACATATTTTTCTTCTGTGGTTGACAATGTAACTATAGGCTGCTTCTTCGAACTCCAAGAGATAGCTCCAGAACTTAGCATAAACACATTCCCACTTGTACTCTTGCTGTCTTCAACATCTCCAGCATAGTCACTGTCTGTGAATCCCATGAAATTACTATCATTTGTATGCTTGTAGAATATTCCATAGTCTGTGGTGCCCTTCAAATATCGCAAAGCTCTCTTGGCTGCTTGTAAGTGTAGCTCTGTTGGACTAGCCATGAATCTACTTAGTAGACTTGTAATGAACATCAAGTTTGGTCTGGTGGAAGTCAAGTAGAATAGGCTGCCTACAAGCTGTTTAAAGTGTGTTGCATCGACTGCATTCCCATGTTTATCCTTATCCAGCTTTGAGCCTGGAACAATAGGAGTCCCAACCATATTGCATTCTAGCATTCCAAACCTGTTTAGGATTTCAACAGCATACCTCTTTTGATGAATGAAAATCCCCCCTTCCTTTTGTAACACTTCAATCCCCAGAAAATAACTCATGTTCCCCATATCAGTCATATCAAACTCTTTCATCATCGACCTCTTAAATTCAAGCAACAAATGTATACTATCACCAGTAAAGATCAAATCATCCACATAAACACTTACAATGATTGTATGGCCTTCACTGCTTTCCTTTGTGAATAGGGTTTGCTCAGTTATGCATCTTTCGAACCCTTCCTTGATGAAGTAGGCCTCAATGCGACTGAACCAAGCTCTGGGAGCTTGTTTTAGTCCATATAGTGCTTTGTGTAGTTTGAAGACCATTTGCTCCTTCCCTTTCTTCTCATAGCCCTTCGGTTGCTCCACGTACACTTCTTCACTGAGCTCTCCATGCAAGAAAGCAGACTTGACATCGAGTTGATAAATTTTCCAGCCCTTGTGTGCTGCAACAGCTATGATAGTCCGTACTGTGTCTAGCCTTGCTACTGGAGCATAAACTTCTGAATAATCAACACCTTCCTTTTGTGTATAGCCCTTTGCTACCAACCGAGCTTTATACTTGATCACCTCCCCAAGTTCATCTCGCTTAGTCTTGTATATCCACTTGACTCCAATTTTCCTTGCTCCACTAGGTAAGGTTGTTAGAGACCAGGTGTTGTTCTTCTCAATAGACATAATCTCACTATCCATGGCTTCCCGCCATTTCTTTTCCCTTACAGCATCTTCAAAGAACACAGGGTCTTCAACTTCACCAATCACCATATATATAAGTAGTTTCTTCATCATTTTCTTCATTACTCAGCTCATCTCCACTTACATAATCTTCCATCCAGATTGGTGTCCTTCTCTCCCTTGTTCCAATTATTCTACCAGAACCTTCTTCATTCCTAACTTCACTGTCTTCCCTTTCTGCCCCATTTTCTTCATTTTCACCTTCACTATCAAACTCCATATCTATCCCATTATTTTCTTCTCTATACTCCTCTCCCTCACTCTCATCACTAATATCATCGTCTCCCCACAATAGATCAGTTTATATTTGTTCCTTATAGTTGGAACCCCACTCCCAAATTTTTTCTTCCACTACCAGAAAAAAAACTTTTGCCGACGAAAAAAAAAAAAAACGGCCGACGAAACCAATTTTCGTCGGCTATTCTCAATAATGGCCGACGAAATTTTTTTTCGTCGCTAAAAAGAAAAAAATCGTCGGCTATTCCCCTAGAATGGCCGACGAAATTTTTTTTCGTCGCTAAAAAAAAATTCGTCGGCTATTCCCCTAGAATGGCCGACGAATTTTTTTTTCGTCGGCCATTCTAGGGGAATAGCCGACGATTTGAATTTTCGTCGGCCTTTCTCTAAAACTTTAGCCGACGAAAATTTTTGGAAGTATGGCCGACGAGTACTAGGTTTGATTTCGTCGGCTATGATTTAAAAAAAAAAAAAACAGCTTCCATTTTCTATCACTATCGACAAACCATTGCTTCGTCCTTCAAATGCAAATGTGTCGTGAAATAAGATATGACCGAAATAATGAAATACGTCTACGGTTGAAAAATGAGAAGATTCCGACAAAATCTGTGTGCCGAATGTTGCGGTTAGCTGTTTTTTACTTCCGTTTTCCTATGGGTAGCCTGACGGTCGGTAAATATTTTGAGGAAAATTTTTATACGATTGGTTGCGTCTCATCGATCTGAAACTATTCTCTGTTGAACGTCAGGCCAAAAAACGTCATTTAGACGGGCCAATTTCCATTTCTAAGCGTTTGAAGGGTTGACTCACCCGGTTGACCGTCCCGATCGAGCCTTTAACGTTGTCAGATGTAGTTGGATTTTTTTTCATACATGTATTTAATCTTAACGGTGATATCTGACGGTTGGAATAGATTTTCCAAACTTTTAGATTCAAAATCGGAACATATGCACTAATGTTCCTTAACTTGTTTACTAAGTGTTTAAGTGAATGTATAGTTTCAAATAGTTACTATACGTAGGCTCTTCAAATGCAAATATGTCGTCAAATAAGATATGACCGAAATAATGAAATACGTCTACGGTTGAAAAATGACAAGATTCCGATAAAATCCGCGTGCCGAAAGAATGAAATCAGTCAAAACCCGGTTTACTGTAGATTTGGCGTCCGGCGTCCGAATGATGATTGTGATACCATTCCGGAAAGGGAACGACGCCAGGAACAAAACTCGTAGATTTGCTACGACGTGTGGGCTTTTTCGGGCTTTCGAGTTCGTTTAGGGCCTCAAAACGGCATTTTAGTATGTTTTCATAGAATAGCCGACGAAACATTCAAATTTCGTCGGCTATTCTCTAAGTATAGCCGACGAATTCAAATATTTCGTCGGCTAAACTCTTGATCCGCGCCTTTTTATTGTCCGTCGTTGGATGGCTCAGATCCGACGGCTGTTGATTTTCCAAAGTATAGCCGACGAAATATATTAATTTCGTCGGCTATTCTCTAATTATAGCCGACGAAATATTTTAATTTCGTCGGCTATTCTCTAAGTATAGCCGACGAAATCTTTTATTTCGTCGGCTATACTCCTTCTAAATCTTTTAAATCCTCCCGCCTTTTTTCTCTCCTCCTTCCCCCCCTCCTCCGGCCTCCTCTTCCTCTTTCCCCTCCTCCGGCCTCCTCCTCCTCCTTCCCCTCCTCCTCCTCCTTCTCCTCCTCCTCCTCCTTCCCCTCCTCCGGCCTCCTCCTCCTCCTTCCCCCCCTCCTCCGGCCTCCTCTTCCTCTTTCCCCTCCTCCGGCCTCCTCCTCCTCCTCCTCCTTCCCCTCCTCCTTCCCCTCCTCCTCCTTCTCCTCCTCCTCCTCCTTCCCCTCCTCCGGCCTCCTTCTCCTCCTTCCCCTCCTCCTCCTCCTCCTTCTCCTCATTCCCCTCCTCCTCCTCCTCCTTCTCTTCCTTCCCCTCCTCCTCCTCCTTCTCCTCCTTCCCCTCCTCCTCCTCCTCCTCCTTCTCTAGCTTCCTTCCCCTCCTCCTCCTCCTTCCCCTCCTCCTCCGGCCTCCTCCTCCTCCTCCTCCTCCTCCGGCCTCCTCCTCCTCCTCCGGCCTCCTCCTCCTCCTTCCCCTCCTCCAAAATGTAATTAATTTAATTTAATTTAATTTTTTTTTTTTTCCAAAATTAAAGAATAGCCGACGAAATTGACCAAATTTCGTCGGCTATAACAGGTATAGCCGACGATTTTTACCAAATTTCGTCGGCTATTCTTTAAAATATTAATATATTCGGAGAAAATAACCGACGAAATTGACAAATCGTCGGGTATTTATGAAGTATAGCCGACGAAACAGACTAATTTCGTCGGCTATAGTTGGCAAAATCGTCGGCTAAACTCGAAAATTTCCGACGAATTTCGTCGGTTATTTTTCAAAGTTTGGTCGACGAAATCAATTTTCGTCGGCTATACTTCAGAATGGCCGACGATTTCAAAAATTTCGTCGGCCATTGGTATTACCGACGGCGTTTTACCGACGAAGAATAGCCGACGAAAATTTCGTCGGTAAAGGGAATAGCCGACGAAATTTTGGAATAGCCGACGAAAAAAATTTCGTCGGCTATTCTGTCAAATCTGGTAGTGTTCCTCAAACACAACATCTCTACTAACCACAACTTTCTTACTCTTAGGATCAAACAGTCTATAACCCTTTGATTCTTCACTAATTCCCAACAAAATGCACGGAAAGCTTTTATCATCAAGTTTACCTCTTTTAGCCTCTGGAATATGCACATGAGCAATGCTGCCCCAAACTCTAAAGTGATCAACTGAGGGTTTGATCCCACTCCAAGCTTCTTGTGGGGTGATGTTCTTTACTGCCAAGGTGGGACAACGATTCAAGAGATAGAAAGTCCAGTTCACAGCTTCAGTCCAGAAAGGTTTGGGAACCTTTTTTGCAGCAAGCATACATCGTACCATATTCATAACTGTCTTGTTCTTCCATTCTGCAACTCCGTTTTGTTGTGGTGTAAAAGCTGTGGTGAGTTGTCTTTTGATTCCTTCCTCGTCACAAAAAGCTTTGAACTTTAGAGAAGTGAATTCTCCTCCCCTATCTGTTCGTAAGCACTTGATGGACACTTCTGCTTCCTTCTCCACCATTTTCTTGTTTTGAAACTATCCAGTGCTTCTGACTTTTTGGATACAGATAGGACCAAGCCTTACGACTAAAATCGTCAATAAAGCATAGAACATACCTTTTTCCACTATTTGAGATTGGCTCTATTGGACCACAGATGTCTGCATGTATCAGTTCCAGAATTTTGCTTGCTCGCCACTCACTTTTCTTTGGAATTGCATTGCGATGTTGTTTCCCTGTGTAGCAATCGGTGCAGGTGATGTTGGGATTCTCCAAATGTGGCAGTCCACGTACCATTTTCTTCGACTGCAAAGTCTTCAGTCCCTTGTAGCTCAAGTGTCCATATCTTTGATGCCAGAGATAGGTGAGATCAAGAGAGGTATGCAAGCACTTTTTGTCAGTAGAAGTGGTGATGTTTGAGCTTTCATTCAACAGTATAAACATCCTATTCGCATTCATCTTTGTATGCACCACCAAGCCTCTCCTGGGATGATAGATATTGCATGCATTATTTTGTATCAGAATGGCAAGACCTTTCTCTTGCAGTTGTCCAACACTCAACAGATTATTTCTAAGCTCTAGAACATAGTAAACTTCTTGAACATGAAAGCCAACACCATTAAATACCAACTTGACACTTCTTTTTCCAGCTACATCCATTCTTGAATTGTTACCACATTTAACAGAATGTTTCCCACCATCAACCATATTCAAGAACATACCTCTATCACCACACATATGATTTGAGCAGCCTGAGTCCAAGAACCAAACATCACTTCTTTTGAAGTCATTCTCTTCCACGTATGCCATCAAAAGAAATTCTTCTTCCTCCTCCAACACTGCGTAGTTAGCTTCTTTATTCCATTTAGGACAATCATATTGAAAGTGCCCTAAATTGTGACATTTAAAGCATTCAACTGTGGCCTTGGAGAATGATTGACGCCCTCTTTCTCTTCCTCTACCACGATAGACTCCTCTACCTCTTCCTCTGCTGCTTTCTACTTTGAGAGCTTGATCACCATCTTCTCTATCAAATTTCTTGAACTTTTGTTCGTGGATCACAAGAGAGCTTTGGAGTTCATCAACTGACATTGTGTCTATGTCCTTCGACTCTTCTATAGACACAACCACATAAGTAAATTTGTCTGTTAGGGTTCGAAGAACTTTCTGCACAATTTGTGCATCAAACATTGAATCTCCGTTGCTTCTCATCTGGTTTGCCACTACCATGACTCTTGCAAAGTATTCCGTGATCGTCTCACTTTCTCTCATTGACAGCACTTCAAATTCTCTCCTTAGAGTGTTGAGTAGATGCTTCTTCACTCGATCGTTTCCTCCAAACTTTCTTTTCAAAGAATCCCACACAATTTTGGATGTGCGTCTGTCCAAAACTTGTTCAAACACTACTCGATCAATGGCTCTGAAAAGATAGTGTTTCACCTTGTGATCCTTCATCCTTGCATTCTGCAACTGCTCTTGTTGCGCATTCGTCAGCATCGTCCCCTGCGGGGGTTCTTCAAGACCATTCTCAATCAGGCTCCACAATCCTTTTGCACGTAGAAGATTCTCTATCAACTCACTCCAATGGTCATAATGAAGACCATCAAAGTGAGGAATCTTTGCAGACAGATTCTCTTCACTCATCTTTCGTGTTTCTCTCTTTTCGTTCCTATCTAAGCTGCTGCTTAGTTCTCCAATCAGGCCCAGTGAGGGCTCTAATACCAGTTTGTTAGGGTTAGTGATGTAATGGAACACAAACTCTAATAAACTGAATGTACTTGCTTGTTTATTGAAGGGAAAAACAGTGGCTTTATATAACCTACAAATCGCAACAATAAGCCAGAAACAGCTAACTGAGACTTATTCAAAAACTAACTAAACCCTACAGACTAGGGCTTCTTCAACAACCTTCAAATCAAACCAGAAGAACAAGGCTGAAGACTCGGACAAGCTACAAGACTTCAAGACCCTTTCAGCATGCACCACATGCTTCAGCACCTTGCGGCGTTCTTTCCAGTTGTTGAGGTCGGAAAATTAGGGGCTGAAGAAGACCACTTGCAATCTATTGAATACTTAACATAAGTTAATTTGACAAACAAAATGTCAACTTTTACATGTTTTTACGGTGTTTGACTAATGATGTCATTTATCAGTTAGAGCCTTAGTGGAAGGGGCCGGTAGAAGACTCAGCAAGTTAATGATAATAAGTACGCAAATTCGAACCAATGACTGAGGAACACTCATGCTTTTGTTGTAACAGGTTTGATTATGGCTAGAAACAAAGCCAAGTAGACTGAGCAAGGGTTGGATTATCTTAGGTGTTGGTTGAAAATAGTTTTCCGTTAGTTATTTCAGAAAAGTCCGGACTAGAGTTCAACACCACCCCTAAAAGTTGACTCCGGACTAGAGTTCGACGACCGCACCCCTAAAATCCTCTTATCTGTAGGCTGTATATGGCATTCCAACATATCTAATATCTATTTAACGAATCAACATGCAGAACATAACTTGGATAAGAGCAATGTTGGACGAAAATAATCAACTCTAAAGCTGAAGAGAAGATAATGAAAGAGGTTGTGAACACACTACAGAAACATATATAGACCAGAATGTTTTCCATCAGAAAATCCAGAACAGCGACATACAACTTATTACTGCAGAGTCAGGGTCTTAAGCATTTTTTTCATAGAGAATTCCTATTACCCCACTGACAATTATGTAGCTAACACATCGAGCTTCTAGCAAGCAAAGAGCGGAACAACTCTAAATTATTTTTCAGAGCTTTTTCCTCTGCATTGATTCCTTCCATATTTCTGAAAATAAAGTCAACATGATCTACAAAGGGCCAAGTCTCAAAAAAGCTCTCTCTAACAAGGGTCTTCGTCTTCACTGCAGTTGTTGCTTCAAATGAAGTAGCCACAACAAATAAACACCTTTCCTATTCAATTACAGGAAAGTTTAAAAACAGATTAAACTCATACAACCAATAATAATAATAGAAACAACAACAATAACACTTACAAAATAAAAAAACGCGGCAGTTCCACTTGTTCTGCAGACCCTGCATATTGTGAAAGATTAAATGGACTGCAATAATGAAGTATCAGTTTCAAAAAGAAAGTGAATCCATAACGATATTTGCATGAGGAGCTTGATTTATTCACTCACATATATATTATCAAATTTGTCGACGAACGCAGAATAGTTGCTTGAAAATTCCTCCTGCACAAAATAGGCAACATCAGCAGAAGCACAAGAATCAGCGCTTGCATTACACAGCCTCTAGAACTGTTCTATAATCAAACAAAACCTTTACTGAAGATATTCTAAAATCATGAGTTCTCTTATATCAACACGGATAAACTTGGAACAACACAAATAAACAGTTTCAACAACGTCTAAATTCAAAGCAAAACTTATATATACCTCACTCATCCCAACTGGTACATCCATTATCACAAAATCACAATAGATTTTTTCCAGCAATATGGGTTCAATCTGCAATCAAAAGATTGTTGACTCGAATGAGAAAATTAAAACAGATAGCACAAAAGATTGTTCAAAGAAAAACTATCAGTTGATTAAGTTCCCTGCTGTGTTTAGGTTAAATAACAATAACAATAACTAAAAGTCTATGTGATTAAATACCAGTGCTGCTACAAGTAGAGTTGCAATAAAAGAGAAAGAGTTACGTTGGCGGATAATGAATGAACAAAACCTGGCTAACCTAGAAACTAATATTATTGTAATAGCTCACTTGTTATGAAAGAAACAAATGTACTGAGTACCCATTCTGCGCTCAGACCACATGCGAGGCCCCTGACAGCAAGCCTAGCCATATGAACCATATATTCGTCGACCTCAGTATCGGTTTCTTTCAGCATCATTAAACTCTCATCCTGTAAATAATATTATAATTAAATAAGCGAATTCCGATATATATTTTTCAGTTTTCACAGTCCTTGGGACAAGGAGAGATTCTG
The DNA here is from genome assembly GCA_963682095.1 of Potentilla sterilis. Lineage (NCBI taxonomy): Eukaryota > Viridiplantae > Streptophyta > Magnoliopsida > Rosales > Rosaceae > Potentilla > Potentilla sterilis. The sequence continues at coordinate 43,243,198 of OY821757.1, read as the reverse complement.
CAAACAAAAAAGGGTCATGGGATACCTCATTCATTGTGAAGGCTAGGCCATAAGATTCAAAGATGGATGCCACTTGGGCCTTGTTCAGATCCTCTGCAAGAGATATCACAGTGGAGAGACTGTAAATATTTGTTATCTTTTCTTTAATCTGAAATGGAGTCCTTGACAAGATCGATCCAGCCTAGCTTGCAGAACACGAACAGCAATACCCAAGATAATATATATATATATATATATATATATATATATATACCCATTAACAAATGTTATAACTGTTTGTAGTCATTGCCCAAATCGAAGAACACAAGCCGACATCATATTCGACCAAATAAGAGATCAGACAAAGTGAAGTTAAGAGGAACGTACTACAGATTAACTCTTTCAAGAATCGCACAGGATAAGCCCCCTTCCACTCCATCGTAACCACCCTGAATTCAATTGAAAATTTGAAAGGCGAGTTTGTCTGCTTCGACTGAAATTTGTTTGGTTCGACAGGATTGGGACTGAAAATTACAGACAAGGATTTGATTGGATTGGCAAGTTTTGCGAGACTTCGAGTAGTGCGGCCAAGTGAATGAGAGATGTTGCATTTAGGTTAACAACTTATATTCAAAGCCAGAGATGAATTCCACGGCGGAGATGTAGCATAATATAATTATTTTTAATTCCCATATTATAAACGGGGCGGGCTCTTCCGGGACTTGATGGCCTGAGACCTGAGTTTGATTAAAGGGAATGTGAGACCTTTCAGTGTTCTTCTCTGTTATCGTGCCGATATATACATTTTTCAAAAAAGGAGTCTCGGAATTTGAAAATTCACCCCAAGAACACGAAACGCCTACACTCCCCTTTCACTTTTACTGCTAGTAATTATAGCCCTCTACTCAGCAGTATGGTCTGCTGACGTCACTTGCCTAAACCAAAACCTTACGCGCGCGCCTTTTCCTGTTCTCAGTATAGTCCTCTCCACGTGTTGGTCGGAATAATGGGGATCCAACCGTACGCGCCTTTTCCTGTTCTCAACTCAGACACTTACAAGTTACAACAAGCTGCTGCTTTATATCAATGGCAAGGATAAAAAGAACAGAAGAAAGTAGAACAAGCAAGGAATATGAACACGCAGGCTCCTTTGTCTTTCATGAAATGATGATGATGATGATAGTTAGATGCAGTAGTTGAGTAAAGCAAGATCAACCAACTTAGAGGATAGCGAGTGTCTGAGATCATGATGGAGGGTTTTGAATCGTCTGATAGCTTCGTTGATATTGTGTTTTCTTGGTCTCTGGGGGATATCCTAAATGAAAATTTCTACCAGCACCAGGTAGAATCTTATATATTTATCTCTCTTCCTCATCCTTCTCTTTGTATTTTCCCCCTATAAAATTTGATGAGATTGTTGCCTTTCTGGAATATGCCAAGTCTGGAAATGAGTCTGCATGTCAACTACCTGATCACTCTATTACTTCTTTTAATGATAATAGTTTTGCATGTCTCTTGATCGAGTTCAGTAAGACGTTCTTAATTTGTTTAGAACTAAAAAATGAAACGAAGTTTCTGATGTATATTTAATTTACTGATATGTATTTGCCTTCGAAAAATATTTGTAGGTTGGCGGATTGGGAAAGAGTCCTCAATCATTGGGTCAGTCGACCTACAACAATATTTTGGTTCTTACAAATATCCATTACTGGATGAAACTCGAGCAAATTTGCAATCCAGGGTGGAAAATATCCATGGAGCACCATTTGGTAAGGTAATTTCTATAGAAGGATGCGCAAGAAAGGTATATGATGTCGAAGTCGATTGTTGGAGAAACAATGTCAGTGACGAGCCATACAAGACTAGGCCCGGTGATCTTTTTATTTTGGCAGATGCTAAATCTGAAACTGTTTCTGATTTACAAAAGGAAGGAAGATCATGTGTATTTCTAATAGCCACTGAAGTATTCCCAACAAAGAGCGAGGATAATTGCACTTCCCTTCATTTTACAGTCAAAGCATCCAAAGAGTTTGATGTAAACAATGGCATTCAGACACCATTTTTTTTCACTTATTTGGAGAATATAGCACCAAACATGAGAATATGGAAAGCTATGCACATGTGCACAAATGCTAGATGGAAGGTACAAACTTCAGTCCTGCTTTTATTTTCCCAGCTTTATTTCGTCTTTAATTTTCCAAGTACTTATTGAGAGCCCAATTTTGCTAGGTGACTTTCAGTGATAACTTTCTTAAGTCATTCAAACAACAGACATCAGTCCGAACAAAGTTGTCAATACTCAGTTTGCTACTTAAGCTTTCCACTGGCTGGAGAGCTAAAAAACGTAATTCTGAAATAATTTGTGAGACCTCTTCAATGATGGTGACGAAGTTCAGAGTTGAAGGTTTATATATTCTTTGCTCAACGGACATCATCAAACATTTAAGATACATGCAAGTTCTAAAAGTATGGGACATAATGCCTGATCTTTGTGCTATCCAATCACTGGTAAATCGCTTGGATTGGTTTTTTGTGAGATATACTGGTGGTTTTATCAAACTCTGCTGTGAGAAATCTTTCGAGGGGTATGGTTTACCTTTTAGTACATTATTTGGAATTATACAATATTATATGTGTGTGTGTTATATGTGAAGGTACAAACCTGTCATCTTCAATTGTTATATATGTTTTAGGAAGTAGTAATACTAATTGTGGTGTGTCAATTGCAACCTGCAGTGACATGGAAGTTCCAATGAGCTGGCCGGCCTTGTTGGATATTGTTCGGTATAAGGATCCTAGCATTAACAATGATTCAGTTGATAACTTACTCAAGGATGAAAGTTCTGTCCAGATGTTAAAGGTCAATCAGAATTTGTTGCTGATGAAGTTCTACCCCTTATCATCTGGGGTGGTGAATCAGTTGCTCTCGGACCGTGATAGTAGAGAATTGGATCTCCCTTTTGAAGTTACGGACGAAGAAATGGAGGCAATCCTTTACCAGAGAAGTAGCTTTATAGTTGGACGATCAGGGACCGGCAAGACTACTGTTTTATCAATGAAGATGTATCAGAAGGAAGAGCATCACAATATGGCAAAAGAAGGATTTTATGGAGCTGAAGAGTATTCTGGAAGTTCTGATGCAACTGTTTTACGACAGATTTTTGTAACAGTGAGTCCGAAACTTTGTTTTGCTGTGAAGCAACATGTTTCACATTTGAAAAGGTAAGGGGATTATTCAACAAATGAATTATTATTGGTTTAATTATAATTAAAAGTATCTAATTTTGATGCACCATACTTTTTCTTCTAGCGCGAGATATCCAAGAACCATTTATGTTGATCTTAGATTACACTTGGTAGTACCTTGTAAGTATGCAACTGTCTGATCATGTATGTACTTTTTTGTCCTGCACAATCATATGTATATTCTGTGACAACTCATTCACCATAGGTTATGAGTACTCGATCTTGTATCATCGGTTAACTTGTCTAAATATTCAAGAATTTATGATATTTTGCACCTGACTTGTAATCCGATTATTCCTGCGCATCCATCTGAAGATGCTTGTACTTTTCTTCTAGCTTAACATGATGTTATCATGGCAAACTATGTCAGATATTCCTTTGTACTTCATATACATCAACTTCAATGATGAACTGTTTGAATGATTTTAAATTTCTTGTCCCTGCAGTTTTTCTTCTGGTGGAAGCCATTCAGCCGAGTGCAGTTTGTTTGACATGGATGATTTTGATGCTGAGGAAGCACAATTCAGTGATATCCCAGATTCTTTTCTTGATCTTCCGTCGAAGTGCTATCCTCTTTTCATCACATTTCGTAAGTTCTTAATGATGCTGGATGGAAGTTTGAGAAATTCATACTTTGATAGATTCCTTGAAAAGCTAAAACTTCCTCATGGTTCACTAGAGTGTTCTAGATCTGTTCTGCTGCAAACCTTTCTGAGGACAAAGGAGGTCAATTATGAGAAGTTTTATTCAGCATACTGGCCCCATTTCAATAGCCAGTTAACAAAGAAGCTTGATGCTTCAAGAGTCTTTACAGAGATTATTTCTCATATTAAAGGTGACCTGGGAGCTTTAGAAGCAAGTGATGGGAAATGTAATAGGGACTGTTATTTTAAAATGTCAGGTCGTACTTCCAACATAAGTGAGGAGAACAGAGAAATCATATATCATATATTTCAGGCTTATGAAAAAATGAAGATGAGAAATGGTGAATTTGATATTGGTGATTTTGTAAATGATATTCACTGTCGGCTCAGAAGTGAAAATTATAGGGGTGATGAGATGGATTTTGTGTACATTGATGAAGTACAGGATCTTACACTGAGTCAAATTGCTCTATTCAAGCATATCTGTAGTAATGTTGATGAGGGCTTTGTTTTTTCGGGTGATACGGCGCAGACCATTTCAAAGGGTATTGATTTTAGATTTGAAGATATACGGTGTCTGTTCTACAAGAAGTTTGTCTTGGAATCGAGAAGCAATAAGCATGAACAAAGGCGTTGCAGAATAAAAATCTCAAAGAAGTTTCATTTGTGTCAGAACTTCCGCACACATAATGGTGTTTTGAAGTTATCACAGAGCATAATTGATCTACTTTCTTATTTTTTCCCCCAATCTATTGATTATTTGATTCCTGAAACTAGTCCAATACACGGGGAAGCTCCGATTTTGCTTGAATCTGGAGAAAATGAAAATAAGATTGAAAAGTTATTTGGGAGTTATGGTACTTTTTCTGGAAACATATAGGCTTTGGAGCAGAGCAGGTTATATTGGTGCGTGACTCTAATGCTCGAAAGGAGATTTCCGATTTTGTTGGTAAGCGTGCTCTTGTTCTTACCATATTGGAGTGCAAGGGGCTGGAGTTTCAGGTGATTACAATAGTTGTCTATTAATTTGTTTAGTCGTATCACATGGAAGTTACAACATTGATCAGCTTAATAGACTGGTGTTGTAATCAATGTTCCAGTGACAATACTGATTCTTCTGTTTCTTTCTCTTTCAATGTACTTTCTGCAGAATTTTAAGGTTTTTTTTGTTTGTTTTCCCACTTACACTTTCAGGCAGCTCTTTCAACTGCCACCTAATCTCCCAACTCATATATATATATATATATATACACACACACACACATATGTGTGTATATATATATCTGTGTGTGTGTGTGTGTGGCTCAAATCTATCGTTTGTTTATATGTATGTCATAACACATCTCTTTTGTAGGATGTGATTTTGTATGACTTTTTTGGATCCTCACCCCTCAAACATCAATGGAGGCTGATATATGATTATATGGAGGAACGTGAATTGCTTGATCCCAACAGACCTGAAAAATTTCCAAGTTTTGATGGAGCCAAACACCATTTGTTATGCTCTGAATTGAAGCAGTTATATGTTGCTATTACGCGTACAAGACAGAGGCTATGGATATGTGAGAAAATGGCGGGGATCTGCTATCCCATGCTTAACTATTGGAATAAGAAGTGAAGGAATCAAAGAAGCAGTTTTCTGTTGATTCTTTGGTGTATTTCTGGAATTTCTTGAAGGACAAGATTGTTTACTTGATCAACTATTTCGATTATCTTGAAGCCCAAGATGTAAACAAGAAAAGAAGCTATGGAGACTTCTTTCTGAATTACTTGGGAGTATGGGGGGATTTTCATGATGATCTGAAACAGGTTTATGTTTCACTCATGTCTGATGCTTCTTGGGTCAGAGGTAAACATAAAAGATGCTTTGTGAAGAATGGGGAATTGGTCACTATAGACTATTTCCGAATTATTTCGGGTGTTCGCAGGTCTTGGAGTTCCAAACTAATCTGTTTTAGCATTAAGGTTTTGAACAAGCTTGAAGAACTCTACAAGTTCATTTCTGAAGAAGTCTGATTTAGTTCCCTTTCAGAACTGGACTCTTAACCAGATTTATGTAGTTGCAAAGATGTATGTGTTGGCAAAGTGTGTTTTGGAATCCAAGTATTTGAAGCTCAGGAAGAAAGAATTCAACACACTAAAGAAATTTGTTGATCTGTCAGCTGAAAGTATTGTTGCTTGCATATTTCCTTTGGATTGGAGGAAAACTTTAAAAGGGAATATGATTCTTCTTAGACAAAATGATGCTTCTAAGAATTTAGTCAAACAACTCATCGTTGAATATACCAGCTCAACTATCAAGTTGTCTTATGGGCAAGTTGGAAGGCTAGCAGTGATTATTCTGGGCTCCGGTTGTGTTGATTCTGATCTATATGAAAAGCTCATGAAAAATCTGAAATGTAGTCGACTATGGGAGTTGTTCATTCTGAATATGTGTGGGAGTATCATTGGAGAAAAGGAGTCTGTACATGCCGTTAACACTCAGACACACAAAGGAGCCATTTCTGGTCGAGCAGTTGCATCAAGCTTTGGCTGAAACCTATAATGCAAACTGGAAGATGGTTATTGATTACATTTCGCCTAATGGTTTCTTGTATCTTATTGAACGCCTTTTGATGATGGTATCTTGCTTCCAGGGTTATGTTATCACTACCAAATCTTGTTTCATTGAATGGTTGTTGCAGAATAGAGATGCAAACTTAACTTCCAGTACACAGGCAGATGTACTAATATCTTTTGAACCAATCCTTATGTTTCTGCGTGATGTGGTTAGGGAGTTTCTTTATGATAAGAAGACCACCATCCAATGGATTGAAAGGTTTGTCACAGAGTGGAAGGAGTATTACTCACTGTTGGTACATCGATTGGTTTTCATCTTGTGTTTGCTGTATATGAATTTTGGGATGTGTTTTGATGTTCTCTTAGATCTTCTTTGGAGGGAACATATTACTGAACAACTACAAACAGAGTTCTGCGATGCACTTAGGAAGTTTATTTATGCACAAGATTCTCTCAATGTGAATGTGAAGGTGGATGTGCTTGCTTCAGCTTTTGAGAAGGCTGGTAATGATTTGGTAGTGGCAAGTTTTGGGATTGATTGCTCAAGGTTCTTTTGTTCAGACTCCATTTTTGTTGACATGAAGGCTAATGTGTGGAGTCATGAAACATTAGCAAAGTTGTTAGCCAAACTACATATTCCTGTTCCATATTCACACTTTCAATCTGTAGCTGTTTTTGGAGAAGCTAATGTTAATTATTGTGCTGGGCCTTCTGCTTTTGATTCGGATGAGGCTGAGATTAAGAGTTCTAAGCTTCTTCCCAACTCTGGTCTGGAAGGAGGTGGTGGGAACCTCCCAAAGGATTTTGATCACTTGTGGGTTGTATTTGAAGCTTTGGTGAAAGAAATAGATCCGAGCAGATTATTTTCAGTTGCCTCAATAATACAGGTAAATAATCATCATATATATTTTTTGTTATTTTTGTTCACATTACTCAGTGAGCAACAGTTGTAGTAGATTGTTTTCCTCATTACATGATGTCATTTCAGCTGGAGTTGGAAAAAGAAATTTTCCTATTCACTTCTGTGTGTTCTGCTTGCTGTCCGAACGCATTTGAACAAATAATATCTGGAGAAGTGATGAGAGTGCTTGATGATGTAATGCAACTTCATGCTGCATTAGACGGGAGGTTAGATTGATTTTTTTATCATGTTAGTTTCTCTTGATTAACCTCCTTTTCTTGATGCATTCATTTTTCTCTATTGTTCTCAGTGAACAAGAACTTGGCAACAAAATATCTACAGTTGCACAACTTTGCAGGCGCTTGCAATTGTGGGGGGAGAGAATGTATTGGCCTGAAAAAATAGAACCTGAACTTTATTTTCACAGCAGTTTTTGGAGCACAATGAAAAACTTGCCGGAAAGGGCTAAATTAGAGACCGTTGTCGAGCTTGGCAACCACTTTACGGCAGAAATCAGTGACAAAACGGAGGAAAATTAACATGTCCAGAACTTCCAAAGCTGAAGCTGCTACTTGGATGTGTGTTACTGTTTAATGATACAATGAAACATTGGAACTTCCTCATTTTTGCCATTCTTCTTACGAAGTAACATTTGCTGTAAAAAGTATTATTCTGGTTGTGTTTTTTTTTTTTTGGGGATTTATGTCATACTGCACAATGAGCATGACAACTTCACTACACTTGCGAGTGTGAAGATCGTCACATTGTTAAAAGAGTGATTGTAAACGAAATTAACTAAATACAGTCACATTGTTAAGAGTGATCGTAAACGACATTAACTAAATACAGTAACACACTAACACAGTTTAAGGATAATAGTAAAAAATGATGGTAAACAAAATCAATTAGTTAAAGTAACACCGCAAAGTAAAAAGATGATCGTAAACAAACTAAACGAGAATGATGGTAAACAAAACCAATTAGCTAAAGTAACACAATACAGTAAAAAGACGAACTAAACGAGAATGATGGTAAACAAAACTAATTAGTTAAAATAACACAGTAAAATAAAAAGATGATCATAAATAAACTACGTAAAGAATGATGGTAAACAAAACTAATTAATTAAATTAACACAGTAAAGTAAAAAGATGATCGTAATAAACGAGCTAAACAACGAGAATGATGAGAAGAAAATAATAGGAATAAGAAACCAAATGCAATTCCAGATAAAATCTTCAAACCAAGAGGGAATTACCGTGTTTAATTTACCTTTTACCTTTCACGTAAGGCCGTAAAAGCTTAAACCCTTACGAGTTAAAAACCCATAAAACCTAAGCGTCGTCGTCTCCACAGAGAGAAAGAGAGCCACGATGAGAAAACCCATCTCAAAAACAACGCGGAAGCAAAAGCTGCTCTCGGAAGTCGAAGAAATCAAGCTCCTGAACTCATGGATCGAATCCCAGAAACCCGACTGCGGCTCCAACCCGATGTCCCCCCGCCTCTCAATCCCAAGTCTCGCATTGGGCGCGTGGACCCCACGTCCTTCTCCCGCTACGCCGGCACGACCAAGTTCGAGGAGCTCCCCATCTCCAAGAAGACCAAGGACGCATTGCGGAAGTGCAAGTACACCGATATGACCGATATCCAGAGGGCGTGTTTGCCCCACGCGCTCTGCGGCCGGGACATTCTCGGCGCCGCCAAGACCGGCTCCGGCAAGACTCTGGCTTTTGTCGTTCCGGTATGTGGGTTTGGTTCAGGGGATGGAGTTTGTATCTGGGTGGATGTTGGAATTTTGAGTTTTTTTTTTTTTTTTGTGTTTGGTTTTGGTGAATTGAGCTTTGAAAGATTGGTTTTTTACTGTTGGGTTGTTAAATTTATACTTGGTTTTTGTGAAGAGGTGAGAATTGAGGGATTTGGGTGGCATTAGTTGATGGGAAATGTGAGGAAGTGGATGAGTTACTGTTTAGGTTTGTGGGTTCTAGATAGTGTTTGGATTAGTTATTTGAGTTGTTTAATTGTTGCTTTGAGCCAAATTAGTGGAAAATGGACTTTGGAAATCTTTGATATGTATGTTGTATGTGTTTTGAGTGTTGGCAGCATCCCTGCTTTTATGCTTGGTTTTATGAGAGCTGAACTATGGTGTTATTTGGTTGCTAAGAATGTGTAAAAGGCGACAGATACTATTAAGGTTCTGTATTTGGTTAATTGTGTTTCGAAACATTTGCTTTGTGCCAACTAATTGGCTAATAATTTCTACGGTATTGATTTTTGATATCTTGCATATCTGTGTGTAAATTATGCTTTACAGTTCCTTAACCACCTGGCATCTCAGTTCCTCTGGTATTTATTTGCATATGTTTTGAGAAGACCCTTTCTTTAAACCTCTTGCTCATTGTTGATTTCAGCTTCTGGAGAAATTGTATAAAGAGAGATGGAATCCAGAGGATGGAGTGGGCAGCATTATTATATCTCCAACGAGGGAATTAGCTAGTCAAACGTTTGATGTGTTAAGAGCAGTTGGGAAGCACCATAATTTTAGTGCTGGCCTCCTAATTGGTGGTCGTAAAGATGTTGAAGCGGAGAAAGAGCGCGTAAATGAATTGAACATATTGGTTTGCACTCCCGGACGACTTCTACAACACATGGATGAGACACCGAATTTTGAATGTTCACACCTACAGGTCTACTTTTTTTTTCTTGTTTGCTTATGAGAGGGGGGGAGGGGGTTGGGAATATTTATGGGGCTGCAGTAGATGAAACAAGTCGCCGATATCTGTTTGAACCTTATTGTTATCAGATATAGTTATGATTCTATTAGTCTTCTGAAGGCATCAGATTCTATTACTTTCCTTGGTTGATAGTTCGGCATATTTGTATACATATATATTATCTGCTGACTTGGGTGGGTTTTCTGGCCAGGGAACAGGTTTTGGTCCTTGATGAGGCAGATCGTATTCTTGATGTGGGATTTAAGAAGGCATTGAACGCCATCATTTCACAGCTACCTAAGAGAAGACAAACCTTTCTTTTCTCTGCAACTCAAACAAAGTCAGTTCAGGATCTTGCAAGACTTAGTTTGAAGGACCCAGAGTACCTTAGTGTGCATGAGAAAGCAACAAGAGCCACTCCAAATCGTTTGAAGCAAACTGCAATGATTGTTCCTCTCGATAAAAAGTTTGATATGCTGTGGAGCTTTATAAAGGCACATCTGAATTCGAGGATTCTGGTGTTCTTATCAACACGCAAACAGGTGCCATTGTGTTTCAAATTCCATTGACACACAATTATGTCATGCCAAAAATTGTCATCAGAGTAATGCAAGAATTTTTCTGGTTTTTAGAGGCTAGCTTACCCTTTCCATTCATGTGGAAGATGAGTCTAGTTCCACTGTAGATTTCACCTTCATTTATATCATTTATCAGTTCCTCTGGTTGTTGATACTAATAATTCTTCTTTTTTATGATATAAATTATATCATTGCTGATTAGGTTAAATTGCTACTTTAATAGGTGAAGTTTGTGTATGAAGCATTTAAGAAGCTCCGTCCTGGAATACCTCTGAAGTGTCTTCATGGTAAGATGAAGCAAGAGGGAAGAATGGGAACATACTCGCAGTTCCATGAAAAAGCTACAGTTCTCTTCTCGACTGATGTAGCGTCGAGAGGCCTTGATTTCAACCAGGCAGTCGATTGGGTTGTTCAAGTGAGTTGTTGGCTGCTCCCAAGATTTATGTTATTATGGTGTAACATATGATGAATTCAACTTGGATTTTTTTTTCTTTGTTTCATTTTCATTTATTTATATTTTTCATCACCCTATTTGCAGGTAGATTGTCCAGAAGATGTTGCATCCTATATACACAGAGTTGGCCGAACTGCACGCTACCAATCCGAAGGACGATCACTTTTATTTGTGATGCCCTCAGAAACAAAAATGCTTGAGAAATTAGATGCTGCCAAAATACCCATAGATTGCATCAAGGTAAACAGTCTTTTCTCCTTCCTCTGGAAGAGGAAGTGGATATGTGTGGTGCAAGACAGTCTCTTACTAAGAACTTTATTTATTTTACCATGCTAAATTTGCTGTTATGCTGCTTTCTCAGGCTAACAACAAGAGACTGCAACCTGTCAGTGGGTTGCTGTCAGCTTTGCTAGTCAAGTACCCTGACTCACTACCAGGTCTTGCCAAAAGGGCCTTTATCACATATTTGAAGTCTATTCAAAACCTCAAGGACAAAGAAGTTTTTGACGTGATGCAACTGCCGGTGGATGAGTTTTCAGCATCAATGGGTTTACCAATGACCCCCAAGATCCGTTTTTCAAACCATAAAATGAAGTCCAAGAAACCGTTGGTACTGTCTCCCATTGTTGAACCAGAAAGTTCCGACATTGAGAATGCACTAGAGACTCCTAGAGAGGAGCTTGATCTTGGTGATTTGGAGAATGAGGAAGTGGAGGAAGGTCTTCTTCGAATAAATGATACACCAACTGAGAGACAGGAAGAGGGAAGACAGATTGGAGATATTATGTATGTCGCTTTTCTAATATGCTGTTTTATTTTTCTTTACTTTATCTATCTTTTGCTGTTGATTTTAGTCATCAAGAATCACATATTCAGGAAAAGGTTGGACAAGTTTAGTAATAGATGCAAATGCTTTGGTGACTCTAATAGTTATTGATACATTTCTAATGAATGCTTTGGCAACTCGTTTAATTAACTCTTTTATTCTGTGCACATTTACCCTGTAGACCGGCAACTCGGGTTTTGAAGAAAAAGGTGAAGAAGAGTGATTTCACTAAACCAATGGGGAAAAGGATGGTCTTTGATGATGATGCCAATACGTTGGAACCGCTTGCAAGGTTGGCTGCTCCCAGTGATCCCACTGACCCCAGCATTCTTGATGGACTTCAAGGTATGTATTGATTCCACTACAATCGAGTGTCTGAACTTCTCTATTACTGTGAGGTTGGTTGTTTAGTAAACTTGCCTCTGTTAGCTCGGTGAGAATGAATATAGAGCAAGTTTTGATCGCCTGAATTGAAGAATATGTTGACTTGACCCCATATGTTGTGCATGAACTGGAATTTGGTTGCAGCTTGCTCGGTTTAGTGTCCTGATATATACATTATTTTTTGCTGCAGACGAGAAAGAAAATTATTATAAGAGGCTTAAGGCTGAGGTAAAGAAGACAGATAAGCAAGATAAGGAAACAGACCGCAAGCGTCGTCGTGAAAAAAGAATGAAGGAGAAGATGAAGTTGAAGAGAGCAAATGCAGAAGAAGAAGAAGAAGAAGATGATAATGATGTTTCTGAGTCGGAAGAAGAGCCATCTGTTAAGCGATCGCACAAAAGGTCAAAGACATACTTTGATAGTGAAGATGCAGTGAGAGAGAAGAAAAGAAGGATAAAGCTCAGCCAAGTTATTTAGCTGATGCTGAAGCTTTGGCTCTCAAATTGTTAGGTTCTATGCACAACAACGACTAATGACTTCCGTTGAGCTGACCTAAAGTTTTGTATCTCCATCATACAGCTTTGGAGCTAAATCTGTTAGATAAAAAGGTGGCACCTTAGATTTTGGTTACTTTTAGGGTGCTTCTCTTTCTAATTTATTTCCAGCTCCCATGTTCTGTTCTTTCAATATGAGATTGAGCCAAGAATTGTTCTTTTATATAAAATGTGTCATTAGAAATTACTGCATAAAGTGGTCGACTTGCATCATTCTGTATCTTCATGTTGGGTGGACATTGCATTGCTATTTTACCCTCTAATAGCACGATTATTGACTGATTTAATGCCCCAATGAAAAATGTCCGAGTGTTCAACAGAAGTTCAAATTTGCGTACCCAAATGTCCAAATTCGCAATCAAATTGGACAAAATCTGAACATTAGGATTTAGGAATGTATTAAAAGACAAGGGCATTCACTATTTGCTCTCTCTCATTTTCTATAAACAACTAGAGGTGGGACTTTTGCACGTTCTAAATCATGTTGTAGTGCTATTTTACCATCTGCATCGCAAGTAACTGGCTAATTAACCTCGCCATATCACCAGTTAATAACTGGTTTAATGTCAATGGAAAATGTCAAGTGTTCAACAGAAATTCAAATTTGCGTACCCAAATGTCCAAAATCACAATCAAATTTGACAAAATCTGAACTTGTTAAGTACTTGTATATACAAGATATCAGGCAGGATCTAGAGAGGGTGTCCTCAACCTTGAGTTATAGTGCGGATTTTCATTTTTAACCCACTTTTCAATCGAAATTTTTCATCTCCACCTTCTAGTATCTAAATAATATTGTGTAGATCATTTCTGCAAAATTTCAGCTAATTTGGTAATTGTTAAGTCCCTTAAACTAGAAAAACAAATGGACAAATCTGAATGCTGTCAAACTTGAACCGTTCATGTTTATAATAGAAAAACGTAATTTTGAGGGCATTAACGATTACCAAATTGGCTGAAATTTTGCATAAATCTCTATGTTTTTACTGGCAAAACCGGTTCAATGACCGTTGCAGGGAGCCATATAAAACTCTGTCTGGAGATCTTTTTGTTTTAGCAAATGCTAAATAAAGGTTCGAAATCTATCTTTACTATGTATCTATATGAAGTCATCTAATTTTGATCATTTAAATTATATGTATTGGTACACGCTGTGTATTGATAATACTATGCTAATTGTAAGTAGAGTATTTTAAAGAAAAGAATATGTAAAATAAAAACTATAACCTAAATTAAATATGGTTGATTAACAATTGACGTCCGCGTCAACTAACTCATGCAGAAACAGAGGTCGTACGGAGGCACGCACAACGGCTGGCCTCCGATCTTTTTTCCTTCCTAACCAAGTTTGAAAATCAAAACGTCGTTTTCATTGAATATGCTTTGCTCCGTCCCCGTAAACCCATGCACTCTGCAGAGATGGCCCGTAAAGGAATATCTGCTTGTAGGACCATTTGGTGTTACCCCCACACATCTGTAATATTGATTTATTATTTATTTTGAGTGAATTTTATCTTTCTTTTTGGTGGTGCCTTGAAGGCTACTTTGGTATAATAGGTAAAAGGTAAAATTTCTATCTATTTTGGTATAATAGGTAAAAGGTAAAATTTCTATCTATTTTGGTATAATAGCATAGTGAAAAGAAAAAATTATTAGGACAAACGGTTAAATATGTATGTATAAAGATTTGATAACCTTGACTAGATAGTGAGGGTTGATAAGCCATAATCTTCAGCGAACCTAACTAGCATTCTTCATTATTTTGGTATTAAAACATGTTGGTATCTCTAGGATAAACATATGTTTGGTTCAAATTGTTTATGATTACATCTTATTACGCACACTACTATTTCAAATGGTTCAAATTCCCTCAATCATATATCTATTTCAAATTTTATTATGTAAATGGAAATAAATCTCGATTAGCAGTTTATTTATATTTATTCTACATATATAATGTATCCTAAGAACCTATATGAATTTTTTGATAGGATGTTTAGTTACTTTCTTTTTTTTTTGGTCTAGGACTCTAGGGTGCATCTCTGGGGAGACATGGTCTATTCTAGATTAATTGGGAAATGCTTGTTGGACGATTTGTGTTTAAAAAAGGGAGAGACATATTATCATATATTGGACTGGTACATCGTACCATATTATCATATATATATACACAAGTATACATACAGAAGACTTGATCAATTTGCCCACTTTTGTATAAATTCTGACCGGGGACACCTGCCTTCTTGAATAGTAGAGCATTTGTGCTCAAGATTCATTACATGTAGCAATTACTTTGTAGGGGTGGATGACCATCTCCCACTATTAATCTAAAGGTTAAACAAACATGGAAATACTATGTGTAAGAACCAAATTGGACTCAAACTGTATCTATTACTGTAATTATTTAGTGTTAGAGAAGTTTCAGTTTAACAAGAAGTAATACGAGTATATCTCAGTTACATAGAAGTTTCCAAAATTGTATATCACTTGAAAAACATAGAGGTTTGTTGTATAAAGCCTGTATTATATCGAATTAGTATTGTAATAGAACTAAGCCTTATAGAAGTAGATTCAGTATTTGGTTAGAATTCACTTATGGGATTGGAATCTAATTGATCGAATTCGCCAGTATACATAGAAGACCTTAATTCATTTCTTCAATATTTTTTTGCGTTGAGTTTACGGTCTCATTCTGTTTCTTTAATATTGAAACGTAGAAGACTTTGTCTTTTGGTTTATTGATTAGTTTGGGTATGTGTGAAGTTGATCATAGCAAAAAGATAAACATTAGGGCTGTTTGATAAAAATAGTAAAAATAGTTTTTTCTGTTATTATAAAAAAATATGATTACCATTTTGATCGATGTAAAAATATGCATAAGAGTTTAGCCTTGAATGATGATTTACAGTCAGACTTGCAGTCGATTGTAAAGGAAAGAATTGTTACAGTAAGAAAGGTAAAATGTGAGATGTTTATCTACTTGTGTATAATAGCAAAGAGAAAGAGAAAATAAATAATAAGGACAGAGCAGTGTAGGTTGGCTTCCATACGGATCCGGATCCTCTCTTAATAAATCTCCCTCTTCATACTCCTCATAAGCTGGGCCGTCGGATTAAAATTGGACGGCCCAGATTGCTTTGCAGGGAGTTGTGTGAATAGTAACAGAGGATTTTGGGCCGTTGAATTACAATTAGACGATCCAGATTGTTTTATGAGGAGGGTATGAGGAGAGAGATTAGGAGAAGATCCCACTCCCTTCCATACATGTGCATGCCTATAGTAGTCAAACTGCCATGCCTACGGGCTAGGGTAGTAGTGTTACTGTGCCTTTTGGCTCTACAAACTTAAATGGCTCGTACCAAGCCAGCCTGCATCTGATCCCTTTTGTTCCTCCAAAACTATATATCGACGTCTTTTTCATCCTAATCATCTGACATTGTAACTTGTGAATTAACCAATTAGTGGGGACTTATATGGGCTCTCTATGATTATATGTTTCTAAACAGAAATTTTATGTACACTCTCTAAAATTTTCAATAAATAGTTCTAACATATTACTAAATACACAGTCTAAAATGTCTAAAATATCTCTAACCACAAAAAAAAATCCTCGTTTTTAAAACTCCTCGTTTCTAAATCCGACAACTTGTAACACAAGAAAAGTCTTTTCACTTGAAGATAAGCGTTACTACTACTAATGGTAATCTAACTAAACTTGACAATAGTGACAATCATCCAAAGATGCAATGAAAAACAGATCAAAGATGACCGAAATGGGATATGAATTGACTAGTTCGACTTGGTCTACACTGAGTCTGATGGTGCTTACCAATTTGTTTTTTCAGTCCTATTTGTTCTAACAAATTACAACAAAAAATTGAAAAATAGAGTTATTACAAGGGGAATTATCAAATCCAATTGTATAAACATGTGAGGTCCGCGCGTCTATATACGTACAATTGCTCCTCACCCCCACTAAAAAGCTTCCCTCTCATTTCGTCTCCGTTTCTGTCAGAGTCGAGACAAAATAGAGAGAGAGAGAGAAGAGCTGTGAGAGTTAGGGTTCCTGAGTTGATAAAAGCGACGCCGGTTGATTATTTCGCCTATGTGATCGGCATTCTTCGCCGTCGAAATCCTGAGCTCGAGTTAGCGTTTACAGATGGATCCGGTTCGTCTCTCACTCAATCTGAGCTGAGCTTTCTCCGATTTTCATTTGCAATTTTTTGTTCAAGTAGAGTTCATAATCGTGATTATTTTACAGGAGATTCGAACGTTCGTAGCCGAGCTCTTCAACTCGACTCTGAAATGCGCTTGTTTTGCCTACAACGGCCAAGACGCCGATTCGTGTTCCGCCGCTGACGTCAGAAACGCGGCGAGTGAGAAGAACCGGTTCGACTCGGCCGAGGCGGAGACGAGTCAGGCACGGCGAGCGTTGGAGTTGTCGCTTAGTGACACAAGGTGAGCCAATCAAAACGTCGAAGTCGTTTTCATCTGATACGCAGCTGAAGGCATTGCTCCTTCCCCCGTAAAAACTCTGCAAATATAACCAGAAATGGAAACTCTGCTTTTCCTTTTCATATTTTTACCGTTTGTATTTATTGAAGCTCTTGTTCTCTTCCTACCTAATATATATTTATCTTTTAATATATATATTTTTTTTTTAAACTTTTCAGTATGGATCTTAATTGGAGTCCGAACGATTTCTCCGTGGAAGACCTGGTCATCCACATGAGTCAAAAGGTCTGTCTTTGCTGGAAACGTTTGCTATATATGCTAGAAAAATTAAGCTGCTCTAAAAGACTATTTTTTGCCTAAGCTACAAAACGATGTGTCGATTTACTGATTTATTTTTTGATTCTATATGATTCGTTGCAGGATTTGAGCACAGTAAGACTTTTGAGTGAGAAAACGAAGGAGGTTGCTGAGGCGGCGTATGCAGATATGTGTCACATATTGCTGAACCCAACAACAGTTGGCCATAGTAAGATCTTCATTAAAACATGTGGAAATAATATATCAAGCAACTGCCCATCTTGTGGAAATAATTTAAGTTGTATCAGTTATGATTGTCAAGCAGGATCATTAATCTAAGTAAAAGACATATATTTTGTGTGACAGATGTTTTGGTGGCTGAGTTTGAGAAAATGTCATCTCAAGGACAAAAACAAGAGAAAAGTTTTCATGATCAGTTTCCACTGCAGCAGTCCAAAAACTATATCATGGGTTCTCCTCATGGAACAACTATATTGTGGTATCAAAGGGCAACTCAGATAATAGTCGGATGTGATTCACAGAGTACCATAACCTGGAAACGTACGTACTACACTTCAAGCTGCACTCTGTGTGTTAAAAATTTGTGTGTGTGTGTGATTTAATTTTTTTTTTTAATGATAGTTCCACCTATATATATGTTTGTTTTTAGCCAATGAAGACTCAGTAAACAAGAGACCCTATGAATTTGTGGCAAGCTTATCTGAAGAGAAGTTTGTAGACATCATCGAAGGAGTCGAAAGAGTTCATGCAACCCTCTGTGGCGATGGCAAGAGGTGTGAGGCGATGCTTTCGCATGTCAAGAGGAAAATGTTCGCAAAACGGTATACTACTGGACACCAAGGTACTCTTGAAGACGTTTGCCAGGCTGCTACTCAGTATTTCCGTGAGTTAAAACCTATGGAGCCTGAACATAAAATATCCACCGTCTTCATATGCGGTTGGAAGAGTGATCTGAATGTAAGACTTTTAATCATCTAGTGTTTTGCTTAAACTGCAATCTTATTTTTATTATACTGAATTGATTAATTATTCTTTTTGCTCTTACAGAAATATGAAGTTTATATGGTGGGGGATAAATATGAACAGCCGCAGTTGATACTAGATACAGTTTTTGGAAGTGGAAGCGGGCATGGTGAAGTATTAAATCAGTTAGAATGGTATGCTAAACAATTTTATTTATAGTTATTTTATAAAAAATAACGAATGATTTTTTGACTATATTATTTTAATAATGTTTACAATTTTACAGCTTAGAGTCACCAATAAATGCCGACATGATGAAAGACAAAATGATAAGAGCTGATCTTGGGGATCCTTACACCGGTGGAGTTCTTAAAGGTATACTTGAATCCGGATAGTTGTTTTTTATTACTCTATTTAATAGTTGCTGCTTCATCCTAACTGATTATAAGTCTCTTTGTTTTTGGTTATTCCGGACAGTAATTTCTTTGAAGGATGGGAATTGTAAGACCGAGCTGTATAAAGGTCATATGATTGATGAGCTGCATGATTCAGTTTATGCAAACATACTTTTTGATGAAAAAAGTATGTTTGTAATAATATATTTAAGGGATGCCGAACACTTGAGTACGGGAGATTTGGTAAAACACCTTCAAAGGTATGTGTATGTTTGTTATATAATCATACAAATTCATATGCAAGATAAGAAACTGTAGTAGCTCAAAAATTATAACTTCTATAGACTTCAGATTAAGCATAGAGTTATTGTTCTCGATCCTCTCACTGCATAGAGTTAACTTCTATAGTATGAACCTAACATGTTCTTATTAACAGATTCGACAAAAACATTTCAAACAATCAGATCCACTGGTTGTGCTTTCCGGGGAAGCAATTTTGCGTATACCGAGTGATACTCAGCTCACCAGAGTGTTGTCAGACTTGGTTCAATTCTTGTGAAGTGTTGAAAGAACCTGTTAGGCATCAAATGTGCTCCAATGAAGTAGGTGTTTCTTGCCAGTATTACGTGACATATGCTAGAAGCGAGATACTGGCTCGTGCAAGGAGCATGAAGACATTTTATGATTTAGCTGACCGGTAGGATAAGAATAATTAGTTAGAAGTTAGAACTACATTACTCTAATACTGTATTCTATCTCAGTATTAGCATGTGTGAACAAGTTTCATATATAATATTTTAGAATTACAGTAGTGATCACACAGTACATTAAGATTCCATAAGCATATCCAAATTTCCGATATAAACATATATGAACTCACGATCAACCATTACATATAGGAGTAATATTGCTGTCGTATTGCAGAAAAGCTACATATATGATATATATATACAGCATAAAATGTTAACTAAAATCAAATAGAGAATACGTGTGTGTATCTAGGCACACCCTCCCTGATCCACATGACAATAGAAACACAAAAAAGATTAACATTTATTATATCACTAAAAAAGTGGTTATCGGAAAGTATTAGAATCTGTAGTCTACTTTCAGGTTAAAATTTGTACTGAAGAGTTGGGTTAGAATAGAAAAATGTATGTCACTAAGAACATCATTTGGTCTGGGCATAGTTAGTCACTTAGTCCCAGTATTTCGAATAATAATATGGTCCTAGATGTCCAGATCGATCACGGACAACTAATGATAGTAACTAGAATCCGAACGGGTAGTTCCCATTCTTTATAGGGAAAATTTTAAAAATATTACATGAAGTATGTGCCACTAAAAATTAAGGTGTATTTAGTTTATAAAACATCACAATGGTACATGAGGTTCAAAATATGATACAATTTCAATACAAATCGTTAGTTTGACTGTTAGTCTACTGATTTCCGTCAATTTAATGAGGGTAACATTGTCTCTTTAGGAAAAAAAAGAATGAAAAATACAGAGAGATTGCATAAAGGCACGGAATACGAGTTATTTAAGATCCAATCACACAACTTTCTTCCTTCCCCTACAGCCAGCCCAACGCTCTCCAATTTCATTCCTTAATCAATTTTGTCTAGCAACCAGTTAAATTGACACATACAAATCCTAATCGATAACATTGGAATCGCGGCGGAAGACGGCAGATGTAAAGTTTATGAGAGTCAATAATATTAGAATCGCGGCGGATGTAAAGTTTCTGAGGGTTAATAGCACTAGATGTACATATTTCTGAAAGAGGTATTGTTGAGAGTAATTTTGTAATTTATGAGTTAACGTATTCTGTTAATTTTTGATGGAAACCTGCTGCTAGTAATTTTAGAAACCAATCTTGCTATTGGTAAATATGAACACTAAATTATTGTACTTATCGGTAAAAAACTCATTTTAGTTCCAAATCAGCAGCTTACGTCACATTTCAATGTCACTTGAAATTTTATATCAGGGAGATCATATATGAATGTTTATGGGTCATTCTGATTTTTTACCAAAAAATTTAGGGGTCATTCTGATTTTTACCCAAAACTTTAGGAGTAATTCTGATTGATTTTAAAAAAAAATGGTCATCCTGATTTTTATATAAAAGTTGAGGGTACTAAACTGAATTTTGTCTTAAAAAGTACATAAGAATTTTATGATCACTTACATTCATCCATTAATTCACTAATTCATTATCAATAAATGGAGAGAAAATTGTTATTTTCGTAGAAGATTTATAAATGATCAGAAAATTAAGTAAAATTGGAGTGAGTTTTATGTTTTTATAAATTATATGGCCACTAAGAAATTCCATGTCCAAAATACCTTTAAAGTTAATAGAAAGGGAAAATGTCCATTTAGTACAAATTTTGTCATCTCATTACTCATTCCAATGATCATCTTATTTTCTTCTCCTATTAAACATAAGGTAACAACGCCTATTACCCATTTGAACAAATCTTTTCAACGCTAGTACAGTTTAAATTTTTTTTTCTTTTTTTGTCCTGCTGTCTTATCTAACAGATTTTAGACTTATAATGTGCTGAGAAAGTCAAAGATAAAGAAACTTTGCCTAAATGTCACCCAACTCCGCCGGCCTCCCATGGCTGGTCGCCGATTCAAGTCACCAAATTTTTTTCACTAGAATTTTTTTTTTTTTGACATAATTTTTTTTTTCAATATTAAATTACTGACTCTGACTTTTAAGCATATTACTGAATCCCAATAATCAGGTTACTCACCCCCAATAAGCATTTACATATTTCAGTATTCATCTTACTGACTCTCAGTATTCAGATTACTGACTCCCAGTAAGATGATTACTGGCCCCCAGTAAGATGATAGCCTTCAGTATGCAACTTTGCTGACTTCCTGTAAACAATTACTGATTTTTTTTCCATATGAAACTAAGTAGCATCATATAACATATATCACAATTTCAAAAGGTATTCCAAACTCAAATATAGAGGTCTTACATACTTCTTACTTAAGAGACATATTCTACAACTTGTACTACTCATCTATTATATCGAAACTATTCGATATTCTCTGTGATGTTTCTGCATATTTGGTACACAATTATGTAAGCAAATAATTGACTGACTGGCTCCAAGTATCCAGGTTACCGACCCCCAATAAGATGATTACTAACTCACAGTAATTGTGATGACTTGACCTAACCTGGCTGGGGAAGCTAGCAGGTAGGTAGGTCACGTATCTCACATCGTCTGGGGGAGAGTGGATGCTGTGTTTATATATACATAGCTAGCTCAATACATTAGGACGCGTTCTAGGGGGAAGTCCTTAGGAACAAATCCGTGCGGACCTGTGGGGTGCCCGAGTGGCATGTGGGCCCAAAGCGGACAATATCTAGCTGTGAGTGGGCCGGTGCTTGGAGGGCACTGGCAGGTACTCCAGAAGGACGCGTTTTGGGGGCTCAATGGCTTCGGAGGGGATGAGAACTCCGAAGTTAAGCTTGTTGAGTCCAGAGCAATACCAGGATGGGTGACCTACTGGGAAATTGGTATGGAGCTCCCATAAATAAAATCGTGAGGGCCATGCCCAAAGCGGACAATATCCTAAGTGTAAGGGTTGGACTGCTACAGTAATAATATTACTGGCCCCCAGTAAGGGTTTGCATATGCAAAATTAGAGAGAAATCGAGTCGGGTCCTTGAAACCTTGATCATCTCCTGCATCTTGGACGTGGCTGAGTTCGGTTGGAAGAGGCGGGGAGGAGAGGCAGTGGAAGCGGAGGGAGTCACGGCGAAGACAGAGGTGGAAGAGTTTATCCGTCGTTACCGGACCCGGATCCGGGCTCGTTGTGGCCAGAATCATTGCGGCGAGGCTTAAGCGAGCGGCGAATGAACTGGAGGAAAGACTGAGGAATTGGGGGAGAGGAGGAGGGAGAGGTAGAGTTTCGAGGCGGCGATGGTGAAATGGGTCGGGCCGGAGTCCATGGCGGCAGAGATCGGGCGGACGACGCTGGAGAGGGAGAGGGACTTGGCGGCGAGCTCGTCGGAGAAGCGCTCCATGGGGTTAAAGGGGTCATTTTTGTCAGCGGCGTCGAGGAAGGGTTGGAGGTCGGAAAGAGTGGAATTGGAGATGGGATGGGATTGGGTTATGGTGGTGGGGTTTTCGAGGTGGCGGAGGTCTTCGAGCTCTGTGACTATTCAGGCTATGGTTTCGTCCATAGCTGGATTTGGGATTTGGGGAGGAGGTGGAAGCCGAACTGTGCCGAGAGAGAGAGAGAGAGAGAGAGAGAGAGAGAGAGAGAGAGAGAGAGAGAGAGAGAGTTGTGTATTTCAATAAGATTGAATTATATGCACTAGGGTAGTTGTGTAATTCTCCCAAAATTCATTGATATGGGCTATAAACATTAGAATGGCCAATTTTTAACCCCCTTTTTGTGCAAATGGTCATTTTCCCTAATAGAAATATTATGATTAAACGGAGAAAATAAACGGAATGATTAAAGTGATATAAGGTGGTATACTTGAATGACCAAAGTGAAGTTTCTAATAGTTAGGTGATCAAATTGTTGATTAAAACATAAGAAATCCTAATAGGCTAGCTCTAACAAGTGTACATTCTATATAAAGTACTCCTTAATAACTTTAAGCAATTTACCATACCAACATCTCAACACAAACTCTAAAATCCACATATCAGTAAGAAATTTTAAATTCGTTTTACCCATAAAGTCAACGCCAATTGTAAAAACAAAATAAGAGTAAAAACTAAAAATGCTAGCTGAATTGTTGTGAAATGCACTTTTTTGTACCTACGAATTTTTGTTACTAAAAATGGTACCTCAATTATTTAACTGTTACCTAATATGGTAACCCACATGGTTTCCTGTTAAATTGATGAAATGATATTTATTTAGATTTTTTTTTTTCTAAAAAAGCTCCACGGGTAAAAGAGTTTGAAACTAATTTTGTTGACTCGGGTCGAATTGTCGAATTCGGGTCGAAACCGAAATGGGATTCGGGTCGAGTGTTTCTGCAGAGGCTGTCGAGCGGTTTGGCCCTATGTGCAAGTTGAAGGGAGGCTTGAAGATTTTCAATTGGGCAGACGTCGTCGACTAAGGACTGGGGAGGCGGGGTAGGATGGCGACCTGCTTGCAGTGAGGGCATAGACTGCCTCCATGGGTCTTCGGAGTCGCCTCCATAAATGGCTTGTCGGTGGCCAAGTCATTGTCGATGTCCGTCTGGACCACATTTTTTACATCCCCCTTCCCCAGCTTCCTCCTCAGTTTAATATCAGTTTTAAATTGAATAAAACTTCTGCTGCGCTTCCAAATCGGAAACTCGCAATTCTATAGAGCTTTCAAATCCTCTTTTTCCAGGAAGCGCGCTTCCAAGAGGCTTCCGCTTCTGAAGCGGGAAACGCAAGTAAAGTGGCGCTTCCGTGCTACGCAGGTAGAAGCCTTTACGTCGGTAGCAGCATTTTTTAAGTTGACATCAACAACTTTTAATTATGTAGTAGCAGCAATCAAGATTGAATGCAAATGTGAAAATATAAAAGGACAAAAGAATAAATTATTAGTAACAAGTGGCAGTTTATAACACATTGCCCTGATTTATAAAATTCAGTCCTCATTTGTATAAAAAATATGAAAAATAGATTATTTATTAATTAAATTATTGTCAGATATTTTCGTAAAGTTTGTTATTTTGTTTTTACATGGAGAAGAGCAAGGGGTTGCCAGAAATATAAAGGTTTGCCGATGGCCAAAGGGAGGGCTCCCAGTGGTGGGTTTTAAGATTTTAGGGGTTTTAACTTATTTGCTTAGACACTCCGTAACAAAATACATGTTAACGTGTTCTAAGAGAAAAATATAAAATACAAATCAATATTTCATTCCTTAATAAAAATGTCTTTATATAAAGGGCCAATTATAAAAAAGGGCTATTGAAAACCCAAAATTAGAAAAAAGGCCTTAACTTTAATGGCCTTATAAAAAAGGACACTATTAAACCTCTGCCATCAAAATATCAATAAATTACAAATGTACCACTGATTCCCTACTTTAATACCACCTCTCTTCAACCAGCCATTTAACACCACCTCTATCTCTCTATATAAAAGAAACCCCAATCTCTCTCTCCCCTCTCTCTCACTATCTCAGCCATGAACCGCCGTGCACTAACCATCCACCGGTCCTCACCCGCCGCCACCGTCACCTCCACCACCATCACCGCCGTCAGGAGGTCCCAGCCGATCCCCTGGACCCATGAAGAAACCGTCCACCTCATCCAGGCCTACCAGGACAAATGCTACAAGCTCCGGCGAGGCCAGCTCAAGGCCTCCCAATGGGAGGAGGTCACCGTCACCGTCGCCGTCACCATCACCACTCGCTGCGGCTACGAATACACCGAGCCAAGACCGCCACCCAGTGCCACCACAAGATGGAGAAGCTCCGCCAGTACCACCGGTCCGTCAAGCACCACCGGTGCCTCAACTTCGGGTCGGGTTGGCCCTACTTCGACCTCCTGGAACGCCTTGAGCAGGGCCATGAAAGAGTACCTGAGGTATTGAAGGAGCGTGAAGCTGAGGCTTGGGGTTCTGAAATTGAAGCTGAAGTGAAAAGGAAAGTCCATATCTGTTTTAAGACATATTATTGACTACACTTGTGTGGCAGAGTGCAAAGGAAAGTCCTATCCTTTTGTATTTGTACAGATAATATATTGACACGGAGTCATTGACTTACTGCTTGTGTAGATTTGTGTCCTGGGCTTTTGCACACTAGTGTGTAGTGTTTAGCAGTACGAGCTGACAGTGCCTTACAGTGCCTTTTGTAACTATCTGTATATAAAAAAAAAAAAACACTGATACTGATTAATAGGGTTAAGATATCTATGCTTGAACAGTAGGACTAAAACAAGTAAAGCTAAAATTGATAGTTACTAAGATAGTTACTAAGGTAGTTATACATATAGTTGCAAAATTGATAGTTACTACTCAAATGATAGTTACTAAGATAGTTATACAGGTAGTTACAAAATTGATAGTTACTACTCAAATGATAGTTACTAAGGTAGTTATACAGATGGTTACAAAAATTGATAGTTACTAAGGTAGTAGTTACTAAAATAGTTACACATAATAGTTATAAAATTGATAGTTACTAAAATAGTTATTAAGGTAGTTATACAAATAGTTACAAAATTGATAGTTACTACTCAAATGATAGTTACTAAGGTAGTTATACAGATAGTTACAAAATTGATAGTTACTACTCAAATGATAGTTACTAAGGTAGTTATACAGATGGTTACAAAAATTGATAGTTACTAAGATAGTTACTAAGGTAGTAGTTACTAAAATAGTTACACATAATAGTTATAAAATTGATAGTTACTAAGATAGTTATTAAGGTAGTTATACAAATAGTTACAAAATTGATAGTTACTACTCAAATGATAGTTACTAAGGTAGTTATACAGATAGTTACAAAATTGAT
Organism: Potentilla sterilis; assembly: GCA_963682095.1. NCBI lineage: Eukaryota > Viridiplantae > Streptophyta > Magnoliopsida > Rosales > Rosaceae > Potentilla > Potentilla sterilis. The sequence continues at coordinate 43,216,737 of OY821757.1, read as the reverse complement.
AGTTACTACCACTACCAGAAAAGGCATCATAGCCGACGACGCCATCTCGTCGGCCGTTTCCATTAATTCGTCGGCTATAGTCATAGTCGACGAAGTATCGTCGGCTATACTTCGAACATTGCCGACGACAAGATCGTCGGCTTCAACAATTACGTAATTGCCCCTAACCCGAAGTATAGCCGACGACACTATCGTCGGCTATAAGTCGAGGCATAGCCGACGAATTAATCGTCGGCCATAACAAGCGCCGGTACCAGGAACGGCTTTTTTTTGCCGGAAGCCGGGAGGGTATAGCCGACGACATATGTCATTTTCGTCGGCTAAAACCGTTATAGCCGACGAAATTTGGTCAAAATCGTCGGCTATAGCACTTATAGCCGACGAAATAATTCCAATATCGTCTGCTATAACCCCTAAATATTTAAAAAAAATTAAAAATTTAACTCGGGCCCAATTTCACTTCGTCTTCGGTTTGGCTGCAGAAAATGCACAAACAAACATCCAAATATCCAACAAATATCCACATCAATCCATCCCTAATATCCTACATACTGTACAAATTAACCCACTATCTACTCATCATCACCCCCTAAACGCGTAGCGTCGTCGACCGGATCGTTCGAGTTCCGGTGGCTATGGCTGTCATGATCGGCTGGCGTACTCCGATGCGGGGGGGGAGTGGGGACGACGAACTGGGGCATCTGTGGCGGAGGTGGGGGCTGGAGTCCAGCCTGCTGGGCCTCCCAAGACTGCTGCATCCATCGGTACATCTCCGCCACAGATGCGTCTCTGGCCTGCTGCGCCGAAGCCTCCGCGGCCCTCGCCAACTCCGCCTGCTGGAGCGCCTCCACCGCCCTCGCCAACTCCGCCTGAGTCCTCTGCAGCTGCGTCTGCAAGTCTCCTCTCGTCGAAGCCGCACGCTGCGTGCTGGGATTGGCCGGCGTGTACTTGAGAACCCCATCTCCCGCCGCGCCTAGGCCTCTCTGGTAGAAGTAGTTGTTCCCCGTCCCTACCGCCGCGTGCATGATCTGAGAGGCCAAGCGCGGCTCAAGGGTGTCGATCGTGGAGGCAAACTCCGCGATCGCCTCGTCGGACGCCCCGTCTCCCAGGGTGTCTCGCGCGATCCCGAAGGTGATCGCGTCGGTCTCCGCATCTATTTCCGCCTAATTGACAAGAAAATATAATAAACGAATTAAAAAATATATATATAAATTAATTTAATGAAACAGTTTTATTGAAGATGGTCGGGACGCCCCGGATACATCTGCGCATGAATCCACGACAACGGCCTCAGCGGTCGGTCCCTCCTCGCCATCTCTGCCCACTGCCTCCAGGAGCGGGCGCCTCCGTGGTGGGGGTGCTCGTTCCTCCTGCGGTTGTCGCTGTTCGTCCGCGAGATTTTCTGTATTATAAGAACGAACATATAAACGCAAATATAAATTAGTAACTAAATTAAAATATTAGGAACTAACCAAAATAAAATTATTAACTAATTTAGTTACTAACTAATTTAATTTAATTAGTAACTACTTAACTAACTAATTTAATTTAGTAACTAACTAACTTACTAACTACCTAATTTAATTTAATTTAATTTAAGTTAGTAACGAACTAACTAACTATGTAACTAACCAACTAACTTAATTTAATAACTAATAACTAACTAACTAACTAATTAATTTAATTAAGTAACTACATAATTTAATTATTAAATAACATTAAAAAGTTATATACTAGGAGGCTGAATTTTCTTACCGAGACCCTGTCGCTCCCGAAGTAGGCTACCAGCCATAGCCACTCGTACTCCCTGTACCGGAACTCGTGGGGGGTTGCAGCTCGCCCCAAGCGCTGCTCCACATGGTACGTCCTGTAGTGCGTGGACAGCTCGTTCTTCCACTCGGAGTACCTATATTAACAAAACACAACTGTTAGATATATTCGTACACTGCCAATAAATATATTTATACAAAAAAAAGCGAAACACATAACCTGTTCTTCAGCTGCTCGTCTCTCCACCAGTCCAAGGTAGGATGGACTCTAAACCATTGCTGCAATATTATAAATTAATTAGAAAATATTTTTATATAGTTATAAGGACTGAATTCATAAATGTTTACTTTCTATAATAAAAATACGATTTAACTCACCGACAGTGCATTGTACACTCGCGCCTTGATGTCATCCGGCACAGAGACCCAGTCGGGCCACAACAGTGGGACCCTGTCCCGTACGAGCATGTCCGTCGCGTTGATATACTTGGTCGTGGTGTCTCTCCTCTCGATCGGGCGTCCATCCTCACCGGGACCGGGCAGGATCTCCCTGATCCCACTGGCCAGCTCCCTCTCCATGGTCGACATGTTCGCTGGCCCTCTGGTCCGTCTCGTCCCCGCGGGTTTATTTACGAGGACGCCTGTTTCATAATTAAAATGAATACATAGTTAAATAATTATTTAAACTAACTAATTAAATAATTAATTAAATAATCTAAATAATTAATTAAACTAACCAATTACCTGCGTCGTTGTACTGCTTGTCCTTCTCACGAACACACCACAGGCCGCGGCAGTCCTCTGAGTCGAAAGGACTGTAGACGTAGGCCTCCTCCCAGGGAATCTCGTGGGGCCGGTCGTGCCTCCAAATCTGCCTCCCCCTGGCGTCGTACTCGGGGATGGCAGGGAGGAACTGGACCATGTACATCCCCGATGGCGGAGACATACGGGGCGTGGACCCTGAGGGGCCTGCTCCCTCTGACGATGGGCCCCGTAGCTGTGGACGCTGTCGCTGTGGGGGGACAGGGAGCATCTCTGGAGGGTCCTGGAACAGTGCTGAAGTGCACTGGGGTCTGGTGGCTCTGCGTCCTCCTCCGACACTCGAGTCAGGGCCCGCTCCCGTCGACTCATACGAGGAGCCCCCACGTGGATCGCTCGGGATCAATCCCATCAAGGTCTCCTCTCGTCGACTCATAGGCCGGCCTAGGCTCCGACGACCGCTGGATCCGCTCCCCCCACGGCTGGGTCCTGCCTGAGTGTCGGGGTCGCTCTCGGTCGGTCTGCCAAGCCATCAGTCTACAGCGCGGCGGTTTCCTGCACAATTAGTATATAAATTCCATAAATTGCACAAAAATTCCACAAAAAAATTAAAAACTTCATTCAATGTATATATACCTAATTATATATATACGTACTTAAATATATTTATACCTAATTATATATATATATTCCGAAATATAACACAAAATTCCTTAAATTTCACAAAAAAATAAAAAACTTTTTTAAATATATATATACCTAATTATATATATACATAACTATATTTATACCTAATTATATATATATATATATATTCCGAAAAATATATATATATATATATATCCTCCTAAAAATTACACAAAATATTTATACCTAATTATATATAAATTAGTATATAAATTAGTATACTAGTATATAAATTCAACAAAATTCCACAATTAGTATATAAAAACCGTAAATTTAACAAAAAATCCACAAAATTAGTATATAAATTCCACAAAATTAACAAATTTAACAAAAAATCCACACAATTCCATAAATTTCACAAAAACCCTTAATTCCACAAAAAATTCACAAAAACTCTAAAATTCACAAAATTCGACAAAATTAATAAAAACCCTAAATGAGGCTCGATCGGGACTACCTGACATGATGATGCAGTCTGGACGAGGACCGGTGGTGCGGTGCGGCGGCGACGGTGGCAGGGGCGGCGGCGGCAGGGGGTTTCGGGAAGGCTAGGGGCGGCTGCGGCTAGGGGCGGCTGCAGCAGGGGCGGCAGAGGCGGCTGCGGCAGGGGCGGGTAGGGGCGGCTGCGGCAGGGGCGGCTACGGCGGCTCGGGGCGGCGGCGGCAGGGGGTTTCGGGTTGGGGAGGGGTCGGGCAGGACGGGGAGGGGGCGGGGAGGGGGAGGGTAGGGAGGGGGAGGGTCGGTCGGCGTCGGGGACGGGCGGGCGTGGTCGGTCGGCGTCGGGGACGGGCGGGCGGCTGCGGCAGGTGGGGATTTAGGGATTTAGGTTTCTGGAAAATGAGGGAGGCGCCCTCTGTTTCGGTTTAAATCGAAGGACTATAGCCGACGATTTAATTTTAATTCGTCGGCTATAGTCATAGCCGACGAAATTCGTCGGCTATACCCTGACGGGCCGGGCCGAAGTTGGGCTTTGCGGGCCGGTTATAGCCGACGAAGTTAAGTACATCGTCGGCTATAATATGAATGTCGTCGGCTATAATATGAATCTCGTCGGCTATACTTCACGCTCTCAGCAGCCGTCAGATCTCGCTCATCCAACGGCGGACAATGAAACGGTGCGGATCGCAAGAGTTTAGCCGAAGAAGTTAAGTATTTCGTCGGCTATTCCTTGGTCAACTTTTGGTCAAACCTCTAAACGCTTTAAAACGGCAATTGGCCCGTCTAAATGAAGTTTTTTTGCCTGACCTTCAACAGAGAATAATTTCAAATCGATGCGACGCAACTAACCGTAAAAAAATTTTCCTCCAAATATTTACCGACCGTCAGGCTACCCATAGGAAAACGGAAGTAAAAAACAGCTAACCGCAACATTCGGCACACAGATTTTGTCGGAATCTTCCCATTTTTTAACCGTAGTCGTATTTCAATATTTCGGTCGTATCTTATTTCACGACACTTTTGCATTTGAAGGGTCTACGTATGGTAACTATTTGAAACTATACATTCACTTAAACACTTAGTAAATAAGTTAAGGAACATTAGTGCATATGTTCCGATTTCGAATCTAAAAGTTTGGAAAATCTATTACAACCGTCAGATATCACCGTTAAGATTAAATACATGTATGAAAAAAAATCCAACTACATCTGACAACGTTAAAGGCTCGATCGGGACGGTCAAACTGCAAAGTCAAACCTCTAAACGCTTTAAAACGGCAATTGGCCCATCTAAATGAAGTTTTTTGGCCTGACCTTCAACAGAGAATAGTTTCAAATCGATGCGACGCAACTAACCGTATAAAAATTTTCCTCCAAATATTTACCGACCGTCAGGCTACCCATAGGAAAACGGAAGTAAAAAACAGCTAACCGCAACATTCGGCACACAGATTTTGTCGGAATCTTCCCTTTTTTCAACCGTAGTCGTATTTCAATATTTCGGTCGTATCTTATTTCACGACACTTTTGCATTTGAAGGGTCTACGTATGGTAACTATTTGAAACTATACATTCACTTAAACACTTAGTAAATAAGTTAAGGAACATTAGTGCATATGTTCCGATTTCGAATCTAAAAGTTTGGAAAATCTATTACAACCGTCAGATATCACCGTTAAGATTAAATACATGTATGAAAAAAAATCCAACTACATCTGACAACGTTAAAGGCTCGATCGGGACGGTCAAACTGCAAAGTCAAACCTCTAAACGCTTTAAAACGGCAATTGGCCCGTCTAAATGAAGTTTTTTGGCCTGACCTTCAACAGAGAATAGTTTCAAATCGATGCGACGCAACTAACCGTATAAAAATTTTCCTCCAAATATTTACCGACCGTCAGGCTACCCATAGGAAAACGGAAGTAAAAAACAGCTAACCGCAACATTCGGCACACAGATTTTGTCGGAATCTTCCCATTTTTCAACCGTAGTCGTATTTCAATATTTCGGTCGTATCTTATTTCACGACACTTTTGCATTTGAAGGGTCTACGTATGGTAACTATTTGAAACTATACATTCACTTAAACACTTGGTAAATAAGTTAAGGAACATTAGTGCATATGTTCCGATTTCGAATCTAAAAGTTTGGAAAATCTATTCCAACCGTCAGATATCACCGTTAAGATTAAATACATGTATGAAAAAAAATCCAACTACATCTGACAACGTTAAAGGCTCGATCGGGACGGTCAAACTGCAAAGTCAAACCTCTAAACGCTTTAAAACGGCAATTGGCCCGTCTAAATGAAGTTTTTTGGCCTGACCTTCAACAGAGAATAGTTTCAAATCGATGCGACGCAACTAACCGTATAAAAATTTTCCTCCAAATATTTACCGACCGTCAGGCTACCCATAGGAAAACGGAAGTAAAAAACAGCTAACCGCAACATTCGGCACACAGATTTTGTCGGAATCTTCCCTTTTTTCAACCGTAGTCGTATTTCAATATTTCGGTCGTATCTTATTTCACGACACTTTTGCATTTGAAGGGTCTACGTATGGTAACTATTTGAAACTATACATTCACTTAAACACTTAGTAAATAAGTTAAGGAACATTAGTGCATATGTTCCGATTTCGAATCTAAAAGTTTGGAAAATCTATTCCAACCGTCAGATATCACCGTTAAGATTAAATACATGTATGAAAAAAAATCCAACTACATCTGACAACGTTAAAGGCTCGATCGGGACGGTCAAACTGCAAAGTCAAACCTCTAAACGCTTTAAAACGGCAATTGGCCCGTCTAAATGAAGTTTTTTGGCCTGACCTTCAACAGAGAATAGTTTCAAATCGATGCGACGCAACTAACCGTATAAAAATTTTCCTCCAAATATTTACCGACCGTCAGGCTACCCATAGGAAAACGGAAGTAAAAAACAGCTAACCGCAACATTCGGCACACAGATTTTGTCGGAATCTTCCCATTTTTCAACCGTAGTCGTATTTCAATATTTCGGTCGTATCTTATTTCACGACACTTTTGCATTTGAAGGGTCTACGTATAGTAACTATTTGAAACTATACATTCACTTAAACACTTAGTAAATAAGTTGAGGAACATTAGTGCATATGTTCCGATTTCGAATCTAAAAGTTTGGAAAATCTATTCCAACCGTCAGATATCACCGTTAAGATTAAATACATGTATGAAAAAAAAATCCAACTACATCTGACAACGTTAAAGGCTCGATCGGGACGGTCAAACTGCAAAGTCAAACCTCTAAACGCTTTAAAACGGCAATTGGCCCGTCTAAATGAAGTTTTTTGGCCTGACCTTCAACAGAGAATAGTTTCAAATCGATGCGACGCAACTAACCGTATAAAAATTTTCCTCCAAATATTTACCGACCGTCAGGCTACCCATAGGAAAACGGAAGTAAAAAACAGCTAACCGCAACATTCGGCACACAGATTTTGTCGGAATCTTCTCATTTTTCAACCGTAGACGTATTTCAATATTTCGGTCATATCTTATTTCAAGCTTATGGCCGAGGTTTTGGACGATTTCAGAGCGTTTTCTACATTTTTTCGACGAATGAACTCCCTGCTGCAGAAGATCGATCTGATATAAGGGTTATAGCCGACGAATACCCTCCTCGTCGGCTATAATCAAAAACTTTTCGTCGGCTATAACTCTTATAGCCGACGAATACACTCCTCATCGGCTATAACCAAAAACGTTTCGTCGGCTATAGTTATAGCCGACGACTTGTCGGCAGTCGTCGGCTATAATATTATAGCCGACGATGTGGCCGACGAAATAGTAATTCGTCAGCTATGACCCCTTATAGCCGACGAAGTACTGTTTCGTCGGCCGTTTTTTCCCACATCGTCGGCTATAACCCCTTTTCTGGTAGTGTACTCAAATGATAGTTACTAAGGTAGTTATACAGATGGTTACAAAAATTGATAGTTACTAAGATAGTTACTAAGGTTGTAGTTACTAAAATAGTTACACATAATAGTTATAAAATTGATAGTTACTAAGATAGTTACTAAGGTAGTTATACAGATAGTTACAAAATTGATAGTTACTACTCAAATGATAGTTACTAAAGTAGTTATACAGATAGTTACAAAATTGATAGTTACTACTCAAATGATAGTTACTAAGGTAGTTATACAGATGGTTACAAAAATTGATAGTTACTAAGATAGTTACTAAGGTAGTAGTTACTAAAATAGTTACACATAATAGTTATAAAATTGATAGTTACTAAGATAGTTACTAAGATAGTTATACAAATAGTTACAAAATTGATAGTTACTACTCAAATGATAGTTACTAAGGTAGTTATACAGAATAGTTTACTCATGTGATAGTTACTAAGATAGTTACACAGATAGTTACAAAAATTGATAGCTACTAACATAGCTACAATAAACTATCTGAGTAACTACCGAAGTAACTATGTAAATAACTATCTAAGTAATAGGTAACTATGCACGTAACTATCAAAGTAACTATCTGAGTAACTATCCAAGTAATTATCGAAATAACTAGTTACTATCGGAGTAACTATCGTACTAACTATCTCAGTAACTATCTTACTAACTATCTAAATAATTATCATTTAAGTAACTATCGTAGTAACTATCTCAGTAACTATCTTACTAACTATCTAAGTAACTATCAATTTACTAACTATCTAAGTAACTATCTTACTAACAATCAGAGTAACTATCCCTTAACTATCGGAGTAACTATCGAAATAACTAGTAACTATCATCTTAGAAAGTATCTTACTAACTATCTAAGTAGCAATCATCTTAATAACTATTTTAGTAACTATCTTACTAACTATTTAAGTAACTATCATCTATGTAACTATTGTACTAACTATCTAAGTAACTATCTTTTTAATTAGTTTATATCTTACTAACTATATAACTAACTATCATCTTACTAACTATCTATATAGTTACTAACTATCTAAGTAACTATCTTACTAACTATCGGAGTTACTTTGATAGTTACTCAGATAGTTATTTTGATTGTTACTTTGATAGCTACTCAGATAGTTATTTCGATTTAGTTACTTCGATAGTTACCTGTTACTTGGATAATTACTTTAATAGTTACTCGGATATTTCTTTGATAGTTACTTGTTAGTTAGATAGTTACTTATAGAGGTCTCAATTTTAAAGAAACAAGAACTATCAAATAAATTGTTACTTATATAGGCCGAGCAATTGAAGAAATTGTTTTGATCATTTCATATAATCCAACTATGTTCAACAATGCAGCTACAAATCTGGAAAAGCCAAATTAACACAATTGAACTCAGTGTCCTAATTCACTACAAAATCCGAAATTTTCCAACAAAAGGAATACCTAAACTCTCACCTCCTATAATTCCAAGCATGAAAATTCCGCACCCATTTACGATGATACCATCTCCATAGGACTTATTAATTCTAGTTCAATGCATCCACTACCTACACCACAACAAATTTCCCAATCTTCAAATCCTCAATTGTACTAAATTTCCGATGATGCCCTTATCGATCATCATGTCCCACAGCTTCAATGCCTCTTCATTCCTATGCTCCTTAAATAATCTATCGATCAGTATTGTGTATGTATAAACAGTCTGATCACAACCTTCATCTTCCATTTTCTTAAAGAGTGCTAAAGCTTCCTCAGTTTTTCCACATTTTGCTAAGGCATCAATAAGGGCATTATAGCAATATGAATCCGGTGGACAACCCTTTGCTATCATCTTTTCAAATAGCCTTTCAGCTTCATCAACCCTTCCAGCCTTCCCAAGACCATCGATTAAAGCCGTATAGTTTGCCATGTTAGCTCTACAACCCTTCTGAATCATATCTTCAAAAACAGCAAACCCCACCACACATTTCCCCTCTTTACATAGTCCATTGATAACTAAACTATACGCGTGAGACGGAACCTCAATCCCGTTCTCTCTCATATCCTGATAAAGACTCAAACAAGTATCAAATCCCCTTCCAAATAACACCCCTGCATCAAAGTCATATAAGTAATCTTATCCGCCTCCACATTCCTCCCCTCCATGCTCCTAAACCTCTCCATCGCCTTCTGCATTTTCCCTGCCGTACAATACGCTTTGATCATTGTGTTATAAGTCACAATGTCAGGCACAATCTTCCCACCTTCCATAACCTCGAAAACTCTCTCCGCCGATTCAGTAAACATCCTCTGGAACCGGAGATCCGTCTTGAAATCCTGAGCGATCTCTCTCACAAGGCGGTGGAGATCTCCATCTTATCCATGCTTTTGGGGCAGAGGGAGGCTCGGACGCCGTCGTCGATGATGATGGAGGTGGTGCCATCGCCGTCGGAATCGACCTCCAGAATCATCGACCGGAGCTCGTCTTCTGTCGCCGGATGGCCGAGGCTCCCCATGATCGCGCCAATTTGCTTTCCGCATTTGGCCGGCCTGAATGTGGAGGATCTCTCTGCCGGAGAGAGAGAGAGAGAGAGAGAGAGAGAGAGAGAGAGAGAGAGAGAGAGAGAGAGAGAGAGAGAGAGAGAGAGAGTAGTATCTCTCTAGATCTGACAAAAAATTTATAATGTTAATGAGAAAATCTCTCAGATCAGTATCTGTCTAGATCTGACAAAAAATTTATAATGTTAATGAGAAAATCTCTCAGATCAGGTTTTCTATATGAAAAAAAATTAAAAAAGGGTATTATGGTCACAAACAAAATTAAAAACAGCCCTTTTTTATAATTTAGTAAAGGCAAAATTACTGTTTTGGTCACCGATATATGTCAATAACGACAGTTTGGTCACTATCGAATGTCAAATATCAAAATGGTCACTCAAGTTAATGTTTCATTATCAAAATGGTCACTCCGTGAACTGAGACGTTAAAATATGTCACGTGCCGTCGATGTTCACTACATGTGCCAAAGTATTAAGGGTATATATGTCATTTTAAGTCTTGATCGATTTAAAAACTCTAAAATAATAAAGCTTGAATCATAGCATTTAGTCGACCTCCTCGATCTTGGGCCCGGCACCACCGCTTCCAGCTGGAACATCATCACCAACTGGGCCAGCACCATCAGGACCAGCACCCTGGTACATCTTGGCGATGATTGGGTTGCAGATGCTCTCCAACTCCTTCATCTTGTCTTCAAACTCATCAGCCTCTGCGAGTTGGTTGCTGTCCAGCCACTGGATGGCAGCCTCAATGGCATCCTCGATCTTCTTCTTGTCAGCACCTGGGAGCTTCTCACCAAGTCCTTGATGGTGAGAAGTCCATCATGCCTCAAGCATACAACTTGCAGCTGACGTGATGAGCCTTCCCCAACCTGAAGCTGAGGTGATGACTTGCTAGGTTGCGGTGATGGCAGCTTAGGTGATGACTTGCTAGATTGCGGTGATGGCAGCTTAGGTGATGACTTGCTAGATTGCGGTGATGGAAGCTTAAGTGAAGACTTGCTGGATTGGGGTGACGGAAAAGGTGATGACATCATGGACATAGTTGCTGATGAGCTTGATGGAGACTTAGATGCAGCAGAAGCTATTTCATTTATGATGGACAACTGCAGTTCATACTCTTTAGCGAATTGTGCTCGTTTCGGAATGTTTTCAGGAAGTGTCACTGGCTGTCCAGTGGCTTTATCTGCTTTTGGAATACTAGAGCATCGTATCGTCCATATCTCACAGCCAGGTGGAATACCTTCTCTCCGGCTTTTGTTACGATCTGAAAAGCTGGTTTAGCCATTGAGACAAACACTTGAAGGACTGAGACTTTGTAGTTTATTGCTGCCAAGTGCAAGGGTGTGTGGATCTAAGAGAATCAAGATTCTCAAACCATTCTGGAATCAAACACTTGGTGGAGTTTCCGTTTAGGCAAAATCCGCCGTCTCCAAAACCCTGGATTTCAACAATTACAGACACCAAAACCAAAATTTCACCACCACAATCAAAACCTAACTCCACACTCCAATTCAGCTCCAACTAACCACTCCACGCCTCCATTCAGCTCCAAACCACAAAACCTAAATTCACCATTCCCAGAATTACTCACAGTAACACTCGAATTCACCACCACCACAAGCAAAACTAACGGCTTCTCCAAACCTCACTACGATCCCGAAGCCTCGAAGCTTCAACTCCAGAGACGCCAATCGGACGAATGCCGAACCGGAGACTCGGATCTAGACCACTCGCTGCTCCGCTCAACGGTCGCCGGATCGCAAGGAACACCAAAACGACGTCGGATCAGAAGCGAATTTTCCGGGCATTCGGAGAAGAATTGGACTCCGGTGAAATTGGGGAAGCTGAAAACGAAGAGAGAGTTGGGGTTTGTTGTCGTCTAGATTTGCTGATGAGTCAATCTTTGTCTCATTAATCAAAACAGAGAAGTGACCATAATACCCTTGCAAGAAACGGAATATTCGAAGAATATTCTAAAATTAACAGTCGTTTGACGTCTAATGATCAAATTGATAATGAAACATTAACTTGAGTGACCATTTTGATATTTGACATTCGATAGTGACCAAACTGTCGTTATTGACATATATCGGTGACCAAAACAGTAATTTTGCCTTTAGTAAAATTGAAAAGAAATTTTTGTGATAAAAAGATTAAAAACATGTCCTTTTTTATGAAGTGAAAAACTAAGGGGCTTTTTTTTTCTAATTTATATAGTTAGATGGTCCCTTTCTCTATTAATGTATTATATAAACATCACATCACATCAAGTAGTCAAAATGCACATCGGGAAGTTGTGAAATTAACCTTGAGATTTACATATTAGTCACAGCAAAGCCAACCAATTGAGGCAAAAAAAAAAAAAAAAACAACTAGTGTCTAACAACTAACCAAAGTAAATACCCACGTAAGAAAACAAAAACATTAAGAAAGTAAATCCTAGGAAAAATAGCAAAATATATTAGCACAACTTAAAAGTTCTCAAGGTGTCTTTAATTATCCATCAAGTCCCATTAACCTCACAAAGTTATATCAAACTGAAATCCGTCAGGTGAGAATTCTATTTTCCAGAGATGCAAACAACACCTTGTTGGAAGCTTATTTCCTATACCCAGTACTTGCCTTCTTTCATGCGTCCACAAACCCAAGAGGAGTTGGAACACAGATCTTTCCTGATGATGATTCAGGAAGATGATACACAGCGGTAAGGAATCATCTTCACCCCAACTGAAAGCTTTTTGTCTCTGGCTTTTTTATACTTGGCAGCAAGAACCTTGTCCTCGGGGCATTCATAGGAGCCGTGCTGTCGGTACCTATTACAAATGGAACAATACTTAACCTTAAGCACTGCTGTGCTCCCACCACAAAGAGTACAAGCCCACTTATCCTCATTAAATAAACTACTACATGCACAATATACTTCAAAGCCACGGTCAAAAGTTGCACCCTGTGGGAGATGGTCGAAGTAAGGGCAATGGCAAGGGTGGTGAACCTTGTAACAAATGTTACAAGGTTCAGGGCAATAAGAAAAACGTGGGTGCTCCTTAGAACACTTATCGCAAGGCACACATGGTCCTTCTTCTGTAGAAGCATCTCCATCCACCACTGGTTTCCCAAACTCGGACCTCATGTCAGCAGGAATATAGGTGACAATTTTTCCACTGTCTGTTACCACATGTATTGGTTGGCTCTTCATAAAAGCACCTCCACCAGTCCTTGGTCCTATGTAACTGCTACTGAAGTCATCAGGAAAATAGGCGCCTGTTTGTTTGCAGTTCCCATGTTAAATAAGTATAAAAGATAGCTTTATGAAACATTATACCGATTTATCAAGTACTGGGATATCACCTTTAATCTAGCTAGCTTTAGCAAACGATGTATAAATACTGGGAACCCAATTACACAAACACAAGGATATAATAGGAGCCAGAATGCACATAACTAAGAAAACAATCTTAAAGTTATTAACCACGGCGAAAAGTAGGATTCAATAGCAAAAGCTTAATGAAAGCAGGTTTCTTCTATGATCCAGACACAAGGAGAAAAAAAAGACATTTCAAATACTGGCAACACAAGTAGATTTCAATATTATTTTCACATTTAAAACTATTATCCTAACACAGGGAACAACTTAATTAACTAATTTGTCAAAAAAAAAAAAAATTAACTAAACGGAAACATAGAAAAAACATAAGACAGTACCTGAATCAGCAGATCGTCCGGAACTGAACGGTTTCCTTGATTCTGAAAAGAAATCCCAGATTAGTACAAGGAAGCTTATTGAGCAACAACAGATATTTTCACAATCATTAATCTTATTTTCAACATAAAAAAAGAAATAGAGTCCCTTGAGAAGAAATTTCTGTTGTAATTTGAAATTTCCCCGAGAAAATAAAAAGGATATATTATAGATCTTGTTTCGAATGAAATAAAAACAGAGGAAAACTGCATACATACCCTTAGAAGAGGCGCCGAGAGTCTCAAAGTAGCGGGCTAGCTTTCTCACATCTCCCTGGCAGGTCGCGTCGGTTGCAGCCATACTTTCTAGGGTTCGATTCTATGAGAGCGTGAAAGAACAACGATAGATCCAGAGGTTTCTATAGCCCCCTTTAATTTCCAAGTTCGCAGTCGGTCGGTTTGGGCTAGTTTGGGCTGGTGTTTGAACTGTGGATCCATTTATAAGCTTAATGGGTTGGTTGGCCCAGGATAAAAAATATCTCACTCTCCTACAACAAAAAAGTTATTTCCAAATCGGTTTCGGTTTATTTTTTAAGATAATGCTTGTATTCCTTTTTCTTTTTCTTTTTCTTTTTCTTTTTCCGATGAAAATGCTTGTCAAGAGCTCGGACCTGAATAGACTCTGGACAGTCTGTTAACTCAGGGCCCAAATCCTGAAGGGCCCAATATTTTTTCCAACACACCTTTCATTGTGGTAATTGAGAGAGTTATACACAATTTATATATTTAATTAGGTAAAACAGTACACAGATCTGCTTTGGGTAGAAGTCATTCAACATCTTTGTATCCTCAGTATAATAAGGGTTAAGCCACGGAACCACGATTTTTTGGGTTCAGCTTGAAAATGAGGTATTAGTCGGAGTGGATTCGCAACATACCCAAAAATGGATATAGGTATATTCAAATTGCATGGTATACGAGTTATTAAATGAGATTTAATATTTAGTATTTATGATGTTCACTTATTAATGTTTGGTTTTCAGGCAACAAATCAAATAATTACAGGAGGTTTGAGCTTACGATGAGCGGAGAAGATAAGAAGCTTATTCAAATAATCAACGGAGTATATGCTACTCTTTGTGGAGATGCAACTAGGTGCTGGATGATAGTCGACCATGTAAGAGAGCTACAAATCCTCTTTGTGGAGTACATGCAACTCTATGCGGACAACGAATCTGTAGCAATTCAAATAGAACCTACCCTGAAGGACGTTGGAGAGTTTACCTGCGATTTTTTTCTTATAAATCCTAGAAGGGATCCTGAGGGGTACCAGTTAATAGTACATTTGTGTGCTTGGATGCCTCTACTAGCGGTGAGCTACCACCACTTTATATTTACTCTTCTATATTTTGTTTAAAAAATAAATTCTCAAACATTTTATCGTGTGGAATGTAACTGTTGCTTTTTCTTTTGTAGGAATATCACATTATTGTCATGGGTGATTTGTATGATAAGCCTCGGCTCATAATACAAAAAGTGTTTGGATGGAGAAGCATCTCTGACCCCGGATTAAAACAGCTAACAGAGTACGTTAAGGCCACGTTTACTAACCCGTAATAGGATTGAGAAGGAGTTGGATTGAGAAATAGTGGGATTGAGAGGGAGTGGGATTGAGAAGGAGTCATTCCCCCTTGTCTGTTTACTTGTATTCCGGATTGGGAGTAAATCTAAGGATTCATTCTCATACATATGTTTACTAACATTTAGGATTCAAGATTGTAATCAGACAAATTACAACAATACCCTTACATTTTAAAAAAGAGAAAATAGGGGAGAAACTAATCGATGGGTGTAGGGTTTTAAAGGATAATTTCGGGTTATCCTAAATTTATGAGGATATTTTGGGAATAAAAAGTTGAATCTGGGCTTATAGGGATTCAATACCTTATCCCCCCAACAGAGTGAAAATGGGGGATTCAATCATTTATTTTATGTGGGACCCACAATGATTCAATCCCTGATAATGTTAGTAAACAACATTTCGGATGGGGAATGGGAGTGACTCCCCATAGATCCAATTCCATTACCTGTACGTAAACATAACCTCAATATAATTTATTAATTTTTTTTATTCTTTCAAAAAATGTGACATCCCCCTACAACTATTAATCATTACTCTTCTATTTCATTCATTTTTACAATTCTACCAGCTTGGAAGTGCCAATTGACGCGGATATTGTATTGCACGAACTGATAAAAGCAGCAATTACGGATCCTTACACTGGTGGATACCTTGAAGGTATTGTTATACTTTTCTAATCTTGATGATTGTTATAGCTTCATATCTGATATATTTTAGTCAACCATCAAGACTTTAAGGATCATAATTCAGAATATTGATTTTCTTTCATTTTACGCGTTTTGAACAGTTTGGTCTTTGTTTTGTGGGACCTGTAAGCGGGTACGTCAGGCATGTTTGACCAATAAGTTGCGTCACCCTACGTATGCAAACATGCTTTTGAATGGAAAAGCATGTTTGTTATAATTCGTAGCATGCATGCCCATATCTTAAGTCCCTCAGACTTATTGCAACATTTGAGCAGGTGTGTATATATATATATATATATATTTTTTTTTCAAATTCTTTCTAATTCATATATAACCCAAAAATATATGGAAAAAAGACAATTGCACAAAAAAGTGAAAAACTTGCCAATTCCAATGTTACCTGCCCATTCTAATGAATCTTGATAAAAATACATAATTACTCTATACTAAAACCATATATAAATCTCTCTCTCAAATTAGAGTTTCACTTTTCTCAATCACTCTACGATCCTTACTACCCTCACCCTCCTCCTCCTCCTCCTCCTCTCCTCTACAGCCACCTCACCGTCGGAAACCACAACCTCCACCTTCATCTGCTCCACCAACTCGGCCTCCACCGCCGCCACCTACCCAAAATCGACCTCTTCCGCTCCTCCTCCTCCTCCCTCGCCCACTTATCCTCCTCAAACGACGACGTTTCTACCAACTCCTAACCCTACCTCATCCTCCTCCGCCGCCGCCGCCTTGAAATCCACACCGCTGTACAGGGCATCCGTCTGGAGGCTGGGAACGGAGGAGCAGAGGTGATCGGTTTGGGTGGTCCGATCTGTTGTTTTGGGTGCCCTGTTCAATCTTGATTGGAGGTCAGTGGTGCCGATCCGGTTCGATTTGGGTTGTCGTGTCGTCGGCCAAGGCTGTTGGGTCAACGTTGGCCTTGAAGAAACGACGGAGCATTCTTCCTCTTGGATCTCTGTTGAAGCACCCCGAAGAGCAGTGGTTGCAGGGCAAGGCTAGGGCATTAGGTTTGGGTTAATTGGGTTTAAATAGTTCTTTGTTTGATTTCCTTCAAAATACATATATAGATAAGGCCTACACAGGTATAAGTGTTGTATCTTGTAGAGTTTCACTGTATTGTATGTGCAAGTTCTTTATGTTATTGTCAAGTTATCAATGAAATCTTAGTGCCAGTATAGTGTGGATGTTTTGTGATTAAAGTTTTGCAACTTAATGAACTCTGGTTATGGATTACTGGGAGTCAGTAATCGATTATTGGGGGTCAGTAACATGGTTACTGGAAAATATGGAATCTGTAACCTGATTATTGGGGGTCAATAATCGATTACTGGGGGTTATAAGTAACTTGATTACTATAGATCAGTAACTTAATTACTGGAAATCTGTAATCTGCAAATTATTTACTGAGGATCAGTAACCATCGTCCAATAACCTGATTATTAAAAAAAAATAAAAAATTCCAACGAAAAAAAAAATTGGTGACCGGAATTCGGCGACTCCGGCGACCAGGCTCTGGCGACCGGCCATGGGAGGCCGGAGGAGTTGAGTGATATTTCGGCAAAGTTCGTTTTTTTATTTTCTACTTTCTCAGCACATTATAATTCAAAAATATGTTAGATAAGACAAAAGGACAAAAAAAGAAGAAAAAAAATTAAATTTGTACTAGGATTGAAAAAGATTTGTTCAAATGAGAAATAGAGTTGTTACCTTATGTTGAATAAGGGAGAAAAATAAGATGGTCATTGAAATGAGTAATGAAGGGGTTTTTTTAATACTAAATGGGCATTTTCTCAAAATATAATTCTATTTTTCTTTAACAGTACAACCGATTCAAATTATCAAACTTCCCCTATAGTATATATCTCTATAATATGATGTATTTTGTATGAAATCTTCCTTAGTTGTAGTCGCATTTTGAATTTAGATTATTGGACAACGAGGACACCAAACTGTTATCCCTAGATGGAAATTTGAACTAACAAAAAAAGAGAACCACCGGAGATATTCTGTACTACCAGTCTACCAAAACTACTGTATGTAGACACTAGGACATCGGACTTTCCTCTACCTTTTCCTATAATCCCACAAGATAACCCTGGGGGGTTGAACCTCAGCATAAAGCGGGCTTAGCATCTAGTGCCAACACCATTATAGCTAAATATTACATATATTAAAAAGTTCTCAAGGTGTACAATTATTAATTAAAAGGTCACATTAACCTCCAGAAGTTACATTAAATCATGTCTGGTGCAATCAGTCTATTTTACAGAGAAGCAAACAAAAACTAGTCGGAAAGTTATCCCATACACCCGAGTAAACTTGCCTTCTTTCATGTATCCACAAACCCAACATAGAACATTCCTGATCATTCTGGAATATAGACTTGGTTATAGGGAATCATGCTCGGCCCAACATAAAGTAACAAGTCTCTGGTCAATTTGTACTCAGCAGCAAGAACCTTGTCATTCGGGCATTCATGTGAGCTGTGATCTTTACTGGTATCACAGATGCAACAGGGTACAAATTTTTTAATTCTGTTTTGACAAGCCTGCAAGATCACCGACCCAAGATATCTCTTGAATGTCATTCTGTATCAGCATAAATTTTGAGTAGAAAATCTTTTAGGCTAAGAAAATGGAGAAACAGTTACTTTTTCACTAACAATTTGGTCCCAACAATCATCTCATTAGACAAAGTCGTCATGTAACTATTGATTTTGCATTTTGATCAGGTTCAACAATTTGAGAACAAATTCTGCTGTGGATTTATTATCTACATTCCTGCTCTATATCTTTTCCACTAAAAGGAGACATCTGTTCCATCAATGTATCGAGAACCCAATTCACGAATTCAATACTTTGTTCAGGGGTTCAAATCCAGTCCATTATCACAAAATCAAAATCTCTATAAACATTATACTTCAGCAGATCTAAAATCTCAGATTCCTGCTACAATTGACCAGACAAGAACACAATACCCACAAATAATTGATCACACAAAGGATAGAAAATCAAAAATACAAGTATAAAAGAGGGTGCTCAGAATGAGTATGAATGGATGAGAAGGGTTGTCCTCATGTTAAAATCAGATTAACGAGATTATAATTCTCATCATCAACGCACCCCTAAATAAAGAACTAAGAGATAGATAGATGAAAACAAACGCAGACGACAAGCATAGAACTAAAGAGAAAGATATATGAAAACAAACAGAGAGATTAGGTTGACGAAGCTGAAACTCGATAGTTGGCGGAGATGGATGAGCGTGTTAAGGGTTTAGGGTTTCAACTGGTTCCTAGTATTTATAGCCAAAACATACAGTCGCATTGGGCCTAGCCCATTAGTTGCTTCACCGTGGAATACAAATTACAAAAGACTAAATTAAAGAGTTAATGTCCCTCCACCCTGTTCTAAGGATTTTCTTTGCAAATGTGAGCACGGTGCGGTGCAGATTAAGGTCCAAAGCATAACTATTCCGCTTTTCGATTTGACTATTTTACTAATCAAATTCGCATTTAGATTAATTCGAATAATTGGGTGAACAATGAAGCTGTTTCAAATTAAATTTGATGACGGCGTATACCTACACATACAGTTGAATGGTAAAAATTATATGACTTCATATAAATATATGGTGGGTCCTATGTATAAAGTATTTTAAATGACTAAAATTGCGTTGTGTACCTATACGGCCGTGCATACAAGAATTTCCGTGGAACTTCTAATTACAAAACCATAGACAGCAAGGGAGCAATTTTTTTTTTTCTAATGGCTTGTTAAAGGTCGGAAAGAAATCAAAATGCAGCCATCTGTTTGTGAGAGGGACGTGGTGTTATCTAGGGGTGGGCACTTAGTACCGGAATCCCGATCCCGTCTCGAAAGTTAACGGGATGGGACGGGATAGTTTTTGAAAATGATCTTCCCGTTCTGTCCCGTCCCGTTAATGTAAACTTGAAACGGGACGGGACGGGATCGGAACTATCCCGAACAATCCCATCCCGTCCCGTAGTATTAGAATGCTCAATCTCAGCCCTACGATTCAACCCCACTCCATCCCAACCCTCCATCTCAATAGTCAATACACTTGACTGACTTGAGAAACTTTGAAAGGCTGAAACGGTAAAACCCAATTCGATCTCATAGCTAATCAAATTCGTTCCTCTTCTTCAGTTCTTCACTTCTTCCCAATTCGATTACCTGAAGGGCAGAACTTCAGAAGGCAGAAGCACTTCAAATCTCCCAAATTCGATTACCATTTACCAATTCGTAAGCTTCGCTTCTGCCCTTCAAATCTCCCAAATTCAATTACCAATTCGTAAGCTTCGTTCCTCTGCAAAGCTTAGCTCGCTTTCTCCTCATCCAACTCTTATCTGGTCATCCCAACTTCGTTCCTCTTCGTTCCAACCTCAGCTTGTTAATGGCTAGAGGGAAGAAAACACCAGTTCATCCTCGACGAAGTGCTTCTGGTCTGCAGGTTGATGCGACTTCATTAGCAATTTCTTCTGGTCGATCAATCCAACCCACTCTTGCAAATCAACTTGCACTACAAGCTGATGCAATCCAACCTGATGCAAGCCAACTTGATGCTGATACAAACCAAGCTGATGCAAGCCAACCTAATGCGACTCAAAGCCAACCTCCAAGTGAAGCAGTTGCATCTACAGGGGAGAATCGAGAGATTGATTCTGAAACATCAGGTATAAAACGAAGCTTTGTTTGGGACCATTTTATACCTTATGAAAAGATTGAAATTGCAAAAGATGTTGATGGAAAAGAGTATAAGATAGTTCATAAGAGGGCTTACTGCAAGTATTGTCCTAGGGGAAAGATTGGGGATTATGCTGCTGAAAGTCAGAATGGCACATCTGGTATGATTAGGCACATCAATAGCAATTGTAGATATTTTCCATCAGCTGTCGATAAGTCACAGAAAAACTTACAAGGTGATAGGACTAGGGCTAATTCACTGAGCATGGTAGTTGTTGACCAAGATGACTATTTAGAAGCTTGTGTAGAGATGATTGTAATTGATGAGTTGCCATTTAGTTTCGTGGAGAAGAAAGGCTTTAAGGGATTTTGTGGTAGAGTTTGTCCTCTATTTGATAATCCCTCTAGAAGAAAATTATGTAGAGTCTTTCTAGATATGTCTGGCAGCCATAAAAAGGAGCTGAAAAGGACTTTGAAGAAGGTGAGGGTTAATTTAACCACAGACACTTGGACAAGTGTGTAGAATGTCAACTACATGGTGCTTACTGCCCATTTCATTGATAATGATTGGAAGATGCACAAGAGGGTAATAAATTTTGCTGTGATTCAGAATCATCAAGGAGCAACAATAGAAAGGCTTATTGAGTCATGTTTAGCAGATTGGGAAATCGAGAAAGTGATGTGTATTACTGTCGATAATGCATCTGCAAACAAGTTTGCAATGGAATGGCTTGTTGCGAAAATGAATAGGTCTGCATGTTATCAGTTGATATTGGGTGGCAAATACACGCATATTAGATGCAATGCTCACATCACCAACTTAATTGTGGGGCACGGTCTAAAGAGGTTGCAGAAGTCTGTGTCAGCTATTAGGAATGCTGTCAAGTTTGTGAGATCTTCTCCAAACAGATTGGAATACTTCAAGAAAACTGTGGAGAAAGAAAAAATTTCATGTAAAGGACTTGTGTGTTTGGATGTCCAAACAAGGTGGAATAGCACTTATCTGATGTTGGAAGCAGCTTTGAGGTTCCAACAAGTATTTATGGCAATGAAAGATGACTTTGGTGGTATGTAAGTAAACTACATTGGTGAACCAGAAGAAGAAATCGATGAAGATGGGAATATTGTTGTGCCAGAGCCAAGCAACACAAACAAGAGAAAGAGGGTTGTACCTCCTGAAGTTGATGATTTTGCAGTGGCTAAGGTGTTTGTGGATATTTTAGGCGTGTTCTACGAAATCACATTGAGGGTTAGTGCATCTACGCATCCTACTGTGCACACCACTTTCCAAGATGTTATTACAATGGAAAAGAACATCAACAGCATGTATGCATCAGCTGACTTGGCTACTGGAGCAGAAACAAGAAAAATCTTGAATGAAATGGCTGCCAATATGAGAAACAGATGGTTCAAATACTATGGTTCATTTCACGAGCTGAATCACATAGTGATCATTGGCCTGGTATTAGATGCAAGGTTCAAGTTAAAGAATGTGACTTACACCTATAAGCAAGAAGATTTAGGTGATGAAGAGGTGGAGAGAAGAACCAGGGAGATCAAAAACCTTCTATATGCTCTCTATGATCAGGTATTAATTTTAGTTTATTACTTCATTTTAAACTTTTAATCCTTAAGTAGTGCATTTTAGTATGCTCATGTATTAATTTATGTATTGTTTTTTAGTATGTGGTTGTGGTCGATGGAGGTAAACATCTACAAAAGAAGTCATCTCCAAGTTCTTCAAGCAGTATTAGCAGTAATAGAAGCACCAATAGCAGAAGGAGCAATCTGCTCAGTAACTGGAAGAATGTGGTTCAAGAAACTGAAGAGGCAGTCGCGAAACATGAAGTGGACCAGTATTTGGAAGCTGCATTGGAGCTTATCGATGATATAGATTGCTTTGACATCCTACTATGGTGGAAGCTCAATCAATTCAAGTATCCAGTTTTAGCAGCAATAGCTAGGGATGTTCTTTCAATTCAAGTGTCCACAGTGGCCTCAGAGTCAGCTTTCTCAACTGAGGGCAGAGTAGTTGACTGTTTTAGGAGTTCATTAACTCCTAAAACAGTTGAGAGACTTATTTGCATGTAGAATTGGTTGCTTGGTAATGATGTTGCAGATGATCTAGATGATTGCACAATTGAAAACTATGAATTCTATGAAGGTGTTGAGCTAGGTATATACATTTGCAAGTTTTAATGTCTTTTTTTTTGTACTTTGATAACTTTGACTCAACTAATCTTTTACTTATGTACATTTGGTCATTTGCAGAGCATGAGAGCACAGCAAGTAGCAAAACTAATGCGTGTCCACCTCCATCTTCAAGAGCAAAAGCAAAGGGAAAAGACACTGCTGCTGGTCCCATTGATGTTTGATATATTTATGGTTAGGGTTGGGGTTGCTTGATTGTTGGTATATTATGATTTGAGTTTGGATATTAGTTCATATATCTAGGCCTGAGTAGATTATATTATGGTTTGAGTTTGGATATTAGTTGGGCCTATGCATCTATGTTCTTGTTGATTTCAGTACTTTGAATGTCATTCATGTTCTTTTTTAGTTTTTTTGCTTGTGTGATTTTGGATATTAGTTGGATGATTTCACTTGGTTACTATGATTTGCATTTTGCATCAATTTATATGCATGTGGATATCTTATATATCAATTATACATGTATATTGAATAAGTTTGAAGAAAAAAGCAGGAAAGTAGCAGCTGCAGCAAATTTGTCGGGATCCCAATCCCGACCCGGTCTTGTCCCGGTCCCGTTCGGGATCGGGACGTACGGGACAGGTTTCTGAAAACGTCGTCCCGTCCCATTTTTTTATTTCCGAGACGGGACGAGATTCACTCAATCCCGGCCCATCCCGTCCCATGCCCAGCCCTAGTGTTATCAAGAGTAGGTGGAGAGTGTAGAGGTTGCATTAAAATGCGAGCCTAGCCATATACCTTTTTTTTTTTTTAAGGTTATTGAATTAAGAGTTGACTTCTCGCTTCTAGTCGAATTTATTAATAACAATAAATAGTACATAACCAAAATAGCAATGGTAGCCATTTTTAAAAAAAAAAATTTTAAACAAAATAGCTAAAATGTCATTTTGGCTTAGCTAATTTAGAAATATGTCTATATCAGTTATTTCTATTTTAACTAATTAAATAGAAAAAAAAGTTACCTTAAATGCAGTTATATATTACATAGAATCATATAAAAGAAATGTATTAAATTATAGAGAACCTCATCTCGCTCTCTATATTTAGGAGCGAGATAGCTAAGAGTTAAAATGGCTAGTCACTTACGAGTCTGGTGAAGCTCCTAATTTTGATAAAAAAAAACTAAACAGACTTCTTAAAATAGCTAAATAGTTAAAATAGAGAGTTTGCTAAAAATGCTCTAAGGAAAAGAGGACTATGCCGAACAATTAATATAAAAAAATGAAAACAAAACCAACAGTACAAGAAAGAAACAGATCGAATAGAACAACTAGCACAACTATAACTTACTGCTAAGCCAACTTGAATAGGGAACACTATAGCTGAAGAAACCAGTAGTATATTCTATATTGTGTAAAATTTACAGGTCCAAGCATGAGAGATCTACTTGAAGCTAATTAATAAAGCCAATCTCAAATCTCAGCTTTATTTCCGAGGAAAAGGGTTTAGATTTATAACCAGAAGTTTTATTAATAGCTGCATTGAACTGTTTTTGAATTTCTATTATTTTCCAAGGATTTATTTATAATATCATGTATTCTTTTTTTTATTTTTCTTTTTTCTTCTTCTTCTTCTAGCTTCTTCTTCTTCTTCTTCTTCTTCTTCTTTTGTGCAAGTATGTTTGAAAAATAACCCTCCGAGGACTGTATTGTAGAACCTTTGCTTCTAAGCTTTGGTAGTAGTTGTAGCTTACCAATAACCCTCCGAGGACTGTATTGTAGAACCTTTGCTTCTAAGCTTTGGTAGTAGTTGTAGCTTACCCCAAAAAACATCACATAATGTCTAGGTTTTCTATTTTTCTTATGAGTTATGTGGCACTCTTCTTTTTTCTTTTTTTTTCTCTCTCTTTCATTTCCTCATGTAACATTCTTATTTCTGCCATATCTTTCTATTGTATATGTTGTTCTGTTTAACTGAAACAACCTAAATTTACTAACTATGTATTGAGGTTTAGATTTATATGCAAGCAAACTGGGATATATTCTTTTAATATCATCAAACAATCTTATGCATATTGTAATTTTCCATTGTGTGATCATAAAGACAAACAAATGTAGTGTGCACTTGTTCTTTTATTCTTACAATTTATATAGGTTGGTGTGATAACTGCACACCACACCACACCACACCAACCTATATAAATTGTAAGAATAAAAGAACAAGCGCACACTACATTTGTTTGTCTTTATGATCACACAATGGAAAATGAACGTGCAAGGTCAAAACTGTTGTTGCACTTTGCATCCATCATGTCATGTATTCAATCCGAATCCCATCAATTGTTGTGTTGGAGCATGATTTAGTCATGGGTAGCAATGTGACCAAAATGCTCTCATCTCTATCTGCCTCCAAATCCTCAAGCACTTCTGAAATTCCAACCTTCATATTGGTCTTTCTATGACCATCCATCTTTCCATGAGGTATGTGGACAAAGGTTCCGGCAAATTCCCTGAAACCCGGTCCCATTTGGCTCCCATCAACTACATTTATATACACATCAAACTTGACATACTCATCAGTTCTCAGAGCAATTCCGTAAACAACCAAAACCTCTTCCTCATCATCTTTCTCTTGCTTTCTTATGTTAAATTTTGACCTGCCCACCTTCACTGTTATGGAGCTCTCCAGATTATGACCACCTGGCCCCAACTCTGCAGACAAAATGGTTCTGTTTTCTCTTATTTTCAGTGCATGGTTGACAATTTTGGATGGAACAGATTTAGGCTTTGGACGCATGTTTAACCATGGAAGATCAACCTCCTCATAGACATACCTCAGCTTTGTAGTATCCAAAACATCACGAACTTTGATTCTCACAAGCTGTAAATTCTCGTCATGGAAATAGAAACTAGAGTTGAGCCAATCAGGATCAAATGTTTGCAAGTCGATCTTGTGAATTTGCGTCCAAACCTCCCAAAGACGATCCAGATTCGAGTGGTGTGCATAGAAACTAGGATCCCTTCCTGCAGAGTAAAATGCTCCCATGTTTTCCCTCCTGACATTGAAATTGCTACCAACCCAAGTGTGCATTGTATTGTGAGGAGCACTCTCTATTGTTCCAGGTCCATCACAAACACCCTCCTCACTATTCTTATAAGGACACCCCATGAACAACTCTGGCTTCTTTGCTCCAGATACCATCTGGTTATACATGACCATCATGTTTAAGTGCATTCGCTCTATATTTTCCACATTTTCTTTACTCTTCTCACAGTCATAGTTTAAATCACCAACTTTTGGTGGGAAGTGAGAAACGTCCCTCTGACTGTCAAAAAAAGGCGAGTGCATATACCACTCGGGCATTGCCATTCCATCAGGGGAGTCCCAATTCCAAAATGGCAGAGCAAATGTGTCATCACCAATTAGACTTCCGACGATGCGTTCGTGGAAGTGAAGCAGCATCCGATGCCATGGGAAAAAGAACCATTTCCGATGGATGTCGAGAGGGCGGTGGGAATGTGGTTGGTCATAAGCTCCGGTGCAGAAGATGCAATGCATATCAGCTTGACGACGAAAACTCCGAGGGTCACTGTATGGAAGTGACTTCATGATCAAGAGAGCCTTTTTGTACTTGGCAATGAACTCGCGACCAACACGATGTGCTGGCCTTCGAATTCTTAGAGGAGTTGATGAATCTGGAAATTGGAAATCAATGACAGATTCGTCTGCTGTACTTTTTGGGGGACAACAATAGACAAGAAGATCTGGCCTTCCATAGGATGAGTGGCAACTACTTAGGTTGAGAGTCACTGAGTAGTCCTCTTTATCAATCTTGTAGCTTTCTGAAGAGGTATGTGACTCAATTATTCCTAATAGGCCTAGGATTGTGCCGGTAAGTTCCCTGTAAAACAAAGAAAAATAGTTTCATTAGAACAGTTGAAAGCCCACCAGTCATCTGTATCCCGACTGCCACTTCTTCCCAAGATACAACTAAGAGGACTAACCCATTGTTTTTTTTTTTAAATAGAAAATGTCTATTTAGTTCAAATTTGGTCTCCTCATTACCCATTCCAATGAACACCCTAATTTCTTGCCCTACTAAACATAAGGTAACAACTCATATTGCCCATTTTAACAAATCTTTTCAACCCTAGTACAATTTTAATATTTATCTTTCATTTTTGCCTTCATCCCTTATACACTCATATGAAGAGAAAGTGGAAGATAGAGAAAACTTTGCCTGAAGGTCACCAAACTCCGCCGGCGTCCAATGGTCGGTCGCCAGATTCCAGCCACCGGACTCCGATTGCCGGATTCCGGTCACCCAATTTTTTCGCCGGAATATGTATTTGATATTCTCCGGTCGCCGGATTCCAGTCACCGGACTTTAGTCGCCGGATTCCAGTCACCCGACTCAGGTTACTGATCCCCAGTAAGCAATTTACAGATTCCAGATTTTCAGTAATCAAGTTACTGACCCCCAATAATTAGGTTAGTGACCCCTAGTAAACAACTTATAGATTCCAGATTACTGGTCAGTAAGTAGGTTACTGACCCCCAGTAAAGAACTTACAGATTCCAGATTTTCAGTAATCAAGTTACTGAC
Source organism: Potentilla sterilis (assembly GCA_963682095.1). NCBI lineage: Eukaryota > Viridiplantae > Streptophyta > Magnoliopsida > Rosales > Rosaceae > Potentilla > Potentilla sterilis. The sequence continues at coordinate 43,189,104 of OY821757.1, read as the reverse complement.
CCCCAGTAAGCAACTTACATATTTCATATTTCCAGTAATTAGGTTACTCACCCCGATTTTAGCTTCAATTCGTCGTCGGCTTCTCGCCAGGGCTCCGGTCTCTCAAGGCCGAGGCTTCTCAAGGTCAGGCGAGGCCTCAATTCGCAGGGTCTTCTGAAACCCTTGTCGGCGTTCAGGTTGGGAGAGGGAGGGGGCGGAGGGGAGTGGGCGGAGGAGAAGGGTCTGGTGGTCGAGGGCGGCAGATGAGAGAGAGAGAGAGAGAGAGAGAGAGAGAGATATATATATATATATATATATATATATATCGTTATTATAAACTGATTAGTTTGTGTTTGTGAAGGACTCAAAGATAAGCTAAGGGGTATAATTGTATTCTTCACAAGATTCATTAATTTGGGCTATAAACATTGGAATGGACAATTTTTCTCCCATTTTTGTACAAATGGTCATTTTCCCTTTTTTAAATGACAAGCAACTAACTCATTGGTTTTTTCATTTGTTAACTTGTAAAACTGATGATGTAATACTAATATTAAGAAAACACACTTAGTGAACCAATTAGATCTGTAAAGACATAAGTTATTAAAAAACAAAAACAAAAACAAAAACTAATAACATAAGAAAAATAACATATTCTGCATAATATGCACTAATTGATAAACTTCATTCATGTTTAGATTATTTTTCATTATCATCTCGATCTTCTCATATGTTAAGTTTTTAACTTCTCATCCTACTAATCTATCTACATTCATTGTTGCTAGTCTTTTTATTAAAAATAGAAAATAAAAAGAAACGGTTCTAACCCATAAATTTTGGAGATTTTCATTATTTATCAACTATATATGTCCTTTGTGTAAAAAAAATTAATCTGTAACTTGACTCGTGAAAGCAATTATTTAAAAGTGAGTGAATAATGACTACGTCTAAGACCTTGTTCCTGAAACCTTATGGATGAACTTCCTCGAAGAGAAATATTAACAACTTAATTGATTGCCTAACACCAAGTTGTGGTGGCAAGGAATTCTTCACTCAAATTAATGACAAGGATGAAATGAAAGATCAGCTAATACATCTACAAAATAATTTGCCAAAAAAACAAAAAAAAACATCTAATTGAATTAGGTAAACCAGAATTCATCGTACCAATTAAGACACATGATGAGACTGGACCTACTTCAACTCCCAACTTTCGCATCGAGGACTAAGAAGACTTAATTGCTAGGTGTATATATTTCATGTCGACCTCATAATTTTAATTTCTTCTGGACGAGTCTCTACTCTCTACGAGTCTTAATAAATATTAAATAGCAACTCTGCAGGCATTCCCTTTATGTCACAATCCCTAAATTAATTCTTTTTTTCTTAAAGTTGGGCAAAAGTGGACCTTCAAATCTTTAAATATTTTTGTCTTGAAAGATATTTTCTGAATCTCCTTCACTGGTTGCTCATGTTCAACGTGGGATGAATACCAACCTAATGAAAAGAAATCAAAGATATTGTATTTTTTTTTAAACCAGATACCGTAGCCGGTTATATTAAAATATATATATGCTTACAAAGCCTGATAACTCAATAAGATTTTAAGGTAACTGGCCAGAAAAAAATATCTATTATTTCGTATAGGGGGTTCTATTTGCACCTCCAAAAGTGTTGAGTATACCTCAACTACTTAATATATCTCTATTTCACTTTTTAATTTTTAAGAAAACCTAAGTGTACTTCTTGTTATTTACTATAATGCCCCTACACCTATTTCTATTTATACCGAATTTGTTTCGTACAAGTCGACATTACTGTACACAATCACAAGATTTCACCATTGAAATTCAAATACGTACTTTATATATACAACATCAAAAGTTCATAATCTGATAGGGGAAAATGACTAGGTAGTTATTCATAAACCGAGCTATATTTTCTATTCTTTTCCCTAACCAAACATAGGTTGGTTTGACTTTATGTACTGTTATACAGGTAAAATAATATTTTAATATGACTGACTGAGGGACTGAGTACTGACCAAGGGCAGTTCTCTGCTATTGCAGGTGAGAAGTACAAGTATTCCAATACAGTCGTTGCAAAAAGAATTGACGAACAGTAAAAAAAAATAAAAACAAAAACCTAAACATATAACAATAAGTTTGAGTTCACAATCACCCGGTTTGACATGAATTGATTTGTATAATCTTCCACGATTTGACTCTCCATTTGTGCATCTTCACTTTCTTTCATGGAATGTTATTTTAGGACTTACAACGCTATTTTAGGGTTTACCGTTAAAAAAGATGACGACAACTTGATGCTTTTATGAATTCCATAAGAGTGACTCTAATGGGAAAAAAATTAATTCGAAGCGTTTTCTACAGTATAATCTCACATCCAACCATGAGAGATTGGAAGAAGAATCTACTTTGAGAGTGAAAAGAAGAAAAAAAAAATATAAAAAAATTAAAATAGATGGTCGTACGTGAGGGAGATAGAAAGAGCAATTTATTTATTCATTTATTTGTCATTATCTATCATTTCATATGAGTTGATAAAGTCAAAATAAAATAAAAAGCTAGCGGAGGTATACACATTACTTTTGGAGGTGCAAATAGAACACCCCTTTCGTATAATCATTTATTAATTAACATGAGTAATTTGTTATTTTATAAAGAATTCAATAATCGGTATTTAGACTGCAGTATCATTTGTTTTGACCAATCATTTGTTTCGACCAGTTTCAGTTCAGTGAAACTGGAGGAGATAGAAGTCTTGATCTAGCTAATCGTATCATAACTCAATTTTTGTTTACCCTTACTTCCTCATCACTTAGGCTAATCTCAAAAGCTTTCAGACCATGTCTAACGTAATTCGATAGTTTCATCTTTTTAAAAAAAAAATAATAATAATAATAATAAAAAACATAAAAATAAAAACTCTTACATGTGCAAGGAACTTTTTCATCTTTTTACCATGCATGTTTTCTATGGATGCAGAAACTGAGAACCAAATTACCTCCTACTTTATCTTCTGAAATATCACTACAAACTGAAAACCTTGAATTAGAGCTAATTAAGGTAACCTGTAAAATTGATGCATACCAAGATTCATTAGGATCCCTGAGGACCAGAAGACTCAGAGGCAATACTGCAAGCATGATGAACATCAAGGTAACAGCAACTCCCCATTTATTTGCTGCTTCCATAGCTGCTTCCCAAGTTTCCAGTAGCTGCTAGCGAACTGTACTAAGATCTATATAGCTCCGCACCACCGTACTTGTACCCAAAATTTATATGATGAGTAAAGTTATTCACGCATACAAATCAATAATGTTATGATGAAAAGAGAGTTTCCATTAACTCACTCTATATCTCAAGCTGTTCATACACCTATGGTGAATGCTTCAATGATTCACTGGCCTATGTACTAGAGAATCTGAAGAACTGAAGTGTGTGTCTAGAGATATCTATAGCTGAAGCATATATGGAGAAAACGAAAATGCTAGAGATGGACTAGTAGCTAGCAAGAGAGCTCTGGCTGGACAACGTCCTTGAATTGCTTTCTGTCCTGATACCCAGAGTCTTCTTTATATATATATAAACCAAAATTACAAGTACTAGACGTGGCAAAGGAGAGGAGTTAAATTGGAAAATGTTGAGGGGTTGGTGCCAAAATGCGATGTTGCTGATGGTCTATTAATTGGTGCATTTCACTTCAAACTCCATTAGCTGAGCCCTGTCTACTTAGTAGTTTGATTGATCTGCTTTAGATCATGAGTTAAATCTCACTAATATATGTAAAGATAAGGTAGATTTTAATAAAAGAAAAATGATTCGGATAAAGGGACACTAAATTTTACACTACATGTCTTATTTTTTTTTTCTTTCTAATTTTATGTCATTTTCCACATCACTATGTTGTTGTTCACATCATACTCAAAATAAATCTAGGCTATTGAATGTTATAAAATCTAATCGCTCGAAACATGTGTAAAATGTTGTGTAATATATAATTTACAAGTTAGTGGTACGGTTAAGTTAATGATAGTCTGACACGCAAGTCAACTGAAAAGCCATCGAAACTTATCATAACGCTTTCTCTAAAGAAAGTAACTAGCTCGGATAATTAACAAAGCATCATGAAGAAAATCTCATCAAACGATTGCGCTTAAAAATCTACAATGAACAACCAAGTCAAAATCTACGGTCTACAAGGTACAAGAAGATCGAAATGAGATTTGACGTGCAAATGTCATTGTCCTCAACAATCCAAAGAGCTTTGTACTCCACAATATGAAGATAATAAGCTCAGGAAGAGCAATAGAATTTGTCCTTGTTAAGGAACAAGGACCAAACATTTCCTGTTTTCGAATTAAACCTTAATTACCAAATTGACTTGTTTGGTGAGCTAGTTAGGTTATTTTCCCTGGCTCATTTTACATGTAGGAATGGTCCATAAATGAATACTTGAAAATAAATCTAGTGCAAAACTGTCAAGCCTGCGGGATCCACTAACAAGTTGGAGAAAAGACGTACAGCAGATTATTCTGGAGTCCTGGTGATATGAGAATACCAAGTAGAACACAACTAATACCACAAGATTGAACACAAGGCTAATAAGTAGACAAGTTGAAATCCAGGTACAACAAGGGTGTGGACTCTGTGGCTGTACGTGTTCAATACCAAGCCTAGAACAGCACCAACCACTCGACCACCTGCAGGCTCCAGTCGCATCCATCGAAAGTTAACCTGGAATTGGTGACCTGAAATATATGTCACAAAGTAGAGACGTCAGTGCAATTGTGACCTTAGCATTCTAATTAACAAGGGACCAAATCCACTAACAAGTTTGCAACCACCGGAGTAAATACATATAGTGTGACTAAAATTCCCCACAACTTTAACCTAGGAAAGTAAGCTCCTCATATCCTTCTTAAACACAACCTATGGTTGCAGCCACCATAGTCCGATAAGGCTCAACCGATTGTTGGCACACTCCAACCCTAGACTCTCTCGACCTTAATTTGGTGTTTTGTTTAGTGCCAAAGTTGGCACTAAACAGTGCACCACGACACCATGAGTAATTGAACTCAAAATTTGGCGCATAAATACACATTTTATGTTGGAGTAATGACAGCAGTAAAATACTACATTAATATGGGGCATCCACAATGTCATGTTGTTTTTAGCCATAAAAAAGGTCATGTTTTAAGACCTTCAGACATCCAATTCCAATATAGGCCGATTGAGCAGATGTTTCATCCTAGAATGCCTTCATCGTAGTGGGCCGTCATGCATTGCCATAACTATACTTACAATCTAAAGAAACTGAGATTGTGGCGGTTTAGGTTGGTTCATTGACAACGTGGGAGGTCTATATAAAGATTTTACAAGAATTATGTCTTTGATGCGATCTCTGGTGTTGCATTTGATACATTTTTTTTTCTTCTTTTTTAAAAAGAGAATTTAAGGATTTTACACCTACCCCTATCGTGACTCGAACCCAGGACCTTGTTGCATTTTGATACATAAACTAGGTTAGTGTTTGGATGTTGCTTTTCATATATGTAGGAGAAAACGTATCAGAGGGTGTGTGTTCTTACATAACCCTCCATCTTAAAGATCTAATCAAATGCAAAATCAACTCTTGATCTACATTATGTTACAAAGAAAATCTTTGATGAGGGCTTATTAAAAACTGAACAAACTGAAGTTGTGACATTGTGTCACAGTGTGGTGTGGCCTAAATAGGTTACTTGGTTTCATATGATGAAGGTAGCTAGCTAGTTTGTTCGATCGAGAGCTCTAGTACATATACTAATATACTGGTATAATACATATTATTCTGTATGTCTGAATGCACTATTGGGTATGATAGGCTTAATTAGTTACTATTTAACTCTAACTTGTACTCTCAGCAAACAAATCCTTTAAGCTTAATGGATCATATGCGAGTAGGATAGTGACAACAATTTCCCTTGACCGTAAAGCTGAGATATGTTATGTTTAAGAGCTTCTATGTATAATAACAGTATACCGCCAGATTACATGTAACAGATTAAACTTCTTCATCGACTCTGTTTCGCTTTCAGTATTTTGCTTCCAAGGTTTGGTCTGCAACCTCTGCCGTCTCTACCTAATGTTGACAACACCTCTTCTCCATCACAACAAACTGGGATACGTTATTTCATATTATTCCCAGCCCTATAAAACCAGTAAACCTTGACCAATCATGTCACACCAAACATTCTTGACCTTCCATACAAGTACCATTGGCTTCAAAAATGGCAAAGACCAGCAACTTATGCTTCTGTTCATTACTTCCCTTCTTATGTTTTGTTGGGTTCCTCTTCATTCCAGCCAAAGCTGCAGTCAAGTCATACCAGTTCGACGTAAGTGCACGCTTCACTAGTGCCTGAGCATCATCTACTGATTCTTCTTAGAGTTTAACACACCTTATAGGATTTATTTTTTTTCAATTTATTTGCAGATTCAAGTGAAGAATGTGAGCAGGTTGTGCCATTCTAAGCCAATTGTTACAGTCAATGGGATGTTCCCAGGACCTACAATCTATGCTAGAGAAGGAGATACACTTCTAGTTAATGTCACCAACCATGCACAATACAACATGTCCATTCATTGGTAAGACACTTATTGTTAATGCTTAATGAAATGATGAAAGAATGAAGGATATATAATCAAAATTAATGTTAACTAATACAAACTTTGGTGGGTAAACTTTCCAGGCATGGACTAAAGCAGTACAGGAATGGCTGGGCAGATGGACCGGCTTACATAACGCAATGTCCGATCAAGACAGGAAACACTTACATTTACAATATGACAATCACAGGGCAAAGAGGAACTCTATGGTGGCATGCTCACATCTTTTGGCTAAGAGCCACTGTCTATGGAGCTATTGTTATTCTGCCTAAACAAGGGACTGGCTTTCCTTTTCCTCAGCCTTACAGAGAACAGAATCTCATCTTAGGTGACTTTGAGTAAATTTTTTCTCTCATTAGTGCCTCAAAACTTTTCTAATGTCCACAAGTGCAAAATTTAATTTGAATTTTTTGGCAATGGTGTAGGAGAATGGTGGAATAACGATGTGGAAGAAGTTGTTAAACAAGGGAACAGACTGGGGTTGCCTCCAAATATGTCAGATGCACATACCATTAACGGGAAGCCAGGGCCTCTCTTCCCATGTTCCGAAAAACGTGAGCTAGATACATCTAATGTTTTCTTGCAAGCATTTGGCATGATATATATTTCATATAGTATTATGTTTTTCTGTTCATAGGGTTTTCGATCTTCATTATGTTTCTTTATTTTGCTATTGTAGATACCTTTGCCATGGAAGTTGAACAAGGGAAGACATACCTGTTACGAATCATCAATGCTGCACTCAATGATGAACTATTCTTTGCCATAGCTGGTCACAACTTGACAGTGGTAGAGATTGATGCAGTTTATACCAAACCATTTACGACTCAGGCAATACTAATTGCACCAGGCCAGACCACAAATGTTCTCGTTCAGGCAAACCAAATCCCTAGCAGATACTTCATGGCTGCAAGGCCATTCATGGATGCACCTGTTTCCGTAGACAATAAGACCGCCACTGCAATCTTTCAGTACAAAGGCATCCCCAATTCTGTTATGCCAGTCCTTTCCCAACTTCCAGCACTCAATGACACATCTTTTGCGCTGAGCTATGGTGCAAAGCTGAAGAGCCTAAACACAGCAAAGTACCCAGCAAATGTACCTCTTAAAGTTGATAGACAGCTTTTCTACACAATTGGTTTGGGAATCAACCAATGCACAACTTGCCTGAATGGAACACAACTCACTGCTTCTTTGAACAACATAACTTTCGTAATGCCCAAAATCGGGCTGCTTCAAGCTCATTACTTCAACACTAAGGGAGTGTTTACCACAGACTTCCCTGATCGTCCTCCAACACCTTTCAATTATACTGGTGCACCACTCACTGCCAACCTTGGGACTAAACTAGGCACCAGGCTAAGCAAGATCGCTTTTAACTCGACAGTAGAGTTGGTGCTACAAGATACCAATCTTCTCACAGTGGAATCCCACCCATTCCACCTTCATGGTTACAATTTCTTTGTTGTTGGGACCGGAGTAGGGAACTTCGACTCCAAGAAGGACCCGGCTAAGTTTCACTTGGTGGATCCTCCTGAAAGAAACACAGTTGGTGTTCCTACCGGTGGTTGGGTTGCCATAAGGTTCAGGGCTGATAATCCAGGTAATTACATCATCATATAAAAAAATAGCATGCTGGCTTAAACTTCAGAGCTCAAAGTTACAATATTAGAAAACTAATCATTACTAACCCAATGAACAATATCTGATCACGTATAGGTGTGTGGTTCATGCACTGTCACTTGGAGCTGCATACCGGCTGGGGCTTGAAGACTGCATTTGTGGTGGAAAACGGGAAAGGATCGGATCAATCTGTGTTGCCTCCACCAAAAGACCTTCCACCTTGTTAACTAATTCATCTTAAGAAATTCGTAATAACACTCTTTGGAGAACACAAATTCTTTGTAAATTGATTTGTTTGGGCCATTGTGGCTGATCATTTTCTTGCAACCGTTCTGCAAAGTGCAGTAACATTTGCATAGATTCCTGAAATCCCTTGTTTGAAGACCAATATATATAAGATTTGCTTTGATTTCTGGGTAATTTGAAGTTTTAAACCCCATCACTTTGGATTCATGCATGTAATATGAAAAGAAATAAACTCTCAGCTATACTGCTGAATCAATTAATCAATAGTTCTAGTGAGCACTAATAACACAGAATAAATGACATTCATAACAACATTCAGACCACATATCTGTCAGCAAAGATCAAAATTACATGCAAAAACTTTATGTGGAAAGATGTAGAGATATTGTCTAACATATTGCGCTCCCTAAGAAAGTCATCACAACATTGCATTCTACATTGAAATGCAATCAAACCAACGATAAAATGATTAGCCATCAACCTGTATTGTCCACCCTATTCACATACCCAAACTCCTCTAGAGCACACTTTCATCTGCTACTTTCAAGAAGCTATGATGGAAATGAAGCACACCAATAACACCAACAGTACAAAAGCCATAATCCAACAAATCCACTTTCCCCTTTTCTTTTTCAACTGGTTAGCATGAAGAAGTTCCTTGGTTCCACCACTTATGTAAACCCCAGCATCAGCCACATTCTTTTCGATATCATTAATCTGTTCACCTTGTGCTTCAACCAACACAGCCATGTCGAGGAAAACTTGATGCAGTTCTTTTAAGCTTCTCTTCAAGTCCTTCAGTGCCTCATCTCTTTCCTGATTCTCCATCACCAGTTCTGTTTTCCCTTCAAAAACTTTGACCTCTCCGCTTCTCAAAATCTTCTCAATCACTTCTTCAGTTGCTTCCTCTCCTGTGGCATTATAGTACCTCCTCTTGAGACCCTCTTTGTGCTCCTTAACAATTTGCTCCCTCAATGCCAGAAAATCATTCATCACATCTCTCAGCTTGACTCTCAGTCCACTAGTCACCGAAATCCTCATTCGATCAACAGGGCTCCCTTCCTTGTACCCGGCCACCTCTCGGTTAGCAATGTTAGACTGATCAAGCGATTCCAATCTTGCTTTAATGTTCTTTGCCTTCCTCAGAATACTAACCATGTCAGCATTGATTCGGTCCCTCAGCCCCCTAAGAACTTTAACACTGTGAGTGGACTTGGTTTCTTCATTCAGGTCCTGGAGATCAAGAAGCAGGTTAGTAATCTCTTCCATGTCACCCTTGATCGCCGTCACTTCTTCAAAAAATTTCGCCAGATTCTGTTCTTCAGCAGGCTCAAGTTTCCCCATCTCCAAGTCAGGTTCTGCTTCAATGTCTTTCATGGCCTGTTTCTTAAGATCAACATAACTGAGGAACGACTTGGTCATTAGATCATTCATCTTTCACGCAATTATCGAACACCCACCTGAAACAAATCTCAAATTCCTTAAAAAAAAAACAACTTCAAACAAGAAATGAAATCTCTCCAACTGCTTGTCTATGCTAAAGTTGCTAACATACTCTAATTTACTTGACTTTCCTCAAATTTCATTTTGGAATCCTTTTTATATCTAAACCGCATAAAATTACGGAGACCCAACCTTGATAGTTAATACATGATATCTATCCAGAAATAGATCTTCAATCCTTAAAACCCATAATTCAGCAATCGACTAAATCCTAAGGGGGCACTACTTGGTCTAATTTTTTGAATTCCAAAAAACAATTGAAAAATCCATTTAAGAAGCATACATAGATTTAGAGACCGACATTGATAATCTTCAATAAACATGAAAAATCAAGGAATTGCGTTCAGGGATTACATGCTCTAATCCGAGGATCTAGTAGATGATATACAGAGATAAAGATACACAAGTATGTTGGCATAACAACAAAAACAATGAACATGAAAACTGAATTTAAGAAGCGAATAGAAGAGAAAGAAGAAAACCTTGACGAAATTGGAGATAGTGCGAACAAGAAAAGGCAAAGTGCCAGTCTGCTACATCCTCGTCTTCCCTGTTTTTGGGTGTGGAGGGTTTGAAGTCTCTCTACTTTACTAAAAGCCCCCCCCCCCCCCCCCCCCCTACCTACTGAGATTTTCAAAATTCAAATGAAAAGGTTTTTCCGCTTCGGAGGAGAGCCGTTACAAAATAACGTTTCATGTCAGCGTTTGACGACAGAACGTGGATATTAATAGAAGTTCTGCTATTAATAGAAAAGAAAATACTTATGTCCATACCAGTATGGACGTGCGTCCATATTCTCTCTAATTTGTATATTTTGGGGTCCATATCAGTATGGACGTGCTCTCTCTAATTTGCATATTTTGGACAATGTTATTAACGATTTTAATCGTTCAAAAGTTGAATTAATCAACAAAAATCATCTCTGTAAAATTTGGAATAAACCAAAATCGTTTGCTCATTCGATTGCATCAAATAAATGAACAGTTCTAGTGAAAGTTGGAAGTCTCATGATATGCCGTCCATTTGTTTGATACAATCGAATACAATCGAATGAGCAAACGATTTTGGTTTATTCTGAATTTTTACAGAGATGATCTTTGTTGATTAATTCAACTTTTGAACTGTTAAAATCATTGATAACATTGTCCAAAATATGCAAATTAGAGAGAGTATGGACGCACACGTCCATACTGGTATGGACACAAATATTTTTCAGAAAGGAAATCATTGTTAGGAAGCTGATGTCGTAGAGTTTGTGATTGCTGACTTGCACAGTAAGCTTTGATCAAGTCAAGTTTACTTAGTCTTGGTTGTTAATAAATCTCTTATCTGTAGGGATAAGTAGTTTGATTTGCACGTTACAATTTGTTGCTTTATGTTCTCCTGCTTTCTAGTTAGTTTAGTTAGCTTTGTTTTCTGTTTGCATTGTAAGGTTATAAAAGCCAAGTAGTTCATGATGAATACACAAGAAGAAGAAAATCCTGCTCTTTGGGAAACATTGTGTTATTTGATTCTCAGTTTAACAATTGGTATCAGAGCCCCTCACGGGCCTGACCGAAATAGAGAGTGAAGCTTCGATTGATCTCTTATAATCGATAGCAAATAGAGAAAGATTGAGATCAAGAGAGAAGAGAAATCAGTTGTCATGACAAATGAGAAGGGTAATATGTTGAGTATCCCTAGATTCGATGGGGATTTTGAGCATTGGTCTATGCTTATGGAAAACCTCCTGCGCTCAAAGGAATGGTGGAATCTTATTCAGGTAGGAGTGGTGGAACAATCAGCTGGTATAGCTCTGACTGACACTCAGAGAGAAGAACTTGCAGCCCTGCGTCTCAATGATCTGAAGGTAAAGAACTATTTGTTTGCTGCTATTGACAAAACAATTCTCAAACAGATACTTCAAAAGAATACCTCCAAGGAGTTGTGGGACTCCATGAAAGCAAAATATCAAGGGAACGCGAGGGTACAAAGCGCACAACTACTGCGTTTGCGGAGAGACTTTGAAGTACTTGAGATGAAGATGGATGAGACTGTTGCTGAATACTTTTCTCGTGTGATGCTGATTGCAAATGACATGAGAAACTTGAGAGAAGCCATGACTGATGCAAAGATTGTGGAGAAAGTACTGAGAACTTTATCTGAAAAGTTCACGTACGTAGTGTGCGCCATAGAGGAATCGAAAGATATAGGGAACCTCTCCATTGATGAGCTCCAAAGTTCACTGCTGGTTCATGAGCAAAAGCTTAGAAGAAAGGCGGATGAGGAACAAGTTCTAAAGATCACTGATGACAAGAATGGAGGTAGAGGCGGACAAGGCAGTGGTTATAAACGTAGAGGATCAGGTCGAGGAGCATACCGAGGAAGAGGAAGAGGCCAAGGGAGAGGATTCAACAAAGCTGCGGTTGAATGTTACAAGTGTCACAAGTTAGGTCACTTCATCTATGAGTGTCCAGAATGGGAAAACAAGGCCAATTATATGGAGATAGATGAGGAAGAGGAGATGGCTCTTATGGCTTATGTGGAGAAGGAAGAAGCTCAACGTGATCAGGTCTGGTTCCTAGACTCAGGATGCAGTCATCATATGTCTGGTGAAAAAAAATGGTTCAGTAATCTTGATGAAAGCTTTAGACATTCAGTTAAGCTCGGGAATGACTTGAGACTCATAGTAAAGAGGAAAGGCAATGTCAGAATGAAGATTAATGGGGTTACTCACATCATGATGAATGTATACTACATTCCAGACCTGAAGAACAACTTACTGAGCATTGGACAGCTGCAAGAGCGTGGTGTCGCAATACTCAATCAAGGTGGTACTTGTAGCATCTATCATCCTATAAAAGGTCTGATTGTTAAAACGAATATAACTACCAATCGCATGTTTGTATTAATTGCACATGAAGTACCAAATTATGTTGCATGTTTTACTACTGTGACGGAGAATGCCACACAATTGTGGCATTGCAGATATGGTCATCTAGGGTTTACTGGCCTAAAACTATTGAAGCAGGGAAACATGGTTCTAGGGTTACCAGAGATGGAGTCTCCAAATGGACAGTGTCATGAATGCTTAACTGGGAAGCAGCATAGGGAACCTTTTCCTAAGGAAAGTACATGGAGAGCCACACATCGATTGCAACTAGTTCACTTTGATATTTGTGTTCCTGTTACTCCGGAGTCAAGTAGTCATAAACGTTACATTATCACGTTTATTGATGATTTCTCCAGAAAGAGCTGGACTTATTTTCTTTCGGAGAAGTCACAAGCTTTGGCTACTTTCAAGATTTTCAAGGCAAGAGTGGAGAAGGAGACTAATCAATACATACCGTGCCTTAGAACTGATCGTGGCGGTGAGTACAATTCAAAAGAGTTCAAGGAGTTCTGTATGAATCATGGCATTAGAAGGCAACTAACTGCTTCCTACACTCCGCAACAAAACGGAGTGGCAGAAAGAAAAAATTGTACCGTTATGAATATGGTGCGTAGTATGTTAGCTGGGAAGAATGTACCTAAAGAATACTGGCCCGAGGCAACTATCTGGACAGTACATCTCATCAACCTAAGCCCGACTCTAGCCGTGAAAGGAATGACTCCAGAGGAGGCATGGACAGGGAAGAAGCCAGACGTGCAGTATCTGAGAATCTTTGGAAGCTTGGCTCATGGGCACATACCTAAAGAAAAAAGGAAGAAGCTGGATGATAGAAGTGTCAGTGTGTGTTGTTGGGGTAAGTGAAGAATCTAAGGCCTATAGGCTTTTTAATTCTGCTACTGGACGAATAATTGTGAACAGAGACGTGGTGTTCGAAGAGGACAAAGAATGGAACTAAAAGATGTTATCACAGGAAGAAGTGAAGTCACCAAACCTGACATGGAGTGAACATGGTGATAATTCAGAAAATGAAGTTGATGCAAGAGAAGAAGCAGGAGCAACCGGGAACTTTGATACTGACAACGTTAATGAGGAGCAGGCCGAACCAGAAGTGATTCAAGAGAATGATGGCATGAGAAGGAATAGAAGAAATCCACCCTAGATGTCAGATTATGTTACTGGAGAGGGACTTTCAGATGATGACAGCGATGTTCATCAGTTAGATGATGACAACAATGTTGATCAGTTGGCTTCAAACATGGATCAGTTGGCTTTGTTTACAAGTGAAGGTGATCCTTTGACATTTGAGGAAGCTAACAAAGAAAGGACATGGAGAGAGGCTATGATGCAAGAAATGGCTGTCACTGAGAGAAACCAGACTTGGGATCTATGCAGTCTTCCTCAGGGAGCTAAATCCATTGGCGTCAAGTGGATATACAAAACTAAGCTGAACAAAAATGGAGATATTGATAAATGCAAGGCGCGCTTAGTGGATAAAGGATATGCTCAAAAATACGGAATAGATTACACAGAAGTATTTGCTCATGTGGCTAGATGGGAGACTATTCGTACAATTCTGGTTCTTGCTGCTCAAAAAGGTTACAAGGTTCATCAATTATATGTGAAGAGTGCATTTTTTGCATGGTGAACTTACTGAAATAGTGTTTGTTGATCAACCTCAAGGATTTGTGAAGCCTGGAGAAGAGGAGAAGGTGTACAAACTAAAGAAAGCGTTGTACGGCCTTAAGCAAGCACCTCGTGCTTGGTATAGCCGTATTGAAAGGTATTTCAGAAAGGCTGGCTTCAGTAAATGTCCATATGAACCCACCTTGTTCTGCAAGAAAGATGAAAGAGATATCATGATCATAGTTTCTTTATATGTTGACGATTTGGTTGTGACCGGTAACAATGATAAAGCTGTGAGGGAATTCAAGGATGCCATGAAGAAAGAATTCGACATGTCAGACCTCGGGGAGATGAGGTATTTCCTTGGTGTTGAAATAATCCAGATGACATCAGAAATTTTCATATCTCAGAGGAAGTATGCTAGAGAAATACTTGAAACGTTCAAGCTTGATCAGTGTAATCCTGTCAAGAATCCCATGGTGCCTGGTGTGAAGTTAGTTAAGGAAGATGGTAGTGAGAAAGCATATGCGAAGGTTTATAAGCAAATGGTGGGCTGCTTGATGTATTTGGCAGCAACAAGACCAGACTTAATGTATGTCATTAGTCTGATCAGTAGGTTCATGGAGTCTCCCACGGATCAGCACATGCAGGCTGTCAAAAGGATCTTTCGCTATGTTAAAGGGACACTAGATTGGGGCATTTGGTACAGGTGCGAAGGGAATGAAGAGTTAGTAGCATTTTCGGATAGTGATTATGCTGGTGATTTGGATAGTCGAAAAAGTACATCGGGATATGCCTGCTTCTTGAGTTATGTAGTGATTTCATAGTCTTCTAAAAGACAATCTATTGTTACTTTGTTGACTACTGAGGCTGAGTTTGTCTCAGCAGCATCATGTGCTTGTCAGGTAATATGGCTGAGAAATATATTGCACAACATTGGCTATACGCAGGAGAAGGGGACAACTATATATTGCGATAATATGTCAACCATCAAGCTTTCTAAGAATCCTGTCTTCCACAAAATGAGTAAGCATATTGATGTTAAGTATCATTTTCTACGTGATCTAGTCAATGACAAAGTGGTAAAGATGGTCTATTGCAGTACTGATGTGCAAGTAGCTGACATTCTCACA
This sequence comes from Potentilla sterilis, assembly GCA_963682095.1. Classification (NCBI taxonomy): domain Eukaryota; kingdom Viridiplantae; phylum Streptophyta; class Magnoliopsida; order Rosales; family Rosaceae; genus Potentilla; species Potentilla sterilis. The sequence goes on along the minus strand of OY821757.1, from coordinate 43,173,454 downwards.
AAGCCACTGAAACTTGAAACTTATGAGAGGCTGCGCAAGATGCTTGGAATGTATGAGACTTCAGATATAAACTGACACTGAGAGTGTTCAGTTTAGGGGAGGCATTGTTGGGAAACTGATGTCGTAGAGTTTGTGATTACTGACTTGCACAGTAAGCTTTGATCAAGTCAAGTTTACTTAGTCTTGGTTGTTAATAAATCCCTGATCTGTAGGGATAAGTAGTTTGATTTGCACGTTACAATTTGTTGCTTTATGTTCTCCTGCTTTCTAGTTAGTTTAGTTAGCTTTGTTTTCTGTTTGCGTTGTAAGGCTATAAAAACCAAGTAATTCATGATGAATACACAAGAAGAAGAAAATCCTGCTCTTTAGGAAACATTGTGTTATTTGATTCTCAGTTTAACAATCATCATGGTAATCCTCTCATCTCAGTGAATAAAAAGATCAAACTACCTGGCATTGCTATGGTTGTAACTACCGTACTCAGAGAAGACTTATCTACTACTGCTTTAGTATTATTAGTTGTGGAAGGAGGATTCACAGCTTTTAATTGACAGTTTAAATGAGATATCTTCACCTCCTTGGTTAATCCAATCGGTAGTCACTGACATTTTTCAATTAGCAGCTCAATTTGATTCAGTCAACCTTCATACTTATCTATGGAGAGGCGAATTTGGTCACATACCCTTTAGCAAACTTTGCTCATGCTCATTCTGTTCATACGGTCTAGTTTTATTATGTTCCCCCAATTTTGTCCCAAATGTTCCATTTAGATCAAATGGGAAGGAGAATTCTTTGCGGTTTCTTGTCATTGTTTTGTTTTGTTTTTCCTTTTTCGTGTGTCAAAAATCTCGGTATAAATGATCGTTTATAACTTTTTGGGTTACCTCAAGTGGTAAAGAGACTTGGTGTGAAGATCTCTCATACCCAGGTTCGAATCCCGCCCTACGCTAATTGGAGTTAAATCCCAATTTATTCTTGGTGGCTAGAGGGGAGGAAGCGTTTTGACAAAATCGCTCGGCGCAGATTTGTCTCTGAGTCTAGAAAGCCATTAATGATACCGGCGTTGATTGATTAAAAAAAAAAAAGTGGTAAAGAGACAAATTAAACTTTTTTCGGTTAACTTACAGTTTATGAGTGTTTACGTACTTTCACAATCATTTTAACAAACAAAATCAATTCTCTTAAATAATAGTATAGAATAGATATGATTAAAGTGTTCTTTCATTCATCTCAACATTTTCTTTTGAGAGAACCCATTATGTAACCATTAGATTTAAATGAAACAGATCCGACGGCTGAGAGACAATGTAAAAAAAGCATGGTGATTCCAGACGACCCAGTATAAAATGGTAGTGGAAACCCTAAAAAAAGAGAAACACAACTTGATCTTATCCGAGCAGGAGGAGAAACAAGAGGGTTGTTTAAGCCACCCACCCTTCCTTTAGGGCTGCCGGCGGCTCATTCTTCACTCTTTGCTTTTCTACTCCTGCGATGACGACTGCCCGCCGTCGGAGCCCCTTCCATCTCTTATTGGGGCGGTGATGGCTTCGCGGGCTCATCCCCCATCCAAATTATTTTGTTTCTTCTTTTCTTTTTGTCTCTTTGGTCTGTTAGATTGCTTTTGATTCTGGGTTTGCATTTGATTTTTGTTTTTTTTTTTATATTTTTGCTTTGGTTTATTCGTTTTTTTAATTGAGCGTGAATGTATGGATTTTGTTTTCTATTGAATCTGGTAATCTTTGCATATCTGTTCTTTTTCATTTGGGTATGTGTTTTTAACTTGTATAGTTGATGGTTCGCTGTTTCTCCTTTGTTGGTTCACTGTTTCTTCCATGTTCTGTTCTTTCTATTATTTATGTCGTTGGATGCTTGTGAAATCTCAGCGTGTATACCCTAGAATGAAAAAAAAAAAAAAAACCGATAATGTTACATGTTCTGGAGCTTCTGGAAGCAGTTCAGTTTACAAATTAAATGTAATCATTGTTAGAGCAATCTAGCACGGCCGAGTGTTTGGGTGAACATAATGCTAATTTTTTTATTATGCTGGATGGATGGTCTGTACAATGCTCAAATTTTGATCAAATTTTGTTTGGTACAAGAACACATGAGCAGACACAAATGATTTAATGATTTGACAGGTTTCACCATCCATAATGGGTGATGACAACCCTCAGCTGTATATATATTGGACTGTGAGAAGTTTATCTGTTGATTATTTTCTTGGTTGTTGTTGGTTAGAAAGTCAATTGACATGTATATAATGTATACATACTCTTAACTTTAACTTTATTTTTATGTACATATATTTAGGCAGATGATGGTAAGACATGGTGCTTTAAAGCATTGGTTAAAGCATTGGTTCCATAACTGCTTTTGCACCAGTGTCTACTATCAGGGGACCCAAGACATGTTATATATGATCAGGATATCAAGAATAGTAAACATTTCTGTCGTTAGCGCATAGATTATATAGAACATCTTATGTTATTGGACCATTTTGCATCAGGCGGCTAATACTCATGGTTTGATTACTTTGATAAGAACATGACAGAATTCTTCTCAAAACAATGTTCAGTAATTGTTTGTGTTCCTGTTCAAAAAATTGGTGGCTTCTGGCAACAGACTGGAATGTGACAGCCTGATGGGTTTTACGATTTTCAGTCACATACATTACTTGGTTGAAGGTCTTAAACCAATAGTTCCCTCGGATACTAATCCAGTGTATGAATTTGCAGATGAATCAGGTTGTTTTGGCTTGCAAAATGATGAAAATACTGGGCTTGAGTTTTGGGGTTATAGGTTCTCCTTTGGAGGACCAGGTGGTGCTTTTGGGAATTAGAATGTAGGAACTTCATTTTTTGGGTAAAATAAGATCATCTTTGTGTTGACACTCTTACAATTCCTACTATAATGTTAATACAGTTTGAGTTCATAGATTTTGCTGACACTGGTGTACTGCATTATAGAATCTGTCCTACTATCTAGAACTACCCTGAAACTTTAGTTTGATTGTATCACTCAAATTTAATCAAGCCAAAACCCAGAAGTGAACTATGCTTCTCCAAAGTATAAAGCTAAAGTAGTCAACCTCAAATCTCTGGAATCCAATTTTAAGATTTTTGGTATAGTGAATTGAGAATCTATGAATTATGAACAAACTTGAATGAAGATCCATTCAAACAAAAGGAAAAACTGAATACAAATTAAGATATTCCATTAGAATCAACCAAGTAGCTGTGCTTTCACTGCTTTGCCTTTAAAGCCTGACTTCTTAGCCGAGTCATGCAATCCTATTATGTACACATATGTCAATACCGGCTATACGGCTACCAAGCTATCTAATAGCATTTGGGACTATTACAACAAACAGATTTCTGAGCCACTTGGTACTTGATAATTTTCTACACAGATCAAGGGAAACTGAGAAAGATGGTTCTGATTAAGAATCCACCCTCTCACATTCAGATGCCTGTGCACTTTGAAAGCATAAGCCATATCAAAAATAGCCAGAACCCCATTTCATACCAAGACCATAGGTTCTGAGGAAATATATTATGTACTTTTTTTCTTACAGAAGAAAGATAACATCAACCAACTCCCTTTGTCTTCTCTTATTTATTGAGTGCAACTCTCTCTTTTTCGATTCCGCAGCACTTTTTTTCTCAGGAAAACTCAAATTTTGAACACTTTTCATTATTAGTACGAGGAAGACCTGATTTAAGAGCAAGAGAATTTCCCATTTCAAAATCAATAAAGGAAATTAATGACATGAAATCTTTTCCATCCACATTAGTTTACTTGTCGCATGGACGAATTGGCAAGAATACTAGTGTAGATATAACCGAGCTCTTAATCTTCAAAGGAATTATATAACTGGATTTGCTGGATTGAAAACAAGAAAAGTACTGAGAAAGTTCAGAACCTTTTCCTGTCCACATTAATAACTTATGAAAACATGCAATCAAAAATAAGTTGGATCTTAGGAAAGTGCATGTACAAAAGCCATAAAGCTCTGGTTTTAGTCATGATTTTTGTTCAAAATCATAGAAGGACAACATTGTGCAGTTTGGCTAACCATGGTCTCAAGAATCATAACAGTGTTGGTGGTACTAATCTTTTGTTTGAGAAATTGTGGCTGCAGCAGGATCATGACCACTGCTGATCCAAGAGTCGAAGACTTAGAATTGGAAAAAGAACTTCAAAGTCTTAACAAACAACCAGTCAAAACAATTCAGGTCTTAGTTCTTATGATTTTGTATTTGATATTGGTAGCATTTCTTCTTATGCAAGTTATGCATAAAGTTGTTATCTAGTTTTCACTTGATAATATAATTCTGATGAATCTATCAAGATTTTGTTTCTCATGAAACTAGATCTCATTTTCCTCTCTTTATGTCAAAGCTTGAAGGTGATATTATAGATTGCATTAACATTAAGAGTCAACCTGCTCTTGATAACCCTCTACTCAAAAATCACAAAATCCAGGTAAACTAATTGGTTAGTAAGTTACAATATTCTTTCATCTTATGTTTTTACTATTGGAAATGAACTCACAATGTCATTCAGTGACCAGTCCTGCCTAAGAAATATGATTGTGTGTGGGGGAGACTACTCAAAATGTTAATATGAGAAACAATACTTGTGCAGCTGCAGCCAACCTCATTTCCAGCTGAGACAAAAGGATCAATTAATCTAGTGACTGATCCAGTATATCAAACATGGTATAAGCAAGAAGCATGCCCTTATGGAACAGTTCCTATACCCAGAACAACGAAGGAAGACTTAGTAAGGGCCAAGTCACTTTCGCATCAAATGTTCAGTCATATCAGCAGTATTAATGATTTTGCCCCTAATAATCATGTAAGTACCAGTTTCTTTTCTGCATTCGGAGGTATATATCAAACAACTAATAAGTCCATTTTCACAGAAGCTTAAGTATTTTAGCCAAATAGTTGTTTAGGAGTCTCAGATATTTCGCAAACTAGCTGTCTAATGTAATGTGCAATGGTTTATACAACTCAGAGGGTCTTCGTTAGAGTAAACGAAACACGAGGTATCAGATACTCTGGACTTTATGGAATGACTTCGTTATACAAACCAAGTGTGGCACCTGACCAGTCTACTGCTGGCACTATTTGGGTGAGAAGGGGTTTGGGTGACCAAACTAATCTTCTTATGGCTGGGTGGATGGTAATACTTATAATTATTGTAAAGAATTTAGGAACAAGGATTCAGAAAGAAAACAAAGGAGCTAAAGCTTTGGAAGAAGTTTTCTCTTGATTGATAATTGCTCTAAAAACTTACAGCTGGGGATATACAATATATATCAAAGAGGAAAGTATGGAAAGTAAGTATGACAAGTATGGAGCAACATGCCTACAACATGGCTGAAACCAACTCTAACTAAACAGAAACTAGAACTGTAGCAACAGCAACCTAGAACCAGACTGAATCAACCTGAACCAGACTGAATCACTGTAACGGAAATAGAATAGAAAGCATTCTTCAACACTCCCCCTCAAGCTGGTTCCAAAAGATTGATGAAACAAAGCTTGGATAGAATCTGTAGGAAATGAGCAGTGGGAAGAGCTTTGGTGAAAATATCAGCTAACTGATCATGGCTGCGAGTGTAAACAGTCTGAATCACTTTATTTTGCACTTGATTTCGAACATAATGACAATCAACTTCAATGTGTTTCGTTCTTTCATGAAACACATGATTTGAAGCAATGTGCATAGCAACTTGATTATCACAGTGAAGAGTCAGAGGCTGACAATTTTTGAAACCAAGATCTTCAAGGAGCCCTCGAAGCCAGATTAATTCACATGCTGCAGAAGCCATGCCACGATACTCAGCTTCTGCACTTGATCTTGCAACAACTGACTGCTTTTTACTCTTCCAAGTAACCACATTTCCCCCAACAAGAGTGTAGAAACCAGTAGTACTCTTGCTATCTATCACATTTCCTGCCCAATCAGCATCAACATAGCCAACAATATCAGTCCCTCCATTGTTTTTAAACAACAAACCTCTACCAACAGAGCCCTTCAAGTACCTCAGAATTCTTTTCACAATACCTACGTGACCTGTCTTGGGAGCATGCATGAATTGACTCACAATGCTCACACTATATGAAATATCAGGTCTAGTAATTGTGAGATAGATCAATTTACCAACAAGCCTTTGATAATGACTAACATCAGAGAGTAAATGACCTGGAGACTCCAACTGAAAGTTGCATGACAAGGGACTGGGAGCAGGTTTACAGTGCAACATGCTCACCTCTTCTAGAAGATCTAATATGTATTTTCTTTGGTTTAGGAATAGGCGTTTTTGAGATGATGTCATCTCTATACCAAGAAAATATTTCAAATGACCAAGATCCTTGATTGGAAATTTTTCCTGAGGAGCAAGTTTTAATGTAGAAATCTCTACCAAATTGTCACCAGTTATGATCAAATCATCAACTTAAATTAGAACAACCAATTTACCTTGATTTCCATCTCTGACAAAGAGAGATGAATCAACATTGCTTCTTAGAAACTTCATTTCTTCTAATACTGAACTCAGCTTGGCATACCAAGCACGAGGGGGCCATAAATAGCCTTATGCAATCTGCACACCTTCTTAGGATTTCCACTATCCACATGTCCAGGAGGCAACTTCATATAAACTTCTTCTTCCGAATCTCCATGCAAGAAAGCATTCTTAACATCCATTTGATGCAAACTCCATGCTTTGTTGACAGCTATTAACAGAAGAACTCGAACTATGCTCATTTTTGCAACTGGTGCAAATGTTTCTTTATAGTCAACACCATAGGTCTGAGTGAAACTTCTAGCTACCAATCTGGCCTTCTTTCTTTCAATTTTGCCATCTGAATGGAACTTAGTTTTATAAACCCATCTACAACCTATAGCCTTTTTTCCAGGAGGAAGATCAACCACAGACCAAGTGTTGTTACTATAGAGAGCAGATAGCTCCTCTGACATAGCTGCTTTCCAATCTTGATGCAGATTAGCTTCTTCAAAAGACTTAGGTTCACAAGCATTATCCAGACTATTTAAGAAAGCAATGTGTTTGGCTGAAAACTTCTTGAGGGAACAGTAATTGGCCATAGAGTGTTTGGAGGTTACCAGAACATAGTCAATGAGCCTTGCAAGCCTTCTCCTATCCCGACTAGGATTTCTTCTGGGAGGAGCATCTTGTGCTACATCAGGTTCCGCATGTTCAACTTATATTTCCTCTCCCTCAATCTCAGCCAGATTAAGATTGTCATGATCTTCACAATCATTGACTGGGATATCAGCTACAGGATGGGTAGAATTAACCTCAAACAATTGAGGAGTAGAGTCAGATAGATTCTGAGATTGAGAGACAAGAGTAGTATATGAGGAGTCAGCCTCATAAGTAGAACCATAGTAGACATGAGTTAAATCATCATACAACTCCCCCCGACCATTTAGTCTACCTTGATCAGTAAAATAAGGCACTCCTTCATCAAACTTAACATCCCTAGTGTTTCTGCACAAACCCTGGGGCCTGGTAGATACAGATGAATCCAACTCGATCTCCTACAAACCTGCTTACTAAGGGGAATACCGGGCGGGCCGGTCTTCTCCTCTCCGATGCCTAAGTCAGTATAGTTGGAATATATAACTTGAGCACGTATGTAAGCGGTGAGAGAGATAAGTTACCTATTAATGAGGGTAGTTGGGGCCCTTATATAGGTGGCTGGGGGTGAGGGCTGGCCTCACCCTTCGATGTGGGACTGGTTCCCTTCAAAGGGCAGTTCTGGTGACCTCTTTGGCAGGCAGGCGCCCCCGGTCCCAGGGTCCCTGGCAGCCGGATAGACTGCTGGACCCCGAGGCCGGGTGCTGGTGGTTCGGTCCTGGACCTCGGGCCGGGCCCTGGTGCACACCTGCTGCGGGTCTGTGGGCCTGCTGTAGCCCCTCTGCGGCTACTGTCAACAAGTCCCCCAAGTTCCCGGTCAAGTGCAATCTTGAATGGGGACTTAAAGTCTGTCTTGCTCTTGTCCCGCAGACCCGCAGGGTTACCAACCCAACGGTGCCCAGTCCCCCAAGTCCGGATTGAAGATTGGGCGTGACCGGGCGTTGGGCTGTGCTTGGTATGAGGCGGAGTTGACAGGACCTCGACCGGGGGTTCTGCCATATCGAGACGAGTCCCGGATGAACTTGCAGTCTGGACCTCGACCGGGCGTCCTGCCATATCGGTGCGAGGCGGAGTTCACGGGACCTCGACCGGGCGTTCTGCCATATCGAGACGAGTCCCGGATGAACTTGCAGTCTGGACCTCGACCGGGCGTCCTGCCATATCGGTGCGAGGCGGAGTTCACGGGACCTCGACCGGACGTTCTGCCATATCGAGACGAGTCCCGGATGAACTTGCAGTCTGGACCTCGACCGGGCGTCCTGCCATATCGGTGCGAGTCCCCCAGAATGCGCTAGCCTACGGGATGGCCTGTTGGTGCGTGGACTAAGCCAACAGGTACCCCGGAGAGTGTTACGGCCGTATTGGGGCATCGGTTAACGCTTGCTAGTTCTTCTCAGCTTTTTTTGGTTAAGCGTTGAGGTAATGTGCAGGTTTGTTAGCCTGCGGGGAGACTTGTTCTGTGTTAGAGAAACAATATGCCCGGTGGAGTGGCGTTGAGATAACGAGTCTCGCTATGTATCCCCAAATGTATCACAGTTCAGTGTGATGCATGGTTTTTATCCTGCTGGACAAGAGTACATGGGTTAGATGTAAGCTCGCCCGGGTTTATAAAGCCCATGTGTTTAGAAGCATCGAGTTGTTGCTGGCTCGTTCCTGCCCATAGGCGAAGGAAAGTGACAACCGATAGAATGCTTTGGAGTTGGTTGAATGTCACATGTTCGGTGGAGTGCCATGGTTCCGGGCGGAGCTCGACCGGGCGTTCTGCCATATCGAGACGAGTCCCCCAGTGAGATGCCATGCAGCCGGTTTGAATGATACGTAACCGGAGATTTTCCAGGGTACCGGATGGATGGCTCATACCCGGAACGCTTTTCTCGAGGCGGTTGAAAAATCATAGCCGGTGAAAGGCTGCGGAGCCAGTTGGTTCGAGGTTGGCTTTCTGGGGAAGCGAGGGGAATGGACGCCTCGTTGTGCGCTCCTATCTCCCCCAACTGTCGCTTGTAAGTGGGACAGGTGGCGGACATGCAATAAAGGGGAGATCCCGTCAGTCCCATCAGTTATGATAGTATGGGATCCCTTATTGATGCTGGGACACGTGTTGGCAGGGGGCGGTCTGAGATAGAGGGGATCCACGGTTGGGGTTGCCTCACTTTTCTTGTTGCCCTACTTATCATCCCCTCTGTTTTCCTCCTGCCGCATCTTGCTACTCTTTGCCTGTTGTTTGTCTGTGCTTCAGAGGTGAATTCTTTTGTTTAGGCTTTATGGCGTCTGGGAGACCTGCGTATTCTGCCGGTGCAAACCGCGGGCCCATGCGGCATGAGCTGCTGGATGGTGATAGGGTGATTTTCTGTGATGAGCCAATCAGAAGCATGAATGATAGAGAGATCAGGGAGTTTCGGGCGAAGTGGGATATCGACAACTCCATTAAGCTTCGAGGCCTGCATCCCGGGGAAGTGGCCTGTAATCCGAAACCGGGTTGGGTTGCCGTTTTCGATGATCAGTTTCGACACGGACTATCGCTGCCGCTGCCGTCATTTGTCCAGTACATGCTGAGCTCGATAAAGCTTTCCCCGGCCCAGCTTCCGAGCAACCAGTGGAGGCAGCTGCTTGGTCTCGGGTGTCTGTTCAGTTTGAGCTATATGGACTGGCCCACGGTTAATAAATTTCGGGCGCTGTACAAGATTTCCTACTGCAGAAAGGCCCAGTGCAGCGGTTGTGTGAATTTTGCCGCGCGAGACTTCGGTCCTGCCATCACTCATCTGCCGTCGACGGTTTCAGATGTCTGGAGGAGGTCGGTGGTGCTGGCCGGTGGCAGGTGGCAGCGTACTTGGAGGGGCTATCAGGTGCCCGGGGCTTATCAATCGATCGATCGGGAACAGACGTACCGGTTGGGCGACTTGGAGAAGCAACGGATATACCGGCTGTTTACTTGCTGGGACCACCTGAGTCGGAGCTCCTATAATTTCATCCGGTGGAATGTGCTGGAGATATGCGGGATGGGGAGGAAACCTGGTAAGGTATCTTGCACTGTTTGTCTTTGCATGGTTGCTTGTATTCTGACTGCTCGGTTGGTCGGTTTGTAGCTAATGCCCCCCGGCTCCCCGTTCGGAGCGAGGAGACTGTCGAACCGGACGAAGAGCTTGTGGCCCCGAGGTTGATGGAGATGGGGGAGGAGGCCGCGAAAACCGTTATTGATCCGGTTACCCAGAAGCGTAGGGAGCATGACAGGCTTGTGCCGCTCGTGTTTCCGGACTCTCACTATGGCAGGCGGCCTGGCGGTGAGAATAACTCCCCACTCCTTATCCGGGAAGTGCGCTCGGTGGCCCTGCCAGGTGCAGAACATGTGGCGCGACTGATGGCGGTACGGACCTCGCGGGAGAGGGAAACGGTAGAGACGACCGGGTATCGTCGAAGCGGCCACGGCGAAGCTCCGGCAAAGAGGGCGAGGACGTTTGATGTCGGGGCGTCAAGCTCGGCTGGATCGATCGAGCGGGCAGTAGCTCTGGCCGTGGAAGTGGGCGGCCGAAGGAGTCAAGGACCGGAAGCCGATCGTAGTTCCGGGCGTGGCTTTGGTAGGTTCGTGGCATCTGCCATCGAAACCTTGGGACTTGATCGGGAGGGCCCTGGGACGGAACAACCGGGCGAGAGCAGGACGAAGCCCATGGAACTAGCTCTTCGGGTAAGTGTTTCCTGTGCTTCCTTTTCCCTGGAGTGATACGAGCCAATGTTCCTTTGTTTACGTTTGGCAGCTAGCTTATAGCCTTTATGCTGTGGAGCCCAGAGGGGAGTCTGCTGCAGTTTTGGAGAGGCGGGTGGAGGAGCTGAGTGTGCAGGTGGACGTGGCGGAAGCCAAGCTTGCGGAGGAAAGAGAGGAGGTCGGTCGGTTGAGCACCGAGCTTGTGCGGGAGAAAGAAGAAACCGCTCGGTTGCACCATGAACTCTCGCGGGAGAAGGAGGAGGCCGATCGACAGGCTGCTGCCCGGGGAGGGAGGATTGCGGAGCTGGAGGCGAGGGTTTTGGAGCTGCAGACCCAGGTTACAGTAGTTGCCCAGGGAAGGGAGAAGCTCACGGAATCCCAGCTTGCTGAGGTGGCCGATAAGGCTGTCGACGACTTCCGGGAGTCGGTGGAGCTTGAGGAGATGCTGGAGGAGGCCCGGTCAAAGGGCATAAGTGATGCCTATCTGGAGTGGAGGGAGAAAGGATGGCTTGATGCTGAGCGGATGGAGGCTGACATAGCCCTGATCGAGATGGTGGAGCAAGAGCAAGCTCTAAAAGGTGGCGGGCCAGGGATTGGGGGCTCCAGAGGCCCTAACTAGCTGTTTCTTTTTGGCTTGCCTATATGTGTGCCTTGTAACCAGCTTTATTGATGATGAAAAAACTGCGTATTGCAATACTGATGCCAATTATACTATTGTCCCTTTATGAGCGATATTACTTAGGATAGAACCGCATGTGCTGAATATTCCAGGAGCGGGTGGAATAGATGCCATCGGTATCTATAATGTGGAATGTTACTGGGCCCACAGCTGCGGTGATTTGGTAGGGTCCTTCCCACGTTGGTTCCAAGGCCAACGGTTTTTTCTAGATTTTCTTCATGACCCAGTCCCCCACTTGTAGCTTCCTTTCCCGGACCCTTCTGTCATAGTACTGGGCGACCCGCTGCTTGTAGGCTTGGTTTCGCACATGCGCTTGGTCGCGCCGCTCTTCTATAAGGTCCAGGTTGAGCCGTACGCCCTCGGCGTTTGTTTCGGCGTCGTAATTCTCGACCCTGCCGCTGGGTATGCTGGTCTCCACAAGGAGTACCGCTTCGCTCCCAAATGCCATGCAGAACGGGGTCTCTCCTGTTGCCTCTGCTGCTGTCGTCCGGATGGCCCATAGTACCGTGGGGAGTTCCACGGCCCAACATCCCTTCTTGGCATCCAGCTTCTTCTTGAGAAGGGTTTTGATAATCTTGTTGATCGCTTCTACCTGGCCGTTGGTCTGCGGGTGTGCCACTGAGGCAAACAACATCCGGGTCCCCATGGAAGCTGTGTACTGGATAAGATCGGCATTATTGAACTGTGTTCCATTATCCGTGACAATAGTCTGCGGTACCCCGAACCGGCAGTAGATGTTCTTCCATAGAAATTTTCTCACTCGCTCCTCGGTGATCTTTATCAGAGGTTCTGCCTCGACCCACTTAGTCTGGTAGTCCACTGCTACGATGACGTACTTGTATTGTCCCACAGCTATCGGGAAAGGGCCAATGATGTCTAATCCCCACTGCGCAAACGGCCATGGTGCTAACAGGATTGACAATGCGATTGCCGGGGCATGGGGTGCAGAGGCGTACATGTGGCATTTATGACAGCCGCCTGTAATTTTTCTTGATGTTGCTGCCATATCTGGCCAGAAGTACCCCGCTCGGAGCGACTTGTGGGATAATGACCTTGCGCCAGAGTGATTACCGCACACTCCTTCGTGGATCTCTCGCATGATAGCCTCTCCTGCCTCCTTTGTCACACACCTCAGCTGGGGGAAGCTGTGGCCTCTTCGGTATAACTGGCCATTGAGGAGACCGTACCGGGCGCACCGGAGATGTAGCCTCCTGGCCTCCACCGCATCCTGGGGGCTGGTTTTGTCAGTCAAATACTTGACTATTGGATCCATCCAGCTTGGTGGCGCTTCTTCCACAGCAAATATCTCGGAGATGGTCTTGCTTATACTCGGCTTCTGGAGAGTTTCAATTTTAGCTCTCCGGTACTCTGGAGGGTAGTTTCCGGTTGCCAACCTTGCGAGGGCGTCCGCATGCCTATTTGCCTCTCGGGGAATGTGCTGGATCGTGGCGCCCTGGAACGGCTCAATCAGGATTTTGGCCAAAGCCTGGTAGGAGGATAGCTGGGGTTCCTTGACCTCAAACAACCCGTTCATCTAGTTCACCACTAAGCTGGAGTCGCTGTATATGTCCATGGACGGGATTCCCAGCTCCTTGGCCAGTTGCAAACCGGCTATGAGGGCCTCATACTCGGCAGCGTTATTTGAGGTGCTGAAAAGGAACCGTAAGGCATACTCGTACGATTGGCCATCGGGCGAGGTTATCATGACACTGGCTCCGCTCCGCTTGCTCGTTACGGAGCCGTCGACGTAAAGCTTCCAGCCGTTGGGGAGGCCTAGTTCGATCTTTACGGTCCGTACTGCCTCGGTGTCCTCGTACTGGGTGGGGTGCGCTTCTGCCACCATTGGGGTGAGCTCACATATGAAGTCCGCAGCTGCCTGTCCCTTGATGGCCGTTCGCGGGGCATAAGTGATGTCGAATTCTCCCAGTTCAACTGCCCACCGCCCGAGCCTACCGCTGGTGTCTGGTTTTTGCAGGATCTGCCGCAGAGGGTGATTGGTATATAAGGTGATGGAATGAGCCTGGAAATAGTGTCGGAGCTTTCTGGCACTAACAATCAGGGCCAGAGCCAATCTCTCTATGTCGGGGTACCGGCCCTCGGCTCCAGTAAGTCCCTTTCCCGCATAATATACCGGAAGCTCGAGCGTGCCCTCCTTCCTGACGAGAGCCGCGGAGACGGCCGTTTTGGATGCGCCTATATAGAGGTATAGCATCTCGCCCGGCACTGGTTTGGATAGGAGAGGCACTGCAGACAGATATGTCTTGATAGATTGGAATGCCGCTTCATGCTCCGCCGCCCAGTGGATTTTCCTGGTCTGTTGTGCCTTGAGCAGTTTGAAGAACGGGGCGCACTTATCGGTTAGGCGGGAGATGAATCTGGCAAGGGTGGCTAACCGGCCGGTCAGCATCTGGACCTGGTTTCTCTCCCCTGGCGTTTCCATATCTAGAATTGCCTGGACCTTCAACGGGTTGGCTTCTATCCCTCGCTGGCTGATGATGTGGCCTAGGAACAGGCCCTCTGAAATCCCGAAAATACACTTCTTCGGGTTCAAGCGCATTCCGAATTTGAGCATCTTGCCGATGACTACGGCCAAATCCCGGACGTGGGCCCCTGCAGTCAAGCTCTTGACCAGCATGTCATCTACGTAAACCTCTACGGTTTTACTCATTTCTTGCTCCAGCATTCGGTTCACCATCCGCTGGTAGGTGGCCCCGGCATTCTTTAGACCGTACGGCATTCTCTTATAACAGTAGGTACCTCGGTCGGTTGTGAATGATGTGTGTTCCTCATCATCCGGGTGCATCCTAATCTGATTGTCCCCGGCGTAGGCGTCCATGAAGCTGAGCAGCTTAAAGCCGGACGTGGAATCTATAAGCTGATCAATCCGGGGGAGCGAGAAGCTGTCCTTTGGGCACGCTCGGTTTAGGTTAGTGAAATCCACGCACATACGCCACTGGCCGGTTCCCTTCTTCGGCACCATGACCACGTTAACGAGCCAGCGAGGGTACTGGACTTCCCGGATGAAACCTATGCCCTTTAATTTCTGTATCTCTTCTCTGATCGCCTCATACTTTGCCGGGCTGAAGGACCTCCTCTTTTGCCTCACCGGGAGAACGTTGGGCAATGAATTTAGCTTATGGACGGCTATCTCCGGAGATATGCCTGGCATGTCCTCGTAGGACCATGCGAAGACCGAACTGTTGTCCCGGAGGAAGGCGATAAGCTCTTGCCTGACAACCGGATCGAGCTGTGTCCCTATCACCACATTTCGCTCCGGGTGGTCTGCCGAAATGCAGATCGCTTCGGTTTCTTCCACGGCCGAAGGTGGCTCTAGCTTTTTCTTGACTGAATCGGAGTCATCGCGGGGGTCAATACTTAGATCTGGCACTGGCGCTTGCTGAGTGGCCGTGAAGACCTCGGTCCGCTTCCTCCCGTGGGTCAGGGCCTCCGCATAATATTTACGGGCGATCCTCTGGTCCCCGCGCAGGGTAATGACACCGGCCGGTGAAGGCATCTTCAACATCAGCATATGGCCGACTATAAATGTCTTCAGTTTCCATAACCCTGGCCTACCGATTATGCCATTGTACGACGACAGGCAGTCCAGAACGATGAATTCAAGGTGCTCCTTCTTTGTCTTGTCTCCCTCGCCGAAGATCAGTGGAAGGTAATCCGATCCCAAAGGCTGGATTACCTCACCGGAGAAGCTTATAAGTGGTTCGTTATCCTGGGATAACTTATTCCTTCCTCTCTGCAGCCCTTTGTATGCGTCTCGGAACATTACATTGACAGAGGCTCCGGTATCGATTAGCATGCGGCTAGTTATCCAGTGGTCTATTTGAACCTTGATGAGGAAGGGGTCGTTGTGCGGTTGGATTAGATCCTCCGACTCTTCCTCCTCGTAGAAAGTAACCGACTTCCATCCGGTTTTGGCAGCTTGGCCGCTTCTACTTCCAAAGGCATACACCTCTTTACCCCGAATCGATCTTAAGCACCGCTTCTTTGAGCTCCGGGTGAGCTGATCTATATGGCCCCCGCCATGTATCATGTTTATGCTCCCGTGCACCTCGATCCCCCCTGGGGGTCGGGTGCTTATGGTTCCTACTTGCCGAGCTCCCGGCCGGTTCTCTCTCGGGTCATCCGGGCGGACTTGACCGCTTACAACCGCTCTCTGGGGTCTCGGACCGCCGGTTCGAAGGGCTGGATCTTCGGGCTTTGCTGCTGGCATAATGGCTAGGGCCCGCGGTGGTCGTTCTACTGGCGCAGCTGCCGAGGGCTGTGCCGGTCGCGCAAGCGGTGGTCTTCTCCCTGGCCGGGAACTGTTGTCACCGGTCCAGCGGGATCGCCAATCCTCCCGCACCTCGGCTTTCCGGCTAGTCGCGGGCGCATGGTCGCGATCTTTCCGCCCGGTCTTGCTTTCACGGGGAGTTGGTGGTAGTGGGACATCTGATTTCCGCTTGGGAACCTTATCCCCGTATGTCTCGTGGTCCGCCTGAGCGTGCCTGACGGCCACGGTCATCAGCTCATCGTACCCCTGCGGCTCCTGCACTCGCAAGTTGTACGAAAGTTCTCCGGGTCTTAACCCCTGCTTGAAGGCCATCCCCGCGATCTTCTTGTCCAGGTTTCTGACCCCGGCCGTGGTGATTTGCCACCGGTTAACGAAAGCGCGCAGCGGTTCGTGGTCAGCCTGCATGCAATCGAAAAGGATCGTTGATGTTTGAGCTGTCCTGGCTCTGAGGACAAACCGGCCGACAAACTTGTCAGCCAATTGTTCGAAAGTTTCAACTGATTCCACTGGCAGCTCGTAGAACCAGCTCAACGCCTCCCCCGAGAGCGTCTCTTGGAACACGTTGCAGCATGTGGCATCAGAATAGCCCCTTGTGCCCGTCTGCGACTTGAAACTGTCCAGGTGCTGATACGGGCAGCTCGTTCCTGAGTACGCCAGTTTTAGGGGACTTAGGCTACCAGACCTTCCTGATTCCCTAACCTGGCGCGGAAAGGGTCCAATACGCTCATTGAATCGTGCACTGTTCCGCGGTCGCCCTGCTTTCTTCTCACTGGCGTCTAAACGGTCCTTCATGTCCGACACTGAGGCAGAGAGCGTTTCGAGCGTCCTTGCGGTAGAACTGTCATGCTCGCTTGACGCCTGGCTCGTGCGGTACGGTAGCTCGACCGGACCGGAGTTTTTCAAAGCTTCCGAAAAGAGAGGCGTGGGCACATACACGGTCCTTCTTCTTCCCGTGGGCTGTCCCACTTCGAGGTGCGGGAACTCGCTAACCTTGCTTGCGGGCCGTGACGCCGCCCGAGGAGTGCTTGGCTAGCCTCCTTTTCCCAGGGCCGCTAATAAGGCGGAGTTTACTGCTTCCAATTCCTGGCACCGGGCATTTGCCCTTAGCCGGTCTCGGCCGCTCTCTGCTTGCAACCGCTCGACTTCTGCCTTCATCTTCTTTATTTCCTCTCCCGCACCATACCGGTCGGGGTTTTGTGAATCTTGGCGATCGCGACTTCTGTCTTGGTCTGGAGAAGGGGCGAACCTCGCACCGACCTCAACCCTTATGTTACGGGCCCGGTCGGGGATCTGAATTCGCTCTGATCTTCCGTCTCGGTCGGGAGAAAGGACGAACCTCGCACCAACCTCAGCCCCTGTGTTTTGGGCCCGGTCGGGGATCTGAATTCGCTCCTTCAACCGTCCGGTGCCAGTTTTTATCTTCCTTCCTTCCATGGCTTCTGGACTGCGTATTTAACTATCTTTCAAAGGATCGATCAGGCTTTACTCCCTGGTAGAGCAATGCTAACTTTTCTCGTGGATCAAAAATCGTTCCCACAGACGGCGCTAATTGTTTCTGCACAAACCCTGGGGCCTGGTAGATACAGATGAATCCAACTCGATCTCCTGCAAACCTGCTTACTAAGGGGAATACCGGGCGGGCCGGTCTTCTCCTCTCCGATGCCTAAGTCAGTATAGTTGGAATATATAACTTGAGCACGTATGTAAGCGGTGAGAGAGATAAGTTACCTATTAATGAGGGTAGTTGGGGCCCTTATATAGGTGGCTGGGGGTGAGGGCTGGCCTCACCCTTCGATGTGGGACTGGTTCCCTTCAAAGGGCAGTTCTGGTGACCTCTTTGGCAGGCAGGCGCCCCCGGTCCCAGGGTCCCTGGCAGCCGGATAGACTGCTGGACCCCGAGGCCGGGTGCTGGTGGTTCGGTCCTGGACCTCGGGCCGGGCCCTGGTGCACCTGCTGCGGGTCTGTGGGCCTGCTGTAGCCCCTCTGCGGCTACTGTCAACACCTAGAAACAATGATTTTTCTGGTGGTGGGATTGTAGCATCTGTACCCATTCTGAGTGGAAGAATATCCCAAGAACACACACTTAATTGCTCTAGGTTCCAATTTATCCCTCTTTGTTGACTGAATATGAACAAAGCAGACACTACCAAAAATCCGGAGATGGGAGATGTCAATTTTCCTATTCTACAACACTTCCATAGGTGATTTATATCCTAACACTCTACTTGGAAGTCTATTGATCAGATAGGTAGCAGTTTGAACTGCATAAGACCAGAATTTTTTAGGGACATTCATCTGAAACAGAATAGCTGTAGTTTTTTCAAGAATGTCTCTATTTTTTCTCTCAGCCACACCATTCTGCTTAGGAGTACCAACACAGCTGGTCTGATGAAATATCCCATGATCGCTTAAAAATGTTCTCATCTTGTTTGACATATATTCTGAACCATTGTCTAACCTCAAGGTCTGAATTTTTGAGGAAAAATGATTCTTTACCAAGTTACAGAAATCACAGAACATTTCAAAGAGATCACTCTTAGACTTCATGACATACAACCAAGTAATCCTTGTAAAATCATCAACAAAGGTTACAAAATACTTGAATCCATGAACAGATTTCAAAACAGGACCCCAAATATCAGAATGTATGATTTTAAAAGGATAACTAGAGCTATACATAGATTGAGTGAAGGGCAATCTGGTAGACTTAGAATACTGACATACATCACATTGATTAATGTCATTACAAGAGTTTGACATCAAAATAGACAACACTTTGTCTGAAGGGTGAGCAAGTCTCTTGTGCCATAAGGAGAGGACAAAAGATGAGCTAGCTTGAAGAGCTTGATGAGCAGAAGACTTCATTAGGAAGTAATAAAGTTCATTCCTAAAGACTCCTTCACCAATCATGTTCTTGGTGATGATATCCTGAAAAAACACTTTATCAGGAGTGAAGATGACAAAACATCTTAAAAAAGATGTGATTTTTCCTACAGAAAGAAGTTTGAATGGAAAAGAAGGTACAAATAAGGCATCTAACTCGATGGTTTTTGATAAAAGTCTAATCTTCCCTTTTCCAGACATAAACACACCTTTTTCCATTAGCTACTGATACACTAGTAGAAAGTTTTTTAAAGTCTTTCAGATTTTCTAGTTGATTTGTCATATGATCAGTAGCTCCTGAGTCCACAATCCAACAGTCATACTTATCATTCATATCCAAAGCAGTAGAGAATGCTTGTAGCATACCTGACTTATCAGAACCTGAACTATGATCTTAGTCAGCCAAAAAACCAGCAAAATGACCAAGCAGAGCTGTGTGGCTTCCATTTGAAGGGCTACCATCACCATTGAGCTGCCTTTGCTGAAGATAATTAGCAAACTCATTGATGATAGCTGCAGGATTAGCAGTGAAATCCCCTATCTCAAAAATGGGTGCAGAAGTGGATGCAGAGGTCACCAACTTTGCCTTATATCCTTCATTTGAGTTGAACCTTGACTTGTTCTTCATCTCCCTTTCTCTCTTAAACTTTGCCTTGAGCTCAGGGTAGAGGATTCAACAGGTTTCAATCACATGAGTGGTGGATCCACAGTGCTTACACAGCAAGTTATGCTTCTTTCCCTTATAAGCTTTGGATTCTGATGAATGATAGCTGGATGTACAAGCTCTAACCTCAGGATTGATTGCCTTGACCTCCAAGTTCATCACTTTCCTTCTTACTTTTTCTCTCTGTATGGTAGCACATACACTACTAAATGAAGGAAGATCAGTACTCATCAAGATGATACTTCTTAGATCTTCATAGTCCGAATTCAGGCTTGCACGAAGTTGAAAGATCTTGTCTTCTTCAGCTCGTTTGAGAAGAATATTGACATCTACAGTATGAGGTCTGAATTGATTCAGCTCATTCCACAGAACCGTGAGAGTTCCTACATGCTTAGAGAAAGAGTTATCTTCTTGATGAAGATCAGAAATCTCCTTCTTCAGTTGGAACACTCTAGCTGCATTATTCAGGTTGCCATACATCTCCTTCAAAGCTTTCCATAGATGAGCAACTGATTCAGAGTAGTTGAAGATATGAGCTATGTGAGGCTCCATTGAGTTGCAGAGCCAGGACATGACTTGATGATCTTTGGATAGCCAGGAATCATATCCCTCAGTGAGGGGAGCTGGCATAGATATTGAGCCATTGATGTATCCAAGCCTTCCATTTCCACCTAGAGCAAGAATAATAGCTCTAGACCAACTGTGAAAGTTGAACTCGTTCAACAGAGTAAGAGTAAGACACTGATTGATATTGAAATCAGAGTCGAGAACAGTAGCAGCGGAATTAGGTGGATAGCTCTCGGATGAAACAGAGGATTCAACCATGATGAATACTGAATCAAAGGTTTCAAAATGAGCAAGGAGCAAGGGTAAGTAGAAGCAGGCGACTAATTGACCTGCTCTGATACCATAAAGAATTTAGGAACGAGGATTCAGAAAGAAAACAAAGGAGCTAAAGCTTTGGAAGAAGTTTTCTCTTTATTGATAATTGCTCTAAAAACTTACAGCCGGGGATAAACAATATATATCAAAGAGGAAAGTATGGAAAGCAAGTATGACAAGTATGGAGCAACATGCCTATAGCATGGCTGAAACCAACTCTAACTAAACAGAAATAAGAACTGTAGCAACAACACGTACTGTAGCAACATCAACCTAGAACCAGACTGAATCAACTCTAGCTGAAACAGAACAGGAAGCATTCTTCAACATATTGAACATCTGATTACTTACTTTTAACTTTTAAATTTCTTATCGGTTCGTCTTCAATAATTAGCAGAAACTAATATTTCCAATTTGTTATAGATTTCGCCATCAATAAATGGTGATGATCTGCCTCGGTTTTTTGTATATTGGACTGTAAGTTGATCTCTTTTGAACCAACCCTACAGCTTTGCTACTTCATATCATTTTTGTTTATATCTATTTAGTGTTCTGGTATCAGATAAATCCTTAGTTCCTTACATATATCTGTTAAGTTATGATCTCGTAACATACATTTGCATAAAGTTTAATCAGATTATTTGTACTAATATACCAGATTGATTGTCTGGGCAATGAAAATTCCCCTTCTTTCTGTATAGAAGCCAGATAGTTTAACTCCACTAATCATATCTGCTCAAATAGGTAGACCGAGGCCATATACGGTGCTTTAATTTGCTTTGCCGAGGATTTGTACAAGTAGATCGAAAATTTGCTCCCAAACTTACTAGATTTGAACCATTGTCTACTGTTGGTGGAAAAACATACGAGGTCAAGTTTGTAATGCACCAGGTAAACCAGCAATGACTTGACTAAAAAGCTAGCTTTCCATGCTTCGATTCATAAATGCTGCCTTCTCAGATATCTTGTCACAATGAATATCTGAGTATTCAAAATTAGTAGTTTGACAACAGAACACTATGGAATTTTTGAAGTGAATATGTTTGTAGCTTATGCTATTGTTTCTCGCATAGCTTTGATTGTCTTTAATTTCGCAGGACCCTGAAACAGCAAATTGGTGGCTTACAATAACAGATTGGAACATTACAGTGGGGTATTGGCCAAAGGAAATATTACCACATTTGCGTGCAGGAGCTGGAGAAGTAGGGTGGGGAGGACTTACCATGGCCACCGGTAAAGACAGTCCTCCAATGTGAAGTGGTCAGTATCCAGATGGCACAACTAATCATGCTGCCTTTTTCAGGAACTTACATTACTTGAGGGCTTGGAATAAACCACTAGTTCCTTCAGATAAGGATTTTGTGTTCGAGTTTATAGAATCAACTGGCTGTTATGGCTCACAGAATGATAAGGATACTAAGGAGGAGTATTGGGGTTATAGATTTCTCTATGGAGGACCAGGAGGTTCTTCTTGTTAGAAACTTCATCTATATTATGAAAAGCTCCCATATATATGAAGTCTACTTAGAAGTATGCATGCCATTGATACATGCATGGAGCTTAAGTTTGACTGTTACATGCTTAGAGTGAAGAATGAAATCAAAGGGAAGCTTTTTTCTTTTGTTCTTTTATTTTCTTTTGGTAAAACCAATGGAAATTGGGACCAGATTACCTGAAAGGCACCACATCTATGCTCAGAGGCCCTGACTTGAGTGTTAGGTGACACCTCATTTAATCTCAACCTTGGCTCCAAGACTGTCACAAATTTCCGGATTCCAAATGTAAGATTTGATCACATTCCTACGATCAATAATCTGAATATGAATGCAGCACAGTTTAAAGCAGCTTTTTCTTGCCCCATTACGCGAACTGCACCATCAAAACAATGTGAACTTATAGCAATTAGAGAAGGACTGGATTTACTCTATTCCGGCAAGTGCAGAATATTGTTCTTGAAATTGACTGTACATCTGAGGCGTTATATACAGACTATGCACTCACAGCAATCCTAGCTAGCAAATGGAGGACTTTTGATGATATAAAGCATACTCGGAAGCGACTGCAGCAAGTGCAGATTTTCTATTCCCGTTGATCCTGCAATGCTGTTAGGCACAGACTTGCAAGCATAGAATTTTCTATGGATCATACATTTAAAGGTTACTATGGATCATTATTTTCTTGGTTATTTACCAATGAAGTGAACATTACTAAGAAGTGTTCGTTTTGTCGACGCTCAAAGAAACGTATGTTCAAAACACTCCAAGTGACCTAGTGGTCGAGTGTCACATGGGGAATCTCCAACCCAAGTTCGATACACCAAGTTGTCAAAGTGGTCAGGCACCATGACACAATATACAATTGGACATTACATTTAAAAATAATTATTTTTACCATTACATTTATATCTGAATGATCCGATAAAGCACACTCTCGGATGTGAGCATTACTTATTTTGGCTCATTGCAAAAGGAATATTTAAAAAGATGATGACATCCCTCTTTCAGTTCGAGTTACTAGGTTTCGGATCTGTCCTGTGTGATGAAACATAAAAAGACGGGGGAGGTTTTGGGTTTAAAGGTCGGAGAAACCAGAAATGGAGAAGAAGAGCAGAGTACTTATAATCGGAGCAACAGGAAATCTGGGTCACCATTTAGTCAATGCCAGCCTCCATTTCTCTCACCCCACTTTCGCTCTCGTCCGACCCAACTCCTTTTCCGACCCCAACAAGTCCCAAAAGCTTCGAGCTCTCTCCGACTCCGGCGTTAAACTCCTCCAAGTCTCCTCTCTCTCTCGTACCCTTTATCCAATTTTGGCTCTTAACCATGTTCAAATGTCATCTGTCAACTCAATTTGTTCGTCTGTTTCAGGGTTCGCTGGAGGACGAAGACAGCCTTGTTGAAGCAGTGAAGCAAGTTGATGTGGTGATTTGTTCTGTTCAAGCCAAACAGGTGCTCCATCAGAAGCTTCTTATCCAGGTCATCAAAAATGCTGGCTCCATCAAGGTTTGAATACTTCTAGCCTTCTTTTTAACCCTTTAATTATGATCAAAGTTGGGAAATTTGAGCTGCATTACTCTTAACAATTGCTATATATTTTGAACATTGAGCAATAAGTAAAACTCTTTAGTGAATGTCACAAAGGGTCGGGATAAAATTTCAAAGTTTATTACTTTAATGTGGAATTTATGTGAGTTTGTGAACCAATTGATGCTGGGATGCAGAGGTTCATTCCATCAGAATTCGGGTTGGACCCGGATAAGACACAAATTTCAGGGATGGACTACAACTTCTATTCAAACAAAGCTGAGATTAGGCGTCTGGTGGAAGCTGAGGGCATTCCCTACACTTTTGTTTCCTGCAATTTCTATACGAGCTATTTGCTTCCTTCGCTTGTGCAGCCCGGCCTCAAAGTGCCTCCAAGGGACAAAGTCACCATTTTCGGGGATGGAAATACTAAAGGTCTTTAAGATTGGATTTGGTATTTCAGTTGTGTGGTGTGCTTCTCTGCTTATAGTTGAAGTGATTTCTTAATTTGCTAAAGGTCTTCATTTGCAGGTGTTTTTGTCAAGGAAATTGATGTAGCTACCTTCACTATCAGGACATTAGATGATCCACGAACCTTGAACAAAGTGTTGTATTTAAGGCCACCTGGAAATGTGTACTCGCTGAATGAACTTGTTGAGCTTTGGGAGAGTAAGATTGGGATGAAGCTCCAGAAGGTGTTTGTATCAGAAGAAGAGCTTCTTAAGAGGATTAAAGGTACTCTCTTCTAGGTCATACTGTCTGGATATTTCAAATGATTGTTTGCTTGATGTCGTGATCAATAACATCTAATTCCAGCTGAGGGTAGGACTATAAAATAGAAGAGAGAAAATGGATGAGATTCATATATTCACCAGTACCACATATCTAGCTTAGGATGTGCTGTTTGTTTTACCTGCATAAACCCAAGAAAGATTAGCAGCAGTTCATCCTCCTAGGCATGGCAACATTCTCCTAACATGGTTACCAAATTGTCTGCTGATCTTACAATGTTAACTATGTTCTGCTGGGATCCAGAGGTGAAATTGAGATTATACTGTGATTTGCACAACATAACGGTAACAATAGAAAGAATGGATGGTTGAGGTCACGAGAAAGGAAATGGTAGGCATATTTATTAAGTACAGACTTGGAAAATTGCAAGATTATTTTTTTTTTTTGGTCGAACTTCAAGAAAAAGTTTGAAACTCAGAATTGTGTAGTTGCACAGAACCTTTTCTCATTGATATCATTAACAAACATGTGCAAGTATCGTCCAATATGTTCTTAAAGCTGCACATTGCCTGCAATATGTTCTTAAAGCTGCACATTGCCTGCTTTTAAGCCTAATAGTATGATTGCTAGAAACTATAGATTACTTAGTTCTAGCGATTTCAACTATTATCTGTTGCCGGATATGACAGCTACTATTATCTGTTGCTGGATTACAAATATATTTCTAGCAAAGAGCTACCATCTTCAGCTACTTTTTTCGCTTAGATCTTGTTCTCATCTCTCTTGCTGTGAATGAACCTTGATACATTTTATTTGCAGCTTCGAGTTCTATTAATTATTTGATGGATTTACTATAGCTTGGATGAGCTTCTGCTGATTACCAATTTGTGCCATGATTCATTGTTTACACTTTACATGAGTTCCTCTATTTCTTAACTATATCTGTACCAATAAATGTCACTTGTTGCATCGCAGAGACTTCATATCCAGACAACATGACCCTGATTTTCATATATTCTGCTTTCATAAAGGGCGATCAAACCTACTTTGATATAGAATCAACTGGTGGTGCCGATGCGACAAAACTGTATCCAGAGCTGAATTATACTACAATCAGTCAATATTTAGACACCCTATTGTGAGTGTCTTTCACACAATCATAAAAAAATCAACCTTCAGTGACCATATTCATAGTAATTTCAGCCTCCTTAGATTTTCACTGACTAATAATGTATGCAAGTAAGTTCAGTTTACAGGTGTATAGTTGTATACATGGAGTGTTTGAGCTAAACAAGCTATTCAGTCTATTAGTCTTCTGGAGTGGATGTAATATCTCTACAACATATTTGAGTAGTATCTATCTAGTTTCGAGGCTTCTGGAGTGGAACTGTCTTTTACCTTTAAGCTTCCAAGTGTTTTATGTTTTAACAGATGGTGCTTAGCATCACGGTACGATAATTCAATTACAAAGAAAACAGGAGGTTCTTAATGCTATAAATTAGAAAGTTAGATCATAATGGTTTTGTTGCTTATACCTCCATTTCTGGACAAGTAGAAATGCAGTTTTTTTTTTTTTGCTCTCAATTGTAGTTACTTCACTATAAAGCACTAATGTCCAGATGCTTTAACTATTCTAGTAAATTCTAACAATGTGAGTCGTTCATCGAAAAAGAATGCTGGTCTTGAAAACGAAAGACACCAACATCTTGTCATATGGCTAATAGTAATTGGCTAATTGGAGTTGGTCAGAGAGTGTTGAGTTCTTCCTATTTTCTACCATCTTAAGTTGATTATTATGTACATAAAAATAAAGATTATTTTGTGTAAAGAAAAATAAAAACTATAAAGCCATCATAGTAGAGGCAGAACTTATTGGCATTTGCGTCATTTCCTATCCCCTCCCTCCTCCGTGCTATAAAAATGAGAAAGCACCATAATATGTTCTCATAACCAGTTCGACGTCTATTCCTTCTTCCCTGTCCTTTGCAACCATCTCTCTCTGTCTCAAACAGCATTCATCATCTCATTCACATTCCCTACAATGACAGAAACCAAATCGAAGATTCTTATCGTCGGAAGCACCGGCTTCATTGGGAAACACCTTGTCGAATCCAGTGCAAAAGCCGGTCACCCGACCTTTGCTCTGGTTCGAGAACCCACCCTTTCTAACCCAGCCAAGTCCAAGATCATCGAAAGATTTAAGGCTTTGGGCGTCAACTTCGTCTTGGTCAGTTACTATATTCTTTTATCCTTCTTTTAATGTTGTCAATTTTGTTTTCCTGTGTAATATTAAGTTTGTTTGTGATAGTTGAGATAATTTAGCTCCAACTAGCTATACCATAATAAGGTCAATATCAATGTTCAATGTGTATTAGCTAAATGTTTGCTCTATTCTCCACAAGATTGGACAGATCACTTCCCTACTCCTATGTTTACTCTCAGCCTAAAGAACAACCTAGTTTGGACAGATCACTTCCCTACTCCTATATCATTCAAGAACCAAATGCATGTGAACTGAATTAGGCGTGAGTCATGGTCTAATCTCTTCGAAAAAGTATGTAATACCCTAAAAAGTCCTAGTTCGGCCGTATCCCGAACTCAAAATTATAACTACGTGATGCATGACCTAATTATTTTACATTTCTACTTGGAAATATGATTAGGGCTTGTATTCTTCAAAAATGGATAGAAGATAAAGAAATCGTTTCATTTGCAGGGTGATCTCTATGACCACGATAGTCTTGTTAAGGCGATAAAACAAGTCGATGTGGTGATTTCAACAGTGGATCACTCTCAATTGGTAGATCAACGCAAGATCATAGCTGCAATTAAAGAAGCTGGCAATGTCAAGGTATCAATCTTCATTCACTCTGTTCTTGTTTTTCCTTCTTTCGCGTTCTAGCTAACACACTGAAGTCAATTTACACCTATATATATTTGTTTTCTTTTTTGAGAATGCACCTTCTTTATATTTGAACTCTGAAATAATCATGTTATTATACACGATTTCTTTATGAACATTAACAGAAGAGAGTTAGACTAGTGTGCTATTTTCAGTTCGTTTGTTCCACAAGTTTATTTTGCTTTCTCCTATGAGTGATTCAGAGATTTTTCCCTTCCGAGTTTGGCAATGATGTAGATCGAGCCCATGCTGTTGAGCCAGCGAAGACAACGATTACTGTGAAATCCAACTTTCGCAGAGAAGTTGAGGCATCCGGGATTCCCTACACTTATATGGTCGGCAATTTCTTCTCTGGCTACTTCTTGCCCACTTTGAATCAACCCGGAGCCACTGCCCCTCCTAGGGACAAAATCGTCGTTCTAGGGGATGGAAACACCAAAGGTAAAGACGTACAACCAGCTTTAGCTCTTGATATATAGAATAGAATCAATAATGTGATTTAGGGTGGTAATTAAATGCTCATGCCATGTTATGTTAGATTAATATCAGGCACTCGCCATCTTTGTTCTTTGCTCAGCTCTTTGGTTTTAGCAGCAAAGACAAATGGTTTAGTCTATACTTTCTTTGCCATATTGTTGATTTTTAGTGCCATATGCTGATTTTTGGTTACTGCGCGCATGAACCTCACATTGTATTTATCATTTTATTTACTCATCGGCCGACTTAATTTTAAGCCAAGACGAGTTGTAACGCTCATGAATGAATGTGATGGTGTTTCATTTATCTATAAATTTTCAGCAATTTTTAACAAGGAACAGGACGTTAGTACCTATACTATTAAGGCTGTGGATGACCCGAGAACCTTAAACAAGATACTCTACATCATGCCCCCAGGCAACACCGTCTCCTTCAACGAAATTGTATCTCTCTGGGAGAAGAAGATTGGCAAGACCCTTGAGAAGATATATGTTCCGGAAGAACAACTCCTCAAGAAGATTCAAGGTTGGTGACATTTACATTAGCTAGTTCGATCAATATAATTCTCTAAATATCTCGGTTCATTTTTCTGTTGTTCTGGTCCTTCTTTTGGCAGAGGCTGTGGAACCAATCAAATCGTTACTGTGTTATGGTTACTCAGTGTTCGTGAAGGGAGACCATACTAACTTTGAGGTCGAGCCCTCATTCGGAGTCGAAGCTACTGAACTTTATCCTGATGTCAAATACACTTCAGTGGACGAGTACCTGAACCAGTTTATCTGAGACTGATATTGATCGATGAGATTCAGAATGAATGCCTCAGAAGTTGGGTTCTCTATCTTTGAGTAACTTGCACTTCCAATTTGGAAAATAATAAGGTAGCCGATGATGTCTCATGAATCTTGCATGCATTCTGTGTATGAACTTAGCATACCCCCGATCATTTACCTGGCCCTTTGTGTGTGTATCTTTGCCGAACTCTCCTACCATTGGTAAACCTAATATTGGAATACACTATTGCATCTTCTGCTCATTTGTTCTTGTGCGTGTTATTAATCTTGTACCTCAATTATCTATCAACTAGTTGAATAGATAAATCCAAAAGCTGAGACCCATGAATGCCTATTAAACAAGATGGATATGTAAATAGACCATGAAAAAGAAGCTGATGAAACTCTTTGCTGATCAATCAAACAACATAGAACCAAAACCCTAGGGATCATGGGAAAATGTAAAAGAATGTAAGGTCCTTAACCCAATAATGAAACTGAGATGCAGTATAGAATGATAAAATAGACCCATATACCAATCACTATTGCAGAAAACCATTAAAGCGACGAAGATTGAAGTTAGAAAATCAAAAGTCGTCGCTCGAACACATACAGGCGACCAATATAGGTTTTATGCAATAGTCGTCGCTTCATGTTATCATGCGACGACATTTTCTGAAACTTTGTCGCTCACAAATTATTGAAGCGACCAATATTGGTTTTATTCAATATTAGTCGCCATAAAAATACTAAAGCGACCAATATTGTAGATTCGTCGCTGTATTATAATTTAAGCGACGACTTTTGGTCAATATTCGTCGCTTTTTTTTTCCACCAACATTGTACTTCCTCTTAAATGACAGCTGTATATATAGGTGAAAAAATTTGATAGATACTGTGCTCGGGTTTCTGCATCTATTTTTGGAGGAGAAGAAGGAGAAGAGGGAGAAATTAGAAGAAATTGTACATTATTGGACTTGGGTTGCTAATTCATTGTACTTCCTCTTAAATGACAGCTGTATATATAGGTGAAAAAATTTGATAGATACTGTGCTCGGGTTTCTGCATCTATTTTTGGAGGAGAAGAAGGAGAAGAGGGAGAAATCAGAAGAAATTGTACATTATTGGACTTGGGTTGCTAATTCATTGTACTTCCTCTTAAATGACAGCTGTATATATAGGTGAAAAAATTTGATAGATACTGTGCTCGGGTTTCTGCATCTATTTTTGGAAGAGAAGAAGGAGAATAGGGAGAAATTAGAAGAAATTGTACATTATTGGACTTGGGTTGCTAATTCTTTGATTCTTAAGTAAGGTTAGTGCAATTTCCTTATATTTATCCCTCTTTGTGAGCATATTATGTATTAATTCATGAGAAATGGTTGTTTATGTTGTTTAATGGAAGTTGGATTTAGGGTTGTTGACAGTAGCCGCAGAGAGGCTACAGCAGGCCCACAGACCCGCAGCAAGCGCGCCAGGGCCCGGCCCAAGGGTCGGGACCGG
The DNA here is from genome assembly GCA_963682095.1 of Potentilla sterilis. Lineage (NCBI taxonomy): Eukaryota > Viridiplantae > Streptophyta > Magnoliopsida > Rosales > Rosaceae > Potentilla > Potentilla sterilis. The sequence goes on along the minus strand of OY821757.1, from coordinate 43,143,780 downwards.
ATCACCAGCACCCGGCCTCGGGGCCTGGCACTCTATCCTGCCTCCAGGGACCCAGGGGCCGGGGGCGCCAACCTGCCTAAGAAGGCACCAGAAAGTATAAACAGAAGGGAACCAGTCCCACATCGAAGAGTAAGGCCAGTCCTTACCCCCAACCACCTATATATGGGCCCCAACTACCTTCTTTATGAGGTAACTTGTCTCTCTCCCTGCTTACATACGTGCCTTAGTTATATATATTCCAACTATACTAACTTAGACATCGGAGAGGTGAAGGCCGGCCCGCCCGGTATTCCCCTTAGTAAGCAGGATTGCAGGAGATCGAGTTGGATTCATCAAGTATCTACTAGACCCCCGGGTTTAGGCAGAAACAATTGGCGCCGTCTGTGGGAATTTTGAACAAAAAGCCGTGTGAGCAACACCGTTGGGAAAAGTTCGGAGATGAGTCAGGAGAAAGGTACCGCCGAGGAGGGACGCCTTGCAGTAGTGCAGACGCTCACCTCCACCCCAGCCGTCACGCGGGAGCCGCGCGGCGACCGGGGCAACGGTCAGGACGGAGAGAGTTATGGGGGACCATCCGGCGTGCCGGATCCCCACTGCGACAGCTCGCGAGGTAAAGGCCCGGCAGAGGAGGAAGACAGTCCATAGCGACGGGGCTTCGCCTTGACGTTCTCAGATGATTCAAGCGATCGATCTGAGAGCCCGGACCGGGACCTCACGTACAGCCCCGGCCATAGCGGTATGGCGGGAGAATTACGGGCGATGGCCGCAGAGGTCAGTCGTCTGAAAGAGGAGAGCGACAGGGACAGAGCTAAGTCCAACGCTCGGTACGAGGAGATGGAGGCGGTGAATACTGCCCTAGTGGCCGCCCTGGAGAGGGGACAGCAGCGTAATGACACCATGGCCGGGGCACAGGCGGCAATCCTGCCGGTCCCACCTCAACACACCGATGAAGGGCAATCTTCGGGCGGTCGGTCCGGTGACCCCGTACAGCAGAAGTCGCCATTAGGCGCAGGCCCGCCAAAGAGCGCGACGACCTCCCGCCAGCCCGACGCTTCGTCAGTAGATGGAGCTGAGACGCCAACCGCGCGAGCACTGCAGGTGCTGGCCGACACCGTGTCGAGCTTGAAAGCCCAGATGGAGGCTAACGAGAGAAGAGCCGCGCGGCCGATGGAGGGCGCCCGGTTTAATGAGCGCATGGGTCCCTTTTCGCACCGGGTCATGGAGTCGGAAAGATCTGGCAACCAGAAATCCCTCAAGCTCACCTACTCAGGATCCGGCTGCCCGTACCAGCATCTGGACAGCTTCCGGTCCCAAACCTGCGCCAAGGGATACTCCGATGCAGTTTGCTGCAACATCTTCCAGGAGACTTTGTCCGGAGAGGCACTCAGCTGGTTCTACGAGCTTCCGGCAAACTCGATCGAGGCGTTCGAGCAGTTAGCCGACCGGTTCGTGGGCCGCTTCATCCTCCGAGTCGAGGGAGCCCGGACGTCGACCATCCTCTTCAATTGCAGGCAAGCCCCCGGAGAGGAGCTGAGAACCTTTGTCAACCGCTGGCAGACGGCTACGGCCGGAGTTCGGAACCTGGACAAGGGCATCGCCGAGATGGCGTTTAAACAAGGGCTCCGAGCGGGCAAGTTTTCCTACGTCGTCCGGGTAGAACTCCCGCAGGGGTACGACGAGTTGATGGCTATGGCCATCAGGCATGCTCAGGCCGATCATGAGACCTATGGGCACCACCTGCAGAAGAGGAAGCGGGATGAGGAGCAGGAGGACCATCCCCGGGAAGAGAACCCCCCACCCGCCCAGGAAGCCAAGCCCAATCAGCGGACCGATAACCGCACCGCTCGGCCCAGCCGGAACGCCAACAACAGAAACTGGCCGCAGCGGCAGCAGAGGTCCTATTCTGATAAGCCTCAGAATGAGCACAAGCCAGCGCCGTTCCGCCAAGAGCGCCCCCTGGCAATCATGCCAGCACCACCACCGGCCAATCAAGAAGTCTTCACCGCTCTCACCACTTCCTACGAGGATATCCTACTTGAGAACGTGAGTGTCATTCCCCCACCGCCCCCAAGAAGGTTCCCGAAGGGGAAACTTACAACGGAGCAGACGGGCAAGTACTGCTCGTACCATGATGAGGCTACTCATCGAACGAGCAAGTGCCACGCTCTCAGGCAAGCGGTGCAGGTTTTGATTGATAACGGCCAGCTCCAGCGGTACGTGGGGAAAAGAGGAACAGACCCCGACCGGGAACATGACCAGTCCTGGTAAAACCCGCTAGTCAGAGCGGTTAGTTTGGCATAGTTTGCGGTTCAAACCGCTATAAAAACAAATATATATGCAAACTACTTTTGAGAAAATTTCACCGGCTCTGCCAGTTCCAAGTATATTCATATTCAAGCAAGTATACAAGCAGTAACCGATCTGGAAAGATTACAAGGAAAAGGGCAAGAAAATCCTAAGGAGCTACGACTCCGCCTTCGGCAGGCAATCCGCCAGCCTCTCCTGCGGTACCCTCGTCGTCGACGTCAGTTCCGGTGTTGACTCCGGCTCGGGCAGACTCGGCACCGTTGGTAAAAGAATCCAAGTCCGAGCGAATCGCTTCACCCGGATGCTCCTCCACCGCCTCCTGATGGATGTCCGACTGCTCATGGATATCTCCTTCAGCAGCAGTTGACATCAGGGAAGTGTCTAACCATCCCTTCCCCGCCCATTCCGTGTACGCATCCGAGATGCCCTCTTCCCTGGCCTTCACCAGAAATTCCAGGAACTGATCGCTCTCGCGGTATTTGAGAGCGACCCGCTCGTAGAGTTCCGAGTCATCTTCCCCGGCCGGAGCGGCAGAAGCAGCGCGCAGAGCAGCGGCTCCCACTTGGAACTCGTCCACTTTGGACTCCAGTTCCGCCCTCTCCTTCTCCAGGAGCCGGTTCTGCTCCGCCAGTTCGGCCCTCTCCTTCTCCAGGGTCCGGTTCTGCTCCTCCAGCTTCTTAGCCCTCTCCTCCGATCTGGCCTTCTCCCGATCCGAGCGAGACTTCTCCACCTCCAGGCGCTGCCGGGTCTCGGATAAAGCAGTTATCTGTCTCTGCAGCTCCGACAGCCCCTCGCTCGCGTCCGGTTCGTACAGACTGTACAGCAACTGCGCAACACCAAAGAGTTAGTCAAGCAGCAAAAGAAAAAACAAGTTACAAGCAGTACAGTGGTACCGTGCGGTATTTACCCGGAGGACGGATTCCTTGCATTTTGGACGATTCCCGCCCGCCAAGGCTCCAGCAACCCCGGGTCTGTCCAGACCAAGGCCGGCCAAGTCCGCCGCCACTTGCCGGGCGATTGCACCACTCGGGCTTCCCCTTGGTGCCTCCGCAGGCGCTGGACTACTCTGCCGAGCGGCAGCAGCAGCATTCTCCCCAGCAGCGTTAGACTGCGCACCGCTGGTAATCCTGAACCGTTTGGCCAGGCTTTCCAGTGCCGACCCACCGGTCAGCGTCACCAGCGCGGAGGAAGGAACGTCCCCAACCTTCTGTTTTTCACCCCGGCCCTCCGGAGAAGAAGATCGTGCGCTTGCGGGGACGGCGCGAGCCGCCCGTGGTGCAGACACCGGACGGTTGGGAACCCTATTCATCCCACCGGGAATCCTCACCGCCCCCCCGGTGCTCTTGCCCTTTCCAGGCGCCAGCAGGCCTGTGGAGTGATGGGTCTTCACCCGCCTCAGGACATAGGCATCCTCATCGACGTCCATGGCCCTCGGCTCCGCAAGAGTCGTAAGTCGGCCGGACCCATCGTTCACCGACGTCCGCGAGACGATCTCGGCCTTCTCCTTCAGCTGGTTGAGGAGATCTTCCCCGTCCATGGAGAGAGTGGTTTCGGGCTTGATAGTCGCCCGGGAAGATGCACCTGCAAGGAAAGCAAACGATTAGTATATTGCAGAAACTAACACAAAGTATCACCGCTCAAGCGCTTCCTACGCACCGGGACCCCGCCCAAGCTGGCAGTATTCCAGCACTTCTCTTCGGATGAAGTTGTAAGAACTCCGTTCCAGATCATCCCAACATCCGATTATGGTCGAGATCCTCTCACGCTCCAGATCGGACAGCTCGTACGACTGGTCGCCAATGGGTTGGAAGGCGCCAGGAACACAGTACATTCTATTCCTCGCCTGCCACTTCCCGCCCACCATCACCACTTTCTTCCTCCAGCTGTTGTCTACCCATGAAGGCATATTGGTGACAATCGGTGGAGGCTTCCGGGTATTGAAGGACAGGCAACCATGGGACCCCTGCTTCCTGGAGTACGACAGCCTGTACAAGGCCCGGAACTCGTTCACCGTGGGGATGTTCATCCCGGAGAACTCGTACAAACAGCCGAGGCTCAGTAGTCGTCTCCACTGGAGCCCAGGAAGCTGCGCGGGTGACACTCGCAGGGCACTGAGCATGTACTGCACGTAATGTGGCAGCGGGAACGACAGTCCATGTCGGAACTGATCCTGATGTGCAGCAATCCAACCTTCTTCCGGGTTGCAGGCTGACTCTCCAGGATTCAAGGGCCGTAGCAACACTCTATCCGGGATGCCCCACGCTTCCCGCAGCGCCTCAATCTCTTCAGGGGTCATGCTCTCCTCCGGTTCATCACACACCACAGCGTGCTTCCCGCTGCCGATGGTGTAGCTCGCAACCGGAGCATCTGCAAGACGCACCCCGTGCGGTATTTCAGTATCCGAGGATTCAGCCCCGGAAGACGAAGAAGAGGACGGAGTCGAAACCCTGCTCCCGGAGCAGTCAGCGACTTCGGTCTCCGGAGATTCCGAACTGAGCCAGTCGTCCAGCCTCTGCGCATCGTCCACGAGGGGACCTCTGGCAGCCAATTCGGAAGCCCGGTCAGAACCTGAGGACGACATCTTAACCTAGGGGAAGAACACAAAACCCTAGCGCTCGTCAGCAACAGGCTACAACAACGCCTTCTACGACCTCTCCCCAAGTTTGCCGCAAAGCAATTCCGTCAGCGGCAGAGATCCCTCTCCCCCCCGTCGCAAAACAACAAAGCCAAAAACAAGAACAACACCGGGGCAAAGAAATCAAACAAACTTACTGATTAGTATGCTCAACCGAGAACAATCGACCCTGGGAAAGCAGCGCGCAATGGTAGGGAGCGTTCAGGAAAACAGATCTCGCAGGGCAAGAAGGGCTCAGGGTGGTCGCCGGATTTCTCTCTTTCTCTTAGTTTCTCCAAAGCAAGAAGTAACAACAGAAAGAAGAGCAGAAGATGCCTTTTTATAGAGGGGACCAATGCCCTAGGCAATCGAAATCCCTCCAAAACAAGTAATCAGAGCAACTCAAACGCCTGCGAATCCACGCCCTACATCTCAAGACCGCCCCGCGCTGGCACGTGTCCCAGCATTGGTAACCTCCCCATGCCATCATAACTGACGGGACTGATGGACTTCCTCCTTAAATGCATGTCAGCCACTTGTCTCACACGCTGGCGACAGGAAGGTAGGAGCGGGAATCAAGGAGTCAGGCCCTCCCACTTCCCCAGATTCCACGCTTGCACGACAATCTTCGCTGCGTATCTCGAAGACCTCTTTCGCGGTTATGATCGTCCAACCGCTTGGAGAGCACCCATCCGGGTATGAAGCCTCATCTCGATATGGCTTGACGCCCGGTCGAGGGCCGCCCGGCACCATGGCAGTTCGCGGTTATGATCATTCAACCGGCTGCATGGCTTCTTCATCGCATATTACTGGAGACCTCGTCTCGATATGGCATGTCGCCCGGTCGAGGTTCGTCCAATCGCATCTCTCTTGGGGGACTCGTCTCGATATGGCAGGACGCCCGGTCGAGTTCCGCCCACCGGTTACGACGCATCCGACCGGCTCGAGAGCATATCCCGGGAATAGGATCCACCCGGCCCCATGGCACTTCACTGGGGGACTCGTCTCGATATGGCAGGACGCCCGGTCGAGTACCGCCCAGTACCATGGCTGACCCCGGTCATGAGAACATTCGATCGGCTTGGGCTTCATACACCCGGGCGAGTTTGCATCTAACCCATGTACGCTTGTCCAGCAGGATAAAAACCCTGCATCGCACTAGCTGCGGCAAAAGGGGGCTGCACGGCGAGCTTTGTCACCTCAACGCCACCCCCCTACCAGGAACATAATGCACCTGGCCCGTGGCATCTCACTGGGGGGGACTCGTCTCGATATGGCAGGACGCCCGGTCGAGTTCCGCCCAGCACCATGGCTGACACCGGTCTAGAATATTCGACCGGCGGGCTTATAACCCCGGGTGAGTTTGCATCTAACCCATGCACGCTTGTCCAGCAGGATAAAAACCCTGCATCGCATTGAAAGGCGATCAAACATGGGGCTACACGGCGAGCTTTGTCACCTCAATGCCACCCCCTTACCTCAACGCTTATTCAATAAAAGCTGAGAAGAACTAGCAAGTGTTCGCTGGTGCTTCAAACAGGCCGCAACACCATTGTAATCTCCCTGCAGCCTAGCAATGGGAAACTCGTCTCGATATGGCAGGACGCCCGGTCGAGTTTCCATACTACTGGACTCGTCTCGATATGGCAGAACGCCCGGTCGAGGTCCAGTACTGAAGTTCACCTGGGACCCGTCTCGATATGGCAGAACGCCCGGTCGAAGTCCCATGAACTTCACCCCGTCCGTTTCAACAGTTCGCCCGGTAGAGGCTCAGTGAACTCCGCTGCGCTTCGATTCGGCAGATCGCCCAGTTGAGGCCCAGTGAAGCTCCGCTTCGTACCGAAAGGGCAGAGTGCCCGGCCAAAATTCCGTGCACATTCCTTGCATGGCGGATTTCAACGCTTCATTGTCATCCCATGCACAAATCTCTTGCATGGCGGATTTCAACGCCTCATTATCATTCCATGCACACATCTGTTGCATGGCATCATGGCATCATAACATCATGGCATCATCATTATCATCTTGGCTCCATGCTCGTAACACCACAAACATTTAAGCACATTACTGCTTATATTATAAGTGTACTTTTCAAACTATTGCTTCCCATCAATAACAGGTACTCACCTCGGTCACGCCCAATCTTTAACGCGGACTTGGGGGACTGGGCACCGGTAGGTTGGTAGCCCTGCGGGTCTGCGGGACAAGAACAAAACAGATTTAAGTCCCCATTCAAGATTGCACTTGACCGGGAACTTGGGGGACTTGTTGACAGTAGCCGCAGAGAGGCTACAGCAGGCCCACAGACCCGCAACAAGTGCACCAGGGCCCGGCCCAAGGGTCGGGACCGGATCACCAGCACCCGGCCTCGGGGCCTGGCACTCTATCCTGCCTCCAGGGACCCAGGGGCCGGGGGAGCCAACCTGCCTAAGAGGGCACCAGAAAGTATAAACAGAAGGGAACCAGTCTCACATCGAAGAGTAAGGCCAATCCTTACCCCCAACCACCTATATATGGGCCCCAACTACCTTCTTTATGAGGTAACTTGTCTCTCTCCCTGCTTACATACGTGCCTTAGTTATATATATTCCAACTATACTAACTTAGGCATCGGAGAGGTGAAGGCCGGCCCGCCCGGTATTCCCCTTAGTAAGCAGGATTGCAGGAGATCGAGTTGGATTCATCAAGTATCTACTAGACCCCCGGGTTTAGGCAGAAACAAGGGTGTTCAATTTTGTGATTTGTTGTTGTTTCAGTGTTAGAATATGAAAATTGTGATAAACCATGGAATGGGTTCATTGAAAATGTTAGAATTTTGGTGAAATTTTGTGAAATTAAGATTAGGTTAGTTTGTGAAATTGTTAAATTTAGTGAAATTGAATTTTAGTGTAATTTAGTGAAATTTTGAAATTTAGTGAAATTGAGAAATTTAGTGAAAATGAAATTTTGTGAAATTGTTAAATTTAGTGAAATTGAATTTTAGTGTAATTTAGTGAAATTGAGAAATTTAGTGAAAATGAAATTTTGTGAAATAGTGAAATTGTGTGAGATTAGAATTTTATGGTGGATTAGGTTGAAATTATTGATTAATGATGTAATTGGTTTGTATAGATTGTGGTAGTTAGGGTTTCTGAAACATGCGAGTGACTTAGTGAGGGAGTGTACGTGGTGCCGTGTGTAAATTTATGTTTTTATATTATATATAATTGTGGTGTTTATCAGCTTAGAACTCTCGTTTGAGAATCAACAACTCATCTAGTTGATCGAGATGAGTTGTTGATTCTCGAATTGTCCCATTTTTGGACACTTTAGGCTAACACGATTTTGTTGATCGTTTTGCTATTCATGTGGTTTGAGTTTCAGTTTTGGGATATAGTTTCGACATTGTCTCTCTATAATGTTCCTCGAGTGCAAATTAGGTTGTTTAGATTTTTGTGCACTTGAGGAACTGTAGGGAGATGCTGCCGAAATTTCTCAAAACTGTAGCGGAAACCACATGAATAGCAAAAGGATGAACAAAGTCGTGTTCGCCTGAAGGGGATAGGACCCAACCTGGAGGAATAAGGAGAAGAAGTATTGGGACAGGTTCTGATTGTATTATAAATGTTATGTGCTAACCTTATGCATATTGTCTGTTTATGTTGTGACAGGAAACATGGATGATGTCCCCGACAAATCTTGGAGATGAATCTTCACTTTACACACCCTGATTACAACACATGCTTAGTTAACTTCATCAATTTTGTTTCCACTCGCACTGCTGGAATCGAATTTCTCCCTTGTCCGTGCGCAGTTTGCATAAATGGTCCTTATTATAAGAAATTCATAGAGATTTATCATCACTGCTTGCACCATGGTTTGGATCCGACTTACACAGTTTGGCACCTACACGGAGAAGTTTCTGGTGAACCGGCAATGATTAGTAAACGGAGACAGTGGCTTCAAGACAGAGTCCAGACTTCTAGTGTTGCCGGTCCTTCAGTGATCCCGCCTGTGGAGATTATACAAGATGTATTTCCATACTATCCTGGATACCATGCAGATGCACCGCATAATGTCGTTGAAGAAAACTCTGAAGTTCAGTTCAATGACATGGTAGATGATGATTATGCTAAGTATGAAAGGCTTCTAAAGGAGTCTCAAACCCTATTGTATGAAGGGAGTGAAGAAACTGTATTAAGTGCCACATAACATGCAATGGAAATTAAAGTTGAAAACGGATGGTCGGATACGAGTATTGATAAATTATGTAAATGGGTGCATAAGTTTTTTAAAGTCAATAATTTTCCTGTGAGTTATTCGAGAATTAAAAAAATCATCAAGGATATTTCCCTTGGATATGAAAAAATTCATGTTTGTGAGTTCAACTGTTACCTATTCAGGGGGGCTGCAAATAAAACTCGTAGGACTTGTCCAATATGTGGTGCTCAAAGATATAAGCCAGATACGGATGACCTTCTAAAAAAGATAATATGGTATTTCCCTATCATTCCAAGGTTGAAACGCCTATTTATGTCCCCACACACAGCAAAGCATATGCGATGGCATAAGGAGAGGCGACAAGATGAAAGTACCCTCCGGCGCCCATCTGATGGAGAATCATGGCAACATTTTAACAGGACATTTCCAGGTTTCGACGACATTAAGGGAAGAAATGTGCAGCTTGGAGTGGCAACTGATGGTTTCAGTCTGCAATCAACCACCACTCTGGCACCACTCCCTACAGCTACCGGTCGCTGCGAATCAGGAGAAAGGGCATCCAGCGCCTATACTGAAGACAGTCTGCGATGTTTATCAATCATCGCAGAATGCGCAGGAGAAAGTGGTAAGTGACTTCCCTATTGGTCCAACGATTTAAGTTATTTCGAATTAAAAAGTATAATAACACAAATCAATGGAATTTTTTTTGCAGGCAGCGGTGAAGAGGAAGATGGATGAACTCTGTGCTTCTCGAGTGAGTGATGAAGCGAGCGGCAGTTACGTGACAGGTCCCGTTAGCATCGAGGAGCAGATGGCCGTCGTCGAGAAGGAGCTGGGTGGGAAGTCGGGGACGAGGGTTCGAGGTATATTTTTTTAAAACATCTTGTTCTGTTTAGTTTTCTTATTTTTGATACGAAATCGTTTTTAATTTATTTTTTTTATGTTTTACCATTTTTGCAGGGTTAGGGGGTGCATTAAGACGCCTGCCCAAACCAAGAGGTGGTGCACGCGTGTCCCGCGACAATTCGGAGGTTGAGGAGTTGAAGAGGCAGCTACAAGTCGTCACTGAGGACAGCAGATGCGACAAAGAAGAGATGCAACAACGCGTGGCGACGCTGGAGGCTCTCCTCGGTCAAGTCATAACGGCCCAAGGCAATGCGGCTATCAATGTGCCCGAACCAACTGCCACAGTCCCCGATAAATCCTCGTGTGCATCCAAATGTAATCTCGAGTTCGACGACCTAGATTAGGACTTTTTTTTCCTTGTAATGGAACATCTACATTGTTATTATGAAACATATTACCGGATTTGAATGTAATCTACGTATTTCTAAAATGTAGTGTGCTTGTATTATGTTGGATATGTATGAAATCTCATTTGAACTGCATTTTGTATTATTTTTATGTGAATGGAATAGGTCCAAACAACACCAGGAAAAAGGTTTCCTTCCCTGTAACAAACATAGAAGCGACGAATATTGAGCAATATTCGTCGCTTAAAGTTATAATGCACAAATTTAATTTATTCCGTAAAGCGACCAATTTTGATCAATATTCGTCGCTTTTATTGTTTAAGGGACGACCAAAACTCGTCGCTTGGATTCTGGAAGAGACGACCAAAGATCGTCGCTTTGATGTTTGAAGAGACGACCAAAAGTCGTCGCTTAGATTTTGGAAGAGACGACCAAAAGTCGTCGCTTGTATTTGAAGGCGACCAAGTTAGAAGTCGTCGCTTATAAACTCCAAGCGACGACTTTTGCCCCAAAACTCGTCGCTGTATACCGGAAACGACGAAAAGTAAGCGACGACTTCGAAGCGACAACTTTTCGTCTCTTTCATACGGAAGCGACGAGTTTTGGTCAGAAACGACGACAAAAAGTCGTCGCTTCTCTATCAATCTGCAGTAGTGAATACAATCTTCAAGATTGAATCTTGAATCGATCATGTCTCCTTGTGATGTTTTTCTTCCGTCAACTTCTTTACGACTAGTGCCAGCAGCCTCGTCCCAAGATCTGAAAACAAAGAAAACAGTCAGTTAATTTGTTGACAGTAGCCGTAGAGAGGCTACAGCAGGCCCACAGACCCGCAGTAAGTGCACCAGGGCCCGGCCCAAGGGTCGGGACCGGATCACCAGCACCCGGCCTCGGGGCCTAGCACTCTATCCTGCCTCCAGGGACCCTGGGGCCGGGGGCGCCAGCCTGCCTAAGAGGGCACCAGAAGGTACAAACAGAAGGGAACCAGTCCCACATCGAAGAGTAAGGCCAGCCCTTACCCCCAACCACCTATATAAGGGCCCCAACTACCCTCTTTATTAGGTAACTTATCTCTCTCCCTGCTTACATACGTGCCTTGGTTATATATATTCCAACTATACTAACTTAGGCATCGGAGAGGAGAAGGCCGGCCCGCCCGGTATTCCCCTTAGTGAGCAGGATTGCAGGAGATCAAGTCGGATTCATCAAGTATCTACTAGACCCCCGGGTTTAGGCAGAAACAATTGGCGCCGTCTGTGGGAAGTCTGAACGAAAAGCCGTGTAAGCAACACCGTTGGGAAAGAGCTCGAAAATGAGTCAAGAGAAAGGTACCGCCGAGGAGGGACGCCTTGCAGTAGTGCAGACGCTCACCTCCACCCCAGCCTTCACGCGAGAGCCGCGCGGCGACCGGGGCAATGGTCAGGAAGTAGGGAGCTGTGGGGGACCATCCGGTGTACCGGATCCCCTCCACGACAGCTCGCGCGGGAAAGGCCCGGCAGAGGAGGAAGACAGTCCGGAGCGATGGGGCTTCTCCTTGACGTTCTCAGACGATTCAAGCGATCGATCTGAGAGCCCGGACCGGGACCCCACGTACAGCCCCGGCCATAGTAGTATGGCGGGAGAACTACGGGCAATGGCCGCAGAGGTCAGTCGTCTAAGAGAGGAGAGCGACAGGGACAAGCCTCCGGAGAGGAGCTGAGAACCTTTGTCAACCGCTGGCAGACGGCTACGGCCGGAGTCCGAAACCTGGACAAAGGCATCGCCGAAATGGCGTTCAAGCAAGGGCTTCGAGTGGGCAACTTTTCCTACGCCGTCCGGGGAGAGCTCCCGCAGGGGTACGACGAATTGATGGCTATGGCCATCCGACATGCCCAGGCCGATCATGAGACCTACGGGCATCACCTACTGAAGAGGAAGCGGGATGAGCAGCAGGAAGACCATTCTCGGGAAGAGAACCCTCCGCCCGGCCAGGAAGCCAAGCCCAGTCAGCGGACTGAGAACCGCACCGCTCGGCCCAGCCGGAACGCCAACAGCAGAAACTGGCCACAACGGCAGCAGAGGCCCTATTTTGATAAACCCCAGAACGAGCACAAGCCGGCGCCGTACCGCCAAGAGCGCCCCCTAGCAATCATGCCAGCACCACCACCGGTCGGCCAAGAAGTCTTCACCGCTCTCACTACTTCCTACGAGGATATCCTACTTGAGAACATGAGCGTCATTCCCCCGCCGCCCAAGAGAAAGTACCCGAAGGGGAAACTTACAACGGCGCAGACGGGCAAGTACTGCTCTTATCATGATGAGGCGACTCATCGAACGAACCAGTGCTGCGCTCTCAAGGCAGCGGTGCAGGTTTTGATTGATAAAAGCCAGCTCCAGCGGTACGTGGGGGAAAGAAGAACAGACCCTGACCAGGAACGTGACCAGGCCTGGTAAAACCCGCTAGCACCGAGCGGTTAGTTTGGCATAGTTCGCGGTTCAACCGTTGTAAAAACATATATATGCAAACTACTTTTGAGAAAATTTCACCGGCTCTGCCAGTCCCAGTATATTCATATTCAAGCAAGTATACAAGCAGTAACCGATCCGGAAAGATTACAAGGAAAAGGGCAAGAAAATCTTAAGGAGCCACGACTCCGCCTTCAGCAGGCAATCCGCCAGCCTCTCCTGCGGTACCCTCGTCGTCGACATCAGTTCCGGTGTTGACTCCGGCTCGGGCAGACTCGGCACCGTTGGTAAAAGAATCCAAGTCCGAGCGAATCGCTTCACTCGGCTGCCCCTCCACCGCCTCCTGATGGATGTCCGACTGCTCATGAATATCTCCTTCAGCAGCAGTCGACATCAGGGAAGTGTCTAACCATCCCTTCCCCACCCATTCCGTGTACGCATCTGAGATGCCCTCCTCCCTGGCCTTCACCAGAAACTCCAGGAACTGATCGCTCTATCGGTATTTGAGAACGACCCGCTCGTAGAGTTCCGGGTCATCTTCCCCGGTCGGAGCAGCAGAGGCGGCGCGCAGAGCGGCAGCTCCCACTTGGAGCTCGTCCACCTTGGCCTCCAGTTCGGCCCTCTCCTTCTCCAGGCTCCGGTTCTGCTCCTCCAGCTTCTTGGCCCTCTCCTCCGATCTGGCCTTCTCCCGGTCCGAGCGAGACTTCTCCACCTCCAGGCGCTGTCAGGCCTACGATAGAGCAGCTATCTGTCTCTTCAGCTCCGACAGCTCCTCGCTCGCATCCGGTTCGTACAAACTGTACAGCAGCTGCGCAGCAACAAAGTCAGTTAGTCAAGCTGCAAACAAAAACAAGCTACAAGCAGTGTAGTGATACCGTGCGGTGCTTACCCGAAGGACGGATTCCTTGCATTTTGGGCGATTCCCACCCGCCAGGGCTCCCGCAACCCCAGGTCTGTCCAGCCCAAGACCGGCCAAGTCCGCCGCCACTTGCCGGGCGAGCGCACTATCCGGGCTTTCCCTTGGCGCCTCAGTAGGCGCGGGACTACTTCGCCGGGCAGCAGCAGCAGCCTTCTCTTCGGCAGGATTAGCCTGCGCGCCGCCGGTTATCCTGAACCGTTTGGCCAGGTTCTCCCGTGCCGACCCACCAGTAAGCGTCACCAGCGCGGAGGAAGGAATGTCCCCGCCCTTCCGTTTCTCTCCCCGGCCTTCCGGAGAAGAAGATCGTGCGCTTACCGGGGCGATGCGAGCCACGTACGGCACAGACACCGGCCGGTTGGGGATCTTGTTCATCCCACCGGGAATCCTCACTGCCCCCCCGGTACTCTTGCCCTTTCCAGGCGCCAGAAGGCCTGCAGCATGATGGGTCTTCACCCGCTTCAGGACATAGGCGTCGTCATCAATGTCCATGGCCCTCGGCTCCGCATGGGTCGTGAGCCGGCCGGACTCCTCCTCCACCGTTGTCCGCGAGACGATCTCACCTTTCTCCTTCAGCTTGTTCAGGAGGTCTTCCCCGTCCATCGAGAGAGTGGTTTCGGGCTTGATAGTCGCCCGGGAAGACGCACCTGCAAGGAAAGCAAACAGTTAGTATTTTGCAAAAACTAGCACAAAGTATCACCGCTCAAGGGCTTCCTACGCACCGGGACCCCGCATGAGTTGGCAATATTCCAGCACTTCTCGCCGGATGAAGTTGAAAGAACTCCGTTCCAGGTCGTCCCAGCATCCGAGTATGGTCGAGATCCTCTGATGCTCCAGGTCGGATAGCTCGAACGACTGGTCGCCAATGGGTTGGAAGGCGCCAGGAACCCAGTACATTTTGCTCCTCACCTGCCACCTCCCGCCTACCATCACCACCTTCTTTCTCCAGCTATTGTCTACCCATGAAGGCATATGGGTGACGATCGGTGGAGCTTTCCGGGTATTGAAGGACAGGCAACCCCGAGACCCCTGCTTCTTGGAGTACGACAACTTATACAAGGCCCGGAACTCGTTTACCGTTGGTATATTCATCCCGGAAAACTCGTACAAGCAGCCGAGGTTCAGTAGTCGCCTCCACTGGAGCCCAGGAAGCTGCGCGGGCGACACTTGCAGCGCACTGAGCATGTACTGCACGAAATTTGGCAGCGGGAGCGAGAGTCCATGACGGAACTGATCTGGATGCGCGGCAACCCAACCTGCTTCCAGGTTGCAGGCCGACTCTCCAGGGTTTAGGGGCCGCAGCAGAACTTCATCCGGGATACCCCACGTTTCCCGAAACGCTGCAATCTCTCCAGGGGTCATGCTCCCCTCCGGTTCATCACACACCACAGCATACTTCCCTCTGCCAATGGTGTAGCTCGCACCCGGAGCATCTGCAAGACGCACCCCGTGCGGTATTTCAGTCTCTGAGGATTCAGCCCCGGAAGACGAAGACGAGGACGGAGTCGAAACCCTGCTCCCGGAGCAGTCAGCGGCTTCGGCCTCCGGGGATTCCGAACTTAGCCAGTCATCCAGCCTCTCCGCATCATCCACGAGGGGATCCCTGGCAGCCGATTCGGAAGCCCGGTCAGAACCTGAAGATGACATCTTAACCTAGGGGAAGAACACAAAACCCTAGCGCTCGTCAGCAACAGGCTACAACAGCACCTTCTACGGCCTCTCCCCAAGTCCGCCGCAGAGCAGTTCCGTCAGCGACAGAGATCCCTCCCCCCCCCCCCCCCCCCCCGCAGCAAAACAACAAAACGAAAAACAAGAACAACACCGGGGCAAAGAAATCAACAAACTTACCGATTAGTATGCTCAACCGAGGACAATCTGCCCTGCGAAAGCAGCGAGCAATGGTAGGAAGTGAGTAGGGAGCACTCAAGAAAACGGATCTCGTGGGGCAAAAGGGCTCAGAGTGGTCGCCGGATTCCTCTCTTTCTCTCAGTTTCTCCAAAGTAAGAAGCAACAGCAGAAAGAAGAGCAGAGGAGGCCTTTTTATAAAGGGAACCGATGCCCTAGGCAATGGAAATCCCGCCAAGCACGCAAACAGGGCAACTCAAACGCCTGCGAATCCAGGCCCTTCATCTCAAGACCGCCCCCCCTGGCACGTGTCCCAGCATTGGTAAACTGCCAATGCCATCATAACTGACGGGACTGATGGACTTCCTCCTTAAATGCATGTCAGCCACTTGTCACACACGCTGGCGACAGGAAGGTAGGAGCGGGAACCAAGGAGTCAGGCCCTCCCACTTCCCCAGATTCCAAGGTTGCACGCAAGATTAACAGGTCATGATTTCTCAACCGGCTCGAAGACCTCTCACCGGTTATGATCATCCAACCGCTTGGAGAGCACCCATCCGGGTACGAGCCATCCGCCCGGCACCATGGCAGTTCTCGGTTATGATCATTCAACCGACTGCATGGCTTCTTCGCTGCATATCTCGAAGACCTCTCACCGGTTATGATTTTCCAACCGCATCGAGAGCATCTATCCGGGTATGAACCCTCCTGGCATCATCTTCGTTGCATTTCACTGGGGGACTCGTCTCGATATGGCATGTCGCCCGGTCGAGTTCCGCCCGGTCCGTAGCAGTTCGCGGTTAGGTATCATTCAACCGGCTGCACACCACCCTGCTGGAAACCTCGTCTCGATATGGCAGAACGCCCGGTCGAGGTCCATCCAGTTGCATCTCTCTTGGGGGACTCGTCTCGATATGGCAGAACGCCCGGTCAAGATCCGCCCACCGGTTACGACGCATCCAACCGGCTCGAGAGCATATTCCGGGAATAGGATCCACCTGGCCCCGTGGCATTTCACTGGGGGACCCGTCTCGATATGCCAGGACGCCCGGTCGAGTCCCGCCCAGTACCATGGCTGACCCCGGTCATGAGAACATTCGACCGGCTTGGGCTTTATACACCCGGGTGAGTTTACATCTAACACATGTACGCTTGTCCAGTAGGATAAAAACCCTGCATCGCACCAGCTGCGGCAAACGGGGGCTGCACGGCGAGCTTTGTCACCTCAACGCCACCCCCCTACCGGGAACAGTATCCACCCGGCCCCATGGCATTTCACTGGGGGACTCGTCTCGATATGGCAGGACGCCCGGTCGAGTTCCGCCCAGTACCATGGCTGACTCCGGTCGAGAACATTCGACCGGCGGGCTTATACACTCGGGCGAGTTTGCATCTAACCCATGCACGCTTGTCCAGCAGGATAAAAACCCTGCATCGCATTGAAAGGCGATCAAACATGGGGCTACACGGCGAGCCTTGTCACCTCAATGCCACCCCCTTACCTCAACGCTTATTCAACACAAGCTGAGAAGAACTAGCAACACCGGGGTAATCTCCCTGCAGCCTAGCAATGGAGAACTCGTCTCGATATGGCATGTCGCCCGGTCGAGTTCCCATACTCCTGGACTCGTCTCTATATGGCAAAACGCTCGGTCGAGGTCCAGTACTGAAGTTCACCTGGGACCCGTCTCGAGATGGCAGAACGCCCGGTCGAGGTCCCATGAACTTCACCCCGTCCGTTTCGGCAGATCGCCCGGTAGAGGCTCAGTGAACTCCGTTTCGGCAGATTGCCCGGTAGAGGCTCAGTGAACTCCGCTTCGGCAGATCGCCCGGTAGAGGCTCAGTAAACTCCGCTCCGTTTCGATTTGGCAGATCGCCCAGTTGTGACCCAGTGAAGCTCCGCCTCGTACCGATAGGGTAGAGTGCCCGGCCGAAGTTCCGTGCACATTTCCTGCATGGCGGATTTCAACGCCTCATTATCATCCCATGCACAAATCTCCTGCATGGCGGATTTCAACGCCTCATTATCATTCCATGCATACATTTATTGCATGGCATCATGGCATCATGGCATCATCTCATACACTCTCCGGGGTCCACCCAGCTCCATGCTCGTAACACCACAAACATTTAAGCACATTACTGCTTATATTATAAGTGTACTTTTCAAACTATTGCTTCCCATCAATAACAGGTACTCACCTCGGTCACGCCCAATCTTTAACGCGGACTTGGGGGACTGGGCACCGGTAGGTTGGTAGCCCTGCGTGTCTGCGGAACAAGAGCAAGACAGATTTAAGTCCCCATTCAAGATTGTACTTGACCGGGAACTTGGGGGACTTGTTGACAGTAGCCGCAGAGAGGCTACAGCAGGCCCACAGACCCGCAGCAAGTGCACCAGGGCCCGGCCCAAGGGTCGGGACCGGATCACCAGCACCCGGCCTCGGGGCCTAGCACTCTATCCTGCCTCCAGGGACCCTGGGGCCGGGGGCGCCAGCCTGCCTAAGAGGGCACCAGAAGGTACAAACAGAAGGGAACCAGTCCCACATCGAAGAGTAAGGCCAGCCCTTACCCCCAACCACCTATATAAGGGCCCCAACTACCCTCTTTATTAGGTAACTTATCTCTCTCCCTGCTTACATACGTGCCTTGGTTATATATATTCCAACTATACTAACTTAGGCATCGGAGAGGAGAAGGCCGGCCCGCCCGGTATTCCTCTTAGTGAGCAGGATTGCAGGAGATCAAGTCGGATTCATCAAGTATCTACTAGACCCCCGGGTCGGATTCATCATCAAGTATATACGGAAGCGACGAGTTTTGGTCAGAAACGACGACAAAAAGTCGTCGCTTCTCTATCAATCTGCAGTAGTGAATACAATCTTCAAGATTGAATCTTGAATCGATCATGTCTCTCTGTGATGTTTTTCTTCCGTCAACTTCTTTACGTCTAGTGCCAGCAGCCCCGTCCCAAGATCTGAAAACAAAGAAAACAGTCAGTTAATTAAAGGGAAAAAAGATTCGATTATAAACCTGAACTCGCTGCTCTTCTTCTCTTCTTCAGTCACTCCCATAGGCTCTCTCACTCCTTTCCTCTCTCTCTCTGTTCATCAAGTATCGCTCGCGCGCAGATGAGGAACATAGAGAGAGAAAAAGGGAAAGAAAGCAGAGAGGTTCTTTTTTGGGCTGCAAATGAACGCTTTCCTTCTTCGGTTAGGCAAATGCCGTGAGATGGAATAGAGAATACGGTTTTCCTTCTTCTGTTAATTCATTCACTTGTTGATTACATCACAAGATCCCTTATATATATATTAGCTACAAACACACTCGATGAGTGTAGGTAATTATTTCAGAATTATAGGGAAAACTGTTTTGATTTTTTTTTTCTTACTTATTTTCCAATACGTGGGTAGTTTTTGAAGATATGGGGGGTGATTACTGAAGATATGGGTAGATATGGGTGGGTTTTTTTTATATTTTTTTTATTATCTGTTATTTTGTAATTTGACTATTTTATCCATATTTATATTTTTAGCATTAATGTTTTTTAATGTTTCAGGGCTAAAATGGTACATTTTTTCTGTTTTGATTAACAAAACCTGTTTCTTTAATAATAGTACTAGAAACTACTCACACCCTATCCCTACAACACTGAAAATCTTAGGTGACGAAAAATTTTCGTTACCTAAGAAGGATTTTCGTGGCCTAAGTGCTTAGGTGACGAAAATTTTGTCGCCTAAGTTTCGTCGTCTAAAGATTGTGGCCTAGGTAAGTGGGCGACGAAACATTATTATTTCGTCGTCTTAGAAAATACTTAGGCGACGAAATATCTTTCTTAGATGACGAAATATTTCGTCTCCTTAAAAGAGCTTGGGCGACGAAATAAAAAATTTGTCACCTTAGTCCGTAGCTTAGGAGACAAAAATTAACATTTCGTCACCTTAGTCTGTAGCTTAGGAGACGAAAAAGTAATTTTCATCGCCTAAGTGTACCACTTAGGTGAAGAAGAAATTGAGTTTCGTCGCCTAAGTAATACACTTAGGCGAGGAAAACCTAATTTTCACCGCCTAAGTTATTCTGTATTTATTTTTTTTCTTTTATTTAAACTACTTAGACGACATAAAGTTAATTTTTCGTCGGCTTACTAGAAAACTTAGGTGACGAATTTTTCCTTCTTCGTCACCTAAGTAGTTTCATTTAAAAAAAAAATTGGCAAATTTAGACAAAATATAATTAATATATTAAAAAATTTATTCATACAAATTAAATATTTAATATTAATAAATTTATTCATCATATACAGACACTCTATAGTGCATTATCTCTCCCTCTCTCTCTCTCTTGCTCTCTTTCTCAATCGCTATCTTCCGATATAACTATATAAGGTTTTCTAACTGCACTCTATAGTGGCTCGATCAGAAAAATCGATGATGTTACATACGAAACTATGCTAGAGATATCTACTGAACTACCACACAATACCATTGGACCAACACACAGCATAGAAAGCCCTCCAAAATATATAATTTGTATGATCTGAGGAATAAGTGCCTTCATTTTCTTCTTTTCCACACGCTCACAGAGGTCAGTATGAGCAAGCTTATGAAACCTAGTCTTCTCCCACAACTCTGCATTGCTTGCTTTCACAAAAAGTATCGCAGTAAGGACCTGCAACAAAATCATGTACAAGAAATAATATAATATAATGAGAAAGAAAGTCTACACCATCAGAACCTATACTGTCGATGCAAGACATGAAATCAAGTGGCGATTTACCACAATAAACAAACCTCATTTAGATAAGCAGAGAGAGCAGCAGTGCTAAGCTGGGCCTTGTTAGATATCATTCGGAGTTTCTCACCAAGATAAGCAATGACAAGAGCCATACATGGAATCACCTACCAACCAACCAAAACCCAAATCAAATTCACAACTCTAAACCAAGCACACAACCAGAGTACTTTACACGAAAACAAAACTTGCTCACCACAGCTGAAATCCCAGACAACATAGGACTAATAGCCACCATCTTCACCGCCATAACCGATATCTGCAGAGCACTGGGTACAACAGTCTGTCATTACACAAAAACCAATAAAAATTCAGCATTGCCAAATATGGCCATTCAAAAAAGAAAAAAAAAGACTGAACTCACATTGAGAACAGCATACACAGAATCCGCAACATCAGAAGCCTCAGCAGAGATCCTATAAGCAACATCCCCAGTCTATTTGGCCCCGACCCCTTCGAAAAAGCCCAAGTCCCTCTCTAGAACCTTCTCCCAGACATGAACCCTCACCCGATACGCCGCGCCCAATGCTGCCTCCCAGAGAAACGCCTGCTGCCAATACACAGCCACCAGCCTCGCCAGGACCAAAACCCCCAAAGCCAACTCCTCATTTCTCAACATGATTGGCTCCAAACTTCCTATTGCTCATTGTTTCTGCAACACCAGAAAATTAAAAATACAAGTCTAGAGTCAAAATTACAGAAGACAAAGAAAAAGGAATTCTAACAACCTAGTCAAAGAGATATTAATCTCAACAAACTCAAAACCAAAACAACAGAAAGAAGCTTAATTTATGCTGCATTGTAAAACCCCCAAACAAAAACACAAACCAGCTCAATCATCAGAAATACAACAAACCTGAAAATAAAGCAGAAAAAGGGAAGAGGACCGGCCCGAGCCCGAGCCCGACGAGCCGAGGGTTCGAGTGGCTGGAAGAGAGGCGATCGGAGAGCCGAGCAACTAGGGGAGGAGCAGGCTCAGGCGAGGAGTGTTGGTTTAGGACTGTTTTACTTGGTCAAAATAAACTCCTATGTTTTAGGAGAGTTAGAGAGTCAGTCAAGTTTGTTTTGGTTAGCCCGAGTCTTTAGCACGATCTCAGGGTTTTTGAGACGTGTTTTTGCAACTTTGAATTCCTGTTTTGTAATGGCTATTTAAGCCAGCTCGTTTGTTATTCAATAAGTGAATCATTCAGCCATAGTTGAGTTAATATTCTGCTTCTGTGAGTTTAGATTCCTAACACTGGTATCAGAGCCCGAAAGGGGCCTGAAATTGAGAGGAGAGGAACACTGTGAGTGTAGAAAGAGATGTCCAACGAAGGGCAGAACTTGTTGAGTATTCCCAAGTTTGATGGAGACTATGAATATTGGAGCTTGCTCATGGAGAATCTCTTAAGGTCCAAGGAGTACTGGAACCTAATAGAGACGGGGTACAGAGAACCAGCTGAAGGAGATGCCATGACAGCGGGTCAGAGAAAAACTCTAGATGAGTTGAAGCTAAAGGATCTGAAGGTGAAGAATTACCTACTTCAGTCCATTGACAAGAATTACCTGCAACAGAGGGAAACATCCAAGCATATATGGGACTGCATGAAGGTCAGATATCAGGGAAATGCTAGGGTTCAGAGAGCACAACTTCAGATTCTTCGTAGGAATTTTGAAGTCTTGGAGATGAAGCTGGGAGAAACAGTAGATGATTACATTGGTAGGGTAATGACAGTAGCCAATGAGATGAGAAACTACGGAGAAGACATGTCAGATGTCAAGATAGTTGAGAAGATCTTGAGAACGCTCACGGAGAGGTTCAACTATATAGTCTGCTCGATAGAAGAGTCTAAAGATATCAATGGACTCTCAGTTGATGAATTACGAAGTTCCTTGTTGGTACATGAACAAAAGTTTCGAAAGGATGGAGGTGATGAGCAAGCACTTAAAATCTCATATGAAGCTGGCAATCGAGGGAGAGGACGAGGAATCATGAGAGGCGGAGGTGCAGCAAGGGGAAGAGGCAGAGGTAGAGCCTTTAACAAGGCAATGATCGAGTGTTTCAAATGCCATCAATTAGGGCATTTTCAGTACGAGTGTCCTAAATGGGAGAAAGCAGCCAACTATGCCGAGCTAGATGTAGAAGAAGAACTGCTTCTAATGGCCTACGTTGAAAGCAACAATGCAAGTCGAGAAGGTGTGTGGTTTCTTGACTCTGGTTGTAGCAACCATATGACAGGGAATAAACAATGGTTTACTGAGTTAGATGAGAGCTTTAGACACTCAGTTAAGCTTGGAAATAGTATGAAAATGCCTGTTATGGGAAAGGGGAGTGTGAGTTTGCAAATTGGAGATGTGAAGCAAGTGGTGTTCGATGTGTATTACATTCCTGATCTGACAAACAATCTATTCAGCATCGGACAATTACAGGAGAAGGGTCTAGCCATTTTGATCCGAGATGGAATTTGCAAGGTTTATCACAAGAGACGAGGCCTTATCATGGAAACAAAGATGACAACTAATCGAATGTTTGTGGTACTTGCTCTCGTAGCAGACCAACAGTCAGCCTGCCTCAACGCTGAAACTGAAGACATTATGGATCTATGGCACCAAAGATTCGGTCATCTGAGCTACAAAAATCTTCGAACCTTGCAATACAAGAAACTAGTAGATGGACTACCTCAACTCAAAACTGCTAGCAAAGTGTGCTCAAGCTGCATGGTTGGTAAACAACATCGAGATGCTATTCCGAGAAAGAGTCGGTGGAGAGCCTCAGAAAGACTTCAGCTCGTGCATGCTGATCTGTGTGGCCCAATAACACCTATTTCAAATGGTGGGAAAAGGTACATAATGAGTCTCATTGATGATCATAGTAGAAAGATTTGGGTTTATTTCCTTACTGAAAAGTGTGAAGCCTTTTTAATGTTCAAAGTGTTCAAGAGTATGGTGGAAAAGGAGTTAGGATGTTATATTCGTTGTCTTAGAACATATAGAGGTGGTGAATTCACCTCAAATGATTTCAACGAATTTTGTGCAAGTCTTGGCATTAAGAGACAGCTCACAGCTGCCTACACACCCCAGCAAAACGGAGTAGCAGAACGGAAGAACCGTACCATTATGAACATGGTGAGATGTTTGTTAACAGAAAAGAGAATGCCAAAGGCGTTTTGGCCAAAGGCAGCAAGGTGGGCTGTGCACATCTTGAATCGAAGTCCTACCGTAGCTGTGAGGGAGAAAACTCCTGAAGAATGTTGGAGTGGCTTGAGACCTAATGTTGATTATTTTAGGGTCTTTGGTTGCATTTGTCATGTGCATATTCCGGATGCCAGGAGAACGAAACTTGAAGACAAGAGTTGTAAGGCTGTGTTACTGGGAGTCAGCGAAGAGTCAAAGGCCTATAGACTCTTCGATCCAATTAAGAACCGAGTTGTGACCAGCAGGGATGTTGTATTTGAGGAAAACAAGAGTTGGGACTGGGGAAGAAGTGAAGAAGAAGTAGTGCTTGATGTGTTGACATGGGGAGATGATGAAGAAATCGAAAATGACAGTGAGGCAGGTGAGACACAAGAAGAAATGGTTGCTGGTAGTAACGAAGGAATAGCAACCACTGGGGGTTCATCAGATGAACTCACTTCAAGTCCACCAGAAGAACCAGTCCGAGAAGTGAGGAACAGAAGAACTCCAGTTTGGATGGTGGATTATGAAAGCGGGGAAAGACTCTCAAAGGAAGAAGATGTGGAGAATTTAGCTGAAGGCTTTGAAAACTTGGCTTTATTTATTTCTAATGAAGATCCTACGAGTTATGAGGAAGCAGCTAAGAGTGCCAAATGGAGAAAGGTAATGGACCTGAAGATAGAATCTATAGTCAAGAATAATACATGGGAACTTGTTGATCTACCTACAGGGGCAAAGAAAATTGGGGTGAAGTGGGTGTTTAAGACTAAGTTCAATGAAAGGGGAGAGCTTGACAAGTGTAAAGCGCGCCTAGTAGCTAAGGGTTATGCCCAAGAACATGGCATCGACTACAATGAAGTCTATGCTCCTGTGGCTCGTTGGGATACAATAAGAATGGTGATAGCTTTGGCTGCTCAAAAGGGTTGGACTGTATTTCAGCTTGATGTCAAAAGCGCGTTCTTGCATGGCGAATTAAGTGAGTTGGTGTTTGTGGATCAGCCCCTTGGCTACATAAAGAAAGGAGAAGAACAGAAGGTTTACAAGTTAAAAAAGGCGTTGTATGGTCTAAAGCAGGCGCCGAGCACTACCAGAAAAGGCCTTATAGCCGACGAGGCCATCTCGTCGGCCGTTACCATTAATTCGTCGGCTATAGTCATAGCCGACGATACTTCGTCGGCTATAGTATCGTCGGGAATGCTCCGTCGGCTATACTATAGCCGACGACACGAGGCGTAAGTCGTCGGCTTATAAACCGCGGGGTATAGCCGACGAATAAAGCGTCGTCGGCTATACTTCGAACATTGCCGACGACAAGATCGTCGGCTTCAACAATTACGTAATTGCCCCTAAACCGAAGTATAGCCGACGACACTATCGTCGGCTATACGTCCAATATAGCCGACGACACTGTCGTCGGCCATACCAATCGCCGGTACCAGGAACGGCTTTTTTTTTGCCTGAAGCCGGGAGGGTATAGCCGACGACATATGGTAAACATCGTCGGCTATAGCCCTTATAGCCGACGAAATAATGCCAATATCGTCGGCTATAGCACTTATAGCCGACGAAATAATGACAATATCGTCGGCTATAACCCCTAAATATTTAAAAAAATTAAAAAATTTAACTCGGGCCCAATTTCACTTCGTCTTCGGTTTGGCTGCAGAAAATGCACAAACAAACATCCAAATATCCAACAAATATCCACATCAATCCATCCCTAATATCCTACATACTGTACAAATTAACCCACTATCTACTCATCATCACCCCCTAAACGCGTAGCGTCGTCGACCGGATCGTTCGAGTTCCGGTGGCTATGGCTGTCCTGATCGGCTAGCGTACTCCGATGCGGGGGGGGAGTGGGGACGACGAACTGGGGCATCTGTGGCGGAGGCGGGGGCTGGAGTCCAGCCTGCTGGGCCTCCCAAGACTGCTGCATCCATCGGTACATCTCCGCCACAGATGCGTCTCTGGCCTGCTGCGCCGAAGCCTCCGCGGCCCTCGCCAACTCCGCCTGCTGGAGCGCCTCCACCGCCCTCGCCAACTCCGCCTGAGTCCTCTGCAGCTGCGTCTGCAAGTCTCCTCTCGTCGAAGCCGCACGCTGCGTGCTGGGATTGGCCGGCGTGTACTTGAGAACCCCATCTCCCGCCGCGCCTAGGCCTCTCTGGTAGAAGTAGTTGTTCCCCGTCCCTACCGCCGCGTGCATGATCTGAGAGGCCAAGCGCGGCTCAAGGGTGTCGATCGTGGAGGCAAACTCCGCGATCGCCTCGTCGGACGCCCCGTCTCCCAGGGTGTCTCGCGCGATCCCGAAGGTGATCGCGTCGGTCTCCGCATCGATTTCCGCCTAATTGACAAGAAAATATAATAAACAAATTAAAAAATATATATATAAATTAATTTAATGAAACACTTTTATTGAAGATGGGCGAATACTTACCACTTGGTCGGGACGCCCCGGATACATCTGCGCATGAATCCACGACAACGGCCTCAGCGGTCGGTCCCTCCTCGCCATCTCTGCCCACTGCCTCCAGGAGCGGGCGCCGCCGTGGTGGGGGTGCTCGTTCCTCCTGCGGTTGTCGCTGTTCGTCCGCGAGATTTTCTGTATTATAAGAACGAACATATAAACGCAAATATAAATTAGTAACTAAATTAAAATATTACGAACTAACCAAAATAAAATTATTAACTAATTTAGTTACTAACTAATTTAATTTAATTAGTAACTACTTAACTAACTAATTTAATTTAGTAACTAACTAACTTACTAACTACCTAATTTAATTTAATTTAATTTAGTAACGAACTAACTAACTACGTAACTAACCAACTAACTTAATTTAATAACTAATAACTAATTAACTAACTAATTAATTTAATTAAGTAACTACGTAATTTAATTATTAAATAACATTAAAAAGTTATATACTAGCAGGCTAAATTTTCTTACCGAGACCCTGTCGCTCCCGAAGTAGGCTACCAGCCATAGCCACTCGTACTCCCTGTACCGGAACTCGTGGGGGGTTGCACCTCGCCCCAAGCGCTGCTCCACATGGTACGTCCTGTAGTGCGTGGACAGCTCGTTCTTCCACTCGGAGTACCTATATTAACAAAACACAACTGTTAGATATATCCGTACACTGCCAATAAATATATTTATACAAAAAAAAGCAAAACACATAACCTGTTCTTCAGCTGCTCGTCTCTCCACCAGTCCAAGGTAGGATGGACTCTAAACCATTGCTGCAATATTATAAATTAATTAGAAAATATTTTTATATAGTTATAAGGACTGAATTCATAAATATTTATTTTCTATAATAAAAATCATATTTAACTCACCGACAGTGCATTGTACACTCGCGCCTTGATCTCATCGGGCACAGAGCCCCAGTCGGGCCACAACAGTGGGACCCTGTCCCGCACGAGCATGCCCGTCGCGTTGATGTACTTGGTGGTGGTGTCTCTCCGCTCAATCGGGCGTCCATCCTCACCGGGACCGGGCAGGATCTCTCTGATCCCACCGGCCAGCTCCCTCTCCAGGGTCGACATGTTCGCTGGCCCTCTGGTCCGTCTCGTCCCCGCGGGTTTATTGACGAGGACGCCTGTTTCATAATTAAAATGAATACATAGTTAAATAATTATTTAAACTAACTAATTAAATAATTAATTAAACAATCTAAATAATTAATTAAACTAATCAATTACCTGCGTCGTTGTACTGCTTGTCCTTCTCACGAAAGGCCCACAGGCCGCGGTAGTCCTCTGAGTTGAAAGGACTGTAGAAGTAGGCCTCCTCCCAGGGAATCTCGTGGGGCCGGTCGTGCCTCCAAATCTGTCTCCTCCTGGCGTCGTACTCAGGGATGGCAGGGAGGAACTGGACCATGTACATCCCCGATGGCGGAGACATACGGGGCGTGGACCCTGAGGGGCCTGCTCCCCCTGACGGTGGGCCCCGTATCTGTGGACGCTGTCGCTGTGGGGGGACAGGGAGCATCTCTGGAGGGTCCAGATCGGCGCGCGGTGAGGTCGGTTGCCGATCCTGGAACAGTGCTGAAGTGCACTGGGGTCTGGTGGCTCTGCGTCCTCCTCCGACACTCGAGTCAGGGCCCGCTCCCGTCGACTCATACGAGGAGCCCCCACGTGGATCGCTCGGGGTCAATCCCATCAACGTCTCCTCTCGTCGACTCATAGGCCGGCCTAGGCCCCGACGACCGCTGGATCCGCTCCCCCCACGGCTGGATCCTGCCTGAGCGTCGGGGTCGCTCTCGGTCCGTCTGCCAAGCCATCGGTCTACAAAGCGACGGTTTCCTGCACAATTAGTATATAAATTCCATAAATTGCACTAAAATTCCACAAAAAAATTAACAACTTCATTCAATGTATATATACCTAAATATATTTATACCTAATTATATATATATATATATATTCTGAAATATAACACAAAATTCCTTAAATTTCACAAAAAAATAAAAAACTTTTTTAAATATATATATATACATAACTATATTTATACCTAAAGGTATATATATATACCGAAAAATTCTTGTTAATTCCTCAAAATTAAACAAAATTCCACACAATTCCATAAATTTCACACAAAAATAAAAAACTTCATTAAATGTATATATACCTAATTATATATATACCTAAATATATTTATACCTAATTATATATATATATATATTCCGAAATATATATATATATATATATATATATATATATCCTCCTAAAAATTCCACAAAATTCCACAAAATTAACAAAAATTTCACAACATTAAAAAAATTTCCACAAACTTCCATATACCTAATTATATATATATATATATATATATATATTCCGGAAAATATATATATATATATATATCCTTCACAAAATTCCACATAATTCCAAAAAATTAACAACAATTCCACAACATTCCATAAATTGCACAACAACCCTAAATTCCACATAATTTCACAAAAACCATAAAATTTCACAAAAATACCTAAATTCCACAAAATCACAAAATTCCACAAAATTAACAAAAACCCTAAATGAGGGAGAGGGGGACTACCTGACATGGTGGTGCGGCTAGGGGACGAGGACGGCGGTGCGGTGCGGCGGCGACGGCGGCTAGGGAAGGACGGCGCCGATCGGTTCGAGTTCGAGTCGGGGAGGGCTCGGGAAGGCCGGGGACGGGGTGGGGAGGGGTGGGGGAGGGCCGGGGAGGCTTGGTCGGCGTCGGGGAGGCTCGGACGGCGTCGGGGAGGCTCGGGGAGGGGTGGGCGGCGATTTAGGGGTTTAGGTTTTCTGCAGAAATGGGGGAGAGGCGCCTCTGTTTCAGTTTAAATCGAGGGACTATAGCTGACGATTTCATTTTAATTCGTCGGCTATGACTATAGCCGACGATTTCGTCGGCTATAGTCTCTAACTAAATCCGGGCCGGGCCTAAGTTGGGCTTTGCGGGCCGGTTATAGCCGACGAAGTGTGCATATCGTCGCCTATAGTATGCATATCGTCGCCTATAGTATGAATCTCGTCGGCTATAGTCAAGGACCTCAGCAGCCGTCAGATCTCCCCCATCCAACGGCGGACAATGAAACGGCG
Organism: Potentilla sterilis; assembly: GCA_963682095.1. Classification (NCBI taxonomy): domain Eukaryota; kingdom Viridiplantae; phylum Streptophyta; class Magnoliopsida; order Rosales; family Rosaceae; genus Potentilla; species Potentilla sterilis. The sequence goes on along the minus strand of OY821757.1, from coordinate 43,114,661 downwards.
CGGATCGCAACACTTTAGCCGACGAAGTTCTGTATGTCGTCGGCTATTCTTTGGTCAAACTTTTGGTCAAACTACATCTGAACGCTTTAAAACGGCAATTGGCCCGTCTAAATGATGTTTTTTGACCTGACCTTCAACAGAGAATAGTTTCAAATCGATGCGACGCAACTAACCGTATAAAAATTTTCCTCCAAATATTTACCGACCGTCAGGCTACCCATAGGAAAACGGAAGTAAACAACACCTAACCGCAACATTCGGCACACAGATTTTGTCGGAATCTTCCCATTTTTCAACCGTAGTCGTATTTCAATATTTCGGTCGTCTCTTATTTCACGACACTTTTGCATTTGAACGGTCTACGTATGGTAACTATTTGAAACTATACATTCACTTAAACACTTAGTAAATAAGTTAAAGAACATTAGTGCATATGTTCCGATTTCGAATCTAAAAGTTTGGAAAATCTATTCCAACCGTCAGATATCACCGTTAAGATTAAATACATGTATGAAAAAAAATCCAACTACATCTGACAACGTTAAAGGCTCGATCGGGACGGTCAAACTTTTGGTCAAACCTCTAAACGCTTTAAAACGGCAATTGGCCCGTCTAAATGACGTGTTTTGGCCTGACCTTCAACAGAGAATAGTTTCAAATCGATGCGACGCAACTAACCGTATAAAAATTTTCCTCCAAATATTTACCGACCGTCAGGCTACCCATAGGAAAACGGAAGTAAACAACACCTAACAGCAACATTCGGCACACAGATTTTGTCGGAATCTTCCCATTTTTCAACCGTAGTCGTATTTCAATATTTCGGTCGTCTCTTATTTCACGACACTTTTGCATTTGAACGGTCTACGTATGGTTTCGGTCAATATACTTTAGCCGACGACTTGCAAGTCGTCGGCTACAGTATAGCCGACGAATTGTAAGTTGTCGGCTACAGTATAGCCGACGAATTGTAAGTCGTCGGCTACAGTATGGGCATTATAGCCGACGAATTATGGTCCATTTCGTCGGCTATAATGCTGATGTTTCTGAAAATTTGCCATTTAGGGCCTGAAAATTGCCTATTTCACCTAATAAATTCCTGAATATCGCACAAACAATTCAATACAATTTCCCAAAAATTCGGAAAACGGTAATTAAGGACAAAATTTTTTTTCATACATGCATGCACCGTTGTACACAAATACATACATAAATAGTATACTAAGGATGATAATCAGAATCATCCTCATCACTTGAGTCAGACGTAGTATAGTAGTTAATATCTGGCAACCGGTGCTCGTACTCGTCGTCTGAGTCATCGTCTGCCTGATATAGACGATTCGGATTAACATCATACATGGGCACCTGACCCCTAGGAAGTCGAACCACTCTGCCCGGCGTCACATTATTATCGCGGATGGTGGAGGATTCTGGAATGTCGCCGGCGTCCGGCTCTTGGTATGCGGTCGCTTCTTGACACTCTGTGCTCACACCAAGTGTGGTAGCACTGTATATGTCTCGCTGAGACACATGGTTAACAACCTTCCACGTGCCTTTGTTCAAAGGATCGTCAAGATAAAAGACCTTTTTGGCCGCTGTGGCGAAAACAAAGGGGTCGTCTTCATACACACTAGTGGCGGTATTCACCGAAAGTATGCCGTACTGATCGATCCGTATGCGGTGCGGCCTAGTATCAAACCATCGACACTTGAACAAGTGGACTTTCATGCGGTTCCCATAAATGAGTTCAACAACTGACTGTAGGACACCGTAAAAATCCACGCCCCCCTCTGCACCATCCACCATCACCCCACAATTCTGTGTTTTGCGTTCCCCGTCTCTAGCTTCACATATATACTTAACGCCGTTGACATCACACATTGGGCGGACTGTGGAAGATATCGGCTTCATCGACAACAGCCTCAATTCCTCTGAGTAATTTGTATGACCACCACTCGCAGCCACTTGCATCAGCTGAAAAATATAACTCAAATCACTCGGTGTGTTTATGATTAAAGAATAGGGAACTGTAAAAGAAAGCCATCTAATATATATATTTATACACTTACCCATTGTGGAAAATAGTCTGCAAACGTCGTGTTGTGGTAGTCGACATCACCGCGAACTTCCTTGCAGTGAAGATGGTGACGTTTCCAATATTGTACCTCCGGACAGTTTATTAGAACCCACCAGTGGGCAATCCCTACCTCATGGTCAGGCAACTTGTCCACACCCTTTTTCTTGAAGCTTCCGTATGGTACAACAGAGTTGGCGACGATAGATAGGTTGAACTCGGGGTCATCTCGACTTGGATGTTGTGGGGGGTCCTCCATCGCTCCCAAGTACAACTTGGCGTACGTTACACACTCATGCGCAATGTAAGCTTCAGCAATACACCCCTCAGGCGCAGATTTATTGTGCACATATTTCTTGTAGTCTCCAAGTTGTCTGCAAGGTTAACAAGTGCGTGTTAAGAGCATGCAACTTTTATTTAAAAATATGTATAAATCAAATTTATGAATAACATGTACCTTTCGATGGGATACATCCAAGTGTAGTGTACGGGACCGGTAAGCAACAATTGTTGGGGAAGATGGATCATCAGGTGAGGCATGATGTCAAAGAAGTTTGGGGGAAATATCCTCTCGAACTTGCACAAGATAAAAACGATTTCCTCATGCATTCTCATGAGGTCTGATTTTCTAACTTCTCTAGCGCATAACTTCTGGAAGAATCTTGACAACGCCACCAACGGCTCAACCACTTCATCCTCCAAGTACGCTCGAATGAAAATAGGGAAGAGGCGTTGAAGCAGTACATGGCAGTCGTGACTCTTCAATCCGTACATCTTGTTGTCTCGGTAGTTAACACACTTGCTTATGTTACCCGCATAGCCATAAGGATACCTGCATAGCCATTAACAACAATTAGATTTCATGCATATATAGTCGTCCAACAACAGATGGCGGATTCTTTAGGGAATACATGCCTAATAAAAAGTTACCTGACATTACTCAGCCATCAAAAGATTTCATGTTTCTGGTCCCTGGTGACGGTGTAAGGAGCTTGGGGCATTTTGCTCCTGCCCTCTCTCAACCACAAATGGTCCCGCAGTCCCATATTTCTCAGATCAACGCGTGCCTTGGGGGTGTCTTTTGTTTTCTTCTCCCAATTCAAAACTGTGCCAACCACGGCTTCACCCACGTTCTTCTCTATATGCATGACATCCAGGTAGTATCTGGTAGCCAACCTGGCCCAATAAGGAAGTTCCCATAAGATGCTCTTGTGTGACCAGAACCTATACCGATCCGGCCTCTCTGGAATCGTGCGCAACACATCGGGATGATTGCTAAGCGGACCAAAGTCATACTCATTCAACACTGCCAATATTTCCTCCCCTGTCCATTGCTCGGGTGCCCAGCCCCTTTCTTCAGTCCCATCAAAAGCCTGTGCATCGTCCCTAAATGGATGGTCATGCGGAAGCCAACGACGGTGACGCATCTGGACAATCTTGCTGCAATGAGGACTGGAGCAATCAACAGTCATGCACTCTGAACAAGCCCTGTAACCCCTGGTGACGCTGCCCGACAACATACCCCTCCCAGGAAAGTCACTGATCGTGCCAACAAGCATGGCATGCATCCGGAACATCTCATTTTTGAACCGGTCGTAGACCAGGTGGCCGTTCAGACTCAAGTACCGAAGCTCCTCAATTACGGGTCTCAAATACACATCGAGACACTTTTCCGGATAACCTGGGCCTGGAATCAACAATGTGAGCATGTTATATTCCTTCTTCATGCACATCCACGGTGGAAAGTTGTACGGAATCAAAATAACTGGCCACACACTGTACTGAAGCTCTTTCTTGCCAAAAGGGTTGAAACCGTCGGATGATAGCCCTAGCCAAACATTTCGAACCTCTGATGCAAATTCAGGAAACTCCAACACGTTCTTCTTCCAAGCCTCTCCGTCGGCGGGATGTCTAAGGGTGTCATCGTCAGGCACATTCCTCTCAGCCCACCATCTCATAGCTTCGGCCGTGAAAGCACACATGAACAACCGCTCAAGCCTATCAATCAGCGGGAAGTACCGAAGTATCTTCACAGCTTTCTTGTTCCCTTTAGGAGTGAACTTATACCGCTCTGTATTGCATAATGGGCAGTATTCAAGATCTGCAAGTCCTTCCCCGTAAAACAGAACGCAATCGTATCTGCATGCATGAATCTTGATGTAGGAAAGGCCGAGATCTTTAAGGATATGTCGCACCTTATGATGACTGGTAGGAAGCCGATGTCCGGGGGGCATCGCCCCACCCCATAGCCGAAGCCAATCATCAACCGATTTGACAGTGCCTTTGTTCTCCGTTTTGATCTTCATCACTCCCATGACAGATTCAAGGACAGTCTTACTGCATCCGGGGTACAACGGAGTCTGTTGCAATGCGATCAGGTTGTTGTACTTTTCCATACCACTTGTGTTGACCGGAGATCGGGGTAATGGCTCGAGTGGCTCAATATCAGGGAAACACTCCATCTCCGGAGGTGGGAGTTGCACATCTGGTGCTTCCTCAAAGACACCGCTCTCACGAGGAAACATATCGTTGATCCAGTTCGTTGTCGGATCATTGGAGGAACTCCCTCTCTCGGCAAATTGTCCATGATCATGACGACCCGCAAACTCTGGTTCACCGTGATAAATCCAATTAGTGTATAGGACCCAAAATCCATATCTAGCCAGGTGTTGCTCCACTGTCTCTATGGAAAACCGGTGTCGTGGGGTGGCACACTTGCACTTTTTACACGGACAATAATGAAGTGTAGTGTCTCCACAGTTAGCCATCACAAAATCCAGGAAACTCCTAACTCCATCATGATACGCCTGATCCCATCTTCCAAGGGTAATCCAACTCTTGTCCATCCTGTAAATTCAAGAAATAAATATAGCTATATATAGATATGTATATATGCACGTACTACGTACGTACGCACGTACTAATTAATTAAAAAATTCATCATTACACACACACACATATATATATATATACACATGCATCCCTAAATTAATTAAAACATCGTCAATCTCCCTAATTAATTAAACACAATGTATTTTGTATATATACCAACAATATATTTTTAATTACAATTAAATTAATTAATATATATATACATTTTTTCATCAAATTCATCTAAAATCACCTATAAATCAACAATCAATCACTAATCTTCAACAAAACTTCAATTCTATCTAACCAATACAACATATATATCAACCCATTAATAATCTCATCTCAACACATATATATATATATATATATATCAAATTAATCACACATTTATTCTAATTAAACTCTAAATTAACACACCTCTGCATATAACCAACTAAATCAACACACACAGCAATATACGTACCTTTCAAGCTTATGGCCGAGGTTTTGGACGATTTCAGAGCGTTTTGGATGATTTCATCGACGAATGAGCTCCCTGATGCAGAAGGTCGATCTGATATAAGAGTTATAGCCGACGAATACCCTCCTCGTCGGCTATAACCAAAAACTTTTCGTCGGCTATAACTATTATAGCCGACGAATACCGTCCTCGTCGGCTATAACCAAAAACGTTTCGTCGGCTATAACTATAGCCGACGAGTTGTCGGCAGTCGTCGGCTATAATATTATAGCCGACGATGTGGCCGACGAAATAGTAATTCGTCGGCTATAAAGGGTTATAGCCGACGAGATACTATTTCGTCGGCCGTTTTTTCCCATATCGTCGGCTATAACCCCTTTTCTGGTAGTGGAGGGCTTGGTTCAGTAGAATTGAGGGATACTTTATCAAGGCAGGTTTTGAAAAATGCAGCTATGAACACACACTGTTCGTGAAGGTTACGAAAGAAGGTAAAATTCTGATTGTTAGTCTCTACGTTGATGATCTTATTTCTACCAGCAATGATGGAGTTTTGATTGAAGAATTTAAAAGTTCCATGATGAGTGAGTTTGAGATGACTGATTTGGGGGAGATGAAATATTTCTTGGGAGTAGAGGTGAGGCAAAGCAAGAAAGGTATACATTTGTGCCAAAGTAAGTATGCCAAGGAAGTACTTAACAGGTTTGAAATGGCAGATAGTAATTCGGTGAGAAATCCAATTGTGCCTGGTTCAAAGTTGTTAAAGGAAGGAGGTGGAGCTGAGGTTGATGGAACCCGATACAAGCAACTCATTGGCAGCCTCATGTATTTGACTGCCACTAGACCGGATCTTATGTATGTGGTTTGTCTCATCAGTCGATTCATGGCTCATCCTAGAGAAGCACATTGGGCAGCAGCTAAAAGAGTTCTACGATATCTCAGAGGGACTGTTGATATGGGGATATACTATAAAAGAGAAGTGCTTGATGACTTGGTGGGTTTTTGTGATAGTGATTATGCTGGGAATGTCGATGATTCTCGAAGCACAACTGGTTTTGTGTTTATGTTGAGTGCTGGAGCAGTTTCTTGGTCGTCACAGAAGCAACCTATTGTAACTTTATCAACTACAGAAGCAGAGTATGTGGCTGCTGCAGCTTGTGCTTGCCAGTGTGTGTGGATGCAAAGAGTTCTTACTAGTCTTGGTTATGATAAGTGTAAGTGTGTTACTTTATTTTGTGACAATACTTCAACGATTAAATTAGCCAAGAATCCGGTTTTTCATGGTCGTAGCAAACACATCCATGTAAGATTTCATTTCATTCGAGATCTTACAAAGGATGGTGTTGTGAAACTCGAGTTCTGTGGAAGCAGTGAGCAGCTAGTAGACATATTGACAAAGCCTCTGAAGCTGGAAGCCTTTGAAAGACTTCGAGGAATGCTTGGAGTTCTGGACAAGAAGGAAGTAAACTGAACTGCTTTCAGCAGTTCCAGTTTAGGGGAAGGATTGTTGAGATGTGTTATTGTTGGTTTAGGACTGTTTTACTTAGTCAAAATAAACTCCTATGTTTTAGGAGAGTTAGAGAGTCAGTCAAGTTTGTTTTGGTTAGCCCGAGTCTTTAGCACGATCTCAGGGTTTTTGAGACGTGTTTTTGCAACTTTGAATTCCTGTTTTGTAATGGCTATTTAAGCCAGCTCGTTTGTTATTCAATAAGTGAATCATTCAGCCATAGTTGAGTTAATATTCTGCTTCTGTGGGTTTAGATTCCTAACAAGGAGGAAGAGTTTTTTTTGGGGGGGGGGGGGGGGGGGAGGGGGAAGGGTCGGCGGAGAACTGGAGTTGGCTGCGGGAAGAAGGAGATCGGCGATGCGGTCGGAGGAGAGGTGAGGTCGTCATCGGGCTTGAGGCGAGAGGGGAGGCAGTCGGAGGAGGCGCGGAGACAAGAGGGGAGACAAGGAGCACTGAAGGCGAGTGGGCGACGAGGAGTTTGTGATAGGGTAGTTATTTTGTATTTTGTTTGTGTGGGGGGGGGGGGGGGGGGGGGGGGAGCAGAAGGGGTGTGTGTGAGAGAAGAGAAAAGGGAGGGGGGCGGCACAAAGAGCGAGAGAGGGGGAGTTTTTAGTAGGGTTTGTATTGGTTTAACTTAGGCGACGACAATACACAATTCGTCTCCTAAGTCACATACTTAGGCGAAGAAAAACCCATATTCTTCTCTTAAGATTATTTCGAATTTTGGTAAAATTTATTGGTGGAAAATTAAGCCGCTAATAGATTTTCAGAAAATTCTTTTTACTTAGGCGACGAAAAATATAAATTCGTGGCCTAAGTTTTTACTTAGACGACGAAATAAGATATGCTTACCTTTAATTCCTTGAAGTAGTAGTTCTGAATGCAATTGAAATGTCAGATGGCTTTTTCTGACGGTGCCCAATACTGCTGATAATCTCGTTATGCTCGCTGCTGGGATTTGAGTTGTTCAATCATTGATTGATAGAATAGGAATATGGATATTGCTTGCAAAGAATTGAACTTAGCCGTGGTATGACATGAATTCGTATGGCATGAAGTCGGCCACATAATCAGAATCCACAGAAAATCAGCCCAACCCAATTATCACTTGAGAGTTTCAGTCTGCACCTTCTTCCTGCTTGAGGAGTCAATCCGCGGTGAGAGAGACACTGCCGTCTCCTTCTTTCTTTCTCTTCCCTTAAATATCAGTTGCAGGAACTCAGAACTCGCATCCTTCAATTCCTTTGGGCTCCAGGTACTGCTTCCTTCTGTATCTTTATTCTTTTCGTCTCCCTCTTTTCTTTTGCTTCAGCTCACAATTCGTGTTTTTTTCCTTCACCGTAGGGATTGCCTGGTGCTGGGACTGGCGTGAACTGATTCCTCTGACAAGAGTTTCTTCAATCACCACAGCATTAAGGTAAAGCATGTACTTGGAATTTTCCAGATTGCTTCTCTTTTAAACCCCTAAGATTTTTCTTTTCCTTTCCCCATGTCTTTTGCTGTAGGAATTGCCTTCAAGAGTCTTTGCACACACCTTGGTTTCCCACATATGCCTTCAATTGGTGGAGTTCGAGACAACATGCTTTCTTCATTTCAGGTAATCTTTAGTTTTCTTCATTGAGTAACTCTCGTGAATCTTTTGTTGTATGGGTCATTGCAACCCAATTTATTGAGCTATCCTGTGTTATTTAGAACGAAACACTGGCATTAGATCAATCTTTGCTTCTGCTGCGGTTATGGTAATTGCATGTAGCTTATTGCTGCTCCGATTGACTGTGGCATATTTGAGGCTATTCATGCTTTGACGTTTGGTTTCTATTGATTTTTTCTTGCTTGGCTTCAGGTTGCCTTTTGGGATTGAAATTGCTTGAATAGTTTATAGAAACAGCTAGAAGATTTTGCTCGCACTTTGTAGGATTTAGAAACAATTGTTGCTCTGGCTTTGCTTGTTCTGCTTGATTAAGCATTGTGTGACGCTTGGCTTGCCCAATTATAGATAATGATTGGCGCATGTGTAGTAACACTACCAGATTTAACAGAATAGCCGACGAAACTTTTTTCGTCGGCTATTCCAAATTTTCGTCGGCTATTCCTTCTACCGACGAAAATTTCATCGGCTATAATTCGTCGGTAAAAGCCCGTCGGTAAAAGTAATGGCCGACGAAAAAAACGACATCGTCGGCCATTCCAACCTTGGCCGACAAATTATGGCCGACGAAAATGATTTCGTCGACCAAAGCTTGGCCAAATATCCGACGAAATTCGTCGGCTATTTTTGAGTATGGCCGACGATTTCGTCGGAATATATTAATATTTTAAAGTTATAGCCGACGAAATTTGGTTTCGTCGGCTATTTGTTCTGAAGTATAGCCGACGATTTGGGCTATTTCGTCTGCTATTTCGTCGGAATATATTAATATTTTAAAGTTATAGCCGACGAAATAATGTCAATTTCGTCGGCTATAACTGCATTTTGGGCAAAAAAAATTACCGGATCGGAGGAGGAGGAGGAGGTGGCCGGAGGAGGAGGAGGCCGGAGGCGGAGGGGAAGGAGGAGGAGGCCGGAGGAGGAGAGAAAAAAGGCGGGAGGAAGCGATTTAAAAGATTTAGAAGGAGAATAGCCGACAATTTAAAAGATTTCGTCGGTTATACTTTAGAAGATCAACAGCCGTCGGATCTGAGCCATCCAACGGCGGACAATAAAAAGGCGCGGATCGCAAGAGTTTAGCCGACGAAATATAATTTTCGTCGGCTAAACTTAGAGAATAGCCGACGATTTACAATATTTCGTCGGCTATTCTATGAACATCGTCGGCTATACTTTGAAAACATATTACACTGCCGTTTTGAGGCCCTAAACGAACTCGAAAACCCGAAAAGGCCCACACGTCGTAGCAAAGCTACGAGTTTGATTCCTGGCGTCGTACCCTTTCTGGAATGGTATCAAAATCATCATTCGAACGCCGGACGCCAAATTTGCAGTAAACCGGGTTTTGACTTGCAACGGTCAATCTACTCTTCAACGCCCAATCTGGCCTCACCTTCAACAGATAATAGTTTCAAATCAATGAGACGCAACTAATCATATAAAAATTTTACAAAATTGATTTAACGAACGTCAGGCTACCCATAGGAAAACGAAAGTAAAAGACAGTTAACCGCAACATTCGGCACACGGATATTATCGGAATCTTGTCATTTTTCAACCGTAGACGTATTTCATTATTTCGGTCATATCTTATTTCACAACATTTTTGCATTTGAAGACTCTACGTATAGTAACTATTTGAAACTATACATTCACTTAAACACTTAGTAAACAAGTTAAGGAACATTAGTGCATATGTTCTGATTTTGAATCTAAAAGTTTAGAAAATCTATTCCAACCGTCAGATATCACCATTTAGATTAAATACATGTATGGAAAAAAAATCCAACTACATCTGACACCGTTAAAGGCTCGATCGGAACGGTCAACCAGGTCAGTCAAACCTCTAAACGCTTAGAAATGGTAATTGGACTGTCTAAATAACGTTTTTTGGCCTGACCTTCAACAGATAATAGTTTCAAATCGATGAGACGCAACTAATCGTGTAAAATACCCACAGATTTTTCACTATTTCTCCCTTTTTTTTCGTTTTTTTTAAATGAGCAGCTGCTGTCTAGATCTGAAAATATAGACTTATAGCCGACGAAAATGCCAATTTCGTCGGCCAAACTTTCAAAAGTTTTCGTCGGCTAAAGTTTCAGAGAAAGGCCGACGAAAATTCAAATCGTCGACTAAAATATGAATATAGCCGACGATTTTTTTTTTTTTAGCGACGAAAATTTTATGTCGTCGGCCGTTTTTTTTTATTTCGTCGGGAAAAGCCTTTTTTCTGGTAGTGTAATCATTGGTAAGCTAATTATAAAGAGATGTTTAGTGGGAATTCACAGCCATAAGGAAAAGTTTATAAGTGTTCAGAACAAGGATAAATGTAAATTGAGTTTAGCTGGATAGGTTTGGTAAGACTTGCTTTTGTTTTCTTCAAACTAATTTGGAAGATTGAACTGGCATATGGTGTTGGCATGAGGGAATATCTATGAAAGAAATTAGCTATGTTGCCTCCGTAGCTCAAGATAGAGCCTCCATCCCCAAACTGTGTGAGTCACTTAAGGACTGAGATAATGTTGGCATGTCCTCTAGAATATGCATTCGAGTCCTTGAAGTCTATCATAATGTCATGTGAGCTTGAAACTGTTTTTTCTTGAATCACCGCGGCTAATATTATGCATAATGTAATGATTTTCGTTGCTTGATTCTAAATAGATTTAGCTTGTGGAAACTTTGCATAAGCATGTATTAGGAACGTGTTTTGATTGTTTCGGTTTGGGGTTGTCTACTGTACTTTGATGACCATGAGAGAGCGAATGTGCATTGAAGGGTTTTATGCCTCGGTCGTGGGATTGTCGTGACTCTATCATGGCTTTTAGAATGTATACACGACTTTCAACAAAGGAGCGTGGCAAGATGTGCTCATTGAATGTGTTAGACTTACGCATTTTGTTTATATGCTTGGAGTAATTAATCCTTTTAATCGTGAATCTGCTTGGCATGGGGTGTGCTTGGTGTGAGTGAAGTATGTATTGGCTTGGGGTATATCACATTTGGGCTGGGCAAATGTCACTACCAGCTTTGACAGAATAGCCGACGAAATTTTTTTCATCGGCTATTCCAAATTTTCGTCGGCTATTCCTTCTACCGACGAAAATTTCGTCGGCTATAATTCGTCGGTAAAACCCCGTCGGTAATACCAATGGCCGACGAAAAAAACCAATTCGTCGGCCATTCCAACCTTGGCCGACGAATTATGGCCGACGAAAATGATTTCGTCGACCAAAGCTTGGTCAAATATATTAATATTTTGAAGTTATAGCCGACGAAATTTGAATTCGTCGGCTATTTGTTCTGAAGTATAGCCGACGATTTGAGCTATTTCGTCGGCTATTTCGTCGGAATATATTAATATTTTAAAGTTATAGTCGACGAAATAATGTCAATTTCGTCGGCTATAACTGCATTTTGGGCAAAAAAAATACCGGATCGGAGGAGGAGAAGGAGGAGGAGGAGGAGGCTGGAGGAGGAGGAGGAGGCCGGAGGAGGAGGGGAAGGAGGAGGAGAAGGAGGAGGCCTGAGGAGGAGGAGGGGGAGGAGGGGAAGGAGGAGGAGGAGGAGGAGGCCGGAGGAGGAGGGGAAGGAGGAGGAGGAGGAGGAGGAGGAGGGGAAGGAGGAGAGAAAAAAGGCGGGAGGAAGCGATTTAAAAGATTTAGAAGGAGAATAGCCGACGAAATTAATATATTTCGTCGGCTATACTTTGGAAAATCAACAGCCGTTGGATCTGAGCCATCCAACGGCGGACAATAAAAAGGCGCGGATCGCAAGAGTTTAGCCGACGAATTCAAATATTTTGTCGGCTATGCTTTGGAAAATCAGCAGCCGTTGGATCTGAGCCATCCAACGATGGACAATAAGCGGATCGAAGGAGTTTAGCCGACGACATATACTTTTCGTCGGCTAAACTTAGAGAATAGCCGACGAATTACAATGTTTCGTCGGCTATTCTATGAAAACATACTAAACTGCCGTTTTGAGGCTCTAAACAAACTCGAAAGCCCGAAAAAGCCCACAAACTCAAGTTTGATTCCTGGCGTCGTTCCCTTTCCGGAATGGTATCACAATCGTCATTCGGACGCCGGACGCCAAATCTGCAGTAAACCGGGTTTTGACTTATTTCATTATTTCAGCACACGGATTTTATCAGAATCTTGTCATTTTTCAACCGTAGACGTATTTCATTATTTCGGTCATATCTTATTTGACGACATATTTGCATTTGAAGAGTGTACGTATAGTAACTATTTGAAACTATACATTCATTTAAACACTTAGTAAACAAGTTAAGGAACATTAGTGCATATGTTCCGATTTTGAATCTAAAAGTTTGGAAAATCTATTCCAACCGTCAGATATCACCGTTAAGATTAAATACATGTATGAAAAAAAATCCAACTACATCTGACAACGTTAAAGGCTCGATCGGGAAGGTCAACCGGGTGAGTCAACCCTTTAAACGCTTAGAAATGGTAATTGGCCTGTCTAAATGACGTTTTTTGGCCTGACCTTCAACAGATAATAGTTTCAAATCGATGAGACGCAACTAATCGTATAAAAATTTTCCTCAAAATATTTACCGACCGTCAGGCTACCCATAGGAAAACAGAAGTAAAAAAACAGTTAACCGCAACATTCGGCACACAGATTTTGTCAGAATCTTGTCATTTTTCAACCGTAGACGTATTTCATTATTTCGGTCATATCTTATTTTACGACACATTTGCATTTAAAGGACGAAGCAATGGTTTGTCGATAGTGATAGAAAATGGAAGCTGTTCTTTTTTTTTTTTTTTTTTTTAATCATAGCCGACGAAATCAAACCTAGTACTCGTCGGCCATACTTCCAAAAATTTTCGTCGGCTAAAGTTTCAGAGAAAGGCCGACGAAAATTCAAATCGTCGACTAAAATATGAATATAGCCGACGATTTTTTTTTTTACCAACGAAAAAAAAATTTCGTCTGCCATTCTAGGGGAATAGCCGACGAATTTTTTTTTAGCGACGAAAATTTTATTTCGTCGGCCGTTTTTTTTTATTTCGTCGGGAAAAGCCTTTTTCTGGTAGTGTGTGCATGTCATACCTTGGCTTGGCTTGGCTTGTGCATTGCGTAGCTATCATATTTGTTTTTATGCATATGAATTACAACTTGGAATTGATAATGGTTTTGCATGGCTTGTTCTTACATTGATACGAAGCGTTGTGCTTTGCTTGATTTGTCAATGATGGCAGGTCATATGGGCATGACATATTCTTGCGTGACATTGCATGTTTTATTGTTCATGAGCATGCTTGGGGGTTTTGGGTGCTTAAAACCGTGTGGGGGTGACTTGTAGACTTTTAAATTACGAGACTGCATAAATAAATGCTCTAAGTTTGAAAAGACTTTTTGCTTGATATGCATTTTGTATATGAGCATAGATCTTTGCTTGATTGACTTACTGTATAGGTGCTCAGTTCAAGTGAAAAGGGTATGACAATATATGTAATTTTGTTATAGGTGTATGGACTGATGAAAGTTAGAGAAAGAGGGTATGATATATAGTTGAAGGGCTTAAATTTTGGAACTCGGGCATGAATTTGGAAAAGGGTTGAGTTTCATGAAGCTAGGCTCTGATGATAAATGTGTAGGTACACCACCGTGGTGAACATGGTATTAACTCTGGGTTTGAGTTGATAAATTTGGTGCTCGGAATTCAGTGGGCAAAGGATTGAATTTGGGGATATCAGATTTATGTTGCTTGGAGTTGTACCTTCTCTATGGTAGAGGACATAAGATGGTTGAATATAGGAAATCTCTTGCATGATCTGGGCTACTGGTATATGTTCTAGCGAGACTGCAAGCATACGACTCTAGTTAATATGGAAACTGAGACTACTACACAAGAGATCTCTCTTACTGCAGGGGATTCTGCTTGCTGCAAGAGTGAAGCTGTAGGCATAGCAGCAATTAATTTGGTTTGAGAAAGACTTGGGAAATGCTGTATTAGGATTACTTGAGCATGGAGAGAACAAACATTGACTAAAGAGTGCTGGCTTGTACAAATATATCACACAAAAGAGTGACACTAACTCTTAAGTGTTGGTTTGAAATGTATAGACTTGCAAAATAATATCAGATGATCAGGTGACCAAAATTCCACATTACCTCTGAAGAAGACCATAATCAAATCAGCCCCCAAGTGTCGTAGCATGCTGTTTGGGGGGTTTAACAATGAATATTGCATGTTGCATGGAATTGGCTTGATTAAGTAATAATACTCGCAGCTTGGTTGACTTTCATTTGCATGAACCAGTAGTTTTGGCTTGGTTGAGTATTGTTTGTTGCTTGGTTGCATTTTGTTTACATGTTTTAATAGTTTTGGCTTGGTTGAGTAATAACGCATACAACTTGATTGAATATTGTTTGCTTGTTCTAATGATTTTACTTTTCGCTTGATTGAATGTTGCTTGCTGCTTGATTGTGTGGTGATTGCTTGTCCTAAGAGTTTTTGGTCTGATTAAACATGCTTGTTGCTTGATTTAGTATTATAATTATTTGGCTTGACTAAGTATTGTTTACTTACTCTAATGTCCTTTGAAAAGTGTTGAGTATTTGGAATTCTTATTATCTGGGGCAGTGAGCTTAGGGAAGGGCATACATGGCTTGACCGACTCTTTTTTGTTTTTGTTTTGTTTGAAACTTGCAGGCTTGAATGAAGAAACTTGTATGATAGCAAGTTGAGAAAAGTTCACTGCAGCTTACAATGTGGTTACAAATACTACAAGGTTGGCTTGGGTTGTATTTGAATGTATTCACATGGTTTAGAACGTGTGGTTGGACATTTCAAAAGCGGTAAAGGTCAGTATGATTTGGAGGTGGGCATGACAACTAAAAGAATGGAACAGGGTGATAAATATGGGACATTAGGCAAAAATAGAGTTCTGATGACTTGCAAGAACATAGAAAGAATTGAAGGCAGGAAGGTGTGTCGCTTCAAACCTAAAGTGGCAGAGGGTCATGTCGCTTCTTAGATAGTTAGAAGTGCTTCAGGTGTTAAACTGGTGTTGCCATTAAGCTTGGCTGTTGGGAAAGGAAAGAGGAGATAAGTTATTTTTAGCTCAAGAGCAAAACGTGTTACCAAACATAAGGTAATTAAACAAAATTTCTTCAAGTGCCGGTCTTAGGTGAAGTTGTCGCGTCACTGGCATGAGTACTTCAAATTTTAAACCATCAATTGGTACGCGGTGACGGTTCTGATAATGAGGATTAACTCCCATGCATGATAATAACTCTAGTATTTATGAAGAGAAGCGTTGCGGTGATGAAGACCAGAAATGTTCCTGCATGTATGATGAGACTTAAAATTGTTCTTTCTCATTCTTGCATGATTTTTGGTATGTGCTTTGTGGGAATGCTTGCATATTAATGTTGCATGTATCATCACTGCGACTAGGTGTAGCTGTGATGAAAGCATGGTGTGTAATTGATATCTGTTTTGTCTTCTTATATACACATAAAGATTTTGGCACGTGCTTGGTGCCTGTTTGAGTATCTCATGTAATTCTGCATGAGCATCTGCTTCTTTGTATGCTACTATATAATCTTGGCATGTGCTTTTGGTTTAACATGTGTATGCACATAATGCTTTACTGTTTTGCAAGGGGTTCAGTTGCAACTCAAATGAAGAAGGGCAACCTACAAAATATTTATGCCACTATCTTGATGGAGGGCCATGAGTGAATGTATTGATATGGATGCCTCGGGCAATTAATGTACTGGTCTTTGCATGGGTAGCTAACCATAGTGGGAAAACATATCACTACCAGAAAAAAGGGTTTTCCCGACGAAAAAAAAAAACGGCCGACGACTAAAAATTTTCGTCGGTAATTCCATAGAATGGCCGACGAATTTATTTTTCGTCGGTGGGAAAACAAAATCGTCGGCCATAGTTTAACCATAGTCGACGATACTTTTTTTTCGTTGGTATAAACAAAAATCGTCGGCTATATTATATTTCAGTCGACGATTTTGGATTTTCGTCGGCCTTTCTCTAAAACATTAGCCGACGAAAATTTTTGAAATTTTGGCCGACAAAATTGACATTTTCATCGGCTATAAGTCTATATATTTTTAGATCTAGACAGCAGCTGCTCATTTAAAAAAAAAACGAAAAAAAATGGGAGAAAGAGTGAAAAATCTGTGGGTATTGTTGAAATCCGTCCTCTCTTACATTGTGGAGCTATATATAGGTACGTATATGTGTATATATGTTGATTTTGAGTTTTAGTTGAGTTGATTTTGAGTTTTAGTGATTTTGAGTTAGTAAGTGATTTTTTGTTTTGTTGTTGTTTTAGTGTTAGAATGTATGTATATATGTTGATTTTGAGTTGTAGTTGAGTTGATTTTAAGTTAGAGTTTAATTATGTGTTTTAATTTGATGTTATTTTAATTAGTGTTAAAATATATATATATATATGTGTGTGTGTGTGTGTGTGTGTGTGTGTGTGTGTGCATGTGTGTGTGGAGTTTAATTATATATATATATATATATATATGTTAATTAATGGTTGTTGATAGTGTAATTAACTTAAATAATTGTTGATATATAGTGTAACTTAAATAATGGTTGTTAATGGTATATATATATATGAGTTGATGTTGATAATAATATATATTGTAATGTAATTAATTATTAAGGATTTATATATATATATATATATATGTATGTGTTAATTAATTTCTTATTAATTAAAGTTATATATATATGTATATTTTTCAGGCTATATATATATATATGGATCCGGATAAGAGTTGGATTTCGCTTCCGAGGCATGACCGACGATACACTACAGGAGTTGTGAATTTTTTGCAGTTTGTCGCGAAAAATGCAAACGGGAATGAATATCCTTATTGCCCGTGCAATAAATGTAGGTCTCGCAGTGATATGTGTCGATTTCCGATTAGGACAGTATGGGAGCACCTAAAGAGTAAAGGGTTTTGGCCGAAGTACACGCGTTGGATATATCACGGTGAGCCATCATTAGATGGATCGCATGATCATGGGCAGTTTTTTTAGGCGGGCAGTAGTAGTACATCCAACGATCCAACAATGACATTCGTCAACGACGTGTTTCCTTTTGAAAGCGGTGTACGTGGGGAACAATATATGCATGACCCGGTGCAGCCTTTCCCACAAGTTGTCAACACTGCTGCCTTTGACAAGTACAACAAACTGATTGTATTGCAACAGACCCATGTGTCTTCAAGTTTTGAGAAGACAGTTCTTCAAAGTGTGATGGAGGTAATGAGGATTAAAGTCGAGACAAAATCGACTATCAGGCAAGTGGATGAATATCTACAGTACACTTCTTCGTTGTTGGAGGAGGGTCATCGTAATCCTACCAATCACCATAAGGTCCGAAGTATCCTCAAAGATCTAGGGCTTTCCTACATTAAGATCCATGCATGCGCATTTGACTGCGTTCTCTTCTGGGGTAAAGATGCAGAAGGGAATGACCTTGCTAACCTTGACGCATGTCCGATATGTAACTCTGACCGATATAAGTTGACGGGAGCAGGCAATAGGAAACCTGTGAAAGTGCTTCGGTATTTTCCGTTGAGAGATAGGCTTGAGCGGTTGTACATGGCAGAAACCACCGCAAAAGCTATGAGATGGCACGGTGAGCGGGACGCGGGAGACGCAGATATCATGACACACATCTCTGACGGAGCGGCTTGGAAGCATAGAAACAATGAGTTTCCTCATTTTGCGTCAGATGTCAGAAACGTCAGGCTCGAGCTCTCAACCGACGGGTTCAACCCTTTCGGCACCATGAGTCTTTCATACAATATATGGCCGGTGGTTTTGGTACCTTACAACCTTCCTCGGTGGATGTGCATGAAGAAGGAATATAATATGTTGACGTTGTTGATTCCGGAGCCTGGTTACCCAGAGAAATGTCTCGATGTGTATATGAGACCATTGATTGAAGAGCTTAAGGTATTGTGGGACGTTGGTCATCCCACTTTTGACAAGTACAAGGAGGAGACGTTCTAGATGCATGTCATGGTTATTGGTACCATCAGTGATTTTCCTGCTTATGGGATGTTGTCGGGCAGCGTTGTTAGGGGATACAAGGCTTGTCCAGAGTGCCTCAGCGATTATGGGAGAACCCCTCATTGCAACAAGATATGCAGAATGGGTCATTGTGTGTTCCTTCCGGCGGATCACCACTGGCGTTACGAGTCCGCCGCATTTGATGGAACCGAAGAACACGGTGCTCCTCCCAGGAGATGGACGGGAAGAGAAATTTTAGCAGTGCTTAATGAGTACGATTTTGGGCCCCTCAGCAATCATCCCGATATTGTAGCGGAAATACCTGAAAGACCTGAGGAGTACAAATTCTGGACACATAAGAGCATATTGTGGGAACTCCCGTACTGGTGTGAGTTGCTGATCCGTCACTTCCTAGACGTTATGCACATAGAAAAAAAATGTTTCTGAAAGTGTGGTGGGCATAACGCTGAACTTGGAGGGGAAGACGAAAGACCGTCCTAAGGCTCGCACTGATCTGCAAAACATGAATATCATAAAACAACTATGGTTGAAACAAGGGAAGAGAAAAATGCCTGAAGCTCCTTACACCGTCAAGCCTGAGCGTAAATCAAAAATTTTCCATTGGATAAGTCGGGCCAAGTATCCTTCAGGCTTTGCTGGAAATATAGCCAAGTGTGTGAACAGACAATTCAACAATCTTTACGGGTTGAAAAGTCATGACAATCATATCCTGCTACAACGTCTCTTCCCTGTTTTCATTCGACCGTTCCTTCCCCGTCACGTTGTGGAGCCGTTAGTAGCGTTGGCTAGATTTTTCCAGAAGGTATGCACACGGGAAGTGAGAAAATCTGACCTCCGGGAAATGCAACAAGACATCGTTCATATCATGTGTAAATTTGAGATGATATTTCCTCCAAATGTTTTCGACATCATGCCTCACCTCATGATCCATCTTCCTCGGCAGTTGTTGCTTACCGGTCCTGTGCACTTCACTTGGATGTATCCGATGGAAAGGTACGTATTTTACACCTTATGTTAATTTCCTCATCAATATATGTGATTTAGTATTAATGTATTATCATAACACTTTAAAAACTTGATTTATAGGCAACTTGGACAATACGGTGATTTTGTCCAAAACAGATCCGCACCTGAAGGATGTATAGCTGAAGCATATATTGCGCACGAGTGCGTCACCTACATGAAGCTGTATTTAGGAGCGTTACAGGAAAGCATACCGGAAGATGTACCTTCACAGTTCAATCTTTCCATACTCTCCGACGATGTTGTACTCGGTGGAAACATGCCAGTTTCCTACAAGTTGAAAGATTATGAGGTAGCCATTGCACATTGGTGGGTACTAATTAACTGTTTAGAGGTTCAGTTTTGGAAGAACATGCATCTAAACTGTGAACAAGTAGGAGGTGATCTCGATTACCACAACCGGACATTCGCAGAGTATTTCGGCCGCTGGGTACGTAACTTTAACATTATTCTATACGTATTTATATATTATTGTGTATAATTATTCATATTTATAGTTGATTCTGATGGTTGCAGATGGACCTCATTAAAAATGATAATCACCCAAATTGGTCGCACGAACTCAGACTGCTAGCGATGAAGCCGGTCTATTCAAAAGTTTATGCGACGTGCAAGGTGAATGGTGTGTTATTCGATGTGAAGAGTGAGACGTCAGACTGAAAACACAAAATTCAGGGGTTATGGCACATGGTGGGGATGATGGAGTTGACTATTACGGTGTTCTCCATTCAGTTGTGGAACTGCATTATGGGGAAGACATGAAAGTGCACCTTTTCAAGTGTAGATGGTTTGACACACGGCCGCAGAGCATGAAAATCGATCAATACGGCATAAGTTCTGTGAACACTAGTACATCATGGTATGAGGATGACCCGTTCGTTTTAGCCACATGGGTGAAACAAGTATTTTATCTTGATGATCTCGCCAAGGGTGACCCGTGGAAAGTAGTCAACACTATCCACCATCGCAATATTTACCGGGCATCTACACTTGGAGTGGCTGAAGAGAACGAGGAAGGTGGCACCGCGTATCAAGAGCCCAACTCAAACGGTATTCCTGACTCCTCTTTTATTCGCCTAGACACGCCGGTGCGAATTCGACGTGAAGAGCCACTGCTTGTTGATGTTGATCAAAATGAAGAAACTAACGAGGGCTCTAGTGGTGAGGAAAGACATAGATTACCCCTATCGAGCAATTCAGAAACCGAAGAAGACTCATCCGATGATTCCGATTACAATCCGCCGGATTAAGTAATTTAGATGATGTAATCCTTTCATTTGTAATCTCAAAATTTCTAATGAACGGGCGTGGGGATGAGCCTCCCAGCTAGGCTGGGTTCCAAACCCCTTAAAAAAATTTGAAATACGTTGACTGCTGGGTTTTTGTTTTCTTGATGTTCAATTTAAGTTATATATGAACAGGATATAGGAATACGAGAGGTGTAAACCTACTGATTTTTTTTACATTTTTCATATAATGGCCGACGAAAAACACCTTATTTCGTCGGCTATACTCATCATAGCCGACGAAAAATTTGTTATTTCGTCGGCTATACTCATAATAGCCGACGAAAAATACATTATTTCGTCGGCTATAACTATATTGGAAAATACATATTTTATTTCAGACAGAAAAAGACAAAAGAATAGTCGACGACTACGAGTCTCTCGTCGGCTATGATTTAAAAAAAAAAACAAAAAATGACCATATTCTATTTTCTATCACTAACGATAAACCATTGCTTCATCCTTCAAATGGAAAAATGTTGTGAAATAAGATATGCCCGAAATAATGAAATACGACTACGGTTGAAAAATAACAAGATTCTGATAAAATCTGAGTGGCGAAAGATGCGGTCAAAGGTTTTATTCCTTCGTTTTCCTATGAGTAGCCTGACATTCGTTAAATCAATTTTGTAAAATTTTTATACGATTAGTTGCGTCTCATCGATTTGAAACTATTATCTGTTGAAGGTCAGGCCAAAAAAAGTCATTTAGACAGGGCAATTACAATTTCTAAGCGTTTAAAGGGTTGACTCACCCGGTTGACCGTCCCGATTGAGCCTTTAACGTTGTCAGATGTAGTTGGATTTTTTTCATACATGTATTTAATCTTAACGGTGCTATCTGACGGTTGGAATAGATTTTATAAACTTTTAGATTCAAAATCAGAACATATGCACTAATGTTCCTTAACTTGTTTACTAAGTGTTTAAGTGAATGTATAGTTTCAAATAGTTACTATATGTAGACTCTTCAAATACAAAAATGTTGTGAAAGATGACCGAAATAATTAAATACGTCTACGGTTGAAAAATGACAAGATTCCGATAAACTCTGTGTGCCGAATGTTGCGGTTAACTGTTTTTAACTTCCGTTTTCCTATGGGTAGCCTGACGTTTGTTAAATCAATTTTGTAAAATTTTTATACGATTAGTTGCGTCTCATTGATTTGAAACTATTATCTGTTGAAGGTGAGGCCAGAAACCGTCGTTTAACTAGACTAATTTCTGTTTTTAAGCGTTTAGAGGTTTGACTTAGTGGTTTGACCAACATTTTAGCCGACGAAAATTATATGTCGACGAAAATTATATAGCGATCCGCGTCTTTTTATTGGCCGCCGTTGGATGGCTCAGATCTAACGGCTGCTGATTTTCCAAAGCATAGCCGACGAAATATTTTAAATCGTCGGCTATGCTTTAAGTTTAGCCGACGAAATATAATTTTCGTCGGCTAAACTCTTGCAATCCGCGCCTTTTTATTGTCCGCCGTTGGATGGCTCAGATCAGAAGGTTGCTGATATTCCGAGTATAGCCGACGATGTTCATAGAATAGCCGACGACATTCAAAGAATAGCCGACGAAATCTTTTAATTCGTCGGCTATTCTCTCTGTTATAAAAGCAGAAAGCCGCAGCAACCCGACTTTTTCAACCCTAAATCCGCAAAAACTCCTCATCCGCTCCTCAAATCGGCCGTACGTCTCCTCCATTCTGAACTGGTTGTCCTCCTCCTCCTCAAATCGGCGCCGGCGCCGTCCGATCTCCTCCTCCTAGCCCCTAACCCTAGACCCGAAATCCGGCCTCCTCCTCCGACCGGCCTCCTCCTCCTTCCCCTCCTCCTTCTCCTCCTCCTCCTCCGCCAAAACAGAACCGAAGGTTTTTTGATTTTTTTTTTTTTTCAATTTAGTTTAATTTTATAATTTAGGTATATAAATTGTTATATATTTAATTTTAATTATATAAATTGTTATATATTTGTTAATAAATTTAATTTTAACAAATTGTTATATATTTGTTATATATTTAATTTTAATTATATAAATTGTTATATATTTGTTAATAAATTTAATTGTTATATATTTGTTATAATTTAGGTATATAAATTGTTATATATTTAATTTTAATTATATAAATTGTTATATAAATTTTTATATATAAATTGTTAAATTAATTATATATATAAATTCGTAGCCTAATTATATAAATGGTTATATTTTTGTTAATATATAAATGGTTATTTGTATTTATATATATGTTAATAATGAAATAAAGTTATATTTGTATATAAATAGTTATATTTAGGTTAATGTTTAGTATTATTTAAAATTAGTTAAAATTTAAATATTAATTTGTTAGTATGTTTTAAAATATGTTAGTATTATTGGTTATTATATTAATTAGAATTTGTTATTTAATGTAATATAATTTAATGTAATATAATTTAATATTAATTAATGTATTAATGCCTCAAGCTCCAGATGGCCGATGCACTCAGACAGTTATTCGGAGGCCGTCGTTCTTCCAGATCTAGGGGTTCTGGAAGTTCTGCCGATTCCGCAGACTCTGACAGGACCCTTAGCCAGCATGAGAGGACCACCAGCCAGCCGCGGAGGAGTGTGGATTCGTCCCAGCCGCGGAGGACTGTGGATTCATCCCAGCCGCGGAGGAGTGTGAGTTCTCGGCACCAGACCCTTCTCCAGGCGGGGCGGTCGTCGAGCAGTTCACGTCCCCCTCTCGGGCCAGATACTCCGAGGTTCAGTAGGCAGCTATTTCAGGACGAGATAGCTCCAGACGTTCCTCAGGTCCGTATGCCTGAGGTTCATGGGGAGCCGATGACGAGTCCGGCGACGTCTGCTGCTGACTCGGCTGAGGGGCCTACTCTCCCAAATCAGCTCTACCTCCCGTACAACATTCCTGCGATACCCGAGGTCGACTTTCGTGGTGTGCCCATATGGCCTGATATGCCTCAGTACGTGAGTGTTGCGGAGGCATACCATCAGCAGCCATTTGAGAGACCTGAGCTCCTGATTTCGGCGAGGAGAAAATGAAAGTCGACAGACGGGTCATCCAGTTCAGGTAACATTTGATTTTATTAATTAAATATTTTATTAAAATTAACGCACTAATATTTAATTTTATTAACTAATCGTCGTTTATGTGATAGGGGCAGCCGCTAGCAGTTCAACGAGGAATACGAGAGGTGTCATATGTTTTGACACGCTCTGGAGAACTGTTGAGAGCAGGGGGGGGATCCAGATCAACGAACCTCCTAATCAGGAGGTTCAGGGGAAAAAACGTCGCGATTACGCGGGTTGCGTGGGGGCACTGATTAGGGATAGAGTCCCTATGTTGTGGATACGGTGGGTTGATGTGCCGGGAGAGATCAAGAGGGAGGTCAACAACGCGGCGTCGGTGAGTAATTTAAAAAATTTAATTTCTTTATCGTAATATTTAATAATTTTCGGTATTGTTATAATTGTAAAACTAATAAAATATTATCTTTCAGGCATACTTCGAGATTGCCGAACACAAACAGGATTGGGCGGACGCGATGCAAAACTCGAGGTACGTTGGGAATTCCTCATCTTATAATTTGAAATATTTTATGATATTAATAATATTTCTAATGCACTTTTGTTTTTTTCCGTAGGTTCAAAGAGTGGAAGAACGAGCTCCGTACCTACTTTAACGAATACGACAACCGTGGTCGTATGGGTACTCCAAGAGAGTTCATGTTCAGGAAGTACGAGTGGCGTTGGTTGAAGACAGTAGACTTCAACAACCCACTTATGCAGGTAAATACTAAACTTAACTATAAATGTTTATTTTGTTAAAATTTTAATTATTAGTTTAATTATTTTATAATTATTACACTAATATTTTTTGATGCATTTTTCTAATATTTTATTATTTGTTTGAAGGAACGGTCTCGGATAAACTCTGCGAACCGCCGCCGTAACACAACCCCCCATCATGGTGGTTCTAGGCCATTTGCACAATATCAGGAGGAGGCGCTTAGAGATCATCCTGATAGCAACCCGTACGTGGAGTCGTTCAAGAAGGCTTATCCACAAGCGACAGAACAGCTCCTAAGTCGTTGATTACGATTTTAAAATTTTATTTATTAATTTTACTTAATTATATATTTGTTAGAATATTAATTATTATTTTTTTCCCGTTCAATTAGGAGAGGGTGAACTGGGCCGAAGAAAAAGTGTTGCAGCAAGTAGTTCGGGAGACACAACCGAACATTTCAGAGGCAGATCTGCAAGAAGCCCTGCGCCAGGTCGACCGATCGAATGTCCAAACGGCAGCGAGGATGTTCGACGCAGCCTTCCCAAACCGGTCAAACCAATACTACTGCTGGGGTTTGGGAAGTTCTGGAATAGGGCTCCTGAAGACCACTAAGGGAGGTCAAAAGAAGGGAGGCGGGGACTGCCAACAGATGAGGGGGGAAGTGCAGAGATTGGCCGCAAGATTGGCGGCCGAGTCCCAGAGATCACAGGAGCAACACCGCAGAACACAGCAGTATCATTTGGATATGTCCAGTTGGCATACTGAATGCGAGAGAATTCGGCGACACAACTACGCCGGCCAACAAAACTGGTGGTATGATATGTTCGCGGCACAACAACAAAGCCTTGAACCCCCGCCCCCGTTTCAG
Organism: Potentilla sterilis; assembly: GCA_963682095.1. Lineage (NCBI taxonomy): Eukaryota > Viridiplantae > Streptophyta > Magnoliopsida > Rosales > Rosaceae > Potentilla > Potentilla sterilis. The sequence goes on along the minus strand of OY821757.1, from coordinate 43,089,072 downwards.
CCGTTAGTTGAACCTCCAATGCCTCAACCTCCCGAGTTCGTTCAGCAGGATGACGAGCATGATGGAGAGCAGGATGCTGGGGATGACGTGGTGGACTTTAGTGCTTTAGGTGATGATTAGGGTTATATTTTATGTATATTGGAACAAATTAAATAATAAGTCATTTAGACGTGTTTCTTGTTGGTGTAAATGCATGGATTGTCATTGTGAATTGCAGGTTGCTTGGAATGGTAATTTAGAAATTAATTTAAATTTTTTTCCCCAAAATGTAAGAATAGCCCATGATATTGGCATTATTTCGTCGGCTATAAGTGATATAGCCGACGAAATTTACCAAATTTCATCGGCTATAACTTTTATAACCGACGAAAATGACATTATTTCGTCGGCTATAATTAATTAATGCCTATTAAAATATTAATATATTCCGACGAAATAGATGAAATCGTCGGCTATATTTCAGAACAAATATTCGTCGGCTATAGTTTACGATATCATCGGCCATACTCGAAAATATCCGACGAATTTCGTCGGATATTTTGCCCAGGTTTGGTGGACAAAATGAATTTTCGTCGGTAATATCGTTGGCCATACTCGAAAATAGCCGACGATTTTGTTATTTTCGTCGTCCATTGGTTTTACCGACACCGTTTTACCGACGAAAGTTTCGTTGGCAGAAGGAATAGCCGACGAAAATTTGGCATAGTCGACGAAATTTTTTTCGTCGGCTATTCTGTCCAATCTGGTAGTGGCATGCCATATTGCCTTTTGAACAATATTCTAGTGTTTAGCCCCCATGATTATGTGAATTATGAAGAGACATAGACATAGTTCACATAATCAAGGTTTCATGTTGCTTGCTTTGCATGCCTCACTGCGCTCTTCTACATATATCTTTTTGCTTTGTGTACGCTGGATCACCAATCTGCAATGAAAGAGATGATGCACTTGGCCTTAGTATCATGTTCCTGGGGCAGCAATTGGTGGTGCTAGAGTCAGTAACTCAACTTTGCTTGGTGGAGAAACCTCGTCTTGTGAATTCTTTACAACGTTCACTGAAAAGTATAGTGGGGGGAAGCTAGCTTTTGTAATTTGTTTGCAGACAACAAAGGCGCAGGTTAGAGGCAAGAATTGATTAACAAGCTTGGTCTCGCGTTGAGTAGCATGGGAGTTTGAGGAAGTAGGGACTGAGGAGACTCTTCTTATATGGAGGTATGCATGGTGAGACATCTAGGTTGGAGACTCAGTGTCAGTTTTGTGTTGGATCAGCTAAGGGAAGCTACTAGGAACTCTTTTTGTCATATGCTCAGGCATGCTGGTCCAGAAGACTGCTGCGGGAGACTCACTAACTGGACAAAATTGTTCACCAGTTGCGAAGTGAGTTTTTCGCCGCGAACAACAACTGAGGAAGACTTATGTACTAGGCTTGGTGATGATATTAGCTCAAATAACATGTTTTGTATATTAGAATCTTCTTTGGATGCATAAAGCTTGTAGCACGAAATCTTGGCTTTGAATCATTCATTTGGTTAGAGATCAGTAACAATTTTTGCTTTAGCAGTAGATGCATTGGCTTTAGAAAAGCTGCTTGCAATATATATTCTAGTTTGACTTCAGCCAAATTTGGCCATCAAAACTACATATCTATTCTTGGTCGCTGAAGTGTAAATTTGTACTATGCCGTTATGCATTGGAGAAAGGCTTGGAAGTGGACTTGAATTGACATCAGACTGTTTTACTTTGAGATTGAATAGTTTGAAAACTGCAGGTGACATTTTGGTTACTGTAGTGAAAACTTTGACTCTATTTTGGTTTGGCTTTTGACATCAGGCTACACACAAAGGAGGTTGTGGTCATTGCTAATGAAGCTTAGTCTGCTTGCAATATGACGTTTTGATAACTGTAGTGGCCTACTAAATTTTTTCATAACTGAGAAAGCTTGCTTGAGACAAGCCACTAAACGGATGAAAGGTTCACCTCAGCGTGAAGGCATATTGAGAGATAAATTTTTCGTCCCTCAACCCCCAAGTTTTTGCAACACTTGCATGATAAGGCTTGCTTATATAACCTGAGTTGCTTGTTTGAACTACAGCTGCGGGGTTTCTTTTCTAAGATTCATCGAGCAAAAGAATATGCATGAGAAACAATTTGCTTGTATGTATTTGAGCATAATAGATTAAGAAGATCATCTCCCTTATTGCATATAACATGAGTGCTAGGATTGCTTGATTGTATCTTTTTCAAAGACTATAATGCAGTGCCACAACAGTAACAACACAATCTTAGAGATCTGCAAGTAATGCCATGACATCAGGAGATTATCCGGATTTAGGTACCTTGCGAAAAGGATTTCTGGTATGGAATTTGGCTAGGCATAAGAGCTTTGGCTAGGAATTGAAATTTTCATATTTGAGAAAACCTTGCAAAAATGATTTATGGAATGAAACACTGTTTATTGTGACAATGAAAAAAAATTTGCTACCACTATGAAAATTTATGCTTTGGCAAGGAATTGTAAAACTTGAAAAAGAGACTCGGATCAATAGATTTTGTTCTGGCATTAGGCTAACTATGGTTATAAGGCTGGGAAGACCTGCTTATTAGGGTAGAAGTTTCAACAACGCTTGCAACGAGCATTATATGTTAACTGCAATAAATAAGGCCTTGACTATGAGAGTGAATAGTTGGCTGCTTTAGCTTTGGCCATGGCTGCAAATGCTTCTTCTAATGAGGGCTTGAATATGGTGACTATAACTAGAAGAAAAATGGCATGAACATAAATTGATCGTTGTGCTGATAAGAAATTGAAACCGACATGTATGATGCTTGCTTGTCTGCATTGAGTAACAGACTAACAAGAGGCATCGTTAATTGACTGCATAGGACATAATTTTCAAGCGTAGCTACATCGACTGAACTTTGAACATGATAGACAACTTGTTGCAACGCCCTAAACCCTTATCATGCACTGCAGTGAATTCTTGTCTCCAATTTTTCAACTGAATACAAAATATTTGAGTAGACAAGTATTAACAGGGAACCACTAATAATTGCATCCAGCAATAACTGTGAACAACAGAAGCATGTGTATATTGAAGAACTGCATGATGATATCTGAATCACAACCTAGTCCCCAGCAGAGTCGCCAAATGATGCGGGGGTTCTTTTGAATTCGGAATTTACTAGGCCGAATTCCACCCAAAAATGGGAGAAAATCTTGTGTGATTCAGACTTCATCAAAATCAAAAGAGCTTGACAGCATGAGCGTAGTGCTGGAGCTAGAAACGCACTGCGGTGAAGAGAATTGGAGATTTTCTGGGTTTTGGATTTCTGGAACAGGTTGAAGGTTGAAGGAGGCTTCTGGGGAAAATGGTTGTGAGCTTGGCTTGGTGCGTGAAGGCATGAAAGCTTGAAGACGCAGGGAATTGAAGGCTGTTTTTTGGGTTTTTGCTCGGTAATGCTTGATCGATGCGTGTTGCCTCATTGATCCTATAATCCCCCTTTTTATAGGCTCAGGGTTGTGCTACAGGGTGATTCACAGAAACTCTATCATTTTGGGTAAAACGATTCTTCTTCGATTCACCCAGAATTTATGCCCTAAAGTCAGGGAAAAGAAGCTTGCTTGAGATGATTTTTATGGGAAAAGGAGAATTGCTGCCATAGCTGCTAATTGTTGCAGTGGCAGCAGATATAATGGCATGAATTCAGGGATTAGTGTAAAAGAGAAATCGGGAATTGTGGTCTCATGGTTTGAGGGAGAAGGAGAGACTTCTTGACTGGTTTCAAGGTTTCTCCTAAGTGATGGAGTGAGGGAGTTTGGCTTGGACTGTGTAATCAAGTGTTGCTGGAAAGAAGATACGGGAACAAGAGGCTGAGGCAGAAACGAAGGAAGAAGAAGAATGAAGTTGGGTTATTCTGATATGGGCTTTTGGGCTTAAAGGAAAGAGAATGAAGTTAGGCTTCTCCATGGCTTTTGTGCTTTTGGGCTTTGGGTTTTAAAGAGGGACTGACCTAATCTCACATTCTCGTGCATGTTCACTATTTCATTCATTGATCTAACTCGTTGGGCTTGGATTTCGGGCCCAATACCGAAATCACCGACGATATTAAATCGACGAATGAGCATGTGCGTTTCCGTAACCTTCCACACCACACCCACATCTGCAAGTCCTAAAAATGCGTGGATGTGACTTGGGTCCACATCTAGGGCGTGTTTGCTATAGTCGAATAATGAACATAAAATCCTTATACAACTATAAGATTTTACATGACTATGCGTGGTCTTTGTCGCGTGGTAGCATAGTAAATAATTGAATGATTTTTCGGGTATCAACACATTTTTTTTTCTTTTAAAAAAAAAATAATAATTTAAGGATTTCACACCTACCCCCTATCGTGACTCGAACCCAGAACCTAATAACCTACTTCCTAGGTAATCGTGCTTTTTACCACTTGACCTATCCAATTTCGTCAAATCTAACACAAAACATATTTTAACACAAATATGATAGAAAAAAATTAAAAAATTCAAAATCAACACTAAATCCATCATATATTGAAGAACCAACACTAAAAATAACACAAAATACATCATATACAAAATCCAACCCAAGATTTCAAACACTAAATTCAACCTATCGAACACAATATGGTGAAAAAACCCTAAATCAACACTAACCATCATATATTGAAGAACCGAACACTAAAAATAACACAAAATACATTATACACAAAATCCAACTCAAGATTTCAAACATTAAATTCAACCTATCAAAATAAAATATGGTGATTACAATGAAGAGAAGAGATTATACTAACCTATAAAGCAATTAGAAGGAAATACCCAACCTTTTGGACCTCGAAATTGACAAAATCAGCAGTTTCTTCGGTTTTTCCCAGCATATAGCAGTTTGTCTGTTTTCAACTGAACTGTTGTTTTCTGTTTAAGACGAGGCTTTAAAACAGATCTTAAAAAATTTAAGCGACGGACTAAGAGTATGTCTGTCGCTTAAGCTTTTCTTAAGATACTATGTTCTACCGTCGCCCAAGTACCGTCGCATTAGAACATCTTAAGCAACTAACATATCCCGTCTCTTATTGTCCGTTGCTTTAGAGCTTCTTAAGTGACGGGCCATCGTTTCTTTGCGACGAGCTATTTGTTAATCGCATTAAAATTTCTTAAGCGAAGGAATTTATCAGCCGTTTTCAAAATCAGTCGTTTTACTCTATTTATGGCGTAGTGGGGTGCATGAGCAAACTATGGGTTTAAGAGGGGGATCCAGCTTCTCTGCTTGGATTTTTTGTGCTTGGATTTGCTTGGATCCTTATAACCATTGGATTGAGTAAAGATGACATAGGTTATAAGTTGGTTACATCATCTTTACTCAATCCAATGGATGTAAGGAATCCAAGCAAATCCAAGCACAAAAAATCCAAGTAGAGAAGCCAATTCCTTAAGAGGGTGGGCATAGGGCCGGGTGTGTAGAGAGGGTGGGCATAGGGTGGGTAGTCAGCAAGTTTGTATCCCTATGTCTATTTCCACACCATTTGGTACGTGTATTTAGTTCTCCCAAGCCTTTTCTAAATGGAAAATTTCTCTAAATAATGAAGAGTTTGGTGAGTTGATAATTAACTAGAAAAGTACTAGGTATGTGGATAGGTCATACTAAAACAACATGTCTAGAATTCGAATCATTTTATACATAAAAAATTACCTAGGAAAATTTGAAACTATTGATAGATCGTGCTCGTACCATCTCAAGTATTTTAACTAGGAAAAATACCCCATACTAAGTTCTTTTCCTCTTTTTTAAAATTAAAAAAAAAAAAAAAAAAAAAAAAAAAAAACCAATATTAAGTTCTTCGACAACCTAGAATTGAACCCGGACGCAAAACCATCCACGTTACAAATCCATTGTCATGAATACGCAAGCATTGACGTTATGTATTTTTTGGCGCAACAACTAGAAACACCAATCTTCGAGGACATTCTCGTCATTTTACCTCCATCACCGATCATATAAAGCCAGCAAAGCCACTCCCAAAGTGATCAGCTTATGGTTTCACTCTCCACTCGTCTAGTTCTCATTTCACTTGTAACGCTTTCTCTCGCTGTCTTCCTCCAACTTTTCCCATTCCCTCATCCGATGGCGGAAACCAAATCCAAGATTCTCTTCATCGGCGGCACCGGCTACATTGGTAAGTTCATCGTCGAGGCCAGCGCCAAGGCCGGCCACCCCACCTTCGTCCTCGTCCGCGAGCCCACTCTCTCCAACCCCGCCAAGTCCAAACTCATCGACTCCTTCAAAGCCTCCGGCGTCAACTTCGTCATCGTACGTTCACTTCCCTCTTGTGATTGTCTACCATTTGGTTTCGAGAGTTTTCCTTCTTGTTTGGTTTTAGTTTCGAATATCTCTGTGTTTTGCAGGGTGATCTGTACGACCATGAGAGTCTTGTGAAGGCGATCAAGCAAGTCGATGTGGTGATCTCGACGGTGGGTCACGCCCTGTTGGGTGATCAGGGCAAGATCATCGCCGCCATTAAGGAAGCCGGCAATGTTAAGGTAACAATAATCTTTCGTTTTTATTCTGTTGTTTTGTGCCTTGAAATGTTAATTAAGCTTGGGTGTTTTGATTTATTCAGAGGTTTTTTCCTTCAGAGTTTGGAAACGACGTGGATCGAGTGCACGCCGTAGAGCCAGCAAAGACGGCTTTCGCTACGAAAGCCAAGTTCAGAAGGGATATTGAGGCTGCCGGGATTCCCTACACTTATGTGTCGTCGAACTTCTTTGCCGGTTACTTCTTGCCAACCCTGAACCAGCCCGGAGCTACTGCTCCTCCCAGGGACAAAGTCGTCATTTTGGGTGATGGCAATCCCAAAGGTAAACCTAACTTCCACACTTGAGAAAATAGGTAATAGTTTGTCTCCATTCTATAGAGAATATGTGAACCTACAACAAAATTTGGATGCATGGTAGGTGATACAGAAGTGGTAATGTAGTGATACATAAGTGGTAAACTTCATGATGCAATGTTAAGACTGATTCCTTGTGGTAGGTGTGTAATAGTATATCAACCACTACAGGAACCAATTATGAATTTGATTTTACTGGGGTTTTTTTTTTTTTTCTTTGATATTTGTTTTTGCAGCAATCTTTAACAAGGAAGATGATATTGGTACCTATACCATTAAGGCTGTGGATGACCCAAGAACACTGAACAAGATCCTCTACATCCGACCACCTGCCAACACCATCTCCTTCAATGAACTTGTGGCTCTTTGGGAGAAGAAGATTGGCAAAACCCTCGAGAAGGTTTATATCCCGGAAGAGCAACTACTCAAGAACATTCAAGGTTAGTAACAGAACCACCAGAAACTAATGAGTAACGATAAGAGAATTAGCAACTGCAGTTCATTATCTGAATGTGTGTGCATATTTTTGCAGAGGCTGCGTTCCCAATCAATGTGTTACTGTCAATCGGTCACTCAGTTTTCGTGAAAGGAGACCAGACTAACTTTGAGGTCGAGCCCTCATTTGGAGTGGAAGCAACTGCTCTCTACCCTGATGTCAAATACACTACTGTGGATGAGTACCTCTCCCAGTTTGTCTGAGATTAGAACCTCATGTTCTTGACTTTCCCTATGTTCCCAAATAATTAAATAGTTCATGGTATCATGTCTTGGTGTGGAAAGAAAGAAAGAAAGAAAGAAATAGCAGATGGGGCTGCACCCCTTGTGTCATCTATGTTGAAATGGTTCCTTTGTAGAAATGAAAATTCAGTATTTGGATCAGGAAATTTTCTTGCTTCTGTTCATTTTTCTTGTGCGTTAATGCTGGTTTCCTTTGAGGTATTGTTTGAAAATGAGGACATGTTCGAAGATGAACTTCCTCAACAGTCGTCTATAGAGGCTTATGCTCGTCCCACTAATAAACTGTACACCCCTTCTTAATTGGAGAAGTCACTCTTCAAAGCCACTAATGCAAAACCAAATCCATTTTCCTTTCTCAATGCGTGACATCTGAAGCGAGCAAATGAGCATATGAGATATGCAAGACCCAATTCTAGCTCATTTCTGTGCACACAATACATTCTCTGCAAGGATAGTTTTATATCTTGAATAGAACTAGAGTAACAAAAATTCCGTTTACTAACGGATGAAGTCTGAATCAAAATGGCCACAGAACTCACTCCTCTGAATTGTGGAGGAACAAAGAAGAGAAAAATAAATAAACAAGCAAACTCCGGTGTAGTATATGAAAGCTCAGTCATGCATGCCCATCTTTCTTCCTTTGCTACCACCCTTCTTTCCTGCAGGCTTCCCTCCTGAAGGCTTCCCTCCTCCTTTGCCTTTACCTCTCTTGTCCTTCATATTTTTCCCTTTCTTTTCACTGCCTTTACCTGCCCATTTGTTACCCGTTCCACGACCCCTTGCATCCTTTTTCATTCGAGCATCAACACGGACTTTACCCGGGCCAACCTTGACTTGAACTCCTTTCTTTGCAACCACATACTCCTTTTTAGGCCTCTTGGGCACAGCCTGCTTATACAATTGGTCGATTTGCTTGCTCTTTGATCTATCAGAGATATCTGCCTGGTCTGATATTGTGTTGGCTTTCTTGCGAATCTTCTCAAGCTTCCGCATGGCAACTCGCTTCTTTCGAGCTTTAGCCTCTGCCACTTTCTTTGTAGGCCGGGCATCAATTTCTTTAAACTGTGCTTTCATTGCATTAATCTCTTCTTTGGTCACCGGCTTTATTGGTCGTCGGTGCTTCTTTTCCTCATCCAAAAACCATTTGGGCAAGCCTTCATCATCAAGCATGTACTTATTATACGCATCATCAAGCATCAGTTCCCTTTGTTTCTTTGACAACATTTTCTTGGCACATGCCAATATCTCGGCTTTTCTATAGGTATCCAAATCCTCCGACTCATCCGATGATGAATCATCACTTGAATCTGTATCTGGAGCAGGGACTATCTCAAAATCGTCATCTGCCTTCTTAGCTTTGAGTTCATGAGTCGAACTGGACCCTGCAACACGATTTTCAGACCGTTCTTTAACATTTTTAACTATCTTTTCCATGGGTTTCTCTTCCAGGGGCAATTTCTCTTCTGGCCTTTCAACCTGCATTTCGTCTTCACTATCAGACTTCTCCAAATCCCCCTGCTCTACAGCTTCAGCAAATATCGGCTGACTAAACCAGTTGTTTGTAACCTCCTCCTGAGTTGGTCCTTCCCCATCATCAAGAGCCTCTAAGAGAGGATTCTTTTCCTGATCACCCTCATCTCTGTCTGAATCATAATCAGATGGAACGGTATCTTCCCCGTCAACATCCTGAGCAGCAGAAAAAAAAATAACTAAGAATATGACTAAAAACAATCCTCTAGTCAGCACACCGGAAAAAAATATATATATATATATATTATCCCTTTCCACAGAATTAAGCTCGGCAGCAATATTTTGGCAGACTATATAGGGCATATTATAATCATTTGCTCAAAGATTTGCAGAAACAAACCGAGATTATAAAACATACAAGAATAAAAACAATAAAAGCCCCTAAAAGTACACGGTTCCACATTTTATGGAAACGTCATACCTCCAAACTTTGAGCCTCTTCTTTCAAACGCTTTCGCTGTTTTGCACTTCCCTCCTTTTTAGTCACATAATGTTCATAAGCCTGATCTAGAAGCTCTTCCATTTTTGCATCATATCTAAAACATAAACATGATTAAGTAAGCGCATAGAAAGACTACCAAAATTTGTATCTTTTAATCTGATATAAGGGACAAGATGTGAACCTTCTACGGCCGTCATCAGAGTCTACATCACTGGAAGATGCTTCCTCAGGTTTTTCTTGCATATCCTCGTTTTCGCTATCTGCCAGCTCCCCATTCTCAGCATCATATTCGGTGGAATCAATAGCTACAAGATCTTTCTTACCCTGATCAACAGCGATAAAACCACCATATTTATCTTCAGATATACAGAATAACAACACATATATGTATATAGGGTGGTGTTATTCACACCTTTTTTTTCTATTAACACCCCATCTATGATGAGAGCCAATGATGAAGCAAATTGAGAGGGTCGTTTGTAAAAATATAAATTTGAATTATAGATTTAGAAAACTAGATGTGTAAATATAAGAAAAAAAGGGTGTTATACATGTAAAGTTTATAAAGTCGGAATATAATAAAGACATACTACAACAGCCAAAAACAACAGCATTCATTAATTGCTTCAAACACCTATAAGTTCTTCACCATCGGGTACCACCAAATTGTAGAAAGAGTACATTCACGCTCATCTATGTGGATTACCAATGGAGTATACCGAGAAAGCATGCCCCATAAGGAACAACTATAAGCTATCTTAGCATTGTGTCAAGGGATCGATATTGCATGATTCACTATATATGGGCCTTCAAAGAAGCTATTCAAAGGTTACAAATATCTCAGACTAAATGAGCATGTCAAGGAGCTTTAGAACTAAAAGCATACCTTGATTGCAGATAGGGAAAACAAATTATCATCGGTATAACCATCTTGCATTGCATCTATTTGCATCCCAGTTGCTTTCCGCACCTTGTCCTGGAAAATTGAGATATACAGAATAAATGAATGAGCACAACGATCGTATATGATTTCATGTGCTTTGTCTTGTCCAGAAAAATCACATCTTTACATTACAAGGCCCTCTGGAATTTTTTTGATACCAAATGTTTTCATACGATTTAAAATCAAAAGAAAAAATTGCAATAAAAACAGCAATTAAATTTGGCAAATTAATAATTGATCAAATGGTGTAGCTGCATCCAATGGCCAAATACAGACATGATGCTGAGAATCATACCACTGATATAATTTTAGTGATGTTTGTAGTACCATACAATCGCTATCTTATAGTCCAGGACTGAATTCTGATAATTTAAATACTCTTCCTCTTTCTTAAATCTCTATAGTATATATTAATTCTATAGATTTGAAAAAAGTTCTGCATTAGGATAACGTAGTAAACAACAAAGAAATATCGACCAGTGAAAAATAACGTAGTGAGTAATGGGTACCCATAAATCAGAAGGTAAAGGCGATTAGCAGTCTATCTGCATTAGGATGAAAAGGGTAGTTTATTTAATCCGATACAAAGATGCAAATTTCAATTCAACTTTTCAATTTCAAGACTGCAAAGCAGGAGATAAGGAAAGATAAATAGACAAACAGATCATCTCATGCAATATTATATGACTATATGAAGTAAATGGGTAAAATGAAAAGATGGGTTTCTTGTTGATTCTTGCAATTAACCAGAGAGCTCTGTGATTCCACATTTTGATGCAATTATATAAAGAAAAGGAAATACCAACCTGAGCACGTTTCTTTGCTTGAAGTTTCTTTTCTCGTTTCTTCTTGCGCTCCATAGCATTTGTAAGCTCTTCCATTTCATTCAGTATTCTGTCATCATCATCCTCCTTATTCTCCTTTTTTTCAACATCCGGGGCAGTAGTAACAACAGCTTTCTCAGAAGGAGCCAAGGCCTTTTTTATCTGCACTCGCCACCTAAATGACAAAACAAGCATGACCTATAAGTCTGCATCACAAACCCCAAAAGGAATACTGAAACATGCTTCACATCCAGCAAATGCTTTACAATTTCTTTTTATTCTTTTTCCAGTCAATGTGGACTATCTATCGCTACAATCACCTTTCATTTAGCATTATTTTTCTAAAACAGTTAGAGCTCTCCCATTCCTTCCAAAAGAGTTGAACAACTCATCAACAGAATGTTAAAACCTTAAATAAGCCGCAATGTCATGATAGCAGGGAGATAGTGGCTGATAGGACTTACATGACCCTATTTGAACAAGATAACCCACTATGGTTGAATATATTAAGGCAGACAAATCAGCCATTGACAGATGATATGCATCCCAGTAGCAGGACTAGGCATCTACCACAGCTGAATTAAAGGTATCTACTTAAAATGTTTCATACAGTTTAGTCACTGTAATCTTGATCAAATTTCAAATCCTAGAAGGGGTTCCAAACTGTTATAGAAAAGAGGTTGAAACTGCCTAAAAAGAACAGATTACTTTCAAGAACTAAGATATCAACAAGAGCAACAATAATGCTACGGCAGCAACGTGGTATCTACTATACAGATTTGAGAGGACAAAAAACATATTCCTGCATGCCCTGTAAGCTAATCTAATTATAAAAGATCCAAAAGGCAAATAGGAAAAACAGTGTTCCTTACTTCAAAAGATGCTTGAAATCTTGCTTCCCCAAAACACGCAGATCATCACATAGAATTTTAACCTGATGAACCATAAACATTGAAGTAAGCAGAAGACTAAAAGTATCAAGATGAGAGGAAAATTTTAATTAAGAAAACAGCAAATAAAAGAGAAGAAAAAGATATGGCTACCTCCTCTGATGTCAAAGCATGATCCTTGATGGGTAAAGATGTCACATCATCAAATGTTATGGAAGTAACAGATCCAAGAATATCAAGAGGATTCTCAGACCAAATGAAGTCAGCAGCTGAAGACACTTTTCTCAAAATTGTGTCTCCATCTTCGTACCTGCATATAGAACACAATCAACCACCAATAATGATAAAATCAGCTTCTGTCCATATACCGATAGCCACAATAATTAAATTCCGTACATAAGAACAGCTATGTAGGAGTAACACTGTTAAGAACAGAAAAACTATTACACACACAAGGTTATGCTGCATTCTTTTTTTAAAATTTTATAAGCAGCAAACAACAGAGGCCATTATGCGATATTAAAATCCACATTGTGGTCAATGGATGTTAACAAAATTACAATCAGAAGAGAAGTTTTACCCGTCACGATGTCTTTTTTGCTTTGTTCCTCTTAGTACATCCACCACCTACATCAAGGAAAGTTGATGACATTATATAAAAATAATTACAGCAAAAGGGCTAGACAATAACATGTACACGAAAGAAGCCGTCATTCAGTTTCCTCTTATAGGAGTTACCTTCTTCGGAGGTTCCACCGCTTTAAACAGATGCTTCATATCAAGTAGACGAGGATCAATCTTTGCAGGAGCCTTGTACTTAAAACCCAAAAGATACGTCTCGGCAGATGCGCTACGACTAGCTGATGGTTTATACTGTTCAACCTTCTCAAATAACTGCAAAGCATTTTCCACACAACGCTCAGTAATACACACCAATCTAAACTAACAAATGTGTTATTAGATTAAGTAGAAAAATCACCTCCTTAAGGCAAAACAAGACGGCATTATAATCTTGCGACCTGAAAATCTGAGACAACACAAAATCAATCAAATTAAATTAGTGTGTACATTTCTGATGGAGTACCAAAACTATACAGAATCGCAATCTTCGCAGTCGAAAAAAGCTATTCAATTAAATTTAGAATACCTTGGTGACGAATGTGCCCTTGGGAGCCAAGAGCTGGGTGGCGAGCTTCACCGAGTCAATAACCAAAGCGTTCTGCGCCGTGGCCTCTGACGACCAGGCTCCACCGACGTTGGGGGAGCCGTCGTGGAGCACCAAATCGAAAGCGGAGCAGCCTTGCTCCTTCATGAGCCGCCTCAACTTGGCGACGCACTCGGTCCTGGTGATGTCCTGCTGAATAGCAAAGGCGCCGCGGATGGGGGCGATGGGGACTAGGTCAACGCCGACAACGAGGCTGCCGACAGGGACGCGCTGGACGGCGACTTGCATCCAACCGCCGGGGGCGGCGCAGAGATCGAGGACGGCGTGGGAGGAGTGGAGGAAGGAGTGCTTGGCGTCAAGCTGGAGGAGCTTCCATGAGGCACGGGACCGGTAGCCGTGCTCTTTCGCGAGGTGGTAGTACTTATCAAGACGATGCTTTCCCTTCACTTTTCCCATGGCTTCTCTCTGGTTCTGCTTCTTCAACTTTGTTTCGCCGATTAGGGTTTTGCTGGGTTTTAGGGTTTTATGGTGTTCCTTTTTCTCTAATTTAAGGTCTTGTGGCCCCAACTCTTTTTACTATTTTATCTTACAGGCGAGCATGTTACTTTCACAAGAAAAATTTACTGCCTAAGCAGTCATATTTACTATTTCAAATTTCATAAACTAAAAAAATTAAAAAGGATTGTAACCACTTGTGTGATAAGATTCAAGCGGCCTGATATAGATGCATGGTAGTCAAAGCATATATATATAGTTAATATTGCGTCGTGTTCGTACACGGCCGGTGCATACAATAATTTATGAAAATATTCATGTTTGGGTTTTGAGACAACACCCGCTAGTTCACAAACAACAAATACGTAGGAAGGTTATTTACGTAACTTCCGTGATGTGTCTTGATCTAATTAGACTAGATTAGATGATTATGTAATAGATAGGGAATCCCTGATTTATTGGGATACTTGATGATGCTTATATAAAGGTCTCTCTATCAATCAATAAACACACAGTTCTCCCTATTATAATTTCTCCTTGAACACGTGGCTCTAGCTTTTCGTCTAATAGCCATGAAAAATTCATAAACCCTATCTCCAATTTAAAAAAAAAAAAAAAAAAAAAAAAAAAAAATTTAGAAACCCTAGCTTTTTCTTCTGCCGCCAACTGCTTGTCGGCAAAGAAGGCCCTCCCAAGAAATCACCTTTTGCCGGCAACCCCTTCGTCGGAAGAAAGAAAAATTCCCAGGGCACCAAGCTCTGCCGACACCCATTTTGTCGGCAAAGAAAAGCAATTCCCCCAATGCACTTCTGCCGACGACATCCTTGTCGGCAAAGGATGAAAACTCTCAGGGCACCCAGAAATCTATTCTGGGCACCCACCCGCTGCATCCTCCTCTTCCGATCTCAATTCGGACCCAAAGCCAGCGCCGGCGCGGTGACCTTGCGCCGATCCTCAATCCAGCGACGACGCCTGCCCCGTCTAGCACCGCTTGCCCCGTGCGGCACCCCTCGAGTGCGTGTTCGAAGAAGCCCAGATCGAGTGCGCGATCGGCGCCGCCCCAGTCCATCGTCGACGAAGCCTAACGCCGCCTCGCTGCGTGCTTCTCGGCCCAGCCCTGACGCCGACGACCATCGCAGCTCCGTGCGCACGCCCCATAGCCCAGGCCAACCTGGATTAGTCGAACCCGACCCGGTTTTCGAAGTCCGACCCGACCCGAATCGGCGACCCGATTCAATGGGAAGAGGGGCATAACGGTAATTGTACTTACCTCAGATAAAAAGTTTTTACCCTACGGGTTAAAACAGTTACTGCAGTATTTCTTTATTAGTTTTACTGCCTTGTATATGGTGAATATGACTAACCATATGCGTTTTCTTTTCCATGAAATTTATTGCACGACGCATCGCTTTGGAATTGCGAGAATTATTCGTTGCACATACATGGAAGAGCAACTCAAATTTGCACAAGGATTAGAACTGAGTTCTCAAGCGCATTTTATATTACAACGCAGTTCATTGGCGAACTAGCAAGTAAGATTTTATAAAAGTTCCAGCTTTTGAACATGTACGATATATATATCGGGCGCTATTAGCCTTCTTCTGCTCTGATCCCGCCCATTCTTATATCGCCGATGAGACCTAAGATGGGGATGTAATTACCCCTACGGTCGAAGTTTTTAAGTGATAGTCCTGAGGCAATCACGTTTGAAAGGGAAATTAAAAAAAAATATGCTTATGTGGATGTCTGAGTACGCCACTGTTTGAAGGTGCGATATGATGTCGCCGGTTTTATGCATCGAAAAGATAAATTTATGATCATATACGTCATAGCCTTTCTAATTCCGTTCTACATACTTGAATGGTATGTGTCATATAGACGTATCTCTTTTCTTGTAGATGTCGTCCGAGTCACGACCCGATTTTAAGATTCTTAATCTCGAGGGCAAAGAATATCATCGATGTGTTTCCGATGTATAGCTTGCTTTTCAAAGCAAAGGTTTTTCAGTCATTCTGAATGAAGCAGTAGCCACTACCCCATTTAGGGATTATGTCAAGGCCTAGGCACTCATTTTTGAGAACGCCATATTCATCCAACTCTGAAGCGACAACATCTGTCGATAAAAGATCCCTAAAGAAAAACAAAATTTAAGGGACACGCTCCAGTAGCGATTAAATAATGTCAATGACATACTTATCTCAGAGATTACATTGAAATGGGAAACCATTCGGTTCTTTGGATTATGACCTTAACATTGTTGGCATAACAAAAATGACAGAGATCTTATCAATAAGACTCTTGATAAATTCCCCATAGCCTATGATGTCTTATGACACCCACACCGAAATTCGGTGATTAGGCTGAATAAATAACAAAAATTTTTGAGACCTGTTGGAATTAAAAAGATTCATGAACCACAGGCTCACTATGGGAAAGGTTCAAAATAAAAGAAATAAGAATCAGAATGCCCCGTATCAACAAGTTTCTAAACCGATACGTGGAGGAAATCAAAATGGTAGAAACCGTGTGACACGACACTCCAACACTTGGAGACGAGATGGCGGCAATGCCGCACCTTTAGGTGGAGGCCGATTCGGCCATAGAACCCGTCAAGGTGGCCACGCGCCACCTCCTCCCTCGTCTCATAACAACAACAAAAGCACTAGTTTTGCTCCTTATTCCAAGTGTGGTTCCTCTAAGCATATGCACCACGTGTATAATTCTAGCAAAGAGATGATTAATGCCTACAAGAGATAATTCTAGCAAAGAGAATTATCATGCTGAGTGAGAACTAGTGATGACAACCTCACGTTAATCTCGTGCCTGAGCACTTCATTCCTGAAGTTAAGACTCAAGAGCCTACTCAAGCATTAGATGTCCCGGATTTTGATTAGTCTTTATATTGACTTTTCATTAAGAATTTTTTCAAGTATTGTAATGGATTTGCTATATCTTATAGACTTTGATCTCTTAATCATTTTCTTTGGAATTAGAAGCTTGCTTTTGACGTATTAAAAGTTGGCAAGTTAATAAAATTTCTCTGTTTTCCCATATTGTGAGAAATTTTATGTTTTTAAGCAATCCAGATTCGTGTTTTAACGACTCACGTGGTTCTTCTGAAACACTATTGGGTCACATTGGCTTAGTATATTGGACTTATAATTCCACCTCAGCTCAAATCAAAATCAAAATCAAAATGAAAGAATAATTGGAGCTAGGCTCGACGTCACAAGCCTAGTGGCCGACGTCGGGCTCATGGTGATGATACCTCGGCTTCGGCAGCACAAAGGTGCCACGGCAGCACAAAGGTGCCACGGCACCGTGCTTTCAAGATGGCTTCGGCCTCGGTTCCATAGCCGCCCGAGAAGGTGCTTAGTACCGATCCTAGGAGGCTAAGCCTCCATTCTTCCGGACACCAAAGGTGTTCAACACCACAACGTGCGAAGCCACAGCTTCGTTTTGGTTTCTGATGATGATTGCTCGGTTATGTAACATTCAACCTTGCACTTTCCGACTTTGATCGAAGTTATAAAGTCCAAATGCCATGCGATACACTCGATGGGATTTCATCCCATTTCTTTCTCTATCCTACGGGGTAGTGATTAAACTGTGTCCCGCGAGAAAACCACCCATAGTTTTTCATCTCTTTAGATGTTCTCGCGGTGAAGTTGAGTGTCTAGCTGATTGTGGGACAACCCACACTATTCTAAGGAATAGGCAGTCGTTTAAGTATTATGTGCAATATAGATGATCAATGACTATATCGATTAGAACCTCGCCGGTTGTTAAAGAGTGTTGATTCATTAACTTTACGTTACCTAATGGTACAGTTATCGATGTCATTGAACGTATTCTATGCACCAAGGAAAAATCGAATCTTGCTGTGTTTTCCAAAACCTAATTGCCAAATGTTATCACTTGGATATATGAGAATGGTAACAATTACTTGTGTATTTCCTCTAATGAATCATTCTAGAGAAGAAGTTGAGTCAGATTCAATGAGAATACCTCATTCCAATTTTTGTTATTGGATCTTATGACTCATACAAGCTTTGATATTGCATGACCTATAAATCATAGCTCACTCATTTAAAAATGGTATATTTTATACCGATGAAAAGGTCTATGTGTCTAATTTCCAGAGACACTGACCGTTTGATCATAGCTATCATATTGAGTGAGTTATGGCCGTTTCGGCAACGTAGGACGGATCTGTCCGGAAATCTGCAGATCTATCAACTTCGACAGAGCTTTGTGATCAGCTCAGTTCGAACTATATATTGTTTCTGCACAAACCCGTAGGCCTTGTAGAGACAGATGAATCTTCACGTGATCTCCTGTAAACCTGCTTACTAAGGGGAATACCGGGCGGGTCGGTCTTCTCCTCTCCGATGCCTAAGTTAGTATAGTTGGAATAGATATAACTTAAGCACGTATATAAGCGGTAGGAAGGATCAGTTACCTCTTAATGAGGGTAGTTGGGGCCCTTATATAGGTGGCCAGGAGTGAGGTCTGGCCTTACCCTTCGATGTGGGACTGGTTCCCTTCTGTTTGCACACCAAGGGGCAGCTTTGATGACCTTTTTGGCAGGCAGGAGCCCCCGGACCCCGGGCCCCTGGTGGCAGGATAGACTGCTGGATCCCGAGGCCGGGTGCTGGTGATCCGGTCTTGGGCCTCAGGCCGGCCCCTGGTGCACTAGCTGCGGGTCTGTGGGCCTGCTGTAGCCCCTCTGTGGCTACTATCAACAAGTCCCCCAAGTTCCCAGTCAAGTGCAATCTTGAATGGGGACTTAAACTGTCTTGCCCTTGTCCCGCAGACCCGCAAGGTTACCAACCCAACGGTGCCCAGTCCCCCAAGTCCGCGTTGAAGATTGGGCGTGACCGGGGTGAGTACCTGTTACCGATGGTATGCAACAGTTTGTGAGTATGTTTGTTATATAAGTAGTACTGTGCTCAAGTGTTGTAGTGTTATGAGCATGGAGATGATAGTGGGGCGTTGAAATCCGCCATGCAATAGATGTGTGCATGGAATGAGTATGGGGCGTTGAAATCCGCCATGCAATAGATGTGTGCATGGAACCTGGACCCCGCGTTCTGCCATATCAGAGCGAGTCGGAGAGCATGTGATATCGACCGGGCGTTCTGCCATATCAGAGCGAGCCGGAGAGCATGTGATATCGACCGGGCGTTCTTGAAAGTAGTTTTTATATACATCTTGTGGTGTTACAGCGGTTGGACCGGTAGTATGCCAAACTAACCGCTTGGTGACTTGGCGTGCCTACCAGCCCCGGTCCTGCTCCCAGTCGGGATCTGCTCTTCTTTCCCCTATATACCGTTGGAGCTGGCCGTTACTAATCAAACCCTCCACCGCTGTCTTGAGAGCACAGCACTGGCTCGTTCGATGAGCAGCCTCATCATGATAGGAGCAATACTTGCCCGTTTGCGCCGTGGTAAGCTTCCCCTTTGGGTACCTTCTCCTGGGCGGTGGGGGGATGATGTTCCCATTCTCGAGCAAAATGTCCTCGTACGAAGAGGTGAGAGCGGTGAAGACTTCTTGACCGGCCGGTTGTGCTGGCATGATTGCCAGGGGGGGTTCTTGGCGGAACTGCGCTGGCTTGTGCTCGCCCTGGGGCTTATCATGATAGGGCCTTTGCTGCCGTTGCCCCCAATTTCTGTTGCGCCCACTTGGTCGGGCGGATCGGTTCTCGGCCCGCTGGCTGGTCTTGTCTTCTTGGCGGGGTGGGGGCTGCTCTTCCCGGGGGTGGTCTTCCTGCTGTCCTTCCCGCTTCCTCTTCAGCAGGTGATGGCCGTACGTTTCGTGATCGGCCTGGGCGTGCCGGATGGCAATTGCCATCAACTCGTCATACCCCTGCGGGAGTTCCACCTGCACGGCGTAAGAAAATTTTCCCGGTCGGAGCCCTTGCTTGAACGCCATTTCGGCGATACCTTTGTCAAGGTTCCGAACCCCGGCTGTCGCCGTCTGCCAACGGTTGACGAAAGTCCTCAATTCCTCATCGGGCGCTTGCATGCAGTTGAAGAGGATGGTCGATGTGCGGGCTCCTTCGACCCGGAGGTTAAAGCGGCCTACAAACCGGTCGGCCAACTGTTCGAAGGCCTCGATTGAATTTGCCGAAAGCTCATAGAACCAGCTGAGCGCTTCTCCAGACAGAGTTTCCTGGAAAATATTGCAGCATACTACATCGGAGTATCCCTTGGCGCATGTCTGGGACCGGAAACTATCCAGGTACTGGTACGGGCAGCCGGACCCTGAATAGGTGAGCTTGAGGGACTTCTGGTTACCAGACCTCCCCGACTCCATTACCCGGTGCGAGAAGGGGCCCATGCGCTCGTTGAACCGTGCGCCTTCCATCGGCCGTGCCGCTCTTCTCTCGTTGGCCTCCATTTGGGCCTTCAGATCCGACACGGTGTCGGCAAGCATCTGCAATGCCCGTGCAGTCGGGGTCATGGCTTCATCCTCAAACGAAGCGTGTGGCTGAAGGGGCGTTGGCGAGTTCTTGGGCGGTGCCGTGCCGGCTGGTGACTTCGCTCGCTCGGGATCACTGAGCCTTCTGCCTGATGACTGCCCCGCCTCTAACCGTCGAGACTCGGTTGGTGGGGGTGCTTGTGCCCTGGTCATAGCTTCGCTGCGCTGTTGTCCTCTCTCCAGGGCGGCTACCAGGGCAGCGTTTACCGCTTCCATTTCTGTATACCGGGCTTTGGACTTGGCTCTATCCCGGTCGCCCTCCTCACGCAGAAGACTGACCTCTGTGGCCATTGCCCGTATCTCTCCCGCCACACTGCTCTGGTCGGGGCTGTACGTGCTGTCTCGGTCACTGTTGCAGCACGGGCTCTCCTCTCGGTCACTCGGATCATCTGAGAACGTCAGAGAAAAGCCCCGGTGCACAGGCCTGTCTTCAGTTGTCGGGCCTTTCCCGCGCGAGCTGTCGTGGTGTGGCCCCGGCGTGCCGGTCGGCCTCCCACAGCTCCCACCTTCCTTATCGCCCTGGTCGCTGCGCTGCTCCCGCATAACGACCGGGGTGGAGACAAGCGTTTGCACTGGTGTAACACGCTGCTCCTCGGCGGTATTCCTTTCCTGCCTCGCTTCCGAATTCTCTACCATCGATAGTGCTTACGTGGTTTCTTGTCTGAAGGTTCCCACAGACGGTGCCAATTGTTTCTGCACAAACCCGTAGGCCTTGTAGAGACAGATGAATCTTCACGTGATCTCCTGTAAACCTGCTTACTAAGGGGAATACCGGGCGGGCCGATCTTCTCCTCTCCGATGCCTAAGTTAGTATAGTTGGAATAGATATAACTTATGCACGTATATAAGCGGTAGGAAGGATCAGTTACCTCTTAATGAGGGTAGTTTGGGCCCTTATATAGGTGGCCAGGAGTGAGGTCTGGCCTTACCCTTCGATGTGGGACTGGTTCCCTTCTGTTTGCACACCAAAGGGCAGCTTTGGTGACCTCTTTGGCAGGCAGGAGCCCCCGGACCCCGGGCCCCTGGTGGCAGGATAGACTGTTGGATCCCGAGGCCGGGTGCTGGTGATCCGGTCTTGGGCCTCAGGCCGGCCCCTGGTGCACTAGCTGAGGGTCTGTGGGCCTGCTGTAGCCCCTCTGTGGCTACTGTCAACATATATGTTGTGTACTTTATATCAATGGAAATCTACCGATGTCTAGTTTCCAAAACATTTTACGGTTTATCGATACCTTCTGTAATGAAGAAGTTATAACCGTTTTAGTACACAAAGGTCATGCTGCGCGTAAATCTGATTTTCAGCGCGAATTTGTATTTTAAGATGCATAATGCTCTTATTGCAAAGTTTGTACACTAGCAAAGATGAATCCATTGTTTTTCTTTGTTATGGACACAAAAGAAACCATTCTTACAACAAATCCAAGATGATATGTGTTGACCTATCAACCAGAATGCGGACCCTTTGTGTATTCTAAGGTGCTGGTTAATGCATCGACGCGTTGGTCACGTCGATTTGCTATCCACAAGCTGCATTTGCCAAGCTTTTAGCTTAAATCATCAAATTAAGGGCTCACCACCCTGACCATCATATTAAATCTATTAGGTTGGATAATGTTAGAGATTTTAACTCCAAGACATTCGATGATTATTGCATATCCATAGGTATTGAAATTGAACATCCTGTTTCTTATGTTCTTTCTCAGAACTGCCTTGCAGAAACCACTCTTCAGCAACTCCGGCTATTAGCTAGGGCTTTTGGTTGTGGGAACCAATTGCCAGTTTCTGCATGGGGATATGCAATATTGCATGCAGCTATGCTTATTCGTTTCAAACCCAATGCCAACCAGACGTTTAGTGCATACCAGCTGGTTACTAGTTATAAACCCAATATTGCGCACTTAAGTACTTTCGGTTGTGCTATTTATGTGCCTATTACGCCTCTTCTGCGTACAAAGATGGGTCTACAAAGACGTTTAGGTATGTTGGATGTGAATCCCCAACAATAATCCGTTACCAACCACCGTAGATCTCTTTACTGCGCGTTTTGCAGATTGTCACTTTGATAAGACACACTTCCCGCCGTTAGGGGGAGATAGGAATGCTCACATTCCGAATGAACGTCAGGAATTGACATGGTGTGCCCCCAACGATTTGTCTCATCATGATCCCCGCACTACTCAAAATGAGTTAGAAAGTGACGAGATCGCACATACATACTGCAAATGTGCCGGTAAGGTTGAAGATCTGATCATATGGGATCGGTTTGGTTACCCTAAGACCTAGTGTCTTCGGCATATCCTCAAGAGAGGGTAACGCCGACGGCGGCGCCGCCCTACGGGACGTCATCGCTGTTGTTGAATCGGATTGCAACGGTGCCACTGATGGACTTTGAAGGGGCAGCAGCTTCGGCCTCGCCTCCCACCAAGAAGAGGGGGAGACAGTTTAATTCTCGAGATTTAAAACCTCGAAAGAAGCGAGTTGCGATGGCACAAATTAATCCGCTCATCATCAATGAGATTGTCTCTGACTATAATTATGTCAATGATCAACTATGTGTTTTCTGTGGGACGCCACAGAACCTTTGTTGATGTCAGAGTACACATAAATCTCAATTACACAAGTGCGCACGTGTATTCTGTGGATAAAATTCCACGTATGTTGATGATGTAATCGCTTATTCCGTTGCAGAGTGTCAACGAAGAATGTATTGGCCGAAGTGGAAAGAAGCAATACAGACAGAACTAGACTCGTTAAATAAAAGGCAAGTCTTGGGATCTGTTAAGTTGATCCGAAAAGACGTTAAACATGTTGGACATAAGAGAGCCTTTGTTCGTAAGCGTAATGAGAGAATGAGATCATGCGGTATAAAGCAAGACTCATGGCGCAATGTTTCTCTCAACGACCTGGTATTGACTACGATGAGATGTATTCTCTCGTAATGGACATCATTACTTTCTGCTACTTAATCAGTTTAGTAGTGTCCCAAAAACTAAAGTTTGCAGCTTATGAATGTAGTTAATGTATACCTATATGGGGATATAGATGCAGATATATACACGAAAGTGTTTGAAGGACTTCTAATGCCTCGATCAAGTGACTTTAAACCACAAAGTCATTGTGCAACTAGATTGTAACGTCTTTTGTAATACTTGATTGGGAAGGGATACAAGAACAATGATTTATGCCCATGCGTGTTCATAAGAAAGACAAAGTCTAGACACAAGAATCCATTCCGTCCTAAAGAGGATGATGAAGAGATGCTTGGAGCTAAATACATGTATCTCAGTGCAATTGGGGCGCTATTGTATTTAGCACAATATACTAGATCAGACATCGCTTTCGTTGTGAATTTACTAGCTAGATTTAGCTCAGCGCCTACGCATCGTCAGTGGAATGGTGTTAAACATCTGAAAGGTTCCATTGACCTGGGTTTGTTCTACCCCTATAGCATCAGAGAGGTTTCCATCTCCGGCTCTCCTCACACCGACACCATCGGCGGCCCCGGCAGCTCCGTCGTACGCCGCGGAGCCGCCTCCAGCACCGACAGCGTGGAGACCGAGTCAGGTGATGATTTGGACCGAGATATGTCATTCTCCTGTTGTCTCCTTTATCTAAAGACTCCTAACAATGTGTTGGTTGGATTTGCATATGCTGGGTATCTCTCTGACCCGCATAGTTCTTTTATAATGTGCAACAACAGAAATTCCTGAACATCCAAGTTAATCGAGTGAGTTCAGATGCAAATGTTGCAGATTTGTTTACCAAGTCTTTGAGAAAATATATGCGTGTGAAACATGTGAAGAGCCTAGACATGCGCCATATATCAGAGCTCTAAGTTTGTTAGACATTATGGGGAGTCTACATCACATGTTATTCACAAGTGTAGTGTTGGTGTGTTGTGCTCTTTTCCCTTCGTCCATACATTTTATTTTTACCCAAGAGGTTTTTGTTTTGCTGGCAAGGTTTTAGTGAGGCAACATGGTAAGCACCATGAAGACATTAGGCGCTCGACACAAGGGGGAGTGTTGTAGGAAGGTTATTTCCATAACTTTCGTGATGTGTCTTGACCTAATTAGACTAGATTATATGATTATGTAATAGATATGGAATCCCTGATTTATTGGGATACTTGATGTAATGTCTATATAAATGCCTCTCTATCAATCAATAAACACACAGTTCTCCCTATTATAATTTCTCCTTGAACAGTACAAGGGTTATTATGCCTACGAGGGATTAGTTTGCTCCAATACTCTCGTGAACCTTAGTCCAAGCCTACGAGGGATTAGTTTGCTCTGATACTCTCGTGAACCTTAGTCCAAATATTAACGGAAATGGTTTGCTACCTCACCTGATAAAAAAAAGACAATGGAAAAGAAAAACCCCCAGATTTATGGCTGGAAATACTGACTGATTGGAGCCATATTCCAAATGACCATATTGTATCGAGAAAAATTGATGGATTTAGCTTTCAAGCAAATGCTAAGTTAGTAACGAGACGTGAGCAGAAATTGCCTTGCAATATCAGGTGTTGCATAGCCCGTGTCTAGTTTCTTTTGATTATTTGATCAATATACAAAGTCAGATAAAATTTGAAGTGATTAAAGGCCTTTAGAACTCGAGATCATGTTGCTGAATAAAGGATCAAGAGTACCTACACTTCTACAAGCACAAAGGATTCACACTTCCAGGAACTGCAAGAATTTTTCCATGAATAGAGATTCAGGAGTGAAGTATTACTGCATCATGCAGATGTACATTGGAAGTCATATCAAAATTTAGCCGAATTTAATGCGTATAACAATAGGAGGCCACACATAATCCAACCCTAAGTTTGTGAAGGCATAATGAAATCCATAAATGCATGTTCTTCCCAGAAAATTTCTACTATCATGAATCTTCACAATACCTAATTTTTCTTCTACAACTCCACATCAGTCACTGCTATATGCTCTAGTTATGCGACAGTTGGGCTTCAATCATTCCGGCCACTGCTACTTGCAGAAGGTTTTTTGCTGCCATATTTCTGTCAGACAAATAATCAGACAGTTATTCTTCAAACTCACAGCAAACAACCAGATAGTATTTCTGTGCAACGCTATTAACCAAAATAATATACAGATGGTGCTTATAGAAATGGTTGTGGTTACACATGCAAACATAATGAGAAGTATTAGAAGTTCACCTGCTTCCCAAGGTTGAATGGAACATATTTGTACTTGATCATGTGTGCAATTTGGCGCCTCATTGTTAGGACGAACAGAACAATCCAGTAACAGAGCAGTATTGGCCAAAAGACAGGGATATCAAATGCAGAGAAGAATGTCATGACAAATCCAATGCAGAAAGCCTTGGTGAAAGAGTACCTGAACCATGAAAGCAATATAAATAACAGGAGACATGCAAACAGAGAAATATATTCAGAGGAACTGTGGAACCAAGGTGATTGGTAAAGTGTTTATCCTTTTTCAACAAGATGTTCACCAGATTTCTAGTGACGAGAAATCAGGACAATATTGAAAATGTCAGAAATATCCTCGAAAGGAGCAACAAATCAGGAACCTATTGAACATATCTGAGCTAACTGCAATCAAACTCGATCAAAATAATGGTTTGAATGGCCAAATAATCTGGTTCATTGGTAAAACTCTAATTTGCATTGCAGCAGCAGCTACTAATAGGATGTCTAACAGGGGTTTATGGCTGCAGGTGTCACACCTGATATCCACTAATTACCAAGGCCATTCATACATGTAAAATAAGGAATGAGTAAAGGGAAAGAACTGCCTCAAGTTAGCCAAAGACAGCTACGGCTTGGCCTGAACAAGTTAGATACGTTATAAGTAGGCATTAATCTATTCGAGTAGCCATTTTAGTTCAACTTAGTATTTCTATTTCCATCATTAATAGACTCAACAGTTATGCTGCCTTTGTTAGAAGAAACAAGAGCTAACGAATATGCTCATTTCTGGAAACAGTACTTTTTTGATAATCTACACACAAACACCTATCCCAAGATTTTGCTTGCTTGGAAAATCCCAAACTGTCCACACAACTGTTCCAATTTCGTGGATACACATCACAAACTAGAAAAAGGCAACATTCCAAGGCAAGGATACGAGAAAAAGGTTCCAAATACCCAAAAGTGCTCAAACATACAGGCAAATGGAAACTCGTACCCACTCCTTGTGCATTCTACCATATTATACATGTTTTAAGAGTACAACCATATAGAGATCCACCATTATCAGACATCAGAACCATTGTTCATACAATATAAATTAGTTTGTAGGTTCCCTGGCAACCCAAATAGCAGCTTCTGGATACTGACATGGGTCCTACACAGCCATTCAATCCTATCCTTATCACCTTCCACCACTTTCGCAAACAAGTAGTTTCATTCCACTCCTAGTTCCTAACCAACAAAGTTTCTTACAAAGCAAGATGCAGAAACAAGGAGAGAAGGGAACTAATACATTTGGAAGAACACAAATCAGACGCAACTTCACCCTAGTTGTTAAACCAACCGCCGCACCTCACAGCCTTCCAAAAGGGATCCAACCACTCATTCTGTTTTCCAGTCCTGCGCCATGAAACACTTTCAGCTCCTATCCCATTACACCAACCATGCCATACTTCCACAGCATCACCTCCCCCATCATAATCAATTCCTCCACCATAAACTTCAATAACCATATTTTTTTGCATAATACACCTTGACCACCAAGCTCGTTAGAAAGGCAGACTATACTCTACTTGATTCTTCGCTTATCCTTAAAGATTTAACTGTTAGCGTCTATAACAGTTAAATCTTTAACTTCACACAAATGAGACCCCACACATCATTTATGAGGGGGTGGGGAGGACTAACAAACAGATATGGCAAGAGGAAATAAACAAATAATTCCAAAATCTGTGAGATTAAAATGATAAAACTGAACTACTAATAGGAAAAAGAAACACATCCTAACTCAAACTTCAAACAGAAGTAATGAATAAAGCCACAGGACCAGATCTAGGGCCCTTGCTAAAGCAACAAATTGAGATTCCTACTTCTCAAAACCAATCAAAAATTGATGAAATACTACAACACTATAGTAATAATGTGGTTATTCCAAAACATAAAGATACACCAGCCAACTTGGCATCACTACATTTACTACACATAACATACTCAAACAGTTACCCATATTTCCCAATATCTCCATTCTTTACCATATTATATTGCTTAGTAAGTATTGCAGCATTATCCCTTTTCTCTATCAAAGCTTGAACGCCATATGATCTCTACATATCCCCATCTACCAATGATTTTCCACAGACAAACAAGAACATAAGATATGGGCGACATTATGATTACCAAAACGAGACCAAAGAAGATAACCCATAATCTGTAGAATGCAACAACTATAACATACCAACTCAAAGTACTGTGAAAATGGGAACGTGTAGTTACCAGAACTTAAACTCAGGAAGTTTGCGAATGAAAGGCTTGAACTCATCAGAACCCTTTGTTGGAAGCAACGGCCCATCCGAACCACCTCCTCCCATTTCCGGATCAGCCAATGGCGACAAAAATCCAATCAGAAGATTCAGTATGTAAATCCCGAGACCATACGACACAATGTAGAACCCCTGAAGATAGTAAACCCGCAGCGCGTAAAGGACCACCAGAGCAGAAGTCCCAATCCATCTGTGGACCGAAAGCGGAGTCGTCTTGTCCAGATAGTACTGATAGAGCCTCGATGCATCATATATCCACTTGTTCACCGGCGATGCCGCCGAGGCGCTTTCGGCCCCAACTCTCTCCATTCAGATTTTTCAAGCTTCACAATCTGTCCATATCAAAATCGTATCAAACACAAACAAATCTCACACATTAACATAAGCATCAGACATTTACAGATACTAAAACCAATTCTAGCATGGACATTTCAGTAAATTTAACAAATTCAAAGCTATCCCAAAAGCTAGGGTTTTGTAGAAATAAACAATCCACTAACAAAAATCCAGATCCAGAATCAGCAGCTCTTAAATACAAGATCCAAGCACATTCAGATAGCACAAAATCGGTTCTAAAATTTAGGGGCTCTCTACAATAAGCGAGCGATTCAATAATATACGAAGTCTAGAACATTCGGAGATCCAAAATCAAGAATGAGAGTGGATTAAGGAGGAGGGGAGCTGACCTGAGACGACTGCAAAGCTGAAGAGAGCGACGGGGAATTGATCGGAGGGAGGTGTTGAGGGAGACCAAAAGCGTGGAGATCTGTGTGGCTTTTCTTCTTTAAATTTTATTTTCTTTTTTTGTTATATTTGGGTTTGCTATTTTATATGAAAGGGACGGAGACCCGACCCGTATGAATAGCTGCGCTGTTGATATATCTTGACCGGTTGAAGAGGTGGTGATGGCTAGTGAGATAGTTTGGTCAATTTTGGACGATATAGAGTTAACCATAACTTAACCGAAAAAATTGACGTTGTTTTCTCATTTTGTAATTTTTAAATATGACGGGAGGAACATGTGGCAACGCCGGGTGGTCCTTCCTTCTAATTAAATGTCAACACGTAGAATTTTATCACAAAAATTATAAATTTATATATTTTATTTTTTATAAAATGATTTTAATCTATCTTTAATGAGTTTGGACTAGGATTTAGGGTTTAGGGTTTAGGGTTTTAGGGTTTTAGGGTTTAGAGGTTTTAGGGTTTTAGGGTTTAGGGTTTAAGGGTTTAAGGGTTTTAGGATTTGTGTTTTAGGGTGTAAGGTTTAAAAAATTAATAGGGAAAATGGACTAAACAGTGTTTAGGGTTTAGGGGTTTTAGGGTTTAAGGGTTTTAGGATTTGTGTTTTAGGGTGTAAGGTTTAAAAAATTAATAGGAAAAATGGACTAAACAGTGTCTCACATTTTCCATTTTCTAACTTTTGATGTCTCACGTTTCCAAAACTTTAAAACGGTATCTCACCTTTTAACACTTACCTCATTTTGATACCTAGAGTCGTTAACTCCTTAACAGAGTTTGTCAAGTTGCAATTTTAGACCTTAAATAACCAAACTACCCCTTTTTTCACTGTTGACTTTATTTCGAAACACTGTTCACTTTCTCTCTCCCCGACCCCGAGTTCTTCTTCCTCCCCGTCGGAATTTCTGACGCTGCGCCACCGTCCGGCCACCATTGGTGGTGTTCTTGGTATCCAGACGAAGCTGTTTTCCCCCTCTACAAGTCTAGGTAGGTATCTTATTCCCTCTCGTCGTTGATTAAAAAGAATCAATCGAATTAGGCCGATTACTGTTCATTTATTTTTTTCGTCGATTCTCTCTTCTCATGCCGTTATTGATCGAGTTCTTGGTATTGAATTGAAGCTTAAGTTGTTATGAACAACCCCTCCAAAGGAATTGACTCAATTTGCAGTAGGTAAGAAGAAATCGAAAAATTTAAATTCTAGGGTTCTTGGTGAATAGTGCCGAATTGGGGATTTTTGTAAATTGACCCTTTTAGACTTGAAATTGGTGATTGTTGTAGAAAGGAAAGCTGTTCGAAATGTTGAGACGAAGCTTCTGTTAAATTTTGGTGATTTTTGGGGGCGGTGGCAATGGTTGACCGCCACTGTCGGAAGCGGTGCAGCCACCGTGGGTGGCTTCTGAGGTTGAATTTCGAATAATTATGAGGAATGGAGTATTTTGGCATGTATTTTGGAAATTTTAGAGGAGTTTAATAAGGGTTAAGCTAATTGTTTAAATTTAGGATAAATGGTTTTGGTGGCGGCGCCGGAGTTAGGGCATAGGCGATTATGTTCGATGTCGAGAGCGAGTCAGTGAAGAATGAGTGAGAATGTGAATTCCCCTACCAGAAAGAAAAGTAAAAAAAAAAAATATATATATATATATATATCAACAGTGAAAAAAAAGGTTAAGTGTAATTTCGAAAACTAAAAATTAGTGGGGAAAAATATTAATAAAAAAAATCAGAGGGGGTGGGAATTTCAGTTCCGTTTATTAATTAGGGTCTAATGAGTTCCTTCTAAGGCCATAAATCTTCACCTGTGACTATTGTAACTGCTACAACAGTAACACAATACCCATGTACTGGGAAGAAACAAAGGAAACATATCATCGAGAGTATTTCACAGTAGAGTTAAGATACTCTCTATACTAAGACAGCAGTGATTCCGCCAGGATAGTAACCACCTAGACATGAAGTCGTTAGGTGAAATATGACATGTTGAAGGCTAATCCTTCGGATTGGTAAGTAATTAAATTTTAATAAATAAAAAAAATAAAAATAAAAAAAATAAAAATAAAAATCTGGTATTATTTATTAGAAAAGGGGTAGTTTGGTCATTTAAGGTCCAAAATTGCAACTTGACAAACTTCGTTAATGAGTTAACAGCTCTAGGTATCAAAATTAAGTCAGTGTTAAAAGGTGAGACACCGTTTTGAAGTTTTGGAAACGTGAGACATCAAAAGTTAGAAAATGAAAAAGGTGAGACACTGTTTAGTTTATTTTCCCAAATTAATAATAAATCTAAAATGATATTTGACAAAATAATTGAAATAATTTTCTGTCACAAAATCTTAGGTGTTAAAATTTCATTGGTATGGAGAACCACTAGGCACTGCCACGTGGTTCTCCCGTAGCACTGAAAAATTCCTCGTAGTTAGGGCCGACTTTGAGAATTTGTAGACTTTGATCATAGTTTTCGATAGTTAAGTTTAGAGCTATTCATTTTAACTAATAAGTAGCCTTGTTTAAGAGATTCACAAATCTATTGATTTAATGAAGGGAAGTTATGGATATTCATTTTTTTTGCTTTATAGTTTGATTTCGTTTTTTGTTTTCTTTGTATGTTGGAGTTAGTATTTCTTCGGTCATTCATTATATTCTTATCGAGGAGTTAAGTTTCATGTCACCTTCTTGTTTTTATACTTTTCTTTGATTTTTAATAATATTTAACACAAATTTGGGCATCTAGTCTGTCCTCTGTTTATAAAAAAAAATGTAGTTTTTTCTCTGTAGCACGGGTTTAAGGTGTTATGTTCTCCGTGCAAAGTTTTAATAAAATAATAAATAGACTCATGCATGTGACGGAGCCTGGAGCCTCCTAGCTAGGCTGAGTTCATAGAGACAGTCCAGAATATACATAAATTGATGAGCTGAGCATATTTACTATATATCATTCGCCCTGAGGGTTTAGTATTGTTCATATGCACTGTTCAATCACTGTTCAGGTGTTGGGCCGGGTTGTGGGTTATCATTCGCCATGAGGGTTTAGTACTGTTCATATGCACTGTTCAATCACTGTTCAGGTGTTGGGCCGGGTTGTGGGTTTTAAATGGGTCGGGTTGCGGGTTTATTTGATCTGTAGTTTTTTTGCTTTCTTTCTTACATCTCAAAAAACGCAGAACTCGACCAAAAAAAAGAAAAAGAGATAACGCAGAAAATCTCTTGGCTGATTGTGTTTCTTTTTGTGGGTTTTGAGGCTTTCACTGTACGATCCGTTGCTGGGTTACTGAGCAAGGAAAAGTTCTTGGTTCCCGTCCGCCGATTTGTAATCACGTAAGCCTTTTTTTCCTGAACATGAATTTTTAAATTGTTTTGCTTGCAAATTGGGATTGGGCTAATTGGGCATCAGTTTGATTGTTTAGGCTCTGAACCATTGACTGCACAATTGATTACGTTTTGGTTGCTGATTTGGAATAGACCCGTCGTTTTTGGGTGCAGTTTCAGTCAATCAGTTCTGGGATTAAAGGTGAGGTCATGACTTAAGATTACAAATTAAAGGTGGGTATGGGAGACAGATGAGAAGTTTAGCTATGGGTTGTAATTCGAATTAAGGTTTTTTTTTTATATGAATTAAGGTTGTAATTCAAATTAAGTTTAGCTGTGAATTTTTTAATTGTTTTGCTTGCGAATTGGGGTTGGGTTGAATGGGCGTTAGTTTGATTGTTTAGGCTCTGAACCATTGCAGGAGTTGTTTGTGTTGTAATTGGGGATTGCGTTTACTTTGTTTTGTCTGTAATCGTGTAAGTCTCTCTTTCTTTTAAACCATGCGTTCTGTTTTGTTTTTTCTCTGAATTGGGATTGGGTTTCATTGCCTTCGAATTGAGGGTTGGGTTTTATCCGGCATACATGAAACTAGAGGTTGGAATTATGTGTTTCTTTTTTATATGGATTCGATATGCTTTCTGGCCATTAGGTTTAATTGGAGTTTTAGGATTGTGGGAGATAGCAAAATTGGAGGTATGTTTCAGGATTTGATCTTTCATCAACAGATGCTTGAGTGAAACCCAAGTCCTTTTCACAAACAAAGAACATGTCTCTGATCCCAGAAATTAACCCCATAATAAAATCAACCCATGTGTTACCTTTTCTCTAATATAGTGATTGCAGTGCTTCATTAGAATGAACATGATTTCTGTTCAGAGCTTAGATGGGAAATAGTAGTGAACATAATTTAATCACAAATCAAAATATAATTTCGATACTTGGAGTTACTAATTGTTCTAGCATTTTTGTTAAGTAGCCATGGTTCTACTTAGTTTGTAGAAGGGTGAAAAATAAGATTCGGAGATGAAGCATGAATAGTAGTTTATTTGATGTCCCTATGATGAAGATATTGTGGAATGATGTAAAGAAGTCGAGAGTGGTAAACATGATTTAAATGAGAAATAGGTTTGTGTTTTTGTATTTTTAATTTATGTACAGAACTTAGATGAGTGCTTAGACCTTGATTAGAATCCAACGTTTATACATGTTTTTAATACAACTAGAAGTGCTGCAAGTGCTTTTGTGTTTCCTTTTTCTTTATTACAATGTTACAATGTTTAGGTTGCTAACTCAGATTTTTTTTTTTAATGCTGCTAGCTGTTTTGTGGATGCTTGGAGTTGATTTCAGTGGATCCTTCTCTTTAGGTTTGTATTCTTCTATTAGTATTGTTATTTTGGTTTCCATTTGATTTCGGTCTTTTTTATTTTTATAGTCTTGGTGATTGATTATGTTGGGTTTGGTAATGAAAGAGGTGGATTTTGGTTGTGGGTTTGGAATTGAGTTTCTTTAACTGTTTTATCAACTGGTTGTGGATCAATTTGTTGTAGATCTTAGTTGAATTTTTTTTTTTTTATCAACAATAGGTTTGGAACTCTGTTGTTTAGTGCTAATGAAGTTTTTGTTTCAGAAAAAAGGTTTTGGGTCTATCAAATCAGATTTTTTTTTCTTTCATTTTTCGACAATTTAGAAAACAAGGAAATATATTACAGATTAGTCGATTATGGTTCAGATAAATTAGTTCGTTTTGACATAAAACTAATATAAATTAGTTCACTTGGTCTTAGTGTTATTATTGGATCGTCAAAGTTTATTCATTGAAGTTATATTTTGATCATTGAAATGTCGTATGTGGAAGCATAAAAAGTATAATTTGTAGATCAACGTGTACTGCACAATTCTATTAAGAGTTTAGTTGGGTGTTTAAACCTATTTTGATCTTTGTTTCTGTGTTAGAATGATTAGATTATTAACTTAATTTTTTTTTAAAATCTTGATAGTTGTTCTGTGATTGCTGCGAAATCAAATCTCCTCTGCAAAGGTGAAGACTTTTAAATTACTGTAATTGTATTCATTTGTTTGCTGACATATATAATGATAGATATAAATCTAGACTACTATTCTATTATAGGAACAATCAGAGTTTTTATATTACCTAATTTTTAAATCAAATCTTCCATGACTTTTTGCATTAAGTTATATGCAGTGCTGAAGGTGACTTTTAGACTGAGAGCGTTTGTGTGTTCTGCTGGTCTCTCATTGTTTGTTGCCGTGGTGTTCATTGTTTTCCTGTTTTTGTTCTGTTCTTCAGGTTTGTGTACTTTTTAAGTAATTTTTCTTTTCGGTCTGTTTTATTAGTTTCATCTTATATAGATATATATTTTTTTGATTTGACAATGATTGTTTCAAATTTTGCTGTTGTTCTTACTGAAACAGAGGTATTCGAAATCAATCAGTTTAAATCAGGCAGTTCAAATTTTGCTTCATTTTAGTAGTCTATCAATGATTCATAAAATTTGTTATGAGCTTTATTGTTGTTATTAAAGTTAGACATTCATAAAATTTGTTTCATTCATCTATGTTAGTGTTATTATGTGCCTAACATTTTTAAGAAATTTCATATGAGCCAATATAGGAGTTTATATGTCTGTTAATTGTTATTACAAATAGAAACAACATCTGTTTTTGGTTCATCTGAAATTTGATATATATAGTTTTTAGTAGTTATGTTGTTTGTCAGTGGGTTAGTAACTGTGTTTTTTTTATCACAGATATGCTGCACTTTCAAACTGTCTCTAACAGGCAGGACTTTTTTCAAGGCAATAATTTTGGAGATGGTGGAAATCTAGCTGGAATTGAAGAAGCACCATCTTATGAAGATATGTCAACCATTTGTCAGGGTATAGTAACCGTTTTTGGCAATCTGTTTATTTTGTTATGTCTGTATTTTCTTTAATTGGTTTTAGAGTGTTGGTACTGCTGTTTAATTTTTTTTTTTGGGATAATTTCCATTGTTATATTTTTTATAGGAGAAACACGTTTGCAATGAACATCTGCAAGAAAAAGGTTTTTTGAAGGAAATGTTTTTGCAGATAAGTGCGGAGATGAAACGAGCACCAATGCAACAAGTATTAATCTTCACCTTTTTCAGTTATTATGTATTTCTTATTGTACTAATTTGAAAATATCTACTAGCGTTTGCTTCGAAAATAATTTAAGTGTTCTCTAAATTTAATGATTTTATAAATTTTGAATTAATTTATCTAATACTGTTTACTTAAGAACTTGCATATAATTGAAATAAAATGTCATGGCCTTTAGGATGAATTCACTCATGTTGGACAGAAAGGAATTCATGTCTTTATTGTATTTTCTTTGTTAGTAAATGATGATCTCTTATTAGTTTTTTTTTTCTTTTATTTAGATGATGTGTCTATGACAATAAATTGTCGTAAAAAACAATTAGTTTCTGTTTTCAATGATGGAAAAGATGCAGGATGCTCATCCAGTCAACAAAATTTAGATAATGAGATGGATATTTCCAATCAGGGAATTGAGCCTAATGATAGTTTGCCAGGTAACCTCATTTTTTCATTTGCTTATGATATTTCATTTGTTAATTTCACCAGAAAGCCATACCTCTTATATTAGTTTTGTTATATATTGTAAAACAGTATTATGTTGCTTTATTATTGTTCTATTAAGACAGGTAAATATGAGTTTTTACACTAAATGAGGAATTTGTTTACATAAATGAAAAAAGTTTACACAAAAAGATTAAGCTGATATATACATTAGTTATTTTGATATGTTCAATTTTAGAGCGTGTCATTAACAATTTCAGCTAACATAACAAAATCCGCTCAGAAAGGAATACCATTTAAAACATTATTGAAAATAAATTATATTTTATTTTACTTGCCAGATTAAAAGATGCTCATGTGAACATTTTCTTTTCCTTATTGCAGCAGTTGATCATACTTCACAAGGACATCATACCTCACAAGGACAGTCATTTTATCAGAGAAAAAGAAAAGGTACGCTATCATTTATTAGAATTATTAATTTATTAGATTGATTTGCTTTTATTAATTTTGCTTTGTTCTATTTACAGCTTTTTTTATTGACTATAATGATGATGGTAATGATGGATATCAATGTGCTCATTGCAATGCAAATTTTTGAATAGGAGAAGCAAACAAACGTAAATTTAAGAGAGCGCCAATTGTTTATACTGGATGTTGTCAAAATGGACGAATTAAACTACAACAGTTGAAACCAACTCCTACATTGCTTGAACATTATTTCACTACCAGAAAAAAGGGCATTACCGACGAAAAAAAAAAACGGCCGACGACATACTTTTTTCGTCGGTTATTCCTAAGAATGGCCGACGATTTTATCTTTTGTCCCTAAAAAATATTTTTCGTCGGCTATACCCCTAGAATGACCGACGATTTGGATTTTCGTCGGCCTTTCTCTAAAACATTAGCTGACGAATACTTTTGAAAGTTTGGCCGACGAAATTGTAATTTTCGTCGGCTATAAGTCTTTATATTTTCAGATCTGGACAGAAGCTGCTAATTTAAAAAAAAACGAAAAAAAACGGGAGAAAGAGTGAAAAATCTGTGGGTATTGTTGAAATCCGTCCTCTCTTACATTGTGGAGCTATATATAGGTACGTATATGTGTATATATGTTGATTTTGAGTTTTAGTTGAGTTGATTTTGAGTTTTAGTGATTTTGATATAGTAAGTGATTTTTTGTTTTGTTGTTGTTTTAGTGTTAGAATGTATGTATAGATGTTGATTTTGAGTTGTAGTTGAGTTGATTTTCAGTTAGAGTTTAATTATGTGTTTTAATTTGATGTTATTTTAATTAGTGTTAAAATATATATAAATATGTTAATTAATGGTTGTTGATAGTGTAATGAACTTAAATAATGGTTGTTAATTAATGGTATATATATATATGAGTTAATGTTGATAATGTTAAAGGAAAATACCTTTTGTGTGCCTTCGTCAAAGTAATGACGATAGTAAATTAGGAAATCAGTTATCAATAAGTTGTAACGTTTCAATCAGTGATTATGATCATCAATGTAATTGTTATTACCATTGTAATCGTCACCCTATATAAAGGGATTCTCTAATGAAATGAGTAGACCAATTCTGATTATTCTACAACACGTTATCAGCACTTTGCTTTAGCCAGAGAGAAAAAAAAGAGAGAGAAAAAAACCCTAGGCCTTTTGTTTCTGAAAAAAAAATCTAGAAACCCATTCTGCCGACGACATCTTTGTCGGCAGATTGTCCATATGCTTCAGGGCACCCAGAAAACTGATCTGGGCACCCATCCCCCGCCGGACAACACCACCTCCTCTGATCGTACCTTCCTGCACCTCTCCAGATCGCCTCGCCGCCGCTCCTCTGCCCCAGACACCGACGCCACCCGGATCGTCCCCCCCCCCCCCCACCGATCCACCTGCATCGACCCCCCCCCCCCCCGATCCGGCCTCCTCCTACGCCGGACCAGCGCCAACGACGCCAGCCCATCAACGTCGATGCCCTGATCTGATCCACCGGCTCGCCTCCAATCGGCGCCTCGTCTCTCCGATCGGCCGACGAACCAGGCGCCGCCTTGCTCCTTCTGCGATCTGAAGAAAAAAAATTTCTACCCGGGTCCTTTGGGCTCGACCCGACCCGGCCCAACACCTTGGGCCTGACCCAACCCGAAAAAAAAGAAAAAACAGGAATTTTTTTAAGGTAAATTTCAAAATTACCGTACTGTAAATTATATTTACCGTATGATTATTTACTATATAACTATTTACTGTTTTATGAATTTAACGGTAAATATTAAATTATATAATCGATATGGTAAATGTATGATTAAAGTGACTAATCATATGACTATTTTTTTTTTGTGACATATCAATTACGATGCGGCGATCAATATGTGACGTTTATTGGGAGTCGGAGATCGAGCAATCGCATCATATGCAGTTTATTTGGCAAACTTACAGTATGAATTTTGCCGCATTCGTTAAATCTCATTTAAAATTTCATCATATAATGCTTTTATTAAATCGCATTAATATTTATTTAAATGATAAATATAGAGCATTATATGTTCATTTTATTACTGTTAGATAATTACTTTATTTAATAGTTTAACCATTGCCATGATAATGCAATTTCATGAGCATTATAGTATAAAGAAAAAGTGACAAACCTATAATGTGGAAAAGTATTTTCACGAAGTAAGACAAATATGACCATTACAAATTTTGGTCTTGAGATCCAATTTTAATTTCTTGAAAAATTTTCATCATGGATATCTTCTTGATTATATAAATAGCAATGATAATGAAATTTCATTAGCTTTACATGCAATGAATATGAAAAAATCAAAATTTTATTGTGATAACGAAATT
This sequence comes from Potentilla sterilis, assembly GCA_963682095.1. Lineage (NCBI taxonomy): Eukaryota > Viridiplantae > Streptophyta > Magnoliopsida > Rosales > Rosaceae > Potentilla > Potentilla sterilis. Next base: position 43,050,669 of record OY821757.1, on the reverse strand, counting down.
TCACGAAGCATCAGATTTACCATAAAGTATCTTGGTTTATATTAGTCGTCGTACATGTCATTTAGACCACGAGATTAATATATTTTATTCTTCCTATATTTTACAGATGGTTTAACCATCACAGTTTAGTTTTGACATATTGGACTCTGAAGAATTTGAGTACCAAATTCCCTATTAAGCCGACAAAGGCTTGAACATGGTATTTTTATGCAAAATTGCTTGATGTAAATAGCTAAATAAATAATTTCAATATCTTGAATGACAATGTAAGGTCTTAGAAAAATATATATATATATTCTTGAACAAATTGGGCAAAATAATGCAACGACCCTAAAACAAAGGGTAATTACCATGGACGTAAAAATTCATATAATCATCCAAAAGTAAGTGGAAACAATGCAACATTTAAAAGATGACATAGGGGACATGTCATGTGCAGTGAAGCACTCTGTCATTGTTGTAATTCAATGAACTATTGATACGTACATTATAAGCTAGTAAAGAATTAGCTACGACTTTCAATATATATGAAGAATCATATGAGTACGCGGATTATGGAAAAGTATCTTCAATATCCAACAAAAAACATTGAAAATGAATTTACAACTAAAAGCATACAAAATGGGAAGAAGATGTCAATGAAACGACTCATCATTGCAGCTATTAAAAGAGCAAAAAGGATCTGGCTCAATCCAAGATAGACTTTGATTAGTCTACTTTTAAACTTACAAGATATCCTTATAAAGGCCATTACGCCTAAATACGACTTTTTGTCCTAAATTAGACTTTTTGTCTTAAAGTTTCTATCTTTTAATTGGACAAGACTAAATGTAATCGTTGGCATTTTTTGAATTTTCTCTAAAGGAATTGAGATTATTCAAATTTTATTCATAATATACATAATTCAATTTTCTATATCTAACTTTGCAAAGTATTGCATAAAGTAAAGCAACATATCATAATATAGGCATGAAACAAAGAACCGTGTGCAAAGAAACGCACAATGTAATCCCTAAAATAATAGTACTGAAGAACAGTAGTACAATATCAATAGTATATGATAATGATTAGTATATCAAAGAAAGTAATAAGGATCAGTATATCTTTTCCTTTGGGATTCATAATACACCTGCCTAATTGGGATTAGAATCTCTTTTATTACAATCCCCATCGATTTACTCTAAAGAACTTGAGTTACGTTTCGATGTATATATTGAGCATATGTCAAATTGACAATTTATGCCATAAAAGAAAATTGAATTTTGTTTTCCACATTATAAAGAAATTTACGCCACGATTTTCATGTGAAAAAGACACAAGTGAGAATTCATTTGAGCTCCTTTGCATTACCTCTAAATGACTGCGAATGTAAGCGAGTATTAGAGAAGATTATATGTCAACTTAGTAGGTTCTAAGTAACCGCTAATTAAATCCAACGTCATAAGAAAATGATATTTTGGAATTCTGACATAGATTGGCTTTGATCTGGTGATCCATACATTAAAGAAACTACTATGGACACCCATATTTTTGGATAAATAGAAGCAAACACCAGAAGAATATGGTTCACACACGAAACTGAGGACGAACAAAGAACATTTTATCCTCAAATATTATTTCGATACAATCCATGTAGGGATGAAGACGTGTGTTCAATCCCTATATTCCACCGCTCCCCTACGGTGACATTATGATATATTTGATGCACAAGTACATGCACTTATATCATATTATGCTTCTTATCTATTGTGATTCTATGAATCGAAGCACATCACTCAAAGCCTATTAGTGAAATTATGATTGAGATCATCATATGCAAAAGACACATGAGTTTCTCATTATGTTGTTATATTGAATCAAAAGAGGATTCAGTGGATCGATTCAACCAACTTGCGGACACCATAGATATTTTATGGTGTTGGTTGTTGTGTCGACACGCTGGTCACGTGTCATGACACCATCCACAATTAAAAATTTCTGCTGCTTATGCTAGAAAGTCAAAGCACCTAGGCCGGGTTAATTTCCGTAGGTGTGATGATTTTATGGCTTATTATACGGGATTTGTAATGGACATCATATTCCTATATAAAAACTCAATTGGTCTCACGGAAAATGATTACAGTAATAGTCTTAATATTGGTAAAGCACACCAATACTTCCGTTTTGGGTTATGCAATTTTGCATGCAGCGTTATTTATTCATCTTTCACCATCATCATTGAACAAATTTATACCATAGCTAGTGACTATGTGTGAGAATTTTACAGGATTTCAAACGAACTTGTAATCCTTGAGCTCTTTTGGATTGACACGGATCTACAATCCTTGAGCTCCATTAAATGTTTTATGTGCCAAAATTGTGCCGCCACAGCGCACAATGATGGGTTACTTGAGATGAATAAATATCTATGCTGGATATGAACTTCCAGCTATAGTCCGCTATGTCGAAACCTTGACAGGCGATCTCCTCACCGCTAGATTTGCGGTGTGTCACTTTGATGAGACAGTCTTCCCGTCGTTAGGGGGAGATAAGAACAAGCATGTTCAAGTGGAACGACAGGAATTGTCGTGGTTTGTCCCCACTATGTCTCATCTCGATCCCCAAAATCACACAAAGTAAAGTGTGCAGATGTCTTATACATTAAAGTGACGAGATCATATAAACCTGCTGCAAATATACCTGCAAGGATTGTGTTTTATCAAAAGGACATGGTATCACCCAAGAGGAATTGGGTATTGCACTGTCACCATGGATGGTGGCATGGTGACGCCATAAGTGGCATAAATGGTGTCACAGGCCGTGGCTCTCCAAGGAAGAGGGGGAGGCCACCTTAGGTTCGATACATACTTGTGTAAAGGAAGAAAACAAGTTTGGCACAACCTGATCTATTGATCAGTGATACTCAAATCCGTCTCATGAGAATATTTATGGATTGTGGTTATCATTGGGGGACGCCTCAAATGTTAGAACCAATCCTTAAAGTATAGAGATCTCTACAAACACATTACACTAGTGTACATGAGGACGTGGAATAATGAGTCTACTATCGAACTATACTTCGTTGAAAAATGTCAACTTAGTAAACTGGCCTAATGGAAATAAGCGATCCAGTATAAACAAAGAGATAGGTCTTTTGGGCAGGTGACGCCGACACCGCAAATATAAACCCTATCAAATATATCTTTGTTAGAATGCGTAATGAGAATAAGAGTATTCAGACTCACCTTATGGCGCAAGGTATCTCAAAAACGCACTGGAATCGACTACGAGGAGATATTCTCTCGTAATGAACTACGATGAGACAATCTCTTGTAATGGATGTCATTGCACTCCACTACCTTGTCAGTTTGGTAGTTTCCGAAAAACTGAACATGCAGCTTACGAAAAGTGATCAAAACATATATCTCTATGGGGATCTAAATTAAGAGATATACATGAGGATCCTAAACGGACTTCATCCACCCAAATCAAGTGACTCTAGATCACATGAGTACGTTTGCAAAAGAAATTGAAACGTTCACTAAAGTGACTACTTGATTGGGAAGAGATTGGTGAATTATGTCATTGCGTGCTCATTATGGATATACACAGACTCTCAATGAATTATGAGATACTCTATGTATTGTAAATCCTAAGTTAAGAATGAAAAGATCTTGAGAATACACAGTCTTGAAATGAAACTCAAGGACTGTATTGATGGTAACCATACATCAATCGGCTTAGGCACTCTAAAGAATAAAGTGAGGCCTCCATATACTCTCATGATCAGTCGAAGTCTTTACTCTAACAATAGATCCGTTTTTCATCTAAAGGAAGATGATGAAGAAGTATTGGGAAATGAAATTCCTATACAAGTGCAATAATGCATGATTGTACTTAAACATAATATGTAAGACTCGACCTCTCATTCGATGTAAATTTGTAAAGCTATGTTTAGCTCTGCGCCTACGCAACGCAAATCATTCTTTCATTAAAGACATGAAAGATTTGGGCTCATTCAATCTCTACATAGAATGTGACATGATAAAGAAATTATCCACGTCATAGCCAACTATGCGTAAAGAAAAACGCATTAAAGATGAGATAAGAAAATCTGTTATTACAGATCAATTTCAAATCTCTTGATGGTTCACTCATACTCTAGACGAAGTTATGGCTATTTTGTTATATGAATGTCATACCACGAGTGAACCTGATGTTCAATATGAACCAATGTGTTTGGTTCATGAACAACCTTATCCTCAAGATCAAAGTAAATCAAGTTGGATCTGAGGAAGATATGGCAAGATTTAGTTACTAAATCATTGCTCAAAGTCATATTTGGAAAAACATGTGAAAACACATAACTGTGCTGATGTTACTAAAGCTCCCTTGATCAAATGAAAGAATCAGGGAGAATCCCATGATTAATGTAAAAATCAGGGGGAGTTGCAGACATCAGGGGGAGTCTAGCACATACATGTTGTTTTCAAATGTAATAGGTGCGTTGCGCTCTTTTTGTCCTTCGACCAAAGTTTTATTTTCTCCCATTGGGTTTTTGTTACTTGGCAAGGTTTTTAATGAGGCAACACCACATGCACCATTTTATCTGTGTTGAAGGAAAAACATAGGAATGCGAAAGCTTTCAAAGCTTCCTTGATTAATGTAAGGATCAGGGGGAGATGTAGACTTCAGGGGGAGTATAATACACACATGTAATCCTCAAAGGTTAAAGGTGTGTTGTGCTCTTTTTCCCTTCGTCCAAGTTTTATTTTGTCCCACTGGGTTTTGTTACTTGGCAAGGTTTTTAATGAGGCAACGATCTATGCACCATTCCGTCTTTGACTCGGCACAAGGGGGAGTGTTAAAGGAAAATACCTTTTGTGTGCCTTCGTCAAAGTAATGACGATAGTAAATTAGGAAATCAGTTATCAATAAGTTGTAATGTTTCAATCAGTGATTATGATCATCAATGTAATTGTTATTACCATTGTAATCGTCACCCTATATAAAGGGATTCTCTAATGAAATGAGTAGACCAATTCTGATTATTCTACAACAGATAATAATATATATTGTAATATATATGTGTTAATTAATTTATTATTAATTAAAGTTATACATATATATTATTATCAGGCTATATATGGATCGAGATAAGAGTTGGATTTCGCTTCCAAGGCATGTCTGACGATACACTACATGAGTTGTGGATTTTTTGCAGTTCGTCGAGGAAAATGCAAACGAGAGTGAATACCATTATTGCTTGTGCAAGAAATGTAAGTGTCGCAGTGATATGTGTCGATTTCCGATTAGAACAGTATGGGAGCACCTAAAGAGTAATGAGTTTTGGCCGAAGTACAAACGTTGGATATATCACGGTGAGCCATCATTAGATGGATCGCATGATCATGGGCAGTTTTTTGAGGCGGGCAGTAGTAGTACATCCAACGATCCAACAATGGCATTCGTCAACGACGTGTTTCCTTTTGAAAGCGGTGTACGTGGGGAACAATATATGCATGACCCGGTGCAGCCATTCCCACAAGTTGTCAACACTGCTGCCTTTGACAAGTACAACAAACTGATTGCATTGCAATAGACCCCTGTGTCTTCAAGTTCTGAGAAGACAATTCTTCAAAGTGTGATGGAGGTAATGAGGATTAAAGTCGAGACAAAATCGAGCATCAGGCAAGTGGATGAATATCTACAGTACACTTCTTCGTTGTTGGAGGAGGGTCATCGTAATCCTACCAATCACCGTAAGGTCCGAAGTATCCTCAAAGATCTAGGGCTTTCCTACATTAAGATCCATGCATGCGTATTTGACTGCGTTCTCTTCTGGGGTAAAGATGCAGAAGGGAATAACCTTGCTAGCCTTGACGCATGTCCGATATGTCAGTCTGACCGATATAAGTTGACAGGAGCAGGCAATAGGAAACCTGTGAAAGTGCTTCGGTATTTTCCGTTGAGAGATAGGCTTGAGCGGTTGTACATGTCAGAAACCACTGCAAAAGCTATGAGATGACACGGTGAGCGGGACGCGGGAGACGCAGATATCATGACACACATCTCTGACGGAGCGGCTTGGAAGCATATAAACAATGAGTTTCCTCATTTTGCGTCAGATGTCAGAAACGTCAGGCTCGGGCTCTCAGCCGACGGGTTCAACCCTTTCGGCACCATGAGTCTTTCATACAGTATATGGCCGGTGGTTTTGGTACCTTACAACCTTCCTCCGTGGATGTGCATGAAGAAGGAATATAATATGTTGACGTTGTTGATTCCGGGGCCTGGTTACCCAGGGAAATGTCTCGATGTGTATATGAGACCATTGATTGAAGAGCTTAAGGTATTGTGGGACGTTGGTCATCCCACTTTTGACAAGTACAAGCAGGAGACGTTCCACATGCATGCCATGGTTATTGGTACCATCAGTGATTTTCCTGCTTATGGGATGTTGTCGGGCAGCGTTGTTAGGGGATACAAGGCTTGTCCAGAGTGCCCCAGCGATTATGGGAGCACCCCTCATTGCAACAAGATATGCCGAATGGGTCATCGTGTGTTCCTTCCGGCGTTACGAGTCCGCCGCATTTGATGGAACAGAAGAACACGGTGGTCCTCTCAGAAGATGGACGGGAAGAGAAATTTTAGCAGTGCTTAATGAGTACGATTTTGGGTCCCTCAGCAATCATCCCGATATTGTAGCGGAAATACCTGAAAGACCTGATTAGTACAAATTCTGGACACATAAGAGCATATTGTGGGAACTCCCGTACTGGTGTAAGTTGCTGATCCGTCACTTCCTAGACGTTATGCACATAGAAAAAAATGTTTCTGAAACTGTGGTGGGCACAACGCTGAACTTGGAGGGGAAGAAGAAAGACGGTCCTAAGGCTCGCACTGATCTGCAAAACATGAATATCAGAAAACAACTATGGTTGAAACAAGGGAAGAGAAAAATGCCTCAAGCTCCTTACACCGTCAAGCCTGAGCATAAACCAGAAATTTTCCATTGGATAAGTCGGGCCAAGTATCCTTCAGGCTTTGCTGGAAATATAGCCAAGTGTGTGAACAGACAATTCAACAATCTGTACGGGTTGAAAAGTCATGACAATCATATCCTGCTACAACGTCTCTTCCCTGTTTTCATTCGACCGTTCCTTCCCCGTCACGTTGTGGAGCCGTTAGTAGCGTTGGCAAGATTTTTCCAGAAGGTATGCACACGGGAAGTGAGAAAATCTGACCTCCGGGAAATGCAACAAGACATCGTTCATATCATGTGTAAATTTGAGATGATATTTCCTCCAAATTTTTTCGACATCATGCCTCACCTCATGATCTATCTTCCTCGGCAGTTGTTGCTTACCGGTCCTGTGCACTTCACTTGGATGTATCCGATGGAAAGGTACGTATTTTACACCGTATGTTAATTTCCTCATCAATATATGTGATATAGTGTTATTGTATTATCATAACAGTTTAAAAACTTGATTTATAGGCAACTTGGACAATACGGTGATTTTGTCCAAAACAGATCCGCACCTGAAGGATGTATAGCTGAAGCATATATTGCGCACGAGTGCGTCACCTACATGAAGCTGTATTTAGGAGCGTTACAGGAAAGCATACCGGAAGATGTACCTTCCCAGTTCAATCTTTCCATACTCTCCGACGATGTTGTACTCGGTGGAAACATGCCAGTTTCCTACAAGTTGAAAGATTATGAGGTAGCCATTGCACATTGGTGGGTACTAATCAACTGTCCAGAAGTTCAGTTTTGGAAGAACATGCATCTAAACTGTGAACAAGTAGGAGGTGATCTCGATTACCACAACCGGACATTCGCAGAGTATTTCGGCCGCTGGGTACGTAACTTTAACACTATTCTATACGTGTTTATATATTATTGTGTATAATTATTCATATTTATAGTTGATTCTGATGGTTGCAGATGGACCTTATTAAAAATGATAATCACCCAAATTGGTCGCACGAACTCAGACTTCTAGCGATGAGGCCGGTCTATTCAAAAGTTTATGCGACGTGCAAGGTGAATGGTGTGTTATTTCGATGTGAAGAGAGAGACCTCAGACTGAAAACACAAAATTCAGGGGTTATGGCACATGGTGGGGATGATGGAGTTGACTATTACGGTGTTCTCCATTCAGTTGTGGAACTGCATTATGGGGAAGGCATGAAAGTGCACATTTTCAAGTGTAGATGGTTTGACACACGGCCGCAGAGCATGAAAACCGATCAATACGGCATAACTTCTGTGAACACTAGTACATCATGGTATGAGGACGACCCGTTCGTTTTAGCCACATGGGTGAAACAAGTGCTTTATCTTGATGATCTCGCCAAGGGTGACCCGTGGAAAGTAGTCAACACTATCCACCATCGCAACATTTACCGGGCGTCTACACTTGGAGTGGCTGAAGAGAACGAGGAAGGGGGCACCGCGTATCAAGAGCCCAACTCAAACGGTATTCCTGACTCCTCTTTTATTCGCCTAGAAACGCCGGTGCGAATTCGATAGAAGAGCCACTGCTTGTTGATGTTGATCCAAATGAAGAAACTAACGAGGACTCTAGTGGTGAGGAACGACATAGATTACCCCTATCGAGCAATTCAGAAACCGAAGAAGGCTCATCCGATGATTCCGATTACAATCCGACGGATTAAGTAATTTAGATGATGTAATCCTTTCATTTGTAATCCACTCGATCATTTCTAATGAACGGGCGTGGGGATGAGCCTCCCAGCTAGGCTGGGTTCCAAACCCCTTAAAAAAAATTTAAAATATGTTGACTGCTGGGTTTCTGTTTTTCTTTATGTTAAATTTTAGTTATATATGAACAAGACATATGGGTACGAGAGGTGTAACACAACTGATTTTTTTATTTTTTTCAAAGAATAGCCAACGAAAAATGCATTATTTCGTCAGCTATACTAATTATAGCCGACGAAATATGCGTGATTTCGTCGGCCAAAACTATATTGAAAAATACATATTTTATTTTAGACACAAAACGACAAAAGAATAGCCGACGAGTACTAGGTTTGATTTCGTCGGCTATTCTTTAAAAAAAAAAAAAAACAGACCACCTTCCATTTTCTATTACTATCGACAACCCATTGCTTCATCCTTCAAATGCAAATGTGTCGTGAAATAAGATATGACTGAAATTATGAAATATGTCTACGGTTAAAAAGTGACACGATTCCGACAAATTCTGTGTGCCGAATGTTGCGGTTAACTGTTTTTTACTTCCGTTTTCCTATGGGTAGGCTCACGGTCGGTAAATATTTTAAGGAAAATTTTTATACGATTAGTTGCGCCTCATCGATTTGAAACTATTATCTGTTGAAGGTCATGCCAAAAAACGTCATTTACACAGGCCAATTTCCATTTCTAAGCGTTTAAAGGGTTGACTCACCCGGTTGACCGTCCCGATCGAGCCTTTAACGTTGTCAGATGTAGTTGGATTTTTTTTCATACATGTATTTAATCTTAACGGTGATATCTGACGGTTGGAATAGATTTTCCAAAGTTTTAGATTCAAAATCGGAACATATGCACTAATGTTCCTTAACTTGTTTACTAAGTGTTTAAGTGAATGTATAGTTTCAAATAGTTACTATACGTACACTCTTCAAATGCAAATGTGTCGTGAAATAAGATATGACCGAAATAATGAAATACGTCTACGGTTGAAAAATGACACGATTCCGACAAAATCTGCATGCCGAATGTTGCAGTTAACTGTTTTTTACTTTCGTTTTCCTATGGGTAGGCTCACGGTCGCTAAATATTTTGAGGAAAATTTTTATACGATTAGTTGCGCCTCATCGATTTGAAACTATTATCTGTTGAAGGTCAGGCAACAAAACGTCATTTACACGGGCCAATTTCAGTTTTAAAGCGTTTAGAGGTTTGACTTCGCAGTTTGACCAAAGGTTTAGCCGACGAATTCAAATATTTCATCGGCTAAACTCTTGCGATCCGCTTATTGTCCGCCGTTGGATGGCTCAGATCCAACGGCTGCTGATTTTCTAAAGTATAGCCGATGAAATCTTTGAATTCGTCGGCTAAACTCTTGCGATCCGCGCCTTTTCATTGTCCGCCGTTGGATGGGGGAGATCGGACGGCTGCTGAGCGCCTAAAGTATAGCCGACGACATTCAAAGAATAGCCGACGACATTCAAAGTATAGCCGACGATATTAAAGATTTCGTCGGCTATAGTAAAGAATAGCCGACGAAATCTTTTTTAATCGTCGGCTATTCTATCGGGTATAAGTCTGAAACTGCCGAACCCTAGCCTCCGTTTTGCTCATTTCCTCCTTCGCCGTTAGCAGCTGCTGCCGAACTGTCCTCCTCCTCCGATTCCGCCGCCGCTGCTCCTCCTCCTCCTCCGATCCTCCATTCGGCTCCTCCTCCTCCTCCTCCTCCTCCTCCTCCGATCCGAACCGGTAATTTTTTTTTTCAATTTAATTTAATTTAATAAATTATTATATATTTAATTGTAATTATATAAATGGTTATATATTTGTTATATATTTGTTAATAAATTTAATTTTAACAAATTGTTATATATTTAATTTTAATTATATAAATTGTTATATAATAAATTGTTATATATTTGTTATATATTTAATTGTAATTATAGAAATGGTTATATATTTGTTATATATTTTTTAATAAATTTAATTTTAACAAATTGTTATATATTTGTTATATATTTAATTTTAATTATATAAATTGTTATATAAATTGTTAAATTAATTATATATATAAATTGGTAGTCTAATTATATATATATATATATATATATATATATATATATATATGTGTGTTAATAAAGAAATATAGTTATATTTGTATATAAATAGTTATATTTAGGTTAATGGTTAGTATTATTTAAAATGCCCGCGGCTGCAGATGGCCGATGCATTCAGACAGTTCTTCGGAGGCCGTCGTTCCAGATCGAGAGGTTCTGGAAGTTCCGCCGGTTCCGCAGACTCCGACAGGACCCTTAGCCAGCCTGAGAGGACCACTAGCCAGCCGCGGAGGAGTGTGGATTCCTCCCAGCCGCGGAGGACTGTGGATTCATCCCAGCCGCGGAGGACTGTGGATTCATCCCAGCCGCGGAGGAGTATGAGTTCTCGGCACCAGACCCTTCTCCAGGCGGGGCGGCCGTCGAGCAGTTCACTTCCGCCTGTCGGGCCAGATGCTCCGAGGTTCAGTCGGCAGCTATTTCAGGACGAGATAGCTGCAGACGTTCCTCAGGTTCGTATGCCTGAGGTTCATCGGGAGCCGATGAGGAGTCCGACGACGTCTGCTGCCGACTCGACTGAGGGTCCTACTCTCCCAAACCAGCTCTACCTCCCGTACAACATTCCGGCGATACCGGAGGTCGACTATCGTGGTGTGCCCATATGGCCTGATATGCCTCAGTACGTGAGTGCTGCGGAGGCATACCAGCAGCAGCCATTTGAGAACCCTGACCACCTTATTTCGGCGAGGAGAAAAGGAAAGTCGACAGACGAGTCATCCAGTTCAGGTAACATTTGATTTTATTAATTAAATGTTTTATTAAAATTAACGCACTAATATTTAATTTTATTAACCAATCGTCGTTTTTGTGATAGGGACAGCCGCTAGCAGTTCACGGAGGAATACGAGAGGTGTCATATGTTTTGACACGCTCAGGAGAACTATTGAGTGCAGCGGGAGGATTCAGATCAACGAACCTCCTAATCAGGAGGTTCAAGGGAAGAAAAAACGCGACTACTCGGGTTGCGTGTGGGCACTGATTAGGGACAGAGTCCCTATGTTGTGGACCCGGTGGGCTGATGTGCCCGAATAGATAAAGAGGGAGGTGAACAACGCCGCGTCGGTGAGTAATTTAAAAAATTTATTTATTTATCGTAATATTTAATAATTTTCGGTATTATTACAATTGTAAAACTAATAAAATATTATTTTTCAGACATTCTTCGAGATTGCCGAACACAAGCGGGATTGGACGGACACCGTGCAGAACTCGAGGTACGTTTGTTTTTATGATATTATAATTATCTTATAATTATTAATATTTTATGATATTAATAATATTTCTAATGCACTTTTGTTTTTTTCGTAGGTTCAAAGAGTGGAAGAACGAGCTGCGTTCCCACTATAACGAATACGACAACCTTGGTCGTATGGGTACTCCCAGGGAGTTCATGTTCAGGGAGTACCAGTGGCGTTGGTTAAAGACAGTAGACTTCAACAACCCAGTTATGCAGGTAAATACTAAACTTCAGTACAAATGTTTATTTTGTTAAAATTTTAATTATTAGTTTAATTATTTTATAATTATTACACTAATATTTTTTGATGCATTTTTCTAACATTTTATTATTTGTTTGAAGCAACGTTCTCGGATAAACTCTGAGAACCGCCGCCGGAACACAACCCCCCATCATGCTGGTTCTAGGCCGTTTGCACAATATCAGGATGAGGCGCTTAGAGATCATCCTGATAGCAACCCGTACGTGGAGACGTTCAAGATCGCTTATCCACAAGCGACAGAACAACTCGTAAGTCGTTCATTACAATTTTAAAATTTTAATTATTAATTTTACTTAATTATATATTTGTTATAATATTAATTTTTTTTTTCCCGTCCAATTAGGAGAGGGTCAACCGGGCCGAAGAAGAGGTGTTCCAGCAAGTAGTTCGGGAGACACAACCGAACATTTCAGAGGCAGATCTGGAAGAAGCCCTGCGCCAGGTCGACCGGTCCAATGTCCAAACGGCAGCGAGGATGTTCGACGCAGCCTTCCCAAACCGGTCAAACAACTACTACTGCCGGGGTTTGGGAAGTTCTGGACTAGGGCTTCTGAAGACCACTAAGGGAGGTCAAAAGAAGGGAGGCGGGGAGAGCCAACAGATGAGGGGGGAAGTGCAGCGATTGGCAGAAGAAAATGCAAGGTTGGGGGCCGAGTTCCAGATATCACAGGAGGAACAACGCAGATCACAGGAGCAACACCGCAGAACACAGCAGTATTATTTCGATCTGTCTAGTTGGTATGCTGAATGCGAGAGAATTCGGCAACACAACTACGCCGGCCAACAAAACTGGTGGATGGATATGTTCGCGGCACAACAACAAAACCTTGAATCCCCGCCCCCGTTTCAGCCGTTAGTTGAACCTCCAATGCCTCAACCTCCCGAGGATGCCGAGCATGATGGAGAGCAGGATGTTGGAGATGACGTGGTGGACTTTAGTGGTTTAGGTGATGATTAGTAGGGTTACGTTATATGTTATGTACATTGGAACGAATTAAATAATAAGTCATTTAGACGTGTTTCTTGTTGGTGCAAATGTATGGACTGTCTTTGTGATTTGCAGGTTGCTTGGAATGGTAATTTAGAAAATAATTTAATTTTTTTCTTCACCAAATGTAAGAATAGCCGACGATTTTGGCATTATTTCGTCGGCTATAAGAACTATAGCCGACGATTTTTAGCCATATTCGTCGGCTATAAGTCTTATAGCCGACGAAAATTACCTTATTTCGTCGGCTATAACTAATTAATGTCTATTAAAATATTAATATATTTCGACGAAATAACCGACGAAATACATGAAATCGTCGGCTATAGTACAGAACATATAGCCGACGAAATATTTTACGATATCGTCGGCCATACTCGAAAATACCCGACGAATTTCGTCGGATATTTTGCCAAGGTTTGGTCGACGAAATGCTGTTTCGTCGGTAAAGTCGTCGGCCATACTCGCATATAGCCGACGATTTTCTTTTTTTCGTCGGCCATTGGTATAGCCGACGGCGTTTTTCCGACGAAGTATAGCCGACGAAAATTTCGTCGGCAGAAGGAATAGCCGACGAAATTTCGGCATAGTCGACAAAATTTTTTTCGTCGGCTATGCCCTCGGATCTGGTAGTGTTTGAATCCTAATAATGGCCGTGAAAGTACTATTTTTCGAGAAAATATTCGAGTTTACAATTCTATGTTTGCTTATACTTCAACGGGTGCAAATATTGATTATAGTATAAATGATGGATCTGCACCTTATGTTTTTAAAATTTCTGGACAAATACATCACTTAATGGGGTCAATGTTACCGCAAGATGGTGACCGTCCAAAATATGCTCAGTTATACATTTATGATACACAAAATGAAATTTCCAATCGTATGAATATTGTCGATTCTTTGCATAACTCTAAAGTTAGACTAAATGTTGTCGCTGAACTTATTCAAATGTTTGATGCAATAAATGAATTGACACAAACGTATTGTGCTATTAGAGACAGATTTCAAACATATACTTTACCTTCATTGAATATGAGCATGCTTGCTTCTCAATCATCTAATAGCAGACAATATGATCGTCCTGAAAATGATGAAATCGGAGGTTTAATTGTCGGTGATATTGGTGAATTTGATTCAAACAAAGATATAATTATTCAATCTACAAATGGACGTTTATGCCGTATTTCTAAAATACATCCAAAGTATATGTCATTACAATATCCAATATTGTTTCCATATAGTGAAAATGGATTTGATATCAATTTAAAGTTGGAACCAATTATTGATAATGAAGAAGCAGAGCCAGATAAAATGTCAATGCGTAGTTTTGTTACATATCACCTTCATGATAGAAATGGCGTTATGAATACATTATTAAAAGGTGGAAGATTATTTTAACAATATTTAGTTGATGCTTATGCTTCTGTTGATGAAAATCGGTTGGATTTTATTAGATACAATCAAGATAAAATTCAAATTGCAAAGTGCAATGAAATTTTTGAAGATGTTTCATCTGGAATAGAAAATAGTTGTGACATTGGACAACGAGTTATTCTTCCCAGTTCTCATACCGGTTGTCCAAGAGACATGATTAATAATTATCATGATGCAATGGCAATTTGTCGCCAATATGGAAATCCTGATTTATTTATTACATTTACTTGCAATCCTAAATGGATAGAAATAATAAGATATTTTCAGAGACATCCTGGATATAAACAAGAAGATAGACCTGATATAGTTTCGCGAATTTTTCAAATCAAGTGTAAAGATTTAATCGATTATATAAAAACCGGAAAACCTTTTGGTCAAATTAGAGCTCATGTACAGACAATTGAATTTCAAAAAAGAGGATTACCTCATACTCATATTTTATTTTGGTTAACCAAAAACTACAAGTGTTATACTTCAAGTGATATCGATTCTATTATTTCAGCCGAGTTACCGGATCAAAATACAAATAAAGCTCTTTTTAATATTGTTAGTCAATCTATGATTCATGGACCGTGTGGTTCTATAAATTCAAAATCTCCTTGCATGCGTGATAAACATTGTTCAAAATTTTTTCCTAAACCATATAGCAGTTTTACTATATATGAAGGAATCAATGCTCCCATATATAAACGGCGTAACGATCCTACAAAATTTACGACAAAAGACGGAATTCAAATTGGAAATGAATTTGTTGTTCCTTACAATGCAGAGCTTCTATTAAGATATAATGCTCACATCAACGTTGAACTATGTTCCCAGTCTATGATGATTAAATATTTATTTAAGTATATAAATAAAGGTCTTGATAGAGCTCGAGTTATGATATATAGAGAGAAACACGATGAAATACAAAATTATTTAAATTGTCTTTATTTAACTCCGCACGAATCTGTTTGGAGATTGTTTAAATTCTCAATTCATTCAAGATATCCAGCAGTCCAACAATTAGAAGTTCATTTACCTTCAGAACAAAATATTATTTTTACAGAAACAGAAACCATAGAATCATTAATAAGTTATAAATCAAATTTACATACCACACTTACAGCTTGGTTTGTAGTAAATAAACAATATGACGATGCAAAAAATTTAACCTATCCTGAATTTCCTACTAAATTTGTTTGGAAACCTAAATTAGGAATGTGGCAAATAAGACAGCGTTATGAAACTATTGGAAAAATGACTTATGTTAGTCCGACACGAGGGGAAAAATATTTTTTACGAATGTTATTAAACGTTCAAAAAGGTTGTTGTTGCTATAAAGATATTAGAACTGTAAACAATAATACATATTCTTCATATCGAGAAGCGTGTCAAGCATTGGGTTTATTAGGAGATGATAAAGAATGGATCGATGCTTTAGTAACTTCTTCAACTGTTGCAACTGCACCCGAAATGCGGCAAATATTTGTTACAATTATTTTATTTTTTGAAGTGGCCGATCCTTTAAGATTGCTCGATATGTGTTGGCCTAATATGTGTGAGGATATTGTTTATAAAACTCAATTGGAATTGAGAAATTCAAATATAATTATACCCGAGGCAGAATTAAAAAATAAAATGCTATATGAGCTAGAAAAATTATTCAGCATATCATCATCTTCATTAGAAAAATTTCAGTTACCCATGCCAAATTTAGACAATATTTGGGATTTTGATAATAGACTGATAAAAGAAGAACTTAATTACGATTGTCAATTGTTGAAAAAACAACATTCCACATTTTTTAGTCAACTAAATGATTGTCAAAAAGACATTTATAATTATGTAGTGAGTGTTGTCCAACAAAAAAAACCAATTACAATTTTTGTTCATGGTAGTGGCGGTACTGGAAAGACATTTTTGTGGCACACAATAATTAGTAAATTGAGATTTGAAGGAAAAATTGTGTTGGCTGTGGCCTCATTTGGTATTGCTTCGTTATTACTTCCTAATGGTCGAACTGCACATTCAAGGTTTAACATTCCCATAGAAATTGAAAAATTAAGAAATTGTTTAATCAACAAAGGAACTAATCTTGCCAAACTTATAAAAAAAACAGACTTAATCATTTGGGATGAAGCACCTATGTGTGACAAATGTTGTTTCGAATCATTGGATCAATGTCTCCATGATATTTTAAAAGATTCAATTAACACGAATATTGATATGCCATTCGGTGGAAAACCAATTTTATTAGGTGGAGATTTCAGACAAATATTGCCTGTTGTATCTGGAAAAGGTAAAGAAGAAATTATTCAAGCTTCTATAAATCATTCATATTTGTGGAAATCATTTAAAGTCTTTAATTTAACAAAAAACATGAGACTTATGAAAAAAGGTTTGACCAATACAGAGAAACAAGAAATTGCAGAATTTGCAAATTGGATGTTATAAATTGGTGAAGGTAAATTAAAGTCAATTTTTGAAACAGATGACAGCGATGCATCATGGATTAAAATCTCTAACGATTTATTAATCCAATGTGAAACAAATCCGATAGAAGCGTTGTTTTTGACTACATATCCTGATTTTAGTATAAATTATAATAATTCCGATTATTTAAGAGAACGAGCTATCGTGACTCCACGAAATGTCACTGTAAATGAAATCAATAATTATGTAGTTGATTTATTACCAGGTGAAAAAAAAATTTATTTGAGTTCTGATACAATTTCTCATGATACTGATAGTAATGAAAACATTGATCTCTTATATCCGACTGAATTTTTAAATCAGCTCGAGTTCAGTGGATTACCAACTCATGAATTAGTTTTAAAAGTTGACATGCCGATAATGTTATTGAGAAATTTAAATCAAATATGCGGATTGTGTAACGGTACGAGACTAATAATAACAAAATTATTTGATAGATTAATTGAAGCTGAAATTTTGACTGGAAATAATATTGGTCATAAAGTTTTTATACCAATAATTATTTCAAGTGCGACTGAACATAAATGGCCTTTTAAATTTAAACGGCGACAATTTCCGGTTAGACCATGTTATGCAATGACTATAAATAAAAGTCAAGGTCAATCGCTTAATCGAGTTGGCGTATATCTTTCTGATCCAGTATTTACTCACGGTCAACTCTATGTTGCTGTATCTAGAGTTACATCAAGATATTGTTTAAAATTTATTATACGAAATAATGATGATGTGCCGAATAATTATACAAAAAACATAGTATTTAAAGATGTGTTTAACAATTTGCTATCATGAAAAATACATGGTAACAAGTTATTATTTTCTATTTGTACATTCAAATTTAAAGTTATTTTCTATTCCTTATGTATATCTAATAAGGACTCACTTTCCACTGTTCTGTTTATTAGACATAGACATTATATTAAAGCTTTATAGGTGATAAGATTGGGTTTGATGTTCTTACAAGCCATCTCGACTTTCAATACCTTTGCCTCAGTCACATTATTGCTCTGGCAGAGGGACTCCATCAATTTGTTATAGATATCCAAATCAGGCAAATAAATAACCGTCTTGATGTATATATGTTTTTTTTTGAAGAGGCGAGGAACATAAACAACCAATTTAGAATAGAACATAGTATGATGGACGTTTGTACAATGGTCAGTCTGTTGGGTTCGTAAAGATGATCAACTGTGTGTTGTTTCAATTTGAATGTTAAAGCAGAAAAACAAGATTTTGTTTTGTTCGGTTGCGGCCAATCGTTTTTATTCAGTTTGTATGAATAGTAATGCTATCCATTCTAAAGTTCTAAAACTTTTTCTGTTAGACTCAATTTTTAGTGCATGTTTGGTACTCCGGACTAAATGAGCTTGTGTTAAATAAGAGGTCCAAATTGGTTTGTACTGTGTTTGGTAATAAGGAGTACAAAGATTAATGGTACTGGATAACACATGTTTTCCTCTCTAACCTCCTTAGGTAGTGTTATCTTGAGTACTCCATTTTGTCATCCCATGTTAACACCAGTTGACTATCTTCTTCGCCCTCCTCATCATTCCTCTTCTTTTCTTCTAGCTGCCCTCATCGCTTCACTTCTTTTTTCATTACTCTCAAGAGTGAATTCATATATGAATAAAAGAAATCTAGTTTTGTTTTGAGAAGATATTCAGATGATTTTGTTTAGAAAATATATTGAGATGATTGTGCTTGATCTGCCGCCAAGCTCATATTGAGAACGAAATGATTATCCAAAGATACACATTCTGTAATCTTTCGATTCGTTCCCAGAATACCATTCAAACCCAAATCTTCAACGTACACCTAGAACTACAACCCAAATAAAATTACGATTCAAAACCAATCTTAATTACATCTACCCAAACAGAAGAATCAAGGAGTGGTATTCCAATGGATTTGAAATTTGTGTATCGGGTATTGCCGAGGTGGGAGGTAAATAACGGTTTTGATTATTGGTTTTGAATGTGTCAACTGGGTTATGCCTTGGTGCAAGGTTCTGGATTTGGATTTTTTTGCTTTTTGTTCTTGGTTCTTGTTCTGGGTTGTTAACTTTGTGCTTTGCTGATTAGTCCTACTCATCTCAGTCCATCTCACCAAACACAGATCAATTTAGTACGTTTTAAGCTTACTCAGAGGAAGACTGGACAAGTACTAAATTTAAGGAGTTCTACAATTGTTCTGACTACCAAACATGCACTTAGTGTATATTAGTTTTTGATTCTCCAAATTTTTACAATATAGTCAGTCTTCTTTTTAGTTGCAGTGTTACTCTTTCATCTTTACTTCGATCTTCGTCAGCTTCATATGTTTGACAGGACCCGCCCCGGATTTCACCCTGAATTCCGGATAAGATCCTGCGGGGACCACCTTAAGACTAACTCTATCGATAAATCGATAAGTCAATCGTAAGATGGACAACCCTAAAACCTGTAACAACCAAAACACTTCTAAATTCCAGTTCCAACCTTAACACCTGGAGCCACCTGCTCTCCAAATCACAACAACCGCCATAAATAAAACACCAAAATCAAGCTCAATTTATACTCAATTGACTCACAAGTAATCAGAGCAAGCTAATATAATAAATTGGAAATACAATTAAAAATAGAACAAGAATGTAAGAATAAGGGATCACAGATCCCACCTAGCGGAAGCGACAACGATGATAGCTATGTCTCGACTCCGAGTACTCTTGACCTCTGACTACTACTCTGCACACTGGGCGATTTAAACCGAAGGGCCCAGGGGAAAGTAATTTAAAAACGTTAGAGTGAGTTGATAAAACAATTTCATATAATATCTTAAATAAAAGTATTATATTACCTTCCCAATATTTTATAATTAAAACCCACGATGCATGCATTTTCATAAAACGTCCCACGTTTCAGAAAAATCATAGTTATAAATCAGTCCCGCTAATATATCAAATGAATAAATAATATTTTCAAATGAAATATTTCGAAAACCAATAATAACATATCACAACCAATCCCATTGGCCGAATCCCAAATAATTTTGTAGTAAAAACCCAGCCCCGCTGGTATATCGAATAATCAAATAAAATATATCTGGACCAATCCCATTGGCCCATTCCCAAATATTCTTGTAATAAAAATTCAGCCCCGCTGGTTCGGGAATTTATTAAGTAAATGAAAGTCTCATAAGAGAAAATATTCTCGAAAGCCAAGTATATAAAATATAACTGGGCCAATCCCATTGGCCGTTTACTGAAATCGAATAATAATAGGAGAATGTTAACCACCATATAATAATGAGCCTCCAAGGCTAAGGGTCAGAATCTCTCTTCTCCAAGACTCTAAAGTGTCCCACGCTACCTGTACTCGTCGACCACCTAGGTGAATTTGACCTATATGGTCAAGTCATCACCTCACATGGGCTCAGGTGACTAAGCTAGCTAGCAATAAATATATATGGACCCTAGTATGGTGAAAAATCCGAAAACAATACCGAAAACACACTTCCCATATATATCATAAATCAGTACGGTTCCCAACTGCACATCGGAGGCTTATAAATAAAATTAAATAGAACAATAGCCTCGAAGAAAATATACATCACCGGCATATCCCATATGCCGTAAAATAATCTCGAAAGAGAATATATATATAAAAAGTAACGACATGTCTCACATGTCGTGAAATTCATAAATAGTGAAATCGTGAAATTTCCAAAAATCTCATTTCCGGATAAATGTACGTACTATTAAAAATAGTCGTAAATATATAACTCAAATTCATATTTCACAAAAATATTAAATTCATAAACATCTGAGCTATATATATATGAATTATTGAAGACCGACAATTCATTTCATGCTTAAAACATTATAAAAATAAATTGCATTTCATAAATATATGCATGCATTATTTAAAATAAAATCCACTCACAGTACAGCCGAACTTGCCGCTATTCCGAGCTCTCGTCCTGTCGAGTAACCTCTCGACCTGTAACAGGGACGTAATCATAAATATTACGAAACTCGGGATTTATTTATAACGTTAAATCTACGGACGCCCTCACTAGCACGAAACCTCCCAATTTTCCCTTTTCAGTCATCGGTATAGGGATTACGCCTCAATACCAAACAATCTACGTCCTAAAATAACTCAGGACACCCACTCTGTGTCCGACTAATTCTTTTACTAGTTATTTCGTCGTGAAACCCTTTTAAAACAGCTTTGATCTATTTACGGTAAGTCAACAGTAATATTCAATGGTCAAACGGTAAATATTTTAGGTCAAACAGTAATTGTGAAAGTCAAACAGTAAATGGTTAAAGTCTAATTACTATTTACCATTTACCATTTACTGTTTATTGTTTATTTTTACTGTTTTACCATTTACTTTACACGTTTTACCTTTTTACTTTAACCTTTTACTGTTTCACTATTTACCCGTCTCTCCTCCGTCGCCGGAACAGCCGCGCTGCCGTCTGAACAGCTGTGCCGCCGGCAACTCCGCCACAAGAGGCCAAAAATGCCTCAATTCGATTCCAAATCAACCCAACACCATCGCCACCACCACAGTACCTCGTTCTCGTCGCCTTCGCCGCCAAAAACCCAAGCAGCCGCCGCATACGGCGGCCGGCACGGCGGCAGGAACATCACCATCCAAAATTCAACCAATCGAACTCCAAATTACACTCAATCGACTCCAAACAACATCCTAAACCCGAATTAAACCTCCAAATCCACCAAAAACATCATCTCCACCAAAAACCCTAGAATTTCAAAATCCAAATTTTCCTTACCTGGTGCAAATTGGTTCAATTCCTTTCATGGAAGGACTACACAAGCCAAGACCTTTCTTTTCCGACCGGTATCGGGTCGAACCATGGCCGGAGGAGGGAGTTCAGTCCAATCGGGGGTGGCGCTTCCCGAGCTGCGCACGACCAAACGGCGACGCTTCACGCCGTGCCGCTGCCACAAAACGAAAGAGGAGGCCGAGCCAGTTCGAACGTGACCGGTGAGGCGGTCCAGTTCGGCCGGACGGAGGAGCTAGGTGGAGGGCGGCGCTGGGTCGGGGAAGAAGAGAGAGAAAGAAAAAAAAAAAAAAGAAAGAAAAGGAAAAAGAAAAAAAAAAAAGGGAAGATTTCCCTTTCGGGAAATTTTTCCTCCCGGCTATTTATACTCGTCCAAAATCAGAAAGTTACGTGTTTTACATCGTAACATTTTCGTACGAACTCCAAATTAAACGTGTTACGTGTCCACGAACTCGTTTCAATGTCTTCTACCTCATTATGAAATAAAATCCTCGATCAGGTCAACTTATTTAAAAGTCAACCTTAAGAACTTTCAAATCGTAAAAACAATTCTCGGAACGTAAAAGTAAAAGATAAAACTGTCATGAGGTAATTCGAGGTTCGGGTCGTACCATGTTAGTATCGATTGTTGTGCTACGATTCATACTTTAGATATGGGGAGTCGAAACTGTAACCGAATGTCCTTAAAAATAAGGGTTTTTTTTCGAAGATTTACAGAACATACAAACTTCATTGAAAGAGGTCAAATTCATTGGAATACATGGACTGGCAGTTGTTAATTACATAAAATAAACAGTTGTTATTTACATCAATGTTGTTTGGTTTTCATATTCCTCATATTCTAAGCAGTTTGTTAAAATATTTGTTGTATTAATTTTAATTTTATTTTAAATGGATATGACGTTTTATTTTCGACAAATTGTTTGTGGTGTACATTGATGTAATTTTTTTTTCATGCGTAACCCCTTCTGACAGGCGATGCAAAAAGAAAAAATTTGTTCAACAGGTTCAAGGTTTGCAACAACAGTTGACAAACCATCAGGAAACTCCTGATTCTCTCGATACATGTGATGTGGGTAGAATTATAATAGGTAACGATATGTTATTCTAAATAATGTGATAGATCAAAGAGATGGTTTTTCAAACAATATGAGTAACATCTGTTTTCTGAATATTAGCTACATCTGTCCAGTCGAGGCCTTTTGGTCAGGCGACCTATCAGAAAACCCATCCAGGTTATATATACTTCATTTTGTCTTTTACGTTAACAAAACAAATTAAATTAGATTCATTAAAATATCAGATTGTGTGATTACAGGTTTCATCGTGCCATACCAAGATTGTGGTGACAATTCGTTTGCATGTACTCATTGTGGAGCATGTTTTTGGTTGGGTGAGGCATTAGCTACAAGTATACGCAGTAATAACAATGCACATGTTTTTGGTTGGATACAAACTCTATCAGACTCCACTTGATGCAGCTTTAGCCAATCGAACGTTTTGTTTTTTTGTTTTTTGTTTTTTTGGCGAACTTCCATGTACATAGTATGATGATAATCTTATGCAAAAAAATGTACAAATTTATAATGTAGTGTTATCTTCTGTGCTCCTGATAAATTATACATAGTAATTATAATGAATGATTGATATACCATTTAATTATATTGTATCATAAATGTAGATACATGTTTTGATACTATAGCAAAAAGTGGTTTAAATACTATTCACATATAAAAGGTTACGATCAAACTTATACTCTACACGTATCTCGATTGATTACAAAAATTTAATGTCACAAAAAATTTGTTGTATTTTAACATACCCAATGTTCATTGTAATTTCTTCTGTCATTGCTTTCAATTACACATTCCTACCCGCCACATTACGCATTTCAACCCACTGGAACGCGCGGGCACCCAACCTTGTTTAAACAAAAATTGAACGGCTTCATTTCCTTTTCTAGAAACATAATGGATATAAGAACCCGGAGACAATGATAAACCTTCCATAATATATTCATAAAAGTGTCTTTAAATTGAATAAAAAGACCAAGAAGCTTGATTGACCGCATGCGCAAGATCAATCAATTTGTCTCAAAAGAAACAAGTGTCAGATTTTTGGTTTGAGCTAGATGTATTGCTAGCTTGAATGCCAAAGTTTCAAATGGTTTTACATTTTACACTAAGCCGATAAAAAAGATTTATGGAATTCGAGTTGGATTCATATTTGACTAATTGGTAGGGCCGGCCTTTGGCCTGTACCGGTCGTGCGGCGGAGGCCGCCAAAATTATTTTTATATAATATTAATTAAAAGTTAAGTTAACTAAAACACATAAACATACAACACAAGTACTACAGTAGCACGATTGGTTAGGCTTGTAATTAATAAGAAGTTGTTAGGGGTAGCGTAGGGGTTTGAACCCCAACATGGGTGTTTTTTTTATAATTGATTATTTATACGATTTTTTTTTTAAATTGTTTTAGGTTTGGACATTTTGTGTTCTTGTGTAGTTTCAATTTATTATAATGATCCAATGGAAAACTTTATATATAGTTTCCAGGTAAGATTGTACTATGTTACCATTTATCAAGTTTGGAAATTCGTTACATTGGTTCCATAGCTAAATTGTTCTTTTTTACAGGTTTATTTATTATCCTTCTCACTATTGGTTGTGGAGCCAATAGGCATTTCGGTTGTATGTTGGTAGTACGAGTTTGCAGGTTCCTCGCATTTTATACTACAACTTTTTTTTTTTTTTTTGCCTTCAGAACTTAAGAAATATGCTTAACATGAGATTTTTGCTCTCTCGTTTTTTTTTTAGTTTTTTACTTTAAGAGTTAGAACAATATGAATTCATTTTCTTCAAAATGCTATATGTATTTTTTTACACATAATATATATGTACCAAGGCCGCCAAAAAAATTTGGCACAAGGCCGCCTATGACACAAGACCGGCCCTGCTAATTGGCTTGTCTTTAACTCACTCATGTTGCACTTTGGAATGACTAAACCCTAGCAGAGAGACTTCTCTCTAAAGTGCCTTGCCGCCTTCCATTGTTTGTGCATGCCCGGTCCGATGTCAAGCCTTCGCGGCGGCGTCGTCAGACGGGCAAGAATGGATCTAATATCCGGTAGTGAGCTCGGTTAGAGTTGGGGTGGCGGGGTAGTGCATTTTCGGTTTAGTTTGTGTGGCTTTGTTGGGGAAAGACAGTGGCGAGTCAGGGGAAGGAGGATGGTGCCGAGATTGCTCCCGTTATTGCGCGAAAGGTTGTTTGGCAGAGGGAGGGGGAGGGGTGCGTGGTGTGGCGTCGGGGTTGGGTTTCAATATGGATTGGCGGTGTATAGTGTGCGTTCCTTACCGGGACGTACGTGGTGCCGTGCTAAGGTCGTAGCTCGATCTAGGTGTTCGTGGTGTGGATCTCATGCTCGGTTGAACGAGGATGGTGGGAGGAAGGAGGGATGGCCAATGATCAGATTGTGCACGGTGGTGTCGAAGCTGCTACTAAGGGTGGATCAACAAGGCTATCACACTGGCGGTGGAGATGCACCTGCATACCTTACCTGGCTTGTGCTTGGTAATAATTGGACTTGGGTTTTGGCCCAGGACCAATTCTATTTTATTTTTATGCTAATGTCTTATTGTAGTTTAGTTTTACTGCTATGCGGCTTTATGCCGACAATAATTCTCTACCACTAAAAGGTAGGGCAAGAAGGGCCTTGTGCCGGTATATTCACCTTGTGTGCCTCAAGTGCTCTAGGTATGAGGCGAGTTTTTGGCTTGGTCAAATGGTCGCAACCTCCTAGTGGCATGATGAAACTAAGTGTCGTCGGAATTATTCTTCGTCGGCAACATAGTGGGGAAGCTGCATTATTGGACATTAGGATATGTATTCATGTTTCCTATCTACTGATCTTTCCATTATGTCACCGCTGTGACAAAGCAGATAAAGACGTCATTAGAGCAATACTATTTGTTAGTTGGTGCTTGTTGAATACATGTACTTTGTAGAGTTTCTCGGTATTATTTCAGGATTTCTTCTACATGCTTATTGTAATCCGGGGTTTAGATTTCATGTCCCCCCCTTAGATTCGACAGTTTCATTAATGAAAGCTTGAGGGCAGCCGCACCATCCCTTTATTTATAAATAAATAAATAAATAAAAATAAAAATAAATAAAAACTCACTCATTTCGTGTCAGTAAAATAGATGAGTCGAACTTAAACTTAATATTAAGCCCAGTAATTAAATGAGCGGAGCTTGAAATATGACATATTTTTTATGGAAGATCGTTATGCGTAGACGTTGTCTATGAGTTGAATTGACCCACAAGGACTTCGATCTTATTTTGAGGCCTTTTTGGTAAGAGTGGTTAATGGACTAATCACTGAGGGTTAGTGAGTTTGACTTGAATATTGTGGGGGAAGGATTATCATAATTTGAAAACCTTATTCCAATTTTTTTTTTAAATAGAAGTTGACTACAAGGCCAACAGCTTTGCAGCTGTAACTTACCACACTTATAAAGAAGTAAAGCAAGACTAATAAAGTCACCGGTACGCTCGCAATTAAGCAAGGTCCTACACAAGCAAAACAAACTCGCATCCTACAAACCTATGGATATAAATCAGCTACTTGTCTAACACACAATTGTGGTACAAGTACGTCTACATCTCCTCATAAAAGACTCATAGAAATTGAAATACTCGTACAAGAGATTATCCCCGATGAACATAACTTAAACAAAAGCAAGCTCCTTCCCTGTCGGGTTGGAGCTTGGGCTTCCTGCAATCTGGTCCAAAACCATTCTCCTACTGCAGCCCCATCTTCTCCCCCAAACAAGCCGAGGCCCAAGCACCCAGGCCCAAACCTGAGTGAAGTCAAATCCATGCCTAAGGTCAATCGACCCGCTGCCGACTAGAGCACAGCGTCGCATCCTGATCGACTCCCAGCACCCAGGATCTGAGGCGCCAACCAGGTGTGAAAGACCGACTCCAACTCGTCACCGATCTGAACCAGATCAGTGTGCAGAGCACCGACGTCGTCTCCACGAAACTCGAAGAAAACCACAGCCCGACCAACATCTTCCCCTCAAACACCACCACCAATAGCCCATGGCCTCGCCCAGATCTGCCGCAGAACCTTGTCCTCTGTCGCGTCTCTCAGTTCTCGCCACCACAAAACCCTAGGTCTAACCCTAGAGAGAGAGAGCGGCGTTCCATAGTAAAATTCCAGAGAGCACCTTATTCCAATTTGACTAGAGCTAACTTTTAATATTAGATAATTACCCAAAACTACAATTTTGGGTACATAATTACCAATAACAAGGTCAGATTTTTGTTTACCATTAGCAGGAATTAACACTAACAGACTATTAATATGTCTAATATAAAATGACAAAATTACCCCTGAAAATTGTAAAATTACATCATATGCCACTATATATATTTAAAAAAAAAAAAAAAAAAACCACCACAACCAATCTGCTCTCTCCTCTTCTCGATCTGGAGCCACCTCTTCTCCTTCCCGATCTGGAGCCAGCGAGAGTGGAGCGACGGAGGTGGACGACGGCGCGAGCGGAGGTGGACGACGACGCGAGGGGAGGCGCGAGGTGGAAGGAGGCAGAGGAGGCGTGCGAGGCTGGGAGGCGGGCGGAGGCGGAAGGCCGGCTGAGGCGCGAGGCAGCGAGCGCGCGAGGGTGAGGCCGGAACTGGAGCAGATCGAGGCGCGAGGGCCAGGCCGGAGCGAGGCTCGACGGCCGAACGAGGCCGAAGGCGCGAGGCAGGAGGTCCGATCTGGAGGGACGAGGAATCGAGGCGCGAGGGCGAGGCAGGAGCGGAGGCGCGAGGCGGAGGAGCGAAGCCGGAGGCCCAAGGCAGCGAGGGTGCGAGGCACGAGGCCGGAGCAGATCCAGGCGCGAGGCAGGCCGGAGACGCGAGGCAAGCCGGAGGGGCGAGGCGCGAGGGCGGAGGCGCGGCGAGACTGGGAGGTCGGCAGAGCAGATCCAGGCGCGAGGAGGTGTGAGGCTCGAGGTGCGAGGCGCCGAGGTGGAGACGCGAGGCAAGTCGGAGGAGTCAGCTAGCGCGCGAGGGCGGAGGCGCGGCGAGGCTGGGAGGCCGGCGAAGCATGGCCTTGGTGGTGTGACGACTTCGTGATCGGGGCTGGGCCGGCCGATCTCCTCCTCCGCCGCCTTCTCTCTCTGTCTCTCTCTCTGTTTTTTGTTTTTTTTTGTTTTGATTTGGTGTTTGTTGTTTTGATTTTGGTGTGGTGTTTGTTGTTTGATTTGGTGTGGTGTGGTGAGATTGGGATTTGGTGGTTGGAATTGGATTGGTGGAGGCCGGTTTGTGGAGGAGTGAGGGATGTGGAATTTTTTTTGGGAGAATTAGGGTTTTGAGTAGGAGATACTGAGGCTCAGTATTATTGAAGTGCGGCGGAGTACGGCGGAGATACTGAGGCTCAGTATTATTGAAGTGCGGCGGAGTACGGCGGAGGACGGCGGAGCTACTGAGGGTCAGTATTATTGAAGTGCGGCGGAGGACGGCGGAGCTACTGAGGGTCAGTATTATTAGGTTGAGTTCTGAGGGTCAGTAGCATTAGGCTCACTGAGGGTCAGTAGTATTAGGTTGAGTTCTGAGGATCAGTAGCATTAGGCTTAATGAGGGTAATTGTGTAATTTAATACTTAACTGATTCTGTTAGTTTTGGATGGAACCTTGCTAATGGTAATTTAAAAAGGGAACCTTGCTATTGGTAATTATGTACTCAAAATTGTAGTTTTGGGTAAAAAACCCTTTTAATATTGGTCAGTTTCCCTTTGTTTTGACCGGCTATTATTTCGCTCATAGACAAATATTAGTGTACCATGTTAAGTTTTTTAATTTATATTTTTGGTGTCGTCATCACTTTCGTTCGAGGGATTGCCATATATACACATCTTTGCCACATGTTGTTCGGCTTTAATGGTGTCACACCCTGACCTTAGGTAGTAACTACGGCTTAGTTTGGTATTCAGGTGAAAAAACTCAAATATAGAAAAATTGAGTTTTAAATGAGCAACATCTCACCTGTTTTTTAAAATCGTGATTTTTCCGACTAAATTTTATGAATAAGCACCTTATAAAAAACTTACCAAACACATAATCAACTCAAAATGATAATTTTAAGTGATTATTTACTCCAAAACTCAACACCAAACTAAACCTAATAAATAATCCAACAAAAACAAATAAAATTTTTCAGAATTTCAAACAAATCAATTCAACCAAATTCCATTTTAACCAAATTCCATTTGCGCCAACATGTTACCATTAGATGGTAATTTCAATTTCTCTAAATAATACTTTCTCAACCTGCATTCCCATGCCACATCTCCTCAAAACGAAATCTTCGACGCGCTATTGCTTGTCTGTACTGTTGTACTCGAAATTATCAAATAGAATGTAATCAAAAGGTAACGAGCACAATTAAAGATAAGATCAATTGACACATAAGTTTGAATGAGTGCAAAAATCTCAATATATTGAAAAGAAAAATGTAAAAGAATGAAAAAAAATATTGATTATTTTTTCTTCTTAAATGATCGAATTTAAGGTATTCTTGTCTTGGACATTCTAAATTCTTAACTCCGTCCTTGTGAAGCTCATTCTCAATATTCTTGTTGTTTTTGTAAGATCCATGAGTGGACATGTTGTTGGTATTGGGAAGCTTTCCTGAGCTGAAATTTGCTTCGTGTTACTCTGTGATGTTGTGTTAGCTGTGCTTTGCTTTATTTGTTGTTCAAATGCGTTCTTTCTCGATCTTTGTTCGGGATGGCTTGTGACATATAAATTGAGGAATTTTCATTTTGCTGTAATATATATCAAGTTTTGAAGGGTCAAAATAGCTCATTGGCTATGGCTTGTCACATATAACCTTGTGAAGCTTTCATTATTATGTGATGGATGATTTTAAAGCTAATTAAACAATCCAACTGTACAGAACGTAAAGGTTGATCTAGCATTTTTTTCTCTTATCAGCGTCTATTGTTTCCTTTGAATCTTTGAGGCAACAAAAATAAAGTTGTCTTGTTATTGATACAAAAAAAAGCACGAGTATGTCGTACACATACTCCAAGCACAAATAAGAAAAATACACATGCAAGCTACATTATATATTCGAATGGTCATGCCACGCATGTGGACCCAAGCCACAATCATGCATTAGGGGCTTCCAGATGTGGGTGTGGTGTGGTAGGTTACGGAAACGCACATGCTCATTCGTCGATTTAACGTCGTCAGTGATTTCGGTCTTGGACCCGAAATCTAAGCCCAAAGACTTAGATCGACGGTGAAATGGTGAAACTTGAGAATTTGATATGGGATTGGGCCAACCATTTTCTTTCTTTTAAAACCCAAAGCCCAAGACTACCTTTAGCAAAAGCCCAAACCATTCTCTTCTCTCTCCAGCTCCCTTCTTTCCGTTCCAAAGCACGTTCTTTCCTCCCCAGCAGCTCTGCTTCTTCCCTGCAGCACTGGTCCTTCTTTTTCTTGATAGCTGAACCTGAGCATGATCCCTGAAATTGGGGGATTCTTCTTATTATTTCGGTTAAGGATGCAACTTATCCTCCTCTATCTAAATATCTTCGCCTAAATCCGTATTCAATCTCGAGATATGTTTGCGTGTCTGGCACCATCACAGTAGTGCAGCAAGCAACATGATCGCCATGTAGCCCAGAAACCCCTATGGGCACGTTCTTTCCTCCCCAGTAGCTCTGCTTCTTCCCCGCAGCACTGGTCCTTCTTTTTCTTGATACCCGAATCTGAGCATGATCCCTGAAATTGGGGGATTCTTCTTACTATTTCGGTTAAGGATGCAACTTCCCCTCCTCTATCTAAATATCTTCCCCTAAATCTGTATTCAATCTCGAGATATGTTTGCGTGTCTGACACCACCACAGCAGTGCAGCAAGCAACACGATCGCCCTGTAGCCCAGAAACCCATCTTACCCAATCATCGCAGACATCGATCGCTGGTCGTCGATGGAAAGCTATTATTACCCCCCATACAATTAATGTCTTTTCGTAGTACGGAAGGGAAAACTGATCAATCGAGGTGGCTACTCGATCAAGAATCTCGGTGTCTACGAGTTTTTGTGAAATAAAAGATTGACATATATATTTAGAAAAACTATCGTCAAAGTTCAAACGGCCGTTTGCGTTTTTTCCAGTACTTCTGCAATCCTATTTTAGGTTGAGCAGACGATGAACTAATCACACTTCAGTTTTCGGATCGAAGAAATAAAAGAAATTTGGTTGAGTTTTAATTGATAAATCGTAGACCAAGACTGTGTGTCAATGTAATTGTTTATCTAGAAACTAGCAACCTCCAATGAACTCTATAAAAGGAGAGCTTTGCCAATGTAAAGATCATGATGCATCGATCAATTTTCATCGATCAAAACCCAGAAAAGCCAAAAAGCTTTCAATTCCCTGCGCCTTCAAGCTTTCATGCCTTCAAGCACTAATTCATGTTCCCAGCCATCAAGCCTCAATTATTCAAGCACCAAATCAAACTCACAAAAATCATTGCAAGCAAGTGCTATTTAATCACGCTGATTTCAAGCACTACAACACAAGTTGTGATTTTCGACAACGGATTTGGTCGGAAATAACACCAATTTCGTCGAAAAAAAAAGTTCCGACGAGATATCCGTCGTCGGAAACCGTCGGTAATACCCCTGTCGGAAATAATACGTTTCCGACCAACCATCGGAAATACTTTGTCTTTTCCAACGAACAATTTCGTCGGATTTTGGTTGGAATTGTTTAACTTGTTCTGACAAAATTAACTCGTCGGCATTTCCTCGGAAATAATTTCAATTCCGACGAACTAGTTCCGACCATAGTTCGGTCAAAATTGTATTTCCAACAAGTTAATATCGACCAATTTTTTTATCGGAATACTTTCTCCGACGAATCATTTTCGACGACAATCGTTGTAGGAAACCCTTTCCGACTGACTCATTTTCATCCAATACTGTCGTCGGAATAAAGTTTTTGAGAAAATTTAAATTTCCTGTTTTTTTATTTACTATTTTCATTGACTCGGCATGTGGGAATTACCATGCAATTATATTCAATTTTAATAATTCTTATTTTCTCACAAACTGAGTAATTTTCCAGAGCATGAAGAACTTCTTATAAGAGGAAAAAGAACATGAAGAACTAAAGAAATTCATATTGAATATTAACTTGAATTCAAGTGCATAGCCTCAGTACATGTGAAAAAACCAACATCCATAATATATAGTCGAAATAGTGCGAGATAAAATACTAAAACGGGAATAAGAAAATAGTTTAATTGTTTAGAGGCTATATTGCCTCATCTAGATAGATAGATATTGTTTCTTCAAAGTCCTAATAAGTAGCAGCTACCGATTACCAACTATGGATCAATGTCCACGTGCTTCAGCATCTCCATCAGTAGCTTTTGTGATCGTTGCAGTTGCAATTGCAATTGCAGGTGACATTGGAGAAGCAGACTGTAACACATAAGTATTAATAATAAGTATTCACAACAACAAACATAAAAATAAGTTACACATAATAAGTATAGGCATTAGAAAACATGGCAACACAGACAAACCAGTAAAATGCTTTACAGAGTCCAAGCAATTCCCAACAGTTTTGGAATTTCCCATCATAGTCTAATTAGGGAGAGAACATAGCATAGAGATTGACATACTATTTGGAACAGATGAATGCTCTAAGATATCAAAACGTTTGACCATCACAAAAACATAAAGATGAACAGAAGATAAAGAGTTTTACTTTAAATATGGTAATTAAAATACTAATTAAGCACCTATGCCACACAAAACTTAGCTTACAGCATGTTATTGATAGAATAGTATGATAGCACTGCCGATGCTCTAAAAGTCATGGCAGACAAATACAACATTTTGTTGATAAGTCATGGCAAGACACCTATAAGATCTCTAGTTACTTTTAGTCACATTCAAACTTTAACTATTCAAATGTTATCAACAAATTATCACACAATCAACCACGGACACAATCAGTACGTCCTATGATTACAGTTTACTTTTACTTCTAATGTTATCAACCATGGACACAGATGATCACACAATCAAATCACAAATTCCAAAACTGTCCCTATATTGCAAATTCTGATATATAAACAAGAGGGATATTGTACTAAAATACAACAGAAAAGAAGAAGTTAACGATAGATGTGAAAGAGACATGGGTAAGTGGGTAAGTGGGTTTGTGGGAAGAACAGCCACGATAAGCGAAAATCAAGTGAGGTTTACAACCACCCCTGCACAGTTTTTATAAGAAAGAAAGGTAATCGAGGAGGACAGGAAACTGAACAACAGGTTGGACATAAACTGAAAAAGGAAGACAACAAAAGGAAGGCCTAACTACAATACACATGCCGAAGTTGGAGAATACACGATGTGCTCTCAATATTTGCACAGAGGTATGTTTCTTTTTCATGTGTTTACACACTTTTTGTTAAATGCTTACACAAGATACCAACAATTTGGACCTTCTCAAACAGAAATGTACAGTTAGTTTGAAAGTTTAGAAACTTTGAAGATAACCGCATAAGAATGATCATTTAATTGATCAGTATCCAATATTTCTTTTCATCATCGTTAATTTCTCTGTTTTTCAACTTTTTCCCTAAGAGTAGTGCTATAATTTTTCTACTTTATGCTTTATTGCAGTCTTTTACAACACGGGGGTTCTAATGCTAGTATATTGAAAGAAAATGTGCATTTGACTAGAATCTCAAAACCTATATACAAAAATTAAATAAAAAACATTTTCACTATGCTTTAATGTTGGTAACTTACCGCAGATGGTGATTCTCTGGCAATTAAAACTTGAAGGAGTTGTTTCATATCAGCCAGCCCATCCTTAAGAGTTCCAACTTCTTGTTTCAGTTCTCCAAACTCTTTTTCACGTTCCAAGCATGAACGGTTAGTGCAAGTCTGACTGCTAGAATCACGATTATCATTCGGTGGTTCCATTCCATCACCTAAGCCAAGAATCTTGCCATGTTTAGGCTTTGCGACCATCTCCTTATATATTCCCCAATCATCCAACCGTTCTTCACCATCTCCAAGCATCTCCTCCATATGTTTTTGATCCTGCATTTCATACTTGAATAGAAACATACATATTAGCCAACATGAACATACACCAATATGTCAATGGGAATTAGAAACAAAATGTTAATCATACATAAAGTTTCTCTGCTTTCGCACTCGCCCATTCTTCCGGCTGATCATCTTTAGTCTTAGAAATATGAAACATTCTGAACATCTCAATTGGGCTCGGTTCAACTCCAGTCTTGTCAATCTGGAAGATTAAGTGAATAAGGTTAAATCTTACAAAAAAAAAAGAAGAAGTTTAAAGCATTTAGTAATGCGGAATAAATAAACCAAAAGGAGTAGACGGAAAATAAAACAGATGTGGAAGGCCCAATCAATCATTAATTAATGAAAATCTGAAATTTAATCCAAATTTATGTGTTATGCGCACCTCCTCCTTTATGTATTTGGCCATGGGGACTGAACCCGCTGTATGGGGCATCGCTAATTTGTCACGATTGGCCGCATTTCGCTTACTCTTGTCCTTTACATTTCATTCGAAAGAAGCAAAATACGAGAAACATAAGAAATATTAACCCAATGTCACAAACAACTTTTAATTACTGTACCGCGTAGTCATCAATGAAAAATTATATTTGCCAATTTTCACTGTATTTGGCTTATGAAACTGCCAAGCACTCTATTCCTGTAATACCCTTCTGAAATAATCAAACCTAAATAAAAGCTTGGCGCTAGATTAATTCAAGTATTATTTTTTTTTGGGTTAGGCGACAAAGGGAAGACTCTACCTATACTCAACAACACCCGAAACCCCTTTTAAAAAAAAAAAAAGCTCCTCCAGCCTGGTTTGTGTTTTCACTCTATGTCACTTAACAAAGTGGAGGATAACTGCATTCTTCATATGTTGTTTTCAATACAGTGAAAATTGGCAAATTATGCTACACTAACACCAAAGATCATACAAATTAGTTATGAACTCACCTGCCATTTTCCATCGAGCCAATCATCAACCATCAATGTCCATATATCTGGGCTCACACATGAAGGGTTGTTGGCGTATCGAGCTGCAGCAGTCTTGTGTTTTAGAAAGACACTGTTCCGAATTTCACTCATCCAATCGCTATAGTTCCTCTTGATATGTTCACTGAATACTTCTTTCAATTCTTCCTCAGAGCAGTCAAAGTTGAATTTTTTGTTCCTCCAGAGTCTAAACAACCTATCCAACTCCTTTTGCGGATATTTCCCCCATGTTGTGAATGGCCCCTGCAGCTCTGCCTTGAAGAGAGGCCAAATGCTTCGTAAAGCTTTGGGACTTACAATCCTAAACATTGTAAACATAAGAATTTAGTATGGAATATTTTTTGTAAAATCAATAATGAAAGAGGATGTACAATTGTATAAAGATCAATACCTCTTTCGAAAAACCTGTGCGTTCGTGCCATAGCCTTTATCGCCTTTTGCAGGGCCTCTACCTTTCCT
Organism: Potentilla sterilis; assembly: GCA_963682095.1. NCBI lineage: Eukaryota > Viridiplantae > Streptophyta > Magnoliopsida > Rosales > Rosaceae > Potentilla > Potentilla sterilis. Next base: position 43,015,060 of record OY821757.1, on the reverse strand, counting down.
TTTGATAGCCACAGTGTTCAGCTCCTCCACCTCTTCTTCTTCATGTGTTGATTCATTCGGAATGTCTTCATTCGGAATGTCTTCACGGGGAGAAAGTGAAGAAGACTCGGGGTGCCAAGTGGTTGCTGTCTTTTCCTGTTCATTTCCTTTCCTTGTCGTGACTTCAATATATGACAAAGTAGTCAAATTGATTATACATTGAAAAAAAAAAGGATAAATTTTTTTCAGGTTAATAGTACACAAGTGGAGGCAGAACTTTGCAAAATTTCATATCAATAAGAGTTACCAACTCCTACTAAAACTAATTAGTTCTTGAACATCTCTTAGTCATGTGTTTAACTTCTTAAGCCAATATGCTCTACTCAAATAACTAGACTCAGTAAGCAGTAACCACATACAAAGAGGCTTTAAGAAGTAATCGCTAAATTCTGTATATAAATCACATTGAATGCTAAGTGAGCAACAATGGCAACACAGTATAACAAAAGGTTATAAATAAAACCTGTTCTTTGTTGATTGGCTTCAACCATATGTGGTACACATCTACAAAGAAAAAGAGGATTGAAATCAAATGAAGAACAAGGTATAAAGACGGAGGACGGTTTCTTTAGGGATTACTGACCTCCGGCGTTTGGTTGAGGCAGATGGTTGGTCACCCATGGATGGAATGTTCAGAGAAGCCAATCTTTCCTTGTTTCGGCGAATGTTCTCGAGCCTTTTGAGCTCGTAAGCCGTCAGTTTTCGGGTTGCCATAAGAGAGAGAGATTGAGACTGACTGTTTTGAGAGAGATAGAAAACTAAACCGCATCTGGTGATACTTCGTGCCCATAATTAAGAAAGCGGGAAGGAAAATTTAGCGGGCAAAGTTAAAATTTGAGACTGAGATGGCGCAAAGAGGAAATTGTGTTTTAACCTTTCTAGGTTTGTACGAGCGCGAAGAGGGGAAGAGCAAAGACGGCTTCAGTATACAACAGAAACACGCCTTTAGTTCCCTAAAAAAAAAAGACCTCTTTTTTCTATTTTCTCCTTTCTTTTCCTAGAAAAAGTCCAGTTTGGACTATGATGCATTCTTATCTAGTTATAACTCTATTCAAATCTAGTTACAGGAGCATAATTATGTTGGACATTGAATATATCAAAAATATTATACGGATTTCAAATATTATATCCACAACTTTTGAGAGATATAGTAAAACTATTTGCTATTTAAGCATAGCTTGTTGTTGCTAACGAAACAAGTTCTTTCAATCGACAATTATCTTCTCTTCTCTATGAACTTTGTTTTACCGGCAGTCGGGTTCCTCCTTACATATAGCATATACTTAATTGTCCAACCAGCTAGGTGATGATCTCATTTTGCTCAGACAATGCTCAACTTTGACTCCTAGATGATCCTGGGGTGAGTCATTTATATATATGCATGAACTTCTTTCCACCAGTCTCGGATTTGTTCAATATGTACATGAACCATAAGTGCAACACTGAATAATATGTGCAAAAAGACTCGTCACTTGACCTTGATCACATCTTTACATGTAGTATAGGGGCCTAGCTAAGATCGAGCACGATAATTTTTTTTTTTTTTTTTTTGTTTCGATAGAATGAGAATGACCAGTTTTGTATGTCTTATTTAGATAAATTTCGAAAGTTTATCTTTGATTAATTTGTAGGATTGGTATCAAATAATATGCAGTTAATACAGTAGTGGGTGGTCGATCTCTCGGTCACCACGATCAATCTGTATGTGGCCATGCTATTATGGTTGATATCGACTTGTGGTCACTGCAATCCAATAATAGTGTGGTCAATAACCATAAGCTTTTGAGGCTTTTAGAGCTGGATTTTTGTAATATATATATTACAGACACATATTATTGACTTGTAGTTACTGCAATCTCATGGTATATGATCAATAACCAAGCTTTGCTCCAGAGGTACTTCTAATCTAGAGGAATGGATAGTTGGACAGACATGAAGGCTTTTGCCCTCCAAGTTCTTTCAGGAAGGTGGCTCATGTTGTTTGCCTCATTATATCTTTTTATTTTCTCTTCTCAGATTCATTGAATATGAAGTTATTAGTTTTGTTATGATTTCTTAGTTTGTAATGTGCTCATGACATAGGTGCAGATATTTAAGGTGTGGTGAGCCTAGGCGGCTTTGCTACTAAAAGGTCAGGTTCGATAAAACTCAATTGGTAAGAAGTTTCATTTCATACCAATGGCATTTCTGTTTCTTCTTTTCCTTTTTTTTCCTAAATGTTTTTGGCTTCTTTATGCTTATCTTTGCTATGTTTTGTGTTCTATATAAGGGGGATCATATGGTATCTTATTAATGCAGCTCAAAGGAAGATAGGGGAGACCTCTTCGAGGAAACTAGTTCCATTATCCCATTAAATTTTGCGACTGGTATGTATGATTGGTTTGTCATTTACTCAAATATTTACTCTTGCTTTTGTAATGTGGGTTATTGTTAGACCAACGCTTTACTTTCCCTCTGTCGAGATTACTGAAATTGTAGTCTTATTAAGTTAAACACTATGACATATTCGTGCGTTTATTTGTTTTTCGATAAATACGTTGAGCATATACATTTTGGTATATAGTCGTAACACTCGGCAAAGCTACTTGAACATGTCTCAGAACTGCACAAAAAATAAAGTGTTGTTGTATTTCATGGTTGCCTTTCCTGGTCTTCCTAGATCGAACTAAATAAAACCTATATTTTCTTTAGAAGGATAAAAAAACTATATAACCCTTAAAAAATATTAAATTACAACAGATACCACAATATATAGTGCACTACGAGCTTGCCAATTATCTTCCGTAAAGAAATAATCAAATGTTTTTTTATTAATATATAGTACCACTAAAATGAATCATGCCTCTCGCTTATTCAGATTAAAAAAAACAACTACTATCTATTTAACTATCAATATTTTAGTATTTAATTTTTATTTATTTTACAGAAAATGTCAATTGATAAATCATGGATGCAGTTGAAACTGTCAGATATAAGATATTTCAATGGAGTCCAAAGTTTTATAGACTACGCTAAAAGTCGTGGAAATTGCTCAGATGGAAGAATGTGGTGTCCATGCCGAGATTGTATGAATGGAGATAGACATATTTCAACAGAAGTACATAAACATCTTTTGTACAGAGGTTTTATGCCAGACTATACAGTATGGCGTAAACATGGAGAGAATGAAGATACTGATAGTGCTGATAGTGAGGAGTACAATGATGGTAATGCAGCTACAGATTTTGATCAATGCGATGATATGCAAGGCCTTGTGGAAGAATGTATCGAACAAGATCCCAATGGAGATGCACAAAAATTTTATAAATTGTTGGAGGAGTCTGAGGGGCCGTTGTACCCCGGGTGTGAGAAATACTCCAATTTGTCATTTATTGTTAACTTGATGCACATCAAGAGTACTGGTAATATGAGCAACAAAGCATTTGACCAGCTATTGAAGTTGTTGAAAAACGCATTTCCCATGTGTGACAAATTGCCGACATCAAACTATAGAGCGAAAAAGATTGTTGAAGAGCTCGGACTTCACTATGAGAGAATTGATGCGTGCAAAAATGATTGTGTAATATATTACGGGAAGCTTGCTGATGCAACCGAATGTCCTACGTGTCAACTTTCAAGGTGGAAAACACAACGCACCACCACAAAGAAAAAAGGGGAAAAGGTTAAAAATATTCCATGGAAATTTTTGCGATATTTTCCACTCACACAAAGACTTCAACGACTATTTATGTCGTCTAAGACAGCTTCAGATATGAGGTGGCATTTCGAAGACCGTGAGAAAGATGGTGTTCTAAGACATCCAGCAGATGCAGAGGCTTGGAAAACATTTGATCAAATACATCCTTCATTCGGTAACGAGCCTCGAAACGTAAGGCTTGGATTGGCAACTGACGGATTCAACCCTTTTGGGAATATGAATGTTAGTCATAGTACTTGGCCAGTTTTACTATTTCCATACAACCTTCCTCCATGGATGTGCATGAAAGAGCCTTACATCTTCTTAACTTTACTCATACCAGGACCGAGAAGTCCTGGCAATGATATTGATGTTTACCTTGAGCCATTGATCGATGAGTTAAACCAATTGTGGGAACATGGTAAGGAAACATACGACATTTCTACGAAGCAAAATTTTCAGATGAGAGCTGCACTCATGTGGGCAATCCATGATCTTCCAGCATACGGTTATATGTCTGGTTGGTGCACACAGGGAAAATTGGCATGTCCATGTTGTGCGTCCGAGACTTCTAGTCGTAGATTGAAACACGGCTCAAAACAATGTTATATGAGACATCGTCGGTTTTTAGCACCGGATCATGAGTGGCGTAAAAAACGTAAACTTTTTGACAATACATGGGAGAAGAAATCTACACCAGTGAGAAAAATTGGTCAGGATATTGTGGATGAAGTTCAGGGGTTAAAGACATTTAAACTTGGAAAGAAGGAGAAAAAACAAATCATCCCTGGATTTGGAAGGACTCACAATTGGAAAAAAGAAAGTATCCTTTTCAAACTGCCTTATTGGAAAACAAATGTGCTACGCCATATCTTGGATGTGATGCATATTGAAACAAATATTTTCAACAACGTGGTGGGCACAATCATGGACATTGATGGTAAATCAAAAGATTCAGTAAATGCTCGTCTTGATCTCAAAGAAATAGGTATAAGGAAAAAGTATTGGCCTAGAGAGGAGGATGGGAAGTGGGTTTATGATCCAGCACCTTTTGAATTGTCAGCCGATGATATCAATGCTATATGTGAATGGTTGCTGAAATTGAAAGTTCCTGATAGCTATTGTGCAAATGTATCTCGTTGGGTGAATGTTAAACGACGCAGTATTTCTGGAATGAAAAGTCATGACTGTCACGTTTTCATGGAGAGACTGCTTCCGCTTGTGGTGCGAGAGTTACTACCCAAAAAACCATGTGAAGCACTGATTGAGCTGTCTTACTTTTTTAAAGAGTTGTGTGCTAAAGTACTGAATGTCCTTGACTTGGAATTTCTTCAAGATCGAATTGCCATAACTCTATGCAAGTTGGAAATGATATTTCCTCCTGCATTTTTTGACGTCATGGTCCATTTGTCAATTCACTTAGCGTGGGAAGCAAAAGTGGCTGGTCCTGTACAGTATAGATGGATGTATCCCATTGAGAGGTGATTATATAATTTTGAACATTTCCCATTTTTAACGAACTTATGTTATTTATGTTGTTGGTTAACTAATTCTTGACTACTATTATTTTGCTTTTTTGATAAATAGGTACTTGCATAAGTTGAATACTTATGTTCGTAACAAGGCCCGTCCAGAAGGTTCAATTGCAGAAGGATATTTGGCAGACGAGTGCATCACATTTTGTTCAAGATATTTACATCAAGTTGAGACTAGATTTAACAGAGTAGAGAGAAACTATGATGGAGGACAACCATTGCAAGACAATTCTCGGCTATCTATCTTCTCACTACCGGGTAAAACTATTGGCAAAGGTGAATTGATAGTAATGACAGATAATCTTCATCATGCTGCCGCCCATTATGTGCTAACAAATTGTGATGAGTGTTTGCCTTATATTGAGTAAGGAATTCTACCACCATAAGTATTTAAATTTTCAAAATGTATAAAAAAATAATTAATTTTAAGTTTTTTACATGCAGTGAACATAAAGACATTCTTCGTATACAACATGGTGATGATCAGGTGGATGAGTTGCACAAAAAAAAATTTGTGGGCTGGTTTTCTGAAAGGGTAAAAATCTTATTTATTTAAGATAAAAGTAATATTAGTTATATTTAACGTTTTTTTTTTCTTTCTAAAAGTGTCTTTATTTTCTACATGTAGATCCAGCAACTGTATGCAGACGGAAAAGTAAGTGATCAGATGCGTTCTTTGGCCGAATGTCCGGGAAAGCAGGTTGTCTACTATAAAGGGTACAATATCCATGGATTTAGGTTCCATACACTACAACATGATGTGACTATGCAAACACAAAACAGTGGAGTTATGGTCAAAGGAGAGAATCAGACAGATTGTGTGCCTTGGTATGGAACTCTTACTGACATTGTTGAGCTCTGGTATACGGATCAGAATAAAGTCGTCTTGTTTCAGTGTACTTGGTTTGATACAGCTACCAAAGGAAAAGGTTATCAGGAAGACCGTTACGGCATACTGAGTGTTAATAATAAGGGTAAGTTGGATACCCAAGAGCCATTTGTGCTAGCATCCCAAGCAACCCAGGTTTATTATATTGAAGGAATAAAAAATAAAACTTGGAGTGTCGTGGTGGAGACTAAACCTAGAAATGTTTTTGAAATGCCAACCACTGATGACGAACCATATCAAGAGCAACAATCTCAGACGAGTCACACATATGCAAACTGTAACGAGGAAGAAGATGAATAATAGTGAGGTATATATTGTTCTTTAGTTAAGTCTATTAGTGAATGGAGCATCGCTTGTTTTTTTTAATATGGATGCCTATGGGTGCACATATATTTGAGTTGTATCTTTTGTTATTTTGTTTTCCTTGGGAGTACATGGTTCAGTCTACTCTCCTTCCTTTTTGTATTTTTTTCCCTATTAATAAAAGGCGTGGGGTTGAGCCTCCCAGTAAGACTGGGTTCCAAACCCCTTTAAAAAAAAAACTTTGAATAAGGGTGAAGAGTGAACCCATGTTTCGCTTCTTTAAAAGAAAACTTTTTTGGCTATTACATTACTTTTCTAACGCGGATTATACTTAAGATAATGCACCTTTTAGTATTTATATTAGCTGAGACAACTTCATTATTTGTCTTTTGAAAAATATAGTTTATTCTACATCTTACATACAATTTTTTAAATTTCTAACGGTGAATGTGTGGTAGTAACTAAGCTTTGTATTTTCCGACAACTTACCGACGGAACGGAAGCTTTATCGGAAATAACTACAATGTTTTTGACGACTTTCCGAGGGAACGAAATCTTGTCGGAAATGCCTAATTTTTTCCGATGACAGCGAATTTCGTCGGGAAAAAAATGTCATTTCCGACAAAATTTCATTCCGTCGGAAATAATGAATGTCAAAAATTATATTTCCGACGGCCAAATGTTTTTTGTCGATAATACTATTATTTCCTACCAAAATTGGATGTTGTCGGAAATTGTTGGTCGCAAAAGGGGATCTGTGTTGTAGTGAAGTAACATCCAGTATTCATTGTCAGTCCCTCAAACACTACCAGATCCGAGAGAATAGCCGACGAAAAAAATTTCGTCGACTATGCCGAATTTTCGTCGGTTATTCCTTCTGCCGACGAAATTTTCGTCGGCTATAATTCGTCGGAAAAACGCCGTCGGTAATACCAATGGCCGACGAAAATAACGAAATCGTCGGCTATATTCGAGTATGGCCGACGACTTTACCGACGAAAATTAATTTCATTGACCAAACCTGGGCAAAATATCCGACGAAATTCGTTGGATATTTTCGAGTATGGTCGACGATTTTGGCAACTATAGCCGACGAAGAAAATCAATTTCGTCGGCTATTTGTTCTTAAAGATAGCCGACGATTTTGTCTATTTCGTCGGTTATTCCGTCATAATATATTAATATTTTAAGTTCGTCAGAATATATCAATATTTTAAGAGACATAGCCGACGAAATAATGTGATTTTCGTCGGTAATAAAAGTTATAGCCGACGAAATAAGGTCAATTTCGTCGGCTATTCTTAAATTTTGGGGAAAAAAAAATTAAATTATGCTTTGGTTCAACTGAATATGCAATCTTCCAGGAGGAGGATGCCGCCGGAGGAGGAGGAGGAGGGGAAGGAGGAGGGGAAGGAGGAGGAGGAGGCCGGAGGAGGAGGATGCCGGAGGAGGAAGAGAAGGAGGAGGAGGACGCCGGCGCCGATTTGAGGAGGAGGAGAGTGGAGGAGGAGGATGCCTGCGCCGGAGGAGGAGGAGAAGGAGGAGGAGGACGCCGGCGCCGATTTGAGGAGGAGGAGAGCGGCGGATTTGAGACGCAGATCGGCGGAGGAGGAGTTTTTCAGGAGGAGGAGAGAAAAAATGCGGGCTGAAAGATTTAAAGCAGAGAGAATAGCCGACGATTTAAAAGATTTCGTCGGCTATACTTTGGAAGATCAACAGCCGTCGGATCTGAGCCATCCAATGGCGGACAATAAAAAGGCGCGGATCGCAAGAGTTTAGCCGACGAAATATAATTTTCGTCGGCTAAACTTAGAGAATAGCCAACGATTTACAATATTTCGTCGGCTATTCTATGAACATCGTCGGCTATACTTTGAAAACATATTAAACTGCCGTTTTGAGGCCCTAAACGAACTCGAAAGCCCGAAAAGGCCCACACATCGTGGCAAAGCTACGAGTTTGATTCTTGGCGTCGTTCTCTTTCCGGAATGATATCACAATCGTCATTTGGACGCCGGACGCCAAATCTGCAGTAAACCGGGTTTTGACTTGCAACGGTCAATCTGCTCTTCAACGCCAAATCTGGCCTCACCTTCAACAGATAATAGTTTCAAATCAATGAGACGCAACTAATCATATAAAAAATTTACAAAATTGATTTAACGAACGTCAGGCTACCCATAGGAAAACGAAAGTAAAAAACAGTTAACCGCAACATTCGGCACACGGATATTATCGGAATCTTGTCATTTTTCAACCGTAGACGTATTTCATTATTTCGGTCATATCTTATTTCACAACATTTTTGCATTTGAAGACTCTACGTATAGTAACTATTTGAAACTATACATTCACTTAAACACTTAGTAAACAAGTTAAGGAATATTAGTGCATATGTTCTGATTTTGAAGCTAAAAGTTTAGAAAATCTATTCCAACCGTCAGATATCACCATTTAGATTAAATACATGTATGGAAAAAAATCCAACTACATCTGACAACGTTAAAGGCTCGATCGGAACGGTCAACCGGGTCAGTCAAACCTCTAAACGCTTAGAAATGGTAATTGGACTGTCTAAATAACGTTTTTTGGCCTGACCTTCAACAGATAATAGTTTCAAATCGATGAGACGCAACTAATCGTATAAAATACCCACAGATTTTTCACTATTTCTCCCCTTTTTTTTCGTTTTTTTTTTAAATGAGCAGCTGCTGTCTAGATCTGAAAATATATAGACTTATAGCCGACGAAAATGCCAATTTCGTCGGCCAAACTTTCAAAAGTTTTCGTCGGCTAAAGTTTCAGAGAAAGGCCGACGAAAATTCAAATCGTCGACTAAAATATGAATATAGCCGACGATTTTTTTTTTTACCAACGAAAAAAAAATCGTCAGCCATTCTAGGGGAATAGCCGACGATTTTGTTTTTTTAGTGACGAAAAAAAAATCGTCGGCCATTCTAGGGAAATAGCCGACGATTTTTTTTTTTTAGCGACAAAAAAAAAATTCGTCGGCCATTCTTGGGAATAGCCGACGAAAATTTTATGTCGTCGGCCGTTTTTTTTTATTTCGTCGGGAAAAGCCTTTTTTCTGGTAGTGAAATGGTATGCTATGGCACTTGGTAGCAGACTGATGATGATCTTATTTGGGGTTACTGTGAAATTTAATCACCAACTCATTTATGTGAGCGTCCTATGTTACAGCCCAAGCAATTCAAGCATTATAGGCATTGTTCTTATTACTACCATACAGTAAGCCAAACAAAGTAATGAAGGCAACTATTCAGCAAACCAAAAATATCATATCGTGCTAAATTCTATTGTCCTGGATGCTTACCAAAATTATAACTAAACACACAAAGTTCCAATACCGTTCTCTAGATAAACTTTTCATTCATATATATGTATCCAGCTATCCACTAAATGAAACTAGCTAGTATCTTTCATTAGTACCTTGTGAGCTGCAGTAAACTCTTAGTGCATGTTTGGTATAGGGTACTAACTAGTATTGCCTTACATAAGGTCTAAATATTAGGCAGTCCCATGTTTGGTGTGATTGAGTACTAAGTTTAATGACCTTAGATAAGGCCCGTGTTTTCTGTTTCACCTCCTTAACTCCCCTTACATAAGGGTCGTGATTTCCTCTCCCTTATCTAAGGCAGCGGAGCCCCGACTGAATTCTCCTCCTCAGCGCAACCCCGAGCTTTTTTCCTCCTCCCAATGCAGCCCCGAGATTTTCTCCTCCTCCCAGCGCTGCCCCGAGCTTTTCTCCTCCTCCCAGCGCAGCCCCTAGCTTTTCTCTCCAGATCGTAGGTACATCTCTTTGATTCATTTTTCTCTTCTCTGAAAATTTTATAGATGTTTGTCAGTGATCTATGGCCTTGTGGTTTATGTTTGTCCTCTTGGAATCAGTGTTCTCTTCCTTCGATCTTAGTATCCGATTTTGGGTTCTGTGTGATCATTGGATTTTTTTTTGGTGAATTCATGTCTCTATGTGCATGGTTATGAAAGATCGAGTCTTTGTTTTTTTGTGACACAGAGTTTTGGTTTCTGAGTTGTGTTATGCTGTGGAATGTGGAAGGTAATTTGATTCTGGACAAAACATATATTTGTTATTTGGTTCCTGGGATGAGAACATTGCTGCAGGGTGCCAAGAATGAAGAAGTGGGACTATTGCTGCAGTGTTGCTTACTTATTCTTTGACTGCTGCAGGGTGCCAAGAATGAAGAAGTGGATTTCAGCTCAGGACCACTCTCTATTCTGATGATGAGTGTCAAGAACCAAACACAGGTAATGTTTTCTCTCAAGTTTCTGTACATTGATGCTTTACATATCTATTGTATTTATTTTGATTGAAATTGGTTTTCCATTGTGAATGCAGGTCCTCATCAATTGCAGCAACAACAAAAAGCTTTTTGGCACAGTGAGAGCATTTGATCGGCACTGCAACATGGTTCTGGAAAATGTCAAGGAAATGTGGACTGAGGTAACACCAAACATAGGACAAAGTTAGTGAAACTTAAGGTAAGGCAACATCAAACATGGGACAGAGTTAGTGAAACTTAAGGTAAGGGAACTTAAGGTAAGGGAGCCTTAAAAAATAAGGAGGTCCTTATTAGTCCTCCCTACCAAACATGCACTTAATATCTTACTGTAATGCAATGCAAGCTTATTCATTCAAGCCTTCAAGTTAAGAAAGAAAAAGAAGGGGGATGGAAAAGTTAGCTAAACCAGTCATGCTTTTTCCAAAACTCACTGCCTTAACTATGTTGATCTCAGCAAATACCAAACACTGAACTCAGCTCTATACATGCATAATACCAAATTCCATTCCCAACCAATCCTGATTACAAACTCAAATACTATCTCAAGTCTTTCTCAAACCAAATTAATTACTGCTATGCCCAAAATTTTACTCCTGCAGCAAGCAGAATCTCCTACAGTAAGAAAATCTCTTATGCAGTAGACTCAGTTTCCATATTATACTAGAGTCTTATGCTTACAGGCATGCTAAAACATATATCAGTAGCCCATGTCCTATATTCAGCATCTTGAGTACTCTACTATAGAGAAGGCACAACCCCAAGCAACATAAATTTGATATCCCAAAATTCAATCATTTGCCTACCATATTCCCAGCACCAAATTTATCAACTCAAACCCAGAGTTAATACCATGTTCCCCGCAGTGGTAACAAAAAAAAAAAAATTTCATCAGTAGCCTGCTTCATAGTCCTGGCCTTTTTATATCCATATCTAAATTCCATTTATCCAATTCAAAAGCTTTAACTCTATCTCATATCCTCTTTCCCTAGCTTTCAATTTTTCAATGCCTATGCAGTTAGTCAAACAAGCTATAAAGGTCTATGCTTATAAGTTAAGCATAAAACAGAAAGTTTATCATGCTCAAGGCATATATTTATGCACTCATGAAATTCAAATGCCTTATAAACCAATGTTGGAATTACGTATTATTTGCAAAAAAAAGCAGGCTTCTTGCAATCAAATCATGAGTAGAATGAAGCCAAGCAAGTAGTCACAAGCTAACTCAGAGAAAGATATTAATATCACCTCAGGAGCCATACTCACGTAACTAACATAAAAAATTCATGCATTTATCCAAGCAATTGATGGGTACAAACAAACATACTTATAGAGGCTGCCAAGGCTTGAAGCTTCCAAGCATGGTCAATTGCTCAGCCTCTTCAGTACACCTGGGGGCTTTGCGATTAAGGCTTGACTCATGGCAAATCGCTGTGGTGATCACCGCAGTAAGTGAATATGCATGCCTGTAGTTGAAGGTGCTTACTCGTCAAATAAAAATTTCATGCCTTAATTATGCATAATTCCATCAAGCTTTATGAATGCAAAATTCATATACAATCCTGAAGCATAATTCAATGGCAATCACAGTGAGCAGTATGTTCAAATCTCAAGATTCCCTTATTCAAAATTCAAGCCCTCACTTGCCATGTTTCCCAAAATAAAGCCTAAGCATCCTACATACCAAACTCTAATTACCATTTTCCAGACATTTGAAGCTTACCCAGTCTCTTTCCAATACAGCTTAGCCATTCACAAGCCGAAAGAAAAGAAAGGAAAGAATTCTCATTGCAGTACTCATACTGAGATCAATTTTACCTCCTGGAACTCAGTTCATTGAAGCGAATTTGGCTTGATTGATCAATCTTCATGCTGAACTAGAAAAACATATATCCCTCTGACCATTCGTTGGCCTTTAAACCTCTAATTTGGTGAGAAAAGTGGAGTTTGGCGCTGCCCCCTCTTCTACCCAGCAGTAGCATGAAAAACGAACATATCCTTGATAAGTTTATTCATCCACCTGTTAGCCTTGCTTTGTCCAACCCACAAAAAAAAAAAAAAGAGGCCCATGAAACTCTATTACAAGCCCAGGCATTCTCTCAATCGTTCAATGTGTTTGAGAAATTCATCACTTTTCATGCATTATATCATCATGCATACCCCGCGCCAACCTAAACATACTACCAAGCGGATTCATGACCAAAGAGGCACGCCAAGCCCTATCCGAGCTCATGTCAAGCACTTACTATTCAACAATGTCAAGCTCCTCTTTGACACGATCGTGCATCTATCAGAGACTAAATGGGGTCATGTCACGCTTAAGCTATAAGTTTACTCAAATTTCGTGCACTTCCTCATTGGCTTTGTCAAAAAATTAATGGCAACCTCATGCCAAACTAGAAATGCACATGCTTAATATATGCCCAAATATAGTTGCCATAAGCGAATTTAAGTGTAGCATTAGTAGCATATGCACATGCCAATACATAATTAAGCAACAAGCATATGTAAAGCCAAGCAAATGAAGTGCATCCTTTTTTCATGTCGTGCAAAGCAAACCATCGTTTTACATCCAAATTCATTCCTAGTATAGACACACTTGTCTTACTCTACAAATCATGCATAATCTTCTTTGCTAATTTCAAAATCCTTAATTTCATTAAGTCCATGCATTCCTTACAAAACACGATGCTTCTGACCCTACTTTCCCCTTAGCTCATTACATTGTGCCTACTAATTATATTATCCTAGCTAAACGCATGTTCTCTATCTCCATACATCCTACAAGCTAATCACGCCAATATTTCAAGTGCTCATGCGGCTATCATACCTCACGCTTCCATACACTTAGTATTCATCATGGTTTCTTGGGTTACTCTCTTATTGATTATATAGCCTATTTCATAGTCATTGCATAGCCTACATAATCAAGGGGCTAATGTTGATACCAAAAAAAACACGAGTATGTCGTACACATACTCCAAGCACAAATAAGAAAAATACACATGCAAGCTACATTATATATTCGAATGGTCATGCCACGCATGTGGACCCAAGCCACAATCATGCATTTGAGGCTTCCAGATGTGGGTGTGGCGTGGTAGGTTACAGAAACGCACATGCTCATTCGTCGATTTAACGTCGTCGGTGATTTCGGTCTTGGGCCCGAAATCCAAACCCAATGACTTAGATCGACGGTGAAATGGTGAAACTTGAGAATTTTATATGGGATTGGGTCAGCCATTCTCTTTATTTTAAAACCCAAAGCCCAAGACCACCTTTAGCAAAAACCCAAACCATTCTCTTCTTTGTCCAGCTCCCTTCTTTCTGTTCCAGAGCACGTTCTTTCCTCCCCGCAGCACTGGTCCTTCTTTTTCTTGATAGCTGAACCTGAGTATGATCCCGGCAATTGGGGGATTCTTCTTATTATTCCGGTTAAGGATGCAACTTATCCTCCTCTATCTAAATATCTTCCCCTAAATCCGTATTCAATCTCGAGATATGTTTGCGTGTCTGGCACCACCACAGCAGTGCAGCAAGCAACATGATCGCCCTGTAGCCCAGAAACCCCTCTGGGCAGGTTCTTTCCTCCCCAGCAGCTCTGCTTCTTCCCCGCAGCACTGGTCCTTCTTTTTCTTGATAGCCGAACTTGAGCGTGATCCCTGAAATTGGGGGATTCTTCTTACTATTTCGGTTAAAGATGCAACTTATCCTCCTCTATCTAAATATCTTCCCCTAAATCCGTATTCAATCTCGAGATATGTTTGCGTGTCTGGCACCACCACAGCAGTGCAGTAAGCAACAGGATCGCCCTGTAGCCCAGAAACCCCTCTTACCCAATCTTCCTTTTATCTGGAAACTAGCGTTCTCCAATGAACTCTATAAAAGGAGAGTTTTGCCAACGTATTATTTTCTGATATTTCCGATATTTCGTCGAAATTTCCGATATTTTCCACAAAATTTCTAATCTACCTTCAAGAGCTAATTTTCAACAATTTAAAACACTTAATTTTCAACACCTAATTTTAATCTCTAATGGAGGGTAACAAATGTATTTTACTAAGGAACAACATTATACACATGCAACTCAAGATGACGACCATGGTGACAGAAGATCAGGTCATGGATACAGTGGAGGTGCCACAAAAGGTAACTTTAATCCAAGACAAAGAGGTGATGGAGTCTATCAAGAATTGCACACTACACCAATAAGTGCATCAGATAACACTACACAGTCAACAGTTTTACGGTGAAACGTTGTGTGATGCATCACATAACGGTTTTAAGAGCAATTCATTATGTGATGCCATAAAAAATTTGAAAGTTTATTTTACAAGAAAACTGCACAACGGTTTCAACCATATTTGTTGTACGTATCATACAAAAAAGGACGGCACCCTCCCCTCATATGATTACTCAAATATAGGTTTTAATCATACAACAGAAAATACAAAATACGTTGTGTCAACGTAGGTCTTGAGAGATTCACACAACAGTTTTTTATCATCGGTTGTGTTATAAATCTTTCATGTATGGTTCTGCCGATCGTTTTCTCGATTTGGTACTCACATCCTCCGCAATCATAAACCTTTGGGGAAGATAGCATGTAGGTTTTTAATCCAACAACATAGCTACGAAAAAACTGATGTCTGAGAGAAAAACAGACACATAACAGTTTTTATTTCACTGTTGTGGGAATACAACTCTCATGTTAGGATGATCAAAGCATTTCCTCAATTTGACACTCACATTCCCAAAAATCAACGAGTTTTGTGTAAGATAGCCTCGGGGTGTTTAATCACCCAACATATTTTTCCTAATACCGTTGTATGAATATAAAGCAAGAACGTATTTATGCTTATGCTTCCCTATGGAGAGGTAACTCATTGAGGGATAAATGACCCAATATTTTTACATGATCTCATACACCCCATCTTTATGAGAGTGTGAGAGTTGACGGATTGAAAAAATAAGGTATGAGAATGTAGTTAAAAACGTTTTTCTTTTAGATAAGTATCGTCGATTTATGATTGATCCATACGATCAAGACCCAAACGTTATCAAAAATTCGAGAATTTCATACCATGACCTTATTTCAATACGGTGATCATATCCAACGGTCGAATGTCTGTTTTATCGAGTTTAGTGAAGTTGTTTGTTTGAATTATGGTTATGCCTACTAATGTCATATAACTTGTTTGTTAGGTTATACATAAGTGTGTATCTTTCTAAACTAACTATATGAAGGAAATGAAAAATATAGAAAACAGGCCATACAATGTGATCACGATAGTGAAATATGGATATGGTACGAAATTCACTCATTTTCAATAATTTTTTAGCCTCGATCGCATGGGTCAACTCTAATTATGCCTATTTAATTGACCGTATTCATACAACAATATTATTTAGATGCATTGTGTGACTGTAAATTTAGAGTTTAGAGTTTAGAGTTTAGAGTTTAGGGTTTAGAGTTTTTGGTATTTGTGTTTAGAGTTTAGGGTTTAGGGTTTAGGGTTGAAATTCTAGAGGGAAAAATTCCCTCTCCTTTTTTACTTTTCTTTTTTGGGATGAAGGTTTTGGACACTTTGGTTTTAGAGGGAAAATTCCCTCTCATTGTGCTTATTTCCCTCTCTTTTAGTCAAGTTACAATATTGCTATGAGACAACTAAATGAACATAATATGTTGTCTCAATTCATTTGTTAGTTGTTACATAAGATAGCCTCGGGGTGTTTAATCACCCAACAGATTTTTCCTAATACCGTTGTATGAATATAAAACAAAAATGTATTTATGTTTATACTTCCCTATGGAGAGCTAACTCATTCTGGGATAAATGACCCAATTTTTTTGCATGATCTCATACACCCCATCTTTGTGAGAGTGTGAGAGTTGACGGATTGAAAAAATAAGGTACGAGAATGTAGTTAAAAACGTTTTTCTTTTAGATAAATATCGTCGATTTATGATTGATCCATACGATCAAGACCCAAACGTTATAAAAAATTCGAGAATTTCCTACCCTGACTTTATTTCAATACGGTGATCACATCCAACGGTCGAATTTTTGTTTTATCGAGTTTAGTCATTTGAATCTCGACGTGTCTACTAATGTCGTTAACTTGTATAACTTGTTTACTAAGTGTATATCTTAATTAACCAACTATATCGAGGAAATGAACAATGAAATGTGATCACGATAGTGAAATTTGGATATGGTACGAAATTCACCTATTTTCGATAACATTTGAGTGTCGATTGCATGGGTCAACTCTAATTAAGCTTATAGATTGACCGTAATCATACAATAGTAATTGTTAGTTGCATTGTGTGATTGCATATGATTTTGATTCAAGTTTTAGAGTTTAGGGTTTTGACTTTAGAGTCTAGGGGTTTTGGCTTTTAGAGTTTAGTGTTTAGGGTTTAGGGTCTAGGGTTTTGGTTTTAGAATTTAGAGATTTTTTTCTCATTCAAACAACAAACATTATTACACTGTTGTCTGATTCACTAAAAAAAAGTGAAGTTGGTTTTAGAGTCTACCGTTTACATTTTCTTTTTTTCCATTCAAACAACAAACATTATAAACTTGTTGTCTGATTCACAATAAAAAAAAATAAAAACTCATTTTAACTAGACCTATTCTCATACTTGTAAAAAAAAAGAAAAACTATCACCTCTCTTCTCTCTCGCACCTCTCTTTCCCTTTTTTATACCCCCACCCCGCAAGCCTGCTCTCAAATTGAAGAAGGGATTTCTTTCTTTCTCTTCTCAATCAATTTTTTACAATAATAGAAAAATAGAAAAATGTTCTAGGAGAAATAGATTGATAGTAAAACTGTGTCTTTATTGATTGATAAGGAGGCCTTTATATATGCATTACATCAAGCATCCCTGGCAAACAGGGATTCCCTATCTCATAAAGTATCTAGACTACTAGCCTTATTAGGACAAGACACACCACGGAAGTTACGGAATTAACCTTCCTTGAACACTCCCCCTTGTGTTGCGTCCTCAATGGTGCATGAACTGTTGCCTCGTTAAAACCTTTGCCAGCAAACAAAAACCTCTAGGGCAAAAATAAAAACATGGTCTAAGGGAAAAGAGTACAACGCACCAACTACAAGTATGTGAGACATGCATAACTAGACTCCCCCTGAAGTCTAGACGAGAACTCCCCCTGATAGTCAATCAGTCTTTGAGTTCGGATAAGCGACACATACCAATGCGCTTTACATGCTTCACAAATGTAGATTTGGGTAGAGACTTGGTGAACAGATCAGCTGCATTATCTTCTGAGCTGACTTGTTTCACTTGGATATTCAAAGTCTCTTGCTGCTGCTGATTGTAGAAGAACTTAGGCGAGATGTGTTTAGTATTGTCACCCTTAATGTATCCCAACTTCATCTGCTCAATGCATGCTGCATTATCTTCAAATATGCAAGTTGGTCCCATCGTAGTAGACTCAAGTCCACTAGACTCTCGAATGTGAGATATAACTGAGCGAAGCCAAACACATTCTTTGACTGCTTCATTTAGTGCAATAATCTCAGCATGGTTCGAGGAGGTAGCAACAAGGGTTTGCTTGGTTGATCTCCAAGATATCGCCGTATTCCCAATGGTAAAAACATAACCGGTTTGGGAACGTCCTTTGTGTGGATCTGACAAATATCC
Organism: Potentilla sterilis; assembly: GCA_963682095.1. Classification (NCBI taxonomy): domain Eukaryota; kingdom Viridiplantae; phylum Streptophyta; class Magnoliopsida; order Rosales; family Rosaceae; genus Potentilla; species Potentilla sterilis. Next base: position 42,996,627 of record OY821757.1, on the reverse strand, counting down.
AGCATCAGCAAATCCTACCATCACATCATTTGGTGTATCTGAGTAGGAGGGGGTATCGCCAAAGCCGTATCGGGACCACGACTTAGCATCCTCGGGTCCGGATATGTTGGCGGATATGACTGCAGGATGGCGGATGGCTGAGTCAAAGCCAGTCTTGGCAGATATGACTGCAGGATGGCGGATGGCAGAGCCAAAGCCAGTCTTGGCGGATGACCGGTGGCGATCCGAGCCACAGTTTGTGCTGTTGGATGGAAGAGATCGACTAGGTGTCGAATCCTGATGAGTGTATCGATAGTACAAGCCCATGTCAAGGGTTCCTTTAAGGTATTGAAAGATGTTCTTGATTCCAACCCAATGACATTGTGTTGGCGCAGAGCTAAATCTAGCTAACAAGTTCACTAAGAAAGCAATGTCTGGTCTACTACACTGAGCTAGGTATAACAAAGCTCCAATTGCACTAAGATATGGATATTCAGCTCCCAAGACCTCTTCGTCATCTTCTTTCGGACGAAAGGGATCTTTGTTGATATCCAGACTTCTAACGACCATGGGAGTGCCTGTAGGATGCATAACTTTGTCCATGTTAAATCGCCTGAGCATCTTTCGGACATATGCAGATTGGTGTATAAAGATTCCACCACTTCGGTGCTCTAGTTCTAAGCCTAGGCAAAACCGAGTCCTTCCCAGATCTTTCATCTCGAATTCGGATTTCAAGTAGCTTGCGGTCTCATTGATCTCATTTAGAGTTCCAATGATGTTCATATCATCAACATAGACGGCTATAATGGCAAATCCTGAACTTGTTCTCTTTATGAACACACAAGGGCACAACTCATCATTCTTGTATCATTTCCCAATCAAGTAATCACTTAACCATGTGTACCACATCCTACCAGATTGTCGGAGTCCATATAGAGATCGTCTCAACCTGATAGCAAATGAACTGCGTGGTTTTTGCTCACTTGACTTGGGTAACGAAAGTCCTTCTGGCACTTTCATGTACATCTCCGTATCTAGATCCCCATAAAGATACGCTGTTACAATATCCATAAGCTGCATATTGAGTCTCTCTGAGACTACCAAACTGATTAAGTATCGGAAGGTAATAGTATCCATGACAGGAGAATACGACTTCTCATAATCAATTCCAGGGAGTTGAGAAAAACCTTGCGCCACGAGTCGAGCTTTATATCGCTGGACTTCACCATTCTCATTGCGCTTTCTGACAAAGACCCATTTATGTCCAACATGCTTCACGTTCGGCGGTGTAGGCACAACCAGTCTGAATACTTGCCTTTTCTTTAGAGAGTCTAGTTCAGCCTGTATTGCTTCTTCCCACTTCGGCCAATCCGCCCTACGTTGACACTCATCAACAGTGCGGGGTTCCATATCGTCGTTGTCAATGACTTCTTGAGCAACGGCGTAGGCGAATGCATCATCGATATACATGGAATTCCTTTCCATAAGATTGTGCATGCATAAGTAGTTTAGTGAGATTTCCTTATTCTCCAACATCAACGGTGAGTCTGAGGCGTCCCCCAGATGATTCAGAGTTGATTCTTGGACATAGGTATAGTCGGAGACAATCTCGTGTGACGGCGTCACAGTATCGATGATGAACGGATCGCTTTGTGTCTGGACACATGCCCTCTTTCTAGGTACATTGTCCTTGGAACCGATTGGTCTCCCCCTCTTTCTAGGAGGATCCGAAGTCGACGCCGGCCCTCCACTTGGAGGTGCTGAGCCTAGGCTGCCGACGGCACCTAGGGCTGCGGGTCCGAGACCGGCGGTGCGTGCTCGCGCATGGCGAGGAATGTTGAGCCTTGCAGGTACATTCGCAGCAGGTATGGTTGATCTTGTCACTTTCGCAATATCAGTAAAGGAATCGGGCATCGTATCCGCTACCTTTTGTAGTTCCAATATGCGTTGTATTTCGGTCTCACACTGAGTCGTACGGGGATCATAATGAGACATAGTGGGAGAGAACCACATCAATTCCTGACGTTCACTAGGGACGGATGCGGCCCCATCTCCCCCTAACGGCGGGAAGGATGTCTCATTAAAGTGACAATCTGCAAATCTTGCAGTAAACAGATCACCTGTTATAGGCTCTATGTAGCGGATAATTGTTGGTGTTTCATATCCAACATAAATAACTAATCGTCGTTGTGGACCCATCTTGGTACGCAGTGGAGTCGTGATAGGCACATATATGGCGCAACCAAAAGTACGCAGATGCGAAATATCAGGCTCGTAACCAGTTACCAACTGGTACGCACTAAATGGTTGGCTATCTGTGGGTCGTAGACGAATAAGCATGGCTGCATGTAGTATTGCATATCCCCATGCTGAAACTGGCAAGTTTGTGGCCATGACAAGAGACCTAGCTACAAGCTGTAGTCTCTTGATAGCGGCTTCTGCAAGACCGTTCTGAGAATGAACGTGGGGCACGGGATGTTCAACTTCAATCCCAACTGACATGCAATAGTCATCAAAACACTTTGACGTAAACTCTCCAGCATTATCCAGTCTGATTGACTTAATCGGATTGTCCGGGTGGTGAGCCCGAAGCTTAATGATCTGAGCTAGGAGTTTAGCAAATGCAGCATTCCTCGTGGACAATGATGTGAACCGCGAGGCTCACACAAATAATAAACCCTACAATCGTTAGTAGTATAGAATAAGTAGGGATCGTTCTAAGCCGGAGATTAAGGGTACCTGAAATATGAGAATGTTAGCACAATTTATTCACATATATATATATACATATTCACACGAGTTCAACATGGGGGATTTGATATGAGGTTCGGCAGCAAGGGCTGCCTCTATATCTAAGACACGAAAATAAACCTAAACTACTATATACAAGTGATCATCATCTCTCACAAAACATTTAGCACCAAAGACTCTTTAACATATAAACTCACATGCAAGAAAGTAAGGAACAAGTATCAACATGCTTAAGTTCAAAATTAGTTCCAACTACAACTTAGTTGTAAGACCTCTCAAGTTTTAAGACCGAACTTTTGGTTATGGGCCCTAAAGTTATGTTAATCCTTTTGAGACTTAACAATTGTGCGCAATGGTCTGAATTGGAGACAAGCAAAATAAGTAAGGTTGTCAATCATCTTATTTTAAACATGCAAGTATCTAAAGTATTAAACCCTAAGTGAGCAACACAAATCAGAGCGACCTTTTGAGTATGGCAACGTTCGTAATTACTCTAGCTGATTAAACCTAGCACCTAGATCAATGTTCAAGACAACACTAAGTACCGATTTTTATGCCCAATCCTTAGATACTAACCAATTTCGTACCTAAAACATGCATCTATACCACTGTCCTAATTATCTAACACATGAATTTACAAGTTACATATTACAAATTAGCATGCAAAATTCATTGTTCTTGTCGAAACCTAAACTTAATTCTAAGCATCGATTCAAACAAATCTTTAACATACAATTCATAAAACCAAAATCGATTCATACATAGACATATAAACCAACACCAAACATACATGAGTGTTTCATAGACAAAACTAAACATAACTAAACAAAAATTACTAAACCGAAAGAGGGGAGTGGATCATACTTTGAGACACCTTGAGAGCTTCACGTCGTGTGGATCCGGCGAAGTATGGAGGCTGGGGTGAGGCTGCACGGCAATAGGTCACGTCGGCAGTAGGTTATGGAGGCAGAAAGTCCAAGGTTTCGGCAAGGCAGAAACTTGGTTGAGGTGAGGTGAAGGTGGTTTTCGGTTAAGGTTTTTGTCTAGGATCTTTGGGGAATTTTGGTAGAGTTTAAGCCTTGTGTTTATGCTTGAGATGAGATGATTTTTCTGTAGGAAAACATGGCTATATATAGAGGCAAATTCGGCAGAAACCCTAGGTAGAAAACCTAGTCCAAATCGGCAAAGGCAATCCTTGTGCAACAAGGTTTTGGTTCCTTCCTTTCTTGGTTCTTCTAGAAAACTTCTTTTTCTGATTTTCTTCCTTGGATTGGGCTGCATATCTTCATGAACTTCTTGTGTAGGCTTGACAACTCCATTTGGTGAGCTTGGTCTATGGAAAAATGCCCCAAACCCGCAAGAACACAAGACCGGCAGCAACTCGGCTGGAATGACCTTGCTCCAGTAAATCTGACATATCTCCCTTCTTGGAGCTCCAATTGATGCGATTCCAAGTCTCAGATAAACTAGACACATATAGCCATCTCTCCATAAAATATCTCGATCAAATTCCTTGTGAATCGTCGGGAATGATTTTTCGAAGTTGGATCAAAGTCCCAGGAAAATCCTGGAAGCCCCTGGATTGATTTGCTCGGACTGCCGTTTTGCAGCCATCTTTTGGGTGACTTCCCGAACTCCGATTGATCTGAAATTTTAACACAACATTCCTCAGTATATGAATAATAAGAACACCAAATTTCATTAAATTCGGACAAGGATAGATTGCACTTTTACTCATCTCAAAATCACGAAAAAGACACATTTTTCACTATTTTCCAGATTTCTCATACTTGGTCATTTTTCGGATTCTTAACCATTTTTCGCCAAACTCTACCAAATTAACACTAAACTATATTGTGACTCTATCTTAGACAAATAAGGGTTAAACAAAGCATAAACGAGGGCATAAGCATGTAATATCATCGCACATTGTTCTCCTATCAGACAACAACGCTACATGTGACCAACGCGTTGACGCATCAACCAAAACCATGAAATATCTAAATGGTCCGCATTCTGGTGTTATAGGTCCACAAATATCACCTTGTATTCGTTGTAGGAACGGAATATTCTGTTTGTTATCAATAGCAAAAGATGGTCTTGCTTGAAGTTTTTCTAGTGAACAAGCTTTGCAAAACGAACGATGAGCATTAGACATCGCTACAGAAGCATGAGAAGCAGGAGGAGGCCGAACCTCTCCTTGGAGCCGAGAGACGGCTATCGACGGCATGGCGGCCGAACCGAGGCCGAGGCGCCCTCTGTGCTTTTGTGATCTGAAAAACAGATGACCGTGGGAGCATTTCAGAATACGAATCATCATATCACGACCCGGATGACCGAGTCTCTCATGCCAAAGCTTATAAGCATCAGAATCACATAATATAACAACATGAGATTCGTTGGCTCGAATGGTTGTGAAATACATGCCATTTCGAATACGCTTACACTTTTCCACAATGCGAGTACGCAAATTCTTAGTGGAGGTGATCAACAGATATTCAGTTCCATTTTCAACATAAGTGCTGAGGTGATAGTCGTTGTCACGCACATCCTTGAAAGCTAGCAAGGTTCTTGGTGCCTTAGGCGCATATAGGGCATCCTCTACCCGAATTTCAGTGCCATTTGGCAATAAAAATTGAGCAGTGCTACGACCTTTAATGACGGGTCCGGTTCCTGTCATCGTAGATAACGACGATTCTCTTGGCGAAAAATCCGAAAATAATTGCCGATTCCTCAGAATCGTGTGAGTTGTTGCACAATCCAACAAACACTCAATCTCGCCTTGATACATCTACAAAAACAATGTAAATTGAATCAATAGTCTACTTTAGACTTTGGCGAACACTTGAAAGTAAGTGTACTGAAGCAATATAGCATCACAAAATGAAGTGCATTAAGGCCAATAACATAGCCATGGTATCGACATAACTTGAGAGAAAGAGATAAGCCATATTTTAATCACCGAATACCAACATTGAGAGTTAACATAGCCTAGGTCAGAGATTGAGACCGGACACCGTCATAGGTGGTGTGGCCGAGCCAAGGCCGAGGCCAAGGCAAAGGTCGGGGCCAAGGCAAAGCTGAAGCTGTGGTAAGGCCGAAGCTACCCTGAGGCCGAGCCGAAGCAAGGCGAGTGGTCAAGGTCGGTCGGGCATTGAGGCAATACAATGCAACGGTTGAGCTAAATCTGAAGCATGGCGAGTCCGAAGACACGTCGTTGCCGAGCCATTGATGCAAAAGTTGCATTTGTTCGATAGGCTATCGATGTTGGTTTCAAAAACCGTATTCGGTGTTTAGCCAAGCTGACGAGTGGCCATAGCGAGCGAGGCCTGGCGAGTCGCGGGCAAGCGGCTGAGTGGCCTTGGCGAGCGAGGCCTGGCGAATCGCAGTCAAGCGGGTGAGTGGCCTTGGCGAGCGAGGCCTGGCAGATCGCAGCCAAGTTGGCGAGTAGCCATGGCGAGAGAGACTTTGCGGATAGCAGCCAAGTTCGCCAGTAGCCATGGCGAGCGAGGCCTGGCGGATAGCAGCCAAGTTGGCCAGTGGCCATGGCAAGCGATGCTTGGCGGGCGAGCCCTGGCGAACGAAGCCTGGCGAATCGCAGCCTTGGCTGCCAATAGGCTGGCTTAATGTGCAACGCGATTTCTCGCGAGTCTCTCATTTGTCTTTGTGATTTTTTTTTTTCGGATTTTGAGTTAACATCACCAAAATTGTGGTGAACTCAAAAGAATTATGCCATTGAGGATTGGACGCATTGAACCATTTATGCTTTTATAGAGATGTAAAAATCTCAAATCATTCATTAAATAACAGAATTTTTATTGATGACAACTCAAAAGTACATCAGGGTTGTTCTAAATAGAACGACTTATCGAACAAAGTCGTGATTTATTGACTATATTATGTCAAAATAACAATCAAAATCAAACTTTGTTTCTGCCTAAACCCGGGGGCCTGGTAGATACACGGTGAATCCAACTTGATCTCCTGCAATCCTGCTCACTAAGGGGAATACCGGGCGGGCCGGTCTTCTCCTCTCCGATGCCTAAGTTAGTATAGTTGGAATATATATAACCAAGGCACGTATGTAAGCAGGGAGAGAGATAAGTTACCTAATAAAGAGGGTAGTTGGGGCCCTTATATAGGTGGTTGGGGGTGAGGGCTGGCCTCACCCTTCGATGTGGGACTGGTTCCCTTCTGTTTGTACATTCTGGTGCCCTCTTTGGCAGGCTGGCGCCCTCGGCCCCAGGGTCCCTGGTGGCAGAATAAAGTGCTGGACCCCGAGGCCGGGTGCTGGTGATCCGGTCCCGAGCCTTGGGCCGGGCCCTGCTGCACTTGCTGCGGGTCTGTGGGCCTGTTGTAGCCTCTCTGCGGCTACTGTCAACAAGTCCCCCAAGTTCCCGGTCAAGTGCAATCTTGAATGGGGACTTAAATCTGTCTTGCTCTTGCCCCGCAGACCCGCAGGGTTACCAACCTACCGGTGCCCAGTCCCCCAAGTCCGCGTTAAAGATTGGGCGTGACCGAGGTGAGTACCTGTTACTGACGGGAAGCAATAGTTGAAAAGCACGTTTTGCAATATTAGTACTGTGCTCAGGTATTGTGGTGTTATGAGCATGGAGCCGGGTGGAACCCGGAGAGTGTATGAGATGATGCCATGATGCCATGCAATAGATGTGTGCATGGAATGATAATGAGACGTTGAAATCCGCCATGCAAGAGATTTGTGCATGGGATGATAATGAGGCGTTGAAATCCGCCATGCAAGAGATGTGCATGGAATTTCGGCCGGGCACTCTGCCCTATCGGTACGAGGCGGAGCTTCACTGGGTCACAACTGGGCGATCTGTCAAATCGAAACGGAGCGGAGCTTCACTGAGCCTATACCGGGCGATCTGCCAAAGCGGAGTTCACTGAGCCTCTACCGGGCGATCTGCCAAAGCGGAGTTCACTGAGCCTCTACTGGGCGATCTGCCAAAGCGGACGGGGTGAAGTTCATGGGACCTCGACCAGGCGTTCTGCCATATCGAGACGGGTCTCATATTGCTAGGCTGCAGGGAGATTACCCCGGTGTTGCGGGCTGTTTGAAGCACCGGTGAACACTTGCTAGTTCTTCTCAGCTTGTGTTGAATAAGCGTTGAGGTAAGGGGGGTGGCGTTGAGGTGACAAGGCTCGCCGTGCAGCCCCATGTTGATCGCGGTTCAATGCGATGCAGGGTTTTTATCCTGCTGGACAAGAGTACATGGGTTAGATGTAAACTCGCCCGGGTGTATAAAGCCCATGCCGGTCGAATGTTCTCATGACCGGGGTCAGCCATGGTACCGGGCGGAACTCGACCGGGCGTCCTGCCATATCGAGACGAGTCCCCCAGTGAAATGCCATGGGGCCGGGTGGATACTGTTCCCGGTAGGGGGGTGGCGTTGAGGTGACAAGGCTCGCCGTGCAGCCCCCGTTTGCCGCAGCTGGTGCGATGCAGGGTTTTTATCCTGCTGGACAAGCGTACATGGGTTAGATGTAAACTCACCCGGGTGTATAAAGCCCAGGCCGGTCGAATGTTCTCATGACCGGGGTCAGCCATGGTACCGGGCGGAACTCGACCGGGCGTCCTGCCATATCGAGACGAGTCCCCCAGGTGAAATACCATGGGGCCGGGTGGATCCTATTCCCGGAATATGCTCTCGAGCCGGTTGGATGCGTCGTAACCGGTGGGCGGATCTCGACCGGGCGTTCTGCCATATCGAGACGAGTCCCCCAAGAGAGATGCAACTGGGTGGACCTCGACCGGGCGACATGCCATATCGAGACGAGGTCTCCAGTAGGATGGCGTGCAGCCTGTTGAATGATACCTAACCGCGAGCTGCTGCGGACCGGACGGATCTCGACCGGGCGACATGCCATATCGAGACGAGTCCTCCGGTGATATGCAACGAAGAAGCCATGCAGCCGGTTGAATGATCATAACCGTGAACTGCCATGGTGCCGGGCGGACCTCGACCGGGCGTCCTGCCATATCGAGACGGGTCCTCCGGTGATATGCAACGAAGAAGCCATGCAGCCGGTTGAATGATCATAACCGTGAACTGCCATGGTGCCGGGCGGACCTCGACCGGGCGTCCTGCCATATCGAGACGGGTCCTCCGGTGATATGCAACGAAGAAGCCATGCAGCCGGTTGAATGATCATAACCGTGAACTGCCATGGTGCCGGGCGGACCTCGACCGGGCGTCCTGCCATATCGAGACGGGTCCCCTATTGCTCATACCCGGATGAATGCTCTCGAAGCGGTTGGATGATTACCACCGGTGAGAGGTCTTCGAGATGCGCAGCGAAGAAGGTGTGCAACCGTGGGATCTGGGAAAGTGTAGGAGGGCTGACTCCTCGGTTCCCGCTCCTACCTTGCTGTCGCCAGCGTGTGGGACAAGTGGCTGACATGCATTTAAGGAGGAAGTCCATCAGTCCTGTCAGTTATGATGGCATAGGCAATTTACCAATGCTGGGACACGTGCCAGCGGGGGGCGGTCTTGAGATGAAGGGCCTGGATTCGCAGGCGTTTGAGTTGCTGTGATTACTTGTTTTGGAGGGATTTCAATTGCCTAGGGCACTGGTCCCCTCTATAAAAAGGCCTCTTCTGCTCTCCTTTCTGCTGTTGCTTCTTGCTTTGGAGAAACTAAGAGAAAGAGAGGAATCTGGCGACCACCTTGAGCCCTTTTGCCCCACGAGATCCGTTTTCTTGAGCGCTCCCTACTCTCTTCCTACCATTGCTCGCTGCTTTCGCAGGGTGGATTGTCCTCGGTTGAGCATACTAATCGGTAAGTTGGTTGATTTCTTTGCCCCGGTGTTGTTCTTGTTTTGGCTTTGTTGTTTGCGACGGGGGGGGGGGGGGGGGGGGGCGGGTGAGGGATCTCTGTCGCTGACGGAACTGCTCTGCGGCAAACTTGGGGAGAGGCCGTAGAAGGCACTATTGTAGCCTGTTGCTGACGAGCGCTAGGGTTTTGTTTTCTTCCCCTAGGTTAAGATGTCATCTTCAGGTTCTGACCGGGCTTCCGAATCGGCTGCCAGAGGTCCTATCGAGGACGATGAGGAGAGACTGGAGGACTGGCTCGGTTCGAAATCCCCGGTGTCCGAAGCCGTTGACTGCTCCGGGAGCAGGGTTTCGTCTCCATCCTCGTCTTCGTCTTCCGGGGCTGAATCCTCGGAGACTGAAATACCGCACGGGGTGCTCCTTGCAGATGCTCCGGCCGCGAGCTACACCATTGGCAGAGGGAAGGGTGTTGTGATGTGCGATGAACCTGAGGGTAGCATGACCCCTGGAAAGATTGCAGCGCTCCGGGAAACATGGGGTATCCCGGATGATGTTCTGCTGCGGCCCCTGAATCCTGGAGAGTCGGCCTGCAACCCGGAAGCAGGTTGGGTTGCCGCGCACCAGGACCAGTTCCGGCATGGACTCTCGCTCCCGCTGCCAAATTTCGTGCAGTATATGCTCAGTGCTCTGTAAGTGTCGCCCGTGCAGCTTCCTGGGCTCCAGTGGAGGCGATTACTGAGCCTCGGATGCCTATACGATTTGTCCGGAATGAGTATGCCAACGGTAAACGAATTCCGGTCCTTGTATAGGTTGTCCTACTCAAGGAAGCAAGGGTCCCGGGGTTGCCTGTCCTTCAACGCCCGGAAACCTCCACCGATCGTCACCAATATGCCTTCATGGGTAGACAACAGTTGGAGGAAGAAGGTGGTGATGGTGGGCGGGAGGTGGCAGGCGAGGAGTAAAATGTACTGGGTTCCTGGCGCCTTCCAACCCCTTGGCGACCAGTCGTACGAGCTATCCGATCTGGAGCATGAGAGGGTCTCGACCATAATCGGATGTTGGGACGATCTGGAACGGAGTTCTTTCAACTTCATCCGACGAGAAGTGCTGGAATACTGCCAACTCGGGCGGGGTCCCGGTGCGTAGGAAGCCCTTGAGCGGTGATACTTCGTGCTAGTTTTTGCAAAATACTAACTGTTCGCTTTCCTTGCAGGTGCTTCTTCCCGGGCGACTATCAAACCCGAAACCACTCTCTCGATGGACGGGGAGGACCTTCTTAACAAGCTAAAGGAGAAAGGCGAGATCGTCTCGCGGACGTCGGTGGACGAGGAGTCCGGCCGGCTCACGACTCATCCGGAGCCGAGGGCCATGGATGTTGACGACGACGTCTATCTCCTGAGGCGGGTGAAGACCCATCATGCTGCGGGCCTTATGGCGCCTGGAAAGGGCAAGAGCACCGGGGGGTCAGTTAGGGTTCCCGATGGAGTGAACAGGATCCCCAACCGGCCGATGTCTGTGTCGCACGTGGCTCGTTCCGCCCGGGTAAGCGCACAATCTTCTTCTCCGGAAGGCCGGGGAGAGAAACGGAAAGGCGGGGACATTCCTTCCTCCGCGCTGGTGACGCTTACCGGTGGGTCGGCAAGGGAGAACCTGGCCAAACTGTTCAGGATAACCAGCGGTGCGCAAACTAATGCTGCCGGGGAGAAGGCTGCTGCTGCTGCTCGGCAGAGTAGTCCCGCGCCTGCGGAGGCACCTAGGGGAAGCCCGGATAGTGCACTCGCCCGGCAAGTGGCGGCAGACTTGGCCGGCCTTGGTATGGACAGACCTGGGGTTGCAGGAGCCCTAGTGGGTGGGAGTCGCCCAAAATGCAAGGAATCCGTCCTCCGGGTAAGCACTGCATGGTACCACTATACTGCCTGTAGCTTGTTTTCTTTTGCTGCTTGACTAATTGCCTTTGTTGCTGCGCAGCTGTTGTACAGTCTATACCAACCGGACGCGAGCGAGGAGCTGTCAGAGATGAAGAGACAGATAACTGCTTTATCGGAGACCCGACAGCGCCTGGAGGTGGAGAAGTCTCGCTCGGACCGGGAGAAGGCCAGATCGGAGGAGAGGGCCAAGAAGCTGGAGGAGCAGAACCAGAGCCTGGAGAAGGAGAGGGCCGAACTGGAAGCCAAGGTGGACGAGCTCCAAGTGGGAGCTGCTGCTCTGCGCACCGCCTCTGCTGCTCCGACCGGGGAAGATGACCCGGAACTCTACGAGCGGGTCGTTCTCAAATACCGCGAGAGCGATCAGTTCCTGGAGTTTCTGGTGAAGGCCAGGGAAGAGGGCATCTCGGATGCGTACACGGAATGGGCGGGGAAGGGATGGTTAGACATCTCCCTGATGCCGATTGCTGCTGAAGGAGATATCCATGAGCAGTCGGACATCCATCAGGAGGCGGTGGAGGGGCAGCCGGATGAAGCGATTCGCTCGGACTTGGATTCTTTTACCAACGGTGCCGAGTCTCCCCGAGCCAGAGTCAACACCGGAACTGATGTCGACGACGAGGGTACCGCAGGAGAGGCTGGCGGATTGCCTGCTGAAGGCGGAGTCGTGGCTCCTTAGGATTTTTCTTGCCCTTTTCCTTGTAATCTTTCCGGATCGGTTACAGCTTGTATACTTGCTTGAATATGAATATACTGGAACTGGCAGAGCCGGTGAAATTTTCTCAAAAGTAGTTTGCATATATATGTTTTTACAACGGTTGAACCGCGAACTATGCCAAACTAACCGCTCGGGGCTAGCGGGTTTACCAGGCCTGGTCACGTTCCCGGTCGGGGTCTGTTCTTCTTTCCCCCACGTACCGCTGGAGCTGGCCGTTATCAATCAAACCCTGCACCTGCTGTCTTGAGAGCGCAGCACTGATTCGTTCGATGAGTCACCTCATCATGATAAGAGCAGTACTTGCCCGTCTGCGCCGTTGTAAGTTTCCCCTTCGGGTACTTTCTCTTGGGCGGTGGGGGAATGACGCTCCCGTTCTCAAGTAGGATATCCTCGTAGGAAGTGGTGAGAGCGGTGAAGACTTCTTGACCGGCCGGTGGTGGTGCTGGCATGATTTCCAGGGGGCGCTCTTGGCGGTACGGTACCGGCTTGTGCTCGTTCTGGGGTTTATCAGAATAGGGCCTCTGCTGCCGCTGTGGCCAGTTTCTGTTGTTGGCGTTCCGGCTGGGTCGAGCGGTGCGGTTCTCGATCTGCTGACTAGGCTTGGCTTCCTGGCCAGGCGGAGGGTTCTCTTCCCGGGGATGGTCTTCCTGCTGCTTATCCCGCTTCCTCTTCAGCATGTGATGCCCATAGGTCTCATGATCGGCCTGAGCGTGCCGGATGGCTATAGCCATCAACTCGTCATATCCCTGCGGGAGTTCTACCCGGACGGCGTAGGAAAACTTACCCGCTCGGAGCCCCTGCTTAAACGCCATCTCGGCGATGCCTTTGTCCAGGTTCCGAACTCCGGCCGTAGCCGTCTGCCAGCGGTTGACAAAGGTTCTCACTCCTCTCCGGGGGCTTGTATGCAGTTGAAGAGGATGGTCGACGTCCAAGCTCCCTCGACTCGGAGAATGAAGCGGCCTACGAACCGGTCGGCTAACTGCTCGAACGCCTCGATCGAGTTTGCTGGAAGCTCGTAGAACCAGCTGAGCGCTTCTCCGGACAAAGTTTCCTGGAAGATGTTGCAGCAGACTGCATCGGAGTATCCCGTGGCGCAGGTTTGGGACCGGAAACTGTCCAGATGCTGGTACGGGCAGCCGGACTCTAAGTAGGTGAGCTTGAGGGACTTCTGGTTGCCAGATCTTCCCGACTCTATGACCCGATGTGAGAAAGGACCCATGCGCTCATTAAACCGGGCGCCCTCCATCGGCCGCGCGGCTCTTCTCTCGTTGGCCTCCATTTGGGCCTTTAAGTCCGACACGGTGTTAGCTAGCATTTGCAGCGCTCATGCGGTCGGAGTCTCAACTTCATTCACTGACGAAGCGCCGGGCCGGTGGTAGGTTGTCGTGCTCTTTGGCGGGCCTGCGCCTGCTGGCGACTTTTCTCGCATGGGGTCACCGGGCCGACCGCCCGAAGATTGCCCTGCTTCGGTGTGTTGAGGTTGGATCGGTGGGAGTGTCGCCTGCGCCTCGGCCATGGCGTCACTGTGCTGCTGTCCCCTTTCCAGGGCGGCCACTAGGGCAGTATTCACCGCCTCCATCTCTTCGTATCGGGCGTTGGACTTAGCTCTGTCCCTGTCGCTCTCCTCTCTTAGACGACTGACCTCTGCGGCCATTGCCCGTAGCTCTCCCGCCATACTGCTATGGCCGGGGCTGTACGTAGGGTCTCGGTCCGGGCTCTCAGATCGATCGCTTGGATCATCTGAGAACGTCAAGGAGAAGCCCCGTCGCTCTGGACTGTCTTCCTCTTCTACCGGGCCTTTCCCGCGCGAGCTGTCGTGGTGGGGATCCGGCACGCCGGATGGTCCCCCACAGCTCCCTACTTCCTGACCGTTGCCCCGGTCGCCGCGCGGCTCCCGCTTGACGGCTGGGGTGGAGGTGAGCGTCTGCACTACTGCAAGGCGTCCCTCCTCGGCGGTACCTTTCTCTCGACTCATCTCCGAGTTCTCTCCCAACGGTGTTGCTTACACGGCTTTTCGTTCAAGCTTCCCACAGACGGCACCAATTGTTTCTGCCTAAACCCGGGGGCCTGGTAGATACACGGTGAATCCAACTTGATCTCCTGCAATCCTGCTCACTAAGGGGAATACCGGGCGGGCCGGTCTTCTCCTCTCCGATGCCTAAGTTAGTATAGTTGGAATATATATAACCAAGGCACGTATGTAAGCAGGGAGAGAGATAAGTTACCTAATAAAGAGGGTAGTTGGGGCCCTTATATAGGTGGTTGGGGGTGAGGGCTGGCCTCACCCTTCGATGTGGGACTGGTTCCCTTCTGTTTGTACATTCTGGTGCCCTCTTTGGCAGGCTGGCGCCCTCGGCCCCAGGGTCCCTGGTGGCAGGATAAAGTGCTGGACCCCGAGGCCGGGTGCTGGTGATCCGGTCTCGAGCCTTGGGCCGGGCCCTGGTGCACTTGCTGCGGGTCTGTGGGCCTACTGTAGCCTCTCTGTGGCTACTGTCAACAAACTTGAACATGTATCTCATGACCTAAGTCAAATACTTATTCATAATCCGGAGTATCATACTCCTGAGTCCTACGTTTCTTGGTAGGTTGGAAGTCATCGATGGCGAAGTTCGTATCTTCCTCATCGTATTCTTCTTCCTCAAAATCTCCTACATAGTTCGTTTCTTGTTCTATGTATTGTTTGTGTTTCTTGTAAGCGGCTTGAATCTCTCTACTTGCTGTGCAATTGCGTTGAAGATGATTCATGGAGCCACATTTAAAGCAAGACGCCGAAGCAGAGCTTGAGGCGTGGCCACCACGTCGAGGGCCGGAACCGGGTCGGTTCCCTCCTCTAGGAGCGGCGGCGCCGCCACCATCCCTTGTCCAAGAAAGCTGTCGGCCACGGCCGGCGCCTCTTCTCCCTCCTCGTCCGCCACGTGTTGCTCTTGGCGTACGTGGTGGTGGTGCTTGACGTTCATGAGGTTGATGCTTTTGCTTAGAAGCTTTACCACGGGCTTGATGAGATTCCGCAATGAATTTCGGTCCTCGAGGCCTCTTATTGGTGGTAAGAATCAACTCATGGTACCTCTCCTTTCTTTGAAGCACATTCATCAAATCACTGAAGGTTTTGATAGTGCCTTTCTCACGGAGATCGCGGTACTGATGCGATAACATGGACGTAGATTCTGGGAACGTCGTGAAAGTCTTCTCCATCATATCGTCATCGGTCTTTTCGACCCCACAAAAGCTCAAATCAGATTGCAAGTTTAGCATAGTCTGATGATATTCCTGGACGGAATCAAAATCCAATAATCGGATTTGCTCCCAATCGGACATGAGGTCTGGGAGTTGTGCGTCATGCACATTGTCGAAGCGGTCCTTGAGGATATCCCATAGCTCTTTGGGATCGGTTTTCACTACAAAAACAAAGGGATTTACCGACGAAAAAAAAAAAAACGGCCGACGAAACTGTTTTTTCGTCGGCTATATCGAAGAAAAGCCGACGAATATTTTTTTCGTCGGGCAAAAAAAAATTTCGTCGGCTATTCCAATAGAATGGCCGACGAATTTTTTTTCCGTCGGTAAAAATTAAAAATCGTCGGCTATTCTTCGAGAATGGCCGACGATTTAAAGTTGTCGTCGGCTATACTCTGAATAGAATAGCCGACGAAAAATTTTGTGGCAAATCGTCGGCTATTCTACAAGAATGGCCGACGATTTAAAGTTTTCGTCGGCTATACTCTGAAAATGAGTATGGCCGACGAAGTTGGTAATTTCGTCGGCTATAAGTCTTTATATTTTCAGATCTGGGCAGAAGCTGCTCATTTAAAAAAAAAACGGGAAAAAGAGTGAGAAATCTGTGGGTATTGTTGAAATCCGTCCTCTCTTACATTGTGGAGCTATATATAGGTACGTATATGTGTATATATGTTGATTTTGAGTTTTAGTTGAGTTGATTTTGAGTTTTAGTGATTTTGATATAGTAAGTGATTTTTTGTTTTGTTGTTGTTTTAGTGTTAGAATGTATGTATATATGTTGATTTTGAGTTGTAGTTGAGTTAATTTTCAGTTAGAGTTTAATTATGTGTTTTAATTTGATGTTATTTTAATTAGTGTTAAAATATATATAAATATGTTAATTAATGGTTGTTGATAGTGTAATGAACTTAAATAATGGTTGTTAATTAATGGTATATATATATATGAGTTGATGTTGATAATAATATATATTGTAATATATATGTGTTAATTAATTTATTATTAATTAAAGTTATACATATATATTATTATCAGGCTATATATGGATCGAGATAAGAGTTGGATTTCGCTTCCAAGGCATGACCGACGATACACTACAGGAGTTGTGGATTTTATGCAGTTCGTCGAGGAAAATGCAAAGGGGAATTACCATTATTGCCCGTGCAAGAAATGTAAGTGTCGCAGTGATATGTGTCGATTTCCGATTAGGACAGTATGGGAGCACCTAAAGAGTAATGGGTTTTGGCCGAAGTACACACGTTGGATATATCACGGTGAGCCATCATTAGATGGATCGCATGATCATGGGCAGTATTTTGAGGCGGGCAGTAGTAGTACATCCAACGATCCAACAATGGCATTCGTCAACGACGTGTTTCCTTTTGAAAGCGGTGTACATGGGGAACAATATATGCAGGACCCGGTGCAGCCGTTCCCACAAGTTGTCAACACTGCTGCCTTTGATAAGTACAACAAACTGATTGCATTGCAACAGACCCCTGTGTGTTCAAGTTCTGAGAAGACAGTTCTTGAAAGTGTGATGGAGGTAATGAGGATTAAAGTCGAGACAAAATCGACTATCAGGCAAGTAGATGAATATCTACAGTACACTTCTTCGTTGTTGGAGGAGGGTCATCGTAATCCTACCAATCACCGTCAGGTCCGAAGTATCCTCAAAGATCTAGGGCTTTCCTACATTAAGATCCATGCATGCGCATTTGACTGCGTTCTCTTCTGGGGTGAAGATGCAGAAGGGAATGACCTTGCTAGCCTTGACGCATGTCCGATATGTCAGTCTGACCGATATAAGTTGACGGGAGCAGGCAATAGGAAACCTGTGAAAGTACTTCGGTATTTTCCGTTGAGAGATAGGCTTGAGCGGTTGTACATGTCAGAAACCACCGCAAAAGCTATGAGGTGGCACGGTGAGCGGGACGCGGGAGACGCAGATATCATGACACACATCTCTGACGGAGCGGCTTGGAAGCATATAAACAATGAGTTTCCTCATTTTGGGTCAGATGTCAGAAACGTCAGGCTCGGGCTCTCAACCGACGGGTTCAACCCTTTCGGCACCATGAGTCTTTCATACAGTATATGGCCGGTGGTTTTGGTACCTTACAACCTTCCTCCGTGGATGTGCATGAAGAAGGAATATAATATGTTGACGTTGTTGATTCCGGGGCCTGGTTACCCAGGGAAATGTCTCGATGTGTATATGAGACCATTGATTGAAGAGCTTAAGGTATTGTGGGACGTTGGTCATCCCACTTTTGACAAGTACAAGCAGGAGACGTTCCAGATGCATGCCATGGTTATTGGTACCATCAGTGATTTTCCTGCTTATGGGATGTTGTCGGGCAGCGTTGTTAGGGGATACAAGGCTTGTCCAGAGTGCCTCAGCGATTATGGGAGCACCCCTCATTGCAACAAGATATGCCGAATGGGTCATCGTGTGTTCCTTCCGGCGGATCACCACTGGCGTTACGAGTCCGCCGCATTTGATGGAACCGAAGAACACGGCCGTGCTCCCAGAAGATGGACAGGAAGAGAAATTTTAGCAAGACTTAATCAGTACGATTTTGGGCCCCTCAGCAATCATCCCGATATTGTAGCGGAAATACCTGAAAGGCCTGAGGAGTACAAATTCTGGACACATAGGAGCATATTGTGGGAACTCCCGTACTGGTGTGAGTTGCTGATCCGTCACTTCCTAGACGTTATGCACATAGAAAAAAATGTTTCTGAAAGTGTGGTGGGCACAACGCTGAACTTGGAGGGGAAGACGAAAGACGGTCCTAAGGCTCGCACTGATCTGCAAAACATGAATATCAGAAAACCACTATGGTTGAAACAAGGGAAGAGAAAAATGCCTCAAGCTCCTTACACCGTCAAGCCTGAGCATAAATCAGAAATTTTGCATTGGATAAGTGCGGCCAAGTATCCTTCAGGCTTTGCTGGAAATATAGCCAAGTGTGTCAACAGACAATGCAACAATCTGTACGGGTTGAAAAGTCATGACAATCATATCCTGCTACAACGTCTCTTCCCTGTTTTCATTCGACCGTTCCTTCCCCGTCACGTTGTGCAGCCGTTAGTAGCGTTGGCAAGATTTTTCCAGAAGGTATGCACACGGGAAGTGAGAAAATCTGACCTCCGGGAAATGCAACAAGACATCGTTCATATCATGTGTAAATTTGAGATGATATTTCCTCCAAATTTTTTCGACATCATGCCTCACCTCATGATCCATCTTCCTCGGCAGTTGTTGCTTACCGGTCCTGTGCACTTCACTTGGATGTATCCGATGGAAAGGTACGTATTTTACACCTTATGTTAATTTCCTCATCAATATATGTGATATAGTGTTAATGTATTATCATAACAGTTTAAAAACTTGATTTATAGGCAACTTGGACAATACGGTGGTTTTGTCCAAAACAGATCCGCACCTGAAGGATGTATAGCTGAAGCATATATTGCGCACGAGTGCGTTACCTACATGAAGCTGTATTTCGGAGCGTTACAGGAAAGCATACCGGAAGATGTACCTTCACAGTTCAATCTTTCCATACTCTCTGACGATGTTGTACTCGGTGGAAACATGCCAGTTTCCTATAAGTTGAAAGATTATGAGGTAGCCATTGCACATTGGTGGGTACTAATCAACTGTCCAGAAGTTCAGTTTTGGAAGGACAAACATCTACGCTGTGAAGGAGTAGCAAGTGATCGCGATTACCACAACCAGACATTCGCAGAGTATTTCGGCCGCTGGGTACGTACCTTTAACACTATTTTATACGTGTTCATATATTATTGTGTATATTTATTCATATTTATAGTTGATTCTGATGGTTGCAGATGGACCTTATTGCAAATGATAATCACCCAAATTGGTCGCACGAACTCAGACTTTTAGCGAGGAGGCCGGTCTATTCAAAAGTTTATGCGACGTGCAAGGTGAATGGTGTGTTATTTCGATGTGAAGACAGAGACCTCAGACTGAAAACACAAAATTCAGGGGTTATGGCACATGGTGGGGATGGTGGAGTTGACTATTACGGTGTTCTCCATTCGGTTGTGGAACTGCATTACGGGGAAGGCATGAAAGTGCACCTTTTCAAGTGTAGATGGTTTGACACACGGCCGCAGAGCATGAAAACCGATCAATACGGCGTAAGTTCTGTGAACACTAGTACATCATGGTATGAGGACGACCCGTTCGTTTTAGCCACATGGGTGAAACAAGTGTTTTATCTTGATGATCTCGCCAAGGGTGACCCGTGGAAAGTAGTCAACACTATCCACCATCGCAACATTTACCGGGCGTCTACACTTGGAGTGGCCGAAGAGAACGAGGAAGGGGGCACCGCGTATCAAGAGCCCAACTCAAACGGTATTCCTGACTCCTCTTTTATTCGTCTAGACACGCCGGTGCGAATTCGACGTGAAGAGCCACTGCTTGTTGATGTTGATCCAATTGAAGAAACTAACGAGGACTCTAGTGGTGAGGAAAGACATAGATTACCCCTATCGAGCAATTCAGAAACCGAAGAAGACTCATCCGATGATTCCGATTACAATCCGACGGATTAAGTAATTTAAATGATGTAATCCTTTCATTTGTAATCAACTCATTTCTAATGACCGGGCGTGGGGATGAGCCTCCCAGCTAGGCTGGGTTCCAAACCCCTTAAACAAAAATTTGAAATATGTTGACTGTTGGGTTTCTGATTTTTTATGTTCAATTTTGGTTATATGTGAACAGGACATCGGAATAGGAGAGGTGTAAAACCACTGATTTTTTTGGTTTTTTTTTTAGAGAATGGCCGACGAAAAATGCATTATTTCGTCGGCTAAACAGAGAATGTCCGACGAAAAATGCATTATTTCGTCGGCCATAATTTATTAAAAAAAAAATATTTTACGAACAATGGCCGACGAAAACTAACTATTTCGTCGGCCATAAGTTATTTAAAAATAATTATTTACGAACAATGCCCGACGAAAACTAACTATTTCGTCGGCCATAAGTTATATAAAAATAATTATTTACGAACAATGCCCGACGAAAACTAACTATTTCGTCGGCCATAAGTTATTTAAAAATAATTATTTACGAACAATGGCCGACGAAAAATAACTATTTCGTCGGCCATAAGTTTTTAACAGAAAACGACAAAACAATAGCCGACGAATACTAGGTTTGATTTCGTCGGCTATGATTAAAAAAAAAACAAAAAAAGAGCTGTTTCCATTTTCTATCACTATCGACAAACCATTGCTTCATCGTTCAAATGCAAATGTGTCGTGAAATAAGACATGACCAAAATATTGAAATACGGCTACGGTTGAAAAATGGGAAGATTCCGACAAAATCTGTGTGCCGAATGTTGCGGTTAGCTGTTTTTTACTTCCGTTTTCCTATGGGTAGCCTGACGGTCGGTAAATATTTTGAGGAAAATTTTTATACGATTGGTTGCGTCTCATCGATCTGAAACTATTCTCTGTTGAACGTCAGGCCAAAAAACGTCATTTAGACGGGCCAATTTCCATTTCTAAGCATTTGAAGGGTTGACTCACCCGGTTGACCGTCCCGATCGAGCCTTTAACGTTGTCAGATGTAGTTGGATTTTTTTTCATACATGTATTTAATTGTAACGGTGATATCTGACGGTTGGAATAGATTTTCCAAACTTTTAGATTCAAAATCGGAACATATGCACTAATGTTCCTTAACTTGTTTACTAAGTGTTTAATTGAATGTATAGTTTCAAATACCTACTATACGTAGACCCTTCAAATGCAAATGTGTCGTGAAATAAGACATGACCGAAATATTGAAATACGGCTACGGTTGAAAAATGGGAAGATTCCGACAAAATCTTCGTCCCGAATGTTGCGGTTTGCTGTTTTTCACTCCCGTTTTCCTATGGGTAGCCTGACGGTCGGTAAATATTTTGGGGGAAAATTTTATACGATTAGATGCGTCGCATCAATCTGAAACTATTCTCTGTTGAAGGTCAGGCAAAAAAACGTAATTTAGACGGGCCAATTTCCGTTTTAAAGCGTTTAGAGGTTTGACTTTGCGGTTTGACCGTCCCGATCGAGCCTTCAACTTTGTCAGATGTAGTTGGATTTTTTTTCATACATGTATTTAACCTTAACGGTGATATCTGACGGTTGGAATAGATTTTCCAAACTTTGAGATTCAAAATCGGAATATATGCACTAATGTTCCTTAACTTGTTTACTAAGTGTTTAAGTGAATGTAGAGTTTCAAATACCTACTATACGTAGACCCTTCAAATGCAAATGTGTCGTGAAATAAGACATGACCGAAATATTGAAATACGGCTACGGTTGAAAAATGGGAAGATTCCGACAAAATCTGTGTCCCGAATGTTGCGGTTTGCTGTTTTTCACTCCCGTTTTCCTATGGGTAGCCTGACGGTCGGTAAATATTTTGGGGGAAAATTTTATACGATTAGATGCGTCGCATCGATCTGAAACTATTCTCTGTTGAAGGTCAGGCAAAAAAACGTAATTTAGACGGGCCAATTTCCGTTTTAAAGCGTTTAGAGGTTTGACTTTGCGGTTTGACCGTCCCGATCGAGCCTTCAACTTTGTCAGATGTAGTTGGATTTTTTTTCATACATGTATTTAACCTTAACGGTGATATCTGACGGTTGGAATAGATTTTCCAAACTTTGAGATTCAAAATCGGAATATATGCACTAATGTTCCTTAACTTGTTTACTAAGTGTTTAAGTGAATGTATAGTTTCAAATACCTACTATACGTAGACCCTTCAAATGCAAATGTGTCGTGAAATAAGACATGACCGAAATATTGAAATACGGCTACGGTTGAAAAATGGGAAGATTCCGACAAAATCTGTGTCCCGAATGTTGCGGTTTGCTGTTTTTCACTCCCGTTTTCCTATGGGTAGCCTGACGGTCGGTAAATATTTTGGGGGAAACTTTTATATGATTAGATGCGTCGCATCGATCTGAAACTATTCTCTGTTGAAGGTCAGGCCAAAAAACGTCATTTAGACGGCCCAATTTCCGTTTTACAGCGTTTAGAAGTTTGACTTTGTAGTTTGACCAAAAGTATAGCCGACGAAGTTATATTTCGTCGGCTAAAGTCTGGTGATCCGCGCCTTCCCATTATCCACCGTTGGATGGGGGAGATCGGACGGATTCTGAGGGACGAAGACTATAGCCGACGAATTATGTAATTTCGTCGGCTATGCCATAGCATGGCCGACGAAAATTATTTCGTCGGCTATGACATAGTATGCCCGACGAAATGACTGTATTCGTCGGCTATACTATACCATGGCCGACGAAATTGCTTTATTTCGTCGGCTATACTATATCATGGCCGACGAAATAAAGCGATTTCGTCGGCTATACTATCGGGTATAAGTAAAATGCAGCCGAACCCTAGCCTCCATTTGCCCGATTTTCCCTATCCTCCTCGAATCCGGCCCTCCTTCATCCGTCGATCCTCCTCCCTATTCCGGCAGCCCGGCGCCTCCTCCTCCTCCTCCTTGGTTCGGCAGCCCGGCGACTCCTCCTCCTCCTCCTTGGTTCGATCCGCCGCCCCTCCTCCTCCTCCTCCTCCCTGTTCCGGCAGCCCCGGCCGACCCTCCTCCTCCTCCTCTCTGTTCCGGCCGCCTCCCCCTCCTCCTCCTCCCCGATTCGGTACCGGCCGGCCCCCTTTTTTTTTTTTTTTTTGTTATTTAATTATTAATAAATTAAATTATGGTTAATAAATTATATATAATTGTTAATTTAGATATAATTGTTAATTTAGGTATAATTTATGTATTTATATGTTAATTTGTATATAATTTATGTATTTATGTTAATTTATGTATTTATGTTAATTTAGGTATAATTTATGTATTTATATGTTAATTTGTGTATAATTTATGTATTTATGTTAATTTATGTATTTATGTTAATTTAGGTATAATTTATGTTTTTATATTAATTTAGATATAATTTATGTATTTATGTTAATTTAGTTATAATTTATGTATTTATGTTAATTTAGGTAGAATTTATGTATTTATGTTAATTTAGGTATAATTTATGTATTTATGTTAATTTAGTTATAATTTAGGTTTTTATGTTAATGTATGTAGTTTTTAGGTTTTTATGTTAATTTAGGTAATTTTTGTAAAATTTATTTTAATTGTATATAATTTAGGTGTAATTGTATAATTTATATGTATAAATTGGTTATTATATAAATCGGTAAATATTAAAATATGTTAGTATTATTGGGTATTATATTAATTAGAATTTGTTATTTAATATAATATAATTTAATATTAATTAATGTATTAATGCGTCTGGCTTTAGATGGCCGATGCATTTAGGCAGTTGTTCGGAGGTCGGCGTTCTAGATCTAGAGGTTCTGGAAATGCCGCCGGTTCTGGAAATGCCGCGGGTTCCCCAGACTCCGAGAGGACGGCTAGCCAGCCTGAGAGGACCACCAGCCAGCCGCGGAGGAGTGTGGATGCAGCCCAGCCGCGGCGGAGTGTGAGTGCTCGGCACCAGACCCTTCTCCAGGCGGGGCGGCCGTCGAGCACTTCACTTCCGAATGTCGGTCCCTCTGTGGCGCCGAGGTTTAGTCGGCAGCTGTTTCACGAGGAGATAGCTGCCGACGTTCCTCAGGTTCGTATGCCTGAGGTTCATCGGGAGCCGATGCCGATGCCGAGTCCGACTCAGTCTGCTGGTGACTCGACTGAGGGGCCTACTCTCCCAAACCAGCTCTTCCTCCCATACAACATTCCTGCGATACCCGAGGTCGACTATCAGGGTCGGCCCCAGTGGCCTGATATGCCTCAGTTCGTGAGTGCTGCGGAGGCATACCAGCAGCAGCCATGGGAGAGCCCTGACCTCCTGATTTCGGCGAGGAGAAAAGGAAAGTCGACGGCAACCGAATCATCGGGTTCAGGTAACATTTGATTTTATTAATTAAATATTTTATTAAAATTAACGCACTAATATTTAATTTTATTAACCAATCGTCGTTTATGTGATATGGACAGGCGCTAGCAGTTCAACCCAGAGGAATACCAGAGGTGTCATCAGTTTTGAGACGCTCAGGAGAACGGTTGAACGGAGCGGGAGGATCCAGATTGACGAAGCTCCTGATCAGGAGGTTGGGGCGAAAAAGAAACGCGACTACTCGGGTTGCGTGGGTGCACTCATTAGGGACAGAGTCCCTATGTTGTGGGCTCGGTGGGCTGATGTGCCCGAAGAAATCAAGATGGAGTTGAACAACGCCGCGTCGGTGAGTAAATAAAAAAATTTAATTTAGTTATCGTAATATTTAAAAATTTTCGGTATTTTTATAATTATAAAACTAATAAAATATTATCTTTCAGACATACTTTGTGGTTGCGGAACACAAGCGGGGTTGGGCGGACTCCCAACAGAGCTCGAGGTACGTTGGGAATGTCTTATTTGATAATTAGAAATATTTTATGATATTAATAATATTTCTAATGCACTTTTGTTTTCTTCGTAGGTTCAAAGAGTGGAAGAACGAGCTCCGTTCCCACTATAATGAGTACGGCAACCGTGGTCGTATGGGTACTCCCAGAGAGTTCATGTTCAGGGAGTACGAGTGGCGTTGGTTGAGGACCGTAGTCTTCGACAACCCGGCTATGATGGTAAATATTAAACTTCATTATAAATGTTTATTTTATTAAAATTTTAATTATTAGTTTAAATATTTTATAATTATTTCAGTTATATTTTTTGATGAATTTTTCTAATATTTTATTATTTGTTTGAAGGAACGGTCTCGGATAAACTCGGAGAACCGCCGCCGTAACACAATCCTCCATCACGGCGGTTCAAGGCCGTTTGCACAATATCAGGAGGAGGCGCTAAGAGATCATCCTGATTGCAACCCCTACGTGGAGACGTTCAAGATCGCTTATCCACAAGCGACAGACGATCTCGTAAGTCGTTCATTATGATTTTAAAATTTAAATTATTAATTTTACTTAACTATCCATTTGTTAGAATATTAATTTTTTTTCCCCGTCCAATTAGGAGCGGGTGACCCAGGCCGAACAAGAGGTGCTCCAGCAAATAGTTCGGGAGACACAACCGGACATCTCAGAGGCAGATTTGGAGGAAGCCGTGCGCCAGGTCGACCGCACCAATATCCAAACGGCGGCGAGGATGTTCAACGCAGCCTTCCCACACCAGTCCAACGAGTACTACTGCCGGGGTTTAGGAGGTTCTGGACAAGGGCTCCTGAAGACCACTAAGGGAGGTCAAAAGAAGGGAGGCGGCCAGACCCAACATATGAGGGGGGAAGTGCAGCGATTGGCCGCAGAATTGGCGACCTCGTCCCAGACAGTAGAGGAGCTGCGCCGCAGACAATATCAGTCCCAGCAGTATCAGTTGGATATGGTCCGTTGGAATGCTGAGTGCGCCAGAATTCGGCAATACAACAACGACGGCCAGCAACAGTGGATTTATGAGATGTTCGCGGCACAACAAGAAGGCCGTCCACCCCCGCTCCCGTTTCAGCAGTTAGTGGAGCCTCCAATGCCTCAACCTCCCGAGTTCGGTCAGCAGGATGATGCGCCTGATGCTGTAGATGATATCCTAGACTTTAGTAGTTTAGGGGATAATTAGGATTATATTTTATGTATATTGGAACGAATTTAATAAAAATGGTGTTTAGACGTGTTTCTTGTTGGTGCAAATGCATGAATTGTTTTTGTGATTTGCAGCTTGCTTGGAATAATAATTTAGAAAATAATTTAATTTTTTTTTTTCCAAATGCAAGAATAGCCGACGATTTTTGCATTATTTCGTCGGCTATAACAAGTATAGCCGACGAATTTTACCAATTTTCGTCGGCTATAACTTGTATAGCCGACGAAAAGTGCCTTATTTCGTCGGCTATAACTAATTAATACCTATAAAATAGTAATATATTTCGAGGAAATAGCCGACGAAATTTTATTAAATCGTCGGCTATAGTTAAAATACCATAGCCGACGAACTTTTATTAAATCGTCGGCTATAGTTAAAACACCATAGCCGACGAAATTTTATTAAATCGTCGGCTATAGTTCAAACAGCATAGCCGACGAAATTTTATTAAATCGTCGGCTATAGTTAAAACATCATAGCCGACGAAATTTTGGTAAATCGTCGGCTATAGTTAAAACACCATAGCCGACGAAATTTTAGTAAATCGTCGGCCATACTTAATGGATTTCGTCGGCCATACTCAAAAATACCCGACGAAAGTCGTCGGCTATTTTACCGACCTTTGCCCGACGAATTTTTTGACTCGTCGGCCATACTTAACTATAGCCGACGAAATTTTTTTTTTCGTCGGCCATTGGTATTACCGACGGCGTATTACCGACGACTTATGGCCGACGAAATTTTCGTCGGCAGAGGGTATAGCCGACGAAAAAAAAAGAAGGCCGACGAAAATTTTTTCGTCGGCTATTCGTCCGTATCTGGTAGTGTTTCCTCAGGTATTGCTTCTTGAGCGTTGGATGGATATGGCGCCTGAGAAACATCAGGGCTTGTGCTTTCTGTTCAGGAGAAGCTTGTAAGCTTGCATCCTCAGGAGGGTTGATGGTGGCGGTAAATCTTTTACCAATGAAGGTGTTCTCAACATCTGAGATCCACCTCTTGTATTCCTTGCCTTGGACATCCAAGATGTCAAATTCTGGACGCTGAGTGTCAGCCATCTACAGAACACAAACATGGAGACGTTAGTATATTTGAATACTAATCAAGTTTGATTGTTCATTTAGAACAGTGCCAAGATATATCATGGTCACATAAATCGATGCTTAACGTGACTTCAAGTCACAATCGATATCTTCCCTTTGTTTTCTTTTAAAAAGAATACGTTATGGTTCACAGTGACATCACAGTCACAAGCATAACAGTGGCCGGTAACATCACAGTTACCCCAATAAACGTTGCCACCGGGGTGACTAAATCCCCGTATGCCGTCTCGAGAAGCGATAGAATCAGATGAGGTAGCAGGGACACGAAAAGGTCCCGGAAGAAAAACAAAACCCAACTATTGAAAATTCAGAAGCGGGAACGTTTATAAAATATTTACCTCTTCAAGTGAAGCTTGATCAAATGAAACTTGACTTTTGGGGAAACTTGTTTTATTCGATTCTTCTTGATTTCTTCTCAGCAACGAACTAGGCTTCAAAAGCCGTTTGCTTGGCTTGCGAGCAATCTTGAATCTTCAGGTATGCGTGCAAGTTATGGCACGCAAGGGAAGGGGGCAGGCGGGCAGCGCAGGTGCTGCTGAGAAGAGGCCGACGGTAGGTTAGGGTTTCGAAAAAAAAATTTCAGAATTAGGGTTTTTAGGGTTTTAGAGCTATTAGACGGGAGGCTAGAGCAAAGTGCTGATAACGTGTTCTAGGAGAAATAGATTTATAGTAAAATTGTGTCTTTATTGATTGATAAGGAGGCCTTTATATAGGCATTACATCAAGCATCCCTGGCAAACAGGGATTCCCTATCTCATAAAGTATCTAGACTACTAGCCTTATTAGGACAAGACACACCACGGAAGTTACGGAATTAACCTTCCTTGAACAAAAAAGAGTTTAAAATTTAGAATGATATAAATAAAAATAAAAGAATCACAATTGAGTTGAAACCCTAAGCATAAGCTTCTGTTTCTTGTCACTCACTCCCTCTCTGGTAGGGGCTTGAGCCAATTAACATTATGGTTCAGATTCTTCAATTTGGGGGTTTTGGGCTACAAGATTAGATTAGGGTTTTCGATATGGGGATTTCACTCTTCATCTCTCTCACTCCTCACTCCTCACTCCTCACTACAAACCCACCCCACCCCAATTGCTCACTCTCAACTTATTGTTTCGAACTCAAAGCCATTCCTGG
This sequence comes from Potentilla sterilis, assembly GCA_963682095.1. Lineage (NCBI taxonomy): Eukaryota > Viridiplantae > Streptophyta > Magnoliopsida > Rosales > Rosaceae > Potentilla > Potentilla sterilis. Next base: position 42,968,280 of record OY821757.1, on the reverse strand, counting down.
TAAGGCCATCTTCAGCTAGACCCAATTCGATTCCACCCCCAGAGAGCCCAAACGACTCAAACCCTCTTCAGATTTCTACTCCACCTCCTCCTCCTCCCTCCAAACCCGTCTCCCCTCGCCGTCATAGGGCCTGGATTTGCTCCAGCTCCGGAAGCAGGCCGTCTCATCAAAGCAGGCCGTCACCGTCACCAGTGGCACTCAGGACGACCTCACTCCTCCCCCCTCAGGCCACCCTGAATCCCTAGACCATGACCTCCTTCAAGTAAGCTCAGGTCTCTTTATTTCTCTCTCTATTTTGACATTTTGAGTTTCATTTTTGGAAATTGAGATTAGAATCTATGGGGTCTTTCATTCTTATGGTACCATGGGTTTGGGTAGGACTTTTACTTTTTCTGCTACCTCTGATTTACTCCTCCTTTGGCTGTGATTTTACTATTGATCTTGCTTCAAGTGTGGAGGCAATGCTAATGTCAAGTATGGTTGGTATGTGCCGAGTTCGAAAGACGAGATTTCGAAGATAAGATATCAAGGAGTGAACTGGTACAGAGGATCAGACATATAGCAGGAGACAAGTTGCTGGCTTCAATCATCAAATATTTCAGAACCAAGGTATACAATTGCAGTCTCGTTACAAATTAAAGAATACTTAACACAGTTACACAACCATGCTATAATGTTTCGTTTGCTGTTTTAGCATTACTTACTATTTTGCGAAATTAGAGCTATGCTTGAATGCCTTGTGTCTGTTTCGAGTTGAAATACTCTAGTAGGCTTGAAAGTTACTTTGTAAAAGTAGACTTTGTCAATTATATATGTCAAGACCAAGATCATTATGCCTTAAGATGGCAGAAAATATGGTCCATTGCTAATACCAAGTGTATGATATATTATCTGTACACCAAGTGTATGATAAAAGTCCTCATTGAGCTTAAGCTCAGTATTGAGAAGTTATTTTTTCTCTCTCAAATATCTGTTCATGTGTAACTTCCTGGAATTCGGTCGACGTTGCATTATCTTTCTTCTGTTGTTTGTGTCCTTGTGCAATTAGTTTCACCTAAATCTCTCGTCTAACATGTTTACACACCAGGTTTCTCACAAGTATTTGGTTTCCCAAAATTTAACGTTTTTAAGGCTGCAAACTATGTTTTAAAGAGAGAAACAACTTTACTGGTTTTCCTGAAAATGAATTTCTGCTGTGCTCATTTTCCCCTTTTCAATACCCACTTTTCAGTCCTCCAATTGATCTGAACTTTTTATATGTTTCCCTTCTATTAGCTAACTATTGATCTGGAAATTTTCATCTTAATTCGTTAGACAATGAATATTTGGTGATTTTACAAAGATTGATATGCATTTGGTTATATTTCCAGAAATTTTCAAAGAACCTTCTTTACTACTCATCTGCTTGGAATGCTCATTTGTTCCATTTATTTTCTGTTCTTTTTATGCATGAAACTAGACTTCCTAAAAGTCGTTTTAAAATTATTTTCAAGTTTTTTGGACTTAAAATGATCACTTGGTGAATTTTCTAATTTGACACTGCAGCTTGTATTTCTTCTGTTAGATTCTGGCAACTCAGTCAGTTTTTCTTCAACTTGTGAAACACTTCCCGATCTCCAAAATGCCTGAAATTTTACTATGTTTCTCCTTAATGTGTCCACTTTTAGATAGGTTTGTGTTGCCTTTTGTGTTGCTTTTGTATTGCTTTTTGGTCTACATTGAATTGTGAGAGAATTATTCAACTTTGGGTTGACATAGTTTTTTGGTTGCGTTTTCTAGTTTGGAAAACTTGAGTGCTGATGAGGATGGTTTGTGGCATCTTGTGCTCTGCCGCATGATTTTGGGGAAGCCGGAGGTTGTGCTGCCGGGTAATGACATCACAAAGCAGGTACTTGAACATGAGCTGAGATAGGCTAATTTTCTAAATTATTCCCAAAATCCATTTTTCATGTATGGATTTGATTTTGTATTTATCATATTGTCCTAAATGTTAACCTATTAGTTTTAGTAAATCACTCATGTTTTGCATTATGTGAGGTGTTATTCTAGTTAACAGACAATAGCTAACTTGTGAGGATGCAAGATTCATGGCAAGCATTGCCTTATTTACCAAAACTAATAGGTTAACATTTAGGACAATATGTATACCTAAATGCAACTGATCTCAGTTAAGAGTTGCAGGTATACCTCACACTTGACGGGCCTTTGCCGCTGATCTCAGTTAAGAGTTGCAGATCTCTCATACAACTTCTTTGTTGGTAGCATACCTTCGTGCTTGGAGTATCTTCCCAAGTACATTCCTAACCAAGAGTGACAATCAAGTTATGTTCTGTTTTAATTGTACTGTATAGGTTTAAGGATTAGTTCTGTCAAATGATTTGGGAAACTTCACATTCTTTTCATGTCCGGATTAAGGTTATGACAATGATATGGATGATTTCGGTTTCTTTTTTAGCACTTTTGATTTTATAGAAGCTACTGTTCATTTGGTCATTTTATGTAAAGCTCAGACAACAAACTCAATGACATGTTGTGTGAACAAAGTTTTCACACAACTAGATTTCAATGTTCATCAAACGTTGTATGAACACAATAATCACACAACACGAGTTATATGACAATCCAACGTTGTCTGAATACACAATTGAGCCTTGTTTGAATCAATGATCATACAACAAATTGAAATTCTGATGCAACGTTGTGTGATTATTCAATCACACAATGGGATGTGGAAATAATTACGTTGTATGAATAATATATCACACAACAGGATAGAGAGAAAAATTACGTTGTATGAATAACATATCACACGATAGTTTTTCACCGTTATCTGACCGAAATTTCACAACATATTGTTGCACCGTTGTGTGATTCTCAGCAGAAAACTAGAAAGCCGCTCGACAGCTTCTCTGAAGCTGCCGAGCAGCTTCCAGAGTTCTGTCGATACTCGCACAACGGTGAAAAACTTGGTTGTCTGATTTTTATCAGACAGCGCTCGTATACACAACAGTATCGAGAAGATTCACACAATGGTTTTTTTCCGTCGTATGATGCACTTTTTGGTGTAGTGGCAAAAGATTCTTTGTCAGCTAATTTTGGCTCAATAGGTATGGATCACGGTAATTATCAACCCTACAATCATGGTCAGAACTTTACAATACCGTATCCATCATATTACTTGCCTTATGGTATGTCATTCAGTGATAGCTCATGGTAACAGACACAAACTAACTCATATGCTGATAATCATGGAGCAACGCGTGGTACATACTATGAGTCCCAAAATCTTCAAAAATCGCCACTTGACCCATGTGGTTGGCATGTAAGTCAATGTATGCAAAATTTTAGAGGAGAGCAATCATTCAACGAATATTCTTCGCAGTTCACCAATGACTCTACACAAGACGATGAAGAAAGCAATGCAAATTTCGAACCTCATCGGTCTTCTGTATGGTTTTAAAAACTTCATGTAGTTGCTTTTGTGAAATATTATGTACAACCCTAGAAATTATATATATTAAATCATATTTCAATAAATATCAGCTTTATTCACGTAGTAATTCATATAAAATTTCAATAAATTGATATCTATTTGAGTTTATTAATATTTTCTTCTCACCTATGATCGATAACATAGCATAAAACAATCTTAAAAAGTTTCAATATAAATTTCTTTGTATTTCTTATAGTTTCAGTCGTTTTTGTCAAAATTTATAATGGATCGATATTTTATCAATATTTTTATAGAAATATCCGTATTTTAAAATGTCGATATTTTCTCGATATCCGATATTTTACTCTTATCAATATTCATATGAAAATTGGACTTTTTTTTCTTTCCGATTACAATTGGAGATGGAAGTTTGAAATAAAATGAATAGACAGAACTTGGGGCCCATCATAGTACGACAGCATGTCGCTCGGATATGGACGTGATCACGTGAATATGAAAGAAAGCCAAAAATGTGTTTGGTGAGGAAACATGGTGCGTGGCTCTGTAACCTTCTTACGTACACCTCTCCATTGACGTCTACAGTGTATAATATAATTATTTATTCCTTTCTTTCTTTAGAGCCAAGTCTCTAAAACCCAGCCGAGCCTCCCTCTGTTTTTCACAAGTCACTATTGCCTTCTACACGTCCTCATGCATATCAAGAACAACGTTATGCAATGAGGAGAAACAACATTATATATACAATGGGGAGATTAATGATTATGGTGGCTAGCAGCCGGTACGGTGGAGGTGAATATGGATCGGAGGTGGAAGTAATTAACCTTAGTGTTGTTCGAATCTACATGGCCGGCCACTTGCGAAATGTTTTTTCGTTTTTGGTTAGGCATTTAGTGAGCAAATGTGCCACGGATTATAGACAATTATTAGACCCTTACAATAGGGTTTTCATATATCAATTAAATTTCTCAAAGTTACTCGAGTTCCATTGAGCTAGGGTCAGTAGTGTGACAAACAATAGTGGAGAATTAGTCTATCAGGGCGTATGGAGTTAATCTTATTTTATAGGGCTATTATTAAGACGTTGTTTCGGATATTTGGATAGTTCCCAACGAGCTCGCACAGAACTCGCTCTCTTTCATCATGTATCCTGAGGACGAAATCTTGAGGACACTTTTGCTTAATTGGAATGAGAGGAAATGACTATCGATGAAATAATATTTATGTTTACTACACGACAAAAAAATTATGTATGACACCTTTATTTATTTATTTATTTTCAAGATCTTTTCTATAGATTAATAGTGGGAAATTCATATCGGTCGACCATGTTTGACTCATATATTTAGCCCCATTAGAAGGATCACCTCGATCCATCTGGCCATTATTACAAGTTGCCAAAGATATTTGAGGATACGAACAACTGGATCCATTGGCAAAGATATTTCCAATTGCTGGAGGAAGATATTTATTATTTTAACATTTCTTTCTTGGGAAAGTGCTTATTGTCTCAACAAATGTGGGAGGGGCAGGCTATATATGGTTCTAGTAAATTCAAAGTGATCCATAGCCAGATCCCAGAAACTATATATTAGTACACAGTTGGAAACAAATATCTCAATCCCTTACCCAGTTGCCAGGATTCGAAAACTTTGAGATACTGTGTATGATGATTAACAAGTAGCTAGCATTTGTGGCATCTGACCAACTGTACATGTCTAGTCAGTAGTGATCGGTGTTGCTTACTTGGATATTTGTATTCTCCAGCTATTTATATGTGCATTGATATGTTTGAAAGTGACAGACTTGATCTCATGAACATAGACCCCATATTGTACTAGCAATCCATGAATGGAGTAGAATGCTTCTGCATAACTAGGGTAAAACCCAAGTCCTTCTATCGTCTCTTCTCAAAACCCTAGCTACTCCTTAGCAACAAAAGAGAGTTTTGAGCATATGAATAATAAATCAGATAACAATCCTGGCCTTACCTCTCCTACATCAGTTAGGAGTACTGATCTCAATAGGAGTTCATCAGATATCTAACTCTATTCTTATCTGTTAAGTGTAGATATAACTCCTGTAACTGATAGTTATCATATTGTAATCTCTTCAATGGAATCAATATAAATACAGTAGGTCAGGTACTGCATTGGTACGACTGACAATCCAAATCACTCTTCTTCTTCTATTCCTTCAATGAATAATATTTCGTTGTTTTCTTAAGAAAAGAAAAAGTTACAATTTATGTTGAGTTTTGAATAGACAGTATAGATTTGTTGCATTCTCACATCTCTTGTAGCGCAATTTCTTCTTGAAACATCCTGAAATTGGGTTTTATATTGCACATGTTAATATTCTACTTAATGTGTGCCGTAAATTTTTCGAAGATATTTAGATAACTTCTCGAAACGTCTAGAAACAACAACACATTATCTCATGAATTTGATATCTTACTAATTTGTCATTGATGCGGGGTCTTTTCGATTAAGTATGACTAGGCTGAATTCCACCCAAAAATGGGAGAAATTTGTGTGTGATTCAAACTGCATGAAAATCAAAAGAGCTTGACAGCATGAGCGTGGTGCGGGAGCTAGAAACACACTGCGGTGAAAGAGAATTAGAGAGTTTTCTGGGTTTCTGATATGGGAAAAGGTGGGGTTGAAGATAACTGGGTTTAAAGGTTGAAGGCATGGAGGCTTGAGATGATAAGAGGCTGCTTCTAAGGGTTTTCTGGGATTCTGCTTGTTGATGCCTCCTCCATCCCCCCTTTCCCATTCTAAACTCCTCCTTTTATAGGCTAAAATTTAGGGTATTTGAGTGATTTAAAGCACCCTTGTTTCTGGGTAAAACTATTTTTCTTCGATGCGTGAATCATGCCCCGAAATCCGGAAAAGAGGGTTTGCTTAAGAGTTGGAGTTTTGGGAGAAAACAAAGTCTTTGCGACAGTGGACAAGATTTGCTGTAGAGAAAACTGCAGTGCCATGAATTGCGGTGATGACTTTACACAAAACATGGAACGAGGTTGACAAGGAAGGGTTGAGAGTGGTGAGCCCGTTGTTTGAGAGGGAAGAAGAAGCTTCTTGGCTGGTCTCAAGGTTTCTCCTAAATGATGGAGTGAAGGAGTTTGGCCTGGACTGTGTAATCAAGTGCTGTAGCGAGGAGATTTACTGTGTGAACAGGAGGCCGAGGCAGAAACGAAGGAAGAAGAAGAGTGAAGTTGGGTTTTTTGATATGGGCTTAAAGGAAAGAAAAGGAAGTTGTGTTTTTCCATGGCTTTTGTGCTTTTGGGTTTTGGGTTTTAAAGAGTGATTGACCCAATATCATATTCTCATGCATGTTCACCATTTCATTCATCGATTTAACTCGTTGGGTTTGGATTTCGGGTCTAAGTCCGAAATCACCGACAATATTAAATCGACGAATGAGCATGTGTGTTTCCGTAACCTTCCACACCATACCAACATCTGCAAGCCCCAAAATTATGTGGCTTGGGTCCACATAAAACGTGCTTGCGTGGTGCGTCAGAATTGAGTGGCGAGCATAAATCCTTATAAAACTATAGAATTGTGTATAATTGTGTGACTATGTATGGTTTTTGTGGCATCACAACATAATAGTGAATGACATGATGTTTCGGGTATCAACAATCATTTATGTTTACCGACTTAAATTATTCCCTAATATATTCAAATCTTCTTAAATACTAAACATCGAACACCCAAATTCACGTGATAGTTATATTTTTCATACATCTTCCAAAAAAATATTTGAGATAAATTCGTGAAGCTTATTGAAACTACACTGCAATGCCTTCCATCAAGCAATCAAACCACACTCCACATGCGTTACAAATTGCATCCATTACATTTTCTTGCAGATATAAAAGTCTCATTTTGTCCTAATAATCCAATAATAGATGATCTGTTTATAAACAAAATTAAACATGGCTGAAAAATTGACCAATTGGAAAAGTGCAAAGTGCAAGAAAATGGGACCCAAGTTCGGCCCCGGCTCGGAGCTAACAAGAGTCTCTCGTGTGTGGCTCTGCCTCACCCACCAAGCCTCGGCTCTCAGATACTCTCTCTTCTTCTCTCTAACCCTTCTCCGCTTCCCCTTTTAAACTTCACCTAATTTGCTTCACTTCTTCCTCAACTTTTCTAAACCTCACACCTCTCTCTCTTTGTTTCTCTCATCTACTCTATAGGTGGCTCTGCTTGTCTGCCTTCAAATGCTTCATGTGCTCGAGTCTTGACTACCATCTTCGCCATTTGAGGTAACTTTGAGTTCAGTTCTCTCTTTTGTGTGTCTCTATGGGATTATTAGCTTGAATTACGATTACCCATGTTGAAAGACTTGTACTTTTATTGTAAAGGAGGTTTCTTTCAGCAGAACTAGTACTACCCAGATACCCAATATAGTTTCATTCTTATTCTTTTGTTTGAATATTTGTCATTGGAAAGTTTAACATGATACTTGACAGCCTTTGAATATTGATCTAGGATAATATGTCTAGTGTTCATGAAGTTGGGAATATTTTCAAGGCAAAAAATCTCAATTTTTGTGATGCACACATGATTGTGGTGATTTTTCAGGTGATTTCTTAAGAGACATTGGAGAAAGCTGTTTTTGAGGAATTGGGGATAGTGGGAACGTCTGTTTATCATGTCTGATCGTGTAGTTAGATCATATCAGGAGAGTGAAGGAACAAATGAGCAAGCTTCTGTTCATTGTGAGTCTGTTTATATGGCTCATTGGATGTGCACAAGCTGCAACTCAGAAACCAAGGCATGCGGTCATGTTTCCATTCATTATGAGGAAGCCTCAAAACACGATGATGGTGTTCAGAAGCATCCCTTGTTTCGAGGATTTGGAGAAGTAGCTGCACCGGAAAGAGTGAGGAAAAGCAATGAGGGTGTCACTCTGATAGAGAGTTCAAAGAAATTGAGTAAGGAGAAATGGGAAGGCCAGTCCTTTCCAATGTTCAATGTTGCTCCGGAAACTAGTTTGGTTAAAAGGAATCAGCAAGCTTTGACTGTCAATAGGAGATTACTAAGGGAGTGTAACTCATCTCCAATGCCGGGATGGGCACCTGCTGATGCGTGGCCTCTGGAACCTTTAAAAGAACCACAGGTGAAATATCATAATTTTCTCAAGGACAGCAGCGAAGCTGTTTCCAAGTCTGTTCAAAATGGACATGTGATATTAGATTCTAAACTTAGAGTGCATAAATTTAAGAGTGGGAGCACTTCTATGCCATTCTTCAATTTTAGGGACAAGGAATTTAATCAATCCAAATCTCTTGTAGCACCTCAGCATTTTGCAAACACTAATAATTACAGTAGTTCCTCATTTTTGATTCATGAGGAGAATATCAATAGCAAGTTAGTTTCTAGAAGATCAGGATGTTCATTTTCAAGGCAGAATGATGTGATGTTGTTACAACGTGATCCCTCAGCATCCGGTAAGTGTGTCCAGGAAACACAAAGTAAGTCTGAAGTTGGATTGTTTCCAGGCCAGAGCTCTTCCTCAGAGGTCTCCAAACATGAAAAAGCATATCGTGAATATTCAGCCCCTAGTCTGCAACATGCTATTTGTAACGCAGGGACCATGAGAATATGTGCTGTTGTTGATGCTGAGAAACAATCATCAAGAGGTCTTCCCAAGACAACCCCTTTTCCAAGAAAGACTGGTGGTAACTTGTCTGAAGGAGGTCACATATTTGGAGACACAACCATATCAACAAAATTGAAAGGAAAATCTTTTCGCGAGCTCCTTGCTTCCCCAGAGCATGCTTTCCCTCTTCAGACTGGATTGAAATTGCTACCATACAGGAGTGCCACAGACAGTGAAGAGGAAGACGTAAGAGATGTCAAGCGTCATGCAAATAATTTGGATGATGAATCATCATCTGAAACGGATACTATGGACATGGATGCCTTCCAGTTCCAGGATAACCATCTTCTTGGTATTACACTCTATCTCATGTATTCTGGCTGTTTAATCTTTTTTTTCGTGTTACTTTTTTCTGTATAGCTGCAGAACCATGCTCACTTTGATGATCACGAAAGTTCATTTACTATAAACATATACCAAGTCCTTTTTTTTTCCCAGTAATTTATTTTTTAGCTTTATGCCCTGTTTTGTCTTATTTTTAGCCTATAGGAAACACTTGTATTTTGGCTAATGGTTCTGCTTGCTGTACAGGTGTGGCTTCATCTCCAATGAATGAGGTAACTCTGTCTTATTTTGAACTTGTTAGTTAAAATGCTGCCATAAACAGTTTCAAAATCACTTTTTTTTCTGCTTCCACAAAGCACCTTGAATGTTGGGAAAGATGTAGTTTAAAAGTTAACTCTAAGTTTAGGAATCTCCACAAAAGAAATTTGGTGGACTAAGCATTGTGATATAACTAAATAGGCTATCTCTTTTTCGTTTCTTTTGTTCTTGCAAAACTTGTCATCATTGTGGTCCTTCATAATATATGAAAGTTGGACTCAGATAATAACATTTAGCATAACATTAAACGGTAATTTCATTTAAAAATTTGCAGCATACTGAGGTTGGCCAGGAGTCACCAAAATCTCTATCTGCCTTTACTTCGGCAAAAGAAGATGTTAGAGTTAGATCTCCACTCACCAAATCACCTGATATGAATATAGAGCTTCCAGAGCTAGCAGCTTCTGCAAGTTTAGCTGATGAAAGAGAGACAAGCACTTCAAGAACCCAAAGTTTGGACGTGGAACATCTCCTTGCCCATGCTGAGCAGTCCACATATTCAAAATCCAGAGCTAGTCCAGATGGCCCTCAGGGACTAGATCCAAGCATCAGGTGGGTTAAACGGCTCAAGTTGAGTGCTTCTCACTTTGCTTGTGGTACAAAAAGCACAAATATGGGAGAGGCCTCTTCCCACGAAGAAGTTAACGCACTCTATGAGAAAAATATGAAATGCAGTGTAACTAATTCACAGCCTGCTATGGTTAGATTTCACGGTAGGGAACAAATGGCATTGGATGAAACTCCAATGTTATTAAAGAATGGTGAGTCGTCTTCTAGTGATTCAGCGAGGACAAGTCAAAATATATCACTCTCACATCCTTGGATTAGGAGGTGGTCCATCAGAGTACTTGCACCCAACAAGAATTCTGAAGCTGCAGTGGTTTCTCAACCTCAATGTTCAAAGGCAACATACTATCAATTTCAGAAAAAAAAGTTTCCAAGCATTGCTGCTATGGCACTCATGGGGAAGGCCATGAATGGTTTCAATCCATGTGAGTTTGCAAAAAAGGGGTCTTTTGTGGTTTGGAATACGAAGGGATTTTAAATATTGAAGATGTTCTTTGGAAAGAAGTGTAAGGTACGGCCACAAAGCATGGGATGATCATAATTAAAGTGATGGCTGATATTGGGTTGACGAGGCTCTGTGCATCTGCAAGAATCAATCTAGTATGCTGAATGTGGAGTATGTGGATATAGCATCGGTATGTATCACTTGTAATCTTGGTTTGTTTCTAAATAGAATAGTTGGTCGGTGGAGTTTAAGAGGAGCCATGCTGACCTCTTGTACTTATTTTAAATAAGTCAGAAACTGCTCTGCTTTACATGCTTCTTTTTCTTTTCCGAAACTTCTGTTGTGCAACTAGATTCTGAAACTACAAAGCGAATATAGTCATTGGCTCACATGCATATGTATATGTAGAATATATGATGTTTCTCTGAGAAGTATTTGTGATTGAACCCAGAGTTCTGCAAGAATTATGTGTCATGCCCCCAATCTGTGCATCCTTAACAGTTCTGTTGTTTAGCTTTTATAGGTTACTCTAATTTGGGGAAATAATATACTTGAATGACTCACGGTTCTCTGCTTCAATTATAGTTGAAGTAGACAGTGGAATCACTGGCCAACCACAAGGGAGATGGTGTGGAGTTGTTATAGACCATGATGTAGGGGATGTGCAGATAGAAACCAGTTAAGGATGAATGACCCGGAGAATCACACGCATCTTCATTTTCTCTTGATAACTTGATACACCACAGATTCTGTGCAAACAAGGAGAAACTGTTGCTGATGTACTCTGCTTCCACAGTTCAGTATCAAAGATGTGAGCAAGTAAACCAGTTCTTGTGTATTCTCAATTTGCTTTACTTCTAGACTGTTGATTTATTTGGTATTTGGTTATTTTCCTCCAGTTTAGTTTGACGCCTGGTTTATTTCTGTAAAACATGCCACAAATTGGGAGATGATGTTCATTTGAGGTATCCAATATCTATGAACTCCTATTTCTAAAAATAAAATATAAAATAAATCTATGGATTCTATCGTTTTAAAGCATCCTCCAGAGTCCAGACAAAGTTTGTTGCTTCTTCCATACAATCAATTAGCCAAAATTTTGGGATGTTTGTGTTAATCTACTTAGTGTTCAAGCGTTATTATGGTTCATCTGATCTGCTTTTCAATGTTGAATCATTCACCCCACATATCTTTAGATGGTGAAAAGCAAAGGGAATGCTTTTCTTTTCTTTTTCAAAAAATAGTTGTATATTAATGTTTTCCTACACTTATCTCAATACATAGAGGAGTACAATGGGGTTATAGAGTAGTGGTTATAGTGCTGAACCAAGATTTACTACCTCATAACATAAATTATATTCAAATTAGAATAGTGCATGTTATAAGTAAAATACATTAATTAGTGCTAGTGAAAAAGGCAATAGATATTAGTAGTCTGATATTCAGTGAATAACATGTAGTGCTTGTATAGTCGTATGCCTCAGTGTCCCTCTTCATCTGGTTTGTGCTATTGAGGTAAGGGTATAGATGCTCATCTACATCAGATGACTGAAAACTCACTTGTCGACATTAAACTGCTCTGCTGGAAGGCTTTATAGATTGTTTTATCTGTTTCAATGCAACTGGAAACTCCTCAGATTTTATACTGCTGATTTATTCTTACCCCCAAAAAAGAAGGAAATTTGGGATTGATGCATAATAACGTGTAGAACAGAATTTGGAATAGATGCTTTGTTATGTAGCAATTAGTTTCAGCCATACTGGGAACATTTCTGGGAAATTCTCTTATCTGCAAATTTATTCTTTAAATGATGCATTATCTTAGACTTGAATTACTCAGTTCGCTTATGCTTGAACTTTGTTCTAAAACTCAAGACTTGTCAGATTTCAGATATATTTATCTTGGGTTTTTTTTGAAGGGAGATGATGAGAATCGAACTCTTTTGCTGAGTGTAGGTTTAATCCAGAAATGTGAGGTTAGCCAGTTAGAGTACTTTGCCACTAGAGCTAAGAGGAATCTTAGATTAATACGTACTTTGTAGTTCTGCTGAAAAAATAACTGCAAACCAGTACTTCTGTGATAGGAGCACAATATGCGACGATATTAATATGTATTTATCTTCGCTTATGCTTTGTTTAACCCTTATTTATCTAAGATAGAGTCATAATATAGTTTAGTGTCATTTTGGAAGAGTTTTGGAAAAATGTGTTTAATTGTCAGAAAAATGACTAAGTATATAAATCTGAGGAAAAAGTGCAAAATATGTTGTTTTCGTGATTTTGAGGTCTGTGCTTGACTGACTTATTCTTTTCCAAATTTAATGAAATTTGGCAGACATATAACTGGCAAGTTGGAGTATAGAAATCTGAGGAAAAAGTGTAAAATATGTTGTTTTCGTGATTTTGAGGCCTGTGCTTGACTGACTTATTCTTTTCCAAATTTGATGAAATTTGGCAGGCATATAACTGGCAAGCTGGAGTGTATTGTGTCAAAATTTCAGATCAATCGAAGTTCGGGAAGTCACCTAAAAGATGGCTGCAACTTGGCAGTTTGAACAAAGATGACCAGGGACTACCGGGATTTTACTGGGACTGTGTCCTGACTTCCGGAATTTCTGTGGGACACATCGCTTGGAACTAGAGGACGTGTCATATGCGGTTGGAAAGCTCTACGTGTCTAGTTTCTGTGAGACTTAGAATCGCATCAATCGGAGCTCCGTGGAGGGAGTTATGCCAGAATGAACGGAGCAAGGTCATTCCTACCGAGAAAACCAAGTTTCTGCCTCTTTTCCTTTGTTTCTATTTTCGATGGACATTTTGGCGTACAATTGCATACTTGAAGATTGTCCAAGCTTATTGAAGGATAGAGGAAGACATCGAGCTAAGGCAATGAGGAAAACACAAAGAAAAGACGCAATCCTAGTCGAGCTAGGAAAAGCTGCCGATTGGCAAGAGCATCTGCCGGTTCTGTGTTCTTGGCATTTTGGGTATTTTTCCATGGATCAAATTCATCAAATGGAGTTGTCAAGTCTACACAAGAAGTCCATGAAGATATGCAGCCCATGCCATAAAGAAAATTCAGAAAAAGAAGTCCAAGAATGCAATATTTATCCCACAAGGAAACATAAACCAATTAGGAAAATGAAATTCTTTTCCTTGTGTGGCCGGCAAACCCTAGGTTTTTTCCTCTATATAAAGCCATATTTTCCACAGAAAAAGAGGTCACATTTCAAAGCAAAAATCTAGCCTAAGCTCTACCGAAATTTCCCCAAGAATCCTCCATAAAACCCTAGCCGAAAATCACTCCCATCTCACCTTACTTTTTCTACCGACACCTAACCACTGCCGAGCAGCCGCTCCTTTCACCTTCCGCCGGATCCACACGAGTCAAAGTCATCAAGGTGTCTACAAAAGTGTGATCCACTCCCCTCTTTCGGTTTTGTAATTTTTATGTAGTTATGTTAAACTTTGTCTATAAAGATAGCATGAATTCTTGGTTTCAAACTCTATGTCTATGTATTGTTTGGATTGAAGTTTGGTTTTATGATTTGCATGTTCAATTTGTATTCTTTATTTTTAATTGGTTTTTGAGAGTAAAGAATCGGATTGTATGTTAAAGAGTAAGGAAAATATGTAATAAATTAGTAAATAGGGCAATCGGCAAACATGTGTTAATTTGGTTTTAGATTTTTCTTGACTTGTTCTTTGAATCCGTGTGCTTAAAAGTTGGTAGTCTATGCAATTGCAATGTGTGGAATATTGATCTCATTAGCCGAAAAGAATATAGATTAAGTAATCTTTAGGGTTATTTGATTTGTGTTGTTTTCACAAGGGTTAGAGTGGTTTAAAGAACATGCTTATTAATAAGAAGAGTGACGCCTTGCTTATTTTAACTTGTTTCCGACTCAAAAGATTTTGTGCTCAATTACTATGCATGTCTGTTTTCATCTATAGGAGTTCTCAAATATGTTTAGTACAACTTTAGGATTAGACGTAAAGTTAATCTTGAAAACTTATGAAATCTAAATCGGTTAGTAATACCTATAGGGAGCTAACTAGGTTGGAGTTAAGTTGAGTCTAGAACACTTTAATGCCTTGCCGTGAGTCTTGTTTGCTTGTTTGTTATGTGTTTTGATTGCTTTCGTGCTAGTGCTTTGTGGAAGAATGTCGACCAAACTTGTAAATATTAGAACTAGGTTTAAATTTCATGTCTAGACGATAGAGGGCAGCCTTGCTGCCGACGCCATTATCTCCCCCCTAAAGTGACGATTTTGATGTGTATATATGTATATTTGTCTAACATTCTCATGTTTCAGGTACCCTTAATCCCCTGCTTAGAATGATCCCTACTTGCTCATACTACTAACGATATTTTGTAGAGTTATTATTGTGTGCGAGCTTAGGCTCTCATCATTCTGAACCAAGTATGAACAAAACTACAAGAAAACTTTTCATTGCAATTTTGATACAGCAATGTACAGATATATATAGAAACCCAAAAGGCTAATACCGTCAAGAAGAAGAAAGCAGTAACTGAGATTTTCAAATACTTAAATCTTAGATCACAGAGTATTCTTCTTGCAGTCGAAACTTCTGCTGCCTGGCGATGAAAGCCTCAACCTTGCAGCGAAACTCCTCGTTGCTCATGCCATCTTCAGGGAAAACAGGTTCTGGCAATCGCTTCTCACCAGACTTGATATTTTTCTTTAACTTCTCCGTCTCCGAACGCCTCAATACACGGGGTGAGTTCTGGCAAATGTGGCGTTCTAAGTTCTCTGATTGACTCCTTGTGTAGTTCTTCACTTCTAAGGAACTATGAATCTGTGCAGGAACAATAGCGCCATCACTTGTGTAGTTCTGCATTTCCAAGGAACTATGAATCGGTGCAGGAACTATAGCACCATCATATGTGTTCTGATTGATCTTGTACTCAGTTTCATCTCGGCGATTCTTCTGATTCTTTTTACTGTTCTGAACAAACTCATCATAAAAATCACCTCCTGATCCAGCTGTGCTCGAGTCCTTAGCTGAGAACTTACCAGACTTGGCAAAGAGGATAATGACAATAATGTTTCCAATGACGAAAACAAAGCGAGGGCTGAACATGAAGCCTGATATGTCTCGGAAGTAGAAGCCGGAGTTCTTGACAGCATTAGGGAGTTGGAGAGAAAGCCTGGAAATCAGAAGCAGAACAACAAACACTTCTAGTAACCGGAAAAGGTTTCCAATCTTTCTAAGCTGGCGGTGCCTCAATATCGCGTTGGCCTTCTCAGCTTTGATGTCATAAATTTTGATTGAGTCCATCTTGTTCTATAGGATTTGAGAGAAATCAAAGAAAAATCTCTTGAAAAGGGTTTTGGACGATTGTTCGTTTCTCACTCGAAAGAGAAGAGAGTTTCGCTCAAAGCTTCGTAGCCGACCATGTCTATCAACAGAGGCAGTAGGAGTACTACTATCAGAGTAGTAGATTTTGTGAGGGAGTTGATTATAGGAAGCATGAAATCAGAGGAAACAGAGTCAATTGAATGAGCTCTGCTTTAGAACATATGAAATGGAGAGTGTAAGAGTAATAGGTTGTTGTTTATGTTGTGCTGGAATGGAATGTGAATACTGAATTGAAACCTTTACATTGTGCAGGCTTTGTATTTATAGGCCATGAAAAATGGAACTTTTTCTTTTTCTTTTTAAAAAATTTAGACAATAGGCTTTTACTTTAGACTATATTCCATTCCATTCCATTCATATGCTTCTTATTTCAAATTTGCAACTTGAGGGTTTTATCCAAGCACCATTACAGTAAGCATATCTGTTCCATAATTGCATGGAATATGGTATACCATGATATATCATTATATCTAAAAGATTATGACCAGAATATAAATTTAAGATGAAGAAAACTGAACATATGACAAGAAACTTTTCTCCAACATTTTGATTTAAGTTTGAAAACACTACTCTCTAAATCTTGTGTGGACAAGATGCTAATTAACTCTTAAGCTTAAAACTTACCCTAATGCAATCAAAACTCTCATTCTATTCGAATTCCATTGTAAGATTATATATATATCAATGTTTTAAAAGGCTAAGGCGTAGCCAAGGCGTTGTCGGGAGAGCCTCACCAAGGCGTAAGCTTTGAGGCAAAAAGCGTAAACCTTGAGAATAAAAGTCCTGTATTTATGCATTTATCGGTGTTATACATAAAACATGTATTGTATAATTGACATCCAAAACAAATATGATAAATTGTCATTTATTCTTAACAAGTACACACTTAAACCATGCAATTTAACCAAATCCCCTTATATAAACTGTAACGACCCGAACCTTAAAATACCCCCAAGAGTTTTTAAATTATTTTGACGTTCCGAAGGGTTTGAAAAATTGACTTTTTATAAATTGACACGACCGAGAATTTTATTTCTCGACGAGATAGATGTCGTTAAAACGAGTTCATAGACACGTAGCGAATTTAATTTGGAATCCGTATGAAAAAGTTATGATGTAAAAATCGGATGGAGGAAATTTCCGAAAACGAGCGGAACTTTCCAAATTGGGGAATATTCTCGGAGAGGGGGGAATATCCTATTTTTTTCTTTTATTTCTCTCTCTCTCTCTCTCTCTCTCTCTCTCTCTCTCTCTCTCTCTCTCTCTCTCTCTCTCTCTCTCTCTCTCTCTCTCTCTCTCTTCCCCGATCGGGCCCGAGCCCAAGCTCCCCACCCAAAAATCGCCGGCCCTTGTCCTCTGCCGTCCGGCCACCGATTGACGCACCACCGGTGCCGATCGGTTCGTCTTCTTCTTCTCTTCACTTCTGGGCTAGGTATTTGGGGCGAATCGGCCAAGGTAAGTGGGAATTAAGGATTTGAAATTTTAGGGTTTTTTTGTTATTTTTAATGGAGGTTGTGATTTTGTTGTTTTTGATGTAATTGGAGGTTAGAATCGTGTTCAGGGCATTGTTTGGAGTTGATTGGGTGTAATTTGATGTTGAATTGGATGAATTTTGGTGAAATTTAGAATTGGGGGGTGCTGCCGCCGTGCCGGCCGCCTCTCACGGCGGCTGGGGCGTCTAGATAGCCAAGACTGAGGCTTTTTCTTCGGCGCCTTGTGCCTTTCACGCCTCAAGGTGCGCCTCAGGCGCGCCTTTTAATACCTTGATATATATTACGATATAATTTAAGATATTCGAAAGAAAATTTGATAAATATGAACTGTTCTAGTCTTTTTAAGAAACACATAACTTAATTGCAAAGACCTCCAAAAATGATTACAGAACTATTTTCTTTGATTGTAATTTGGTCATAGACTTAAAAATGGTTTAAGAAGGAAGAAAGTTTTTAGATGAATCTAGAAATATTGGTGGTTGCTTTAGAAGTCCCACTAGGTTGAGCCAGGCGGCAAGCTTTGATATGGTAACATCACTCTCATGTTGATTCCAGGCTCAGTTTCTTCCTCACTAAGAATTTGCCAAGTATGACCTACTTTCTCTTACTTTGATTTCCTTTTAATTTTCATTTCCAAATGGCTTCCTTCTTCTTTTGTTGGGCACCATCTTTCTTCCTTTTCTGGTTTCAGTAGCTCTCTGCGCCTCAAGTGACCCACGCCAATAATGGTAGATTGCCCTTTTTACCTGTGGTACAAGATTGCTATGTGGCACACTGTGAGCTTCAAGCAGCAACTCTCCATCAATCATGGAGGCAAAGTCCACATGAAATATGAACCCTAGTCGTGACACGAAGAAGTTATTGATCTCAACTCCAGTTAAAGGTATACTTTGAGGTTGGGTACGTACTTTGCTACGTTAAGAGTAGTTTGAACCTGAAACCTTCAAAACCAACGTGAATTAAGCCCTAAATTTTGTTGAACATAAATTCTTGTATGCACGGCTGTGTGTATACGACGCAATCTTAAACATCCATATGGTTTGACCATTGTGTATTTATATTAAAATCATAAGTTTTAAGCAATCACAATGAGTCGTGTATTTACACGCTGTGTACTGAAGACTATTTACTATTTAGAACACTTCAAGTCTTCAATCCACTACCACCTTAAAGGATTTTGAGTTTAAACGTTGATTAACAACGGGATGTATAATACTAATACATATTTTGTGACCACTAGGCAGACAAATTTTATTTATCAAGGGGCTGCCACTTTAACTACAAACGTCTTTTGATTTCTGGGATCCATTTTCTTTAAATAATTTGGAAATTATCCAATTGTGTGTGTGTGAGTGACTAGAGAGACAGTGCCTTTAGAATCTAATTATTAATGCCCAGTTCTGCTCCTGCAAATGGAAATTGCTCTTTTATGTGGAATCCTTGAGTTGATTCAGGTACAAGCTTCGTTTATTGTTAGTGTTGGTGCCACTTCCCTCTTCTTTGTTACCTGTAAAGGCTTCTGGAGAAGAGATAAGGTTGCGATTTAAATAAAGCTACAGAGTTGGATTAAGTAATTAATTGTTCTTAGAAAACTAATTCTCCTTTCTGTTGATGGAACACCCTAAACTGCTCCTCTCAGAAAGATTAATTACCAACTTTATACATGTTCCTTTATACAATTGGCTACGATTCTATTTGCTGGAGCTGAATTAGTGCCAGATATATTATATGGGTTCAAGACTTGTGAAGTTACCGTGTTGAAGAAGAAGAAAAAAACACAAAATAATTTGTTTTCCAGACCTGCACTTTGATAATCTAAAACATCAGAAAGGCTCAAAGATCGTAACTTTGAGGTACCATAAACTCTCTAATTCTTTTCTCGATCTCCTCAAAGTATAAGGTCGTCAAATCTTGTATAACAATTTAGATCACCTAGCCTTTTGGTGTGGCTCTGTTGATTACTGGTATGATAAATAAACAATTGCACCAGGAACAAACGCAGCAGAGTAAAAATCCTGTGACATGTCTCTTATCAGGAGGAGTAGTATAGATCTGGAACGGCCGAGCGACTACTTTGCTAAGAAGATCAAGCAAGCTCTGAATCTTTTCCGATGGATGAAAAGTGGCTTCCAACAGTGTCTCATCATTATCAGGACATCAAACCCTAATCACTGCCTTCGTGATCCTTGACCCGAAAGTTACCTGTTCTTCTGCCTCTCACATCATCTTCCGGGTATTCAAAATATGATTGTAATCATCTGCCGTGAATTCATAAAGTTCATCGTCTTCTGCCTCCTGATAGTCTGAAGAATATGTCGAAGCTTCAAAAATGGGAGCTTGTATACGATCAAGGTTGGCGGTGAGCCTTCTTCTTTTGAAGGATAAAGAGGATGGAACATCAGTTATCATTGTCGTCAATAATGAGAGTTGTGATCATGTGTGATGTCGGTAGTTATAATCAACAGCCGCTGCTGCCAATTTATGCAGAATTTCATTTCCTTCTCCAAGTAGAATTCTTATCAAGAAGGGATAAAAATTCCTCAACTTGTTGGGGATGCCTATATACTTTTCTAATATTATTTGTCACTTTTTTAAAATGTGAATTTTCTTTCCTTAATTAATTTTCGTTTATGCGCAACAAAGACACAAGCGCACCCAATACATAGGGTAACTCTGTGCATTCTTAATCTTTGGTTCGCTCGCCATCTTTTATCAGTTTTTGATGGATCGGGCTTTTGATAAAAAGAGACATTCTAAGACCTAAAATGATATAAAGGGCACTGTTTAAGGAAGAATAATTCTGTAACTTTCTATGTGTGCCTTGACCTAATTAGACTAGATATGTAGTATCTTTAGTAGATAGGGAATCTCTGATTATTTGGGATACTTAATGTAATGCATATATAAAAGTCTCCTTATCTCTCAATAAAACAACCCTTTGCATCTATTCTTTTTCTTCTAGAACACGTTATCATCACATAGTTTCTAACCCTGTGCTTGTAGAAAAAACCCTAGCTTTTTGCCAAAAAATAATAATAATTCAGAAACCCTAGCTTTTCTACCGGCAATTGCTTGTCGGCAAAGAAAAAACCCCCCCAGAAATTCTTCTGTCGACAACCCCTCCGTCGAAAAAGAAAGAAAATCTCTCAGGGCACAAGGTTCTGCCGACAACTATTTTGTCGGAAAATCTAAGAATCTCAAGAAACTCTTTTCCCGACAACACATTTGTCGGTAAAGGATATGCTATCGAACTCTACCGACGATAGATTTGTCGGCAAGGATTGAAGATGCTCAGGGCACCCAGAAATTTGCTCTGGGAACCTTCGATGGTTCGACGGCGTCCTCCCTCGTCGCCTCCCAGCCGCGACGCAATACAGAGACGACGCCTGCTCGGTCGACGCCTCAGTGATGCCTCAGCCCTGCGAATCCGGCGGCCCTCCTCGCTGCTTCGACGCAGCCTCTGACGTCACAGCAGATGACGACGCGGCTGCCCAGCGTCGCCCTCCACCTCGCCGTCAGTTTAGCGCCTCGTTTCGGCCTTGTTTTTGAGCCAGACCCAGATCCCCAGATTCGACCCGACTCAGAACCGGCTTGACTCGGTTCAAGCAACTCGACCCGTGTCGGGTTTGGGCCTCCTGCCGAGCCCAGCAGCCTTTTCGGGGGAAAATCTGTTATTCGTCAACCTATTATGACGATTTGTATGCGATGAAGAGAAGCAATTTTCCGCATTTCGTTCAAGAATCGAAGCGACTATTGCAATTTTATCAAGGATTAGAACCGAGTCCTCAAGCGCAATTTATAACGCAGTTCACTTAGTGAACAAGCAAGTAAGATTTTCTTAAAGTTCCTGCTTTATGCAATTTCAATTGTTAGGACTTTTGTTTTTTCCAGGACTTTCAAACTCCCTGCTACATCATCCCGATTCTTCTGCTTCTCGGGACGATACAAAGGGGCCCCACCCACCCCTGTGTATCACAGTACGTATTTAAGGGGTAACTGTGATGTTACCATCCAAAGTTGTGCTTGTGGCTGTGATGTCACTGTGAACCACAACTCTTCGTGACTATTTTATCACGATTCCGACAGAATATTGTCGATACTTGTGACGATCCTAAGGGAGTCACAAAGGGACAAACTCATGATGTGCGACGGAAATTGTCGCTGTAACATCGATATGTGATGGAAATTGTCACAACAGATATTGAATTGAGTTACCATAATCTTGGTCTCGACCTAATTTCAATACCTTCCCTCTTATTCTTTTGAGAAAAAGAAAAATTGACCACAAAATGCCCATAGAAAAAGAGGGGGAGGCTACACCTCGAAACCCCCATGTCATAAAGAAAAGGGCCATTGAAAAAAAAAATCATGTCATTGATATGGTTCTATATCAGTTAACTAATTGCAAATAATGCAATCATATGGTCAATGTATACAGGAGATACATGGAAGAAGATGAGAGTATATCCTCATGATTACGGATTTTTCTATTTCATAGTCAAAATGACTACAAATCCGTTTATTTTGTGAAGGCATAGACCTCACATGTATGACTAATACTACTTAGTCGATACACTCTTTATGGTCCAGACCTCGATGTAACCGTTGGCATTTTGATGCATACATGGTTCGATTCCCTAAAAAGTTATATGTGAATGCAATGAATCGCATTACACATTTACATGGCATGTTGATTTGAGTTCATCAATCTAATTGGTGATGTTAACTCTGAAAATCACAAAGATAAATGAGCCTATGCTCGTTAAGAAACAAATAGACATGCTTGCGTACATGCGCGGATGTATGCACATTGTTTGGCCTCGGCATTGGCGCTCTTGCGCACACCAAAGCCCGCCTTGCCTAGCCTCGATTTCGGCCTTGGCTTGTCTTGCGCACTGCTTGGACAACAGCTCCGCCAAACCTAAACAATGAGGCACGCCTCGGTCTCTAGACCTTTGGCACGCACACACCCGCCTAGCCCCACCCCGGCCTCGGCATGCCTTTGGCTCTTTAGCATGGCATCGGCCTTGTCAGGTCTTTGCTTTATGTCTCGGTAAGCCTTAGCTTCGGTCTCGGCTAACCATCGACAACTCGCATGACCTCGACTCCAACATCAAGCCTCGGCCCCATAAGCCTTTGCTTTTGCCTCGACACGCCTTAGTTTCGGCGTTGGCATGCCTTGAAATTTGCTCGGCCTTGGCTAGCCTAGCACGCGCCTATGCTTGACCCCGGCCCTCCCTTGCCTTGCTTCGGCTTGGCTTCCACTCTAGCTTGGCTTCGGCCTCGGATAGCTAGCTCATGGCCTCGGTCTTGGATACTTGGTTTAGACATTTATGTCTATATAGTATCGATGTTGGCTCATTTGGTTGTTTTCTGACTCTATTTTTGAGCGTTAACGGATGTATTTACTACGCATTTAAGCATGTCTATGTTTTATCTTGTTATACTACACGTCATGTAACACACTCTATCGGAATTGAGTAATATTCCGGTTTATATGACTTGGCATAAAACTTTGTCTCTACACTCTTATATACGAATGTATCATAGAGACATTGAGTGTGTAGCTAATCTTCATAGATTTTATAAATCCATTGTGACTATGATGGCTAGTTCATCACATATAATCATAGAGCATTCTCATGCTCAAAAGTTTCAATGTCTTATGACATTATGATTCAAAGTCACATATGCTATCTATGCATAAAGAAGCAATCGAACCTTGCTCACTATTTAAAGATATTCGTGCCAACGTTTATCACCTTGAAACTCATTGTGAAAATTGAAGAAATTTCTTATGTATCGCTTCTAATGAATGCACATAACTTATGAGTCAATATTGTGAATGTATTTCACGTATACTATGATTCAGATTCTTTGAATCAGCGACTCATGTAGACTCTTCTATACATCGTCCGGAATTTTGAACATGTTTTGATGATCCATATGCAAGTAAGTCATAGACATCGTTTCTTTTGAGCAAAGAAGCTATTGGGATCAAAGATTACCAAAAGAATATTTGGTAGTGTCATGAGCAATGCTCAAGGCTTAAGGATGACATTAACGTCACCCAAGTCTTCCTCCAAGTCAATGGAAGCACCATCTATGCATTTAATACTGCATATGATCCCCCTCTCATGATCTTTCATTAGTTATGCTCATGATATAGAGCCTAATCTTTAGCAAAGTTTCGGAGTAACGCCCTCCTACGCTAAAGATAATGATACATAAGATGATGGTCTTAATGCCCTATCATGGTTCAATTTTTGAGACACAATGATACTTTGGTGATCCATCTATTGGTTAAACTCAAGCTATAACACTTAAATATTATGAAGCACCTAGACAATGATTGAAAAGTTGAAGAAAACCTAGAAATCCCAGTTTTCTAGCTCTCGGGCTCATCATTTGACGGACCGGTTCACTTACGTTTAGGCCGGTTCTTGAGGTGAAATTTGGTCCACCGATTTCTAAAATCCATGGCTACTTGCTAATAAAATTTCAGAGCCATTGGACACCTGGAAGGTGCTGAACCGCTCGACACAAACGTTCACCTGGTATGTTTCCGACCTGGAAGGTGAGGCCGGCGGCGTTGGAATCCTAACACACGTGCCTACCTATTGTTAAAATTTGGTGGCATTTGGTGTTCCGAAACTTAGTAAAACATTTCAGGAAGCGTACATGCATGTTACATTTTGTAACTGAATGCATCTTGTTAACGTATAAGTGTTAACGATCAATACCCTTTACCGTCCACATACTTTATGTGCCATATTGCGCCACCACAAGTGCTTAATGATGGGTATTTGTCTTTGAATAAGACATAAGATTTCACCTATAGTCTGCTATACGAATACCTTAACAGACGATCTCGTTAATGTCACTTTTTCTGATGAGTCAGTCTCCCCGTCGTTAGGGAGAGAGAAGAACAAGTTTATTCAAGTAGAACGACTTGGCTTTGCCGTGGTTTGTCCCCACTTTGCCTCATCATGTCCCCAAAGTCCCATAAAGAAAAGTGACGAGATTTGATATACATGTTGCAAAGAGCAAACTATTGGTCTTTTCAAGGAAAAGATCGGAATAGTACTCTTGTATCAACATGTCTGTAAGGATTGATGTCCGGATAAATGGACACATTGTCACTCATAGATGGTGACACAGTGACTCCACAAAAGTGGTAGATGGTGTCACTAGGCCGTGACTCTCACAAGAAGTGTAGAGAAGACACTTAGTTCGATATACACTCGCCGAATGCGAGTATGGCACAACTTGATCCTTCGATCAATGACAACTCATTCGTCTCATGGATTTTCTGGATTATGCTTATCATTGGGGGACGCCTCAATGCAAAGCCGATCCATATAGAGATCTCTACAAATGCGAATTACACTAGTGTACATGAGAACGTGGTTTATGAGTTAGATATCGAACACTCACTTCGTTGAACCAAATACCAACGTTGTGAATTGGCCTACACAGAAAGATATGCGATCCAGTTTAAACAAAGAGATATGTCCTTGGTCAGGTGATGCCGACACCGTAGGAGTAAACCCTATCGATAATCTTTGATGGAAAGCGTAGTGAGAAAAAGAGCCTAGACTCACCTTGTGGCGCAAAGTCTCTCACAAACGCCCTGGAATTGACTACGATGACATATGCTCTCGTAATGGAGTCATATCACACTCCACTACCTTGTCAGTTAGGTGGTTCCGAAAAACTGAACATGCAGCTTATGAATCATCTCTATTGGGACTAAGTAAAGAGATGTACATAAATATCATGAACGGGTCAGTTTTCACCCAAGTCAAGTGAGCAAAAACCTCGAAGTGCGTATGCTATCAGATTAGGATGTTCTCTATATGGGTTCAAATCTTCTGGTTGGATATTGTACAACGCGGTTGAGCGACTACTTGATTGGAGATGAAATATGAAGAATCATGCCTATTTGCGTGCGAATTCCGGATGAATTGTGATTGAGATATCACTAATCCGACGTTAAGAATGAAAGGATCGTGGGAATACTTGGTCTCAAATGTGACCGTTAGTGATGAACCTATTCATCAATCGGCTTATCTAAAGGACGTTAAACCAAAGCCTATATGTATCCCATGATCAGTCGATGTCTTGAGAAGACTCGTTTCGTCTATGTGACGAGAAGTCTTGGGAGATGAAACTCTCCATCTAAGTACCATGTGCGCAATCATGTACTTGTCATAATATGCTCGACACGACATCTCATTCGTTATAAACTTATAAAGCCAAGGTAATGGTTAGACGCGCCCACGCAATGCCATGAAATATGGCGGTACTTTCTTTCAAGTGTGAAAGGTTTAGGCTTATTCGATCCCATCATGAAAGACGCATCAATAGGCAATTCCAGATTTTACTTGGTTCTGTACGTCAACTTCCCTGAGGAATACATGATAGATCACTCATTGTAAAATGGTGAAATTAGTACCGTTGGAAAGTTCTATGTGTCTACTTTCCAGGGACACCAACCATTTGATTATAGCTATCATATTGAGTGACTCATGGCTGTTTTAGCAAAGTAGGACAAATCTGTCTGGTAATTTGCAGATCAGTCACCTTCGACAGAGCTTTGTGATCATATCAAGACGAACCACATTGTGTACTTTATATCACTAGAAATATATGGGTGTCTAGTTTCCAGAACTCTTTACGGTTCGTTCATATCTACTGTATCAAAGGAGTTATGACTATTTAAGAACACGAATGTCATGCTGTGCGTGAATCTGATTTTCAACGCGAACTCTAGTTTTGAGTTGTTAAGCAACCTTCTTCCTTAAGACCAAGTAAAGCTAAGTGTAGCTGGTCTAAAGGATAATATGGATGTATTCACTGATTCGATCATTGGCCACGTGTACTTTTGAAGCTTGTGAGGAGTGTTTGCATACACCATTAATCTTAACTCCGAGATTGGGTTACCAATCGGGGTAGTTGTCTTGTAGACATCAGGGGGAGTCTACCTCACATGTAATCTTCAATTGTAGTTGGTGTGTTGTGCTCTTTTCCCTTCGACCAAGCTTTTTATTTTTACCCAAGTGGTTTTGTTTTGCTTGGCAAGGTTTTAGCGAGGCAACATGTTATGCCCCGTGTCACATTAGGTACGCGACACAAGGGGGAGTGTTCAAGGAAAGATAATTATGTAACTTCCTATGCGTGTCTTGACCTAATTAGACTAGATATGTAGTATCTTTAGTAGATAGGGAATCCCTGATTATTCGGGATACTTGATGTAATGCCTATATAAAGGCCTCCTTATCTATTAATAAAACAACACTTTGCATCTATTTTTTTTCTCCTAAAACAGGTACTAAGTTTTGCCTAATAATAATTAAGTACCCGTTCTAGACCTTTGCCTTTAAAAATTAAAAGAATTACGAAACTTGTCATTGTCTATAGGGTATAGCCGTATACCCAACTTCCCAATCTATTTCCCAGCATCACCTCTGTCTCTCTCTCTCAACCATCTTCGTCATCAGCGACGAGGATCTCGACAACATGATGGAAGAGTACGGTCGCACCTCGCCGTCTTCGTCGTTAAAGCCATCGTCTAAGGCGGCTGAGCAAGATGACGCCAAGTTCGAGTCATGATTTGTCGACGCGCTCAACTGGTCAGGTCTCCGAGCTCCTCTCGATCAATTACACTCAATCATTTCCACAAGGTTCCATGCTCTCTCTCTATCTTCCTTCTCTCATTGCTCGCTTTGCTTATTTGAATTTATAGTCATCTTCATCTCGGGTCGGGTTTCGCAGGAACCGAAGCTTCTTCGAGTCGATGCGGAATGGATATAGTTGCAAATCAAAGCATCTTAAACTCTGGTAGTGATTCTAAGTAGCTCTTTGGTTTATTAGGTGCTTGATTGAATTTAGTCTTTTATGATGGATTTTGGTGATTGCTGGAATAGGCTTTATTGCCTGTTTTGATGATTTTGTTATGAATTTGTATATGAATTGAGAAGGTTTGATATGCTTACTACTACAGATCATGATGCCAAATAGATTAGGATATGTCCCGTAAAGTAAAGGTTAATTGGTTGACATAATAATTACCAATGCTTGAGTACTTGAATTGCTATTGTCTGATTCACTAAAAAAAAAAAAAACAAAAGGTCATAGCTTCATGTAGATGCTACATATTTTTAAAGCCCTGAAAATTTGACATTACGAGAACAAAGGAAATGTGGGCTGATATGTACTTGGCTTTAAGTATTTTGAACATTTTTTAATCTTATCTTCAAGTATTTGACAATAGATAACATGCCTTCTGTGTTCAAATAAGTCTTTATCTTATTATATTTTGGCTTTCATTCTAATAATGTGGCATGATTTGATTGCAGTTTAATCAATAGAGAAGTTCAAATGTGGTGCAATGGATCGACCAAGGAGGGTAAAAGTGTTGGTAGCAAACATGAATAGCATGACATACTTAGACCCCAAGTATATAATAAAGGATCGATAAGGAACTCACACTCTAAGCTAGGTGGTGATTTGTAATACAAGTATTAAAACGTGTGCTTGATAATAAGGTTGTTCCAAATACTTAGCAATAAAATTCTGTTTCTCTGGCTGGCAAAGATGTGATCATATAATTTGGATACAGATATGTCATATTTTGATTACGTGCTAGATATGTCTGACCTGTAATTCATTCTGAGTTTTTAGGTTATTAGCTTTCATCATCTTCCCTTCTCCTTGTGAAAATCTTGACCGGTATGATGAGCAAGGAAAGCTGGTCAAGCAATCTATATCCCAGAACGTGACAAACATAGATTATGATTTTTGAGGTGAGAAACTCTCCATATCAATGGTTCATACTTCTGGAGGGTCCTCAACGACTTCAAGATGTGTGAGAGGTTAGTAATGCATCACTAAGAAGGTTGTTGAGTGGAGTGTTGTTCATGTTAGCAATGTACTCAATCTTATTATAATGTTGCTATTTGGGACTGTCGAATATTAATATAGATGTACATACAATTTTCTTCTTGAATATTTTTGAAATCAGTGAAAGTACATATTGATCAAGCTGAACAATGATGATGCAAGTCAGTATAATCAAGTAAACCATATAAAAACAATGTAATTACTCAAGTAATTGTCCATGTAACTACTCAGGCAATGCCACTTTATACCATGAGTAATTATTTGCTGCCCCATAATCTTATTCAGGAACTTCACAAACTCTGTGCCCGTTTCTGGTGGGGTGGTACGGATGAGAAGAGAGGTATGCATTGGAAGGCTTGGGATGACCTGTGTCGACCTAAATCAGACGGAGGTATGGGCTTTCAACATCTCTTTGCTTTCAATTTGGCTATGTTGGCTAAACAAGGGTGGAGATTGCTTCAGAACCTAGACTCTTCACCGGGTAAATTACTGAAAGCCATTTATTTTCCGGACTGTAATTTTTGGGAGGCTCAGCTGGGGGCAGCCCCATCATATGCATGGAGGAGTATCTTAGCTGGAAGGGATGTTCTTCGTTGTGGGGTTCGGCGTCAGATCGGTGATGGTTCCCGTACGTGTATCTGGGCCGACCCTTGGTTGGAGGGAGTTAATCTTAGGGAGTTTTATGATTCCCGTGTTCATTGGGTTTCTGATTTAATGGATAATTCAGGTGGTTGGAATCTTGCTTTGTTACAGGACTTGTTTCCGGTTCATATTGTGCAGCAAATAGGTACTCTTCCCTTGAGTAACCGTAGACACATCGACTGGTGGAGGTGGGGAGAGGATAAGAAAGAGACTTTTTCTGTCAAGACAGCTTACCACCTAGCTCGAAGTCGGGTCCTTCAGGACGTCAGGGGCTGCCCTAATCCTAGCTCTCAGTTATGGTTGAAGATCTGGAGGGCCCATGTCCCGGCAAAAGTTAAGGTATGTCCTTGGAAAGCTGCCTCTAATGTTCTTCCCACAAGAAGTAGATTGAGTCAACGTGGTATTGACATTGATACTCAGTGTCCTTTCTGTGAGGAAGAGGTGGAGTCCCCTCTTCATGCCTTACGCGATTGTCCCAATGCAGCCTCAATTCTGCTCCTAGCTCGGCTCCCTTCTGACGGTTCGCCTTCCAGCGTGGCTGATTGGCTGAGTCAGTCGTATGCTCAAAATCCTAGTTCTTTTGATGCTTTATTGATGTTTATCTGGGCGATTTGGAACAACATGAATGTCAAAGTTTGGCGTAATGAGGATAAATTGGCCTCTGAGATTGTACCGGTTACTTTGGGTTGGTGGGAGGAGTATCGGTCTGCCCACCCGAAGGGGAGAGGACGAGGGTCCAGGGTTCCTGTCAGGTGGAAGAAACCATCTCAGGGGTATATCAAGCTGAATGTAGATGCTGCATTCAGATCCCCTACATGAGTTACAGGTTTGG
Source organism: Potentilla sterilis (assembly GCA_963682095.1). Taxonomy (NCBI): domain Eukaryota; kingdom Viridiplantae; phylum Streptophyta; class Magnoliopsida; order Rosales; family Rosaceae; genus Potentilla; species Potentilla sterilis. The sequence goes on along the minus strand of OY821757.1, from coordinate 42,938,281 downwards.
GAGGTATCTTTCGTGATTCGGCAGGGGTGTGCTTGGGGACCTTTCGGCGCCATATTTTGGCCACCAGTTCGGCCATGCATGGGGAGCTTCTTGCTCTCTTGGAAGGGGTACAATTGGCTCAGCAGTATGGTTTGTCACCTCTCATTATAGAGACGGATTGCCAGGTTTTAGAGGATGCTTTAGGGAGCAGAGCTCTGGACAGGTCTGATCTAGGCTATCTTCTGGATGACCTTAGAGAGTTGTTACAGCAAATTACATCGGCACGGGTTCAGGCGGTGCGCCGAGAAGACAATAAAGTTGCTCATAGTTTGGCAGCGGATGCTCTAAATTCAGGGTTTAATGAGTTTACTTTATTCCCTCCTCCTTCTGTTATGGAGTTGATAAACGATGATTGTAATGACGTTTAGTCAATGAAGTTATTCATTCCCCTAAAAAAAAACTACTCAAACAACTGGTTACTTAGCTAGTTACATTGCCATTTGCTTCAATTGACTAGTTACATGGCTAGTTACAAGCCAGTTACATGATTTGTTACATGACCGTCAGTTACAAGCTAGTTATATAATTAGTTATATAGACAATTACATCGCCAGTTATATTACTATTGACATTGAGTAACCCTCTCAGTAACTGTCTATGTAACTGTATTAGTAATTGTTTGGTAACTTTGTTGGTATTGAGTAACTCTCGCTAACTGTATTGACATTGAGTAACAATCTCAGTAACTGTCTATGTAACTATGTTAATAATTATTTGGTAACTTTGTTGGTATTGAGTAACAGTCTTGGTAACTGCTTTGATATTGAGTAACTATCTTGATAACTGCATGATAAATGCAGCGTACTGCTGCACCGCACCACGACAGCGTTCCATTGCCGAAATCAACATGAAAAACAACTGTTGATGTATCTGACAAAGTAACTGGCTATGTAACTGTGTTAGCAACTGTCTCGGTTACTGCATTGATATTAAGTAACTATCTTGATAACTACATGATAAATGTAACATATCGCTGCACCGCACCACGACAGCGTTCCACTGCTGAAATCAACATGAAAACAACCGTTAATGTATCTGACAAAGTAATTGGCTATGTAACTGTGTTAGTAACTGTCTCAGTAACTATCTATGTAATTGTGTTAGTAACTGTTTGGTAACTGTGTTAGTACTTTGTTGGTATTGAGTAGGCTATGTAAGAACTGTGTTAGTAACTGTATATTGATAACTATATATGCAACTGTGTTAGTAACTGTCTATGTAATCATGTTGACTACTGTCTATGTAACTATGTCAGTAACTGTATATTGGTAACTGTTTATGCAATTGTGTTAGTAACTGTCCTAGTAACTATCGTAGAGTAACTATGTTAGTAACTATTTGATAACTGCATTAGTAATTTTGTTGGTATTATGTAACTGTCTCAGTAACTATATTGACATTGAGTAATTGTCTATGTAACTTTGTTAATAACTGTGATAAAATAAGATCGACATCAAATTGTAAAGGACAACAACCACAACTATTAAACATATAAATGAATCAGACCTCTACTTTTCTCCACCAAGCCACTCACAACATTAGTCAAAATAAACCCAACCTCCCGCTCATTCTCCTCAGTCCTCCTCATTAACTCAAAGGTTCCAACGCCTCTCCAGCGAGCCGCATTGCATACCCCGAAATTATAGTAGCCCACGAACTTATTTTCTCTCAAGCATTCTATCAAACACCTTCCGCGCATCCACCACTTTACCAATTTTACAGTACATATTAATCAAATAGCTCCCAACAAACACATAAAATTCAGAACCAACTAGAATTCATAATCATCAAGTAAATCTCCACATTCAAGTTCCATAAGAAACAAACAATATATAGTACTGAACAGAGAATTTGATTAGTGCTCCAAACTCTCCTAGCAAGTGTAGAGTATTACAAAATTACAAGATACATGTGGGGGGAAACCAAATCAATATTCGTTGATCAAAAATCAAAGATTTTTCAAATCAAACAATAAGAATATATACTCTAAATTACAATGGATTGCTAAATTGAAATCAAGGAGAGGGAGGTACGTACCACAATTTCATTCAGGAATTTTCGCAAACACATGGCGTGTAATACCAAAACCACACTAAAAACCAAAAAAAAGGGGAGTGAAATTTGCACTTCCCTTTTTGCAAAATGCACTGCTCTTGCTATGGTTTTACAGATAATACCTTGTGTACTTTACACTCTCTCTCACGCCCACAAGTCCGTGTTCTTTTAACTTCCTCTTCTAATTCTTCTTTTCTTTCAACATCTCTAAATCATCTTCCTAGCGATCAATTGAATTTGTTTCTTCCTAATATCTCATCTGAATTGATCTAATTGAATTTGTTTATGGGTAATATGGATTATGGTTCGTATATGCTATATATCAATCCTTTCCTCACTCACAAAACCTGCAAGTTAGCTCGACTGTGTCATCACTCCCATCACTCATCACCAGTTCACCAAATCTGCAACATCAATTCTTCTTCCTTTACCGAACCCAGTTGGGTCTTGACCTTTTCATATCCTTAATCACTATCCTTGGAAGAAAGCCCGTAAAGTGAACCCCCACACCATCTTCTCTTCTCAATTATACTATCGAATTTGTATCTTGATTTGTTATATGAAATTCGTAGTTTCTATATGTGTGTAGCCAAAAGGGTTCTTGGCAATTTTATTTATATCATCTGTTTCAGAAAGTATTTGCAAGATGGGTTTTTTACCCAAAACTACAATTTTGAGTACATAATTACCAATAGCAAGGTTCCCTTTTTAAATTACCATTAGCAAGGTTCCATCCAAAACTAACAGAATCAGTTAAGTCTTAAATTACACAATTACCCTCATTAAGCCTAATGCTACTGATCCTCAGAACTCAACCTAATACTACTGACCCTCAGTGAGCCTAATGCTACTGACCCTCAGAAGTCAACCTAATATACTGACCCTCAGTAGCTCCGTCGTCTTAATACTACTGACCCTCAGTAGCTCCGCCGTCGTAATACTACTGACCTTCAGTAGCTCCGCCGTCTTAATACTACTGACCCTCAGTAGCTCCGCCGTCTTAATACTACTGACCTTCAGTAGCTCCGCCGTCCTCCGCCGTCCTCCGCCGTCCTCCGCGGCGCTCCAATACTACTGACCCTCAATATCTCCCACTTAAAACCCTAATTCCCTCAAAAAAATTCCAGATCTCTCACCCCTCCACAAACCGGCCTCCACCGATCCAATCTCAACCACCATGGCCCTCTCCTGCCTCCAAATCCCACCACACAAAATCAATCCAACATAAAATAAAACCAACACAAACTCAAAGAGAGAGAGAGAGAGAGAGAGAGAGAGAGAGGGAGGTCGTCAATTTCATGGTGCGCCGGAGCTGAGCTTGTACAGGCCGGAGTTGTTCCTCGCTCGTTGCCTCCCAGCCTCGCCGCTCGTCACCTCCGGCCTCGCCCAGCCTCCAGATCGGACCTCCTGCCTCGCACCTCCAGCCTCCGGCCTCGCGCGCCTCCTCTGCCTCGCACGCCTCCTCTGCCTCCGTCCACCTCGCGCCTCCTCCCCTCGCGTCGTCGTCCACCTCCCCTCGCGCCTTCGCCGGCCTCGCGCCTCCGCCTGCCTCGCGCCTCCGTCTGCCTCTCGTCTTCGTCGTCGTCGTCCTACTCCGCTCGCGTCGTCGTCCACCTCCTCCGTCCACCTTGCGCCTTCGCTGCCTCGGGTCTCCGCCTCGATCTGCTCCGGCCTCATGCCTCCTCGCGCCTCGATCTGCTCCGGTCTCGCGCCTCTCAGCCCTCGCTCCTCGATCTGTTCCGGCCTCGCACCTCGATCCGCTCCGGTCGTCGTCCGCCTCCGCTGCCTCGTCGTCGTCGTCCTCCGCCTCGCGCCTCCGCTGCCTCGCGCCTTCACGCCGCCACCGTATCTCAGATTAGGTTAGGAATTTTGGTCGGGAAGGAGAGGAGAGGAGAAGAGAAGAGTTCTGAGTTTGTGGTTTTTTTTTTTTTTTTTTTAATATATATATGGATGGCATATGTTGTAATTTTTAGATTTTCAGGGTTAATTATGTCATTTAACATTGGACGGATTAAAAGTCTGTTAGTGTTAAATCCTGCTAGTGGTATAAAAAAATCAGACCTTGTAATTGGTAATTATGAGTACAAAATTGTAGTTATTGGTAATTATCTATTGCAAGATTGCTAAAAAAAAAAAAAAAAGGAATGTTGTTTTTTGTCTGATAGGAAGAGAGGTAAGAGATGAGGGTAATAATGGAAGAAAATTAACAGAGTTAACCAAAATAATATTAAACAATTCAAGAGGAGTGAAGTTTGTTAAAAGGAGAGTGTAAATTTCACTCCTCTAAAAAAAAAAAAAACTTAATAATGAAAACTCATAAACTAATTCACCTAAAGAAGCAACCGGTGAGGATTTGAAGCTCCAAGAGAACTCTGATTACGACGAACATTTCTATCCCGATGATGTGACTGGCGTGACACATCGTAGTTGGAACCCGTGGCCAGTAGCATTGTGGAAGATAGGCGATGGGCTGGAGTTGTCGAATGAGAGAGAGAGAGAGAGAGAGAGAGCAAATCAATTGTTTTAAATGTTAGGGTAGGCAAAATCAAAAGAAAGGGTATAATGGTCATAGCAAAAAATCAAAACAACCTCATTTTATTATTTTAAAAAAAGACATGGACCCTTTTATCATGTACACATTAAAATAAGGTACAGTTTTAACAAGTAAAAAAATAGGGAAAATGTCTATTTGGTGCTAATTTGACCCCCTGACTGCCCATTCAAATGACAAACTTATTTTTTTCCCCTATTCAACATAAGGTAACAACTCTATTGCCCATTTGAACAAATCTTTTTCAATTCTAGTACAAATTTAATTTTTTTTCTTCCTTTTTTGTCCTTTTGTCTTATCTAACATATTTTTGAATTATAATGTGTTGAGAAAGTGGAAGATAAAAAAACAAACTTTGCCGAAATATCACCCAACTCCTCCGGCCTCCCATAGCCGGTCGCCGGAGCCTGGTCGCCGGATTCCGGGCACCAATTTTTTTTTTCGCCGGAATTTTTTTTTCGCCAGATTTTTAATTTTTTTTTTTTTTTTTTATAATCAGGTTATTGACGATGGTTACTAACCCTCAGTAAATAATTTACAGATTACAGTAAATAATCGATTATTGACCCCCGGTAATCGATTACTGGGAGTCAGTAATCGGTCAGTAATCAGGTTACTGACCCCCAGTAATCAATTACTGACCCCCAGTAATCAATTACTGACTCCCAGTAATCAGGTTACAGATTCCATATTTTCCAGTAACCATGTTACTGACCCCCAATAATCGATTACTGACCCCCAGTAATCCATAACCAGAGTTCATGAAGTTGTAAAACTTTGATCACAAAACATCCACACTATACTGGTACTAAGATTTCATTGATAACTTGACAATAACATAAAGAACTTGCACATACAATACAATGAAACTCTACAGATTTCATGAAGTAATCAGGTTACTGACCCCTAGTAATCGATTACTGACCCCCGGTAATCGATTACTGACCCCCGGTAATCGATTACTGACCCCCGGTAATCGATTACTGACCCCCAGTAATCGATTACTGAGGGTCAGTAATCGATTACTGACCCTAACCAAGAGAAAAAAAAAAAAAAAAAAAAAACCCTAGTTTTTTTTCTTTCCGTCGCCGTTGCCGCTAGCCTCGCTCCTTCATTGCTTTGCTGCCATATAGTGATGGAGACCATTTTCTAGGGTTAGGGTTTTATCTCCCCTTCTCCTCTTCTTCTTCTTCTTCTTCTTCTTCTTCTTCATCTCCATCAATCTCAGCCCCACATCTTCACTCCACACCCAAATCCCAAACCTCGATCAGCTCTACTCTCATCACTGCAACGAAAAGCAACACCACCCTCCTCCTCCTATAACCAGAAAAAGCCTATAAGAACACATCTCCCTCCCACAATACAACATATCTGAAGCCTCTGGACCCGGATCGCCGCCCCTCGACCTCGACCTCGACCTCGACGAAGAAGCCCATCGTCTGAAGCTCGCTGCAGTCCAGATATGGACACCCTTCGCTGCTCTTCCCCAATCCGACGGAGGAGGAACATGAGGCAGATCAGCCTCGTCTGAGGAAGTGGGCGGCGGTGGAGGCCGAGTTGGTGGAGCAAATGAAGGCATAGGTTGTGGTTTCCGGTGGTGAGGTGGTGGTACAGGAGAGGAGGAGGAGGGTGAAGTGAAACCCTAATTAGAGAGAGAGAGATTTATATATGGTTTTAGTATAGGGTAATTAGGTATTTTTATCAAGATTCATTGGAATGGGTAGGTAACATTGAAATGGGCAAGTTTTTCAAATTTTTTGTGCAAATGGTCTTTTTCCCAAAAAAATAAAGGAAGTTTTGTATCATTTTCAAAGTGAAATGACCCTTTTTAATTATTTCTTCATGATTCTAATATCTTATTCACTAGCTTTAAAAAAAAAAAAAAAAAAAACCTTTCTTATATTTTCGTGTTTAAAATATCCTTCTATTGCCCAACACCATTTGATCTACTGACCTAAGTCTCTCCTTCTAAGTGAGAGGTAGGTCGTGAGTTTGACTCACAACAGACTCGTTGACAGGACCCGCCCCGGATTTCACCCTGAAATCCGGATAAGGTCCTGCGGGGACCACCTTAAGACTAACTCTATCGATAAATCGATAAGATCAATCTTAGGATGGACAATCCTGAGACCTGCAACAACCAAAAGCACTTCTAAAACTAGATTCATCATCCACACCTGGAGCCACCTGCTCCCCAAATCACAACAACCGCCACAATAAACCCAAAATCAAACTCAATTTACTCACAAGTAATCAGAGCAATCTAATACAATGAACTGGAATTACAAAACAAGAAATAGAATATAAAGATAAAAGAGTAAGGGATCACAGATCCCACCTAGCGGAAGCAACAAAGACGACAGCTATGCCTCGACTCTGAGTACTCTTGACCTCCGACTATTACTCTGCACACTGGGCGATTTAAATCGAAGGGCCCAGGGGAAAGTAATTTAAAAACGTTAGAGTGAGTGGATAAAAATAATATGATTTAATATAGTACTTTAAATGAAAGTATTATATTACTCTCCCAGAGTTTTAGAAATAAAACCACAGTGCATGCATTATAAATAAAACGTCCCACGTTTTAAGAAAATCATATTTAAAAACCATCAGCCCAGCTGATATAAAATCAAATAAATAAATAATTTTTCTTTTTATATGTATTCTAAAACAATACACATTTGAAAACCATTTGTGATGTTTCTCGACCAATTCCATTGGTCGCATAAAAAGCCCAGCCCCGTTGGTTCGGGAATTTGTTAAATAACAGAAAGTCTCATAGAGAAAATATTCCCGAAACCCAAATGATATAATATCATGACCAATCCCATTGGTCATATCATATAATAAAATAGGGGAACGTCATTACCACCATTTAATAATAGCCTCCCAGACTAGGGTCAGAGCCTCCAAGACTCTATAGCGTCCGCGTCCCACGCTAAACCTCTACACCACAACTCCGTCAACCACCGAGCGTGAATCTGACCTATATGGTCAAGTCGTCACCTCGCGTGGGATGAGGTCAATAAGCTAGCTAGCATCAATATATATTTGGACCCTGATATGGTGAAAATCCGAAAACAAAACCGAAAATACGCTTCCCCTTATATATAAATCCGTACAGTCCCCGACCGTACATCTGAGGCTCATATATATATATATAATCACATAAACTCGTAGCCTCAAAATAATATATATACATTTGACATGTCCCACATGTCATAAAATAAATATCAAAAATAATATATAACTTCGACATCTCACATGTCGAAAATCACAAATAATGAAATGATAAACTCGCCGAAAATCTCATTTCCGGTCGTACAAATATAAAATACAATAAAACGATTAAGTATGATTTATCGAATTCTACTATTTCCGGAAATCTCTTTTCCGGTCATTTCGTTTAAATACCATTAAAACTTTTCAGTATGATCAATTACGAACAATTAAAAACATATTATTTACGAAAACCTCGTTTCCGGATAAAATCACGTACTACTAAAATCGTAGTATAACATAACCCCAAAACATATATTTTTTTAAATATCATTTCATTTTAATTATATGAATTCTCATGCTTCTCAAAGCATTTATTTAAAATAAACTTCATTTCATTAAAACAATTATGCATGCATTTATTCAAAATAAAAATCCACTCACAGTACTGCCGAGCGCGCCGCTAATCTGATCTCTCGTCCCGTCGAATAACTTCTCGACCTGTAACAGGGACGAAATTCTAAATATTACGAAACTCGGAATTTAATTATAATCGATAAATCTACGGACATCCTCACTCGTCCGAAACTTCCAATTTTCCCTTTTTCACTTATCGGTATAAGAATTTCGCCTCAATACCGAATAATCTAAGTCCGCAATTACTCAAGACACCCACTCCGTGTCCGATTAATTCTTTTCCCAGTTATTCCGTCGTAAAACCCTTTTATTCAGCTTTTAACCTTTTTACGGTAAGTCAACAGTAAAACCTACTGGTCAAACAGTAATTCTGAAAGTCAAACAGTAAATGGTTAAAATCTAATTATTATTTACCATTTACTGTTTACTGTTTAATGTTTACTTTTACTGTTTACTTTTTTATTTTTACTATTTACTGTTTACTATTTACTTTTACTGTTTTACCATTTAATTTTCACCTTTTACCGTTTTACCTTTTACCTTTTTACTGGTTACTGTTCATCTTCTTCCTCACGTCGCCGGCAACAGTGGCGCCGCCGCCACCGCCGCCGGAGCGCCACCATCGCCGCCGGCAGCTCCGCCACAGAGGCTGAAAACGCCTCCAATTCATCCCAAAATGATCACCACCACCTCAAGGACTCATCCCCCACTGCCTTCGCCGCCAAAAGCCCTCGCAGCCGCCGCAAACGGCGGCCGACGCGGTGGCAGCACCTCCTAAATCTCCAATTTCTCCTAATTTCAACCAATCCAACCCCAAATCATACTTAAACAACTCCAATCAACGTCCTAAACCCGAATTCAGCCTCCAAATACCCCAAAAACATCAAATACACAACCTCCACCAATTTCACAAAAACCCTAGAATTTTGAAATCCAAAATTCTCCTTACCTGTCACGAATTGGTGCAATTCCTTTGGTGGAGAAGGTGTGCGGATCGAGACCTTCATTTCCCCTCTTGGAATCGGGCCGATTGGTTGCCGGAAAAGTGAGCTCCGTCCGATCGGGGAATTTCGGGTTTGGGCGTCGCCCGGCCAAACGGCGGCGAACGACGCCTCGCCGCTGCCACCGTCGTGATGAGGAGGCCGAGTCGGCCCGAATGGGACCCGTGCGCCGACCCAGTTCGGCCGGACGGCGGGGTTTCGGCCGGAGTCGGGCGGAGTCGGGGGAGAGGAGACAGAAAGAGAAGGAGAGAAGAAAAAGAAAAAGAAAAAGAAAAGAAAAGAGGAATTGCCGTTTCGGGAAAATCCCAGCTATTTATACTCGTCCAAAAACGGCAAAATCTCGTTTTTACGTCGTAACTTTTTCGTACAAACTCCAAATTGGACGTGCTACGTGTCCACGAACTCGTTTCAACATCCTCTACCTTATCATGAAACCAAAAACTTTGGTAGGGTCAACTTATTTAAACGTCAACATTTAGAACTTCCGATTCGTAAAAACAATTCCCGAGGAGTAAAAGTAAAAGTAAAAGTAACACAGTCAAAAAGTAACTCTAGGTTCGGGATGTTACACTCGTTGTAGCATACTACATGTTCATTCGACCACAACAAGACTCACTTCGAAGAGGTTGTACATTGACCACGACGAGATTCACCTTGAAGAGATTGTACATTGACCTCGACTAGATTCACCTTGAAGAAATTGTACTTTGACCCCGAGTAGAGGAAAATTCACCTTGAAGAGATTGTTAATTTGGCCTAGACTAGATTCATTTATGGTCGAAGGGGATTGGATAAAAATTTTGATAACAAAAACTATCCTATCACCCCTCTGCTAGGGTTTTGTCGCCTCTTCGACGTCCAAACTAGGGTTTGCTACAAAATTTTCAAAATCGAACCATGGATTTAGATCTATTGAGTTGGAATTGCAGAGGAGTCTGCGGGGATGACACGACCTGTAATATCCTAATTTTTTAAGTTGGTCAAATTCTATTTCTTGTGAGAAATAGAAAGTAGATGTCGTCACGAGTTCGTCACATTTTTCGGTGAATTATTTGAGTTCCCGAGCTATTTTTAACGATGTTTGGAAGTTTAATCGGAGAATAATTATGTGACGATGTGGCGAGTTTCAATTGAAGGAGAAGCTGACACATGGCAGAAGGAGAAGAGGGCAGCTGACATTGACGTCAGCATCAGACAATAGTCATAGGCCATGTGTCAGGTGGGGAAAGAAGATGTGTGGTGTTTTGTGGGGTTGACACGTGTCACTGAGACCACTACTCTTTGGTCGACACGTGTCAGTTTGGAGGCTATAAATAGGGATCAGCCCCCCTCCCAATTCAGTCCGTACCAATTTTCAGAGAGGATTTTCTCTCTCTAGGATTTTATCTCTCTAGATGTTCTTAGTAAAAAATTTCGGCGGGTCATAATTTTTGATCCGTAACTTCGATTCTTAATCCGCGAGCGGTTACGGATTCGTATCGACGCGATATTTCTATCATTGAGGTATTGAGTTAGATCCAACGGTGAATTCTAGATGGCTCGTTTTAGTGATTCGGTTTACGACCGATAATACGGGGTGGCGTGTCGAGGTGAGTAATTTATGTAATGTGTTTCAAATATTCTTATATGCTCTTAAAATAGTCGAAAAACATGATTTTGATCTATTTTGAAATATCTATCTACTTTCAAGTGAAGCATGTCTGTTTGCGAAATATGTGGAGATTATATATATTATGATGTTGGATCCATTGTTTGAAAAGTCATGGAACATGTGAACTTCTTGATTGGTTATGCCGAAGTAAGGATGTGACACACGGATGTATAGAGCTGTGTGCATTAGGTGCCCGTGGTGATCACTAAATTGAAGGATATCCAATAAGAAGGGATTGTGTGATATGATGAATTGTTTGTGGTCATTGTGTATATGATATACGATATACGTATTTTATAGCGTGTGTAAAAATGATATGACTTCACTGGCATATTACCTAATCTACTCACTGAGCGCGTGGTTTTACTCACCCACCCATTTACTTGCTGTTTTGCAGAAAAATGTTTAGTGTTTGTCGAGTCGAAGTGTCGGACGAGCCTAGAATGAAGAGCCTAGAAATAAGTGTTTTTATTTTTTATTTACATTCTGCTTTGTAACACTCGATCACACCTCGGGAATGACGCTGAGTACCTAAACTCCAACGACGTCGGGACCGGGGAGTGACACAACCAGAGCTCTCAAATACCTCATCGCTCAGAACCGTCCTCAGATGGTTTTCTTGTGCGAGATGAAGATCAGCGTCGATCAGGATTTTCGTCGTCTCCAACGCGCGTTAGGCTTTTCCCGGGCAAAGATGGTGCTAAGCAATGGCAGGTATGATGGCTTAGGTTTGTTATGGTCGGAGGATGTGCAGCTTCAGACGATATCCAAGTCGGCTCACCACATCGACGTCGAGATCGTCAACAGACCGGGGATAGCTTCATGGCGGCTGACAGGCTTTTACGGCTATGCAGCAACCGTGGACAGGGAGAAATCCTGAGAGTTGCTGCACGAGTTGGCTGACACAAGTTCTTTGCCATGGCTTGTAATCAGAGACTTTAACTAGATTCTCAGCAGCAGCGAGAAAATCGACAGCGCGCCGAGGCCAGAGCGGCAGATGCGAGGATTCCGGGATGCACTCGGATGTGGCGACTTGCTCTACCTTGGCTATCACGGCGTTATGGCGACGTGGGGTAATTCAGAAACTCTGTTGCGACTAGATAAGGCAGTCTGCAATATGTCTTGGTTCAACATCTGCTTCCATGCTAAGCTGTTCCACCTTCCCCCATCAGATAGCGATCACGTACCAGTACTCTTGCTAAAAGCAAGTACGGCACCGATTAAAGCTCAGCCGAAAGTTCACTGTTTTCAGTTTGAAACTTTTTGGCTGCAGCATGATGAGTGTGACAAAGTCGTGAAGGAGTCATGGTAGGAAGAAGTTGATGGGGTACCTATGTATCAGGTTGTTAAAAAAATACAGAAGGTCTGAATACGTCTGGATAAATGGCAGCGTGACGTATTCAGAGGACGTCAGGTGAAGATGATGGGGAACATGGCTGGAAGAACTCATGGACTGCTCGATTACTCCTGAAGGGCAGACAAAGAAGATTGAGCTGTTCAGAAATCTCCACAATTTATTACACCAGGAAAAGATTTTTTAGAAGCAGCGTTCAAAAGTTCGTTGGCTGAAGGAAGGTGATCGTAATACCAGCTATTTTCACCAACAAGCTAAGGTCACGAAACACATAAATTCATTAAAAGGTTTGTTTGATACTAATGATGTTTGGCATGAGGATGTTCAAGGTACGGAGAGAGTTATTACAGATTATTTTGGTAAAATGTTTGAACCATCAGAAGTGGATACGGAGGCTCTGAATCAAACGTTAGAGGCTATAACTCCTTGTGTGTCGGAGGAGATGAATGAGTAGCTGTGTAGTGAATATACAATTGAGGAAATTAAATAGGCGGTTTTTCAAATGTATCCGACTAAAGCTCCAGGTCCTAATGGTATGCCTCCACTCTTTTTTCAACATTATTGGGAGCTGATTGGACCTGAGGTAGTAGGTGCGCGCAATTCAGGACTTTCTACAGACCGGTCGGATTCTTAAACATATTAATTACACTCATATCTGTTTAATTCCTAAAGTTGCATAGCAGGAGAATATGGTGGATCTGCGTCCTATTGCTTTGTGTTATGTGATTTATAAGATTTGTTCGAAAGCTTTGGCAAATCGGTTGAAGGTTATTCTCCGTGCTATTATTTCTCCTTTCCAGAGCGCTTTTGTACCTAGACGTTTGATAACAGATAATATTCTGGTGGCGAATGTGATTGCACACTTTGTGCATAACAAGAGGATGGGTAGGGGTTTTATGGCTTTAAAACTTGATCTCAGTAAGGCATATTATCGTATGGAATGGTCTTTTTTGGAACGAGTGATATGTGTCGTTTTGGCTTCAATTCTCAGTGGATTCAGCTTGTAATGCAGTGTGTGTCTCTACAGTTCGATATTCCTTTTTAATTCAGGGAAAAGCTCGAAGTTACCTGACTCCAGCTAGAGGTCTGCGACAAGGGGACCCTTTGTCACCCTACTTATTTTTATTTGATGCAGAAGGCTTCTCAGCCATTCTGAGACAACGTATGCAGATAGGTGAGCTACCTAGTATTACCATTTGTGATGGAGCTCCTCCAGTGAACCATCTATTATTTGCAGATGATAGTACGCTTTATGCAGAGGCCTCAAAAACGTCTGGGAGAGTGATACATGAGGTACTTGACATTTACAGTAGAGCATCGGGTCAGAGAGTAAATTTTGATAAAAGTCCTATTGTTTTCAGTGACAGTGTGTCTGAAGAGATGAGAGTGGCTCTTTCGACTTTATTAAATGTTCAGGTCATGGAGGCGCATGAGAAATACCTGGGATTACCAACTTATGTGGGCAAGAAAAAGTCAGCGATGTTTCAATACATTAAGAGATGAGAGTGGCTCTTTCGACTTTATTAAATGTTTAGGTCATGGAGGCGCATGAGAAATACCTGGGATTACCAACTTATGTGGGCAAGAAAAAGTCAGCGATGTTTCAATACATTAAGGAAAGATTAGAATCTAAACTTGAGGCATGGCAATGCAAATTACTCAGTGGTGCTGAGAAAAACATTTTAGTCAGTGTGGTGGCTCAAGCTCTTCCAAGTTATGTTATGGGTGTGTTCCGACTTACCAAGAATTTTTGTGATGATCTGGAGTAGCTCTGTGCAAGATTTTGGTGGGGTAGTACATTGGATAAGAAGAAAATACATTGGAAGAGATGGAATGTCCTATGCAATCCGAAAGAATCTGGTGGTATGGGGTTTCGCAGCCTATCAAACTTTAATCTGGCAATGCTCTCGAAACAAACGTGGCGAGTCATCTATGATCCCTCTTCGTTGATTGCTTCTATTTATAAGGCAAAATATTATCCAGACTGTTCTTTCTGGGAAGCACATGAATTCAATTCTCTTTCCTACTCTTGGAGAAGTATTTTTAGTGCCAGGGAAGTTCTTAGAGTAAATATTTATTGGCAGGTTGGAGATGGTAAGCAAATACAAACCTTTGTGGATAATTGGATTTCAGGTGTAGCTTTGGGTCTTCCAGAGATGGTGATTCCTACTACTGAGTCAGTATCCAGAGTCAATGATTTTTTATGTGGGTATGACATATGGGATACTGCAAAAGTGAAAAGGTGTTTTTCAGAGTCTGATACTGCCATGATTTTGAGTATTCCTTTTAGTATAAGACCTAGTCGGGATCGCCTATGCTGGAAATTATCACAGGATGGCAAGTTCTCAGTAAAGACAACATATCGGTATGTTTTCGTTAACTCCTCCAGTTATCACCCTATCTTTCCAACCATTATTCATACTTTTTGGAAAAATTTTGTGGAAATCTAATATTCCAAATAAGGCAAAAGTTCATGGATGGAGAGTTTGCCTAGATATTCTTCCGTCTTTGGAGAGTTTGTTGACTAAGAGAGTGGTGGTGGAAGGTACTCATTGTGTGCTCTGTGGTTTAGCTGGGGAATCGACTTTACATTTGAGTCAAGATTGTGCTTTTATTAAGGAAATTATTCAGTCTCATCCCGATCTCAGAACTGTTTGTTACTGATGGAGCAATCTGCAAGAGACTGCAGTAGACTGGTTGGTTTATTGTGCTAGTGAACTCAGTATGACACATTTTGGGGAACTTCTTTTTATACTCTGGTCAGTGTGGAAGGAGAGGAATGAGAGAGTATGGAACAATAAATCAATGGGGGCGATGGATGTATATTCACAACTTGTTGCTCATCTCAAACAATTCAGAGCTCAAAACTTGGTAGTACCCAAGCAGGTAATGGGGAGAGGCTCTGTGAAATGGAAAGCCCCATCTCTGGGACTCTGTAAGATTAATGTTGATGAAGCCTATGATCCTCTCAGACGAAAAGAGGGATGGAGATTTATTATTCGAGATCATTTGGGCTACATGTTGGCTGGAGGGACTGGACCGGTAGCGGGTTTGGTTTCGGTAGAGCATGCCGAATTGTTGGCTTGTTGTAAGGCAGTAGCCTTTGCAGTGAACCAAGGTTTTGCTCCAACAATATTGGAGACTGATGCCTCAGAAGTGAAACGCCAACTGGAGATGACGACAACTCCTAATACCTCGAGATTTGGTAGGGTACACTACTAGAAAAAAGGGTTTTCCCGACGAAAAAAAAAACGGCAGACGAATTAAAATTTTCGTCTGTAATTCTAAGGAATAGCCGACGATTTTATTTTTCGTCGGTGAAAAAAAAAATCGTCGGCCATAGTTTAACCATAGCCGACGAAACCGTTTTTTCGTTGGTATTTTCAAAAAATCGTCGGCTATATTCATATTTCAGTCGACGATTTGTATTTCCGTCGGCCTTTCTCCTAAACATTAGCCGACGAAAATTTTTGGAAGTATGGCCGACGAAGTTGACATTTTCTTCGGCTATAAGTCTATATATTTTCAGATCTGGGCAGCAGCTGCTCATTTCAAAAAAAAGGGGGAAAACGGGAGAAAGAGTGAAAAATCTGTGGGTATTGTTGAAATCCGTCCTCTCTTACATTGTGGAGCTATATAGGTACGTATATGTGTATATATGTTGGTTTTGAGTTTTAGTTGAGTTGATTTTGAGTTTTAGTGATTTTGATTTAGTAAGTGATTTTTTGTTTTGTTGTTGTTTTAGTGTTAGAATGTATGTATATATGTTGATTTTGAGTTTTAGTTGAGTTGATTTTGAGTTTTAGTGATTTTGATTTATTAAGTGATTTTTTGTTTAATTTGTTGTTGTTTTAGTGTTAGAATGTATGTATATATGTTGATTTTGAGTTTTAGTTGAGTTGATTTTGAGTTTTAGTGATTTTGATTTATTAAGTGATTTTTTGTTTAATTTGTTGTTGTTTTAGTATTAGAATGTATGTATATATGTTGATTTTGAGTTTTAGTTGAGTTGATTTTGAGTTTTAGTTTAATTATGTGTTTTAATTTGATGTTATTTTAATTAGTGTTAAAATATATATATATATATATATATATATATATATATATATACATATATATATGTATGTTGTTGTAGAATAATCGGAATTGGTCTACTCATTTCATTGATAATCCCCTTTATATAGGGTGAGTATTACAACGGTAATAGGAAATACATTAATGACAATAATGACTACATAATTATCTATCGTCAGTTACATTGACGAAGGCACATAATACGTTTTTCCTTCAACACTTCCCCTTGTGCCGAGTCAGAGATAAAATGGTGCATGTGGTGTTGCCTCATTAAAAACCTTGCCAAGTAACAAAAACCCAATGGGAGAAAATAAAACTTTGGTCGAAGGACAAAAAGAGCGCAACGCACCTATTACATTTGAAAACAACATGTATGTGCTAGACTCCCCCTGATGTCTGCACCTCCCCCTGATTTTTACATTAATCATGGGATTCTCCCTGATTCTTTCATTTGATCAAGGGAGCTTCAGTAACATTAGCATAGTTATGCATTTTCACATGTTTTTCCAAATATGACTTTGAGCAATGATTTAGTAACTAAATCTTGCCACATCGTCCTCAGATCCGACTTGATTTACTTTGATCTTGAGAATAAGGTTGTTCATGAACTGAATACATAGATTCATATTAAACATCAGGTTCACTCGTGGTATGACCTTCATATAACAAAATAGTCATAACTTTGTCTAGAGTATGAGTGAACCATTAAGAGATTTGAAATTGATCTGTGACAACAGATTTTCTTATTTCACCTTTAATGCGTTTTTCTTTACGCATAGTTAGCTATGACGTGGATAATTTCTTTATCATGTCACATTTTATGTAGAGATTGAATAAGCCCAAATCTTTCATATCTTTAATGAAAGAACGATTTGTGTTGCGTAGGCGCAGAGCTAAACATAGCTTTACAAATTTACATCGAATGAGAGGTCGAGTCTTACATATTATGTTTAAGTACAATCATGCGTCATTGCACTTGTATAGGAATTTCATTTCCCAATACTTCTTCGTCATCTTCCTTTAGATGAAAAACGGATCTATTGTTAGAGTAAAGACTTCGACTGATCATGGGAATATCTGTAGGCCTCATTTTATTCTTTAGAGTGCCTAAGCCGATTGATGGATGATCACCATCATTACAGTCCTTGAGTTCCATTTCAAGACTGTGTATTCCCAAAATCTTTTCATTCTCAACTTAGGATTTACAATACACTGAGTTTCTCTTATTTCATTTAGAGTTCATATATATCCATAATGAAAACGCAAGGACATAATTCATCAATCCCTTTCCAATCAAGTAGTCACTTTAGTGAACGTTTCAATTTCTTTTGCAAACGTACTCATGTGATCTAGAGTCACTTGATTTGGGTGGATCAAGTCCGTTTAGGATCCTCATGTATATCTCTTAATTTAGATCCCCATAGAGATATATGTTTTGATCACTTTTCGTAAGCTGCATGTTCAGTTTTTCGGAAACTACCAAACTGACAAGGTAGTGGAGTGCAATGACATCCATTACGAGAGATTGTCTCATCGTAGTCCATTACGAGAGAATATCTCCTCGTAGTCGATTCCAGTGCGTTTTTGAGAGACCTTGCGCCATAAGGTGAGTCTGCATACTCTTATTCTCATTACGCATTCTAACAAAGATATATTTGATAGGGTTTACATTTGCGGTGTCGGCGTCACCTGCCCAAATACCTATCTCTTTGTTTATACTGGATCGCTTCTTTCCATTAGGCCAGTTTACTAAGTTGACATTTTTCAACGAAGTATGGTTCGATAGTAGACTCATTATTCCACGTCCTCATGTACACTAGTGTAATGTGTTTGTAGAGATCTCTATACTTTAAGGATTGGTTCTAACATTTGAGGCGTCCCCCAATGATAACCACAATCCATAAATATTCTCATGAGACGGATTTGAGTATCACTGATCAATAGATCAGGTTGTGCCAAACTTGTTTTCTTCCTTTACACAAGTATGTATCGAACTTAAGGTGACCTCCCCCTCTTCCTTGGAGAGCCACGGCCTGTGACGCCATTTATGCCACTTATGGCGTCACCATGCCACCATCCATGGTGGCAGTGCAATACCCAATTCCTCTTGGGTGGTACCATGTCCTTTTGATAAAACACAATCCTTGCAGGTATATTTGCAGCAGGTTTATATGATCTCGTCACTTTAATGTATAAGATATCTACACACTTTGCTTTGTGTGATTTTGGGGATCGAGATGAGACACAGTGGGGACAAACCACGACAATTCCTGTCGTTCCACTTGAACATACTTGTTCTTATCTCCCCCTAACGACGGGAAGACTGTCTCATCAAAGTGACACACCGCAAATCTAGCGGTGAGGAGATCGCCTGTCAAGGTTTCGACATAGCGGACTATAGCTGGAAGTTCATATCCAGCATAAATATTTTTTCATCTCAAGTAACCCATCATTGTGCGCTGTGGCGGCGCAATTTTGGCACATAAAACATTTAATAGAGCTCAAGGATTGTAGATCCGTGTCAATCCAAAAGAGCTCAAGGATTACAAGTTCGTTTGAAATCCTTAAAAATCCTCACACATAGTCACTAGCTATGGTGTAAATTGGTTCAATGATGATGGTCATAGATGAAAAAGTAACGCTGCATGCAAAAATTGCATTACCCAAAACGGAAGTATTGGTGTGCTTTACCAATATTAAGACCATTACTGTAGTCGTTTTCCGTGAGACCAATTGGATTTTTATATAGGAATATGATGTCCATTACAAAACCCATATAATAAGCCATAAAATCATCACACCTACGGAAATTAACCCGGCCTAGGTGCTTTGACTTTCTAGCATAAGCAGCATAAATTTTAATTGTGGATGGTGTCATGACACGTGACCAGCGTGTCGACACAACAACCAACACCATAAAATATCTATGGTGTCCGCAAGTTGGTTGAATCGATCCACTGAATCCTCTTTTGATTCAATATAACAACATAATGAGAAACTCATGTGTCCTTTGCATATGATGATCTCAATCATAATTGCTTTAACGAATAGGCTTTGAATGATGTACTTTTATCCATAAAATCATGACGGATATGAGAAGCATAATAAGGTATAAATGCATATGCTTGTGCATCAAATATATTATAATGCCACATTGGGGGAGCGGCGGAATTTAGGAATTGAACATACGTCTTCAACCCTATATGACAATATTTGAGGATAAAATGTTCATTGATCGTCCTCAGATTCGTGTGTGAACCATATTCTTCTGGTGTTTGCTTCTATTTATCCAAAAATATGGGTGTCCATAGTAGTTTCTTTAATGTATGGATCACCATATCAAAGCCAATCTATGTCAGAATTCCAAAAGATCATTTTCTTATGACGTTGGATTTAATTAGCGGTTACTTAGAACCTACTAAGTTGACATATAATCTTCTCTAATACTCGTTTACATTCGCAGTCATTTAGAGGTAATGCAAAGAAGCTCAAATGAATTCTCACTTGTGTCTTTTTCACATGAAAAATCGTGGCGTAAATTTCTTTATAATGTGGAAAACAAAATTCAATTTTCTTTTATCGCATAAATTGTCAATTTGACATATGCTCAATATATACATCGAAACGTAACTCAAGTTCTTTAGAGTAAATCGATGGGTATTGTAATAAAAGGGTATTGTAATCCCAGTTAGGCAAGTGCATTATGAATCCCAAAGGAACATATATTTAGATTCTTATCACTTTCATTATAGTACTACAGTTCTTCAGTACTATTGTGCTATTTTTGTGATATATTAGTACCATTGTCCTTCAGTACTATTATTCTAGGGATCACATGGTGCGTTTCTTTGCCCACAGTTCGTTGTGTCATGCCTATATTATGATATGTTGTTTTACTTTATGCAATACTTTGCAAAGTTAGATGTAGAAAATTGAATCATGTATATTATGAATAAAATTTGAATAATCTCAATTCCTTTAGAGAAATTTCAAAAAAAAAAAAAAAAAAGAGGGGCAGCGGCGGCGACGGCCTGGTGGAGGGCTAGGGCGACGGAGGCAGAAAAACAGAAAAAATTAGGGTTTTTTTTTCTGTGTTGTTTTTTTTCTCTCTCTTTTTTTTTTTTTTTTTCTAAAATCTCATGGTTAGGCATCGTGCTGATAACGTGTTGTAGAATAATCGGAATTGGTCTACTCATTTCATTGATAATCCCCTTTATATAGGGTGAGTATTACAACGGTAATAGGAAATACATTAATGACAATAATGACTACATAATTATCTATCGTCAGTTACATTGACGAAGGCACATAATACGTTTTTCCTTCAACATATGTTAATTAATAGTTGTTGATAGTGTAATTAACTTAAATAATGGTTGATATATAGTGTAACTTAAATAATGGTTGTTAATGGTATATATATATATGAGTTGATGTTGATAATAATATATATTGTAATGTAATTAATTATTAAGGATTTATATATATATATATATATATGTATGTGTTAATTAATTTCTTATTAATTAAAGTTATACATATATATTATTATCAGGCTATATATGGATCGTGATAAGAGTTGGATTTCGCTTCCAAGGCATGACCGACGATACACTACAGGAGTTGTGAATTTTTTGCAGTTCGTCGAGGAAAATGCAAACGAGAATGAATACCATTATTACCCGTGCAAGAAATGTAAGTGTCGCAGTGATATGTGTCGATTTCCGATTAGGACAGTATGGGAGCACCTAAAGAGTAATGAGTTTTGGCCGAAGTATAAACGTTGGATATATCACGGTGAGCCATCATTAGATGGATCGCATGATCATGGACAGTTTTTTTAGGCGGGCAGTAGTAGTACATCAAACGATCCGACAATGGCATTCGTCAACGACGTGTTTCCTTTTGAAAGCGGTGTACGTGGGGAACAATATATGCATGATCCACAAGTTGTCAACACTGCTGCCTTTGACAAGTACAACAAACTGATTGCATTGCAACAGACCCCTGTGTCTTCAAGTTCTGAGAAGATAGTTCTTCAAAGTGTGATGGAGGTAATGAGGATTAAAGTCGAGACAAAATCGACTATCGGGCAAGTGGATGAATATCTACAGTACACTTCTTCGTTGTTGGAGGAGGGTCATCGTAATCCTACCAATCACCGTAAGGTCCGAAGTATCCTCAAAGATCTAGGGCTTTCCTACATTAAGATCCATGCATGCGCATTTGACTGCGTTCTCTTCTGGGGTAATGATGCAGAAGGGAATGACCTTGCTAGCCTTGACGCATGTCCGATATGTCAGTATGACCGATATAAGTTGACGAGAGGTGTAAAACCACTGATTTTTTTTATTTTTTTCATAGAATAGCCGACGAAAAATGCATTATTTCGTCGGTTATACTGATAATAGCCGACGAAAAATGCGTTATTTCGTCGGCCATAACTATATTGAAAAATACATATTTTATTTTAGACAGAAAACGACAAAAGAATAGCCGACGAGTACTAGGTTTGATTTCATCAGCTATGATAAAAAAGAAAACAAAAAAAGACCAGCTTCCATTTTCTATCACTATCGATAAACCATTGCTTCATCCTTGAAATGCAAATATGTCGTCAAATAAGATATGACCGAAATAATGAAATACGTGTATGGTTGAAAAATGACAAGATTCCGACAAAATCTGTGTGCCGAATGTTGCGGTTAACTGTTTTTTACTTCCGTTTTCCTATGGGTAGCCTGACGTTTGGTAAATATTTTGAGGAAATTTTTTAAACGATTAGTTGCGTCTCATCGATTTGAAACTATTATCTGTTGAAGGTCAGGCAAAAACACGTCATTTAGACAGGCCAATTACCATTTCTAAGCGTTTAAAGGGTTGACTCACCCGGTTGACATCCCCGATCGAGCCTTTAACGTTGTCAGATGTAGTTGGATTTTTTCATACATGTATTTAATCTTAACGGTGATATCTGACGGTTGGAATAGATTTTATAAACTTTTAGATTCATAATCAGAACATATGCACTAATGTTCCTTAACTTGTTTACTAAGTGTTTAAGTGAATGTATAGTTTCAAATAGTTACTATATGTACACTCTTCAAATGCAAATATGTCGTCAAATAAGATATGACCGAAATAATGAAATACGTCTACGGTTGAAAAATGACAAGATTCCGACAAAATCTGTGTGCCGAATGTTGCGGTTAACTGTTTTTTACTTCCGTTTTCCTATGGGTAGCCTGACGTTTGGTAAATATTTTGAGGAAATTTTTTAAACGATTAGTTGCGTCTCATCCATTTGAAACTATTATCTGTTGAAGGTCAGACCAGAAACCGTCGTCTAACTAGACTAATTTCCGTTTTAAAGCGTTTAGAGGTTTGACTTAGTGGTTTGACCAATAGTTTAGCCGACGAAAATTATATGTCGTCGGCTAAACTCTTGCAATCCGCTTATTGTCCGCCGTTGGATGGCTCAGATCCAACAACTGCTGATTTTCCAAAGCATAGCCGACGAAATATTTGAATTCGTCGGCAAAACTCTTGCGATCAGCGCCTTTTTATTGTCCGTCGTTGGATGGCGGAGATCAGACGGCTGCTGATCTCCTAAAGTATAGCCGACGATGTTTAAAGCATAGCCGACGACATTCAAAGAATAACCGACGATTTTAAAGATTTCGTCGGCTATTTTGAAGAATAGCCGACGAAATCTTTTTTAATCGTCGGCTATTCTTTTTGCTATAAATCAGAAACTCTCGAACCCTAGCCGACTTTTTCCTCTCCTCCTCCTCCTCCTCCTGCTGCTGCTCCATTCTGCCGCTCTCCTGCTCCAATCCGCCGCGCTGCTCCTCCTCCTCCTCAAATCGGCGGCGCCACACTCCTCCAATTCCGGCCTCCTCCTCCTCCTCTGATCCTCCTCCTTCCTCAAATCCTCCTCCAAGCCGGCCTCCTCCTCCGATCCGGTTAAATTTTTTTTTTTTTTCAATTTAGTTTAATTTTATAAATTGTTATATATTTAATTTTAATTATATAAATTGTTATATATTTGTTAATAAATTTAATTTTAACAAATTGTTATATATTTGTTATATATTTTATTTTAATTATATAAATTGTTATATAATAAATTGTTATATATTTAATTTTAATTATATAAATTGTTATATATTTGTTATATATTTGTTAATAAATTTAATTGTTATATATTTGTTGTTATATATTTGTTATATATTTTATTTTAATTATATAAATTGTTATATATTTGTTAATAAATTTAATTGTTATATATTTGTTATAATTTAGGTATATAAATTGTTATATATTTAATTTTTATTATATAAATTGTTATATATAAATTGTTAAATTAATTATATATATAAATTGGTAGTCTAATTATAACCATTTATATATTTTTGTTAATATATAAATGGTTATTTGGATTTATATATATGTTAATAATGAAATATAGTTGTATTTG
Source organism: Potentilla sterilis (assembly GCA_963682095.1). Lineage (NCBI taxonomy): Eukaryota > Viridiplantae > Streptophyta > Magnoliopsida > Rosales > Rosaceae > Potentilla > Potentilla sterilis. The sequence continues at coordinate 42,914,440 of OY821757.1, read as the reverse complement.
TATATGTATATGAATAGTTATATTTAGGTTAATGGTTAATATTATTTAAAATTAGTTAAAATTTAAATATTAATTTGTTTGTATGTTTTGAAATACAACCGAACATTCTATTACCAAGTAGAAGAAGTGTATGACCAAGTAGTTCGGGAGACACAACCGAACATTTCAGAGGCAAATCTGCAAGAAGCCCTGCGCCAGGTCGACCGATCGAATGTCCAAACGGCAGCGAGGATGTTCGACGCAGCCTTCTCATACCGGTCAAACCAATACTACTGCCGGGGTTTGGGAAGTTCTGGAATAGGGCTCCTGAAGACCACTAAGGGAGGTCAAAAGAAGGGAGGCGGGGACAGCCAACAGATGAGGGGGGAAGTGCAGAGATTGGTCGCAAGATTGGCGGCCGAGTCCCAGAGATCACAGGACCAACACCGCAGAACACAGCAATATCATTTGGATATGGCCAGTTGGCATGCTGAATGCGAGAGAATTCGGCGACACAACTATGCCGGCCAACAAAACTAGTGGTATGATATGTTCGCGGCACAACAACAAGCCCTTGAACCCCCGCCCCCGTTTTAGCCGTTAGTTGAACCTCCAATGCCTCAACCTCCTGAGTTCGTTCAGCAGGATGACGAGCATGATGGGGAGCAAGATGCTGGGGATGACGTGGTGGACTTTAGTGCTTTAGGTGATGATTAGGGTTATATTTTATGTATATTGGAACAAATTAAATAATAAGTCATTTAGACGTGTTTCTTGTTGGTGTAAATGCATGGATTGTCATTGTGAATTGCAGGTTGCTTGGAATGGTAATTTAGAAATTAATTTAATTTTTTTTCCCCAAAATGTAAGAATAGCTGACGAAAATAGCATTATTTCGTCGGCTATAAGTACTATAGCCGACGATTTTTACCAAATTTCGTCGGCTATAACTTTCATTACCGACGAAAATGACATTATTTCGTCGGCTATAACTAATTAATGCTTATTAAAATATTAATATATTCTGACGAAATAACCGACGAAATAGATGAAATCGTCGGCTATATTTCAGAACAAATAGCCGACGAAACAGAAGATATCGTCGGCTATAGTTTACGATATCGTCGGCCATACTCGAAAATATCCGACGAATTTCGTCGGATATTTTGCCAAAGTTTGGTCGACAAAATTAATTTTCGTCGGTAATATCGTCGGCCATACTCGAGAATAGCCGACGATTTTATTTTTTTCGTCGGCCATTGATTTTACCGACGCCGTTTTACCGACGAATTATAGCCGAAAAATTATAGCCGACGAAACTTTCGTCGGCAGAAGGAATAGCCGACGAAAATTTGTCATAGTTGACGAAATTTTTTTCGTCGGCTATTCTGTCCGATCTGGTAGTGATATATGATGATTTGAAAGCACAGATTCAATATCAAGGTAACTGGATGGTATCCCATACTCGACGTCAGGGTAATAAGGCGGCACATTGTCTGGCAGCCTATGCATGTTCTTTGGACATGAATGAATTTTATTTTTCTATGTTTTGTTTTCTTGGCGTTGTTATTACAGCGGAATATTATAATGTTTAAACTCTTCTCTTTTTTCTAATAAATTCTTGACAACTGATTCAAAAAAAAGATTCACTTAAGGTATTTATTACTTCTTCAACGAAATGTATTACGCCCACATTCACTTAAGTATTTCTATCGAGGAGTCTTTACGACGCTGTGAAATGTGAATGGTGAATATCTCCAGACTCCAGTTAACGCAAGTGAAAAAGTTACTTCAACTTAAAACACGCCGTAGGACTTCATGGACTATAAATATCACCACAGTCACTTCACAACTGTATGACTTGTATACCAGATCTCAGTCTCTCCAGTCTGACCCTCCTCTCTCACCCTCGCCAAATCTTCCACTCAATCTTTCTGCGCCATATCACCTCTGCCATATTCCTTCAAGGGTTCAAAGAAAGGTGTGTACTTGATGGGTTTCAATCCTTTTAAACTTTAATTTCACTATCTTTGTTTTCTGGATCTAGTTATTATTTTTAGTTAGATGTCAAATGAACTTGATCCAATGCTGGACAAAAAGAAATGTACTTAAGGGTGTAATAATCCGCAGGAGCCAAACTTGTTTGAAGGAAATGTCTTGGTTAAACTTGTGCTAGTTTCACATGTATGAATTTGAAAGATAATGTTCGCCATATAAGACAGATCTGTGTCTGGTCGCAAAACAAGAGCTGCTATCTTCAACTTTTTGTCCAATCTTTAAGCACTTCATATCCTCGTTGATGATAGGAATAAGCAGTCAGATTAGATCTGTAATTTTCATAATTGAAACAGTTTTTCTTGATTCATGGCATGATTCCTGTCATCAACATGGATATAAAGTCCTGGCCTGGACATTAACTTGAAGATACCAGCTCTTATTTTATGGTCAATCACATATCTCTCCAATATGTTGGACAACTTTATCGATTTTGAATTTATAGAACGGAAACATGCTCAAGGTTGAACCGCACAGTTTTCTCTAGAGGTTGCTCGTGTGTATTATTATACTTGAAAGTATATGAAACACTTTTCAGGGATCAAGTGCTGCGGCTTTTGGAGGATTTTTGGATCCAGTAAGGCTTATAAGTTCACATTTGCGGATTGGGTCCTGCTATTTATTAGTGTTTTTTTTTTTTGGTTTCATTAGACTGTCGTTTGCTTATGACAATGTGAAACATGATCATTGTCATATAATTTTTGGAATTAGTTGGATGTCTCTTAATCAAATACAACAGTGACTTGTATATTAGTTTTTCTGGAATCCAATTCATAATTTGTTGTTCGCTTTGATTCACTTTGTTGGTCAATTTTAGTCTTTGAACAACCTGTTAAGACCTAGAAAATTTCTCTTTGAAGTGCTATGTTCTCTTCCTGTGCAGGAGACCATGGTTTGACTCCTTTTTTGATTCTTGAGATTCAGGACCAATATATATCATCTTGGCTATTGCAGGAAAAATATACTCTGTTATAATGCACAAAAGCAAAAATGTATTCATTTAATCTGATCTACTGAATTTGGATACTATGTTCACTATAACCAGATATTTGGTCATGTGTTACTGTTTATCCAACCCATTTTCTAAACCGTAAACCCTATATTCCACAACTGGTACCTAAACCCTATCAGTGCGGGGGGAGGAATAGCTCAAATTAGTAAGTAATCTTCACTTTACTCTTTAAACTTTTGTTTTAGAAAATTTTATCACTTGTATTTCACAATAAAACCCATATCCTCTCAAAGCCCATACTCTCGTCAAAGCCGTCTAAAGATCAAGAGGTTGATCGTAAGGCTATTTGGGAATCGGTTTTAGGCACCTGAGAGACTTTGGTTTTAGGTACCAGTTGTGGAATATAGATGGAAAAATTTTCTAAACACGAATTTTTAGAGTTTATCTGTGATGAGCATAACTTTGATCATACTGTTCATATACCTACAAATTGTAATAAAGATGTTTCAGTTATTAGTAGTACTATAAATACTCTTTATGATTTAGTAAGTAAATTATGCATAGATAAAAAAATACATAATGTTCAAATTGAAAAACAACTAGATAAATATAACACAAGTCTTGATAAGATTGAACAACAAATTCAATCTTTTAAAAAAATAACAGATTTGGATCTCAAAACAGAGACCAAAGAACAATTACAAATTTTAATAAACAAAGTTGAGTTGTTAACACAACAACAAGATGGAATGAATTATCCAGGAGATCACCAAATCCCTAGATTGTTTTACGGAACTGAAGAAATAATGGTTCTATAAAATCAAATACCAGATAAGGAAGAATATGAAAATATAGTCCAAATTTTAGATTATTGGAAAACTATTTACAAAGATCCAGAAACAACAATTGAAGAAAGAAATCATATTTTAAACCAAATAAGAACAACTTATTTGGAATACGAAAAATTACTTCAATATTTTGGATATGAAATTAATACAATTTCAGACGATGAATACACATCATCTGAATCAGAAGGTGAGATCAATACTTTAAACAATGAAGACGATGAATCGGAAGAAACCACATCCCATAAGAAAAATAAAAGAAAAGCAGAAGAGGATTTACCAAAATTTCAAAATAAAGAAAGTTTTGAAGAATATTTGAGAAACACTCAAGAAAATGATTTCATAAAAACTATGGGATCAACTTCTGGAATAACTGAAGAAAAACCAAATCCTTCTTATTCTAGAAGAGATGACATGAATAAACAAACAGTAGCACAAAATGGTACTTATTTAGATTTAACACATATACCATTTAAAGATCAGGAAAAAACTATTGATGATTGGGCACAATCCATGTCCATCTTAATCACAAATTATAAAAATACATGGACAAAAGAAATATGTTTAGATTATATAGCAGCCACTCTGCAAGGAAACGCCTTGCAATGGTTGAAACAATGGGAAAATTTAGAAGAAGGAAAAATGCAAAAAGCAATTCTTCTTTCTAATTTTAAAGATTTTGATGCAATACTAAAAGAGTTTGCACAAATAATTAAAGAAAACTTATGTGGTACAACAAATGAAAAATATATTCAAGAAGATACTGAATATGTTTTATCAAAACTTGAATTATGTAATATCTGCCAATTTGAGGAGTACACTCAAATTTATAAAAAATACTATTTTAAATTACATCCTAATTCTAGTTCACACTGGTTAAAATAATTCTTCAATAAACTCCCGCACCCATGGGATGAATTAGCAATAAACAAATATCCAAAATGGCTAAAAAATTTGGGAAAGAAAGATAATTTGGGTTTTAGAATTAATTTTATACTAAGACTTATCACACAAAGATGTGTAGAAGTCAAAGCTAAAAAACAGGTAAAAAATCAAATAAGCAACACAGCTTATGGAAGAAAATGTTGTGACAACATACTAAAAGAATATTAGAAAATTAGTTGTAACCCAATACCAAAAAGAAAATCTTTTACAAAAAGAAAATTTAAATGGAAACCTTATAAAAATAAAAAAGGTATTTCCAAAAAATAAAAATATGTTAGAAAAAAGAAATCTTCTCAAAAACAAAAATTAAAAAAGAAATGTCGATGCTATATTTACAATGAAGGACATTATGCTCCAGAATGCCCAAAAAAGGGAAAAAAAGAAAAGAAAATGATTAAACTACTTGAAGAAAATAACCTTGAAATATTATTCGGAGAAGAAATTTCAAGTGAAGAAGAAATTCTATATGAACTTGAAACAGAAAGTGAAAGTTCAGAAGAAGAATGTGAATTTATCTTTATGCTAAATAATAGCATAATAGAAAAATCTGAAGAATATCTAGAGTCAATAAATCTCAAAGATGTAATTGGAGAAGAAATAAGTTTTTCCGATGAACAACTACAAAACTTAGAAAAAATTAAACAAACAATAAAAAAAGAAAAAATATATAAATATTCTCGATTTAAAATATTTTCTCAAAGAATATTTGAACAATTTAGCGGTAATACAACTGCTAAATGCACAGAAGAAGGAACAATGGAAATTCCACTGTTCGATAAAAAGAAAATAGAATACTTGAGAAAACGATATCCAGATATAAGGTATGTACATATAGGTCTAATACAGACCACAATAACTGCACTTTTCAGGCAAGGATTAGATACACCACTTTTTGCACTTGTTTTTGATAAAAGACTTAGTAACCCACTACAGTCTATGATAGGAGGTATACAATCAAATTTAGTATATGGAATAGTTTGGTTCAATATAAAACCAAATTATTTTATTTCAATAACTGATAAAAATATTGATGAATCAGTTAAAATAAAGGTTCAGCTTAAAAATCTAAGCATGAATCATAATTCTCAATATCTAGCAATACAATGGAAAACCATCCATGAATTAACAAGATTACCTCAAACATCTACTAAAGAAATAAATAGAAATATAGTTGAATTGTTCGAACCACGACCATTCGACAGTGAAATTCAACCAAAACTTATACATTGGAAAGATCTTCAAATACCAAAACAATGGTTATTTACAAATTTTTTAGACAAACCCTCTAGTAGTAAAAACACTACTATAGAAATGCAAGCCTCGGGAAATAATCTTTATTTTAGAAATAAAAATAATAAAAAATGAAATTTAGAATATCCACATAGAAGAAGTTGACAAGAGTTTAAGCCCATTATAATAAATAATGAGCAAGAAGAACTTGATCAAGAAAAACCTGATCAAGAAAGAGCAATAGGTTTAAAAAATGTACAAATACCAATAATGCCTGGTACAAACTATGCCAAAAATAAGAAAACAGAAGAAATAATGCAAATATATCATATAGCAATAGGACAAGAAGAAATCCTTTTTGCCCCTAGTCAAGGAAAAAGAAAATATACATACGTCTTAGGAGAATTTAATTTCGCTGGCTATAAACCATATAGCTTATGTGCCTTAATAGACACCGGAGCAACAATCTCTGCATGTCGACCTAATGCACTTCCACCTGAAAAATGGACACTGATGAAAAATCCCATCAATGTCACAAGAATAAAAGGAAAAGAAGTAAAAATTGAACATAAAGCAAAACAAGTAGCAATTTGGTTAAATGGAAAAAGATTTGTTATTCCTAAAATTCTAGCCTTACCAATATGAATGGTGATATTATACTAGGAAATAATTTTATCTTTTCTTACTATCCAATTTTATTAGATACTGGGTACATAGCCCTTGATGTAAATAAAGGAATACATCAAATTCCTTTTTTATCACAACATAAGTATAAATGCCAAAAAGGATTTACGCCAACCAAGCGTAATGACCATGAAATAAATCATACAAAAATTTTAGTACTTAGTGAAACACACTGGGTATATAAAATATTAGAAGAAAATTTTAGTGATGACCCTTTAAAACTATGGACAAAAAATCCACGATATTGTACAATCAAACTCAAAAACCCTAATATAATAATAAGAGTCAAACCCATGATCTATACAAGACAAGATATAAATGAATTTGATAATCAAATAAATGAATTAAAAGAAAAAAATCTTATAGAAGAAACTATAAGCCCACACTCTAGTCCTGCATTCATGGTAAGAAGCCATGCAGAAATCAAGAGCGGAAAAGTGCGTATGGTAATCAACTATAAGCGCCTAAATGAACATTTAGAGTTCGATTGATATTTTATTCCTCGAAAAGATGGTTTAATAAATCAAACTAGAGGAGCAAAAATCTTCAGTAAGTTTGATTGTAAATCAGGATTCTGACAGTTAAAACTAACTGAAGAATCTAAACCGCTAACGGCTTTTAGCACTCCATGTGGACACTACCACTAAAATGTTATGCCTTTTGGTCTAAACACAGCACCTCAAATATTTCAAAGATGGATAGATGGAATCTTTAAAAACCTTAAAGATTTTTGTGTAGTTTATATTGACAATATATTAATTTTCTCTCAAACAAGAGAAGAACATACAAAACATCTAAAGATATTCTGTGAAAAATCCCAAAAACATGGGATAATATTATCACCAAAGAAAATTGAAATAGAAAAAGAAACTATAGAATTTTTGGGAATCACCCTAGATTCTAAAGGTATACAACTTCAGGAACATATAATTTCAAAAATAAAAGACGTTCCTAATGAAATAACAGATAACAAACAATTACAAAGTTTTTTAGGTATACTAAATTATGGAAGAAATTTTATAAAACATTTATCTCAAAAGGAAATCCCTTTAATAGAAAAATTGAAAAAAGACAAAGAATTCATCTGGACTCCTGATGATTCAAAAATAGTTCAAGATATAAAAAATAATTTAATAAAAATTCCTAAGGTTTATTTTCCTCAAACAGGAGATAAACTTATTTTAGAAACAGATGCCTCAGATCTTTGTTGGGGATGTGTTCTAAAAGCTATTCCAGCAAAACACTGGAATGAAGATGAAATCTCTTTGCAAGAAAATAGAATACAACCTAGGAAGAAACCTATCTCTAAATCCGCTCAAAAAGAAGAACTAATATGCGGATATAATTCTGGAAAATTTAAACCAAATGAAATTAAATACATCATTTTTGAAAAAGAATTATTACCTATAAAACTAGCAATAAAAAGATTTCATATATACTTAGCCCCAGAAAATTTTATTATCAGAACAGATAATCAAGTTGTTCGAGATCTTCTAATAAATAAGAAAAATGTTTTAGATGGTAGAAGATTAAAATGGTATAATTTTATTTCTATGTATACATTTGAGATAGAACACCTCAAAGGTACTAATAACTTTATTGCTGATTATTTAAGCAGGAATGGATAGGGGTAAACGCCCCATGCAAGATCCTCAAGGATGGATAACAGTTGCTAAAAAAGCACCTGTACAACAACAACCAACCACAACAGTATATTATGTTGTCTTTGAAGGATTCCAAACATGAATTTTCTCTTCATTGCCTGAATGTCATGCCCAGATAAACAAATATCGAGAAGCATGCTATAAAAGTTTTTCTACCGTGGAACAAGCCACTCTAGAATATCAAAAATATATTAATTGAAAAACATCCAAACAGGTAGAAAACCTTAAGCAACAAAACACTGCTAAAGGTAGCTTGGATCATTGTGGTGTAACATATTTCTTCAACCCAAGAGTACCTGCACCCATATATGAAAACCCTTAATGCTATATGGAAATACCATATCATTGGGGGAGAAAACTCGAATAAACCATTTCGGGTCAATATGAGCCAACTTGCATATAAAATTGCTGAACAAACAGCCCTTATTGATGCTCAAAAACTACAAATTCAAAAATTTAAAGGTATGGCTCTCCAATCTCTCAAACAAACAGATTGGAACAACAATTTTTCATTTGAAGAAATATCTCATCATCTAAAATCAGTAGAATTATGTGAAAACTCCTTCACTGATCCTATTTTTGAAAAAATCAAAAGAATTTTTCTATATATAAAAGCAATTACAATACTTCCTCAAGAAATCGGAAACCAAATAAAAAGTTTGGTTCATGATCATTCCTCTATTATAAAATCTTTATTAAATGAAAACGCTACAAATATAAATAAAGTTGATAATGGAATGCCAAACCTCCATTTCATCATAGACCATTATGTATGAGACATCAAAACCATTGAATGGGGAATTACCAACCAAGTGATTTTCCAAAGTCTTGGCATTAATAGTTTGTAGAATTTCCCGCAAATGATTAAAGCCATGATATATAATGTGGTAAAAAACCACAAATAGTCTGTTCCCTTAACGCTTACATTGGCAAGCACCATTGGCTGGCTAGAACGTGACAAGTTTTATCAGCCTTATCAAATCTGGTTGTTGACAGAAGCCGAGCCACACCATTACAAAGACAGTCAAAAGATAAATAATGCCTCTATCGCCAATGCCATTGAAGCAGATTATTATTGGAAGCACTGTGCAGTTCACTTCATGGAAAGTGCACAAGACTTGGTGAATTCAAGCCTGTTCAAAAGCACTGACGGCATAAGAATTTTCATCACACATCTTTCGGTGGACTACCAACCTTCTGAAGAACAGAAAAAAGAAGCTAATGAATTACTCAACAAGACGACAACTCAGTTAATTAACCCTACTTGACGTTCCATCAGATTTAGCAGATGAAACTGAAACAATTTTACAGCTCAAAAGGGAAGAACAACTGTCCCTAGACAGTATGGATTCTGTAGATTCTGTCTGGCATCACAATATCCTCAATCAAATGGAAGCCTAAAAGCCGACAGAAGAATAATAGATCCTGCTATCACAGTAGGAAACTACTGGAATATTCTCCTTTCTTTTCGACGGTCAGTATTCTACAGATGTCAACAAAAGGACGATGCCACCCAATGTGTAGGCGCTTTTGTTCATTATGGAGATCATACTGAAAGAAAGAAGAAGGAAGAAGAAGACACGTAGAAGAAAAAGCATCTTCTACATTTAGCTAGGAAATTTCTTGTAACCTAACTATGGTTAAGAGAAAACCCTAGTTAGTAGAGTTAGACTATAAATATAGAGTTAATTAGAAGGGAGGGAAAAAAAGAACATCCGACAACTTCCTTTATTTGTAAACTTCCTTTCTTAGTCAAGGACTTCCTTTCATTGTATATTCCAAGAAGTTTCCTTGTAAAGTTCTCTATGCTAGCAATATAATGAGAATATAGTCTTTATGAAAATCTCCTCGACCTCAAATCCTCTCAAGCATATCTCTACTAGCTCATATAGTCAAGCATTTCCTCTAAAACATCCTGCAAGTGAGTGTGGTTTAGGGTTTAGAGGGTTTAGGAACCATCCATGAACCCTAAACCCTAAACATGATATCAAACATACTATACTCTAGAACTCTCTGGTTCAAAAAAGAAAAAAGAAAAAAGAAGAAATAATATTGATCATTTTCAAGTGTAGAGTAGAGCTCTCTTGGGGTTTGTCTGCTATTTTACTTTGAGGAATTCATGATGATTATGATTTGCTTTTGTTTTACTGTTGACTGTTCATATTGTTGTCTATGTGCATGTAGTTCCAGTGGAGTTAATGTTGGTTTTATGTGGATAATTGGTCTCTTTCGTATGTAAAATAAAGCTAAAGATTTGGCCACCCCAAATGCTTGGTCCCAATTTGGGAAGATTAGCCTTGTATAAATTTGCTAATGAATTAGCTTGCCATTCTGGTTCCAAATGCAGTAGTGTTCAATACTCAGTCTTTCATATTGTTTTTTGCTCGGTTAAATTTCACGTCCTGTTTAATGCAACTAGTTACCCTTTGTCGGAGTACTTAGATACTCAGAACTCAGAAGAAGACACCAGTCTATTCATGTAAAATGTTGAGCTTTGAAGAGGATCAATAGTCAACATAATTTCTGATCTGGATCGATGGTAGTAAAGTTACCTGCCTGTGGTCTAGTTACTCCAATCATAGCATTTGATTCACACCAGATTTTGGGTTTGCTGAACCTGGAAAAGTTGTTTACAGTATACACCTTGCTTGTTCTTGTTGCGCACACTAAAAAAAAAAAAAAAAAAAAACCACAGACAGCCGGCGCTTGAACCGGTGATTAGAAAAGATGAATAGCACTGATCTCTCTATTTTACTAAATGTATTAAGCGTTGATAACGAATCAAATAGCACGATTTTAGGAATTATATATGCAGTAGCTGCAAACCATAGGATTGTAATATACAGTAGTGAGGAGGCTGAACTTCAGGATCTAAATTGATCCCAATATTTGTATATATGTTTGAACTGCATTAATGAGATGATCAAAGAAAGCTCTTACCAATTGTGCTTCATGGTATCAGAGCCTCTGTCTAACGAAAAACTCTTCCTCCATTTTCCTGCTCAATCCAACTTAACCTCCTCTCATCTTTTTCCCCTCCCTCTTCCACCCATGGCTAACAACAACAATGAAACAATCTCCATCTTCCTTACCATTAAGCCTGATCGCACAACTACTATCTCTGGTTATCTCAGTTAACTATCTTGCTTAAAAGCCCAAACCTCATGGTTGTTGACGGCACCAAGCCATACCCTCCTACATTTCTTCGTAATGAAGCAGGCGCACTCACTAACCCATACGCCAGTTTCATTACAAAGAAACGTAGGAGGACATGGCTTGGTGCCATCAACAAAACCCATGAGGCTTGGGCTCTTGAACAAAGGAGTGATCTGGGTTAGCCAGAGAGAACAGTTTGTGCGATCAAGCTTAATGGTAAGAAAGTTGGAGATTGTGTTGGATGTTGTTGGTACTCGAGTTTGTGTTGCTATGGGTGGTGTTGGAGCTTGTTTTGTTGCTCTTACGAGTTCTGCTTCACTTCTCGAACATTTAATTAGCCCTAGTGATTAGAAAAGATGACATGCTCTTACATTTAGCGCACTATTAACAAACATTTAGTACACAACATAGTCCATTTCAGGGTAATTGTAGAATAGAACAATCCTTAAGTTCATCCATGAGAATCGTGTTTGAGATATTGGGTATGCAATCAATTACTCTAGCAGATATCTAAATAAATATCCTAAATATAAACACCTTGGATTGTTTAAACAAAGTTGCATGATAACAATTTCCTGAATTGCAAACTTGAGCATTGAGCTACCAAACATTTGGAGTGAACCATACAGGATCAACGCCTTCAGTAGAATAGTTATCCTTAGGAAAAGGAAACGTAAAACGCTAGCTCACTGGTCCTGTTTGCCAAGGAAAATGCACCAAAATTTTGTCCATGGAAAGAAGCAAAATAGATGCAGTTTTTTTAGAGAAATGTCGACTTGCCATTAGGACTATAACAGTTAAGACCCTTATTAGATGGGAGGACTGTTTGGGCCTAAATTGACATTTGTCCGAGATTGTGGATCGAGACCCATGTGGTTATTCATTAAATAATAATCTGATATATATTTAATCTTTTCTTCTTAGAAAAGATTTAGGGTTCCTTTGGGAATCCAAGAAGGAGGTGGTTTAAGGTAATTGAATCCTGATTGATCTCCAAATCTATTATGCTGCTTGATGCGCAAGTATTAGGGTTTGTCATTCTTTATATAAAGAACTCTTGTCCAACTTAGAAAAGGGTCACAACCATCAAACAAACACCCAAGCTTTTGCGCATCGCAAATCTTGCAAAGTCTCCCCGGAGCATCTTACGCACACTGCCTCCACAAACCGCAAACAACCACCATCCAACCTCGCTGCAACTTTACGCTCGCCACCGGTCGCTGTATACTTGCACGGTTGTCGAAGTGTGCCTTGCATTAGTGTCGAGAGTCGCTAAGACCTATCGCTTCTAGCACCCGCATATCGTAGCACACCTGCACCATACGTACAGAGCTGCATACTGCGCCATACGTACAGAGTCGCAGTCGCCTCGTGTCTGCGTTCGCTGAAGCACCCAGTGTCAGTCGCTACGCTAGTAGCAAATCGAGTCGTTACTCCGGTAATAAAACATAAGCCAATCTGCTATAGGTTGGAGGAGAACTATTCCCCGCGATCTTGAATTATTGCTCTGCTTTGCATCACAGGATCGAAGTAAGATTACTCAATCTGCAATAGGTTGAAAGAAAATCCTAATGTACTTTTGTTAGGTCTTGTTCGAGTCTCTTACGCCAGCCTAGTCAACGCCCGCCTGACAGTTGCTTGGTCAAAAAGTCAGGAATTGGGAGCAGACAGATACACTAAGCTAGAGATATACTTGCTAGAAGTACGCTCGTCCGCATCGAAGTTGTACCTAACTCAAAGGTACTGGCACACTCGCACACATCACAACAGGACTCAAGTTGATGTCCGCCACCCCCATGTGTTGACCGTTCGCCGGGTGCTAAATCCACCACGAACATTTTGGCACGCCCAGTGGGACCAGTGTCAAGATTGCGGGATCTAATCCATATCGAAGAGTCATGCCTTCTTGTAATAAACCAGAACACAGGTTGTTCACCTCGCACAACTCATCTGAGTGTAGAGGTTTAAAAGAGGTAGAAGTAGGCCTCAAGTTTAGAGGTGTGGCGACTAACATTGAGGATCTTACGGAGGTCGTCAATGTTGGCAAAAGGGTTTCTGAAACTCCAGTAGCTGCTGGTAGCCAGAGTGAACCCACTAGCATTCTGAGTAAGAATACGGCTGATGCCTCAGAATCTTTAGAGATTTCTGAGGAGAATAACAATGCGGTCCTTGTCATTACATCTCCCGAAGATGCAATGGAATCTTTGAACCTGATGTTGGCAAAGTCAGCATCAACCGATGACGTTCTTCAAAGGATTGAAGCTAGTTTGAAAGAGCTGAGGACAGAACAGATTGGGAATTCATCCGACATTAAGTGGTTGGCGAATCAGCAGAACAAAGCTGCCAACCAAATGGTTACTCATGCTAAGGACTTCAATGAGAAAGTGAAGACACAGCAGGATCATATGACAAAAACCTCGGCTGCTATTGAACGGTTATCACTATTGTTCAGACAGAGGTTAGAATCTGAGTTGCAGGAAACGGAGGAACCGACTCAGCCTGTGGTGGTCGGAAGAAGGCAAGGAAAGGGGTCTCCCAGCACAATACGGCCTCCTATTCAAACTCAGGGGTTTGATTTTTCTGGAGCTTCAAAACGGAGAAGAGGAGGTGGAAGGCTTATTAACCCTCCATCTGATGAAGAAACTGACGAGCCAGAAAAGGAGGAAGTCCAGTTTCTAACTCTAGATGCTGTGAATAAGCTGTTTGAAGAAAAGATGAGGGTTATGCATGGTTTGCCAGATACAAACCGAACTTATGCTGATCCGTTTCCCACAGAGGTGAATGCACTTCCATGGCCGCAGAACTTTAAACACGTCCGATTCACCCAATTCTCTGGGGATTCCTCGGAAGAGGCTGAGACTCATATCACTCGCTTTAACAACGAGTGTGGTCCCTATGCGAACAACTCCATACTCAAGCTGCGAGTATTTGGTACATCATTAATGGGGTCGGCATTAGCATGGTATAAGGATTTAGCGCCAGGTTCGGTTCTAGACTGGAGGACTATGAAAATCCTGTTTAACACCATGTTTGGGGTTGTCGAGGCCAAGGTCACTGTGAAGGTCTTGGCTGAAACAGAACAACAACCTGGCGAGTCAGCCATGGATTATCTAAAACGCTTCAAGCTGCAGATAACCAAATGCAAAGATAAGCTTCCAGAGGATACTATAGTAGACTTAGCTATTGCAGGGCTAGATGAAGAAGTCCAGACTGACTTTCAGCAGGTTTATGTTACCAATATGGCTGATCTGACCAATAGGTTGGCCGACCAGCAACATTGGATCACCCGGATGAAGGAGAAGAGAGAAAGGAAGAAAGGCGTCCCTCTATTTTATTATCTTGGCTCTCTGAAACCTAAAACAGGTATCCCTTCTGGCTCAAAGACAGTTGCAACTATACATGCCGAGTCATCTCCAAACCTAACTTGGGTTGAGGAGGAGGAAGAAGAGGGAGTTGCGGTTGTAGAAGTGGTTGGTCGCCAGCAACTACAATCAAAGAATTTGAGACTGGCCAAGGAGCCAATCAAGATTGTGACTTTGGTGCCGACTAAGTCTGCCTTTGAGTCATATACTTATAATGCACACAAGGCTCCAGAGATCGTACTTGAACTATTCAATGAAGGCCGGCTTAAACATGAAGGAGGTTTCATTCCCAAGCTAGATTACATGGCGGGTAAGAAGTATTGCAGCTTCCATAACATGAATAACCACTACACTAAAGATTGTGTCCAGCTCAAGGATCAGATCCAGACATGGATTAATGATGGGGTCATGAAGATAGAAGCTCCCAAGGAACCTACTTGGACAGAATCTAAGCCATTCCCCCATGTGAACACGATAGATTTTGTCTCCAATCCATGTCAACAATTGGGATCTGGCAACTGCATTTCCAAGTTTGCACATTATACATATGATGCAAATAAGGCCCCAGAGATTTGGGAATTCTTGATTCAAGAGGGGATGATTAATCCTGCTTCCGCTCGCCTACCACAAAAGGAGACAACGCCGGGCGAATCCTATTGTGCTTTTCATCATTCTAACGACCATCACACCTTCAGATGTGTTGCGTTAATGGACCAAATTCAAGAATAGTTGAATGATGGAACTTTGAGGTTTGTTGAAGAAGCGGTGGCTTCTATACCTGAGTTTTGGGTAAATGCCATCGACAAGAATAAGCCAGAGGCGAAACAGCAAACTGACAACAATGAGCATCCGCCAGAAAAGGAAGAGATGGTGCTGGTACCACGTTCTGAGTTGTGCCTTAATTGTAAAACACGTTGTCACCTGCCTATAACACATGAAGAGTTGCAGGTTGCACTCAAGGAGGCAGAACATAAAGCCTTAGAAAAGGCCAAGCACACTTTTCCAGTTCCTGAACGATCTCGGTCGGATACTTACAAGCGAGCGAAGTATCATCATAATGAACGGGAAACTTATGCTAGCAAACTTAGGTCTCGGCCAAACCCAGCACCTACTGGGGTCAGGTCTGTTCCAGTTTATGGTCCTCCGGTCCTCCCATAGTATCGGATCCAGACGTGACGAATAAGCCTTACGTTCCACCAGCGTTAAGTTCAGAGATTAAGACTGACAAGTGGTATCGACAACAGAATGGTAAAGCTGTGGAGGTACCTCCTAATCAGACTAGGAACATGCAGAAGCAGTATGGCAAGGCAAAGAGAACTCTGGATGCTTTGGCCAACGGGGAGTTGATCCCGGAAGAGCTTTCAGTGCCGGTTGAACACATACGAGAGACTTATAAGCGGTATAAGGCCAAAACCTATGTTGATAGTCGCCGAGCGCGAAATAGAGACACTTCACCGCCTCATAGACAAAGTGTTCACGAGAGACTTTCGAGGTTACACCAGGCGGCGGATGCACCTAGGAATTCAGCGAGAAGGAGATTAGTTTACTCCTCAGAAAGAGAGACCGTTAGATCTGTCGAGTCAAACCGGCTAGATCCTTTGCCCATAAAGAAAATTTCAGAGACTGGGGTACAGCGGAACTCTGCCATTCTGAAGTGGAAACCTAAAGAGGCGAGTGTCACACAAGCCACAGGTACATCAGGGGTTCCTGAGGGGCAAGCAATTGCCAAGGAATCCAAGCTCGCGAAGGCAGAGCCAACCAAGCCTATTATGATATTGGCTCGGTCAAAATCCTCGGGTATTCCTCCCGGCATGTCCCTGCCTCAATACGTAGCTGATGAGTCGCCGAAGCGAGCATCAAGCAATAATAACCCTACAATCGTTAGTAGTATAGAATAAGTAGGGATCGTTCTAGCCGGGGATTAAGGGTACCTGAAACATGAGAATGTTAACACAAATATTCACAAACATATATGCACACAATTGTCACACTTATATACATATATACATATTCTCATGAAATCAAGGGGGATTGAGATAGGATTGGCAGCAAAGCTGCCTCTAAATTCCTAGACATGAAAATAAACCTAAACTACTATATACAAGTGATCATCATCTCTCACAAAACATTTAGCACCAAAGACTCTTTAACATGTAGATTTGCATGCAAGAAAGTAAGAGACAAGTATCTAACATGTTCAAGACTCAACTTAGTTTCGACTTTCAACCAGAACGTGAACCTATTTTTACCCAGTTGAGATACTTTTCTTATGTTTTAAGATCGAGCTATTCGCATGGTGATCCTAAAAGTTATGCTACCTTATACAAGACATAGCATTGAAGCACTAAAGTCTATAGTCGAAGACAGCAAACAAGTAAGGTCGTCAATCTTCTTATTTAACTTGCAAGTTCTAAGGTTAACCACTCTAGGTGAGCACAACAAATCAAAGTGATCATACGTCTACTTAGTTCATTATAACTCAAGCAAATTAAACCTAATACCTAGATCATGTTTAAAGACAACACTAAGTACCGATTATAAGCCCTCACCTTAGTTCTAACCAAATTAAATCCTAAACATGCTTCTAATACCACTGCTCTAATTATCCATACATACGAAATCCACAAGTTACATATTACAAATTAGCATGCAAAATCATTGTTCTTGTCGAAACCTAAACTTAAATCTAAGCATCGATTCAAACAAATCTTTAACATACAATTCATAAAACCAAAATTGATTCATACATAGACATATAAACCAACACCAAACATACATGAGTGTTTCATAGGCAAAACTTAAACATAACTAAACAAAAATTACTAAACCGAAGAAGGGAGTGGATCACACTTTGAGACACCTTGAGAGCTTCACGTTGTGTGGATCCGGCGAAGTATGGAGGCTGGGGTGAGGCTGCACGGCAGTAGGTTGTGTCGGCAGTAGGTTGTGGAGGAGAAGTTCCAAGATTCGGCAAAGCAGAAACTTGGTTGAGGTGAGGTGAAGGTGGTTTTCGGTTTAGGTTTTTGTCTAGGATCTTTGGGGAATTTTGGTAGAGTTTAGGCCTTGTGTTTAAGCTTGAGATGAGATAAGTTTTTCTGTGTAAAAGATGGCTTTATATAGAGGCAAATTCATCAGAAAACCCTAGGTAGAAAACCTAGTCCAAATCAGCAAAGGTAATCCTTGTGCAACAAGGTTTTGGTTCCTTCCTTTCTTGGTTCTTCTAGGAAACTTCTTTTTCTGATTTTTCTTCAATGCCTTGGCTTGGTGTCATTCTCTAACCTTCCTTAAGCTTGAACCATCTTCATATATGCATTTGTACACCATATGGTCCATTGAAGACAGAATTTGCAAAAAGGAGGCAGTAGCATCCTGGAATCGGCAGACTTGACCTTGTTGTAGTAACTCCGGCATATCTCCCTCCTCGGAGCTCCGATTGATGCGATTCCAAGTCTCAGATAAACTAGACCCACAGAGCAACCTCCATATAAAACAGTTTGATAAAATTCCTTGTGAGTCGTCGGGAATGATTTTTCGAAGTTGGGACACAGTCCCAGGAAAATCATGGAAGTCCCTGGATTGGTTTGCTCGAACTGCTGAGTTGCAGCCATCGTTTGGATGACTTCCCGAACTCCGATTGATCTGAAATTTTAACACAACATTCCTCATTATATGAATATTAAGCACACAAAATTTCATTGAATTCGGACAAGGATAGATCATATTTTTACTCATCTCAAAATCACGAAAAAGACATATTTTGCACTATTTTCCAGATTTCTCATACTTAGTCATTTTTCGGACAATTAAGCACATTTTACCAAAACTCTACCAAATTAATACTAAACTAAATTATGACTCAATCTTAGACAAATAAGGGTTAAACAAAGCATAAATAAGGGCATAAGCATATAATATCGTCGCACATTGTGCTCCTATCAACTACCCCACATTTATCATTTGCTAGTCCCTTAGCAAACTAAATTAAACTAGACTCTAAACAAACTATTGCCCCTAACAATTTGTCTCAGGCTCGTATGTACATATAGCTTTCAAGTTAATGCATGAGAATGCTAAGCACGAAAATTCCAAGTTTCATTGAACATGTAACATCAATAAGAACATATAAGAGCAAAATGTAAGCATGTAAACATGTTAAGCTAATTCAATCCTCCTCACTAGGCATACTCTCTTCTTTTCACTCGAAACATGGCATTCACTCATAAGTATATGCAAGCGAAAGATAATGAACTACGAAGAGTAACTTGCATATGTCAAGAAAAGAAAGCTCTTTGTGAAATTTTATGGGAAAACCTCATGTAACAACTATGTGCACCAATGAACCAAAACCATATGCTTACTCTTGAGAAAATCTCCACAAATCAAATTTAACCATCTTAAGAATCATGAAAAAGATCAATAAAAGGGTTGTAATGGGGATAGGCTAAGAGGTATTCGATATTTGGATAAGGAGGCTCAAAACGTCACCGTGGCCTTTGGCAAAGCTCAAATCTCCTTATGTCTTCTCGCCAAGGGTCAAATTTCATCTTGTTGGACCCATCATTCTTTTCTTCCCCAAAACATAGTGAATATGAACAAAGGTCAAAATATAACAATAGTAGACCTTCACATATAAACAAAACTCCAAATTCACAACACTTTTCAAAACTAGACTTAGCAAATTACACTTTGAAACCGTGCCTATTTCTTTTCTTTTCTTTCGGACTTGATTTTTCTCTTTTCTTTTTTTCTGTCCGATTTCAATTTTTTTCTTCTTTTGTTTTCTCATAGGCACGGCTCACATACAATTTTTCATATACTTTTCTAGCTAAGTCTACCCCATACTTGTTCTTCTTCATCACTTCACGCAAAAACTCCTTCGAAAATCAAGCTTTGCCGACACACAATGGTCAAGACATCACTATACTAAGCTCATGGAAAGTGTTTAAGGGTGATGAAAGAAAAGGCTAATCGTAGGCTCAAAGGGGGTTTACTAAGGTGTCCCACGACGGGCTCCAATAGGGCACATGCTTTATTTGGCAATGGTGGTAAACCTAAGAGATCTTTTCAATCACATTCAAAATCAAGGTATTTTATGATATAAACGTTTCGAAAATCAACAAGAGTAAGTTCTAGCATATTAGAGTTCATTAAAAAGCTATGGCACATAGTCATCGAATATGCAAAGAATAATGAGGTTCACATATTAGCATGCTCGAAATTTTCAATTTATCACTCATGAAGAAAGCAATTTGGCTCTAAAGCTCACATAGGTTATTATGGAAACAAACTAGCTAAAACATGCATGCTTCGTTAATCAACAAGTCCTACATGCTCCTACCAATGCACAAAATCCATGAAACTCACAATTTTAATTGTATGCATAACCATCATCTATGTATGCAAAGAGGAGAAAAACATCATTGACATATTAGGGGCATCCTAAGACTCGAAACAAACAAATTAAACACTCTATTTTTGTGGAACAATTTTCTGAAATTTTCTTTTCTAAACTAAGCACACGAAAACATAAACGGAATACATTATCCCACCCCACACTTAGAAAATTACATTGTCCTCAATGTAAGCATAAGTTTATATCAACGAATTTCCTAAGCATGCAATCGACTAACATATACCAACATATCATCACAAATCAAAGGAAAAGAGAAGGGTTAGGAAATTGCAAACTCTCGGTGATGGCTCCTTCACTTTTCTTTGATCGACTTGGGTTGCCTCCCAATTAGCGCTTTGTGTTTATAGTCCGTAGCCTAGACTTTTCACCGTGTTTTGTGTATTCATCGTGCCATGTGTTTGGAAGTTGGGGCAGCAGCCTTGCGGCAGCAGCAGGGGCTGCATTGGTGTCATGGCGCGCATGGGCAGTAGCATCGCAGGAGCAGGCTGCAGCATCGGCAGCGTGCAGCAGGGTGCGCAGGGGCAGCAGCTTTGCGCCAGCAGCATGGTAGTAGGCAGTGTCTTGGCAGGGCCTTCTCGGCAGTGTGTGATGTGCAGGGGCAGCATGCAGCATCTTGGCAGCAGTAGGAACATGCTACAGGAGCGGGGGCAGCAGCAGTGTGCAGGGGCAGCATGGTTGTATCGGCAGGAGGGTGCGTCCACCGCTCGGCAGATTTCGCGGTAGGTATGCTCATCATGCTAGCAATCATGGCAGGCACTATCGGCATGAGCTGCTTGGCAGGCTTGTCATCGGCAGGTGCTCGCAGGCTGCAAGCCTCTCAGAAGGATGGCTCTCGGCAGGGGCAGGGCTTTCGGCAGGGGCTGCAGCAAAACCTTGGCAGATGTGTCTGTTTCTCTTAAGGCCTGAATTTGGGTGTGTTCCACTATCATAATGTAAAATTGTTCTGAAGTAATGTTGTAGTGGACACACTGAGCTTTCCAACGATATAAAGTTTGCCTCAATCGGACCAGCAGAAGTACTCTTTGTTTGGCCTTTAATCGGACCTATTGATCTGCCCAGTTTTCTGCTTCGCCAGATTGACCTTCGTGCACTCAAATTGAAACTGGGAGCAGCTCGAGACTCCAAATCCACTTCTGTTAAATCCTACGGAAAGTAGACTTAGAGACCTTTCCAACGGTGTATGGCTCACTTTCACAGGGTTTGTGAGCTGCAAACGGCAACCTTCCAAAGTTGACAGACTGCACTGCCCGAGTTCTGTTTTGGGCAGAAGCTGGTATTTCCTGCACTGTTTCTTCCCTATTCGATCTGCACACACACAAAGCACATCAAAGCGAACAAAACACAAAGATAAATGCAAGAATATACAAAGCTATACAAGCCATGGCATTAACAAATACAAACAATTTTCAAACAATTTCAAGCTATTAACGCACGACAAATTTACAAAACAAATAACATTCAAATATAACAAGTTTTTATAATCCCCGGCAACGGCGCCAAAAATTGATGAGTCGCCGAAGCGAGCATCAAGCAATAATAACCCTACAATCGTTAGTAGTATAGAATAAGTAGGGATCGTTCTAGCCGGGGATTAAGGGTACCTGAAACATGAGAATGTTAACACAAATGTTCACAAACATATATGCACACAATTGTCACACTTATATACATATATACATCTTCACACGAAATCAAGGGGGATTGAGATAGGATCGGCAGCAAAGCTGCCTCTAACTTCCTAGACATGAAAATAAACCTAAACTACTATATACAAGTGATCATCATCTCTCACAAAACATTTAGCACCAAAGACTCTTTAACATGTAGATTTGCATGCAAGAAAGTAAGAGACAAGTATCTAACATGTTCAAGACTCAACTTAGTTTCGACTTTCAACCAGAACGTGAACCGATTTTTACCCAGTTGAGAGACTTTTCTTATGTTTTAAGATCGAGCTATTCGCATGGTGATCCTAAAAGTTATGCTACCTTATACAAGACATAGCATTGAAGCACTAAAGTCTATAGTCGAAGACAAGCAAACAAGTAAGGTTGTCAATCTTCTTATTTAACTTGCAAGTTCTAAGGTTAACCACTCTAGGTGAGCACAACAAATCAAAGTGATCATACGTCTACTTAGTTCATTATAACTCAAGCAAATTAAACCTAATACCTAGATCATGTTCAAAGACAACACTAAGTACCGATTATAAGCCCTCACCTTAGTTCTAACCAAATTAAATCCTAAACATGCTTCTAATACCACTGCTCTAATTATCCATACATACGAAATCCACAAGTTACATATTACAAATTAGCATGCAAAATCATTGTTCTTGTCGAAACCTAAACTTAAATCTAAGCATCGATTCAAACAAATCTTTAACATACAATTCATAAAACCAAAATTGATTCATACATAGACATATAAACCAACACCAAACATACATGAGTGTTTCATAGACAAAACTTAAACATAACTAAACAAAAATTACTAAACCGAAGAAGGGAGTGGATCACACTTTGAGACACCTTGAGAGCTTCACGTTGTGTGGATCCGGCGAAGTATGGAGGCTGGGGTGAGGCTGCACGGCAGTAGGTTGTGTCGGCAGTAGGTTGTGGAGGAGAAGTTCCAAGATTCGGCAAAGCAGAAACTTGGTTGAGGTGAGGTGAAGGTGGTTTTCGGTTTAGGTTTTTGTCTAGGATCTTTGGGGAATTTTGGTAGAGTTTAGGCCTTGTGTTTAAGCTTGAGATGAGATAAACTAGACACACAGAGCAACCTCCATATAAAACAGTTTGATAAAATTCCTTGTGAGTCGTCGGGAATGATTTTTCGAAGTTGGGACACAGTCCCAGGAAAATCCTAGAAGTCCCTGGATTGGTTTGCTCGAACTGCTGAGTTGCAGCCATCGTTTGGGTGACTTCCCGAACTCCGATTGATCTGAAATTTTAACACAACATTCCTCAGTATATGAATATTAAGCACACAAAATTTCATTGAATTCGGACAAGGATAGATCATATTTTTACTCATCTCAAAATCACGAAAAAGACATATTTTGCACTATTTTCCAGATTTCTCATACTTAGTCATTTTTCGGACAATTAAGCACATTTTACCAAAACTCTACCAAATTAACACTAAACTAAATTATGACTCAATCTTAGACAAATAAGGGTTAAACAAAGCATAAATGAGGGCATAAGCATATAATATCGTCGCACATTGTGCTCCTATCAGTAGCACAAAAGCTAGGTACTGACCCACCTTCGAGGAAAGCAGAGAGTGAGTCCAAAGTCCAGCCTTCAGACTTAGTGGCGGATGAAGGTCTACCAGGAGCGGATGATGAGATAATGGAAGATGATGAAGAGTTCGGGGACGAGGATGATGCCATCTTAGGTTGCAACATGGTCTCATTGGATCGAGAGGTGTTGGATTGTCACATGACTTTTATTTTATCTTCTGATTACGCCTTACCAATACCTATACCTACTTCTCAATTCATCCAAGAGGAAGGGAAGGACAGGCTAGTATATCATATACAAGAACCTCAAGATGAGGCAATGGTGAGAGCGGAAAGAGAACGATCTCAATCCACCAACAAACCTCCAGAGAGGTTGGCTGAACCTTTACAGCTAAATGTGGCGTTTCCAAAGCCTACATTTGCCATGTCTCAACACCTCAAACCGCTTTATGTGTCAGCAGAGGTGGCAGGCCTCAAAGTTAACAAAACTCTCATCGACACAGGAGCCGCGGTGAGCGTTATCACTCTTGGTACAATGGAAAAGCTAAAAATTTCTGAAGAAAAGATTATAGGTACCACTATGAAGGTTAGAGGTTTTGCTGGTGCACTCACCCCAACCAGTGGTATCTTAATGCTCAAAGTAAAACTTCTGATGCTTTTCAAGGATTCATTGTCACAGAATCTGCCAATGCCCCGTATAGCATGATCCTAGGGAGAGATTGGGTCCACAAGACACTTTTTGTCCCATCATCATTACATCAATAGATGATCATGTGGGATCCAGTGTCTGACATTCCAGTAATGATCAAGGCGGATGACCGGCCTTACACAATAGCAGCATGTTCGCTTGAAGCAGACTACTATTATAGCTCTATTAGACCTCTCAGGGTTGAAGGTATTGACAACAAAGGACATCCAATTGGGGTGACCTCGACTGATCTCGCTCGGTGGGGTTTGACACAAGCCAAATCAGACGGTTCCAGGCCCACCTCCATCGACTTCTCATCAGATAATGTCAATGAGTGACAACCTCACAGTTGAGGAAACAGAGGCCCTTGCTTCTTTGATGCAGCGTTGTGCTGTTTTTAGAGAGGAGCAATTGACTTGGAAGGCGGTCGCTCTAGTTGAGTGTATCGATGAAGATGAGACAATGATTATAGAAGAGGGGGAAGTTATACAACCAGCCCCAGCAGCGTTAGATGATACTCCACCTAAGGTACATGATCCAGTGGAAAAAGTTAATCTCAGCACTGCTGAAGAACCTATGGAAGTTGGGATTAGTCAGTACTTGAAACTAGAATTGAGGCAGCAACTAATCGAGTTGCTGCAAGAATTTAAAGACTGCTTTACAGAAAAATATCAAGATGTGCCAGGACTATCAAAAGAATTGGTCTGTCATCGGTTACCTATCAAAGAAGGTTTCAGACCAGTCAAGCAGGCCCAAAGGCGGATGAAGACTCTGGCCAAACTCTGACCAACCATCTTATATCACGACATCCAAAGGCATAATACCAGATTATGCGACTTAGGATTTTACTAATAACAGATTAAACGGCTTAGAGGTGTTCATAAAAACATATGGATGTAATTTGGAGGAAAAGATTGTGGAAGCCATAAGGGCTGTGAAGCAAACAGAGAAAAAAGAATAGAAATCATAGAAAAACTGAAGGACTGATCAATCTCAGTAAAAAGGGGTTTCTTTATATAGCAAATTGTATGTGAAATCTAACGGCTGAGATTGATTCAAGATTATCACGCGAACTCCCAAAATTTATTGTGTAGTTATCACTTTCAACCGTTTGCGTTAGGAGCGGTGGAGGGGTTTGAATACCGAATCCTCGAAAATTGATACTTGCAATTACTGAGCATTTAATCGAAATGTTGACTTGCTGGTTAACAAAACGGTTTGAAAAAATGGGTTGAATTGCCATCATTGGGCTTGGATAGTATGAGATAAAGCATTTCATTACAAAAGCCCAGTTTACTTGGGAGGTATTGTCTTTAGTCCATACAATTCCAATCCTGATCTCCTTATCTTGGCCTTCAAGTGGCTGATGTAGTTTATGAGTTCTTCCTCTTCAGCTTGGCTATGTTGAATGTCGTTTTGGAGAGCAGTTAAGATCACCCTTTGCTCACTCGCTTGTTGAAGACATTTTTGGTTCCTGGCCTCGATAGCAGTTATCACTACCAGAAAAAAGGGTTTTCCCGACGAAAAAAAAAAAACGGCCGACGAATTAAAATTTTCGTCGGTAATACTAAGGAATAGCCGACGATTTTATTTTTCGTCGGTGAAAAAAAAAAATCGTCGGCCATAGTTTCACCATAGCCGACGAAACTGTTTTTTCGTTGGTATTTTCAAAAAATCGTCGGCTATATTCATATTTCAGTCGATGATTTGTATTTTCGTCGGCCTTTCTCCGAAACATTAGCCGACGAAAATTTTTCAAAGTATGGCCGACGAAGTTGACATTTTCGTCGGCTATAAGTCTATATATTTTCAGATCTGGGCAGCAGCTGCTCATTTAAAAAAAAAACGAAAAAAAAAGGGGAAAACGGGAGAAAGAGTGAAAAATCTGTGGGTATTGTTGAAATCCGTCCTCTCTTACATTGTGGAGCTATATATATAGGTTCGTATATGTGTATATATATATGTTGATTTTGAGTTTTAGTGATTTTAATTTAGTAAGTTATCGATTTTTTGTTTTGTTGTTGTTTTAGTGTTAGAATGTATGTATATATGTTGATTTTGAGTTTTAGTTGAGTTGATTTTGAGTTTTAGTGATTTTGATTTATTAAGTGATTTTTTGTTTAATTTGTTGTTGTTTTAGTGTTAGAATGTATGTATATATGTTGATTTTGAGTTTTAGTTGAGTTGATTTTGAGTTTTAGTGATTTTGATTTATTAAGTGATTTTTTGTTTAATTTGTTGTTGTTTTAGTGTTAGAATGTATGTATATATGTTGATTTTGAGTTTTAGTTGAGTTGATTTTGAGTTTTAGTTTAATTATGTGTTTTAATTTGATGTTATTTTAATTAGTGTTAATATATATATATATATATATATATATATATATATATATATATATATATATGTGTGTGTGTGTGTGTGTTAATTAATAGTTGTTGATAGTGTAATTAACTTAAATAATGGTTGATATATAGTGTAACTTAAATAATGGTTGTTAATGGTATATATATATATATATATATATATATATATATATAGATGAGTTGATGTTGATAATAATATATATTGTAATGTAATTAATTATTAAGGATTTATATATATAAATATATGTATGTGTTAATTAATTTCTTATTAATTAAAGTTATACATATATATTATTATCAGGCTATATATGGATCGTGATAAGAGTTGGATTTCGCTTCCAAGGCATGACCGACGATACACTACAGGAGTTGTGAATTTTTTGCAGTTCGTCGAGGAAAATACAAACGAGAATGAATACCATTATTGCCCGTGCAAGAAATGTAAGTGTCGCAGTGATATGTGTCGATTTCCGATTAGGACAGTATGGGAGCACCTAAAGAGTAATGGGTTTTGGCCGAAGTACAAACGTTGGATATATCACGGTGAGCCATCATTAGATGGATCGCATGATCATGGGCAGTTTTTTGAGGCGGGCAGTAGTAGTACATCCAACGATCCAACAATGGCATTCGTCAACGACGTGTTTCCTTTTGAAAGCGGTGTACGTGGGGAACAATATATGCATGACCCGGTGCAGCCCTTCCCACAAGTCGTCGACACTGCTGCCTTTGACAAGTACAACAAACTGATTGCATTGCAACAGACCCCTGTGTCTTCAAGTTCTGAGAAGACAGTTCTTGAAAATGTGATGGAGGTAATGAGAATTAAAGTCGAGACAAAATCGACTATCAGGCAAGTGGATGAATATCTACAGTATACTTCTTCGTTGTTGGAGGAGGGTCATCGTAATCCTACCAATCACCGTAAGGTCCGAAGTATCCAGAAAGATCTAGGGCTTTCCTGCATTAAGATCCATGCATGCGCATTTGACTGCGTTCTCTTCTCGGGTAAAGATGCAGAAGGAAATGACCTTGCTAGCCTTGACGCATGTCCGATATGTCATTCTGACCGATATAAGTTGACGGGAGCAGGCAATAGGAAACCTATGAAAATGCTTCGGTATTTTCCGTTGAGAGATAGGCTTGAGCGGTTGTACATGTCAGAAACCACCGCAAAAGCTATGAGATGGCACGGTGAGTGGGACTTGGGAGACGCAGATATCATGACACACATCTCTGACGAAGCGGCTTGGAAGAATATAAACAATGAGTTTCCTCATTTTGCGTCAGATGTCAGAAACGTCAGGCTCGGGCTCTCAACAGACGGGTTCAACGCTTTCGGCACCATGAATCTTTCATACAGTATATGGCCGGTTGTTTTGGTACCTTACAACCTTCCTCCGTGGATGTGCATGAAGAAGGAATATAATATGTTGACGTTGTTGATTCCGGGGCCTGGTTACCCAGGGAAATGTCTCGATGTGTATATGAGACCATTGATTGAAGAGCTTAAGGTATTGTGGGACATTGGTCATCCCACTTTTGACAAGTACAAGGACGAGACGTTTCAGATGCATGCCATGGTTACTGGTACCATCAGTGATTTTCCTGCTTATGGGATGTTGTCGGGCAGCGTAGTTAGGGGATACAAGGCTTGTCCAGAGTGCCTCAGCGATTATGGGAGCACCCCTCATTGCAACAAGATATGCAGAATGGGTCATCGTGTGTTCCTTCCGGCGGATCACCACTGGCGTTACGAATCCGCCGCATTTGATGGAACCGAAGAACACGATAGTCCTCCGAGAAGATGGACGGGAAGAGAAATTTTAGCAGTGCTTAATGAGTACGATTTTGGGCCCCTCAGCAATCATCCCGATATTATAGCGGAAATACCTGAAAGGCCTGAGGAGTACAAATTCTGGACACATCAGAGCATATTGTGGGAACTCCCATACTGGTGTGAGTTGCTGATCCGTCACTTCCTAGACGTTATGCACATAGAAAAAAATGTTTCTAAAAGTGTGGTGGGCACAACGCTGAACTTGAAGGGGAAGACGAAAGACGGTCCTAAGGCTCGCACTGATCTGCAAAACATGAATATCAGAAAACAACTATGGTTGAAACAAGGGAAGAGAAAAATGCCTCAAGCTCCTTACACCGTCAAGCCTGAGCATAAATCAGAAATTTTCCATTGGATAAGTCGGGCCAAGTATCCTTCAGGCTTTGCTGGAAATATAGCCAAGTGTGTGAACAGACAATTCAACAATCTGGGTTGAAAAGTCATGACAATCATATCCTGCTACAACTTCTCTTCCCTGTTTTCATTCGACCGTTCCTTCCCCGTCACGTTGTAGAGCCGTTAGTAGCGTTGGTAAGATTTTTCCAGAAGGTATGCACACGATGACCCATTCCGTTAGTATTAATGTATTATCATAACACTTTAAAAACTTCATTTATAGGCAACTTGGATAATACGGTGATTTTGTCCAAAACAGATCCGCACCTGAGGATGTATAGCTGAAGCATATATTGTGCACGAGTGCGTCACCTACATGAAGCTGTATTTAAGAGCGTTACAGGAAAGCATACCGGAAGATGTACCTTCACAGTTCAATCTTTCCATACTCTCCGACGATGTTGTACTCGGTGGAAACATGCCAGTTTCCTACAAGTTGAAAGATTATGAGGTAGCCATTGCACATTGGTGGGTACTAATTAACTGTTTAGAAGTTCAGTTTTGGAAGAACATACATCTAAACTGTGAACAAGTAGGAGGTGATCTCGATTACCACAACAGACATTCGCTGAGTATTTCGGCCGCTGGGTAAGTAACTTTAACATTATTCTATACGTATTTATATATTATTGTGTATAATTATTCATATTTATAGTTGATTCTGATGGTTGTAGATGGACCTTATTAAAAATGATAATCACCCAAATTGGTCGCACGAACTCCGACTTCTGGCGATGAAGCCGGTCTATTCAAAAGTTTATGAGACGTGCAAGGTGAATGGTGTGTTATTTCGATGTGAAGAGAGAAACGTCAGACTGAAAACACAAAATTCAGGGGTTATGGCACATGGTGGGGATGATGGAGTTGACTATTACGGTGTTCTCCATTCAGTTGTGGAACTGCATTATGGGGAAGGCATGAAAGTGTACCTTTTCAAGTGTAGATGGTTTGACACACGGCCGCAGAGCATGAAAACCGATCAATACGGCATAACTTCTGTGAACACTAGTACATCATGGTATGAGGATGACCCGTTCGTTTTAGCCACATGGGTGAAACAAGTGTTTTATCTTGATGATCTCGCCAAGGGTGACCCGTGGAAAGTAGTCAACACTATCCACCATCGCAACATTTACCAGGCGTCTACACTTGGAGTGGCTGAAGAGAACGAGAAAGGTGGCACCGCGTATCAAGACCCCAACGCAAACGGTATTCCTGACTCCTCTTTTATTCGCCTAGACACGCCGGTGCGAATTCGACGTGAAGAGCCACTGCTTGTTGATGTTGATCCAAATGAAGAAACTAACGAGGACTCTAGTGGTGAGGAAAGACATAGATTACCCCTATCGAGCAATTCAGAAACCGAAGAAGACTCATCCGATGATTCCAATTACAATCCGCCGGGTTAAGTAATTTAGATGATGTAATCCTTTCATTTGTAATCTCAAAATTTCTAATGAACGGGCGTGGGGATGAGCCTCCCAGCTAGGCTGGGTTCCAAACCCCTTAAAAAAAAATTTGAAATATGTTGACTGCTGGGTTTCTGTTTTCTTGATGTTCAATTTAAGTTATATATGAACAGGAAATAGGAATACGAGAGGAGTAAACCTACTTATTTTTTTTACCTTTCTCATATAATTGCCGACGAAAAACACGTTATTTCGTCGGCTATATTAATAATAGCAGACGAAAAATTCATTATTTCGTCGGCTATACTAATAAAAGCCGACGAAAAATTCATTATTTCGTTGGCTATAACTATATTGGAAAATACATATTTTATTTTAGACAGGAAAAGACAAAAGAATAGCCGACGACTACGAGTCTCTCGTCGGCTATGATTTAAAAAAAAAACAAAATATGATCATATTCCATTTTCTATCACTAACGATAAACCATTGGTTCATCCTTCAAATGCAAAAATGTGCGGCGAAAGATGCGGTCAAAGGTTTTATTCCTTCGTTTCCCTAATGGTAGCGTTACCTTCGGTAAATATTTTGAGGAAAATTTTTATACGATTAGTTGCATCTCATCGATTTGAAACTATTATCTGTTGAAGGTCAGGCAAAAAAACGTCATTTAGACAGGCCAATTACCATTTCTAAGCGTTTAGAGGTTTGACTCACCCGGTTGACCGTTCCGATCGAGCCTTTAACGTTATCAGCTGAAGTTGGATATTTTTCCATACATGTATTTAATCTTAACGGTGATATCTGTTGGTATAGATTTTATAAACTTTTAGATTCAAAATCACAACATATGCACTAATGTTTCTTAACTTGTTTATTAAGTGTTTAAGTGAATGTATAGTTTCAAATAGTTACTATACGTAGACTCTTCAAATGCAAAAATGTTGTGAAATAAGATATGACCGAAATAATAAAATACGTCCACAGTTGAAAAATGACAAGATTCCGATAAAATCTGTGTGCCGAATGTTGCGGTAGACTGTTTTTTACTTTCGTTTTCCTATGGGTAGCCTGATGTTCGATAAATCAATTTTGTAAAATTTTTATACGATTAGTTGCGTCTCATTGATTTGAAACTATTATCTGTTGAAGGTGAGGCCAGAAACCGTCGTTTAACTAGACTAATTTCCGTTTTTAAGCGTTTAGAGGTTTGACTTACTGGTTTGACCAACAGTTTAGCCGACGAAAATTATATGTCGTCGGCTAAACTCCTTGTGATCCGCGCTATTTTATTGTCCGCCGTTGGATGGCTAAGATCGGACGGCTATTGATCTTCCAAAGTATAGCTGACGATGTTCATAGAATAGCCGACGACATTCAAAGTATAGCCGACGATTAAAAAACATTTCGTCGAGTATAAAATTTAGTCGGCTATTCTTTAAATAGCCGACGAAATCTTTTTTAATCGTCGGCTATTCTTTCTGCTATAAATCAGACAGTCCCGAACCCTAGCCGACTTTTTTCTCTCCTCCTCCTCCTCCTTCCTCAAATCGGCTGCGTCACTTCCTCCAATCCGCCGCTTTGCTCCTTCTCCTCCTCAAATCAGCGGCGCCTCCACCTTTCCTCCTCCTCCTCCTCCTTCTCCTCCGCATTCCCCTCCTCCTACGACCTCCTCTTTCTCCTCCTCCTCCGGTCTCCTCCTCCTCCTTCCCCTCCTCCTCCGATCGAGCTAGGTTTACAATTTTTTTTCCAATTTATTTTAATTGTATAATTAAATTGTTAAATTGTTATATAATATTTGTTAATATTAATTATATAAATTGTAAATATTTTTATATATTTGTTAATAAATTAATTATATATTTGTTATATATTTGTTAATTATATAAATTTGTAAATATATATGTTAATAAATCGAGCTAGGTAATTAATTATTTAAATTGTTATATATTTGTTAATATATACACATATTTGTATATATATATATATATGTTAATGTATATTTTAATTGTTATATATAAATTGTTAAATTAATTATATATATAAATTGGTAGCCTAATTTTATAAATGGTTATATTTATGTTAATATATAAATGGTTATTTGTATGTATATATATGTTAATGATGAAATATAGTTATATTTGTATATAAATGGTTATATTTATGTTAATGGTTAGTATTATTTAAAATTAGTTAAAATTTAAATATTAATTTGTTAGTATGTTTTAAAATATGTTAGTATTATTGGTTATTAGATTAATTAGAATTTGTTATTTAATGTAATATAATTTAATATTAATTAATGTATTAATGCCTCAAGCTACAGATGGCCGATGCACTCAGAAAGTTATTCGGAGGCCGTCGTTCTTCCAGATCTAGGGGTTCTGGAAGTTCTGCCGGTTCCGCAGACTCCGACAGGACCATTAGCCAGCCTGAGAGGACCACCAGCCAGCCGCGGAGGAGTGTAGATTCATCCCAGCCGCGGAGGACTGTGAGTTCTCGGCACCAGACCCTTCTCCAAGCGGGGCGGCCGTCGAGCAGTTCACGTCCTCCTCTCGGGCCAGATGCTCCGAGGTTCAGTAGGCAGCTATTTCAGGACGAGATAGCTCCAGACATTCCTCAGGTCCGTATGCCTGAGGTTCATCGGGAGCCGATGACGAGTCCGGCGACGTCTGCTGCTGACTCGACTGAGGGGCCTACTCTCCCAAATCAGCTCTACCTCCCGTACAACATTCCTGCGATACCCGATGTCGACTTTCGTGGTGTGCCCATATGGCCTGATATGCCTCAGTACGTGAGTGTTACGGAGGCATACCATCAGGAGCCATTTGAGAGACCTGACCTCCTGATTTCGGCGAGGAGAAAAGGAAAGTCGACAGACGGGTCATCCAGTTCAAGTAACATTTGATTTTATTAATTAAATGTTTTATTAAAATTAACGCACTAATATTTAATTTTATTAACCAATCGTCGTTTATGTGATAGGGACAGCCGGTAGCAGTTCAACGAGGAATACGAGAGGTGTCATATGTTTTGACACGCTCAGGAGAACTGTTGAGAGCAGGGGGAGGATCCAGATCAACGAACCCCCTAATCAGGAGGTTCAGGGGAAAAAAACGCCGCGATTACGCGGATTGTGTGGGGGCAATAATTAGGGATAAAGTCCCTATGTTGTGGACCCGGTGGGCTGATGTGCCCGAAGAGATCAAGAGGGAGGTTAACAACGCGGCGTCGGTGAGTAATTTAAAAAATTTAATTTCTTTATCATAATATTTAATAATTTTCGGTATTGTTATAATTGTAAAACTAATAAAATATTATCTTTCAGACATACTTCGAGATTGCCTAACACAAGCACGATTGGGCGGACGCGATGCAAAACTCGAGGTATGTTGGGAATTCCTCATCTTATAATTTGAAATATTTTCTGATATTAATAATATTTCTAATGCAGTTTTGTTTTTTCCGTAGGTTCAAAGAGTGGAAAAACGAGCTCCGTACCCACTTTAACGAATACGACAACCGTGGTCGTATGGGTACTCCAAGAGAGTTCATGTTCAGGGAGTACGAGTGGCGTTGGTTGAAGACAGTAGACTTCAACAACCCACTTATGCAGGTAAATACTTAACTTAACTATAAATGTTTATTTTGTTAAAATTTTAATTATTAGTTTAATTATTTTATAATTATTACACTAATATTTTTTGATGCATTTTTCTAATATTTTATTATTTGTTTGAAGGAACGGTTTCGGATAAACTCTGCGAACCGCCGCCGTAACACAACCACCCATCATGGTGGTTCTAGGCCATTTGCACAATATCAGGAGGAGGCGCTTAGAGATCATCCTGATAGCAACCCGTACGTGGAGACGTTCAAGAAGGCTTATCCACAAGCGACAGAACAACTCGTAAGTCGTTGATTACGATTTTAAAATTTGAATTATTAATTTTACTTAATTATATATTTGTTAGAATATTAATTTTTTTTTTCCGTTCAATTAGGAGAGGGTGAACCGGGCCGAAGAAGAAGTGTATGAGCAAGTAGTTCGGAAGACACAATCGAACATTTCAGAGGCAGATCTACAAGAAGCCCTGCGCCAGGTCGACCGATCGAATGTCCAAACGGCAGCGAGGATGTTCGACGCAGCCTTCCCACACCGGTCAAACCAATACTGCTGCCGGGGTTTGGGAAGTTCTGGAATAGGGCTCCTGAAGACCACTAAGGGAGGTCAAAAGAAGGGAGGCGGGGACAGCCAACAGATGAGGGGGGAAGTGCAGAGATTGGCCGCAAGATTGGCGGCCGAGTCCCAGAGATCACAGGACCAACACCGCAGAACACAGCAGTATCATTTGGATATGGCCAGTTGGCATGCTGAATGCGAGAAAATTCGGCAACACAACTACGCCGGCCAACAAAACTGGTGGTATGATATGTTCGTGGCACAACAACAAGCCTTTGAACCCCCGCCCCCGTTTCAGCTGTTAGTTGAACCTCCAATGCCTCAACCTCCCGAGTTTGTTCAGCAGGATGACGAGCATGATGGAGAGCAGGATGCTGGGGATGACGTGGTGGACTTTAGTGCTTTATCTGATTATTAGGGTTATATTTTATGTATATTGGAACAAATTAAATAATAAGTCATTTAGACGTGTTTCTTGTTGGTGTAAATGCATGGATTGTCATTGTGAATTGCAGGTTGCTTGGAAGGGAAATTTAGAAATTAATTTAATTTTTTTTCCCCAAAATGTAAGAATAGCCGACGAAAATAGCATTATTTCGTTGGCTACAAGTGCTATAGCCGACGATTTTTACCAAATTTCGTCTGCCATAAACTTTATAGCCGACGAAAATGACATTATTTCGTCGGCTATAATTAATTAATGCCTATTAAAATATTAATATATTCCGACGGAATAACCGACTAAATAGATGAAATCGTCGGCTATATTACAGAACAAATAGCCGACGAATTTCATCGGCTATAGTTTACGATATCGTCGGCCATGCTCGAGAATAGCCGACGAATTTCGTCGGATATTTTGCCAAGGTTTGGTCGACAAAATTAATTTTCGTCGGTAATATCGTCGGCCATACTCGAGAATAGCCGACGATTTTGTTATTTTCGTCGGCCATTGGTTTTACTGACACCGTTTTACCGACGAATTATAGCCGACGAAAGTTTCGTCGGCAGAAGGAATAGCTGACGAAAATTTAGCATAGTCGACGAAATTTTTGTCGTCGGCTATTCTGTCCGATCTGGTAGTGTATCTTCTGGTCAATCAGCTCTTTTTCCCTCTTCTGGCGAGCGATTTCTCTCCCATCATCGTCACTAGCAGCGAGGACGAGCGAAGAATACATGTTTATGGCACTGGCATGCGCCACAGTTGAGTCCTGAATCTTAGCTTGCTAATTTGGGAGTGCGGCCAAACTATCTTGAAGAAATTCTAGATCGTCTGGCATGGCCGCCAGGATGCTCTTCATTTTTGGTTGAACCTCAGCAGGTAGGCGGTCAACTTGGTTTTGCAGGGTCTGGATGGAAGAACAGATCTTGGCCGCCACCTTTACATCCGCAGGGTCTACTCCTCCTAACTCTTGCATGAAGTCCCAGACTTCTTTTACTTCAGGAAAATCTCTTTTGGGAGTTGGGAGCTTTAGGAGTGGATCTTCCCCTAGTGGAGGAATAGACAAACTCATCTTTGGAGTTTGAGGAGTTGAAACCTTGATAGGAGAGGCCTCAATCTGCATGTCTTGGCTGGGCAAAGTTGCAATTGGAGTTTGCTCGCCAGAAGCCTCATCATTCCTAGTTGTAGTAGGAATTTCACTTACCTATATAAACATAATTGTGGTGAGGGTTGGTAAAGATATCATCAAAAAATACAAAGAATCAAGGGAATCTAAAGTACAAAGTACTGGAACGTTTTTCTGGTTCTGTCCAAGTGATGGAAGGATATTGTCCAGCATCCGCCACAGCTTCAGGGGTTTGTATGGCAGCAACCTCTTCAATCACTGGCTCTGCAGGGAGAGTTGGAGTGATCAGAGGGAGAATCTCGGTAGTAATCGAAGCAATCGCCAGGGGATTGTTTGGAATACTAGGAGTACCTGTATTAGTAGGAAAAAATCTTAGTGGTGGTGCATCAAGAACAATATTCTCACGAACCCGTCGGATCTCCTCTCCAAGTTGTTTCTCGATTCGCTTGATTTCAGCGAAATCAAGCATATCTACTTCTTCAAACTCAAAGTCCTCAAGGGAAGATGAACTATGAGATGATTCGGATGACTCACCTGAAGATACTTCAATCACAGTGGCAGTAGGGGTTGAAGTTGATCTACTCATTTTCCTTGTTAATCCCTGTGGGAGAAAGTTTATCAACTGCATCAGACTTGATATGTTAAATTTTTTGTATAAATCAGTGGTGCAGCAACACAACAGAGTAAGTACATATAACTTACTGGCTCGTGATCCTCAGGATCTGATTCTTCGGTCACAGTTGAAGTTCTTGACCTCTTTTTAGCAGGTCTACTCGTTGAGGTCTGGGGGATCTTCTTTTTCCATTTGCTCTTGCTTGGTTTGTCAGGGATCTGCAGCAAGGGAAATCAGTCAATGGTTTTTCGCTTGCAAATTGGTATATAGGTCAGTGAAAGACAAAGACATACCTGCTCGGGGTCTATTTCTGGGTAGAGAGGATCTCCATCAAGCACCTTGACATCTTCGGTGGTCAGGAACTGACGCTGATTGTCGAAGAGAGCCCAGAAGTAGTGAAGAGATTCTTTCTGAAAGAACCCTCCTCTAAGTTTAGCAACCTCACCAGAGATTTCCAGTTCAGGGAATTGTTCCAAGCTTGGGAAGTTGGCGGGCCGTAAGGCCGACGTAAGGTTGGCATCTTCATCAACAGGGGTGTTTCTGCTTGGTCGCCAGCCAGAAAACATGTTTAAGCTTTGGACTGGGGGATAGGGCAGAAGTTGAGTCAAGCCCAACTGTCTGGCGAACAGCTGGGGGGAATATACCTCGACACCTTACTCGCCTTTGTCAGAGGTGAAAAGGGGAAAATCCGCCATGGATATGCATTGGAGGAATAGCCTCCGTCCTTCTTCACATTGGTTGGTAGAAGGGAGGAAACCATCCTTCATGGCCTTGGGGTGCCTTTTATGAAGAAGCATCTGAGCCTATGAGTAGAAGCCTTGAGAGTCAGTGTTGAAGATTATATCAAAGCACATTGCATAGCGTTGACCGTAATTAGGCTTGCATCCAGCGTAGGCAAGCCCCAAAACTCTGTCTTCGGCAATCTTGTTAAGCTCAGGAGGTGCCAATCCAGGAAAGTACATTTGCGACCAGATTTCTAAAATCCAAAGAGGTCCAGAGACTTTACAGCTTAAAGGTGTGGCGGATAGGGTGTGAAGACACCGATACAGATAAGCCAATACTATTTGGGCAAAGCCAATTTCCTTGTGAGCATATAGAATCTCAGCCATTCTACTATAGGTTTTGGTCATCTTGTTGGCGGTCGAACAGAATACGAACTTGTTCAGCCAGAAATCTAGAAAGGCTATTCCACCGATGTCATCCTTATAGTTCGGAATTTGGCTATCCAGTTTTGCCAACTCCGAGTAGGGGGCTATGGAAGGGTGATTGAGGGCACATCCGCTTCAGGGTAATCATCCACACTAAAGGGTTTTCTGCCTAGGGGAAATCTTAAGCCAGCATACATGTCTAGTAGGGTGATACTGGCTTGCTCGAATTTTAAATCGAAGGCGTTGGCAGAAGGGTTCTAGAGACTAATCAAAGGCATGAGAGCACACATGTTTCTTCCCTTTAGGTTGAGTATGAAGATGATGTTGAGGGCCTCGTCAATCCTTGCTGCTCGCCATCGACCTTTTTGTATCATTGCTGGGGTTGGCAACGGCCAGGAGGCGGATGCTATTGGGATTTCATAGTGGTTGGAGGTCTGCCAATCCCCCACATTTGACACATTCTTCGCGAAAGGCCACCGGAAAAGGTCGCGACCTATCAATAAATGGAAAGATAGAATCTTGGTGAAACTCTTGTTGGCGTGGTCCCAGCCCAGCACGGCCATAGTCGTCGG
This sequence comes from Potentilla sterilis, assembly GCA_963682095.1. NCBI lineage: Eukaryota > Viridiplantae > Streptophyta > Magnoliopsida > Rosales > Rosaceae > Potentilla > Potentilla sterilis. The sequence continues at coordinate 42,876,131 of OY821757.1, read as the reverse complement.
GTGGTGTGAGAGAGGTTTCACTACCAGATACGGAAGAATAGCCGACGAAATTTTTTTCGTCGGCCATTCCATTTTTTCGTCGGCTATAACCTCTGCCGACGAAAATTTCGTCGGCCATAAGTCGTCGGTAATACGCCGTCGGTAATACCAATGGCCGACGAAAAAAAAAATTTCGTCGGCTATAGTTAAGTATGGCCGACGAGTCAAAAAATTCGTCGGGCAAAGGTGGGTGAAATAGCCGACGACTTTCGTCGGGTATTTTTGAGTATGGCCGACGAAATCCATTAAGTATGGCCGACGATTTAATAAAATTTCGTCGGCTATGATGTTTTAACTATAGCCGACGATTTACCAAAATTTCGTCGGCTATGGTGTTTTAACTATAGCCGACGAATTACCAAAATTTCGTCGGCTATGATGTTTTAACTATAGCCGACGATTTACTAAAATTTCGTCGGCTATGTTGTTTTAACTATAGCCGACGATTTAGTAAAATTTCGTCGGCTATGTTATTTTAACTATAGCCGACGATTTAATAAAATTTCGTCGGCTATTTCCTCGAAATATATTACTATTTTTATAGGTATTAATTAGTTATAGCCGACGAAATAAGGCACTTTTCGTCGGCTATACAAGTTATAGCCGACGAAAATTGGTAAAATTCGTCGGCTATACTTGTTATAGCCGACGAAATAATACAAAAAAATCGTCGGCTATTCTTGCATTTGAAAAAAAAAATTAAATTATTTTCTAAATTACCATTCCAAGCAAGCTGCAAATCACAAAAACAATTCATGCATTTGCACCAACAAGAAACACGTCTAAACACCATTTTTATTAAATTCGTTCCAATATACATAAAATATAACCCTAATTATCCCCTAAACTACTAAAGTCTAGGATGTCATCTACAGCATCAGGCGCATCATCCTGCTGACCGAACTCGGGAGGTTGAGGCATTGGAGGCTCCACTAACTGCTGAAACGGGAGCGGGGGTGGACGGCCTTCTTGTTGTGCCGCGAACATCTCATAAACCCACTGTTGCTGGCCGTCGTTGTTGTATTGCCGAATTCTGGCGCACTCAGCATTCCAACGGACCATATCCAACTGATACTGCTGGTACTGATATTGTCTGCGGCGCAGCTCCTCTACTGTCTGGGACGAGGTCGCCAATTCTGCGGCCAATCGCTGCACTTCCCCCCTCATATGTTGGGTCTGGCCGCCTCCCTTCTTTTGACCTCCCTTAGTGGTCTTCAGGAGCCCTTGTCCAGAACCTCCTAAACCCCGGCAGTAGTACTCGTTGGACTGGTGTGGGAAGGCTGCGTTGAACATCCTCGCCGCCGTTTGGATATTGGTGCGGTCGACCTGGCGCACGGCTTCCTCCAAATCTGCCTCTGAGATGTCCGGTTGTGTCTCCCGAACTATTTGCTGGAGCACCTCTTGTTCGGCCTGGGTCACCCGCTCCTAATTGGACGGGGAAAAAAAATTAATATTCTAACAAATGGATAGTTAAGTAAAATAAATAATTTAAATTTTAAAATCATAATGAACGACTTACGAGATCGTCTGTCGCTTGTGGATAAGCGATCTTGAACGTCTCCACGTAGGGGTTGCAATCAGGATGATCTCTGAGCGCCTCCTCCTGATATTGTGCAAACGGCCTTGAACCGCCGTGATGGAGGATTGTGTTACGGCGGCGGTTCTCCGAGTTTATCCGAGACCGTTCCTTCAAACAAATAATAAAATATTAGAAAAATGCATCAAAAAATATAACTGAAATAATTATAAAATATTTAAACTAATAATTAAAATTTTAATAAAATAAACATTTATAGTGAAGTTTAGTATTTACCATCATAGCCGGGTTGTCGAAGACTACGGTCTTCAACCAACGCCACTCGTAGTCCCTGAACATGAACTCTCTGGGAGTACCCATACGACCACGGTTGCCGTACTCGTTATAGTGGGAACGGAGCTCGTTCTTCCACTCTTTGAACCTACGAAAAAAACAAAAGTGCATTAGAAATATGATTAATATCATAAAATATTTCTAATTATCAAATAAGACATTCCCAACGTACCTCGAGCTCTGTTGGGAGTCCGCCCAACCCCGCTTGTGTTCCGCAACCACAAAGTATGTCTGAAAGATAATATTTTATTAGTTTTATAATTATAAAAATACCGAAATTTTTTAAATATTACGATAACTAAATTAAATTTTTTTATTTACTCACCGACGCGGCGTTGTTCAACTCCATCTTGATTTCTTCGGGCACATCAGCCCACCGTGCCCACAACATAGGGACTCTGTCCCTAATGAGTGCACCCACGCAACCCGAGTAGTCGCGTTTCTTTTTCGCCCCAACCTCCTGATTAGGAGCTTCGTCAATCTGGATCCTCCTGCTCCGTTCAACCGTTCTCCTGAGCGTCTCAAAACTGATGACACCTCTGGTATTCCTCTGGGTTGAACTGCTAGCGCCTGTCCCTATCACATAAACAACGATTGGTTAATAAAATTAAATATTAGTGCGTTAATTTTAATAAAATATTTAATTAATAAAATCGAATGTTACCTGAACCCGATGATTCGGTTGCCGTCGACTTTCCTTTTCTCCTCGCCGAAATCAGGAGGTCAGGGCTCTCCCATGGCTGCTGCTGGTATGCCTCCACAGCACTCACGAACTGAGGCATATCAGGCCACTGGGGCCGACCCTGATAGTCGACCTCGGGTATCGCAGGAATGTTGTATGGGAGGAAGAGCTGGTTTGTGAGAGTAGGCCCCTCAGTCGAGTCACCAGCAGACTGAGTCGGACTCGGCATCGGCATCGGCTCCCGATGAACCTCAGGGATTAATGAAAATCTTGGCGGCAGAACTCCCTCCGACATTGAAACTCAAATTTGGGCAAGGTCTAGATGGACATACAACAAAGTTCTTGTTTTATGTTGTGTGATAATGTCACATCTTGCATTAGGTGTCACCAAGTGCAAGGTGACAAATACTTGTACAACAAAATTTTGTAGTTTTGTTGTATGACTTGTTTTGCTTGTGTTTGGGCCAGATTCATTTTGGCTCTAATGACTGAAATGCTGCCTCTTCAAAGCGGGAACTTTGCCTCCATGGACTTTGAATTTTTGAAACATACGTGTGTTAAAAATCCCACAACAATTTGTATCTTCTCTGTTGTGCAACTATTTTGAAGTTTCTACAAGAAACCACCGAGTGGAATACCAAGTGCAAAGTGAAGAAAACTAGTACAACAGCTTAAACGTTTTCTATTGTATGAAGAAAAACCTAATGCTATGTCAAACTCTCCAAATTTATAGCAGGCGGCAAAATTCCCTCTCTTTTCTATATTTTCTGTTGTGTCTTTAACTTGGAAAATATTTAAGACAAATAAAGACACCCAAACAACTCACAGGGACTTCTCTTCCTCGTAACCACCACAAATCTCTCAATTCTCACTTCTACCTATCCTCCTCTCTCCGCAAATCCTCCCTGAAAAAAAAATAAAAAATCTCGCTCGGTCCTCCCCTCAGCTCTCAATCTCTCCCTATCTCTCTGAAATTCTCTCCCTCCTCTCTCTCGTGAACCATCTCTCCTAAATTCCCCAAATTCGAAACCCTAATTTCTCATACCTGACGTCCTCAGTCCATGGCTTCGTGACTCCCATGGCTTCGTCCTCAGTCCATGATGCCAAGGACGCCAAGGTCAAGCTTGAGCTTGTTCTTGTTCATCTTCTCAGATTAACAGAAGGTGTCTTCATCTTCTCAGATTTCTACTCCACCTCCTCCTCCCTCCAACCCGTCATCTTCAGCCATGACCGATATATCTAGGGCTTCGACTTCCTCGCCGTCAACATAGCCGCCGTTGCAGAACCTCACGCACTCAGAAAATAATGAAACTCCTCCTTCATTCTCTCCATGTTTCTCATTCTCGGCGCTTTTATTCTATTGGGAATTTCCTCGATTATACCATTGAGGTTGTCAATGAGTTCCCTCATGATCCCAATGCCTTCACCCAGGTGATCTGATTTGCATGATTGAGAGTTCGAATTGTGTTTGGTTTTTGTTATTACGGTTTTGGGTTTAATTGGGTGTTTTTGTTTGTTCTCAGGGGCTTTATTATGCTGGAAATGGGAGCTTGTTTGAGTCCACTGGTCTTGATGGCAGGGTGAGTTTGCCTTTTGTATTTTTCTTAAAGCAGTTTAATGACTGTGTGGTTCCTGGGGTTCAATCTCTAACGTTTTAGTTTTTGTGTGTTTCAGTCATCAGTGGCGCAAGATGGATATTCAAACAGGGAAGGTAAAGCTTCTTTCTTTTCGATTTCGTAACATGTTGAATTGAAATAGATGGCTGTTGATCGTGTCAAGTGATCGTTTCGATACATTATTACCTAACTATCAAGTTCAGTTGATATGTATACTAAGGACAAATATGTTTCATAGGAAAACCAATTTGAAGGACACATTTACATAGGTCATTTGTTTAGTGAAGGACACAAACATGGAGAGGAAATTCCCAAATGGTAGGTTACCTATTTCTCTCTATCTTCAAATTCATTATTCTCTGTTTCAAATTTACCCATCTTCAATTTCTGTTCTTGGTCGTTGCTGTTTGAATCTGTCACAGCCAGAATGAAGGTATACGAGCTGAGGCGGAAGTTGAAGGCCGATCTGTTGGCCCAGCTCAAGGATCTCAAGGTGGAGCTCGCCCTCCTCCGCGTCGCCAAGGTCAGTTACTTTTTGTTCATAGCTTGCTCTTACTTTCTGAACTTTTGGTATGCCGGATTGGGAATTGAGATTAGAAATTAGGAATTTGAAGATGCGAATCTAAAATTTTGACGTTTGTGCAGATAAGGCCTTCATTCAGACTTGTATTTTCTTTGTTTTGGGTTAATGTTATACAAGACTAGGTTTTGGGGTTTTGTTTTTAGGGGTGAGTTGTTGATTGTGAGTTGCTGTGTGCAGGTATGCTTACATGGAGCCAACCAGTGATAAAAGCCACACAACCAGTTGTGTGAGAATCTATTCGTATTTGGAGGCACTGATGGAATGAACCTTCTCAAGGATTTGCATATACTCGACTCTTGTGAGTGGTTCTGGATTCTGCATGCATTTGGACTTCTGAGGGTCACATTTACATCTTATATTGTTTCACCAATTACAAAGTTTTCTAGCCTCAGTGCTTGAACAATGTGGAGGTAATTATGTTTTCCTCTTGTTCTACATATCAAGGCGAAAATGAAATTTACTTATTTGTAATCACCTTGGTGTATATATGCAGGAAATATCTGTTGTAATTCGACCTAAATTGATCGAGCCAAGAAAGAAGTGAACTCTGATCTAGCGTGTCTCAAAGTATTGGAAGGTGACTAATCTAGTTTTATATTTTGTACCTAGTTTTCTAGAGACTGACTCTTATTTTTGTAATTGTTGTTGGATTGGGGTATGTGGGACTGTAATTGATCTCTTATTACATCTCTTTTGTTGTTGGGGCAGTTTTTAACATATGTTATTATTTAGTTCCATGATATATGTTGTTGTTGGGGTATGTGGAAATAGTCTTCTGTTTTCTGGAACCATTGGCATTGTTTTTGGCTTTCAAGTTGCACCTTAAAGTGTTTGGATGCTGCTATACTATTTTGTACAAAGCAGATAAATCTTTGAAAATAAGGTTGGGAAGAAGATTTTGTGGGTAATATCTGGTAATTTTTTCTCTCTTTCAAAGTTCTCTATGTGAAAGTGACTATTATGCTTTGTGCACGCAATATTGGTTTGGTAGGACACAATCTATTGTGCTGGACATGCAATAATTTCATGTCATTTAAGCATTTATTGTTTAATGAACTAAAAGTTACTACTTGCTTTGAAGTCCATCATTCTGTTCTCTAACTGATCCTTGACGTACCTAATCACATGTTCATTCATTGTAGGGAATGAAAGCTGGTAATTCTCAGTTATGGGATGGAGTTGGCAAGCAGCTCAGTGTGAAAAGTGTCGCTGCTAGTCTAAGGTAAAATAATTAACAGAAAGTATAATAAATTCTCATTCATACATGTAGCTAAATTCCCAACACATAAAGCCTCTAATTATGGTAGCATTGTTAATTGGATTCTGGTGCTTGTATGCCAACATAATAGCTCTGCAAATTGTTTTTGCTGCTATGTGGTTGTGGTGCAGCAGTGAATTCTCTAGTTTATTTCTTCTGTGTATCAAAAGTTTTTCCATTGCTTAAGTGTCTGGTTGGCCTATATTATCATATAAGTACATATTATTATGTTTCGTTTTCATACTCTATGACATGGTTTACACTGCTGACTTATTTGAGCTTGACCACTGCATGGTTAGTCTCTCTCTCTCTTTTTGTCTCTCAATGTTGTTTTAAACTGTGTCTTGTTCATGTTGCTGTTTCAAAGTTTAGTTTATGAGTGTTGGAATACTGCTCCAGGAATTTACCTGATGCTAGAGAGTCGGAAGTTTTATCACTTTTTGCCACAATTATAAACAAGTTTTATCACTCTTAGAAATGGTACCATGCTAAAACTGACTAATAATTTCTTTATTTGCAGGTACAAAGCTGAGATGATAGATGATGTGCCTCAGATATTTGAAGCTGTTTTTCTGTGCACATTGCTGGTGAGGAAGCTGGCCCTTCTGCAATATTGTTAACCTTCTACAATAAGAATGATTGAGCTATACGTGTACCAGTAATCAGAGCTGGAACTGTGGATTTCATTCTTCTGTTAGTTGTATAATACTTTCTTGATTTCATTCTTCTCTCTATCTTTCTTAGGCATCTGAAAATTCTGGAACTGTGGATTTACGCCATTTTGCAATGTATGCATTTTCTGGTGGTTCTGGTAAAGTTAGATGGACTAGAAAGAATGAGGTGACTTTTCTTATTACTTTGTGTTTTATTTACTTTTTTGTTTTCACTTTTACTTCATAATGCTATAGCTAAAGGAATGCTGAACTAGGAAGTCTGTGCTCCATCTACTTCTATTTCTACCTTGTGAGGATAGGTCTTCCTACCTCCTTTCTTCGATTTCTGTACAACTTGGCTGTGAGTAAGTCTTAGTCTCATGGAAAATTATTGATTGGATAAAAGTTGGAACTATCTTTAGTATGTGTGTGGTCTTAAATAATAACTAAGCCACCATTATCACTTCACCTCCTAGATCTTTCAGCTCCTTCTCTAATTGTTACCCCTCTAATGTTGCAGATGAAGGCCAGGAAAGAGAACAATGCAGGTGAACAACTTGTCTGCGGTATGCTGCATTGGCTTTATGAACATAAGATCCATTTTATAGCTTATTTTATTTTTTCCAGGTTTATGTGCACAGCTTGGTTACGGAACAAAGTTTGGTGGATCGCTCATCTGGATGCATATATAGTTGAGATTAAGGAGATTATCATAGCAGAGGCAAGGAAGCAGACTATGCAAGAGTTTAAGGCTGAACTGAAGGCAAACCTGCAACAACCAGCTACACATGGAGGTGGGGGACAAGTAGCTAGTTATCCTGGAGCACTAGAGAAGCAGGTGTTACCTATTTCCGGGCAAGGTAGTTGTTCACAGATGGCTGATCGACATGTCAATGATGGATTTGAAGTCCCTGAAGTACAAGCAGAAAAGGAAGTTGTAGGGGAGATAAATGTGGAAGTCCCTGGTGTGCAAGAAGAAAAAGAAGTTATTGGGGAACTGAATGTGGAAGCTGGGAAGTTAGAAGGGAAAGGCGAGGCAAAATGAAAGCTCAGTGATGAAGCAATTCGAAACTGTATTGAAGCAATGGATTACAAAGAAGTCGGTAAAAAGAAAATTCCAAAGAGGAAGGGGGTTGAAGCCAAAACTACTAGACAGAAAACAAAGGAAGTGTCGGAGGTAAAACAAAGGGATGGGGCTGTTTCTGCCTAAACCCGAGGGTCTAGTAGATACTTGATGAATCTAACTGTCTCCTGCAATCCTGCTCACTAAGGAGAATACCGGGCGGGCCGGCCTTCACCTCTCCGATGCCTAAGTTAGTATAGTTGGAATGTATATAACTAAGGCACGTATGTAAGCGGAGAGAGAGACGAGTTACCTCATAAAGAAGGTAGTTGAGGCCCATATATAGGTGGTTGGGGGTAAGGACTGACCTTACTCTTCGATGTGGGACTGATTCCCTTCTGCTTATACTTTCTGAAGCCCTCTTAGGCAGGCTGGCGCCCCCGGCCCCCGGGTTCCTGGAGGCAGATAGAGTGCCAGGCCCCGAGGTCGGGTGCTGGTGATCTGGTCCCGACCCTCGGGCCGGGCCCTGATGCGCTTGCTGCGGGTCTGCGGGCCTGCTGTAGCCTCTCTGCGGCTACTGTCAACAAGTCCCCCAAGTTCCCGGTCAAGTGCAATTTTGAATGGGGACTTAACTGTTTTACTCTTGCCCTGCAGACCCGCAGGGTTACCAACCTACCGGTGCCCAGTCCCCCAAGTCCGCGTTAAAAATTGGGCGTGACCGAGGTGAGTAGCGTCGTTGATGGTAAGTAACATAAGTATGTTTGTAATAGCGGTGCTTCAAAGCTCGTCGGTTCTCGGGAGCTCGACCGGGCGTTCTGCCATATCGAGACGAGTTTCGGAAACGAGATGCGGCTGGGTGGACCTCGACCGGTACCCGGACGCTATGCCTTTTCGGCGAGTCCCCCAGTTAGAATGCTTCAAAGTTCCTTTGGTTCTCGGGAGCTCGACCGGGCGACATGCGATATCGAGACGAGTTCCGGAAACGCTAGCCTACGGGAGGGCCTGTTGGTGCGTGGAATAGGCCAACAGACATCCCGGAGAGTGTTATGGCCGTACTGAGGCGCTGGTTAACACTTGCTAGTTCTTCTCAGCTTTTGTTGGTTAAGCGTTGATGTAACGTGCAGGTTTGTTAGCTTGCGGGGAGACTTGTTCTGTGTTAGAGAAACAATCTGCCCAGTGGAGTGGCGTTGAGATAACGAGTCTCGCCATGTATCTCCAAATGTATCACAGTTCAGTGTGATGCAGGGTTTTTATCCTGCTGGACAAGAGTACATGAGTTAGATGTAAGCTCGCCCGGGTTTATAAAGCCCATGTGTTTAGAAGCCTTTATTGTTGGCTCGTTCCTGGCCATAGGCAAAGGAAGATGACAACCAGTAGAATGCCGTGGAGTGGGTTAAATGTTCCAGAGCCGGTGGAGTGTCATAGTGCTGGGTGGATCTCGACCGGGCGACGTGCCATATCGAGACGAGTCCCCCAGTGATATGCAACAAAGATGGCGAAGAAGGGGTGCATACCTGGGCAAATGCTCTCGAAGTCGTTGGAAAGAAAATCACAAGCGGTGAGAGGCCTTGAAGATACACAAGGAAAAAAAAAAACCATGCAGCCGGTTGAATGACCATACTCGTGAACCGCCCTGGTGTCGGATTGAGCCGGAGTTGACTTTCTGGGGAAACGAGGGGAATGGACGCCCCGTTATTCGCTCCTTCTCCCTAAATGCTGCTGATAAGTGGGACAGGTGGCGGACATGCGATAAAGGGGAAAACCCATCAGTTATGCTAGATGAGATCCCTTATCCATGCTGGGACACGTGTCGACAGGGAACGGTCTGAGATGGAGGGAATCCACGGCTGGGGTTTTGTTGCCTTTCTTGTTGCCCTATTTATTGTTCATTCTGCTCGCCCCCTTCCACAGTTTGCCTAGACCCTTTGCCTTCTACTCTCCTCGTCCGCCTTGCTGCAGATCTTACTTATTTTGTGTTAGGATTATGGCGTCTGGAAGACCTGCGTATTACGGTGGCGACGGCCGTGGGCCCAGAAGGCACGAGCTGCTGAATGGCGACAAGACGATTCTTTGTGACGAACCAATTAGGAGCATGGATGAGGGAGAGATCAGGGAGTTTCGAGCGAAGTGGAACATCGATCCTTCTGTTAAACTTAGAGGGCTGCGTCCCGGAGAGCTGGCCTGTAACCCGGAACCGGGCTGGGTTGCTGTTTTCGACGATCAGTTCCGACACGGACTATCGCTGCCGCTACCGGAATTTGTTCAGTATATGCTGAGCTCGCTAAATCTTTCCCCGGCCCAGCTTCCGAGCAATCAGTGGAGGCAGTTGCTTGGGCTTGGGTGCCTATTCAGCCTGAGCCACATGAACTGGCCCACGGTTAATGAGTTTCGGGCGCTGTACAAGATTTCTTACTGCCGAAAGGCCCAATGCAGCGGCTGTGTGAACTTTGCCACGCGGGAGCATGCTGCTGCTATCACGCACCTGCCGTCATCGGTTTCAGATACGTGGAGGAAGTCGGTGGTGCTGGCCGGTGGCAGGTGGCAGCGTAACTGGAGGGGCCATCAGGTGCCCGGGGCCTATCAGCCGATCAGGGATCAGTCGTACTGGCTGGGGGAGTTGTAGAAGCAACGGATATACCGGCTGTTCCATGGCTGGGACCATCTGAGTCGGAGCTCCTACAATTTCATCCGATGGAACGTGCTGGAGATATGCGAGATGGGGAGAAAACCTGGTAAGGTGCCTTGCATAATTTCATCCTTTTACGTTGCTGCTTGTGTTTTGATTGCTGGACTTATCGGTTGCAACTAACCCTCCCCGGCTCGCGCTTAAAGTTGAGGAGACTATCGAACCGGATGAGGAGCTTGTAGTCTTGAGACTGGCGGAGACGGGGGAGGTGGCCGCGAAGACCGTTATTGATACGGCTAGCAAGAGACGCGGGGAACATGATAAGGCAGTGCCGCTTGTGTTTCCGGATTCCTACTATGGAAGGCTTCCGAGCGGTGGGAATACCTCCCCGCTACGTATTCGGGAAGGGAGGTCCGCGAGACCTCCTGGTCCAGGACCCGTGGCGCGACCGATAGCCGTTCGGACCTCGCGGGAGAGAGAAACGGCAGAAGCGGCCGGTGACTGCCGAGGCGGCCATGGTGAAACTCCGGCCAAGAGGGCGAGAACCCTTGACGCTGGGGCGTCCGGCTCGGCTGGGCCAGCTGAGCGGGCGGTGGCTCCCGTCGTGGAGGCGGTTGATCGAAGGGCTCGGGTGCCGGAAGCCGCTTCCGGCTCTGCTGATGAAACTGGCAGGTTCGTGGTTGCTACCCTCGAAGCCCTGGGACTCGACCGAGACAACCCTGAGACTGGTCGATCGGGTGAGAACAGGATGAAGCCCGTGGAACTAGCTGTTCGGGTAAGTGTTCTTGTGCTTCCGCTTCTCTTGGAGTGGTACGAGCTAATGTTCGTTGGTTTATGCCTCGCAGCTGGTTCATAGTCTTTGCGCCGCCGAACCCAGAGGGGAGGTTGCTGCGGTTTTGGAGGAGCAGGTGGAGGAGCTGAGCGTGCGGGCGGACGTGGCCGAAGCCAAGCTTGTAGAGGAAAGAGAGAAAGTTGGTCGGTTGGGCACCGAGCTCGTGCGAGAGAAAGAGCTAACCGGTCGGTTGTGTCGTGACCTGCAGCAAGAACGGGAAAAGGCCGATCGACAAGCTGCTTCGCGGGAAGGGCGGGTCGCAGAGCTGGAGACGAGGGTTTCGGAACTGCAGACTCAGGCTGTCGCCCAGGAAGGGAGAATTGCAGAGTTGGAGGCGAAGGTTTTGGAGCTGCAGAACCAGGTCACAGTGGCCGCCCGAGGAAGGGAGAAGCTGTCGGAATCCCAGCTTGCCGAAGTAGCTGATAAGGCTGTCGACGACTTCCGGGAGTCGGTCGAATTTGAAGAGATGCTGGACGCGGCCCGGGAGAAGGGCATCACCGACGCTTATCTGGAGTGGAAGGAGAAATGATGGCTTGATGCTAAGCAGATGGAGGCTGATATAGCCTTGGCTGAGATGGTGGAACAGGAGCAGGCTCTAAAAAGCGGCGGGCCGGGGATTGGAGGTTCCGGGGGGCGGTAGCTAGCTGTTTACCTTGTAAATGCATATCCTGCAACTATTGTAGTTTATTTGTACTTATTGAAACTACGTATTGCAACATTAATGTCAAACACACCGTTATTATTCTGTGACCGCTAATACCTAGGGTAGAACCGTAGGTGCCGGATATTCCATGGCAGGGTGAAATAGATGCCGTCGGTGTCTATAATGTGGAATGTTGCCAGTCCGACGGCCGCAGTGATCTGGTAGGGCCCTTCCCATGTTGGTTCTAGGGCCAACGGTTTTTTCTGGATCTTTCTCATGACCCAGTCCCCGACCTGGAGGTTTCTCTCCCGGACCCTTCTGTCATAATACCGGGCGATCCGCTGTTTGTAGGTTTGGTTGCGCATATGTGCCTGGTCGCGGCGCTCCTCGATGAGGTCCAGGTTGAGTAATAGCCCCTCGGCATTTGTCTCGGCGTCGTAGTTCTCTACCCTGCCACTGGGTATGCCAGTCTCTACCGGGAGTACCGCTTCGCTCCCGAATGCCATGCAGAACGGAGTCTCTGCTGTTGCCTTTGCTGCTGTTGTCCGGATGGCCCATAGCACTGCGGGGAGTTCCTCGGCCCAACACCCTTTCTTAGCCTCCAGTTTCTTTTTCAGGAGGGTCTTGATAATCTTATTGACCGCTTCTACCTGGCCGTTGGTCTGTGGGTGCGCCACTGAAGCGAACAACATCCGAGTCCCCATAGAGGCTGTGTACTGGATAAGATCAGCATTATTGAACTGTGTCCCATTATCCGTGACAATAGTCTGTGGTACCCCAAATCGGCAGTAGATGTTCTTCCATAGGAACTTTTTAACCCGTTCCTCAGTGATCTTTATCATGGGTTCCGCCTCAACCCACTTGGTCTGATAGTCTACCGCCACGATGGCATACTTGTACTGTCCTATAGCCGTTGGGAAAGGGCCGATGATGTCCAATCCCCATTGTGCAAATGGCCACGGTGTCAACAGGATTGATAACGCGATTGCCGGGGCGTGAGGTACAGAGGCGTACATGTGGCACTTGTGGCAGCCGCCTGATATTTTTCTTGACATTGCCGCCATGTCTGGCCAGAAATACCCCGCCCGGAGCGATTTGTGGGATAATGATCTTGCGCCGGAGTGATTACCGCATACCCCCTCGTGGATCTCTCGCATGATAGCCTCTCCTGTCTCTTTTGTCACGCACCTCAGCTGGGGGAAGCTGTGCCCTCTTCGGTATAACTGGCCGTTGAGGAGACCGTACCGGGCGTAGCGGAGGTGTAATCTTCTAGCCTCTACCGCATCCTGGGGGCTGGTTTTGTCAGTTAAATACTTGACTATTGGATCCATCCAGCTTGGCGGCGCTTCTTCTACCGCAAATATCTCAGAGATGGTTTTGTTTATATTTGGCTACTGGAGAGTTTCTATTTTTGCCCTCCGGTACTCTGGAGGGTAGTTTCCGGTTGCCAGCCTTGCGAGGGCATCTGCATGTCTATTTTCCTCTCGGGGAATGTGCTGGATCGTGGCGCCCTCGAATGGCTCGATCAAAGTTTTTGCCAGAGCCTGGTAAGAGGACAGCTGGGGGTCCTTAACCTCGAACACCCCGTTCATCTGGTTCACCACTAGGCTAGAGTCGCTGTATATCTCCATGGACGAGATTCCCAACTCCTTGGCCAGTTGCAGACCGGCTATGAGGGCCTCACACTCAGCAGCGTTGTTAGAGGTGCTAAAAAGGAACCGTAATGCATACTCGTATGACTGGCCGTCGGGCGAGGTTATCATGACACCAGCACCGCTCCGCCTTTATGTTACGGAGCCATCCACGTAAAGCTTCCAACCGGTGGGGAGGCCTCGCGCGGCCTTTGTGGTTCGTACTGCCTCGGTGGGCTCGCCCCGGTCGGGGTGTGCTTCTACCGCCCTTGGGGTGAGCTCGCATATGAAGTCCGCAGCTGCCTGCCCTTTGATGGCCGTTCGCGGGGCGTAGATGATGTCGAATTCTCCCAGTTCAACTGCCCACCGTACGAGCCTACCACTGGTCTCCGGCCTTTGTAGGATCTGTCGCAGAGGGTGATTGGTATACAAGGTGATGGAGTGAGCCTGGAAATAATGCCGGAGCTTCCTGGCACTAACAATCAGGGCCAGAGCCAATCTCTCTATGTCGGGGTACCGGCCTTCTGCTCCAGTGAGTCCCTTTCCCGCATAGTATACCGGGAGTTCGAGCGTTTCTTCCTTCCTAATGAGAGCCGCGGAGACGGCTGTCGCGGATGCAGCTATGTAAAGGTATAGCATTTCGCCTGGCACTGGTTTGGATAGGAGAGGCACTGCTGACAGATACGCTTTGATAGACTGGAACGCTGCTTCATGCTCCGCTGCCCAGTGGATTTTCCTAGTCTGCTGCGCTTTGAGCAATTTGAAGAACAGGGTGTATTTGTCGGTTAGGCGGGAGATAAATCTTGCGAGGGCGGCTAACCGGCCGGTCAACATCTGGACCTGGTTTCTCTCTTCTGGCGTTTCCATATCTAAAATCACCTGGACCTTCAGCGGGCTGGCCTCTATCCCTCGCTGGCTGATGATGTGGCCTAGGAATAGGCCCTCTGAAATTCCGAAAATACACTTCTTTGGGTTTAAGCGCATTCCGAACTTGAGCATCTTGTCGGTGACTACGGCCAAATCCTGGACGTGTGCCCCTGCAGTCAAGTTCTTGACCAGTATGTCATCTACGTAAACCTCTACGGTTTTACCCATTTCTTGCTCCAGCATTTGGTTGACCGTTCGCTGGTAGGTGGCCCCGGCATTCTTCAGACCGTACGGCATCCTCTTATAACAGTAGGTACCTCTGTCGGTTGTGAATGATGTGTGCTCCTTATCATCCGGGTGCATCCTAATCTGATTGTATCCGGCGTAAGCGTCCATGAAGCTGAGCATCTTAAAACCGGACGTGGAATCTATAAGCTGGTCAATCCGGGGGAGCGGGAAGCTGTCCTTTGGACACGCCCGGTTCAGGTTAGTGAAGTCCACGCACATACGCCATTGGCCGGTTCCCTTCTTTGGCACCATAACTACGTTTGCGAGCCAACGGGGGTACTGAACTTCCCGGATGAACCCTATACTCCTCAATTTCTGTACCTCCGCTCTGATTGCCTCATACTTGGCGGGACTGAAAGATCTCCTCTTCAGCCTTACCGGGGGAACGCTGGGCAATAAATCTAACTCATGCACAGCTATCTCCGGGGATATGCCCGGCATGTCCTCATAGGACCATGCGAAGATCGAACCGTTGTCCTGGAGGAAGGTTATGAGCTCTTGCCTAACAGCTGGATCGAGCCGCGTCCCTATTACGACAGTTCGCTCCGGGTGGTCCACTGAAATGCAGATTGCTTCGGTTTGTTCCACGGCCGCAGGTGGCTCCAGTTTCTCGATGAACCGCCCGACTCTTTTTGTCTTGACGTCATCACGTGGGTCAATGTTTAGATCCGGCCCGGGTGCCTGCTGAGCGGTTGTGAAGACCTCGGCCCGCTTCCTCCCGTGGGTCACGGCTTCTGTGTAATACTTGCGGGCGATCCTTTGGTCCCCACGTATGGTAATGACTCCGGCCGGTGAAGGCATCTTCATCATTAACATATGGCCGGCAATGAACGTTTTAAGCCTCTATAACCCTGGCCGACCGATTATGCCATTGTACGATGATAGGCAGTCAACAATGATGAACTCCAAATGCTCCTTTCTGGTTCTGTCTCCCTCGGTGAAGATGATCAGTAGGTAATCCGATCCCAGGGGCTGGACGACCTCACCGGAGAAGCTTATAAGCGGCTCGTTATCCTGGGATAACTTGTTCCTTCCTCTCTACAACCCCTTGTATGCATCCCGGAACATTACGTTGACTGAGGCCCCGGTATCAATCAGCATACGACTGGTCATCCAGTGGTCTATTTGGACCGTAACGAGGAAGGGGTCGCTGTGCGGTTGGATCAGATCCTCCGGCTCTTCCCCATCGTAAAAGGTGATCGATCTCCATCCGGTTTTAGCGGCCTGGCCGCTTCCTTCGCCGAAGCCGTATACCTCCTTCCCTCGGACCGATCTTAGGCACCGCTTCTTCGAGTTCCGGGTAAGTCGATCTATACGATCCCCGCCGTGTATCGTGTTAATGCTCCCGTGTACCTCGATCCCCCCGGGAGTGCGGGTGTTTATAGTTCCCACCTGCCGAAGCCGCGGTTGCTCGTCGTTGGGGTCCTTCTGGCGGGTCCGGTTGATTACGACCGCTATCTGGGCCTTCCGGTCATCGGTCCGAAGGGCTGGATCCTTTGGCTTTCCGGCTGGCAAAATAGCCAAGGCCCGCGATGGTCGTTCTGCTGGCGCAGCAGCTAGAGGCCGCGCCGAACGCACAAACGGCTGTTTTCTTGCTGGCCAGGAACCGTCGCCATCGCTCCGCCGGGGTTGCCATTCCTCCCGTGGGTCTGCTTTCCTAGTGGCTGCGGGCGCTCGGCTACGATCTAGCCATCCGGCTTTGCCCCCATGGGGCGGCTGCAGGTCGTCCGCTATCCGCTTGGGCGCCTTGTCCCCATATGTGTCGTGCTCTGCCTGAGCGTGCCTGACGGCCACAGTCATCAGCTCGTCGTACCCCAGCGGCTCCTGTAGTAGCAAGTCGTACGAAAGTTCCCCGGGTCTTAAACCCTGCTTGAAGGCCATCCCTGCGATCTGCTTGTCTAGGTTCCTGACCCCGGCTGTGGCAATCTGCCACCGGTTAACGAAGGCACGTAGGGGCTCGTTGTCTGTTTGCATGCAGTCAAAAAGGATTGTGGATGCCTGGGCTGTCCTGGCTCTTAGAATGAACCGGCCGACGAACTGATCCGCCAACCGCTCGAAGGTTTCGACTGAATTAATCGGCAGCCCGTAGAACCAATTCAACGCCTCTCCTGAGAGCGTTTCTTGAAATACGTTGCAGCACGTGGCGTCCGAGTAGCCCCTCACCCCTGCTTGTGACTTGAAGCTGTCCAGGTGCTGGTAAGGACAGCCCGCCCCGGAATAGGTCAACTTTAGAGGCCTTTGGCTTCCAGATCTTCCCGACTCCCTAATTCGGTGCGGGAAAGGTCCAATTCGCTCGTTGAACCGCGCGCCACTCTGCTGCCGCCCTGCCATTCTCTCGCTGGCCGCCATGCGGCCCTCCATGTCTGCTACCGAGGCGGAGAGCGCCTCGAGCGCTCGTGCGGTAGTGCTTTCCTGATCGGTTGACGCCTGGCCCGTGCGGTACGGGGGTTCGGCCGGGCCGGAGTTTTTTAAAGCTTCCGAAAAGAGTGGCGTGCCCATATGCACGGTCTTTCTTCTTCCCGTGGCCTGTCCTACCTCAAGATGCGGGAATTCGCTAGCCTTGCCTGCTGATCGCGGTGCTGCTTGAGGAGTGCTCTGCTGATCCTCTCGCTCCAGGGCCGCCACCAGGGCGATGTTGACTGCCTCCAATTCTCGGCACCGGGCCTCCGCTCTTAGCCGATCTTGATCACCCTCCGCTCGCAAACGCTCGACCTTCGCCTTCATTTTTTTAATTTCTTCCGGACCCTTCTGGTCGGTGCTCTCTGGTTTTTGGTGATCATGAGTCCTATCACTGACGGAAGAAAGGGCGAACCTCGTACCGATCTCGGCCTTTATGCTATAGGCCGGGTTGGGGAACTGAATTTGCGCTTTCGGTTTTTCCCCGCTGGCTTTTACCTTCCTCCCCTCCATTGTTTCCGGACTGAAGGACGCAGCTACTTCTCTACAGGATTGATAGGGCAACACAACTTTTTGTTCGATTCCCACAGACGGCGCCAATTGTTTCTGCCTAAACCCGAGGGTCTAGTAGATACTTGATGAATCCAACTGTCTCCTGCAATCCTGCTCACTAAGGAGAATACCGGGCGGGCCGGCCTTCATCTCTCCGATGCCTAAGTTAGTATAGTTGGAATGTATATAACTAAGGCACGTATGTAAGCGGGGAGAGAGACGAGTTACCTCATAAAGAAAGTAGTTGGGGCCCATATATAGGTGGTTGGGAGTAAGGACTGGCCTTACTCTTCGATGTGGGACTGATTCCCTTCTGCTTATACTTTCTGAAGCCCTCTTAGGCAGGCTGGCGCCCCCGGCCCCCGGGCTCCTGGAGGCAGATAGAGTGCCAGGCCCCGAGGCCGGGTGCTGGTGATCTGGTCCCGACCCTCGGGCCGGGCCCTGGTGCGCTTGCTGCGGGTCTGCGGGCCTGCTGTAGCCTCTCTGCGGCTACTGTCAACAGGGGCTGAAGCCAAAACTAAGGTAAAACATATTTTTGTAAATACTTGAGTTTAAAAATTATATGTGTGCTGTTAATATTTTTGCATATTGTTTAGAATTTAACATTTTGTAGGTAATAGCACCAGAGGAAGTGCCGGTCTTGTTGGCAGTAGGTTCGATTGATAACATCGTCGGAACAGGCACAGTACTGCAAGGTGATCCCAACCAACTAGTTCATGGCGTCCCATTAGGGGAGGGTAATGTGCGTGTTTCAGTATCAGTCCCAACGCATGAGAACGCGAAAGTTCCATTTCCTGTGAGTGATGAAATAGTCCTAATGCTGGATAGGGCTGGAGCATTAGTCCTATATATACATACATACCTAGCTAGCTTAAACCGATAAGTTTATAAAATATAAGCACATATAAACATCACTGCCAAACCCATTTTAGAAGCCCTATGAACATTCCTACACCAAATTGCTCACAATAAACTTCGCCCACTCATTCCTTACCACATCTATTTCATCTTGTGTGTACTGTAGGCCATTGTCTCTCCTGCTCCACTGAAAAAGAAATCGAATGTATAAAATATTAGACGTCAACATTATCCCAAAAAGTCATTCAAACACAAAGTAGCAGAAGGCAGTGATTGTACCTTAGTCACAAACATAGATTGGTCCTTGTCCTCTATGATATCTCGCATGAACCGCATGACATAATAGCCGCACTCAATAGTGTTGGGTTGGTGGGGAACACCCTAAAAGCAATGAATCAATTAATAATCACTCTCCCAAAACAAGTAACATAATCGAAATGTACATATATTAGCCAAGAATCTAGAATCCACCAAAAGTAACATATACATACCGTAATCGGTTTCCAGTCAACAACTTTTAGGCTTGTCCTGTCAATGTATTCATTATATTTGGCCATAGCACTAAAACAAAACAATAGTCAATAAGTTCACAATTGAATCAAAAGTAAGTGTCATTCCATAAATCAAAGTTCAAGCATGTTATGCGTATAAGTAATTACCTGTTAACAACGGTTTTCCACTCAGATGAGCCCAACGGCAACCGCCTCCTAATAGGATCCAAGAAATACACCTTCTCATTTTCAGGATCAATGATAGTAAGCACGCAATGTTCACTACAAAGTTACCAGAAATTGTTCAAATCCACATATCATAATATGTATTAACTTAATACTAACAGTATTACCAATGTAAAAGCACAGTTATCAAACTACTTACTCTGCATTATACGGCACCATTAAAAGTTGTCCTGGTTTTGAGGCTTTCAGCCTGGCACTCAAGTGTTCAACCTTGCTCTTTGTTGGTCCACATGCTTTGTTTCCTCCGACCATAACCAGATCAATAAACGCAAACATATCAAGCATTTGGTAGTTCTTTAGGACATCATAAAGGTACCTAAAACCCAAAGATGAAGAACAATTTCAAACCAGAAACCAGAAAATCACATCTGTACACAGAGTTTACATATTTCATAAATAGAAGCAAATAAAAAAACATTATATATATATATATACATATATCACCTCTGATATATCACTATGCAGTTCCCAGTTACTTCTTTCATACTTGCCATTCCGTGCACATCATCACCAAATATATATGTCTTCCGTATCCGCCCAAACACTTCAGGCTCCATGTCGAAGTTGATAGTCTTGTCATTTTTTAACCCTTCTTCACCCCACATGCACAACATACTTAATGAATTTGGTAACCCTGCTGCTATTTCTCTCAAGAGCTTCGAGTCAAACACTTTATGGGAAACTCCAAAGTCTTGACCATTTGTCTTTCTCTTCTTTTGAGGTTTCTACACGTACATAATCTCATAGTAATTAAGCATGTAATCTGACTTCTGTAAAAATCAAAATACAATATATTTAAATATAATGGCTCCTAATACGTACCTCGCTTGGTGAGATAGGTGTATAAATGACAAGCTCTTCAGGCCATGCTACCCAACTCCCGCAGGCCTGTCGGACAGTGACTATTTCATCACTCACAGGAAATGGAACTTTCGCGTTCTCCTGCGTTGGGACTGATACTGAAACACGCACATTACCCTCCCCTAATGGGACGCCATGAACTAGTTGGTTGGGGTCACCTTGCAGTACTGTGCCTGTTCCGACGATGTTATCAATCGAACCTACTGCCAACAAGACCGGCACTTCCTCTGGTGCTATTACCTACAAAATGTCATAGTAATAATTTATAAATTTTAAACAATATGCAAAAATATTAACAGCACACATATAATTTTTAAACTTAAGTATTCACAAAAATATATTTTACCTTAGTTTTGGCTTCAGCCCCCTCCCTTTGTTTTACCTCCGGCACTTCCTTTGTTTTCTGTCTAGTAGTTTTGGCTTCAGCCCCCTTCCTCTTTGGAATTTTCTTTTTACCGACTTCTTTGTAATCCATTGCTTCAATACAGTTTCGAATTGCTTCATCACTGAGCTTTCCTTTTGCCTCGCCTTTCCCTTCTAACTTCCCAGCTTCCACATTCAGTTCCCCAACAACTTCCTTTTCTTCTTGCACACCAAGGACTTCCACATTTATCTCCCCTACAACTTCCTTTTCTGCTTGTACTTCAGGGACTTCAAATCCATCATTGACATGTCGATCAGCCATCTGTGAACAGCTGCCTTGCCCGGAAATAGGTGACACCTGCTTCTCTAGTGCTCCAGGACAACTAGCTACTTGTCCCCCACCTCCATGTGTAGCTGGTTGTTGCAGGTTTGCCTTCAGTTCAGCCTTAAACTCTTGCATAGCCTGCTTCCTTGCCTCTGCTATGATACTCTCCACCAAAGCTTGGTTACGGAACAAAGTTTGGTGGATGCTTTAAAGTAGGTTTGTGCTTTCCCGGTCTATCTAGGGAACCTTTCGGCTGCCTCTTGGATATGTTGTTCAACAAAGACTGAGTCCAGTCCATCAACAAGTTCATGATGCATTGATCCATGGACAAATCGGCAGAATTAATGAAGAAAAGAAATAAGAGATCAGAATGGAAAAGAAGAAAGAAGAAAACCTAAACCGAGTTCTACTTGGATTTGGCTTACGAATGTGGATTGAATTCCATTCTTTGTGCAAGATAATTGGCTGAATTAACTCATGGAAAACCTAAGGATATATTGTTCAATTATTCAGCCATTATCTTGATAATTTTCGGCAGAAAATAGAGGAAGCAAAATCACAACAAATCCTGATTAAATTCTGCAGAATTCCTGTGCACGTCATCCAGCTTCCATAGACTCTCCTGGACAGTTCACTTTGAACCAGATAGTGAACCTTAGATGGATAGAAAGCTACGGGAGTCTAGTTTCCAACCCAATTAGAATCACCTCAATAGCTATTTTCTAGAGAGAGATATTCCGTTTTTATCACAAAAAGGTCATTCTGCTGAAAATAGTTCAACTCGGATTTGAAGACTTCAAGCTGCCAAACCTCTTACTCCTTTGTTCTCCTATATATATAGCTCTCTTTTGTACAGAAAAAAGATCTCTTCTCTCTCACTTTTCACTAGCCAAAACTCTGTCCAATTAACACCACAAATCCATACAGAAAATACATAGCCGAATCATCAATTTTCCATACAATCGCACCATTCCATCACCATCGAATCCATCTCTTGCCGAAGTCTCTTCAAGGTTCTTCTAAAGTGTGATTTACTCTTCTCTCATGGCTTTATATTTTCTATATTTTTGTAATACTTTGTCTATGAAGATTATAAGGATTTGTGTTTGCCGAATTGGTTGTAATAATTCTATTTTGGATTTCCGAATTTGCTACTTGGATTTTTGAATGCCGAATTATGTTCTTGATGTGTTTCAATCTTATGCAGAGTTTATGATATAGTATTAATTGCATGTGTTCTTGATTGTGTGTTGGTTTATTTTCTGAATTCGTATGCACAAAAGTGATGCACTAAAGGGCTGCCTAGGCCATGACTTTTCTTTAGTGATAACTTCATATGCCGAATGTAACATAAGGATAATTATACACGAAGTTGATTGTTTTTGTGTTAATTCTAAGGGCTAGAGTAATTCTGAAAATTTACATGTTGAAGCAAGGTGAGGTGACACCATACTTGTTGCATGTTTCCAATTCGACTCATTGTGCTTATGTGTTTCTTGGTTTAATTTCTACACGAAGTGTCTTTAAACTGATTAGCACCATGTTTAGGATTATGCACGAAGCGAGTTCTAAATAATTGAGGAGTTTTGATGATTAGAATAACCACGAAGGCTCTAATTAAATTGGAACTAATACTAATCTTGAGTACTTGCTGATTTTGCTATATTGTTACCTTGTACGAAATTGTTACATGTTAAGTGAGTTTTGTATGATGTGTATTGTGTGAAAGATGTTGATCATATGTATATATTTAATTTAGGATTTATTTTCGTAATTTTCAGTAGTATAGAATTCAAATTTCAAACCCCCGATATGATTTTGTAATGCTTTATGTGATTGAACACCCTTGATTTCCCCGGATTGAACGATCCCTACTTGCTTTATACTAACGATGACACAAGAGGGTAATATTTGTATGAAGTTGTTTTGTAGGTACAATGTGCTTGGATAATAAGTTCCATCAATTTTTGGCGCCGTTGCCGGAGAAGTTATAAAGTTTTGATTCATGAAGTGTTACTTTGTAACTTTGTATCAATTTTTGGATGTGTATAATTTTTCCTTAGTTTTGGGATATGTATAATAGGTTTTTCGGAAGTGTAATAGTAATTAGGTATTTTTCGATTTCGGTTTTTGGTTTTTATGAGTTGCCGAGTATGTGATATATTATGTGTGTGTGATTGTTTACAACACTTAGATAAATTTCTAGGAAGTTGATAGTATTATGTATGCTTGAGTTTATTGTAGTTTCTAAAGTGTTGTTGACAGTAGCCGCAGAGGGGCTACAGCAAGCCCACAGACCCGCGGCAAGTGCACCAGGGCCCGGCCCAGGACCCATGATCGGATCACCAGCACCAGGCCTCGGGGCCCAGCGGTCTATCCTGCCTCCAAGGGTCCTGGAACCGGGGGCGCCTGCCTGCCAAAGAGGGCATCAGAATATCCAAACAGAAGGGAACCAGTCCCACATCGAAGGGTAAGAGCAGCCCTCACCCTCAACCACCTATATATGGGCCTCAACTACCACCATAAATAGGTAACTTGTCTCTCTCCCTGCTTACATACGTGCCCAGGTTATATATATTCCAACTATACTAACTTAGGCATCGGAGAGGTGAAGGCCGGCCCGCCCGGTATTCCCCTTTAGTAAGCAGGATTGCAGGAGATCGAGTTGGATTCATCAAGTATCTACTAGACCCCCGGGTTTAGGCAGAAACAATTGGCGCCGTCTGTGGGAACTCTGAACAAGAAGCCGTGCAAGCAACACCGCTGGCTGAGATTGTGGGAATGAGTCAAGAGAAAGGAACTACTAAGGAGGGGCGTGTTGCAACTGTGCAAACGCTCGCCTCCACCCCTGTCGCCACGCAGGAGCTGCGTGGCGAGCGGGGCAGCGATTTAGGAAGGAGCCATGGAGGACCCTCCGGTGATCCGGAGCCCCGCCACGAGAGCTCGCACGGGAAAGACCCGATAGAGGACGAAGGCAGCCCGGTGCTTCGTGGCCTATCCCTGACGTTCTCGGATGATCCGAGTGATCAGTCTGAGAGCCAGGATCAAGACCCCACGTACAGCCCCGACCATGACGGCATGGCGGGAAAGGTACGGGCAATGGCCGCAGAAGTTAGTCGTCTCAGAGAGGAGAACGACCGGGACCGAGCCAAGTCCTAGGCCCGATACGAAGAAATAGAGGCAGTAAACGCCGCCCTGGTAGCCGCCCTAGAGAGGGGGCAGCAGCGCAGTGCCGCCATGGCCGAGGCACAAGCCGCACCCCTGCTAGTTCAACCCCGGCAGCTAGAGGCAGGGCAATCTTCGGGCGCCCGGCCCAGCGAGCCTGTGCGAGAGAAGTTACGAGCCGGCGAGGACCTGCCGAAGAGCACGCCCGCCTCCCACCAGCCGCACGCTTCGTCCATGGGTGAAGTGGATACTCCAACCGCCCGGGCGCTGCAACTGCTAGCCAACACCGTGTCGGATCTGAAGACCCAGATGGAGGCAAACGAGAGGAGAGCAGCCCGGCCATTGGAAGGCGCCCGGTTCAACGAGCGCATGGGCCCCTTTTCACACCGAGTCATAGAGTCGGGGAGATCTGGCAACCAGAAGTCCCTCAAGCTCACCTATTCCGGGTCCGGTTGCCCGTATCAGCATCTAGACAGCTTCCGATCCCAGACCTGCGCCAAGGGTTACTCCGATGCAATCTGTTGCAACATCTTCCAGGAGACCCTGTCCGGAGAAGCGCTCAGTTGGTTCTACGAGCTTCCTGCGAATTCAATCGAGGCATTCGAACAGCTGGCTGACCGGTTCGTAGGCCGCTTCATCCTCCGAGTCGAGGGAGCACGGACGTCCACCGTCCTCTTCAACTGCATCCAGGCCCCCGGGGAAGAGTTGAGAACCTTTGTCAACCGGTGGCAGACGGCCACGGCCGGGGTTCGGAACTTGGACAAGGGCATCGCCGAGATGGCATTCAAGCAGGGGCTTCGGGCAGGGAAGTTTTCCTACGCCGTCAGGGTAGAGCTCCCTCAGGGCTACGACGAGTTGATGGCTATGGCCATCTGGCATGCCCAGGCCGATCATGAGACCTACGGGAACCACCTGCTGAAGAGGAAGCGGGATGAGCAGTCTTTGGACCATCCCCGGGGGGAGGATCCCCCGCGCAGTCAAGAGAGCAAACCCGGCCAGCGAGCCGAGCACGGGAGTCGCCGACCCAGCCGGAACAACAACAACAACGGCAAGACCTGGCCGCAGCGGCAGCAGAGGCCCTTCTCTGACAGGCCCCAGTCTCGGGCCGAGAACAAACCTGCACCGTACCACCAAGAGCGCCCCCTGGCCATTATGCCAGCACCCCCGGCTAATCAAGAAGTCTTCTCCACTCTCACCGCATCCTATGAGGACATCCTGCTGGAGAATGCGGACGTCATTGCCCCACCGCCCCAGAGAAGGTACCCCAAGGGGAAGCTTACGACGGCGCAGACAGGCAAGTACTGCTCGTACCACGATGAGGCAACTCATCGGACGAACCAGTGCTTTGCCCTCAAGACTGCAGTGCAGGGCTTGATTGATAGCGGCCAGCTCCAGAGATATGTAGGGGAGAGAAGAGCAGACCCCGACCGGGGTAGTAACCCGGCTTGGTAAACCCGCTGGGTCCAGGCGGTTAGTTTGGCATATCGCCGGTTCAACCGGGTGTAAAGATCAAATATATGCAAACTACTTTTGAAAACTCTGGCCCCGCAAGCTCAGATATATATTCATAATTAATTAAAGTATTCAAGCAGTAACCACTCCGGAGAGTTTCTTTTACAAGCAAGAGCAAGAAAAACATCCTAAGGAGCCGCATCTCCAGCGATAGCTTCGTCGTCGACCTCAGCTCCGGCAGGCTCGGCACTGTTGGTAAAAGAATCCAAGTGCGGGCGACGCTCTGCTCCTGGTTGTTCCTCCACCGCCAGCTGCTGGACGACCGGCTCCACAGGAGCATTTCCTTCGGCAGAGGTACCCGGCATCAGGGAAGTATTTAACCACCCCTTCGCCGCCCATTCCGTGTAGGCATCCGAGATGCCTTCTTCCCGGGCCTTCTCCAGGCAGTCCAGGAACCGATCGCTCTCCTCGTATTGAAGAACGAACCGGTCGAACTGTCCTGGGTCATCTCCACCAGCAGCAGCAGCGGTGGCACGTGCCTGGAGCTCGTCTATCTTGGCTTCCAGCTCGGCCCTCTCAGCGTCAGCCCGCTCCCGCTCCCTCTCCATGCTCCGGTTCTGCTCCTCCAGCTCCCGGGCCTTCTCCTCCATCTTCCTGGCCTTTTCCTCCACCTTCTTGGCCCTCTCCTCCGCCCTGGCCTTCTCCCGATCCGAGCGGGACTTCTCCACCTCCAGAAGCTTCTGAGACTTGGATAGCGCGGTTATCTGCCTCCTCAGCTCCGGGAGCTCCTCGCTCGCATCCGGCTGGTACAGGTGGTAGAGCAGCTGCAGGGCAACAAAGGCAGTCAAGTAGCAAAGAAAGCAGGATATAAGCAGTACGGTGGTACCATGCGGTACTTACCCGGAAGATGGATTCCTTGCATTTTGGCCGGTTGCCACCCGCCAGCACGCCATCAACCCCGGGCTTGTCCAGGCCGAAGCTGGCCAGGTCCGCCATCATCTGCCGAACGAGAGCATTGTCCGGGCTTCCCCTCGCCGCCTCCGCAGGCGCAGGACTGCTCTGCCGGTCAGCTCCGGCTCCCTCCCCAGCATTGGATGTTACGCTGCTGGTTGTCCTGACCCGCTTCGCCAGGACCTCCCGGGATGACCCGCCGGTTAGCGTCACCAGCAAAGGGGACGGACAGTCCGGCCCTTTCCGCTTCTCTCCCCGCCCTTCGGGAGTAGCGGCACGAGGAACAAAAGCAGCGATACTCAGGCTCGCCGCACGGTTGGGGATCCTGTTTGCTCCCCCAGGGACCCGCACCGGTCCCCCGGTGCTCTTGCCCTTCCTAGGCACCGCTGCTGCCGCAGAGTGATGGGTCTTCACCCGCTCCGGCAGGTAGGACGATTCGTCCATATCCCGGGCCTGGGGCTCCGCATGCAACGTAACCCGCCCGTCCGCTTCCACCGAGGACCGGGCGACGCTCGCACCCTTCTCCGTAAGCTGCCTCAGGAGGTCTTCCCCGTCCATCGAAAGAGTGTTTTCGGGCTTGATCACCGCCCGGGTTGACGCACCTGCAGGACAAGGAAAACGTTAAATTGTTAAGCAAAACCTAGCACAAGTCCCACCGCTAGGGTTTGTTACCCACCGGGATCCCGCCCAAGCCCACAGTGTTCCAGCACTTCTCGCCGGATGAAATTGTACGAACTTCGCTCCAGGTGGTCCCAGCAGCCGAGAATAGTCAAGACCCTCTCCTGCTCCAACTCGGACAGCTGGAACGACTGGTCGCTTATGGGCTGGAAGGCGCCAGGCACCCGGTACATCCTCCTCTTCACCTGCCAAGCCCCGCCAGCCATCACCACCTTCTTTCTCCAGCTGTTGTCTACCCATGAAGGCATAGTGGTGATAACCGCTTGATTGTTGCGGGAGTTGAAGGATAAGCAGCCTTTGGACCCCGCCTTCCTCGAATAGGACAACCTATACAGCGCCCGGAATTCATTGATCGTAGGCATACTCATTCCGGACAAGTCGTATAGGCAGCCTAGGCTTAGTAGCCGCCTCCATTGGAGACCGGGCAGCTGCGCGGGCGACGCTGGCAGGGCACTCAGTATATACTGCACAAAGTCAGGCAGCGGTAGCGACATCCCGTGCCGGAACTGGTCCGGATGCACGGCAACCCAACCCTCCTCCGGGTTACAGGCCGACTCTCCAGGGTTCAATGGACGCAAAAAGATATCGTCCGGGATACCCCACGTTTCCCGGAACGCGACAATCTCCGCGGGAGTCATGCTCTCCTCCGGTTCGTCACACACCACGGCAGTTCTTCCCCTACCAAGCGTGTAGCTTTCAGCGCGCGCACCGGCCATGCGCACCCCGTGTGGTATCTCAGCTTCCGAGGAATCTGACCCGGAATCTGAGGACGTGGACGAGGCACCGCTCCCGGAGCGGTCCGCGGCTTCTTGCTCCGGGGCTTCAGAATCGAGCCAGTCCTGCATCCTCTCCACATCATCCACCACAGGACCTCTTGCGGCAGATTCAGAAGCCTCCTCCGAGCTCGAAGTGTACATCTTAATCTAGGGGCAGAAAAGCAAAACCCTAACGCTCGTCAGCAACAGACTACAACACCACCTTCAACGGCCTCTCCCCAAAAGTTTGCCGCTGAGCAACCCAGTCAGCGGCACAGATCCCTCCCCCCCGCTGCAAAACAACAAATCAAAAAGCAAGAAACACCGGGGCAAAGAACACAACTTACCGATTAGTATGCTCAGCCGAGGACAATCCGCCCTGCGAAAGCAACGAGCAATGGTAAAAGGAGGCTTGGGAGCGCTTCAAACTAGGGGTGGGCGCGGGCCGGGCCGAGCCCAAAATTTCCAAAGCCCGACCCAAAGCCCGACTCCCTCGGTCCGAGCCGAGCCGGGCTTTTTCTAAAATGAGGACCAGCCCGGGCCCGAGCCTGACAGGCCGAGCCGGGTTTTCGGGCTTTTTCGGGCCCAAAAAGAGCTTGTTGAACTCCTCCAAATTCTCACCGTGAATTCCTCCCAAAATCTCTATTACCCTTTCCAAATCCCCCAAAAATTCAAATCCAATTTAGCAATCAAACCAAAACAAACGCCCAGAAACATACAAATCGAAACTTGATGAAAACCAACCTCCATGGCAGAGATGGGCAGACCCCATCGAACACCACCACACGTGGCTGAAGCAGAGTGGGAAGCAAAACCGCCGAAGAAGCAACTAGGGTAGGGTAGATCGGCCCATCTTCATTGTCATCGTCGCCGACGCCGGCGAGGTCAGCGGCGGTGCTCGAAACGATCTCCATCTCCGAATAGATCCGATCCGAAGCTCAGCTCCATCTGAAAATGGAGGTCAAGCTCCGAACAGCTCAATCCTTAGTCTCCAAGCTCAGCTCCGTCTCCGAACATACCTGATCTGAAGCCTTAAAGGAGCTCCGCCTCATCACCAAGCACGACGCCGACAACCACCCTCTTGTCGCCGACTCTGGCACCATTCCCTACCTCGCCGAGAATCTCTTCGGCTCCTCCCCCAACTTCCAAGACGACGCCGCCGCCATGCTCCTCAGCATCTGTAGGGCCAGTGGCAAAGACAGACGGAGACGGAGACGAGGAGACGGAGGTCGAAGGTGGGCTGTGCCGCGGTGGACTCAGAGGAGGAGACGAGGACTCGAGGTGGGAGAATAGGATAGGATACTTAGGTTTTTTTTTTTCTTCATATATATTAAACCCTCGGGCCGGGCCGGGCTTTCGGGCCCAAAAAAATTCAAGCCCGAACTCGGACCGATTTTTCCAATATCGGGCCGGTCCTTCCTCGGGCCGGTCCTAAAAATTTTCAGGCTCGGCCCGTGTCGGTCTTTTTTTCGGGCTTTCGGGCCCAAAAAAATTCAAGCCCGAACTCGGACCGATTTTTCCAATATCGGGCCGGTCCTTCCTCGGGCCGGTCCTAAAAATTTTCAGGCTCGGCCCGTGTCGGTCTTTTTTTCGGGCTTTCGGGTTTTCGGGCCCAAACGCCCACCCCTACTTCAAACAACGGATCTCTTGGGGCAAGGAACTTAGGGTTTTTTTCGCCGGACCACCTCCTTTTTCTCTCAGTCTCTCTTAAAAGTGCAAGAAGCAAAAGTGGAAAGAAGAGCAGAAGAGACCTATTTATAGAGGGGACCGGTGTCCTAGGCATTTAGAAATCCCTCCAAAAAACGCAATTAGAGCAACTCAAACGCCTGTGAATCCAGGCCCTCCATCACAGAACCGTTCCCTGATGGCACGTGTCCCAGCATTGGTAAACTGCCCACGCCATCATAATTGACGGGACTGATGGACTCCCTCCTTAAATGCATGTCAGCCACCTGTCCCACACGCTGGCGACAGGAAGGTAGGAGCAGGAACCAGGGAGTCAGGCTCCCCTACGCTTCCCCAGATTCCACGGTTGCACGCCATCATCATTGCAATTCAAACCGCTTGAAAGACCTCTCACCGGTTATGCTGATCCAACCGCTTCGAGAGCATCTATCCGGGTTTGAGCAGGACCTCGTTTCGATATGGCAGGACGCCCGATCGAGGTCCGGTCTGCAAGTTCATCCGGGACTCGTTTCGATTTGGCAGAACGCCCGTCGAGCCCCCACGAACTCCACCTCGCACCGATATGGCAGAACGCCCGGGCGAGGTCCACCCCATCGGTTCCGTCATGTCCAACCAGCTTGAGAGTACTTTCCGGAAACATAATCACCCGGACCCATGGCTTTTTCACAGGGGGACTCGTTTCGATAGGCATGTCGCCCGTCGAGTCCGCCCGCCTCCATGGCAAACGCATGGGCTTTACAAACCGGGCGAGTTTACATCTAACACATGTACTCTTGTCCAGCAGGATAAAAACCCTGCGTCGCATTGAACCGCGATACTGTCCAGCAGAATAAAAACCCTGCATCACACTGAACTGCGATACCTTTGGGAACACATGGGGGAGACTCGTTATCTCTACACCATCCCACCGGGCAGATTGTATCTCTAACACAGAACAAATCTCCCCGCAGGCTAACAAACCTGCACATTTACCTCATCGCTTATTCAAACACAAGCTGAGAAGAACTAGCAAATGTTTGCACCGCTCCGTTCTGATTTGGCAGAACAACCGGTTCTGGCCCAGTTTGCACCGCTCCGTTCTGATTTGGCAGAACAACCGGTTCTGGCCCAGTTTGCACCGCTCCGTTCTGATTTGGCAGAACGCCCGGTTCTGGCCCAGTTGGCACCGCTCCGTTCTGATTTGGCAGGATGCCCAGTTCGGGATCAGTGAGCTCCGCCTTATTCCGAAAGGGCAGCAGGCCCAATCAGAATTCCGTGCATTAATCTCTTGCATGGCGGATTTCAACGCCTCATCATCATTCCATGCACCATCTCTTACATGGCGGATTTCAACGCCTCATCATCATTCCATGCACCATCTATCGCATGGCATCATCTCATGCACTCTTCGGGTTTTCACCCCGCTCCATGCTCTAACACTCGAGCACAATCCTGTTTTACATTACCAAACATGCTTATAAATTATTTCTTGCCATCGGTAACAGGTACTCACCTCGGTCACGCCCAATCTTTAACGCGGACTTGGGGGACTGGGGACCTGTAGGTTGGTAACCCCGCGGGTCTGCGGGACAAGAGCAAGACAGATAAGTCCCCATTCAAGATTGCACTTGACCGGGAACTTGGGGGACTTGTTGACAGTAGCCGCAGAGGGGCTACAGCAAGCCCACAGACCCGCGGCAAGTGCACCAGGGCCCGGCCCAGGACCCAGGATCGGATCACCAGCACCAGGCCTCGGGGCCCAGCGGTCTATCCTGCCTCCAAGGGTCCTGGAACCGGGGGCGCCTGCCTGCCAAAGAGGGCATCAGAATATCCAAACAGAAGGGAACCAGTCCCACATCGAAGGGTAAGAGCAGCCCTCACCCTCAACCACCTATATATGGGCCTCAACTACCACCATAAATAGGTAACTTGTCTCTCTCCCTGCTTACATACGTGCCCAGGTTATATATATTCCAACTATACTAACTTAGGCATCGGAGAGGTGAAGGCCGGCCCGCCCGGTATTCCCCTTTAGTAAGCAGGATTGCAGGAGATCGAGTTGGATTCATCAAGTATCTACTAGACCCCCGGGTTTAGGCAGAATCAAGTGTAATATGTAGGGAGAAGCCGCATTTGTTGGCCTTAGCCTTAACCCTTCATACGAATGATGCCATGTTAGGTATGTTTTTGTGTAGACTGGGAAACGTGGGATATGTCCCCCCCCCCCCCCCCCACGCATAAAGACGCTAACTTGGTATTATTTTTATGAGGTTGAATTGAGGGCGGCTTTGATCAACATTTGTAGACCGCTAGTGATCCGAGTTTGTTTTACAAAGTATGAGGCAAGTTATTTTCATTGATTGGTTCTCAGGTTTGTAAAACTTGTTCTCAAGTCCCACAGACTGATGTTCATTCTCAGTGAGTGGAACACGCTTACATCATTGATAGGGAGTTCGCTCTCCGTGGTTACCAATAATGAGACCTGCCTGGTTCCTAAAGGGAGTTCGCTTCCCATGAATCATAACGACACCGCCTTTGAAAAGTGGAACACGTTTGAACTAGTCGATAGCTTGGGCCGAAGCATCACCTCACTTTAGACGCTAGAAAATAACTTGTGCTCTATTTTCTTCAACCAAAATTCGTCTTTAATTTTTTAGGTATATCGGAATAAGCATGATACTACCAAGGGCTGCATCAGTCCATTGCACTGTTAACTCCACTGCTCCACGTACCTCGAATTTTAAAGTTGTTTGAATAAAAAGAAATAGACTCTGGGTTCGGCAATCTCATACCATTTACTCGACAATTTTGTAAAACTAGGACCGAATTCTTGTGTGATACTTGTAAAATTGCTTGAAAGCTTGAAAATTTCGTGTGATACTTACACAAATTTCGTAGGGTATATTTATGCTAACATTACACAAATTCTAACTACACAAATACTTTTATTTTTCTTTTTGAATTCCTTGCCTAAACACTTGATTTTCGAATAATTTCAGGTACATGAATGTTCAGTTGGTCACGCGACATTAGAGGCCGTTTGTATCGAATTGGAGAGATATACGATCTAGAGTTGCCAGCAACTCTACGTCAAGCACGTTCACCATCACCAGAACATCAGTTTGTATCTCCCACCTCATCACTTTTTGATAGAAATTTCGTTGCACCACCATCACCATTTCCTTCTGAAGCTTCATGTGAACTTAACCCTTTGTTTCACGAAGAGCTTGAGTTTGAGCTTTTACAAAGTCCCATACCAATTCAATATTTGAACTTTGATTTACCTGATCCCACATTCAAGATGACTTCATTGAGAGAAGAAAATGGGCAAGTTGATGCGCCACAAGGAGGAGCGGCAAGACCGAGCAATGTGACATATCCGGCCGTTGCAACTGGCAAGTCGGCTGAGTTTGAATTGAAGGGTGGATTTATCCATCAATTGCCGAAGTTTTATGGGCTTAGTGGAGAGGATCCAAATCGCCATATTCAGAAATTTGAGTTCAGATGTGAAACCATGTGTCCAACTGGTGCCGATTTGCAACATGTGAGGATGAAAGCTTTTCCATTCTCACTTGAAGATAGCGCAGCCGAGTGGTTCTTTGCTATTCCACCTAGCAAGATGACGTCGTGGGACACAATGGTGAAGGAATTTCTCACTAAATATTTTCTTTCATCAAGGGTGACACAGATTAGGAAGGAGACCACTTCAATCAGACAAGAACCGGATGAAGCTTTTGATATGTACTATGATAGGTACAAGTCATTGGTGGCAACGTGTCCTAATCATGGGATACGTGAAAGACTTTTGCTTCAGTACTTTTATGAGGGCTTGCGCCCTATGGAGAGACGATTTCTTGATTCGGCTG
Organism: Potentilla sterilis; assembly: GCA_963682095.1. NCBI lineage: Eukaryota > Viridiplantae > Streptophyta > Magnoliopsida > Rosales > Rosaceae > Potentilla > Potentilla sterilis. The sequence goes on along the minus strand of OY821757.1, from coordinate 42,842,855 downwards.
CCGGAGGATCGTTAATGAAGAAGAGTAAAGAGGAGGTTAAGAACTTGTTGGATATGCATTTTACTAACCAACAACAGTTCGAGTCTACTTCCTCTAAGCGTGTTAGTGAGGCTAGCGGATTTGAGGAGTCGAGTGCTATCAAGGAGCTTCGTGAAGACATGGGGAAGATCACTCGGATGATGACGCAGATGATGAAGCCCAAACTAGCTCAAGTTTGTGGTGTGTGTCGCATGGAAGGGCATGCAACTGATTTGTGTCCTCAACTAGCTAGGAGCGGATGAGCACTTTGAGGAGGCCAATGCATTAGGCTTTCCTCAACAACAAGGAGGGCAGCGGTTTGGGAATTTCAACCCAAGGATCAACGATCACCCAAATTTTCGTTGGGCCAACAACAACAATGTTCAGAATCCTCAACCGTTGGCTCCACCACAAGCAAACCAAGGAGGTGTGGCTTATCAACTAAGACCTCAAGGGCAATTTCAAGGATTTGCAAGACCTCAGCAACAATTCTACAACAATAATGCTCAAGTATCATCGAATCCTAACTATGATGCTATGTTGAAATCTTTGAATGATACAACTCACACTTTGTTGCAATCTACAACCTCCAACGTAACACAAAGGATATTTCTGAATTGAAGAATCAGATGGGAAATGTTGTAGATTTTATGGGGCAGATCCAAGAGCAAGGTAGGCTACCTGGAGGAGTGATTCCAAACCCCAAAAATGAGCAAGCAAAGTCTATCACGACAAGGAGTGGTAAGGTCTTGGAGGGGCCGAAAGTGACAAGGAAATATGAGGCTGTGATTGTGCATGAAGAGAACGACGATGAGGCTGCTCACGGCAAGGAGGCCGACGCCAATAATTTGCCCAAGCAAGGACCGAGCAAAGAGGAGCTCGATTTGATGAAGAAAAGAGATTTGGAGAAAGATCCCTCCACCTCAGAAGCACAAAAGGTAAATAAATCTAACTCAAGTGGTTTAGTTAATACTAACCAATCTTCGTGTTTACCTTTTCCATCTAGATTTGCTAAATCAAAGAATGAGAAATCGGATGAGGAAGTGCTAGATATTTTTAGACGTGTGGGGGTGAATATTCTATTGCTTGAGTGCATCAAACAAATTCCGAAGTATGCCAAATTTCTAAATGAGTTTTGCACAACAAGGAGGCATACACGAGAGGAGCAAGTTGTAAAGATGACTGAGACGGTTTATGTCGTCATACAAAGAAAGCTACCTCCCAAAATGAAAGATCCTGGTAGTTTTATAATTCCGTGTATTATTGGTCAATGTTATTTCTCTAATGTTTTGCTAGACTTAGAGGCGTCAATTAATGTGATGCCTCACTACCAGATCGGACAGAATAGCCGACTAAAAAAATTTCGTCTACTATTCAAAATTTTCGTCGGGTATTCCTTCTATCGACGAAAATTTCGTCTGCTATTATTCGTCGACAATAACGAAATCGTCGGCCATGCCAAAGTTATCACCGACGAAAATACATTTCGTCGACCAAACCTTGGCATAATGCCCGACGAAATTCGTCGGATATTTTCACATATGGCCGACGATATCGTAAAATATAGCCGACGATCTCTTCTCTTTCGTCGGTTATTTGTTCTGAAATATAGGCGACGACATGAAGATTTCGTCGGAATATATTAATATTTTAAGAGGCATTAATTAGTTATACCCGACGAAACCGTCACTATTTAACATAGACCACCGACGAAATAATGTCATTTTCGTCGGTTATAACAGTTATAGCCGACGAAATTTGATAAAAATCGTCGGCTATAGTAGTGATAGCCGACGAAATAATGTCAATATCGTCGGCTGTTCTTACATTTTGGGGAAAAAAAATTAAATTAATTTCTAAATTACCATTCCAAGCAACCTGCAATTCACAATGACAATCCAACAAGAAACACGTTTTTCATTAATTATGTAATTTGTTCCATCCCTAAACCCTAATCCTGGCCACCATCCTGCTGTCCATCATGCTCATCATCCTGCTGAATGAACTCGGGAGCTCTCGGCATTCGAGGTTCTTCTAACGGCTCAAACGGGGGCGGGGGTTCAAGGCCTTGTTGTTGTGCCGCGAACATAGCATACCACCAGTTTTGTTGGCCGGCGTAGTTCTGTCGCCGAATTCTCTCGCATTCAGCATGCCAACACTCCATTTCCATAGGATACTGCTGTGTTCTGCGTTGTTGCTCCTGTGATCTTTGGGACTGGGCCGCCAATCTTGCATTTTCTTCTGCCAATCTCTGCATTTCTCCCTTCATCTGTTGGGTGTCCCCGCCTCCCCTCTTTTGAGCTCCCTTAGTGGTCTTCAGGACCCCTATTCCAGAACTTCCCAAACCCCGGCAGTAGTAGTCGTTTGACCGTTTTGGGAAGGCTGCGTCGAATATCCTCGCTGCAGTTTGGACATTCGATCGGTCGACCTGGCTCAGGGCTTCTTGCAGATCTTCCTCTGAAATGTTCAGTTGTGTCTCCCGAACTACTTCCTGCAACATTTCTTCTTCGGCCCGGTTCACCCTCTCCTAATTGAATGGGAAAAAATAATAATTAATATTCTAACAAATATATAATTAAGTAAAATTAATAATTAAAATTTTAAATCGTAATCAACGACTTACAAGCTCTTCTGTCGCTAATGAATAAGCCTTGTTGAACGTCTCTACGTACGGGTTGCTTAAAGGATGATCTCTAAGCGCCTCCTCCTGATATTGTGAAAATGGCCTAGAACCACCATAATGGGGGTTGTGTTACGGCTGCGGTTCGCAGAGTTTATCCGAGACCGTTCCTTCAAACAAATAATAAAATATTAGAAAAATGCATAAAAAAATATTAGTGTAATAATTATAAAATAATTAAACTAATAATTAAAATATTAACAAAATAAACATTTATAGTTAAGTTTAGTATTTACCTGCATAACTGGGTTGTTGAAGTCTACTGTCTTCAACCAACGCCACTCGTACTCTCTGAACATGAACTCTCTTGGAGTACCCATACGACCATATTTGTCGTATTCGGTAAAGTGGGTATGGAGCTCGTTCTTCCACTCTTTGAACCTACGTAAAACACAAAAGTGCATTAGAAATATTATTAATATCATAAAATACAAGTAAAAGGTACGTTGGGAATTCCTCATCTTTCAAATTATAAGATGAGGAATTCCTAACGTACCTTGAGTTCTGCATCGCGTACGCCCAAGCCTGCTTGTGTTCGGCAATCTCGAAGTATGCCTGAAAGATAATATTTTATTAGTTTTAAAATAATAACAATACCGAAAATTATTAAATATTACGATAAAGAAATTAAGTTTTTTAAATTACTCATCGACGCCGCGTTGTTGACCTCCCTCTTGATCTCTTCCGGCACATCAGCCCACCGTGTCCACAACATATGGACTCTATCCCTAATTAGTGCCCCCACGCAACCCGCGTAATCGCGGCGTTTTTTCCCCTGAACATCCTGATTAGGGGGTTCGTTGATCTGGATCCTCCCGCTGGTCTCAACACTTTTCCTGAGCGTATCAAAACATATGACACATCTCGTATTCCTGCTTGAACTGTTAGCGGCGGTCCCTATCACATAAACGACGATTGGTTAATAAAATTAACTATTAGTGCGTTAATTTTAATAAAACATTTAATTAATAAAATCAAATGTTACCTGAACTCGATGACCCGTCTGTCGACTTTCCTTTTAATCTCGCCGAAATCAGGAGCTCAGGTCTCTCAAATGGCTCATAATGGTATGCCTCCGCAACACTCACGTACAGAGGCCTAGCAGGCCATATGGGCGCACCACGCTCGTCGACCTCGGGTATGGCATGAATGTTGTATGGCAGGTATAGCTGATTAGGGAGAGTAGGCCCCTCAGTAGAGTCAGTAGCAGACGGCGCAGGACTGGTCATCGGCTCCCGATGAACCTCAGGCATACGGACCTGATGAACGTCTGGAGCTATGTCGTCCTGAAATAGCTGCGTACTACATCTCGGAGGATCTGGCCGAAGAGGGGGACATGAACTGCTCGACGGCCGCCCCGCCGATAAAAGGGTCTGGTGCCGGTTGCTCACACTCCTCCGCGGCTGGGATGAATCGATCCTCTGAGGCCGGCTGGTAGTCCTCTCAGGCTGGCTAGGGGTCCTCTCGGAGTCTCCGGATCAGCCAGAACTTCCAGAACCCCTAGATCTGGAACGACGGCCTCCGAATAGCTGTCTAAATGCATCGGCCATATGGAAACAAATAAATTAATACATTAATTAATATTAAATTATATTACATTAAATAAAAAATTCTAATTAATATAATAACCAATAATACTAACATATTTTAAAACATACTAACAAATTAATAATTATAATTTAACTAATTTTAAATAATACGAACCATTAACATAAATATAACCATTTATATACAAATATAACTATATTTCATCATTAACATATATATACATACAAATAACCATTTATATATTAACATAAATATAACCATTTATATAATTAGGCTACCAATTTATATATATAATTAATTTAACAATTTATATATAACAATTAAAATATACATTAACACACACACACACACATATATATATATATATATATACACACACACAAATATGTGTATATATTAACAAATATATAACAATTTATATAATTAATCTACAAATTTATATATATAATTAATCTAACAATTTATATATATATAACCAATATATATAACAATTTAACACACACTTAAATATCTAAATTATATACCTAAATTATACAATTAAAATAAATTACAAAAAAAAATTAAAAAAAAATTACCGTTAAGATTAGAGGAGAAGGAGGAGGAGGAGGCCGGAGGAGGAGGGGAAGGAGGAGGAGGAGGAGGAGGGTAAGGAGGAGGAGGCCGGAGGAGGAGGAGAAGGAGGAGAAGGAGGAGGAGGAGATGTTTTAGGGTTTAGGAGAGAAAAAGTCGGGCTGCTGCGACTTTCAGCTTTTATAGCAGAGAGAATAGCCGACGATTTAAAAGATTTCGTCGGCTATTCTTTGAATGTTGTCGGCTATACTTTGAAATATTAACAGTCGTCGGATCTGAGCCATCCAACGGCGGACAATAAAAAGGCGTGGATCGCAAGAGTTTAGCCGACGATTTACAAGATTTCGTCGGCTATTCTTTGAATGTCGTCGGCTATACTTTGGAAGATCAACAGCCGTCGGATCTGAGCCATCCAACGGCGGACAATAAAAAGGCGCAGATCGCAAGAGTTTAACCGACGAAATATAATTTTCGTCGGCTAAACTATAGGTCAAACCGGGTAAGTCAAACCTCTAAACGCTTAAAAACGGAAATTAGTCTAGTTAAACGACCGTTTCTGACCTCACCTTCAACAGATAATAGTTTCAAATCAATGAGACGCAACTAATCATATAAAAATTTAACAAAATTGATTTAACGAACGTCAGGCTACCCATAGGAAAACGAAAGTAAAAAACAGTTAACCGCAACATTCGACACAGAGATTTTATCAGAACCTTGTCGTTTTTCAATTGTAGATGTATATCATTATTTCGGTCATATCTTATTTCACAACATTTTTGCATTTGAAGAGTCTACGTATAGTAACTATTTGAAACTATACATTCACTCAAACACTTAGTAAACAAGTTAAGGAACATTAGTGCATATGTTCTGATTTTGAATCTAAAAGTTTAGAAAATCTATTCCAACCGTCAGGTATCACCGTTAAGATTAAATACATGTATGGAAAAAAATCCAACTTCAGCTGACAACGTTAAAGGCTCGATCGGAACGGTCAACCGAGTAAGTCAAACCTCTAAACGCTTAGAAATGGTAATTGGACTGTCTAAATGACGTTTTTTTGGCCTGACCTTCAACATATAATAGTTTCAAATCGATGAGACGCAACTAATCATATAAAAATTTTACAAAATTGATTTAACGAACGTCAGGCTACCCATAGGAAAACGAAAGTAAAAAACAGTTAACCGCAACATTCGACACACAGATTTTATCAGAACCTTGTCATTTTTCAACCGTAGACGTATTTCATTATTTCGGTCATATCTCATTTTATAACATTTTTGTATTTGAAGAGTCTACGTATAGTAATTATTTGAAACTATACATTCACTCAAACACTTGGTAAACAAGTTAAGGAACATTAGTGCATATGTTCTGATTTTGAATCTAAAAGTTTAGAAAATCTATTCCAACCATCAGATATCACCGTTAAGATTAAATACATGTATGGAAAAAAATCCAACTTCAGCTGACAACGTTAAAGGCTCGATCGGAACGGTCAACTGGGTAAGTCAAACCTCTAAACGCTTAGAAATGGTAATTGGACTGTCTAAATGACTTTTTTTTGCCGGACCTTCAACAGATAATAGTTTCAAATCGATGAGATGCAACTAATCGTATAAAAATTTTCCTCAAAATATTTACCGAAGGTAACGCTACCATTAGGGAAACGAAGGAATAAAACCTTTGACCGCATCTTTCGACACTCAGATTTTATCGGGATCTTGTCATTTTTCAACCGTAAACGCATTTTATCATTTTGGTCATATCTTATTTCACGACTTTTTTCTGTTTGAAGGATGAAGCAATGGTTTATCGTTAGTGATAGATCTGAAAAATATATAGATTTATAGCCGACGAAAATGTCAATTTCGTCGGCCAAAATTTCAAAAGTTTTCGTGGGCTAATGTTTCAGAGAAAGGCCGACGAAAATCCAAATCGTCGACTGAAATATGAATATAGCCGACGTTTTTTGTTTATACCAACGAAAAAACAGTATCGTCGGCTATGGTTAAACTATGGTCGACGATTTTGTATGTCAATTTCGTCGGCCAAAATTTCAAAAGTTTTCGTTGGCTAATGGTTCAGAGAAAGGCCGACGAGAATCCAAATCGTCGACTGAAATATGAATATAGCCGACGTTTTTTGTTTATACCAACAAAAAAACAGTATCGTCGGCTATGGTTAAACTATGGCAGACGATTTTGTTTTTCCACCGACGAAAAAATAAAATCGTCGACTATTCGTTGGAAGTACCGAAGAAAATTTTAATTCGTCGGCCGTTTTTTTTAATTTCGTCGGGAAAAGGCTTTTTTTTCTGGTAGTGCGGCCTTATAATGTTTATAAGTCTCTAGGTCTAGGAGAATTGAAGAGAGACAATGTGATTATACAATTAGCTGACAGATCTAACAAGTATCTTGAGGGATATGTTGAGGATGTTCTTGTGCAGGTTAATAATCTGATATTTCCTGCAGATTTTTATGTGCTTCACATGGAGGCACTACCAGAAAAAACAGTATTACCGACGAAAAAAAAAAAACGGCCGACGACATAGTTTTTTCGTCGGCTATTCCCAAGAATGGCCGACGATATTGTCTTTCGTCGGTAAAAATAAAAAATCGTCGGCTATTCCCCAAGAATGGCCGACGATTTTTCTTTCGTCACTAAAAAATATTTTTCGTCGGCTATACCCCTAGAATGACCGACGATTTGAATTTTCGTCGGCCTTTCTTTTAAAGTATAGCCGACGAAAACTTTAGAAAGTTTGGCCGACGAAATTGGAATTTTCGTCGGCTATAAGTCTTTATATTTTCAGATCTGGACAGAAGCTGCTCATTTAAAAAAAAACGAAAAAAAACGGGAGAAAGAGTGAAAAATCTGTGGGTATTGTTGAAATCCGTCCTTTCTTACATTGTGGAGCTATATATAGGTACGTATATGTGTATATATGTTGATTTTGAGTTTTAGTTGAGTTGATTTTGAGTTTTAGTGATTTTGATATAGTAAGTGATTTTTTGTTTTGTTGTTGTTTTAGTGTTAGAATGTATGTATATATGTTGATTTTGAGTTGTAGTTGAGTTGATTTTCAGTTAGAGTATAATTATGTGTTTTAATTTAATGTTATTTTAATTAGTGTTAAAATATATATAAATATGTTAATTAATGGTTGTTGATAGCTAGTGTAATGAACTTAAATAATGGTTGTTAATTAATGGTGTATATATATATATATATATATATATATATATATATGAGTTGATGTTGATAATAATATATATTGTAATATATATATGTGTTAATTAATTTATTATTAATTAAAGTTATATATATATATTATTATCAGGCTATATATGGATCGAGATAAGAGTTGGATTTCGCTTCCAAGGCATGACCGACGATACACTACAGGAGTTGTGGATTTTTTGCAGTTCGTCGAGGAAAATGCAAACGGGAGTGAGTACCATTATTGCCCGTGAAAGAAATGTAAGTGTCGCAGTGATATGTGTCGATTTCCGATTAGGACAGTATGGGAGCACCTAAAGAGTAATGGGTTTTTGCCGAAGTACAAACGTTGGATATATCACGGTGAGCCATCATTAGATGGATCGCATGATCATGGGCAGTTTTTTGAGGCGGGCAGTAGTAGTACATCCAACGATCCAACAATGGCATTCGTCAAAGACGTGTTTCCTTTTGAAAGCGGTGTACGTGGGGAACAATATATGCATGACCCGGTGCAGCCGTTCCCACAAGTTGTCAACACTGCTGCCTTTGACAAGTACAACAAACTGATTGCATTGCAACAGACCCCTGTGTCTTCAAGTTCTGAGAAGACAGTTCTTGAAAGTGTGATGGAGGTAATGAGGATTAATATCTACAGTACACTTCTTCGTTGTTGGAGGAGGGTTATCGTAATCCTACCAATCACCGTAAGGTCCGAAGTATCCTCAAAGATCTAGGGCTTTCCTACATTAAGATCCATGCATGCGCATTTGACTGCGTTCTCTTCTGGGGTAAAGATGCAGAAGGGAATGACCTTGCTAGCCTTGACGCATGTCCGATATGTCAGTCTGACCGATATAAGTTGACGGGAGCAGGCAATAGGAAACCTGTGAAAGTGCTTCGGTATTTTCCGTTGAGAGATAGGCTTGAGCGGTTGTACATGTCAGAAACCACCGCAAAAGCTATGAGGTGGCACGGTGAGCGGGACGCGGGAGACGCAGATATCATGACACACATCTCTGACGGAGCGGCTTGGAAGCATATAAACAATGAGTTTCCTCATTTTGCGTCAGATGTCAGAAACGTCAGGCTCGGGCTGTCAACCGACGGGTTCAACCCTTTCGGCACCATGAGTCTTTCATACAGTATATGGCCGGTGGTTTTGGTACCTTACAACCTTCCTCCGTGGATGTGCATGAAGAAGGAATATAATATGCTGACGTTGTTGATTCCGGGGCCTGGTTACCCAGGGAAATGTCTCGATGTGTATATGAGACCATTGATTGAAGAGCTTAAGGTATTGTGGGACGTTGGTCATCCCACTTTTGACAAGTACAAGCAGGAGACGTTCCACATGCATGCCATGGTTATTGGTACTGTTGACAGTAGCCGCAGAGAGGCTACAGCAGGCCCACAGACCCGCAACAAGCGCACCAGGGCCCGGCCCAAGGGTCGGGGCCGGATCACCAGCACTCGGCCTCGGGGCCTAGCACTCTATCCTGCCTCCAGGAACCCAGGGGCCGGGGGCGCCAGCCTGCCTAAGAGGGCACCAGAAGGTATAATCAGAAGGGAACCAATCCCACATCGAAGAGTAAGGCCAGCCCTTACCCCCAACCACCTATATATGGGCCCCAACTACCCTCTTTATTAGGTAACTGGTCTCTCTCTCTGCTTACATACGTGCCTTGATTATATATTTCCAACTATACTAACTTAGGCATCGGAGAGGTGAAGGCCGGCCCGCCCGGTATTCCCCTTAGTAAGCAGGATTGCAGGAGATCGAGTTGGATTCATCAAGTATCTACTAGACCCCCGGGTTTAGGCAGAAACAATTGGCGCCGTCTGTGGGAAGCGTTACGAAAGGCCGTGTAAGCAACGCCGTTGGGAAAGAGATCGGAGATGAGTCAAGAGAAAGAGGCCACCGAGGGGGGGCGCCTTGCAGTAGTGCAGACGCTCACCTCCACCCCAGCCGTCACGTGGGAGCCGCGCGGCGACCGGGGCAACGGTCAGGATGGAGAGAGCTGTGGGGGACGATCCGGCGTACCGGATTACAGCTCACGAGGTAAAGGCCCGGCAGAGGAGGAAGACAGTCCAGAGCGACGGGGCTTCGCCTTGACGTTCTCAGATGATTCAAGCGATCGATCTGAGAGCCCGGACCGGGACCCCAAGTACAGCCCCGGCCATAGCAGTATGGCGGGAGAACTACGGGCGATGGCCGCAGAGGTCAGTCGTCTGAAAGAGGAGAGCGACAGGGACAGAGCTAAGTCGAACGCTCGGTACGAAGAAATGGAGGCGGTGAATACTGCCCTCGTGGCCGCCCTGGAAAGGGGACAGCAGCGCAGTGACGCCATGGCCGAGGCACGGGTGACACTCCCGCCGATCCCACCTCAACATGCCGATGGAGGGCAATCTTCGGGCGGTCGGCCCGGTGACCCCGTACGGCAGAAGTCGTCATCAGGCGCAGGCCCGCCGAAGAGCGCAGCGACCTCCCGCCAGCCCGATGCTTCGTCAGTGGACGAAGCTGAGACTCTGACCGCACGAGCGCTGCAGATGCTGGCTAACACCGTGTCGGACTTAAAGGCCCAAATGGAGGCCAACGAGAGAAGAGCCGCGCGGCCGATGGAGGGCGCCCGGTTTAATGAGCGCATGGGTCCCTTTTCGCACCGGGTCATGGAATCGGGAAGATCTGGCAACCAGAAGTCCCTCAAGCTCACCTACTTCGGGTCCGGCTGCCCGTACCAGCATCTGGACAGCTTCCGATCCCAAACCTGGGCCAAGGGCTACTCCGATGCAGTCTGCTGCAACATTTTTCAGGAGACTTTGTCCGGAGAAGCACTCAGCTGGTTTTACGAGCTTCCGGCAAACTCGATCGAGGCGTTCGAACAGTTAGCCGACCGGTTCGTAGGTCGCTTCATTCTCCGAGTCGAGGGAGCCCGGACGTCGACCATCCTCTTCAATTGCAGGCAAGCCCCCGGAGAGGAGCTGAGAACCTTTGTCAACCGCTGGCAGACGGCTACGGCCGGAGTTCGGAACCTGGACAAGGGCATCGCCGAGATGGCGTTTAAACAAGGGCTCCGAGCGGGCAAATTTTCCTACGCCGTCCGGGTAGAACTCCCGCAGGGGTACGACGAGTTGATGGCTATGGCCATCCGGCATGCTCAGGCCGATCATGAGACCTACGGGCACCACCTGCAGAAGAGGAAGCGAGATGAGCAGCAGGAAGACCATCCCCGGGAAGAGAACCCCCCGCCCGCCCAGGAAGCCAAGCCCAGTCAGCGGACCGATAACCGCACCGCTCGGCCCAGCCGGAACGCCAACAGCAGAAACTGGCCACAGGGGCAGCAGAGGTCCTATTCTGATAAGCCCCAGAACGAGCACAAGCCGGCGCCGTTCCGCCAAGAGCGCCCCCTAGCAATCATGCCAGCACTACCACCGGTCAATCAACAAGTCTTCACCGCTCTCACCACTTCCTACGAGGATATCCTACTTGAGAACGGGAGCGTCATTCCCCCACCACCCCAGAGAAGGTTCCCCAAGGAGAAACTTACAACGGCGCAGACGGGCAAGTACTGCTCTTACTATGATGAGGCTACTCATCGAACGAACCAGTGCTACGCTCTCAAGTCAGCGGTGCAGGTTTTGATGGATAACGGCCAGCTCCAGCGGTACGTGGGGAAAAGAGGAACAGACCCCGACCGGGAACATGACCAGTCTTGGTAAAACCCGCTAGTCCGAGCGGTTAGTTTTGCATAGTTCGCAGTTCAACCGTTGTAAAAAAAAAAAAAAAAAAAAAAAACAAATATATATGCAAACTACTTTTGAGAAAATTTCACCGGCTCTGCCAGTTCCAGTATATTCATATTCAACCAAGTATACAAGCAGTAACCGATCCGGAAAGATTGCAAGGAAAAGGGCAAGAAAATCCTAAGGAGCTACGACTCCGCCTTCGGCAGGCAATCCGCCAGCCTCTCCTGCGGTACCCTCGACGTCGACGTCAGTTCCGGTGTTAACTCCGGCTCGGGCAGATTCGGCACCGTTGGTAAAAGAATCCAAGTCCGAGCGAATCGCTTCACCCGGCTGCTCCTCCACCGCCTCCTGATGGATGTCCGACTGCTCATGGATATCTCATTCAGCAGCAGTCGACATCAGGGAAGTGTCTAACCATCCCTTCCCCACCCATTCCGTGTACGCATCCGAGATGCCCTCTTCCCTGGCCTTCACCAGAAACTCCAGGAACTGATCGCTCTCGCGGTATTTGAGAACGACCCGCTAGTAGAGTTCCGGGTCATCTTCCCCGGCCGGAGCAGCAGAGGCGGCGCACAGAGCAGCAGCTCCCACTTGAAGCTCGTCCACCTTGGCCTCCAGGTCGGCCCTCTCCTTCTCCAGGATCCGGTTCTGCTCCTCCAGCTTCCTGGCCCTCTCCTCCGATCTGTCCTTCTCCCGGTCCGAGCGAGACTTCTCCACCTCTAGGCGCTGTCGGATCTCAGATAGAGCAGTTATCTGTCTCTGCAGCTCTGACAGCTCCTCGCTCGCGTCTGGTTCGTACAGACTGTACAGCAACTGCGCAACACCAAAGAGTTAGTCAAGCAGCAAAACAAAACAGGCTACAGGCAGTACAGTGGTACCGTGCGGTACTCACCCGAAGGACGGATTCCTTGCATTTTGGACGATTTCCGCCCGCCAGGGCTCCAACAACCCCGGGTCTGTCCAGGCCAAGGCTGGCCAAGTCCGCCGCCACCTGCCGGGCGAGTGCACTATCAAGACTTCCCCTCGGTGCCTCCGCAGGCGCTGGGCTACTCTGCCCACCAGCAGCAGCAGCCTTCTCGCCAGCAGCATTGCTTTGCGCACCGCTGGTTATCCTGAACCGTTTGGCCAGGTTCTCCCGTGCCGACCCACCGGTAAGCGTCACCAGTGCGGTAGAAGGAACGTCCCCGCCCTTCCGTTTCTCTCCCCGGCCTTCCGGAGAAGAAGATCGTGCGCTTGCTGGGGCGACGCGGGCCACGTGCGGCACAGCCACCGGCCGGTTGGGGACCCTGTTCATCCCCCCAGGAATCCTCACTGCCCCCCCCGGTGCTCTTACCCTTTCCAGGCGCCAGGAGGCCTGCGGCATGATGGGTCTTCACCCGCTTCAGGACATAGGCGTCCTCATCGACGTCCATAGCCCTCGGCTCTGCATGAGTCGTAAGCCGGCCGGACCCGTCGTCCACCGACGTCCGAGAGATGATCTCAGCCTTCTCTTTCAGCTGGTTGAGGAGATCTTCCCCGTCCATGGAGAGAGTGGTTTCGGGCTTGATAATCGCCCGGGAAGACGCACCTGCAAGGAAAGCAAACAGTTAGTATTTTACAAAAACTTAGCACAAAGTATCACCGCTCAAGGGCTCCCTACGCACCGGGACCCCGCCCAAGCTGGCAGTATTCCAGCACTTCTCGTCTGATGAAGTTGTAAGAACTCCGTTCCAGATCGTCCCAACATCCGGTTATGGTCGAGATCCTCTCACGCTCCAGGTCGGATAGTTCGTACGACTGGTCGCCAATGGGTTGGAAGGCGCCAGGAACACAGTACATTCTATTCCTGGCCTGCCACTTACCGCCCACCATCACCACCTTTTTCCTCCAGCTGTTGTCTACCCATGAAGGCATATTGGTGACGATCAGTGGAGGCTTCCGGGTATTGAAGGACAGGCAACCATGGGACCCCTGCTTCCTGGAGTACGACAGCCTGTACAGGGCCCGGAACTCGTTTACCGTGGGTATATTCATCCCAGAGAACTCGTACAAGCAGCCAAGGCTCAGTAGTCGTCTCCACTGCAGCCCAGGAAGCTGCGCGGGCGACACTTGCAGCGCACTGAGCATGTACTGCACGTAATGTGGCAGCGGAAACGAGAGTCCATGCCGGAACTGATCCTGATGTGCGGCAACCCAACCTGCTTCCGGGTTGCAGGCTGACTCTCCAGGATTCAAGGGCCGTAGCAGAACGTTATCCGGGATATCCCACGCTTCCCGCAACGCTTCAATCTCTTCAGGGGTCATGCTCTCCTCCGGTTCATCACACACCATAGCATGCTTCCCACTGCCAATGGTATAGCTCGCAACCGGAGCATCTGCAAGGCGCACCCCGTGCGGTATTTCAGTCTCCGAGGATTCAGCCCCGGAAGACGAAGGCGAGGACGGAGTCGAAACCCTGCTCCCGGAGCAGTCAGCGGTTTCGGTCTCCGGGGATTCCGAACTGAGCCAGTTATCCAGCCTCTCCGCATCATCCACGAGGGGACCCCTGGCAGCCGATTCGGAAGCCCGGTCAGAACCTGAAGACGACATCTTAACCTAGGGGAAGAACACAAAACCCTAGCGCTCGTCAGCAACAGGCTACAACAGCGCCTTCTACGGCCTCTCCCCAAGTTCGCCGCAAAGAAGTTCCGTCAGCGGCAGAGATCCCTCACCCCCCCCCCCCCCCCCCACCACAAAACAACAAAGCCAAAAACAAGAGCAACACCGGGGATAAGAAATCAAACAAACTTACCAATTAGTATGCTCAACCAAGGACAATCGGCCCTGGGAAAGCAGCGCGCAATGGTAGGGAGCGTTCAAGAAAACAGATCTCGTGGGGCAAGAAGGGCTCAGAGTGGTCGCCGGATTCCTCTCTTTCTCTTAGTTCTCCAAAGCAAGAAGCAACAACCAAAAGAAGAGCAGAAGATGCCTTTTTATAGAGGGGACCAATGCCGTAGGCAATCGAAATCCCTCCAAAACAAGTAATCAGAGCAACTCAAACGCCTGCGAATCCAGGCCCTTCATCTCAAGACCGCCCCGCGCCGGCACGTGTCCCAGCATTGGTAACCTCCCCATGCCATCATAACTGACGGGACTGATGGACTTCCTCCTTAAATGCATGTCAGCCACTTGTCCCACACGCTGGCGACAGGATGGTAGGAGCGGGAATCAAGGAGTCAGGCCCTCCCACTTCCCCAGATTCCACGCTTGCACGATAATCTTCGGTGTATATCTCGAAGACCTCTCGCGGTTATGATCATCCAACCGCTTGGAGAGCACCCATCCGGGTATGAAGCCTCGTCTTGATATGGCTTGACGCCCGGTCGAGGACCGCCCGGCACCATGGCAGTTCGCGGTTATGATCATTCAACCGGCTGCATGGCTTCTTCGCTGTATATCTCGAAGACCTCTCTCGCGGTTATGATCATCCAACCGCTTGGAGAGCACCCATCCGGGTATGAGAGCTAGTCTCGATATGGCTTGACGCCCGGTCGAGGACCGCCCGGCACCATGGCAGTTCGCGGTTATGATCATTCAACCGGCTGCATGGCTTCTTCATCACATATTACTGGAGACCTCGTCTCGAAATGGCATAACGTCCGGACACCGGTCGAGGTCCGTCCAGTCGCATCTCTCTTGGGGGACTCGTCTCGATATGGCAGAACGCCCGGTCGAGTTCCGCCCACCGGTTACGACGCATCCAACCGGCTCGAGAGCATATTCCGAGAATAGGATCCACCCGGCTCCATGGCATTTCACTGGGGGACTCGTTTCGATATGGCAGGACGCCCGGTCGAGTTCTGCCCAGTACCATGACTGACCCCGGTCATGAGAACATTCGACCGGCTTGGGCTTTATACACCCGGGTGAGTTTACATCTAACCCATGTACGCTTGTCCAGTAGGATAAAAACCCTGCATCGCACTAGCTGCGGCAAAAGGGGGCTGCACGGCGAGCTTTGTCACCTCAACGCCACCCCCCTACCAGGAACATAACGCACCTGGCCCCATGGCAGTTCACCGGGGGAACTCGTCTCGAAATGGCATAATGTCCGGGCACCGGTCGAGTTCCGCCCAGTACCATGGCTGACACCGGTCGAGAATATTCGACCGGCGGGCTTATACACCAGGGCGAGTTTGCATCTAACCCATGCACGCTTGTCCAGCAGGATAAAAACCCTGCATCGCATTGAAAGGCGATCAAACATGGGGCTGCACGGCGAGCTTTGTCACCTCAATGCCACCCCCTTACCTCAACGCTTATTCAACACAAGCTGAGAAGAACTAGCAAGTGTTCGCCGGTGCTTCAAACAGCCCGCAACACCAGGGTAATCTCCCTACAGCCTAGCAATGGGAAGCTCGTCTCGATATGGCAGATCGCCCGGTAGAGGCTCAGTGAATCCCGTTTTGGCAGATTGCCCGGTAGAGGCTCAGTGAATCCCGTTTTGGCAGATCGCCCGTTAGAGGCTCAGTGAATCCCGGTTTGGCAGATCGCCCGGTAAAGGCTCAGTGAATCCCGTTTCGGCAGATCGCCCGGTAGCGGCTCAGTGAACTCAGCTCCGCTTCGATTCGGCAGATCGCCCAGTTGAAGCCCAGTGAAGCTCCGCTTCGTACCGATAGGGCAGAGTGCCCGGCCGAAATTCCGTGCACATTCCTTGCATGGCGGATTTCAACGCCTCATTATTATCCCATGCACAAAATCTCCTGCATGGCGGATTTCAACGCCTCATTATCATTCCATGCACACATCTATTGCATGGCATCATAACATCATGGCATCATCTCATACACTCACCAGGTTCCACCCGGCTCCATGCTCATAACACCACAACACTTACGCATGTTACTGCTTATATTTCAAGTGTGCTTATAAACTATTACTTCCCATCGGTAACAGGTACTCACCTCGGTCACGCCCAATCTTTAACGCGGACTTGGGGGACTGGGTACCGGTAGGATGATAGCCCTGCGGGTCTGCGGGATAAGAGCAAGACAGATTTAAGTCCCCATTCAAGATTGCACTTGACCGGGAACTTGGGGGACTTGTTGACAGTAGCCGCAGAGAGGCTACAGCAGGCCCACAGACCCGCAGCAAGCGCACCAGGGCCCGGCCCAAGGGTCGGGGCCGGATCACCAGCACCCGGCCTCGGGGCCTAGCACTCTATCCTGCCTCCAGGAACCCAGGGGCCGGGGGCGCCAGCCTGCCTAAGAGGGCACCAGAAGGTATAATCAGAAGGGAACCAGTCCCACATCGAAGAGTAAGGCCAGCCCTTACCCCCAACCACCTATATATGGGCCCCAACTACCCTCTTTATGAGGTAACTGGTCTCTCTCCCTGCTTACATACGTGCCTTGATTATATATTTCCAACTATACTAACTTAGGCATCGGAGAGGTGAAGGCCGGCCCGCCCGGTATTCCCCTTAGTAAGCAGGATTGCAGGAGAACGAGTTGGATTCATCAAGTATCTACTAGACCCCCGGGTTTAGGCAGAAACAGGTACCATCAGTGATTTTCCTGCTTATGGGATGTTGTCGGGCAGTGTTGTTAGGGGATACAAGGCTTGTCCAGAGTACCTCAGCGATTATGGGAGCACCCCTCATTGCAACAAGATATGCCGAATGGGTCATCGTGTGTTCCTTCCGGCGGATCACCACTGGCGTTACGAGTCCGCCGCATTTGATGGAACCGAAGAACACGGTGGTCCTCCCAGAAGATGGATGGGAAGAGAAATTTTAGCAGTGCTTAATGAGTACGATTTTGGGCCCCTCAGCAATCATCCCGATATTGTAGCGGAAATACCTGAAAGACCTGAGTACAAATTCTGGACACATAAGAGCATATTGTGGGAACTCCCGTACTGGTGTGAGTTGCTGATCCGTCACTTCCTAGACGTTATGCACATAGAAAAAAATGTTTCTGAAAGTGTGGTGGGCACAACGCTGAACTTGGAGGGGAAGACGAAAGACGGTCCTAAGGCTCGCACTGATCTGCAAAACATGAATATCAGAAAACAACTATGGTTGAAACAAGGGAAGAGAAAAATGCCTCAAGCTCCTTACACCGCCAAGCCTGAGCATAAACCAGAAATTTTCCATTGGATAAGTCAGGCCAAGTATCCTTCAGGCTTTGCTGGAAATATAGCCAAGTGTGTGAACAGACAATTCAACAATCTGTATGGGTTGAAAAGTCATGACAATCATATCCTGCTACAACGTCTCTTCCCTGTTTTCATTCAACCGTTCCTTCCCCGTCATGTTGTGGAGCCGTTAGTAGCGTTGGCAAGATTTTTCCAGAAGGTATGCACACGGGAAGTGAGAAAATCTGACTTCCGGGAAATGCAACAAGACATCGTTCATATCATGTGTAAATTTGAGATGATATTTCCTCCAATTTTTTTCGACATCATGCCTCACCTCATGATCCATCTTCCTCGGCAGTTGTTGCTTACCGGTCCTGTGCACTTCACTTGGATGTATCCGACGGAAAGGTACGTATTTTACACCTTATGTTAATTTCCTCATCAATATATGTGATATAGTGTTAATGTATTATCATAACACTTTATATACTTGATTTATAGGCAACTTGGACAATACGGAAGTTTTGTCCAAAACAGATCCGCACCTGAAAGATGTATAGCTGAAGCATATATTGCGCACGAGTGCGTCACCTACATGAAGCTGTATTTAGGAGCGTTACAGGAAAGCATACCGGAAGATGTACCTTCACAGTTCAATCTTTCCATACTCTCCGACGATGTTGTACTCGGTGGAAACATGCCAATTTCCTACAAGTTGAAAGATTATGAGGTAGCCATTGCACATTGGTGGGTACTAATCAACTGTTCAGAAGTTCAGTTTTGGAAGAACATACATCTACACTGTGAACAAGTAGGAGGTGATGTCGATTACCACAACCGGACATTCGCAGAGTATTTCGGCCGCTGGGTACGTAACTTTAACACTATTCTATACGTCTTTATATATTATTGTGTATATTTATTCATATTTATAGTTGATTCTGATGGTTGCAGATGGACCTTATTAAAAATGATAATCACCCAAATTGGTTGCACGAACTCAAACTTTTAGCGATGAGGCCGGTCTATTCAAAAGTTTATGCGACGTGCAAGGTGAATGGTGTGTTATTTCGATGTGAAGAGAGAGACCTCAGACTGAAAACACAAAATTCAGGGGTTATGGCACATGGTGGGGATGGTGGAGTTGACTATTACGGTGTTCTCCATTCAGTTGTGGAACTGCATTATGGGGAAGGCATGAAAGTGCACCTTTTCAAGTGTAGATGGTTTGACACACGGCCGTAGAACATGAAAACCGATCAATACGGCATAACTTCTGTGAACACTAGTACATCATGGTATGAGGACGACCCGTTCGTTTTAGCCACATGGGTGAAACAAGTGTTTTATCTTGATGATCTCGCCAAGGGTGACCCGTGGAAAGTAGTCAACACTATCCACCATCGCAACATTTATCGGGCGTCTACACTTGGAGTGGCTGAAGAGAACGAGGAAGGGGGCACCGCATATCAAGAGCCCAACTCAAACGGTATTCTTGACTCCTCTTTTATTCGCCTAGACACGCCGGTGCGAATTCGACTTGAAGAGCCACTGCTTGTTGATGTTGATCCAAATGAAGAAACTAACGAGGACTCTAGTGGTGAGGAACGACATAGATTACCCCTATCGAGCAATTCAGAAACCGAAGAAGACTCATCCGATGATTCCGATTACAATCCGACGGATTAAATAATTTAGATGATGTAATCCTTTCATTTGTAATCCACTCGATCATTTCTAATGAACGGGCGTGGGGATGAGCCTCCCAGCTAGGCTGGGTTCCAAACCCCTTAAAAAATTTTTTGAAATATGTTGACTGTTGGGTTATATATGAACAGGACATAGGCATACGGGAGGTGTAACACCACAGATTTTTTTATGTTTTTTCACAGAATAGCCGACGAAAAATGCATTATTTCGTCGGCTATTCACAGAATAGCCGGCGAAACATTCATTATTTCGTCGGCCATAAATTTATTGAAAAATAAATATTTTTTTTGACAGAAAACGACAAAAGAATAGCCGACGAGTACTAGGTTTGATTTCGTCGGCTATGATTAAAAAAAAACAAAAAAACAGCAGCTTCCATTTTCTATCACTATTGACAAACTATCGCTTCATCCTTCAAATGCAAATGTGTCGTGAAATAAGATATGCCCAAAATATTGAAATACATCTACGGTTGAAAAATGAGAAGATTCCGACAAAATCTGTGTGCCGAATGTTGCAGTTAACTGTTTTTTACTTCCGTTTTCC
Source organism: Potentilla sterilis (assembly GCA_963682095.1). Taxonomy (NCBI): domain Eukaryota; kingdom Viridiplantae; phylum Streptophyta; class Magnoliopsida; order Rosales; family Rosaceae; genus Potentilla; species Potentilla sterilis. The sequence continues at coordinate 42,822,709 of OY821757.1, read as the reverse complement.
TATGGGTAGCCTGACGGTCGGTAAATATTTTGAGGTAAATTTTTATACGATTAGTCGCGTCTCATCGATTTGAAACTATTCTCTGTTGAAGATCAGGCCAAAAAACGTCATTTAGACAGGCCAATTTCCGTTTTAAAGCGTTTAGAGGTTTGACTTCGCTGTTTGACCGTCCCGATCGAGCCTTTAACGTTGTCAGATGTAGTTGGATTTCTTTTCATACATGTATTTAATCTTAACGGTGATATCTGACGGTTGGAATAGATTTTTCAAACTTTTAGATTCAAAATCGGAACATATGCACTAATGATCCTTAACTTGTTTACTAAGTGTTTAAGTGAATGTATAGTTTCAAATAGTTACTATACGTAGACTCTTCAAATGCAAATGTGTCGTGAAATAAGATATGACCGAAATATTGAAATACGTCTACGGTTGAAAAATGAGAAGATTCCGACAAAATCTGTGTGCCGAATGTTGCGGTTAACTGTTTTTTACTTCTGTTTTCCTATGGGTAGCCTGACGGTCGGTAAATATTTTGAGGAAAATTTTTATACGATTAGTCGCGTCTCATCGATTTGAAACTATTCTCTGTTGAAGATCAGGCCAAAAAACGTCATTTAGACATGCCAATTTCTGTTTTAAAGCGTTTAGAGGTTTGACTTCGCTGTTTGACCAAAGGTTTAGCCGACGAAAAGTCTATTTCGTCGGCTAAACTCTTGTGATCCGCTTATTGTCCGCCGTTGGATGGCTCAGATCCAACGGCTGCTGATTGTCTAAAGAAATTAAATATTTCGTCGGCTAAACTCTTGCGATCCGCGCCTTTTCATTGTCCGCCGTTAGAAGGGGGAGATCGGACGGCTGCTGAGCGCCTAAAGTATAGCCGACGACAATGAAAGAATAGCCGACGATAGTAAAGAATAGCCGACGAAATCTTTTTTAATCGTCGGCTATTCTATCTGGTATAAGTCTGAAACTGCCGAACCCTAGCCTCCATTTTCTGCATTTTTCTTCCGTTCTCCTCCTCCGTACACCTCCGCAGCAATTCAGATTGCGTCGCACCGCCGCTCTGCTCCTCCTCCTCCTCCATCCAATCCAGCCACTCCTCCTCCTCCCCTCCATCCGATCCGGCCGGCCACTCTCCTCCTCCTCCTCCTCCATCCGATCCGGCAACTGTCCTCCTCCTCCTCCTCCTCCATCCGATCCGGTAACCTTTTTTTTTTTTTTAAAAAAAATTATTTTAATTTAAATATGTTAATTTAGGTTAATTTATTTATGTTAATTTAGATATAATTTATTTAGTTATTTGTGTAAATTTATTTATTTAGATGTAATTGTTAATTTAGGTATTTATGTTAATTTAGATATAATTTATTTAATTATTTGTGTAAATTTATTTATTTAGATGTAATTGTTAATTTAGGTATTTATGTTAATTTAGGTATAATTTAGGTATTTATGTTAATTTAGGTAATTTTTAGGTATTTATGTTAATTTAGGTAATTTTTTTAAAATTTATTTTAATTATATAATTTAGATGTAATTGTATAATTTATACGTATAAATTGGTTGTTTAATTATATAAATTGGTAACTTAATTGTATAATTTAGCTTAATTATATATATAGCTTAATTATATTTAATTTTAATTATATAAATTGTTATATATTTGTTAATAAATTAATTATATTTGTTATAATTTAGGTAAATAATTTGTTATATATTTAATTTTAATTATATAAATTGTTATATATTTGTGATATATTTGTTAATGAATTTAATTGTTATATATTTGTTATAATTTAGGTATATAAATTGTTATATATTTAATTTTAATTATATAAATTGTTATATAAATTGTTAAATTAATTATATATATAAATTAATAGTCTAATTATATATATATATATATATATATATTAATAAAGAAATATAGTTATATTTGTATATAAATAGTTATATTTTGGTTAATGGTTAGTATTATTTAAAATGGCCGCGGCTGCAGATGGCCGATGCAGTCAGAAAGTTCTTCGGAGGCCGTCGTTCCAGATCGAGAGGTTCTGGAAGTTCCGCCGGTTCCGCAGACTCCGACAGGACCCTTAGCCAGCCTGAGAGGACCACCAGCCAGCCGCGGAGGAGTGTGGATTCCTCCCAGCCGCGGAGGACTGTGGATTCATCCCAGCCGCGGAGGACTGTGAGTTCTCGGCACCAGACCCTTCTCCAGGCGGGGCGGCCGTCGAGCAGTTCACTTCCGCCTGTCGGGCCAGATGCTCCGAGGTTCAGTCGGCAGCTATTTCAGGACGAGATAGCTGCAGACGTTCCTCAGGTTCGTATGCCTGACGTTCATCGGGAGCCGATGAGGAGTCCGACGACGTCTGCTGCTGACTCGACTGAGGCTCCTACTCTCCCAAACCAGCTCTACCTCCCGTACAACATTCCGCGATACCGGAGGTCGACTATCAGGGTGTGCCCATATGGCCTGATATGCCTCAGTACGTGAGTGCTGCGGAGGCATACCAGCAGCAGCCATTTGAGAACCCTGACCACCTTATTTCGGCGAGGAGAAAAGGAAAGTCGACAGACGAGTCATCCAGTTCAGGTAATATTTGATTTTATTAATTAAATGTTTTATTAAAATTAATGCACTAATATTTAATTTTATTAACCAATCGTCGTTTTTGTGATAGGGACAGCCGCTAGCAGTTCACGGAGGAATACGAGAGGTGTCATATGTTTTGACACGCTCAGGAGAACTGTTGAGCGCAGTGGGAGGATTCAGATCAACGAACCTCCTAATCAGGAGGTTCAGGGGAAGAAAAAACGCGACTACTCGGGTTGCGTTGGGGCACTGATTAGGGACAGAGTCCCTATGTTGTGGACCCGGTGGGCTGATGTGCCCGAAGAGATAAAGAGGGAGGTGAACAACGCCGCGTCGGTGAGTAATTTAAAAAATTTAATTTATTTATCGTAATATTTAATAATTTTCGGTATTATTACAATTGTCAAACTAATAAAATATTATTTTTCAGACATTCTTCGAGATTGCCGAACACAAGCTGGATTGGGCGGACACCGTGCAGAACTCGAGGTACGTTTGTTTTTATGATATCATAATTATCTTATAATTATTAATATTTTATGATATTAATAATATTTCTAATGCACTTTTGTTTTTTTTCGTAGGTTCAAAGAGTGGAAGAACGAGCTGCGTTCCCACTATAACGAATACGACAACCTTGGTCGTATGGGTACTCCCAGGGAGTTCATGTTCAGGGAGTACGAGTGGCGTTGGTTGAAGACAGTAGACTTCAACAACCCAATTATGCAGGTAAATACTAAACTTCAGTACAAATGTTTATTTTGTTAAAATTTTAATTATTAGTTTAATTATTTTATAATTATTACACTAATATTTTTTTATGCATTTTTCTAACATTTTATTATTTGTTTGAAGCAACGTTCTCGGATAAACTCTGAGAACCGCCGCCGGAACACAACCCCCCATCATGCTGGTTCTAGGCCGTTTGCACAATATCAGGAGGAGGCGCTTAGAGATCATCCTGATAGCAACCCGTACGTGGAGACGTTCAAGATCGCTTATCCACAAGCGACAGAACAGCTCGTAACTCGTTCATTACAATTTTAAAATTTTAATTATTAATTTTACTTAATTATATATTTGTAATAATATTAATTTTTTTTTCCCGTCCAATTAGGAGAGGGTCAACCGGGCCGAAGAAGAGGTGTTCCAGCAAGTAGTTCGGGAGACACAACCGAACATTTCAGAGGCAGATCTGGAAGAAGCTCTGCGCCAGCTCGACCGGTCCAATGTCCAAACGGCAGCGAGGATGTTCGACGCAACCTTCCCAAACCGGTCAAACAACTACTACTGCCGGGGTTTGGGAAGTTCTGAACTAGGGCTTCTGAAGACGACTAAGGGAGGTCAAAAGAAGGGAGGCGGGGAGAGCCAACAGATGAGGGGGGAAGTGCAGCGATTGGCCGCAGAATTGGAGACCTCGACCCAGACAGTACATGAGCTGCGCCGCAGAACACAGTAGTATCATTTTGATATGGCCAGTTGGCATGCTGAATGCGACAGAATTCGGCGACACAACTACGACGGCCAACAAAAGTGGTGGTATGAGATGTTCGCGGCACAACAACAAAACCTTCCACCCCCGCCCCCGTTTCAGCCGTTAGCAGAACCTCCAATACCTCAACCTCCCGAGTTCGGTCAGCAGGATGACGAGCCTGATGGGGAGCAGGATGCTGGGGATGACCTGGTGGACTTTAGTGGTTTAGGTGATGATTAGGGTTATATTTTATGTATATTAGAACGAATTTAATAAAAAGGGTATTTAGACGTGTTTCTTGTTGGTGCAAATGCATGGATTGTTTTTGTGATTTGCAGGTTGCTTGGAATGGTAATTTAGAAAATAATTTAATTTTTTTTCCCCAAATGTAAGAAAAGCCGACGATTTTGGCATTATTTCGTCGGCTATAATAACTATAGCCGACGAATTTTACCAATTTTCGTCGGCTATAAGTTGTATAGCTGACGAAAATTACATTATTTCGTCGGCTATAACTAATTAATGCCTATTAAATATTAATATATTTCGAGGAAATAGCCGACGAAAATTTATAAAATCGTCGGCTATTGTTAAAACCCAATAGCCGACGAATTTCGTCGGCTATAATTAATGAATTTCGTCGGCTATAATTAATGAATTTCGTCGGCCATACTCGAAAATACCCGACGAAATTCGTCGGCAATTTCTCCCAGGTTTGGCCGACAAAAAATATTTTCGTCGGTAAGTTCGTCGGCCATACTCTACTATAGCCGACGAATTGGTTTTTTTCGTCGGCCATTGGTATAGCCGACGGGGTTTTTCCGACGAATTATAGCCGACGAAAATTTCGTCGGTAGAAGGTATAGCCGACGAAAAATTGTCATAGCCGACGAAATTTTTTTCGTCGGCTATTCACTCAGATCTGGTAGTGAGGAATCGCCTCACAATTCAACCCAATTACTTTTGGAGCGACCATTTATGAGAACCGCAAGAACAAAGATAGATGTTGCGGAAGGCAACCTCACCATGGAGTTTGATGGTGTAGTTATTAGCTTCAACGTGTTTGAAGCTATGAGGTATCCGGTTTCTGATTTAAAACCTTGCTATGCTATTGATGTAGTTGATTCTTTTGCACAAGTTTTATCAGAAACTATGGATCAATAGCAATTAGCTATTGAGATGGGGGCCGGAATTGACAACCAAAAAGAGGAGGAGACGATTGTGAAAGAGGAGGCTCGGCTTGAACTTGAGCCGAGCATGACAAGCATTGTTGCCGAGCTAAAGGCAGCTCCTCTTTTAAGGGTTCATCATTTCACGTCAATTCCAATTACCACTAATAAATTGTTACCATCTGTGGAACATGCCCCAAAATTAGAGCTTAAGGCTCTACCTGATAATCTGAAGTACGTATATCTTGGAGACGATGATACTTTACCAGTGATTATGTCATCAAAACTGAGCGAGCAGCAAGAAAAGAGATTGATCGATGTGCTTAAGAGAAACAAAACCGCCATAGGTTGGACGTTGGCGGACATCAAGGGAATAAGCCCTACAACTTGTGTTCATAAGATCTTGTTGGAGGAAGATGCCAAACCGACAAGAGAAGGCCAAAGAAGATGCCAAACTAAATATATACACATGATCATCTTCTTTCACACATATCACATAACACAATTCTCACAAAACATGTAACAACAATTGGCAAGGAAACATGGCAACAGATTTCAACACTCAACAAGATTTATTTAGTTCCAATCTAATTAGAGCCTCTGCGGTTATTCTAATCGTTAATAGACTTCTCAAGTATTTAGAATTAACTCTGCGTATAATCCTAAATTATGCTAATCGGTTTAAAAACACTCTGCGTAGAAATTAAACACGAAGAACACATAAGCATAAGAGTCAAATATTGGAGACATATTAGCAAGTATGACGTCACCTCATCTCACATCGACATGTAAATTTTCAGAATTACTCTAGCCCTAAGAACAAACACAAATCAAACCAACTCTGCGTATGATTCAATTCATATTCAATTCGTCAAGTGAAACTAAAACACAAGGTACAACCATGATCATTGGCAGCCCTCATGCATCAATTTATATGCATACCAATTCAGAAAATAAACCAAATAAAACCAAGTATTAAAACCGAAACCTACTGCCCTAAATCCTAACTAAAAATCATCACATGCATTGATACACAATTCAGCAATTAGACAATTAAACAAGATATCCGAAAATCCAAAATAGAATTACATAAACCAAATAAACATCCACAAATTCTTACAACCTTCATAGACAAAGTTTTGTAATTACACAGAAAAATACTAGCCATGAGTTAAGAGTGAATCACACTTGGAAGAACCTTGAGAAGCTTCAACAATGGTGTGGATTTGGTGGAAGGTGACAAGATGCGTTCTTGTTGAAGGTGAAGGTGGGATCGGCAAGTATTCTCCTATGGAAGTTGTGGTATTATTTGGACAGAGTTTTGGCTAGGTAAAAGTGAGAGAGAAGAGATCATTATTCTGAAATTATGTTGTAGTATTTATAGAGGCAAGGGAGGCAGGTAGGGTTTACAAAACCTAGTTTTTCTCAAACTAATCCTGCTGGCAGATTTGACCTTCGAGTGAAGATTATATAATATCTTTCTCTATAAAATAGATATTAAGGTGATTCCAGTTGGGTTGGAAACTAGACTCCCGTAGCTTTCTATCCATATAAGGCTCGAACTCTGATTCATTGTGAGCTGTCCGGGAGAGTCCGTGGAAGTTGGATGACGTGCACAGGAATTCTGCCGAATTTGATCAGGATTTGTTGCGATTTTCTTCCTCTATTTTCTACCGAAACTTCCCAAGATAATGACTGAATAATTGAGCAATATCTCTTTAGGTTTTCCATGAATTAATTCAGCCAAAAATCTTGCACAAAGGATGGAATTCAGTCCACATTCGTAAGCCAAATCCATGTAGAACTCGGTTTAGGTTTTCTTCTTTCGGCAGACTTGACCTTCGTGCATTCCAACCAGTATAAATTTTTGCTCAAGAAAGATTTTGCTGCGATTCCAAGTCCCAGAGAAACTAGACTCGTAGAGCTTTCCAACGGCGTATGGCTCGTTCTCTGGTTCCAAGCGATGTGTCCCACAGAAATTCTGGAAATCAGGACACAGTCCCAGGAAAATCCTGGTAGTCCCTGGATTGGTTTGCTCAAACTGCCAAGTTTCAGCCTTCATTTGGGTGACTTCCCGAACTCTGATTGATCTGAAATTTTGACACAATATACTTTAGCTTGCCAATTATATGCATACCAAATTTCATCAAATTTGGAAAAGGATAGATCAGTTTTGCACAGTCCTCAATATCACAAAAACAACATATTTTGCACTTTTTGCTCAGATTTCTTTACTTAGTCATTTTTCTGACAATAAGCACATTTTCTCCAAAACTCTACCAAAGGGACACTAAACTAAAATATGACTCTATCTTACAAAAATAAGGGTTAAGCATTGGATAAATGGGGGTAAAAACATATTAAGAACGACGCACATTGTGCTCCTATCAACTACCCCACACTTAGCTTTTGCTAGTCCCTTAGCAAAACAAAAACAAAAAGACTCAACTACTGCCCCTAAATGATTGTCTCAGGATCTTTAAAACATATATCTTTCAAGTTAAGCATTTCAATGTAAGCACATAAATCCCGAGCGTCATAGACATGTATCAAAGCATGAACAAGTAAGAAACGAAAATCACAAGCAATGAAATGTTATGTTGATTTCATCCTCCTCACTAGGCATACTCTCTTCTTTTCACTCATGATATGACAATTCACTCATAGTATATGCAAGAGAACAGATTGTAAGGCAACAAATAGCTCGCATATTTCATCAAATAAAAGCACTTTGTGAATCAATTTTCTGGAAAAACTTCATGTAACAACTATGTGCACAAATGAACCAAAGCCATATGCTCACTCTTGACAAAAGTCTCCACAAATCAAAGTTTACCTATTTCAAGAATCATGAAAAGATCAACATAAAGGTGATAATGGGGATTGGCATAAGGAATTCGCATTTAGGATAGTGGTGATAAAATGTCACCAAGACTTAGCAAAATTCAATACTCCTTATGACTTCACTTCAAAGGGCCAAATTTCATCATGTTGGGCCCAACTTCATTCTTTTCTTTCCCATAACATAGTGAATATGAACAAAGGTCAAGTATAACAATGTTAAACCTTCAAATAATCATACAACTCCAAATTCACCACAAGAACTCATCCAATTATTTCTCTTCACTTCATTGCCGAAATATTCTTTGTTTTTCATTTTATTCGGCTCAATTTTTCTTTTCATTTTTCTGTCCGAATTCTCTTCTTTTTTTTTTCTTTTTAATTTCGGCAACAACACTCTTTTCATGCAATTGGACAAGTTTTACCCCACACTTACTTCACAACATCACTTCAAATAACAAATTCCAAATAAACTTTACCAAGTCTTGACAACAATGGAAATGATAAACTGTTCTAAGCTCAAGGAAAGTGTATCATGGTGATGAAATAATATGGCACAATATAAGCTCAAAGGGGTTAAAACTAAGGAGTCCCACGACGGGCACAAATTAGGCATAAGCTTTATTTGGCAATGGTGGTAATCCTAACATGATCTTTTCAATCCTTTTCAAAATCAAGGCATTTCATGAATAATAGTCTCAAAAATTGTCAAGAGCAAGTTCTAGCATTCTAGAGTTCATTAAAAGCTATGACACATAGTCATTGAATAATCAAAGAATAATGAAGTTTTGAAAAATTCTGCCCATTTTTATCACTCAAGAAGGAAAGTATATGGCATCAAAGCTCACGTAGGTTATTATGGAACAAAATCAACACAAACATGCATGCTTATTACACAAATAAGTTCAAGTCTCAAATGTTCATACCAATCACAAAATCCATGAAACTCACAATTATTTTCAAGATTATGCAAAACCATTATCTATGCATTCAAAGATAAATTCATCATAGACTATTTAGGGGCACCTAAGACTCAAAAACAAACAAAAACAAACAAAAGCAACGAAATTTTTTTTTTAATTTTTCTGATTTTATATTTTCTGTTCTTTTTTATGACTCAAAACAAAGACAAAAACAAAACAAAACAAAAAACATGTGAAACATATATTCCCTACCCCACACTTAGAAAATTACATTGTCCTCAATGTAAACCAAAAATAATGTTGTAATTTCTAAGCATATGATAAAATTCACAAGTTCCACATTTATACAATTCAACCAAAAAGAGTTTAGGGATTTAGAAAATTCAAACTCTCGTTGATGGCTCCTTCACAATTTTGGTTGAAATGGGTTGCCTCCCATGCATCGCTTAATGTTTATAGTCTACTCGGCCTAGACTCTTAACTTCTTAATCAAGTTGTGGGCGACGCCTTTTGGAGTGTACACCTCCAAATTTGTGCCTCCTTACAATGGTTATCATAACTCGATGCATGATTACTCCACTCTTCAACTGCATCACATCAAGATCAAGAAAATTAGAAGAGTGGAGATGAGAGTTCAAAGAATAAGTTAGTAGTGAGTTAGTGAATTAGCTAAAGTTAGAAGTCAGTGTATAAATATACAACAATTAGCTAAGTAGAATTTAATTGTAAATCAAGAACAAAAGTTGAGAGTGGAGTCTCATTTCTTGCAACACTTGTCGTCCTTCCCAAGTCAATGAGAGCTTCAATCAACTGTTTACAATGTAATTCTTCACCTCTTCCTTATGATCTGCAACTAACAATTAAACTCTACAAGAATCATGAGAATCAACATGTATAGATTAGAAAGAATGAGTTAGAATAAGTTAGAGTATAGGTTAGAAATAAGTTAGAAGTAATGTAAAATTTTCAAACTATAAATGTATCATACGAATTCTCTATAAAGTATATATTCCACACAATTTATGCAAGTATAAGTTTCACGAAAATTTACAAGTATCACATAATGGATCGGTCCTAGTCTTTTCAAAGTATTCGAATCATGTGATATGTGAGACTGCCGAACCCTAGAGTTTAATTTCTTTTATTCACACAACTTTAAAATTTGAGGTACGTGGAGCAGAGGAGATAACAATGCAATGGACTGATACAGCCCAAGGTAGTATCATGCTTATTCCGATATACCTCAAAGATTAAAGACAAATTTTATCTTTGAAGAAAAATAGATTCACATATGTTCAAGTTATCTTCTAGCGTCTAAAGTGAGGTGATGCTTTGGCACAAGCTGTTGTCTAGGGTCGAGCGTATTTTACGTTTCAAAGGCGGTGTCGTTAAGATTCATGGAGAGCGAACTCCCTTTAGGAACCAGGCAGGTCTCGTTGTTGGACACCACGGAGGACAAGTCTCCTATCGACTCACTCACCGAGAATGATCATCAGTCTGTGGGCCTTGAGAACCAGTTTTACAAACCTGAGAACCAATCAATGAAAATAACTTGCCCCATACTTTGTAAAATAAACTCGGGTCCCTAGCGGTCTACAAGTGTTGATTAAAACCGCCCTCAACCTCATAGAAGTAATGACTTTGCTGAAATGTCGCTTGTATGCGTGGAGGGGGAGTATCCCGCGTTTCCCAATCTACATAAAAACGGATCCAACAAAGCACCATTCAAATGAAGGGTTTTGGTTATGATCAACAAAAGAGGCTTCACCTACATGTTACACTTTAGAAACTACAATAAACTCAAAACATACACAAAACTATCAACTTCCTAGAAATTATCTAAGTGTTACAACATTCACAAAATACATCACATAATTCGGCAATTAGTCAAACAAAACAAAAAAAAAAGTCCCTGGTAACGGCGCCAAAAATTGATGTGAACCGAAGCTCGCACACAATAATAACCCTACAAAAGATCGTTAGTAGTATAAGAAAGTAGGGATCGTTCTAGCCGGGGATTAAGGGTACCTGAGATATGAAAATGTTAGACAAATATATACATATATATACACATAAACGTCACACATGGGGGAAAGGTATGCATCGGCAGCAAGGGCTGCCCTTTAACACTAGACACGAAATTAAAGTCCTAATTTACTATATACAAGTGATCATCATCTCTCACACAAAATAGTTCACACAAAAGACTCTTTAACATATAAACTCGCATGCAAGAAAGTAAGAGACAAGTATCAACATGTTTAGATTCAATTTTAGTTCCGACTACAACTTAGTTGTAAGACTTCTCAAGTTCTTAAGATCGACCTTTTGAGTATGGACCCTAGAATATATGTTAATCCTTTTGAGACTTAACAATTAATCACAATAGTCTAAATCGGAGACATGCAAAACAAGCAAGGTTGTCAATCATCTTATTTTAACATGCAAGACCTCTAAAGTATTATACCCTAGGTGAGCAAAACAAATCAAAGCAACCTTTTGAGTATCTAGCCATATTTGTTATTACTCGGGTTTGATGAAACCTAACACCTAGATTTACATGCAAACAACAAATGCTTAAGCACAACTAATGTTTCGATTTGTTAAGGAACACCCTTAGATTACTAACCAAATTAAATCCTAAACATGCTTCTAATACCACTGCCCTAATTATCCATACATACGAAATTCACATGCTAAAATTACAAAACTTGAACACAAACATCAATCATGTATTCGGTTTACATAAAAGTTCAATAAAAACCAAGAAACGAATTGTGTTAATACAATACAACCAAACTACAACAAATACTAAAGCCATAGGGGAATGGATCACACTTTAGGAACCTTGAAGACTCCTCGAAGACGTGATGGATGGTGCTCGGCTGCTGCTTGGCTCGGCAGGACTCGGCAGAAGACAAGGTGAAGGAATTCGGAAATTTGTAGTGGTGGTGGTGGTGTTTTGGCTAAGTATTTGGGTATTTGGTACTTAAGAAACTTGGTAGAGTTTTGGCTAGTATTTTGTGCTTGAGATGAGATGATTTTTCAGAATGAAAAGTGAGGCTTTATATAAGGGAGAGGCTGCCGGCAACCCTAGTGCAAGAGGAATTCAGAAAACCAAGTTGGTTAAGGATTTGAAACCTTCCTTTTCAAAGTCTAATTAGGTTTTCTTTTTCTGAAAATTCATCAAGGCATGGACTTCACAACTTCATGGACTTCTTGCATAGCATTTGGACTTCATTGGATTACATTTGATCCACCAAAAATTGTCCAAAACTTGTCGGCACACATTGCCGGCAGCACAGCAGCCGATCGGCAAGCAATCCTAGCTCGACTAGGATTGCTACTTTTCTTCAATTTTTCCTTCAATGCTCGGTATGGTGTCATCCTCTAACCATTATTATGCTTGGACCATCTTCACATATGCATTTGTACACCATATGATCCATCAAAAACAGAATTTGCGAAAAGGAGGCAGTAGGTTCTTGGAATCGGACGTTGTTGTAGTAACTCCGGCATTTCTCCCTCCTCGGAGCTCCGATTGAGGCGACTCCAAGTATCAGATAAACTAGACACACATAGCTACCTCCATATAAAACAGTTCGATCAAATTCCTTGTGAGTCACCGGGAATGATTTTTCGAAGTTAGATCAAAGTCCCAGGAAAATCCTGGAAGTCCCTGGATTGGTTTGCTCGAACTGCTGTTTTGCAGCCATCTTTTGGGTGACTTCCCGAACTCCGATTGATCTGAAATTTTAACACAACATTCCTCAGCATATGAATATTAAGAACACCAAATTTCATAGAATTCGGACAAGGATAGATTGCATTTTTACTCATCTCAAAATCACGAAAAAGACATATTTTGCATTATTTTCCAGATTTCTCAGACTTAGTCATTTTTCGGACTCTTAAAGCACATTTGATAAAAACTCTACCAAATTGACACTAAACTAAATTATGACTCTATCTTAGACAAATAAAGGTTAAACAAAGCATAAATGAGGGTAAATACATATTAATATCATCGCACATTGGGCTCCTATCAGCCTTTTGGTTTATGCAACGCACCAGGTACGTTCCAACGTTGTATGTACTCTATTTTCTCTGATTATATCAAAAATATCATTGCAGTCTTTATGGATGATTTTAGCATATATGGAAAAGACTTTGATGCATGTTTAGAAAATTTATAGTTAATCTTGGTGAGATGTGTTGAAACTAACCTTGTTTTAAATTGGAAAAATGCCATTTTATGGTTAATCAAGGTATAGTTTTAGGACACATAATTTCTGCAAAAGGAATAGAGGTTGATAAGGCTAAGATTGATATTATGCTTCACTTACCCTCTCCCACAACTGTGAGGGAGGTACGTTCGTTTGTTGGCCATGCAGGTTTCTATAGGAGGTTTATCAAGGATTTTTCCTTGGAAGCAAAACCCTTGTGTTCTCTTTTGCAGAAAGATGTTCAGTTCGTGTGGAGTGAAGAGTGTGAAGCAGCTTTTGGCAGGTTGAAGACTCTATTGACGTCGGCCCCTATAATGGTACCACCAGATTGTAGTCTTCCATTTGAGCTAATGTGTGATGCATCAGACTATGCCGTTTGAGCAGTTCTTGGTCAACGAAAAGACAAGAGGCCGAATGCAATTTACTATGCCTCTAGGACCTTGAATGATGCTCAATTGAATTATTCCACCACAGAAAAAGAACTATTGGCTGTTATCTTTGCTTTAGAAAAATTTCGTGCATATCTATTGAATTCTAAAGTGATTGTTTATTCTGATCATGCAGCCCTTAGGTATTTGATGAAAAAGAAAGACGCCAAGCCACGTTTGATTCGATGGATTCTCTTACTCCAAGAGTTTGACATCGAAATTAAGGACAAGAAGGGAAGCGAAAACGTTGTAGCGGATCATTTGAGCAGAATTGTGCAAGAGGAAGAGACGTTGCCTTTGCAAGAATCTTTTCCGGATGAAAAACTTTTTCGTTTGGAGACACACGCACCTTGGTATGCTGATATTGTGATTTATTTAGTTACTAAGACTTTTCCTAGTAATATTTCGCAGGATACCAAGATACGGATTAAAAAGATGTCAAGGCACTACATTTGGGATGATCCATATCTATGGAAGCATTGTAGTGATCAAATTATTCGACGTTGTGTCCCACAATAAGAGCATAGGCCGATCCTTGCTCTTTGTCATTCTGAGGCGTGTGGAGGCCATTTTGGGCCTAGACGAACTGCCCTTAAGGTATTGGATTGTGGATTCTTTTGGCCCACACTTTTCAAAGATGCTTATACATTTTGTATGACATGTGATAGATGCCAAAGAACAAGTAACATCGGATCAAAAGATCAAATGCCTTTGTCCCCCATAATTGTTGTTGAAATATTTGATCTTTGGGGTATTGATTTTATGAGACCTTTTCCATCATCCAAAGACTTTCTTTATATCTTATTGGCAGTTGATTATTTTTCTAAGTGGGTGGAGGCAAAAGCCACAAGGACTAATGATTCTAAAGTTGTTGCAGGATTTTTGAGAACTAACATATTTTCTAGGTTTGGAGTACTACGTGTGCTTATAAGCGATGGAGGTTCTCACTTTTGCAACAGAACTATAGAGGCTTTGCTCAGGAAATATGGAGTCACTCACAAGGTGTCAACGCCATATCACCCTCAGACAAATGGAATGGCTGAGGTATCGAATAGGGAGATCAAGCGGATATTGAAGAAAACTGTTGGTCCAACAAGGAAGGATTGGAGCGATAGACTTGAGGATGCTTTGTGGGCATATAGGACTGCCTACAAGACGCCTATAGGGATGTCTCCCTTTAGGCTTATCTACGACAAAACATGCCATCTCCCGGTGGAATTGGAACACAAGGCATGGTGGGCGGTAAAAGAATTTAACATGAATATTGATGATACAGGTATTCACCGAAAATTGCAGATTGGAGAGCTTGAAGAAATCAAAAATGATGCATTTGATGCTTCTTGGATTTACAAGGAGAAGACGAGGATATACCACGACAAGAAGCTAAGAAGAAAGACGTTTCTAATTGGCCAAAAAGTTTTGTTATATCATTCTCGTCTTAGATTATTTCCTGGAAAATTAAGGTCACGTTGGGTTGGCCCTTATAGTGTTACTAACGTGTTTGCTCATGGTGCTATAGAAATCAAAAGCGAAGTTTCAGATAAAAATTTTAAGGTGAATGGTCATCGACTTAAGCCTTATTATGAGCCTTTTTAAGAGCAATTTGAGGAAATTGACGTTGAGGATCCACCAAGATCGGCATGAACATGGAGAAAAAGAGTCTAGGCTAATGGGCTATAAACTATTAAGCGCTACATGGGAGGCAACCCATTTCGACCAAAATTGTGAAAGAGCCATTAACGAGAGTTTGAATTTTCTAAATCCCTAAACTCTTTTTGGTTGGATTGTATAAATGTGGAACTTGTGTGATTTATCATATGCTTAGAAATTACAACATAATTTTTGGTTTACATTGAGGACAATGTAATTTTCTAAGTGTGGGGTAGGGAATACATGTTTCACATATTTGTTTTTGTTTTTGAGTCTTTGTTTTGAGTCATAAAAAAAAAAATACAAAATCGAAAAAAAAAATCAGAAAAATTAAAAAAAAAAAATTTCGTTTGTTTTGTTTTGTTTGAGTCTTAGGATACCCCTAAAGTCTATGATGATTATATCTTTAAATGCATAGATGATGGTTTTGCATGATCATAAGATTAAAATTGTGAGTTTCATGGATATTATGATTGGTATGAATTTGTGAGATTTTGATTGATATATGAGAAGCATGCTTGTTTGAGTTGATTTTATTCCATAACATCCTATGTGAGTTTTAGAGCCTATATGCTTTCTTCATGAGTTATTATAAATGAGCAGAAATTTTTCAAATCTCATTGTTTTTTGCATAATCAATGACTATGTGTTATAGCTTTTTGATGGACTCTAGAATACTAGAACTTGCTCTTGTTGAATTTTGAGACTATTATTCATGACTATGCCATGATTTTGAATATGATTGAAAAGATCTTGTTAGGATTACCACTAAAGCCAAACAAAACATGTGCCTTGTTGACAGTAGCCGCAGAGGGGCTACAGCAGGCCCACAGAACCACCAGCACCCGGCCTCGGGGTCCAGCAGTCTATCAGGCTGCCAGATACCCTGGGACCGGGGGCGCCTGCCTGCCAAAGAGGTCACCAGAACTGCCCTTTGAAGGGAACCAATCCCACATCGAAGGGTGAGGCCAGCCCTCACCCCCAACCACCTATATAAGGGCCCCAACTACCCTCATTAATAGGTAACTTGTCTCTCTCACCGATTACATACGTGCTCAAGTTATATATTCCAACTATACTGACTTAGGCATCGGAGAGGAGAAGACCGGCCCGCCCGGTATTCCCCTTAGTAAGCAGGTTTGCAGGAGATCGAGTTGGATTCGTCTGTATCTACCAGGCCCCTGGGTTTGTGCAGAAACAACTAATTTGTGTCCGTCGTGGGACTCCTTAGTTTTACCCTCATTGAGCCTATATTTAGCCATTTTCTTTCATCACCATAATACACATTCCTTGAACTCAAAATAGTTTAACCCTTTCCCTTGTTATCAAGACATGGTAAAGCTGAATTTTATTGTGGAATTGTACTTTGGGGTGATGATGTGAAGCAAGTGTGGGGTGAGCCAATCCAGAAATTATAAAAAGAAATATATGTGTTGCCGAAAGAAAATACAAAGAAAAGAAATCGGAGAGAAAAAGAAAATAAAATTTCGATCCGAAACAAAGAATAAAAGATTTCGGCAAACAAAAGAAAAGAAAAGTTTGGATTGAGTTCTTGTTGTGAAATTGGAGATTGTTTGATAATCGAATGTCCATTATTGTTATATTTGACATTTGTCCTTGTTCACTATGTTTTGGGGAAGAAAAGAATGAAGTTTGGGTCCAGCATGATGAAATTTGGCCCTCGAATTGAAGTCATAAAGAGTATTGAGCTTTGCTAAGTCTTGGTGACATTGTTATCATCACTATTCTAAATTCGAATTCCTTATGCCTAACCCCATTATCACCTCTATGATCTTTTTATGATTTTTAAGATTGGTAAACTTTGATTGTGGAGACATTCTTAAGAGTAAGCATATGGTTTTGGTCCATTCGTGCACATAATTTTTACATGAGATTTTTCAGAAAATACTATTCACAAAGTGTTTTTATTTGATGAAATATGCAAGCTATTTGTTGCCTTACAATCTGTTCTCTTGCATATACCTTGAGTGAATATTGCCATAATCATGTGTGAAAAGAAGAGAGTATGCCTAGTGAGGAGGATTGAATTAACTCGACATGATTACATGCTTATTTTTCTCACTTCTGACTTATTCATATCATGATTACTATCTATGACGCTTGGAATTTTTGTGCTTACATTAGAATGCTTAACTTGAAAGCTATGTGTTTTAAAGATCCTGAGACAATCATTTAGGGGCAGTAGTAGTTTTAGTAGAGTATTTTATTTTGTTTTGCTAAGGGACTAGCAAAAACTAAGTGTGGGGTAGTTGATAAGAGCACAATGTGCGACGATATTAATATGTTTATATCCTCGTTTATGCTTTGTTTAATCCTTATTTATCTAAGATAGAGTCATAATATAGTTGAGTGTCGCTTTGGTAGAGTTTTGGAGAAAATGTGCTTAATTGTCAGAAAAACGACTAAGTAAAGAAATCTGAGGAAAAAGTGCAAAATATGTTGTTTTCGTGATTTGGAGGCCTGTGTTTGACTGACTTATTCTTTTCCAAATTTAATGAAATTTGGCAGGCATATAATTGGCAAGCTAGAGCGTATTTTTTAAAAAATTCAGATCAATTGGAGCTAGGGAAGTCACCCAAACGATGGCTGCAACTTGGCAATTTGAACAAAAGTCACCAGGGACTAACAGGATTTTCCTGGGATTGTGTCTTGACTTCCATAATTTGTTCCGGACGTTTCACTAGGAGTTTGAGGAAGCCCTTTTGTATAGAGAGAGGTCTATGAGTCTACTTTCTCCAGGACTTAGAATCACATCAATCAGAGCAGTGAGGAGGGAGCTATGCCGGTTTGAATGGACGAAGGTCAAGTCTGCCGAGAGAGAGAAAACCTCTGCCCGTTTTTAGTGTTTTCTATTTTTCTACATCAAAAGATTTTCCAAGACAATCATTGAGGAGCTACTGTACATAATGATGCATTAAAAAGTCATCCTAGCAAGGGCCAAATCGAAGAACAAAAGAAAAGAAGTTCTCCCAAGTCAATTAGGAGAAGAATGGAATCGGCTAAAGTAGGTTTGTGCTTTCCCGGTCTATCTAGGGAAGCTTTCGGCTGCCTCTTGGATATTTGATAGGAGCACAATGTGCGACGATATTATATGCTTTTGCCCTCGTTTATGCTTCGTTTTTCCCTTATTTATCTAAGATTGAGTCATAATTTAGTTTAGTGTCGATTTGGTAGAGTTTTAATCAAATGTGCTTTAGAATCCGAAAAATGACTAAGTTTAAGTAATCTGGAAAATAACGTAAGTTATCTTTTTCGTGATTCTGAGATGAGTAAAAAATGCGATCTATCCTTGTCCGAATTTAATGAAATTTGGTGTGCTTATTATTCATATACTGAGGAATGTTGTGTTAAAATTTCAGAACAATCGGAGTTCCGAAAGTCACCTAAAAGGTGGCTGCAAAACTGCAGCTCGAGCAACAATGCTCCAGGAATCCTGACGATTTTCCTGGGACTGTGTCCTAACTTCGAAAAATCATTCCCGACGACTCACAAGGAATTTGGTTGAACTGTTTTATATCGAAGCAGCTACGTGTGTCTAGTTTATCTGGAACTTAGAATGGCATCAATCGAAGCTCCGAGGAGGGAGATATGCCAGAATTACTACAGCAAGGTCTTTTCTGCTGATTCCAGGATGCTACTGCCTCCTTTTCACAATTTCTGTTTTCGATGGACCATATGGTGTACAAATGCATATGTGAAGATGGTCCAAGCTTAAGGAAGGAAGGAGGATGATACCAAGCTAAAGCAATGAAGAAAAAGATGAAAAAAAGTGGCTCTCCTAGTCAAGCCAGGAGATGTTGCCGATCGGCAAGCTTTTGCTGCCGATCTGCATGCCGGCGGGTTTGGGGCAATTTTCGGTGGATCAAGACCTATCAAATGAAGTCCAAAGATTATAGAAGAAGTCCATGAAGATGTGAAGCCCAAGCCTTGAAGAAAAATTCAGAAAAAGAAAACCTAATTGAACTATGAAAGGAAGGTTTCAAAACCTTATTCCACTAGGTTTTCTGATTACCTTATGCAACAAGGGCTTCCGGCACCCTTTTCTCTATATATAGCCTCACTTTGTCATTCTGAAAATCATCTCATCTCAAGCACAAAATACTAGCCAAAGCTCTACCAAGTTTCTTAAGCACCACTACCCAAATACTTAGCCAAAATCCCATCACCACAACCACCAAACTGCCGAACTCTCCACCTTGTCTTCTGCCGAATTCCAGTTTCTGCCGAACCAAGCAGCAGCCGAGCCTTCAATTGTCACGTCTTGAGGAGTCTTCAAGGTTCTAAAAGTGTGAAGCATTCCCTCTATGACTTTTGTATTTGTTGTAGTTTGGTTATATTGTATGAACTCAATTCGATTCTTGGTTTTTATTGAACTTCTATGTAAACCGATTGCATGATTGATGTTTATGTTAAAGTTTTGTGATTTTAACTTGTAAATTCGTATGTATGAATAATTAGGGCAGTGGTATTTTGCATGTTTTAAGTTTAAAATTGGTTAGTATCTAAGGATTGGGCATGAAAATCGGTACTTAGTGTTGTCTTGACCATTGATCTAGGTGCTAGGTTTAATCGGCTAGAGTAATTACAAACTTGCTATACTCAGAAGGTTGTTTGAATTTGTGTTGCTCACTTAGGGTTTAATACTTTAGATACTTGCATGTTAAAATAAGATGATTGACAACCTTACTTATTTTACTTGTCTCCAATTTAGACCATTGCGCACAATTGTTAAGTCTCAGAAGGATTAACATAACTTTAAGGCTCATAACCAGAAGTTCGGTCTTAAAACTTGAGAGGTCTTACAACTAAGTTGTAGTTGGAACTAATTTTGAAGTTAAGCATGTTAATACTTGTCTCTTACTTTTCTTGCATGCGAGTTTACATATTAAAGAGACTTTTATGTGAACTGTTTTGTGTGAGGGATGATGATCACTTGTACATAGTAAATTAGGACTTTATTTTCGTGTCACCTTGTTTTAGGGCAGCTTGCTGCCGACGCCATTCACTCCCCCTTTTGTGACGTTTTGACGTGTAATTGTGTATATTTGTACATGTGTTTTTCATCTAACAATCTCATATTTCAGGTACCCTTAATCCCCGGTTTAGAACGATCCTTACTTGCTCATACTACTAACGATATTTTGTAGGGTTATTATTGCATGCGAGCTTAGGTTCACATCAATTTTTGGCTCCGTTGCCGGAGATTATAAAATCTTGATTTGTTTGAATGTTAGCTTTGTAAATTTTTGAAAATCTTTTTGAGTCTTTAAAGTTTTGAGGTATATCGGATAAAGCATAACCTTACCATGGGATGCACAAGTTCATTGCACAGTTTGCTCCTCTACTCCACGTACCTTGAATCTTTGATGTCGTGTATTGTTTGAAAAATTCTTGAAAATTTCGTGTAATGCCTTGAAAAATTTGTTGAAGTATAGCTTTGTATACTCTTGCATTTATTTGTTTTGTTTGTTTTGATGTGTTTTGTGTGTGTGTAGGCCGGATTGAAAAGAAAAGTGCCGGAAATACGAAACTTCTGCTTAAACAGAAATCGGGTAGTGCAGTCAGTCGACTTTGGAAGGCTGCCGTTTGCTGCTCACAAAACCTGGGAATGTGAGCCATATGCCGTTGGAAAGGTCTTTGAGTCTACTTTCAGTAGGATTTTACAGAAGTAGATTTGGAGTTTCGAGCCGATCCCAGTTTCAATTTGAGTGAAGCAAGGTCAATCTGGCAGAACAGAGAACTGGGCAGATAAATAGGTCTGACAAAATGCCAAAGAAAGAGTACTTCTGATGGTGCGATTGAGGCGAATTTTATACCGTTGGAAAGCTCTGTGTGTCCACTATAACGTTTATTTAGAACACATTTGCATTGGGACAATGGAATACACCCAAATTCAAGCCTAAAGGGGAAGTATACCATCTGCCAAAGCTTCTGCCAAGCTGCCTGCAGCCTGCCCTGTTGCTGCCCTGCGCACTGCCGAGCCCTGCTGAATGTCCCTGCCGATAAACCTGCTGAACGACCCTGTCAAGAGCAACTTGTTCTGCCGAGGTCCCGCCAAGGTGATCTGCCTAGAGCAGCCTGCCTACGCTGCTGCCAACAGGCAGCCTGCAGCGTGAATCTGCCAATTCACATCTACTTGTACTGCTGCTGGGAGGAACCTGCTGCAGCCTCTGCCTATGCTGCTACCCCTGCACGCTACCCCTGCACATTACACACTGCCGGGCAGCCCTGCTAAGACCCTGTGCACCCTGCTGCACGCTGCCGATGCTACAGCCTGCTCCTGCGATGCTACTGCCCTGCTGCTGCCCCTGCACCATGCCATGCTGCCAAGTAGCTATGCTACTGCCCTCCGGAGGCCACTGCCGAGAGCCTCCCTGTCGATACCTTGCCACTGCAAGAGAGCAAGGTACTACATGCCCAACACTCCAAATGAAAGGGCTGCTGCCCCAACTTCCAAGCACATGGCACAATGAATACACAAAACACACGGTGAAGAGTTTAGGCTAAGGACTATAAAAATAAAGCGCTTATGGGGAGGCAACCCCATACGACCAAGAAAAACGAAGGAGCCATCACCGAGAGTTTGAAATTTCTTAACCCTTCTCTTTTTCTTTGGTTTGTGATGATATGTTAGAATATGTTAGTCGATTGCATGCTTAGGAAATTCGTTGATATAGATTTGTGCTTACATTGAGGACAATGTAATTTTCTAAGTGTGGAGTGGGATAACGTATTCCGTTTATGTTTTCGTGTGTTTAGTTTAGAAAAGAAAATTCAGAAAATTGTAATACAAAAAGAGAGTGTTTAATTTGTTTCGAGTCTTAGGATGCCCCTAATATGTCAATGATGTTTTTCTCCTCTTTGCATACATAGATGATAGTTGTGCATACAATTAAAATTGTGAGTTTCATGAATTATGTGCATTGGTAGGAGCATGTAGGACTTGTTGATTAACTAAGCATGCATGTTTTAGCTAGTTTATTTCGATAATAACCTATGTGAGCTTTAGAGCCAATTTGCTTTCTTCTTGAGCGATAAAAAGATAAAATTCGATAGATTCGTAGGAAGCATGAAACCTCATAATTCTTTAACTATTCGATGACTATGTGCCATAGCTTTTTAATGAACTCTAGTATGTTAGAACTTACTCTTGTTGATTTTCGAAACGTTTATATCATAAAATACTTTGATTTTGAATATGATTGAATAAAGATCATTTAGGTTTACCACCATTGCCGAATAAAGCATGTGCCTATTTTTGCTCGTCGTGGGACACCGTAGTAAACCCCTTTTTCAGCCTACGATTAGCCTTTTCTTTCATCACCCTTAAACACTTTCCATGAGCTTAGTATAGTGATGCATTTACCTTATGTGTTGGCAAAGCTTGATTTTTGAAGGAGTTTTCGCGTGAAGTGATGAAGAAGAACAAGTGTGGGGTAAACTTAGCTATAAAATTGTATGAAAATTGTAATTGTGCCGTGCCTAGTAAAAAGAAAACAGAAAATATGTGATTCGGACAGAAAAAGAAAAGAAAAGAAAAGAGAAAAATCAAGTCTGAAAGAAAAGAAAAGAAAGAGGCATGGTTTCAAAAAAAGAAAATTGCTAAGTCTAGTATTGAAAAAGTGTTGTGAATTTGGAGTTTTGTTTGCATGTGAAGGTCTAGCATTGTTATATTTTGATCTTTGTTCATATTTACTATGTTGTGGGGAAGTAAAGAATGAAGGAAGGGTTCAACAAAGATGAAATTCGGCCCTTGATGAGAAGACATAAGGAGATTCGAGCTTTGCTAAAGTGCACGGTGACGTTTTGAGCCTCCTTATCCAAATATCGAATACCTCTTAGCCTAGCCCCATTACATCCCTTTTATTGATCTTTTCATGATTCTTAAGATGGTTAAATTTGATTTGTGGAGATTATCTCAAGAGTAAGCATATGGTTTTGGTTCATTGGTGTACATAGTTGTTAAATGAGGTTCTTCTTGAAATTCACAAAGTGCTTTCGATTTTCACGACATATGCAAGTTACTCTTCGTAATTCATTATCTTTCGCTTGCATATACTTATGAGTGAATGCCATGTTTCGAGTGAAAAGAATAGAGTATGCCTAGTGAGGAGGATTGAATTAGCTTAACATGTCTACATGCTTACTTTTGTTCTTATATGTTCTTATTGATGTTACATGTTCATGAAGCTTGGAATTTTCGCGCTTAGCATTCTCATGCATTAACTTGAAAGCTATGTGTACATACGAGCCTGAGGTAAATTGTTAGGGGCAATAGTTTGTTTAGAGTCTAGTTTAGTTTAGTTTGCTAAGGGACTAGCAAAGGAGAAATATGGGGTACTTGATAGGAGCACAATATGCGACGATATTATATGTTTTTGCCCTCGTTTATGCTTCGTTTTTCTCTTATTTATCTAAGATTGAGTCATAATTTAGTTTAGTGTCGATTTGGTAGAGTTTTAATCAAATGTGCTTTAGAATCCGAAAAATGATTAAGTTTAAGTAATCTGGAAAATAACGTAAGTTATCTTTTTCGTGATTCTGAGATGAGTAAAAAATGCGATCTATCCTTGTCTGAATTTAATGAAATTTGGTGTGCTTATTATTCATATACTGAGGAATGTTATGTTAAAATTTCAGAACAATCAGAGTTCCAAAAGTCACCCAAAAGATGGCTGTAAAACTGCAGCTCGAGCAACAATGCTCCAGGAATCCTGACGATTTTTCTGGGACTGTGTCCCAACTTCGAAAAATCATTCCCGACGACTCACAAGGAATTTGGTCGAACTGTTTTATATGGAAGTAGCTATGAGTTTATCTGGAACTTGGAATCGCATCAATCGGAGCTCTGAGGAGGGAGATATGCCGGAATTACTACAGCAAGGTCTTTTCTGCCGATTCCAGGATGCTACTGCCTCCTTTTCACAATTTCTGTTTTCGATGGACCATATGGTGTACAAATGCATATGTGAAGATGGTCCAAGCTTAAGGAAGGAAGGAGGATGACACCAAGCTAAAGCAATGAAGAAAAAGATGAAGAAAAGTGGCTCTCCTAGTCAAGCCAGGAGATGTTGCCGATCGGCAAGCTTTTGCTGCCGATCTGCATGCCGGCGGGTTTGGGGCAATTTTCGGTGGATCAAGACCTATCAAATGAAGTCCAAAGATTATAGAAGAAGTCCATAAAGATGTGAAGCCCAAGCCTTGAAGAAAAATTCAGAAAAAGAAAACCTAATTGAACTATGAAAGGAAGGTTTCAAAACCTTATTCCACTAGGTTTTCTGATTACCTTATGCAACAAGGGCTGCCGGCACCCTTTTCTCTATATATAGCCTCACTTTGTCATTCTGAAAATCATCTCATCTCAAGCACAAAATACTAGCCAAAGCTTTACCAAGTTTCTTAAGCACCACTACCCAAATACTTAGCCAAAATCCCATCACCACCACCACCAAACTGCCGAACTCTCCACCTTGTCTTCTGCCGAATTCCAGTTTCTGCCGAACCAAGCAGCAGCCGAGCCTTCAATTGTCACGTCTTGAGGAGTCTTCAAGGTTCTAAAAGTGTGATCCATTCCCTCTATGGCTTTTGTATTTGTTGTAGTTTGGTTATATTGTATGAACTCAATTCGATTCTTGGTTTTTATTGAACTTCTATGTAAACCGATTGCATGATTGATGTTTATGTCAAAGTTTTGTGATTTTAACTTGTAAATTCGTATGTATGAATAATTAGGGTAGTGGTATTTTGCATGTTTTAAGTTTAAAATTGGTTAGTATCTAAGGATTGGGCATGAAAATCGGTACTTAGTGTTGCCTTGACCATTGATCTAGGTGCTAGGTTTAATCGGCTAGAGTAATTACAAAATTGCTATACTCAGAAGGTTGTTTGAATTTGTGTTGCTCACTTAGAGTTTAATACTTTAGATACTTGCATGTTAAAATAAGATGATTGACAATCTTACTTATTTTGCTTGTCTCCAATTTAGACCATTGCGCACAATTGTTAAGTCTCAGAAGGATTAACATAACTTTAAGGCACATAACTGATGCGAGCCGTGAGGCTCGTACACAATAATAACCCTACAAAAGATCGTTAGTAGTATAAGCAAGTAGGGATCGTTCTAGCCGGGGATTAAGGGTACCTGAAACATGAGAATGTTAACACAAATATTCGCAAACACATATATACACAATTGTCACACTTATATACATATATACACATCGAAATCATCATATGGGGGAGGTCATGGCGTCGGCAGCAAGGGCTGCCCCTAAAACTAGCATACAAAAATTAAAGACAAGGAAATACAATTCTACTCTATTATGTACAAGGTTGGTCGACATCGTTCACACAAAACACACATCACTAACTATCATAAATCAAAACAAGTAACAAGTAGTGTTTCTGCCTAAACCCGGGGGTCTAGTAGATACTTGATGAATCCCACTCGATCTCCTGCAATCCTGCTTACTAAGGAGAATACCGGGCGGGCCGGCCTTCACCTCTCCGATGCCTAAGTTAGTATAGTTGGAATATATATAACTAAGGCACGTATGTAAGCAGGGAGAGAGACAAGTTACCTCATAAAGTTGGTAACTGGGGCCCATATATAGGTGGTTGGGGGTAAGGACTGGCCTTACTCTTCGATGTGGGACTGGTTCCCTTCTGTTTGTAACTTCTGATGCCCTCTTTGGCAAGCTGGCGCCCCCGACCCCAGGGTCCCCAGAGGCAGGATAGAGTGCTGCCCCGAGGCCGGGTGCTGATGATCCGGTCCCCAGCTTTGGGCCGGGTGCTGGGGCACTTGCTGCGGGTCTGTGGGCCTGCTGTAGCCTCTGCGGCTACTGTCAACAAGTAGGAAATCAAGAAACATGCTCTGAAATATTCTAAACTCAACTTAGTTCCAACCCAACTCGGTCCTTCGCGGTTGCTCTCCATTGATTTTAGACTTCACATAGGTATTTAGAATTAGCTTCGCGCATAACCCTAATCTTTAGCTAACCGATTATAGACACTTCGCGTAGAAAATAACCAATTAACCAATGAAGCACATAAGTCCTTTTTTAATTGGAGACATGTTAGCAAGTAAGGCGTCACTCTTCTCAAATCGATATGCAAACTCTTTAAACTACTCGATCCCTAAGAAACAACACAAATCAAGACAACTTCGCGCTAATCTTAATCTATGTAAATTTCGGCAAATTAGATTGATACCCTAAATGTCATGACTCATTTAGACCACCAATCTTTAAGGCACACGAATTTAAAGAGTTAACCAAAAACAAGTTTCAAAATCAAGTCATTGCATGCATCCTAAGTTCAAACCGATTACTTATTTACAATTTATTTTCACATGCTATCATTCATAAAACCATGAAATCAAAACTTTAGAGTTGATCACACACAAAGAATCAAAATCATGCTTTGAATTAAACATGCAAAACCAAACAAACAAATTGTTCATATATAGACATAAGAACAAATACCAAAAGAACATATGTTTTACATAGACATAAAAGCATAAAACCATAAAATTACAAGCCAAAGGGAGTAGATCACACATTTAGACACCTTGGGAGGCAGCAGCTCGTGTGGATCTTGATGGAGAATGGCGTGGAGGCTGCACGGGCAGTAGTATAGGCTCGGCAGTAAGTTTCTGGATGGTGGTGAGGGATGTGTTTCGGCAAGAATTTTATGTAGGACTTAAGGTAGAAAATTTGGTAGAGCTTTGGACTAGAGTTTTGGCTACAAGATGTGACAACCTTTTTCTGTGGAGAATGGCCTCTATATATATAGGAGAGGCCGGCAAAACCTAGAGCAGTTCCTAGGTACAATTAGGTAAAACAAAACCTAATAGAATATGGTTTTGAAACCTTCCTAAATTAATTCTTCTAGGACTTTGTTTTCTGATTTTTCTTCAAGGCTTGGGCTGCATATCTTCATGGACTTCTTGTATAATCTTTGGACTTCATTTGATAGGTCTTGATCCATGGTATAATGCTCCCAGCCGGCCTATCAAACAAAACTGGCACAAATCTGCCTTTTCCGGCAGCTTTTCCTAGCTTGACTAGAAAAACTTCTTCTTCGTATTTTTCTTCAATGCCATGGCTTGGTGTCATCCTCCTTCCTTCCTTAAGCTTAGACCATCTTCACATATACATTTGTACACCATATGGTCCATCGAAAACAGAAATTGTGAAAATGAGGCAGTAGCATCCTGGAATCGGCAGAAAAGACCTTGCTGTAGTAACTCCGGCATATCTCCCTCCTCGGAGCTCGGATTGATGCGATTCCAAATCTCAGATAAACTAGACACACATAGCTATCTCCATATAAAAAAGTTAGATCAAATTCCTTGTGAGTCGTCGGGAATGATTTTTCAAAGTTGGGACACAGTCCCAGAAAAATCCTGGAAGTCCCTGGATTGGTTTGCTCGAACTGCTGTTTTGCAGCCATCTTTTGGGCGACTTCCCGAACTCCGATTGATCTGAAATTTTAACACAACATTCCTCAGTATATGAATAATATGTACACCAAATGTCATTAAATTCGGACAAGGATAGTTCACATTTTTACTCATCTCAGAATCACAAAAAAGACAACTTGCATTATTTTCCAGATTTCTCAAACTTAGTCATTTTTTCGGATTCTAAAGCACATTTGATAAAAACTCTACCAAATTGACACTAAACTAAATTATGACTCTATCTTAGATAAATAAGGGTTAAACAAAGCATAAACGAGGGCATAAGCATATTAATATCGTCGCACATTGTGCTCCTATCAATAACCAGAAGTTCGGTCTTAAAACTTGAGAGGTCTTACAACTAAGTTGTAGTTAGAACTAATTTTGAAGTTAAGCATGTTAATACTTGTCTCTTACTTTTCTTACATGCGAGTTTACATGTTAAAGAGTCTTTTATGTGAACTTTTTTGTGTGAGGGATGATGAACACTTGTACATAGTAAATTAGGACTTTATTTTCGTGTCACCTAGTTCTAGGGCAGCTTGCTGCCGACGCCATACACTCCCCCTTTTGTGACGTTTTGACGTGTAATTGTATATATTTGTACATGTGTTTTTCATCTAACAATCTCATATTTCAGGTACCCTTAATCCCCGGCTTAGAACGATCCCTACTTGCTCATACTACTAACGATATTTTGTAGGGTTATTATTGCATGCGAGCTTAGGTTCACATCAATTTTTTGTTCAACAAATATTGAGTCCAGTCCATCAACAAGTTCATGATGCATTGAACTATGGAGAAATCGGCAGAATTAATGAAGAAAAGAAAGAAGAGATCGGAATGGAAAAGAAGAAAGAAGAAAATCTAAACCGAGTTCTACTTGGATTTGGCTTACGAATGTGGACTGAATTCCATTCTTTGTGTAAGATAATTGGCTGAATTAACTCATGGAAAACCTAAGGATATATTATTCAATTATTCAGCCATTATCTTGATGATTTTCGGCAGAAAATAGAGGAAGCAAAATCGCAACAAATCCTGATTAAATTCGGCAGAATTCCTGTGCACGTCATCCAGCTTCTACGGATTCTCCTGGACAGCTCACTTTGAACCAGATAGTGAGCCTTAGATGGATAGAAAGCTACGGGAGTCTAGTTTCCAATCAAATTGGAATCACCTCAATAGCTATTTTCTAGAGAGATATATTCCATTTTTATCACAAAAAGGTCATTCTGCCGAAAATAGTTCAACTCGGATTTGAAGACTTAAAGCTGCCAAACCTCTTCCTCCTTTGTTCTCCTATATATATAGCTCTCTTTTGTACAGAAAAAGGATCTCTTCTCTCTCACTTTTCACTAGCCAAAACTCTGTCCAATTAACACCACAAATCCATACAGAAAATACATAGCCGAACCATCAATTTTCCATACAATCGCACCATTCCATCACCAGCGAATCCATCTCTTGCCGAAGTCTCTTCAAGGTTCTTCTAAAGTGTGTGTTTCTGTACAAACCCGTAGGCCTGGCAGAAGCATAATAATAAAGCTATAAAGAACACAGCGAGTATAGTGGTTCACCGTGCCATCGGAGGGCACGGCTACGTCCACTTGGAATCCAGTAGGGATAGCCAATAAGCCATCGGGTTACAAGGATGGAGTGTCTTGGATCCAAGATCCTTTGTACTAAGGGGGAAGCCTCCTATTTATAGGGAAGGAAGGCTCCCTCCTCTACAATGTTTCCAATGTGGGATGCTTACTACACTATTACATAATTCCCTACTCACGAAGCCACTTCAGGTGCCCGGTGGCACTGCTTCCGAGTGCGGCACTGGTGATGTGGAATAATGGAGATGTAGCCGGGGTGCTGGTCTACCCGTTAGATGCCGGAAGTAGGACCTATGATGCCGGTTGCATGGTCCACGAGGTCGCCGAACATGCTTGGCGGTGTACCATATATACTGTCAACAAGTCCCCCAAGTTCCCGAGTAAGAGTGCAATCTTACTTGGAGAGTTAATCATCGTGTGCCGCCAAGCGTAGGTGGTGACCGAGTCACCCCTACTACCACCAGTCCCCCAAGTCCCTAAGTGAGATTGGGCTCTTGCCGGGCGTTCGAATGTCGAGTCCCCCAAGTTCGTGCTGGAGATGTTACTTGGGCGGGAGTGATGAGGTGCCGGGCGGTGGTGGGTGCCCGGGGAGGATCCGGGTTTGACCGGTCCTGACTTGTTGAAGCCTGATCGGGCAGAGTTGGCGGAGCCCCTGCTGAAGGATGAGGTGCCGGGCGTGACGAGGCGCCGGGCGGTGGTGGGTGCCCGGGGAGGATCCGGGTTTGACCGGTCCGCCGGATAGGACCGGTCGGCTGAATCCGAGGCGACCCGCTGGCTGTGGTGACCCGCCGGATAGGACCGGTCGGCTGAATCCGGGGTGACCCGCTGGCTGGGGTGACCCGCCGGATAGGACCGGTCGGAGAGCAGAGCGATTCCGTCCGGGCGTTCGGCCATCGGACGGATCGGAGAGCAGGGCGATTCCGTCCTGGCGTTCTGCCATCGAACGGATCGGAGAGCACGGCGATTCCGTCCGGGCGTTCTGCCATCGGACGGATCGGAGAGCATGGGACCTCGACCGGGCGTTCTGCCATCTCGAGACGAGTCCATATTGCTAGGCTGCGACCTCGACCAGGAGTTCTGCCAAATCGGTGCGAGTCGGTATGGGACCTCGACCGGGCGTTCTGCCATCGGAACGAGTCCATATTGCTAGGCTGCGGGGAGGTGGCCCCGGTGTTGCGGTCTGCCGAGGCACCGGTCAACACTTGCTAGTTCTTCTCAGCTCGTGTTGGAATAAGCGTTGAGGTGTTGAGGTGGGGTGGCGTTGAGGTGACAAGTCTCGCCGTAGAGCCCCATATTGACCGCAGTTCAGTGCGATGCAGGGTTTTTATCCTGTTGGACAAGAGTACATGTGTTAGATGTAAACTCACCCGGGTGTATAAAGCCCATGCCGGTCGAATGTTCTCATAACCGGGGTCATGCCATGGAACCGAGTGGATCTCGACCGGGCGTTCTGCCATATCGAGACGAGTCCCCCAGTGAGATGCCATGGCGCCCGGTGGATCTCGTTCCCGGAAAAATGCTCTCGAGCCGGTTGGATGATCATAACCGGTGAGATGGTCTCGAGTCGGTTGAATGTTACTTAACCGGTGAGATGCTGCGGAGCCGGTGGAGATGGCGTTACCGTAACGCGATGCATACTGATGCGCGCATTGAGATGCGATGCATTGGAATGCGTGCACCGTAGTGCGATGCATACCGATGCATAATGATGGCGATGCATACTGATGCGACGCACTCTGATATGATCGTGCAATGCTGAAATGATGAACCGATGCATAATGATATGCGCAGCACTGATAAGCGCATAATGATATGCGTGCAATGATGCATACTGATATGTGATGCATTGAAATGCTGAGATGATCAATCGACGCATAATGATATGCGCAGCACTGATAAGCGCATAATGATATGCGTGCAATGATGCATACTTATATGCGATGCATTGCAATGCTGAGATGATCAATCGATGCATAATGATATGCGCAGCATTGATAAGCGCATAATGATATGCGTGCTCATGCTTTTATCACATGTCTAATTATCAATATTCCCCAACAGATTATGCACAGGTGAAGCATGCGTTGAATAATAATAAATAAGTTAGAATACTTAGCTTTGGAGAAAGCTGCCGGGTGTTGAAATAGCATGTGGGAATGATTCCCGGGTTGCCCGGTGAATGTCTACGGGTGTAGAGAGCAGCTTGATTTTGCTGTTTGGAGCAGTGGGTGTCCAGAGAAGATTGCTGGGTGGCCAATGTTGTTTGATCCGTTGCTGCAGCCCAAACTGCTGGAAACTGACCCAGTCCGGCCCAAGACGCTGTTGTAACCCGACCCGACCCAGCGCAAATGTTGACCTGTCCTGGCATGTGAATCCCTTTCTTTCCCGCAAATTTTCTTTTTCTTCAGCTTCTGTTTTTCTTTCTCTTCTCGGCCGGCGTCTCTCTCGGCCGGGGTTCTTTTCGGCCGGTGGCTCTCTCGACCGGTATCCTCTCTCGTCCGACTGACTCGTCCGGGGATCTCCATCTCTCTCTCGTCCGGCTGACTCTCGTCCGGTTTGGTCCAGGCCCGGAGAATGACCGCACCGGACCTGCCGCACCGGGAGCCTCGCGCGAGAGGACGAAGCCGGGCTGGCTGGGCGGGGTGCTGTCCGGCTGACTCGCTGCACCGGGAGATGCTGTCCGGCGATGCTTACTTGCTGGCTGGGGAATGCTGGCCGGGAGATGCTGACTTGAGGGCCGGGAAATGCTGTCCAGGAGAGATGGAGGTGCTGCACCGGAGATGATGCGTCGGAGGGGAGGAAGCCGTACCTCACCCATACCCGGGATCTTCGACATTGGACCCGTACCCGGAGAGGACAAGGACACTGGAGAGGGAGACGACGGGCGGCGGGGAGCACGGCTGCAACCGGGGGAGGAGCGGAGACCAAGGTCTGGTTGACCGGGCTGCTGGGCCGCTGACTTTCCTGGCCTGCTGACTTATGCTGGGCGGGCAAGCTGGGCGGGCTAGCTGGGCAGGTTGCTGGCCTGGGCTGGGCTGCCAGCCTGGTTGACCTGTTGTCCGGGCAGTAGCTTGCCGGCAGAGCAACACAGCTTTTTGTAATCATTCCCACAGACGGCGCCAATTGTTTCTGTACAAACCCGTAGGCCTGGCAGAAGCATAATAATAAAGCTATAAAGAACACAACGAGTATAGTGGTTCACCGTGCCATCGGAGGGCACGGCTACGTCCACTTGGAATCCAGTAGGGATAGCCAATAAGCCATCGGGTTACAAGGATGGAGTGCCTTGGATCCAAGATCCTTTGTACTAAAGGGGAAGCCTCCTATTTATAGGGAAGGAAGACTCCCTCCTCTACAATGTTTCCAATGTGGGATGCTTACTACACTATTACATAATTCCCTACTCAAGAAGCCACTTCAGGTGCCCGGTGGCACTGCTTCCGAGTGTGGCACCGGTGATGTGGAACAATGGAGATGTAGCCGGGGTGCTGGTCTACCCGCTAGATGCCGGAAGTAGGACCTATGATGCCGGTTGCACGGTCCACGAGGTCACCGAACATGCTTGGCGGTGTACCATATATACTGTCAACAGTGTGATTCACTCTTCTCTCATGGCTTTATATTTTCTGTATTTTTGTAATACTTTGTCTATGAAGATTATAAGGATTTGTGTTTGCCGAATTGGTTGTAATAATTCTATTTTAGATTTCCGAAGTTGCTACTTGGATTTTTGAATGCCGAATTATGTTCTTGATGTGTTTCAATCTTATGCAGGGTTTATGATATAGTATTAATTGCATGTGTTCTTGATTGTGTGTTGGTTTATTTTCTGAATTCGTATGCACAAAAGTGATGCACTTAAGGGCTGCCTAGGCCATGGCTTTTCTTTAGTGATAACTTCATATGCCGAATGTAACATAAGGATAATTATACACGAAGTTGATTGTTTTTGTGTTAATTCTAAGGGCTAGAGTAATTCTGAAAATTTACATGTTGAAGCAAGGTGAGGTGACACCATACTTGTTGCATGTTTCCAATTCGACTCATTGTGCTTATGTGTTTCTTGGTTTAATTTCTACACGAAATGTCTTTAAACTGATTAGCACCATGTTTAGGATTATGCACGAAGCTGGTTCTAAATAATTGAGGAGTTTTGATGATTAGAATAACCACGAAGGCTCTAATTAAATTGGAACTAATACTAATCTTGAGTACTTGCTGATTTTGCTATATTGTTACCTTGTACGAAATTGTTACATGTTAAGTGAGTTTTGTGTGATGTGTATTGTGTGAAAGATGTTGATCATATGTATATATTTAATTTAGGATTTATTTTCGTAATTTTCAGTAGTATAGAATTCAAATTTCAAACCCCCAATATGATTTTGTAATGCTTTATGTGATTGAACACCCTTGATTTCCCCGGATTGAACGATCTCTACTTGCTCTATACTAACGATGACACAAGAGGGTAATATTTGTATGAAGTTGTTTTGCAGGTATAATGTGCTTGGATAATAAGTTTCATCAATATACTTTTGTTAGGTCTTGTTCAAGCCTCTTACGCCGGCCTAGTCAACGCCTGCATGACAGTTGCTTGGTCAAGAAGTTAGGAATTGGGAGCAGACAGATACACTAGCCAGAGATATACTCGCCAGAAGTATGCTCACCAGAGGTCGTCCGCATCGAAGTTGTACCTTACTCAAAGGTACTGGCACACTCGCACATATCACAACAGGACTCAAGTTGACGTCCACCACCCCCACGTGTTGACCGTTCACCGGGTGCTAAATTCGCCACGAATAAGGACTAAAGAGCTTGCGCTGCTCAGAAACGATATCCGATCACCAAGGTCGGTAACTTCTACCCATCGAGGACCATTACCATACTCTAGCTTGAACACTCGAAATCCGTCGGTGTGAACTTCATCATTCAAAGGCCAAAGCTGCTCATTATCTACAGAACTGGTAACATAGCTTACAGTAATCAAAATCATAAACAGTTCCTTTGACGTAGAATCTCTGCAAACTTGAATCAGTGATTCACTTTTTTTTATGCGCACGAATCCATGCTCTTCCACAGGCACAGTAAGAGAAAGACGTGGCCTAGGGTGAAGCATAACCAACCTTTCTGCCCTATAGGTATGAGGACCGCCATTGTCATCTAAATGTATGTGAAACACGATTACGAATCTATAGGCTTTCATAGTAATTGCATATAATTTCTTATCAATTATTTCAATATCGTGAACCTTGTCGATCCCTCTGGTGACTTCCCCCTCGGCCTTGATGAGGGTCCATGATTTGTCCATGGGTCTACAGAAAGCCAAAGGACCCTTAATATAATGACTAGCAACAATGCAGTGTGAGCTCGTCGGAACTGAAGATGCTACTATGTTTAACAAGACGCGATCGGTATTACTTTAAGGGCTTGGGATGGTGGATTGTGATGGTAGCATGACTCTGGCACCTGATATTGGATTCAAGAAGAAGTTGGAAATAGTATAAGTGGTATGATCTTGATCAACAACGAAAGTGTCATTGTCAACCATGATCAACCACCTCTCGATTGTTCCAACGCAGACCAGCCTTTGCATATTGGAAGTGGGATTAGTCCTGTAAATTTTCTGATCTTCACTTAGACTTAGAAAGTATGGTCTTTAATAGATGCGTGAAGAGTTGTGAAGAGAATCCATGGAAGTTGAGGAGCCAGACGACGATAATGGTTGCTCGTAGCTTCCAAATCAATAGCTACCGATCGCCACGAAGGACATACTACACGACAGCAAAGGTAATCAGACGTGCGCAGTCGCTGCAGAACAGATTGAAGAATATCTTGTAGGATTTGTTCGGACCATCGACAACTTTGCATGCAGTTTCTATTGTTGCTCCCATCAACCATTTCTTCGCGTTTTAGCTTCTTTCTCTGCATGTTGTTTAATCTCCCAAAATTACAACTAAGAGATTAAACAGCTCGGTTGGTTGCTATCTGTGACTCTGTGAGAGCTAGCTAGTGATAGGAGCATAAAATGCGACGTTCTTAATATGTTTTTACCTCCATTTACACTTTGTTTAACCCTTAATATTGTAGAATCGAGTCATGTAGACAAGTCATGGATATTTGGTAGAGTTATAAAGAAATCGTGCTAAGTAATAGGAAAAATGCATAAAATTGTAAAGTAGCCGATTTAGGAGTTTATGTGATGTTTCATTGGATATGTAAAGTCTCGACTTCATATTTGATGAATTTTTCTTCTCTTATGTGCAGGTGACATATCAATGATTGAGAAATTAAAAGAGTTTCAATAATCGGAGCAAAACAAGCTACCAGGAATCACAAAACAGAACTGGGTGCAAATCCAGTAAGTTCCAGTAATTTTCTGTGTATATCATTCAACTTCCAGAAGTTCGCCAAGGCGATTCACAAAGAACCAGAGTGCGAGCTATATATGCATGGAAAGTTCTATGAGTCTAGTTTCTACAACACTTGGAATCGCATCAAAAACTGTCCTGAGGAGAGCATTATGCCGGCCAGTCACAAGGACAGAAGGTCAAGATCCTGCCGAGAAAGCAACCTACTCCCTATTTTCGGGATTTTCTGCATTTGTGCACCAAAGTGGTTTCTAAATTCATCAAGTGAGAGTTGCTGAGCTAGATAAACCATATGGGAGTCGGACATGCTTAAAAAAAGTGAAGAATATGGAAAGAAGAGCTTCCCTAGTCCAAGCAGGAAATGTTGCCGGTACTAGGAGAAGTGTTCCGGGTTCAAGTAGGGGAACTTGCAGCCGAGCCTTTGGACTTTTATCCATCAAGTGAATGTTGCTGATCCATTAAAGAGTCCAAGAAGTCCCTAATCCATGAAGAATTCAGACGTAAGTTTTAGAAGATGCAAGACTTGGCAGACAAGAAACCTAAACCAACTCGGAATAGGATTTGCATTCCTTGTTGCTGCCGACTTTGCATAAGTTTTTCCTCTATATATAGAGGCCGATTCTCTTCAGAAAAACTTGTCACATCCTACGCGTAAGCAAAGTATCAAAGTTCTACCAAAGTTCAGCCAAAAATCCTACATAGAATAGCAAGCCGAAAACACTCCACCACCACCTCTTAATCTGTCCAGTAACCGAACCGAGTTCCTACCTCCATTCTGATCATCCAAGTCACGATTTGCAGCCTCTCTCAAGGTGTCTATAAAGTGTGATCCATGCCTCTCCTTCCCCTTTCTCTAGGTTTGTTTAATTTATGTAGTTATGCTCGGTTTTGTCTATGAAACTTGTATGAATTCTTGGTTTCGGATTGCATGTCTATGTGTAAAACGATTTGAGTTTTGGTTTTATAATTTATATTTTCAATTCGTTTGTATGTTGATTACTTGGGTTTTCAAACATATAATACGGATTGCATGTTAAAGAGTAAAGAAAGTATGTAATAACTTAGTAACTAGGTAATCGGCAAAACATGTAACTTAGTTTAAAACTTGTATTTGGTTTATTCTTTTAACTCGTGTGTCTTAAAAATCGATGGTCTATGCAATTGCAATGTGTAGGGTATTGATCTCATCCGCCGAAATTAACATAGGTTGAGTTGAACGTGTAGTTGTCTTAAGTTGTGTTGTTTCACAAGGGATATAGTAGTTTAAAAAATTTACATGTCGATGCGAGAAGAGTGACGCCTTACTTGTTAACATGTCTCCAACTAAAACGACTTTGTACTTAATTACTTTACATGTTTGTTTTCTACGTTTAGTGTTCTCAATTATGTCTAGTATAACTTTAGGGTTAATCGTTTAGATAATCTTGAAGTACTTGTGAAGTCTTAAATCGGTTAGTAAACCTAGAAGGAACTAATTAGGTTGGAACTAAGTCGAGTCTAGAACATATTATATTGTTGCCGTGAGTCTTGTTTGCTATGTGATTATGTGTTTTTGATTGCTTTGTGTGCTAAGCTTTGTGTGATAGATGTCGACCAACTTGTATATGGTAGTTTTAGGATTTAAATTTCGTGTCTAGGTCATTAGGGCAGCCCTACTGCCGATCCATATCTTAATCCCCAATTTCGTTGCTTGTTTGTATAAATGTGTGAATATGTGTTCTAACTTTTTACATGTCAGGTACTCTTAATTTTCGGACTGAACGATCCCTATTTATCATATGCTACTAACAGTTTACAGAATTTATTATTGCGTATGTTGTTACCCCGATTATGGCACTCATCCGCTAGCTAGGCACCTTACGAGTTACGTCTATTGTCTATTTATTTTATGCCGACTCGGTCGGTCTCGGTTGAAGTCCAATCCTTCAAAGAAAATATATACATCCTTATCTAATTCCCACAGCATGAAGCCAAAGTCCTACAATGACAATGACTACCACCTTTCACTTGTGGCTCCAATCAATCATATCTTGCATACATACGGGACTGAAACAGAGTGACTACGTGTGTATATATGTAAAATTTTCGTTACTATTGTTGTGCTCATGTTCTACTCAAATCATATAGTTGGAGCAAGTTCGAAGTTCTAGTTAGATTCCTAGTTAAAAGCGGTACGTGTCGGGGTAGAAACACTAGCTGCCAGCATCAACAGATTGTAGAAAAATTACAGAAATTGATAGTTGATCGGGATGTAACGTACAGTGGTACATATAGCTAGCTTTACCAGTGTCTCTGCTCCGCGTCCGGCTTCCATTGATGTTAATTCCACTCGAGGGTACCCTAGCCTCCCTAAGCAATGCAAGGTTTATAAGATTCAGGTCGGTAGTCGTTAGTTTCAGAATTATATATCTTGTAGTTACTAAAACTCTTGGTCACTTAAGCTTGAGAGGGTAAAACATGCACGGGGAAACAAAACCCTAAGCTAGAGAGGAAGGAGACGACGAATACAGAGAAAATGAGAGAGGCTAGCTACTGGTGTCAATCTCTTGGCAATTCAAGGGATAATTCTTGTGTTCACCCTTAGGGTTAAATATGCTCATTCACCATTCTCTCCATCCACCCATCCTATATCGACACTTTGTAGACTGTAGTTTATTAAAAATCATATCCCATAACCTGTGGCTATGGAAAAAATTGGATACCTATACCAATTCTAAAGGCTTAGTTAACTATCAGATGGATCGGAGAATCCATGCATGGTGGGCATGAACTGAAAAATCTAACACTGTTCCTCGATTCGGATTTTGATTTTAAATGGCAATAGGACAATAGCTAGCTAGCTATGATGAATTCAACTATTACTGAAGCACTTTGTTTCTAAACATGACCCGGCCGGTACGTGGCTAAATCTGGCTATTGGGGTTGGACAACGAATGACATTATAGACGGGGAGTACTAGGGTCGAGTAACAGAGAATTCTTGTTATTTCTTTTGGTGGAAGTAGAGGAGAATTACGCTAGGGTGAATATGAGAAAGTGGGTGAATGAGTAAGGATTGTCCAATTGTAGTATAAATTGTAGAATTTGCATATATACGTACTCATCATCGTTGATTGAGAGTACACTAGAAAATATTTTCAATTGCGCCGAACAAAACACAGAAGAACGTCACACAATCCCTTTCATAAGCACCATCTCACCTCATCTCGTGAACAAACCACCAATGCAGACCCGCAAAATGTTTTGGATCCTTCATTCCCACGCACGGTGCTACCTTTCTCTCTTCTTCTCTATATTTACAGGTCTAGAAGTTGACAGCTCCACCTGGCCTCCTCCGTGGCTCCGGAAGAGCAAGACTGACCGTACACACACCCAGAGGTCCGATCGAGGAGGGCTCCACCAACCCCAAAACCCTAGAGAGACAGATAAGGGCCACGCGGTCCAATCCAAGAAGGGCTCGTTTGGCGTTATGCATGCAATGCAATAAGAACCGTCCATGGGGTTAGGTTAGGTGGGTGTCCGTCCAAAAACATGAGCAGGTGACCGCATGCAACTCGATCTCGTCCATGATTGAACCACATTGATCTGCTTGTTTGGAATTGGATCATGCCTCCCCCAACCAACAACGTACCTTAGCTCGTCCGATAATATCACACAAGAGGTAATAACAGTCTTACTGCTTTGCTAATTAGTAATTCTTGTATCTCACGGAACTTGTATACTTCATTGATCCCATTATAGCTTTGAAGGTACAATGTGTCAATTCTAAACAAACACATTATCCCCATTAATTGGTTGACAGCAAAAGAAAAACAAATATATGTTGTAAATTTGAGATCGAGTTCATTTTTTTATTCAGATTTACATTTGAGAGTTAATATAACCGTAAGTGACTTAGTGGTTGAGAGTGAGATAGGAAACTCAATATCAGCTTTGAAACTTGCACGTGGTATCACTGACATGTGTATAACACTACCCGTATACATTCTACCCCCAACTTATGGTGAAAGGTGCCTTCATATATTAGTTTCCCATTTTGGTAAGATGAATCATGTTGTTTTGCAAATTATAGGGATAGGTCGAGCCAAACATGCATCGCATGATTCACGTTACAGATCGATCGATAGACGTCTCTTCAGTCAATCTCTTCATCTGTCGACTTTTGTTTGCAGGATCGCAAGCATGTACCATAGAACCATTAAGTAGTGCACAAAGTAGGCTGAACGAACCGAAATGTTTGTACGTTTTTCTCCTCTCACATGGCAGGTTTGTGACCGTTGCATAGGAATAGAAGTGTCCGTAGGACTCATAATTTTGATACAAACGTGGATAGAGATGAGGCTCTACAAAATTAGTGTTATGAACATCCCTGAGTGGCCACTTAGGCGCTTAGTTGGGTCAGGTTCATAAAAATGTTTATAAAATACTCAATATATATTTCTAACTTTCTGTTTGTATCATCGATCGATTATACTACAAGGTATGTATAATAAGAAGTTATTCGATTCGCTACTACTTAGCAAAATGTCGAGGCTCAATTCGACGTTCTTTATGGACTATAACTACACTCATACGAGTATCGGCTGTTAGCATAGTAATATTCATTTCCATTTTGCAACGACTCGCATTTTAGATAACATTAATATTGAGTATCGTCTTTCAATTTAACAACCAAACTCCATTCATCCTATTTACAAAATAACTAATATGGTAGCAGGTTACTTTGCTAAACAAGACCAGACTTATTCCTAAATCATATATGGAGTAATCGTTTCCATCCCCCTACAAGATCTCAAAAGGGAATTCTCTAGCTTTGAAATTCTTTCTTCATTAAAAAAAAAAATTATTATTAAAACCTTTTCTCTCTTGCTATATTATTTAAACTTGAAATGGAGCCTAGAAGCTCGGACTCGGGCATAGTGAACCGTCCACACTATATTTTTTTTGATACGTATATGTATATTTTTTTGTTTGATTGATTAATAACTATAGGACAATAGCTAATTAGCTATACCATAATATTCATATATAAATACCAGACTTGCAGGTTTTCTCGTGAAGGGCTCACAAGCCAATAAAGCTCAAAACTCTCTCTTTCAAGATCACTCACGCATTTCACTCATCTTCCATCTTCCACACTTCCCTTTTGAATATCTTAACAGACTCACTCAACCCTTTCCATTTCTTACTCCAACTCCCAATATTTCGGTGCTTCCAACTCCAAACCACAAAACTGGTACTTTGGTCTTCTCTGATTTGCTATCCCACTCCCAAAATCATATTGGTTCTTCGGCATCCTTGTATTTGGATAATCGTA
Source organism: Potentilla sterilis (assembly GCA_963682095.1). Classification (NCBI taxonomy): domain Eukaryota; kingdom Viridiplantae; phylum Streptophyta; class Magnoliopsida; order Rosales; family Rosaceae; genus Potentilla; species Potentilla sterilis. Next base: position 42,781,624 of record OY821757.1, on the reverse strand, counting down.
TCTCTCAGTTTGCCGAAAACCCTTTACCACATTTCCTGCGGTTGATGACTTTGAGTGTGTGTGATTAAGTGTCACTTAATTTATATCTTTGTGTGATCCATACTTTACTGGGTGACTTTGAATTACAGTCCCACTTTACGGGGATTTGAGTTTACATGTGTGTTTGTGTCAGAGGAGTTGATCACTGATCAGTTACAATCCCATTTGAGACAATTTTGAAATGGAATCATGGTGTGTGACCTTGAAACCAAACACCCATTTGAGACAGCCAACTCAAGCTGGGCTTTGTAATGGAACTAATGGCTTTTTGGGTCAGAGGATCAGACAGAGTTTTGGCAACAGGTGTTGGGTAAATCGAACTGAGAAGAGTGTCAACAAGGCAAGACCTGGTGTTGTTCGTTCTGTTCTTACATCAAAGAACATTGAGGAGGCTATGGTGAGTTCAACTCTTTCTATGATCCATTTGATATTGTTTAAAAATTCCCATATGCTCTGCATCAATCACCTGAGTTCTTATACTGTTAATCTGTTATGATCATTGCCTTTTCTGTATGGTAATCTTGGGTTTTCGAGTTTTGTTTGATTCTTTTTGTGACTCTGTTTTCTAAATACCTCAATTTTTGATCTTGGGTTGGATCAGACCCTGAAAATCCCTCCTTACCACAGACCAAGAGTAGACCCAAAGGATGTTGCTTCGATCATATTAGGAGGAGGGGCAGGAACTCAACTCTTTCCTCTTACCAGGAGAGCAGCAACACCCGCAGTAAGAATTGTTATTTCATTAGCTTTGTTCTGTTTCCAATTTTGTAAATTTATCCTAATTTGTAAATTTATGTTGAATACTCTATTGCAGGTTCCAGTTGGTGGATGCTACCGGCTTATAGACATTCCGATGAGCAACTGCATCAACAGCAACATAAACAAAATATTTGTGCTGACCCAGTTTAATTCTGCTTCTCTCAATCGGCACCTTGCTCGCACCTATTTTAATAATGGTATCAACTTCGGGGATGGATTTGTGGAGGTAACTGAATACAGTACACATGTATCTTTTGTGAGTTTATATTGTTTGAGAATTGAGATTGAAGTTTCCCAGTGATACAATGAAGAACTATTTAGTATTTACTTGTCAGTTAATGATTAATCAAACTATGGATTTTTTATTTTTTCTGCTAAATGCAACTATGAAATTTAGAGCCGACAAATTAGTTTATGATATAAGGAAGCTTCATGTTATTTCTAATGCTTTTAATAAGAAGTTACTTCTCAAAGGCTTTAACTAGAAGGTAACATTCATTCTAATGTATATATTATTTAGTCTTTAGGCTTCAAGTCCACGATTCTTCATGACTGAAAGAACTTCTCATGAGCAGGTTCTAGCAGCCACTCAAACACCTGGGGAAGCAGGAATGGATTGGTTTCAAGGAACAGCAGATGCTGTGAGGCAATTTGTATGGGTATTTGAGGTGGGTAAAGAAGTTATGCGTAAAATTAGATGGGGGGGGGGGGGGGGGGAGGGAAGAGAGATAGATTATAGGAATGTGTTTTTGGTTATTAATTTGCCCTGGAGCTGCTTTCTAAATGACACTTGTTCCTGTAGGATGCTAAGAATAGGAACGTTGAAAATATACTGATTTTGTCTGGTGATCACCTTTATCGAATGGGCTATATGGACTTTGTGCAGGTAACTATTCCGCTCCATATAGGACTTCTTATTGTTGTGATTGTTGTTGAACTTTGCTTACAATTTCTCCATTATGTATCAGAGTCATGTTGATAGCAACGCCGATATCACACTTTCATGTGCAGCTGTGGATGATAGGTGTGTTTTGTCTACTGATAACCTTTATAAACTTTAAACTTTCAGCAGTCTCTGTTTCCTCAATTTTTGTTGACAATAAAGTATGTCTATTTTTCCACTATCTCTAAAAATTTGAACTGTTGGGATGTAATACAAAATATAAGTTCAGACACTAGAGAGTCCATATATCAAAATCAACAGAAGTTAAATGTTCCTCGAGATCTCTGTGTTTATTTTCTGTTAAGTTTTTCTTGTTGGGCTGTTGACTATTACAGTGGTGTGTCCTAGCAATTGGTAATTCAAGAATATTACACAATCCTAACAATTGGTAATTCAAGAATATTACACAATAGCTGGTGTGTGTCCTAACTATTACAGGTGTCTTCTAACAATTGGTAATTCAAGACAGTGGCAAACATTTGTAGCAGTTTCCTTGTACATACTCTACTTTCTTTAGCCAACTTCTGATATGAACTAGAATGGGTAGAGGTTTCGTTAGTTCACATTCCCTTTATATTCTGTCCTAATAAGATCTGTCGAATTGTTCTAAACCGTAATCCACATTTTCCAGCCGTGCATCTGATTATGGATTGGTGAAGATAGACAGCAGAGGTAAAGTCATCCAGTTTGCTGAAAAACCAAGGGGACCTAACCTAAAAGCAATGGTGAGCAAGAACCAGTGATTTTATGCTAACCCCCATTTATTTTTCTCATTCGCAGTGAAGTACACTGATACTGTTTTTCACTCCCTTTGATTTTATTTTTTTCTATCGTGCTATTGAAGTACATAATTATGCATTGTTGCATAATTACAGAGATGAGATGGCAGCATGAAGTTATAGATATGAAATTCTTTTTTTCCGATTCATCTTGTTTGATGTTCCCGTGTTCAAGCATTTACTTATGCATTTAGACTTGTGAGATTACATGAATTTATGAACATTTACATTACTAACTACTTACAAGTTTTACCCTTGGTTGATGTTATTCAGCAATCAGATACAGCACTTCTTGGATTCTCCCCACAAGATGCTCTGAAATCCCCATATGTTGCATCGATGGGAGTGTATGTATTTAAGAAGCGGGTTTTACTAGACCTTCTGAAAAAGAAATATCCAAAATCGAACGACTTTGGATCTGAAATCATTCCTGCAGCAGTGAAAGAGCACAATGTCCAAGTAAGAAAAACAGAACAGTTTAATCGTCTTCATTTACTTATTTTCAGTTTCCCTGTTTTGGTAGGAGGTGGTCGTTTTTACGATTAGAGCTTGACTGACCCAATATTTGGGATAAAAAGAAAAAAGAAAAGAAAAGTGAAGGCTAAACTATTTGACACTTGCATCTGCAGCCATTTGCATGAATAGTTCATTATCATTCATGTTTTCAACTGGCGTTTTCATCTTTTATAGTTAAAGATCATAGTGAAGACCTTAAAAAAAAGATTTTAGTGAAAAAATTAAATTATGTGCTTACTTTTGCTCCTACAGGCATATATATTCAGAGACTACTGGGAGGATATCGGAAGTATAAAGTCATTTTATGATGCTAACTTGGCCCTCACTGAAGAGGTAGTTTCATTGATTCCTTGAGTTTGATATGCATATTCTATTAATTCAAAACAGAATGATGTAGACCAAGAAAGAGTAAATTGGATATTACTTATGCTTGCTATGGCGATAGCATGCCTTTCCATTCAATTTTCCGGGGCATCCAGTCTATTCGGACAGCACACAGGAGAAATGAATCCTTGTAAATGTTTAGAAACTTAAGGATAATCTTACAAACAATTTGTGTAAACAGACTATAAGTCCTTTTGTCACCTTGATATGTGATTAATGTCTGCAAAATTGCAGTTCCCGAAGTTTCAGTTTTATGACCCAAAGACTCCTTTCTTCACCTCTCCTCGGTTCTTACCACCAACCAAGATTGAAAAGTCCCGGGTATGCTATTGTACATGGGTGTATTGGCAGCTTCATCAAGCATCTTGGTTCTCATGCTTTGTGTTTATTTTGCAGGTTGTGGATGCAATAATCTCACATGGATGTTTCTTGCAAGAATGTTTAGTCCAAAGTTCAATAGTAGGTGAACGCTCACGGTTAGATTATGGTGTTGAGCTCAAGGTGAATATCATCATTTTCCAAATGAATACTTCGAAGACTGAAAAGTTTATTATACTTTCCTCTGATGACATGGTTTACTGAGTAGCCACATTTCGTTACAGGATTCCATAATGATGGGTGCAGACAGTTACCAAACTGAATCTGAGATTGCAGCTCTGCTTGCACGAGGGAAGGTCCCAATTGGTATTGGAAGGAATACAAAGATTAGGTATACTGATGACTTGAAAAACAGTGCTTAACTTTTGATTATTTAATTAGAATTTCTGGTTGCTTTAATTCTATCTTCATTTTTCGTCCTTGAAGGAAGTGTATAATCGACAAGAATGCAAAGATTGGAAAGGATGTGATGATAATGAACACAGATGTAAGTATGGCTACCTACAGTCTAACTTGGGTGCATTCATTATTTCCTTTGATCTGTTAATAAATCATTTTCTGGACGATTATATGCAATGAAGTATGTAGTGTCATATTCAATCTTACAATTCATCTTTGCTGTGCAGGGTGTTCAAGAAGCAGACAGGCCAGAAGAGGGGTTCTACATCCGTGACGGAATCGTTATTGTTGTGGAGAAGGGAACAATAGAAGATGGAAAAGTTATATAAATGGCTCTTACTTTCTAAAGTACAACGACAGCAGAGTTAAAGGTGGGTTTGGCAAAAGAACTGGAAAACGGTGTGCATTGGCAGCTAGGAGGATAGCTTCTGCCGGACTTTGTCTTCGAAATAGGCAAGTATCACAAATTAGGCAAGTATCACCTCTGCTCTTCCTATACTTCAATTAGAAACATCCTTCAGTTCTTGTAGAATGAGAAGCATATGCTCATGAGACATTAAGGTTCGCCCGAGATGTACAAAAATAAGTTAAAATTGGCTGACACGCTGATTATTTTCACGTTTTTGTAGAGGCTTTCAATATTAATACTGATTATGAATAATGCAATGGCAGATTGACAGCCAGTTTGGGGAATAGTGTTATCATATTCATTATATGCCAAAAAGTAGCAGCTAAACTGGTATGCGTGTAGTCTTAACCCGGTAAGTTTAGGACTTCAAAGTTTAAACCGGCCAACTTACCATTTCTTGCGTGATAAGTAAAAGTGAAAAACAGAGGTATATGACTACACCCAGCCTGTCGATTGCAAAATAGAAAGCTCCTACAGTTTCTCTTCACCACATTCACGCTTCTTTGATAGTATTTCTCTCCAGTTCTTTGATATCCCAGAACATCTTAGACTCGAGTGTTTTGTCTCTTGGAAGTTGATTCTTTTGAAATCCCTAAACGAGCTGCGTTTGTTTGTTTTCAGGAAATCTTTGAAAACCCTAAAGATTTCTTTCTGGTTGGAACCTTCCTCCTTTACATTCTTGCAAAACGATTGTTCCTCTATTCACTTTACTTTCCCATAATTTTTCTTCACTCTTTCTGGATCTTGATTCTAAGACCGATTTCATATTGATCCTCACTTTTCTCGTCAAGAAACCAAGTTGAAGACATTTCAGCAGTAATCTACTATCCTCTTCAAGAAAACCAGTGACAGCAGTACGTGATTCTATCTATGGCGGCTTGTTTTCCTGTCCTTGATCTTCCAGTCGGTTACAAAAAGAGAAAATTGAGTGCTGATCAAGATAGTTCAAGATACTCCCAAAACAAGGTTCAAAGGGTAGAGCATGAGGAGTTTTATGTCATGTCTGAGATTTTAAACGCAGAGAGTACCAGTCTCGATCAACAAGAACTTGTCAGAGACCCAACTAGTCTCACTCATGCTGCAAGCTATCCTGAGCTCAATGACATTCAGTTCCTGGAAGATCACAACCAGTTACATCTTGCTGACAGCTTCTTGATGGATTTCTCATCCTTTGATGAAATCAGTAGTATTAATCAAGTTATCAGCGCCTCACCATTGCTGTTAATGCTAGCGCTACTGATCTCGTTCAGCCACACTTTCTTACAAACCCAACAGCGCTCCTTGACAACAATGTGATAAATCTTGATGAGGATGATGATGATAAGGACGACGAAGTGTGCATGGTGATCAATCTTGAAAATGAAGATGATGATGATGAAGAAAACCAATTGAGCAGTCCTTCACAACAGTACAGACGATTCAGTCCACTAAGGAATTAAAAGAGAGCAGTCTCGATGAGGGAAATATTGATGACAGTCATGACACATGATAATCGTACCCTTGGGATCAATGATGACTTGGATTTTACGAAACTTGTCGACTTTAAGGACTTCTATGAGGATGAGTTTAGTCATACTGTAGGGATCAGTGATGACTTAGATTTTATGAAACTCGTCGACTTTGAGAAATTATACTTCTATGAGGATGAGTTCGACTTTATCAGACTTGGAGATTCATTAGTAGATGCATCTTTTCCATGCTTGCAGCAGCCCGCCGTTGAAGTCAAAGTGATCAATGGAGTCCAGGTGCTGATCATAGACTGATAAAGTCAATTTCAAATTAGTTTACTCCTTTGCCATGCTAAACAGTTTTCTAGTGTTATTGCCAGTTTATGAATGGTAATATCCTTTTCTCAATGAGAAATCTAGGTTTCATTCGATTTCAAAGATATGCGTGTGCGAGTGCATAAATGTCGGCATCCCCATTACATAACTAGAACAAAATGAGAAGAAAATTAATAAGCATAACCGAGATTGAAAAGGCTTTGTAAATAGCCAAGAAATCTTTAAGACTCACCGATTTGAATGATCATCATTTTAAAAACTTGTTAAGCAAACCGTCTCTTACTACAGGCTAGGATTCATTTATGGAACCGATTTCTTTTATGTATCAGTTTTCATATGAATGTGGCAGGGTTTGGTGAAATGTTCGTATGAGCTCATGATCTTTGGATCTAAATGCAACCTACATCAATGGAGACACAGAGAGCTAATTAACATGAATAGATAACTGAATTCCACTTATACAACAATCATCGTTTCTTGGTTATTAACCAACATGCATAGACAAATTTACTTACTATGCACAGTAATAGTAAGTGTTGTGATTGATATGCGTACCTAAGCTTTTATCCCCAAATTCCTAAACCTATATCCTAATTTTACTTATTTAATCGGGTTATTTAAAATCGACTCTTGCGAACGTGACAATAAGCTGAGATTCACATTAAATCTACATATAAATGTTTATAAATTTATATATTAGAATAATTTACTATATTTCCTAGAGTAAGGCAACCCTTCGGGATCGAAGGTGGGACTTGTTCCCTATCGTTTGTCTCCGAGAACTAATATCGCTTAATCCCTTATTTATAAATATATATATATATTTTAATATATAAAAAAAAACATGCTGTTCAAAGAAGATTAATTCCGTAACTTCTGTGGTGTGTCTTGTCCTAATAAGGCTAGTAGTCTAGATTCTTTATTAGATAGGAAATCCCAGATTACCAGGGATACTTGATGTAATGCATATATAAAGGCCTCTTTATCAATCAATAAAGACACAGTTTTACTATCATCCTTTTATCCTAGAACACATTATCAGCACATTGCTCTAGCCTCCTGACTAATAGCCTTAAAACCTTGATTCCGAAAAGAAAAAAAAAATAGTTTTTTTTTTCGAAACCCTAGCTCCACCGCCGGCCTCCGTTCTCCTTCCCGGCACCGTCGGTATACTTCCGGCAGCACCTGCGCTGCCGCTAGCCTCCTGCCGCGCCTCACCTGCCCTCGCTCGCTCGGCCGCCTTCCTGCCCGCGCTCGCTCCCGCTCGGCAGCCTACAGCCCCTCCTTTGCGTGCTATCCCTTGCACGCATCCTCGAAGGTTCAAGATAGCTCGCAAGCCAAGCAAACGGCCCTCGAAGCCTTCTTCTTTGCTGAGAAGACATCAAGAAAACTCGAAGAAAACAAACTTCCCCAAAAGTCAAGTTTATTTCGATCAAGCTTCAATTGACAAGGTAAGTATTTTATAAACGTTCCAGCTTATGAATTTCAATAGTTGAGTTGTGTTTTCTTCCGGGACCTTTTCGTGTCCCTGCTACCTCATTCCGATTTTATCGCTTCTCGGGACGGCATACGGGGATTTAGTCACCCCGGTGCCAACGTTTTTGGGGTAACTGTGATGTTACCAGCCACCGTTATGCTTGTGACTGCGATGTCACTGGGAACCATAACGTCTCTTTTTCAAAAGAAAATAAAGAGAAGATACCGATTATGACTTGATGTCACATTATGTATCGATTTATGTGACCATAATATATCTTAGCACTGTTCTAAAAGAAAGAAAAAAATCAAACTTGATTAGTATTCAAAATACTAACGTCTCCCTATTGTGTTTTGTAGATGGCTGACACTCAGCGTCCAGAATTCGACATCTTGGATGTCCAAGGCAAGAAATACAAGAGGTGGGTCTCAGATGTAGAGAACACCTTCATTGGCAAACGATTTACGGCCACCATAGTCCCTCCTGAGGATGAAAACTTGCATGCTTCTCCTGAACAGAAAGCTAAAGCCCTGATGTTTCTCAGGCGCCATATCCATCCAACGCTCAAGAAGCAATACCTGAGGAAGACCGATCCCAAAGAGCTATGGGACATCCTCAAAGACCGCTTCGACAATGTGCATGACGCACAGCTCCCTGACATTCTGTCAGATTGGGAGCAAATCCGCTTGTTGGATTTTGATTCCGTCCAAGAATACCATCAGACTATGCTTAATTTACAGTCTGATCTGAGCTTTTGTGGGGTCGACAAGACCGATGATGATATGATGGAGAAGACATTCACGACGTTCCCAAAATCTGCGTCCATGTTGTCGCATCAGTACCGTGATCTCCGTGAGAAAGGTACCATCAAAACCTTAAGTGACTTGATGAATGTGCTTCAAAGAAAGGAGAGGTACCATGAGCTGATTCTTACTACCAACAAAAGGCCTAGAGGTCCGAAATTCTTAGCCGAATCTCACCAAGCCCGTGGTAGGGCTCCTAAGCCAAGGAGTCATCCTTGCGAACGTCAAGCACCACCACCACCACGTGCGCCAAGAGCAACACGTGGGGGAAGAGGAGGAAGAGGAGGTGCCGGCCCTAGCCGGAACCTCACATGGAAACGGGACGGCGGCGGCGCCGTTGCCCCAAGCGTGGTCGCTACGCCTCGAGCTCAGCTTCGGCCCCTTGCTTCAAATGCGGCTCCAAGAATCACTTCCAACGTGATTGCAAAGCAAGTAGCGATGTCCAAGCTGCTTACAAGAAATACAAGCAATACATGGAACAAGAAACGAACTATGTGGGAGACTTTGAGGAAGAAGAGTACGATGAAGAAGATACCAACTTCACCGTCGATGACTTCCAACCTACGAAGAAGCGTAGAACTCAGGAGTATGAAACTCCGGATTTTGAATAAGTATTTGACTTAGGTCATGAGATACATGTTCAAGTTTGATTTTGATTTTGATTTTTGGCTTTCTTTAGTCATAATTCAAGACTTTGTTCGATAAGTCGTTTGATTTAAAACATCCTTGATATACTTTTGAGTTGTCATCAATAAAATTTCTCTTATTCAATGAATGATTTGAGATTTTTACATCTCTATGAAAGCATAAATGGTTCAATGCTTCCAATTTACAATGGCATAATTATTTTGAGTTCACCACAATTTTGGTGATGTTAACTCAAATCCGAAATAAAATCACAAAGATACGAGAGACTCGCGAGAAATCGCGTTGCACAACTCGCCAGCCTATCGGCAGCCTTGGCAGCTTGGCTGCGACTCGCCAGCCCCTCAGCCGCTTGGCCGCGACTCGCCAGCCCCTCGGCAGCCTTGAAGCATGCCGGCTCGACACCGAACCCGGTTTTTAATTTTTCGCCTTGGACACGTCTCGACTTTTGTCCCGACACATCCTCGGCCATGAACCCAGTTTTGAAACCAACATCGATAGCCTATCGAAAAATGCAACTTTTGCATAAATGGCTCGGCAACGACGTGTCTTCAGACTCGCCATGCTTCGGATTTAGCTCAACCATCGCATCGTATTGCCTCAATGCCTGACCGGCCCTCACCACTCGCCTTGCTTCGGCTCGGCATCAGGGTAGCTTCGGCCTTACCACGGCTTCGGCTTTGGCTTGGCCTGGGCTTTTGCCTTGGCCTCGGCCTTGGCTCGGCTACGCCACCTACGACGGCGTCCGGTCTCAATCTCTGACCTAGGCTATGTTATCTCTCAATGTTGGTATTCGGTGATTAAAATAAGGCTTGTCTCTTTATCTCAAGTTATGTCGATGCCATGGCTATGTTATTGGCCTTAATGCACTTCATTTTGTGATGACGATAATTGCTTCAATACACTTTTATTCACGTGTTCGCCAAAAAGTCTAATATAGACGATTGATTCAATTTACATTGTTTTTGTAGATGTATCAAGGCGAGATCGAGTGTTTGTTGGATTGTGCAACGACTCACACGATTCTAAGGAATCGGCAATTGTTTTCAGATTTTTCGCCAAGAGAATCGTCGTTATCTACGATGACAGGAACCGGACCCGTCATTAAGGGTCGTGGCACTGCTCAATTCTCATTGCCAAATGGCACTGACATTCGGGTAGAGGACGCTCTCTATGCGCCTAAGGCGCTAAGAACCCTGCTAGCTTTCAAGGATGTGCATGACAACGATTATCACCTCAGCACTTATGTTGAAGATGGAACTGAATATCTGTTAATCACCTCCACTGAGAATCTGCGCACTCACATTGTGGAGAAGTGTAAGCGTGTTCGAATTGGCATGTATTTTACAACCATTCGAGCCAATGAATCCCATGTTGTTGTCTTATGCGATTCAGATGCTTACAAGCTTTGGCATGAGAGACTCGGACATCCGGGTCGTGATATGATGATTCGTATTTTGAAATGCTCCCACGATTATCCGTTTTTCAGATCACAAAAGCAAAATGGAAACCAGAAAACTGGACACAACCGAGCCGACGCCGTGCAAGGGCGCCTTGGCCTCGGTTCGGCCGCCATGCCGTCGCCGGCAGCCTCTCGGCTCCAAGGAGAAGTTCGACCTCCTCCTACTTCTCATGCTTCTGTAGCGATGTCCAATGCTCTTCGTTCGTTTTGCAAAGCTTGTTCACTAGCAAAACTTCAAGCAAGACCATCTTTTTCTATTGATAATAAACAGAATATTCCGTTCCTACAACGAATACAAGGTGATATATGTGGACCTATAACACCAGAATGCGGACCATTTAGATATTTTATGGTTCTTGTTGATGCGTCGATGCGTTGGTCACACGTCGCGTTGTTGTCCACGAGGAATGCTGCATTTGCTAAACTCCTACTCAGATCATTAAGCTTTGGGCTCACCACCCCGACAATCCGATTAAGTCTATCAGACTGCATAATGCTGGAGAGTTTACATCAAAATGTTTTGATGACTATTGCATGTCCGTTGGGATTGAAGTTGAACATCTCGTGCCCCACGTTCATTCTCAGAACGGTCTTGCAGAAGCCGCTATCAAGAGACTACAGCTTGTAGCTAGGTCCCTTGTCATGGCCACACACTTGCCGGTATCGGTATGGGGATATGAAATATTACATGCAGCTATGCTTATTCGTCTACGACCCACAGATAGCCAACCATTTAGTGCGTACCAGTTGGTAACTGGTTACGAGCCTGATATTTCGCATCTGCGTACTTTTGGTTGTGCTGTATATGTGTCTATCACGCCTCCACTGCGTACCAAGATGGGTCCACAACGACGATTAGCTATTTATGTTGGATATGAAGCACCAACAATTGTCCGCTGCATAGAGCCTATGACAGGTGATCTGTTTACTTCAAGATTTGCAGATTGTCACTTTAATGAGACATCCTTCCCGCCGTTAGGGGGAGATGGGCCGCATCCGTCCCTAGTGAACGTCAGGAATTGACGTGGTTCTCTCCCACTATGTCTCATTATGATCCCCGAACGTCTTAGTGTGAGACATAAATACAACGCATATTGGAACTACAAAAGGATGCGGATTCGATGCCCGACTCCTTTACTGATATTGCGAAAGTGACAAGATCAACCATACCTGCTGCGAATGTACCTGCAAGGCTCAACATACCTCGCCATGCACGAGCACGCGCCGCCGGTCTTGGACCCGCAGCCCTAGGTGCCTTTGGCAGCCTAGGCTCGGCACCTCCAAGAAAGAGGGGGGAGACCAATCGGTTCTAAGGACAGTGTACCTAGAAAGAGGGCATGTGTCCAGGCACAAAGCGATCTGTTCATCATCGATACTGTGACGCCGTCACACGAGATTGTCTCCGACTATACCTATGTCCAAGAATCAACTCTGAATCATCTGGGAGACGCCTCACACTCACCGTTGATGTTGGAGAACAAGAAAATCTCACTAAACTACTTATGCATGCACAATCTTATGGAAAGAAATTCCATGTATATCGATGATGCATTCGCCTACGCCGTTGCTCAAGAAATCATTGACGACGACGACATGGAACCCCGCACTGTTGATGAGTGTCAACGTAGGGCGGATTGGCCGAAGTGGAAAGAAGCAATCCAGGCTGAACTAGACTCTCTAAAGAAAAGGCAAGTATTCGGACCGGTTGTGCCTACACCGCCGAACGTGAAGCCTGTTGGACATAAATGGGCATTTGTCAGAAAGCGCAATGAGAATAGTGAAGTCCAGCGATATAAAGCTAGACTCGTGGCGCAAGGTTTTTCTCAACGCCCTGGAATTGATTATGAGGAGACGTATTATTCGGTCATGGATATTATTACCTTCCGATACTTAATCAGTTTGGTAGTCTCAGAGAGACTCAATATGCAGCTTATGGATGTTGTAACAGCGTATCTTTATGGGGATCTAGATACAGAGATATACATGAAAGTTCCAGAAGGACTTTCGTTACCCAAGTCAAGTGAGCAAAAACCACGAAGTTCATTTGCTATCTGGTTGAGACGATCTCTATATGGACTCTGACAATCTAGTAGGATGTGGTACACACGGTTAAGTTATTACTTGATTGGGAAAGGATACAAGAATGATGAGTTGTGCCCTTGTGTGTTCATAAAGAGAACAAGTTCAGAATTTTCCATTGTAGCCATCTATGTTGACAATATGAACATCATTGGAACTCTGAATGAGATCAATGAGACCGCAAGATACTTGAAATCCGAATTCGAGATGAAAGATCTGGGAAGGACTCGGTTTTGCCTAGGCTTAGAACTAGAGCACTGAAGTCACTACCAGATCCGAGAGAATAGCCGACGAAAAAAATTTCGTCGACTATGCCGAATTTTCGTCGGCTATTCCTTCTGCTGACAAAATTTTCGTCGGCTATAATTCATCGGAAAAACGCCGTCGGTAATACCAATGGCCGACGAAAATAACGAAATCGTCGGCTATATTCGAGTATGGCCGACGACTTTACCGACAAAAATTAATTTCGTCGACAAAATCTGGGCAAAATATCAGACGAAATTCGTCGGATATTTTAGAGTATGGCCGATATCGTAAACTATAGCCGACGAATTAATATATTAATATTTTAATAGGCATTAATTAGTTATAGCCGACGAAATAATGTCATTTTCGTCGGCTATAACGGTTATAGCCGACGAAATTTGGTAAAAATCGTCGGCTATAGTGCTTATAGCCGACGAAATAATGCCAATATCGTCGGCTATTCTTACATTTGGGGGAAAAAAATTAAATTAATTTCTAAATTACCATTCCAAGCAACTTGCAAATCACAAAGACAATCCATGCATTTGCACCAACAAGAAACACGTATAAATGATTTATTATTTAATTTGTTCCAATATACATAAAATATAACCCTAATCATCACCTAAAGCACTAAAGTCCACCACGTCATCCCCAGCATCCTGCTCGTCATCATCGGGAGGTTGAGGCATTGGAGGTTCAACTAACGGCTGAAACGGGGACGGGGGTTCAAGGGCTTGTTGTTGTGCCGCGAACATATCACACCACCAGTTTTGTTGGGCGGCGTAGTTGTGTTGCCGAACTCTGTCGCATTCAGCATGCCAACTGGCCAGATCCAAATGATACTGCTGTGTTCTGCGGCGTAGCTCCTGTGATCTCTGGGACTCGGCCGCCAATCTTGCGGCCAATCTCTGCACTTCCCCCCTCATCTGTTGGCTGTCCCCGCCTCCCTTCTTTTGACCTCCCTTAGTGGTCTTCAGGAGCCCTATTCCAGAACTTCCCAAACCCCGGCAGTAGTATTGGTTTGACCGGTGTGGGAAGGCTGCGTCGAACATCCTCGCTGCCGTTTGGACATTCGATCGGTCGACCTCGCGCAGGGCTTCTTCCAGATCTGCCTCTGAAATGTTCGGTTGTGTCTCCCGAACTACTTGCTAGAACACCTCTTCTTCGGCCCGGTTCACCCTCTCCTAATTGAACGGGAAAAAGAAATAATTAATTTTCTAACAAATATATAATTAAATAAAATTAATAATTAAAATTTTAAAATCGTAATCAACGACTTACGAGCTGTTCTGTCGCTTGTGGATAAGCGATCTTGAACGTCTCCACGTACGGGTTGCTATCAGGATGATCTCTAAGCGCCTCCTCCTGATATTGTGCAAACGGCCTAGAACCACCATGATGGGGGGTTGTGTTACGGCGGCGGTTCGCAGAGCTTACCCGAGACCGTTGCTTCAAACAAATAATAAAATATTAGAAAAATGCATCAAAAAATTTTAGTGTAATAATTATAAAATAATTAAACTAATAATTAAAATTTTAACAAAATAAACATTTATAGTTAAGTTTAGTATTTACCTGCATAAGTGGGTTGTTGAAGTCTACTGTCTTCTACAAACGCCACTCGTACTCCCTGAACATGAACTCTCTGGGAGTACCCATACGACCACGGTTGTCGTATTGGTTAAAGTGGGAACGGAGCTCGTTCTTCCACTCTTTGAATCTACGGAAAAAACAAAAGTGCATTAGAAATATTATTAATAGGGAAAATGTCTATTTGGTGCTAATTTGACCCCCTGACTGCCCATTCAAATGACAAACTTATTTTTTTTCCCTATTCAACATAAGGTAACAACTCTATTGCCCATTTGAACAAATCTTTTTCAATTCTAGTACAAATTTAATTTTTTTCTTCCTTTTTTGTCCTTTTGTCTTATCTAACATATTTTTGAATTATAATGTGTTGAGAAAGTGGAAGATAAAAAAAACGAACTTTGCCGAAATATCACTCAACTCCTCCGGCCTCCCATGGCCGGTCGCCGGAGTCGCCGGATTCCGGGCACCAATTTTTTTTTCGCCGGAATTTTTTTTTTTCGCCAGATTTTTAATTTTTTTTTTTTTTATAATCAGGTTATTGACGATGGTTACTGACCCTCAGTAAATAATTTACAGATTACAGTAAATAATCGATTATTGACCCCCAGTAATCAGGTTACTGGAGTTACTGATCCATAGTAATCAAGTTACTGACCCCCAGTAATCGATTACTGACCCCCAGTAATCGATTACTGACCCCCAGTAATCAGGTTACAGATTTCATATTGTCCAGTAATCATGTTATTGACCCCCAATAATCAATTATTAATCCCCAATAATCGATTACTGACCCCCAGTAATAGTATTCCCAATTCGATCAAAACCCTAATGTTGGAGGAGGAGGAGGACCCGCCGTCAATAATCGATTATTGACCCCCAATAATCGATTATTGACCCCCAATAATCGATTATTGACCCACAGTAATCGATTACTGACCCCCAGTAATCGATTACGGACCCCCAGTAATCGATTACTGACCCCCAGTAATAGTATTCCCAATTCGATCAAAACCCTAATGTTGGAGGAGGAGGAGGACCCGCCGTCAATAGTATTACTGACCCCCAGTAATCGATTACTGACCCCCACTAATTGATTATGCTGATTGTATATGGAGTCTACGGGAGTTCTTACAGATTCCGAGTTCCTGACTTTGTTGCCAGATTTGATCAACCCGGGTTACTTGGCGGTGAGGATGGAGCCTGGTACGAATGAAAGGAAGGTAATCGGGCGGGTTGATTGCACCCAAGGTCCTGCGCCAGGGTGGGTTCATAGCTTTCCAGTGACCGAGCACTACATAATTATCCCCGAAATGCCGCTGAGGTATTGTGCAGGGAATTTGCTCAAGGCCGAACCAACACCATTGTACAAGTTTGAGTGGCATCCAAAGTCCAAAGCCTATATCCAAGGTCTATAGGCCGAACCAACACCATGGTAAAAAACGAAAGCATCATTCTCACCCTTACCGTGAGAGAGAGAGAGAGAGAGAGAGAGAGAGAGAGAGAGAGAGAGAGAGAGAGAGAGAGAGAGAGAGAGAGAGAGAGAGGGAAAATGAGAGAGTCGGCTAGAGAGAGAGGGGAAGGGGCTGCTGCGGCGGCGACGGGGATTTGGGGAACGAGAGAGAGAGGGGAAAATGAGAGAGTCGGCTAGAGAGAGAGGGGAAGGGGCTGCTGCGGCGGCGACGGGGATTTGGGGAACTAGGGTTTTTTCTTTTTCTTTTTCTGTGTTGTTGAGAGAGAGGTTAATATATAATTGGTTAGGGTAAATATGTTTTAATATGACTGAATTATATTTACTAGGGTAGTTGTGTAATTCTCTCAAGATTCATTGGTTTGGGATATAAACATTGGAATGGGTAATTTTTAAACTCATTTTGTTCAAATGGTCTTTTTCCCTTATTAATATCATAAAATATTTTAAATTATAAGATAAGGAATTCCCAACGTACCTCAACGACTGCATCGCGTACGCCCAATGCTACTTATGTTCTGCAATCTCGAAGTATGTCTGAAAGATAATATTTTATTAGTTTTACAATTATAACAGTACCGAAAATTATTAAATATTACGTAAAATAAATTAAAATTTTTAAATTACTCACTGACGCGGCGTTGTTCACCTCCCTCTTGATCTCTTCGGGCACATCAGACCACCGCGTCCACAACATAGGGACTCTGTCCCTAATCAGTGCCCTCACGCAACCTGTGTAGTCGCGGCGTTTTTTCCCCTGAACCTCCTGATTAGGAGGTTCATTGATCCGGATCCTCTCGCTGCTCTCAACAGTTCTCCTGAGCGTGTCAAAACATATGACACCTCTCGTATTCCTCGTTGAACTGCTAGCGGCTGTCCCTATCACATAAACGACGATTGGTTAATAAAATTAAATATTAGTGCGTTAATTTTAATAAAACATTTAATTAATAAAATCAAATGTTACCTGAACTGGATGACTCGTCTGTCGACTTTCCTTTTCTCCTCGCCGAAATCAGGAGGTCAGGGTTCTCAAATGGTTGCTGCTGGTATGCCTCCGCAACACTCACGTACTGAGGCATAGCAGGCCATATGGGCACACCTCGAAAGTCGACCTCGGGTATCGCAGGAATGTTGTACGGGAGATAGAGCTGATTTGGGAGAGTAGGCCCCTCAGTCGAGTCAGTAGCAGACGTCGTCGGACTCGTCATCGGCTCCCGTTGAACCTCAGGCATACGGACCTGAGGAACGTCTGCAGCTATCTCGTCCTGGAAAAGGTGCCTACTGAACCTCAGAGCATCTGGCCAAACAGGGGGACGTGAACTGCTCGACGGCCGCCCCGCCTGGAGAAGGGTCTGGTGCCGAGAACTCACACTCCTTCGCGGCTGGGATGAATCGACAGGCCTCCGGGGCTGGGATGAATCCACACTCCTCCGCTGCTAGGTGGTGGTCCTCTCAGGCTGGCTATGGGTCTTGTCGGACTCTGCGGAACCGGCGGAACTTCCAGAACCCCTAGATCTGGAACGACGGCCTCCGAATAACTGTCTGAATGCATCGGCCATCTGCAGCTTGAGGCATTAATACATTAATTAATATTAAATTATATTACATTAAATAACAAATTCTAATTAATATAATAACCAATAATACTAACATATTTCAAAACATACTAACAAATTAATATTTAAATTTGTACTAATTTTAAATAATACTAACCATTAACCTAAATATAACTATTTATATACAAATATAACTATATTTCATTATTAACATATATATAAATACAAATAACCATTTATATATTAACAAAAATATATAACAATTTATATAATTAAAATTAAATATATAACAAATATATAACAATTTATTATACAAAAATTTATATAATTAAAATTAAATATATAACAATTTCTATACCTAAATTATAACAAATATATAACAATTAAATTTATTAACAAATATATAACAAATATATAACAATTTATATAATTAAAATTAAATATATAACCAATATATAACAATTTATGTAATTAAAATAAAATATATAACAAATATATAGTAATTTGTTAAAATTAAATTTATTAACAAATATATAATAATTTATATAATTAAAATTAAATATATAACAATTTATAAAATTAAACTAGATTGAAAAAAAAAAAAAATTTTAACCGGATCGGAGGAGGAGGGGAAGGAGGTCGGACGAGGAGGGGAAGGCGGAGGGGAAGGAGGAGGAGGAGGAGGCCGACCGGAATAGCTTGAGGAAGGAGGAGAATCGGAGAAGGCCGGAATTGGAGGAGAGTTTAGACGCCGATTTGAGGTGGAGGAGGAGCAGCGCGGCAGAAACGAAATCTTTGCGGCAGATTGGAGCAGCAGCAGGAGGAGGTGGAGGAAGAGAGGAAAAAGTCGGCTAGGGTTCGACAGTTTCTGATTTATACCCGAAAGAATAGCCGACGATTAAAAAGATTTCGTCGGCTATTCTTTACTATAGCCGACGAAAACTTTAACATCGTCGGCTATACTTTGAATGTCGTCGGCTATTCTTTGAATATCGTCGGCTATACTTTAGGAGATCAGCAGCCGTCTGATCTGAGCCATCCAATGGCGGAAAATGAAAAGGGGCGGATCGCAAGAGTTTAGCCGACGAATTCAAATATTTCGTCGGCTATACTTTGGAAAATCAGCAGCCATTGGATCTGAGCCATCCAACGGCGGACAATAAGCGGATCGCAAGAGTTTAGCCGACGACATATAATTTTCGTCGGCTAAACTGTTGGTCAAACCACTAAGTCAAACTTCTAAACGCTTTAAAACGGAAATTAGTCTAGTTAGACGACGGTTTTTGGCCTGACCTTCAACAGATAATAGTTTCAAATCGATGAGACGCAACTAATCGTATAAAAATTTTCCTCAAAATATTTACCGAACGTCAGACTACCCATAGGAAAACGGAAGTAAAACACAGTTAACCGCAACATTCGGCACACAGATTTTGTCGGAATCTTGTCATTTTTCAACCGTAGACGTATTTCATTATTTCGGTCATATCTTATTTGACGACATATTTGCATTTGAAGGATGAAGCAATGGTTTGTCGATAGTGATAGAAAATGGAAGGTGGTTTTTTTTTGTTTTTTTTTTTAATCATAGCCGACGAAATTAAACATAGTACTCGTCGGCTATTCTTTTGTCGTTTTCTGTCTAAAATAGAATATGTATTTTTCAATATAGTTTTGGCCGACGAAATCACGAATTTTTCGTCGGCTATAATTAGTATAGCCGACGAAATAACGTGTTTTTCGTCGGCTATTCTTTGAAAAAAATAAAAAAATCAGTGGTATTACACCTCTCGTATTCCTATGTCCTGTTCATATATAACCAAAATTGAACATAAAAAAAAAAACAGAAACCCAACAGTCAACATATTTCAAATTTGTTTTTAAGGGGTTTAGAACCCAGCCTATGCTGGGAGGCTCATCCCCACGCCCGTTCATTAGAAAAGAGTGGATTACAAATGAAAGGATTACATCATCTAAATTACTTAATCCGTCGGATTGTAATCGGAATCATCGGATGAGTCTTCTTCGGTTTCTGAATTGCTCGATAGGGGTAATCTATGTCGTTCCTCACCACTAGAGTCCTCGTTAGTTTCTTCATTTGGATCAACATCAACAAGCAGTGGCTCTTCACGTCGAATTCGCACCGGCGTGTCTAGGCGAATAAAAGAGGAGTCAGGAATACCGTTTGAGTTGGGCTCTTGATATGCGGTGCCCCCTTCCTCGTTCTCTTCAGCCACTCCAAGTGTAGACGCCCGGTAAATGTTGCGATGGTGGATAGTGTTGACTACTTTCCACGGGTCACCCTTGGCGAGATCATCAAGATAAAACACTTGTTTCACCCATGTGGCTAAAACGAACGGGTCGTCCTCATACCATGATGTACTAGTGTTCACAGAAGTTATGCCGTATTGATCGGTTTTCATGCTCTGCGGCCATGTGTCAAACCATCTACACTTGAAAATGTGCACTTTCATGCCTTCCCCATAATGCAGTTCCACAACTGAATGGAGAACACCGTAACAGTCAACTCCATCATCCCCACCATGTGCCATAACCCCTGAATTTTGTGTTTTCAGTCTGAGGTCTCTCTCTTCACATCGAAATAACACACCATTCACCTTGCACGTCGCATAAACTTTTGAATAGACCGGCTTCATCGCCAGAAGTCTGAGTTCGTCCGACCAATTTGGGTGATTATCATTTTTAATAAGGTCCATCTGCAACCATCAGAATCAACTATAAATATGAATAATTATACATAATAATATATAAATACGTATAGAATAGTGTTAAAGTTACGTACCCAGGGGCCGAAATACTCTGCGAATGTCCGGTTGTGGTAATCGAGATCACCTCCTACTTGGTCACAGTTTAGATGCATGTTCTTCTAAAATTGAACTTCTGGACAGTTAATTAGTACCCACCAATGTGCAATGGCTACCTCATAATCTTTCAACTTGTAGGAAACTGGCATATTTCCACCGAGTACAACATCGTCGGAGAGTATGGAAAGATTGAACTGTGAAGGTACATCTTCCGGTATGCTTTCCTGTAACGCTCCTAAATACAGCTTCATGTAGGTGACGCACTCGTGCGCAATATATGCTTCAGCTATACATCCTTCAGGTGCGGATCTGTTTTGGACAAAATCACCGTATTGTCCAAGTTGCCTATAAATCAAGTTTTTAAAGTGTTATGATAATACATTAATACTATATCACATATATTGATGAGGAAATTAACAGAAGGTGTAAAATACGTAACTTTCCATTTGATACATCCAAGTGAAGTGCACAGGACCGGTAAGCAACAACTGCCGAGGAAGATGGATCATGAGGTGAGGCATGATGTCGAAAAAATTTGGAGGAAATATCATCTCAAATTTACACATGATATGAACGATGTCTTGTTGCATTTCCCGGAGGTCAGATTTTCTTACTTCTCGTGTGCATACCTTCTGGAAAAATCTTACCAACGCTACTAACGGCTCCACAACGTGACGGGGAAGGAACGGTCGAATGAAAACAGGGAAGAGACGCTGTAGCAAGATATGATTGTCATGACTTTTCAATCCGTAAAGATTGTTGAATTGTCTGTTCACACACTTGGCTATATTTCCAGCAAAGTCTGAAGGATACTTGGCCCGACTTATCCAATGGAAAATTTCTGATTTATGCTCAGGCTTGACGGTGTAAGGAGCTTGAGGCATTTTTCTCTTCCCTTGTTTCAACCATAGTTGTTTTCTGATATTCATGTTTTGCAGATCAGTGCGAGCCTTAGGACTATCTTTCGTCTTCCCCTCCAAGTTCAGCGTTGTGCCCACCACACTTTTAGAAATATTTTTTTCTATGTGCATAACGTCTAGGAAGTGACGGATCAGCAACTCACACCAGTACGGGAGTTCCCACAATATGCTCTTATGTGTCCAGAATTTGTACTCCTCAGGCCTTTCAGGTATTTCCGCTACAATATCGGGATGATTGCTGATGGGCCCAAAATCGTACTCATTAAGCACTGCTAAAATTTCTCTTCCCGTCCATCTTCTGGGGGGACCACCATGTTCTTCGGTTCCATCAAATGCGGCGGACTCGTAACGCCAGTGGTGATCCGCCGGAAGGAACACACGATGACTCATTCTACATATCCTGTTGCAATGAGGGGTGCTCCCATAATCGCTGAGGCACTCTGGACAAGCCTTGTATCCCCTAACAACGCTGCCCGACAACATCCCATAAGCAGGAAAATCACTGATGGTACCAATAACCATGACATGCATCTGGAACGTCTCCTCCTTGTACTTGTCAAAAGTGGGATGACCAACGTCCCACAATACTTTAAGCTCTTCAATCAATGGTCTCATATACACATCGAGACATTTTCCTGGGTAACCAGGCCCCGAAATCAACAACTTCAACATATTATATTTCTTCTTCATGCACATCCACGGAAGAAGGTTGTAAGGTACCAAAACCACCGGCCATATACTGTATGAAAGACTTATGGTGCCGAAAGGGTTGAACCCGTCGGTTGAGAGCCCGAGCCTGACGTTTCTGACATCGGACGCAAAATGAGGAAACTCGTTGTTTATATGCTTCCAAGCCGCTCCGTCAGAGATGTGTGTCATGATATCTGCGTCTCCTGCGTCCCACTCACCGTGCCATCTCATAGCTTTTGCAGTGGTTTCTGACATGTACAACCGCTCAAGCCTATCTCTCAACAGAAAATACCGAAGCACTTTCACAGGTTTCCTATTGCCTGCTCCCGTCAATTTATATCGGTCAGACTGACATATCGGACATGCGTCAAGGTTAGCAAGGTCATTCCCTTCTGCATCTTTACCCCAGAAGAGAACGCAGTCAAATGAGCATGCATGGATCTTAATGTAGGAAAGCCCTAGATCTTTGAGGATACTTCGGACCTTACGGTGATTGGTAGGATTACGATGACCCTCCTCCAACAACGAAGAAGTGTACTGTAGATATTCATCCACTTGCCTGATAGTCGATTTTGTCTCGACTTTAATCCTCATTACCTCCATCACACTTTGAAGAACTGTCTTCTCAGAACTTGAAGACACAGGGGTCTGTTGCAATGCAATCAGTTTGTTGTACTTGTCAAAGGCAACAGTGTTGACAACTTGTGGGAAGGGCAGCACCGGGTCATGCATATATTGTTCCCCACGTACACCGCTTTCAAAAGGAACACGTTGTTGACGAATGCCATTGTTGGATCGTTGGATGTACTACTACTGCCCGCCTCAAAAAACTGCCCATGATCATGCGATCCATGTAATGATGGCTCACCGTGATATATCCAACATTTGTACTTCGGCCAAAACCCATTACTCTTTAGGTGCTCCCATACTGTCCTAATCGGAAATCGACACATATCACTGCGACACTTACATTTCTTGCACGGGAAATAATGGTAATCATTCCCGTTTGCATTTTCCTCGACGAACTGCAAAAAATTCGCAACTCCTGTAGTGTATCGTCGGTCATGCCTTCGAAGCGAAATCCAACTCTTATCCAGATCCATATATAGCCTGATAATAAAATATATGTATAACTTTAATTAATAAGAAATTAATTAACATATACATATATATATATATATATATAAATCCTTAATAATTAATTACATTACAATATATATTATTATCAACATCAACTCTTATATATATACCATTAATTAACAACCATTATTTAAGTTACACTATCTATCAATAATTATTTAAGTTAATTAATTACACTATATATCAACAACTATTAATTAACACACATATATATATATATATATATATATATATATATATATTTTAACACTAATTAAAATAACATCAAATTAAAACACATAATTAAACTAAAACTCAAAATCAACTCAACTAAAACTCAAAATCAACATATATACATACATTCTAACACTAAAACAACAACAAATTAAACAAAAAATCACTTAATAAATCAAAATCACTAAAACTTAAAATCAACTCAACTAAAACTCAAAATCAACATATATACATACATTCTAACACTAAAACAACAACAAAACAAAAAATCACTTACTAAATCAAAATCACTAAAACTCAAAATCAACTCAACTAAAACTCAAAATCAACATATATACACATGTACGTACCTATATATAGCTCCACAATATAAGAGAGGACGGATTTCAACAATACCCACAGATTTTTCACTCTTTCTCCCGTTTTTCCCCCTTTTTTTTTAAATGAGCAGCTGCTGCCCAGATCTGAAAATATATAGACTTATAGCCGACGAAAATGTCAACTTCGTCGGCCATACTTCCAAAAATTTTCGTCGGCTAATGTTTCGGAGAAAGGCCGACGAAAATACAAATCGTCAGCTGAAATATGAATATAGCCAATGATTTTTTGAAAATACCAACGAAAAAAGGTTTCGTCGGCTAAGGTTAAACTATGGCCGACGAATTTTTTTTTTTACCGACGAAAAATAAAATCGTCGGCTATTCCTTAGAATTACCGACGAAAATTTTAATTCGTCGGCCGTTTTTTTTTTTTCGTCGGGAAAACCCTTTTTTCTGGTAGGAGTGGTGGAATCTTTGTACACCAATCTGCATATGTCCGAAAAATGCTCATGCGATTTAACATGGACAAAGTTATGCATCCTACAAGCACTCCCATGGTCGTTAGAAGTCTGGATATCGATAAAGATCCCTTTCGTCCGAAAGAAGATGACGAAGAGGTCTTGGGAGATGAATATCCATATCTTAGTGCAATTGGAGCTTTGTTATACCTAGCTCAGTGTACTAGACCAGACAGTGCTTTCTCGGTGAACTTGTTAGCCAGATTTAGCTCGGCGCCAACACAACGTCATTGGGTTAGAATCAAGAACATCTTCCGATACCTGAAAGGAACCCTTGACATGGGCTTGTACTATCGATACACTCATCAGGATTCGGTACATAACCAATCCCTTGCATCCAGTGGCACCCACCGTGGCTCGGATCACCACCGGTCAGCTGCCAAGACCGGCCTCGGTTCGGCAGCACCCTGCACCGTCGCTGCACCCGGCCTCGACTCGGCCCCCAGCCGTACCGCCGCCGTATCCGCCAACGTATCCGAACCCGAGGATGCAAATTCGTGGTCTCGGTACGGTTTTGGCACTACCCCCTCCTACTCAGATACACCAAATGATGTGATGGTAGGATTTGCTGATGTTGGATATTTATCAGATCCACACAAAGGACGTTCCCAAACAGGTTATGTTTTTACCATTGGGCATACGGCGATATCTTGGAGATCAACCAAGCAAACACTTGTTGCTACCTCCTCGAACCATGCTGAGATTATTGCACTACATGAAGCAGTCAAAGAGTGTGTTTGGCTTCGCTCAGTTATATCTCACATTCGAGAGTCTAATGGACTTGAGTCTACTACTATGAGACCAACTTGCATATTTGAAGATAATGCAGCACGCATTGAGCAGATGAAGTTGGGATACATCAAGGGTGATAACACTAAACACATTTCGCTTAAGTTCTTCTACAATCAGCAACATCAAGAGACTTTAAATATCCAAGTGAAGCAAGTCAGCTCAAAAGATAATGCAGCTGATCTGTTCACTAAGTCTCTATCAAAATCTACATTTGTGAAGCATGTAAAGCGCATTGGTATGTGTCGCTTATCCGAACTCAAAGACTGATTGACCATCAGGGGGACTTCTCATCTAGACTTCAGGGGGAGCTAGTTATGCATGTCTCACATACTTGTAGTTGGTACGTTGTACTCTTTTTCCTTAGACCATACTTTTATTTTTGCCCAATAGGTTTTTGTTTGCTGGCAAGGGTTTCAACGAGGCAACAGTTCATGCACCATTGAGGACGCGACACAAGGGGGAGGAGTGTTCAAGGAAGGTTAATTCCGTAACTTCCGTGGTGTGTCTTGTCCTAATAAGACTAGTAGTCTAGATTCTTTATTAGATAGGGAATCTCTGATTACCAGGGATACTTGATGTAATGTCTATATAAATGTCTTCTTATCAATCAATAAAGACACAGTTTTACTATCATCCTTTTATCCTAGAACACATGCAAGTTTGTAAGTAAGACATCCAAGGGAAAAGGTAAGAGAGCAACAACAAAATGAAAAAAATGCCGAAATTGCATGCCCAACAACTAAGACGTGGAGGTATTTGTTATGGACATCTGTTTAAGCCATCATGACACACTTTCAGGGAGCAAGGGTGAGGAAAACTTTGAACAAAGGATAGAGGTGGAAGAGTTGGTTTTCAGTCTCAGAGAAAGGAGGAAGATGAGTTTGAAGCAAATACAGGATGTTGCTGAAAGCCCACAAACCGGCCGGGTTGGTGGAACACAAAGAGAGCACCCAACAAACTGATTCGGGCACCGCTCTCCAAACCTTTCTCAACCGCATCCCCATCAGTGCTATCCCAGGCATCAAAAACTTACCTGGTATTGTAACATTGCTCCATTTCCTATTTCCTTATTCTTTTTTGTTAATTTTGTTTGTGGGATGACCCCATTTTGAAAATGGTTTCTGTTTTAAATGCATGATATGATAAGTATTGGCTTTGAAAACTGGGGATAGTGTAAGAGACGCCATACATATGTTGTATGAGAATAATGTATGTGGTGCACCCATTGCAGATTCAGCTTCAGGAGGTTTTTCAGAACCCTTCATTGGTTTGATTGATTTCGCAACCATTGTTCTCTTGTGTATTGAGGTAGGCTATTTCATTTTCTTCAGAAATTTGATGCACAGCCCAAATGAGCAGTTATAGATAGTTATTTACTCCACTTATTTGTGATTTTTTAATACCAAGTCATTCTGATGAAACTTTCATGTTTAGGAATGTGAAAAAGAGGAAAACCGCAGCAGAGACACTGGGAAGGAAGAGGTTGGCAACTATGGCTTTCTTACCATGCTTGAACAGCATCCTCAAATTGGCCAAACCAAGGTTTTTATCCTTCTTTTATTTACTATGGTGATTAGTATCAGTGCTCCCCAATAGACTATTAATTTGAACTCCCTTGTGGGGATGCATGACACTTTGATGACTAATATATATGCAGGGACGGAATTATGAATTGAATATACCTAGGGCTAGATTTAAGAACAATAAAAATTGACAATTTCTTTTTTTAGGTTTGGAAACCAATGGGAGGCTCATCCTCACAGCTTTGATATTACCATCCAAAACATAATACAGGGGGCGACATAAAACCAAAACCCTGTAAATTACATAAATTACATAGCTAGCTAAACTTTTCCCTACGAGGTCCACTTATTTCAAACTCAGCAATTACACTATTATTATCAATATTATCCGCATATGTCCTTTCAATATAAGGAACCATTAAAACATCAAGAAAATCATCATTCATCTTATTTATAAGTTTACTTTTGATGATGTTCATAGATGAGAATGCCCTCTCTATTGTTGCTGTAGAAACTGGAAGAGTCAAAATAAGACAAATCAATCGATAAATCATGGGATAAAGTGATGACAACCAACCGTCGACACAAATCAGATACAGAAGTTGTCTTTACAAATCTTGGATCATTTTGAACATCTGCTACAAAGAACCCACTCTCCAAATCTAGAGCAAGCATATCATATGATGAAAAGTATGAAGGATAAAATTTCAAAGCAAGTTTGCACACATCTTCAGGTTTGAATGCTCGAAAATTATAACGTAGATCAAATGAAGCACTAAGAAGAAGAATCTCCTAGGAACTTTCTGTAAATCTGCTTTCAAGCTCTTCCAACTGAAAGTCTATCACAGCATAAATTATATTGACCCGATAATAGTGCTCATTTGAAATATTCTTTTCACAATCCCTCAACCCTTTCTTGTAAGGAGCTGTCATATCCGGCGTAGAAATAACATGCTCAGCAAAAAATGCTCTAACCTTCATAATCAAATCATCCCAACCATTTTCTCTCATATCTTGAAGCTTTTATTTTGTTATTGAAACAAAATGCAGAGCATTCAATATGCCCATGTCTTTTCTTTGCAAAGCTTGACACAAAAAGTCGGTAATCCTCATAATATCATGCATCATCAGCAAATGATACACAAAATCAAACTTTTTCAAGGCCTTACCGATTGATTTTGCTTCTCCTTGCACTTTGTCTACTCCATTCTTATACAAATCACTAATAGTTTCTCTGGTAGCTCCAAACAACTTAATCAGACTTGAAATAGAACGAAAATGTAAACCCCAGCGAGTAGCCCCTGCTCTTTGCAAAGTGTAAGCTTGATTCATACCTGAACCTCTCTCAAGTGTACCAGTAGCCACTAAATCTGGGATTTCCACTTCTCTGAAAGCTTTTAACATAGAATGTCTTTTTACAGAAGAATCAACAAAGTTCACAATCATAGTCAGAGTAAAAAAGAATTGCCACAAATCATGAACTCCTTTAGTTGCAGCATTCAAAGTCAATTGTAAGCGATGAGCAAAACAATGAACATAATATGCATATGGACACTCTTTTAAAAACAAAGCTTGCAAGCCATTAAATTGACCACGCATGTTGCTTGCACCATCATACCCTTAGCCACGTATATTTTCTACTTGAAGATCATATTGAGCAAGGACCTTAGATATCTTATCCTTCAAAGTTTGAGAACAAGTGTCAATAACACTAATCACCTTAAAGAACTGTTCTCTAATAAACCCTTCACAATCAACAAACCGAAGAATTATGGCCATTTGCTTCTTATTTGACACATCAAGAGGTTCATCAACAAGGATGCAAAACTTATAATCTCCCACTTCATCATGAATCTTGGCTATTACTTTGTTGCCAAGAATATTTGTAATTTGCTTTTGAATCTTTGTAGATGTATACTTGGCATTTCCCGGAGCATTGTTTACTACTTTGTTGACTTCAACATTCATTCTTTTAAAACGCTCCAAAACCGCATCAAAGTTGCCATTATTGAGAGAATCAACCGATTCATCATGACCTCTAAAAGAACATCTTTGTCATGCCAACAACCTCACGACCTATATAGTGGCAACAAGCCGAAGCCTATTATCTGTTACTTCTTGTGAGGATAATGTGTGAATCACCCTTTCTATATGTCTTGAAGGGTTTCTCTAATTTTTCCACTTTTGCATTGAAGCATTATGTATTGACATTATGTCTCCCACATGAAATAAGATGCCCGACTGCTTGGACATTATATTCTTCCAACCATTAAACCCAATTAACTTCAGTGAAGGATAGATGTCGGGATGGATAATCATCAAACAAGAAACAAGGGAAGCAATATGCTTTATCCTTCTCAAGAGAATACTCAAGCCAATGCCATTGTTTAAACCATTTGTGACAAAATCTTCGTCTTTGGCCTCCATGCCAAGTAGAGGGATAATTTCTTAAATGAGGTTGACACGGTCCATATACTACATAAGCTCTTCGAACATTGTCTTGTTAATTCAAATGATATGTACCTATAGGACGACGTTTTCCTGGGTTCCGCTCAAGTGATATAATATCATAATCTTGATCACCTTCTGATCCAGGAGGATCTTACTTCTAATTAATATGATATATATTAATATCATATTATATTATATAAATAATCTAAACCATTAAAAGTTTACAGTTTAAAACTTACTGTTTTAAACCGTTCGAAATTTAAGGTTTACGTTAACTGAATAACGTAAACCCTTTATTTTTTATGGTTTATATTCATTTGTTATTTTTAGTTTCTATTTCAGGAAAATCAGTTTTGTATATAAACTAGACGATTGTAATGAATGAAGAAAGCAATTAGAATCAGTTTTCTTAATCAGCTTCAATCTTCTTCTTTCTCCCGTCTTTTGTTAATTATCGTCTTATAATAAGAAGTCCACTTCCAAGAGAAGTAGCGACACTTCTTTTCCTACAAAAGTTCTATCTCCTAGAAGTTTTGGATCAAGTGGTATCAGAGCCCCAGATCAAAACAGGGTAAAGGTGGTTTATGGTCCTAACTCGCAACCGACGTAGAACTTCTAAAGAAGAACTTGTAGGTCCTTTGCTCGTTCATCGAAAGCCAAGGATAAAGAGAGGAGCAATGACAGGGGAAGTTCCAAAATCAAATGGTGATGGTGAACGCGTCACAAATCTTGAACGACAGATGGAATTGTTATCTGCATCAATTTCTGAGTTAGTGGAAAATTTAAAAACCTCAAAACTTTCACATGCATCGCCTTCCAAAAGAAAGGTTGAAGATGATAGTGAAGAAGAGGAGGACATCGCAGATGAAAATGTTGCCGAGGATGGAGGAAATCAGAAAAATCCTGTAAGTGCCTTGAAAATTGATTTTAAGGTAGAAATTCCTACGTTTGATGGTGTTATAGATGCAGACAAATTGGATAACTGGATAGACACATTAGAAACATACTTTACTATACATAAGTATTCTAATGTTGAAAAGATCCAATTTGCAAGCTTGAAACTCTCAAGCCATGCTGTTACATGGTGGAAGTCATACCGAAAACGATACAACGTTGCGGAATTGACATGGAGTAAATTCAAGAAATTAGTGAGAAAACAATTCTATCCTGTTGGATATGAAGAAGAAAGATGGTACAAGTGGCAACACTTCAATCAAAAGTTCGGTCAATCAGTACAAGATTATACCTCTGAGTTCCATAACCAAGCTTTAGTATTGGATATAGATGTTGACAATTATGAAGTCTTCATGAAATACATCGGAGGTCTTGCCGACTACATACAGAAAGAACTAAAATTGTTTTCCGTAGAATCAATTGAAGAAGCTACAGTCAAGGCAATCGCCATTGAGGCAAAGTATAAAAGGCTTGACAAGAAGGACGACAAACAAACAACTGAAAATAAATCTGATTGGAAGAATAAAGGCAAACAGATCAAGGATGGTCCAAAACAGAAGAATTACTGTGAACATTGTCGTACCAGTAAACATGTCACAGACAGGTGCTGGATACTTCATCCTGAGTTGAAACCCAAGAACCAAAGGAATAACCAGGGAAGGAATGACAAAAAGGCCACATTGACTGTGCAACAGGCAGAAGAGCTTCCAGAGTTGAAGCAACCTGACACAACACTTGCCTTAATGACTTCACCAACAGATGTTGCGGATGCTTACAACCGTGAAGAGCTGTTCCATTTAAACATTCAAGTGAAACAGAGTGTTGTACAAGTAATTGTCGATCCTGGAAGTCAAAAGAATCTGATTTCAGAGGCTCTAGTAAAGAAGGTAGGCTTAGAAACAATGCCTCATCCTAAGCCTTACCCACTAGGATGGATTCAGAAGGACATTGACATGCAAATTACAAATCAATGTACCTTCAAATTTGCAATCACTAATCGGTATATTGATGAAGTGACATGCGAGGTGGTTCCATTGGACGTATGCCAAGTTATATTGGGTAGTCCGTATCTTTGGGACCGTGATGCAATTCATTACAGAAGGCTTCGCAAGTATCGTTTGGTGAAGGATGGAAAGGAGTTCCACATCAACGCTTGTAAGCCACAATCTACACACACTTTACTGACAGTTAACCAAGCCAAAAGATTGGTTAACTCTTGTGGGCGATTTGTTTTATTGATGATTCGACCACAAGAACAATGTAGTAATGTTATTGTTTTGTCAGCAGTAAACCTAACACCTTCACAATATTCCGATATTGGAAAAATACAGAAGGATTTCAAGGAAATTTTTCAGGATGTACAGGGATTACCACCGCGAAGAACTGTAGAGCATGACATCCAGTTGGTAGGAGATTCA
Source organism: Potentilla sterilis (assembly GCA_963682095.1). NCBI lineage: Eukaryota > Viridiplantae > Streptophyta > Magnoliopsida > Rosales > Rosaceae > Potentilla > Potentilla sterilis. Next base: position 42,750,132 of record OY821757.1, on the reverse strand, counting down.
CCTATGCCAAACTTGGGTTTATACCGCACTTATTTGACGGAGAGTGAAGAGATCAAGAAGCAAGTACAAGAAATTCTTGAACAAGGAGTTATCAAGCCTAGTTGCTCACCATGTGGTTCACCAGTGCTCCTTGTGCCAAAGAAAGATGGAGGTTGGCGCATGTGTGTGGACTATAGAGCACTCAATAAGATTACCATTAAGAATCGGTATCCACTACCGAGGATTGATGATCTTCTAGACCAATTGCATGGTGCTCGTTATTTTACCAAATTTGATCTCAAATCTGGTTATCACCAAGTACGTATCAATGAGGAAGATACTTGGAAAACTGTTTTTAAGACGAAGCAAGGATTGTTCGAGTGGTTGGTTATGCCATTTGGACTATGTAATGCTCCAGCGACCTTTATGCGACTAATGAATGAAGTACTTCGTCCTTCATCGATGACTTTGTCATTGTTTATCTAGATGACATACTTATCTACAGCGTCACATGGGAGGACCATCTTCATCATATTGCTGAGGTTATGAAGGTTTTGCAAGCTAGTCAACTACGGTTGAACGGGAAAAAGTGTGAATTTGGGAAGCAAGAGCTTGTCTACCTAGGGTTCATTGTTGGTGAAGGAGCGCTCAAAGTGGATCCAGACAAAGTGAAAGTTATCACTCAATGGCCTACACCCCGTTCGGTTACCGAAGTTCGAAGCTTCATAGGTGCATGCCAATATTTGAGAAAGTTCATTAGACATTTCTCTCTAATTGCAGCACCATTACATTTTCTTACAAAGGCCAATCAAAAATTTGAATGGTCAAAGAAACAAGATGAATCTTTCCAGTTGTTGAAACGGAAGATAACAGAGGCCCCAGTATTAGCATTGCCAAATCTGCAAAAAGCATTTGAAGTTGAAGCAGATGCATCAAATTATGCAATGGGAGCTGTATTACTTCAGGAAGGTAGACCAGTGGCATACCATTCTGAGATGTTTAGTGGACCGGTATTAAATTATCCGACTTATGACAAGGAGCTTTATGCATTGCATCAAGCAGTAAAGCATTAGAGAGCTTACTTGTTAGGAAAAGAAGTCGTGATGCACTCAGATCATAAGCCTCTTCAGTATCTAACTACACAATCGAAGTTACAGCAAGCTCGACATATGAAGTGGATGTCTTACCTACAACAATTCAATATTGTAATCAAATATAAGAAAGGAATGACTAATAAGTTGGCAGATATGTTATCTCGACCACCTACACCAATAAATTCCGCATTATTGGTAGCAATGCAGATCCAACCTATTATTCCTTCTGAATATGCCAAAGGGTATGACATTGACGCTGATTTTAGTTCAGCTCATGCTAAGCTGCAACAAGGAAAGACTAGTGAGTTTCAACTGAAGGATGGGCTAATGTACATAGGAAGCCAATTGTGCATACCAGAAGATGGTGACAGACTGCAATGGATTCGAGAAGCTCATACTTCCAAAGTAGCAGGACATTTTGGGGTAGAGAAGACATTATTGAATCTTCGTCGATATGTCTATTGGCCAAGGATGCACATTGATGTTTCCAGATATATACGAGGTTGTGTTTTATGTAACACCTCAAAGCCTTCTAACAGGAAGTTAGGTTTGTATCTTCCACTACCGGTACCTAGCCGACCTTGGGAGAGTATTTCAATGGACTTTCTTGGAGGATTGCCTAAGACCAAGTCTGGGAATGATTATTTGTTTGTAATTGTGGATCGATTTAGCAAGATGGTAATACTTATTCCTTGCAAGAAGACTGTAACTGGAGAGGGAGCAGCTAAGCTATTTTTTGAGCATGTTTGGAAACATTTTGGCCTCCCAACATCGATTATATCAGACAGAGATAGTCGATTCATAAGCCATTTTTGGAGGTCTTTATGGGGAATGATGGATACTAAATTGAAACGTAGTACTGCATTTCATCCACAAACTGATGGACAAACTGAAGTCGTTAACCGCACTATGGTTCATTTGTTAAGGGGTTATAACTCCAAACACCCAAAAACTTGGGATGAAAGTCTCCCTTATTTGCAGTTTGCTTTTAATCGAGCAATTCATGGTTCTACACTGAAGTCTCCATTCGAGGTATGTTTGGGTTACTTACCTCACAGTCCTTTTGATATGGCATTCACTATAGGTGACAAGCCATTGCATGGAAAAGAAGAAGAACAACATGTTCGAGCACAAAAGTTTCTCGAACGAGTTTCAAAAATTCATTCAGAAGTGGAAGCATAGCTGAAACGCTCTCAGCAACGATATAAAACTCGGCATGACAAACATCGTGTTCCTTGTACTTTTCAAGCAGGTGACCTAGTATGGCTATACCTAGGTAAAGAGCGGTTACAAGGTGAAGGCAAGAAACTCAAGCCTATTCGATATGGACCATTCAAGATCACCAAACAAATTGGTGATAATGCTTTTCAGCTCGATCTACCACCATATATGTATATGTATTCGGTCATTAACGCCGAAAATTTAAAACTCTTTGAACCATCTCTATTGGATGATGATCCCGATGAGGATACCCGTCTTCCTTCAGTTGATGACTTGAAGATGGAGCGAGAAGATCCATTAGAGGAAGACTGTATCTTAGAGAAGAAGGTTCGTGAAACCCGGAATGGCAAGTATGAGACTTTTCGCATTGGTAGAAAAGGTCAACTTCCTAGCAAATCCAAGTGGTACCTGCGGACCAAGGCAGTAACAGAGTTTCCTCATCTCAACATACCTTGACCAGGAGCTCAAGGTTTCTGAATGGGGGAGCCATGATCCAGGAGGATCTTACTTCTAATTAATATGATATATATTAATATCATATTATATTATATAAATAATCTAAACCATTAAAAGTTTACAGTTTAAAACTTACTATTTTAAACCGTTCGAAATTTAAGGTTTACGTTAACTGAATAACGTAAACCCTTTATTTTTTATGGTTTATATTCATTTGTTATTTTTAGTTTCTATTTCAGGAAAATCAGTTTTGTATATAAACTAGACGATTGTAATGAATGAAGAAAGCAATTAGAATCAGTTTTCTTAATCAGCTTCAATCTTCTTCTTTCTCTCGTCTTTTGTTAATTATCCTCTTATAATAAGAAGTCCACTTCCAAGAGAAGTAGCGACACTTCTTTTCCTACAAAAGTTCTATCTCCTAGAAGTTTTGGATCACCTTCAATCCCAATTCCTTCATTTTGATCATCAAGTGATGGAATCGATGAAGAAGGGTTTAAAATATCATTCACGGAATCTCCAATGGCATTAGTAATCTCTACTCTAGTTCCACTTTCAATCTCATGATGATCATTCTCACTAACACTTGAAGGAGTGTCACTCTTAAACCATGTAAACAAGTTCTTATAACGCTTGAGATTTTGGTTATCCGTCATGATATTCAATACACCTATAATGAATAAACAAATTAATTATAGTGACTAATGTTACCTTGCAATCTGTTAAAATTCAAGACCCATAGTTTAGAGTTACAAAATCAAAGACAAATTCGTTTCAATTGGGTTTGATTTATAAAATCAACAAGAAGAAAGTGAAAAAAAGAAGCATGAGATTATAGGTTTTAGTGGAGCAGACCTGCGGCAAGGACAACCAACGGCGAGGTAGCCAGAACGACCACCAATGAGCAGCGAAGTCTTTGAGATGGCTGCTGGTGTTCTTCTTCTTTTCTTGGTCGAACAGAACACGTTGTTGGTGTTCTTTTTTTGTTGAACAGAACACAATGGTTGTGTTCTTCTATTTAGTTTTTGATACACACTAAAAAAAAAAAATTGACATCCCCAAAAAGTACTTGGGCTAAAGCCCACACAGTCTTTGGGCTGGGTCCACCCCTGCTGATATGGCACATGTAGATAAAGTTGCAGGAGGATAAATAGAGTTCCAATTTTGTTAACTAGCAATTTTGCATTTAATCAATGACACCAACTTGGTACTATTAGCTTGAGGCGAATAATATCACCACCTCTGATTGTTTCAAAAACCAGTAGGCCTCTTAGATCACAACTATACAGATTTTCTATGAGTACCAAAGTGCCAAACATCATAGTCATAATATACCTAGACATAATTCATTGAAAAAAAAAAATCTAGACATAATATATCTTCCCTGCAAAAGAAAGGATTAATTAATTTATTTCTGTCATTAGATCTCAGTATCTGGTTGTAGTGTTGTACACATAACAACATTGCGTCTTCCGTCTTTCATTTAAGTTAGAATCTTAAATGGATCTTCAGTAACCTTTCTCTCATGAATCAAAGTTGATCTCACCAGTTTTAAATTGAATACTGAGATTTATTGTATATTGTCCTTGTTTAATGCAGTTTCTTCCCTTGTCTTAAAAAATTTAGATTTAAAATTCAAAGTGGTCTGTTCAATACTCAAACTAATAAACTCAGGGCCTCCAATGTGCTCTGTATTCAACTTCCTCAGGTAACTTGCTAGCTATTTTCTTGAGCTTGTAGGGTTCACTAGGAAAACCTAGTTTCAAGGCCTGGTCAGTAGAGTAGGGTAACCGTGTATCAACAAAATGACTTTAATTTATCACGTCTCTTCTTTTACAAAATCAGAACATCAAACTGTCACTTGTATGATGATGGTCTGGGAATACAAATCCTTTGAGGTACTTACTATTTCCTTATATTCCTGCCTCCTAAGGTTTGTAGATGTATTAAAAACTACATAAAATAATTAGTCTACCAATGAGCCTTTTGCCTTTTTCTTCTTTGTAAATAATAATAACATGAAAATGCTACTAGGAAGATACATATTGTTTGCGTGTGTGTGTACACGCATATATATGTATTTTATATGATCGTGATCCTTTCTGTTTGAATCATGAAAGAATGGTGAGCTAGCCAAGTCTTTTCTGTGGGACTCGTATTTTCCTGTGCACATAGATGAGACATTATTTCATGTTCTGTTGTTACTTTCAAAACACCGGCTGCACATCGTGCCTGTTATAGAGCGAACCAAGTCTCAGCTTACTGGATTTATTTCACAGGTATTATTGACATGAGTCATATATAGTTGTATTAGGAATTGTAGATATTGTGTATTTAGTTGTAATTTATTTCCTAATAGGTTTAAGCTCTTTCTTGTATAAATATACTCATCGTGGGAGAATGTGAATATAACACACAATTATTCATTGCCTTGTTCTTCTTGACTTGGTATCAGAGCCGAGATCCTTTCGGACTCGGCTGGGCTTTCATCTGATTTCCGCTGCAGATAAAAATCCGTTGTTCTTTCGGTTAGTGGTTCTTTGTTGAATTAGTTGGTATTGGATTAAGGAGCAGTTTTCGGTTTTGGCAGAGGGTAAGTATTGGTTGATTAAGGAGCAGTACGTTCGGTGTTGATTAAGGAGCAAGTTGATTAAGGAGCAGTACGTACGGTGTTGATTAAGGAGCAAGTTTCGGGCAGATTGGTAGGTTTGAAGATTGTGTTGATTGAGGAGCAAAGTAGGTTTGAAGATTCGGGCAGATTGGTAAGTTTGAAGATCGGGTGATTGATTGGGGAGCCACAGATTGGTTCCGGGCAGTTTGAAGATTGTGTTGATTAAGGAGATTGGTGAAGATTGGATAGGTAGGCAGAGGAAACAAACAAAAATGGTGAAGATTGGTGACGAAGAGATTGTTGTTGACGGAGGAAAACCAAGTGCATCTGAAGCAAAAAATTGTGATCGGGAGATTGTTGTGGTTCAGAATGTCACCGATAACTCAAGTTTCGGCGTAAAACTTGATGGCGGCATTGAAGGACAAGATCCTTCCAAGGGTAATGTAACTGGAGGTAAAATTGGTATTGCATTACATGTTTCTGACTTTATGGGTGGAAATACTTGGATAATTGATTCCGGGGCTTCAGATCACATGACATATGATAAATCATTCTTCATGTCTTTATCCTCTCCTTCTATATCTCATGTGTCCAATGCCAATGGTGCATCTTTTCCTGTTTTAGGTATAGGGTCCATTCAAGTTACACCATCTATTATATTGCATAATGTTCTTTATGTGCCTTCGTTGTCCCATCATCTGTTATCTGTCTCTCAGTTAACTGCACAAAATAAGTGCTCTGTAACCTTCTTTCACTTGGATTGCATGTACGCAGAGCCAACACAAGCACCGGAAAAGTCTTTGGCCCTGACATTGAATTATGATCGGTTAGGAGAGTTATGGCTATGGCATCGACGGTTAGGTCATCCATCTTTTGGTGTTATGAAGAAGTCCATGCCTTCATTATTTATGGGAATTAGTGCGACTAATCTTCATTGTGAGACCTGTGCTGTGGCAAAAAATCATCGGTCTAGTTATCCTTTAAGTACTCATTCTAGTAGTATGCCTTTTGAGTTAATTCATTCGGATTTATGGGGTCCTTCTAAACATTCTACTCTCTCTGGAATGCGATACTTTGTTTTGTTCATTGATGATTTTACTCGATTATCTTGGGTAGTGTTGCTTAAAACAAAAGACGCTGTTTTTTCAGCTTTTTCAGCATTCCATAATCTGGTTCGTACCCAATATGATGCTCATGTTAAAATTTTTCGGTCCGATAATGGGGGTGAATTTGTCAATAGTTCGTTTCATGAGTATTTTCAACAACATGGCATCATACATCAAACCTCCTGTCCCCAAACACCTGAGCAAAATGGGGTGTCTGAACGGAAAAATCGCCATCTTCTGGACATGGCTCAGTCTCTGCTATTAAGTGCTAACATGCCTAAGTACCTTTGGGGTGAAGCCGTGTTGTGTGCATCTCATCTTATTAATCGTCTTCCGTCTAGTCCTCTTCAAGGTCGTGTTCCGCTGGATGTCCTATCCAACTTTGTGTCTATCCCATCATCAAACACTCTTCCTGCCCGTGTTTTTGGTTGTGTTGCATATGTTCATCTGTATAAAAATCAGAGGTCAAAATTAGATGCAAGAGCCCTGAAGTGTGTGTTTGTCGGATATAGCTCAACTCAAAAAGGCTACAAGTGTTATCATCCTTCATCCCAGAGATTTTATGTAAGCATGGACGTTGCATTTGATGAAAATTCTTGTTATTTCGTTCCGGAGGTTCCTCGTCAGGGGGAGAAGTCATGTTATTATGAAGATATGTTCGGTGGGCAAGATGGCCGATTTGTTTCAGTTTCAACAACAAACCTGTCAGAGGCAAAATTGGCAAGTAACGTAGATTTGTTCAGTGGGCAAGAACTGGCCAACAGGCAAGAACCGGCCGACACAGACAATACTGAACCGGCCGGAGCAGCAAGCCAGCAGGAAGCCGGGTCGTCGTCCGTGCTTGGAGGCGGAGATCCTCCGACATCGTCGTCCGTGCTTGGAAGCTGCATCCCCATCGCATCCGACAGAGGTACGCCATCGCCTGGGATTCCAGAGGAGACGCCGTCGTCCCGTCGCCCAACCCGGCTGCAACTCTGCCGTCGTCGTCTTCGTCAAGGGGAGGAGCTCGGGGAGGAGCTCGATCCAACGCAGCACAGGGCGACCCGGATCTCAGATCACCCGACCCGGCTTCAGTCCGACCCGACCCGGATCCAGCTCAACCCGACCCGGATTCAGTCCGACCCGACCCGGCTCAGGAACTTCAGTACAGTTGCTCTGTTTTTGATACCCAACCGATTTCAGCACTTCCTTCAGACACAAATCATGATCCAATTGTGAACAGTTCTCCAGAGATTTCTTCCCCTTCTCAGGTTTCGCCTGCCCAATCGTCCCTTGAGGTAATTTCTGGTTCTTGTCCTGTGTCCACTAGTGTTCCAATTAAACACCTCCCTAGTCGTTCTACTCGAGGTCAGCCTACAAAGCATTATGAACCCACTCTGGATGCAAAAGCTAAATATCCTATTGCTAATTATGTGTCAACCCATAGACTATCTAAATCGTATGTTGCCCTTGTGAATCAATTGTCTTCTGTGTCTCTACCTAATAAAGTACAGGATGCGATGAAGGATGGAAAGTGGATGCAAGCGATGACAGTCGAGATGCATGCTCTTGAGAAGAATTGTACATGGGAGTTAGTGCCGTTGCCACATGGAAAGAAAACAGTAGGATGTCGATGGGTGTATACCGTGAAACATAATTCAGATGGCTCGGTGGATCGGTACAAAGCAAGATTGGTGGCTAAAGGCTACACTCAGAAGTATGGGGTAGATTATGATGAGACGTTTGCGCCAGTGGCCAAGATTAACACAATTCGGGTACTTCTTTCGTTAGCTGCTAATCTTGATTGGCCGTTACAACAATTTGATGTTAAGAATGCATTCCTGCATGGTGACTTGAATGAGGAGGTTTATATGGATTTACCTCCTGGATATGGTGTCTCTACTGGAGAACGAGTTGTGTGTAAATTAAAAAAGTCTCTCTATGGTTTGAAGCAATCTCCTAGAGCTTGGTTTGGGAGATTTACTAAGTTCATGAGACGTATTGGGTATCGACAGAGTAATTCAGATCACACATTGTTTCTTAAACACCGAGGTGGTAAACTTACTGCTCTGATAATCTATGTTGATGATATAGTTGTGACAGGTGATGACTTTGAGGAAATTCAGAAGTTACAAAGACAGTTGTCTTCTGAGTTTGAGATGAAAGATTTGGGCAATCTAAAGTATTTTTTGGGAATTGAAGTTGCTCGTGGGAAAGATTGTATTGTGTTGAGTCAGAGAAAATATGTTCTGGATTTACTTGCTGAAACAGGAATGCTTGATTGTAAGCCGGTTGATACTCCGATCGAGCAAAATCATCGGTTAGCAGAGTATTTGGATCAGGTTCCCACGAATAAAGCAAGATATCAAAGGTTAGTTGGTCGGTTGATTTATTTATCTCATACCAGACCTGATTTAGCCTATGCAGTTAGTGTGGTGAGTCAGTTTATGCACAATCCCAGTGAGACTAATATGAAAACTGTCTTTCGTATCTTGCAATATTTAAAGTCTGCTCCTGGAAAGGGATTAGTTTTTAAGAAAAATGGTCATCTGGATGTCTTTGGTTATACGGATGCAGACTGGGCAGGTAATATCACAGATCGCAGGTCTACTTCGGGATACTTTACGTTTGTTGGTGGTAATTTGGTTACTTGGAAGAGTAAGAAGCAGAAAGTGGTAGCTCGTTCCAGTGCAGAAGCAGAGTATAGAGGAATGGCTCGAGGCTTGTGTGAGATGTTGTGGTTGCGAAACTTGCTCAAAGACTTGAGGTTCAAGCCGAGGAAAGCTATGCCGCTCTATTGTGATAATAAAGCTGCCATTGAAATTGCTCATAATCCTGTTCAACATGATCGTACAAAACATGTTGAAGTAGATCGTCATTTCATTAAAGAGAAATTGGACATGGAAATTATTTATTTTCCTTTTGTTCCTACAGAAGAGCAGTTGGCTGACATTCTTACTAAAGCTCTTTCTAGTAAAGTTTTTTATGACTCACTTGACAAGTTGGGCATTTGTGATTTGTATGCACCAACTTGAGGGGGAGTATTGACATGAGTCATATATAGTTGTATTAGGAATTGTAGATATTGTGTATTTAGTTGTAATTTGTTTCCTAATAGGTTTAAGCTCTTTCTTGTATAAATATACCCATTGTGGGAGAATGTGAATATAACACACAATTATTCATTGCCTTGTTCTTCTTGACTGGTATATCTACCACTAAGCTCCCACTTGATAAATGATAATAATGAAAGTTTGTATCAAATACATCTTTTAAGTTAAACTGCGTGATGACAAATTGTTGATTTTTAATTCTTTTCTTCTTGTATGCTATGCATAGCATGGAGTAATCCATTTGCTGCTTCAATCAAGTGGTTTGGACTGGTTTGATAGCATTGCTGACAAACTAGTATCAGACGTCCGGTATGCAAAACAATTTGTTTTCTTGTTTTCTTCATGTTCTTTTTTTAAATCAAGAATCTCGTAGATATAAACTTCACAGTGAAATAATAAATCTCTCAATCAGTTTGAATTTCATCTGCACTCATGCTCTCATTCAGGATTGCTAGCGAAGATCATTTTGTGCATGTATATGGAGACCAAAGCATAGCAGAAGCTCTTCGTGTTCTATGGAAAAACCAAACTCGTGCAGTTGCTGTCATCTCTAGAGAGAGAGAAAGACTCATTGGTAGCATAACAAACAAAGACAGCTACCTTCTCTTAGAGAATGATAGCATTTTTTTGCAGTATAAAGTAAGTCACATCCATAGTCTCTTATTTTCAAAAAGCTTGTTTGCTTATTACTGGTACCCATGTTATAGTTTTTTGTTTCTAATTAAGTAAGCTGAAATAGGAGAAGGCTAGGAAAGTGGTTTCTAATATCCCCTCACTTTAGCCTTGTTTGGGTCCATGTAGAACTGGCGATGGGTTTAGATTTGTGGTATGGTTTTTTTCTTGGGCTCTGTCTATATGAGTTGATGCTGAATTTAAGAAGTATATATACCTATATTTCAAATGAAAAAGAAAAAAAAGAAGAAAAAGAAGTGTTGTTTCTTTTTATTTAATGTACACATCGTAATTCTTTTTTCGATTGCATGCATATTCAGCTTTGATCTAAAAAAAAGAAAAAAATGTACACATTGTGGATTTTAGTTGTTTTTGAAGTTGTTAATGTAGATTCTTCTGTATGGGCGTTATTGTTCAATACTTCTATATATAGTTCCATTGATCAACTGTAGTATTTGTAGAGAAAGGAGATGATCATACAATAGTGCATGCATGTTAATTCTGATGCTTTAATAATACAACTGCAGTACTCTTACTGCGGAGAAGTTCATTCACATGGAGCCTAAAAAAACAGGCTCCGATGAAACCACCGAACAAGACCTCGGGGCTCTTCTTTCAGCATGATTTCTCCATCTGAAGAATGGATTCTCACCAAGAATGGACGCACCAGTAACCAACAAGAGAAACCACACCCTGATGCAAGTCATGAGAAATATGGCAGACACTAAAAGCAGCATCAGCTTTTTGGTTGATGATTCACATCGGCCGATAGGTTTGCTCACATTGAGAGACATTATCATCCACTTCCCTCCACCAGGCATCGATTCAAGTATTCATGGTGGAGGGTTCTTTGAATCAGCTCTGGAGCAGAGTGGGTGCCATGTTCATAATGGAACCATAGTCTGTGATCGATAATTATTGAAATCAATCTCTCTATAAAAATTAAACTCTGATCCTCATCGAAAGCTGCTGACCATAGATCTGCTAAAAGCTAAAAGCCTTTGCTCCTATATGCATAGTATTATTATTTCGTTATCTCTTAGACCTTTGTACTCCGCTGATTATATTACTACAAGAAAAATGACATTCAACAAGGAATTTTCTCCTTAGCAAAAAACTGAAAATTCATTGCACTAATCCAAATGTGAGGAATGTTCCTTCCATATAAGTCCTCTTGTAAAGAGACTCTTGCATAAAAGCAAATATGATTAAATACTTGTTACATCTTGAACTATGCACCTAAAAACAGTTTTATCCCTCTGCTGTCAAATTAAACTAGTAAATCCTTAATCTCTCATTTTTCAACAATTTAATCAATTCTGTCACTCCACCGTCAAAAGATTCTGTTATGTTGCTGACGTGGCGAATTCTATCATTCCAACTCAGCTGGATGCTTGCCACGTCAGTAAAAAAGTCTAAAATACCCCTGGATCAATTTCACCCTTTTATTAACATATTTTCCATTTACCTTTATCATTTACTTTTCACTATTTATCAAATTACCATTTATCTTTCACTATTCACCATCTTCCTCAGTCGTCCGCCGGCAGCAGCAGCGCCACCACCGCCGTCGGCAGCGCCAAAAACACCACCAATAACCTCCAAATTAACCCAATATGACCGCCACCACCTCAGGAACTCAACCCCGTCACCTCTGCCGCCTTAAAACCACTGCAGCGGCCGACACGGCTGCATAAATTCATAAACCTGCAATTCACCAATTTTCCAACAATCGAACTCCAATTTACACTTAATCGACTCTAAACAGACATCCTAAACACGAATTAAAAATTCTCCTTACCTGGTTCGAATTGGTTCAATTTCTTTCATGGAATTGACATGCAGGCTGAGACCTTCTATTCTCGATCAAATCGGGACGAACGCTGGCCGGATGAGGGAGCTCCAGTTCGACACAGTCGAACCCTCTCCGCCTTCGTAAGCCTAAACGGCGGCGAATCACGCCACGCCATCACCACATACTTGAAGAGGAGGCCGAGACGAGTTGAATGACACTGGTCCGGCTGCCCAGTTCGGTCGGATAGTGGAGCACAGGTGAGGCGGTCCGCTGTCGGTGGAGGGTCGGGCTGAGTCAGGGGAGAGGGAAAGAAAAGAGAAAGACAAAAAAAATCAATGGGTTGGGTTTGAGGGTATATTGGTCATTTTCTTGTCCAAACTCTGCATACGTGTCAAAATCGTTAGCCACGTTAGCAACATAACAGGTGGAGTGACGGAATGAACTAAATTGTTGAAAAATGAGAGATTAAAGATTTATTAGTTTAATTTGAAAGCAGATGGATAAAACTGTTTTTAAATGCATATTTCAGGGTGTAACAAGTATTTAATCCAAACAAATATAACAACGTAAAAGCTCTTTGCACTTGAACAATCAGTTGTTACACACTACCAGAAAAAACAGTATTACCGACGAAAAAAAAAAAAGGCCGACGACATACTTTTTTCGTCGGCTATTCCCAAGAATGGCCGACGATTTTTTCTTTCGTCGGTAAAAATAAAAAATCGTCGGCTATTCCCCAAGAATGGCCGACGATTTTTTCGTTCGTCACTAAAAAATATTTTTCGTCGGCTATACCCCTAGAATGACTGACGATTTGAATTTTCGTCGGCCTTTCTCTTAAAGTATAGTCGACGAAAACTTTAGAAAGTTTGGCCGACGAAATTGGAATTTTCGTCGGCTATAAGTCTTTATATTTTCAGATCTGGACAGAAGCTGCTCATTTAAAAAATAACGAAAGAAAACGGGAGAAAGAGTGAAAAATCTGTGGGTATTGTTGAAATCCGTCATCTCTTACATTGTGGAGCTATATATAGGTACGTATATGTGTATATATGTTGATTTTGAGTTTTAGTTGAGTTGATTTTGAGTTTTAGTGATTTTGATATAGTAAGTGATTTTTTGTTTTTTTGTTGTTTTAGTGTTAGAATGTATGTATATATGTTGATTTTGAGTTGTAGTTGAGTTAATTTTCAGTTAGAGTTTAATTATGTGTTTTAATTTGATGTTATTTTAATTAGTGTTAAAATATATAGAAATATGTTAATTAATGGTTGTTGATAGTGTAATGAACTTAAATAATGGTTGTTAATTAATGGTATATATATATATATATATATATATATATATATATATGAGTTGATGTTGATAATAATATATATTGTAATATATATGTGTTAATTAATTTCTTATTAATTAAAGTTATACATAATTATTATTATCAGGCTATATATGGATCGAGATAAGAGTTGGATTTCGCTTCCAAGGCATGACCGACGATACACTACAGGAGTTGTGGATTTTTTGCAGTTCGTCGAGGAAAATGCAAACGGGAAGGAATACCATTATTGCCCGTGCAAGAAATGTAAGTGTCGCAGTGATATGTGTCGATTTCCGATTAGGACAGTATGGGAGCACCTAAAGAGTAATGGGTTATCGCCGAAGTACAAACGTTGGATATATCACGGTGAGCCATCATTAGATGGATCGCATGATCATGGGCAGTTTTTTGAGGCGGGCAGTAGTAGTACATCCAACGATCCAACAATGGCATTCGTCAACGACGTGTTTCCTTTTGAAAGCAGTGTACGTGGGGAACAATATATGCATGACCCGGTGCAGCCGTTCCCACAAGTTGTCAACACTGCTGCCTTTGACAAGTACAACAAACTGATTGCATTGCAACAGACCCCTGTGTCTTCAAGTTCTGAGAAGACAGTTCTTGAAAGTGTGATGGAGGTAATGAGGATTAAAGTCGAGACAAAATTGAGCATCAGGCAAGTGGATGAATATCTACAGTACACTTCTTCGTTGTTGGAGGAGGGTCATCGTAATCCTACCAATCACCGTAAGGTCCGAAGTATCCTCAAAGATCTAGGGCTTTCCTACATTAAGATCCATGCATGCGCATTTGACTGCGTTCTCTTCTGGGGTAAAGATGCAGAAGGGAATGACCTTGCTAGCCTTGACGCATGTCCGATATGTCAGTCTGACCGATATAAGTTGACGGGAGCAGGCAATAGGAAACCTGTGAAAGTGCTTCGGTATTTTCCGTTGAGAGATAGGCTTGAGCGGTTGTAGATGTCAGAAACCACCGCAAAAGCTATGAGCGGGACGCGGGAGACGCAGATATCATGACACACATCTCTGACGGAGCGGCTTGGAAGCATATAAACAATGAGTTTCCTCATTTTGCGTCAGATGTCAGAAACGTCAGGCTCGGGCTGTCAACCGACGGGTTCAACCCTTTCGGCACCATGAGTCTTTCATACAGTATATGGCCTGTGGTTTTGGTACCTTACAACCTTTCTCCGTGGATGTGCATGAAGAAGGAATATAATATGTTGACGTTGTTGATTCCGGGGCCTGGTTACCCAGGGAAATGTCTCGATGTGTATATGAGACCATTGATTGAAGAGCTTAAGGTATTGTGGGACGTTGGTCATCCCACTTTTGACAAGTACAAGCAGGAGACATTCCACATGCATGCCATGGTTATTGGTACCATCAGTGATTTTCTTGCTTATGGGATGTTGTCGGACAGCGTTGTTAGGGGATACAAGGCTTGTCCAGAGCGCCTCAGCGATTATAGGAGCACCCCTCATTGCAACAAGATATGCCGAAGGGGTCATCGTGTGTTCCTTCCGACGGATCACCACTGGCGTTACGAGTCCGCCGCATTTGATGGAACCGAAAAACACGGTGGTCCTCCCAGAAGATGGACGGGAAGAGAAATTTTAGCAGTGCTTAATGAGTACGATTTTGGGCCCCTCAGCAATCATCCCGATATTATAGCGAAAATACCTGAAATACCTGAGGAGTACAAATTCTGGACGCATAAGAGCATATTGTGAGAACTCCCGTACTGGTGTGAGTTGCTGATCCGTCACTTCCTAGACGTTATGCACATAGAAAAAAATGTTTCTGAAAGTGTGGTGGGCACAACGCTGAACTTGGAGGAGAAGACGAAAGACGGTCCTAAGGCTCGCACTGATCTGCAAAACATGAATATCAGAAAACAACTATGGTTGAAACAAGGGAAGAGAAAAATGCCTCAAGCTCCTTACACCGTCAAGCCTAAGCATAAACCAGAAATTTTCCATTAGTTAAGTCGGGCCAAGTATCCTTCAGGTTTTGCTGGAAATATAGCCAAGTGTGTGAACAGACAATTCAACAATCTGTACGGGTTGAAAAGTCATGACAATCATATCCTGCTACAACGTCTCTTCCCTGTTTTCATTCGACCGTTCCTTCCCCGTCACGTTGTGGAGCCGTTAGTAGCGTTGGCAAGATTTTTCCAGAAGGTATGCACACGGGAAGTGAGAAAATCTTACCTCCGGGATGCAACAAGACATCGTTCATATCATGTGTAAATTTGAGATGATATTTCCTCCAAATTTTTTCAACATCATGCCTCACCTCATGATCCATCTTCCTCGGCAGTTGTTGCTTACCGGTCCTGTGCACTTCACTTGGATGTATCTGATGGAAAGGTACGTATTTTACACCTTATGTTAATTTCCTCATCAATATATGTGATATAGTGTTAATGTATTATCATAACACTTTAAAAACTTGATTTATAGGCAACTTGGACAATACGGTGGTTTTGTCCAAAACAGATCCGCACCTGAAGGATGTATAGCTGAAGCATATATTGCGCACGAGTGCGTCACCTACATGAAGCTGTATTTAGGAGCGTTACAGCAAAGCATACCGGAAGATGTACCTTCACAGTTCAATCTTTCCATACTCTCTGACGATGTTGTACTCGGTGGAAACATGCCAGTTTCCTACAAGTTGAAAGATTATGAGGTAGCCATTGCACATTGGTGGGTACTAATCAACTGTCCAGAAGTTCAGTTTTGGAAGAACATACATCTAAACTGTGAAGAAGTAGGAGGTGATCTCGATTACCACAACCGTACATTCGCAGAGTATTTCGGCCGCTGGGTACGTAACTTTAACACTATTCTATACGTGTTTATATATTATTGTGTATAATTATTCATATTTATAGTTGATTCTGATGGTTGCAGATGGACCTTATTAAAAATGATAATCACCCAAATTGGTCGCACGAACTCAGACTTTTCGCGATGAGGCCAGTCTATTCAAAAGTTTATGCGACGTGCAAGGTGAATGGTGTGTTATTTCGATGTGAAGAGAGAGACCTCAGACTGAAAACACAAAATTCAGGGGTTATGGCACATGGTGGGGATGATGGAGTTGACTATTACAGTGTTCTCCATTCAGTTGTGGAACTACATTATGGGGAAGGCATGAAAGTGCACCTTTTCAAGTGTAGATGGTTTGACACACGGCCGCAGAGCATGAAAACCGATCAATACGGCATAACTTCTGTGAACACTAGTACATCATGGTATGAGGACGACCCGTTGGTTTTAGCCACATGGGTGAAACAAGTGTTTTATCTTGATGATCTCGCCAAGGGTGACCCGTGGAAAGTAGTCAACACTATCCACCATCGCAACATTTACCGGGCGTCTACACTTGGAGTGGCTGAAGGGAACGAAGAAGGGGGCACCGCGTATCAAGAGCCCAACTCAAACGGTATTCTTGACTCCTCTTTTATTCGCCTAGACACGCCGGTGCGAATTCGACGTGAAGAGCCACTGCTTGTTGATGTTGATCCAAATGAAGAAACTAACGAGGACTCTAGTGGTGAGGAACGACATAGATTACCCCTATCGAGCAATTCAGAAACCGAAGAAGACTCATCCGATGATTCCGATTACAATCCGACGGATTAAGTAATTTAGATGATGTAATCCTTTCATTTGTAATCCACTCGATCATTTCTAATGAACGGGCGTGGGGATGAGCCTCCCAGCTACGCTGGGTTCCAAACCCCTTAAAAAAAATTTTGAAATATGTTGACTGTTGGGTTTCTGTTTTTTTATGTTCAATTTTGGTTATATATGAACAGGACATAGGCATACGGGAGGTGTAACACCACAGATTTTTTTATTTTTTTCACAGAATAGCCGACGAAAAATTCATTATTTCGTCAGCCATAAATTTATTGAAAAATAAATCTTTTATTTTTGACAGAAAACGACAAAAGAATAGCCGACGAGTACTAGGTTTGATTTTGTCGGCTATGATTAAAAAAAAAAACAAAAAAACAGCAGCTTCCATTTTCTATCACTATCGACAAACCATTGCTTCATCCTTCAAATGCAAATGTGTCGTGAAATAAGATATGACCGAAATATTGAAATACGTCTACGGTTGAAAAATGAGAAGATTCCGACAAAATCTGTGTGCCGAATGTTGCGGTTAACTGTTTTTTAACTTCCGTTTTCCTATAGGTAGCCTGACGGTCTGTAAATATTTTTAGGAAAATTTTTATACGATTAGTCGCGTCTCATCGATTTGAAATTATTCTCTGTTGAAGATCAGGCCAAAAAATGTCATTTAGACAGGCCAATTTCCGTTTTAAAGCGTTTAGAGGTTTGACTTCGCTGTTTGACCGTCCCGATCGAGCCTTTAACGTTGTCAGATGTAGTTGGATTTTTTTTCATACATGTTTTTAATCTTAACGGTGATATTTGACGGTTGGAATAGATTTTCCAAACTTTTAGATTCAAAATCGGAACATATGCAGTAATGTTCCTTAACTTGTTTACTAAGTGTTTAAGTGAATGTATAGTTTCAAATAGTTACTATACGTAGACTCTTCAAATACAAATGTGTCGTGAAATAAGATATGACCGAAATATTGAAATACGTCTACGGTTGAAAAATGAGAAGATTCCGACAAAATATGTGTACCGAATGTTGCGGTTAACTGTTTTTTACTTCCGTTTTCCTATGGGTAGCCTGACGGTCTGTAAATATTTTTAGGAAAATTTTTATACGATTAGTCGCGTCTCATCGAGTTGAAACTATTCTCTGTTGAAGATCAGGCCAAAAAACATCATTTAGACAGGCCAATTTCGGTTTTAAAGCGTTTAGAGGTTTGACTTCGCTGTTTGACCAAAGGTTTAGCCGACGAATTCAAATATTTCGTCGGCTAAACTCTTGCGATCCGCTTATTGTCCGCCGTTGGATGGCTCAGATCCAACGGCTGCTGATTGTCCAAAGAATAGCCGACGAAATATTTAAATTCGTCGGCTAAACTCTTGCGATCCGCGCCTTTTCATTGTCCGCCGTTGGATGGGGGAGATCGGACGGCTGCTGAGCGCCTAAAGTATAGCCGACGACATTCAAAGAATAGCCGACGAAATCGAAATTGAAGATTTCGTCGGCTATAGTAAAGAATAGCCGACGAAATCTTTTTTAATCGTCGGCTATTCTATCGGGTATAAGGCTGAAACTAACGAACCCTAGCCTCCATTTTCTGCATTGTTCATATTTCTCCCCCTCCGTACACCTCCGCAGCAATTTAGATTGCGTCGCACCGCTGCTCTGCTCCTCCTCCTCCTCCATCCGATCCGGCCACTCCTCCTCCTCCCCTCCATCCGATCCGGCCGGCCACTCTCCTCCTCCTCCATCCGATCCGGTAACCTTTTTTTTTTTTTTTTTTTTTATAATTATTTTAATTTAAATATGTTAATTTAGGTTAATTTATTTATGTTAATTTAGATATAATTTATTTAATTATTTATGTAAATTTAGATATAATTTATTTATGTATTTATGTTAATTTAGATATAATTTATTTATGTATTTATGTTAATTTAGATGTAATTGTTAATTTAGGTATTTTTGTTAATTTAGGTATAATTTAGGTATTTATGTTAATTTAGATATAATTTAGGTATTGGTTGTTTAATTATATAAATTGGTAGCTTAAACAAACCATTTAGCTTAATTATATTTAATTTTAATTATATAAATTGTTATATATTTATTATATATTTCTTAATAAATTAATTATATTTGTTATAATTTAGGTATATAATTTGTTATATATTTAATTTTAATTATATAAATTGTTATATATTTGTTATATATTTGTTAATAAATTTAATTGTTACATATTTGTTATAATTTAGGTGTATAAATTGATATATATTTAATTTTAATTATATAAATTGTTATATAAATTGTTAAATTAATTATATATATAAATTAGTAGTCTAATTATATATATATATATATATATTAATAAAGAAATATAGTTATATTTGTATATAAATAGTTATATTTAGGTTAATGGTTAGTATTATTTAAAATGGCCGCGGCTGCAGATGGCCGATGCATTCAGACAGTTCTTCGGAGGCCGTCGTTCCAGATCGAGAGGTTCTGGAAGTTCCGCCGGTTCCGCAGACTCCGACAGGACCCTTAGCCAGCCTGAGAGGACCACCAGCCAGCCGCAGAGGAGTGTGGATTCCTCCCAGCGGCGGAGGACTGTGGATTCATCCCAGCCGCGGAGGAGTGTGAGTTCTTGGCACCAGACCCTTCTCCAGGCGGGGCGGCCGTCGAGCAGTTCACTTCCGCCTGTCAGGCCAGATGCTCCGAGGTTTAGTCGGCAGCTATTTCAGGACGAGATAGCTGCAGATGTTCCTCAGGTTCGTATGCCTGATGTTCATCGGGAGCCGATGAGGAGTCCGACGACGTCTGCTGCCGACTCGACTGAGGCTCCTACTCTCCCAAACCAGCTCTACCTCCCGTACAACATTCCGGCGATACCGGAGGTCGACTATCGGGGTGTGCCCATATGGCCTGATATGCCTCAGTACGTGAGTGCTGCGGAGGCATACCAGCAGCAGCCATTTGAGAACCCTGACCACCTTATTTCGGCAAGGAGAAAAGGAAAGTCGACAGACGAGTCATCCAGTTCAGGTAACATTTGATTTTATTAATTAAATGTTTTATTAAAATTAACGCACTAATATTTAATTTTATTAACCAATCGTCGTTTTTGTGATAGGGACAGCCGCTAGCAGTTCACGGAGGAATACGAGAGGTGTCATATGTTTTGACACGCTCAGGAGAACTGTTGAGCGCAGCGGGAGGATTCAGATCAACGAACCTCCTGATTAGGAGGTTCAGGGGAAGAAAAAACGAGACTACTCGGGTTGCGTGGGGGCACTGATTAGGGACAGAGTCCCTATATTGTGGACCCAGTGGGCTGATGTGCCCGAAGAGATAAAGAGGGAGGTGAACAACGCCGCGTCGGTGAGTAATTTAAAAAATTAAATTTATTTATCGTAATATTTAATAATTTTCGGTATTATTACAATTGTAAAACTAATTAAATATTATTTTTCAGACATTCTTCTAGATTGCCGAACACAAGCGGGATTGGGCAGACACCGTGCAGAACTCGAGGTACGTTTGTTTTTAAGATATTATAATTATCTTATAATTATTAATATTTTATGATATTAATAATATTTCTAATGTACTTTTGTTTTTTTCGTAGGTTCAAAGAGTGGAAGAACGAGCTGCGTTCCCACTATAACGAATACGACAACCTTGGTCGTATGGGTACTCTCAGGGAGTTCATGTTCAGGGAGTACGAGTGGCGTTGGTTGAAGACAGTAGACTTCAACAACCTAGTTATGCAGGTAAATACTAAACTTCACTACAAATGTTTATTTTGTTAAAATTTTAATTATTAGTTTAATTATTTTATAATTATTACACTAATATTTTTTTATGTATTTTTCTAATATTTAATTATTTGTTTGAAAGAACGGTCTCGCATAAACTCTGCGAACCGCCACCGCAACACAACCCCCCATCATGCTGGTTCTAGGCCGTTTGCACAATATCAGGAGGAGGCGCTTAGAGATCATCCTGATAGCAACCCGTACGTGGAGATGTTCAAGGTCGCTTATCCACAAGCGACAGAACAGCTGGTAAGTCGTTCATTACGGTTTTAAAATTTTAATTATCAATTTTACTTAATTATATATTTGTTAGAATATTAATTCTTTTTTTTCCCGTCCAATTAGGAGAGGGTCAACCGGGCCGAACAAGAGGTGTTCCAGCAAATAGTTCGAGAGACACAACCGAACATTTCAGAGGCAGATCTGGAAGAAGCCCTGCGGCAGGTCGACCGGTCCAATGTCCAAACGGCAGCGAGGATGTTCGACGCAGCCTTCCCAAACCGGTCAAACAACTACTACTGCCGGGGTTTGGGAAGTTCTGGACTAGGGCTTCTGAAGACCACTAAGGGAGGTCAAAAGAAGGGAGGCGGGGAGAGCCAACAGATGAGGGGGGAAGTGCAGCGATTGGCCGCAGAATTGGTGACCTCGACCCAGACAGTACAGGAGCTGCGCCGTAGTACACAGCAGTATCATTTGGATATGGCCAGTTGGCATGCTGAATGCGACAGAATTCGGCGACACAACTACGACGGCCAACAAAACTGGTGGTATGAGATGTTCGCGGCACAACAACAAAACCTTCCACCCCCGCCCCCGCCCCCGTTTCAGCCGTTAGCGGAACCTCCAATACCGCAACCTCCCGAGTTCGGTCAGCAGGATGACGAGCCTGATGGAGAGCAGGATGCTGGGGATGACCTGGTGGACTTTAGTGGTTTAGGTGATGATTAGGGTTATATTTTATGTATATTAGAACGAATTTAATAAAAAGGGTATTTAGACGTGTTTCTTGTTGGTGCAAATGCATGGACTGTTTTTGTGATTTGCAGGTTGCTTGGAATGGTAATTTAGAAAATAATTTAATTTTTTTTCCCCAAATGTAAGAAAAGCCGACGATTTTGGCATTATTTCGTTGGCTATAATAACTATAGCCGATGAATTTTACCAATTTTCGTCGGCTATAAGTTGTATAGCCGACGAAAATTACATTATTTCGTCGGCTATAACTAATTAATGCCTATTAAATATTAATATATTTCGAGAAAATAGCCGACGAAAATTTATAAAATCGTCGGCTATTGTTAAAACCCAATAGCCGACGAATTTCGTCGGCTATAGTTAATGAATTTCGTCGGCCATACTCGAAAATACCCGACGAAATTCGTCGGCAATTTCTCCCAGGTTTGGCCAACAAAAAATATTTTCGTCGGTAAGTTCGTCGGCCATACTCTACTATAGCCGACGAATTGGTTTTTTTCGTCGGCCATTGGTATAGCCGACGGGGTTTTTCCGACGATTTATAGCCGACGAAAATTTCGTCGGTAGAAGGTATAGCCGACGAAAAATTGGCATAGCCGACGAAATTTTTTTCGTCGGCTATTCACTCAGATCTGGTAGTGACATTTGAACAATCAGTTGTTACATTTGAACAATCAGTTGCAAGGAATTTACCTTTGTATTTTACAATTTGGGGTCCACATTATTGCCCATATACAAGGATAATATCAGTATTTGCATTAAGCTATGTGTAATGAACTTTCACAGTTCCCCAATGGAAGGATTGATATAGAAGGAAAATTCCTTGCATTTTTATAAAATTCTGAGTTTGCTAATATCAAATGCAAAGAAATTCTTTGCATGATGGTCTTTGCATTTGCTTTTGTATAAATTATTGCAACGAATTCAAGGATTTGCATTCCTTGAATAATTATAATTATAATTTTATTTATAGAATATTAATAAAAAATTTCTAGTAAAATTAAAAAAATTACAAAATAAGCTGAATATAAAAGACATTGTTCATCACATTAGATAACTGCTTCATATATAATCAACTTGTTCAGTTTTATATCAAAAGTTAGAAGCTACGTACGCAGCCTACACCAACTGCACTAATCTAATTAGATGTTCTATCTATGTTGAGATCTTGAGCCGAGTGAAACAGGTCAAAACTTAAGCAAATCCACTAAGTTTCAATATACTATTTATGTATCAGCTTGCAATACTCAAAAGAGACACATGGGATTTGCTTAAGTATTGCTAAACAATGCCATATTCAATGTAAAAAGCTATAACTGCACAAAAAAGGACATCATACCAAAAGTCTAGCAAGAGCTCACCCAAACTACTTAGGCAAAGTGTTAAAAGTTGATGTCAGGATGGTAGGCGTCATCCTCACCAATCTGCCCTGGAGGTTGCCTCTTTAAACATTCTACTTGAGCCTTCAGTAGTTCATTTTGCTCCTTTATACTGAGCATGTTAGAAGTGAGTTGGCTGATAAGATCACGCAATTCAGCTACCTCAAAATTGTTCCCACCACATGCAGACACTCTACGTATGTTAGAACGTATATGAGAGACGTTACCAATGCCATGAATTATTCTCCCTTTCTTCCCAAGCTGCTTAGCCATTATTGGGAACTCAACTTCCAGTGTCAGTTTGATAGAATCATGTGCAGTACCCTCAGGTGCATTTTGGTACAATTTATCTATAAGACATTCCTTTCAGCCTCCATCTTTTCCTACAAAAACAAATCAATATATAGATATATAAAAGCAAATAACATAACTAAGTGATCCAGATATAACTTACAAGTTACATATATGTCAATATTTAAGAAAGTTGCCCAGATTATTAGTAGGTAACTAATAAGATAAAAAAAAAAATGTTAGATTTGAAAAAAAAGATATTGGCCAAATGAATCACTTGTATATACAAGGAATTTTAGTTCTTTGCATATTGATAGGAGCACAATGTGCGACGATATTATATGCTTATGCCCTCGTTTATGCTTTGTTTAACCCTTATTTGTCTAAGATAGAGTCATAATATAGTTTAGTGTTAATTTGGTAGAGTTTGGTGAAAAATGGTTAAGAATCCGAAAAATGACTAAGTTTGAGAAATCTGGAAAATAGTGCAAAATGTGTCTTTTTCGTGATTTTGAGATGAGCAAAAGTGCGATCTATCCTTGTCCGAATTCTATGAAATTTGGTGTGCTTAATATACATATACTGAGGAATGTTGTGTTAAAATTTCAGATCAATCGGAGTTCGGGAAGTCACCCAAAAGTTGGCTGCAAAACGGCAGTCCGAACATTCCAATCCAGGGGCTTACAGGATTTTCCTGGGACTTTGTCCCAACTTCGAAAAATCATTCCCGACGACTTGCAAGGAATTTGGCCGAGATATTTTATGGGGAGATGGCCATATGTGTCTAGTTTACGTGAGACTTGGAATCGCATCAATCGGAGCTCCGAAGGTGGAGATATGCCGGAATTACTGCGACAAGGTCAAAGCTGCCGATTCCAGGGACTGATTGCTTCCTTTTCACAAGTGCTTCATTTCGATGGACCATATGATGTACAAGAGCATTTGTGAAGACATCCCAAGCGTATGGAAGGAAGGAGAATGACACTTGGCCATGGCATTGAAGAAAAACTTGAAGAAAGAAGTTCTCCTAGTCAAGCTAGGAGAAGCTGCCGATTCTGGCAGATTTGGTGCAATATTGTGCTGCCGATTCTGGCAGATTTGGTGCAATATTGTGCTGCCGGCATTTTGGGGCATTTTCGATGGATCAAGACCTGTAAATTGAAGTCCAAGACCATACAAGAAGTCCATGAAGATGTGAAGCCCAAGCCTTGAAGAAAAAATTCAGAAAAAAGAAAACCTAATTGAACTAAGAAAGGAAGGTTGCAAAACCTTATCCCATTAGGTTTTCTGAAATCCTTTTTGCAAGAGGGCTGCCGGCAACACCCTATTCTCTATAAATACCCCCACTTTTCCTACAGAAAAATCATCTCATCTCAAGCATAGAATACTAGCCAAAAGCTCTTCCAAAGCCTCACCATAAATCCTATACAGAAAATAGTTTAGCCGAACCACCACCACCATGTAGATCCGTCCCACACCCTTGCCGAATTTCTTTGGAGGTTTCTGCAAGGCGTGCTCCATCTTCTCGTGGCTTCTTTATTGTTCTGTAATTTTACAATACTTTGTCTATGAAGATTGTATGTTTTTATGGTTGTTGAATTTGGTTTTACTCTTTGTTTATGAACTTCGAATGCATGCGAATTTTGTATGACAAATTGTAATCTTTAACTTGTAGTATTTTCGTATGTATGGATAATTAGGGCAGTGGTATTAGAAGCATGTTTAGGATTTAATTTGGTTAGTAATCTAAGGGTGTTCCTTAACAAATCGAAACATTAGTTGTGCTTAAGCATTTGTTGTTTAAAGCATGTAAATCTAGATGTTAGGTTTCATTTAACCTGAGTAGAATGAATAAAGATGAAACGTATGTTGCTTTGATTTGTTGTGCTCACCTAGGGTAATACCTTAGCTAAAACTTGCATGTTAAATAAGATGATTGACAACCTTGCTTGTTTACATGTCTTCGATTATAGACTTTTGTGCTTCAATGCTATGTCTTGTATAAGGTAGCATAACTTTTAGGATCACCATGCGAATAGCTCGATCTTAAAACATTAGAAAAAGTCTCACAACTAGGTAAAAATCGGCTCCCGTTCTACTTGTAGGTCGAAACTAAGTTGAGTCTTGAACATGTTAAATACTTGTCTCTTACTTTCTTGCATGCGAATCTATGTGTTAAAGAGTCTTTTGTGTGAACTGTTTTGTGTGAGAGATGATGATCACTTGTATATAGTAGTTTAGGTTTTGTTTTCTTTTTATTTTCGTGTCTTAGATATAGAGGCAGCCCTTGCTGCCAAGCCTTTTATCCCCCATAATTTCGTGTGTGAATATGTATATATGTATATAAGTGTCACAATTGTGTGCATATATGTTTGTGAATATTTTTGTTAACATTCTCATATTTCAGGTACCCTTAATCTCCGGCTAGAACGATCCCTACTTATTCTATACTACTAACGATTGTAGGGTTTATTATTGCGTGCGAGCTTCGGCTCACGTCACATATACCAGCCGTTAGCAAAAAGTCATATCTCTTGTAGTGTATGTAGTTTTAGGTTTTATTGTAGAAAATCTTTGACACCTCAATAGTTGTTATTCAAACGCATCGAAGTGCAAGTCACATACGTTGTTAGTTATTCAATTCCGTTAGTGTTCTTTGACACCTCAATGGTTAAGTCTTATAGGTGCCACTTTTCTTGGCCTTGTCCTTATGATTTCTATTGTTGTTGAG
This sequence comes from Potentilla sterilis, assembly GCA_963682095.1. NCBI lineage: Eukaryota > Viridiplantae > Streptophyta > Magnoliopsida > Rosales > Rosaceae > Potentilla > Potentilla sterilis. The sequence goes on along the minus strand of OY821757.1, from coordinate 42,723,926 downwards.
ATTGTGGCTCCCCTAAAAGCTGTTTCTTTGCATTGATTATAGTATTTTACAACTTCAACTTCACTTACCCTAAAATATTAGTGTCATGTGAATAGTTGATGAAGAAATGAATGACTAAGATTATAAATTGACAAAATATTAGTGTCATGTGAATAGTTGATGAAAAAACGAATGACTAAGATTATAAATTAACTATAGTGAACCTCGATGCGTTCAATAATTTTTCTTAATTTGTCAATTTATATATTCTCTCGTGGAACTTGAGTTTATAATTAATGTAAAGAATAAATTCATCCAACTTTCTGTGTTTGCCATTGGTTAAAGATCAATGCGCATGTACAATAATGGTGAACTATTCAGTTCATAATATAATCATAATATTGCCTGCCAAGTGAATCATATATATCATTTGGAGAAACCTACTAGGTGATGGATATGGACCTGACATTTCATAGTATTGGGGTAAGGCAAAATAGGGTGGCCGGTGCAGAAGTTGCAAACTGCTCTTTATGAGTAATCGGAAAAAACCTGACCTCTAAACTATGAAAATTAATTAGCAAGGAAATACGACATTCAGAGGTGCAATTTGGTTAATTAACTCTGTTGACAGTAGCGCCAGAGGGGCTACATAAGCCCACAGACCCGCAGCCAGTGCATCCGGGGCCGGACTGAGGTCTGAAGCAGGATCACCAGCGCCCGGACCCGAGGTCCAGCAGTCTACATTGTGACCAGGGGTTCGGGGACCGGGGACGCCAGCCTGCCGAACATGCCACCAGAGCTGTCCTTTTGTGTGCGAACAGAAGGAAACCAGTCCCATATCGAAGAGTAAGACCAGACCTCACGCCCGACCACCTATATAAGGGCCTCAACTACCCTCTTTAATAGGTAACTGATCTCTCCAACTGCTTATCATACGTGCTTAAGTTATCTATTCATCCCAACTGTACTAACTTAGGCATCGGAGATGAGAAGACCGGCCCGCCCGGTATTCCCCATAGTTAGCAGGTTCGCAGGAGGAGATCACATCTAGATTCACCAGTCTCTACCAGGCCTACAAGTTTGTGCAGAAACAATTGGCGCCTTCTGTGGGAAACTTGGATAAAAGTCACGTAAGCATCACCAGATGGCAGAAAGCTCAGAAGCGGGCCAGGAAAGAAATACAACGGAGGGTCAGCGGGTGGCACTAGAGCAAGTGCTCATCCCTTCCCCGGTCGCTGTACGGGAGCAGCGCAGCGACCAGGACACCCAGGACGACGCCGGGGGCATACAATGATAGCGTGCGCAGGAAAGGCCCGGCGGAAGGCGACCAACCAACGCACCGGGGCTTTTCGCTGACATTCTCGGACGATCCAAGCCACAAAGAGGAGAGTCTGCTCGGTGACAGCGACCGGGACACCACGTACAGCCCCGATCGGCACGATATGGCGGGGGAGATACGGGCGATGAGGGCAGAAGTCGGTCGCCTACGCACGGAGAGCGACCGGGACAGAGCAAAATCTAATGCTCGGTATGAGGAAATGGAGACGGTAAACGCTGTCCTGGTGGCTGCCCTGGAAAGAGGACAGCAGCGCAACGCCGCTATGGCAAGGGCAATTACACCCGCGCCAGGCCAACCTCAGCGCCTTGAGGCGGGACAGTCATCGGGAGGAAGGTCTAGCGACCGCAGGAGGGCGGAGTCCGGGCGGCGCGGTTTTGCCAATGAGCACGCCGGCACCTCTGCAGTCGCGCGCTTCATTCGAGGAAGAAGTCGTGACCCCAACCGCACGGGCATTACAAATACTCACTGACTCTGTGTCGGATCTTAAGGCCCAAATGGAGGCCAACGAGAGAAGGGCAGCACGGCCGATAGAAGGCGCGCGATTCAACGAACGCATGGGCCCTTTCTCGCACCGGGTTCTGGAATCAGGGAGGTCTGGTAACCAGAAATCCCTAAAGCTCACGTACTCAGGATTTAGCTGCCCATACCAACATTTGGATAGTTTCCGGTCCCAAACGTGCGCGAAGGGCTATTCCGATGCAGTGTGCTGCAACATATTCCAGGAAACCCTATCTGGAGAGGCGCTCAGCTGGTTCTATGACCTCCCGGCAAACTCCATCGAGGCGTTTGAGCAACTGGCCGACCGGTTCGTAGGCCGCTTCATTCTCCGGGTCGAAGGAGCCAGGACATCAACCATCCTCTCCAACTGCAGGTAGGCACCTGGAGAGGAGCTAAGGACGTTTATCAACCGCTGGCAAACGGCGACGGCCGGGGTTCGAAACCTCGATAAGGGTATCGCCGAGATGGCGTTCAAACAGGGGCTTCGGCCATGAAAATTTTCCTACGCCGTACGGGTGGAACTCCCGCAGGGGTATGACGAGCTAATGGCGCTGGCCATCAGGCACGCTCAGGCGGATCATGAAACGTATGGGCAACACCTGTTGAAGAGAAAGCGGGAGGAGCATCCCCCGGCCGACCGAGAAAACAAGGCCAGCCAGCGGAGCGAGAACCGAGGCGCCCAACCAAGCAGACCCGGTAGAAATTGGGGAAACCAACAGCAGCAGAAGCACTATCATGACAAACCCCAGGGCGAGCACAAGCCGGAGCAGTACCGGCAAGAACGTCCCCTGGCGATCATGCCAGCAGAACGTCAAGAGGTCTTCACCACTCTAACCTCTTCATACGAGGACATCTTGCACGAAAACGGGAACATCATTCCCCCACCGCCGAGGAGCAAGTACCCAAAGGGGAAACTTACCCAGGCGCGAACAGGCAAGTACTGCTCCTATCAATATGAAGCTACCCATCGGAAGAACAGTTGCTTCGCCCTCAAGACAGCGGTGGAGGGTTTGATTAACAGCGGTCAGCTTCAGCGGTATATAGGGGAAATGAGAGCAGATCCCGACCGGGAGCAGGGCCAGGGCTGGTACGCACGCCCGGACCCGGTAAAGGGTTAGGTGCCAGAAATTCCAAGCAGTTAGTTTGGCATATTAACGGTTCAACTAACGCAACATTATAAGATATGTATGCCAACTATTTTAAGAGAAATCCAAGGAATTCCACCGGAGCAAAAATGTACATCCAAAGGGCATAATACAAAAAAAAAAATCGTTCCAGCAGATTTACAAAAAAGGGAACAAAACAAAAATCTTAAGGAGCCGCGCCTCCTTCCTCAGCGGGCATCCCACCGGCTTCCCCAGATGGAGCCACCTCATCCTCTCTAGCGGGTGCAGATGATCGAAGCCCGCCTTCCCCTTCCGGATGCTCCTCTTCCGCCAGATGCCCATGGGTATCGTCATGGGCCCCCGCCTTCGGCATTCGTGAGGTATCCAGGTACCCCTTGTCTTCCCACTCGAAGTAGGCGTCGGCGATACCCGACTCCCTAGCCTTTTCTAGGAGCTCAAGAAACTGATCACTATCGTGATATTTGAGGACAACCCGCTGGAAAAGCTCTGGGTACTCTTCTCCAGCCCCAGCGGCAGCGGCGGCACGCACAGCGACAGCTCCCACCTGGAGCTCATCCACTCTGGCCTCCAGCTCGGCCCTCTCCTCCTCAGCCCGCTCCTTCTCCTCCTTGAGGCTCCGGACCTGGCCTTCTAGCTTGGCCACCTGTTTCTTGGCCCTCTCCTCCAACCTGACCTTCTCCCGCTCAAGCCTGGGCTTTTCAACTTTCAGGCGCTTACGGGCTCCTGTCAGAGCGGCCACCTGCCTCTTTAGCTCTAATAGCTCCTCACTCGGGTCCGGCTGGTACAGATTGTACAATAGCTACAGAACAACAGGGAGCCAATTAAGCAAACAGCAAAAGTAACGAGACCCGGCAGAAGTTATGAGCGGTGCCATGACACCAAGCAATTCTTACCCGGAGGACCGACTCCTTGCTCTTCTGGCGGTTCTCCCCCGACAAGGCTCCAGCGACCCCAGGCCTATCCAGACCAAGGCCAGCCACATCTGCCGCCAGACTCCGGACGAAGGGACTCTCCGGACCTCCCCTCTGTTCCTCTGCAAGAGCGGGGCTACTCTGCTGACCGGCAGAGTTTGAGGCAGCAACGGCCTTGTCCCCAGCGGAACTCATCGCACCGCTGGACACCTTCAGCCGTTTCACCAAACTTTCACCAGACGACCGGCCAGTCAGCGTCACCAGCACGGAGGGAGGGACGTCCATGATCCTCCGCCTCTTCTCACCTAGGTCGTCCGGCGAAGAAGATTGTCCGCCTGTCCGAGAAACCCTAGTGACAAGCAGGACCGATCCCGGTCGGTGCAGAATGTTGTTCGTCCCACCAGGAACCTTTGGTGGCCCCCCGGTGGTCTTGCCCTTTCCGGGTCCCGCCTTGGGCGCAGCGGGGTGAGTCTTCACACGCCTTAGGATATAGGCGTCGTCCTCAACGTCCAAGGCCCTCGGTTCAGCATGAACGGTAAGCCGACCGGACTCCTCATCCACCGAGGTCCGTGAAACGGCCTCCCCTTTCTCCTTCAACCTCGAGACAAGGTCTTCACCGTCCATGGATAGTGTATTACCGGGCTTGAAGACCGTCCGGGAAGATGCACATGCAGAACAAACAAAGGGTTAGTATCAACTCGGTCAGCAGAAACGCCACCACTAAAACCATGCTACGCACCGCGATCCCGCCCAAGACAGCAGTACTCTAACACCTCCCACCGTATGAAGTTGTAGGAGCTTCGCTCAAGATCGTCCCAGCACCCGAGTATCGTCATAATCATATCCCGCTCCAACTCGGACAGTACGAACGATTGGTCGCCAAGGGGCTGGAAGGTACCAGGAACCCGGTACATCCTGCTCCTTTTCTGCCACTTCCCATCCGCCATCACCACCTTCTTCCTCCAGTTATTGTCCACCCAGGAAGGCAGGTGGGTGATGATAGGCTGGAAGTGTCAGGCGCTAAATGTCAGACAACCCCGGCACCCTTTCTTCTTCGAGAAGGACAGTCTGTACAGTGCCCGAAACTCGTTCACCGTTGGTATGCTCATCCCGGACAGCTCGTACAGACAACCAAGGCTCAATAGCTGCCGCTACTGGTTCCCGGGAAGCTGCGCGGGAGACACTTGCAGAGCGCTAAGCATATACTGCACGAAGTCTGGCAGCGGGAGGGAGAACCCGTGGCGAAATTGGTCTCCGTGAACAGCAACCCAACCCGCCTCCGGGTTACAGGCCGATTCTCCGGGATTCAGCGACCGTAACGCCACCTCATCGGGGATATTCCACGTCTTCCGGAAGGCGGCGATCTCAGCAAGGCTCATAGTACCCTCCGGTTCATCGCACACTACAGCCTCTTTCCCACTCCCGATAGTGTAGTTCACGGGCGGAGTGCCAGGAAAGCGCACCCCGTGCGGGATGCCCTCAGAACCCAGAGACCCGGAAGACAAGACCCCGCCCCTGGAGCGGTCAGCGGCTTCGGACTCCGGGGAATCCGAACCGAGCCAATCCTCCAATCTCTCCTCATCGTCCACCACGGGACGCCTGTCGGCCGATTCGGAAGCCCCATCAGAGCTCGCAGAAGCCATTTAACCTAAGGGGAAGAAAACAAAACCCCACCGCTGGTCAGCAATAAGCTAGAACAGCACCCTCTGCGGCTGCTCCCCAAGTTTGCCGCAGACGCCCCACTCAAAACGACTCACAGTCGGCGACAGAGCACCCCCCCCCCCCCCCCCCCCCCCCCCGCCGCAAAACACCAACCAAAAAGAAAAACACGAAGCAAAGAAAGCAAGACTTACCGATTACTATGCACAACCGAGGAAAGTCAGTCCTACGAAAACACCGAGCAATGGTAGGCAAGAACAAGAACGCTTGAAGCACGGATAGCGCGAGGTACCTCCACAGAACTTTCGCCGGAGTCCAACCTTCTCTTCTTCTCTCTGGGCGAAGAGCAAAAACAGAAATAATGAAGACAAAGGAGGCCTTTTTATAGACGGGTCCGATGCCCTAGGCACCCCTGTAATCCCCCCCAAAATACTCAATCAAGGCAAGTCAAACGCCTGCGAATCCAGGCCCTCCATCTCAGATCGCTCCCTACTGACACGTGTCCCAGCATCGATAACCTTCCCACGCCATCATAACTGATTGGACCGATGGGCTTCCTCCTTAAATGCATGTCAACCACCTATCCCGCCTACAAGCGGCAGTTAAAGGACCAGGGGCAGGAACCGAGGCGTCAAGGCCCCCCACTTCCCCCGGCTCCATGGCATCTCACCGGTTAGGTAACATTCAACCGGCTCCATGGCATCCCACCGGTTAGGTAGCATTCAACCGGCTCCATGGCATCTCACCGATTAGGTAGCATTCAATCGGCTCCATGGCATCCCACCGGTTAGGTAGCATTCAACCGGCTCCATGACATCCCCCCGGTTAGGTAGCATTCAACCGGCTCCATAGCATCTCACCGGTTAGGTAGCATTCAACCGGCTCCATGTCATCCCACCGGTTAGGTAACATTCAACCGGCTCCATGGCATCCCACCGGTTAGGTAACATTCAACCGGCTCCATGGCATCCCACCGGTTAGGTAGCATTCAACCGGCTCCATGGCATCCCACCGGTTAGGTAACATTCAACCGGCTCCATGGCATCTCACCGGTTAGGTAGCATTCAACCGGCTCCATGGCATCTCACCGGTTAGGTAACATTCAACCGGCTCCATGGCATCTCACCGGTTAGGTAGCATTCAACCGGCTCCAAGGCATTCCACCGGTTACGGTTTTGTCACTTTTCTTCGCCCCTGCGGGCAAGGACAAGCCAGCAACAACTCAAGGCTTCAAACACATGGGCTTTATAAACCCGGGAGAGTTTACATCTAACACATGCAAACTTTTCCAACAGGCTAAAAACCCTGCATCACACTGAACTGTGATAAATATGGGGATCCAAGGCGAGACTTGTTATCTCCACGCCACCCCACCGGGTAGATTTTTTCTCTAACACCGAACAAATCTCCCCGCAGGCACGTTACCCCACGCTTATTCCAACACAAGTTGGGCCGAGCCACCGGGCTACTCCCGGCATGCCCCACCGTTGGCAGCAATTTTACCGGATTGAAGCACGGTTGTCGCAAGGCACCTCCACAGAACTTTCACCGGATTCCTCTCCAACCTTCTCTTCTTCTCTCTGGGCCAAGAGCAAAAACAGAAATAATGAAGACAAAGGAGGCCTTTTTATAGACGGGTCTGATGCCCTAGGTACCCCTGTATTCCCCCCAAATACTCAATCGGGGCAAGTCAAGCGCCTGCGAATCCAGGCCCTCCATCTCAGATCGCTCCCTACTGACACGTGTCCCAGCATCGATAACCTTCCCACGCCATCATAACTGATTGGACTGATGGGCTTCCTCCTTAAATGCATGTCAGCCACTTGTCCCGCCTACAAGCGGCAGTTAAAGGACCAGGGGCAGGAACCGAGGCGTTAAGGCCCCCCACTTCCCCAGGCTCCATGGCATCTCACCGGTTATGTGGCATTCAACCGGCTCCATGGCATCTCACCGGTTAGGTAACACTCAACCGGCTCAATGGCATCCCACCGGTTAGGTAGCATTCAACCGGCTCCATGGCATCTCACCGGTTAGGTAACATTCAACCGGCTCCATGGCATCTCACCGGTTAGGTAACATTCAACCAGCTCCATGGCATCTCACCGGTTAGGTAGTATTCAACCGGCTCCATGGCATTCCACCGGTTATGCGACATTTAACCGGCTCCATGGCATTCCACCGGTTTCGCCACTTTCCTTCGCCCCTGCGGGCAAGGACAAGCCAGCAACAACTCAAGGCTTCAAACACATGGGATTTATAAACCCGGGAGAGTTTACATCTAACACATGCAAACTTTTCCAGCAGGCTAAAAACCCTGCATCACACTGAACTGTGATAAATATGGGGATCCAAGGCGAGACTTGTTATCTCCACGCCACCCCACCGGGCAGATTGTTTCTCTAACACAGAACAAATCTCCCCGCAGACACGTTGCCCCACGCTTATTCCAACACAAGCTGGGCCGAGCCACCGGGCTACTCCCCGGCCTGCCCCACCGTTGGCAGCAATTTTTTCCTTGGAAACTTGGGGGACTCGTTCCGACATGGCAGTGCACTCGTCCGGGTTTCACCCTGCTCCATATCTATTGCATGGCGGATCTCAACGCCACATCATCATCCCATGCACTTGTTCGGGTTTCACCCCGCTCCATATCTATTGCATGGTGGATCTCAACGCCACATCATCATCCCATGCACTCGTTCGGGTTTCACCCCGCTCCATATCTATTGCATGGCGGATCTCAACGCTACATTGTCATCCCATGCACTTGTCCGGGTTTCACCCCGTTCCATACTCATGGCACGACAACACTTGAGCACAATACCATCAGTATTGCAAATATACTCATAACTGTCACACGTCATCATTAATAGGTACTCACATCACCACGCCTTCTCTGCCCGAACGCCCAATCTTCAATACGGACTTGGGGGACTGGGCACCGGTGGGTCGGTAACCCTGCGGGTCTGCGGGACAGGAGCGAGACATATTAAGTCCCCATTCAAGATTGCACTTGACCGGGAACTTGGGGGACTTGTTGACAGTAGCGCCAGAGGGGCTACATAATCCCACAGACCCGCAGCCAGTGCATCCGGGGCCGGACTAAGGCCTGGAGCAGGTTCACCAGCGCCCGGACCCGAGGTCCAGCAGTCTACCTTGTGACCAGGGGCCCGGGGGCCGGGGACGCCAGCCTGCCGAACAGGCCACCAGAGCTGTCCTTTTGTGTGCGAACAGAAGGAAACCAGTCCCACATCGAAGAGTAAGACCAGACCTCACGCCCGACCACCTATATAAGGGCATCAACTACCCTCTTTAATAGGTAACTGATCTCTCCAACTGCTTATGATACGTGCTTAAGTTATCTATTCATCCCAACTGTACTAACTTAGGCATCGGAGAGGAGAAGACCGGCCCGCCCGGTATTCCCCTTAGTTAGCAGGTTCGCAGGAGGAGATCACATTTAGATTCACCAGTCTCTACCAGGCCTACGGGTTTGTGCAGAAACAAATTCACGCGTCAAATCATTAAGCTTAAATGCTTAATATGACAATTAATTAGCTAGGAAATAAATCTTGCCATTTGGTGTTCTTTAATTTTTGGCCTCACACTTCAAATCATTTATCTTAATGACAATAATATAGGAAAAAAATCTTGCAAGCTATATTTTTTTGGATGAAGAGACTGCGGTTGTGGAGTATCAAGTGGTCGATGGTCAACTAAAGTTTGCATGCCCTACTGGTCCCAAAATTGAATGTGGAACGCTTTCGGTGTATTACCTTACGGTAATTAAGTAAAATATTATTTAAAAATACCATTAAATTAAAAAGAAGAAAACAAACATTAGAAATCATACACGATCTCGTAAAGAATCATCAAGCTTCTAAAAAGTCGATTTCTTCACTCATAAAACACCGGTGACTCTTGGGCAATTTAAAATCAAGTGTTTATCATCCTTAACGTACTTGAGCACATCCCAAACAAAACTTGTGGCAAAGACATAAATTCTTAAAGGCTTAATTATGTTGGGCAATAACACCATATGTGGCCTCTATAGAGGTGTTGCAATCCCTTGCCCGCGCAGTGGATTTTATGGCCGAAGTAATTTGTTGGAGGAGTGAGAAAGATCGAAGCAGAAAATAGTATACATTAAATATCTGAATAAATGTGGTTTTTATATTATTTGTGACGGTTTGCTTGGAACAACTATCGTCTTTCAGTACGAAGTTAGAATAGTAATCTCAGACAACAAGCTATCCCATTCAACAATTGACACGTGCCCCAACAAGCTATCCCATTCATTTGTGATTTGTTTACGTGTGTTGTTGAAAGCTACATAGAATTTTGGCTTCCCATAAGAAGTAAAACATAAATTATTTATGAAAAATTAATAAAACGATAAAAACGTGGATCCCCTACTAGTACGTTGACCTAGATGTTCGCATGCATATTCAGATATTCTGCTGCTATAAATTGCAAGTGTTCTAGTAGAAAAACGAACGAAACAGAAAGAGAAAACCAACCAAAAACTTAGAGAGAGAATGGAGGTAGACCAAGTTCTTCACATGAATGGCGGAGATGGCAAAACAAGCTACGCAAACCACTCACTTCTTCAAGTTAGTGTCGATCTCTCTATCTCTGTGTACGTCTCTTAGCTTGTTGAATTTTCTCAGTAAAAACATATTAACATGGTCTTGGCGGGTTTAATTTGTTTCAGAGAGCTGTGATTTCGACAGTGAAGCCTATACTGGATGCAAACATAGAGGAGCTCTGCAGCAGTACTCTCTGTTTGGGCCACAATTGGAATTTACTTTAATTAGGCTTTTACCCCGAGGCCCAGAGGGGTTTAGGTTAAACCAAATCCAATATGAGTATCTCCCGCCATTTAGGAAGGATTGCTTGGAGTGAAAGTATTGATTTTGCTATCCGATCAGATTAGGGTTACTTTGTAGTAATCCAATTACAGAATATATGAGTTACCTTAACGGATAGTAAGGTGTAAACACTGATTGGGATAACTAGGGATTGTTTTGGATAGCAATCTATTTCCGAAAGGTATCTTAAGCCAAATCAGTGATTGATTCCTCTTTGGAGTCGATTTGACTTTCCCCAGCTTTAATTGAGTGTGGATCCAGGCAATATTCGGCGTGGAAGGAGTTTCCTAAGTGTTTCTGCCTAAACCCGGGGGCCTGGTAGATACAGATGAATCCAACTCGATCTCCTGCAAACCTGCTTACTAAGGGGAATACCGGGCGGGCCGGCCTTCTCCTCTCCGATGCCTAAGTTAGTATAGTTGGGATATATATAACTTGAGCACGTATGTAAGCGGTGAGTGAGATAAGTTACCTATTAATGAGGGTAGTTGGGGCCCTTATATAGGTGGCTGGGGGCGAGGGCTGGCCTCACCCTTCGATGTGGGATTGGTTCCCCTCAAAGGGCAGTTCTGGTGACCTCTTTGGCAGGCAGGCGCCCCCGGTCCCAGGGTCCCTGGCACCCGGATAGACTGCTGGACCCCGAGGCCGGGTGCTGGTGGTTCGGTCCTGGGCCTCGGGCCGGGCCCTGGTGCACTTGCTGCGGGTCTGTGGGCCTAGTGTAGCCCCTCTGCGGCTACTGTCAACAAGTCCCCCAAGTTCCCGGTCAAGTGCAATCTTGAATGGGGACTTAAGTCTGTCTTGCTCTTGTCCCGCAGACCCGCAGGGTTACCAACCCAACGGTGCCCAGTCCCCCAAGTTCCCGGTGAAGATTGGGTGTGACCGGGGTGAGTACCTGTTTACCGATGACAAGCAACAGTTTATAAGTACGCTTGTAATATAAGTAGCACTGTGCTTAAGGTGTTGTGGTGCTATGAGCATGGTGTGGGGTGAAACCCGGAGAGTGTATGAGATGATGCCATGATGCCATGCAATAGATGTGTGCATGGAATGATAATGGAGCGTTGAAATCCGCCATGCAAATAGATGTGTGCATGGAATGATAATGGAGCGTTGAAATCCGCCATGCAATAGATGTGTGCATGAACTCTCGACCGGGCACTCTGCCATATCGGTGCGGAGCGGAGTTCAGTGGTCCACTACCGGGCGTTCTGCCATATCGGGACGAGTCCCAGGTGAACTTAAGTACTGGATCTCGACCGGGAGTTCTGCCATATCGAAACGAGTCCATATTGCTAGGCTGCGGGGAGATTACACCGGTGTTGCGGGCTGTTTGAAGCGCCGGTGAACACTTGCTAGTTCTTCTCAGCTTGTGCTGAATAAGCGTTGAGGTAGGGGGGGGGGGTGGCGTTGAGGTGACAAGGCTCGCCATGCAGCCTCACGTTGATCGCGGTTCAATGCGATGCAGGGTTTTTATCCTGCTGGACAAGAGTACATGGGTTAGATGTAAACTCACCCGGGTGTATAAAGCCCATGCCGGTTGAATGTTCTCATGACCGGGGTCGTGCCATGGAACCGGGCGGGACTCGACCGGGCGTCCTGCCATATCGAGACGAGTCCCCCAGTGAAATGCCATGGGGCCGGGTGGATTGCGTTCCCGGAAAAATGCTCTCGAGCCGGTTGGATGTTACTTAACCGGTGGATGGATCTCGACCGGGAGTCCTGCCATATCGAGACGAGTCCCCCAAGAGAGATGCGGCTGGGTGGACTCGACCGGGCGTCCTGCCATATCGAGACGAGTCCCCCAAGAGAGATGCAGCTGGGTGGACTCGACCGGGCGTCCTGCCATATCGAGACGAGTCCCCTAAGAGAGATGCAGCTGGGTGGACTCGACCGGGCGTTCTGCCATATCGAGACGAGTCCCCCAGTGATATGCAGCGAAGAAGCCATGCAGCCGGTTGAAAGATCATAACCGCGAACTGCCATGGTGCCGGGCGGATGGCTCATACCCGGGACGATGCTCTCAAAGAGGTTGAAGAATCATAACCGGTGAGAGGTCTTCAAGTCGGTTGAAAGATCATAACCGGCGAGATGCAGCTAGGTGGACGTCGACCGGGCGTCCTGCCATATCGAGACGAGTCCCCCAGTGACATGCAGCGAAGAAGCCATGCAGCCGGTTGAAAGATCATAACCGCGAACTGCCATGGTGCCGGGCTGATGGCTCATACCCGGGACGATGCTCTCGAAGCGGTTAAAAAACTAGGGAAGTGGAGGGGGGCCTGACGCCTTGGTTCCCGCTCCTAACTACCCTGTCGCCAGCGTGCGAGACAAGTGGCTGACATGCATTTAAGGAGGAAGTCCATCAGTCCCGTCAGTTATGATGGCATGGGCAGTTTACCAATGCTGGGACACGTGCCAGTAGGGAGCGGTCTTGAGATGGAGGGCCTGGATTCACAGGCGTTTTGAGTTGCCCTGATTGCGTGTTTGGCTGGATTTATAAGCGCCTAGCGCACCGGTCCCCTCTATAAATAGGCCTCTTCTGCTCTCCTTTCTACTTTTGCTTCTTGCCTTAGAGAAACTAAGCGAAAGAGAGAAATCCGGCAGAAGCTCTGAGCCCCTTACCCCACGAGATCCGTTTTCTCGAGCGCTCCCTACTCTCTTCCTACCATTGCTCGCTGCTTTCGCAGGGCGGACTGTCCTCGGTTGAGCATATTAATCGGTAAGTTTATTGATTTCTTTGCCCCGGTGTTGCTCTTGTTTTGGTTTTGTTGTTTTGCGGCGGGGGGGATCTCTGTTGCTGACTGAATTGCTCTGCGGCAAACTTTAGGCGAGGCCGTTGAAGGCGCTGTTGTAGGCTGTTGCTGACGGGCGCTAGGGTTTTGTTTTCTTCCCCTAGGTTAGGATGTCTTCTTCAAGTTCTGACCGGGCTTCCGAATCGGCTGCCAGGGGTCCTATCGTGGACGATGCGGAGAGGCTGGACGACTGGCTTGGTTCGGAATCCCCGGAGACAGAAGCCGCTGACTGCTCCGGGAGCAGGGCTTCGTCTCCGGCTTTGTCTTCATCTTCCGGGGCTGAATCCTCGGAGACTGAAATACCGCACGGGGTGCGCCTTGCGGATGCCCCGGCCGTGAGCTACACCATTGGCAGAGGGAAGGGTGTCGTGGTGTGCGATGAACCGGAGAGTAGCATGACCCCTGGAGAGATAGCTGCGCTTCGGGAAACATGGAGTATCCCGGATGAGGTTCTGCTGCGGCCCCTGAATTCTGGAGAGTCAGCCTGCAACCCGGAGGCAGGTTGGGTTGCCGCGCATCAGGACCAGTTCCGGCATGGATTCTCGCTCCCGCTGCCGGATTACGTGCAATACATGCTCAGTGCATTGCAGGTGTCGCCAGCGCAGCTTCCTGGGCTTCAGTGGAGGCGACTACTGAGCCTCGGCTGCCTATATGAGCTGTCCGGAATGAGTATGCCAACGATAAACGAATTCCGGTCTTTGTACAGGTTGTCCTACTCCAGGAAGCAAGGGTCCCGGGGTTGCCTGTCCTTCAACGCCCGGAACCATCAACCGATCATCACCAATATGCCTACATGGGTAGATAACAGCTGGAGAAAGAAGGTGGTGATGGTGGGCGGGAGGTGGCAAGCGAGGAAGAAGATGTATCAGGTTCCTGGCACCTTCCAACCCATTGGCGACCAGTCGTTCGAGCTATCCGATCTGGAGCAGGAGAGGATATCGACCATACTCGGATGTTGGGACAATCTGGAACGGAGTTCCTTCAACTTTATCCGGCGAGAAGTGCTGGAATACTGTCAACTCGGACGGGGTCCCGGTGCGTAGCAGGCCTTAGCGGTGATACTTGTGCTAGTTCTGGCAAAATGCTAACTGTTCGCATTCCTTGCAGGTGCATCTTCCCGGGCGGTCATCAAGCCCGAAACCACTCTCTCAATGGACGGGGAAGACCTTCTTAACAAGCTGAAGGAGAAAGGCGAGACCGTCTCGCGGACGTCGGTGGACGAGGAGTCCGGCCGGCTCACGACTCATCCGGAACCGAGAGCCGTGGATGTTGATGACGGCGCCTACATCCTGAGGCGGGTGAAGACCCATCCTGATGCGCCCAAAGCGGCGCCCGAAAAGGGCAAGATTACCGGGGGGCCAGTGAGGATTCCCGGTGGAGTGAGCAGGATCCCTAACCGGCCGGTGTCTGTGCCGCACGTGGCTCGTGTCGCCCGGGTAGGCGCACGATCTTCCTCTCCGGAAGGCCGGGGAGAGAAACGGAGGGGCGAGGACATTCCTTCCTCCGCGCTGGTGACACTCACCGGCGGGTCGTCACGGGAGAACCTGGCCAAACGGTTCAGGGTAACCAGCGGTGCACAACCTACCTCTGCCGGGGAGAAGGCTACCGGGGTCTGGCAGAGTAGTCCCGCGCCTGCGGAGGTACCGAGGGGAAGCCCGGACAGTGCAATCGTCCGGCAAGTGGCGGCGGACTTGGCCGGCCTTGGTCTGGACAGACCCGGGGTTCCGGGAGCCCTGGAGGGCGGGAACTGCCCAAAATGCAAGGAATCCGTCCTTCGGGTAAGCACCAACTGGTGCCACTACACCGCTTGTAGGTTGCTTGTCTTACTGCCCGATTAACCGTTTCTGTTTGTTGTGCAGTTGCTGTACAATCTGTACCAACCGGACACGAGCGAGGAACTGCCGGAGCTGAAGAGGCAGATAGCTGCTTTATCGGAGGCCCGACAGCGCCTGGAGGTGGAGAAGTCCCGCTCGGATCGGGAGAAGGCCAGATCGGAGGAGAGGGCCAAGAAGCTGGAGGAGCAGAACTGGAGCCTGGAGAAGGAGAGGGCCGAGCTGGAGGCCAAGGTAGATGAGCTCCAGGTGGGAGCCGCCGCTCTGCGCGCCGCTGCCGCTGCTGCTGCCAGGGAAGAGGGCCCAGGGCAATATGAGCGGTTCGTCCTCCGATACCGAGAGAGCGACGAGTTCCTGGAGTTCCTGGAGAAGGCCAGGGAAGAGGGCATCTCGGATGCGTACACGGAATGGGCGGGGAAGGGGTGGTTGGACACTTCCCTGATGCCGGTTGCTGTTGAAGGAGATATCCATGAGCAGTCGGACATCCCTCAGCATCCGGTGGAGGGGCAGCCGGAAGAAGTGATTCGCTCGGACTTGGATTCTTTTACCAACGGTAACAAGTCTCCCCAAGCCAGAGTCGGTGCCGGAACCGAAGTCAACGACGAGGGTATCGCAGGAGAGGCCGGCGGATTGCCTGCTGAGGGTGGAGTAGTGGCTCCTTAGGATTTTCCTTGCTCCTCCTTGTAATCTTTCCGGAACAGTTACTGCTTGTGTACTTGCTTGATTATGAATATACTTGAACTGGCGGAGCCGGTAGAATTTTCTCAAAAGTAGCTTGCATATATTTGTGATATTCTTTACAACGGTAGAACCGGTGATATGCCAAACTAACCGCTCGGAGATTTGGCGGGTTCACCAGGCCTGGTTTTTCTCCCGGTCGGGGTCTGCTCTTCTTTCCCCCACGTACCGCTGGAGTTGGTCGTCATTGATCAAGCCCTGCACCGCTGACTGAAGAAATCGTCTACGTCGCAGAGGCTCCACCCAAAAGCTCGAAGCTTCTCACCACAAATCCTCCTTCTACAGTCGAGGTGGTCCAAGCGAAGGTAGCCCGACGTCAGGAGGTGGCCGAACGGAGAGGTTCTGCTTTGGTCTTCCTCTATGCTAGCGCTTCACCACAAATTCACTTTCGGGTTTGAATTGGAATTGGAATTGGAATTGGGTGAGGGTTAGAGACAGAGAAAGATAGAGGGTTTTGGAAAGGGTGGTGGTGCAGGTAATTAAGGATGGTCGTGCTGGTGAAGAAAATAGGGTTTTGGGAGAGACTGAATCGAATGAAGCATGAAGAAAATGGGAAATGCAGAGTGAAGTTGCTAGATTTGTTGATTTCTGGTCGACCTTAAGCGACCAATAATGCCAAACTCCGTCGCTTAAAATATTTAGCGGAAATTTAAAATTTTTGCCAAAAGGTACGCGCTCCTTTTTTTTTTTTAAAGCAAGCGACGGATATATATAAAACATTCGTCGCTTAAGTGTGGTAAAATTTATTGAAACTTATAACCATAAAACGACTTTTGAATAAAACCAATATTGGTCGCTTAGATATGTTGAAGCGACGACTTTTGCTTTTTCCATTTCATTCTTCGTCTCTTCATTGCTTTGCTGCAGTAGTGTTTGGTAGATTCGTTGTTATTAATTATTAAGTTGAATAAATTTTCTTATTGCTTGCTGTTCGTGCAAATCCTATGAGTACATTATCAAGTGTGACAACATTTGGCACTATATATGTGAATTCTGGGAATGATTATTATATCAAAGGCATGCAAGTAATACCAATATCATCGCCCTGCGTTGTTGCTATAAAAATCATATGCAAAACTCCAGTATGTACGTACCTCAGTAGTTTCGTATACACGTCGTCCTATGCTCTCTATATATCTTCAACGTACTTGGTAGTTGGTGCGGTGGGAAATATAATCAACTCTGATCATCGATCTATTCTTGTTTGATGAGAAAGAAAACATAAAAATTACAAAGATAAACCTTTAGCACAATCTAAATAATGGAAGTCGAACTATAGGCATCAATGGACAAAGGTAAGCTCCGAGTCCATCTACCAATTAGCTTCACGACATATATACATGTCGAAATTCAAGACTTTGGAAGCGAGTTGCAATTAAGAAGCTTCATATCTTGAACGATATAGTAAAAGTACACCAAGGAGTGTTAATTTGTTGATGCAATCAATTATATAAGATTTTATAATCACCTTCAACCTTGATCTTAGTAAAACCATGTAAGACATGTAACAACATGTAGACCAACACGACGGGCAAAAGCTTCGGTCATAATAGCATTTGATTTACAAAGGTTTTCGGTAGCAGCTACTAGAGGGAAACCTTGATGATCTCTAATATCAAAAAACCTGCTGCAGCCTGATCATTAGAACGAACCAAACCGTCAAAATTTAAAGGAGGATGCCATTTGATGATCATCAAATTAGGGTCTAATTTCTTGTGTATAATATGGTTCAAAATAATGCTGGAGTAAAAGAGAGACATGAAATATCAATAACTCGATCATGTATTGTACTAGTGTCATCACGTAACCCTGAAATTATGAGCTAATATATTACAATAACTATATGGTGCGGATTTGATATTTTGATCCACTTTTCGATTGAATTTTTACATCTTCACCGTCCAGTCTTTAAGTACTCATGTATATTCTACCAACGGCGGACACACGTAGGGGCCAGCGGGGACACTGGCCCCCACTCAGTTTTTGACTTTTTTTTTTTTTTTAATCTTTAATTGTTTAATATATGATATAATTGAATAGAGAATGAGAGAAATAGGAAGAAAGAGTTCTAGACGTAGCCACTACTAGAACTATAGCCCAAGAAAATTTACATAAAAACACATATTGATGTGTGTGTATTAGACTAACTGATAATATATGTAAAATTATACATGTTTTTGTTCAGCAGTCTCCTTGAATTGTCGTCTTTATATTAATCTCATACTCTAATCGG
The DNA here is from genome assembly GCA_963682095.1 of Potentilla sterilis. NCBI lineage: Eukaryota > Viridiplantae > Streptophyta > Magnoliopsida > Rosales > Rosaceae > Potentilla > Potentilla sterilis. The sequence goes on along the minus strand of OY821757.1, from coordinate 42,705,950 downwards.
TTAATCCTACTACCACTTTTGTTGTTGTCAGTCCTCCAATCAACCTCCCGCTTTCCGACTCCTTAAAAACCTCAAGAATTTGGCCTCGCATTCATTTGCACCACTTTTGATTACAAATCTCAACACGTACACATATTTTAAGGAAAATAGAGACTTATATTGAAATTCACAATAACAAAAAATTTGCGCTTCGCGCAAATAAAACTTTTTTTTTTTTTTTTTTTTTTACCCCCACTCACATAATTTTCTGCGTCCGCCACTGTATTCTACAACGTACTTCTTTTCAAGTTTAGGATATGAAAATGACGACCTACGGTATTATGATTATGTAATAAATATTTGTTTTAGAAAAAAAAAAGTGTATTCGAAATAGAACGCACTCCACTCGCTAGGGTTGAAAACCTTTGCTGTTGTTTTTTCTGTTCTCGTCCGACTGCGCGGGGGAGATGGCGCTGGCCTCTGGCCTCGCTGGCAAGCATCATGCTTGGTCGGACGGGATATGTGCTTATGAACTTATGAACTACATCTCAAGTATACTGATTCAGTCACCATTTTTATTAGCTTTCTTTGGCTTCCTTTGCGGTGGTACAACATGTCCAACGTATGTAGCACATGACTTGCTTTAACAAGCTCTCTAAATGCTTCTATAGCTAGATTTGTGTGTTACGTACCATGAACCTTCTCCGCTTGTGGAGGCCAGGGAGCTTTTATATATATTCTTAGTGTACCGATCTTTAAGTTAATGAAGCGTATATTCATTCGGTCATTCCCCTAAAAAATTCAGCTACTTAATAAGGTTCAAACTTGAAATTAAGGTTGACATGGCATTCATTACCCTAAAAAATTCAGCTGATAATTATGGTTCACACTTGAAAATAAGGTTGACATGGTCCTAGTCTTAATTTATACTCCCTCCGATTTTTTATATAGGTCGTTTTAGGTTTTGAGTTTTGTTTCAATAAATAAGTCGTTTGAGCTTATATTTCCCAATTTATCCCTGAGTCACAATAAATGACATGGATAAAAGATTCCATCGTGGGAATTTGTATCAATTCTCATGCTATTTGTTTTTCCAACTACTTCTAATTACTACTCCTTCATTAAAGATATTTTAGCATCTCCCGCTCAAATTGCTAATGCTTCCCTCCTTTTTTTCCCTCCACTACCACCAACCTTCTTGTCACACCTCGATTTTTGATAACTTTTTTTTCTTTTATTTTGAGGTGCAACTCATATTTCAATTATGAATGAAATTTCCATAATCGAAATATGAATGAAATTGGAATATAATATAGAATATTCTTATACATCAAATTGAAATTACTCTTTATTATTACATAAAATTTCATAACAAACATTACAAGAGTGGACTACTCAAAGTCCAAGTCATATTCTATAAAAGTAAAACAGTACACATATATTAATATATCTATGTTGAAGGAAAAACGTATTATGTGCCTTCGTCAATGTAACGGACGATAGATAATTATGTAGTCATTATTGTCATTAATGTATTTCCTATTACCGTTGTAATACTCACCCTATATAAAGGGGATTATCAATGAAATGAGTAGACCAATTCCGATTATTCTACAACACGTTATCAGCACGTAGCTTTACTCGCTGAGATTTTTTCAGCCAAGACAAAAAAAAAAACACTGACAGAAAAAGAAAAAAGAAAAAAACCCTAGTTTCCCCCCTCCGCCGCCGCCGCCCCTCGCTAGGCCTGCACCTCCGATCTGATCTGGACACCCAAAGCCCTGCGCCGTAGTTTCTTGATCGGCTCCTATCCGGATCGACCCCATCAAACCCGACGGCGCCAGATCCGATCCGGTTCGTCCTCGATGAAATCGTCCTCGCTGACAAACGACGTCGTCGTCCCCGGATCCAGTCGTCCCCGATCGTCGTCATGACGCCTAGCCCAACGACGCAAGAGACCCCGTCGATGACCTGCATAGACCTCAGATCAAAATTGATCTGGGCACCCATCCCTCGCCGGACGACGCTGCTCCTTCGATCGGACCACCACCTTCTCCGATCGTACCCTCCCGTGCCTCGTCCTACTCCGATCGACTTCCTCCAGTCGACACTGTCAACCACCGACAATGTCTGGATCGACGACGCCAACTCCGCTCGACCTCGCCCCGGATCCGATCGCCTCGCCCCGATCGCCTCGCCACAATCGTCCACTGCTCGGACGACCCCTGCTCTGCAGAGCCGACGACGGCTTGCCCTCCGCTCCGCGCCTCTGCCGCGACGCCTCCGCCGCTCCTGCCTTTAGATCGGACCCGACCTTTGCCGACAAAGCTTCGTCGGCAGAAGCTTGATCTCGACCCGGATTTGGACCTGATCCGACCCGGCCCAGCCCCTTGGGCCTGACCCAACCCGAAAAAAAAGAAGAAAAAAAAGGATTTTTTTTTTGGGGGTAAAATACAAAGGTAATTTTTGAAATTACCGTACAGTAATTTATATTTACTGTATAACTATTTACTATATAACTATTTACTGTTTTTCGAATTTAATAGTAAATATGAAATTTTTTTTTAATTTATATGGTAAATGTGAAATATATATGATTGAAGTGACTAATCATATGAATATTGTTTGTTTTTATGTGACTTATCAATTACGATGCGGCGATTAATATGCGACGACTATTTGGAGTCGGAGATCGAGCAATCGCTTAATATGCAGTTTATTTGGCAAACTAACAAGTAAGATCTAATTAACGTTATCATTTTCATTAGATCGTTAATGATATAATGCTCAAATTTATCTTATTATATTATGACATATATTTATGAAATTTGAGCATCATTATATGTCTATTTTATTATGTTAAATAATTGTTTTTTATTTAACATGTTATTTAATTTGAGCATTGCCATGATAATGCAAATCTCATGAACAATACAATATAAAAATGGACAAACCAATTATTGTGATAAAGCATATTCACGAAGTAAGAAAAATATGACCATTACAAATTTTGGTCTTGAGATCCAATTTTAATTTCTTGAAAAAAATTTCATCATGGATATCTTCTTGATTATATAAAAAGCAATGATAATGAAATTTCATTAGCTTTACATGCAATGAATATGGAAACATCAAAAAATTTTATTGTGATAACGAAATTTCACAAAGCATTTGATTTCCATAAAGTATATTGGTTTATTTTAGTTGTCGTGAATGTCATAGACCGCGAAACTAATATATTTTATTCTTCCTATATTTTACAGATGGTTTAACCATCACAGTTCGACTTTGACACATTGGGCTCTGAAGAACTTGAGTTCCAAATTCTCCTATTGAGCCAACAAAGGCTTGAACATGGTATATTTATACGAACTGCTTTATGTAAATAGCTAAATATATAATTTCAATATCTTGAATGACAACGTAAGGTCTGAAAAGAAATTCCCTGAAACAAATTATGCAAAGTAATGCAACAACCCTAAACCAAAGGACAATGACAACGTAAGGTCTGAAAAGAAATTCCCTGGAACAAATTATGCAAAGTAATGCAACAACCCTAAATCAAAAGACAATGACGATGTAAGGTCTTAGAAAAATATATATATATATTCTTGAACAAATTGGGCAAAGTAATGCAACGACCCTAAAACAAAGGGTAATTACCATGGACGTAAAATTCATATAATCATCCAAAAGTAAGTGGAAACAATGTAACATTTAAAAGATGACATAGGGGACATGTCATGTGCAGTGAAGCACTCTGTCATTGTTGTAATTCAATGAACTATTGATACGTACATTATACGCTAGCAAAGAATTAGCTACGACTTATAATAAGTATGAAGAATCATACGAGTACGTGGATTTTTTTTGAAAAAGTATCTTCAATATCCAACAAGAACATCGAAAATGAATTTACAACTGAAGACATAACATATGGGAAGAATATGTCAAATGACACATCTCATCATTGCAGCTATTAAAAGAGCAAAAAGGATCTGGCTCAATCCAAGATAGACTTTGATTAGTCTACTTTTAAATTTACAAGATATCCTTATAAAGGCTATTTCGCCTAAAATTAGACTTTTTGTCTTAATGTTTCTATCTCTAAATTGGACAAGACTAAATGTAATCGTTGGCACGTTAATTTTTGAATTTTCTCTCAAAGAATTGAGATTATTCAAATTTTATTCATGGTATACATGATTCAATTTTCTGCATATAACTTTGCAAAGTATTGCATAAAGTAAAGTAACATATCATAATATAGGCATGACACAAAGAACCGTGTGTAAAGAAACGCACCATGTAATCCCTAGAATAATAGTACTGAAGGACAATAGTATTAATATATCACAAAAATAGCACAATAGTACTGAAGAACTGTAGTACTATAATGCAAGTGATAAGGATCTAAATATATGTTCCTTTGGGATTTATAATGCACTTGTCTAACTGAGATTACAATACCTTTTTATTACAATCCCCATCGACTTACTCTAAAGAACTTGAGTTACGTTTTGATGTATATATTGAGCATATGTCAAATTGACAATTTATGCGATAAGAGAAAATTGAATTTATTTCCACATTTTAAAGAAATTTGTGCCACGATGTTCATGTAGATAAGACATAGATGAGAATTTCATCTAAGCTCCTTTGCATTACCTCTAATTACTGCGGATGTAAACAAGTATTAGAGAAGTTTATATGTCAATTTAGTGGGTTATATGTAACCGCTAATTGAATCCAAAATCATAAGCAAATGATATTTTGGAATTTTGACATAGATTGGCTTTGATATGGTGATCCATACATTAAAGAAATTACTATGGACACCCATATTTTGGATGAATAGAAGCAAACACCAGAAGAATATGGTTCACACACGAAACTGAGGACGATCAATGAACATTTTATCCTCAAATATTGTTATATAGGGTTGAAGACGTATGTTCAATTCCTAGATTCCACCGCCCCCCTAAGGTGACATTATGATTGATGCACAAAGTACATGCACTTATACCCTATTCTGCTTCTGATATCCATTGTGATTTTATGAATAAAAGTATATCATTCAAAGCCTACTCGTAAAATTATGATTGACACCATCATATGCAAAGGACACATGTATTCTCATTATATTCTTATATTGAATTCAAAGAGGATTCAGTGGATTGATTCAACCAACTTGCGGACATCTTAGATATTTTATGGTGTTGGTTGTTGTGTCGACACGCTGGTCACGTGTCATGACACCATCCACAAATTAAAATTTTTTGGCTGCTTAAGCTAGAAAGTCAAAACACCTAGGCCGGGTTAATTTCCGTAGGTGTGATGATTTTATGGCTTATTATATGGGATTTGTAATGGACATCATATTCCTATATAAAAACCCAATTGGTCTCACGGAAAACGACTACAGTAATAGTCTTAATATTGGTAAAGCACACCAATACTTCCGTTTTGGGTTATGCAATTTTTGCATGCAGCGTTACTTTTTCATCTATGGCCATCATCATTGAACCAATTTACACCATAGCTAGTGACTATGTGTGAGGATTTTAAAGGATTTCAAACGAACTTGTAATCCTTGAGCTCTTTTGGATTGACACGGATCTACAATCCTTGAGCTCCATTAAATGTTTTATGTGCCAAAATTGCGCCGCCACAGCGCACAATGATGGGTTACTTGAGATGAATAAATATTTATGCTGGATATGAACTTCCAGCTATAGTCCGCTATGTCGAAACCTTGACAGGCGATCTCCTCACCGCTAGATTTGCGGTGTGTCACTTTGATGAGACAGTCTTCCCGTCGTTAGGGGGAGATAAGAACAAGCATGTTCAAGTGGAACGACAGGAATTGTCGTGGTTTGTCCCCACTGTGTCTCATCTCGATCCCCAAAATCACACAAAGCAAAGTGATATCTTATACATTAAAGTGACGAGATCATATAAACCTGCTGCAAATATACCTGCAAGGATTGTGTTTTATCAAAAGGACATGGTATCACCCAAGAGGAATTGGGTATTGCACTGCCACCATCCATGGTGGCATGGTGACGCCATAAGTGGCATAAATGGCGTCACAGGCCGTGGCTCTCCAAGGAAGAGGGGGAGGCCACCTTAAGTTCGATACATACTTGTGTAAAGGAAGAAAACAAGTTTGGCACAACCTGATCTATTGATCAGTGATACTCAAATCCGTCTCATGAGAATATTTATGGATTGTGGTTATCATTGGGGGACGCCTCAAATGTTAGAACCAATCCTTAAAGTATAGAGATCTCTACAAACACATTACACTAGTGTACATGAGGACGTGGAATAATGAGTCTACTATCGAACCATACTTCGTTGAAAAATGTCAACTTAGTAAACTGGCCTAATGGAAAGAAGCGATCCAGTATAAACAAAGAGATAGGTATTTGGGCAGGTGACGCCGACACCGCAAATATAAACCCTATCAAATATATCTTTGTTAGAATGCGTAATGAGAATAAGAGTATGCAAACTCACCTTATGGCGCAAGGTCTCTTAAAAACGCACTGGAATCGACTACGAGGAGATATTCTCTCGTAATGGACTACGATGAGACAAACTCTCGTAATGGATGTCATTGCACTCCACTACCTTGTCAGTTTGGTAGTTTCCGAAAAACTGAACATGCAGCTTACGAAAAGTGATCAAAACATATATCTCTATGGGGATCTAAATTAAGAGATATACATGAGGATCCTAAACGGACTTGATCCACCCAAATCAAGTGACTCTAGATCACATGAGTACGTTTGCAAAAGAAATTGAAACGTTCACTAAAGTGACTACTTGATTGGAAAGAAATTGATGAATTATGCCCTTGCGTTTTCATTATGGATATATATGAACTCTAAATGAAATAAGAGAAACTCAGTGTACTGTAAATCCTAAGTTGAGAATGAAAAAGATTTTGGGAATACACAGTCTTGAAACGGAACTCAAGGACTGTAATGATGGTGATCATCCATCAATCGGCTTAGGCACTCTAAAGAATAAAGTGAGGCCTACAGATATTCCCATGATCAGTCGAAGTCTTTACTCTAACAATAGATCCGTTTTTCATCTAAAGGAAGATGACGAAGAAGTATTGGGAAATGAAATTCCTATACAAGTGCAATGACGCATGATTGTACTTAAACATAATATGTAAGACTCGACCTCTCATTCGATGTAAATTTGTAAAGCTATGTCTAGCTATGCGCCTACGCAACGCAAATCGTTCTTTCATTAAAGATATGAAAGATTTGGGCTGATTCAATCTCTACATAGAATGTGACATGATAAAGAAATTATCCACGTCATAGCTAACTATGCGTAAAGAAAAACGCATTAAAGGTGAGATAAGAAAATCTGTTATTACAGATCAATTTCTAATCTCTTAATGGTTCACCCATACTCTAGACGAAGTTATGACTATTTTGTTATATGAAGGTCATACCATGAGTGAACCTGATGTTCAATATGATCCTATGTATTCGGCTCATGAACAACCTTATCCTCAAGATCAAAGTAAATCAAGTTGGATCTGAGGACGATGTGGCAAGATTTAGTTACTAAATCATTGCTCAAAGTCACATTTGAAAAAACATGTGAAAATGCATAAGTATGCTAATAAGACTGAAGCTCCCTTGATCAAATGAAAGAATCAGGGAGAAACTCATGATTAATGTAAAAATCAGGGGGAGGTGCAGACATCAGGGGGAGTCTAGCACATACATGTTGTTTTCAAATGTATTAGGTGCGTTGTGCTCTTTTTCTCCTTAGACCAAAGTTTTATTTTCTCCCATTGGGTTTTTGTTACTTGGCAAGGTTTTTAATGAGGCAACACCACATGCACCATGTTACCCCTGACTCGGCACAAGGGGGAGTGTTGAAGGAAAAACGTATTATGTGCCTTCGTCAATGTAACGGACGATAGATAATTATGTAGTCATTATTGTCATTAATGTATTTCCTATTACCGTTGTAATACTCACCCTATATAAAGGGGATTATCAATGAAATGAGTAGACCAATTCCGATTATTCTACAACAATCTAAACATTCTTGACAACATTTTAGCTTCAAGCAACATTTTCTTCACCTGTAAAATGGTTAAAGGGTAAGCATAACAGCCCAGTACGAGGCAAAACCCCTTCAAACAAAACAGAAAAGATTCAACATTAACAGATATATAAGTGCAACTTTTAGCTACTCCATATAGTTCACCTAGCCGAATACACCAAGCCTACATGTCCCATACCATGTATTTTACCACAAGGGTGACTTGGAATACCCATTTACATAAACTACCTCCTACTTACACTCATAACCCCTTTTGCTAGTCATCTTGTCCATTGCTCTTTCGCCAGCCCCGAATTACCATTTCACATCCTATACTAATTGTGCAATCAATGGGCATACCTGGGTGCATGGTACCTGCCGAGGTTATGGACTCAACTACACAAAAGTTTAATCTTAACTTCTCTACCCAAAGTGCTTTGTACATAGCACTAGCATATCCCCAATGCCTTATATGATAGTAACATCTTTATACATTTAAACAGACCATGTACATGTTAATCACAGCAAGATAACAACCATTCAATATAAGCAAACAATTTAATAAAACAACATATAAAGCAAGCATAGAGGTTCCCCATGTTTCCCCCTACCTTTGCCGAATTTCACGTCAAGTCTTAAGCTCCTAATAAAAGATACAACCATTAGATAAATAATCATGTACTAACTCTATTTGTAGCAATAATAAGACTCAGCTATGACGCAATAACATAAGATAAATTAGTTAACCAAAACAGTAACACTTAACACAAAAACACAATCCAGTAATCTGAACCAGTCACATTCACCTTAAAAAAATGTACCAATCTGTTTGGAATTTCACTTCGTGGTCTTCTAACGATTTGTTATAGACACTCTAATGAAACTCCTAGATTTTAAAACACCTTAAACGATTTTTGTGGAATAAGTTATGAATTTCCAAAGTTCAGCTTCAGTTCTAGGAATTTCTGACGAGTTCCTGTGCAGAAAAGTTTTTGGCTAAAAACAAAATAGTTTGGTTGGTTGTTTGCAGCTGGTGTCTTCATAACAGTTGTAAAAGACATCCTAAAGATCCCTTGAGAACTGGAATCACAGAAAAAGAAATTTTCTACATATACTTGTGATTTTTCAAAATTACTGGTCTGCATCAGAAAAAATAACAATATCTGCTGAAGCTAAAATTATTTGGCAAAGGTTCAGTTTCTAAGTTTAAAATTAAAGACAACATAGCTGGACATAACAAAAAGCTTTGTGTAAATAACAGTAGAACAAAACATAATAAATCCAATTAAACATGCTTAGATAAGCCAACATGAAAGAAAAAGAATAGCACAACTCTAGCAATAGTTAATCTAACCAACAGTAGCAAAATAAGAACTTGAATACAATTATGCTTTTAACTCCTATGGGGCTTCCTCCACATTTCTATATTGCCAAATTCTCTATTATCGGAAAACTCTCTGAACATAGAACATTATACTAGAAACGTACCTTCCACCACTTTAGATCCATTTTGCTCTTATGTCTCGTTCATAGCATATAATTGGCCTTGTGTGAAACATTGATTCTCTGTCCTTGGCCTTATAAGATTTCCAGCTCGTTGTGCTTGTTGGGGGACAATTGGCCTTTGCGAATTTTATTGTGGCTGATAAGGTGCACGATATTGTTGTTACTGAGGGCGGAACTGCAGCTGTGGAGCATAAAATTGAGCTTGCTGATTTGGACGAAATTGCACTATCAGAGCTTATTTTGCTTCTACAAGTGGGCAATCCCTCTGCAAATGTCCAGGTTCTCTACAATAATAGCAAACTTTTCTATATGGAGCCTCCCCAAATGATTTTGAAGATTTCTATAAAAAAAAATATTTATTTTAGCATAGAACTAAGTATGTGTATATATACATACACGCACACATATAAAACACATACTAAAAGTATTCAAAACAATTTTTTCAATTTAAGTAAAAATTTTGAATTGTCACACTTCTCTATTAAAGGAAATTATACATGTTAACCATTCAGTTCAAGATTATCTACAATGGACAAGAACCATATTCATTCTTCACCAAAGTTTATCTTTGATGCAAGTGTTGATAATGTGAAGGAGAAAGAATCAGTGAAATCAGTTGCAGATATCCGAGTGTTGCTTGATTTGAACAAGTTACCTTTTGATGAAGGGCAACTCCATCCCGATCATGAGATGCATTGTCTAATCCATACCATGTTGAAAGTGATGTATCTAGAATTTTTCTAAACTTGTGTAGTGAGCTTGTGTAGATAGTGAAAGAGTGGTATGCTATGTTTTTATTGTCATGCTCTGTTTTTATGGTGAAGGAGATGTGGGTGGTCTTGCTAAGTTCTGAAAGTTTGGGTTTTCTGGGAAGCCATCTCTCATCATTACCATTATTACTACTGCTTCTATCATGACTTGTTCCTTTTTTTTCTCAGTAGGTAGTCTTATCTGTATAGCTAATAGCTACTACTCCTTGCTTATGGTCACCCTCTTTGCTCACATATGTATGACAACACTTTCTGCAAAGTTAACTAAGATGGAAGTATAGACATAAAAAAAGTACTTGTAGTACTAAAATAACAATACGATAGAAGCAATAGTTGTACCTGAGTGAAATGATAACAAACCGACAAAAGATGATGTACTGTAATTCATAATTTTTCTCTTATGCTAATATATTCCTAACAGTTTGGACTAGATTATAGTTGCAACTAACTTGTGTAGGAAGATGGCCTTCTCTCTCCAATGTATCTTTCTTCACATGCGGAATTTTGTATTTGTTCGAACCTTCAATTTTCATGATCTCTCGCATGCATAGTTGTAGAGTTACAAAAACACTATTCACTTTTTTCGCCTGGTATTCGTTAAAAGACTTCTCAAATGTATTGATAAGCTCTCGTATTGTGTTTGGACACTCCTTGTGTTGCAATGCTTGAATGGAATTGAAAAATCCAAGGTCTAGAATGTTTAAGTTAGGTGAGTTTGATGGTTGACATGTCAACCGAATGTCGAAACCATGTTGTGAGGCAGCAATCTGAAACTCTTCATCACTTGGATCGATGTGTGTCCTTGCGTTATCTTGTTGAATAAAGATAGTTCTATTCGAATCCTCTCTTGGCTAGTTTCTTTGAATTGCGGGTAAAACTTTTTCAATCAAACAGGCACGTACGGTCTCTCTCTTGACTGAAGTCATCGCCTTTATCTCCATAGTCCCCGCCTCTCTATTTTTACTTCTTCTCTCAGCTGGTTTCTTTGTGACAAAAGGAAATATTCCTATTTTCCCCGAAAATACTGCATTTCCTTCGGCGTCAAATCTTGGACAAGCCATAGCCGCTAAGAACATCACCTTTCCGATAAAATTCTTACTTTGACATGTGCACAATGGTTCTTCTTCAGTAGAGAGTAGATAATAATTCTCAGTTTTTTTTGGTCATATAGAACCACTTTTCGTCGATGTGTATCACATTGTACATGTCAATGATAGGAGCATAAAATGCGACGTTCTTAGTGTGTTTTACCCGTGTTTATACTTTGCTTTAACCCTTTTTGTTTTAGAATCGAGTTCGTTTAATAGAGTCATGAGTTTTTGGTAGAGTTATATTAAAAATATGCTAAGTATAGAGGAAATATGCAGAAATTTGTCAAAAGCTGAAATCTAGTCAATCTAAGAGCCTTTAAATGTTTTGTTGATTCTGTAAAACCTCGACCTTGTCTTTGATGAATTTTTCTTCTCTCATATGCAGCCGACATATCAATGATTCAGCAATGGAAGGAGTTAAGACAATTGGACCAAAAGAAGTTGCCAGGAACAAGAAGCACAATCCGGACTCAAATCCAGTAGGTTCCTAGGCACATTATCCAACTTCCACAGACTCTCCAGGACGACTCACTTTTGAACTAGAGTGCGATCCATATATGCAAAGAAATCTACGGGAGTTTAGTTTCTAGAACAGTTAGAATCTCCTTAATAGCTATTTCTGGAAAGATTTATGCCATTTGCATCACCGGAAGGTCAAGTTTGCCGAGAAGAAGAAGTTCCTGGACCGAGATAAGAGAAGAGTTCCTGCAGCAAGGAGGAGTTTCTAGTGCATCAAAGGAGAGGCTGCCAAACTCAATTTAAGAATAGGAAAGTCGGCAAAGCAAAAAAAAGGAAATTTCGAATTAGGAGCTATTTTCTGGAAAGAAGAAGATGCCTAACAGGAAAAAGAAAACCTAGTCCGGCTAGGAAAAGGAAAAGTTCCTGAGTGCAACTAGGGAAACTTCCCGAGTTCATTGAGGAGAAGACTTGCCGAATCCTTATAAAAGATTAGAAGACTGAAATCAGCAATATATCATCATAAAATCGGCAAAGAAATCCTAGAAGAACAAGAAGAGGAAATCAAAACCAAAATCGGAAAGAAGAAGGATACATTGCCGGTTTTGCACAAGATGTTCCTGCCGATTCTTGCAGCCCTTTTCTCCTATATAAAGGCACAACTTGTGGATAGAAAAAAGATCACATTCCAAAGCACAAACACAAGCCTTAAGCTCTACCAAAATTCAGCCAAAAGTCCTACATAGAATAGAAGCCGAAAACACTTCACCACCACCTTAAATATTTTCCATACCCATACCAAGTTCTAAAGCCTCTTAACCGAGCAAGCATTGTCATGATTTAAATATCCCTTCAAGGTGTCTACAAAGTGTGATCCGATCCGATCCATTCCATCTCTTTCTTTCGGCTTGTATAGTTTTATGTAGTTATGCTTGATTTTGTCTGTGAAACTTGCATGTATTTTTGGTTATTGTTTATATGTCTATGTGTAAAACAATGTCGAATTTGGTTTTATAATATGCATGTTCAATTCGTGTTTAAGTGGTGTATAAGGTTTAAAGATAAAATTTGGATTGCATGTTAAAATTGTAAGGAAAATATGTAACAATATAGTAAGTCTAGGTTCGGCAAGCATGTTAATTTAGTTTAAAACTTGTACTTGGTTAATTCTTTAAATTCGTAGGCAACCAAGATTGTCGCCTTATACAATTGCAATGTATTGAGGGTGTTGATCTTACATGTCGAAATAAACATAAATTGAGTCTAGCGCTAAGTTGTCTTGATGTGTGTTGTTTCCTAGGACTCGAGTAGTTTAAAGAATTTGCATGTCGATGCGAGAAGAGTGACGCCTTACTTGTTAACATGTCTCCAACTATAAAAAGACTTATGTTCTTAAGTGTTGATTTGTTTTAAAGTCCACACTGCGTAACTTTAAAACCTATTAGCATAAAAATTAGGATGATGCACTGCGATAAGTTCTAAGTACTTGTGAAGTCTTAAAACGATTAGTAAACCGCTGTGGAACTAATGAGATTGGAACTAAGTCGAGTGTAGAACATTTTGATGTCTTTGCCGTGTCCTATACTTGTTAAATTGTTATGTGTTTTGATTGTTTTTGTGCGAGTGCTTTGTGTGGAAGAATGTCGATCACATGTAAATACATAACTTAGGTTTTATTTCGTTGCTTTGTCTTTAAATTTCCGTAGGTTTTAGAAATCAAACTGATCCCCCATTGTTTGAAACGTGTGTATATACGTTTATATGTGTGAATATTTGTTCTAACCTTCGAATATTTCATGTACCCTTAATCCCCGAACTGAACGATCCCTACTTGCTTTATACTACTAACGTCTTTTGTAGGGTTTATTATTAGATGCGTCCCTACTTGCGATTCATCAGTCAACAAACTTCGGCTCATGAGGCATGCTTCTTGGGTCCAACATAGAGATGCAAAATCGCAAACGTGCTATTTTATGTTCCTCCTTTAGATATGGTTTAATAGCATTGGTGTGACGACGGATAAGACCTTCTTTCACAAGTCTAACTAATGTTGTATAGCTCACATTCAAAGCTACGACAAGTGATCTCAAGGCCGTCCTTCGGTGTAAAGGAACTTCATGAACTTGGTTTAAGCCAACTTGAACCCTCTTTCTACCACAATGCTTTGTTTGCCTATGTGACACATCGACAACTCCTCCAACTGGAGTATTTTTTGATTGCTTCCAAATCCGTTGTACTGTTCGTAAATTGACCGAAAATAATCCAGATACTTCCGTCGTCGTTTTTTTCTCTTAGTTTTCCGTTGACACTCTTCTCTAACAAAGCATTATAGATCGCCAATCGTTTCTCATTTGATATGAACTTTCTCCATCTCACTTGAGATATGTCAACATTTTCTGCTTATTTTAAAAGAAAAACAAGTCAAAAAAATGCAAGAAAATTCCAATTAGTCCAACGCAAGGACTAGTAGTTCCTATACTAGCTATTGTACTACCAAGTCAAGAAAGTTTATGACAATTCTAATTAAAAAAAGTCTAATGCAATGACTAGTAGCTATTGTACTAGGCTACTAGCTACTGTACTACTACATAGATAAGACCACCAATTGAGAAAAAAAAAAAAAAAAAAATCAAATGATGATAGAAGCAGTAATAATGATGGTAATGATGAGAGATGACTTCCCAAAAAACTCAAATTCATCTACATGAAAAGAACAGAGCATAACAATAAAAACAGAGCATACACTCCTTCATCATCTACACGACCGAGTTTACCTGTATCCGGAGTTGGTACATGTTCATCTTCTTCTAGTACATGTTCATCTTCTTGTGGTATATGTTCATATTCTTCACGCAATTGATCAATATCTATTTCAAGTAAGGGAGTGTCCGACTCTTGATTCGGATCCATATTTAAATCAATTATTATAGCACCAGTGGAAGAAGATCTTATTATCATTGGAACGGGATCCTCCATATCCAAATTGGTTTCTTCAATGCTCAAAGGAGCATGATGTTGATAAAATCAAAATTCTCCCTCATCTCTCGTAGGTGGAAAATTTAGGTCAATGGATTGATTCATAATGCTTGAAGTCATGGATGTGTGTCTCTCTAGAATTTCTACTCTTTGATTTGTCTTCTTATATAGGCAAATGAAGTTATGTAATTTCAATTTTGGCTCCAATCTAAAACTTGAAAGTTTTGATACATAAAAAATTTTGAGTTGAAATTTTTCTCCCTGCAATTTTCATTAGATTTGGATTATGTTTTTGAATTTTCAAGTTAGATTGCTAAAATAATTATAAAGAATGTGAAAGAGTTTGGTGAAGTGAAAAGTAGTAATAAGGCACAAGGAAAATAGAAAAGTGATGGGTAGATTAAATGTAATTAAGAGCAATGAAACCTTAAATAGGGGTTAAATTGTCATTAGAATTATTTCTTAATCTCTGTGCAAACTCCTAAAATGACCTATATAAAAAATCGGAGGAAGTATTATTTACCAATGATTAATCGTGCCATTAAATAGAAACATTAACAAAATGATATTACTTGTTTTTTATTCATCAATTGCGTGTAATCCAGGTTTATTTTTTTAATTACTATTTTCTTATTTTATCTTAAAATATTACAAGTCAGAATATACATACAACAACTTGGTTGTGAGTCGAATGCAATTTTCGTAATAAAATAGCTTTTATCTTTTTTTTTTCCAAGAGGATCTAAGGTTAAATAAAGTGTTGGGAAGTTAATCCCTTGCCAAGCAAGTACTAGAAAATTGATGTAAAGAAGAAATAAACAAGTCAAGAAAACAACAAGATGTAACGAGATTCGGCCAATAACTTTGCCTACATCCTCGGAGAGTTTTACCTTCACTAAGAGAGAAATAATACAAGTACAAGATTACACCGCTCATGTTTATGCCCAACCCTAACCCTTGTACCCAAAATGATACCCCTTGTACACACTCTCTCAACCTAAAAGATCACTCCACCCCAAGAGTTATTCACACTCTTGAAACACAACTCACTTTGCTTCTATACACGAAGACACCTAGAGTTGCTCTCTTTTTCCCCTTGCTTATTTCCACACAAGCTTAACTTTTTATAGCATTTGATAGAAGTCTCTAGACTTACTCCATCAATGCCCATTCATGAACCAATCTTTCATTTCCCTCCTTAACTCCACTACAAGAAAAAAGGCTTTTGCCGACGAAAAAAAAAAAATTGCCGACGAAACCAATTTTCGTCGGCTATTCTCAATAATGGCCGACGAAAATTGTTTTCGTCACTAAAAAGAAAAAAATCGTCGGCTATTCCCCTAGAATGGCCGACGATTTTTTTTTTCGTCCCTAAAAAAAAAAGTCGTCGGCTATTCCCACTGAATGGCCGACGATTTTTTCTTTCGTCGCTAAAAAAAATATTTCGTCGCCTATACCCCCTAGAATGGCCGACGATTTAAAAATTTCGTCGCCTATTCTCTGAAAGTATAGCTGACGAGTACTATGTTTGATTTCGTCGGCTATGATAAAAAAAAAAACCAAAAAAAGACCACCTTCCATTTTCTATCACTATCGACAAACCATTGCTTCAGCCTTCAAATGCAAATATGTTGTCAAATAAGATATGACCGAAATAATGAAATACGTCTACGGTTGAAAAATGACAAGATTCCGACAAAATCTGTGTCCCGAATGTTGCGGTTAACTGTTTTTTACTTCCGTTTTCCTATGGGTAGCCTGACGTTCGGCATTATTTCGTCGGAAAATTTTTATACGATTAGTTGCGTCTCATCGATTTGAAACTATTATCTGTTGAAGGTCAGGCAAAAAAACGTCATTTAGACAGGCCAATTACCATTTCCAAGCGTTTAAAGGGTTGACTCAGCCGGTTGACCGTCCCGATCGAGCCTTTAACGTTGTCAGATGTAGTTGGATTCTTTTTCATACATGTATTTAATCTTAACGGTGTTATCTGACGGTTGGAATAGATTTTCCAAACTTTTAGATTCAAAATCGGAACATATGCACTAATGTTCCTTAACTTGTTTACTAAGTGTTTAAGTGAATGTATAGTTTCAAATAGTTATTATACGTACACTCTTCAAATGCAAATATGTCGTCAAATAAGATATGACCGAAATAATGAAATACGTCTACGGTTGAAAAATGACAAGATTCCGACAAAATCTGTGTGCCGAATATTGCAGTTAACTGTTTTCCTATGGGTAGCCTGACGTTCGGTAAATATTAACGGCGAGACTTATCACCTCAATGCCACCCCATTGCCTCAACGCTTATCCCAACACAAGCTGAGAAGAACTAGCAAGTGTTGACCGGTGCCTCAGTAGACCGCAGCACCGGGGCCACCGCCTCGCAGCCTAGCAATATGGACTCGTCGTGATTTGGCAGAACGCCCGGTCGAGGTCCCATACTCTCCGACTCGCACCGATTTGGCAGAACGCCCGGTCGAGGTCGCAGCCTAGCAATATCGACTCGTACTGATTTGGCAGAACGCCCAGTCGAGGTCGCAGCCTAGCAATATGGACTCGTCGTGATATGGCAGAACGCCCGGTCGAGGTCCCATACTCTCCGCCTCGTACCGATTTGGCAGAACGCCCGGTCGAGGTTGCAGCCTAGCAATATGGACTCGTCGCGATATGGCAGAACGCCCGGTTGAGGTCCCATACTTTCCGACTCGTACCGATATGGCAGAACGCCCGGTCGAGGTCTAGTGCACAAGTTCACTTGGGGGACTCGTCTCGATATGGCAGAACGCCCGGTCGAGACCCCATGCTCTCCGGCTCGCTCTGATATGGCAGAACGCGGGGTCCAGGTTCCATGCACACATCTACTGCATGGCGGATTTCAACGTCCCATAATCATTCCAGGCACACATCTATTGCATGGCGGATCTCAACGCCCCATAATCATTCCATGCACACATCTATTGCATGGCGGATTTCAACGCCCCACTATCATCTCCATGCTCATACCACTACAACACTTGAGCACAGTACTACTTATATTGCAAACATACTCATAAACTGTTGCACTTCATCGGTAACAGGTACTCACCCCGGTCACGCCCAATCTTCAACGCGGACTTGGGGGACTGGGCACCGTTGGGTTGGTAACCCTGCGGGTCTGCGGGACAAGGGCAAGACAGTTTGAGTCCCCATTCAAGATTGCACTTGACCGGGAACTTGGGGGACTTGTTGACAGTAGCCACAGAGGGGCTACAGCTGGCCCACAGACCCGCAACTAGTGCACCAAGGGCCGGCCTGAGGCCCAGGACCGGATCACCAGCACCCGGCCTCGGGGTCCAGCAGTCTATCCTGCCACCAGGGGCCCGGGGTCCGAGGGCTCCTGCCTGCCCAAGAGGTCACCAGAGCTGCCCTTGGTGTACAAACAGAAGGAAACCAGTCCCACATCGAAGGGTAAGGCCAGACCTCACTCTTGGCCACCTATATAAGGGCCCCAACTACCCTCATTAATAGGTAACTGATCCTTCCTACCGCTTACATACGTGCTTAAGTTATATCTATTCCAACTATACTAACTTAGGCATCGGAGAGGAGAAGACCGGCCCGCCCGGTATTCCCCTTAGTAAGCAGGTTTACAGGAGATCACGTGAAGATTCATCTGTCTCTACCAGACCCCTGGGTTTGTGCAGAAACAAAGGGATTAAGTTTTAGTTGATTTTACAATAAGTTGAGCTTAAGTACTTGAACTTGGAATTAATATCCCCTTCAATTCCTACTTATTATTGTTGTAACAAAAATATATTATGAAATGTTAAATATGCTGTATGATGTATGCTGTATATATATATAGAACCACTAAGACATAAAAATAAATTTTCAGAATGTAAAAGTAAAAGTAAAATTGTCAGGAAGTAATTTAAGATTCGAGAGGTATCAGCCATAGCTTAGCTTAACCGGTAGGGGCTGATCCACGTAATTAACATCATATATATATATTAACATATTGGTCATATATGATGTTAATATATATATATATATGATGTTAATTACGTGGATCAGCCCCAACCGGTTAAGCTAAGCTATAGCTGATACCTCCCGAATCTTAAATTACTTCCTGACAGTTTTACTTTTACTTTTACATTCTGAAAATTTATTTTTACGTCTTAGTGGTTGTAAGGGTTGACTTTTTGTACGTTGACTGACCAAGAATTTTATTTCACGATGAGATTGAGGACGTTACGTGGACACGTAGCACGTTTAATTTGGAGTTCGTATGAAAAAGTTACGATGTAAAATACGTAACTTTTCATTTTTGGACGAGTATAAATAGTCGGGAAGGAAATTTCCCGAAACGACAACTTTCTTTTCTTCCTATTCTTTTCTTTTTCTTTTCTTCTTGTTTTTCCCTTTCTCTCTCCCCGACTCGGACCACCTCAGCACCGACCACTACACCGCCCACGGTTTTCAGCTGTCCGGCCACCGTTCGGCTCGCCACAGGTGCCGTTCGACTCGCCTCGGCCTCCTCGTCACGTCTGCGGTGGTGGTTCAAGGCGAATCGCCGCCGCTTGGCCGTGCGAATCCCGAAAAGTTCCTCCCGATTGAAGAGAACTACCTCCTTCGACCACCAATCGACTCGATTTCAGTAGGGAATCAAAAGTCTCAGCCTGTGTAGCAATTCCACGAAAGGAATTGATCCACTTTGATCCAGCTATGGAGAATTTTCGAATTGAAATTCTAGGGTTTTTGAGTTTTGTCAAAGGGTGTCGGAGACGATGAAATTTGTGGATTTGGAGGTTGTAATTGAATTTAGAGCGTTGTTTAGAGTCGATTAGGTGTAATTTGAGAATTGGATTGTTGGAATTTGGTGAAATTGCAGGTATTTGGGATTCGGCCGCTGTTTGCGGTGACTGCGATGGTTTTTTTTGTGGCGGAGGCGACGAGGGTGAGGTCCTGAGGTGGTGGCGTTCATATTGGGTTAATTTGGAGGTTATTGGTGATGTTTTGGCACTGTGGTGGTGCTGCCGCTGGCGGCGATGGCGCTGCTGCTGCCTGTCGCGGCGGAAGAGTGTAGGAGAAGGGTAGAAGATAAAAAGTAATTGGTAAAATGGTAAAATGGTAAAACAGTAAAAATAAAGGGTAAACAGTAAAAGTGAATGGTAAATAGTAATTTGACTTTGACAATTACTGTTTGACCCTAGAATATTACTGTTTACTTGCGGTAAAAGGTTAAAAACTGGTTAAAAGGATTTTACAACGAAATAACCAGTAAAAGAATTGATCAGACATGGGATGGGTGTCTAGAGTAATTTTGGACGTAAATTATTTTGGTATTTAAGGTGTATATACCGATAACAATAAATGAATTGGGATGTTTCATGGTGAGGACGTCCATAAATTTTACTTTTATAAATTAATTCCGAGTTCTGAAATATATATAAATACGTCTCTGTCACAGGTCGAGAAGATACTCGACGTGGCGAGAGCTCGAAATAGCGACAAGCTCGGCCGTACTGTGAGTGGATTTTTATTTTAAATAGAGCATGAATAAATATGTTATGAAATGCAGTTTATTTTTAATTAAATAATTTCTTAAGCATGAATTGAATTATAGAAGGTCGATAATTCATATATATAACTCTGATATCTATCAATTTAATATTTAAAGTGAAATATGGATTTAGGTTATATATTTACGATTATTTTTGTATAGTACGTAATTTTATCCGTAATTTTATGATTTCATTATTTGTGAATTTCACGACATGTGAGAAATGTTGATTTTATATATATATATTCTTTTGGACATTATTTTACAGCATGTGAGACATGTCGGTTAAATATATTTTCTTAGAGGCTATTATTTTATTTTATTATATTTATAAGCCTCAGATGTGCGGTCGGGGACCGTACTGATTTATGATATATAGGGGAAGCGTATTTTACGTTTTATTTTTGGATTTTATTCACCATATCAGGGTTGTTTATTTATAGCTAGCTAGTCTATACAGATGTATGTCTTGTACCCCACGCGAGCGATGATTTGACCAGATAGATCACACCCGTCTTGCGGTGTTCAACGTATGAAGAATACACTTCCTCATCCCATGCGAGGGATGATTTGACGAGATAGGTCAGACTCACCTCGGTGGTAGACACTTTTTTAGGAGTAGCGTGGGACGCTACAAAGTCTTGGAGGCTCCGACCCTTAACCTGAGAGGCTTACTATTACATGGTGCTAACATTCCCCTGTTTTATTCGATATTATTATATGGCCAATGGGATTGGTCATGATATTTTGTTATTTGGCTTTCGGGAATATTTTCTCTTATAAAATTTCTATTTATTTAATAAATTCCCGAACCAGCAGGTTTGGGTTTTTATTACAAAATTATATGGAATTCGGCCATTGGGATTGATCGTGATATGTTATTATTTGGTTTTAAAAAATATTTTTCTTTGAAAATATTATTTGTATATTCGATATATCAGCGGGTCTAATTTATAACCACGATTTTTCTGAAACGTGGGATGTTTTGTTAAAGCACATGCATTGTGGTTTTTATTTATAAAATATTGGGAATGTTGTAAATATTATAATGTATGTGGTTGTCCACGTAAATACTCATTAGTTATGTACTTTGATGTAAAATCTACCTCTATATAAAGAGGTTAATGAGAATGAATGAGCTCTCTAAATGCTTCTCTAGCTAGATTTGTTTACCTTCTCCGCTTGTGGAGGAGTTTCTATATATATACTTGTATTGATCTTTTAAGTTGATAAAAAACGTGTTCATTCGGTGATTCCCCTAAAAAATTCAGCTACTTAATTATTAAGGAAATTAAGGTTGACATGGTATTCATATCCCTAAAAAATTCATCTAATTAATAAGGTTCACACTAGAAAATAAGGTTGACATGGTCCTAGTCTTAATTTATATTATCTGACCAATGGTTAATCGAGTCAAAATTAAAAATATTAATTTGCAATTAGATAGAAACGTTAACGAAATTATATTTGTTCTCGATTCATCAGTTGCGTGTAATCTACGTATTTTTATTTTAATTATTAATTTTTTTATTTTACCTAAAGATAATACAAGTGAGAATACAGTATACAACAACTAGGCTACGAGTCAAATGCAATTTTCGTAATAAATTAAAGCTTAAACAACGACCAAACAGTGCAACTCAAAACATATTCGGCTGCACATTGAGAATTTCCTCTACCATTTAGCCCAGCTATACCGTACTCATGTATGTGGAGCAAATGATTAAGTTCGATTCGAATAGTGGGATACTCACAATCATAATATGTGTAATGTGCATTCTGGGAGTATGATTTTTTTTTTTTAGGGGAATGAATAACTTTATTGACTAAATGGCATTACAATCAGAATTTATCAACCCCAATACAGAAAAAGGGGGAATTAAATTAAACTCACTAAGCCCGGAAGTCAAGGCATCAGCTGCCAGACTATGAGCAACTCTATTAGCTTCCTGGCGAACAAACTGAACCCGTACTGATAGGATTTGCTGTAGCATCTCTCTGAGATCATCCAAAAGAAAACCCAGGTTTGACCAATCCAGAACTCTACTCCCCAAAGCGTCCACCAGAACCTGACAGTCCGACTATATAATGAGAGGAGAGAAGCCATACTGCTGTGCCAAATGTGCCCCTTCCATGAGAGTGAGAAGCTCCCCATGGCGAACCGAACTAGAAGCCGAAACATGAAGTCGGAAAGTTCCCATGCACACTCCTTCCGCATCACAAAAAATACCTCCCAACCCTATGGCCCCCGTAAGAGACGTGAAAGCAGCATCCACATTCAGCTTAATATACCCCTGAGAGGGTTTCTTCCACCCTGCCGGATACCTAGGGATCCTGCCTCTTCCCTTTGGGTGAGCTAACCGATACTCCTCCCACCATCCCAATGTAACCGGTACAATCTTATCCGCCATCTTGACATCATTACGCCATACCTTTGCGTTCTTGTTCCTCCAAATTGCCCAAACAAACATCAGTAAGGCTTCAAAGGAGTTGGGGTGTTGAGCATGAACTTGAAGCAGCCAATCAACCACACTTGGTGCATAACTGGATATTGGTAACTGGGCTAAGAGCAGTATAGAGGCAGCATTGGTGCAATCACGTAAAGCATGGATAGGAGACTCCACTTTTTCCTTACAAAAAGGGCATTGTGTGTCAATATCAATTCCACGTTGACTCAGTCTGCTTCTTGTGGGAAGAACATTAGAAGCCGCTTTCCAAACACATACTTTAACCTTAGCTGGAACAGATGCACTCCAAATTTTCGACCATAATTGGGAGCTAGGATTGGGACCCAAACCGTCCTCCTGGAGCACCCTTCGTCGGGCTAGATGATAAGCCGACCTGACAGAGAAACGACTTTTCTTGTCCGCACTCCATCTCCATCTGTCAACATGCCCACGATAACTCACTAGAAGGGCTCCGATTTGCTGAACAATATGAGCTGGAAACAGTTCATGTAACAGAGCAAAGTTCCAGACACATGAACTATCAAATAAGTCTGAAACCCAATGAACACGAGGATCAAAATAATCCTGAAGATTGACTCCCTTCAGCCAAGGATCATCTCAAATGCTCGTACGAGTCCCATCTCCAATATGTCGCTGGACTCCAGTCCGGAGAACATCCCTCCCATCAAGAATACTCCTCCAGGCATATGACGGTGATTTCCCCAACTGAGCCTCCGAAAAGGTACAATTTGAGAAGTAGATAGCTTTTAACAGTTTACCTGGTAATGAGTCTGGGTTCTGAATCAATCTCCAATCCTGTTTAGCCAACATAGCCAAATTAAAGGCAAACAGGTGACGAAAGCCCATACCCCCTTCTGATTTGGGGTGACACAAATCATCCCAAGCCCTCCAATGCATACCACGTTTCTCATCAGTCCCACCCCACCAAAAAAAAAGCACAGAGTTGGTGAAGCTCCTAAATAAGGTTCTGAGGTACCAAATAATTAGTTATAGTATAGATGGGCATAGCCTGAGCAATCACTTTGATCAGAATTTCTCGCCCTGCAGCACTAAGTAACTTTGACCTCCACCCTGTAAGCTTTTTGCTGAGACGATCCTTGAGGAAAGCGAAAGTATCCTGTCTAGATTTCCCCACGAGAGTAGGGATACCCAGATATTTTTCGTGCTTCTCCGCCATCTGAACCCCCAAATAGCTAGCCAGAGATTGTCTGATATGGGGCAGGACATTGTCACTGAACACTACATTTTTTTTTTCTAAACTGACCTATTGACCAGAAGCTTGATCATAGACCTTTAGGATTTCTTTCACCAGCAAACAATCTGTAATCGAAGCTTTAACATACAACATACTATCATCAGCGAATAATAAATGGCTAATAATGGGAGCCCCCTGGAAAACCTGTAAACCCTTCCAAAGACCCTTGTTTATAGAATTAGAGATAAGCGTTGATAAGCCCTCGACACATAGTAGAAATAAATATGGTGAAATAGGATCCCCTTGAAGGTGACCACTATGAGGACTAATAGAACCATATAGACTACCATTCACCAGAAAAGAATACCGTACTGTGGAAAGGCAACACATAATCAAATCGACCCAAGACTAGGGCTGGGCGTTTGGGCCCGAAGGACCGAAAGCCCGGCCCGAAAACCCGAAAAAAGCTCGAAACGAGCCGAGCTCAACTATTTTAAAGCCCGGCCCGAAAATAAGAAATTCGGTCCGAGCTCGGGCCCTGTTTTTTTTGGGACCGAAAGCTCGGCCCGGCCCGAATGTTTAATATATATATTAAAAAAAAAAAACCATTTAGATCTGATTCTTCTCCTCCTCGTCTAAGTCGTCTCTGGCTCTCTGCCCTCTTCGTGCGACGCCGTCCACCAACTCCCCGTCCCCGTCGCCGCCCCGTGTCCCCGACCACCGTCTCCCCGCCACCGCGCCCCTCTCCGTCTCTCTCTCTCTCTCTTCAGATCGCTGCATCGCTTAGTCTTCTTCGTCTGTCTCTCTTTTGATTGCTCCCCGTCGCCGCCCCTTGTCCCCGTCGTCGCCCCCGGCCGTCTCTCTCTCTTCACTCCCAAGTCCCGAGCTCCACCGCCTCCATCCCTCCACTCTTCCAGACCTCCACTCCTCTTGGCCGGATGTGAGTCACAATTCCTCCATAGTCCATAGATATTCATGCTTTTTATTTCTGGAATGCGTACATTTGCAGTGCCGAAATTCAAGTTCTTGAAATTTATTTCTGCTGTGTTCATGAAATTTGTATTCTGTTATGTTTTGGTCCTTTTGGATATTCATCATTTGTATAATTGTATGTACTATGTAGGTATTGATACGCAGGTAGAAGTAGAACAGAATCTGCACTATGAATAAGGCCAAAGTTTACTTTCTTTTCTCTTTCCCTTCTTTTCACAAGCTGATGTTATGTTCCTGTAAATCTCATTGTACAGTATTGCTGTACAACTTGGAGAATTTGGCAAAAAAAATTTCTGGAAGTTGTATTGTACAGTATTGCTGCTATTGCATAACAAGATTTTTTAGGGCCCGAAAAAGCCCGAGGGCTCGGCTCGGCTCGTCGGGCTCCGTCTCGGGCCGGTCCTCGTCTGGGAAAAAGCCCGGCTCGGCTCGAACCGAGGGGGTCGGGTTTTGGGTCGGGCTTTGGGATTTTTGGGCTCGGCCCGGCCCGCGTCCAGCCCTACCCAAGACGGGTTAAACCCCATCCGTAGCATTACCTGTTGCAAGAAGTCCCATTCCAATCTGTCATATGCTTTACTAATATCCAACTTAAGGGCCATAAACCCTTCATTACCCTGTCGGAGCTTATGCATATAATGTGCCAGTTCTGTGGCCACCAGAGTATTATCCGAAATAAGTCTATCCGGAACAAAAGCACTTTGTTGCTGTGAAATAATATCCGGGAGAAAAGTCTTTAGCCGATTAGCCAGAACCTTAGAAGCAATCTTATAAACAACATTACACAGTGTTATAGGTCGAAGCTGAGATATATTCAGCACCTCTTTCACCTTAGGAATCAGTACTACATGAGTATAATTCAGATCATGAGGCATTTCATTTGTTGTGAGAAAAGAAATTACTGCTTTACTCACATCCTCACCAACAATATCCCAATATTTTTGGTTGAAAAAAGGAGACATACCATCAGGGCATGGAGCTTTGGAATGGTGCATCTGAAACAAAGCAACATGGACCTCTTCTGGTGTGTAAGGAGCTAGTAACACTTGATTCATCTCACTGCATACCCTAGGCTGGATCGCACGGAGAACTGTTGCCTAAGCTGACGAGTTGGGAGTGGAATTACAAAACAGATCCTCAAAATACTCACTCACTACTCTCTCAATGCCTGCCTTATTATCCTGCCATATACCTCGGCTATCATATAAGCCTTTAATTTATTCTGTTGCCGACGATTAGAAGCTCGCTTATGAAAAAAAGTAGAATTACGATCACCTTCCTTGAGTCATATCGCTCTGGAACGTTGTCTCCAATACGCTTCATCTATCGACAAGAGCTCATTCAGGCTTTTCGAGAGCCTGGCCTTCGCTTCCAAATCTGTTTGGTCAGCCGGACATTGAAGCAGAGAGTTAAGTTCTGATCTCACCGCTTCCAACTCTAATTTTCTACTCTTGAATGTTGAACGATCCCACTGCAAGAGAGATTCACCAGTATCTCTAATCCACCGACACAGTTGAACCATAGGACTACCATCTTGTCCCGACATCCATGCATATTTCACTACCCCCTCCAATTCTTCATGTTGGCTCCACATCTCCTCAAATCGAAACCTCCAACGAGATTGAGTGACCGGTTGAACCTCCTTACGGACCTCCAGCAACAAAGGTACATGATCCGAGCGACTAGGGGAGAGGTTGATGATCCGAGAGAAACCGAAAGTATGCTGCCATGCCTCCGTACACACTCCCCTATCCAACCATTCTTTAGTGTGAGAGTCGCTCCAGGTAAACAAGCCTCTTGCCGCTCCCATATCCTGCAAAGAACAGTCCATTAAAGCTTGCCGAAAAGCTTGCATCTGATTCGAGGAACGGAGACGACCACCCGACTTCTCCGCCGATTCCAGAATTTCGTTGAAGTCCCCTGTAACCAACCATTTCTCTGAGGAACTCTGACAAAGGGACCGAAGCAGAGTCCACGACTCGTCTCGCTGACCCGTATCCGGATTGCCATAGAAACCAGTGAACCTCCACAGTTCGATATCAGGATCGGAGACGTCCACATCAATAAAATAAAATTGAACTTCACGTACTGTGATTGACAACGAATCGTCCCATAACAAAGCTACTTCACCGGCCAAACCCTCTCTCTCAAACGACACTATATTCGACAATCCTACTGCCCCGGGAAGTGAGCGATGACGATCCGAATTACAGTGAGTTTCAGAGAGAAAAATCATGTTAACTCGATGCTTCTGAACGAGCAAACGGAGTGCATGTCTCGTTCTCTTGTTTACTATCCCCTGGTAGTTCCAGATGAGCACGTTCATGACCACCAAAGGGTCCACTTGAATGTTGTCGGCGACCGAACCAGAAGAGCCCCTATATCACACTAAACGCTTCTCAAACGCGCTAACACAGGGATAGCCCGCCAGCCACCATGCTGCAACACTAAACTCCTTACGCAGAGACCGGATGAGAAGACGATGTCTTTAGTATAGTCGGAGATTCACCAGGGTCGCCGCCGTTCTACACCAAAACCTAGGGTTTTGGAATTCTCAACTCCGAGAAAGACGGAGGATTTTTTTAATAAGAACTAACTTCCTTTTTTTCTTCATTCTGGGAGTATGACTGTATGAATGTCAACCACAATTATTATTATTTTCAATTATGCTAGTCCATTATTACTTGTGTCATGCTATGTTCCGGGGAAACCGAGTGAATATAGCGCACAGGTGGAATGAGTCCCCTGTTGACAGTAGCCGCAGAGGGGCTACAGCAAGCCCACAGACCCGCGGCAAGTACACCAGGGCCCGGCCCAGGACTCAGGATCGGAGCACCAGCACCAGGCCTCGGGGCCCAGCGGTCTATCCTGCCTCCAAGGGTCCGGGGACCAGGGGCACCTGCCTGCCAAAGAGGGCACCAGAATATCCAAACAGAAGGGAACCAGTCCCACATCGAAGGGCAAGGCCAGCCCTCACCCTCAACCACCTATATATGGGCCTCAACTACCACCATAAATAGGTAACTTGTCTCCCTCCCTGCTTACATACGTGCCCAAGTTATATATATTCCAACTATACTAACTTAAGCATCGGAGAGGTGAAGGCCGGCCCGCCCGGTATTCCCCTTAGTAAGCAGGATTGCAGGAGATCGAGTCGGATTCATCAAGTATCTACCAAGACCCCCGGGTTTAGGCAGAAACAATTGGCGCCGTCTGTGGGAACTCTGAACAAGAAGCCGTGCAAGCAACACCGCTGGCTGAGATTGTGGGAATGAGTCAAGAGAAAGGGACTACTGAGGAAGGGCGTATTGCAGCTGTGCAAACGCTCGCCTCCACCCCTGTCGTCACGCGGGAGATGCGTGGCGAGCAGGGCAGCGATTTGGGAAGGAGCCGTGGAGGGCCCTCCGGTGATCCAGAGCCCCGCCACGAGAGCTCGCACGGGAAAAACCCGATAGAGGACGAAGGCAGCCCAGTGCTTCGTGGCCTATCCCTGACGTTCTCGGATGATTCGAGTGATCAGTCTGAGAGCCAGGACCAAGACCCCACGTACAGCCCCGACCATGACGGCTTGGCGGGAAAGGTACGGGCAATGGCCGCGGAAGTTAGTCGTCTCAGAGAGGAGAACGACCGGGACCGAGCCAAGTCCCAGGCCCGATACGAAGAGATAGAGGCAGTAAACACCGCCCTGGTAGCCGCCCTAGAGAGGGGGCAGCAGCGCAGTGCTGCCATGGCCGAGGCACAAGCCGCACCCCTGCTATTCCAACCCCGGCGGCTAGAGGCTGGACAATCTTCGGGCGCCCGATCCAGCGAGCCTATGCGGGAGAAGTCACGAGCCGGCGAGGACCTGCCGAAGAGCACGCCCGCCTCCCACCAGCCGCACACTTCGTCCGTGGGTGAAGTGGATACTCCAACCGCCCGGGCGCTGCAACTGCTAGCCAACACCGTGTCGGATCTGAAGGCCCAGATGGAGGCAAACGAGAGGAGAGCGGCCCGGCCATTGGAAGGCGCCCGGTTCAACGAGCGCATGGGTCCCTTTTCACACCGAGTCATAGAGTCGGGGAGATCTGGCAACCAGAAGTCCCTCAAACTCACCTATTCCGGGTCCGGTTGCCCGTATCAGCATCTGGACAGCTTCCGATCCCAGACCTGCGCCAAGGGTTACTCCGATGCAATCTGTTGCAACATCTTCCAGGAGACCCTGTCCGGAGAGGCGCTCAGTTGGTTCTACGAGCTTCCTGCGAATTCAATCGAGGCATTCGAACAGCTGGCTGACCGGTTCGTAGGCCGCTTCATCCTCCGAGTCGAGGGAGCGCGGACATCCACCGTCCTCTTCAACTGCATCCAAGCCCCCGGGGAAGAGTTGAGAACCTTTGTCAACCGGTGGCAGACGGCCACGGCCGGAGTTCGGAACTTGGACAAAGGCATCGCCGAGATGGCATTCAAGCAGGGGCTTCGGGCAGGGAAGTTTTCCTACGCCGTCAGGGTAGAACTCCCTCAGGGCTACGACGAGTTGATGGCTATGGCCATCCGGCATGCCCAGGCTGATCATGAGACCTACGGGAACCACCTGCTGAAGAGGAAGCGGGATGAGCAGTCTTTGGACCATCCTCGGGTAGAGGATCCCCCGCGCAGTCACGAGAGCAAACCCGGCCAGCGAGCCGAGCACGGGAGTCGCCGACCCGGCCGGAACAACAACAACAACGGCAAGACCTGGCCGCAGCGACAGCAGAGACCCTTCTCTGACAGGCCCCAGCCTCGGACCGAGAACAAACCTGCACCGTACCACCAAGAGCGCCCCCTGGCAATTATGCCAGCACCCCCGGCTAATCAAGAAGTCTTCTCCACTCTCACCGCATCATATGAGGACATCCTGCTGGAGAATGCGGACGTCATTGCCCCACCGCCCCAGAGAAGGTACCCCAAAGGGAAGCTCACGACGGCGCAGACAGGCAAGTACTGCTCGTACCACGATGAGGCAACTCATCGGACGAACCAGTGCTTCGCCCTCAAGACTGCAGTGCAGGGCTTGATTGACAGCGGCCAGCTCCAGAGATATGTAGGGGAGAGAGGAGCAGGCCCCGACCGGGAGGGTAACCCGGCCTGGTAAACCCGCTGGGTCCAGGCGGCTAGTTTGGCATATCGCCGGTTCAACCGATTGTAAAGATCAAATATATGCAAACTACTTTTGAAAACTCTGGCCCCGCAAGCTCAGATATATATATTCATAGTTAAAGTATCCAAAAAGTAAACCGCTCCGGAGAGTTTTCTTTTACAAGCAAAAGCGAGAAAAACATCCTATGGAGCCGCATCTCCACCGGTGGCTTCGTCGTCGACCTCAGCTCCGGCAGGTTCGGCACTGTTGGTAAAAGAATCCAAGTGCGAGCGATGTTCTGCTCCTGACTGTTTCTCCACCGCCAGCTGCTGGATGACCGGCTCCACAGGAGCATTTCCTTCGGCAGAAGTACCAGGCATCAGGGAAGTATTTAACCACCCCTTCGCCGCCCATTCCGTGTAGGCATCCGAGATGCCTTCCTCCCGGGCCTTCTCCAGGCAATCCAGGAACCGATTGCTCTCCTCGTATTGAAGAACGAACCGGTCGAACTGACCCGGATCATCTCCGCCAGCAGCAGCAGCGGCGGCACGCGCCTGGAGCTCGTCTATCTTGGCCTCCAGCTCGGCCCTCTCAGCGTCAGCCCGCTCCCGCTCACTCTCCATGCTCCGGTTCTGCTCCTCCAGCTCCCGGGCCCTTTCCTCCATCTTCCTGGCCTTTTCCTCCATCTTCTTGGCTCTCTCCTCCGCCCTGGCCTTCTCCCGATCCGAGCGGGACTTCTCCACCTCCAGAAGCTTCTGAGACCTGGATAGCGCAGCTATCTGCCTCTTCAGCACCGGGAGCTCCTCACTTGCATCCGGCTGGTATAGGTGGTAGAGCAGCTGCAGGACAGTAAAGGCCGTCAAGTGGCAAAGAAAGAAGGCGGGATATAAGCAATACGGTGGTATCATGCGGTACTTACCCGGAGGATGGATTCCTTGCATTTTGGCCGGTTGCCACCCGCCAGCACGCCATCAACCCCGGGCCTGTCCAGGCCGAAGTTAGCCAGGTCCGCCATCATCTGCCGAACGAGAGTATTGTCCGGACTTCCCATACCCACCTCCGCAGGCGCAGGACTGCTCTGGCGGGCCGCTTCGGCTCCCTCCCCAGCATGGGATGTTACGCTGCTGGTTGTCCTGACCCGCTTCGCCAGGACCTCCCGGGATGATCCGCCAGTTAGCGTCACCAACAAGGGGGACGGACCCTCCGGCCCTTTCCGCTTCTCTCCCCGCCCTTCGGGAGCGGCGGCACGTGCGCTCGCACGAGGAACAAAAGCAGCGATACCCAGGCTCGCCGCACGGTTGGGGACCCTGTTTTCTCCCCCAGGAACCCGCACCGGTCCCCCGGTGCTCTTGCCCTTCCCTGGCACTGTTGCTGCCACAGTGTGATGGGTCTTCACTCGCTCCGGCACGTAGAACGATTCGTCCAGATCCCGGGCCTGGGGCTCCGCATGCAACGTAACCCGCCCGTCCGTTTCCACCGAGGACCGGGCGACGCTCGCACCCTTCTCCGTAAGCTGCCTCAGGAGGTCTTCCCCGTCCATCGAAAGAGTGTTTTCGGGCTTGATCACCGCCCGGGTTGACGCACCTGCAGGACAAAGAGACGTTAAAATTGTTGAGCAAAACCTAGCACAAGAAGTCCCACCGCTAGGGTTTGTTACCCACCGGGATCCCGCCCAAGCCCACAGTGTTCCAGCACTTCTCGCCGGATGAAGTTGTACGAACTTCGCTCCAGGTGGTCCCAGCAGCCGAGAATGGTCAAGACCCTCTCCTGCTCCAACTCGGACAGCTGGAACGACTGGTCGCCTATGGGCTGGAAGGCGCCAGGCACCCGGTACCTCCTCCTCTTCACCTGCCAAGCCCCGCCAGCCATCACCACCTTCTTTCTCCAGCTGTTGTCTACCCATGAAGGCATAGTGGTGATAACCGCTTGATTGTTGCGGGAGTTGAAGGATAAGCAGCCTTTGGACCCCGTTTTCCTCGAGTAGGACAACCTATACAGCGCCCGGAATTCATTGATCGTAGGCATACTCATTCCGGACAAGTCGTACAGGCAGCCTAGGCTTAGTAGCCGCCTCCATTGAAGACCGGGCAGCTGCGCGGGCGACGCTGGCAGGGTACTCAGAATATACTGCACAAAGTCAGGCAGCGGTAGCGACATCCCGTGCCGGAACTGGTCCGGATGCACGGCAACCCAACCCTCCTCCGGGTTACAGGCCGACTCTCCAGGGTTCAGTGGACGCAAAAAGATATCGTCCGAAATACCCCACGTTTCCCGAAACACGGCGATCTCCGCGGGAGTCAGGCTCTCCTCCGGTTCGTCACACACCACGGCAGTTCTTCCCCTGCCAAGCGTGTAGCTTTCAGCGTGCGCACCGGCCATTCGCACCCCGTGCGGTATCTCAGCTTCCGAGGAATCTGACCCGGAATCCGAGGACGTGGACGAGTCACCGCTCCCGGAGCGGTCCGCGGCTTCTTGCTCCGGGGTTTCAGAATCGAGCCAGTCCTGCATCCTCTCCACATCATCCACCACAGGACCTCCTGCGGCAGATTCAGAAGCCTCCTCCGAACTCGAAGTGTACATCTTAATCTAAGGGCAGGAAAGCAAAACCCTAACGCTCGTCAGCAACAGACTACAACACCACCTTCAACGCCCCCCCCCAAAAGTTTGCCGCTGAGCAACCCAGTCAGCGACACAGATCCCCCCCCGCCGCAAAACAACAAATCAACAAAAAAAACCAAGACACACCGGGGCAAAGAACACAACTTACCGATTAGTATGCTCAGCCGAGGACAATCCGCCCAGCGAAAGCAACGAGCAATGGTAAAAAGAGGCTTGGGAGCGCTTCAAACAACGGATCTCTTGGGGCAAGGAACTTAGGGTTTTCTTCTCGCCGGACCACCTCCTTTTTTCTCTCGGTCTCTTAAAAACGTACAAGAAGCAAAGATAGAAAGAAGAGCAGAAGAGACCTATTTATAGAGGAGACCGGTGCCCTAGGCATTTAGGAATCCCTCCAAAAACACAATCAGAACAACTCAAAACGCCTGCGAATCCAGGCCCTCCATCACAAAACCGTCCCCTGACGGCACGTGTCCCAGCATTGGTAAAACTGCCCACGCCATCATAACTGACGAGACTGATGGACTCCCTCCTTAAATGCATGTCAGCCACCTGTCCCACACGCTGGCGACAGGAAGGCAGGAGCAGGAGCCAGGGAGTCACGCTCCCCTACGCTTCCCCAGATTCCACGGTTGCACGCCATCATCATTGCAATTCAAAACCGCTTAGGAAGACCTCTCACCAGTATTGCTGATCCAACCGCTTCAAGAGCATCTATCCGGGTTTGAGCAGGACCTCGCACCGATATGGCATGTTACCCGCGCGAGTCCCGCCCGGTCCCATGGTAGTCCGCGGTTATGATTATTCAACCGGCTCCATGGCATCTTCCCCCGCATTTACACCAACGACCTCGTCTCGATATGGCAGAACGCCCGGGCGAGGCCCACCTCATCGATTCCGTCATATCCCACCAGGTTGAGAGTACTTTCCGGAAACATAAACATCCGGACCCATGGCTTTTTCACAGGGGGACTCGTTTCGATAGGCATGTCACCCATCGAGTCCGCCCCCATGGCAAACGCATGGGCTTTACAAACCGGGCGAGTCTACATCTAACACATGTACCCTTGTCCAGCAGGATAAAAACCCTGCGTCGCATTGAACCGCGATACTGTCCAGCAGGATAAAAACCCTGCATCGCACTGAACTGCGATACCTTTGGGGACATATGGGGGAGACTCGTTATCTCTACACCATCCCACAGGGCAGATTGTATCTCTAACACAGAACAAGTCTCCCCGCAGGCTAACAAACCTGCACATCTACCTCATCGCTTATTTAAACACAAAGCTGAGAAGAATTAGCAAATGTTTGCACCGCTCCGTTCTGTTTAGGCAGAACAACCGGTTCTGGCCCAGTTTGCACCGCTCCGTTCTAGTTTGGCAGAACGCCCGGTTCTGGCCCAGTTGGCACCGCTCCGTTCTGATTTGGCAGAACAACCGGTTCTGGCCCAGTTTGCACCGCTCCGTTCTGATTTGGCAGGATGCCCAGTCCGGGACCAGTGAGCTTCGAAGGGCAGCAGACCCAATCAGAATTCCGTGCATTAATCTCTTGCATGGCGGATTTCAACGCCTCATCACCATCATTCCATGCATTAATCTCTCGCATGGCGGATTTCAACGCCTCATCATCAACATTCCATGCACCATCTATCGCATGGCATCATCTCATACACTCTTCGGGTTTCCACCCCATTCCATGCTCTAACACTCGAGCACAATCCTATTTTACATTACCCAACATGCTTATAAAATATTTCTTGCCATCAGTAACAGGTACTCACCTCGGTCACGCCCAATCTTTAACGCGGACTTG
The DNA here is from genome assembly GCA_963682095.1 of Potentilla sterilis. Taxonomy (NCBI): domain Eukaryota; kingdom Viridiplantae; phylum Streptophyta; class Magnoliopsida; order Rosales; family Rosaceae; genus Potentilla; species Potentilla sterilis. The sequence continues at coordinate 42,671,358 of OY821757.1, read as the reverse complement.
GGGGACTGGGGACCTGTAGGTTGGTAACCCCGCGGGTCTGCGGGACAAGAGCAAGACAGATAAGTCCCCATTCAAGATTGCACTTGACCGGGAACTTGGGGGACTTGTTGACAGTAGCCGCAGAGGGGCTACAGCAAGCCCACAGACCCGCGGCAAGTACACCAGGGCCCGGCCCAGGACTCAGGATCGGAGCACCAGCACCAGGCCTCGGGGCCCAGCGGTCTATCCTGCCTCCAAGGGTCCGGGGACCAGGGGCACCTGCCTGCCAAAGAGGGCACCAGAATATCCAAACAGAAGGGAACCAGTCCCACATCGAAGGGCAAGGCCAGCCCTCACCCTCAACCACCTATATATGGGCCTCAACTACCACCATAAATAGGTAACTTGTCTCCCTCCCTGCTTACATACGTGCCCAAGTTATATATATTCCAACTATACTAACTTAAGCATCGGAGAGGTGAAGGCCGGCCCGCCCGGTATTCCCCTTAGTAAGCAGGATTGCAGGAGATCGAGTCGGATTCATCAAGTATCTACCAAGACCCCCGGGTTTAGGCAGAAACATCCCCCAAGTGAGAAAGTGATGAGTGCAAAAGCACCTCTCAAAGATACCTTATATTTTCAAGATATATCGATGTAATACTCATATACAAGGGTTATCGAACATGAGGAGTTAGTGAGACTAAGTCTATGAGACAACAAAACACAAAAGACGCGAATTCCAGAAAACTGGAATTCTCGACCTCTAGACACTACGAAAATTATAATTAAATATTTACTTGACCAATGAACACGAAATTTGAACACAAGACACTAGATACAGTGGTGGACTACCACGTAAATTTTGGGTTTAAACGGAGTAGTTTTGGTTGCCGAAATAATTCGGCCAAATGAAGTAAATAACAGAAAACAGTAAATTTCAGAAAAGTAAATATTGATGTAAATCAAATGTGATGAGAGTTAGGCACTTCTCTCCACCCTAGACATCCTACGACTCTCCAAACTAGTTCTAATAACCATGGATGAATGTTCCCCATGCACGAGCTATGGTTAAGTCATCTTGCATATTACACTCTCTTACTTGGCATGAAAGAGGGAATGGTGTCCGCTCTTTCTTGATCCCTAATCAACCGACTTATACATATGGTGGTGTAAGCCTAGAGAACTAGAGTCATTAAGATTGAAGAATGTTTGAAGAACAACAAAGCTTCAAGAGCTACTATGGTGGGTGCTCTTACATCACCTAGGATTCATTCACACAGGAGCCTGTATTATCTCTATTGAACATGCAATGGTATGGTAGTCATGTACACATTCTAGATGCTAGATCCTATATCATGCAACTACGTTGATCACCATAGATACATAAGATAGAAATCATCAATGGGATAATCAGTGAATAAAACTCATCCAAATAGTTATTAAAGTCAACTGGGGTTCAAAATCGTAGCATATCTAGGGCTTCGATCAGCCCCTAACTATGGAGTTTAGCTACTCATAATCATAAGAATATAATAGCAAAACATGATGGAGAAGTTGATACAAACAGATGATGGAAACCCTAGATTCGGCAGCAGCTTCTCCTTGCGTTAACTCCCTGCTCCCAATCTGATTTTTCTCCTCAAGTGCGTGCCTCCTCTTTCACGTGATGGCTTTAGGAGTTTTAATCTCCTTTTCCTCAGTGGTCCAACACCAAGCTGACAAGGAAACCCTAGCCCAAAACAAATCCAACTAATTAATCCCTTCAGCTTTCGGCTTCTTTTCCACAATCCAAATCAGTAATTAGTTGGGTCCAAGTCCACAAATTCGTCCATGATCATCACAATAAGACTTGGGCCTCCAAATACGCATTTCGGTCCACAGTCAGCATTTCCTAGCAGAATGACCTCTCTGTAGTAAATCGGCCATAACTTCCTCTAGAAAATTCGGAATGATGTTCCGGAAGCGGCTACGGAAACTAGAAATCCAGGGCTTTCCAAAAATGTAAAAATCATAATTTAATTCCTCCTGGTCCGTTCCCAGTCCTCTGTCGAAGTTGACTGACCAGTAGCAGGCAGAATTCCCAAAATCAGCTTAATGTGCTCCTTTTGTCATAATTCTCCAAAAGACCTATAAAACAATAAAACATAGTTAAAATGCTCAATTCATAACAAGAATCTAAGTATAGGGAATACATTAAAGACCAAGAAAGTTGCATATTTATGCAACTATCAGAAAGGTAGCCGCAAAGGTCAGCGGTCAGTGGGTGCCTTAAATGGAGTTGTCTTGATGAGGTGACAGGGTACCAGCGGGAAACGTGCCCTGTGTTAGACGAGTACCCGGTGGGGTGTGTAGGACTACCTTTTTTCCTGCAGACGTGAACTTTGTGCAGGGTTGTTAGCCTGCGGGAAGAGTTGTCTTGTATGAGAGGAGCAAGTCTCCCGGTGGGGTGAGGCGGCCCTGTGTTCGTATTGGCCGGCATCCCCGATCGCTTCTTAGCCCGTGTGTTACAGGCATGAGGTATGCGCAGGGTCTTTAGCCTGCGTGAAGAGTTGTCCTGTATGAGAGTTGTTACAGGCATGAAGGGTTGGATTATGTCAGCCTTAGGTTGGAATAGGCTTCGGGCGGGACGGTTCGATTTTAACGCCTGCTCTTTCACCTACCCTATGCATGCGAGGCAAGTGTCTGACATGCATTGAATGAGGTATTCCATCAATCCCATCAGTTTATGATGGCTTGGGAAGTTACCAATACTGGGACACGTGCCGCTAGGGGACGGTCAGGGATGGATGGCCCGGATCCGCGGGCGTTTTACTTGCCTTACTGAGTAGTTTGGGGGGGGGGGGGGGGGGGAATTCAAGGGGCACTCAGGATGCTGGACCTGTATATAAACCCCTGCCACTTCGTGCATTTTACTTTTGGCTGAGAACTGTTCCCCTGTTTAGCATGCAAACACACAATTGCTCGGTGTTTTCCAACTGTTGAGTTTTCTTCGTCGTGCATATCAATTGGTGAGTTCTGCCCTTGTGGTTCTGAAACTTCCTTTTGTCTTGTCCGTGGGTTGATCCGATTGGCACCTGGTTGTATCTTGGTTTGCCCGTTGGATGAGACCCCGCTGGTACCGAATCTCAGCGCGATTTGACAGTTTTCGACTGATAAGCCCAGTGGTCGCTGTGGGGCTATGCTGAGGCATTACATGCTTTGTGCTGCCCCGCGGCCGTTGTTTAGGCTGTACTGCTGACCGGCCATAGGGTAATATTATTTTTTTTTAGGTTACATGGATTCTAGAAGCACCAGTGAAACCTCTGCACCGGCCGCCAGGCGACCGTTGACGGACGACCAAGAGAGGATGGATGACTGGCTTGCCTCCTCGTCCTCGGGGCCAGATGCCGCCGCTCGTTCGACTGGAGGGGCGTCATCGTCTGGGTCTCTAGGATCGGAGGACGCTCCCTATGGGGTGTCCTTGGGCACAATCCACCCAGTAGGCGGGGCGGTCTACACTTTTGTGGACGGGAATAGGACCATAGTATGTGATGAGCCTGAGCGCTCTTTAAGTCCTGGGAAGATTGCCGCTTTTCGGGCAAGGTGGACTATTCCCGGAGAGGTAGATCTGCGTCCTCTGTATACCGGGTAGTCCGCCTGTAACCCGGAGGAAGGTTGAGTTGCTATTCATGAGAACCATTTTCGTCACGGGTTCTCTCTCCCGCTGCCAAACTTTGTGCAGTACGTGCTAAATGCCATTCAGATATCACCGGCGCAGCTCTCCGGTAACTAGTGGAGGCAACTACTGAGTCTAGGTTGTCTCTACTGGCTGTGTGATATGAGCAAATTACCGCGTTCCCGGGGCCTTTCAGCCGATCGGCTATCAGTCGTACGAGCTGTCTGACCTGGAGAGGAGTAGGAATTACCGCGTTCCCGGGGCCTTTCAACCGATCGGCTATCAGTCGTACGAGCTGTCTGACCTGGAGAGGGATAGAATCGCCCGGGTATTTGGGTGTTGGTCCGACCTGGAGCGGAGTTCCTACAACTTCATCCAGCGGGAGGTGTTGGAACTGTGTTGCCTCGGGGGGAATCCCGGTGGGTGATGGGATGTAGATTGATTGTGCCTGTTCCCGTTGAGTAAGTTGGTGTTTTGTCTAACCCCTTTGGTTGGTGTTATGCAGGTGTATCTTTCAGGACGACCATTAAACCCCACGAGGCACTGTCCATAGACAATCAGGATCTTGTCTCCAAACTAAAAGAGAAATGAGACGCCGCAGCGCGGGCCACAGTTAACTGGGAAACCGGCGAGTTAACCATACACGAGGAACCCGTGGCCATGGATGTTGCGGATGAGGATTACGTCTTACGACTCGTAAAGACTCCTGCTGCGGGACGCCTGGCGGCATCTGGATCGGGGAAGACTCCTGGTGGGTCGTCCAAGCCCCCGGGTGGTGCTGAAAAGATTCCCCAGTTACTGGGACCAGTGCCTATTGTCGTCAGGCCCCTTTTGTCTGCCGCCCAATCTTCTTCCTTACAGGTTGATCTGGGTGAAAAGAGGAAGAGGGTTCGGGAACTATCGGCCTCCGCGCTTGTTACGTTTACTGGCCGGTCGGTTGGTGAGAGCTTGGCCAAGCGGCTAAAGCTGACGAGTGGTGGCGCCACTACCACCCAGAGAAAGCTTCCCGTGGCCTCTAGCTCTTCCGCTTCGGGCACAGGCGCGCTGATGGTGAAAAGACTCCTACTACGGAGCTGGGACTAGAGGGCGGTTGTCCGGACGACCCGAACTTATGGATATGAGGGGCATGGAGCTGGATAAGGCTGGGGCTCCGGAAGGCCAGCCGGAGGAGCACAGGCGGAAAAACAAAGAGATGGCCATCCAGGTAAGGATAGTCTGCCACTGGTATTCGTCCAACATTACTTTATACTTCGTTGCTTTCTAACCGTTGCCTATCAAACTGTAGTTGCTTTACAGCTAGTATTAGTCAGATGCAAGTGAAGAGTTGCCCGAGCTGAAGAAGCTGGTGGCGGCGTTGACAAGCGCCCGGGACCTCACTACCAGAAAAAAGGCTTTTCCCGACGAAATAAAAAAAAACGGCCGACGAAAAAAAAATTTCGTCGGCTATTCCCAAGAATGGCCGACGAAATTTTTTTTTCGTCGCCAAAAAAAAATTTCGTCGGCTATTCCCCTAGAATGGCCGACGAAATTTTTTTTTCGTCGCTAAAAAAAAATTTCGTCGGCTATTCCCCTAGAATGGCCGACGAAATTTTTTTTTCGTCGCTAAAAAAAAATTTCGTCGGCTATTCCCCTAGAATGGCCGACGAATTTTTTTTTTCGTTGGTAAAAAAAAAATCGTCGGCTATATTCATATTTAAGCCGACGAAAATTTTTGGAAGTATGGCCGACGAGTACTAGGTTTGATTTCGTCGGCTATGATTAAAAAAAAAAAAACAGCTTCCATTTTCTATCACTATCGACAAACCATTGCTTCGTCCTTTAAATGCAAATGTGTCGTGAAATAAGATATGACCGAAATAATGAAATACGTCAACGGTTGAAAAATGATAAGATTCTGACCAAATCTGTGTGCCGAATGTTGCGGTTAACTGTTTTTTACTTCCGTTTTCCTATGGGTAGCCTGACGGTCACTTCCGTTTTCCTATGGGTAGCCTGACGGTCGGTAAATATTTTGAGGAAAATTTTTATACGATTAGTTGCGTCTCATCGATTTGAAACTATTATCTGTTGAAGGTCAGGCAAAAAAACGTCATTTAGACAGGCCAATTACCATTTCTAAGCGTTTGAAGGGTCGACTCACCCGGTTGACCGTCCCGATCGAGCCTTTAACGTTGTCAGATGTAGTTAGATTTTTTTTCATACATGTATTTAATCTTAACGGTGATATCTGACGGTTGGAATAGATTTTCCAAACTTTTATATTCAAAATCGGAACATATGCACTAATGTTCCTTAACTTGTTTATTAAACGTTTAAGTGAATGTATCGTTTCAAATAGTTACTATACGCTGAGTCTTCAAATGAAAATATGTCGTCAAATAAGATATGACCGAAATAATGAAATACGTCTACGGTTGAAAAATGACAAGATTCCGATAAAATCTGTGTGCCGAAATAATGAAATCAGTCAAAACCCGGTTTACTGTAGATTTGGCATCCGGCGTCCGAATGATGATTGTGATACCATTCCGGAAAGGGAACGACGCCAGGAACAAAACTCTTGCTTCGCCACGACGTGTGGGCTTTTTCGGGCTTTCGAGTTCGTTTAGGTCCTCAAAACGGCATTTTAGTATGTTTTCATAGAATAGCCGACGAAACATTGCAATTCGTCGGCTATTCTCTGAGTTTAGCCGACGAAACATTGTATTTCGTCGGCTATACTCCAAAAAAAAAAAAAAAAAATTTCCAAAGCATAGCCGACGAATTAATATATTTCGTCGGCTATTCTCTAAGTATAGCCGACGAAATATATTAATTTCGTCGGCTATTCTCCTTCTAAATTTTTTAAATCCTCCCGCCTTTTTCTCTAAGTATAGCCGACGAAATTAATATATTTCGTCGGCTATTCTCCTTCTAAATTTTTTAAATCCTCCCGCCTTTTTCTCTAAGTATAGCCGACGAAATATATTAATTTCGTCGGCTATTCTCCTTCTAAATTTTTTAAATCCTCCCGCCTTTTTCTCTAAGTATAGCCGACGAAATTAATATATTTCGTCGGCTATTCTCTAAGTATAGCCGACGAAATATATTAATTTCGTCGGCTATTCTCATTCTAAATCTTTTAAATCCTCCCGCCTTTTTTCTCTCCTCCTTCCCTCCCCCTCCTTCGGCCTCCTCCTCCTCCGGCCTCCTCCTCCTCCTCCGGCCTCCTCCTTCCCCTCCTCCTCCGGCCTCCTCCTTCCCCTCCTCCTCCTCCTCCTCCTCCTCCTCCTCCTCCTCCGGCATCCTCCTCCTTCCCCTCCTCCGGCCTCCCCCTCCTCCTCCTCCTCCTCCCCTCCTCCTCCTCCTCCTCCGGCCTCCTCCTCCTCCTCCTCCTCCTTCCCCTCCTCCTTCTCCTCCTCCTTCCCCTCCTCCTCCTTCTCCTCCTCCTCCTCCGGCCTCCTCCTTCTCCTCCTCCTTCTCCTCCTCCTCCGGCCTCCTCCTTCTCCTCCTCCTTCCCCTCCTCCTCCTTCTCCTCCTCCTTCCCCTCCTCCTCCGGCCTCCTCCTTCTCCTCCTCCTTCCCCTCCTCCTCCTTCTCCTCCTCCTTCTCCTCCTCCTCCTTCTCCTCCTCCTTCTCCTCCTCCTTCCCCTCCTCCTCCTTCTCCTCCTCCTTCCCCTCCTCCTCCGGCCTCCTCCTTCTCCTCCTCCTTCCCCTCCTCCTCCTTCTCCTCCTCCTTCCCCTCCTCCTCCGGCCTCCTCCTTCTCCTCCTCCTTCCCCTCCTCCTCCGGCCTCCTCCTTCCCCTCCTCCTTCCCCTCCTCCTTCTCCTCCTCCTTCCCCTCCTCCTCCGGCCTCCTCCTTCCCCTCCTCCGGCCTCCGGTATTTTTTTTTGCCCAAAATGCAGTTATAGCCGACGAAATTGACATTATTTCGTCGGCTATACTCCAAAAAAAAAAAAATTTCCAAAGCATAGCAGACGAAATTAATATATTTCGTCGGCTATACTCCAAAAAAAAAAAAAAATTCCAAAGCATAGCCGACGAAATTAATATATTTCGTCGGCTATTCTCTAAGTATAGCCGACGAAATAGCTCAAATTTCGTCGGCTATAACTTTAAAATATTAATATATTTGACCAAGCATAGCCGACGAAATCATTTTCGTCGGCCATAATTCGTCGGCTATACTTGGAATGGCCGACGAAATTGAAAATTTCGTCGGCCATTGGTATTACCGACGGCGTATTTCCGACGACTTATAGCCGACGAAAAATTCGTCGGTAAAGGGTATAGCCGACGAAATTTTGGCATAGCCGACGAAAAAAATTTCGTCGGCTATTCTCCCATATCTGGTAGTGCCTCCTGAAGGTGGAGAAATCCAAGCTCCAACGGGAGAAAGCCGGGTTGGAGGAGAGGGCCAAGAAGTAGGTGGGCAAGCTGGAGGCCCAAGTCGAGGCTCTTGAAGAGTAGAAGAAGGGCCTTGAGGACGAGAGTGCCGAGATGGAGACCAAGGTCGAGGAGTTCCAGCGGCAGGTGGCGACGGCCTCCACTTCTTCATACGAGGCGGTCGATGAGAATAACCCGGAGCTATACCAGCGGGCTGTTAAGAAGTATCAGCAAAGTGATGAGCTTCTTGATCAACTGGAACGGGCCCGGAAGGCGGGGATAGCTGACGCCTTTGACGAATGGAAGGCTAAGGGCTATCTCGACGTCTCGAAACCGCCGGAGACGGATGCGGAAGAGTACCCGGAGGGAGAAACCGATCCGGCCGTGGATGATGCAGCTGGTGGAACGACTGCTGAAGAAGCGGTTGCTGAAGAGGGGGAGCAGGTGGAAGTGCCTTAGCAGACTCCCTACTCCACACTTTTTTTTTTGTTGTTTTTTTTTTCTACCGGGTTGCTTGCAGGTGGCATAGTCCCCTGTAAACATTGCCTTGAGTTTTAATGAAGGGACATCTTGCCTGAGCTTATGTTATGCCTTTTTCAATTTGCTCGACTTGGCTACCAATGACTTGCCCTTTGCATTTACTTGGAAACAAAGTTGGAATAGATGACTCCTGAAATTACACTAGTCAAACCGGTTGGAATGTCTAGCTAATTGTGTTGGAAAAAATTAGCATTTTATTCTCGGAGAGATAAGTTGTTGGACCGCTGAACTTTTCTACGGGTTTGAGCTGGGGTGGGCGGGTTTGAGCGGGCGGTTTAAAATTTCGACTGGTCATACGAGCTTTGGTGTCGCGGGAATGAAGTCCCAGTCCCGGTCCCATGCAGTCCCGGGTTCTCTTTGATACCGCTGCAAGTTCCCGCTTCGAACTAGTCCCTCTATTGTTGTTTTCAAGACAAGACAGTCGTTTGTGTGGTGTGTGACTTCATCATGGTAGGAGCAGTATTTACCGGTCTGCGCCCTGGTCAAGTTCCAAATTAGTAGTGAGGTATTACTCTCTGGACAACTGAATATTGGTAGATCCAAGTGCAAATCTTCAGTCTCCCAATGTAAATTACAGAAAAATTGAAAAGAAAAAAATCATAAAAATCTATATGTAAAGAGCCAAATAAGGAATTTCACATTTTAATTTCATAGTGTACGTAGTTCCTCTATATATATATATATATATATATATATATATATATATATATATATATATATCATAGAAAGCTCTAGATATGATTTGTTATTACTCCAACTTTGATCATACCATACAATGGCTTACGAGAAGAGGTACAATAATACAAGCCGTGATTTAGGGTGGTGCTGTTGTCATCTCTCGTCCGCCTTAAAGACTTGCACGTACTTATTTGAAGCCTTATATATGATACCAACGATAAGTTGTCTAAGTGAGGTTTATATATTATCAATTTTAACATTTAACGATCGACCTCTTATAAAATAAAAAAATAGAAAATAAAAAACATGAGAAAATCAAGGGATAATGACTATTTACACAAAAATGAGTTAAAAATTGACCATTCCAATGTTTATTGCCCATTCTAATGAATCTTGGCAAAAATACATAATTACCCTATATTAAAACCATATATATATATATATATATATATATATATATATATATATATATCTCTCTCTCTCTCAAGCTAGGGTTTCACTTTTCTCAATCACTCTCTGATCCTCACTACCCTCACCCTCCTCCTCCTCTCCTCCACCGCCACCTCACCTCCGGAAACCACAACCTCCAACTTCATCTGCTCCACCAACTCGGCCTCCACCACCGCAGCAGCCCCTCCCGATCTCGGATCAACACCTGCACCTGATTCCTGCACCCGTGACCTCGCCACATCGAGCCCAGATCGAAGCCACTGTCTGTGCTCAACTCAAATCGGACCTCCGCCGCGTCGACCCAACAGTCCCACATCGTTGATGTCGAGCCCAGCCCATCCGGGATTAGGTGTTCGATGAGCGATCTAGGGTTTCGCGATTAAGAGGGAGAGAAGCTAGGCTTGATTATAGTTGATTATAATAGTTGGAATTGAAGACGCGATTGAAAATATAAGGCTGTGCATGGGAGGGGAGGTGAGGGTAGAAAACAGAGTCGGCACATGTTTTATCTATTCTTCTTTAACATTTACCCTAATCAGTAAAACTATTACTGGGGGTCAGTAATACGTAGCCATGGTCACGTTCTTGTGGCTGTGTGCTTCTGAGATTCTATGCTTCCGCAATTTCAATTTCATAGATTCGAGTTTCCCAAATTTGGATGTTTGGTGATTAAAGTGGATATTTGGTGATTAAATTTCAATTTATGGGATAATGTGGATGTTTGGTGATTAAAGTTTTGCAACTTCATGCCTGGATTACTGGGGGTCAGTAACCTGGTTACTGGGGGTCAGTAATCGATTACTGGGGGTCAGTATATAACATGGTTACTGGAAAATATGGAATCTGTAACCTGATTACTGGGGGTCAGTAACCTGATTACTAGGGGGTCAGTAACATGCTTAAGTCAGAGTCAGTAATTTAATATTTAAAAAATAATATTCAGGCAAAAAAAAAAATTCAGGCAAAAAAAAAAAATCAGGCAAAAAAATTGGGTGACCGGAATCCGGCGACTCCGGCGATCGGTCATGCATGGGAGGCCGGCGGAGTTGGGTGACTTTTTGGCAAAGTTTTTTTATCTTCCACTTTCTCAGCACATTATAATTCAAAAATATGTTAGATAAGACAGAAGGACAAAAAAGGAAGAAAAAAATTAAAATTGTACTAGGGTTGAAAAAGATTTGTTCAAATGGGCAATAGAGTTGTTACCTTATGTTGAATATGGGAAGAAAATAAGATGGTCATTGGAATAGACAATGAGGGGGCCAAATTAGCACTAAATGGACATTTTCTATAAAATGGAACATTTCGTACTGTAACACATACAGTCAGGAAAAGCTAGCACTTGCGTATTCCACATCATTTATAACACACTGATTTTCATTTTTCTATATATTAAACAATCAAGCTCTCAGATCAACTTGGTATATATTAAATTTTTATAAAATAAGCAAAGACTTAATTATATAGGTAAGTACGTACTTATATGAATTTTGTAACTCCGTATTAACCATTCACATTTCACCTATGATATAACTTAAATAGATATCATAATTAACTTACTTCCAAGTAATGGCATGTCGATCAACATGAGTACTCTGTCCGCAGGTTCCAAAAGGTTTGGTAACAAAAGAAGGAGCGGGAGTGAACAAGGGGAACATATATATAGCCAAGACAAGCTCACCTTCAGTGTTTAACGAATACTTGGAGCAATTCAAAAGGGACTTCACCGTCTTTCTGAGGTTTCGGGCACAAGAGCTAGTCCCGGGAGGTAGTATGGTCCTCACAACCATGGGCAGCTTAAAGAGCAATGATCCCCTCTCCATTTGGGAATTCGTCGGATTAAAACTCCACGACCTGGTTTTAGATGTATGCATGTGTATAGATCCATTAATTATATAATTATATATATTGAAACCCTCTTCGTTAATTTAGACTATATATGATCGATATATACATTTTACATGCTACTGATTAACAAAAATAAATTTCACGGTTTGATTGAGGAGGAAAAGTTGGACATATTCAATTTGCCATACTATGCACCCACAACAGATGAGGTAAAAGAGGTGATCGAGCGTGAAGGGTCTTTTACTCTGCAAAACCTTGAAGCTTTCAGAAAGGACTGGGACTCTTACATAAAACAAGCTAATAGTGACCTTGACAAGAAAGAAAGGGCTGCAATACTCTCCACAGCCATAAGGGCTGTGGGAGAGCCTATTCTGGCCAGCCAGTTCGGAGAGGAAGCAATGGACGAATTGTTCCGTAGGTTCGAAGAAAATGTTATTGATTACATGGTAAGGGAGAAGTGCCAGTTCATTAACCTACTTATCTCATTGACCAAAAAGCATTGATTATGAACATGCTGCAGTACGTATTGTGTACTTGTTTTCGTGCCACTTCTCTGTTCCTTAGTATTGTTTCTTGTTTCTGTTTGTGCCATGACATGAGATATTTGAACTTATATATAAGCTTCTTTCTAATTAGAAGGCTTGAGTTCAAATTAGTGGATGCTTGAATGAACTAAACTCGCGATCGTCAATCTTTCATAGTTAATTTGTAGAGAAAGATCTTTTCAACTTAACTTAGTTTCGGACATGCATTCTAACTTCTAAGATGATATCTTGCAAATGGTTTAACACATATATAAAATCATTATGTATGAAAAAAATTTAACTAAGAGCTTAGCTAGACAAACTTGATCGATACTGAGGTTGTTCTAATTGCGCGCCTAGATGTAAATTTATATAAATGAGACTCAAATCACTCATATATGCTACTCTAGATTATATAATATATGCTTGGCATGGTTGATCTAAACATGAATAGTTGCAATGAAAACCTAGCATTTTTACTACATTTGGGACCATAAACAAGAACTCATTAATAAAAAAAGCAATACAAATGACCCCTTTTTTATCACCAATTAAGTTGATGTTAAGCTCGGCAGGGTTTGTGTGGTGACATGCACCAATTGTGTGCATCATTTTTCTTAGTGGGCACTGATGACAAGAACAAAGGTAATTAGAGGAGTTGGGAAAGAATTTGTCTTAAAAAAACAAGAAGGTGGAATGGGGTTCAAGAGCAATTATGCCCATAGCCATATGTCTATGACTCTATGGTATGCCTTACCAAGTTCTGGCGGGTTAATTCCCGCCAATTCCTTCTTCTTTTTTTGGTGGTCTCCTATTTCCTCACGGTTTTCAAGAAACTCTAGCCACGGCTCTTTTGGCATTTAACAATTAAAAAGGCCCAAACGCCTCTGCACTACTCCACGAACAGCGCTCCTTCCCTGCTCTTCTCATCTCACTTGGGTAAGCACCATCATCTCTCCTCTTTTCTTATTGTATACTTCAAGGCCTGTGTTAACTTAAGTATCCACTCTAGGGTTTTGACCCCATCAAATTCTCAATATGATTTCCGGGTTCTGGTTTTAGGGTTTTAAGAATTTGTTTACAATAATTCCAAAGCGAGTTTCTTTCTTGATATGAGTTTACGGCTCTTGGGTTTTATCGACCTGAGCTGAGCAAAGGCACAGAGGGTTTTGGGGTTTGGTATCAACTTGATCATTAATGCAATATTCAATAGTATTGGGCATGTGTTTCAATTGAATTATGATTTTCATTTTCCCTATTTTTGTTACATAGGTGAATCATCCGTAATTTCAAGTATCAAGGATGCTCGAGCAGTCATTTTGGACTGGCTGCAACAGTTCCATAGAGGAACTTCTTCTGCAGGTGAGTGAGTCACATATCTTTTTGTTTGGTTTTTAAATGTGGGTTGGATTAGTTACCTGTCGCGTTGGTATTGAAGTAGTGTTGATTAAGTATGCTTCTTAGATTTTGTTTGCTCTGAATTCGGTGAATATTTTGGGTTTTTAACTGTAAGTCATGATCAGTAGTCATACCATGAATTGTTCTTACATTGAAGATAAATGGACGTTTTAGGTGATATTATGATAATTCTCGATTCTGTATGAAAGCATACCTACTTGGTTGTATGTTTGTTTTCAAAGATGATGGGCAGTTATCGTTTCTTGTAGTTTATGGATCAGCCAAAGTGGGACCAGTTGGACCATGATTGTTTGGTGAATATCTTTGGAAAAGTTGGAAGAGATGCTATGGAGTCACCGCTCATGGATGTTCCTTTTGTCTGCAAATCGTGGCATAAAGCAAGCCTCGATCCTAAATCTTGGGAAAATCTCATTTTTCCCATCATTTTTACTAGTCTTGATAATACTGATGTTGAGACTGAAGAGTGGACATTTGATCCCTTTCTAAAAGGATTTGTTTCTGAATATCGAATCAAGAAGAGGCACTTCTCTATCACTGCATTTATAAAGTTCATGATCAATCGTAGCAAAGGATGTGCTACTGAAATCAGGCTACCTATCTGCGCTTCTGAAGAAGCAGTGAAACATGTTGCAGCATCGTAAGTGTACTCGCTTGTGTATATTTAGTGTGAAGATTTTGTGATCAAGGAGAAATAGATTTTGGGAAAAGATTTTCTCTTTTCTGATTCTTTTTATGATTTACAATATGTGGAACAAAGTATATAAACTAGCTTTACAAGACTAGGACTAATTACCAACTAAAGGAGATAAAGATCTGTTGCTAAGAATAAGGCAACAGATCTACTACCACGAGATATGAACAAGATTTCAGAGTCCATGTTTCTTGGAACTGTAGCAACAGTAACTGTAGCAATTCCAGGAAACAGGGCAACCAAACTAGAACCAGGCTGAACCAACCCGAATCAGACTGAATCAACCTAACTGAACCAGAACAAGAAGCATTCTTCAACACTTCCCCTCAAACTGGTTCCAGTAAATCAATGGAACCAAGCTTGGATAAAATGTTCAAGAATGGAATAGTAGCCATGGCCTTAGTGAAGATGTCTACCAATTGATCTTGACTGCGAGTGTAGACAATTTCAATGATCTTCTGCTGAACTTGATTACGAACATAGTGACAGTCTATCTCAATGTGTTTCGTTCTCTCATGAAATACTGGATTAGAGGCAATATGCATAGCTGCTTGATTGTCACAGTGAAGAAGCAGGGGAAGAACAGACTTGAAACTAAGTTCTTCAAGTAACCCTTTGAGCTAGATTAATTCACATGCAGCTGCAGCCATAGCACGATATTCAGCTTCAGTACTAGACCTAGCTACCTACTGACTGTTTCTTGCTCTTCCAAGTGACCATGTTTCCACCAACAAATGTGCAGAAACCAGTAGTGCTCTTCCTGTCTAGAACATTGCCAGCCCAATCAGCATCAACATAACCAGTAATATCAGTGCTACCATTGTTCTTAAACAATAGTCCTCTACCAACAGTACCCTTCCGGTATCCCAAAATTCTCTTTACGATGCTTAAATGACCAGTTGAGGGAGCATGCATAAATTGACTTACAATACTGACACTATAAGAGATGTCAGGTCTTGTAATTGTAAGATAGATCAATTTTCCAACTAATCTCTGATAGTTGCTGATATCAGTGAGAGCATCACCATTAATGTCCAATTGAAACTTGCTAGACAAGGGACTACGAGCAGGTTTGCAGTCAAGCATCTTAACTTCCTTCAGAAGATCAAGGATATATTTTCTTTGACTAAGAAACAGGCCGTTCTGAGATGTAGCCATTTCAATACCAAGAAAATATTTAAGATTGCCGAGATCCTTGATTGCAAACTTCATGCTAAGAGCAGTCTTCAGTTTTGTAATTTCAGTAGCATCATCACCTGTGATTACCAAATCATCAACATAGATAAGGACCACCAGTTTTCCCTTAATTCCATTTCTAACAAACAATGAGGAATCAACATTGCATCTCACAAAACCAACTTCTTCTAGAACAAAGCTGAGTTTAGTATACCATGCTCTAGGTGACTACTTCAGACCGTAGATTGCCTTGTGCAGTTTGCACACCATTTTTGGATTTCCAGCTTCTGCATGACCAGGAAGCAATCTCATGAAAACTTCTTCTTCTAACTCTCCATGTAAAAAGGCGTTTTTTTACATCCATTTGGTGTAGACTCCAAGATTTGTTGACTGTAACCAACAGTAGAACACGTACAGTACTCATTTTGGCTACAGGAGCAAAGGTCTCCTTGTAGTCAACACCATAGGTTTGAGTGAAGCCACGAGCAACTAGTCTTGCCTTCTTCCTTTCAACTTTTCCATCTGCATGGAACTTAGTCTTGTATATCCATCTGCAACTTACAACTCTCTTTCCAGGAGGTAGCTCAAATACAGACCAGGTCTTATTGTTGTCAAGAGCAGCTAATTCATCATTCATAGCATTTCTCCATTCATAATGAGAATTGGCTTCCTCAAAAGAGAGAGGTTCTGCTGCATTATCAAGGCAATTCAGAAAAGCAACATGAGAATCAGAGAACTTCTTGTAGGAGCAATAGTTGACCATGGCATGTTTAGAGGTCATCAAAACATAATCATTGAGTTTTGCAGGTCTTCTCCTAGTTCGACTAGGATTTCTTCTAGGCAATGGGTTTTGAGCTACAGCCTGATCTGCATCATCGGTCTCATCACCTTCTCCCTCAAAAACATTAACTCCATCCTGATTCTCAGACTCCAAGTGATCAACGACAGGTTCTGTATCCAAGCTTTCAGTTGGATCCACATGATTATTAGCATTTGCAGGTTGAATTGCAGGAGTATTGCTGGAATGACAATTGTCTACAGAAGAATGATCAAACTGTACTATTGGAAACAGATCATCATATAGCTCCCCCTTACTACCTTTACCAGCAGGAAAGAAGGAAGCACATTCCTCAAATTTAACATCCCTGGAAATGATAATTTTCCTGGTAATAGGGTCATAACACTTGTAGCCCTTTTGTGTAGAAGCATATCCCAGAAAAACACATTTAACAGCTCTAGGATCCAATTTATCCCTCTTGTTGGACTGTATGTGTACAAAACAGACACAGCCAAAGGTCTTGAGATGAGACATATCAATTTTCCTATTTTTCAGCATTTCCATAGGGGATTTAAGTCCCAAGACTCGACTAGGGAGTCGATTGATCAGATATACTGCTGTAAGCGCACTATGAGACCAGAACTCCTTAGGTAAGTTCATCTTAAACATAAGGGCTCTAGTTTTTTTTAAAATGTCTCGATTCTTTCTCTCAGCTACTCCATTTTGTTGTGGTGTACCAACACAACTAGTTTGGTGTAGAATCCATTTGTACTGAGGAAAATTTGCATATTTTGAGACATATACTCAGAGCCATTATCTCGAACTGTATTGAGTCTTAACCAAGTTGTGAAAGTCACAAAAAATTTTAAACACTTCACTCTTAACCTTGAGGACATATAACCAAGTTATCCTTGTAAAATCATCAACAAAGGTTACAAAATATTTGAAGTCATGAACAGATTTCACAACATGACCCAAAATATCTGAGTGGATGATTTCAAATGGATGACTAGCTCTACAACCAAACTGAGCAAAAGAAAGACGAGTAAATTTAGAGTACTGGCACACATCACAATACGTGTGATCATTACAAAAACTAGGAAACAAAACAGACAAGATTTTGTCTGATGGATGAGCTAATCTCTTGTGCCAAAGAGAGAAATATGGATGCACTTTTGCATAAGCTTGACATGCCAAAGGCGCAGAAGTCTCCGCTAAGAAGTAATAGAGACCATCCCTAAATACCCCTTCACCAATCATCTTCTTGGTGGCAATATCCTGGAAGAAAATCTTATCAGGAGTGAATATGACAAAACACTGTAGCAACCTAGTGATCTTCCCTACTGAAAGAAGTTTGAATGGAAAAGATGGCACAAAAAGAGCATCAGACAGGATTTTTTCAGACAAAATTTTAATTTTTCCCTTCTCACAGACAGTTGCTCCATTTCCATTAGCAACAGATACACTAGAAGTTATAAACTCAAAATTTTTAAGGGTGTCTAACTGGTTTGTCATATGATCAGTAGCTCCAGAGTCAAAAATCCAACAATCATACTTAGAGTTCATGTTCATGGCAGTTGAAAAAGCTCGAAGTATACCTGAAGTATCAGAAGTGGCTCCATGATCTCCCTCTGCTATAAACCCAGCAAAGTGTCCAAGAAGCGCTTTATTGTTTCTAGCAGTAAGCCCAGATTCACCACTTTGTTGTTTCTGTTGCAGGAACATTGCAAAATCATTGAGTAGAGCTGAAGGATTAGTAGAGAAGTCTATATGAACACTTGGCTCTGAAGTTGTAACCATTTTTGCCTTGAACTGACTACCAGGAGAAAAAAAATTCTTTGTTTTTCATCTCTCTGTCCTGCTTGAACTTGGCTTTCAATTCTGCGTGAAGAATCCAACAAGTTTCAACAGCATGATTGGTAGCACCACAGTGGTTACACTTTAGATTTAACCTTCTCCCCTTAGAGAACTTGACCTCAGCTTTGTGATGACTAGTTGCACATGCTCGGATTTCAGGATTAGGAGTCTTGACTTCCAAGGTCATAACTTTTCTTCTTGTTTCTTCTCTCTGGATTGTGGCACAGACACTAGTGAAGGAGGGAAGTTCAGAATTCATGAGAATGATACTTCTGAGGTCTTCATAGTCTGAGTTCAGATTGGCTAAGAGCTTAAATACCTTGTCTTCTTCAGCACGCTTTAGCAAGGTGGCTGCATCAACTGTATGTGGTCTGAATTGGTTGAGTTCGTCCACAAGGCAGTGAGTGAGTCTAAGTGCATTGAGAAGGAGTTTTCTTCTTGTTGAATTTCAGCTATTTCTTTCTTCAGTTGGTATACTCTGGCAGCATTGTTGGCATTCCCATACATCTCCTTCAGAGCTTTCCACATAGCAGCAGCAGACTCAGAGTAGTTGAATATTTGCACAATGTGCGGCACCATTGAGTTACATAGCCATGACATAACCTGATGATCATTCGCAAGCCAAGCTTCATATCCCTCAGTAAGAGGTTCATGCATAGTTACAGATCCATTGACGTATCCGAGTCTTGATTTCCCACCAAGAGCAAGAATGATGTCCCTTGACCATGAATGATAGTTGATACCATTGAATAAGGTCAGGGTTAATCGCTGATTGGTGTTGATGTCGGAATCAGGGGTCGCAGTATTAAGGTTGCGAGAGTTATTCACATAAGAGCTTTCAGATTCAGCCATGATGAAGATGAGTTAAAGATGTCGTTGTGAACACAGAGTTGGGATATGCAGAAGCAGGCGATTACTCGACCTGCTCTGATACCATGAAGATTTTGTGATCATGGAGAAAGAGATTTTGGGAAAAGATTTTCTTTTTTCTGATTCTTTTTATGATTTACAATATGTGTGGAACAAAGTATATAAACTAGCTTTACAAGACTAGGACTAATTACCAACTAAAGGAGATAAAAATATGTTGCTAAGAATAAGGCAACAGATCTACTACCACGAGATATGAACAAGATTTCAGAGTCCATGTTTCCTAGAACTGTAGCAACAGTAACTGTAGCAGTTCCAGGAAACAGGGCAACCAAACTAGAACTAGGCTGAACCAACCCGAATCAGTCTGAACCAACCTAACTGAACCAGAACAAGAAGCATTCTTCAACATAGTGTGACATATAATATGCTTAGTTACCTTGAAATAAAGGTTAATTATCTTTTTCAGGTGTCCTCGAGTAAAGATTCTTATGTTGCCTGCTGATGTAGTCTACTTTAAATCAAGATTGATCCCTGATATGATTGGCGAGTGGAAAGATTTGGAGTATTTGTTAATGGGCAGCTGCTACCATGATTTGGAGAAAATCATAGCACAAATAGGCCTTCACTGCAAGAATTCCTATTATTTAGATATTCCTCACTGTCTGGTTCGCAAAGATGTTGCATTGGAAATTGCAAAGTTGCCTAATCTTAAGAACATAATCATGATGAACACAAAGATCGACTGGGTTGACTTTGTTGGATTACTGAAGGGCTGCAAAAATCTCGTGTCATTGGATGCCAGATATTGTCTTGGTTTCAATGCAGGTGATAAGGAGATATCAAAACTTGCTTCTCATATTAGTGGTTTCAAATGCCATGGTTCTAGAGTTTTTGATCGCCATACCAAGAAGGGCAAACATGATTGGCTGATGTGAGGGAAAAAAGGTTTTGGAGTTGCGATCTATGGTATATATACTAGGTGCGGATCAGGAAGCAGTTTTTAACCATTTTTTTGTGCAGGAACTCTATCCATGGAAGGAAATTGAACCTGCTACGTTGTTTCTTTGATGTATTTATATTTTGCTGGCCGGTCAATGGAGACTTGCAGTATCATCCTAGTCCCTTTGGTTGTAAATGTTTTCAACTAGCTTATGTATTTTCTCTTTGGCTTGTTTTTTAACTGTAGGTTTTTAATCCTTTTAGGTTTCGTCCAACTCTTTTGTGATACTCAAGATTCTAAACAAGGGTGATGGACATTTTCTATTAACGAATTGTCAAAGCATTACTGTCGAAAAAGTGACAAAGTAGCTATTTGCTCCTTACCTCAAGGTTGAAAGGACACCATCAAATTAGACCAGGCATGAGTGCCTCAATGGAATTTAGTTCACTTTTAACTACCAAAATCAACCAGTTAAACTTGTAAGTTGGGTATTGGAAAAACGATACTAGTTTATGTCTGAGTATACTCTCCCCTACCAATTTCCATTACAAACTACTCATCGAGAGTAGAGTCTAAACACTCAAATCTCCAACCACAACCACATTCTCCTGGCCGCCTAATTCTATTAACGATCTTTTTTTCTTTTCTTTTTTTTGGTGAATTATTAACGATCTAATATCTCTTCAAAGCTGGATTCTGGTGGTGGAGGATGCTAGGCTTGGATTGCAAGATAGGCAGATGCGGAAGACAAGTGCTCTCTTTCTGCTTAAAGGACTGAGGTAATTGATGATTTACATTCTGCTTAGTAATATTCATTAGTTGGGATGTTTTACCTTTACATATTGTCATGAGTAGAGTTTAGGCATTAGGGTTCTGGATAGAAAAATAACTAACAAGGCTAGTACCCAAGTTTAGGCATTAGTTTATCTCAATGTGGCTTCATCTTGATTCTGATTTCCAGTATTGCTTTGAATTAGGTACTCACATCAGCAGAGTACGTAATGTGTTTTCCCTTGGAAGCTTTGGCTTAGATCAGACAGTATAGTGAAGCCGTTCAGGAGTGTCAACTTTTCTGATCAGTCAAAAAGATTTGATGTACATCTAAGAACTTGAGCAAATTGAATGATGAAAACCTTCAAATTATCTCCTCCAGTGAGGAGCAGAGCCAACTAAAACATCAAGCACCCATTTTTCGTGTCTGAACTAGAGTTTCTTTTGTTGTTTTGGTGAATCATTGAATGTATAAAAATAAAGTAAAGTTTGCGAATTGTGGTTTTTAATTCATTTCTTCCCCAAGACAAGCTCGACCAATATCGTGCTAGATGATTCCCATACGAAGAGAAGTAGACTTCTCCACAAATGCCAAAGTGGAAAGGGCTAGGACAAGACCGCCTCATGGCCTGGAGCTAGACAAGGAAAAAAAAAACTGTCTAATTTCTCAATGAAGCTCGCTGATCATCCTCTTTCCTCTTAGTCAAGACAGTATCTGTCAATATATTAGTCAATCTACTAGTACTATTTGTGAATAAACCGAGCAACGTCAAACATCCCTAGAGCCACAAGTGGCATTCAATGTTCTTCGCATTGACCAAGGTCCCGTGGTATTTGAAAAAAAAAAATACAAAGATTCAATGATGTAGGGCGCATGACGGAGGCAGTTGAGGAATTGATTGCTCCCAGCAAAAGAAAGTCGGGTTTGTTGCAAATATGGCCATCAGTGGCAGAACCGTAATTAAAGTTGCGGTTTGGAGAGTTGCAGATTTGGCATTCGGTGTCCGATTGACGATTGTGATACCTTTCTGAGAAGGGAACGACGCCAGGAGTCAAACTCGTTGTTTTGCCACGATTTTCTGTGGCCAATAGGAAATTTAATACCTGGACTTGAGAAAAAAAATTCGGTTTTGAAATGTAGAAAATCATAAGAAAGTGAAAACTCGACCAAATTTTGAGATATTGATTCTAAAATGTCCTAAAATTCATCCAAAAATGTATTTAACAAGTATCTGAACTAAACCACTGAAATTAATAAAGATTAGAAACATCGCTACTAGGGAAACATAACCAGTAATTTCCTCACCTGCCTCTTCGTTTTCATCACCAGAATGGCAGCTGTAGAACTCTTCATCACCTTCATCTTCATAAATGTTAGTGTCATTTGGAGGGTTCCTTGCTTCAATGGACAAAGAATTTAACTGTTGTTCCTGATTGTTCGAGTCGGTTTTGACACCTGTCGAACTATCAACACGTGGGGGTGGCGGACGTAAGTTTCAGTCCTGGTGCGAGCGTGCCAGTACCTTTGGGTTAGGTACAACCTTGGTGGCGGACGATGTCTGGCGAATGAATCACCCTTGGCAAGCGGATGACTCTGGCGAACGTGTTCGTCTGCTCCCTGCTACCTGACTTCTCGATCAAGCGACTGTACGCGGGCGTTGACAGGCCGGCGTAGAGGCTCGAACAAGACCTAAGTAAACGGTTACTAGGATTTTCTACTCAACCTCTTGTAGATTGAGATAATCTTACTTCGATCCTGGGATGCAAAGCAGAGCTTTAAATCAAGACCGCGGCTTGTGTTCGTCCAACCTCTGGCAGATTGGGAAAGACTGTTACCGGGGTAACGACTCGATTTGTCACAAGGCGTGACGACTGGACTCGATATGTCTCAGCGATGCTTCGACACGAACGCAAGGCACTTTCGACAACAACGGCAGGTGTACGGCGACCGGTGGTGGGCGTAGGTTTGCGGCTTGGTTGGAAGAGTGGTCGTTGCAGTTGGTGGAACGCAGTTCGCAAGAGATTGCTCCGGAGAGGCTTGCAAGATTTGCGAGGCAAAAGCTTGTAGTTGTATGGTTGTAAACCCTTTTTACGTTGTCCTAGAGTTCTTTATATAGTGATCTCAAAACCCCAAATACGTGTATATCAAGCATAATGGATTCTGATATCGAATAGGATTGTATTACCTTAAACCATCTCCAATTCGGATTCCTATTAGGACTCCAAATCCTCTCCTAGAAGGAAACTGATTTAAAACATATCGGATTACCCGCTAATAGGTGACCCTCTGGGCTTCGGCCCATAGTCTCGGGTAAATGTTAATTTAGGCCCAAACATTGCCCCCCAGCCTTCGAAATTAAGACCCCATTGAAATTGAAGAAGGTTGAAAAAGCCCATCCGGACTCATTTAAAAACCTGAAGAATGCGTCGTTCCCTCTAACCGATGCAACTTTACCAATTCAAGCTCAGAAAACTATTCATAAAACCCTAAACCGTTTCCAAACACACCGCCTCAGAAATTCATAGAACCTCTTCCAGATTCAATAAAGAACTTTGATCAAGCCTCACCATTTCACAATTTGAATCTCAATTCAACCATTATTCTTCCAACATGGCCCTGGAAATCAAGCACTCAGAAGTTCTTCGCGGAAAGGAAAAGATTCAAAACTCCGTTATCGAGGTCGGAAGTCCCTTCCAAACCTCACTCACCTCGCCAGATGATTACAGCCGTGCCGGGCTACGTCCGAAACAACGGGAAATCACCCCACTGATCCTATCTTCATTCGTGGATCCCTGCCGTCCGCCTCCAGTGGTATTTCGCGATCAAAGTATCAAACTTACGAAGTGTTCGAATCACTTTGAGGTCCCTATCACCCCTGGCTGTTGGCCTTTACCAACCCCATCAATGATTAAATGGTATCAAGCCAGACGAAAGGTAGACGCCCAAAGATGGCGCCATGCTGGAATAACAGAAGTCCTCGACCTCTGTTTCAATCTAAACCTAAAAGGTGGAAATCGATGCGCATTCCTGTCCTTAGTGAGTTTTTGGAATCCCTCTTCCAACGCCTTCGATTTCAGTTTTGGCCAAGCTAGTATCACCCTCCTAGACCTGTACGCTGGGTTAGGATTTCCTTTGGGTAGAAAACCCTTTGAGTTAGATGATTATCCCCTGGACCGAATTCCATCTACCGTTATTTCTATCTCCAGCAACATGAGCTATCAACCCTGGATAGATGAATTCAGCAAGAAGACTGACGACATAGGAGGAATCGCCTTCCTTGATTTTTGGCTTAACAAGTTCATATTATGTTCATCTGCCTCCAAGATGTCCAGACCTATAAAAGGATGGCTGAAATCCTTTACGCCTATAAAGAGATAGGCCTAGCCCAAATAGTCCTCGCACACCTATACCGGGGACTCCATACCCTATCCATGAACCCTTTCTGCCTCACAGTTCCCGGACCGCTCTGGATTCTGGACATATGGGCAAACATGTATTTTCTGGGACTCGCCTCAGAACCCAGAGACATAGGCGAGAATCGAGTAATGGGCGCAGCGTATGTTGGCCAACCACCTATGTATGGGCAAGGTTATGCAGCCTGCTTTGATATTATCTACCAGACGGATGCGCCAGGCTTCTATTCGGAGGCTCAGATGCTCGAAAGCACCCTCCGGCTTTGAAAACTGGCTTCCTCCCCTCTGCTGATCAAAGCGATGCAGGGAAGAAACTGTTCCTGCAGTGTATATCCATGGCGGATCTTCCTTTGTTCACCTCAAACAAAGGCGGTCAGGGCTCAGAGGTGTATGCCCCTCAATTATTTGCTCGCCAGCTTGGGTTGACACAACATGCTCCCTATCCACTAATCCAAAGCTGTAATCTGTTCTCGGCCTGGCGACCAAGCAAGAGCACTCCTGTGACCCCCAATGTTCCATGTTCCTCCTCCTTACGTCCTGCGACCCTCCCAGCTCTAGAGCAGTGCTCAGAACTTGTTATTTCCAAGCATGCGACTTATGATTATGAAGCCTGGTGGAAGGAAATTCGCGGGAAAGCCTTTCAGAAGGAATCCCTTTACTATTTTGTAAAGGTGTTTGAAAAACATCGCGAATGCCTCACTGACCAAGATGCCCTAGTACTCGACGGGGGTCCTTTGCACCCTGAACTAACAACTGAAGAAGCTCAGGTAATCATTCGCTAAGTTGTAACTCACCCTAATTATGGATGTGTTTGGAAAAACCACTAACTGATTTTTCATGCCACAGGTCTCCAAGAAAGTCCTTCCTGCTGTGAAGAAAAGGAAGGCTACTCAGACTCCTTCGGCGGCGGCCCAGAGTAAGAAGAAAGTGAAGCCTCCTCCCCTAGTAACTGAAGAAGAAGAAGATGATGAGGAAGACAACATGCCAGTAAGTTTTTCATTAACCCGCCATGATCCGCCAACCATTAACTGTTCTTTAGACCAACTTATAAGCCTGATGTAGTTGGCGAACTTCTTCTTCAGGGGTTAACTTTGAGACAAAGTAGGAGACCAGCTCCCAGCACTGCTCCTACTGCATCCAGACCAATTGAGATTTCATCAGGTGAGTCTTCCAGCTCTGTTAGTTCACTATCAAGTGGTCCTGAACCTGGACTTAGAATTCCAGAGACTTGGGACGAAATCCAATCCGCCTGGCAAAGGATTGAAAGTTTTCTTGATCAAAGCCGGAGAAAACCTCCAATAGATGCGACTCCACTAAACTGGGTTTCTCCTGATACAGGTACCATCCGCACCCCTCTGGCCAATCCTCCAACTCCAGCTTCGATTAATCCTTTGACCAATCCGGCCCCCTCCACAGAGAAAGCTGTGGAAGAAACATCATCCGCCAGAGCTCCAACAACACTGGCGATCGTGACAAAAAGGCCAAGGGTGATACTTCTGGAATCAGACCCAGAACCAGAAGAACTCGGGGTGACCATTGAAGAGTTTCTGGAGTCAAACCCGGACGTTGTCATAGAGGTCGGCTCCTACCAAGAAGTGCCCCCAGCTTCTCCTCTGAGCGAACCTGTGAAGCCTGTAATTCCATTGGTAGAGATCCCGGCAGATACCCCTTCTGATCCAGGGGTACCCTTCTAATAATCTTTATTCATTTTAGTTTTAAATTGTTTAAGTATTAATTCTCATCACACCCATGTTCCTTTCAGGTGATAGAGACTCCTATCCGACCTAGGAGTACTGAGAATGTTGCCGAACGGAGCTTGGTCATGTTCTGCCCTCAGCCCAAAATCCAAAGCAAGGGTCCATCCACGTCAGACTCTCCGCAGACCGTCACTCCTGGACTCAAAACCATCCCTCGGCTTAGTGACGATCCGCTAATGCAGCTGCCAACCCCACAGAAGGACAATGCTGAAATCACGGATGCCTGGAACCTCCTAAGCCAAGTATACCAAGATGATCTTTCGGATGAAAAGGTTCGTGAAAGGATCCAAAGTGCACTGCAGACCCTGGAGAGCCAAGTTCAACTCCTGCCCGCCATAGCTCAGACCAGGATAAAAGAGATTCTGATCACTCTCCCCAAGCTCCTTGCAACATTTCAAAACAAGGCAGGCGAGGCTCCAAAAAGGGAAGCCACAACCAGTAAGAAGACTTCGGTCATGTCCAAGGCTATGAACTCCTACTCCTCGCTTGTGCTTTTTGTGGAATAAGAAGACGAGGCGGAAATCAAACGCCTAGAGCAAGAAAAAGAGCATCTTGATCGGAAGATAGTAATGGTGCGAGAGAGGCAAAATGCTCGTCTTGACGCAGCTTATCAGCAAAGGACTCAGATAATGAAGCTTAGGACCGAAACAGAAGAGAGCCAAGTAGCTGAACAAAAATTAAAGGCTGAACTCCAACATCTGAAGGCTAAAATAGCAAGATTAGGTCTTGAATTGTTTGAACTTATGTCCCTGCCCCCCGAGTGAATTGGGCTTTTTCTGTAATATCTATTTTCATATAATATTGGATAAGTATAAAAAAACAACCCAGATGCGAAGCCCAGACTTATCTAGCCCAACTTCAAACAATAGCGCAGCGTTAAATGATCCCTATCTGCAACTGTCAATTTCCAAGATACGGTCAACGGTCAGTTTGAAATTTAAACCTCGTGATCTCTCAAACCACCAAACGGTTGAGGACCATAACTCCCTTCATAACTCTGACAAGACCGATGGTTTGAAACCCTAATTCATCCCAGCCGTTGGATTTCACTCGCCATCCACTATATAATGAAACCCTTAGTAAGCAACGAAAACATATCTTTCATTGCCTTTTGATTTCAACATGTCTATTTCATTCTCCAGATTCTCCACCAAGCCGCTATGGGTTCCTGAGTCTTTTCCTCCAGATTATACAGAGATGTTTGTCCAAACATCTTAAGTCGTATAATCTGGTATTATGTATTGTCTAAGTCGCATAATCTGGTATTATGCCCAGCTCGGACAACGTGGACCCTGGATACAATCCCCAGACGAACGGATTTCTCTCACGTTGTCCCTGGGTATAATAGCGAATAGTGACTTAGGCGTCATCCGCCAGCAATACAGACACTTTCCTTTTGAAATCCTATGGTTTTCAGTCGAAAAATAGGGGTAACCGTGTGCTGGTATTGCCACCCTAGCCAATCTCCCGCTTCCTCTTCTGTGAACCTCGAGAGGATTGATGGCTTGAAGCAGCTTATGGGATGGTGAGATGGATGACAATATGGGTAGGAGGTCGGAGGGGTCATGAGACATCTCCATGGGCAAAAGAATCTGTAAAACAGATCGTGCGCCTCCTGTTTCTTTCAAGAAATTTAGAAGTATAAGCATATATGTAATTCTATACTTGTAAAGCTCTTGACCGCAAAGTCATTCTTGAAATGAAACAAATTTTTATTGACCTTATTGAAAAACAAAAATATTGCTGTTTTCCGTGTTGAATGTATTTATTATAACCATAAACATTGATTCTCAATCAGACTAAGTAAACGAACCTTAAACAGATTCATAACAAACGAAAACGAAAAGACTAATGAACCTCAAGCAGATTCATCTTCTACATTCTTGTTTATCTCTGGCGGACTGAACCGCTGGCGAGCTGAATCGCTAGGTCATCTATGAAGAGTATCCCTTGTATTGCCCCCCTAGTAACATTAGGCTGAGGCAAGGTACGCTGCCAAAGCCAAAGGGACTAAGGCAGAGTGTTATAGTGTTGGTAGGAGGCCTTAGGTCGAAGCTTGCCCCCCAGTCTCAACCATAGCGGGCGGCTCTTCATATTCCCAAACGCTAGGGAAGTACTTCTTGAGATGGCGCCCATTGATAGGGTTTCGATGGACGTCACCCTCCAAATCTCTAAGTTGATAAGCACCTTTGCCAACAATCTGATCAATGACAAAGGGGCCCTCCCACTTGGGAGACCATTTACCACGTCCAGTATCTCGTTCGCCAAAGGGAAGCATAGCCTTCCAAACCAGATCACCTTCACCATAAGACTTACCCTTGGTTCTTTTGTCGTAAGCTTTAGCAACCTTTTTCTTCTCCAAGACTATGTTCTGCAAAGCGTCTAGTCGCTGCTCATCGAGATCTTCATGTTCCTGAAACATAGCCTGAACGTAATCATCTCCAATCAACTGGTTTCATTCCTGAAAGTCCGGGGTCTTGCCGGGACCTTGCTGGAGTGGCATAAGCTGCTTTCTCCTGGTGATGATATTTCGCCCGCTTGGGGTCACCAGACCTAGAGCGTTCCGGCCATGGATGGGTCCGTTTGGCCGTCTCAAGAGCCTTTGTTGTCGCCTCCTGAAGCGCCTTCATCAGCTCTTCGTGTGTAAGAGGTATACGACAATCTATCTTACAGTTAAGGCACAATTGAGCTCTAGGTACCGTTACCATCTCTTCCTCGACTGGCGGACTCAATGGCTTGTCCGCTCGCGTGGCGTTATTGGGTCCATCTTGGCCGATGGCATTCACCCAAAAGTGTTGAATGGATGCCACCGTGTCATTATCAAACTGCAGGACTCCCTCATTCAACAATTCCTGGATTTGATCCTTCAACCCTATGCATGCAGACGTGCCATGATCATTTGAATGGTGGAAAGAACAATAGGATCCGTCTAACTCAATGTTTTTGTGCTGCTCTGGCATGTGTTCAGTAGCAGCCATTCCTTTCTGGCTCAAGAGTCGCCAAATCTCCTGCGCCTTGTGCGCGTTGTAGGTATAGGTTTGGAATCTAGAACCCTGTTGACGAGGTTCCAGTTCCTGACCTTCATTGGGAACCAGAGTAACCATGTTTACCTCCGGAAAGGGTCGAGTCTTCGTCCAAGTAGGTTCCTTAGCAGTGTCCATCACCATGAGCCGCTCATTAATCCACGTCTGGATCTGGTCCTTGAGCTTGACGCAGTCCTTAGTATAATGATTATTCATGTTGTGAAAACTGCAATACTTCTTGCCCGCCATATAGTCCGGCTTAGGGACGAAACCGCCTTCGTGTTGGAGCCGCCCTTGCTTGAATAATTCGGCAAGGATCTCCGGAGCTTGATGAGCATTATAAGTATATTTCTCAAAGGCGGACTTCAGAGGCAAAGAAGTCATAATCTTAACAGGTTCCTTGGCGAACCTTACGTTCTTCGGTTGTAGCGGCTGGCGACCCAACGCCTCTACAACCGCTACGTTGTCTTCATCCTTAGTATCTTCAACCCAAGTGACCGTTGGCGCAAGATGAGCTTCTATAGTCGCCACCGTCTTAGAAATAGGTGGGACATTCATCTTAGGTTTCAGAGTACCCGGATAGTACGATAGTGGGATGCCTTTTCTCTTGCTGGTCTGAACCCTTGTTTGGTCGAGGAAGTGCTGATGTTTGGCTAACCTGTTGGTTAAGTCTGCCATATTCGTCACGTATACTTGCTGGAAGTGGGCTTGTATCTCCGGCTCGAGCCCTGCAATTGCCAACTCGACAGTGGTATCTTCTGCCAGCCTATCCCTGCATTTAACTCGTAGGAGCTTAAAGCGCTTCAAATAGTCGATGGATTGCCAATCTGGAATAGAACCTAGTGTCAGGCTCCTGGTTAGTATCCGCCAGAACCTTAATGGTTATTTTAGCCTCGACAACCCCAAACATGGTCCTAAAGAGACCCTCCATGGATTGCCAATCTGGAATAGAGCCTGGTGTTAGGTCTCTGTACCAAGCTAAGGCGGATCCCATTAGGGAAGTTCCAAACAATTTCAACTTGAGAACAGGGTGGGTCTTGGGCATAGGGGCCACATTCGTTGTGAAAACGAGTTATGTGGGTCTCCGCATCTTCGAAAGATTCGCCCGAGGAAGGGGTAAACCTTATATGCTTGAAATTCGCGAGTCATGGCGTTAGGTTCGCAGCTCGTGTTAATGGATTGGTATAGGTTATACCAGGATCCGGCAAACCTTGCATGATCCTTAATTGCTCATAAAACAGCTTATGTATGTCGTTGCGAGTCATAACACCCTCAACGTCCTCCTCTTGATCTTCGCCTTCGTCGTCAGACGGCGGGTTTATCATCCGTCCACCTCTCCTTTGTTGTCTTGGTGGGGCAGCAGTTTCAAACCCCCTATTATGAGGCTTAGCTGTTTTAGCTGGACCTTTCTCCATTGTCCTCCCAGGCTTCACTGGAGGGATTAGCTCTCTTGGTTCAGATATCTCAGCCTCAAACCCTATTTGCACCATCTGCGTCAATCGCTTGACAGCGGCGTTGGTCTTTTCCAGCTGATCTTGTTGCTGCAGCATCTGTGCTCTGAACTCCTCCTGTTGTTGTTGGAGTTGTTCGCTAAACTCAGCTTGATGCCCCCTCACTAAGCTATCAAGACTTTTAGTGAGAGAAGTTATATTTCCAGCATTCGCCTATGATTGTCTCGCCAAAGCACTAATGTTGGTCATATGACCAATCTGTTCGGTCTTCAACTCCTTCAAAGCAGCTTCTATCTTCTCTAGAATAACATCAGTGGCCCGAGACTTAGATATAATCAGGCCAAAAGATTCTACTATCTCCGCAGAAGATGGCATCCGAGTCTGGAGAATTCCATCTCCATCATTGGTTCCAGAAACTAATGGAGCCATCGCAGTATTTGGGATATCACCTTCCTCCTGGCGATCAGCGATACCCTCCGAGTTTGCGGGAGTATGGTTATCTCCCTCCAGGACCTCATGCAGATCCTCAATCTCAGGTCTGCCGTCTCCAAACTTGGCTTGCAACTAGGATTCAGACAGGCCCCTACATGCAGCTGAGTTGTGCTGTTTCAACAGCTGATGTTCTGGTTTCTTGCAGAACGACATCGGTCGTTTGTAGATATTGGCTTGCGCAATCTTGACACTGGTCCCACTGGGCGTGTCAAAAATGTTCGCGTCAGTTTTGACACCTGTCGAACTATCAACACGTGGGGGTGCGAGCGTGGTGCGAGCGTGCCAGTACCTTTGGGTTAGGTACAACCTTGGTGGCGGACGACGTCTGGCGGATGAACCACCCTTGGCGAGCGGATGACTCTGGCGAACGTGTTCGTCTGCTCCCTGCTACCTGACTTCTCGATCAAGCGATTGTACGCGGGCGTTAACAGGCCGGCGTAGAGGCTCGAACAAGACCTAAGTAAACGGTTACTAGGATTTTCTACTCAACCTCTTGTAGATTGAGATAATCTTACTTCGATCCTGGGATGCAAAGTAGAGCTTTAAATCAAGACCGCGGCTTGTGTTCGTCCAACCTCTAGCAGATTGGGAAAGACTGTTACCGGGGTAACGACTCGATTTGTCACAAGGCGTGACGACTGGACTCGATATGTCTCAGCGATGCTTCGACACGAACGCAAGGCACTTTCGACAACAGCGGCAGGTGTACGGCGACCGGTGGTGGGCGTAGGTTTGCGGCTTGGTTGGAAGAGTGGTCGTTGCAGTTGGTGGAACACAGTTCGCGAGAGATTGCTCCGGAGAGGCTTGCAAGATTTGCGAGGCAAAATCTTGTAGTTGTATGGTTGTGAACCTTTTTTACGTTGTCCTAGAGTTCTTTATATAGTGATCTCAAAACCCCAAATACGTGTATATCAAGCATAATAGATTCTGATATCGAATAGGATTGTATTACCTTAAACCATCTCCAATTCGGATTCCTATTAGGACTCCAAATCCTCTCCTAGAAGGAAACTGATTTAAAACATATCAGATTACCCGCTAATGGGTGACCCTCTGGGCTTCGGCTCATAGTCTCGGGTAAATGTTAATTTAGGCCCAAACACTGATGATGTTGATCATTGTCACCATTTTCATCTTGATAATCAGCATTATTATGTGGTAGACACGCCAAGTGGACCCCAAAACTCTTAACGAGCAAACCTATGCCATATTCATGATCTAACATAACTCGACACACATAAGACGTTGTTGATCGACTCTATTTATCCATCTTCGACTTCATGTCTAAAAACAAAGCCAATCGAATATACTTAAGCCACACATGAGCTTGCACTGCCTCTTGTGATGTGAAAAACAAATCAGAACCTACTGCAGGCATGGAGTGTTCATTGATCATAATGTGTTCAGTAAAAGCACAAGCGTATGTGCTCTCAAAAACTAGACAGAAAGCCAATCCTGTATTCTCCCATTTGAAATTTGGAGGGATGTCAATAACTTGTTCACATATTAGTTGATCCCCTTCACCATCAACAACCACCCTTACATCCTTACAACAGTTGAACCATTTCGGAACTTTATTTCCTAGAAACATGACATCAAATAAAGAGTTCTTTACCTGTAACATAAGAGTTAAAACATATAATTATTCAACGAATGAGTTATAACTTTGGCCAAGCCGCCAAGGAAAGAAAAAACAAGTGAGTTGTAACAAATAAGAGAAACCTGATTCAGTAATACATATGCCATCTTTGCCACGTCAAAACCTAGACTGTCACATAATCTAGGACAACTAGACAAGTCCATCCTCTCAATGCTTTGGGTGTCTCTGAGTTCCAGTAACTTTGACAATGCTGAAAATGTTTCCAGCAGTACGCAATCAACCAAATTTATGGACCTTATATTTGGTGGGAGTTCAAAAATTGATCGAAGACTGCAGGGACGGCCCTGAGTATAGGCCCAGAGGGCTTGGGCCTAGAGCCCCCAAATTTTGAGGCCCCCAAATCCTGAAAAAAAAAATTATTTAATAGGCTCCAGGATTCTATCTTGCTTGCGTCATCAGTTCCTGAGGAGGATTCAATTTCAGATAATCTGACGCTATCTGAATTCAAGATTCGGGTAGCCCGTCCAAAGAAGCAGGTAATAGTTCTTGTAGGGAAACCAATCATCTTTATCTTTGTTCCAGTAATAACTTAGGAAAAAAGTATGGAATCGCCTTCTTTCTCTCCGGTATTGCTATTTGTTTGGTGTTTCTGTATTTTTGTTCCGTTTTATTTGCCATGTCAAGCTATCAATAGATTGAATTTGTGATACATGTCAAGTAAACTGTTGTTGAATCTAGTTACTATGTAAGATGAGCATACATAAGTGTCCATCAATTGAATTATAATGTTCATATATTTTGATGAAATTCATCAGTTTCACTGTCTGGGAAGTGATGTGAGTGTTTCTAATTTAGAAATAGGGCTGCTATTACTGTAGATCTTATACAACGATTTGAAGTCATGTCTCTCAATCATGAAGAATATATTATGATGATTACAACCATTTAGTCTAGTTTATATCGTATTGTAGTGTTTGTGATGATGTGAACTGTTACTCATTCAGAGTTACAACTTTAAATAGCTAACTTTAAGAGTAATATGGGTACTGTTGTCTCTGGGTCACTGCATTGGAATATGTGAGATCATCTGTGTCATGACTGATTAGTCGCGTGAGCGAGCATCAAGCAATAATAACCCTACAATCGTTAGTAGTATAGACATAAGTAGGGATCGTTCTAAGCCGGGGATTAAGGGTATCTGAAATATGAGATTGTTAGACAAATATATACATATATACATAATTACACGTCACATGGGGGATGAGTTGGGATCGGCAGCCATAGGGCTGCCCTAGACTAAGACACAAAAATAAAAGTTGCTGAAAATAAATCCTAAGTCTAATATTTACAAGTTTTGGTCGACACATTTCACACTAAGCACTCCACACTCAACTCATTTAACACATAAGATTCACACAAAAGAAGGTAAGGAACAAGTATTTAGCATGCATTGGACTTAAACAAGTTTCGACCTACAACTAGAACGTTTCCGACTTTTACCTAGTTGAGAGACTTTTTCTAATGTTTTAAGATCGAGCTATTCGCAAAGTGATCCTAAAAGTTATGCTACCTTATACAAGTCATAGCATTGAAGCACAAAAGTCTATAATCGAAAACATGTAAACAAGCAAGGTTGTCAATCATCTCATTTAACATGCAAGTTTTAGCTAAGGTTATACCCTAGGTGAGCACAATAGAATCAAAGCAACATACGTTTCATCTTTATTCATTCTACTCGGGTTAGATGAAACCTAACATCTAGATTTACTTGTTTGCCAAACAACACTAATGAGTCGGTTTTTAAGTCACGCCCTTAGATTACTAACCGATTTAAATCCTCAACATGCATCAATACCGCTGTCCTAATTATCTAAGTGTGTTCATCTTACATGTTTTATATTACAAAATTAACATGCAAATTCATTGTTGCCGAAATTTAAACCTAAGTCTAAACATCGAATCAAACAATTCATCAACATACAATTCATAAAACCAATCTCCAATTTGAATCATACATAGACATATAATCCAAAACCGAAAATACAAAAGAGTTTCATAGACAAAACAATTCATAACTACATAAACAAAAGCTAAACCGAAAGAGGGGAGTGGATCACACTTTAGAAACCTTGGAGAGCTTCGTCTTGGTGTGGATCCAGCGGAGTATGGAGGTGGAATGGAGGCTGCACGGCTGAGGTTGCAGTCGGCAGTAGGTATTTTCCAAGTTCGGCAGAAACTTGGTTGGTGGTGGAGGTGATTTCGGCTAGGGTTTATGTAGGATCTTTGGGGAGAATTTGGTAGAGCTTTGGCTTTGTGTTTTTGGCTTGAGATGTGACCCGTTTTTCTGAATATGAGATGGCTATATATAGAGGAAAAAGGGAGAGAGGCTGCCGGCAGTCCCTTAAGCCAAAAGGGATTCAGAAAACCTAGTTCATTAAGGTTTTGCAACCTTCCTTTCTTAATCCAATTAGGTTTTCTTTTCTGAATATTTTCTTCAAGGCTTGGGCTTCACATCTTCATGGACTTCTTGTATGGTCTTGGACTTCAATTGATAGGCCTTGATCCATCGAAAATGCCCCATATGCCGGCAGCACACATTGACACACAATCTGCCTCTATTCGGCAGCTTCTCCTAGTGTGACTAGGAGAACGTCTTTCTTCAAGTTTTTCTTCAATGCCATGGCCTAGTGTCTTCCTCTTCCCTTAATAAGGCTTGAACCATCTTCACATATGCATTTGTGCACCATTAGGTCCATCAAAAACAGAAAACACGAAAAGGGGGCAGTAGGTTCCTGGAATCGGCAGCTTTGACCTTGTCGCAGTGATTCCAACATATCTCCATCTGTGGAGCTCCGATTGATGCGATTCCAAGTCTCACGTAAACTAGACACATATGGCCATCTCCCCATAAAATATCTCGATCAAATTCCTTGTGAGTCGACGGGAATGATTTTTCGAAGTTGGGACACAGTCCCAGGAAAATCCTGGAAGTCCCTGGATTGGAATGCTCGGACTGCCCTTTTGCAGCCAACTTTTAGGTGACTTCCGGAACTCCGATTGATCTGAAATTTTAACACAACATTCCTCAGCATATGAATATTAAGCACGCCAAATTTCATAGAATTCGGACAAGGATAGATCACAGTTTCATTCATCTCAAAATCACGAAAAAGACATATTTTGCATTATTTTCCAGATTTCTCAAACTTAGTCATTTTTCGGATCATTAAGCTCATATTTCCAAAACTCCACGAAAACAACACTAAACTAAATTATGACTCTATCTTAGATAAATAAGGGTTAAACAAAGCATATACGAGGGCATAAGCATATAATATCGTCGCACATTGTGCTCCTATCAATGACTATCTGCAGTCATGACTATCTGCAGAAGATGAGCCTATGCCATCAGGCAGTACTTTTGGTCAGACCCTGGTTAATTTTACATCTCTTGTGTGGAGGATGTGTTGCAACTATTTAATCTATGTTATGAAGTTCTTAAGCTATGAAAATATGACTAATAAGATCATATTCTACGAAGTGAATTTTTTTGAACTAGCTAGATACAAAGATGATTAGATGATCAGATAATTCGGTGATGAGTGATCATTTATGTAACATTGTTTTTTGCTGTGTTGATTGGATTCTTCTAAATTGTGCAGATTGATCCATTGATACTTCTTTAGTATGGCTCCTATTAGAAAGTATGCTTCTGGAGCAAAAAAATTAAAAGAGAGGAAGAGGAGAGAAGCACTAACAAGGCTTCAACCAGGTTCTCTCAATAAATTTTTCACTAAAAAAGGAGAAAGTTCAAGAGGTGCAGTGGTAAGTGAGGAACATGAGAATGCGAATAATGTTGATGTTGGTATACAGGGCCAACATGGGGCGGACAGTGAATTGAATGAGGAACATGAGAATGATGTTGATGGACTGAATGAGGAGCATGAGAGTGAGGAAGCTATGAATGCTGATGAACGGGAAGAGCAAATTCAACCTGAAGATGAAGAAAATCAGCATTTGAATGAGGGAATTGAAATTGATGAGCAGAATAATCAAACTACCGAAGAAGCATGTGAAGACCATGTCTATGCCTTTGATGTTGATGATCCGCCAAATTGGGACAAGATGAAAACCAATGTCAGAGAGTTCTTAACTGAAAGAGGGCCTAAACGAGACAATGATATAACCTACCGTACAGATGATTCGGGTAGACACTTCAGCTCCTCATATTACACTTGTGTCTTACCAAATGGAGAAAAAGAAGACCGTCGATGGTTAGTGTACTCTACTTCCATAGACAAAGTATATTGTTTCTGTTGTAAGTTGTTCAAGCAATATCACAACAAGCAACTAGTAGGCCAGTTTGGAAATGATGGAGTGAAAGATTGGAAAAATTTAGGTGCACGGCTTACAAGTCATGAAAAGAGTAGTTATCATGTTGCTTGCTTTACTAGCTGGATTGAGTTGAAAAAAAGAATGAAGAAGAATGAAACAATTGACCATGCTGTGGAAGAACAAATAGACAGAGAGAGAGCATTGGAGGAAAGTATTAGCAAGGATACTGGCTATTGTCAAGAGACTTGCAAAGAACAATCTGGCATTCCGTGGAGAAAATGAGAAGTTGTATCAGGAAAACAATGGAAACTTTTTACAGATTATTGAGATGATTGCAGAATTTGATTCAGTGATGGAAGAGCATGTTCGACGTGTTCAGAAAAAAGAAATTCATTACCATTACTTAAGCCACAAGATCCAAAATGAAATGATTCAAATGTTAGCAAGTGAGGTGAGAAGTTCCATTGTTGCAAAAATCAAAGAAGCAAAGTACTTTTCTGTTATACTTGATTGCACTCCTGATACTAGTCATGATGAACAAATGACTCTTGTGGCACGAAGTGTTAATGTTTCTACAACTCCTATTATTGTAGAAGAATCTTTTCTGGGATTTCTAAAAGTGCATGACACATCAGGACTTGGACTTTTTAAGGAGCTTACAGCTGCATTAGATTCTCTTGGACTTGATCTTGATGATGTAAGAGGACAAGGATACGACAATGGAGCTAATATGAGAGGAATGCACAAAGGGGTGCAGAAAAGACTACTTGAGGTAAATCCTAGAGCTTTATATACTCAATGTGGTTCTCATAGTCTTAATCTTGAAATCTGTGATATGGCATCTTGTTGTGAGAAAGCTGATTCTTTTTTTGGAGCAACACAACGAATATATTCATTTTTTTCATCTTCTACAAAAAGATGGAAAGTCTTTAGAGATCATGTGGTAGGCCTAACTGTTAAGCCTTTGTCTGAAACTCGTTGGGAAAGTCGTGTTGATAGTGTTAAAGCAATCAGGTTTCAAGCTCCACAAATAAGAGATGTTTTAGCTCACATGAAGAAATTTGGTGATGACTCCAAAACAAGGAGTGAAGCTGGTGCCTTGCTAAAACATGAAATGGAGAATTTTGAGTTCCTATTTGACATGGTTATCTGGTATGAATTATTGGATCATATTAACATTGTAAGCAAAATTCTCCAGACCGAAGATATGCACATTGATTATGCTATCAGTGAATTAGGAAGGCTTATGTCATGGTTAGAGAAATATCGACAAACTGGTTTTGAGGATTGTTTGATCGAAGCTCGAGAGATTGCAAACAAGATGAAAGTTAAAGATGCATTTCCTGAAAAGAGAATCAGTAGGCCAAAGAGATGGTTTGATGATGATGATGACAACAATATTGAAGAGGTGACACAGTCAGCTATGGAATCCTTCAAGATTAATTACTTCCTATATATTATTGATCAAGCTCTTTCTTCACTTCGAAGTAGGTTTGAACAATTTCAGAAATATCAAACAGATTTCGGGCTATTGTTTGATTTGAAGGGTTTGAAGACTGCTGATAGAAAGACTTTGATGAGCTTTTGTTCAAATCTGGAAAACTTACTGAAGCACAATCAAGTTTCAGACATTGATGGAAATGATTTGTTTTCAGAACTAAATCGCTTAAGGGAAGCTATACCACAGGAAAAAAAGAGAGCAATTGAAGTGTTGAACTATATGAAAGATTTCAAGGCTTGTTATCCGAATGCTTGGATCATTTATAGAATTCTTCTAACAATTCCAGTCACTGTTGCTTCTGCTGAAAGAACCTTTTCAAAGCTGAAATTGATCAAGTCTTATCTTCGCTCAACCATGTCACAAGAAAGATTGAATGATTTGGCTATATATGTTATCAATTGAAAAGAATCTTGTTGACAAGCTTGAATATGAGAGTTTAGTCAATACTTTTGCTTCAAAAAATGCAAGAAGAGTGACGTTTGAGTAGTGTTAAACTACTGAATAATCAAAGTAATTGCTTATTTCCATTTGTTGACTGTTTTATATGTCCTCTAGACTTAATTTTACTCTGTATCATAATTTGATTTTCTGTTATGTTTATTTACTGATAGGTGAAGATGCTCAAAACATATAGGAGATACTCAAATGCAGCACTACGTACATAATATGGCTGTAGAATTTGGTTGTTGTATATGGCTGTAGAATTTGGTTTTTGAATCAGCAAAGTCACATCATTGGTACAATTGCTTATGTTTTTTCTTTTCTTTTTGCTTGAAGTACAATTGTTTGTGGCTATGACCAAATTAAATTGTATTTTGCTTTATTCCTACTGATTTTGCTTTTTATTATGGTGTTGGCTCAAGTCTTGTTCTCCATAACCTGTGTTTTTGAAAAGAAAGAAAAAAAAGTTATACTTGTGTAAGGCCCCAAAAAAAATTTCGCCTAGAGCCCCCTGCAAGTCAGGGCCGGCCCTGGAAGACTGTAGCAAGCGTACAACTCCAGCAATGACAAGTTGACAAATTTGCTAATGGATAAAGGAAGACTAACAAAGTTGCTTCGTGATAAATAGAGTTTATGTAGTGTCGATGAGCAATCAAGATGCACAAAGATATCAGAGTCTGATACAAGGGTTGCATTATATTCGATGAAACTTCAGACTTGGCCTTGTCCGGAAGTGTAACAAGTTTTGGGCAATGGTTAAAATTAAGATACCGTAAATGCTGCAACTCATGAATACTGCATGGCAGATATTCAAGATATGTGCATTTAGCCGCATTTAACATTTCAAGCCCACTCAGATAGCAAATTGATGAGGGCAGTTCTTTGATGTTGGTGCCTTCAAGATCCAAATAAGTTAGAAATTCCATCTTATCCACGACTTCTGGAAAGTTCTTGAGCTTTTTGCAATCAGCAAGAACAAAACTTTGTAAACTGCGCAAGCCAACTCTTTCTGGAAACTTGATTAGGTTAGAACATCCCTTAAGATTTAATTTGACAAGCCTTTCAAGGAATCCAACAGAAGGATCAATCTCCACAAGACATGTCCAATAGCTTAGATTCAAAAACTTGAGGTTTGGAATTTTAGATAGGTCAGGGATATGCTTTAGGAATTTACAGCCTTCAAAGTTCAAAGACGTCAACCTTTTGAAATACTGTGAGACAGAGAAAGAAACATTTTAAGAATTTACAGGAAAAAGAAATATAATTACTAGATTACTTGATACAAACAAAAATAATCAGGGGAAGTGAAATTGAGCTTCTCATTTTTTCGCAAACCACACCCCCTTCCTCTTGTTATGCACATACTACTCATGAAAGAAAAGTCAAGAACTGTTAAAAAAAAAAAAAAAAAAAGTTTACCTTAATTTCTTCCCCCAATAGTGTGATATGACTGAGAGGCATATTGAGCATGATAAGTTCCTTTGGACGAAAACTGGATGGAAAAGATTGGAGCTGACACCTACCCCAATCAATCAACTTCAAGCTATTCGGAAGGTAATCAAGATATCCAGAAAGGCACGCATTAATATCGATGAAGTACTTAAGATTAGTCATCCCCACGAAGCTTTTAGCACTCAAGCTGATCTCAACTGGTTCGGGAAACTTTAATATGATTCCTTTTATTTTATTTGTTCCCTAGTATGAAAATGCAAAGTGTTAATACAGCAAGTCTGCACTTACAGAAAGATGCTATTTAAGAATTAAGACTATACTTCTCCACCAGCTATGAAGCATAAATTAAATAATATCTTCCTATTCATATTCAAAAAAGCATATATGCGCGCATATGCATTCTACTTACAGTATTTTCATTCAGAACACGAAGAACATCCCTGTGAAACCACAATCTCTTATGCTCCCCAGGTTCAGTAAGCGACTCTTCACGAGCTATATCTTTACCCATTTGCTCCAGCAGATTATGCATGGAAATGCTGTCGGATCTATCAAAACTTATGAGAGCTCTTTGTTTGAGTACTTAAATACAATACTCAGGAAAATCGAGTTCATCATTAATTTCATTCACAAAATCCTCAGTTCTCCTGTTGAAGAAACAGGCAATGTCAAGGAAAACTTCTCTCACTTCATATTCCAATGCATCATAACATATTCTGAATAGTTTCTGAATCTCTTTGTAAGGAGCACTTTTGTAGTTGTCTAGTGTAGCCTGCCAACGATCTACGGTTTCAAGAGTACCCAAATGAATACCTAAAACTTTAAGTGCTAGTGGCAGGCATTGAACATAGTCGACGACATGATTTGTGAGTGCACCATACTCGAATGGAGGTTCATTTTTTCCGAAGGCGTGCCAACTGAATAACTCAATAGCTTGTTGGTACTAACTTTTTCACTTCGTATATTGACTTAATTCCATGACGAATAAGCAATCCCTTATCTTTCGTGGTAACAATGACTCTGCTTCCTTCACCAAACAAACCTGTAGCTCTAGTTAAGGTTGATAACCAGTCCAATTTATTTACATCATCAAGAACCAAAAGAATCTTTTTGTTGCTTAACCTTTGCTTTATAACATTGATTCCTTTATGAACACTGCCTACCTTCCAGCTCGTGCCTCCTAGGATCTCAGAAATAAGGGTCTCTTGTAGGTTGACTAGGCCTTCAGGTGACACTGACTTTTCTCCCACATTTTCTAAAAAACAACTGCCTTGAAACCGATGGCCAATTGCATTAGGGCATATGCACCCCATAGCCACCATCACACCACCAATCCATCAATTAAATTGCCTCTATCAATTACTATTCAATGCAAATTGCATTTTTGTGCTAGTTTTTATGCAGCGGTGCAGCTCCGTCAATCTGGCAATTACTATTCATCAATTTAATATTTTACTTATTAGATTTCATAAATTAATTTCAACCAGTCGCAGAACGACACGTGGCATTGCCAGATGTTGTTACCACCGAAATAATGTTATAGGATTTCTGATAGGATTTTTGACCAATCAAAATGGGACACGTGTCATTACCACATAT
This sequence comes from Potentilla sterilis, assembly GCA_963682095.1. Lineage (NCBI taxonomy): Eukaryota > Viridiplantae > Streptophyta > Magnoliopsida > Rosales > Rosaceae > Potentilla > Potentilla sterilis. The sequence goes on along the minus strand of OY821757.1, from coordinate 42,629,750 downwards.
CTTTGTCGATCAAATAATGTCATTGGATTTCTGATAAGATTTTCGACGAATGACGATTCGACACGTATAAAATCTTATCATCTGAAACTGACCATAAATAAGATTCATCACCAACTATCTATACACTTCAATCTTCACAACTGTCTTCCAAATATTTCAAAACACATTCTCTCAAATAGTTCACCAGATTTCTTCATTTCCCCATCACTACGATGAGTTTTTTGCGCAAATTGTTGAAGCAGAGAGAACAACACAGTCAAGAGGATGCTGAGATGATGGATACGATGATGAATAACGCGGCCATGATGATGACACATCTTGACACTTCAGATGAACCACACGGACGCGGTTCACGTCCTGGTCGCTCTCCCAATCACCCCAGACACAGGTTATCAAGGGGAAAAAATCTCATGGAAGATTACTTCATCGAGCGTCCGATATTCGGACCGGAAGAATTTCGTCGGAGGTATCGGATGCACGGCCATGTGTTCAACCGCATCATGACTGCCCTCTGCAACCACGACCTTTATTGGCATCAAAGAGCGGATGCCCTTAGAGTACTAGGGTTGCTGCCACAACAGAAGATGACAGGTGCCCTGCGTATGTTGGCGTACGGCGCAGCTGCTGATCAATGTACTGAGATAACTAGGATGGGGGAATCAACTACGTTAGAGTGCATGAAGAAGTTCTGTCAACAAGTGGAATGTATTTTTGGTCCAGAATACCTCCGTGCTCCAACAAAGGCTGACCTTCGAAGGCTTCTAGCAAGGGCTGATCACCGGGGATTTCCAGGTATGATTGGAAGCATCGATTGCATGCATTGGGAGTGGAAGAACTGTCCAACCGGATGGCAGGGGGCTTACACTGGACGGAAGGGACGTCCCACAATTATTCTTGAGGCAGTGGCCTCGTATGACACATGGGTATGGCATGCTTTCTTCGGTGTGCCAGGAGCTCAAAATGATATTAACGTGCTCGATAAATCACCGGTCTTTGAAGGATTGATCGCTGGAAACACCCCGACTGTGACGTTTCACGTCAATGGTAGAAGATATAGCAATGCATATTATCTTGTTGACGGAATCTATCCTAGGTACTCTACGTTTGTAAAAACTATTACAAACCCTCAGTCACAAGCGCAGAAACTATTTGCAAAGAAACAAGAAGCGTATCGCAAAGATGTGGAGAGGTGCTTCGGCATTCTACAATCTCGTTGGGCAATCCTTCGTCATGGCGCTCGGTTGCACAGGAGGTCCACACTGAGAAGCATAATGGTAGCGTGCATCATATTGCATAACATGATTATTGAGGATGAATTTGTAGAAGAAGAATTTGTCGAGGTAGAAGAAGAAGACCTCATGAACCCACGGGCGGCAAGAATTTATGATGAGCCAGTAGATTGTGAGGGGAATCGAATTCCTTTTTCACCTGTACAAAGAGATGGACGAAATCAACATGCGTTTTGGGACCGTATTGACCACCTTGAGTCAGCTTATTTACACACAATTCTTCAAGAAGATTTAGTGGAGCACAATTGGGCATTGGAAGCCAACGAAGAGTAATCAATTATGTTATTTTATTGTCATTTTATTTGGTATTGTATTTTAATGTATTTGTATTTGGTATTGTATTTTAATGTATTTGTATTTGTACTGTCACTTTATTTTGTATTATAATTTAATGTATTTGTACTTCAATAATTAACAATGAATAAGGAAGTGAATAACAATAATAGACTTGTTTTATTTCATATAAAAAACTGTAAATTAAGGAACATAAAAAAATAACATCAACACAACTAACTAATATTCATCATCAAAGGGAGGAATATAACACCCTTCACTAGTACTAGTACTAGTACTAGTACTAGTACTAGTACTAGTACTCTCATTCACGCCCCTCATGATCTCCGCTTTCCTCTTTTTGTGCCACGCCTTTGTATTTGGGGTCATCATGGTAGTATCCATTGACATAATTCTTGTTTCTTCTAGCAATACATCCATAGCCTCACGTCGTGCCATCCTTTCTTCTTTTCGTTTCTCAAGTTCCAAAGTCTCCCTAGCCAACCGAAGTGTTTCTTCATCTCTTCGCATGTTAGCCTCCAAAAGTGTTTTTTGATTACATTGCATATTATGAAAAATAGCTAAAGACTTCTCGTCTTTCTCCGCCATACCTTTTTTTCCCTTCTTCTTCGCTTCCTTGGCCGCTTTTATTCCCATAGGCCTAACTGGGCTAGAGACACGGGATGGGGGCTCTTGGTTGGACGGTGGAGTTGTGAATCCTTCATCATCGTCCTCCAATTCAATAGGTGACTCTGTGTCATGAGTCTCGGGAGAACTTAGGAAATTCCGCTCATAAGGGGTAGGAGTACTATCAACTCTCACAAAATGAGGATGACTCTTCACCGCTTCATAACATGCAAATTTATTAAATTTTTTTTTGATATCCTTGAAATAGTTTGATTGAGCTTGTGTCTCCTAAAAACAAAAAATAAGAACACTACATTTATATGCAAATTTAATTTATGTCAAACAAATAATAACATGAGAAAATAAAACAATATAATAACACAAATTAGATATATGAAAAAATTAAGTGTATGTTAAACAAGAGACTTAAATGATGAAAAAAGGTTAAGGCATACCTCATCTAACAAATTTGTTCCGCTAGCGGCACGATTGCTTGCTTGGCCTAGGCTACTATGCCACTTCAAGAGTAATTTCTTCAAGCGGGGAAAGTGCGATTCCAAACTCATTTTCGAACGAGGTTCGACTATAGGTTCTTCGGGAGCACAACGCCAATTTTGGACGTAATCTGCATGGACTCTTTTCCAGAAATTGTCTTTGGTTTGATATCGGCCTGTGATGGGGCAAGTTGATTGCCGTACCCAAGAAACACACAATTGTAACTCTTCGGAAGGAAGCCAAGTAGCCATTTTTTTCAAAAATCACTCAAAAAATATATTGTGAAGATTGAAGAAGATGAGAGAGGATGGGAGGAGATATTGGGTGGAGATTGTGAAACAAATGAACGAGTATTTATAGGGTAAAAAATTTGAGATTTAAAAAAAAATAAAAAATTTGTTGAAAGAGCCGTTGGCTCAATATAGCCGTTGGCTCAAAATTGTCGAAAGAGCCGTTGGGTATGACAGATTTTTTTTTTTTCAGATTAAAAAAAAAAAAAGGGGGGTGCTAGTGGGTGCCCACATGCGTGGTCCCCACCAATTGCCTCCATCACACCGGCATGCAATGTTTGCTGGTGCAATTGCATAATTGCAATTTTGTGTGTGGGCTCCACCTCTCTGAATTGACTCTCTCTCCTCCGCTGCACGCCTGTCGACCTGCAATCTGCAAAATAATTTGCAGAATTGCAAGATTGCAGCCTCCGCTGCATATGCTCTTATAGACAGCTTTAGCAATTGTTGTTTTTCCTATTCCAGAAGTTCCCCATATCCCAACTATGCAACGTAAATTTCCCGAAACACCCAAGAGTTCTTCAACTTTCTCAACATGGGACTGTATACCAACGGGGAACTCGGCCACATCCAAATAAGTATGTTTTACTAGTTCGACAGAAATCTCCTCAACGATCTTGTTTATAAACTTAGATTCATTCCTACAAGTTTGAAAGCACATAAAAGCATATATTTACTCTTTGCTGTATTTAATAAAAACAGATAATCTCCCTAGATAAAATCCAAAGGTAAATAGCCCTCAAATGTAGAATAAAGCAGTTTAGTAAATATTGTGTCAAATTTGACCAAAAAAGAAAATAAAATGTGTCAATAGTGTAGAAATATACTCCCCCTCCTTGTAATGCCAGCCAGACAAATTTGCTGATTTTGTAAGTGCTCTCCCCCATCTGTTCACCTTCTCCAGGTTATCCGGGAATCTCCTTTCATGCTTAGCCAGTGCTTCACCGAAACTGCCTTTGTGGTGTCGTATATCTGAGGGATCGACCTTGTAAAAAACTGGTCTAACCATTTGGTGCTTTGAATCATGGCAGCAATGAATTTGAACCAGTTCATCCAAGCACCACTTGGAGAATGCATAGTTTTCGGAGAATATGATTATCGAGATCCTTGACTCTTCAATGACTTTGAGAAGCGACTCTGCAATTTCGTCCCCTCTTGTAAGATCATTGTCAATAAAGGTGTTCATTCCCTTACAGATCAAAGCATTGTGCAAGTGGTCTGTAAAACCATGGCGTGTATCCTCCCCTCGAAAACTTAGAAAGACATCATATGTCCACGAACATGGGATGAAAGAAGAACAGGATGCTCTATGATTGTTCATAGAGGCCATAAATCATGCTTGTCTGAAATATGCTAGCTCAAATTGGGATGCATACTAGTTAGTTCTAAATCTTTAGTAAGACAACTAGTCTCCACTGGCATGACTCTTGATTCCATTACTTTATTTATAAGATCATTCATAGTTGCATTTCTTAAATTTACAGGTCCAATCAACTAGCTGGATGAAAAGGACAACTTTTGTCAAGACTCAAGAGCCTATTAGTTTTTAACTTTGTCCAGACTCTATATTAACGATCATGTCTGCGACTAAGTTGCAAGATATATAATAACTATAGGCTTTTCCCTGGGGGGCTACAATAATACCATAGCTGGTATTGCATGTTAATTATATGGAGAAGTTTTCATTCTCTATATAGTTGGTAGATAGGGCTGAGTACGTATCATGAGCCTCTGAGTGGCCTTTTGGGTTAGCAGAATGGGTGCTATGTTGTGTTGCATGTGTGTCTAAATTAGTGAATCCAATCCCTGCGTATCCCTCAAGTACTGTATGTGGATGAGGAACAGCCAATGATCCTGAATGGCGTAGTTAAAAAATTTGGCCAAAAGTCGAAGCAAAGACTTCCGTCTTTTTTGGCTGAAGGTCAATAGGGCATATTGGAATTGCTCTGGAGATTGCCAAAACGTTTTAAATTTAACGGAAAACATTAGTTTGTTTTACAAATTAGTTGTCTTAGAAAACTACTCCATGGTTTTTGCCACAAAAGTCACCACTTTCGATTCGAAACTAAACAGAGGTTGTGAGCCGGAAACCACTACCAAGAAATTGACCCATACAACTACTTACCCCTTGATGAGTCCTGCTTTGACCAAAACAAAGAAAAAAAAAAGATGAGTCCTACTACCGAAACAAAGCAATTTTACAAGTCACACGAGCATGGAAAATTCATGGACAATAAAATAAGGGATCCATGTCAAACGTCTTTCCGAATCTTTAGCAGTAAACATGGAGGTCTATTCATGTTTACATCCATGGCAATAATACTTGACCAGTCCTTTGATCTAAAACTCAAACGACAAATAATGCACCAAGAGAAGTCATGTGATCCAACTCCGTTTTCTTATAACAGTACACCGTATAGTAGTTTTAGTCATAGGAAAGTGATGGCCACCACCCATACGAAAAAAGTGAAAGTGAAAATCAAGCTCAGAAAGCACAGTGAAATCCAAGTATCCTAAATCACCTTAGAACCACAACATGTGTGGAACTAAGGGATTCCCAGTTAATTACTACAGATGCAAAGCTTGAAGTATATCCTACTAGCAGTTATTCAATGGTATTGAACTCTACACAACATGAACCTCCATTTCCTGCACCTGAAACATGATATACAAAGATTTAGTCTCATAATATTTCATAAACTTGAAGAATGAAAATAGTCTTTAAACTAAGTTTGTTCAAACTTATGAAATAGTGTAATTGGCAAAAGAAGGCTGCCCACTTCTATTTCCTTCCTATTTTTTAGTTTGTTAATGAAACTAGCTAAACAAACACACAAGGCACCACACTAATTTGAAGGGCAGAGATGCATTTGTAAACTCTAGGCCTGCAAACAATTTGTCCAGCATATTATGTGAATATGTTATGTAAAAGTTTCTTATCAATAGAACAAAGTCGTGTCCTTACCTATAATTAAGAGCAGAATTGGCCGCTAATTAAGAAAAATTTTGAGCTCTCTGCCGAAAATTTGAGAGAGCCTCACACAGCCATTTTCATTTCTATCTTCTCATGAGGATCATAACCAATTAGTTCGAAATCAGTTGCCAAAAAAGAATCTATATTCTTTTTCTCGGGATTAATCTTCAAAATCTGCATTGAAATGTAAGTATGCGAATGTAAAGAAGAGTATGGGTGGAAATGAGAGAAGAACCGGATCATTTGTGTAACCTTATGACACTTACCGGAAACGGCTTGGGCAGTTTCTTAACTTGCTCCTCCAGAGGCCTGATATGAGTTCGGTAAACATGAGCATCCCCTAAAACATGAACGAAATCACCTGGAACAAGATCTGCATAACACATAATGGTATTAAAGACAAAATCTAAGTACACATCATCAGAATCAAGGTACAAACACCTCCAGGTAGCCAATTAACACAACGGTCAGCAACTAAGATCTAACCAAATACTAATAAGGAGCTTCCTAGAGAATGCATACCACAGACATGAGCAATCATGCGTGTCAGAAGCGCATATGATGCAATGTTAAATGGCACGCCCAGGCCCATGTCAGCAGAACGCTGATACATTTGGCATGATAACTCTCCTTTAGCAACATAGAACTACAAAGACAAGATAGAAGAATGCAATAAGCCAAAAAGGTGGTAAAGAAATAAAATGACTTGATTGCAACACAAACCTGAGCAAACATGTGACAAGGTGGAAGGGCCATCAATTTGAGATCAGAAGGATTCCAAGCTGAAAGCATAATCCTTCGATCATCAGGATTATTTTTTATCTTGTCAATAACATCTAACAACTGGTCAAATCCTTGGCCAGTGTAGTCAGCATGCATGTCAGTATACCTATTATTCAAGAGATGATTAGGTGGAGTTCAAGTTAGACTTCATTACATAAATCAGACAACTAATAGAAGTTCACCAACCTGGCACCGAAGTGTCGCCACTGGAAGCCATACACAGGTCCCAAGTCGCCCTCCTCCCTGCCAGTTAAACCAATGCTGAAACAGCAGACACAAATGTCATATTAAACTGCAGAAAACAAATTACTCATCATCAACAGACAAACATTAACATTTGGGAAGTACAATACTTGCCTATCAAGGTAGTCTCTAGATGCATTTCCATCCCATATGCGAATGCCTTTCTCCTGGAGGACCTGAGGATATCAAATAACCACTATTGCATAAGATAATTTGCTTGTGCAGAAAACCTTGCTCTGTATAGACTAGCAAGGTGGCTATCTGTTCCATCTTCAAGGAAAGTAAAAACATAAATAAATGTTTCCGTTTCCAAGTGAAACAAGAGCAGATTTGAAATGTAAGAACTTCAAAATGTAAACTTTCAGAGGCACTTAAGTAACAATTTATAGCCATATTCCAAGAACTGGTTGACTGAATCATCACAACAAGTAATCACTTCTAGCAAAATATTGCACAACAAAGCACCGATTTCCAAATTCTCAAATTTGGATAGATAAATCGAGCTCTCAACAAACTAGCAAGACCAAATTGCTCCAAAATAGTAAAATTAAGATGATGTAAAGTTTAGGGAAAAGGAATACAAATCTATAGTTTAAAAGGTTCAACAGAGAGAGTAATACCTTAGCATTGGTGGAACCACTGAGGAACCACAGAAGTTCTTCAACAACCCCTCGCCAAAATACTTTCTGTAAACCAAATGATCATAATCTACGTCAATATTATATTGAAATTAAAAGAGAATTCCAATAACGTAATTTTGTGCAGAGAGAAAAATGGTTTCAGTTCAATTTCATGAAAAGATAAACACAACTGGCGACATACTGTAGGTTAAAAGGAAAAAAAAAAACAAAGATCTAAGAAAAAAAATATGCATGCCTTGGTTGTTAGAAGAGGAAAAGTTCTGCGCAGATTGAACCGCATCTGTGAAGAAACAACAAAAGCGTATATAAATATACCTTATCAGTATTTAATCAATGGACTGTTTAAGGGAAAATTAACTTTTCTTTTTCCATTTTGAGCTTGACGTTACCTGGCAACCAAATTTTGATAAAGTACCAGTCCGGGTTCTATCATCTTTAGAAGTACCATCTGAGAGTATTTCTTGAACCAGATTTAAATACATGTACTCCTCGTGTTTCTCAAAAATCATCTTAGGGAGGAAAGAGAACTTCTTTACCTCACTTTTAATGGAATCCGACCTACTATTACAGTTCAGATCATTGTTTTCATAAAGGGATCCAACTTCAGAACTCCTCACACGCACATAAGTCATGAAGGAATGACGAATGCTATTCTCCACCTTGGGAAATGATGAATACCATGGCTGGAAAACAGTGGAATCGATCGCAGGGATAAAAGTGTCGCATTCAATGTTGGTCTCTATTTCTGTTATGTGAATTGCATCACAGCCTGGCCCATTGAGAGCTTCCCTGAATGCATGAATGTGCATATGAATAAGTGAGGAAAGTAAATGGTATCAATACAAAAGTAACAACAAAATCACACCTCAATATCTGGCCACCTCCTATGAGAAACACTTTGTCAATTGACAGACAGTAAGGAGAAGCAGCTAACAGCTCCAGAGCAGAGGCCATGCTCCCACATATGACGACATTCTCTGCAGTAGCAATATCAAAACTCCCAGAACGAGTGAGGACAACATTAAGGCGTCCAGGTAGAGGCCGATACTCAGGAGGAATGCTCTCCCATGTTTTTCTTCCCATTATGATTGCATTCTTTTTTCCAGGATCTGATGTGGTCACAGTGACATCCTTAAAGAACTTGAGATCAGAAGGCAGTCTCCAAGGTAGTTTCCCATCCTTTCCAATACCCATTTCTCGAGTTGCAGCCACAACAACTTGGTAAGTCCTCAGTGGATTCAGCTGGGTGCTGTCATTGCCATTTCCATTTCCATTTCCATTTGCAGTCACTACTTCACCAGCCATGGTTGAATACAAAGAACAACACAAACTAAAAGATAGCAACTTCAACCGAGGAGCGCACAGCCAATTATTCTGGAAGTGTGGTAACGCCTATGACAGTAAGATAAATGTCAAAATACTAGCACACCTAGATGGATGTGTAACCAAGACACAGAAAGATATTAGTCAGAGTGCCGACTATTTTCAATCGAAACTAAGAACAAAAACTAGCCTGGATGTTGATAATCTAATTCTAACGAAATTAGACTTCCCGAGAAACCCCACCAAATCCAATGTTTCACTAATCCTAAGACCATAAAAAAACACCACCCCAAGATAATCGATGCTGGCAACACTAATACCCAAAAAGCTATTCTCTGTTGTTGAAATTTCGCATCTTCCAGAAACCAATTTCACAAAATAAATAGCATCTCAGGATTATCTACACTAAAATACAATCTAAAGCTTCATCACAATACTCACTTATAGTAAAACCTACATCCACTTCAAAAGTCAACAAAATAGCAATATCTAATCACACCCAGTTAATTACATAACCCCAAAAAAAAACAAAATGCAAGAGTTCTCCAACAACTTTTCACCACGATAATCAAACAAAAAAATATAAATAAAAACAACTATATAGATAAACCCAACACCAATACCAGAGATGAAATATAAACAATAAAATCACCCATACGAAATAAAAAAAAAAAAAAAAATTACTGAGAAGAAAGATGAAATGCGAGAAGGAACTGACCGATCTTAAAGCGAAGAGCGAAATTTTGGAGAGGTGGGGGTTGATTAGGGTTTAAGAGCAGGGAGCAAATTTTAAGGGGGCAATGTTAGAAAAGAGTGGAGGCGTAGAATCAGGGAAAAGAAGAAAATAAAATGAAATAGAGAAAACAAGGAGCTTGAAACCGCTTTCTTCTCAAGGACTCCTTTTTCCCTCTGCTCTGTGTGTGTGTGTCACAGTGGAGTGTGGACTGACGAAAACAGAGAGAGGGTGGATAAAGAAAAGTTGGGGGGGCAAAAGAGGAAAAAGAAAAAATAACTGTAATGGTGTGGTATTGACATGTAGGTTCAGAAAATCCAATAAAAGCAGTTGACGCGGGGTTTCGCCAAAGTCATTGTGGCGGGGTCTGCCATGCTTAAATGCCCCCCGACTGCTTTTCCTCCCTCCTATTTAGTTTTGTTTTGATGAGGTACAATTCTGGAACAGGGGTGGAGGACTCGATTTCATCAACATTATGTACACAGAGTAACGGACACTAACCATTGTGATTTGTATGAGAGCTCACTCTGGTGGCTTTCGCTTCATACTTTTCATCGTGATGGCTTTTTGTGTACTAGTTATCGATGTTCTTAGCTTGGGTTCTTGTTTGCAGTTCAACTTTGTATCACTTTGTACGAGCTATCAATTTGTTGTGTGGGGATTTTGATCTCTCTATCCGACTGTTACAATAGAGCTAATATCAGATACTGTTCAGATTCTAAAAAAAAATATTGTTAGGTTCAATGAAAATTTTCATTGAAAACTTCAGAAATTGAAGGGAGCCAAAGTCATCTCATTATGAATCAACATAAGTCATGTAACTTATGATGTCTTAGGTTAGAGAATTAGTTACATCTACAACGTGAGAGACACAGTACATTTGACAAGTGGGTAAGACTTATGTACGTCCATCCTTTGGTCTGAGTGATACTTCTTCCTAAAGAGCAACCATTAGTGTAAATGCTAGTTTAAGATTAGGCAAACAGTAGTAAGGATTAGCGACCTAGTTGAAGGTTACATTTCCTTCATGAATCATTTTTCTGAATTAACATCTAAACCGATTTAGTGTAAAAACCCACAGATTCTTAGAACATACTCCAATACCATGACGATTTTTCTCCGTCACAACTCTGGTCTCTATCAACTCTCTAGACTTGCAACATTTCCACAGCCTATTCCTTCCCCCAGAAGCCTCCTCCATCATTGTGCTATGAACCGGGTTTGATATTCCACTAATCACCTAGAATTTAAGCTTTGGTATTCCTTCTTATCCACCAAAGGACTTGGAAAAAGGAGAAGTGGTCTGGTGGCGATTGCATGCAACGGTTGAGGAAAATGGAGACATTACAAAAACATAAAAGATCCGTTTTGACAGTAACAACCTAACTAAACGAACTAATTAATCGATGTGCTACGCTACTTCAGTAATATCTGAAAGTTGTTTATCGTGATTAATCATATTTAATAGGGGAGATAACTTGCAGCTGGTGCAACTGGAACCTAATATGAAAAGAACATGAATACGCTCCAATGGATCCGCAACAAGAAATGCCATAAATTTCATCTTCATGTCATAAAGATTACACAGATGGTGCAGTGGTTCCACAGATGACAACCCTGACTCTAAGTGCGTAAACAAAGGCGACATGCCAAACTTCATCTCCAAATGCATAATTTGCATCATTACACGAAAAAAAAAAAAAACCAACCATAAATGAATCAGGTCCCTTTAACGGGATGACTGACTACCGAGTTCCTGCTATCAAAGACCCTCAAAGAATCTCATATGATCTTCAAATGTCTCTGCATGCCTGATCTTTGACACTGATCCATCTTCTTCAACCTGGAGACGTTGTAAAAGCTCAGAGAAATAACCAGAGGCTCCCAAAAAAAACAGTATCGGCTTGTATTCATAGTTTGCTATTAGAATTCCTTACCCAATACTCAGGAGGGCGCATTTTAAGATTGTAAGTTGAGGCCATGCTCATGCAGTAAGCACCTGCATCATGAACAACCAGACCAGATCCCTGCGATGGGAAACTCTAGTTCAGAAATCAAGCACTAAAATCTAAAGGAACGCTCCAGCACAATAGCTGAGAAATATACGGTCATTTGCACCCAAAAAGACAAGAATAATGAGAAACTATACTATTATTATCTCATCAAAGAAACGATTTACCTTTGGTGGAGTTGGAAGTTCTCTCTCCTTCCCTAGAAAATCTGCAGACTCGCAGACTGGGCCAACCACATCAAAAGTCGATATCTCAGCTTCATGTGGTACAGGAGAAATTAGTTCAATATGCTGCAAGCAAATGCCAACAGTCAACTGTGATCCGAGCCAAAAACAAAAGGACTCTAGTCTAAAAAAGGCACTATTGAGTGCAATAGTTTATTGTGCGGTTATCATAATCTTTTAGTCTAGTTTAGGTGATATGAACAACTACAAATTAGAATCACTTATGCTTTCCAAAGCATATGCCCCACCAGATGCTTTTAATATTGGATATAAGGCCACCGAAAAAAAGAACACAAATTCTGTTGAGTGTTACAAAGGATGCCAAAGTTCCACTGATACCTAGAGTAATGATGCAAAAGATGATAACTGTTTACTGGAAAAAGTGGAAAAGATCCATCAAACAACTAAATGAAATCTACACAATGCAGATAATAAGGCTCCATGATTCTACACAGGGCTTTCTTTTATCTTCAACCGTACTAAGGAAAGATCTCAAATACCCATTACTAGTGAAATTTGATTCAATATTAGCTGGCCAAACTTGGAACTTACTTGATATGCATCATAGAGACTGGGACGAATGAGTTCAGCCATGCTTCCATCAATCACAATGAAGTTTTTGGTGCCATTTGTTTTCACCCCTGTTACTCGGTTGACCAAACAGCAAGAATTTGCAATAAGTGATCTTCCGGGTTCAATGATGAGATTTAGATCTCGTGACAGGACCACCTCCCGAACCTAAACCATCAACATTATTGTTGATAAACTTCAGTGAAATTTTATTTGAATCAAGAAAGTAAGATTTTCTACTAATTTGTTTTTGAAGACCTGCACGGTAGCAAGTCCTTACTAATTCAATCAAGATATTCAAAATAAATTCTAAGATAAAAAAAAATTCCAAAATCAAACTTGGCATATTGGTACCACTGAGGATAAAGTTTGGAACAAAGAAAGAAATTATAGATGACAGACAACTAATACCTTATAAGATTATTTAGATCTTAAAAAGACACGGTTTTACAAAGAACATTCTTCATTCTTTTTATAAACGTGCAAGCAACAGCCATGCATGGTTCAACATTCCATGATCAAGGTTGCAAGGTGCACCAAGTGATGGATAGCACGCTACAGAAGTGCAGGCAAAGTTTTTTTTTTCCTTTAAAACCAAATTGATGTCCCTAACACCCGCCCTTCACACATAAAAATTTCATGCTTCAATAAGAAACAAGATAAAAAAAAGAGTCACTCACAGTATTAATGAGATCTCTGGGTGATGGAAGAACAGCACCAGTATGATAGTAATCTATCCCAAGACCACCACCAATGTTTAAGTAATTAACATCGAAACCTTGATCTCGAATTTTGTCAATATACTCGACCATGAGAACTGCAGCATCTCGAAATATATCCACCTGATAATACAAAAAAAAAAAAAAAACATAAGAACGAAAAATTGGAAAGAGATCTAGACAAATTTGACATTTAGACAGAATTGCAGCTTCGGTCCCTCTATTAAATTTTGTTCGGTCTATTATTGGCATATACTATTTACCTTAGCTTATTCAATAATTATCTTATACACATGAACTTGTAAACCTAATAGTCTAACACTAATTGAATCTTCTTCTAAGGTTATGAAAGTAGATGAACAGAGTCATCATTGTACCTTTGTAATGGTTGATCCAAGATGGCAATGGGCCCCAACAAGTTTAAGTTCATCAGGATGTTTCTTCACCTCATCCAAAAACCATTGCAGCTTCTCATTTCTTATACCAAATTTGGAATTCTTGTTTCCAGTGGAAACATAAGGATGAACCTAAGAATATACACAAAATTTCAAATATATTAATGGTTCATTATAACAGTCAAACCCATTATTATGGAGAGCATTAAACAAACATCTATGGAGGACATTCAGCTAACATTTAAGCAATATTTAATGGTAGGCAGATTATACGCATCAAGCATGTCCTAAAACATACAGAAATAAAAAACCAGCAACTGTGATAATGTCTATCTGCTTATCATAAGAGCTTCAGCATGAGCATTGCAAAGGACAATAATGTGTTTCAGACACAAAATATATTTTATGACCTAAAATATCTCAAGAACACACTAAGCATATGTCTAACTTCTTTAGGGCTATGTTTATCGGAAATCGTCATACTGTTAACTTAAGCTATACCTGAGGGTCTACATCTGGGTTAATTCGAAGTAGAACATTGACCCTCTTGCCAGCAATTTTTGCAGCTGTAATAATATTTTCCAAGTCGAACTCACTATCCACATTGATAAAAACACCTTCTTGGGCAGCCAAAACCAAGTCATCCAACAACTTTCCATTCCCATTGAAAATACACCTGCGCAGATTATTATTCAAGCATGGATTCAAATTCACAATTAAATTAAGAGCATTATCATCCAAAGCAGAGCTAAACATTATCACAAAGTAAGTTACAAAAAACAACACTGACAAGGTAAAAAGATACCAGAAATCACATAAGGGTGAGTAGGGTTTTACCTAGTTGGATCAAACCCAGCTCGGAGAGCCAACCTGAGCTCGTTCCCACTAACGAGCACAGCACCACAGCCTAAACCCCTCAAATGCTCCAAAATCTTGTAGTTATTGTTGGCCTTAATGGCGTACCCTATAACAGACCTTAAACCCTCCAAGGCTTCCTTATAGGCCTCAACATTTCTGGTGATCTGCGGCTTGCTGTAGAGGTAAAAAGGGCGCTTCTCCACGGAATCCATTACGTCCTGGACCTTGCGGCCCTCGCAGTAGAGAAACCCATCAGAGGATTTGGAGAAGCAGTGCTTAAACGGCACTGTTTGAGGAGGGTCTTGGGTTAGGGATTTGGAAGGGTTTTGGGAGACGACAGCTTTGAGAATGAAGGGTTTAAAGGAGGGTTTGAAGGGTAAAATGGGGTTTTGTGAAAATGGGTTCCGGGTGAGAGAGTGGTTTAGGGGTTTGGAGAAGGAGGATGGAGGGTTGAAGGTAAGCTGTGCAGCCGCCATATTCAGTGTTTGTCAAGCAAAGCAGAACTTCAAGAAGCGTATTCTCAGATTATCCAAATTTCAGCACCACATTCTCTACAAGCAATAAGGCTTATAAAGTCACTAAAAAAAATCAATAAGAAATGCACACATCACTAACCTACACAACCAAGTTTAGCATATTCTACCACACAACAGACAATGTATAATCAAAGCACTAAACACACTCTCTTAAGTCTCAAAAGCTTCTATGGAGTTCAACACTTTCACTAAACATAATTGATAATTGACAGAAGAAATTAGTAATACTATCAATCCAAAATCATCTAAATTTATGCTTGATTTAGAAGAGACCGCATACCTTGAGAATCCGATTAACAGAGACAGAGAGATGAGGAAAGGGCTGGAGACGGCGACGAAAGTGAAGGACTTTATTGGAGAGATGGGAAGGGAGCTTTTGAGTAGAGACGCTCGGTGAAGGGTTTTTTTATTTTTTTGGGCCTTTGACTTTCAGGGTTTTAGGATTAACCCATAAAAATTGATAAAGTAGCTTTCTGATTTTTACAAACACCAGCCCGTCTAGCTCAGTTGGTAGAGCGCAAGGCTCTTAACCTTGTGGTCGTGGGTTCGAGTCCCACGGTGGGCGTTGTACGGTTTTGGTTTTTTATTTTATTTTTTTTAATAATTTTTTTGAGTTTTAGGAACGAGAATGTGTTGTCAGGGACGAAACTAGAATTGAAAAACTGCGTGGGCTGCACCTTGAAGCTAATTTTGAGGGAAGATTCCTATTTAAATTTAAACCAAAGTTCCTTAATTTCGAGTCATTTTCTTAATTAATCACTGTGATAGACAACAATTAGAAGAGAAAAGAGTGCTAATTTAAGAGGATGGAAGGTATTTTCTGACTTAATCATATATATATATATAACTTGTAGACAACAGTTTGTTTCCAGAAAAATGAGGAGGGCTGCAGCACACCTCAGCCCCCCTCTAGTTTTGTGCCTGGTTGTTGCACAAACTCTATCTTCTCTATCGAACAAGATGATACCTGAAAAGAGTAGGCGTTGAGTGCCTTTTTCGTTTTTAACTTGAGTTATTCAGGAGTACCTTTTGACCACAAGTATGGATGATATTTAATTCTATATGTATATATATTTTTTCCCAAAATGAGGAGAGACAGAGAGAAATATAATTGGGTAGAAATATACAAGATCAAGGCAGCTGGTGACTTCTCGTGTTGTCTATGATCTTCATTTGCAACACTTCCAATTTGGTTATGTGGATTGCTCATAAGATGCATAATGTATGTAAATCTTTGAATGCACATACGTAATCAAGTATATACCAGATATATTTCCCGTAACATCTTAGCTAATACATGTATGTAATGAATGATATCACTCCACTTAGACAGCATAATGAGGGCTCTCGTTCTCTCTTCTTTTCGTCTAACCCTAAAGTTTAGTCTATTGTTTCCCTTGAACCACAACGGAGGTGTCATTGGTCCTTGGTTGGCGCGCCCTCTGGAGCCGTGCATCTCTTATGTTCAGCCTCATGGTTGTTGTACCTTCATCTCGTTATTTCGGCGATGGGGTTCACTACCCATGGCTCTTGGTTGCGATGATGATGGGCGGCGGAGAAGTCGCTTTATGGATCCAAATCAGACATGGGATCCGGGCTCCATTTAATCAGTGGCGTTTGAGATGTGCCGAGATCCAGTTCTCCTCCATGGTTCGACATAAAAGGAGATGGTGACTTTAGTTTCGCATCTTCTTCAGCGGCGGACTTTCTGGTGGCCATTCAAGTTTGTTTCTGCCTAAACCCGGGGGTCTCGGTAGATACTTGATGAATCCAACTCGATCTCCTGCAATCCTGCTTACTAAGGGGAATACCGGGCGGGCCGGCCTTCACCTCTCCGATGCCTAAGTTAGTATAGTTGGAATATATATAACCTGGGCACGTATGTAAGCAGGGAGAGAGACAAGTTACCTATTTATGGTGGTAGTTGAGGCCCATATATAGGTGGTTGAGGGTGAGGGCTGGCCTTACCCTTCGATGTGGGACTGGTTCCCTTCTGTATGGATATTCTGGTGCCCTCTTTGGCAGGCAGGCGCCCCCGGTCCCAGGACCCTTGGAGGCAGGATAGACCGCTGGGCCCCGAGGCCTGGTGCTGGTGATCCGATCCTGGGTCCTGGGCCGGGCCCTGGTGTACTTGCCGCGGGTCTGTGGGCTTGCTGTAGCCCCTCTGCGGCTACTGTCAACAAAGTTAATTAGGTTCTTTAGGCGCGCGATGGAGATCTCATTTACAAAGGGATTCAGCCCTCAGGGTTTTACTGGTGCGGAGGTGTGATCGAACACTGCACAGATGCTGTGTTGGACGAGATTCCAGATTCTTAGGTGCACAAAGGGATTATTTGGGTGCCCAAGTCAGTTTGGTCATGCCTTTTGTCAAGATTTCTTTTGTTTTCTTGACTTTGGGTTCTGGCCAGATGTGGATTCGTATTTGAGATGCTCAAGTTTTTTGCTAGTCATGAGCAAAAGTGCAAAACTAACAACTGAGAAAGTATATAGGATTGGGTACTTAGAGATGCATGTTCTTCATTTCAATGGATCGCGGTTCCTTCCTAAGTCAAATAAAAATCTAAATATACTGACCGGTATATGCAGAAACCTATGAATAGACGATGGCATGGAGTGCTACGTACGTTCATATACAACTGCAGCGTACAAGTAGAAAATATTCATAATCATTCACATCCAGACATCATATGTAACCTTGATCTGAACAAATTAGCTCACAAAACTTACATAATTAAGCGACTTGAGTATTTCAACTGTTCAAAAGTGGATCAGAAGTTTCCAATCCCTTGGAATATGAAGGAATAATAAATTAAATCTACAGTATTTTACCCATAGGGGAATTACGAGAACAATGAAAGAAGTAAATAAAGTGTTACGTACTTATATATTAGTGTAACCAAAATGACCATTCACTCGGCCTTGACTCGCAGGTGATCTAAACAAGGCATCATGTACGCCGCGGGGCTTGCCTGAAGTTCCATGAACTTTTCATATGACATTCCGATGTACTTTGGTGCTTCGCCACCCAACAACTCCGAGATCGGCAGAGCAGCAGTATCAAATGCAGGTCCATGTGGTACAGCTATGGAGATCCTTGTAGCCTTGTTGTTCACAACTGCCCGATGCCAGACGCTCTTGTACTTATCATTAGTCAAGATCTGCATTTGGTCACCAATATTAACAACAAAAGAACCCGGAGCACAATCAACGAGAACCCATTTGCCGTTGTGCTGGACTTCAAGGCCACCCATGTCATTCTGAATGAGAAGAGTCACAAGTCCGTGATCGGTGTGAGGGGGGATTCCAATGGCTTGATCGGGTTGTGGACACGCCGGATAATAGTTAGCAGCGAGGATTTGTAGGCCACGGTCCCAGTTCATGGCCTTGGCTATGTGCTCGGGTTCCAACCCTAAGCTCTCTGATATCCCGCTCAACAATTTGGTTGCAACTTGTCTAGTTTGTTTGCTGAACTCCAACGATACCTCACTGTAATCGGCGGGTTTGTGGAGTGAGTGGAACTCGGGATGTGTATGACCTTGAGGAAATCCCTCCACAGACGAACTTTGTCGATCGCAACGTTAAAGCTTGTTCCGCACTTGATTGGTTCCAGTAGCTTCCTTGATTGGAACTCCTTCTTCTCCTCCTCTGGAAGATCAAAGAACTTGTGGCACACCTTGATCATGGATTTCATCAAGCTCTCAGGTAAGCCGTGGTTGATCACCTGAAAGAAGCCCCATTCCCGACAGGCTCTGCCTAGCTTTTCGATAGCTTTCGACCGGAGTTCAGGGGAGCTGGAGGTGAGTTGGGCGAAATCGATGGTGGGGACTGAGTGCTCGGGGTCGCTGGCATCAGCTTGGTCGTTGGGGTTCTTCACGTACGTGTACTCCGACGGTACGGAGTCGAGTTCGGAGCCTGTGAGTGTCTTGATGCTTGCTACTTTGGCTTCATCGGCAACGTTGGCTGTTGTAGGTGCCATTTGGGAGATTGATGAAAGTTTTGGGATCAAAGAGTTGATCGAAATGTGAGAAAGAAAGGGATGAGTTTTGGTAGTGTAGGTCAGAAGAATGACTGAGTTGATATTTATAGCCGCAGAAGATCGAAGGGAAGCTCAAGTTCTACACGTGAGAATTTTTTGCGAGGTTTTAATTATTCTGAATTGTAGTATGATAGCTAGCGTTCGAGTGTCGTGCCGAAAGCCAAAGCTGACCAAGTGTCCAATATATTGCGCATGTGGAATTTGGTACGGACCACAATACCACCCTTCCATCATTTTCAATTTTTTTTTTGGTCTCTCTTTCTTGGAAGATCAATAGGTCAATCACACTCGTAGCCCCATCTAGTGGAATATGGACGAGGAAGCCAACAATATTGATGAGTATGAAGATTCTTCACAAGCATTTGTTTTTGGAATCATATGTATAAGATAATGCTTGTCTAGATTTATATATATATATATATATATATATATATATATATATATATATATATGCTAATTTGGTTTTAATTTCGATCGATAACCTAGAATATTGAGTGATGCGAATTTGACTGATATTTCAAAACAAGTAGTAGCTAGACTAGATAGTGAATCAATTTTTATAATGTCAACATGAATGAATCTTAATTGTTGTATTCTAAATCGTGAAAAACTTCATTAATGTTATATTAAGAAATAAGAAATAGACACTGTTGTACAAAGGAAATATTGTCCTCGATCTATTGGTCGGCCATTGCAATTTGCAAACATCCAGTGGAGCTAGCTAGTGTCCTAGTTTACAAATTGCACGAACAATTTAGAAGACATGATTGATCTATACACAGAAGCCTTAGTTTCTCAAAAAAAAAAAAAAATATATTGGTATACCTGCATTTTGTAACAACAAAAGCACGACGACTGACCATTTGCCCTTGTGCTGGACTTCAAGACCACGACGACTGACCACCCATGCATGTCATTTTGAATTAGGACGTCCAAGTATAAATGCGATCGGTGGGAGGAAGAATTCTGATGGCTTGATTGAGCAGTGGACGATAAAAGTTACTGACCATGCATTGTAGACCACGATCCCAGTTCATGGCTAAATAATTATATGTACTTGGCATCCTAACCCCATATCTGATATATACTTCACTCCACAATTTGGTTTCAACTCGTCAACTTATCGAGTCAATTTGCTTGCTGAACTCCGATGAAGCATCATCATCGATCATATTCCATCAGCGGGCTTTTGTAAGAAGCATCGTCTCCCAGACCTTCAACCGCTGATAAATTATACAACACACAGTTAGTGCAACTCATCATGCATACTATGAGGGATGAAAACCTTCTGCTTGTCTTTAAAGTTTAAGCATAAAATGCGTAACCTCAATTGCCACTGAAGTATCATCTGGAACTAGACTGCCAGACACAAAAACACTTCGAGTGGGGAGCTAATTGAGAGAGGAATGAACTTGATCTTTTAATTATCTAACCTTCTAAAAGGAATTTCCAACCACTACTGCAGATCAGGACTGAAGCGACGAAGAATCAACAAAGGAAAAAATCTCCGTCGCTACAACACATTCAAGCGACGAATATTGGACTCGTCGCCTAAAAAAAACGAGCGACGAAGAATGGTCAATATTCGTCGCTTCAATAATTTTCAAGCGACGAATATTGATATTTCATCGCCTCAGTTTGTAGCAGATAGAACCATTTTTTGGAAAAACTAGCAACGAAATTCAATATTCGTCGCATGGAAATTATTGAAGCGACAAAGTTTATTGACTTCGTCGCTCGAATACAAAACAAAGCGACGAATATTCGGCAATCTTCGTCGCTTCATTTTTTTTCATCTGCTTAAGCACCAAACTATAATTAAAAGAGACACTACAAAAAAGAATTCAGTTAGCCACTGAAAGTTAGCGACGACGGCATAACGATCAAATGCTATTTCATAGCATTTTTCAAAATTTGACTTCTTTTATATAGTTGTTTCGAAAAGTTGTACATTTGAGTATAATCTACTAATCAAGTTATACCGCATTAGTAAGCATGTTGTCATTATAATAGCTAAATTCACAAAATGAAAATTTTGACCGTTTGATGTGATCGTTATAGTTAAATATGAGTAGAGTAAAAAAAATCAACTCGTTTCGTGAACGTTCGATGCTCGATCGAAACGGTCAACCATATTTTCATAAAACTTATCACAGAAAAACGCTATTACGTACCTTTAGATGACCTTGTTTCGTCGACTCTTCCAAACATTAAACTCTCAAATAGATGAGACGTAATCAGCTATGTAAAAATATGGGAACTTTTACCTCCCAATACTATGGCTCCCCATAGAGAGAGATAAGTTTAAATAAGATTAACTGCATCGATCGAGGCTCTAACTTTGTCGGATTTAAGTTAAATTTTGATCATTACCGTATTTTATCATAATGATCAAATACTATATCACAGAGTTTTTCAAAATTTAACTTCTTTTATATGGTTATAAGTTTAAATAAGGTTGGCCGCACTTAAGCGACAGATGTTTTATATATCCGTCGCTCAAGTGCTTAAAAAAAAGAGCGCGTACCTTTTGGCAAAAAATTTAAATTTCTTCCAAATATTTTTAGCGACGGAGTTTGGCATTCTTCGTCGCTTAAGGTCGACCAGAAATCACCAAATCTAGCAACTTCACTCTGCATTTCCCATTTTCATTTCTTCATGCTTCATTCGATTCAGTCTCTCCCAAAACCCTATTTTCATCACCAGCACAATAACCCAGCACGACCACCCTTAATTACCTACACCACCACCCTTTCCAAAACCCTATATCTTTCTTTGTATCTAACCCTCACCCAATTCCAATCCCAATTCCAATTCCATTTCAAACCCGAAAGTGAATTTCTGGTGAAGCATAGAGGAAGACCAAAGCAGAACCTCTCCGTCCGGCCACCTCCTAACGCCGGGCTACCTTCGTTTGGACCACCTTGACTGTAGAAGGAGGATTTGTGGTGAGAAGCTTCGAGCTTTTGGGTGGAGCCTCTACGACGCAGACGATTTCTTTAGTGTTTGTGGTAGGAGAATTCTTCCTTTTGTCGTCTTCACTGTTTTGGTGAATTTAGTTTCTTAATTCGATCGATTTATGGACTGATTCTATTTTAGATTTTCTGGGTTTGTGCTGCTCATCAGTGTTCTTCGACGCCACCAATATTTCTGTCTTCCTGGCGTTGAATTTGACTTCGAGCCGATTAAGAGTTGATTCCTGGCGTTGTATTTGACTTCAAGTCGATTTTGATGCTTAGTACTTTATCTCTGAATAGAATGCTTGTTGGTTGTATTGTTTTTGTTTTTGCTCATACCATGTATGATTGTATATATAATCTAGAAAGTCATGCACTAAAAATCGTGCTTTGGAGAAGAAAATATCTTACATGGTCATTGTGCTACTGTAGGTTGCTTGGATCTTGACGCAGCTCTCCAGCTACTATAGATGTTGGGTTTTGTTTGCTTCTTTTTCTTCAGTGATGGTAAGTTCACGAAATATATGACCTATAGAGTTGATTGGTTCTAATTTAGCTTCGCACCATCAGAGACTTGGCCTCTTAGCTTTTAATATGTTGTTATGAACTGTGCGGCTAAGTTGTTGTTTCTACATACAGGCTACAAAGCTTCTTGCAAACTTGCTTGTGGTAGGCTCAGGGGTGTTGGCCAGGGTTTTCGTTCAAGCATACCGCCAGGCACTTACGAGTATGTTTTCTGTGAAATCCCACTAAGTTGACCATTCCTTTTCCTTGTAATTAGATTATTGTACATTGTCGTAATTTGAACTAATTGTAGCTTTGGACGAAATCTACGTATTTATAAAATGTAGTGTGTTTATGTTATGTTGGATGTGTGTTTTATGTTATTTGAATGTGTGTTTTGTGTTATTTGGATGCGAATGAATTTGGTTCAAACCAGACCCAGAAACCTTCTTTTTTTTTCTCTGTAACACTGCATGAAGCGACGAACATTGATCAATATTCGTCGCATGAAAATTTAAACGACGACCAAACTTCGTCGCTTCAATTTTATCATCTCATGTTTTCTTCTCTGTAACATGCACTCTAGCAACGAATTTTGAACCAAAAGTCGTCGCTTTGTTTTTCCAAGCGACGACTTTTGAGTCGTCGCGTCGTTTGCCAAGCGACGAAGTTTGATGTCGTCGCTTGGAAAAACGAAGCGACGATTTTTGGTTCAAAATTCATCGCTTCGGTTATGAAACGACAAGAATGAAGCGACGACCTCCAAGCGATGACTTGTCGTCTCTTCGGTGTTGAAGCGACGAAAACGGTTCTGAAGCGACGACTCTAGAGTAGTGAACTTTTAAACTATTTTTATAAACTACATTAAACAACCCAATTAGTGTAAAATTTTGAAGGTAACAGAATAAATCCATTGATAATCATCATAACGACCTTAAACTATATATACATGTCAAGCTTGAAGGCCCCGTACGTAAGACCCTCGTTCACATCCACTGCTCATTGACTCAACACTACAGCCTAGCTAGCTAGGGAAAGAAATACGAAAATGTAATTAGAAAAGCAAAAAACTGACTCAAACAGAAAATTACAAACTGAACTGACTCTAATGCTACGACATTGCACAAGATTGAAGAAGCTAATAACGGAGATAGGGGCCTATATATTGACCCTCATGGTATACTCCTCCACTGCCCTAGCTTCCTCCACTCTGATGCCATGCCAAGATCCGAAGAAACATAACAAAAAGTCTAAAAATCATAAAGTCCCCATCACTGCCCTTTAGTTTGTTCCGACTCCTTGGCCTCCCACGCTTCTTTGAACCACATCCATCAGCTACACTCACCAGCTCTCCATCCCATCACTTGTCACATCCATGAAACCCAACTGATCAGGTAGTAGGGCTTGAGGAGAAAAAGCTAAGGTGTGTTTATACCTCTTGCCTTCATTAGTGTCTTCAACTCCCTCTTGATACCGCTGAGTCCCTAAGGCCTCATTTGTTTCGCGGAAAGTAAGCTTCATGAAAGGAAAATTGTTCATTTCCTGCGCTTCGAATGTTACAAGGAATGGAAATACTTTGATGGAAAGGAAAATAGGGAGAAAAGTGGTTCATTTCAAAATCTAATAGAACTACTGTTGAGGGGGTTCTTTTTGATTAAGCATGACTAGGTCAAAATCAACCCAAAAGCATGATTAATGGGAGGACTTTATTCGTAATTCAGACCATCTTGAAATCGAAAGGAGCTTGATAGCATGAGTATGGTGTGGGAGCTAGAAATGCACTGCAGTGATGAGAACTGCGGGGTTGGTTTTCTGGGTTTCTGGTTTGAGGAGAGGTGCGGGGTTGGTTTTCTGGGTTTCTGGAAAGGTGGTTTACTGGGCATGAAGCTTGAAGGCATGGAGGTTTGAGATGATGAGAGGCTGCTTATAAGGGGTTTTGCTTGTATGAATGCTTGAAGGCTTGAAGGCTTGAGGGCTTGAGGAAGTGTTGGATTTGGGGTGGTTTGCTAGGTGATGCTGCCTGATAGTTGTGGAGCATGATACTGGGTTCATGCCCTCCTCTTTACATTGTCAAAACTCTCCTTTTATAGGGTCCATTGGAGGATGCTAATTTCCAGATAAAAGGAAGATCGGGTAAGAGTGGTTTCTGGGCTACAGGGCAATAGTGTTGCTTGCTGCACTGCAGTAATGGTGCCAAACACGCAAGTTGAATACGGATTTCAGGGAAGATATTTAGATAGAGGAAGATAGCTATTTTATGGTAATTAAGTTGCATCCTTAACCGAAATAGTAAGAAGAATCCCCCAATTTTAGGGATCATGCTCAGGTTCTGCTATCAATAAAAAGAAGAAACAGTGTTGCGGGGTGGAAGCAGAGTTGCAGGGGAGGAGAACACGTGATGTGGAATAGAAAAAGAGGGAGCTGCAGAGAGAAGAATGGTTTGGGCTTAAAAGAAAAAGAAGGGTTTTTGGGCTTAAAGAGAAAGAATGGCTGGCCCAATTCTCATGCATGTTCACCATTTCATTCATCAATCTAACTCGTTGGGCTTGGATTTCGGGCCCAAGACCGAAATCACCGACGATAGTAAATCGACGAATGAGCATGTGCGTTTCCGTAACCTTCCACACCACACCCAAAACTGTAAGCCCCAAGAACGCGTGCATGTGGCTTGGGCTCACATTAAAAGTGTGTTTGCTTGGCGTGCTATAGCCGAGTAATGAACATAAAATCCTTATAAAACTATAGGATTTTATATAGTTACGTGACTATGCGTGGTCTTTGTCGCGTGATAGCATAGTAACAAATCACGCGATTTTTCAGGCATCAACATTAGCCCCCATGATTATGTGGGCTGCTTGAGGCATAGAGTGGGCCACATAATCAGAGTCCATATGGAGGGAAAGGGTCAGCCCATCGGCTCTGCTCTGTTTTTAGTTCCAGAACCTCATAAGGGCAACCCTGCCTTTTATTTTTTTTCTTCGGTTCCAGAACCTCATAAGGGCAACCCTGCAGCAACCCTGCCTTTTATTTTTTCTTCGGTTCCAGAACCTCATAAGAGCAGCCCTGCAGCAGCCCTTTCTCCTGCGAGCCTCTCTTCTTTTTTTTTTTTTTCCGGTTCACAATCGGCATCGCTCCTTCCCTTTGCCGCAGGGGAATCGCCTGGCATCCTTGGAATAAATGACTTCCTGAATCATTGGGATCTTGGAGCACGATCCGGGCTCAAGCTTTATCGTTCGTTTTCTCCTTTCTCCCCCTTTTCAGAGAATCCTCTTCTTCCGAAATTAACCATTTGACGCTCTTCTTACTGCAGGGGACATAGGGAAAATCGGGCTGTAGGGATTTGATTGCCGACGGGGTCGATCTGCCAGAGCGTCCTCCGACTAGTAGCGCCGTGTGCGGCTCGGGCTCGTGCCCTCGTTGCTTTCCCTTTTTACTGCAAAGGCTGATTATCTACAAGTTTGTCATCTCAGCGTGTAGTGTTACGCCTCTTTCCAGGTAATCTCAGATTATTACGCAAAAGTCTTGAGGCCTTCATTTGAAACACATGCTTGGAATGGTTGCATGAACGGGCTAGTGACTAAAATTTTACAGTAATTTTGAGCAAGATCATCATCAGTTACTCTCCCAAGTGTTGTAGAACAACACTTAGGAGGTTGTTACTGCTTGGCTTGCTCAAGTGTTGCCTGCTGCTGTTAGGGTGATTGCCTGCAGCTTATTGCTGCTTCGATTTGACTGTGGCATATTTGAGGCTATGCATGCTTCTGACGTTTGGCTTCCATTGATCTTTCTTGCTTGGCTTCAGTTGGTTTTTGGGATAGAAATTGTTTGAATAGTTTATAGGAATAGCTAGAAAGCTTTGCTTGCACTTTGCAAGATTAGGAATGATTATTGCTTTGGCTTTATTTGTTATGTTTGGTTTATACTGCTTACTTAAGCATAGTGTGGTTGGTTTTTGGTTTTACCAAGCATGGATAATGTTTGAGACTTGTGCAAGGAGATGATTACTGTATTTAGCTTGGTATGAGAATTAACAAGGAAATGTAAAGGCTACGAAATTGAGGTTGAATGTGCTTGAAATAGACTCATTAGCACAACTGAAGAGGGTGTTTATTAACTGATTTAAGACATGGCTGCAATGAGAATAGGGTGGTGAATAAAGAGAGTTGCGGTTTCTGGGGTGCTGCAGGGTGAGAAACCAGACCTTCTGTGGACGCTTTTGATTAAACAGAAAGGAGGTGGGTTTGGTGCAGGGTAAGGAACTGGACCTTCTGTGGACACTTTCGAATTTAAAGGTTTTGAATTTAGCAAAGAGGCTTATGCATGATTTGTAGAGTAAGACACATGTGTCTATGTTAGGAATGAATTTGGATGTAAAGCATGGGCATGTTAAAATGAGGGAGATGGATAGCTAGTCACGAAAGTTAGGAGATGAGTTTGAATGAGGAATAAGAGTATCAATAGATAAGCAAGTGATTTAGGAAGTGAGAAAAATGACAAACTAAGAATAAGCATATGGTAGTGCTTGGTCATGATAGCGGTATTTGAAAGATAATGGACAAATGGAAAGAAAACTGAAATGGCACGAAGATACAACAATGGAGTAAAATGGGTTTCACTTGATTCAAAGGAGAGCAAATAGATTGAATAGGAATTTGTATACTGCTTGTAGATACGCTTGATGGTTTGCTTTGCACGACATGAAGAAAGGATATACTTCCTCTGCTTGGCTTTACATATGCATGTTGCTTGATTATGTATTGGCATGTGTAAAATGAGAGTATGCATATACTACAAATGCTAGACTTACATTCGCTTATGGCAACTATGCTTAGGCATGTATTAGGCATGTGCATTTCTAGATTGTCCTGAGGTTGCCATTATTTTTTGACAAAGCCAATGGGGAGGTGCATGGAATTTGAGTAAACTTGTAGCTTGAGCGTGGCATGACCCCATTTAGTTTCGGATAGATGCACGACCGTGCCAAAGAGGAGCTTGGCATTGTTGGATAGTATGAGCTCGGATAGGGCTTGGCGTGCCTCTTTGGTCGTGAATCCGCTTGATAGTGTGTTTAGCTTGGCGCGGGGTATGAATGATGGCTTTGTGTTTGTTGTGGTTGCCTTAAGTATTTTGAACGGCCGATAAGGGCGCATAGATGCCGAAACGAATAGGCTTGAACCCTCGGCATGGCTTGAATTCTTAGCATAGCCTTCATGTGGTCATATGTTGGATGCACAACCTTAAAGAGAAGCTATGCATGTTTGGCGAGGTTTGCTCTAAGTTTTCCTTCAAACTAAATTTGAAGAATGAGTTGGTATGTAGCGTAGGCATGAGGGGACACGTATGACTTGATACTATCAGTTGGCTTGGCTTCAAGTAGATTTATCTTGTGGCATGTCGACATTGCATGGACATGCATGTGTATGCTTTAGGCTTGTGCTTGATTGTTTATGCTTGTGGCATGCTTTTCACATCTGAATGAGCATGATGGAGTGCGTGTGTGTTTATGAGAAAGTGATTCATGTGACTGTCTCGTGAGTCTTGGAATGGATGTATGACATTTAACAGAGGAGCTTGGCATGATGTGTTCATTGAATGTGTTAGACTTTATGCATGTTTTTATATGCCTGGAGTAATTAATCCTCTTAGTCGTGAATCCGCTTGGCATGGGGTGTGCTTGGTGTAATTGAAATATGTGTTGGCTTGTTGGGGTACATCACATTTGGGCAGGGCAAATGAACATGTCACACCTTAGCACGGCTTGGCTTGTGCATTGTTTAGTTGTCATATTTGTTTTTACTGCATGCATATGAATTGTATTACAGCTTGGGATTGATTAATGACTTTGCATGGCTTGTTCTTTCATTGATACGAAGCGTTGTGCTTTACTCGATTTGTCAATGATAGCAGGTCATATGGACATGACATGTTTTTGCATGATGTTGCATATTTTATTTGTTCGTGAGCATGTTTGGGGATTTGTGTGCATAATGTTGCGCGGGAGTGACTTGTAGACTTTTGAATTGTGGGACTGCATAAGTGAATGCACTAAGTGTGAAAATGCTTTTTGCCTGATATGCATTTTGTAAATGAGCATAGATCTTTGCTGGATTGACTTACTGTCTAGGTACTTAGTTCAAGAGTAGTGGGCGACCGAGCATGATTGCATTAGTGGTAGTTAAATGCTAAAGAAAAGTCTAGAGGTTGTTTGAAAGAGTATGCTAGTTGCTGTTGCTTGCATACCGAGATAGGTTGGCTTGACTTAGTATGGTCTGCATCCTATAATGGTGGTCTTCTTTGAAAAGGGTTGAGTTCTATAAAGCTAGGCTTTGATGATAAATGTGTAGGTACACCACTGCGGTGAACATGGTATTAACTGAGGGTTTTTAGTTTATAAATTTTGTGTTGAGAATATGGTGGGCAAATGATTGAATTTGGGAATATCAAATTTTTTGTTGCTTGGAGCGGTGCCTTTTTTTATGGTGGAGTACTCAAGATGGAGTATGGGAAATCAGCCCCCAAGTGTTTTAACAATGAATGTTGCTTGTTGCGTGGGATTAGCTTGAGTAAGTAATAATACTCGCCACTTGATTGACTTTCGTTTGCTTATGATGATTTTACCTTGATTGCATGTTGCTTACTGCTTGATTGAGTGTGCTTGCTCTAGTGATTTTTGGCATGTTTGAGTATTGTTTGCTGCTTGGTTGAGTTTTAATTGCTTGCTCTAATGATTTAGCTTGTTTGAGTATTGCTTGTTGTTTAATTGTGTATTGTAATTATTTGGCTTGATTTAGTATTTGTGTACTTACTCTAATGTTCTTTAAAAAGCGGTTAGTAATTGGAATCAAAATGATTGGGGGAGTGAGCTAGGCAAGAATGGATTGACTGACTCTTGTCGGAAGATGAAGGAGCTGCGGGGCATGAACCTTGCTTCCCTGGAACTCGAGGAGCTGCGGGGCATGAATCCTGCTTCCCTGGAACTGGGGGAGCTGCGGGGGATTTCTTTGGAATTGTATTGCTACTAATTATTTCTGTTTGGAAACGATTGTTGTAATGGTCTTCTTGGTTGAGCATAGAATAGCGTATTGTGGTCGATGTTGTCAATAAATGATTAGGCTCTGTAGTAAAATAGGTACTGCAGTGGAATCCTTGACTATGTCGAGAGATTTCTGATTGGGCATTTGGAACGTGAGGAATGATGGGGTTGCTAGATGAAATAAATAATTTAGAATATAAATTGGGCTATTGAGATTAGCATTGGTTTTATGGCTTGGAGAAAGATTTGGCATGCAGAGGCTAGACCAAAGTTAGGACTACTTGGAAAAGGCTGAGAATATTGACAAGTGAATGCCCTGGGCTGACACATAAGTTTGAGGAGATATTGGTTTGTACGGGGTGTATCTTACGAAAGGGGGGTATTAATTCTGATGTGATAGTCTGAAGAACATATGCTTTGGGCAGTAATATGGGATAATTAGTTGACTAAAATGTCATGGTAACTGCAAACGAGATCATCCTAAATCAGTCCTTAAGTATCACAGTATACCATCTGAGGGTCTGCAAATGAATGCTGCATGTTGCTTGGAACTGGCTTGATCGAGTGTTGCTTGCTGCTTGATTGAGTATTCTTTGCATCCTCATGCTTGGTTGCAGGCCTTGAAGTCTGCATAGTATTCGAAATCAATTGGTTGAGGAGTTTTGGGAGAGAGCTTGCATGATTTTTGGCATGCGCTTTGCATATTAACGCTGCATGACGTCATCACCGCGACTAGGTATAGCTGCGATGAAAGTATGATTCATAACTGAAATCCTGTTTTGTCTTCTTATATGCGCATGATGATTTTGGCATGTGTTTGGTGTCTGCTTTGAGTATCTTATGTAATTCTGCATGAGCATCTGCTTCTTTGTATGCTACTATATGATCCTTGCATGTGCTTTTGGCTTAGCACGTGTATGCACATAATGCTTTACTGTTTTGCAGGGGAAAAGTGCACGCCAGAGACAAAAAATGGTAAATGTGCTTGTCTTTTGTTATAAAGCATGGAGTTTGGGGAAGTCTAGGTTGTGGATATTCTTCGTCGTGTATGGTGAGACATCATAGATTGAAGACTCAATGTTAGTTCATGTTGGATCAGTTGAAGGAAGCTGCTTGGAACAATTTTTTTTTATTAGATGCGTAGGCCTGCTAGTTTAGAAGAGTGCTGCAGGGAGGTTCACTAACTGGAAAGAATTGTTCATCGGTTGCGAAGTGGGCTTGGGATGATATTAGTTTGAGTATCATGTTTTGCAAATTTAAAGTTTTCTTTGGTTGGACAAAGCTTGTAACACAGGATCTTGGTTTGTAATCAACTGAGTTTGTTTTTAACACTTTGATGCATTGGCTTGGAAGGCTTGCAATAAAGATTTTGATTATAAGAATATATGGCTATGAAATCGAACTTGTGTATTTGGGTTACCAAAGTGAAAGATTTGGCTTTGGTGGTAGTTGGCATAATTTCGGAAATGGTACTAAGAGATTTGAATATGACAATGCATGTTTCCTTTGAAGAGGGCTTGAATGTAGTGACCAAAAACTATATCACGATCAATGGACCATGAATGTTTATGCGAGAGAACCATATTTGCTTGCCTACTCAAAGCATAATGCCGAACTAACAAGATGATCTCTTGCTAGTTTGCTTGAATGTTTAACATGTTTGCGTCTCTTCTGATTGCATGATCCTTATTGTATCTGCAGCAAAGACTATGGCATCTTCATTTTCCAGCATAGACATGATCCTTATTGTATCTGCAGCAAAGCACAGTTGGCCTGCATTTTCTGCTACTGTGTTGCTTGCTTCAATGCAGGGTGACTCATGATCTGTCTTCTTGTACTGAAAGCAGCCCCCAAGTACTCTTTTCCATGTGCAGGGGTACTTGTGCAACAATAGGCCTACAACAGCTTTTGCTATTGTGTTGCTCCACCTCATAATCTATTCCAGTGACATAGTAAGCATGGCTTGTTCATATAGCATGAGCTATTACTTGCTTCCACAACAAATGTGATCCATACAAGCATGGGGTGGAAGGATTGCATGAGATGGTCTGAGTCACAACCTAGTCCCCAGCGGAGTCGCCAAATGTTGAGGGGGTTCTTTTGATTAAGCATGACTAGGTCAAAATCAACCCAAAAGTATGATTAATGGGAGGACTTTATTCGTAATTCAGACCATCTTGAAATCGAAAGGAGCTTGATAGCATGAGCATGGTGTGGGAGCTAGAAATGCACTGCGGTGATGAGAACTGCGGGGTTGGTTTTCTGGGTTTCTGGTTTGAGGAGAGGTGCGGGGTTGGTTTTCTGGGTTTCTGGAAAGGTGGTTTACTGGGCATGAGGCTTGAAGGCATGGAGGTTTGAGATGATGAGAGGCTGCTTATAAGGGGTTTTGCTTGTATGAATGCTTGAAGGCTTGAAGGCTTGAGGGCTTGAGGAAGTGTTGGATTTGGGGTGGTTTGCTGGGTGATGCTGCCTGATAGTTGTGGAGCATGATACTGGGTTCATGCCCTCCTCTTTACATTGTCAAAACTCTCCTTTTATAGGGTCCATTGGAGGATGCTAATTTCCAGATAAAAGGAAGATCGGGTAAGAGTGGTTTCTGGGCTACAGGGCAATAGTGTTGCTTGCTGCACTGCAGTAATGGTGCCAAACACGCAAGTTGAATACGGATTTCAGGGAAGATATTTAGATAGAGGAAGATAGCTATTTTATGGTAATTAAGTTGCATCCTTAACCGAAATAGTAAGAAGAATCCCCCAATTTTAGGGATCATGCTCAGGTTCTGCTATCAATAAAAAGAAGAAACAGTGTTGCGGGGTGGAAGCAGAGTTGCAGGGGAGGAGAACACGTGATGTGGAATAGAAAAAGAGGGAGCTGCAGAGAGAAGAATGGTTTGGGCTTAAAAGAAAAAGAAGGGTTTTTGGGCTTAAAGAGAAAGAATGGCTGGCCCAATTCTCATGCATGTTCACCATTTCATTCATCGATCTAACTCGTTGGGCTTGGATTTCGGGCCCAAGACCGAAATCACCGACGATAGTAAATCAACGAATGAGCATGTGCGTTTCCGTAACCTTCCACACCACACCCAAAACTGTAAGCCCCAAGAACGCGTGCATGTGGCTTGGGCTCACATTAAAAGTGTGTTTGCTTGGCGTGCTATAGCCGAGTAATGAACATAAAATCCTTATAAAACTATAGGATTTTATATAGTTACGTGATTATGCGTGGTCTTTGTCGCGTGATAGCATAGTAACAAATCACGCGATTTTTCAGGTATCAACAACTACTTTCCCTCATTCTTTTCTTACATTTATTACTCACAACACATTATTTTATTACATTAACTAACAACTTCCGGATGATTTTCTTTATATTACTAAACATCGGAATGGAAAATTCTCGGGAATTTTCATTTCTATTCTCTTTCCCTTCCCATAAGAAAGATAAAAGAATTACTTTTCTTTCCCGGCTTTTCGTGAATCAAACGAGGCCTAAGAGTTTACCTACGGTTCCACTACTTTCCGGAACCTCTCCTAAAACTCTAGCTATGGGTTACGGGTAGTAAGCGCCGCATAACAAAATCTCTGAACACCCTAACTTATTCGAAACAAGAGATATATATTTGAAGAAAATCGTGTGATCTAGATTAAAAAAAAAAATACATTAATTAAGTACTTGGTTATGACATGCATTTTAGGCCCCACCATTAAGCTCGCGGATCAAGTGGGCCGATGGAGGCCCGCAAGTCTGATGGGCTTCAAACCCGGCCCGACCCATCTAAAAGCCCTCTTAAGCCCGGCCCGGTGGGTAGAGGGCCGGGCTTAGTTTAGGGGTTAGAAACTCGGGCCGGCCCATTAAGAGCCCGTCAAGGCCGCTCCATCAAAAACCCGTAAAAGCCCGTTAAAATTCCTACCCCTGGTCTCTACGGGTTATCACACGAAAACGCTATTATGTACCTTTAGATGACTTTATTTTGTTGACTCTTCCAAATATTAAACTCTCAAATAGATGAGACGTAATCAACCATGTAAAAATTTAGAAATGTTTACCTCCCGATACTATGACTCCCT
This sequence comes from Potentilla sterilis, assembly GCA_963682095.1. Taxonomy (NCBI): domain Eukaryota; kingdom Viridiplantae; phylum Streptophyta; class Magnoliopsida; order Rosales; family Rosaceae; genus Potentilla; species Potentilla sterilis. The sequence goes on along the minus strand of OY821757.1, from coordinate 42,596,168 downwards.
ATAGAGAGAGATAAGTTTAAATAAGGTTGACCGCATCGATCGGTGCTATAATTTTATCTGATTTAAGTGATTTTTTTACTATCACCGTATTTCATCATAACGATCAAATTCTATTTCATAGCATTTTTCAAAATTTGACTTCTTTTATATAGTTGTTTCGAAAAGTTGTACACTTGAGTATAATCTTCTAATCAAGTTATACCGCATTAGTAAGCATGTTGTCATTATAATGGCTAAATTCACAAAATGAAAATTTTGACCGTCTGATATGATCATTATAGTTAAGTATGAGTATAGTAGAAAAATCAACTCGTTTCATGAACGTTCGATGCTCGATCGAAACGGTCAACCATATTTTCATGAAACTTATCACATGAAAACGCTATTACGTACCTTTAGATGACCTTGTTTCATCGACTCTTCCAAACATTAAACTCTCAAATAAATGAGACGTAATTAGTCATATAAAAATTTGGGAATGTTTATCTCCCGATACTATGGCTCCCCATAGAGAGAGATAAGTTTAAATAAGGTTGACCGCATCGATCGGGGCTTTAAATTTGTCGGATTTAGGTGATTTTTTTTACCATCACCGTATTTCATCATAACGATCAAATGCTATCTCATAGCATTTTTTAAGATTTGACTTCTTTTATATAGTTGTTTCGAAAATTGTACACTTGAGTATAATCTACTAATCAAGTTATACCGCATTAATAAGTATGTTGTCATTATAATGGCTAAATTTACAAAATGAAAATTTTGATCGTATGATGTGATCGTTATAGTTAAATATGAGTAGAGGAGAAAAATCAACTCGTTTCGTAAACGTTCGATGCTCGATCGAAACGGTTAACTATATTTTCATATAACTTATCACACGAAAACGCTATTACGTACCTTTAGATGACCTTGTTTCGTCGACTCTTCCAAACATTAAACTCTCAAATAAATGAGACGTAATCAACCATGTAAAAATTTGGGAACGTTTATCTCCCGATACTTTGGCTCTCCATAGATAGAGATAAGTTTAAATAAGATTGACCGCATCGATCGGGGTTCTAACTTTAAATTTGTTGGATTTAAGTGATTTTTGACCATCACCGTATTTCATCATAACGATCAAATTCTATTTCATAACATTTTTCTAAATTTGACTTCTTTTATATAGTTGTTTCGAAAAGTTGTACACTTGTACACTTGAGTATAATCTTCTAATCAAGTTATATCGCATTAGTATGCATATTGTCATTATAATGGCTAAATTCATAAAATGAAAATTCCATAAGCCACATATTTATAGGGTATATTTATAATACAAAATCAATTTGAATTTAGAGTTTACGGTTTAGAGTTCCCGGTGATGATGTCGAGTTCCAAACCTTTTTTGAAAAATAATATCTGATATTTATTTATTTTAATTAAAGTCCGACCCGGTCTCAAACCACAGAGGGCTATTCGGCCAGACCCGCAAAAGCCCGTCAAGCCCGTCTTATATGGATGGGCTTGGATCCTAGAATTTCTAAAGAAGCCCAACCCGACCCGACCCGCTATTTCTAAAATACATTGTAAAGTCCGGTCCGACCCGCTCGGAGGCCCGTTGACGAGGCCTAATGCATTTTTAGCACAATATTTTGTTTAATGTATAGCAACGAGCGTCCCTTAGTGGAATTCTCGACCTCTCATTTACCAAAGACAAATTCTATATCGCTAGATCTCTAATGATCATGGGCTCCAATAATACAAGTATTCGTGAAGCTCTGAATCCTCTGATATGATAGGTGGGATTGATGTGAATAAACTATTATGTAGAAATAGGCGAATACGGTTGGAAAAGGTTGGCAAATTTGCGTGGGAAAATAGAGAGAGATTGAACGGGGTGGCTTGCATTTCGCAGTCTCTGTTTCTCTGCCAAAGGTGGTTCAAAGCACAACACAACCCTATCAATCTTTGTTTTCTATATCAGTCATGTCGTCCTCGTCTCCCCAATCTGGCCGTTCAACACCAGAGATTAATCCGGGGGGTTAAATATGCCTACCACTTTCTCTCTTACCCTCTCTCTCTCTCTCTCTCTCTCTCTCTCTCTCTGTGTACATTCCCCTTTTTTCTTTTTTGGTAAAGACAAAACGTAAAGCCTGAAAGAAGGGCAGGGGAGGACGACGATTAGTTTCAAGTCTTGACCATGGGTGGTGAGGGGGTAAGTGCATTATCACTTGAGCTATAACCCCACTTAACCCCCTACATTATTCTCTAAAGGTACTTTCCTCCATCTCCAGCTCTCCATTTGATTGTTCGAATCGTTCATTTTGTTTTTATGTCAGAATTCAATTGGGTTTTCTCATTAGTTTTCTGGTTTGGGTGGTTTTCTGATCTGGGTTTCTTTGTTTGATTGAACTTTTCAGGATTATAGGTAGAGCTACATATATCTTCAGGGTTTGAGCACCTTGTGGTATATATAAATTCTTGACTCTACTAATCCTTTGGCCGGTCTCAAATCACTTGCCAAGATATATCAATCACGATGTCTGCACCTGATGCTGACCGACGCCCTGGTATGTGTTAACATTCATTAATCTGTGCCTTGTTCTCTAATATTTAGAGATGAATGTATTGATGAGATGAATATATTTGTTGAGTTTATTCACATATTGTGAAATTGAATTTCTCAATTTTGGAGTATGTAGTTTCCACCTTTTAGAGTGGAAATGAATGCACATATGTAACAGATATTCGGGTTTAGGGTTTAACTAAAGCAGAAAAATAATGATCGATATAGTTTTGCTTACGGATAATCCGATATACAATCACAAACTCCAAGCTTCAAGCTTGGCTTCCCTGTAGGTTTTTAGGCTATTCAAGGTGGAAAAAAAAGGAGAAATTTATCTCTGGTATATTCAGAACTCCTCGAGTCCAAGATCAATGATGGAGAGAAAAACCACACATTGTTATGCAGTTGACAGGGAAGAGCATAATCGTTGTAGACGAAATTGTGTTCTCATCCATCCCTTGATCCCTTTCGTATAGTATAGTTAACTTATAGTACAAGATGAAATCCTGTGAACCAACGTTATGAAGTTAAGTTTTCAAATATGTTATCCAACCCAATATTATTTTCATAACGCCCTCTTGTCCATAATCATACAGCCTCATGATCTTTTTCAATGGCTCTTACATCTGCTTTATGCAGATAATAGAATGCAGGACTTCACGAAAAAATAACATGGCTGCATCACTTTAAAGCTTTACAAAAATATAGACTGTGCTCGTAAAGTAACTATTTTTACTGATAGATCATAAAAAAATTACGGAAAAGATGTAGACCACTATAAGTAACAAAATTCTGCAGAATTTATGATTTGGTGTGTCAGGACCATATTAGTTGAGTATCCATATGCTTCGCAGACTGTTATCATTTCAGACAGTGATTAGTTTTCCTTGTAGAAATGTGTAGGATAGAAAGGAAAAGAAACCTTTGCGTATGTTACTGTTAGTGAGTTTATATATTTTTTAATTTATGCAGGTGAAAACTCTGAGGATGAAAAGAAAACAAAGCTTGGGTCTTTTAAGAAGGCAATTTCGAATTCCTTCAATAAGGGTCGGAAGAACAGTAAGGTAATGGATTTCCCTTTGGATGACATTGATGCAGAGGAGTTAAAGTCAGCCCAAGAATTTCGGCAAGTACTTATTGAGGAAGACCTGCTGCCTTCAAAACATGATGATATTCATATGATACTAAGGTAACTGATTCTACCTTTTGATAGATATGAACAACTTCTGATGCCCCAGTTTGCTGCTTATGAATAGATTGTTATATTCATGTATGATGCTGCAGATTTTTAAGGGCTAGAAAATTCGACCCTGAGAAAACAAAGCAAATGTGGTCTGATATGCTCCAGTGGAGGAAGGAATTTGGTGCTGATACTATTATGAAGGTACCTTTTTTATTTTTATTTTTATTTTTTTATTTTTTTTCTGCTTCTATTGAAATTGGCATATAATAGAATTCATCTAGTGTGACTAGTTATTATGCGTCTGAAATTTTTTTTTCTTGGGTAAGGACTTCGAATTCGAGGAAATTGATAAAGTCCTGAAATATTATCCACAAGGGCATCATGGAGTTGACAAGGATGGACGCCCTATATATATTGAGAAAATTGGTCAAGTAGATTCCAACAAGCTGTTGCAAGTGACAAAAATGGAAAGATATATAAAGTACCATATACGGGAGTTTGAGAGGACCTTTGTGCATAAATTCCCTGCCTGTTCCATTGCGGCGAAGAAGCACATTGATCAGAGTACTACCATTTTGGATGTGCAAGGAGTGGTATGTAAACTCAATCATGCTATAGAGAAATTGATATTCTAGTTAACATAATTATCAGCAGATCCACAGGTGACATCTAATTATGTTAGACATGATGTTATTTCATCTTACTTCTTACATCCATCTTAATTGTTAGAGAGGTAGTAGTTAATTCATACTTTTGATGTACAGGGGCTGACAAGTTTGAACAAATCTGCAAGGGAACTCATCCAATGCCTTCAAAAAGTAGATGGTGACAATTATCCTGAGGTATTCTTTCAAGTTGTACTATTTATTTGGGTTTCCTTGCATGAAACGTTGGTGCATTTTATGACGATGTTTGAATATTCTTGTTTATCGCAGACCCTGAACCGTATGTTCATCATCAATGCTGGTTCTGGATTTAGGCTCTTATGGAATACTGTGAAATCTTTTCTTGACCCCAAGACCACTGCAAAAATCAATGTAAGTTTATATATTTATATAGATAGTAATTTAAGATTTTGTAGTAGCAATATTGGTGCTAAACTATTATCATACAGGTACTGGGAGGCAGTTACCAAAGCAAGTTGCTTGAAATAATTGAAGCTAGGTAAGTTTCCTTTCAAAGTTTCAAGCAATATATTTTCTCGTGTTCAGTTCTTTATCTTAGCACAACATATTATTCTATACTTTGTTCAATCTAGCTAATCGTAGCAAGTCCTCATCATGTACCAGCGAGCTGCCAGAGTTTTTGGGAGGTACTTGTAAATGTGCTGATAAGGGTGGCTGTATGCTTTCTGATAAGGGCCCATGGAATGATCCAGAAATAATGAAGGTGAGATTATTACTGTTAACCTAATTGCTGAAGCTTTTTATAATACTGGTGAACAACAATACAACATATCATGGTATCAAAGTAGGGAGAATTAAATTCATATCCTTCAATTAACTTCTCAATATTAAGCTGAATTCCACATGTATGGTTCTAGTGGTGGGAAGAGGCATACATTTGAGGGGGAAGTACTCATAGTTTAATTGTCCGTGTATAGTAGATTTGATAGTCTGATGGGAATAAAAGATCATGAAATCTGTTATTGATGTGGCAGATGGTACATAGTTATGCTGAGGAGCGTGAGGCCGAAGCCAAATCGTCTAGCAAAAATATATCCGACAATATGGATTCAAGCAAGAAGGAATCTAACAAGGAGTCGGATAAACAGGAGTCGGACAAAACGGAGCCGAGCAAAACGGAGTCGAGCAAAAAGGAATCAGGCAAAACGGAGTCTGCCAAAGCAGAGTCGAGCAAGGAGTCGAGCAAAAATGATTCGGGCAAAAATGAGTCTGGGAAAAAGGAGACAGGCAAGATGGAAGAGAAGAAGGTCTTTGAAGAAGAAAAGACAATCTCTGAATATGTGAAGGCTCACCCTCACCCAGATGTAGGCAGACCTTGGCTCAAATTTGACTTTTCATTTTTGTGTTTATATAATAAATGCTCAATAGTCTGACTTATTGCTTTGCTGTTTTCTATTGGTATTCTACTTCATGAAGCGATCTGATTCAGTCGGCTCAGAGGCTTTTTTGGAGGCTAATGACATGCAGATAGATCATCTATCTCCTGTGCCTGAAGAAGTAAGCTCAGTGAACTTTCATGTTCCATTTACATATGGTAATTGTGATCCGTGATACCTATATTGCTTTTAACCCTTTAGTACATTCAAGACTTTTAGCATCTACATATGGCCATTTACGAATGAAACCTCTGGTTATCAACAGCTTTCAGAAATGGTGGACAGCTAGTTTCTTAGCTTCTTACATTTACTGCATTTTTATTTCAAGACCCAATTACATACATCATATAGTCATGCTACATATAAGTCAACCCTAATCTCTTGCTAACTCCTTTTCTCATCTTCTGCAGCTTTCAACTCCCATGGGAAGTGAAAAAGAGGAAAAGCTTAGAGCTGCTCTCACTGCCTTAGAACAACAGCTGTCCGCAACCAAGCAGGTATCTGGTGTTTTTGAATCCTTTGATTTAATTTGCATATTCTGAAAGGGAAGATCTAAATGTAGAGAATACTAAATGTAATAATTTTTGCATTTTCTATTTCTGCGGATGGTCGACAAGGCTGAGGTTGAGAAAGAGCAAAAGCTGAAGGCTGCTCTCGATCGCGTCAATGCCTTGGAAAAAGAGCTAACAGAAACCAAGAAGGTAAGCTACTGATACTATTGAGTTCAGTCATCGGAGTTGGCATGCAAAATTGTAAAACCAAAAGGATAAAAATATACAGTCCTTATTATTGCTTCAATGCTGCAGGCACTTGATGAAGCTCGTGTTAAACAAGAGGAGCTTTTAGCCTCTGTTGGGAAGGAAAAGAAGTTTGTATGTTTACCAAATACCTTGAATTATGAAGAAATGCCTTGAAATTGTTTGCAAGTGAAATTTTACGCGTACTTCAGTTTTTATTTCTTATAATATCTTACCTTCTATTGATCTTGGACTGTGCAGAGCTTATTCTGTTGGTGAGGCGCACCGTATAAACATATATGTAGTATGGTGGATTAGTGGCGGCTCAGGTGGGAGTGGTTCTCATGAGGGCTGAAGTGGAAATACTGTTTGGCTATCTGTCTTTGGGCTACCTTCGGATGAAAAAGTTATCAGTTGCATATAGAAGAAAGCTCCATGAAGCTAGACATAGATGTTATATGAGGAATACCAAAGTAGCAACGGAAATGACAATCCAAATATGCCAACTCCTCACAGAATACTTATTAGAGATCAATGGGCGAGATGTGTGCAAAACTGATGCAAGGGCAAGACATCTTCAACAGAAACTATGAAACCATGAGCTACTTCAAATAGACAATTTGCAAATGATACTTTTGAGGATTTGGATCTCAGTTATAGGGTGGTTAACATGCTGAATGCCAAGATGAGGATTCTATATAGGTGCAGGAGGGGATTTAGTTTGATTTGGTTTGCACTTGTATGTGATATGGAGAAAATTGCAAGTGATGCTTCTGCAACTGTAACATCTTAAGCTTAAACAGAATTTCAGTTTTGAGATAAAGAAAAGAAGTTAGTATATTAGGTGCTAATCCCCAGTTCAAATTCTTTTTTTCTTTTTCTTTTTTGTATATAAGCTTGTACCTTAAATTTTAGTAGATGTCCTCGTTCATTTCTCTGTTCCAATCAAGTTAGGTCCCTGATTTCGTCAGCCATTGTCTTGGATTTCGGGGCAGTAATAGTATGGCCACTTTGGAGAACCAGTGGTGACTAGCCTAGACAACTCGGCCAACACTAGTAGTTGATTTTGCCTTTGTATTTTTCTGCCCAGAACTAGAACCAGAACCGGTGGTGTAAGCCCCTACCGGGGCATTATCTTCTTGGAATATATGAGTTACCAGAAGGTGGAACTGACTGGAAAACACCATACCATTTAGGCATTTAGCCAACTTGTTCGCAATCTCTTTTGACATGGATTTATAGACAAACATTGAAACTGCTCGAGAATATTAAAAAATGAAAGTAAATTAGATTAGGATTTTGTTAGGATAAATTTAGTTCTCTGAAAATCTAGGTTAGATGTCGGGAACCTAGGGTTTCACATGGGTGTTCTGGCGTACAAGGCTTCTGCGCGCGGGGGGGGGGGGTGGGGTGGGGGGGATCTGCAATGGAAGAAGCCGCGGCTACTGACTGAAGAGTCCATAATGCTGAACGGTTGTTCTGTCGACTGATTTCTCCGGGTTGAGTAGTTTTACTGCTTCGATCAATAGCGAGACGAGTTGATTAGCCACCGTTGCCACTCTGCCCTGCAGCAGAGTCTGCCGAAACCACGTTTTAGGGTTTCAGTGCACGTGCATTAACACTTGTGGGCGCCGCGAGCAATCAGCTTCACGGCGGTGGCTAAGGTGGAGGTGATTATGCCTTATGAGAAGGTGAAAGGATAGTGTCGTGGGTGTGGCCTATTTGATCATGGTGATCGTGCCGGTAGGAGCAGGCAGAATGAGGAAGGGGTGGTTCTACAAGGCAGGAGGTTGCGGCGGTGGAGTCTGTTGACCTGGTAGGGATTGGTTCTGGAGTCATACTACTCTTACTCTAGCGTGATGGGAGCAGACGGCCGGTCATCAGCCCTAGGACTAAAGTCAACAAACGACGTCAAAAATCATAGTTTGGCTGATATCATAGGCAAATCAGCCAAACAGGAATACCCTTTACCAATGCAACCTGGAGCTTTGGTGTGAGTGTTGAACTAGCAGTGGTAGATATGGCAACGAAGGCGGAGCGAGTGAGGGGGTTTAAGCGCTCACCGACTGTGAAACAGAATTGTTTGAGGAAGAAGGTCAAGTTGAAGGCAAATTATTTGACCTTGATGTGAGGGGAATGACGATTTGCACAAAAATGGGTGAAAAATTGTCCATTCCAATGTTCATATCCTAATCCAATGAATCTTGAAAAAAAATACATAATTACCCTATACTAAAACCTCTTCTCATTTCTCTTAGATCCCCCCTTTTTTTTTCTTCTCTCTCTCTCTCTCTCTCTCTCTCTCTCTCTCAAAATGCAGGCCTCGCTTTCTCTCCCTACTCTCTCCCCCACCGTTCCCAGATCAAACTACGCCGTTCAGTCAGCGCCGATCAATCTCCGGTTCTGCGGTCTCTGGCGAGAGGCCTTGGGATTCTCGTCGCTCAGCCAGTCCGGCTCGCGGCGACGTCGCGGTCGAGGAAGGTCTTGGCGGCGTTCTCTCGATATTCTCCTCTTCGATTCTGGCTACAACTCCATGTCCGTCGCTCTCGACCTCGCCTCCCACTCCCTCACCTCTTCTTCATCATTGCTCACCGTCTTTTCTCCGGCCGACTCCGCCTTCTCCGATCCCGACCAGTCCACTCTGAACCTCCTCCGCCTCTACCTCATCCCCACCGCTTTCCCTCTCCGATCACTCAAGTCCCTCCCTTACGGCGCCAAGATCCCCACTCTTCTCGCCGGCCACTCCCTCACCGTCAGCATTCTTCCCTTTTGTGCAAACTTTATACATAAATATTCATTTCCTGTATTGGTTTCCCTTTGTTATGGTAAAAACTTGATTACTGTAAAAACTTGATTACATTTTATCAGCTTCCCAGTTAGTAATACAGAGAACCTGCAATCACCTCACCCAATAGTGAACACTAAAGGAATCAAACCCAGCAGAGAAAAGTTGCAGAATTTTGAAATCGGTAAGTTGCTTACTGGGTGTCAGTAACCTGATTATTGGGGGTCAGTAACCTGATTACTGAGAGTCAGTAACATGCTTCCTGGAAATCTGGAATCTGTAACCTGATTAACCTGATTACTGAGAGTCAGTAACATGCTTAAGTCAAAGTCAGTAATTTAATATTGAAAAAATAATATTCTGGCGAAAAAAATTGGGTGACCAGAACCAGGCGACCGGAGTCCGGTGACTGGAATCTGGCAACCGACCATTGGACGTCGGCGGAGTTTGGTGACCTTTTGGAAAAGTCTTCTATATCTTTCACTTTCTCTTCATATGAGCGTATAAGGGGTGAGGGCAAAAATGGAAGAAATATATTAAAATTGTACTAGGGTTGAAAAGATTTGTTGAAATGGGCAATATGAGTTGTTACCTTATGTTTAATTGGGGAGAAAACTAAGGTAGTCATTGGAATGGGCAATGAGGGGGGTAAATTAGTACTAAATGGACATTTTCTCTTATATATATATATATATATACTAACTACAAACACACCATACGTGTGCGGAAGATGTGTTGAGAGAAAGTATGAGTGGTTGGAAGAATTTTCAGATAACGACTATTTATTTACTATTTTATATTTTTTAATAGAAAGTGGGAGGTTATCTGAAAGTGGGAGGTTACTGCAAATAAAGTAGTTACAGTTTGAAATTTTATTTAATTTTATTATTTTCTCATTTACCAGATTACCTCTTGTTTCTGCACAAACCCGTAGGCCTGGTAGAGACTGGTGAATCTAGATGTGATCTCCTCCTGCGAACCTGCTAACTAAGGGGAATACCGGGCTGGCCGGTCTTCTCCTCTCCGATGCCTAAGTTAGTACAGTTGGAATGCATAGATAACTTAAGCACGTATGATAAGCAGTTGGAGATATCAGTTACCCATTAAAGAGGGTAGTTGAGGCCCTTATATAGGTGGTCGGGCATGAGGTCTGGTCTTACTCTTCGATGTGGGACTGGTTTCCTTCTATTCGCACACAAAAGGACATCTCTGGTGGCCTGTTCGGCAGGCTGGCGCCTCCGGTCCCCAGGCCCCTGGTCACAAGGTAGACTGTTGGACCTCGGGTCCGGGTGCTGGTGATCCTGCTTCCGGCCTCAGTCCGGCCCCGGATGCACTGGCTGCGGGTCTGTGGGCTTGTGTAGCCCCTCTGTGGCTACTGTCAACAAGTCCCCCAAGTTCCCGGTCAAGTGCAATCTTGAATGGGGACTTAATATGTCTCGCTCCTGTCCCGCAGACCCGCAGGGTTACCGACCCAACGGTACCCAGTCCCCCAAGTCCGCATTGAAGATTGGGCGTGATCGGGAGTTCGGGCAGAGAAGGCGTGGTGATGTGAGTACCTATTAAAGATGACGTGTGACAGTTATGAGTATACTTACAATATTGGTGGTATTGTGCTCAAGTGTTGTCGTGCCATGAGTATGGAATGGGGTGAAACTCTGACAAGTGCATGGGAGGACAATGTAGCGTTGAGATCCGCCATGCAATAGATATGGAGTGGGGTGAAACCCGGACGAGTGCATGGGATGATGATGTGGCGTTGAGATCCGTCATGCAATAGATATGGAGCGGGGTGAAACCCGGACGAGTGCATGGGATGTCGGAACGAGTCCCCCAAGTTCCCAAGGTAAAATTGCTGCCAACGGTGGGGCAGGCCGGGAGTAGCCCGGTGGCTCGGCCCAACTTGTGTTGGAATAAACGTGGGGTAACGTGCCTGCGGGGAGATTTGTTCTGTGTTAGAGAAACAATCTGCCCGGTGGGGTGGCGTGGAGATAACAAGTCTCGCCTTGGATCCCCATATTTATCACAGTTCAGTGTGATGCAGGGTTTTTCGCCTGCTGGAAAAGTTTGCATGTGTTAGATGTAAACTCTCCCGGGTTTATAAAGCCCATGTGTTTGAAGCCTTGAGTTGTTGCTGGCTTGTCCTTACCCGCAGGGGCGAAGAAAAGTGGCAAAACCGTAACCGGTGGAATGCCTTGGAGCCGGTTGAATGCTACCTAACCGGTGAGATGCCATGGAGCCGGTTGAATGTTACCTAACCGGTGAGATGCCATGGAGCCGGTTGAATGTTACCTAACCGGTGGGATGCCATGGAGCCGGTTGAATGTTACCTAACCGGTGGGATGCCATGGAGCCGGTTGAATATTACCTAACCGGTGGGATGACATGGAGCCGGTTGAATGCTACCTAACCGGTGAGATGCCATGGAGCCGGTTGAATGCTACCTAACCGGGAGGATGTCATGGAGCCGGTTGAATGCTACCTAACCGGTGGGATGCCATGGAGCCGGTTGAATGCTACCTAACCGGTGAGATGCCATGGAGCCGGTTGAATGCTACCTAACCGGTGGGATGCCATGGAGCCGGTTGAATGTTACCTAACCGGTGAGATGCCATGGAGCCGGGGGAAGTGGGGGGACCTTGACGCCTCGGTTCCTACCCCTGGTCCTTTAACTGCCGCTTGTAGGCGGGACAAGTAGCTGACATGCATTTAAGGAGGAAGCCCATCGGTCCAATCAGTTATGATGGCGTGGGAAGGTTATCGATGCTGGGACACGTGTCAGTAGGGAGCGATCTGAGATGGAGGGCCTAGATTCGCAGGCGTTTGACTTGCCCTGATTGAGTATTTTGGGGGGATTACAGGGGTGCCTAGGGCATCGGACCCGTCTATAAAAAGGCCTCCTTTGTCTTCATTATTTATGTTTTTGCTCTTAGCCCAGAGAGAAGAAGAGAAGGTTGGAATCCGGCGAAAGTTCTGTGGAGGTACCTCGCGCTATCCGTGCTTCAAGCGTTCTTGTTCTTGCCTACCATTGCTCGGTGTTTTCGTAGGACTGACTTTCCTCGGTTGTGCATAGTAATCGGTAAGTCTTGCTTTCTTTGCTTCGTGTTTTTCTTTCTTTTTGGTTGGCGTTTTGTGGCGGGGGGGGGGGGGGGGGGGGGGGGGTGGGGTGCTCTTTCGCCGACTGTGAGTCGTTTTGAGCGGGGCGTCTGCGTTAAACTTGGGGAGCAGCCGCAAAGGGCGCTGTTCTAGCTTATTGCTGACCAGCGGTGGGGTTTTGTTTTCTTCCCATTAGGTTAAATGGCTTCTGCGAGCTCTGATGGGGCTTCCGAATCGGCCGACAGGCGTCCCGTGGTGGACGATGAGGAGAGATTGGAGGATTGGCTCGGTTCGGATTCCCCGGAGTCAGAAGCCGCTGACCGCTCCTGGGGCGGGGTCTCGTCTTCCGGGTCTCTGGGTTCTGAGGGCATCCCGCACGGGGTGCGCTTTCCTAGCACTCCGCCCGTGAGCTACACTATCGAGAGTGAGAAAGAGGTTGTAGTGTGCGATGAACCGGAGGGTACTATGAGCCCTGCAGAGATTGCCGCCTTCCGGGAAACGTGGAATATCGCCGATGAGGTGGCGTTACGACCGCTGAATCCCGGAGAATCGGCATGTAACCCGGAGGCGGGTTGGGTTGCTGTTCACTGAGACCAATTTCGCCACGGGTTCTCCCTCCCGCTGCCAGACTTCGTGCAGTACATGCTTAGCGCTCTGCAAGTGTCTCCCGCACAGCTTCCCGGGAACCAGTGGAGGCAGCTGCTGAGCCTTAGTTGTCTGTACGAGCTGTCTGGGATGAGCATGTCAACGGTGAACGAGTTCCGGGCACTGTACAGACTGTCCTTCTCGAAGAAGAAAGGGTGCCGGGGTTGTCTGACCTTTAGCGCCCGACACTTCCAGCCTATCATCACCCACTTGCCTTCCTGGGTGGACAATAACTGGAGGAAGAAGGTGGTGATGACGGGTGGGAAGTGGCAGAAAAGGAGCAGGATGTATCGGGTTCCTGGTGCCTTCCAGCCCCTTGGCGACCAATCGTTCGTACTGTCCGAGTTGGAGCGGGATAGGATTATGACGATACTCGGGTGCTGGGACGATCTTGAGCGAAGCTCCTACAACTTCATACGGCGGGAGGTGTTAGAGTACTGCTGTCTTGGGCGGGATCCCGGTGCGTAGCAGGGTTTTAGTGGCGGCGTTTCTATTGACCGAGTTCATACTAACCCTTTGTTTGTTCTGCAGGTGCATCTTCCCGGACGGTCGTCAAGCCCGGTAATACGCTATCCATGGACGGTGAAGACCTTGTCTCGAGGTTGAAGGAGAAAGGGGAGGCCGTTTCACGGACCTCTGTGGATGAGGAGTCTGGTCGGCTTACCGTTCATGCCGAACCGAGGGCCTTGGACGTTGAGGACGACGCCTATATCCTAAGGCATGTGAAGACTCACCCCGCTGCGTCCAATGCGGGACCTGGAAAGAGCAAGACCACCGGGGGGCCACCAAAGGTTCCTGGTGGGACGAACAGGATTCCGCACCGACCGGGATCGGTCCCGCTTGTCACCAGGGTTTCTCGGACAGATGCACAATCTTCTTCGCCGGACGGCCTGGGTGAGAAGAGGCGGAGGATCATGGATGTCCCTCCCTCCGCGCTGGTGACGCTGACCGGCCGGTCGTCTGGTGAAAACTTGGCGAAACGGCTCAAGGTGTCCAGCGGTGCGATGAGTTCCGCTGGGGACAAGGCCACTGCTGCCTCAAACTCTGCCGGTCAGCAGAGTAGCCCCGCTCCTGCGGAGGAACAGAGGGGAGGTCTGGAGAGTCCCTTCGTCCGGAGTCTGGCGGCAGATGTGGCTGGCCTTGGTCTGGATAGGCCTGGGGTCGCTGGAGCCTTGTCGGGGGAGAACCGCCAGAAGTACAAGGAGTCGGTCCTCCGGGTAAGAATTGCTTGGTGCCATGGCACCGCTCATAACTTCTGCCGGGTCTCGTTACTTTTGCTGTTTGCTTAATTGGCTCCCTGTTGTTCTGTAGCTATTGTACAATCTGTACCAGCCGGACCCGAGCGAGGAGCTGTCGGAGCTGAAGAGGCAGGTGGCCGCTCTGACAGGAGCCCGTGAGCGCCTGGAAGTTGAGAAGTCCAGGCTTGAGCGGGAGAATGTCAGGCTGGAGGAGAGGGCCAAGAAACAGGTGGCCAATCTAGAAGGCCAGGTCCGGAGCCTCGAGGAGGAGAATGAGCGGGCTGAGGAGGAGAGGGCCGAGCTGGAGGCCAGAGTGGATGAGCTCCAGGTGGGAGCTGTCGCTGTGCGTGCCGCCACTGCCGCTGCGGCTGGAGAAGAGGACCCAGAGCTTTTCCAGCGGGTTGTCCTCAAATATCACGATAGTGAGCAGTTTCTTGAGCTCCTGGAAAAGGCTAGGGAGTCGGGTATCGCCAACGCCTACGTGGAGTGGGAAGAGAAGGGGTACCTGGATACCTCTCGAATGCCGAAAACGGGGGCCGATGACGATACCCATGGGCAGCTGGCAGAAGAGGAGCAGCCAGAAGGGGAAGACGGGCCTCGACCATCTGCACCCGCTTGAGAGGATGCAGTGGCTCCATCTGGGGAAGCTGGTGGGATGTCCGCTGAGGGGGGAGACGCGGCTCCTTAAGATTTTTGTTTTGTTCTTTTTTTTTTCTAGAACGGTTTTTTTTGTATTATGCCCTTTGTATATATACATTTTTGCTCCGGTGGAATTCCTTGGATTTCTCTTAAAATAGTTGACATACATATCTTATAATGTTGCGTTGGTTGAACTGTTGATATGCCGAACTAACTGCTTGGAATTTCTGGCACCTAACCCTTCACTGGGTCCGGACGTGCTTACCAGCCCTGGCCCTGCTCCCGGTCGGGATCTGCTCTCCTTTCCCCTATATACCGCTGAAGTTGACCGCTGTTAATCAAACCCTCCACCGCTGTCTTGAGGGCGAAGCAACTGTTCGTCCGATGGGTAGCTTCATCGTGATAGGAGTAGTACTTGCCTGTTCACGCCTAGGTAAGTTCCCCCTTTGGGTACTTGCTCCTCAGCGGTGAGGGAATGATGTTCCCGTTTTCATGCAAGATGTCCTCGTATGAAGAGGTTAGAGTGGTGAAGACCTCTTGACGTTCTGTTGGCATGATTGCCAGGGCGCCGGCTTGTGCTCGCCCTAGGGTTTGTCATGATAGGGCTTCTGCTGCTGTTGGTTCCCCCAATTTCTGCTGGGTCTGCTCGGTTGGGCGCCTCGGTTCTCGCTCCGCTGGCTGGCCTTGTTTTCTCGGCCGGCTAGGGGGTGCTCATCCCGCTTTCTCTTCAACAGGTGTTGTCCATACGTTTCATGATCCGCCTGAGCGTGCCTAATGGCCATCGCCATTAGCTCGTCATACCCTTATGGGAGTTCCACCCGTACGACGTAGGAAAATTTTCCTAGCCGAAGCCCCTGTTTGAACGCCATCTCGGCGATACCCTTGCCGAGGTTTCAAACCCCGGCCGTCGCCGTTTGCCAGCGGTTGACAAACGTCCTTAGCTCCTCGCCAGGTGCATGTCTGCAGTTGAAGAGGATGGTTGATGTCCGGGCTCCTTCGACCCGGAGGATGAAGCGGCCTACGAACCGGTCGGCCAGTTGCTCAAACACCTCGATGGAGTTTGCCGGGAGCTCATAGAACCAGCTGAGCGCCTCTCCAGATAGGGTTTCCTAGAATATGTTGCAGCATACTGCATCGGAATAGCCCTTGGCGCACGTTTGTGACCGGAAACTATCCAAATGTTGGTATGGGCAGCCGGATCCTGAGTACGTGAGCTTTAGGGATTTCTGGTTACCAGACCTCCCTGATTCCAGAACCCGGTGTGGGAAAGGGCCCATGCGTTCGTTGAATCGCGCGCCCTCCATCGGCCGCGCCGTTCTTCTCTCGTTGGCCTCCATTTGGGCCTTTAGATCCGACATAGAGTCGGTGAGTACCTGTAATGCCCGTGCGGTCGGGGTGACGACTTCATCCTTGAATGAAGCGTGCGACTGCGGGGGTACTGGCGTGTTTATTGGCAAAACCGCACCGCCCGGGGACTCCGCCCTCCTGCAATCGCTAGACCTTCCTCCCGATGACTGTCCCGCCTCAAGCGCTGAGGTTGGCCTGGTGCGGGTGTAATTGCTCTTGCCATAGCGGCGTTGCACTGCTGTCCTCTTTCTAGGGCAGCCACCAGGGCAGCGTTTACCGTCTCCATTTCCTCATACCGAGCATTGGATTTTGCTCTGTCCCGGTCGCTCTCCACGCTTAGGCGACCGACTTCTGCCCTCATCGCCCGTATCTCCCCCGCCATATCGTGCCGGTCGGGGCTTTACGTGGTGTCTCGGTCGCTGTCACCGAGCAGGCTCTCCTCTTTGTCGCTCGGATCGTCCGAGAATGTCAGCGAAAAGCCCCGGTGCGTCGGTTGGTCAGCTTCCGCTGGGCCTTTCCCGCACGCACCATCGTTGTATGCCCCCGGCGTGCTGTTCGGCCTCCCATAGCTGCCGTCGTCCTGATTGCCCTGGTCGCTGCGCTGCTCCCGTACAACGACCGGGGTGGGGATGAGCACTTGCTCTGGTGCAACCCGCTGACCCTCCGTCGTATTTCTTTCCTGGCCCGCTTCTGAGCTTTCTACCATTTGGTGATGCTTACGTGACTTTTATACAAGTTTCCCACAGACGGCGCCAATTGTTTCTGCACAAATCCGTAGGCCTGGTAGAGACTGGTGAATCTAGATGTGATCTTCTCCTGCGAACCTGCTAACTAAGGGGAATACCGGGCGGGCCGGTCTTCTCCTCTCCGATGCCTAAGTTAGTACAGTTGGGATGAATAGATAACTTAAGCACGTATGATAAGCAGTTGGAGAGATCAGTTACCCATTAAAGAGGGTAGTTGAGGCCCTTATATAGGTGGTCGGGCGTGAGGTCTGGTCTTACTCTTCGATGTGGGACTGGTTTCCTTCTGTTCGCACACAAAAGGACATCTCTGGTGGCCTGTTCGGCAGGCTGGCGCCCCCTGTCCCCGGGCCCCTGGTCACAAGGTAGACTGCTGGACCTCGGGTCCGGGTGCTGGTGATCCTGCTCCGGGCCTCAGTCCGGCCCCGGATGCACTGGCTGCGGGTCTGTGGGCTTGTGTAGCCCCTCTGTGGCTACTGTCAACACCTCTCAATTATTAAAATCTATTCAAAATTAATGTAAGATCTCGGGATGTTGTTGTAATTTCATAGGCATTTTGGCTAACAAGCATGTTTCTTTAATAATAGTATAGATATGTATATATATACACTTTTTTTCTTTCTTTCTGAAAATGAGAAGTTTTAAATACACTCCCCAAATCACTTAATACACATACATACTTAATACACCACATATTTAAATTCTTAATCTAATATTTTTACTAAATACACAACCCAAACTATTTAAAATACCCTTAGACTAAAAAAACACGAAATACCCCTATTATTTGATTAGACAAGACTATTATTTTTTGAAAGAGAAATTTCATTCATAACTAAGCTTATGCCAAGATGACCATTACATATTCACCCGTTATCACCTATTTTCAGGATAGAACAAAGCTTCGTGGTGCAAAATATCAACATGATACGTAGGCTAGACCACCTATATTAGAAACTACATGCTCGATGGAAAGGAAAAAACCTAACTCCATGACCAAAGCATAGATGATAGGCATAAAGTTTAACATAAAATTAAAGACATGAAATAAAACTCCTCATCCATAGCAATGGGGCTTGGAGGGATCAAAATAAAGATAGGAGTCAGGACAAGCCTGACATGCGGTCAGGATGAAAAACCAACATACTGTCAAGACAAGGCTGATTGAGCGCTCAGAAGGGATTCCAAAGACCCAACAAGTCTGCTTATGCCGTGACCCAGTCATTACCACCGCTCCAGCAGCCTGAAAATTACTATGACTTCCACGCCGTCGTCCATAGTATGTCGCCACGACTACTGCCGCCGCAATGCCACCAGACCACGTCACCCTGATCAAACAAGACGTTGACCATGCCTCCCACGATCCGCTCCTGCCCTGAATTGGTTGCTCAAACTAGAAGCACAACAGCTACTGATCCTTTCGAAACAGTGACTACTGTCAGTGCCAAGCCAAGGATCAACCAAATCAGGCAATTTGGCTACTCGGAAACCGTCGTAAAAACCACCAGAATCATAACAGAAACATATCTGCTAAAAACATTTGTTCAATCCTTATTCCAGACATTGCTTGGATAAATTCCTCGTCTGGCAGCATGCCATGCGACGTCGGCGTGGTTAATAACCAACCTAGACCGTGGCTGCTACCGGACAAGGTTGGTGTTCTTCTTTGAAAGCCGTCGCCTTCTTTGGTTTTCTCACGACAAGACTAGTATCAAGTATGCGATTACTTATATAAAATCATTATAGATCTATTATTGTTCCTTTTAAATTCTTAAACATGAAAATGATAAATGAAATAAAGAATACATTCTCATCATTGTATTTAGATGAAAAAGAAACAAGAAAAAAGAAAATTGGATATGGGCCACAATCTGATTTGGGCACCCGAACCCAAGTGAGCATCTGAGGATGACCATCTCTCTGCCGTTGCATCCACCGACGCAACCAACAACCACGATCTCCATGCCCTAAGCTATGCTCCTTTATCTCCACTGCATACGTCGACAACCGCGTCGTGGCCATGCAATTAGCCAACGCCACCGCACAAGCAGGCATCTCCACCGTTCACCGACGAGATGGCGTACGGTGATGTACTTCAACACGTCCTCAAATCGGCTCACCGAGAAGCACAAGTCCCCTGATTGCACTACAACAATGGAAATCTTAGGTGACGAAAAAATTTTGTCACCTAAGAGTAAATTTCGTCTCCTAAGCACTTAGGTGACGAAATTTTCGTCACCTAAGTTTCGTCGTCTAAAGTTTGTGGCCTAAGCAAGTAGACGACGAAAATTATAAATTTCGTCGCCTAAGAAAGTACTTAGACGACGAATAAAATTCGTCGTCTAAGAAGGATTGGTGACGAAAAAAATTCTTAGAGGACGATGTTTTTCGTCGGCTATGAACTTACTTAGACGACGAAAAATTATAGTTTCCTCCCCTAAGTGATTTACTTAGTCGACGAAAATAATATATTCGTCGTCTAAGTAAATCACTTAGGCGAGGAAACTATAATTTTTCGTCGCCTAAGTAAGAATTTATATTAAAAAAAAATAACCGAAATTGAGATAAAATATTAATTAATATATTAAAAAATTTATTAATACAAATCAAATACTTAATATTACTTAAATAACCAGATATCATCCTGCAATCTTCTCTCTGCAGCCATTGCAGCAGCTTACACTGGACTAAGTGCAGCCATCATAGAGCTATCACCACCAAGACGCTTAGATCCAGATGGCATCAAAGATCCCAAAACCGCTCTCTTTTCTGCAGCCGCAAGTGCTGTTCTGCGGAGAGAAGAAAGAGGAGGTTGACGTGTAACACTTCCTAAACGCCTCCCTGGAAGATTAAACTCCTCTGCAGTACCGGTTACACCCTTAGCCATCAGCTCCTCACATTCCTGTTAAATAATGAAATCTTGATCAGTCCCAACACTGCAATGTAAACACTAAACACTAAAGCTAATGAAGAGTGGTGAGTTCAAAAAGTTTACCTTCCGAAGTTCATCCCATAGCTTGTAGAATTTGGCATCGTGAGGACCGTGAACATTGTGGCAAAGCTCGTGTAGCATTGTATCAAGAACTTGATCAAAGGGATAGAAATCCAAATCCCTATTTGGCCTACGCAGCCTCAGCTTCACATGTACACCGCGGTTCACATTCAACCCAAGAAGCCTAGGATTGGTTGGGCTGCACTATCATCAAATGGTTTTCATTGCTTATAGCCAAAGCAATAAAGTGAACATTCCCATAAATAAAAGACACCATTGGTACTCATACAAAGTTACATTAATGGTCCTTAACATTATCTGGGAAATCAACAAATTGCAGTAATCTAAAGAAACTAATATTTCTGAAGTCAATAGACAACAAGAGCAGCAGATATTAACAACTCCTCAGAAGAAGGCATTACTACATTAATTTCTGATGGCTGATGAAATTAAGCACAGGTATAGCTGGCAGAGGCGGAGGCTGGGGCTAGCTGGCAGAGGCGGAGGAGGGACCGGCGACCGAGGCGGAGGCGGGAGCGGGAGCGGGGGCTACTAGGCGGAGGAGGAGGACTGAAGAATTTTGGATTGGGGATCGAGAGAATGCGAATTAGGGATTGCAGAACTAACTGATCGAGTATATTTAACTGACTTAGGCGACGAAACATTTCTCTTCGTCTCCTGAGAAAGGTTCTTAGGCGACGAAAAAAATAGTTTCGTCTCCTAAGTTAATTTCGAATTTTGACAAAATTTTTAGGCGGAAAAATAACCGCCAATAGAATTTTTTTTAAATGAAATTTACTTAGACGACGAAAAAAAAACATATTCGTGGCCTAAGTTATCACTTAGGCCATGAAACTAATAATTTTCGTCGTCTAAGTGATAACTTAGGCCACGAATATGTTATTTTCGTCGTCTAAGTAAAAACTTAGGGCACAAATTTATATTTTTCGTCGCCTAAGTAAAAAGAATTTTCTGAAAATCTAAAAGCTGATTTTAAGGGCCTAAACGACTTCGGATGGCC
The DNA here is from genome assembly GCA_963682095.1 of Potentilla sterilis. Classification (NCBI taxonomy): domain Eukaryota; kingdom Viridiplantae; phylum Streptophyta; class Magnoliopsida; order Rosales; family Rosaceae; genus Potentilla; species Potentilla sterilis. Next base: position 42,575,135 of record OY821757.1, on the reverse strand, counting down.
GAAAAAGCCCACACGTCGTGGCAAAGCGACGAGTATTGTTTCTGGCGTCGTTCCCTTTCCGAAAAGGTATCACACACCCTATTCTGAGCTCGCAGCCCAGACATGAACAGTGCCGATCCTTCCATTCTTGTGACGGTCCATCTGCTCTTCTATCCTTGCTGCCATTTGTTCTACATCAAATAACATTTGATCGTTATGATGAAATACGGTGATGGTAAAAAAATCACTTAAATTCGACAAAGTTAGAGCCCCGATCGATTGGGTCAATCTTATTTAAACTAATCTCTCTCTATGGGAGCCATAGTATCAGGTGGTAAAAGTTCCCAAATTTTTACATGGATAATTACGTCTCATCTATATGAGAGTTTAATGTTTGGAAGTGTCGACGAAACAAGGACATCTAAAGGTACGTAATAACGTTTTCGTGTGATAAGTTTTATGAAAATGTGGTTGACCGTTTCGATCGAGCATCGAACGTTCACGAAACGAGTTGATTTTTATACTCTACTCATATTTAACTATAACGATCACATCAGACGGTCAAAATTTTCATTTTGTGAATTTAGCCATTATAATGACAACATGTGTACTAATACGGTATAACTTGATTAGTAGATTATACTAGAGTGTACAACTTTTCGAAACAACTATATAAAAGAAGTCAAATTTTGAAAAACACTGTGAAATAGCATTTGATCGTTATGATGAAATACAGTGATGGTAAAAAAATAACTTAAATCCGACTAAGTTAGAGTCCCGATCGATGCGGTCAACCTTATTTAAACTTATCTCTCTCTATGAGGAGTCACAGTATCAGGTGATAAAAGTTGCTAAATTTTTACATGGATAATTACGTCTCATCTATATGAGAGTTTAATTTTTAGAAGAGTCGATGAAACAAGGTCATCTAAAGGTATGTAATACCGTATTTGTGTGATAAGTTTACGTAGGCGACGAAATAATACTTTCCTTGCCTAAGATACACACTTAGGCGACGAAAAAATGGTTTCCTCGCCTAAGTAAAAACTTAGGAGACGAAAATAATTATTTCATGGTCTAAGAGAAAATAATTTTTTTAAAAAAATCTATTTGCGGCTTAATGTTAATGTGTTTAGGGTTTTTTACTTAGACCACGAAATATCTATTTGCGGCTTAATGTTAATGTGTTGAGGGTTTTTTACTTTTTATTTCGTCGTCTAAGTAAGAACTTAGGCGACGAAAATAGATATTTCGTGGTCTAAGTAAAAGTAATTTTTTTTAAAAATCTATTGGCGGCTTAATTTTAATGTGTTTAAAATTTTGCCACGAGTTCATAGGTGCATTTGGTTGACTCGGACCCCAAATATACATATATATATATATATATATATTTATTAATTAATATAAAAAAAATTAATAAGCCCAGTTTTACTATCTTGAGGAAACTCTAACCCAACATAACCAGCGAAATCTCCAAATGATCAACCAGATTTTCATAAAACTTATCATACGAAAACGCTATTAAGCATTTTTAGATAACTTTGTTTGGTCGACTCTTCTAAATATTAAACTCTCATATAGATGAAACCTAATTATCCATGTAAAAATTTAGAAACTTTTACCTCCCGATACTATGGCTCCCCATTGAGAGAGATAAATTTAAATAATGTTGACCTAATATTTACTTAGGCGACGAAATGGTACTTTCCTTGCCTAAGATGCACACTTAGGCGACGAAAAAATGGTTTCCTCGTCTAAGTGTAAATCTTAGGCGACGAAAACATAATTTTCGTCGTCTTAGAAAATAACTCTAACGACAAATATTTGTCGGCGTCTTTGTGTTTTCTTAGGCGACGAAAATTCACTTTCCTCGTCTAAGTTAAATACTTAGGCGGCGAAAAATAACTTTTTCTTCACCTAAGTATAGATCTTAGGTGACGAAAGTTTTTTTCGTCACCTAAGTAAAAACCTTAGGCGACGAAATTTTTTTTCGTCACCTAAGAAAATGCATAGACGACGAAATTAATTTTCGTCGTTAAAGTGTTCTCTTAGACGACGAAAATAATTATTCGTCGCCTAAGAATAGTCTTAGGCGACGAAATTTCTAGCTTAGAGGACGAAACTTTTTTCGTCTCCTAAGAACTCTTAGGCGAGGAAACTATTTATATTTCGTCGCCTAAGGTATTTTTCCTGGTAGTGTTGTATCTTCATATCCTCTAAACAATAGGGCTCTGCCATCACAAGTACTGATGTATCTTGCACCACCATCCTCCCCACGAAATTTGTTTTCTCCATTCTTCGAGCACAAAGGTTGTGTCGGTGCCAAAAATCCCATCTTTTCTTCAATCGTTTTCTACCCGGTCGAATACCATCCGAATTTGCTGCTAGCAATTGCGAAAGACCAATCTCCTTAGGCTTTGGCACGAGATTAGGTTGAGATATCTCAATCTCAGTGGAAACAACAATTGGAAGAACATTCGGCTTATACAACCGACTTTAGATTGCTGCAGAGATACAACGAGAGGCAGACACAATCGATCTACTTGGTACAGGCAACGGGTACCCTTTGAGTCCCAAGCCATGACGGCTAGGGTTTAGCATAGACAGAGAGAGGTGGAGAACCATTTTTCCTTTCAAATTCTATTCTGATAAAGGAAGAGATTGATTGTTCAAATTCCCCATTAAACCTAATTTGAATTTCTAAGATAATTTTATTTTCTTATTTAATTAGTTTCTAAAAAAATTTCTATTTTTTATATTTAATTTCTTTTAATTTTCTTAATTATTACATATGTTTTTTTTGGTCATTTAACATACCTACAGAATCTTATTTGAAATATATAATAATAGGGGTGTGTATTAAGTGGTTTGGGGAGTTTATATAAAATTTCTCTTATGAAATGAGAGGAATAATAATTCCTTGTATTAGGAACCTAAGTATTCCAAGCACCGTTGCACCGCTTTTTTAGTGCATTATAAGTATCTCTACCGTCTCTAGAGTAGTACTTAAAAAAGAATTCGGTACCTCTTCATCTTTAATTATATAGTAGGTGTTGTAGGAGAAACAATAGATAAGCAAACCGCTATTTTATTGATTGATAAGGAGGCCTTTATATAGGCATTACATCAAGTATCCCGAATAATCAGGGATTCTCTATCTACTAAAGATACTACATATCTAGTCTAATTAGGTCAAGACACACCACAGAAGTTACGGAATTAACCTTCTTTAAACACTTCCCCTTGTGTCGCGTATCTAATGTGACACGGTGCATAACATGTTGCCACGCTAAAACCTTGCCAAGCAAAATAAAAACCACTTGGATAAAATAAAAGGCTTGGTCGAAGGGAAAAGAGTACAACGCACTAACTACAATTGAAGATTACATGTGAGGTAGACTCCCCCTGCTGTCTACAAGACAACTCTCCCTGATTAGTAACCCAATCTCAGAGTTTAAATTAACGGCGTATACAAACGCTCCTCACAAGCTTCAATAGTAGGTGTCGCCAATAATCGAGTCATTGAATACAACCACATTATCCTTGTATTAGACCAGCTACACTTAGTTTTACTTGGTCTTAAGGAAGAAGATTGCTTAACAACTCAAAACTAGAGTTCGCATTGAAAATCAGATTCACGCGTAGTATGACCTTTTTATACTTAAACAGTGATAACTCCTTCGATACAATAGGTAAGAACGATCCGTAAAGATTTCTGGAAACTAGACACCCATATATTTCCAGTGATATAAAGTACATAGCGTGATTCATTCTGAGATGATCACAAAGCTCTGTCGAAGGTGACGGATCTGCAAATTACCGGACAGATTCGTCCTACTTTGTCAAAACAATCATAACTCACTCAATATGATAGCTATGATCAAATGGTTGGTGTTCCTGGAAAGTAGATACATAGACCTTTCTAATGGTACCAATTTTACCATTTTCTAATGAGTGGGCTGTCCTATAGGTCTCGGGGAAGTCGACATAAAGAACCAGGTAGATTCTGGAATTGTCTTTTGATGTGTCTTTCATGATGGATCGAATGAGCCTAAACCTTTCACATTTGAAAGAAAGTATCGCCATATACCATGGCATTGCGTGGGCGCATCTAGATATTACCTTGGCTTTATAAGTTTATAGCGAATGAGATGCCGTGTCGAGCATATTATGACAAGTACATGATTGCGCACATGGTACTTAGATGGAGAGTTTCATCTCCCAAGACTTCTCGTCATATGGACGTAACAAGTCTTCTCAAGACATTGACTAATCATTCGATACATATAGGCTTTGGTTTAACGTCTTTTAGATAGCCATAAGCCGATTGATGAGTAAGTTCATCACTAACGGTTTTCACTCTCGAGACCAAGTATTCCCAAGATCTTTTCATTCTTAACGTCGGATTAGTGATACTTCAATCACAATTCATCCAAAGTTTACACGCAAATAGGTATGATTCTTTACATCCCATCTCCAATCAAGTAGTCACTGAATCGTGGTTTTTGCTTACTTGACTTGGGGGAAAACTAATCCGTTCAGGATGTTTATGTATATCTCTTTACTTAATCCCAATAGGGATGATACAGGCTGCATGTTCAGCTTTTTGGAACTACCTAACAGACAAGGTAGTGGAGTGTAATATGACTCAATTACGAGATCATATGTCATCGTAGTCGATTCCAGGGCGTTTGTGAGAGACCTTGGGCCACAAGGTAAGTTTAGGCTCTTTTTCTCACTACGCTTTCCATCAAAGATTATCGATAGGGTTTACACTTGCGGTGTCGGCATCACCTGACTAAGGACTTATCTCTTTGTTTAAACTAGATCGCATATATTTCCGTGTAGGCCAATTCACAACGTTGGTATTTGATTCAATGAAGTGAATGTTCGATATCTAACTCATAGACCACATACTCATGTACACTGGTGTAATTCGTATTTGTAGAGATCTCCATATGGATTGGCTTTTCATTGAGGCGTCCCCCAATGATTACCATAATCCATAAAATCCATGAGACGAATGAGTTGTCATTGATCCAAGGATCAAGTTGTGCCATACTCGCATTCGGTGAGTGTATATCGAACTAAGTGCCCTCTCTACACTTCTTGTGAGAGTCACAGCCTAGTGACACCATCTACCACTATTGTGGAGCCACCATGTCATCATCTATGGGTAACAATGTGTCCATTTATCCGGACATCAATCCTTACAAGCATGTTTGATACAAGAGGACTATTCCGATCTTTTCCTTAAAAGACCAATAGTTTACTCTTTGCAACATGTATATCAAGTCTCGTCACTTTGATTTATGGGACTTTGGGGAACATGATGAGGCACAGTGGGGACAAACCACGGCAATGCCAAGTCGTTCTACTTGAACAAACTTGTTCTTCTCTCCCCCTAACGACGGGGAGATTGGCTCATCAAAAAGTGACATAAACGAGATCGCATGTTAAGGTTTTCCTATAGCGGACTATAGGTGGAAGCTTATGTCTTATTCAAAGATAAATACCCATCATTAAACACTTGTGATGGAGAAATATGGCACATAAAGTATGTGGACGGTAAATGGTATTGATTGTTAACACTTATACGTTAACAAGATGCATTCCGTTACAAAATGTAACATGCATGTATGCTTTCTGAAACGTTTCACTAAGTTCTGGGACACCAAATGCCACTAAATTTTAACAATAGGTAGGGCCGTGTGTTAGGATTTCAACTCCCCGGCCTCATTGCCGTAACCGGCCGAAAACTTACCGAACCGGTCGGAACAGTCTCCGGAGGTTAGTGAACGTTTGTGTCGAGCGGTTCAGTACCTTCCAGGTGTCCAATGATGTTGAAATTTTATATGAAGGTAGCCATGGATGCTAGGAATCGGTGGACTGAATTTCACCTCAAGAACCGGCTTAAAAGGTCCATCCAATGATGATTCCGCGAGCTGGAAAACCAGGATTTCTAGGTTTTCTTCAACTTTTCAATCATTGTCAAGGTGTTTCATAACATCTAAGTGTTATGACTTGAGTTTAACTATTAGATAGATCACCAAAGTATCATTGTGTCTCAAAATTGAACCATGATAGGGCATTAAAGCTATCATCTTATTTATCATTATCTTTAGCGTAGGAGGGCGTTACTCCGTAACTTTGCTAAAGATTAGACTTCCATATCATGAGCATAGTTAATGAAGGATCATGAGAGGGGGATCATATGCAGTATTAAATGCATAGATGGTGCTTCCATTGACTTGGAGGAAGACTTGGGTGACGTTAATGTCATCTTTAAGCCTTGAGCATTGCTCATGACGCTACCAAATATTCTTTTGGTAATCTTTGATCCCAATAACTTCTTTGCTAAAAAAACGATATCCATGACTTACTTGCATATGGATCATCAAAAGAAACGAGGTATAGAAGAGTTTACATGAGTCGCCGATTCAAAGAATATCATAGTATACGTGAAAGACATTCACAATATTGATACATAAGAAATTTATTCAATTTTCACAATGAATTTCAAGGTGATAAACGTTGGCACGAATATCTTTAAATAGTGAGCAAGGTTCGATTGCTTCTTTATGCATAGATAGCATATGTGACTTTGAATCATAATGTCATAAGACATGGAAATTTTGAGCATGAGAATGCTCTATGATTATGTGTGATGATCTAGTCATTATAGTCACAATGGATTTATAAAATCCATGAAGATTAGCTACACACTCAATGTCTCTATGATACATTCATAAGAGAGTAGAGACAAGGTTTTATGCCAAGTCATATAAATCGGAATATATACTCAATTCCTATATAGAGTGCGTTACATGGCGTGTAGTATCACAAGATAAAACATAGGCATACTTAAAAGCGTAGTAAATACATCCGTTAACGCTCAAAGATAGAGCCGGAAAACAACTAAATGAGCCAACATCGATACTATATAGACATAAATGTCTAAAAACCAAGTATCAAGGACCGCGGCCATGAGCAAGCTATCCGAGGCTGAAGCCAAGCTAGAGTGGAAGTCAAGCCGAAGTAAGGCAAGAGAAAGGTTGGGGTCATGTATAAGCGGGTGCAATGCTTCCCAAAGCCGAAGCCGAGGTAGTGCACGGGCGGGCCGAGGCCGAGCAAGTGCCAAGGCACGCCAAGGCCGAAACCAAGGCGTGTCGAGGCAAAGGCAAAGGCTTATGGGGCCGAGCCTTGATGTTGGAGTCGAGGTTATGATGCGAGTTGCCGATGGCTAGCCGAGGCCAAAGCTAAGGCTTACCGAGGCATAAAGCGAGGACCTGACGAGGCCGAGGCCGAAGCCAAGGCATGTCGGGGTGTGTGCATGAGCTTATAGGGCCGGGATGGGCTGCGGGCCGGGCCGTGTGTAGGCCAACGCCGAGGCCGAGGCTAGGCGGGCCGTTGTGCAGGCCAAGATCCCGAGATCGAGGCGGCGGCAACATGTGGTTGTGGCAGAGCTGTTGGCCAAGCGGTGTACAAGCCAAGCCAAGGCCAAAACCGAGGCTAGGCAAGGCAAGCTTTGGTGTGCGCAAGAGTTCCGAAGCCGAGGCCGGGCAATGTCCATGCATCCGTGCATGTACGCAAGCATGTCTATTCGTTTCTTGACGAGCATAGGCTCGTTTATCTTTGTGATTTTCGAGTTAACATCACCAATTAGATTGGTGAACTCAAATCAACATGCCATGTAAATGTGTAATGCGATACATTGCATTCACATATAGCTATTCAGGGGATCGAACCATGTATGCATCATAAAATTCTTGTCCGTTCATTTACTTGAACAATATGAAAGATTTAAGATTAAATGCCAACGGTTACATCGAGGTATTGACCATAAAAAGTGTATCGACTAAGTAGCATTAGTCACACATGTGAGGTCTATGCCTTCACAAAATCAACGGATTTGTAGTCACTTTGACTATGAAATTGAAGTCATATGCTTCATATTTATCGCGAATTATCTTTTACTTTTGAAATTGGTAATCATGAGGATATACTCTCATCTTCTTCCATGTATCTTTTGTATACATTGACCATATGATTGCATCATTTATAATTGTTGAACCGATGTAGAACCATATCAATGACATGATTCTTTTTTTTTTTTTTCAATGGCCCTTTTCTCTTTTTTTCTTTATGATATGGGGGTTTCGAGGCGTAGCCTTCCCCTCTTTTTCTGGGCGCATTTTATGGTCAATTTTTCTTTTTCTCAAAAGACCAAGAGGAAAAGTATTGAATTTAGGTCGAGACCAAGATTATGGTAACTCAATTCAATATTTGTTGTGACAATTTCCGTCACATCGATGTTATAGTGACAATTTCTGTCACACATCATGAGTTTGTCCCTTTGTGACTCCCTTAGGATCGTCACAAGCATTGACAATATTCTGTCAGAATCGTGATAAAATAGTCACGAAGAGTTGTGGTTCACAATGAAATCACAGCCACAAGCACAACTTTGGACGGTAACATCACAGTTACTCCTTAAATACTGTGATACGCCGGGGTGGGTGGAGCCCCGTTGTATCGTCCCGAGAAGCAAAAGAATCAGGATTATGTAGCAGGGAGTTTGAAAGTCCCGAAAAAGACAAAAGTCCCAACAATTTAAATTCTAGAAAGTAGGTGTTAGTGCCAAAACCCGTAGGCCTGACAGAAGCACAATAATAAAGCTGTAAAGACACAGGCAAGTATAGTGGTTCACCGTGCCATCGGAGGGCACGGCTACGTCCACTTGGAATCTAGTATGATCGGCCGATAAACCATCGGATGTTGGTTACATGCCAAGAGTAGCAAGTATCCAAGAGAGCTAACTCTAAAGGGGAAGCCTTCTATTTATAGGGAAGGAAGGCTCCCTCCTTTACAATGTTTCCAATGTGGGATGCAAACCCACTTTTCCTACTCACGAAGCTACTTCAGGTGCCCGGTGGCATGCCCTCCGGGTGTGGCACCGGTGATGTGGAACAATGGAGATGTAGCCGGGGTGCTGGTCTATCCGATGGATGCCGGAAGTAGGACCTATGACGCCGGTTGCACGGTCCACAAGGTCGCCGAATATGCTTGGCGGTGTACCATATGTACTGTCAACAGTAGGTGTTTTAATAAAAGCTTACTTTCTAATTCACTGGGTGAACTGCGTTGTAATATAAATTGCGCTTGAGGACTCGTTTTTTTATCCTTGTGCAAATTTGAGATGCTCTTCCATGTACGTGCAACGAATAATTCTCGCAATTCCATTACGATGCGTCGTGCAATAAATTTTATGGAAAAGAAAAACATATGGTTAGCCATATTCACCATATATAGAGTAGTAAAACCAATAAAACAATTACTACTATTGACAGTAGCCGCAGAGAGGCTACAGCAGGCCCACAAACCCGCAGCAAGTGCACCAGGGCCCTGCCCAAGGCTCGGGACCGGATCACCAGCACCCGGCCTCGAGGTCCAGCACTCTATCCTGCCTCCAGAGACCCTGGGGCCGGGGGCGCCAGCCTGACGAAGAGGGCATCAGAAGGCACAAACAAAAGGGAGCCAGTCCCACATCGAAGGGTGAGGCCAGCCCTCACCCCCAACCACCTATATAAGGGCCCCAACTACCCTCTTTATTAGGTAACTTATCTCTCTCCCCGCTTACATACGTGCCTTGGTTATATATATTCCAACTATACTAACTTAGGCATCGGAGAGGAGAAGACCGGCCCGCCCGGTATTCCCCTTAGTGAGCAGGATTGCAGGAGATCAAGTTGGATTCATCAAGTATCTACTAGACCCCCGGGTTTAGGCAGAAACAATTGGCGCCGTCTGTGGGAATCGTTCAAAAAGTTGTGTTGCTCTGCTAGAGAGTAGAACCCCATTGATCCTTTGGAGAGGTAGCTACATCCGCAGTCCGAAAGCTATGGAAGGAAAAAAGATAAAAGCCAGCGCGGAAGGACCGAAAGGGCGAATTCAGTTCCCCGACCGGGCCCAAGGTACAGGGGCTGCGGACGGTGCGAGGTTCGTCCTTTCCCCCGGCCGAGACGGAAAATCGAAAGCGCGAATTCAGTTCCCCGACCAGGCCCGTAACATAAAGGCTGAGGTCGGTGCGAGGTTCGCCCTTTCTCCCATCCACGACAGGGCTCATGATCGGCGGGAACCAGAAAACCCCGACCAGAAGGGTCCGGGAGAAATAAAAAAGATGAAGGCAGAGGTCAAGCGCTTGCGAGAAGAGGGCGATCAAGATCGACTAAGAGCGGAGGCCCGATGTCAAGAATTGAAGGCAGTAAACATTGCCCTATTAGCGGCCCTGGAGCGAGAGGGTCAGCCGGGCACTCCTCGAACAGCACCACGGCCAGCAGGCAAGGCTAGTGAATTCCCGCATCTTGAGGTAGGGCAGGCCACGGGAAGAAGAAAGACCATGCATGTGGCCACGCCACTCTTTTCAGAAGTTCTAAAAAACTCCGGCCCGGCCGAGCCCCCGTACCGTACGGGCCAAGCGTCAACCGAGCAGGAAAGCTCTACCGCACGGACACTCGAGGCGCTTTCCGCCTCGGTGGCGGACATAAAGGGTCGCATGGAGACCAGCGAGAGGATGGCAGGGCGACCGCGGGGTGGCGCACGGTTCAACGAGCGTGTTGGACCTTTCTCGCGCCGGATTAGGGAATCGGGAAGATCTGGAAGCCAAAGGCCTCTAAAGTTGACATATTCAGGAACGGGCTGCCCGTACCAGCACCTGGACAGTTTCAAGTCACAAGCAGGGGCGAGGGGCTACTCGAACGCCATGTGCTGCAACGTATTCCAAGAGACGCTCTCGGGAGAGGCGTTGAATTGGTTCTACGAGCTACCAGTGAACTCAGTCGAAACCTTCGAGCGGTTGGCTGATAAGTTCGTCGGCCGGTTCATTCTCAGAGCCAGGACAGCCCAAGCATCAACAATCCTTTTTGACTGCATGCAAACTGACAACGAGCCGCTACGCGCCTTCATTAACCGGTGGCGAATTGCCACGGCTGGGGTCAGGAACCTGGACAAGCAGATCGCAGGGATGGCCTTCAAGCAGGGTTTAAGACCTGGGGAACTTTCGTACGACTTACTAGTACAGGAGCCGCTGGGGTACGACGAGCTGATGACTGTGGCCGTCAGGCACGCTCAGGCAGAGCACGAGACAAACGGGGACAAGGCGCCCAAGCGAATAGCGGACGACCTACCGCCATCCCGTGGAGGCAAGGCCGGGTGGCTAGATCGCAACCGAGCACCTGCAGCCACCAGGAAAGCAGAGATGCGGGAGGAGTGGCAACCCCGGCGAAGCGGTGACGACGGTTCCCGACCAGGAAGAAGGCTGCCATTTGTGCGCTCGGCGCAGCCTCTGGCAGCTACGCCAGCAGAGCGACCACCGCGGGCCTTAGCTATTGCGCCAGCAGGAAAACCCCAAGATCTAGCCCTTCGGACTGGTGACCGCAAACCCCAGACAGCGGTCGTGAACGACCAGGCCCGCCCAAAGGACCCCAACAACGAGCGACCGCGAGCTCGGCAGGTAGGAACTATAAGCACCCGCACTCCCGGGGGGATCGAGGTACACGGGAGCATTAATATGATACACGGCGGGGACCGTATAGATCGGCTTACCCGGAGCTCAAAGAAGCGATGCCTAAGATCGATCCGAGGGAAGGAGGTGTACGCCTTCGGCGAAAGAAGCGGCCAAGCCGCTAAAACCGGATGGAACTCGATTACTTTCTACGAGGAGGAAGAGCCGGAGGATTTGATCCAACCGCACAACGACCCCTTCCTCATTACGGTCCAAATAGACCACTGGATAACCAGTCGTATGTTGATCGATACCGGAGCCTCAGTCAACGTAATGTTCCGAGATGCATACAAAGGGTTGCAGAGAGGAAGGAACAAGTTATCCCAGGATAACGAACCGCTTATAAGCTTCTCCGGTGAGGTCGTCCAACCTTTGGGTTCGGATTACCTACCGATCATCTTCAGCGAGGGAGACAGAACGAGAAAGGAGCATTTGGAGTTCATCATTGTCGACTGCCTATCATCGTACAATGGCATAATCGGTCGGCCAGGGTTATGGAGGCTCAAAACGTTTATAGCTGGCCATATGCTGATGCTGAAGATGCCTTCACCAACCGGAGTTATTACTATACGGGGGCACCAGAGGATCGCCCGCAAGTATTACGCAGAGGCCCTGACCCACGGGAGGAAGCGGACCGAGGTCTTCACAACCACTCAGCAGGCGCCAGTACCGGATCTGAGTATTGACCCCCGTGACGACATCAATTCAAAAAAAGTTAGGCGATTCGCCGAAAAGCTGGAGCCACCTTCAGCCGTGGAAGAAACCGAAGCGATCTGCATCTCGGTAGACCACCTGGAGCGAAATGTCGTAATAGGGACGCGGCTCGATCCGGTTGTCAGGCGAGAGCTCATAGCCTTCCTCCAGGACAACAGTTCGGTCTTCGCATGGTCCTACGAGGACATGCCAGGCATATCCCCGGAGGTAGCCGTGCATGAGCTAAATTTATTACCTAACGTTCCACCGGTGAGGCAGAAGAGGAGGTCCTTCAGTCCGGCAAAGTATGAGGCAATCAGAGAGGAGATACAGAAATTGAAGGGTATAGGTTTCATCCAGGAAGTCCAGTACCCTCGCTGGCTCGCTAACGTGGTCATGGTGCCGAAGAAGGGAACCGGCCAGTGGCGTATGTGTGTGGATTTCACTAACCTGAACCGGGCGTGTCCAAAGGACAGCTTCCCGCTCCCCCGGATTGACCAGCTTATAGATTCCACGTCCGGTTTTAAGATGCTCAGTTTCATGGACGCTTACGCCGGCTACAATCAGATTAGGATGCACCCGGATGATGAGGAGCACACATCATTCACAACCGACCGAGGTACCTACTGTTATAAGAGGATGCCGTACGGTCTAAAGAATGCCGGGGCCACCTACCAGCGAACGGTGAACCGAATGCTGGAGCAAGAAATGGGTAAAACCGTAGAGGTTTACGTTGATGACATGCTGGTCAAGAGCTTGACTGCAGGGGCCCACGTCCGGGATTTAGCCGTAGTCATCGGTAAGATGCTCAAATTCGGAATGCGCTTAAACCCAAAGAAGTGTATTTTCGGGATTTCAGAGGCCCTATTCCTAGGTCACATCATCAGCCAGCGAGGGATAGAAGCCAACCCGCTAAAGGTCCAGGCGATTTTAGATATGGAAACGCCAGGGGAGAGAAACCAGGTCCAGATGTTGACCGGCCGGTTGGCCGCCCTTGCCAGATTCATCTCCCGCCTAACCGACAAATGCGCCCCGTTCTTCAAGCTGCTCAAGGCACAACAAACCAGGAAAATCCACTGGGCAGCCTAGCATGAAGCGGCATTCCAGTCTATCAAGGCATATCTGTCTGTAGTGCCTCTCCTATCCAAACCAGTGCCGGGCGAAATGTTATACCTCTACATAGCTGCATCCGCAACGGCCGTCTCCGCGGCTCTCATCAGGAAGGAAGACACGCTCGAACTTCCGGTATACTATGCGGGAAAGGGACTTACTGGAGCTGAGGGCCGGTACCCCGACATAGAGAGATTGGCTCTGGCCCTGATTGTTAGTGCCAGGAAGCTCCGGCATTATTTCCAGGCTCACTCCATCACCTTATATACCAATCACCCTCTGCGACAGATCCTGCAAAAACCAGAGACCAGCGGTAGGCTCGTACGGTGGGCAGTTGAACTGGGAGAGTTCGACATCACTTACGCCCCACGAACGGCCATCAAGGGACAGGCGGCTGCAGACTTCATATGTGAGCTCACCCCAATGGCGGTAGAAGCGCACCCCGACCGGTACGAGGGCACCGAGGCAGTGCGAACCATAAAGACCGAACCAGGCCTCCCCACCGGCTGGAAACTTTACGTGGACGGCTCCGTAACAACCAGGCGGAGCGGAGCCGGTGTCATGATAACCTCGCCCGATGGCCAGTCATACGAGTACGCCTTACGGTTCCTTTTCAGCACCTCCAACAACGCTGCCGAGTATGAGGCCCTCATAGCCGGTTTGCAACTGGCCAAGGAGTTGGGAATCTCGTCCATGGAGATATACAGCGACTCTAGCCTAGTGGTGAACCAGATGAACGGGGTGTTTGAGGTCAAGGACCCCCAGCTGTCCTCTTACCAGGCTCTGGCCAAAACCCTGATTGAGCCGTTCGAGGGCGCTACGATCCAGCACATTCCCCGAGAGGCAAATAGACATGCAGACGCCCTCGCAAGGCTGGCAACCGGAAATTACCCTCCAGAGTACCGGAAAGCAAAAATTGAAACTCTCCAGAAGCCAAGCATAAGCAAAACCATCTCCGAGATATTTGCGGTAGAAGAAGCGCCACCAAGCTGGATGGACCCAATAGTCAGGTATTTGACCGACAAAACCAGCCCCCAGGATGCGGTAGAGGCCAGGAGGCTACACCTCCGGTGCGCCCGGTACGGTCTCCTCAACGGCCAGTTATACCGAAGGGGGCACAGCTTCCCCCAGCTGAGGTGTGTGACAAAAGAGGCAGGAGTGGCTATCATGCGAGAGATCCACGAGGGAGTATGCGGTAATCACTCCGGCGCAAGATCATTATCCCACAAATCGCTCCGAGCGGGGTATTTCTGGCCAGACATGGCGGCAATGTCACGAAAAATATCAGGCGGCTGCCACAAGTGCCACATGTACGCCTCTGTACCTCATGCCCCGGCAATCGCATTATCAATCCTCTTGGCACCATGGCCGTTCGCACAATGGGGATTAGACATCATAGGCCCTTTCCCAACAGCTGTGGGACAGTACAAGTATGCCATCGTGGCAGTGGATTATCAGACTAAGTGGGTCGAGGCAGAACCCATGATAAAGATCACTGAGGAACGGGTTAAAAAGTTCCTATGGAAAAACATCTACTGCAGGTTCGGGGTACCGCAGACTATTGTCACGGATAATGGGACACAGTTCAATAATACTGATCTTATCCAGTACACAGCCTCTATGGGGACTCGGATGTTGTTCACCTCAGTGGCGCACCCACAGACCAACGGCCAGGTAGAAGCGGTCAATAAAATTATCAAGACCCTTCTCAAAAAGAAGCTGGATGCCAAGAAGGGATGTTGGGCCGAAGAACTCCCCGCGGTGCTATGGGCCATCCGGACAACAGCAGCAGAGGCAACAGGAGAGACCCCATTCTGCATGGCATTCGGGAGCGAGGCGGTACTCCCTGTAGAAACTGGTATACCCAGCGGCAGGGTCGAGAATTACGACACCGAAACAAACGCCGATGGGCTATTGCTCAACCTAGACCTCATTGAGGAGCGCCGCGACCAGGCGCATATGCGCAACCAAACCTACAAGCAGCGGATCGCCCGGTACTATGACAGAAGGGTCCGGGAGAGAAAGCTACAGGTCTGGGACTAGGTCATGAAGAAGGTTCAGAAAAAACCGTTGGCCCTAGAACCAACATGGGAAGGGCCCTACCAGATCACCGCGGCCGTGGGACCGGCAACATTCCACATTATAGACACCGAGGGCATCTATTCCACCCGGCCGTGGAATATCCAACACCTACGGTTCTACCCTAAGTAATAGCGGTCACAGAGCGACAACAGTGTATTTAGCATCAATATTGCAATACGCAGTTACGGCATTAAAGAATAAACTAAAGCAGTTACAAAATGTGCATATACAAGGTAAACAGCTAGCTACCGCCCCCGGAGCCCCCAATCCCCGGCCCGCCACTTTTTAGAGCTTGCTCCTGCTCCACCATTTCGGTTAGGGCTATATCAGCCTCCATCTGCTCGGCATCAAGCCATCCTTTCTCCATCCACTCCAGATAGGCGTCACTAATGCCCTTCGACCGGGCCTCATCCAGCATCTCCTCAAGCTCCACCGACTCCCGAAAGTCCACTTCAGCAAGCTGGGATTCCGTAAGCCTCTCCCTTCCTTGGGCGACTACTGTAACCTGGCTCTGGAGCTCCAAAACTTTCGCCTCCAGCTCCGTAATTCTCCCTTCCCGGGCAAAAACCTGGGTCTGCAGCTCCAAAACCCTCGTCTCCAGCTCCGCGATCCTCCCTTCCCGAGCAGCAGCCTGCCGATAGGCCTCCTCCCTCTCCTGCGAGAGTTCATGGTTCAACCGACCAACCTCCTCTCTTTCCTCCGCAAGCTTGGCTTCCGTCACATCCGCCCGCACGCTCAGCTCCTCCACCCGCCTCTCCAAACCCGCAGCAGCCTCCCCTCTGGGCTCTGCGGCATAAAAGCTATGAACCAGCTGCCAGAGGTAAACAAAGGAACATTAGCTCGTGTCACTCCAAGAGAAAAGGAAGCACAAAAACACTTACCCGAACAGCTAGTTCCACGGGCTTCGCCCTGTTCTCGCCCGATTGTCCAGTCCTAGGGTTCTCCCGGTCAAGCCCCAAGGTTTCGATGGTAGCCACCACGAACCTACCAATGCCATCACCGGAACTGCGACTGGCTTCTGGCACCTGAGTCCTTCGACCAACCACCTCCACGACCGGAGCCACCGCCCGCTCGATTGGCCCAGCCGAACTTGATGCTCCGGCGTCAAATACCCTTGCCCTCTTGGGCGGAGCTTCACCAAGGCTGCTTCGGTGGCGCCCGAACATTTCTGCCGTTTCCCTCTCCCGCGAGACCCGTACTGCCATCGGTCGCGCCACGGGTTCTGAACCAGATAACCCCACAGACTGCCCTTCCCGAATAAAGAATGGGGAGTTATTCTCACTGCCCGGTCGCCGTCCATAGTGAGCGTCCGGAAACACGAGCGGCACCGGCCTGTCATGCTCCCTGCGTTTCTGGGTAGCCGTATCAATCACGGTCTTCGCGGCCGTCTCCCCCGTCTCCATCAGTCTCGAGGCTACAAGCTCCTCATCCGGTTCGATAGTCTCCTCAATCTTAAGCGCGAGCCGGGGGGCATTAGCTTCAAGCCGATAGGTCGAGCGGTCAGAACACAGGCAACTATGCAAAAGTAAAGTACAAGACACCTTACCAGGTTTTTTCCCCATCCCGCATATCTCCAGCACGTTCCATCGGATGAAATTGTAGGAGCTTCGACTCAGATGGTCCCAGCCATAGAACAACCAGAATATCCGTTGCTTCTCCAAGTCCTCCAACTGCCACGATTGGTCCCCGATCGGTTGGTATGCCCCGGGGACCTGTTAGCCCCTCCAGTTACGCTGCCACCTGCCACCGGCCAGCACCACCGACCTCCTCCAGACATCTGAAACCGATGACGGCAGATGCGTGATGGCAGCACGATAGTCCCGCGCGGCAAAATTCACACAACCGCTGCACTGGGCTTTTCTGCAGTAAGAAATCTTGTACAGCGCCCGGAATTCATTAACCGTGGGCTAGTCCATGTGGCTCAGGCTAAACAGACACCCAAGCCCAAGCAGCTGCCTCCACTGATTGCTCGGAAGCTGGGCCGGGGAAAGATTTAGTGAGCTCAGCATGTACTGAACAAATCCCGGCAGCGGCAGCGATAGTCCGTGTCGGAATTGGTCGTCGAAAACAGCAACCCAGCCCGGTTCCGGGTTACAGGCCAGTTCCCCGGGACGCAGGCCTCGAAGTTTAACAGAAGAATCGATGTCCCACTTCGCCCGAAACTCCCTAATCTCTCTTTCGTCCATGCTTCTGACTGGCTCATCACAGGGAATCACTCTGTCACCATCCAGCAGCTCGTGCCTTCTGAGCCCGTGGCTTGCGCCGCCATAATCCTAACACAAAATAATTCAGATTTGCAGCAAGGCGGACGAGGAGAGCAGAAGGCAAAAGGTTTAGGCAAAGTGTGGTGGGAGGTGTGCAGAGTGGACAATAAATAGGGCAACAAGAAAAGCAAGGCAACCCCAGCCGTGGATTCCCTCCATCTCAGACCGCTCCTTGTCGACACGTGTCCAGGCTTGGATAAGGGATCCCATCCATCATAACTGATGGGACTGATGGGCTTTCCCCCTCATCGCATGTCCGCCACCTGTCCCACTTACCAGCGGCATTTAGGGAGATAGGAGCGAACAACGAGGCGTCCACTCCCCTTGTTCCCCCAGAAAGTCAACTCCGAATCAATCCGGCACCATGGCGGTTCACGAGTATGATCATTTAACCGGCTGCATGGCTTCTTCATTGTATATCTTGAAGACCTCTCACCGCTTGTGATTTTTCCAACCGCTTCGAGAGCATCTATCCAGGTATGAACCCTCCTTCTAGCACCATCTTCGTTGCATATCACTGGGGGACTCGTCTCGATATGGCATGTCGCGCGGTCGAGATCCGCCAGCACTATGACATTCCACCGGCCCTGGGACATTTAACCCACTCCAAGGCATTCTACCGGTTGTCACCTTCCTTCGCCTACGGGCAGGAACGAGCCAACAACAAAGGCTTCTAAACGCATGGGCTTTATAAACCCGGGCGAGCTTACATCTAACCCATGTACTCTTGTCCAGCAGGATAAAAACCCTGCATCACACTGAACTGTGATACATTTGGGGATACATGGCGAGACTCGTTATCTCAACGCCACTCCACTGGGCAGATTGTTTCTTTAACACAGAACAAGTCTCCCCGCAGGCTAACAAACCTGCACATTACCTCAACGCTTAACCAACAAAAGCTGAGAAGAACTAGCAAGTGTTAACCGATGCCTCGGTACGGCCGTAACACTCTCCGGGGTACCTGTTGGCCTAGTCCACGCACCAACAGGCCCTCCCGCAGGCTAGCATCACCGGGACTCGTCTCGATATGGCAGGACGCCCGGTCATGCTCCCGTGAACTCCGCCTCGCACCGATATGGCAGAACGCCCGGGCGAGGTCCAGTCTGCAAGTTCATCCGGGACTCGTCTCGATATGGCAGAACGCCCGGTCGAGCTCCCGTGAACTCCGCCTCGCACCGATATGGCAGAACGCCCGGGCGAGGTCCAGTCTGCAAGTTCATCCGGGACTCGTCTCGATATGGCATGACACCCGGTCGAGCTCCCGTGAACTCCGCCTCGCACCGATATGGCAGAACGCCTGGGCGAGGTCCAGTCTGCAAGTTCATCCGGGACTCGTCTCGATATGGCAGGACGCCCGGTCGAGCTCCCGTGAACTCCGCCTCGCACCGATATGGCAGAACGAAACAATTGGCGAGGTCCAGTACTATCTATATTGCAAACGTACTTATAAACTTTTACTTACCGTCAGCAACATGTACTCACCTCGGTCATGCCCAATCTTTAACGCGGACTTGGGGGACTGGGCACCGGTAGGTTGATAACCCTACGGGTCTGCGGGGCAAGAGCAAGACAGATTTAAGTCCCCATTCAAGATTGCACTTGACCGGGAACTTGGGGGACTTGTTGACAGTAGCCGCAGAGAGGCTACAGCAGGCCCACAGACCCGCAGCGAGTGCACCAGGGCCCTGCCCAAGGCTCGGGACCGGATCACCAGCACCCGGCCTCGAGGTCCAGCACTCTATCCTGCCTCTAGAGACCCTGGGGCCGGGGGCGCCAGCTTGACGAAGAGGGCATCAGAAGGCACAAACATAAGGGAGCCAGTCCCACATCGAAGGGTGAGGCCAGCCCTTACCCCCAACCACCTATATAAGGGCCCCAACTACCCTCTTTATTAGGTAACTTATCTCTCTCCCCGCTTACATACGTACCTTGGTTATATATATTCCAACTATACTAACTTAGGCATCGGAGAGGAGAAGACCGGCCCGCCCGGTATTCCCCTTAGTGAGCAGGATTGCAGGAGATCAAGTTGGATTCATCAAGTATCTACTAGACCCCCGGGTTTAGGCAGAAACAACTACAGTAACTGTTTTAACCCGTAGGGTAAAAACTTTTTAATTGAGATAAGTACAATTACCGTTTTGCCCCTTTACCCATTGAATTGGGTCGGATCGGACCCAAGGGACTGGGTCGAGCTTGTCGAATCCGGGTTGGGCTCTGCGCACGGCTTCGATTGTTGCAGAGGACGTCGGATGGGGCGGCGCTGGCGCGGAAGGCGACGCGAGGTCGTCGATGTCATGGCGGCGTGCGGAGCAGAGCATCGTCAACTGTGTTGAATCTTCGAATCCGGGTTGAAATCGAAATTGGATTCTGGTCGAGTGTTTGTTGCTGAGGCCGTCGAGCCGGGGCGGCGCTAGGTGCGCGTTGATGTGGGACTCGACAATTCTGGGCTCCGTGGCTGAGCGGCGGAGCTGCTGTAGATGTCAATCAGAGAAAGGGTGGGTGCCCAGAGCAAATTTCTGGGTGCCCAGAGTGTTTTTCTTTCTCTGCCATCTTTGCCCAAAAATCTTCGTCGGAAGAATCAGATTGGATTCTTTGCCAACAAATATGTTGTCGTCGGAACTTGGAGCACTTGGAATTTTTTCTTTCTTCCGATGAAGGGTTGTCGGCGGAAGAGAATTTCTAGGTTGGGGGGGGGGGGGGTCTTCTTTGCTGACAAAGGGTTTGCCGGCAGAAAAGAGAATTTAGGGTTTTGGTTTCTTTTCAGGAATAAAACCTAGGGTTTCTTAATATTTTTTTCAGGGCTATTAGACATAGGCTAGAGCCACGTGCTGATAACGTGTTGTAGGAGAAACAATAGATAAGCAAAGTGCCGTTTTATTGATTGATAAGGAGGCTTTTATATTGGCATTGCATCAAGTATCTCAAATAATCAGGGATTCCCTATCTACTAAAGATACTACATATCTAGTCTAATTAGGTCAAGACACACCACGGAAGTTACAGAATTAAACTTCCTTAAACAGTAGGTCTATTTTATATGTACCACTTATAAATAGTACCATAAAACTTTTATTTGCTTTAAAAAGATAGCGGAATGATATGTAACAACTTATTCTAATTTGTGAAGAATATATTTATGCCTCAATTTGTACAGTTAAAAAAATTGCAATTTGCAAGAAAGAAGAATCTCTATAAAACAATATAAGTAAATGCTTGTTCTTGTGCTTGTTCTTGTGCTTGTGCTTGAAACACGAGGCGGAATTGAGTAATGAAACTTTGAATAAAAATTTGTGTGCTATACTCAATATACATACTAATCACAATCCGAACATGCATTTCAGACAACTCATAAGGAACAAAATTTCTTTCCATTAAAACAAGATAAGCCAAATCTCGTGCAATTTTTATCAGTGAAATGGCGTGGCCGGGTGGAGAGTTGGTGTACTTACAATAAACAACAAAGTGTGAAGACTGCATATACAATATAAAACAAAGTAAATTGAAGATGCTCTTCAACAAATTACATTTCCAGTAATAAGGGATGTCAATTACCCTTACTTTATAATTAATTAGTATAATCAAAGTAATTTTGTAGAGATTCATACATTCTTCTCCTGGCAGTTTTGAGTGTTTTGATTAATTAGTAGATACATGGAGTATTTATACAGTTATACATAACCCGGCCACATTTAAGTAGCAATATTGTCTTGATGACCAAATGAGCTAGAGCATCAGCACCAAATTAGCTTGAAACCTACGTACTGAATGAAAAAACATAGCAAGCTAGGGCCAGAGTATCATACACCAAAGATCAAATTCGATCTCCTCCTCCGAGGAATTTGGCATCTTTTAGTAAGACAATTTATTGAAGTAGATTGAAGGCATCTCCCTCGGTCTCTTACACACACACGTACATGTGTATATATATATATATATATTTTATTGAAGACATCATCAACCATGGATGCATATATATAATATAACATCTGTGTGTGAACTCAAAACTAGCTTCTGTAGGTCGAGCGGGTAGAATATGTAAGCGTTCGACCTATAAATATGCAATTCTTCTAGCTGCTGAATTCGTATGTATATAAGACGCGTATTTTTTAAACCAGAAATATGGAGTTAGAGCAAGTCCTTCACATGAATGGTGGAGATGGCAAAACAAGTTATGCAAGCAACTCGCTAAATCCAGTAACTCTCTCTCTCTCTCTCTCTCTCTCTCTCTCTCTCTCTCTCTCAAATATCGATATAACTTTGTAACTATGGACACGTTCCTTTCAGAGAGCAGTGATTTTAAGGGTGAAGCCAATAGTAGATGCAAGCATAGAGAAGCTGTGTTTATCCGACCTCCCTTCGGAGTGCTTGAGAATAGCTGACTTGGGATGTTCTTCTGGACCCAATACCCTTTTAGCTGTTTCAAATATCATAAACAAGATTCATGAAACTTGCAAAAAATTGAACTGTCAACCTCCATCGCTCCAAGTATTCTTAAACGATCTTCCTGGGAACGATTTCAACACTCTGTTCAAGTCATTGCCAGACTTCGACAAGAATCTTGATGAAAACAAGTACATCGAACCATGTTTCATTGCCGGGATGCCTGGTTCTTTCTACGGCAGGCCCTTTCCCAGCAATTCTCTCCACTTTGCGCACTCTAGTTTTTCTCTTATGTGGATTTCTAAGGTTAATATGTTTTATCCATATGCCAATTCTTTGAGTAAATGCAGCAACAAACCATGCATTTAGTTAATGCGTCACAGAAAATAATTCTAGCTAGTTCAAATTAATCTATTATATATGCTAATTCATGCATCAATCATTGACTAATATTATATGGAAATTCAACATTACCTCTATCCGCAGGTTCCAAAAGGTTTGGTAACGGAAGGAGGAGAGGGACTGAACAAGGGAAACATATACATAGCCTAGACAAGCTCACCAGCAGTGTTTGATGAATACTTTGAGCAATTCAAAAAGGACTTCACTGTCTTTCTGAGGCATCGGGCACAAGAACTAGTACCAGGAGGAAGTATGGTCGTCACAACCATGGGCAGCATAACGAGCAATGATCCCCTCTTCATTTGGGAATTCGTTGGATTAAAACTCCATGACATGGTTTTAGATGTATGCAAGTCCCATTAATAATCAATTAGATTTCTTCATTTAGGGTTACCATATTCCATATAAGTTTTTCTGTGACTAACTTACTGTGAGATGAATTTTCAGGGTTTGATTGAAGAGGAAAAGTTGGACACATTCAATCTGCCATACTATGCACCAACAACTGATGAGGTAAAAGAGGTGATCGAGGCTGAAGGTTCTTTTACTATACAGAACGTCGTAACATTCCAAAATGACTAGGACTTTTACATAAAACAAGCCTACTGTGGCTTTGACAAGAAAGCAAGGGCAGCAGTGCTGTCAACTGACATAAGAGCTGTGGGAGAGCCTATTCTGGCCAGCCAATTCGGGGAGGACGCCATGGACGATTTGTTTCGCAGGTTTGAAGAAGATGTTCTTGATCACATGGAAAAGGAGAAATGCCAGTTCATTGACTTGGTTTTCTCCTTGACCAAGAAGAGTTTAAAGGAATGTGCTACTGAGATCTATGTTTCATTAATGCTTAATTTGTTTGATTCTAATTGTTATGTACAAGTGTGAAGTGTGTACGTGTAACACTTCTTCGCACTCGATCTGTTTAAATTTTACAAATATATTTTGATTAAAGGGTTGCAAGTATACCTATTTGAACTATGCATGCCAAGTGTACACAAAAATAACTATATTATGCGGTTATGAATAAAACTATAGAAGTACATCATCAGGGTCGGTCTTGAATGAAT
This sequence comes from Potentilla sterilis, assembly GCA_963682095.1. Classification (NCBI taxonomy): domain Eukaryota; kingdom Viridiplantae; phylum Streptophyta; class Magnoliopsida; order Rosales; family Rosaceae; genus Potentilla; species Potentilla sterilis. Next base: position 42,551,592 of record OY821757.1, on the reverse strand, counting down.
TTCTTGGTTAATGCTTGAAATAGTTCGCACATTAAGATGATTCCGCCTGACCCGTCTACCTAGAGCGGATTTCGCCTCAAGGAATTTCTCAGATAGGTTAAACAACCATCCTCTCTGCCTATTTCTTAACTAGAACCAAATCCATTCAGGGTGAATTCGTATGAAGAGAATCTTTCGAATAACTAGGGCTGCTTCTCTTCTAGCCCGGCCATTTCTTAATAGAAAACAATTTATTCTCATATTGTAGCTCAGAAAGGAAAATGATTTGGGGCCTCATTGAGGCCTTGAATTTGTGGTCTCAATCCTATGTGGCATGCAATGTCATCATGACACATCACTAATTAGAAAAACCATGCCAAATCATTCTTAAGCATAGACAATCATATTTCTCTCGATCCAATGATTCTCCATCATTATATATTTTTCAATAACAAAAATCATATTTATAATTTTTTTTCTCTTTTGTTTTTTTATCACAATAATACTTATATTTAAACTTTAAAATATAATTTGAATATTGAATATTTTTGAAAGTATTTTTTTATATAATATATATATATATATATATATATATATATATATATATAATTGGTTCCAAGAAAAAATAAATTCGTCTAAGAAAATCAAATATATACATATAGTTTCCTTATATGAATTTTCTACTATGATAATTTTAGATTTAACCCATAAAATCTGGTAAATGTTATTGTTGTCGACTATTATGGAATATCTTATCTTTTAAATTAAGAAAATTAATTTAATAGTAATGATTTAGTTAATAAGTAGATCAAATTAGGCAATAATCATAACAAATTATTTCATGGAGATGAATTCGTTACCTTACATGAACTATAATAATCTATTTATGGTTTATATGTACGATATTTAATAAAAATAATTACGTTTAGATTGACTTATTAAAATTTAATTCTTGACTTTTTAATGCATCAATTCCATCTTAATTTCGTCTCCATCAATACTTTAATGTGTTAGATATGGTGTATATACCATATATTGTCTGTCGAAATTTAAAATATAAAATTAAAAAAATAGGTAAATCTTTATCGAATTTATTTTGGACGAATTATTTATATATATCTGATTTCTTAGACGAAATTATTTTTTCTTAAAACCAAATATTATATATATAAAAAATCAAATATACTTTCAGTTTAGATATTAAAAAAACAGTATACTTTCACAAAATTCAACTTTCAAATTATTTATTGGAGTTTAAATATAAATATTATTGCGATAAAAAACAAAAGAGAAAAAAATATAAAATATGATTATTTTTTTTATGAAAAAAGACATAATAATCTAGAACCGTTTGATCGAGAGGGATATGATTGTCTATTTACTTAAGAATGATTTAGCATGATTTTTCTAATTGGTTATGTGTCATGATGACATGGCATGCCACGTAGGTTTGAGGCCACAAATCCAAGGCCTCATTGAGGCCCCATATCAGGGCTCTTTGTAGAAACTCATTTTAATATAGATGTAAGTGTAGTTGTCTAATGAATAATTAAATTGCATAATGAGGTGCATTGAAAATAAATGCATATAAAATATAGGGATAATGACCATTTAGTCAAAAATAGGGTAAAAATTGCCTAATCCAACTGTATCTGCCCATCCCTACAACTCTTATGAAAAAGACATATTTGACCTTAGCCTAATCCAACTCTATATCCAGATTTAAAACTTATTTTCCTCTCTCTCTCTCTCTCTCTCTCTCTCTCACTCTCTCTGCCGTCGACGACAACAGCCACACAAAAGCCACGGCTACCGACGCTGAGACCAAGTTGTAGATCCAACGACGAAGAGTGACGACATCGATCTGCCTAAGCAACCGACCGACGACAACGATCTGCCTAAGCGACGTCGACGTGCCTCAGCAAAGTCCACGCCAACGCCGAAGGCGACGTGCCTCAACGATGCCGACGTAGGCTTAGAAGGACCGATTGCTATTTGGGTCGGAGCCAATTAAGGGTTTGGGGGTTGGAATGAAAGTTAGGGTTTTGATAGAATTGAGAAATTTAGGTTTTTTTGGGGTTGTGGGTTAAATTGAATTGGGGTCTAATAATTGGAGTTATTGATGGTCAGTACCTTATTATTAGTGGTTACTGAAGGTCAGTAATCGAGTTACTGATGGTTAGTAATTTATTATTATGGGTTACTCGGGGTCAGTAATCAAGTTATTGATGGTTAGTAATTTATTACTTGATTACTAGAATCTGTAAGTTGCTTACTGGGGCTCAGTAACCTGATTACTGAGAGTCAGTAACATGCTTAAAGTCAAAGTCAAAAATTTAATATTGGAATCAAATAACCTGATTACTGAGAGTCAGTAACATGGTCTTCTAATCAAGTTGTACCGCATTAGTAAGCATGTTGTCATTATAATGGCTAAATTCACAAAATAAAAATTTTGACCGTCTGATGTGATCGTTATAGTTAAATATGAGTAGAGGAGAAAAATCAACTCGTTTCGTGAACGTTCGATGCTCGATCGAAGCGGTCAACCATATTTTCATAAAACTTATCACACAAAAACGCTATTACATACCTTTAAATGACCTTATTTCGTCGACTTTTCCAAACATTAAACTCTCAAATAAATGAGACGTAATCAGCCATGTAAAAATTTGAGAATGTTTACCTCCCGATACTATAGCTCCCCATAGAGAGAGATAAGTTTAAATAAGGTTGACTGCATCGATCGGGGCTCTAATTTTGTCGGATTTAAGTTATTTTTTAACCATCACCGTATTTCATCATAACGATCAAATGCTACACTACAACAATGGAAATCTTAGGCGACGAAAAATTTTCGTCATCTAAGAGTAATTTTCGTCTCCTAAGCACTTAGATGAGGAAATTTTCGTCACCTAAGTTTCGTCGTCTAAAGTTTGTGGCCTAAGCAAGTAGACGACGAAAATTATAAATTTCGTCGCCTAAGAAAGTACTTAGACGAGGAATAAAATTCGTCGTCTAAGAAGGATTGCTGACGGAAAAAATTCTTAGAGGACGATGTTTTTCGTCGGCTATATATGGACTTACTTAGACGACGAAAAATTATAGTTTCGTCGACTAAGTAAATAACTTAGGCGACGAAAAATGATTGTTTCGTCGACTAAGTGATTTACTTAGTCGACGAAACAAAGAATTTTCGTCCCCTAAGTAAATCACTTAGTCGACGAAACAATCATTTTCGTCGCCTAAGTAAATAAGTTAGTCGACGAAAATAATATATTCGTCGTCTAAGTAAATCACTTAGGCGAGAAAAATGATAGTTTCGTCGCCTAAGTAAGAATTTATATTAAAAAAAATTACCGAAATTGAGACAAAATATTAACTAATATATTAAAAAATTTATTAATACAAATCAAATACTTAATATTAATAAATTTGTACATACAAATTAAAATATTTGATACTTAATATTAAACCGAACAACAATTAATATGCAAAGGGACTCGAGCTTCTAAGCCCCAGGTAGATGTTGATTTGTTTGCTAAACTTGTTAGTGACAGCTTTGAGTCTTTGACATTACATTAAGAACTTCAAAGTCACACATCAGAGTAGACAGGGCCATTCGGAGAGAGTTTCATTATAAGTGGAAAACGAACATCAAGACAGAGAAACCTAATTGGGTTGGAGTGTGCATTCATGATCAGCAATCTTCTCCCAAAATTTAAGAGTTTTATCTTCAGTATCGGTTTTGTACAAAGCAAGGCGAGTAACAGGGAAGCTCAGACTAGTGATGCTCTCATCCAGAATGCTGGCTTTCTCTTGAGCTTTTTTCTTGTCTTCATCGCTCAGATCTGCGTAAAGGATACTCAGATGCGGCATGTAAGCTGCATTTGATTCAACAATCATTAGTATTCGACCAAGAACAATAGTGTCGGTACATACTTAAATCATGCCTCAATTTACAAAGCAAGTAGAAACTATATGCAATCTCATATCTATGTCAAAATGCCAGCAAACCCATAGAAGAATTGATTTACATGAAAAATAATGGGTGATCAACGAGTGCCCTAAATTAACATTGTGTACTCTACAAACCCCTATGCATAGCATTGTAGAAGTTACCTCATAAAGTACCACTATCGATAATCTAAACTTCACTGGCTAAATGCTAAGCAATAACATCACAAGAATGGGCTTATCATATGCTATGAGCAAATCTACAAGTGCTAAAACAGGTAATTTACCAACATATATGCAGGGGAGTTCAGTTTAGCATACAAGATGCAATATCGGCAATCTAATCTTCATTATCTAAATCCTTGAAACATACTTATAACAAGAATTGCCATATGTTATGGTCACTAGTATCAGCAATCTACAAACTCGGCATATTTACAGACTCCAAATTTGCAGACACAGTTCCACATTACCAATCTAATCTACATTGTCTAAAAGCTCAGCAAAACATATACCAAAAATTGGCTTTACCCAATGGGTAATCCACAAGTTTGCTCAAAAGACATGGGCATTCCACATAACCCTGTAATACTTAACAGAGGAGGAGTTCCTTTTGTGGTTTCACGGGCATAAAGATGTAACCTTTGACAAATGCCAACTATTATAACTCAAACATTTCAAGCATAGTACCAGCTAAAATCATCTCATCCTTCAATTACTGCAGTCAATTCAAACCTAACACCAATCATCAATAGCAGAAACATTTTACAGACTATCACCTTGTCTTTTTCTCAAATTTTCCCAATCCAAACAAAAAAGATAGAGACAAACATTTCCAAAAACAACAAAGTACAAAACTTTAGTCTATAAAAGAAGGAACTCACGAGTTGAGCTGTTGTAACCAAAATGCGAACAGCAGCTTGCACTAACTTCCACTACCTAACAGAAAACGACACAAACTTTCAATCTCACTGTTTCAAAACGAAACGAAACCTTGCAAGCCAGAAACAAAGACTTACCTGAGGAGAACGGGAGCGACAGGGAGGCGACGGGGACGGCTCTGAGACGAAGACTAGAGAAGGGACCGAGGCGGGGGTTGGGGCGGGGGCCAGAAGGCTAGGGCGGAGGAAAAATGGAAGAATTTGGGATTAGAGAGATGAGATAGATAGAGTTGGGGATTGCCCGAGTAGGTATAATTTGTTTACTTAGCCGACGAAATATCATGTTTCCTCTCCTAAGATATGAACTTAGGCGACGACATCACTTAATTCGTGGTCTAAGTAAAAATAATTTTTCAAATTGACGATTTTATTTTCTGCCAATAAATTTTGCAAAAATTTGAAATTATTTTTACTTAGATTACGAAAATAATTATTTCGTGGTCTAAGTAAAAATAATTTCAAATTTTGACAAAATTTATTGACGGAAAATAAAGCCGCCAATTTGAAAAATTATTTTTACTAAGACCACGAAAAAAACATTTTCGTCACCTAAGTGTAAAACGTAGACGACAAAACTTTTTAATTCGTCGCCTAAGTTATTACTTATGAAGTTGGCATTGTTTGTGTGCGGCCTAAGACTTAAGCGACATATTTCGTCTTTTAGGCGACAGTTTATGTCCGTCGCCTTAATACTTGTTTGACGTAGTGGTGCCTCATATAGTCATATTGGTTAAGGTTATTTGAAATACATTGGCACCTTAGTGATCACATGTTCAATTTTAGTACCGACAATACATACTTATCTTTTTTAAATAAAAGGTGAGTATCTAGGCTTAGATAGTGCCTTCGCATGCATTATTATTATAATAGAAAGCGATCGACATACAACAATACACATCAGTATTTCAAACAGATAGCTTGAAATAATACACACTAGTGACACTTCTTTAAACAAATCAATACCAAACAAACTTGCGACCCCAACACCAGCTTCAACATGCACCGATCAAACTGTTTAAGTTGCTGGGGTTACATGCATCTTATTGGTGAAGGAAAGAGTAAATAATAATCTCCAGTAAATAATAATCTCCCATGCATTTACTGCATAGGGAAATGGTAACTTTTGAACCAACTCGATCACAGTGGCACTGGATCGATAATAACTGCAGCAACACTATCTTTGGTCATCTTCCCAACCTTTGTAAATCCATCTTCTCCCTTGTAAAGGAGATCCGCTACTCTTATTAAATTGAGAACGCGCATAAGAAGAGGCAATGGTACAGCAGTTGGCTTAAGAAACTCCTCGTTTACATCCTTCCATGACTCCACAATTTGTTTGTTGAACACATCAATCGCCTCTTGCTCTGAAACACCATATTGCTTCATATAGCAGTCAATGCTAGAAGGTGCGTGCCCTCCTCTCTCTTTCTCAAACTGCAAAATTCAAATGACCCAAAATAGTTAACCAAGTTAATTGTTTGCTATAAGGTACGGTGACATATTTATATAGTACAATTAGAAATCCAAAATAAATGTAATGTACTATATATTTGTACCTTGGTGGAAACAATGTCATCCATGAGCCTAAAAATGATGTTGGAAGCTGTAACGATTTTCGGGTCATTCAACAACCACTCAAATGAATCTTTCGTTACAATATCTCCCATGCCAACTAATGAAATAGTTGTCAGAAAAGTGTAACTAATAGAAACTGTTGCAACACTCATATACTCCTCTATACTTGGAGTGCGTCCTTCGTGCAACCATTGAGCCTCGTTGAAATACGATCGGGCTTGATCTTTCATCTGATTAATATGCATACATATCGATCATAAGCCAAGGAACTAAAAAGAATAAGGTTAGATATTCTGTACGTATCGGTCAAGTATTACGTACAGCTTGTATAGCGTAGGGAACCCGGTAAGATCTTCCTTCCTTCGACAACACTATGTCCATTTCACTGAAAACATTCAAAAGTTCATAATAGAATATCTTCAGATAGTCCGGGAGTTCATCTATGCATTTGAGATCCCACCTGAAATTAACATCATCATCATGATCATAAGAATATGAAACTACTAGGATTGTTGAACACACAGATATATTGACAATTACAATTATATATGTTGTATATTAAACCTGTCAATTGCTTCAGTTAAAATCACGAGTTCTTCAAATGTACCATATGCATCATATATATCATCCATAACAGTTAGGAGGATAGACACTTTGGTCATAAAGGTTCTGCCAGTAGAGTACTGTGGATCAAAATATACTCCCACTATCCAAAAGAACAACTCCACCTTCCTGTCTCTCGCAAAAGGCAATTTCCTTTCAAAGTCTAGTTCTTTCCACCACCTGATATATCAAATATAATTTAGTTCAGTTCATACATATATATGATTTAAACGTGATAATTATTCAAACTACTGTATAATGCTATGATGATTAGTAAGAGAATAATTTGACGACATGACAATACCATAGCCAATCCCATGCATAATGTGAGTACCTGGTAATCTCACACAACTCCTTCTTGTGTAAAAACTGAACAAGATTGAAATCTATATTTGCAAGTTTCAGTAAAGCTTCATTGTGTTTGAGGAGTGAGGCTTCTTCTCCATGTTGGTAGATTGACATGTGACGCTTGGCACATATCCGCTCTAGACTTCTTCGCAGAGGTCTGTCCAAGGCTTGAGTAATTTGTTCAGTCATTTGTGCAGAATAGCATGCAGTGGATTTTGCGGACTTGAGGTGAGTAGTGGTGAAAACAAGAGCCTCTTCCAGTATGTCTTCTCCGTGGACGTTAAGATATGCAGCTTCGTAAAGGCTCAGCATAGCAGACCCATCGGCGACTAAGCCTTCTTTGAAGCTACCATTTGCATCTTTGAACTTGTTGAATATATCTGCTCAAAAATTATGTTAAAAGATGGACACCATGGACAAGCATAAGAGTCGAAGAACTGATCGAAGAAGCATATATACTAGCTAGCTAGGGTAACGTAAATCAGTAATGTACCGGATGAGATATCAAATCCATGTTGCCTCAGCAACCGAAAGCATAGTGCAACAGTGTAAAGATCGCCATCACCATTAAAGTGATCTTGATCACGATATGTAGCATGGACGTGCTGCAATGCTTCTTCTATTTCAACTTCAAAGTGGTATGCCACGCCAAGGCGTTGGATTGCATCGATCAACTTGAGTCCAAGCGCAAAATCACCTTCGTTTGCAAATACTTCACTCTTCACTACTACTTTCAGTTCCTCGACTTGTTGTTGCCAAAGGGACTCATTCTTCTGCAACAGACAACATGGCATAGTTGATAAAATGAGTCAAAATTTATAAACCTACAAACCGAATTAAAATAAAGGATCGATTTAGTTCATTACCACGTCTTGAGAATCATAGTTGATGACTTGATCTCCCCAAACGCTTGGTTGGAAATGGGCTAAGGGGCGAACAATTTCAGCAGGCTTAGCATTCTGTGGTGCTTGAATTGATAGGGAAGAATCTAGAGCCAAAGACATGACGATCTAAATTTGTTGCTTCTTAATTATCAGATGTTGCATGTCTACTGGAGTACCGCCATGCTTATATAGGCAAAGTGGCAAACGGACGCTTGATTAAATTAATAGCATGCAAAACTTTACTTTTTCACTGCCACTTGGAGCTAGAATAATGAAAAAAATTAGGCAACATTTTCACGTGTGTCACTAATTATTATCTTTTCACCCTTACTGAGAGTGAGGACAATGGTGGTATTTTGAAAATGTCATTTAGCTACAGTTCAGCCCGCTACATTGCAGAAGCCACAATTGACTTCCAGAATGAGGGGGGAGGCAGCTTCGGTTTTTGGAGATAAAAAGTAGGTGCTTCTGGAAGCCAGAACAAGAAGCTGTGTTTACCAAACAAATGCATGTGTTGTGCTTATAAGCACCGGAGCAAAAACCCCCCAAACACACCCTGTATGTGGAGCGAACAATTTCAGGCTTAGAAATCTGTGGTACTTGATCGACTTGATAGTGAAAGATCTTCATCCATAGCCCATAGACACGCATGATTTAAATTGCTTTCTCAATTCTTAATCATCAGATGTTGTATGTTGTACTGGGACCTGATATGCTTATTGATATTAATTAACATATGTTTTTTTGTCTTTTTCAGTGCCACTGGAAACTAGGCAATATTTTCACGTCGTTTGAGTGCAGAAGCAGCACCAGCAGCTACCCCGGCCCTCTCTCTGCTGCCCTGCTGTGTGTAACTTAATGCTTCTACATAAACACATGAATAGTTAGGACAAAAACCGCTAAGGAACTTTGAATGAAAGTTAGGACTTATGAGGCTCAAATTTTGTTGACAGTAGCCGCAGAGAGGCTACAGCAGACCCACAGACCCGCAGTAAGTGCATCAGGGCCCGACTCAAGGGTCGGGACCGGATCACTAGCACCCGGCCTCGGGGCCTAGCACTCTATCCTGCCTCCAGAGACCCTGGGGCCGGGGGCGCCAGCCTGCCTAAGAGGGCACCAGAAGGTACAAACAGAAGGGAACCAGTCCCACATCGAAGAGTAAGGCCAGCCCTTACCCCCAACCACCTATATAAGGGCCCCAACTACCCTCTTTATTAGGTAACTTATCTCTCTCCCTGCTTACATACGTGCCTTGGTTATATATATTCCAACTATACTAACTTAGGCATCGGAGAGGAGAAGGCCGGCCCGCCTGGTATTCCCCTTAGTGAGCAGGATTGCAGGAGATCGAGTTGGATTCACCGAGTATCTACTAGACCCCCGGGTTTAGGCTGAAACAAATTTTATTAAAAAAAAAAAAAAAAAAGGCTATTGTTGTAGCAGAAAAAAAAAAAGGCTGGTCGTCCAGTCTGTTGGCTATGTTGGGTATTCATAGTCCATCAGGTCTAAGGTTCGACCGGCACAGAGAGAGAAAAAGAGAGATGGTGTTCTTGTTTAAGCCAAAGAAAAGAACTGAAACTTCTTGTCCTGCAATTTTCATGGTAGTCGTTTATATCATGCCGGTAATCCAAGCTTAGTTCATTACACATGTTAATTAGTTCTAGTAATCCAAGCTTTTAAGTTTTAACCTAATATATTAATTAATTGTCCATAACTCATGGCGAGCCAGACAGTATTGTCGTTTGAATTTTGCAAAGTACTCCACGATGGGACAAAATCTCCTCGTTGCTGATAGGACCAAGTACAACCACTTCAAAAGAAAAACAAATAAAATAAATAAAAATTTATATATGCTTAGAAGCATGTTAAATGTGAAAGTGTACGTGGATGTGCTTAGCGATGGTAATAAAATCATTAAAATGTTGATATTCTTTGGGAAGGCAATAATTGCAAAATTGTGGTATATATGCATGCGTTCAATCATACTGGATGTGATTCATCTCTAGTATATCAATATACTAAAATAATGTGGATCAACTAATTCCAGAAAGAGACAGACTGCCAACAAAAAATTGGTAGAATAATATGAGACTGTTCTACTCTTGTTCCGAATCAGTCTGTTTCTGTCCGTATAAGTTTACTTGATGAGTAGATGAACCGATACATTAATTATGTCAACAGATTAAATATAAGAATTTAGATTTGAGGTAGGTATAATTGTGGGAGTTGTATGGTGCGGTTAAGAATTCAGTTTGTGATTCATTAATTTGCAGTCTATTATAAGTAACATGAAAGCTCTTTGATCAATACTATTATTTAACAGAGGCACCCATCACCTTCACTGAAGGGTACCCGGCTACCATTCCGGCGCATCCCAGCCTCCGCTAGTCCGCCACCGATCCACCCAGATCGTTCCCCCCCCCCCCCCCTCCCCCCGCCTTCCTTCTCGCCTCTGCGCCGACGAACCAGCGCCGCCACCGATCGATTCCGGCGCTCAAATCTTCGGTCTCCTCCGTCCAGTGGCGGACGCACATAGGGGCCAGAGGGGGCCAGTGCTCCCACTGAGATTTTGATGACTGCAATTTTTTTTTTTTTTTTACAAAAAGTCCACCGAACTATGTGGTATATATTTGTATACTTATCCTGATGGCTGCAACTTCTGTTTTTTTTTTACCAACTCCAACGGTGTCCTTTCAAATATATATTTGTATATTTATATTATATAATTAAGTAATATAACCCTAATAGGATTCGGCAAATCACGATCTAAATAGTTTAAACTATTTTTATATTCTCCCATATTCTCATTATATTAATCTAATATTCAAATCGGCTAATCCTATTACCACTCTTGTTGTTGTGAGTCTTTCAATCAACCAACCGCTTTTCGACTCTCTAAGAATCTCAAGAACTTGGTCTCGCATTCATTTGCACAACTTTTAATGACACACATACACATATTTTAAAGAAAGTAGAGACTTATATTGAAATCCACATAAATTTTTTTTTACGCTTCGCGCAAATAAAACTCTATGTTTTTTTTCTTTTTTTGCCCCCACTCACATAATTTTCTGCGTCCGCCACTGCCTCCGTCGACGTTTCCTCCAGTCGACGCAGCCCTCGATGACGCCACGATCTCTGCCGATTGGGTCCCGGTCTCAGCTCGACCTGGATCCAGACTACCCAACTCGGATTATATCGACCCGACCCGAAAATCAAAAAAAAGAGAGGAGAATTTTTACCTTTTACCGGTAAATTCAAAGGTAATTTTTTAAAATTACTGTACAGTGAATTATATTTACTGATTTACGAATTTAATGATAAAATATGAAATTTTGTTTTATTTATTTTATGCCAAATTATATTTAAATATAATGATTAAATGTGACTAATCATATGAACATTATTTGTTTTTCTATGTGATCGATGGATCAATTATCACATGACGAATAAAACTGGAATTCTGAGATAGAGCAACTACACATGCAGTTTATTTGACAAACTGACAAGTAATATTTTACTTAAAAGTTGTTGCTCTTGTTAAATCTTGTCTATATTACCTATCATATGAGCAAATGCTCAATTTGTTTCAATGACATTAATATTTTATATCAATGTGAAATTTAGATTATTATATGCTCATTTTATAATTGTTAAATAATTGTTTTATATAACATATTGTTTAGTTTGAGCATTGCCATGATAATGAAATTTCATGAGCACTGTAATATAAAGAAACATGGACAAACCTATTATTTTGTGATAAAACATTTTCACAAAACATGAAAAATGTGACCATTACAAATTTTGGTCTTGAAATCCAATTTTATTTCTTGAATTTTTTTTTCAACATGGATATTTTCTTGATTTCATAAAAAGCAAAGATAATGAAATTTCATTAGCTTCACATGCAATGAAAATGGAGAAACCAAAATTTTATTGTGATAAATAACATAATTTCACAAAGCATCGGATTGGCCATAATGTATTTTGGTTTATTTTAGTTGTCGTGAATGTCATTTAGACAACGAAACTAATACATTTTCTTCTTCCTTTATTTTACAGATGGTTTAACCATCATAATTTGGTTTTGACACATTGCACTCTGAAGAATTTGAGTACCAAATTTCCCTACTGAGCCAACTAAGGTTTGAGCATGGTATATTTATGCAAACTGATTTATGTAAATAGCTGAGAAATAATTAAAATACCTTGAATGACGATGTAAGGTCTGAGACAAAGAAATTTTCTAAAAACAAATTATGCAAAATAATGCAACATCCCTAATACTACAGGCAATTACCATAGACGTAAAAGATTTCTATAATCGTCCAAAAGCAAGTGGAAACAACTACACCATTTGAAAAGATGACCTAGGGGACATGTCATGTGTAGTGAAGCTTCCATTGTTGTAAATCAACAAAGTATTGATACGCATATTACAAACTAGCAAAGAATTAACTGCGACTTACAGGAAGTATAAAGAATCATACAAGTACGAGGATTTGGAAAAGTATCTTCAATATCCAACAATAACTTTGAAAATGAATTTACAACTAATGGTTTACCATATAGGAGAAAATGATGATGACACGAAAGTGGTCACAACATATCTCAATGGGTATCTCAATGGGTATCTCAATGGGGATCTAAATTAAGAGATATACATGAGGATCATAAACGGATTACATTCACTCAAATCAAGTGGCTCTAGATCACATAAGGGCGTTTGCAAAAGAAATTGAGACGTTCACTAAAGTGACTACTTGATTGGGAAGGAATTGGTGAATTATGTCCTTGCGTGTTCATTATGGATTATACACATACTCTTAATGAACTAAGAGATACTCTATGTATTGTAAATCCTTAATTAAGAACGAAAAAGTCCTTGGGAATAAAAGTCTTGAAATGAAACTCGAGGACTGTAATGATGGTGACCATCCATCAATCGGCTTATGCACTCTAAAGAATAAAGTGAGGCATAAATATACTCCTATGATCAGTCGAAATCTTTACTCTAACGATAGATCCGTTTTTCATCTAAAGGAAGATGACGAAGAGGTGTTGGGAAATGAAATTCCCTATACAAGTGTAATGACACATGATTGTACTTAAACACAATATGTAAGACTCGACCTCTCATTCGATTTGAATTTGTAAAGCTAAATGTAGCTATGCCCCCAAGCAACGCGAATTGTTCCTTCAAATACTTAAAAATATGAAAGATTTAGACTTATTCAATCCCTAGATGCAAAATAGAAAATAACATGATATAATGAACACTATCCATGCTATCACTAACTATGCGTAAAGAAAAACGCATTAAAGGCGAAATAAGAAAATCTGTTATTGCAGATCAATTTTAAATTTCTTAACGGTTCGTCTATACCTATACTCTATATAGAGTTTTTGACTGTTTTACTACAAGAAAGTTATGCTTAGCACAAACATGATGTTCATTATGAACTTATATGTTCAGTTCATGGACAACCTTATCCTCGAGATCAAAGTAAATAAAGTTGGATGTGAGGACGATGTGACAAGATTTAGTTACTAAATCATTGCTCAAAGTCATATTTGTAAGACATGTGAAATTGCATAACTATGCTAAGGTTATTGAAAGTCCCTTGATCAAATGAAAGAATCGGGAAGAATCTCATGATTAATGTAAAAATCTGGGGGAGGTGCAGACATCAGGGGGAGTCTAGCACATACATGTTGTTTTCAAATATAATAGGTGCGTTGTGCTCTTTTTCTCCTTCGACCAGAGTTTTATTTTCTCCCATTGAGTTTTTGTTATTTGGAAAAGTTTTTAATGAGGCAACACCTCATGTACTATTTTATCTTTGGCTTGGCACAAGGGGGAGTGTTGAAGGAAAAACGTCTTTAATGTGCCTTCGTCAAAGTAACTGACGATATGAAATTATGATATTATTAATCAAAGGATGTAACGAATCAATCAGTCATTATTGTCATTATGTACGTTGTAATTACTATTGTAATCTTCACCCTATATAAATGGATTCTCTAATGAAATGAGTATACCAATTCTTATTTTACTTTTACAATAATTTGGTAGATTGTTCGTTTTTTTTTTTTTTTTTGAGAATTGTTTGTTTGGTTGTTATGATTTGTGAAATTTTTTTGTGACTGTTGATCTGATATTTGGAGCAAAATGATCATTTCACTAGAAAAAAGTACTGGTGCATTACCAGCGAAAATAATATGTCGTCATCTCTCTTTATTAATAAGATGAGGGAGAGATGAGTTGAATCATATTTTTCATGGAGTTCATTTATTTGCAGAACCCCATAACCCCATTGATGTCATGTAGAGATGCAGTCCTATGGGTGGAGCTTGAGATGAGTTTTTGAATTATAAATAAGGGAGCTTGCATAAACTTCTGTCTTTTTCTTCACATTGAATTGCAAATACTTGATTATGAGTGATTATATTGTACAAGACAAAGTACTGATTCATATTTCTGGAACGTCAACTGCAAAACTCTTATATATTATTTTTTTGGTAAAAAAACTCTTACCCATTATTATTAATTGTTAGAGATCAAGATAGTTAGAATGATATTTTGGTAAGTATGAGGATGCGTATTTAGATTTTCAAGTAGTTAAGAAGCAATAAGGAGGTGTAATAAGTTATAGAGGTATACAAAGTAAATTTGGAGGTGCAAACAGAACTCCCCACAAAAATATATGTGCAAAACAAATTAAAAATTGGTAAAAAAAAATTGGCGGGAAATAATTTAGTGGAAGATCGATATGGTAAGAAGAAAATTTTTGCAGGAAGTAAAATTTGGCATCATAAGTGGTAACCTGCGACGGTAAAATGATGTCGCAAATTTGGTTTTAGTGGCGACATAATTGCTAGCAAGAAACCATCGCAAAAAAAAGCAACGGAAATCCTGCCACGTCTATTACCGTTGCAAATTCTCTCGCCACGACTCATTTGCCACAGCGAACAACATTGCCACTAACTGAAACCGTCGCAATGTGGAAGCAGTGATGGTCCTTCATACACCTTCGGTTGGATTTTGGAGTGTTATACACGTCGTGGCGTTGCTTTTAAGCGGTGGCGTCGGTGTCACGTGGTAGCATCTTCTTGTAGTCATGGCGGAGGTAATTGTGACATCGGCGTCATCTTTTGGCACAGAGAAGTGGAGCCTTGGATTGGGTTGGACCATACCTACTGGGCTGGGCTCTATATATCCCATTCGACATCGTGGGCTAGTTTTTGTTATGTATTTTGTTTTCAATAATCCATCTGTTGTGAGGTAGTTGGCTCAACCCCATCTAGGCATTGATTATGTCGTTGTGTTTTCCAACTAGGAAAACTAGATAGGTCAATAAACTGTGTTTGATTGACATATTCTAGAGGGTAAATATCTCAACTTTCCTCATATCTCTGACAGCGTCGATCTCTAATATTTTGAATATTTTAAACAACTGTGATATTTTAAAGAAATATATATGAAATTTGACAATCATTAAACAAAAATTACCTCTAGAAATATACGTGAGAGGAAAGAGTGACCCCTCTGTTTGGGCCACAATTGGAATTTATTTCAATTAGGCTTTTATCCCAAAGAACATAGGGGTTTATGCGGAAACCGAACCCAGCATTAATGTTCTCCCGATTCATTTAGGAAAGATTACTTGGAAGGAGAATATTGATTTATTACCTAATCAGATCGGGGTTATTTTGTAGTAATCCGATTACACAATATACGAATTTCTTTAATAAAAATGAGGTGTAAATGCTGATTAGGATAATTAGGGATTGTTACGGTAGCAATCCATTGGAAAAAGATTTCTTTGCCGAATCAGTAATTGATTTGTATTGGACTCGATTTGGTTTGCTCCGGCTTTAGTTGAGTACAGATCCAGGCAATATTCGACGGGGAAGAAGTTTCCTAAGAGAAAGACTGATCTCAATTGATTCCTAATTGATTAGATTGGAGGCAGAATAAGGAAAGACAGTCCTAATGAAACTCGGAATCCGCCAGGCTGGATCCTCATGCACTAGGGTTTCGGGAACCATATAAATACAACTCTTTTACAACTAGGAAAGGGTTCTCAACCAAACACAAACAACCACAAGTTCTAGCGCACCGCTAACTTGCCAAAGCCTCTCCGGAGCAACTCACGCAATTTGCCTCCACCTGCAATCGATCTCATCTCGCATTCGTGTCGAGCGGTTGCTGAGCGACTCACGCAATTTGCCTCCACCTGCGATTGACCACGTCTCGCATTCGTGTCGAGCGGTTGCTGAGCCAATCGAGTCAGTCCGCTACTCCGGTAGCAATCGAGTCGTCACTCAGGTGACACACCCGTGGTCTTGGTATAGCTCTGCTTTGCTTCTCCGGATCAGAGTAAGATCCTCAATCCTCCAAGGGGTTGGGAAGGAAATCCTGTTAAAGAGTTCTATTCAGGTCTTGTTCGAGCCCTGTACGCCGGCTTAGTCAGCGCCCGCGTAACAGTTGCTTGGTCAGGAAGTCAGAGTCAATTGGGAGCAGACGAGAAGACTCGCCAGGGGTCGCACGCAGTCGAGTGGCACCGCTCCAAGGGTGCTGGCACGCCGAAGCACACACAGAAGACACGCGAGGAACACGCATCCTCCGCCCCCAGTGCTGACTGTTCGCCGGGTACTGAATCCGCCACGAACATTTTGGCACGCCCAGTGGGACATAGTGTCAAGATTGCGGGATCTACAAAGGGTCATCCTTACAAGAGGATAACCATGAACTGTTTAAAGAATTCCCATAAGGAGCTGATCAAACATGGAACAGCTGATTGTAGGGGATTGACTGAAGTTGAAGCTAAGGAAGTGTTTGGCGGGACCCATGGGGATGAAGCAACTATTGCTGCAGCCCTCAAGGTCGTGCGAGACAGGAAAAATCAAACCCCGTTTTCCGCGGCACCAGTTGTCGCGATGGTTGGGGAAATAGTTGAGGTGGAGGCTGCTTCTCAGGATGATAACGACACTCTTGGCCTTACCAACCGGGCAGCCTCATTTGGTTTTTTGGATGAGGGGTTCGCGGATGAGTCCGCGGATTCGCCTGCGTCACCTATGGCACAATTTACTGGGGAGACCGCATCTCCCACAAAGGTGACGGATACTCTGAGGATGCTGATCGACAAATCTTGTCGGACAGATGAAGCTCTGAAGAAGGCCAATAATGTGGTCTTGAATCTAAATGAATCCGTTAAGCGAATGGAGACGGAACAGAGGGGGTTCACTGCCAATTTCAAGTATCTCGCCGGACAGCAGAGCCGGCTGGGGGATAACTTGACTGCCCATGTCAAGAACTCGGATATCTGCTGGCGACAGCAACAGGAGCAGTTGGCGGCTACCAACACCACGCTCGAAAACATGAATACCTTGATGGGGCAGCTGTTTGATCGGTTTGACCAATCTGAGGGTTCTGACCGTACAAATGCGAATGCAAACCAGCCAAAGGATAGGCGGGGACGAACTACTGGTCGTGGTGGTACCGGCGGACCTAATACTGGGACCGCTAACAATCAGAATGGAGGTCAGGTCCCGCCTATAGGGCAGGTTAATAACAATCTGTTGGAGCCTCCAGCAAATGTTGTGGCTCAGCTAACTTTGGATGATATTGGCAGGATTTTTGCTGACAAGCTCAGGGAACTGCAGGGGTTGCCCGACGTCGATAAGACGTACGAGAACCCATTAACTCAAGAGATCAACGCGATCCCGTTTCCTGCTGGGTTTAAGCCAATCCATTTTACTCCGTTCACTGGCCAGACGTCGGAGGATGCTGAGACGCACATCATGTGTTTCACCAATGAATCGGGTCAGTATGCTGAGGACCCAATCATGAAGTTGAAGCTCTTTCCTACATCCCTGGCAGGGGAAGCAGCTATCTGGTATAAGCGCTTGAAGCCTGGGTCAATTCCAGATTGGAAAACCATGGAGGTTCTTTTCCGAACCATGTTTGGTGTTGTGGAAGCGAAGATCGGGGTCAAGGACCTGGCAGAAACTGAACAGAGGCCTGACGAATCTGCCACTGACTATTTAAAGAGGTTCAAGCTGGAACTAACCCGCTGCGAGATGGAGATTCCAGAGGAGCATGCAGTGAGGATGGCGATCGATGGCCTGGTAGATGAGATCCGCCAGGGTTTCAGGCAGGTTCACGTGACCACTATGGCGGATCTGACTAATCGCCTAGGTCAGGAGCAGCACTATGTGGATCGGTCCAAGGAAAGGAACGAAAGAAGGAAGGGGACTCCTATGTCCTACTATCTGGGAACTCTGAAGCCCAAAACTCCACTTCCGACTGCTGCTAAGACCGTGGCAACTATCCAGGCGGATGCTGTGTCTAGACCAATCCTAACTTGGGTTGATGATGAGGAGTTGGAGCACGAGGTGGCGGTTATTGAGCGGACCGATCAGAAGCCTTTGCAGTCCAAAATAGCGAGGCCGGTCAGGGAAACTGTAAAGTTAGTAGCCCCGCTTCCAACCAAGTCAGTGTTTCAGGAGTATACCTACAACGCCCACAAGGCTCCGGAGATTCTGCAGGAGCTATTCAACCTGGGGCGTCTACACCATGATGGCAGATTTATTCCCAAGCCTGATTACATGGCGGGGAAGATGTACTGCAGCTACCACAATATGAACAATCACAACACCAAGGATTGTGTGAAGCTGAAGGACCAGCTGCAGATTTGGATTAACGACAACACCCTGCAGTTGGAGAATCCCACGGAGCCTAAATGGGTAATAGCCAAGAAAGGCCCGCAGATCAATGCGATTGAAATCAGCATCGGTTTGGATCCAACACAGCAGCTTGGAAAGCAGGTTTCCAAGTTTCAGGAGTACACGTATGATGCAAGCAGGGCGGTGGAGATCTGGGAAGCTATGGTGCACCACACTACCAGATCTGAGGGAATAGCCGACGAAAAAAATTTCGTCGGCTATGCCAATTTTTCGTCGGCTATACCTTCTACCGACGAAATTTTCGTCGGCTATAAGTCGTCGGGAAAACCCCGTCGGTAATACAATGGCCGACGAAAAAAACCAATTCGTCGGCTATAGTAGAGTATGGCCGACGAATTTACTGACGAAAATATTTTTTGTCGGCCAAACCTGGGAGAAATTGCCGACGATTTTCGTCGGGTATTTTCGAGTATGGCCGACGAAATTCATTAAGTATAGCCGACGAATTAATAAATTTTCGTCGGCTATTTCTTCGAAATATATTACTATTTTAATAGGTATTAATTAGTTATAGCCGACGAAATAATGCACTTTTCGTCGGCTATAAGTTGTATAGCCGACGAAATAATGCCAAAATCGTCGGCTATAACTGCATTTTGGGCAAAAAAAAAATACCGGATCGGAGGAGGAGGCCGGAGGAGGGGAAGGAGGAGGAGGAGGAGGAGGCCGGAGGAGGAGGAGGAGGCCGGAGGAGGGGGGGGAAGGAGGAGAGAAAAAAGGCGGGAGGAATCGATTTAAAAGATTTAGAAGGAGAATAGCCGACGATTTAAAAGATTTCGTCGGCTATACTTAGAGAATAGCCGACGATTTAATATATTTCGTCGGCTATACTTTGGAAAATCAACAGCCGTCGGATCTGAGCCATCCAACGGCGGACAATAAAAAGGTGCGGATCAAGAGTTTAGCCGACGAAACATTGTATTTCGTCGGCTATACTTAGAGAATAGCCGACGAAATACAATGTTTCGTCGGCTATTCTATGAAAAAATACTAAACTGCCATTTTGAGGCCCTAAACGAACTCGAAAGCCCGAAAAAGCCCACACGTCGTGGCAAAGTACGAGTTTGATTCCTGGCGTCGTTCCCTTTCCGGAATGGTATCACAATCATCATTCGGACGCCGGACGCCAAATCTACAGTAAACCGGGTTTTGACTTATTTCATTATTTCAGCACACGGATTTTATCAGAATCTTGTCATTTTTCAACCGTAGACGTATTTCATTATTTCGGTCATATCTTATTTGACGACATATCTGCATTTGAAGAGTGTACGTATAGTAACTATTTGAAACTATACATTCACTTAAACACTTAGTAAACAAGTTAAGGAACATTAGTGCATATGTTCCGATTTTGAATCTAAAAGTTTAGAAAATCTATTCCAACCGTCAGATATCACCGTTAAGATTAAATACATGTATGAAAAAAAAATCCAACTACATTTGACAACGTTAAAGGCTCGATCGGGACGGTCAACCGGGTGAGTCAACCCTTTAAACGCTTAGAAATGGTAATTGGCCTGTCTAAATGACGTTTTTTGGCCTGACCTTCAACAGATAATAGTTTCAAATCGATGAGACGCAACTAATAGTATAAAAATTTTCCTCAAAATATTTACCGACCGTCAGGCTACCCATAGGAAAACGGAAGTGAAAAACAGTTAACCGCAACATTCGGCACACAGATTTTCTCGGAATCTTGTCATTTTTCAACCGTGGACGTATTTCATTATTTCGGTCATATCTTATTTCACGACACATTTGCATTTGAAGGACGAAGCAATGGTTTGTCGATAGTGATAGAAAATGGAAGCTGTTTTTTTTTTTTTTTTTTTTTTAATCATAGCCGACGAAATCAAACCTAGTACTCGTCGGCCATACTTCCAAAAATTTTCGTCGGCTAAAGTTTCAGAGAAAGGCCGACGAAAATTCAAATCGTCGGCCAAAATATGAATATAGCCGACGATTTTTTTTTTTACCAACGAAAAAAAAAATCGTCGGCCAAAAAAAAAAATTTATTTCGTCGGCCGTTTTTTTTTATTTCGTCAGGAAAAACCTTTTTTTTGGTAGTGCTAGGAGGCACCGGAGATTCAGGAGTTCTATCAATGCCATCCAAATAATGGGGATGGCGGATATGCATGTATTTTCCACCGTTCATTTGACCACTTTAATTCTCATTGTGTAGGTCTGAAGGATCAGCTGCAGGAGTGGCTTAACGATGGCAAGTTGGAGTTTTCTGAGAACGAGGCTAGTCCCGGCCCAGAGTTTTGGATTGGGGCTGTGGAAGAGGAGGACATGGTTTTGGTCCCTCATTCTAAGCTCTGCCTTACCTGTAGGTTGAATACAGGGCAGCCGATTACTTATGATGAGTTTCAAGCGGCTTTGAAGGAGGTAGAGGAGAAGGCTGAAAAGAGAGCCTTCGAGAAGGCTAAGTTAGAGCATCCGCCTCCCGAGAAGTCAGGCCGGGAGAGTTACAAGCGGATGAAATACCATCATGGGTCCGAGGACAGTTATGCTAGCGGGACAAGGCCCAGGCAAGATCCAGGACCGTCCGGAGTGAAGTCAGCTACGGCGGGGGGTTCGCACAAGGCTGCGAATCCAGAGCCGTCTGTGGATGTTTATATTCCGCCAACTTCTAGGAATGATCCGAAGGTGGACAGATGGTACACCCAGCGAGACGGCAAGGCAAAGAGGACCTTGGCGGATCTGGCTTCGGGAAAGGTAACTGAGGATGAGCTGTCAGTGCCTGTGGAGCAGGTGGA
Organism: Potentilla sterilis; assembly: GCA_963682095.1. NCBI lineage: Eukaryota > Viridiplantae > Streptophyta > Magnoliopsida > Rosales > Rosaceae > Potentilla > Potentilla sterilis. The sequence goes on along the minus strand of OY821757.1, from coordinate 42,529,788 downwards.
GCAAGTCCATCGGCGCTACAGAGTAAGAGCTAAGTCCTACGTGGATTCCAGACGACAGCGACCCACGGAGGCCCCACCGGTACCTCGGAGGAATGTGCACGACAGAGTGACGGATCTGCCAAGATCCACTGGAGCACCTCAGTCCAGGCCAAGGTAAAAGCTGGAGTTTTCTCCTGAGCGTTCAAAAGCCAGGTAGTCACCCCCGAGGAGGACACAACCAGAGACTGCCGGGAAGCAGGGGATATCGGAAGACAAGGAGGATATGATGGTGATTGACACCAGCAGGGGTTCCACTGTTATGAGGTGGGTACCTAAGGAGAGCAGCAGAACATTGGCTACCAACACGAGTAGCGTGGGGGTTCCTGTGGGGGAGAATGCTCTCAAGGAATCCAGTGTAGCTTTGGCAGAGTCGAGCAGGCCGCCCACTACCATATCTCAGGCCAGGCCAAAGGAACCGAAAGCGCCTACTAACTTTGTAGAGTATGCAGCTAAAAAACTGCAGATGAATGTGCCAACTAGGCCATCCTCAGTCGCCTCCAGCGCGAAGGCTGACTCTGAAGTAGGAGACGCAGACCTCGACAAAGAGGATGAAATGGTCGACTACGAGGAGGAACCGGAAGCGGCGGATGAGGAGGAAGTGCCGATGGACGAAGAGCAGCCTGAGGACGAAGCTATGGTTCATCATTGCAACATGGCTTTCATACTTTCGTCGGCTTATGCTCTGCCAGAGCCTGTGCCCACTGCTCACTTTATCGACGATGAAGAATCGCCCAAGCCTGTTTATTCGGTACAGGAACCTGAGGATGAGAGTGAGGCAGAATCAGAGCTTGGGGTTTTTCGGTCCAGCCACGAGTATCCTGAAGGAGCTGGAGACTTATTAAAACAGTGCGTGATGTTCGCCAAGCCCACGTTCAACATGTCTCAACATATGAAACCTCTGTATATCACGGCAGAGGTGGAGGGGATCAAGGTCCGCAAGGTCTTAATAGACACAGGGGCCGCGGTGAACATCATCACCACCACTACCATGGAGCATCTTAAGATTCCAAAGCAGAAGCTTATTCAGTCTGTCTCCAAGGTGAAAGGGTTTTCAGGGAGTGTTACTCCTACTGCTGGGGTGGTCATGCTCAGGGTAAAGATAGGACCATCCGAAGCTTATCAAGCATTCTTCGTTGCAGAAGCAAACGCTCCCTATCATATGATCCTAGGGAGGGATTGGATCCACAAAGCATTAGCAGTTCCCTCGTCTCTTCATCAAGAGATGATCATGTGGGATCCAGTCGCGGATTTACCAGTGCTCATCAAGGCGGATGAGCGTCCTTATTCTATAGCGGCCGTCCAGTTGGAGGCTAGCTATTACAACAGGAATATGAGACCTCTCAGAATTGAGAGGGTCGATCATAAGGGGCATCCAATCGGGGTGACCCAGAACGAACTGTCTCAATGGGGAATTGCCCAGGCTATGGCAGATTACAGCCGGCCAGTTTCCATTGAGCTTCTTCCTAATGTATCCAATGAGTGACGCCCTCTCACAAGAGGAGTCAGAGGCCTTTGCTCTTTTGATACAACGATTGGCTATCTATAGATTGGAGCAAATGGCCTGAGAGGAGGTTGCACTGGTCGAGTGCATTGAGGAGGAAGATATTGGGGCTTCTACAGGGGTGGAAGTAATTCAGCCTGCTCCAGCAGCGCTGGATGATACTCCACCCAAGGTACGTGATCCCGTAGAGAAGGTCAACCTGGGAACAGAAGCTGAGCCTATGGAAGTGGGGATTAGTCAGTACCTCGAACCAGATCTGAAGCAGCAACTGATAGGTTTGCTGCAGGAGTTTAAGGACTGCTTTGTAGAAAAATACCAAGATATGCCGGGTCTATCAAAGCATTTGGCTTGCCATCGCATCCTCATCAAGGAGGGATGCAGGCCAGTTAAACAAGAGCAACGGCGGATGAATGCTGAAACTGTAATGGCGGTCAAACAAGAAGTTCAAAGCATGGTTGAAGCTGGGATAATCAGACCGACTCTATATCCGGAATGGTTATCCAACATTGTTCTTATGAGGAAGAAGAATGGCAAGATTAGAGTATGTGTGGACTACAGGGATTTGAACGCTGCATCACCTAAGGACGTTTACCCTATGCCTATAGCGGATATGTTGGTGGATGCAGTAGCGGGGCATGAGTTGCTATCTTTTATGGATGGAACGGCAGGTTATCACCAGATTCCTATATATGAGCCGGACATCTCCAAAACAGCCTTCCGCTGCCCTGGGTTTACTGGAGCATTCGAATATCTGAGTATGCCATTCGGCTTAACCAATGCAGGAGCTATATACCAACGTGCGATGAACGTTATCTTCAGCAAGATATTGGGGGACATCCTGGAGGTCTACATTGATGACGTGGTGGTAAAGTCAAAGAGGAAGGAAGACCACGTTGATCATCTGCGAGGGGTGTTCACTATCATGAGAAAGCACCAGCTTAAGATGAATCCAGCTAAATGTGTCTTTGGGGTTTGTGCTGGTGACTTTCTAGGGTTTGTGGTGCATGAGACAGGCATCGAGGTGGCTGGCGATAAGGTCCAGGCTGTGTTAGATGCACCAGCACCAAGGAACAAGAAGGAATTACAAAGCTTGTTGGGTAAAATTAATTTCCTCAGAAGATTTATATCCAACTCAGCAGGCAAGGTTGCGCCTTTCTCTCCTCTGCTCAAGCTCAAACCAGGAGAAGTCTTTAAGTGGGGTCCTGAACACCAAGCTGCTTTTGACAGGATCAAGGAATATTTGGCTAGTCCACCCATCCTTCGGCCGCCTACGCCCGGTATTCCTCTCAAGTTATACATTTCCGCATCTGATATTTCTATTGCAGGACTGCTAGCCCAGGATGAAACCCTGGCGGATGGAAAGAAGATTGAATATGCAGTTTCCTACATTAGCCGGACACTATTAGATGCAGAAACCAGGTATTCACCAATCGAGAGGCTATGTTTGGCCTTGTACTTTGCTGGTATTAAGCTCCGCCATTATATGCTTTCATTCACAACGATAGTGGTGGCACAAACGGACTTGGTGAAGTATATGCTAACGAGACCTATCTTAAGGGGTAGGATTGGCAAGTGGGTTTTAGCCCTTTCAGAGTTTTCCTTGCAATACGCGCCACTCAAGGCTATGACGGGTCAGGCCATCGCGGATTTTCTGTTACACCATCCTATTGAGGAGGAATTCACAGAGCCGCCAAAGTTTGTTGATATGATCCGATACCAGCCTTGGATTTTATACTTTGATGGTAGCAGTACCAGTAAGTTGGCGGGCACCGGGATTTGTATCCAGAATCCAACAGGTACTAAATATCTTTATTCTTTTCAGCTGGAATGGACGTGCACCAACAACCAGGCAGAATATGAGGCCCTACTCATTGGGTTGGAATTATTGATCGACCTAGGGGCACAAGAAATCGAAGTACTTGGAGACTCAATGCTAGTTATTAATCAACTTCTGGGGGTCTACAAGTGTGTATCTTTCCATTTGGTGCACTACTACGAGCGGGCTATTGAGCTGCTGGATCGTTTCATAGACGTTTCCTTGGACTATGTTCCCAGGGAATTGAACTCTGCAGCTAATGAGTTGGCACAATTGGCCACAGGAATCAGTTTAGCCCAGGGAGTGAAGGAAAGAATCCTTCGTGTAGAGCGCAGGACTCTACCATCTTTTGCTATCCGCCGGGAGGACCGCGGAGAGTGGTTGGTCGCTACAGTCGAGCCCATCGATACTGACTGGCGGATACCAATCATAGCATATTTAAAGGACCCATCTGCACCGTCTGAGAGAAAAATCAGACACCTTGCGACTAATTACCTTCTCAGGGGAGAAGACCTATTCCGAAGGGGGGAGGATGGAGTCCTGTTAAGGTGTATCTTTGGCGTAGAGGCCAAGCGAATTATGAGGGAGGTACACTTAGGGGTCTGCGGTTCACACCAGTCCGGACCCAAGATGAGGTGGCTTATTCGAAGATACGGATACCATTGGCCATCTGTGTTGAAGGATTGCCATAGTTTTGCTCAGGGTTGTCAGGATTGCCAAAGGCATGGACCGCTTCAGCGGATTCCAAACATCCCTTTACAACCTATCATTAAGCCTTGGCCCGCCAGGGGTTGGGCATTGGATTTTGTTGGAGAGATTCACCCACATTCATCTTCGCATCACAAGTTTCTTTTACTGGGTACTGATTTCTTTACGAAGTGGGTAGAAGCTATACCAACCAGGAACTGTGATGTAGACACCATCATCCGCTTTGTGTTTCAAAATATCATCTGCCGGTATGGCATTCCAGAATGTATAGTGGCGGAGCGGGGGGCAGCCTTTATGGCTGAGAAAACCCAAACCTGGCTGACGGATTATGGTATCCAGTTCCTACACTCTTCTCCTTATTATGCTCAATCCAACGGTCAAGCAGAAGCTACTAACAAGGTTATCATATCCATCATGAAGAAGATGCTCGCGGATAACCCAAGATCATGGCACACTCAACTTGATAACACACTTTGGGCCTATAGGACTTCCAAAAGGACTCCTACGGGCACTACTCCTTATGCGTTGATGAATGGCCATGATGCTGTTCTGCCGTTGGAAATCAATGTAGCTTCTTTACAAGTTCATGAGCAACACCAGCTGCTTGGTGACGACTATGTGCAGGCCATGTTCCAGGAACATGAAGATCTTGACGAGAAGCGGCTAGAGGCCTTGGACAGCATCATCCTAGAGAAGCAGCGGATCGCCAAGGCATATGATAAGCGGACCAAGGGTAGATCATATGGCGAAGGAGACTTGGTCTGGAAGGTCACTCTGCCCCTGGACGAACCGGGTCGTGGTAAATGGAGTGCTCGCTGGCAGGGTCCATTTGTCATTGATCGTATTATGGGCAAGGGGGCATACCAGCTCAGAGACTTGGACGGGGAAGTACACAGAAACCCCATCAATGGGCGATATCCCAAGAAGTACTTTCCAAGTGTCTGGGAGTTTGAAGTTCGCCCGGCGGATGAGGATTCTGGTCAGGTTTCTTCTTAGTCCAGCACGCTCGGGGGGCAACAAGTTCAAGCGGCACATCCGCTAGGGGTGTTTTCTGCCAAATTTTGGGTTTTTATAGTCTTTCATTGCAAAACTGTTAGGGTTTTGTCCTTTTCCTGTTTTACTTCGACATCCGTTTGGGGTGTTTATGTTCTTGACCTTTTTATCATCAATACAATTCCATCTTTGCGAATGAGCGGTTATATGTATTAAAACTGCAACTTGCTTTATTTATAACAAGGCTTTGCGGCCAAGGGCATTACAGGGAAAAGGAAGCAAAACGAGCTACTAACTAGCTCTGACACCATGTCTACAGTTCTCTACGTCTTGAGGCTGGCGGATTTCTCGCGCCCATTCTAGACTTGCTAGGGGAAACTCCAAGCGACGGTTTTCCACCGCTATATTTCAACCATCACCAACGGGCGGACACTTTCACCAAGTTCAGCTGAAGGAAAGAGAAGTTGAGTTGGCTAAGAGGTAGGTGAATGAACGTGTCAATGAAGGAGCGAGACCTCTTCCTTCGTTGATGATGGCACCTAACCGGATCACTAGCGTTACTCGGCATGAGGAACAGCCAAGACTGGCCGGGTATGGGCTACACACCTCGAAGCGCAGGTTCAGGGCGCATAACGCTAGGTGACCGGGATTAGGGTTTGTTTAACGCTGGGTGACTAAGGTTACTGGGGTGTTTAGCCGGAATTTCAGCTTATCTGGTGGAAAGGCTTGTGGCAACCAGAGGATTGAGCCATTTGCAAACAATACTATGGTTGCCATATTTGCTCTGAAGTGGGCCATTCTGATGAGGTTTTTGCTGCAACCAAGGGTCCCTTTTATACTGCATCTCGGGGGGAATCCAACGGTTGGGGGTTACCGGGGCTTTAATGCTGTGGTTTGCCCACATTTATGAAACCATCCGTTTCGGTCGCCTGTTCAATTGGGAACCGGTACGTAATAAAGGGGGTTTGACTCGCGACTTCTCGGGCTTCCACCACGGTTCAGTGACTGTCAAATCCTGCATTAATAACCGTTTACTTTTCCCACGCATCCGTTGGGGCTTCCTGAAGCTGGGCTTGTTCTCTGATTCTAGGGGGCCAGATTTGCTTCATGGCGGATGGGCTTCTACCCGTTTATTCAATCACAGCCCATTCAAGGGGAAGCCAATTATTTTTGTTATCTAGTTTACTCGGCTTTGCTCTGTCTTCACACATCCGCGCAGCCCAGTAAACTAGGGGGGCATCATAAGGGCAGTATCCGCGCTCATCTTTTGTGGCGGATTTTTGAAATTTTTGACAATTGTCTAAACTCTCTTTAGGGTTAAGCCCTGTTGCCCTTTGAATTAGAATTTTCAGGAACATCTGCTTGGGGTGTGCCCTAATTTCCGCCTTTGATAATAGGACTTTCGATGCAAGTTTTGTTTCCAAAAATTTTATTTTTATTTACAAAGTAAAGGGGCTTTGCGGCCGTGGCTATTACAAAGGCAGGACTTAAATACACGCAAAGAAACCAATTATATATCCGCGAACTAGCTCTGATACCATCTCTGTATGTGGGGGATTTCCGCCGGTCCTTCGGTCTAGACTCTTTCCGAGCAGGGGTCGAAGACGGAGATCTCGAGAGCATGGTAGATAGAGCATGAAGATTGTCTGGCAGAGACTGTCTTGGCGCCGAAGCAGAGTGGCGGATAGTCACCCGCTGCCTGCAGTCTCTCGTTGCTCCAGGGGCCCAATAGAACGGCGCTATCCATCTCCGCTGTTCTCTGGTCGGTCTCAGCTCCGGAAAAAGATGACTGAGACAGAATTTCCTTCATATCGAAGAAGACAACTGGTCTATTGAGGCTTGACCATCCTCACGGTTCTACAATTCTGACAGTAATGACGAGACAGTTGCGCAGGGTTTGGTTTTTGAACCAAACCAAATTGGGCTTGGTTGTCAATAAAATAGACGGAATACATATATATATTTGTCAAGCCAGTTTCCATTATGGGTTGGGCCTAAATTCGTACAGTTGCAGGCACAATCTCTTGATTTTAGCCTTGGTCTTGCTGATCGAGCGGTCCAGTTCTACATTGGCTTTCTTGGCCTGACGCTCTTCCTCCTGTAGTTTGGTTGCCAAAAGCTTTTGTTGGTTCAATTGATCCGCGCGAGTGGCTTGCTTCTGGCAGAGGAGGAAGATTTTCTGCTCTATGGTCGCCTTCATATCCTCAAGTTTGGCGATTTCGACCGCCTCCGTGTCGTTGCCAACCGCAACGACTAAATCTTGATAGGCACGGGCGGTGTTGGCGAAGGCCACGCCAGCTTCCTGGAGCTGGGCATGCTGGGGGGACCGGGTAGCTAGACGTTCCTGCAGACTTTTTAGTTCTGCTGGAAGGCAAAGAAGGGCAGCGTTGGCTTCAGTCTGGAGCTCAGGGGGCAGCTGCTGGAGTTGGCCCTTAAGAACGTCAAGGGCGGAGACGAGTTCGTCCGCCACCTGGGTATCAGCATGATCATTTTCTCCCAAATACTCTAGGAATCCCCATGCTTCCTGCACTTCTACAGGTTCCTCTTCAGGGCTGTGTGGCCGGGGAAAGAGGCTTTCGGCCAGACTGGAGGAGGAAGCAGATTTATCTTGAGGTCCAGAACCAGATCTGCCAGGGGTCGCAGAGGACTGTGCGGATGGGGTAATGACCAGGCTCATGATGGCTTCATTCTGTGGCAGGGGGATCGGTTCCATAGCTGATTCCATTGGGCCGGGGTCCGCCACCAGTGGGGTGGCACTGATGGCTGCCACACTATCATCTTCCACCTGCTTATAAGAAAGGAGGGTTAGGAGCAGTTCTAACCAAGGGAGGTGACAATTCAAGGCAGAAGTAGTATATACCTCAATAATCTCTAGGTGAGGGTTTGCTTCTGGCTGGTCCAGAGGAACCCCTTGTTGCCCTTGCTGATCAAGGTCAGCTGGGTCATCCGCGGGAGTTGGAAGTTGTTCAACCCGGGGGGCAATATCTGCCAGGGATTCCACACCGGCGATTGCTTCCTCTTCTGCTGTTGAGAGATCAGGTGTAGGGGAGGAAGGCTCAACAGCTGCGGGTTGCTCTACGCTTTGGTTTGGTTCTTCTTCTTCTTCTTGCTCCACTTCATGAGTTGAGCTCGAGGCCAGCGGTTTGGGAGTTGAAGAGCTGTCGGGCGCGCCACTTGGCAATTGTAGAGGCTCAGCTGCCGGGGCCTCCGCCATAGTATCATCAGGGTTTTCCTCCGCCTCTGGTCCAATTTCTGCAGCAGCAGGAAGTGTCAGGATTGGTTGAGTAGAACTCTGACTAACTGCTAGGGCTAGACTGGAGGAAGTACCTGCATCAAGATAGCGCAGAGGAACAGGTTGAGGAAAACTATCGCCGCAAATCTCTTGAAGATTTTGATAGAGGTCCAGATAGTCCTCATCGAAGCTAGAAGAACTTGTAGATCCTTCAGAGGGGTCAGAGGACTCACCAGAGGAAATTTCGATCACCGTGGGACCTCGGCTGGCGGCTGCAGCAGACGAGGAGCGCCTCCTTCGAAGTGTCTGCAAAGAGGGATAGAGTTGGGATATCTACGTCACGTAGGTATTTATTGAACTGATATCTAAAAATGCGAAGAAGCTAGGGAGATGTTGAATTCACTTACAGGTGCGTTCTCCTCCTCATCAGATTTTTCATCCGCCTCAATGATAGTTCTACTCTTCTTCGGGGGCGGATGAGCCCCACATACTGCTTTGCGTTTTCCTCTATCCGTCGGGGTTTGTTCGGATGCCTGTTTCATTAAACAATTAAGAGTTACGCGAGGTGTTATGGCAAACCAAAATAGTAGTAGGAAGCAGGGCATATTACCTTTCTTGGGGGCAGGTCAACATACAGCGAACCGCCCTTTAGCACCTCTTGATCAGCTGGGGTAAGTTGCCCGCCCTGATTCCGAAAGAACCTCTGGAAGTAGAAGACGGATGGTTGTTTAAAGGGCGGACCTCGCAGGCGTGCCCACCATATCTGATATGAACCAGTAGCGTCCGTAGAGGCTTTCAGGTATGGGTAGTATTCCCAGTTTTGCAAATCAAGAAGCTCCAGGCGTGGTCTATTGCTAGCACCGGATGCTGGTGGGAACTTTTTGCTATTCCGCCACGACGAAAAAAGATTTACACTTTTCAGTGGCGGATATGGCAGGATTTGAGTAAGGCCGAACTGCCGTGCAAAGAAGTGAGGCACGTAGACCTCGTGGCTAGGATATTTCTTGTCACTACAGAGGAATGGCAGGTCCACCATGGAGATGCAGTGAATGAAAATCCTTCGTCCTTTAATGCCTTGTTCACTGGAGGGAAGGAACCCCCGGACTAGTCCGCGTGGATACTTCAAATGGATTAGCCGCTGTGTCTCTGCAAAAAATTCCCTGGCGGTTGTGTTGAAGAAGATGTCGAGGCAGACAGCGTAGCTGAGATCAGGGCTGGTGGCGCAGCCGACATATTCTTGCCCTACAACTTGATCAGGCTTGGGATCCCCCTTCATGGCTGGAATGAGTTGGGGAAAGTGCATTTGGCACCAAATATCTAGGATCCAGAGTGGACCAGATTGAGCACAATTCATTGGCACGGCGGATATCTGGTGTAGACAGCGGTAAAGGTGTGCTAGAACGTATTGGGCAAGGCCAATTTCTTGGCCGGCATAAATTACCTCCGCCATACGGTGATAAAGCTTGGTCATCTTGTTGGTATTGGAGCAGAACACAAACTTGTTGAGCCAGAAAGACAGAAAGGCTATTCCGCTGAGCGCATTATCTAGTTGGGAGGTATCATCTTTCCACTTCTCGAACCCACCGGCTTCGACCGTATTAATAGTGCTCCGGGGGACTGTCCTTTCGGGGTAGTAGCTCTCATCAAAGGCTTGGGGGCCGATTGGGAACCCGAAGCCGGCATAAAGGTCTAGCAACGTCACGGAGGCATGACCTAATTTGAACTCAAAGGCGTTGACTGTGGGGTTCCAGAGGCTGATGAGCGGAACGAGGACGCACCTGTTGCCTCCTTTTGGGCTGAGGCTGAAGCAAAGTTTGATCACATCAGCGACCCCAGCCTTCCTCCAGATTTCTCTGTCGAGAGGGAGCCGTTCTACATACCAGGCTTTCATATAGGGCTTGACCAGAGGCCAGGCGGAATGGTTTACGGCGGCTTGGTGGTGGTTGGTTTGAAAATTTGGGCATTCCGCTGGTTCTTCAGAGCGAAAAAGCGCCGGCAGCGAGCGTGCCGGGCTGTCGAGTATCTGATTGGCTCCATCGTTATCATCAGCATTATAGCCCACCACATAGGGACCTAATGTGGCACGTTCCTCTTGGGGAAGGCCAAGACTGGTCCGGTCATCAGCCCCGGAGCATTTGATGAGAGGGAGGAGTTGATTCTTGGCCTTATTCACTACGGAGTAACGGATAGTGAAGTTCTTTGATGAGGCCATTAGGTTCAAATCTGGGTTTCTTCTGAATTCGGGCCGAGGAAGAAGAAGAGTGGTTTGAAGGAGAAACCAAAGGTCTCAACTTGATTTATAAGAATCCGAAAGGGGTTCTCGAGTCGTGAGGCGCTGGGTTTTGCAGCAATCAAGGGTTTAGGTGAACAGTGATACCGTTTCGAATTGGGAAGTCGTGATTGGTGAGGAAACGGTGCAATAGTCCAAATATTTAAATGCTGCGTCTCTCTTCTATTTCGTTGAAGCTCTCAATATCGGAGACTGGGGGGCAATGTTTGGGCCACAATTGGAATTTATTTCAATTGGGCTTTTATCCCGAAGAACATAGGGGTTTATGCGGAAACCGAACCCAGCATTAATGTTCTCCCGATTCATTTAGGAAAGATTACTTGGAAGGAGAATATTGATTTATTACCTAATCAGATCGGGGTTATTTTGTAGTAATCCGATTACACAATATACGAATTTCTTTAATAAAAATGAGGTGTAAATGCTGATTAGGATAATTAGGGATTGTTACGGTAGCAATCCATTGGAAAAGATTTCTTTGTCGAATCAGTAATTGATTTGTATTGGACTCGATTTGGTTTGCTCCGGCTTTAATTGAGTACAGATCCAGGCAATATTCGACGGGGAAGAAGTTTCCTAAGCAAAGAGAAAGACTGATCTCAATTGATTCCTAATTGATTAGATTGGAGGCAGAATAAGGAAAGACAGTCCTAATGAAACTCGGAATCCGCCAGGCTGGATCCTCATGCACTAGGGTTTCGGGAACCATATAAATACAACTCTTTTACAACTAGGAAAGGGTTCTCAACCAAACACAAACAACCACAAGTTCTAGCGCACCGCTAACTTGCCAAAGCCTCTCCGGAGCAACTCACGCAATTTGCCTCCACCTGCGATCGATCTCATCTCGCATTCGTGTCGAGCGGTTGCTGAGCGACTCACGCAATTTGCCTCCACCTGCGATTGACCACGTCTCGCATTCGTGTCGAGCGGTTGCTGAGCCAATCGAGTCAGTCCGCTACTCCGGTAGCAATCGAGTCGTCACTCAGGTGACACACCCGTGGTCTTGGTATAGCTCTGCTTTGCTTCTCCGGATCAGAGTAAGATCCTCAATCCTCCAAGGGGTTGGGAAGGAAATCCTGTTAGAGAGTTCTATTCAGGTCTTGTTCAAGCCCTGTACGCCGGCTTAGTCAGCGCCCGCGTAACAGTTGCTTGGTCAGGAAGTCAGAGTCAATTGGGAGCAGACGAGAAGACTCGCCAGGGGTCGCACGCAGTCGAGTGGCACCGCTCCAAGGGTGCTGGCACGCCTAAGCACACACAGAAGACACGCGAGGAACACGCATCCTCCGCCCCCAGTGCTGACTGTTCGCCGGGTGCTGAATCCGCCACGAACACCCTCTAGAGAAATATAAATGAGAAGTGGAGGTCTTGAGGGATATCTAGATAAAGAGTGTCGGCCAATATGGAGAAATCTATGATTTGGAGTCTCATTCTAGATATAAATGAAGACTATATCTAGTTCAATTTTTTTTTTCGAGTATTCCAGATTTTCCTAACCATATCAATATTCTTCTTGTACTATTTTTTGCCCCTTTTGGGTCAAATATACAAATATAAGCTCGTCACCTAAAAAATATATAGAAAAAGGAAGATAATTAAGGCATAAGTGATTAGAAAGCTGTCACTTAATATTATTTATTTTTGTTTGAAAGTTGTTACATCTTTATTAATCTTTATTAATTAAGCAAATTCTCCTTATGGAACTGTCAACCCTCTAATGTCAGTAATGTCCTTAGTTTATTAAATTGTTTATATAGAGACATTAATTTATTTGGATAGAGGATGGAAGAGTAAAAATATAATATTAGAAACTATTTCTCCTACAAACTCTCCCAAATAAAACTGAATAAAAAGATAGGACATGAAGGCTAGTAATTTAGTATATAAAGTTTGGTAAATATTTGGGATTCCAAGCAGAACTCGTTAAAGTTAGCAAGTACTTTTAACTAAAGTAAAATTTTAATTTAGCTATAGCTGTTCTTTTGACGTAGCTAGTCATTTTACTAAATATAGCTAGTCAAAAATAGTTATATAAAAGCCAAATTTAGCTATTATGCTGGAGATGTTTTTGTTTTTCATTTAAACACTAGAAATCAACAAATCATCACTTTCAATTATATTTCATCTTTGTTTCCTTCATCCAAACACAGCTTGACTTGAAAAAGAAATGAAGAAATGAGTATATACGCACGTACTATTATTATACGTGGAAAAGGGAAGAGCAGAGCCGTTAGAAGAAGTTAGTTTACTTGTTGTGCAGGAAAAAAATAATGGGAGGATTGAACGTAGTGGCTTGCACCTCGCAGAAGTTGTTTCTCTACCACCAGAGAAAAACCAAAAACTAGGCATTTCACTCTAGGACCATGTCAATGGAAAGCTAACAAAATCTCAACTCCTGCCTGTCCTTATTTTCTAAATCAGTCATGTCATCCTCGTTGTCCTTCTGGCCGTCCTGCTTCCAGAGATTTATTCGGTCTGATATATATGCCTACCACTTTCTCTTCTATACCCCCTACATTCTTGTCAAAAGGTATCTTCTGCAATACCTTTCATTTCTTCTTCCCTTTGTCTTTGATCCATAGCTGCCTTATTGTCTTTCTGGGTTTTCGACATGTTTTCGTTTTCTCTAACTATGTGTTTTGGTGAACCAGGTTAAAGGTGTAGGTACATATTTCACTTGAGGGTTCTAGTTTGAGCACATATGACTGATTGAGTCTCCTATCCTTTTTGGCGGTCTCTAATTAATAGAGCGACCTTGCAAGATCAATAATCATGTGTGACACCATGTCTGGACCTCTTGACCGACACCTTAAACCTGGTAAGTTCATTGACAAATCATCTTGATTTCTGTCTTCATTACAGGTCTAGTTTCAATCATTGGCTTCTTTGGTTTGATCTTTCAAGTTGGTTTTGGATGAATTGTTTAAGTACTGGGAATTTGGTTATAAGTTCTTAGATTTCCATGGAATAATTTAGTCTTTAGGAAGCAACAATTCGTGTGAGTTATGTTTTAACTCTATCTTAATACGCCTTGAGTTTCCTTGGTTTTGGGAGAAGGATTGACTAGATTGTGCAATATACAATAGAATTGGTGTCTGAAAAAGATAATAATCTGGTGAAATTGTTTACTTCAAATGTTTATAAATTTGATTGCATTTTTATGTACCAATGTCTAGGAGGAATTGCTATCTTATTCTGTCATTTTTCTGAAGAAAAAGAAGAAGAAAAAATATAACTCGTGTTTTGTGAGAATGTGAGTTGATATGTTTTCATGTGCAGTCCCGGAAGAAACTTCCGAGGAGGAAAGGAAAACAAGGCTTGGTGCTCTTAAGCAGAAGGCAATTAATGCCTCCACCAAGTTTAGGCATTCCTTTACAAAGAAGGGTCGTAGGAACAGTAAGGTAATGTCTGTCCCTATTGAGGACAACATTGATGCGGAGGAGTTACAGGCAGTGGACGCATTCCGTCAAGCACTTATCTTGGAAGAACTACTACCCTCAAAACATGATGATCATCATATGATGCTGAGGTTACTAATTTCCTATTCTGCAACGATACACGATTGTGTTTGTTTTATCTGATCATGATTCTATTGCTATTTTCATGTATGATGGTACAGATTTTTAAGGGCCAGAAAATTTGACATTGAGAAAGCAAAGCAAATGTGGACTGACATGCTTCAGTGGAGGAAGGAATTTGGTGCTGACACTATTATGGAGGTATTATGCTAGCTCTCTTGAACCTTTCCATGTAGTTGAGATTTTTCACTTTGGCTTTCCACTATCTCTGTGCCTCAACTTTTTCCCATTGTTATTTTGTTAAGGAATTTGAATACAAGGAAATTGATGAGGTCTTGAAGTACTATCCCCAAGGCCATCATGGAGTTGATAAGGATGGAAGACCTGTCTACATTGAGAGACTTGGTCAAGTGGATTCAAGCAAGCTTATGCAAGTCACAACAATGGACCGTTATGTGAAATTCCATGTACGCGAGTTTGAGAGGACATTCGTCCATAAATTCCCTGCATGTTCCATTGCAGCAAAGAAGCATATTGATCAGAGCACCACTATTCTTGATGTACAAGGAGTGGTATGTGTATATGTTCTCATTAATAAATCAATTTAAGACACAGAAATAATACAAGTCTTTGATCATTTTTAAGTGTTCGTTCATGTAATTGTTGTGCAGGGTCTTAAAAATTTCAACAAATCGGCGAGGGAACTTATTCAGTGCCTTCAAAAGATTGATGGCGACAATTATCCTGAGGTACTTTACCAATCTGTATCATATATATCAAGTTTAGTAAATAGCTTGTTGGGTTGCTTCCTTAGCATAAAAGTATTTCTATTATTTCCCAACTCTGATTGAATGTATTGTTTACTGTAGACCCTCAACCGTATGTTCATCATTAATGCTGGTTCTGGATTTAGGCTTTTATGGAGCACTGTCAAATCTTTCCTTGATCCAAAGACCACAGCAAAAATCAATGTAAGCAGTTCTTTTGGTTACTGGAAACTGAAGATTCTGATTCAGTAGTGGACTAGTGGTGCTAATTCAAGATGATGATTACAAAACAGGTTCTTGGAAACAAGTACCAGAGCAAGTTGCTTGAAATAATTGATGCTAGGTAAGTCTAATTTTATGTGAAATATACTTTCTTTGATTTAGTTCTCAGTCTGGCTGCACAAGTTTCAGCTTAATCTAGATATAATCAGATTTCTGGTTCATGTTAATCATGTAGCAATAAATGTGTTTAGTAGTATTAAATGGATTTTTTCTCTTGTAACACATTGTATTATATGGTATCAGTGAGTTGCCGGAGTTTTTGGGTGGCACTTGTACTTGTGCAGATAAGGGTGGTTGCATGCGTTCTGATAAAGGCCCATGGAATGACCCAGATATAATGAAGGTGATTTACTACTAATGAATCACCTTCAATTTTTTTCTTAAAGTTATCCTTTCATAGATCTCAAATTATGTTATCTTGATGACACAGATGGTTCACAATGGTGAGGGCAAATGCACAAGGAGAACTTTATCAGGCATTGAGGAGAAGATAATCTCCGAAGATGAAATGTCATACTCAAAGGTAATCAAGTTTTCCTGCTCTCTGCGTTTAAAGCCTACTCTCTTTATATAATACTGTCTGAGTTTGTTTGATAATACCTTACATCTAGTCTTCTTACTATCTTTTCTTATATATGCTACTTCATGAAGAGATGTGATTCTTTCAACTCAAAAACAGTTCAAATGGAACCTGTCAAACTCTCTCATGTTCCTAAACAAGTAAGCATACAGAACTTCCACCACAATTGTTTTTGTTACTCCTTTTAGCTTCATACTTTAAATCTTGCAACTTATATAAGGGTGACTGTTTATACTTTGATGTTTTTCAAATCAATCAAAATTCAGTATTACAATTCCTCTTAAAAATAATGAACGTCATGCAGTCTATGCTGCCTGTTCCCGTATCAATCAATGTGCTCATTTGCTTCTTATTTTGCAGGTTTCATTCACCAAAAAATCCAGTAAGGACTATGAATATGACAAGATGATGCCGATGGTTGACAAGACCGTGGATGCAACTTGGCCTAAATCAGTTCATTATGATAGATTTTCCCACAGTCAAGGTACTAATATAGTCAAATCTTCTGACCAAAAATGTAGACATGTAATTGGGCATCAATGCCTATGTTTAAGAGGCTGAGACAAATTATCTTGTTTATCTTGCAAAGCTGCAGATTGCTTCCCCTCGCATAATGGGAGCAAGCTTTCTGATGGACTGAGCAGCTATGTACTTTCTGGACTCATGGCCTTTATCATGGGAATTGTCACCATGATCCGAATGACCCGAGACATGCCAAGGAAGCTCACCGAGGCTGCCCTCTATGGAAGCCCTGCTTACTGCAATGGAATGGGGATGAAAGCCAAGCAGTTGCCTCACTTGCCTGCACCATCCATCTCCAGTGACACATATATGAACATGATGAAGCGTATGGCTGAGTTGGAAGAGAAAGTGAAAGTTCTCAGCAACAAACCAACTTACATGCCACCAGAGAAAGAGGAAATGTTGAACAATGCTCTCAACCGAGCCACAGCCTTGGAACAAGAGCTTTCAGCAACCAAGAAGGTATACATTGTGATATTCTTCTATTCTATCACTGGTGACTACATTTGAAGAAACTGCAATCATGTGCATTTTCATTTTGCTTTGATTTTGCAGGCACTTGATGACGCCCTGGTCCGACAGAACGAGCTTATAGCCTACCTTGATAAGAAGAAAAAGAAGAAAAAATTTAAATTGGTATGTGACTAAGTACCCTATTAGCCCTATTAGTTGCTTACTTGATTAACAAGATATAGTCTTTCATAGTTGGTTCATTATTTGACCTTCTGTATTATGGATTGTAATTGCAGAACCCATTTAAATGGTAAGGTGGTAGCTCCAGTTCTTCTCTTTGGATGAACATTTGATCATTCATTGTTAGCTGCTGGTGGCGATGTTTTTGATTGTCAGCCCCATGGATGCTTGTGAAATTCAGTCTATGTTTGCTAGTTTGATATTGTAACTTACGGCTTCTGTACATTATTAATTTTCCAGTGTGCCTTTGTTTGAGAGTTTGTGTATATTATGATTAAAAGTGGGCACCGCTTTGGTTTGACAAAAAATTCCAGGGTTTTACTCTGTATATTGGTATAATGCAAAGCATACACTTCCCTGTGTGCAAGTTTAATAGTAAAAACCAACATGCACCAAGATCATCCTTTATGATAAACTCAAATGGACGTATGTCCGAATCTGATTCTCGATAAACGCGGGGATCATTAGTACGACTACTATCAAGTTCATCTCTAAATCTGTCAAGTACTTGGAGAAATATACTGAAATCAAGGCAGTAAGATCATATTTAAACTGCAACGAATTCCATAACAAACACCATAAAACAGAACAGGGTCCTTGTGAGTCTAAACAAAATGAGATCCATATCCATCCTAAATAGCACCAAGGACTTCATAATACTAAATTGCACCAATAAAGCAAATCTAATACAGATCACTTTCCTTGTGAGTGTGGATCACACAGTCTGAAGATGGATACGAAACACAGGTCAGCACATAACCCTCCTTCATTTGGTTGTCATCAAGGAAGGAACCATCAGACTGGTCCACTGTACCTGCTACTATCTTTCCTGCACAGGTGGAGCATGCCCCAGCCCTGCAAGAATAGGGCAGTTCAACTCCTGCATTCTCAGCTGAATCCAAGATGTAAGAGTCATCTGGAGCGTCAAACTCGTTCTCCTCACCGTCTGGCCCAATCAGCTTAACCTTGTATACTGTCATTGATGTTCGGGAAGAGGCGGACGCTTTCAAGCCAAAAGACTTGGAGAGAGTCTTCACAGATCCAAGTGGAGATGAGAACTTAATGATAGAACTGGTGAACCAAGTCTTAGGTGCACTTATGAGCATGCACTGAGAGGGAACATTCACAGTTGCCATGGTTGACATGTTCAGACCTGAATCCATAAACCAAAGTAAAAGCACAAGAGGGAAATGAGTAATTAAAAATCAGGACTCTCTCTTTCAAAAAGACACAAAAGTGACTGGTGTAATAACACTGATGGAAGCATGATACACGGCATAGATTTTCTTGTCCAATACCAATTCAACTAGTCCAGATATTCATGAACATGCTGCATCAACTTAACCAAAGTTTTACCAAAAAAGTGGAGACTATCTGCTCATGAATTTTAGATAATGACTATAATAGGCAAACTTAATGAAGTAACCCTTGCCACTAACAGACCAGAAGCCTTCTTGTATGCCAATGCTAATTTTATGGAAAAAAAAATGGAACCATCCCATCTCACTGAAACGCTAAGGCCATCAATATCTGGAGCAATATGAGAAGAAGCAAGCTCATAGCTCATAGCTCTTCACTCGAAGTTTCATTTTGTTTAACCACCATATAGATACATAGTTTTTTTTTTTTTTTTTTAAAGGGTATAGCTACAAACTTTAATCCAAACTATATTATAAGATGTTTTCTAAAACTAGAAGTTTTACTGGCAAAGCGAAAGGAGACGGGTGATTTTCAACTCAGCAAAATAATCCCCAAAAGAAACTTTAAATCTACCACTGAAACCTGCAAGATACCTATAACAAGAATTCATATGAAATAATCAATTTCTTAATACTACAGTTGACTTTGTATGACCCTCCCATTTATTTATACCATGCTTAAGTTGGTAGTGCCAATAAAATTTGAACAATAAAGCCACGCAAAGGAAAATTGTTAGCACGTACTCAAAATATAAAGTTACATAATTTGGTTTTCAACAAAAGTAGCATTATTGACTATTGTTTTTCGTGTACTTTCATTGGTCAGGAGCATCATTGAACTATAGATAAACTTACACTACATATACCACTTCTAAATTTCACATAATCGCCAAATTTGACAGTTTGACACCGCAAATTATTTAAGGTCAGTGGTGATATGAGAAATATCATGGGGGGACAAAACGAATAGCCTTTAACCAAATTTTCGGATTATATCACCATTAAAAAATATGATTTTAAGTCCTTTCTGAAACTGTAATTTATCATGGGCACTAACCTAACATGACCTTAACAATTTAACCATAGCTCACATAAAAACCAATTTCATTTGTCCAATCAACCAAAGCATCAGAAGCCAGCAAACAGGATTAGGAGATCAATGGCAAGAAAATTCTTGAAATTTATTTCGAGGGAATTAACCTTACATGACAAGACAAAGTCACATCAAAATCAAACTCAAAGGTAACAGAGGTCACATAATACGCCTTGGGTTTTCCTGGAATCAAATTCTCAGCTCAAAGCATGCATCTTTACAATTAAAACCATTTAAAGACTACAACTTCGACCAAATTTTGTGATGACAGCAAACACGATAAAGTGTTTGTCTATTAGATTATACCAGAATCAAACACAGAACCTAAGTTGTTCTCCTTTCTTTTTCTTCTTCTTTTCATAAAATATCACAGGCAGTAAAAACAACAATGAAAGTAAGAACCAGATAGATAAGACCAACAACGAAACAGAAGAAACATTAACAACAAATCATAGATACAACAGATGAAATATGATATGAATCTACTGATGCTCATAGACAACGTAAGAGAGAGAGAGAAAGAGAGAGCTTACAGAGTGAGAAGGGTTAGGTGAGGAGGGGGGATGATGAAGAATCGGGAGTACTTATATTTCGGCGGAGAGCGGCGAAAGCGAGGCTGGGTGGTCGCAAGTCGCAACAACAAATATATAGACAGATAGAGAGAATCTCACAATCAACAATCCTTCATTAAAATTGAGTCAAACATTGATAATGACAGAATCACTCAACAGTAAAAACAAAATTGACGGGATCAAAAAGAAAGAAGCAGATCGATTCACCTGGACGACCTGGTGGTATTGGAGACCACAAGAGGAGAGAGTGAGCGAATATAAAATAAACGGCGATGGGTGCCAGAAGTTACGCGTCACTTCCTTTAATTACCTGTTGGGTTCAAATTTCACTGCCAGTGTAAATATTTTTACTATTCGCCGGAAATCCACTTTGAAGCGACGAAGAATGAAAATGAAAAAACAACTTTGTCATTGTAGTCGTCGCTTCAAAAACAAAAAGCGACGAATATTGGTTAATATTCGTCACTTACAAAATTATTTAAGCGACGAATATTCATAGTTTGTCACCTCCATTTATCCCAGAACTATATTTTGGAAAATCTAGCGACGAAACTCAATATTCGTCGCTCTACAATTGTCGAAGTGACAAAGCGAAGTTAATTAGTCGCTCTAGTACAAACGAAGCGACGAAAATTGCCCAATCTTCGTCGCTTCGTTTTTTTTCCATCTACCTCTGTCATTCGTCTTAAATGCAACATCTATATATAGGTAAAATTTTGTTTTTTTTTTTTCTGCAGATCGGGTTCTGCATCTGTTTTTGGAGGAGAAGACGGAGAAATTAGAAGAAAGTGAGCTTTTGTTGCCAATTCTTTGATTCTTAAGTAAGGTTGGTGCAATTTCCTTCTATTTATCCCTCTTTATGAGCATATTATGTATTAATTCAATTGAAATGGTTGTTTATGTTGGTTAATGGAAGTTGGATGATGTTGTGTTGAATTTTGTGTTTTGTTGTTGTTTTAGTGTTAGAATATGGAAATTGTGATAAACCATATTTTGGGTTCATTGAAAATGTTAGCATTTTGGTGAAATATAGTGAAATTGAGATTATGTTAGTTTGTGAAATTGTGAAATATAGTGAAATTGAGATTAGGTTAGTTTGTGAAATTGTGAAATTTAGTGAAATTGGGAAATTTAGTGAAATTGAATTTCAGTGTAATTTAGTGAAATTGTGAAATTTAGTTAAATCCAAATTTAGTGAAAATGAAATTTTGTGAAATAGTGAAATTTAGTGAAATTAGAATTTTATGGTAGATTAGGTTGAAATTATTAATTAATGATGTAATTGGTTTGTGTTGTGTGTGGATTGTGGTAGTTAAGGTTTCTGAAACATGCGAGTGGCTTAGTGAGGGAGTGTGGTGCCGTGTGTAAATTAATAGTTTCATATTATATATAATTGTGGTATTTATCAGCTTAGAACTCCCGTTTGAGAATCAACAACTCATCTAGTTGATCGAGATGAGTTGTTGATTCTCGAATTGTCCCATTTTTGGACGCTTTAGGCGAACACGACTTTGTTGATCCTTTTGCTATTTATGTGGTTTCCGTTTCAGTTTTGGGATATAGTTTCGACAGTGTCTCTCTACAATGTTCCTCCAGTGCAAATTAGGTTTAGATTTTTGTGCATTTGAGGAACTGTAGGGAGATGCTGCCGAAATTTCCCAAAACTGTAGGGGATAGGACCTAACCTGGAGGAATAAGGAGAAGAAGTGTTGGGACAGGTTTTGATTGTATCATAAATGTTGTGTGCTAACCTTATGCATATTGCCTGTTTATGTTATGACAGAAAACATGGATGATGTCCCCGATAAATCTTTTATGAATCATCATTATACACACACTGACTATAGAACAGGCGTATTTAACTTCATCAATTTTCTGAAGACTCACACTATTGGAACCCAGTATCTCCCTTGCCCGTGCTCAATTTGCAAAAATGGTCCTTATTATAAAGAACTCGTAGAGATTTATCATCACTGCATGCACTGTGGTTTGGATCCGACTTACACAGTTTGACACCTACACGGGGAAGTTTCTGGTCAACCCGCAATGATCAGTCGACGGAGACAGTGGCTTCAAGACAGAGTCGAGGCTTCCAGTGTTGCCTGTCCTTTAGTGATCCCACCTGTGGAGATTATACAAGATATATTTCCGTACTATCCTGGATACCATGGAGAAGCACCGCATAATGTTGTTGAAGAAAATGCTCAAGTTCATTTCAATGACATGGTAGATGATGATTATGCTAAGTATGAAAGGTTTCTAAGGGAGTCGCAAACCCCATTGTATGAAGGGAGTGAAGAAACTGTATTAAGTGCATATTACATGCAATTGAAATTAAAATTGAAAATAGATAGTCGGATACGAGAATTGATAAATTATGTGAATGGTTGCATAAGTTTTTTAAAGGGCATAATTTCCCTGTGAGTTATTCGAGAATTAAAAAAAATCCTCAAGGATCTTTCCCTTGGATATGAAAAAATTCATGTTTGTGAGTTCAAATGTTACCTATTCAAAAGGTTGAAAATAAAACCCGTAGGATTTGTCCAGTATGTGGTGCTGAAAGATATAAGCCAGATACGGATGACATTCCAAAAAAGGTAATATGGTATTTCCCTCTTACTCCAAGGTTGAAACGCCTATTTATATCTCTACACACAGCAAAACATATGCGATGGCATAAGAAGAGGCGATAAGATGAAAGTACCCTCCATCACCCATCTGATGGAGAAGCATGGCAACATTTTGACAGGACATTTCCAGGTTTCGACGACATTAAGGGAAGAAATGTGCTGCTTGGAGTGGCAACTGATGGTTTTAGTCCATTTGGAACAATGACAACCCAGCATAGTACATGGCCTGTGGTTGTAATGTCATTTAATCTACCCCCTAATATGTGTATGAGGAAGGAATACACTACCAGAAAAGGCATTATAGCCGACGAAATTGCAAATAACGGCCGACGAACTATTTATTCGTCGGCTATAATGGTTATCGTCGGCTATAATTATTATAGCCGGCGATTTCGTCGGCTAAAATGGTTATAGCCGACGATATCGTCGTCGGGTATAGTTTTGCCGACGGCGTATTTCCGACGATGTTATAACCGACGATATGTCGTCGGGTAATGGTTATAGCCGACAAAATCGTCGGCTATAATAATTATAGCCGACGATATCGTCGGCTATAACCATTATAGCCGACGACTTAAATTCGTCGGCTATGATGCCTTTTCTGGTAGTGATATAATATGCTGGCCGTGTTGATTCCTGGCCCTAAATCTCCAAGAAAGGGCCTTAGTGTCCTTATTCGTCCATTGATCGACGAGCTCAAAGATTTGTGGGAAAATTGAGTCTCTACTTTTGACAGAGTGGACAATGATGTATTCACGATGAAGGTAGTGGTGATGTGGGCTCAACGGTGAAAGGGTACAAGGCATGTCCAATTTGTCTAGATGATCTGACAGCGGAGCATATTTGTAGGAGAATTGTTTATGAAGGGCATCGAAAATGACTCGACGAAAATAACTCGATGCGATCCAGTTTGGCATTTAACGGATGCCAGAGTGGGGAAAAAGACCAGCTCAAAAGGACGGAGATGAAATTTTAGAGGAAATTAGGTCACACAGTTACGCCACTCTTAGCCAGCATCCGGATTTTCATGTCCCTTACTCAGCACACAACAGACAATGTTGGACCCACGAGTGCGTATTTTGGCTTCTTCGTTATTGGTCATCGTTATTGCACAGGTACTGTTTAGATGTCATGCACATTGAAAAGAACGTGGGTGACAATATCCTTGCCACCATTCTTGCAATTGAAGGGAAGACCAAGAGGAAAATCCGCAAAAGTCAACATCAATCGAAAGTTGAAAAGAAGATGGGAAAGGTTCCTCATGCACCCTTTTAGTTAAAGAGGATCGTCGTGAAGAAGTATTTGAATGGTTTCACGGTGTTACGTATCCACTTGGCTATGCGGGAAGTTTGATAAATAAGGTCAAACTAACCGATAAAAAGTTCTATGGATTGAAGATGCATGATTGCCATGTCCTGCTTCAACGTCTTCTTCCAGTGGTTATCCTAGGATTTTTGTCAAATAACGTCGTGAAACCATTGATAGCATTGTCAAATTGGTTTAAGAAATTATGTGCTAGGGAGTTGAAGAAGGCAGATGTCCAACAGATGGAAGTTGAGATAGTGATGATTCTCTGCAATTTGGAGTTGATTTTTCCTCCACATTTCTTCACCTCTATGGTTCATCTCATGGTTCACCTTCCCGAACAAGTTATGCTTATAGGCCCAGTACATTTTACATGGATGTATCCGACGGAATTGTATATGCACTAACCAAGTATGTTTCTTTTTGTTAAATCTAAATTTACACTAACTGTATATATTTATCATTTTATAGGCAATTAGGTGATTATAGACAGTCAATGAGTAATACACGTTACCCGGAGGGGAGTATTGCAGAAAGGTACATCTCATCAGAGTCGGTGAGGTACTGTAAGTATTATCTGCAATTGGAAGAACATGAAGAGCCCAATCCTCCAATATGGAATATTAGCTGTGTTTCGCAGTTAGTTCAGTCGTGTATTATGGATACCACTGGAAATATCAGGTTAACAGAGGAGCAAACGGCTGAGGCTCACTGGCAAATTTTGACAGATACAAAAGAAGCTCAATATTACATGGACACTCATTTGCAGATGTACATAGCGAAACATGGTGACGATTACGACGAGCGCCTCATCAGGAGGTGTTTCCATCGATGGTTCTTAAGATATGTACGAAAATTGAATTTTTTTTTTCTTGTACATAGATCCTAAACCCTAAATAGTATAACACTAACACCATCTATTTTTCAGGCAAAGAACCTGCATGATGCCGAAGATCTTAATTTTAACAGGACAATATGGTCATTCACCCGGATTTATAAGGCGTGTTATGTGAATGGTATCAAGTATGTCTCATTCGATAGAGATCAAAGGCTCGTGACTCAAAATAGCGGGGTGATATTAAGCACGAAAGTTGGAAACATGTCCCAACACTTCTATAGTCATCTTGACTATGTAGTCGAGGTATGTTATCCAGACAATATGTCGGTCGTGTTGTTCAAAGGTATATGGCACAACACCACTGACGATCTGGATGCCGAAGAAATTGACACCGTCAAGGTAGATCATGGTCTATATCAGTGGATACAAATACTAGTTACTATAAGAATTCACCATTTTGTCTTGCTATCAAGACAAAACAAGTATTCTACTTGGACGATCCTGTGGCGAGTGGTACTTGGAAGGTGGTGCAAGAAATGTCTCACCGAAATGTATACAATGCCGAAGTACTGGCAACAGAAGATAAAAAGCCTCCTTCAGGGATTCAAATCACAAAGCCTTACCAAGAGGACACACTAAGTTCAATGCAATTTTACCATATTGATGCATCTAATCTCTAACTAGATTTAGAAGTACACGAAGAGAATGAAGAATCAAGCGGTGATGACCTCAATGATATCGACGTCGATGAATTCGATGAGGAAGAGGAAGAGGAAGAGAAAGATGAAGACGATGAAGAGGAACACTACTAGTTATTATGGTATATGTTGTAATATGATGATGATGATGATATATATATTTCATGTTGTAATTTTGAACAATATTTACAATATTCTAATTTAATAAAAACATATGCATCTAAACATAACTAATCTGTAAAGTTCAAGTGAAACGACGAATATTGTCCAATCTTTGTCGCTTTAATATTTCAAGTGACGGAGTTTGAAAACCTTTCGTCGCTTCACGTGATCTGAAGCGACGAAGTTGGACCTCACTAGGTTACCCTGTGAGTTTTAACTTCGTCACTTCAAGTGATCTGAAGCGACAAAGTTGGACCTCACTAGGTTACCCTGTGAGTTTCATCTTCGTCGTTTTAACATTTGAAGCGACGAATATTGATATTGTCGTCGCTAACTTAAATACGAAGCGACGAGTTTTGCCAAAGTTCGTCGCTTCAAATAGATGATTATATGAACCGGGACTTGCTTCTTCTTCCTCATTTGCGCGAATCTCTGTTTTTCTTCCTCTGGAGGAATTTGAAAACCCCAATCCCTTCGATTCAGCCCCGAAACTCTTAAAGCTCTTCACAAAAAAACCCTGAAATCGAGCCCCTAATCTCTCTCCTTCGATTTCAAGAAATTCACCCCTAAATTCGAAACCCCCAAACCCGAAATTCCTAACCCTAATCCCTTCGATTCATCAATGGCACTAGGTTCTGGTGCCCAGAAGAGGAAGAAGGAGCTCGAGGTCAGAAGGGAGAGGAAGGCAGCCGAAGCTGCAGCGAATGCGATTACGGCGACAAATGTGTCGGCAACACCAGAGGCGAGTATTTTGGTACCAATCCCGTCGTTGGAAGATACCACCCCTTCGGGGGTTGGGGGCTGTTGGAAGCGGAGCTGGCGGTGGCACCATCGGTGGCGTTGGAGCTGCCGCTGTGGAAGGGCACAGAGATGACGGTCCTCCAATAAGTATTAGGACCAAGAGGGGTTCTCCGGAGCCGGGTAATTGATAGGAGCACAATGTGCGATGATATTATATGCTTATGATCTCATTTATGCTTTGTTTAACCCTTATTTGTTTAAGATAGAGTCATAATTTAGTTTAGTGTTAATTTGGTAGAGTTTGGTGAAATATGGTTAAGAGTCCGAAAAATGACTAAGTCTGAGAAATCTAGAAAATAATGCAAAATATGTCTTTTTCGTGATTTTGAGATGAGTAAAAATGCGATCTATCCTTGTCCGAATTCAATGAAATTTGGTGTTCTTAATATTCATATCCTGAGTAATGTTGTGTTAAAATTTCAGATCAATCGGAGTTCGGGAAGTCACTCAAAAGATGGCTGCAAAACAGCAGTTCGAGCAAATCAATCCAGGGACTTCCGGAATTTTCCTGGGACTTTGTCCCAACTTCGAAAAATCATTCCCGACGACTCACAAGGAATTTGATCGAGCCCTTTTATGGGGAGATGGCTATATGTGTCTATTTTATCTGAGACTTGGAATCGCATTAATTGGAGCTCCGAGGAGGGAGATATTCCTGAGTTACTGAAGCAAGGACATTCCAGCCGACTCCAAGAAGTCTCTGCCTCGTTTCCTTTGTTTCGATTTTCAATGGACCATATGGTGTACAAATGCATATGTGAAGATGGTCCAAGCTCAAGGAAGGAAGGAGGATGACACCAAGCCATGGCATTGAAGAAGAATATGAAGAAAGAAGTTCTCCTAGTCAAACTAGGAGAAGCTGCCGGAAGAGGCAGATTTGTGCCATGATGTAGAGCTGCCGGCAATGAGGACATTTTCGGTGGATCAAGACCTATCAAATGAAGTCCAAAGACTATACAAGAAGTCCATGAAGATGTGAATCCCAAGCTTTGAAGAAAAATTCAGAAAAAGGAAAACCTAATTAGACAATGAAATGAAGGTTTCAAATCCTTAATCCACTTGGTTTTCTGACTTCCTTGAGCATCTAGGGTAGCCGGCACCCCTCTCCTCTATATAAAGCCTCACTTTATCATTCTGAAAAATCATCTCATCTCAAGCATAAACACAAGGCCTAAACTCTACCAAAATTCCCCAAATATCCTAGACAAAAACCTAAACCGAAAATCACCTTCACCTCACCTCAACCAAGTTTCTGCTTTGCTGAATCTTGGAACTTCTCCTCCATAACCTACTGCCGACGTGACTCACTGCCGTGCAGCCTCACCCCAGCCTCCATACTTCGCCGGATCCACACGACGTGAAGCTCTCAAGGTATCTCAAAGTGTGATCCACTCCCTTCTTCGGTTTAGTAATTTTTGTTTAGTTATGTTTAGTTTTGTCTATGAAACACTCATGTATGTTTGGTGTTGGTTTATATGTCTATGTATGAATCGATTTTGGTTTTGTAAATTGTATGTTAAAGATTTGTTTGAATCGATGCTTAGATTTAAGTTTAGGTTTCGACAAGACAATGAATTTTGCATGCTAATTTGTAATATGTAACTTGTAAATTCATGTGTTAGATAATTAGGGCAGTGGTATAGATGCATGTTTAGGTTTGAAATTGGTTAGAAATCTAAAAGAGTGGACCTTATAAACCGAAACATTAGTTGTGCTTAAGCATTTGTTGTTTGCATGTAAATCTAGGTGTTAGGTTTCATCAAACCAGAGTAATAATAAATTGGCTAGATACTCAAAAGGTTGCTTGATTTGTTTTTGCTCACCTAGGGTAAAATACTTTAGATTTCTTGCATGTTAAAATAAGATGATTGACAACCTTGCTTATTTTGCTTGTCTCCAATTTAGACCATTGCGCACAATTGTTAAGTCTCAAAAGGATTAACATAACTTTAAGGCTCATAACCAAAAGTTCGGTCTTAAAACTTGAGAGGTCTTGCAACTAAATTGTAGTTGGAACTAATTTTGAACTTAAGCATGTTGATACTTGTTCCTTACTTTCTTGCATGTGAGTTTATATGTTAAAGAGTCTTTGGTGCTAAATGTTTTCTGAGAGATGATGATCACTTGTATATAGTAGTTTAGGTTTATTTTCGTGTCTTAGATATAGAGGCAGCCCTTGCTGCCGAACCTCATATCAAATCCCCCATGTTGAACTCGTGTGAATATGCATATATATGTGAATAAATTGTGCTAACATTCTCATATTTCAGGTACCCTTAATCCCCGGCTTAGAACGATCCCTACTTGCTTATACTACTAACGATCTTTTGTAGGGTTTATTATTGTGTGCGAGCTTAGGTTCACATCAGTAATTTCTTGTTTATTTCTGCTTCTCTGCTAAGTTGTTTTATAATGCTGTGGGTTAAATAGCTATGTTGTT
This sequence comes from Potentilla sterilis, assembly GCA_963682095.1. NCBI lineage: Eukaryota > Viridiplantae > Streptophyta > Magnoliopsida > Rosales > Rosaceae > Potentilla > Potentilla sterilis. Next base: position 42,501,109 of record OY821757.1, on the reverse strand, counting down.
CATCTTTGTTATCAAAAGATGATGGAGAAATCTTGATGGCCGAGAGGTAGGGGACTGCCCAAGATCGATAATTGGATTTTGAGGTCTTGGTGTTGGCTTTTAGAGTTTATGAGCTGGTTTTAATGTGATTCCTTTGCTTCCTTTGTAAGGTTTTTGATGTAATCTGTCGACTTGTACTAATAATGAAAAATTGGGATGCAATTGGAGTTCTTGTTGTGCACTTTGTATATGGTGATATTTCAAAGATGCAATCTTTTAGTTCAAGCCTTATAGCAGCCTTATTTTGAGCTTATTTTGTTTGATACCTTTATGCTTATACTTTCTTGTGAGTGATGTTATGTTGGTTGAAATCTACATGGACTATGCAAAAGAGTAGCTGCACTAACAATAGTAGTAATTTTTTTTGGTTGGTAACTAACAGTAGCTATTTCGGAGAAGAGATGAGATTCTGTCCTTGATTGCTATAATAATTTTACTTAAGAAGTTTAATTAGGGTTTTATTAGCGCCTCCCTATGCGTTTGTCTTAGTTATTTCAGAGCTGAATTTTCTTGGGGTTCAATAATCATAGTTTCATTGTGAAATGAAATTTACATGTGCTCCCTGCTTTGCTTGATTAGGGTTTCATTAGCTCCTGCCAATGTGTTTGTATTAGTTATATTGGAGCTTAATTATCTTTGGGTGAATTTAGGGTTTAAAAATGATAGTTTTATTTTGAAATGGATTTACATGTGCTCTTTGTGTTTCACTTGATTGTGGAAAACTTCAATGTGCAATTTTCAATTCATTGGGCTCTGAGTCAATTAGGAATGATTAGGAATTTAGGATTTTGTTCAGCTTGTGTTGCTTGGTAGGTTTAACAATGATAGTTTTATAAATTTATGCTCTCTTCTTTGTGGCTAAGTTCTAGTTAGCTATGCATAGTCTTAATTTGGTTTGGTTGATATGGCAGAGGTGGTTGATATGACAATGGGGAAGAAGGTGAAGGGGCGGAACCCTGAGAAGCTTCGCATCGTAACGGGCACAACGACCCAATATTTGAAGATGATGAACAACAACCAGCCTCTGAAGGTTGAGTTCGCCGAAGCACACAAGGGTCCCAAGGAATTGAAGTGGACGATTTTGATGTCCTGAGACATCGGGAGCACCGTCCGGAGCAAAGTTCTGATGCTTGCGCCTTCCTTTACAGAGCTGGATGAGGAGCACCAGGATGCATTGACCACTTATATGGAGGTAAAACTGTTGAGGCTTAATAATTTCAAAAAAAAATTTTCAATCATAACCTATTGAAATATGACATTTTTTTGAATTGTTTTTTACTAGATGCTCTATGATCTCCCTCCCACCGAGACATGCATGTGGAAATATATCGACGAGACCGCTGTAAAGATTTACAAGGATTGGAAACACGACTGCCATATTCATTACGTCGAAGTATCAAAGGCGACGCCTGCAGAGTTCATCCACCAACCTGAGCAGTGGTAGTACCTCAAATGTCACTTTGAGGACGGCGATTATAAGGTTAAGTTTTTAACTATCACTTTTCGCATTTCATATAATAACTTCACACATTCTGATATGAAATATGTTAATTATATATTTGTACTTCTTTTTTTTGCGATGTGTGCCCGGAACGCCGCTAACCGCAACAAGGGAAAGAAAAAGGGGTATGCAATCAACCATCACTCCGGCACCACTCCCTACAGCTACCAGGTCGCTGCAAATGAGGAGAAAGGGCATCTAACACCTATACTCTAGACAGTCTGTGATGTTTATCAATCATCACAGAATGCGCAGGAGAAAGTGGTGAGTGACATTATTGTAGATGCAACGGTTTGATTTTTAGCTTGTGATTTTGATTTTTTGGAATTAAAAACTATACTAACACAAACATATTGGATAATGTTTTTTGCAGGCAGCGGTGAAGAGGAAAATGGATGAGTTGTGTGCTAGTTGAGAGAGTGATGAAGCGGGCGGCAGTCATGTGACGGGCCCCGTTACCGTCAAAGAGCAGATGGTTGTAGTCGAGAAGGAGCTGGGTGGGAAGCCGGGGACGAGGGTCCGAGGTATATTTTTCTTATGGTTTATCTTTTACATTTTGTGTTTAGTTGTGTTTTAATTTTTACATATGAAATGGTTTTTAACTGTACTAATTTTCAGGGCTAGAGGGTGCATTAAGACGCGCACAAAAACCAAGAGGCGGTGCACGCTTGCCCCGCAACGATCGGGTGGTTGAGGATTTACAGAGGCAACTAGCACTCGTCACCGAGCGGTGGAATGCCTTGGAACTCAAGAAAGAAGAGCTCAAGCAGCGTATGACGAGGATGGAGAGCATTGTCAATGACGTCATCTCGGCCCAAGGCAATCCGGGTGTCAATGCCGCCGCAACAACTCCGACTGTCGCCGATAAATGCACATGTGCTTCTTTACGTATTCCCGAGGATGACCTTGATTAGGACCATTTCTTTTCATTTTAATTTGATTATCGTACATTGTTGTTGTGGAACATATTCTCGGATTTGGACGAAATCTATGTATTTAATTTGATTAATGTAGTCTGTTTGTGTTATTTGAATGTGTGTTTTCTGTTATTTGGATGAAATTGAAATAGGTTCAAATTGGAATAGGTTCAAATTGGAATAGGTTCAAATTGGTTAGAAACCTGCTATTCTTCTCTGTAACACTGAACGAAGCGACGAATATTGATCAATCTTCATCCCATTAAAATCAAAGCGACGATCGATCTTCGTCGCTTCAGTTTCATTTTTCCATGTTTTCTTCTATGTAACGCTGAGTGAAGCGACGAACATTGCACCAAAGTTTGTCGCTGCAAATAGAAAACGACGACCCAAACTTAATTCGTCGCATGGAATTCCAAGAGACGACTCAAAATTGGTCGCTAGACATACGAGACGACGACCCAAACTTCGTCGCATAGAATTTCAAGCGATGACCTAAAGTTCGTCGCTAACTAATTGGCGACGAACGTTGGTGTCATCGCTTGAAACATCCAAGCGACGACAATTGAAGTAAAATTCGTCGCTTGGAATCAAAGCGACAAGAATGACGTGACGACATCCAAGCGACGACTTGTTGTCGCTAGAGTACTGAAGCGACGAGTTTTGTGCTGAACCGACGAAAAAAAGTCGTCGCTCAATTGTGTTCTACAGTAGTGTTCATTATGTGATTTTTACTAAACTAAATGTGAATAGAGAAATAAAATGGTAAAAGTAAATCAGGAGAGGTAAAATTCCACTTAGAAAATCTAGGACGAGTATTCCTTATTTGACTATATAAGATATACTCTCTAAATATGCACTCACAAACAATTTAGTTTTCTACAACGGAATAAACTTTTTATACTCAAACAGTTTCCTTTTAATCTCACATTGGTTTCTCAAATATTTTTTAGGCTCATAGACTATTTCGTGTCGAGGAGATCATGTCATAACGTTTTCTTCCTTGGGCACCAAGAATATAATATGATCAAACTCCAATTAATGTCCTCTGAATCACATCTCTTTTAACTGTTATCATTGGAATACTCTTTCTAACAGAATAAGTGTCATTCTTAGTATAATGCCAGCAAAAGACAATGAGGCACAGGAATAAGAGGTAAATAAATGGATAAAATTGCATCAACTTCAGTTGGCCAAAAATGCAAACAAACCGTCGTGATATCTGGTTCAAGTTCTACCCTACCCGAGTCTTAGGAATCGGGGTCGGCCACCATGGGACAGAAAACGGGTAGTCAAATATCCTTGTGTGTCGTCCTACCGCTCGAGTCATTGTAATATTCTCTAACGTTCCTCCACGAAGGTTGCCCGTGAAAATTCTCCAGTCGTACCAATACACAACATCCTCATTGTTTGGGTAGAAAGCTAGCACCTTACTTGTGGTGCCAAACATAATATCTTTGCAATCTATAGTAACATGGTTGGTTAACCATTTGAGTTTGCCTCGGCTGTCCTTGACAACTTGTTTCAACTCCCTAACTCTAAATGGCTGCCGTCCCTCGTCGTGATCTGGATTGAGATTATCTCTCGGCATGCACAACAGCAGACGCCCTCTGCTCACTCCTAGAAACCCCCCTAATATATATGCACCTGGAGTACGATAATCCTCAGGCCCTTCAATGAAACGATACATAGAACTATTGGATTTGGAGAGATCCAACTCAAGCATAAGGCCGTAATCGCTCCAGCAGTACAACTTTCCCTTGTAAGCTACTGAAGATGTAGTTATCCGATTGTGATCACGAACACGGCCCGCAAATGCAGAAAATGGCCGAGAAGATAACGCAGTGAAAGCTATTGGTTGAAAAGGTGAATACGGTGGACAAGCGTCAAATCGGATTAAAAGGACAATAGTGAGATAAATCTCATAATATTCTGAATTGTATTGAATTGTTGAATGATTATTACAATATAGAGGGTGTCTTTATATAGGCTCTAACTTATGACTAAATCCTATTTAATTTAGAACTAGGAAATAACAAACCTATTGGAACTAGAAATCCTTACTGAATTATAAATCTTTATTCTAGGCATAAAAATAAACCTAATAGTAATAGGAAACCTATGTTTGCTTACGACGTTGCTTCCCGATACGTTTCTCAAGTTGCTCATCGAACTCCTCGGCAAGCCGTTCTACATCAGTCTCCCCCACTTGAAGAAAACTCGTCCTCGAGTGAATATTAGGATAAGAAGCATGATCATCAGCACGAAATTCATGGATATCACTTACATTGAAGGTTTTTGAAATTCCCATAGACTCAGGCAAATCAATGATGTAGGCATTATCGTTGATCTTTTGGCGAATCTTGTAAGGTCCATACTTACGAGGTTGAAGCTTGTTATAAGTGCCAGCAGGAAACCTTTCTCTACGCAAGTAGATCATGACAAAATCTCCTTCTTTGAACACTTTCTCTCTCCTATGAGAGTCTGCATGGGCTTTGTAATTAGCATTACTTGATTCAAGCTTTTTCTTGACCTCATCTTGAACATCATGTACTTCTTTAGCCAAAGACTCAGCTGCCACACTAAAGCTTTTATCCTTAGGAATATTTGTCAAGTCAACAACATGTTTTGGTGGAGAGACGTACACCACAGAGAATGGAGTCCTTCCAATTGATCGATGAACAGAACTGTTGTAGGCAAACTCAACTTGTGGCAATGCATAGTCCCATTGTTTTGGCTTATCCCCACAAGTACTCTGAATCATATTTCCTAATGTTCGATTCGTAACCTCTGTTTGACCATCAGTTTGTGGGTGAGCGGTGCTACTACGATTAAGAGAAGTCCTGAACATCCTCCATAAGGTAATCCAAAAATGGCTTAGAAATTTTGTATCTCGATCGGATGTGATACTACGAGGTACTCCATGCAAACGAACAATTTCTCAGAAAAATAACTTAGCAATGTGAGAAGCATCGGAGGTCTTCCGGCAAGGAATGAAGTGTGCCATTTTAGGAAACCTATCAATCACTACGAAGACGGAATCGACCCCACGTTGCGTTCGAGGTAACCCAAGAATGAAGTCCATGCTAAGATCTTCCCAAATGTCGTCGGGAACTGGTAACGGCATATATAGACCTGTGTTCTGTGATTGTCCCTTTGAAACTTGGCAAATATAACGCTTCCGAATTATGTTGCCAACATCCTTCTTTAATTGTGGCCAATAATACCTTTCTTCAAGACTAGCAATTGTTTTGTCTCTTCCAAGATGACCACTTAACCCACCACCATGCAAGTCACGTACCAACATCTCTCTCAATGAAGAACCTGAGATACAAAGTTGATTTCCATGAAAGAGGTAGCCATCTTTGATAAAGAAGTCAATGCATGGCTCACGTCTCACACACTTGCTCCAAATGCCTTTAAAATCTTCATCCTCCTCATATAGCTCCTTTAAAAACTCAAACCCGATGACTTCTTGCTTCAATGTTATCAGTAGCTGGCTTCTCCGACTTAACGAATCTGCCATACGATTTAGGGTTCCGGACTTGTGCTTAATCACGAAAGGAAATTTATGTAAGAACGTAGCCCAGCGTACATGCATCTTGCTCACACTTTTTTGGCTATTAATGTACTTCAAGGCTTGATGATCGGTGTAGAGAACAAACTCACGTTGCACCAAGTAATGCTCCCATTGTTTCAATGCTCGAACCACGGCATAAAATTCTTGATCATAGGTACTCCACTTTTGACGAGCTTCGCTTAACTTCTCACTAAAATATGCAACCGGCTTCCTTTCTTGAGATAAAACTGCGCCAACTCCTACACCACAAGCATCACACTCTACCTCAAAAACTTTGTCAAAATTTGGTAAAGCTAATACCGGAGCTGTGCACAATTTATGCTTGATCAATGCAAAACTTTTTTCTTGCTCATCTCCCCATTGAAATTTTCCTTTCTTCAAGCACTCGGTAATTGGCGCGGTAATTGCACTAAAATTTGGAACAAATCGCCGATAAAAAGTTTCTAAGCCATGGAAACTTCGCACATCGTTGACGGTCTTTGGAGTAGGCCAATCCTTAATTGCCTTCACCTTGTCTTCATCTACATGTATTCCTTCGGAGCTCACTACATATCCCAGGAATAACAACTTGTCTGTGAGGAAAGAACATTTCTTCAAGTTAATATACAGTTGATGTTCTTGAAGAATTTCAAGGACTTGTTTAATATGTTGTAGGTGCTCCTTTTCTGATTTGCTATAGATAAGAATATCGTCGAAATAGACAACTACGCACTTGCCAATAAGTCGACGTAATGCTTCTGTCATGCAATGCATAAAAGTGCTCGGGGCGTTGGAAAGTCCAAACGGCATCACCAACCACTCATATAGACCATCCTTGCTTTTAAATGCTGTCTTCCATTCATCCCCGGGTCTAATTCGAATTTGGTGGTATCCGCTTCGCAAGTCAATTTTAGTGAAAAATTTAGAACCCCCAAGAACATCGAGCATGTCTACTAGACGTGGAATTGGAAACCTGTACCTGACGGTGATCTTATTAATGGCTCGACTGTCTACACACATACGCTAGCTGCCGTCTTTTTTTGGAACCAATAAGATAGGAACGGCACAAGGGCTAATGCTCTCTCGGATGAATCCCTTCCATAATAATTCTTCAATTTTCTCTCTCAAAATTTCATTCTCTTTCGGACTCATGCGGTAGTGAGGTAGATTAGGCAAACTAGCTCCAGGAATCAAATCAATTCTATGTTGAATATTTCTCATCGGTGGTAGCTCATCTGGTAAGTCATCTGATATCAACTTGGAGAATTCTTTAATTATAGGCTGCACCCTTTCCGGAATTATGGCCATCTTTGTCTCTCGTTCGGTGGTGAAGAGCCCTTTCATCACAATAGGACAACAAAGTAATGTGTCCTTAATTCCATCCTGAAGATCACGTTCACAATTTGATACAGTGATGAAGTTGGTTGCCTTCATCTTCCCAGTAAGCTCTCGTGGTGCACTAGGCTTCAATACAATCTTGCTTTTGTCCCACAAAAAGCTATAAGTATTCTTGAATCCATCAAAGTGAACATGTACATCATATTGCCACGGCCTTCCAAGTAAGATATGAGAGGCATCCATGTCTACAATATCACACTCAACTTCATCCTTATATGGTCCTATAGTTATAGGAACTTTGCAAGTTTCTGTCACAGGCTCTGCAGGTCCCTTCTTTATCCAACCAATAGAATAAGGAGTTGGGTGCTTTGTTGTTGGAAGCTTGAAATGGCCGACTACTCTCTTGCAAACAAAATTCTCGCAACTGCCGGTATCAATAATTAGATTGCATGCCATGCCGCCAATGATACACTTGGTGCGAAATACGCTATGCCTTTGAGTGTCAGGTCCGTGTTTTGCAAGTAAAAGTCTTTGGCAAACCAGGAACTGTGGAACTTCATCAAAATCTTCGCCATCAATTTCGGTGGTAGTAACCTCTTCATGCGCTTCATCATCTTCATGTTCCTCCACATAATGCACTGACTTTCGTTGTTGGGTACATTTGTTGGAAGTATGACCAGGATTACCACATCGATAACAGATTTCTCCTCTTGGTTTGGCATAATCTCCTAAACCACCTGGCTGTGCTTGTTTTCGAAATGGGACAACATCCTTTCCTCTATCTCCACTGCTACTGTCTGTTCTAATATGATACTCTTTTGGATCTTTAATTTGAATCCATTTCGAGGTAGATGGCTCCATCCAATTCTTTCGATAACCCGTAATAGACTGCTGGTTAACTTTAGGTTTTGCTAGTATGGTTTCCGCCTTTAAAGCTAGGTTCATGGCTTCTGCTACAGTCCATATTACCTGTAGCCCTATTTTGTCTCTGATTTCCGACTTCAATCCATGTAGATACCTTGCGACTTTTTGAGTTTCCCTCTCTTCTAGTCTGTTTCGCTCGCTAAGTCGCATAAACTCATGATTGTAGTCAAATACTGAACGATTTTGCTGAGCACAATCGAAGTATTTCTCAAACAAAGTCTGCTCATAATCTCGAGGCAAGAAACGCCCTCTTAGTAGAGACTTCATCTTTCGCCATGTCCTGACAGGTTCTTTTCCCTGTCGAACGCGTGACTCCTGCAAATCATCCACCAACATGCGGCGGTACTTTTGAGCTTCCAAGCTACTGTCTTCACTTGTTTATCTTCTGGAATATCCATTAAGCTGAAGAACCTATCCACTTCTGAAAGCCAGTCAAGAAATTCTTCAATTTGTAAGTTTCCATAGAAGAAAGATATGTCGGCTTTCATTCTAAAGTTATCTTCATGGCGATTTTGTTGTTGATTGATTGGTGGGCCCCTTACTTCTTCTTCCTCAGAATCGTAGTTTCTTTCATGTCGACGGTGTTGACCTCGGGCAAATCCTCCAGGTTGCACTGTCAATGAAAGCTGTTGCACTGTAGTCGCCACTTGCTCCACAAGATTTGCTAAATTTGCAATACCTTTGTTGGTGTCTTGACGAAAACTGTCAATATTACGTTTCATAGCAGCAATCTCCCGACCAGCGTCGGCGAGTGATGTGATAGTAACCCTCGATCTGACATTGACTCAGGCAACACCATGGTCTGATGCCAACTAACGCAGTGAAAGTTATTGGTTGAAAAGGTGAATACGATAGACAAGCGTCAAATCGGATTAAAAGGACAATAGTGAGATAAATCTCATAATATTCTGAATTGTATTGAATTGTTGAATGATTATTACAATATAGAGGGTGCCTTTATATAGGCTCTAACTTATGACCAAATCCTGTTTAATTTAGAACTAGGAAATAACAAACCTATTGGAACTAGAAATCCTTACTGAATTATAAATCTTTATTCTAGACATAAAAATAAACCTAATAGTAATAGGAAACCTATGTTTGCTTACGACGTTGCTTCCCGATACGTTTCTGAAGTTGCTCCTCGAACTCCTCGGCAAGCCGTTCTACATCAGAAGATCTCTCCATTGACGGGTCTCAGAAGAGAAGATCTCGAAATGGAAGTCTGGATCTGATGAATTCGGCATTAAGGACGAAAGAACTGGTGAACGTAATAGTAGTACTAGTGTTCTTCTTCTCCTACATTACCATGATCATTCACGTACTTATAATATGGATCACAGACAAAGGCTACAGGCACGTCGCGGTAGACCCGAGTGGTCGGTGGAAGAGGCTAGGAACCCATTCTTTGGCGTATGGATTGCAGAGGTAGTAATGACGTTGATAATACCGGCCTAGTTGCGCAGCATAAAACCAAGTCACATTATATGTACGTGCCTACCACAACTGGTGGTACAAGGGAACCTGCAGGTTCAAGCATATTTCTACCCCATCCTTTTGCTAGTTCTTCTATATATATCTTTGGCTTGGCTATAACATGGGAGGAAATTAAGAGTGAAATTGCTTGCGGCTGTTTTGAAGACAGGATGATCCGACGTTGTGAGGAGAGGTATTGGATTGAATGTTTGGAATACAACTGAGTTGTTAAGACAGGCTTTTGCATTTGACGTTGGAGGCAAAGATAGCGGCCAACAAAGTAAGGAGCAGATATGAGATTGTACCAAGGCTTGGACACGAGCTTGCATTGGAATATGAGTTTATTACAGGGAAGCCGACACAGTATTTCAACCAATAAAACCTCCGGGATATCATCAATATTCTTAGCTCTCTTCTTAGCTCTCAATGTCTCTGAATCTTCTCCCGGTGATGATATCAGTCTTGGTAGCATGTTTTTATCGATCATCAACTGGTTCACAATCACTGCTGTATCTTAATATCTTATATATAGATATATGATGCCACTTAGGGTTTCTTTTGCCTCCATAGTCTATGAAACCTGAAATCCTTATCCCAACATATTTTGATTACCTTGATTCCCAAGCATATATTAATATCCATTCTAAAATAATAATAAAACAATCTATTAATATCATAAACTTTTAAAACCGTTTTTGCTTCTCCAGCTAGAGGTGAATTGCCTCTAAATTTATATCTGATGGAATTCTCACTGTTGGCGGCCAAGGTCCTCAACTCTATCTAGTTGGCACTCATTTGATTGTGATCTTCACACCAATAATTGGTTAAGAAAATTCTTGACTGATGTCTTTCAGGTATTTGGCTCTACAGCTTAATCGTTTACAAAATTGAAAGGATGTAGAAGTTTTTTTTTTTTAGAAGTTGATTGAATGAATTATTAGCTACGCAATGATTTATCTCACCAAGGAATAGTGTTTCTTTCCTCTGAATATGCTAAAGCAGTCCATCTTTCAATTAAGAATTAGTAAGCCTAAACAACCCAACCAAATATATATTGTTTGCTTAGAACGTTCGAATGACTTATTTGATTTAAGCTGGTAAAGCCAACATTTCTAGGCATTGTTCATCCATTGAAATTGCCCTCGCAGGCAGATAATCCAATTTGGTTTCCTCAGACAAGTGAATAATTTCTCGTCATTATGAACATGGCGACATTTTTCTAAAGCATCGGAGTCTTAATGAATCCCATTACTGTTTTACAGCATACCCTTCCCTGTGTGTAAGTTTTTAAGTAAACCAAACTGCATAACAATCACATCCTTTACGATAAATTCAAATGGACATTTCCGAATGTGTTCTCAATAGACAAGGGCTTCATTTCAGATGGTATTCAACTACAGGATCAAAGGTCGATTTGTCAACAGTCAAGTCAAACACTGGTATTGGGATCACAAATTTGAGAAACAGCTTTAGGACTTGCAGATCCTCTTTTGTAGTCTCTCTTCCTCAGCAACACTTAAAACCAGCAAAACTTCTTTTTCTGATGACAAACAGCCAGAAAAAGAAAAAACAAGGTGTATAAAATAATGACTTAGAATTCCCTAATAATAAATTAGGATAAATGATTTAAGAATAATAGCATATAAATCTACAGACTTTGCAGTCAACCTACCCGGAATTTGGCTTCTTCTTGCCTGTCTATATAAGCCAGCAGCTCTTCTTGTCTCATTAAAGCTTCATGGAGAGCCTGCTCAAAGGAAACAGACCATCAGCATATTTATCATTTTAATTAATAATCCAGTCATGCAAACAAGAAACATTGACGACCTTAAAATATGCACAATGAGACACCAAACACATGAGGCCAGCTCAACTAGCAAAGTAAGGCTTGCCAAATGGCAAAATCAGTTAACTGCCAATCCTATGTATAGTATATTTTTATAAGTCCCTCCATTCTTTTCTACTTTGCTTCAATCAACCTAGGTTTACAGATTTTCACATACAGATAAGAAAAATCATCCATTGACTATTACAGTTTACCACAGTATTACCATTAATAAAATAAAGCATCCATACCTTTTTAGTAGCAATTAACTCTGCTTCCAAGGCATCCACACGACAAACAGCAGCATTCAGCAATTCCTCTTTCTCATAAGGCATCTCAGAAGGTTTCGATTGGAGCGTATCAACTTTCTCCTCAAGCTCAGCCAGTTTCTTCAGTACGGTAGGAAGAAGATCTGCACCCGCAAATGGTGATGTTGGTGAAGGAGGACGGCACTCCTCCTTATTTGTTGCATCAAAAGTGGGTTCAGTAACATTTTGTTCTTTATTAGCCCATGTGTCGGGAAGCTTCCTAGTTACATGGGACGCAACTGAGCGGAAGAGACTGAGAAAAGTCAGGAAGAAGGCCATAACCGCTACCAACATCCGAGCTTGAATTCCTTCTGGATCTTTTGGAATGTTAGGTACTGGAAGCGTTCCTGATACAAAAAAGATGATCAATTTCTTGGTATGCATAGTGTCAACTGTCAAGTACTCACAAAGTTGAAAAGAAAGAGGAAAGAGAAACGACAAGATTATAGCAATTCAATCGAATGAGGACAGATAAGAATCAGAGGGCATTTCCTTACTACTGCACAACTGTATAAGGTAGATAACAAAGGGAAGGCACATCAGTGGAAGGCATCCACATTACAAAAAACTCCAGTTTCTAAAAAAGAAATGTGTCGTAACAGAATATTCTGAGTAGCAGAGAAAAAATCATTAGTTTTCTAACACCTGAGAGTGAGTTTCGATTATCAGATTTACTAGGCTACACTTACTGAATTAATAGTTGCGTTTGTTTTCTTTCTTTCATCTTCTTTGTTTAACTTTCCACTAGTTTTAGCATTTAGCAAAATTAATAAGATTCAAAATGTTATATGCATGCAGTAAATACTAGGTAGACTTGCTGACCTTTGGGAGAATGAGCTTTCTGCAGGGAAGCTTGCTTTTTCCAACCAACATCAACAGCTTTGTCAACCATAGGAACATATTCATCATAACCTGAGAAGCTTCCTACACAGCTTGCCTTGCCTACGACCTTAGCCTGCAAGTCATTAATAGCAGATAAGAATGGGCACAAACTGTTCTAGTATGTGCACAACCATCAATACAGAGTAGTAAGTTTCTATTAACCGGTTCAAGCAAAATAACCAAAGATCACATATCCCTGCACCGATCTATGCCATGAATTTATAAGCCACAAATCCCAATATTCTCCTTAAACCCAGTAATGTTTTTACATTCCTCAAAACTGCATGTGTATAACAAAAGAAAAGAAAAGAACAGTAAAGTATATTTTACAAGGGCATTGACTCGCCCCTAATGTCAGACTTTTGTCCTGGCCGATTCCTCTTTTTCCCTTTTCAGGTAGAATTCACAATGAGACAAACCAAATTACTAGTAATACACATGGTTTCTTCTTCCCTTTGATTGGTGATTATAAGTCATCGACTATCATTAACATAAATGCATATATTAAGCCTTCTAAAAGGTTTAACCTACCTCTTCCCGAACAGGAGTCAATCGAAGATGTGAATAATTCTTCAAAGCTTTTGGAGATGCAATATCCTCTGCTTCAGATCCTGACTCAGCTGTTGATGTATCACTACCCTTTACCTGCTTCAGTACATAACCCCCCAAGCAAAATATGTAAAACTTAATGATACAAAGATAATCACAGTTTTTTATATCTAAATTATGAAAGCTATAAAAGTTATACCATCGGGTAGTGTGGCTTAGCATAAGCAAGAAATTTCCCCTCACTAGTTAGAACTTTAACAACCTGCCTTGCACGTCGTGCTTCACCACTAAGAACCATCTGCAATACACAACACACACAAAAAGTATGAATACCAAACAAATGTAGCTTCACCGTATATTCTTACAAATAACATCCGAGATTAAAAACCTATAAAAAAATATAAAATATTAATAGTCCTCGGGAGGGTGAGATATAACCTTCAAGATGTCAGGGTTTTTCCAGGGCCCCTTATCAGAGCGAAGACATCCTCCCTGATCTGCACAAGTACAGCTTCCACCCAGAAAATCTGGCAACTCGCTGCAAATTTTGAAGAAATTTCAGTACGCTTTAAGCTATGTGCTGTTATAAATAGCAAAATAACAAGTATATTGATCATCAGAGAAATTAATGAATCATTTGATATGAACAAGACTGTAAAGAACATTTACACCAACGTGTGTGTGTGTGTACATGTGCATAAACAAAGCACAAAATATCGTGATGTACCAAAAAACCACTGCTTCCGTCTCACCTAGCATCGATTATCTCAAGCAATTTGCTTTGGTATTTGTTTCCAAGAACCTGCATTGTTGTGTGAAAAGAAAAAAAAACTGTAAATAACTTGAATTTGCAATGCACCAATGTGTAACTTCTGATAGCTCCAGTACAAGGAGGAAATTAATTGTACATACATGGATTTTTGATGTTGTTTTAGGATCCAGAAAAGCCTTCACAGAGTTCCACAGAAGCCTAAACCCATGACCAGCATTAATGATGAACATTTGACTGAGGGTCTGTGCCAATTAAGAACAGATAAAAGGTTTAGGTAACATTTATTTTCTAACCAATATAAAAAGTATATATTAATTTATAATCCACCAAGAAGCCATGACACGATATCCACAGAAAACAAAGATTCCGTACCTCAGGATAGTTATCACCATCAACCTTCTGCAACCGCATAACTAGATCTCGCGCAGACTTTGTAAAGTTCTTGAAGCCCTTGAAAGAATTAAAGCAAACAGAATAATTAGAAGTTGATGGTTGCAGAGAACAAGCTTAGTTGATTACAAGTTACATACCACGCCTTGAACATCTAAGATTGTAGTGCTTGAATCTATGTGCCTCTTTGCAGCAATAGTACAAGCTGGAAACTTTATTGCAAAGCTTTTCTCGAACTCCTGCACATGGTATTTCACATAGCGCTCCATAGTGGTAACTTGCATTAGTTTGTTGGGATCTACTTTCCCTAACCTTTCAATATACACTGGTCTTCCCTCCTTATCCACACCATGATGCCCATGAGGGTAATAGTTAAGCACATCATCCAATTCTTTGAACTCAAAATCCTGACAGAAGAATTAGCATGGTAAATGAAAAGTTGAAACACAGTAATTGGCAATAAATAACCAAACAGTTCAGAAGACGCTACCTCCATAATAGTGTCGGCACCGAACTCCTTTCTCCATTGAAGCATATCAGCCCACATATGCTTTGCTTTTTCAACATCAAATTTCCTTGCTTTTAAGAACCTGAAAGTAGTTACTCCTTAGAAACATTATATTTATTCAGGGCAAATCATGTTAATGCAACCTCACTTCATGACACTAAAGGCTAGACAGCAAGAAGCATATTCAAGACAGTAAGTACCTCAACATCATATGATAGTCATCGTGTTTATCTGGTAGCAATTCATCTAAAATAAGCGATTGTCGAAATGCATCAACAGCCTGTAGCTCTTCAACATCGCGGACATCTTCAATAGACACGGAGCTGACTCTGCCATCGCTCTTTCTTCTACTCCCCTTCTTCTTGAGAGAATGTTTAAATTTAGTAGATGCATTTATGGCCTTCTTCTTCAGCGTCCCGATTCTCGTCCTCCGCTCATCCTCGGAGTTCTCAAAATCAGACTTCCTCTCTCTTCTCTCATCACTACCATAAAACCCTTCAAAACCTGCAGCACAGCAACAAGACAACTGACATTAAAAAATGAGCAATTGTGCCTAAAAATGATCATCATAGTCATGAAAATACAGAGTTTACGGGCGAAAACCAATATTCTCCAGAACTTTAAAGAAAAATACTTTGGAAATTCAGAACTCCAAATTCATAAAATAATTTTCAAAAAAACATCAATAAATAGAAAACACATTTCTCTAGCACCGTTAGGTTTGGTTACCAACTAATGTAAGAAGAACAATAGAGAAAAAGCGTAACATTTTCAATGTCTAAATTCCAGATTCAGCTAAATTCAACCACCAAAAAAAAATGTAAGCCCTAACCGACAGAGAGAGAAGAAGATGAGCAAGACTCACATGGTCTAGCGAACCGATCGAGTGGGCCCGACATTATAGAGATTCCGGCAAATCACACGCATCAACGGAGCAATGCAGCCTGGAGAAAACCAAACCCCCTAATCAGAAACCCTAAAAATGTCACCTTAAATTCTAAAATCATAAGAGAATGCGAAAAAGACGCACACCTTCTACGCAATTAGGGGTTCTTCAGGAAAGCAAGAAATGCTGGATCTGTTGCTGGGCGGAGGAGCCTGTGGTACTTTTCCCCGAACGGATCGGCGAAGATTCCTTAGTTTTCGAAAACAATAAAAATAAATTAAATTAAAAATCCAAGGTAGGAGGCCGACGGCGGACGAGAGAGAGAGAGAGAGAGAGAAGAGGTAAGAAAGAGTGAGAGACTTTTATTCATTTCCTCCTCTACTCGGACTAGCTGAGAGATTGTGGGCCCCACTGGTTGAGAGCTGACACGTGGCCGAGGAATGTGCCGTGCCGGCAGTAGTTATTGTAGGTGCAGTAAATTCCAAAGGCGGATAAAATCTTGCCGGGGATTGCGTAATGATTTGGTCAGTTGAGTATTTATGCCGTTTTTACCGTTTTCCTCTCTTTGACTTTTATTTTCTTCTGATTATTCCTTTTTTAAATTTGTAGCTATTAATCGAGAAAGATGAGACCGTTGTCGGTAGCAGGGGTTATACAATGCTCTCCCTTGTCGTTTATTTCATGTGTATCTACCTTTTTACTGTTTATGGGTTTGCATTTTACCTTAGTTGAATGTTAACCAGCAATTTCCCACATGCGAAGCATCGGAAGACTTTTTTTTTTTTTTTTCTCTCCTCATCTCTATCTCTACTATTAAAAAGTCAAGTCTTCAAAAATACCACCAAATTATGTTTTGCCCATACTACCATTCGTATTTAACTATAATTACATAAAAAGATAATATAATAAGAAAAATAATATATGATTAAAAATGATCATCTCGTTTTGAAAATGATAAAAAAAAAATCCTCTTATTTTGCACTTGATAAAAAAATATAGTAAATTACACAATAGCACCCCACTAAAGTTACAAACACAAATAACTCACTTCTAATAATTTTTTAACAAAAAAAGACATAAGCCTAGCTCAAAATTGAGTGAACCGAAAACTGATTAAATAATTGAGGCTGAAATACCTAAAATGCAACTGATTTCGCCAAAATTATCTTACTGCACTCCATTAACTGACAAGTTTGTTTATCCTCTTTTTTGAGTTATTTCCGTCAATTTCAAGTTTTTCGACCAAATCGTCGACAATTTGGAAAAGATCAAACTACAAAATTGTTCTTTATCTCATGGGGTTTCATTTGAGTATAGTATTGCATATATTTTAAAAAACTTTGAAATTTCGAATTTCAACCACCACGGCTACAGTAACAGCATAACAGGGTTAAAAGTAGCAACTTGCCTCAAGGTTGACAGTAGCATTTTGCCTCAGGATTCACAGTAGCAGCAATCTTTAAGGTTGGCAACGACATCTAATTTCACGGTTGACAATAGCAGCTAGTTTCTCTATCCACAGTAGCAGTTAGCTTCTCTATCCACAGTAGCAGTTATCTTCTCTATCCACATTAACAACGTTTAAGTCGGCAGTAGGAGCTTTTAAATTCTGCAGTAGCAACAATTAAGACCGAATGCAAATGTGAATATTAAGAAGGGCAAAAGACTAAATTTTTAGTGACAAGTGGCAGTTTGACAACACATTGTCCTAATTTGTAAAATTTAGTCCTAATTTGTATAAAAAAATATGGTATATGACCTATTTGTTAATTAAATTATTGTCAAGTACTTTTGTGTAGTTTGTTAAAAAAAATACCTTAGACATCTGATCACATCTTTAAAAAACAAAATGATTAATATTTCAACTTCCAAAGTGATTAATAGTACTCTTTAGAGTTCTAGAATTAAGAAATTTTGACTCCGATAACTCCCAAAATGAGAATAATATTTCAACAACGAGCTCTTACATCAATTTAGCTTGTAAAGATTCTTGTTGTAAAAGAATAAGCGTCCTTACAAAACAAGAAGAACAAGAAGAATTATTAATAGACTTAATTACCACAATTGACAATCCAGAATTAAAGTTTGAATACCTAAATAAATTTAAAAGAGTAATTACTCAAGATAACACAAGTAAACCAGTACAACTAGAAATTCTTTAAATACTACATTAGAAAAGTTTAACAAAATTAAAAAGAAGTAACAATTCAAGATTTGCAACATGAAATTAACAATATTAAACAAGAGATTAACTTATTAAAACACCAACACCATGATCTAAGTATCGAAAATGAAGAAATAAAAGACGATTTAAATATTCTAAAAATTGAAAGTCAAATTTGCAAAATCAATGAATCTCTTGTGCATTCCGATCATTCTGACAAAGAGGACCAAACAACAGCCTTAAAAAGTCACGACTCCGCCTGTAACGTCATTAACCAACTTAAATTAGTAAAATGGTATTCAAAAGTTAACATTATGATTAATGATTTTGAAATCACAATCATAGCACTCATTGATTCTGGTGCCGATCTAAATTGCATCCAAGAAGGATTAATTCCCACAAAATATTTTAGTAAAACAACTGAAAAACTAACTTCTGCAACTGGGAGCAAAATGAAGTTAAAATATGGGATCCCAAAAGCATATATATGTCAAAATAACGTATGTTTAAAACATCCTTTGTATTACTCAGAAATATGACTGACAAAATCATTCTTGGAATTCCTTTTCTTGCCCTATTATATCCGTTCAACATAGAACATGTTGACATCACCTCCTACCCCATGGGTACATTAGTTAAATTTAAATTTACTTCTGGTCGTGAACTTAACCGATTAAATTTTTTTAAAGAAAATTCTATATCCAAAAACATCAATCTAATTAATGCGAAAAGCAAACAAATTACTTATCTTCAACAAGAAGTTAACTACAAACGAATCGAAAACCAATTACAAGATAATACTTTTCAACAAAAGATCAAAATTTTGATGAAAAACTCAAAAAAGAAATTTTCTCGGAAATACCCAATGTCTTTTGGTACATAAAGAAACACATAGTCAAACTTCCTTACATCAAAGATTTTCGTGAAATAAAAATACCCACTAAAGCTCGTCCAATTCAAATGAGCCAAGAAGTTATGAAATTTTGCACACAAGAAATTCTGAAAAAATAATTATCCGAAAAAGTAAATCGTCTTGGTCTTGTCATGCTTTCTATGTTTAGAAGAATGCTGAACTAGAAAGGGGTACACCTCACCTAGTAATCAATAACAAGCCATTAAACAACGTTTTAGAATGGATAAAAAGAGCTCAATTACCTAGGAAGTAGGCTATTAGGTCCTGGGTTCGAGTCATGACAGGAGGTAGGTGTGAAACTCTTAAATATATCTTCTTTAAAAAAAACGTTTTAGAATGGATAAGATATCCCATCCCTAAATGTATTACATACATGCATGAAAGTTAATTTCTAATAAAAAAACGACCTCATCCCAAAACTGAAGTGTGGTGTTGCTTTTTTTTTTTTATGAGTCTCTCTCGACTCCTCCCAAACCCTAGCCTCCATGGCAGGGATCTCCCTAATCCTAGTCTCCATGGCAAGGATCTCTATCAGCAGCAATCGGTGTCGATACCAAACAGATCTCTCTTCTCTGCATCCAAATTTGCAACAATCCATTGTCAATTCTGTTTGGCAAATTTATCGCTGGCTTTTAACGATGGTAAGCTTCCTATGGCTAGAAAATTCATGGGAGGAACTTCTCTTCCTGGTCGATTTTATCTACACCCATGGCAGCCATGGATTTGCTGTAGATCTGCTACAGCATTGAAGAATCTGAATGAAGGTATCACTCATCCTCCCGAATACAGAGATCTTGCAAACGACTGGCTTTGTTTAGATTTTGATGAACTGAACAAGTGTAGTGGAGACGCTGCCTTCAATTTGTTTTAGGTGAAGGCTTACCGATCGGCGTCAACATCTTGGACGGCGGTGAAAACAAGTTGCTGGTGGCTAGGGCAACATTTTCTTTTTGGGCCCTATGGGTTGCTAATTGGGCCTAGGGCTTTCTGTTTAGTTTTTTGACCTAACTTTCTTGGGTCCAAAATGTTTAGCTAGTTTTATTTAAATTAGTCTATTACAATGCTTTGTCATGCATTGGTAATAGACTCGCTTCAATAAGTGAGCATGCGTACCGTCAAATGATTAGGCATAATCTTTGTATTGTTGTGGTTTGTCCCACAAACTTTTTATCTACTCCTAGTCGGTAGTCGGTAGAGGGAGGATATGTAATGGTCTTTTCTGGCTTGAGAATTAATACAATCAACTTGATTTCTTCAAAAACATATCACATCCCTAATAAACGTGATCTCATTAATCGATTACATGATTCAATATTTTTTTCAAAATTTGACATGAAGTCAGGTTTTTGGCAAATACAAATTAGTGAAGAAGACAAATATAAAACTGCTTTTGTAACGCCTTTTGGTCATTATGAATGGAATGTAATTAATGTCATTCGGTCTTAAGAACGCACCAAGTGAATTTCAGAATATAATGAATGATATATTCAATCCATTTAGCGAATTTTGTATAGTTTACATAGATGATGTTTTCATTTTCTCTCAATCTATAGACCAACACTGGAAACACTTGAATCGGTTTCTCAATATAGTAAAACTCAATGGTCTAGCTGTATCCGCCTCAAAAGTAAAGTTATTCCAAACTAGCATTAGATTCTTCGGATTCAATATCCAACAATCTAAGATTAACCCTATCGACAGCGTCATCCAATTTGCTGATAAATTTCCTGATGTCATCCTAGAAAAAAAAAACCTCAGTTGCAAAGATTCTTAGGTTCATTGAACTATGTCGTTGATTTCTACCAGGACTTGCGAAAGATATGCAAACATTTGTTTGACAGACTTCATATTAATCCTCCTCCTTGGACTTCCACTCACACCTCTTTAGTTAAAGAAATTAAGCAATATGTCAAAGCTTTGCCTTGTCTTGCCATTCCTTCAATTAGTTCATTCAAAATTGTTGAAACTGATGTTTCCGATATTGGTTATGGAGGCATTCTCAAACAACAAAACTCTCCAAACCACCTTGAACAAATCGTTCGTTTTCATTCCGGTGTCTGGATTCAATCACAAAGTAACTATAGTACTATAAAAAGGAGATTTTTATCTATTGTTTTATGTATTAGTAAGTTTCAAGATGATCTATTAAATCAAAAGTTTTTAGTTCGACTTGATTGCAAAAGTGCAAAACATGTTTGTAGTCAGTACAGAAGCTGAGTTTTGCCTGGAGATTTAACATATCTTGATTAAATCTTCGATCGTTTTGTAGTCGAGTAAGGGGATTTCATCTCACTTAGCCAACAACTCTGGAAGTAGATTTGTGTGTACATTATTGAAGTGTTCTATGAGCGCATCCCACAACTCTTGGGGATCGGACTTACGCATATATTGCATCTTCAACGTGCGATCAATATTGCTTGGGCACTAGGCTTTTCAGCCTGTGGCTCTGGGAAGATAGTCGTGGTGAGCTCCTTTGCAGTAAAGATCTATGCTACGTCGGAAACCCATCTATGGTACTCCTTGCCTTGGGATCTAGAATCTCAAACTCAGGTCGAGCGAGGTCAGCCATCTGACAAAAGAGATGAAGATGAATGTGAATTCAAGTTTTGAGGTTGATAAACCAAGGTACGTTATGGTCTAATTATCGATGCTCGATTTTGAAGGTACCATTATCACAAAGTTTGTCCTCATTTAAAGTAGTGAAGATACGGTTATCACTACTGATGCCCAAAAAATTCGGGTCAAGTACCTGTTACAAAGACAAAAGTCCCAAAATATAACAACTTAAAAAAACTCCCTTTAGTATATGATCCCGGAGGTTTTTGTCTTCTTGAATCGAAAAAGCAGAACTAAGGCCTAAAACACTCAAACTTTTGAGAGCAAAAGCGTCTGATAATGTGATGTACACTACTAACTATTGGGGCTATAGGGACGGCCGGTATTTCCTCCCTACTGATACTATTGGGGACTGATACTGTCCCTATTGGTGTCTGGGGATGAATTTTCGATTCGTCGCAGGATGTACCCACTCCAATTGTGTTTTTGACATTTTGGGGAGAGATTTTTCTATCCGTGCCTAACTTAGCACCACCCCTTAAAAGATATCACGTGCTGCTCTAATTTTAGAGAGAGATTTTTATGTCCGTCCCCAACCTTCCCTTTTTGAACAAAAAAAAATTAATATTAGTTTTGTACATGAGATCGGCTTATGGCTCGGCTTATTACCAGTCTGGTATTGGATCTAAACACTAGTATTCGAAAAATTACCAGACCAGTGATAATATATATTTCAAACAATATATAAATGGACTATATTATACATTTCATTAGATCTGATCTTCAACCTTCAACCTTCAACCTTCAACCTTCAACCTTCAACTTCAGTGTGATTCTTGAATCTACCTGATCTTTGTCCTTCAACCAACCACCTAAACAAACAAACAACTTCCATTATCCAATTGAATATCACCAAACAACTTTCATTACCGAATATGCATTCCACTTCCAATGAAATTAATCATATATCATATTCTTCTTGTAACTAGTTGGTGTATTTGTTCTTAAATGTTTCACTACCCAGACAGATGACCTATTTAACTTTCAAAGCATCAGATGCAGAAAAAATAAGAGACGCCCGACTGCCTGACACAAAAGTTTGAGAAACTGACACATACATTACAATGTATTCACTGACACATACAATGCGTTCCACTTCTGGTTCAAAAGTATCTATCCAGTTTATTAACTCATTGTATATAACACACCTCAAGAAATGCCCTCTGAAGTTCTGGAGTGATCATAGCAATGGACTCCGCATGATTCTTAGCAGTAGAAAGTTGCTGTCGGCAAACCTCTACTTCTTTCTTACCTGAACAAACAAAACGACAATAACTAGTATTACATACAGTATATCTCTTCGACAAGTCATTTTTCAGATAGAAACAATAATTCTACAAAGTGGTCAAAAAGAGAAGTGTCAGAGCCTTGGTATCCCAGTATGCTTGGATGGAAGGCCTAATTGAGCCACTCCACTAAAGGGAGGTCACTGTTACAAACCACACACACACAAATGGAGAGAGAGAGAGAGAGAGAGAGAGAGAGAGAGAGGACATCCTTACTTTAAAAGTTGAGGATTTTATTATATTACACTAAATTTATGACCTAATTCAATAATTTCAACCGTTGATCCTTTAGATTCCTATGCAAGAATTATGTCTACAAAATTTCAATCAAATCCATTCGGCTTACTGTTGTTGGATTCATGTGTGGTTTTGATTATTGAAATACATGCTAAAAATAAAAACATGTTTAAGGAGGTCTTCCCGATTGATCCTCCCTATATATACACACACACACACGTGCACGTGTGTGTGTGTGTGCGCGTGCCAACGCAATCAAAAAGTGTCGGCATTGCATCCTCGAAAAATAAAAATGCCAGTTTTAAAAAGCAATGTTATTGAAGGGTTTATTATTTTCGCAAGTTAGCAGATGATCCAGTTTTAGTTGACCATTTCAGTTCTACCTTTTTATATGACATCTACGATTTTTTTTTATAACAATCAAAGTATAGTTCCTCATTATCTCTAAAAAGAATAGAAAAGACTTTATGCACATATATACGAGTATGAACAAAATTCTAACACAGGGAGAATTTCAAATTGAATGAAAAACCACTCACTCTCTTCAAGCTGAACGGTTGCTTGAAGCGCAGATTTTTCATGCTGCTTGATATTGACCTCCATTTCTCTAATCTAAGAAATGAAAAACAAGTTATATCACTTCATAACAAGCTTCTGTATGACATATAACATTAAACAATAAAATAACAGCTTGAAACAAAGATAACTCACTTTGCTCTTCCACCCATTATCAAGATTGTCATCATCCCATCTATGCCTTAAAATCTTTTCAGCAGAAGTACCAAGTTTTCTGCGCAAAGTAGGAACAACATCCTGGACAAATCCGAACTGCATGCTTTTACCATTACCCTCCAACTTACTGACAAATTTCTGGACCGAGATTACAACTGATTCTAGAGTAAAAAGTGACTCTGAAGCCAACATAAAGGAGAAAGAACATGCCACAGGAACCGTATGCATTTAAAAAGGTGGTTATACAAAACTATAACAATCAATGAACATCTTAAAACACCTCCAGAAAACAAGATAAAATAATCTACCTGTGTTGAACAATCACAATTTTCATTCTTTTCAGTCCGAAGCCACAAAGCATCATGCCCCACAAAGAATGTAACCATCAAACATAAAGCAACACCACAAGTATAACCCTATGACGAACTATAACTTATGTACTACAGCAAGATCTTTACCTCAATTGAAATCGTTGTTCATATGAACTAAATTCCTTATTATTAAGCAGCAAGAACAAACGAACCATCCATTTTAAGATTTAATAATCCCATATGAACTAAATTCCTGCAAAACCAAGAACAAGAATTCAAAAGGTCAACCATAATTTCAAAAGAAAAAACAACCATCAACATGCATATTCATGAACTCTCACCCATATATATTTGCCATCGTACCCAGTACACACATTTGTAGCCTCGTAGGTCATCACAACAGAAACCACACCTCTATGTGCGATCGTATTTGTCCAATTCAATTAAACTCATGCCGCAACTCAATTCAATTAAACCCATAACTCAATCCAAATTACAAGTTCATAAAATCACAGCCATCTTAAGTTCTTAGCTCAATCAACAGAGAAGAAGAAGAAGAGTAGAGAGGAGTCACAGAACATACCTGATGCCAAATCTCAAACCCATCTGATTTAGAAAAGCATGAGAAAGAGGAGAGAAGTTGAAATGACCTGGCTCACATACATCCAGCCCAGTATGTAAAAATTAGGGAAAACCTAAGTAGCACGGACAGTGGCGGCACCGTCGCCTTTTGGTCGTCGTCGATGCCATGATGTTCGGGGGCGGCGCCGATCACGTGGTAGACGGAGGCGGCGTTGGTGTTGTACTTGGCGATGATGTCGGTCTCCTTGGCGATGCCGTAGGAGGTGAGGAACTGAGGAAGGCGTTGAGGCGGTCGTTGCAGCCGGACTCCATTTTCTTGATTTGCATCTTGGACCAGGAGTCCATGGTGACGGATCGGACGAAGGAGATGTGGACACGGAGGCCGCGGTGCTTGCCGGAGCACTCGAGGCACATGAACACGCAGATCTTGTTCCCCGGCTGTGATGGCAGGTCCCGGAGCCGCCTTGATGCTGCCATTCAACCTCCGCTCCGATCTATTCTCTCTCTCTGAGCGATGTGTATTGGGGGAGAGAGAGGAAATTGGGGGACGGTTAACTGGTGTAAGACCACAATATGGGGACGGACTCTTGGTAAGCGCGTGTGATGTAACAATTATGCATAATATGGGGACGGACTCTTGCTAGTTTTTTTTATATATTTTATCTCTTAACTGAAAATAAGGGGACGGACATATAAGATTACAGAGAGAAATGGGGACGGAGGGACGGGTCCGTCGTTGTTTTGGTTCAAAAGGGGACGGACAGGGTACCCAAACCCTTGATTTTAGAAGGCCATAACATCTTTGCGACTAAAATTTTTCATCCCTCCCTAATGGCTCATACTGGCAACGGATTGACGGACCGTCCCCAATAAGTCCGTCCCTATAGCCCCAATAGTTAGTAGTGGTAGGAGAATACAATAACGTAGAGAGAGATATATCTTTATTCATCAGTATGTGTCTCTATTTATAGATGATTACAAAATACCTTTTATATAGGTAATATGAAACCTATGTCTATACGAATAATAAACCTAATACTACATGAAATTGTTATTTCTATTCCTATATGGACTAGACCAAGACACACACACATGAGATTTCCTTCAACAAAAAAGTACTTGATGCCATATATATCATCACGTTCCTTATTTGCTACACGTTCCTCATTTTTCTCCCCAACAATCCCATAAATTTTTATTTTTGAATTGTTTTGTTTTTGTTTTACGGTAATACCCTTTCAACATATTTTTCTGTGGACTGATTTCTCTATTGTAAATGGAGAGTTTGGGGATTTCAAAATATTGGTGAAGGTTTAACACCAAAGGAGGGCTTCATATTTTAATAGTGGAGATATGTATTATATATTTATTGAAAAAAATAAAAATAAAACTGCTACTTGGCTGCAAAATGATGATATCCAGGTTCACCATATGATTCCTTTACTAAAAAATATTTGAAACCTTAATATTACTCCCAAAATTAAAATCTTTGCTTGGTTGCTTTGAGGAATAGACCAAAAACCAGGGATCGATTATACAGGTTTGGTGTTTCCCAAACCAACCACTGCCCTATTTGTAGTCAATCCGAGGAAAATCCCACATATCTGTTTTGCAATAGTCCTAAAGTCATTCAAGTGTGGAATTTGGCTCAGTACAGAGAGCTAGTGAATGCAAATGATTTACTGCAAAGTCTCAAGGATAACTTCATTAATGCAGCTTTTGATGCTCCCAAATTTGGGAAAATCTTAACTATTTGTTGGCAGGTTTGGAGGAAAAGGAATTCTTTAGTGTTCCAGAATGAAGCTTTCTCCCCTCATGCTGTGGTGGCAGCTGCTGCTTACTACTCCAACTCTCCTGTGGCAAGTACAGATCCACCTGTAAACCAAATTCAACCTCATGCCTTAAATCATATCAGATGGGACCTCCCTCCTCCCAATTTTTTTGTGAAGCTAAACTTCGACGGGTCAGTGATTCAGCAAAGTGCTAATGCAACTACAGGTTTCCTAATCAGAGATGAGTTTGGATGCCCTATAGTTGCTGCTGCAAAGAATATGGGAAAGTCCAATGTCCCCATTACGGAAGCTACAGCTCTGCGTGATGGTCTTCTTAAAGCTAGAGATCTTGGGTTCCGTAAAGTGGTAGCAGTGGGAGACTCAAGGCTAGCTATCAACTGTGTCACCGGCGTCACTAAACCGCCGTGGAGATTGATAGCAATCACTCAAGATATTCTAAAGATTACATAGGAGTTTGAAGATATTAGCTTCAGAAATGTTTTTCGGGAGGCTAACTTTGCTGCAAATGCCCTCGCTTGCATTGGTCAGGGGTCCTTATCTCCTCTCATTTGGGAGGCTCAGCTCCTTCTTAGTGTCATGTCTGCTGTTAACTTTGACCTCTTTGGAGCAGCCTGCTCCAGAGGTTTTTCGTTGTAATTTAGTCCTTTTCGTATAAAAAAAAAAAAAAAACTAATGATTGAATTAAATGTAATTTATAAGCAAACATGCATTGTTAGCCAAAGGGCTTTTAATAAAAAAAAGTCATTTAGAGACCTAAAATTATAAAAAAAAAGGCCTCTAATTTGAGCTAATTATAATTAAAGTCATGTACTAATCTTCTCCTCTTAAAATATCAAAAAATTACAACCGTGTTCCCATGTATATTTCTTTTAATTAAAAAGAAACGAAACCTAACCTATCTAACACCCACCGGCTCCCCCCCCCTCTCCCTCTCATTAAAACCCCAATCTCTCTTCCTCTCTCTAAAATCCAACTCTCTCTCTCTCTCTCTCTCTCTCTCTCTCTCTCTCTCTCTCTCTCTCTCTCTCTCTCTCTCTCTCTCCGTCTCCGTCGGCGCCACCATATCCGTCGGATCCCACACGGTGGAGAAGTACAACCACATCTCATCGGCGTCGCCGTTAAAGTTGTCGTCAAGGCTCCGTCAGTTTTTCTTCCTCTCATCATTTTTTTCTTAGCTCCGCCGCCATCGTTCTTGAAAGCTCCACCTTCTCTCTCACGGCCTCGTTTCTCTGCCACCCCCACTTTTCGCGCTTCTTAATCACCTCGTGCGCTAAGGCCTTGAGGCGGCCGAACTGGACCTGCAGGTCCGATTTTGAACTCTCCATCGCCTCACGTGCCTGTCGCTAGAGATCTAGCTCGGCTAGGAGCTCGCCGAATCGGTCGGCGAAGATTTTCTCCGGCGAGGAATTGGTGATCACGATCCGTACCAGATCGTCACCCTCCACGTCGCTCAGCACCGCATCGAGGTCCTCGTCAGCACCGCCACCACTGCTTGGTCAACTCTTGGTCTTGGCTTTCCTCTAGCGTGGTAATGCTGTTGTTTCTCTGTTTTAGCTATGCTCTGATTTTAGGTTCAGTGCTTCAAGCAGTGCTTTGTGAGCCCGTTTCAGTACTGTGCTTGGTTTCATTGATATGATGATGATGATGATTAAGATAAAATCAATCAGTGTTCGGTAACCTACAATTTGAAGCTCCATTATTGTATTGGCTCGTAAAGAATTGAAGTGTGGGGCTTTGGATTTCACTCAGGTTGCTGGAATTTAGTTTGATTTATGTATAGGTTGATAATTGTAAGTAGCTAGGGATTTTTGGTGATTTAGTTGATGGGATC
This sequence comes from Potentilla sterilis, assembly GCA_963682095.1. Lineage (NCBI taxonomy): Eukaryota > Viridiplantae > Streptophyta > Magnoliopsida > Rosales > Rosaceae > Potentilla > Potentilla sterilis. Next base: position 42,472,770 of record OY821757.1, on the reverse strand, counting down.
TACTGCTCCTTAATGTGGTTCAAGCACAATAATGGTGTAATGAGAGATTTCAATAGAGTTAATGTGAAAATTAGTATGGTGTTTGGTATTTTGATTGAGTTCTTCCTTTGGTTTTTGGCTCTATATTTATCTATCCATGTATGTGTTTTCGTTGAAAATCTTATTTAGTGTTTTTGATCAATTGGCTATCAAATTAAAATGATGTAGAGTTTATTTGGTTTGCAAAGCATTTGATGATCTATAGCCTTTGTGTCGAGTTTGTTTTCTGAAATTGGAAGATGAACTGTATACTATCAGTGACATAATGGACTTGAGATGTTAAGCATATACATGACGATTAATTAGGTTTGGTAATTATCCCAGTAACTATCAGAGTAACTATCTGATTAACTATCGAAGTAACTAACTATCTGAGTAACTATCAGAGTAACTATTCCAGTAACTATCTTACTAACTATCTAAGTAGCTATCATTTAAGTAACTATCTTACTAACTATCTAAGTAACTATTATTTAAGTAACAATCTTACTAACTATGTTATTAACTATCTAAGTAACTATCGGAGTAACTATTCCATGCCAGTAACTATTTTACTAATTATGTTACTAACTATTTAAGTAACTATCATTTAAGTAACTATCTTACTAACCATCTAAGTAACAATCATTTAAGTAACAATCTTACTAACTATGTTACTAACTATCTAAGTAACTATCTTACTAACTATCTAAGTAACTATCATTTAAGTAGCAATCTTACTAACTATTTAAGTAACTATCATTTAAGTAACAATCTTACTAACTATGTTACTAACTTACTAAGTAACTATCAGAGTAAGGGCCGGTCCAAAGTGATCGAGGGCCCTGTGCGAAATACAAATCGGACCCTTTGTATTTATAAAAAGAAAAATAATAATAATAATAATCATAATAAATATTACATTTAGTTATGAAAAATTGATCTCATTGCACTTTTATCTGCAAATTCATCAATCAATTTTTCATAATTAAGTTTCTCTAGGAATTCGCTCTCAATTGAAATCAAAGATAAAACATTCAATCTTGTTTGGGACATAGTCAACCTCAAACAAGTTTTCAACAACTTCAATTTAGAAAAACTTCTTTCCGCCGATGCAACCGTTACCGGAATGGTCAACAATATCTTGTATGCAATAAATAAATTGGGGAAACAATTCAATTTTTGCACGTAGTCTAGCATTGCACCGGCTGTTTTTGTTTCGTCTGGCAGCATATGTTGAATGATTTTCAATTCTTGAAATAATTCATCTCCATCCAAATCTGATACATCTTGTCCAGCTTCATCTTTTCCTTGTAGCTTCTCTTCAAGATTCTTGCAGCGAGCCTTCAAGTCTTCATCTAGTAATGATTTCAGCTTATCGGGTGTGAAAAGGAACCCAAAAAGATCATCATACTCTTTATATTGCTCAAACCTTCTCTTTAATGACCCAACTGTTTGATCAACAATGTATAAGAAGTAATGAACTCTGAAAACTTCCTCAGCAGATTCTTGGGGTATTGACTCACTTGAAAGTTCATCAAAGTGTCTCTTTTTATATATTTGTCTCTTTTCAGGAAAAACAGGATCAATTCCCATAGATTATGCAAGTTCTTTTGCAGTATTGGGGGCTTGTCTGAATCTGGTTTCTCTGTACTCTTCAAAAGAAGCAATAAGCGCCTTAACCTTAGTCATAACAATGTCAACAAGCATGTTTTCTGACTGTAAGCTTTTGCTAACCATGTTAACTTTTTTTTTTCTGTCTGAATCCATAGACTCACAGATACTGGTGGATCTTGATGTGATTCCTGCCTGCAAACCCTGCTAACTAAGGGAATACCAGGCTGGGCCGGTCTATTCCGCTTCGATGCCTAAGTCAGTATAGTTGGAATAAACTGATAACTTAAGCGGGAATGAGTAGTTGGAGTCTTGATTACCCATTAATGAGGGTAGTTGGGATTCATATATAGGCTGCCGGGTGTGAGGACTGGCCTCACCTTTCGATGTGGGACTGGCCCCCTTCTGCCCAAAGTACTGTACTGTTTCGGCCCCTGTTTGGGGAGCTGCCATCCCTGGTTCCCTGGCCGAGGTCACAGGTAAGACCTGCCCGGGCGCAGGTGCAGGTGTTCATGCTTTGGCCCCGTGCCCTAGGCCGGGTCCAGAAGTTCTGGCTGCGGGCCTGGGGGTCTGGGTAGCCTCTCTATGGCTACTGTCAACAAGTCCCCCAAGTTCCCAGTCAAGTGTCATCTTGAATGGGGACTTAAATATGTCTTGCTTTACAGGCCCGCAGATCCGCTGGAGTACTTACCCACCGGTAATGAAAAATTGTCCGCGTTTAAGATTGGGCTTGGCCGGGCGTTCGAATAAACCTGTTATGATGATGCTTAATGTGATGAGTGCATGGTTATGATATTGATGCTGACAGTTGTATATGAGTACAAGATGTAGTACGTGAGATGATAATGTGGCGTTGAAATCCGCCATGCTATGTTCCGGAGAAAACCCGGTGAATATAGCAAATGGGATGATGTGATGTTGAAATCCAGCGTGCTATGTTCCTGGAAAACCCGGTGAACATAGCGAATGGGATGACCGAGTCATAGTAGCCGGTGAGTGTCTTGAACAGTTTTGAAGAGGTCACCCAGCACCAGCGGGGAACGTGCCCTGCGTTTATAGTAGTTTCTGGTGGGTGGCGTGGCCCAGAGTGATCCTGGGCAGCCGTCCCCACGTGTCACACAGCCCCTTGTTCTTGCAGGCATGTAGGATGTGCATGATTTTTACCCTGCGGGAAGAGTTGTCCTATATGAGAGGAGCAAGTCTCCGAGGGTAAAGCGGTCCCATGTCGGTACCGGAGACATCCCCGTTGGTTTCATACCCGTTGGCCTTACAGGCGTGAGGTATGTGCAGGGTTTTTAGCCTATGGGAAGAGTTGTCCTGTGTGAGAGGTTCAAGTCTCCCGGGGTTGGCGTGGCCCGGAGTATTCCTTGGTAGCCGTCCCCCACGTCGCTACATTTGTTCCTGTAGGTGGGATGTATGCAGGGTTTTTAGCCTGCAGGAAGAGTTGTCCTGTGTTAGAGGATCAAGTCTCCCGGGTTTATAAAGCCCGGTGGTATATTGGATCCGTTAGGTCGTACACAGCTGTCCTTAGGAATGTCTCAGTTCGCGGAACCGGTTATTCCATAGGAGAGCGATAAGCAAGTGCCATCATGGCAGTCCGATACCGCATCCAATAGTCGAATCTGGATGGACTTTGGACTAGGAAACAGTTGAACTAGAGCAGGCATCGGTTGGAATATTGTAGCCTGTATATAATATTGCTGCAGGGTTTTTAGCCTGCGGGAAGATGTTTTCTGTGCTAGAGGAAGACTTCTCCCGGTGGGATACCAAGCCGTTTTTTGTTTTGGCTGTAAATGTGGAATAAATTCAACCGGTGGAATGGCCCGTACCGTTGGAATATATGTTAGCATGCCCCGTACTTGTTGGAATATTTCAGGGGTAACAATAATAGTCCTGCAGGGTTTCTAGCCTGCGGGAAGAAGTTTCCTGTGTTAGATGAAGAGTTCTTCCGGTGGGATACCTCGATTTGTTAGAGTATTTCAGCATTAGGTGGAGTAGGCTCTAGGCGGGAAGGTTCGAGTATGTCCCCTGCTCTTTCAACTACCCTCTGCATGCGAGGCAGGTGGCTAACATGCATTGAACGGGGTATTCCATTAGTCCCATCAGTTATGATGGCCTGGGAAGTTACCAATACTGGGACACGTGCCGGTAGAAGACGGTCGGAGATGCATTGAACGGGGTATTCCGTCGTCGTACACACTAATCGGTGAGTCTTAGTCCTCTGCGATTCTGAAATTGTTCCTCCTCTCCCCCGATTTTGTTCGTGGGTGGATCCGATGGGCAGTTGGTGGTATCTAGATTAGCCCTTTGGATAGGACCGTTGTAGTACCGGATCTCTGCGAGAATCGGGAACTTTTGGCTGAGATGCCTAGCGGCCGGTGTGGGCTATGCTGAGGCACTATATGCTTCAGATTGCCCTGCGGTGGTTGTTTTTTAGATTGTGTTTCTGATCGGGCAAGGGGGTTTTTTTTTTTCTTTTTTTTCTAGGTTACATGGATTCTGGGAGCTCTGGTGAGATTTCTGAATCGGTCGCCAGGCGACCGATGAGGGACGACCAAGAGAGGATGGAGGACTGGCTTGCCTCCTCTTCCTTAGGGACGAATGCCAGCGCTCGCTCGACCGGCGAGGCGTCGACGTCCGGGTCTCTGGGACAGGAGGATGCTCCGTATGGAGTGTCCTTGGGCACTGCCCACCCAAGAGGGTCCTCGCGCCACATACTCTTGGACGGGGATAAAACCATAAGCTGTGATGAGCCGGAGGGCTCATTATCTCCCGGGGAGGTTACCGCTTTTCGGGCGAGGTGGAATATTCCCGGAGAAGTAGATCTACGGCCTCTACATGCCAGAGAGTCGGCTTGCAACCCAGAGGAGGGTTGGGTTGCCATTCATGAGGACCAATTTCGACATAGGCTATCGCTCCCGCTGCCTGACTTTGTGCAGTACCTGCTGAGTGTCATCCGGATATCACCGGCACAGCTTCTCGGGAACCAGTGGAGGCAACTACTGAGCCTGTCTCTACTGGCTGAGTGATATGAGTTGCCCGACGGTGAATGAATTTCGGTCCTTGTACCAGGTGACGTACTCGAAGAAGAGTAAGGCCCGGGGGTATATATGCTTTTCTGCTCGGGACTTTAAGCCGGTAATAACCTGCTTGCCCTCCTGGTTCAACAATAATTGGAGGAAGAAGGTGGTAGTGGCAGGGGGGCTGGCAGAAGAGGAGTAGGACTTACCGGGTGCCTGGTGCCTTTCGGCCGATCGGCGATCAGTCATATCGGTTGTCTGAGCTGGAGAGAGATAGGATCGCCCGGGTATTTGGGTGCTGGTCGGACCTGGAGCGGAGTTCCTATAACTTTATCCGACGGGAGGTGCTGGAACTATGTCATCTGGGGGGAATCCTGGTGGGTGGGGGAATGTAGGTTGACTGTCTCTGATTTCGTTGAGTGCATTGGTTTTGTCTAACCTCTTTACCTTATGTTCTGCAGGTGTATCTTCTCAGACGGCTATTAAAGCCCACGACACGTTGTCGATGGACAATCAAGAGCTTGTCTCTAAGCTAAAGGAGAAGGGAGATGCTTCCGCGCGGTCCACTGTTGACTGGTGAACTGGGGGGTTGACCGTACATGATAAACCGGTTTCGCTGAATGTTGCGGACGAGGATTATGTCTTAATGCGCGTAAAGACTCACGCTTCGGAACCTCAAGCGGCTTCTAGACCGGGGAAGACTGTTGGTGGGCCGTCGAAGCCCCTGGGTGGTGCTTCAAGGATTCCACAGCGGTTGGGGCCTGTGCCAATTGTCACCAGGTCCCCACTATCTGCCGTCCAATCTTCTCCTTTACAGGTTGACCTGGGTGAGAGGAGGAAGAGGTTCTGGGATTTGCCAGCCTCCGCAGTTGTTACCTATACCGGCCGGTCAGTTAGTGAGAACCTGGCCAAGCGGCTGAAGTTGATGCGTGGTGGCCTCACTATCGGCCAAGGCGATGTTCGTGCGGCCTCTAGCTCTGCTGCTGCCGGCACCGAAGCATCGAGGGCAGAGAAGGATCCTACGGCTGGGCCGGGCCTGCAGCATAGCTGTCCGGACGACTCATTCGTCCGGAGGCTGCTCATGGATGTGCAGGGGATGGAGCTGGGGAAGATTGTGGCTCTGGGAGGGCGACCGGAGGAGAGCCGGCTGAACACCAAGGAGGTTGCCCTCCAAGTAAGGATAGTTTACCATTGGTATTCGTTCATTATTTTGTGCTCTGTTGCTTTCTAACTGGTGCCTGTTAAACTGTAGTTGTTGTACCACTTGTATCAGTCGGATGCAAGTGAAGACCTGCCGGAGCTGAAGAAGCAGGTGGCGGCGTTGACAAGCGCCCGGGACTTGGAGTTGGAGAAATCCAAGCTCCAACAGGAGAAGGCCCACTTGGAGGAGAGGGCCAGGAAGTAGGTGGCTAAGCTGGAGGCCCAGGTCGAGGCTCTTGAAGAGGAGAGGAAGGGCCTGGAGGAGGAGAAGGCCGAGCTGGAGACCAAGGTCGAGGAGGTCCAGCGGGAAGTGGCAATGGTATCCGCATCTGCCTGCGGGGCGGTCGATGAGAATGACCCGGAGCACTACCAGCGGGCAGTGAAGAAGTATCAGGAAAGCGATGACCTTCTTGATTTGCTGGAACAGACCCGGGAGGTGGGGATAGCCGATGCTTACGACGACTAGAAGAGTAAGAGCTACCTTACCGTTTCAGAGCTGCCGCCGCCGTAGGCGCAGGCGGATGTGGAAGAGATTCAGGAGGTTGACACCGAGCCGGCCGGTGAAAACATTGCTGGTGAAGCCGCAGCTGAAGGAGCTCCTGCTGAAGAGGGGGAGCCGGTGGAAGTGCCCTAGCAGGCTCCAGACTTTGTACACTCCCGCCCTCTCTTTTTTGCTTTAAGCTTTATTGTTACTTTTTTTCCCTTCTTTTTTTTTGTACACGCTGCCCTTAGTTAAAATGAACGGACATTTTGCCTGCGCTTGTGTTGTGCCTTTTTCAATTTTCCTGACCTGGCTACCTATGGATTGCCCTTTGTACGTAGTTGAACACAATGTTAGAATAGACAACTGCTGAAATTACACCTGCTGAACTGGTTGAAATGCCTAGCTAGTTGTGCTTAGGAGAGTAAAAACTAGCATCTTACTCAGGCTAACAAGTTTTTCGACCGCTGAGCCTCTATACGGGTTTAAGATTTCGACCGGTCGTATGAGCGTTGGTGTCGCGGGAGACATCCCGATTCGAGTTACCCACTATCCGAGTTACCCTTGATATCGTTGCAAGTCATCGCGTCGGACTAGGCCCTCAATCGTTATTTTCAAGGCAAGGCAATCGTTCGTGTGGTGTGTGTCTTCATCATGGTAGGAGCAGTATTTACCGGTCTGTGCCTTGGTCAGGTTCCCTTTTGGGTGCTTTCTTTTTGGCAGAGGGGGAATGTTGTTACCGTTCTCATACAGGATGTCCTCGTAGGAGGAGGTCCTCGTAGCCGTAGCTGAAGGAGCTCTTGCTGAAGAGGGGAAGCAGGCAGAAGTGCCCTAGCAGGCTCCAGACCTTTGTACACTCCCGCCCTCCCATTTTGCTTTAAGCTTTATTGTTACTTTTTTTTACCTTTTTTTTTTTTTTGTACACGCTGCCCTGAGTTACAATGAACAGACATTTTGCCTGCGCTTGTGTTGTGCCTTTTTCAATTTTCCTGACTGACGAGTCGCCTAAGCGAGCATCAAGCAATAATAACCCTACAATCGTTAGTAGTATAGACATAAGTAGGGATCGTTCTAAGCCGGAGATTAAAGGTACCTGAAATATGAGATTGTTAACAAAATATTCACAAACACATATGCACACAATTGTCACACTTATATACATATTTACGTAATACGAAGTCATGTGAGGTTGAATGAGGTTCGGCAGCAAGGGCTGCCCCTAACAACTAGACACGAAAATAAATTGCTGAAAATAAATCCTAAATTACTATTTACAAGTTTGGTCGACCTCTTTCACACAAAGCACTCCACATTCAACTCTTTAACAAATAAGATTCGTACACAAGAAAGTAAGGAACAAGTATTTAGCATGCATTGAACTTAAACAAGTTTCGACCTACAAATAGAACGTTTCCAATTTTTACCTAGTTGAGAGACTTTCTAATGTTTTAAGATCGAGCTTTCGCGAGGTGATCCTAAAAGTTATGCTACCATTATACAACTCGTAACATTGAAGCACAAAAGTCTATAGTCGAAGACAAGTAAACAAGTAAGGTTGTCAATCTTCTCATTTAACATGCAAGTCCTAAGGTTAACCACTCTAGGTGAGCACAACAAATCAAAGTAATCATACGTCTACTTAGTTCATTATAACTCAAGCGAATTAAACCTAATACCTAGATCATGTTCAAAGACAACACTAAGTACCGATTATAAGCCCTCACCTTAGTTCTAACCGGTTTAAATTCTCAACATGCATCAATACCACTGTCCTAATTATCTAAGTGTACTCATCTTACAAATTTTATATTACAAATTAACATGCAAATTCATTATTGCCGAAACTTAAACCTAAATCTAAGCATCGAATTCAACAAATCATTAACATACAAATTATAAAACCAATCTCCAATTCGGTTCATACATAGACATATAATCCAAAACCAAAAATACATGCAAGTTTCATAGAAAAAACAAAACATAACTACATAAACTTTACTAAACCGAGAGAAGGGAGTGGATCACACTTTTGTAGACACCTTGATGACTTCGACTCGTGTGGATCCGGCAGAAGATGGATGATGTATGGAGGCTGCTCGGCAAAAGGGCTGTGTTGGCAGACAAAGGTTCCAAGTTTCGGCAGAAACTTGGGTGAAGGTGGAGGTGATTTCGGCTAGGGTTTATGTAAGATCTTTGGGGAGAATTTGGTAGAGCTTTGGCTTTGTGTTTTGGCTTGAGATGTGACACTTTTCTTCATGGTGCCGGCCTCTATTTATAGAAGAAAGGCTATGAAGTTTGGGACTTTTCCTTGTTCAAAACGGGATAGAAATCTTCAATAAATAAGGTTTCCAAATCCGAGTTGGAATAGGCTTTTCTCTCCTTATTGAACAAAGAAACTCTTGCTTGGCTGGCTTATGATTTCTTCTTGGACGTTGCAAAGCTCTTTGGAATGATTTGGTATGCCTGCAGCCGCTTGAAGACATTACCGGAAATTCCTCTCTGCTCGCGAGTACAGACTTTGCTAGTATCGGGTACTGGCGAGGCTAATCTGGGTGGTGAGTCTGGTGCTGGCGAGTATAGGCTTCTGGCGGGTAGCGCGAATTATGTACACTGGCATGCGGGGATGGTTGGCGAGCGGATATGTGCAAGCTGGCAAGCTAGTGTTGGCGGACGAACTTCTGGCGAGTAAAGTTGTTGGCGGCCGATTAAGGACTTGGCGAGCGAGGTCTGGCGAATGGACATTCTCTCGGAATATTTTGACATTTGTGTCTTCAGTCGAGCATAACTTTTTGCTCAGTACTCTGATTGATCTAAATTTTTGATACAAGACCCATTAGCAAGCCAATAACATGTATACCAAATTTCAGCAAATTTGGAAAAAGATAAGTCACAAATCTATTCATCTCAGAATCACGAAAAAGACTCATTTTGCACTATTTTCCAGAATTCTTAAACTTAGTCATTTTTCGGATTCTATAGCATGTTTTATCAAAACTCTACCAAAATGACACTAAACTATATTATGACTCAATCTTAGACAAATAAAGGTTAAACAAAGCATAAACGAGGACAAATATATATTAATATCGTCGCACATTGTGCTCCTATCACTGACCTGGCTACCTATGGATTGCCCTTTGTACTTAGTTGAACACAAAGTTGGAATAGACAACTGCTGAAATTACACTTGCTGAACTGGTTGAAATGCCTAGCTAGTTGTGCTTAGGAGAGAAAAAACTAGCATCTTACTCAGGCTAACAAGTTTTTCGACCGCTGAGCCTCTATTCGGGTTTAAGATTTCGACCGGTCGTATGAGCGTTGGTGTCGCGGGAGACGTCTCGATTCCGCGCAGTGCCCACTATCCGGGTTACCCTTGATACCGCTGCAAGTCGCCGCGGCAGACTAAGCCCTCAATCGTTGTTTTCAAGGTAAGGCAATCGTTCGTGTGGTGTGTGGCTTCATCGTGGTAGGAGCAGTATTTACCGGTCTGTGCCCTGGTCAGGATGCCCTTTGGGCGCTTTCTTTTTGGTGGAGGGGGGATGTTGTTCCCGTTCTCATACAGGATGTCCTCGTAGGAGAAGGTGAAAGTAGAGAATACCTCTTGGCGTCCTGCTGGCATGATTGTGAGGGGGCGGGTTGGTTGGTAGGGCGGGGGCTTTCCACCTCGGATGCGGCACCTCGGTCATGGCCCTGCTGCCAGTTTCTTGCCTCCTGCCTTCTCTTGTGTTGGCGAGACCCATAAGTTTCGTGGTCAGCCTGGGCGTGCCTAATGGTCATTGCCATTAGTTAATCGTAACCCTGCGGGATCTCCACCCGCACAGCGTACGAGAATTTTCCGGGCCGAAGTTCTTGCTTGAAGGCGGACTCGGCAATCCCCTTGTCCAAGTCCCTGACCCCGGCCGTGGCCGTTTTCCAACAGTTAACGAAAGCTCGCAGCTCTTCGCCGTCCGCCTCCTGCAATTGAAGAGAACAGTCGAGATCCGGGCCCCCTTGACCCGTAATATGAACCGGCCCACGAACTTGTCGGCCAGCTGTCCGAATGCCCCAATAAAATTTACCGGCAATTCGTAGAACTAGCTAAGTGCCTTCCCGGACAGGGTCTCTGAGAATATGTTGCAGCAAACGGCGTCGGAGTAGCCTTTAGAGTACGTTTTGGACCGGAAGCTGTCCAGGTGTTGGTATGGGCAGCCGGCCCCGAGGTATGTCAGCTTTAGCGACTTTTGGGTGCCCGCTCTTCCGGATTCCCGAACCAGGAGTGAGAAGGGTCCGGCACGCTCGTTGAATCGTGCGCTCTCCGACGGTCTCACAGCCTTTCTCTCGTTGGCCTCCATTTGGGCCTTCATCTCTGACACCGAGTCAGATAGTATCTGTAGTGCCTGTGCGGTCGAGGTGATGGTATCTTCCTCGAACGAGCCCCTATTCCTCTGAGGAGCTCGGATGATCTTTGGTCGTACCGCGTCCGCCGGAAACACTTTTCCCGCCACGCCCATGTCCCTCTCTCCACCCGATGACTAGCCCACCTCCTGGTAGGGAGGCTCTTTTGTGGGCGGTGCAAATGACTTTGCCAGAGCGGCATTGCTCTGTTGGACTCTTTCCAAGGTAGCCACCAGTGCGGCATTGACCGCTTCCATGTCTTGATACCTGGTGGTGGCCTCTGCCCTGTTCCGATCTCTCTCTGCCCTCAAGCGGTTTACTTCCGCTCGCATCTCTTCTATTTCTCCCGCCATATCACATTGGCCTGGACTGGAGACATCGTCCGGGCTGTCACTGTTGGACAGCCGATCTTCCCCTCTGTTTGGGGCCTCGGGGGGGGGGGGGGGGGGGGGGGGGGGGGGGCGCTGTGTGGGGCTTCTTCCTGGTCCTTCCCGCATGCAACCTTGTCGTATTCGCCCATGGTTCTGTCCTGATCTCGGCTAGCGGCAGCGGTCTGATTGCAACATCCAGCGGGCTGCCCCTGTCCCGCCCCAAGGATTTGGACTATCACCGGCTCTAGAACCCACCGGTCCTCTGGATTTCCTTCCCTCTTTTCTCCTGTTCTTCCGGACATATAGTTTTTTTTTTTGCGACCCGTAGACTGATCGATTTCGTTCCCGCTCGTGCGACAACACAAACTTTTTGTAGTCTTCCCACAGATGGCGCCAATTGTTTCTGTCTGAAACCGTAGACTCACAGATACTGGTGGATCTTGGTGTGATTCCTGCCTGCAAACCCTGCTAACTAAGGGAATACCGGGCGGGGCCGGTCTATTCCGCTCCGATGCCTAAGTCAGTATAGTTGGAATAAACTGATAACTTAAGCGGGAATGAGTAGTTAAAGTATTGATTACCTATTAATGAGGACAGTTGGGACCCATATATAGGCTGCCGGGTGTGAGGACTGGCCTCACTCGTCGATGTGGGACTGGCCCCCTTCTGCACAAATTACTGTACTATTTCGGCCCCTGTTTGGGGAGCTGCCATCCCCGGTTCCTGAGCCCAGGTCACAGGTAAGTCTTGCGCGGGTGCAGGTGTTCATTCTTTGGCCCCGGGCCCTGGGTCGGGTCCAGGAGTCCTGGTTGCGGGTATGGGGGCCTGGGTAGCCTCTCTTTAGCTACTGTCAATAGTTAGGTTTTGGTGATCGAAATTGAGATTGGGAATTTTGGGGCTGTGTTCTCTTCGAAAGTCAACCAGGATGCTTATTTATAGTGGTATGTGTAGTGAGCACCATGTTGTTCTTGTTTAACTTGAATGTTAGCTAAGGTAGAAATTGAAACTTGTGGGAGTGGCATATGATCATTTCATTCAACCTTGTCAAAGAGAATCCAGGGTCTTATGTTCATAGTAATATAGCTGGTCTTGTTAATCTTCTAGAAGTTTGTAAGAATGCTAATCCTCAACCTGCTATAGTTTGGGCTAGCTCTAGCTCTGTGAATGGTTTCAACACTAAGGTACCTTTTTCGGAATGAGACCGGACTGATCAGCCTGCTAGTTTGTTGATTAATTCCAGACGAGAAGAATGCACTATAGTAAAGTACTAGTTTGTATCTTAATGGAGGGTAAGTAGCAGGGCAATTGAATCATTATGATTACTATAGACAGAACATGATGCCTCAGGAAGTTTGGGCAGAAATTTTGCCAGAGTATACACCATGGCAAGCCTGCTGATTTGTAAAGGTTGTCTTCCTCTTTGTCTCTGGTCTTTTGACAGTGATATGGAGCTGGGAAATTTTCAAGTGAGAGTAGTTTTCTGATTGTCTTTTTAGTCTTTAGCATGACTTACATATACATGGATTTGTTTCAATTTTTCTATTAGACTTCTATTGCCTGTCATTTTGTGATGTACATATGCCGCCCTGGTTAATCATTTTGATAATTTGAAGGCTTCAATTTTGGCTTCCCATTTGGACACTTATGAGATGATTTTGGTATATGTGCCTGCTTTAACTTGTCAGCAAGACTGGTTTTCTTTAGAATCAAGTAATTTGGTTCCATATGGATTGCTTGAATTGACCTCTAGGGATTTTTCCAAGTACATCAGGAATGTGTGGGCAGTTTCTTTTAAATCTTTTTAATCTGATGGCAATTGCTAAAAATTGATTGATTTGCATCATAATCACAGTTCACTCACTAGTTCACGACAATCCCACAAGATGCTAACTAACATTTCTTATTAACATCGATTTGGACTAGTAGTATCAATTTAAATTCAATTTTCACACCAATTTCTGTTAATTTGGGTTTGGCTCAAAGAAATGACATAGTAAATCTATTGTTGTGAACAACTCAACGTGGTATAGACATCAATCAAGAACCTTTGCAAACAGCTGAACGAGTAAAAGTGTCATTACTTGTCCAATTACTCAGATAGTTACTTAGATAGTTAGTAAAATAGTTACTAAGATGATAGTTACTAAGATGATAGTTACTTAGATAGTTAGTTTGATAGTTAGTAAGATGATAGTTAGTAAAGATAGTTAATAAGATAGTTAGTAAGATAGTTACTAAAATGATAGTTAGTAAGATACACTACCAGAAAAGGGGTTATAGCCGACGATATGGGAAAAAACGGCCGACGAAATAGTACCTCGTCGGCTATAACCCCTTATAGCCGACGAATTACTATATCGTCGGCCACATCGTCGGCTATAATATTATAGCCGACGACGGCCGACAACTCGTCGGCTATAGTTATAGCCGACGAAACGTTTTTGGTTATAGCCGACGAGAATGGTATTCGTCGGCTATAAGAGTTATAGCCGACGAAAAGTTTTTTGGTATAGCCGACGAGGAGGGTATTCGTCGGCTATAACTCTTATATCAGCTCGACCTTCTGCAGCAGGGAGCTAATTCGTCGATGAAATCGTCCAAAACGCTCTGAAATCGTCCAAAACCTCGGCCATAAGCTTGAAAGGTACGTATATTGCTGTGTGTGTTGATTTAGTTGGTTATATGCAGAGGTGTGTTAATTTAGAGTTTAATTAGAATAAATGTGTGATTAATTTGATATATATATATATATATATATATATGTGTTGAGATGAGATTATTAATGGGTTGATATATATGTTGTATTGGTTAGATAGAATTGAAGTTTTGTTGAAGATTAGTGATTGATTGTTGATTTATAGGTGATTTTAGATGAATTTGATGAAAAAATGTATATATATATTAATTAATTTAATTGTAATTAAAAATATATTGTTGGTATATATAAAAAATACATTGTGTTTAATTAATTAGGGAGATTGACGATGTTTTAATTAATTTAGGGATGCATGTGTATATATATATATATGTGTGTGTGTGTAATGATGAATTTTTTAATTAATTAGTACGTGCGTACGTACGTAGTACGTGCATATATACATATCTATATATAGCTATATTTATTTCTTGAATTTACAGGATGGACAAGAGTTGGATTACCCTTGGAAGATGGGATCAGGCGTATCATGATGGAGTTAGGAGTTTCCTGGATTTTGTGATGGCTAACTGTGGAGACACTACACTTCATTATTGTCCGTGTAAAAAGTGCAAGTGTGCCACCCCACGACACCGGTTTTCCATAGAGACAGTGGAGCAACACCTGGCTAGATATGGATTTTGGGTCCTATACACTAATTGGATTTATCACGGTGAACCAGAGTTTGCGGGTCGTCATGATCATGGACAATTTGCCGAGAGAGGGAGTTCCTCCAATGATCCAACAACGAACTGGATCAACGATATGTTTCCTCGTGAGAGCGGTGTCTTTGAGGAAGCACCAGATGTGCAACTCCCACCTCCGGAGATGGAGTGTTTCCCTGATATTGAGCCACTCGAGCCATTACCCCGATCTCCGGTCAACACAAGTGGTATGGAAAAGTACAACAACCTGATCGCATTGCAACAGACTCCGTTGTACCCCGGATGCAGTAAGACTGTCCTTGAATCTGTCATGGGAGTGATGAAGATCAAAACGGAGAACAAAGGCACTGTCAAATCGGTTGATGATTGGCTTCGGCTATGGGGTGGGGCGATGCCCCCCGGACATCGGCTTCCTACCAGTCATCATAAGGTGCGACATATCCTTAAAGATCTCGGCCTTTCCTACATCAAGATTCATGCATGCAGATACGATTGCGTTCTGTTTTACGGGGAAGGACTTGCAGATCTTGAATACTGCCCATTATGCAATACAGAGCGGTATAAGTTCACTCCTAAAGGGAACAAGAAAGCTGTGAAGATACTTCGGTACTTCCCGCTGATTGATAGGCTTGAGCGGTTGTTCATGTGTGCTTTCACGGCCGAAGCTATGAGATGGTGGGCTGAGAGGAATGTGCCTGACGATGACACCCTTAGACATCCCGTCGACGGAGAGGCTTGGAAGAAGAACGTGTTGGAGTTTCCTGAATTTGCATCAGAGGTTCGAAATGTTTGGCTAGGGCTATCATCCGACGGTTTCAACCCTTTTGGCAAGAAAGAGCTTCAGTACAGTGTGTGGCCAGTTATTTTGATTCCGTACAACTTTCCACCGTGGATGTGCATGAAGAAGGAATATAACATGCTCACATTGTTGATTCCAGGCCCAGGTTATCCGGGAAAGTGTCTCGATGTGTATTTGAGACCCGTAATTGAGGAGCTTCGGTACTTGAGTCTGAACGGCCACCTGGTCTACGACCGGTTCAAAAATGAGATGTTTCGGATGCATGCCATGCTTGTTGGCACGATCAGTGACTTTCCTGGGAGGGGTATGTTGTCGGGCAGCGTCACCAGGGGTTACAGGGCTTGTTCAGAGTGCATGACTGTTGATTGCTCCAGTCCTCATTGCAGCAAGATTGTGCAGATGCGTCACCGTCGTTGGCTTCCGCATGACCATCCATTTAGGGACGATGCACAGGCTTTTGATGGGACTGAAGAAAGGGGCTGGGCACCGGAGCAATGGACAGGGGAGGAAATATTGGCAGTGTTGAATGAGTATGACTTTGGTCCGCTTAGCAATCATCCCGATGTGTTGCGCACGATTCCAGAGAGGTCGGATCGGTATAGGTTCTGGTCACACAAGAGCATCTTATGGGAACTTCCTTATTGGGCCAGGTTGGCTACCAGATACTACCTGGATATCATGCATATAGAGAAGAACGTGGGTGAAGCCGTGGTTGGCACAGTTTTGAATTGGGAGAAGAAAACAAAAGACACCCCTAAGGCACGCGTTGATCTGAGAAATATGGGACTGCGGGACCATTTGTGGTTGAGAGAGGGCAGGAGCAAAATGCCCCAAGCTCCTTACACCGTCACCAGGGACCAGAAACATGAAATCTTTGGATGGCTGAGTAATGTCAGGTAACTTTTTATTAGGCATGTATTCCCTAAAGAATCCATCTGTTGTTGGACGACTATATATGCATGAAATCTAATTGTTGTTAATGGCTATGCAGGTATCCTTATGGCTATGCGGGTAACATAAGCAAGTGTGTTAACTACCGAGACAACAAGATGTACGGATTGAAGAGTCACGACTGCCATGTACTGCTTCAACGCCTCTTCCCTATTTTCATTCGAGCGTACTTGGAGGATGAAGTGGTTGAGCCGTTGGTGGCGTTGTCAAGATTCTTCCAGAAGTTATGCGCTAGAGAAGTTAGAAAATCAGACCTCATGAGAATGCATGAGGAAATCGTTTTTATCTTGTGCAAGTTCGAGAGGATATTTCCCCCAAACTTCTTTGACATCATGCCTCACCTGATGATCCATCTTCCCCAACAATTGTTGCTTACCGGTCCCGTACACTACACTTGGATGTATCCCATCGAAAGGTACATGTTATTCATAAATTTGATTTATACATGTTTTTAAATAAAAGTTGCATGCTCTTAACATGCACTTGTTAACCTTGCAGACAACTTGGAGACTACAAGAAATATGTGCACAATAAATCTGCGCCTGAGGGGTGTATTGCTGAAGCTTACATTGCGCATGAGTGTGTAACATACGCCAAGTTGTACTTGGGAGCGATGGAGGACCCCCCACAACATCCAAGTCGAGATGACCCCGAGTTCAACCTATCTATCGTCGCCAACTCTGTTGTACCATACGGAAGCTTCAAGAAAAAGGGTGTGGACAAGTTGCCTGACCATGAGGTAGGGATTGCCCACTGGTGGGTTCTAATAAACTGTCCGGAGGTACAATATTGGAAACGTCACCATCTTCACTGCAAGGAAGTTCGCGGTGATGTCGAGTACCACAACACGACGTTTGCAGACTATTTTCCACAATGGGTAAGTGTATATATATATATATTAGATGGCTTTCTTTTACAGTTCCCTATTCTTTAATCATAAACACACCGAGTGATTTGAGTTATATTTTTCAGCTGATGCAAGTGGCTGCGAGGGGTGGTCATACAAATTACTCAGAGGAATTGAGGCTGTTGTCGATGAAGCCGATATCTTCCACAGTCCGCCCAATGTGTGATGTCAACGGCGTTAAGTATATATGTGAAGCTAGAGACGGGGAACGCAAAACACAGAATTGTGGGGTGATGGTGGATGGTGCAGAGGGGGGCGTGGATTTTTACGGTGTCCTACAGTCAGTTGTTGAACTCATTTATGGGAACCGCATGAAAGTCCACTTGTTCAAGTGTCGATGGTTTGATACTAGGCCGCACCGCATACGGATCGATCAGTACGGCATACTTTCGGTGAATACCGCCACTAGTGTGTATGAAGACGACCCCTTTGTTTTCGCCACAGCGGCCAAAAAGGTCTTTTATCTTGACGATCCTTTGAACAAAGGCACGTGGAAGGTAGTTAACCATGTGTCTCAGCGAGACATATACAGTGCTACCACACTTGGTGTGAGCACAGAGTGTCAAGAAGCGACCGCATACCAAGAGCCGGACGCCGGCGACATTCCGGAATCCTCCACCATCCGCGATAATAATGTGACGCCGGGCAGAGTGGTTCGACTTCCTAGGGGTCAGGTGCCCATGTATGATGTTAATCCGAATCGTCTATATCAGGCAGACGATGACTCAGACGAAGAGTACGAGCACCGGTTGCCAGATATTAACTACTATACTACGTCTGACTCAAGTGATGAGGATGATTCTGATTATCATCCTTAGTATACTATTTATGTATGTATTTGTGTACGATGGTGCATGCATGTATGAAAACATTTTTTGTCCTTAATTACCGTTTTCCGAATTTATGGGAAATTGTATTCAATTGTTTGTGCGATATTCAGGAATTTATCAGGTGAAATAGGCAATTTTCAGGCCCTAAATGGCAAATTTTCAGAAAGATCAGCGTTATAGCAGACGAAATGGACCATAATTCGTCGGCTATAATGCCCATACTGTAGCCGACGACTTGCAATTCGTCGGCTATACTGTAGCCGACGACTTGCAAGTCGTCGGCTAAAGTATATTGACCGAAACCATACGTAGACCGTTCAAATGCAAAAGTGTCGTGAAATAAGATACGACCGAAATATTGAAATACGACTACGGTTGAAAAATGGGAAGATTCCGACAAAATCTGTGTGCCGAATGTTGCGGTTAGGTGTTTTTTACTTCCGTTTTCCTATGGGTAGCCTGACGGTCGGTAAATATTTGGAGGAAAATTTTTATACGGTTAGTTGCGTCGCATCGATTTGAAACTATTCTCTGTTGAAGGTCAGGCAAAAAAACGTCATTTAGACGGGCCAATTGCCGTTTTAAAGCGTTTAGAGGTTTGACTTTGCAGTTTGACCGTCCCGATCGAGCCTTTAACGTTGTCAGATGTAGTTGGATTTTTTTTCATACATGTATTTAATCTTAACGGTGATATCTGAAGGTTGGAATAGATTTTCCAAACTTTTAGATTCGAAATCGGAACATATGCACTAATGTTCCTTAACTTATTTACTAAGTGTTTAAGTGAATGTATAGTTTCAAATAGTTACCATACGTAGACCGTTCAAATGCAAAAGTGTCGTGAAATAAGATACGACCGAAATATTGAAATACGATTACGGTTGAAAAATGGGAAGATTCCGACAAAATCTGTGTGCCGAATGTTGCGGTTAGGTGTTTTTTACTTCCGTTTTCCTACGGGTAGCCTGACGGTCGGTAAATATTTGGAGAAAAATTTTTATACGGTTAGTTGCGTCGCATCGATTTGAAACTATTCTCTGTTGAAGGTCAGGTCAAAAAACATCATTTAGACGGGCCAATTGCCGTTTTAAAGCGTTTAGAGGTTTGACTTTGTAGTTTGACCAAAGAATAGCCGACGACATACAGAACTTCGTCGGCTAAAGTGTTGCGATCCGCACCGTTTCATTGTCCGCCGTTGGATGGGGGAGATCTGACGGCTGCTGAGGTCCTTGACTATAGCCGACGAGATTCATACTATAGGCGACGATTTGCATACTTCGTCGGCTATAACCGGCCCGCAAAGCCCAACTTAGGCCCGGCCCGGATTTAGTTAGAGAGTATAGCCGACGAAATCGTCGGCTATAGTCATAGCCGACGAATTAAAATGAAATCGTCGGCTATAGTCTCTCGATTTAAACTGAAACAGAGGCGCCTCTCCCCCATTTCTGCAGAAAACCTAAACCCCTAAATCGCCGCCCACCCCTCCCCGAGCCTCCCCGACGCCGTCCGAGCCTCCCCGACGCCGACCAAGCCTCCCCGGCCCTCCCCCACCCCTCCCCACCCCGTCCCCGGCCTTCCCGAGCCCTCCCCGACCCGAAGTCGAACCGATCGGCGCCGTCCTTCCCTAGCCGCCGTCGCCGCCGCACCGCACCGCCGTCCTCGTCCCCTAGCCGCACCACCATGTCAGGTAGTCCCCCTCTCCCTCATTTAGGGTTTTTGTTAATTTTGTGGAATTTTGTGATTTTGTGGAATTTAGGTATTTTTGTGAAATTTTATGGTTTTTGTGAAATTATGTGGAATTTAGGGTTGTTGTGCAATTTATGGAATGTTGTGGAATTGTTGTTAATTTTTTGGAATTATGTGGAATTTTGTGAAGGATATATATATATATATATATATATATATATAATTAGGTATATGGAAGTTTGTGGAAATTTTTTTAATGTTGTGGAATTTTTGTTAATTTTGTGGAATTTTTAGGAGGATATATATATATATATATATATATATATATATATATATTCGGAATATATATATATAATTAGGTATAAATATATTTAGGTATATATATAATTAGGTATATATACATTTAATGAAGTTTTTTATTTTTGTGTGAAATTTATGGAATTGTGTGGAATTTTGTTTAATTTTGAGGAATTAACAAGAATTTTTAGGTATATATATATATACCTTTAGGTATAAATATAGTTATGTATATATATAATTAGGTATATATATATTTAAAAAAGTTTTTTATTTTTTTGTGAAATTTAAGGAATTTTGTGTTATATTTCGGAATATATATATATAATTAGGTATAAATATATTTAGGTACGTATAAATATATTTAGGTATATATACATTGAATGAAGTTTTTAATTTTTTTGTGGAATTTTTATTCAATTTATGGAATTTATATACTAATTGTGCAGGAAACCGTCGCTTTGTAGACCGATGGCTTGGCAGACGGACCGAGAGCGACCCCGTCGCTCAGGCAGGAGCCAGCCGTGGGGGGAGCGGATCCAGCGGTCGTCGGGGCCTAGGCCGGCCTATGAGTCGACGAGAGGAGACGTTGATGGGATTGACCCCGAGCGATCCACGTGGGGGCTCCTCGTATGAGTCGACGGGAGCGGGCCCTGACTCGAGTGTCGGAGGAGGACGCAGAGCCACCAGGCCCCAGTGCACTTCAGCACTGTTCCAGGATCGGCAGCCGACCCCACCGCGCGCCGATCTGGACCCTCCAGAGATGCTCCCTGTCCCCCCACAGCGACAGCATCCACAGCTACGGGGCCCACCGTCAGGGGGAGCAGGCCCATCAGGGTCCACGCCCCGTATGTCTCCGCCATCGGGGATGTACATGGTCCAGTTCCTCCCTGCCATCCCTGAGTACGACGCCAGGGGGAGGCAGATTTGGAGGCACGACCGGCCCCACGAGATTCCCTGGGAGGAGGCCTACTTCTACAGTCCTTTCGACTCAGAGGACTGCCGCGGCCTGTGGGCCGTTCGTGAGAAGGACAAGCAGTACAACGACGCAGGTAATTGGTTAGTTTAATTAATTATTTAGATTGTTTAATTAATTATTTAATTAGTTAGTTTAAATAATTATTTAACTATGTATTCATTTTAATTATGAAACAGGCGTCCTCGTCAATAAACCCGCGGGGACGAGACGGACTAGAGGGCCAGCGAACATGTCGACCCTGGAGAGGGAGCTGGCCGGTGGGATCAGAGAGATCCTGCCCGGTCCCGGTGAGGATGGACGCCCGATTGAGCGGAGAGACACCACCACCAAGTACATCAACGCGACGGGCATGCTCGTGCGGGACAGGGTCCCACTGTTGTGGCCCGACTGGGGCTCTGTGCCCGATGAGATCAAGGCGCGAGTGTACAATGCACTGTCGGTGAGTTAAATATGATTTTTCTTATAGAAAATAAACATTTATGAATTCAGTCCTTATAACTATATAAAAATATTTTCTAATTAATTTATAATATTGCAGCAATGGTTTAGAGTCCATCCTACCTTGGACTGGTGGAGAGACGAGCAGCTGAAGAACAGGTTATGTGTTTTGCTTTTTTTTGTATAAATATATTTATTGGCAGTGTACGAATATATCTAACAGTTGTGTTCTGTTAATATAGGTACTCCGAGTGGAAGAACGAGCTGTCCACGCACTACAGGACGTACCATGTGGAGCAGCGCTTGGGGCGAGCTGCAACCCCCCACGAGTTCCGGTACAGGGAGTACGAGTGGCTATGGCTGGTAGCCTACTTCGGGAGCGACAGGGTCTCGGTAAGAAAATTTAGCCTGCTAGTATATAACTTTTTAATGTTATTTAATAATTAAATTATGTAGTTACTTAATTAAATTAATTAGTTAGTTAGTTAGTTATCAGTTATTAAATTAAGTTAGTTGGTTAGTTACGTAGTTAGTTAGTTCGTTACTAAATTAAATTAGTTAGTTAAGTAGTTACTAATTAAATTAAATTAGTTAGTAACTAAATTAGTTAATAATTTTATTTTGGTTAGTTCCTAATATTTTAATTTAGTTACTAATTTATATTTGCGTTTATATGTTCGTTCTTATAATATAGAAAATCTCGCGGACGAACAGCGACAACCGCAGGAGGAATGAGCACCCCCACCACGGCGGCGCTCGCTCCTGGAGGCAGTGGGCAGAGATGGCGAGGAGGGACCGACCGCTGAGGCCGTTGTCGTGGATTCATGCGCAGATGTATCCGGAGCGTCCCGACCAAGTGGTAAGTATTCGCCCATCTTCAATAAAAGTGTTTCATTAAATTAATTTATATATATACTTTTTAATTCGTTTATTATATTTTCTTGTCAATTAGGCGGAAATAGATGCGGAGACCGACGCGTTCACCTTCGGGATCGCGCGAGACACCCTGGGAGACGGGGCGTCCGACGAGGCGATCGCGGAGTTTGCCTCCACGATCGACACCCTTGAGCCGCGCTTGGCCTCTCAGATCATGCACGCGGCGGTAGGGACGGGGAACAACTACTTCTACCAGAGAGGCCTAGGCGCGGCGGGAGATGGGGTTCTCAAGTACACGCCGGCCAATCCCAGCACGCAGCGTGCGGCTTCGACGAGAGGAGACTTGCAGACGCAGCTGCAGAGGACTCAGGCGGAGTTGGCGAGGGCGGTGGAGGCGCTCCAGCAGGCGGAGTTGGCGAGGGCCGCGGAGGCTTCGGCGCAGCAGGCCAGAGACGCATCTGTGGCGGAGATGTACCGATGGATGCAGCAGTCTTGGGAGGCCCAGCAGGCTGGCCTCCGCCACAGATGCCCCAGTTCGTCGTCCCCACTCCCCCCCCCCGCATCGGAGTACGCCAGCCGATCAGGACAGCCATAGCCACCGGAACTCGAACGATCCGGTCGACGACGCTACGCGTTTAGGGGGTGATGATGATGAGTAGATAGTGGGTTAATTTGTACAGTATGTAGGATATTAGGGATGGATTGATGTGGATATTTGTTGGATATATGGATGTTTGTTTGTGCATTTTCTGCAGCCAAACCGAAGACGAAGTGAAATTGGGCCCGAGTTAAATTTTTAATTTTTTTAAAATATTTAGGGGTTATAGCCGACGATATTGGCATTATTTCGTCGGCTATAAGTGCTATAGCCGACGATTTTTACCAAATTTCGTCGGCTATAACGGTTAAAGCCGACGAAAATGACATATGTCGTCGGCTATACCCTCCCGGCTTCAGGCAAAAAAAAGCCGTTCCTGATACCGGCGATTGTTATGGCCGACGATAGTGTCGTCGGCTATAACGGACGTATAGCCGACGATAGTGTCGTCGGCTATACTTCGGGTTAGGGGCAATTACGTAATTGTTGAAGCCGACGATCTTGTCGTCGGCAATGTTCGAAGTATAGCCGACGACGCTTTTTTCGTCGGCTATACCTGGTGTTTCATAAGCCGACGACTTACCCCGGGTGTCGTCGGCTATACTATAGCCGACGGAGCATTCCCGACGAGAGAATAGCCGACGATACTTCGTCGGCTATGACTATAGCCGACGAATTAATGGAAACGGCCGACGAGATGGCGTCGTCGGCTATGACGCCTTTTCTGGTAGTGATAGTTAGTTTGATAGTTAGTAAGATGATAGTTAGTTTGATAGTTAGTAAGATAGTTAGTTTGATAGTTAATAAGATAGTTAGTAAGATAGTTACTTAAATAGTTAGTTTGATAGTTAGTAAGATAGTTACTAAGATGATAGTTACTTAGATAGTTATTAAGATGATAGTTACTTAGATAGTTAGTAACATAGTTAGTAAGATTGCTACTAAGATGATAGTTAGTAAGATAGTTACTAAGATGATAGTTAGTAAGATTGTTACTAAAATGATAGCTACTTAGATAGTTAGTAACATAGTTAGTAAGATAGTTACTGAAATAGTTACTCCGATAGTTACTTAGATAGTTAGTAACATAGTTAGTAACATTATTACTTAAATGATAGTTACTTAGATATTTAGTAAGATAGTTAGTAAGATTGTTAAATAAATGATAGTTACTTGGATAGTTAGTAACATAGTTAATAAGATAGTTATTAGAATAGTTACTCCGATAGTTACTTAGATAGTTAGTAACATAGTTACTGGAATAGTTACTCTGATAGTTACTTAGTAAGTTAGTAACATAGTTAGTAAGATTGTTACTTAAATGATAGTTAGCAGAGCCGGCCCTGGGGCGGTCAAGGCGGTGCGGCCGCACAACGCACTCCGGCTGGCAAGGGCCCGGAATTTTTTTTGTTTGCAGTAGAAAATAAATTATTGTACATATATTAAGCATGATCCAATTATAACCAAACAAAGTGGTTGGTGGATTGGCTACACGTTAGCCTTTATAATTAGAGCGGCAATGAGGTTGGGGATTCTACATGGGCTGTTTTTTTGTTTTTTTTTGTTTTTTTCCTTTTTTTTTTCTTTCTTTTATTTAATAGTTGGAATTCACTTTCCCTTTTAACTCCTTCTCTCTCTATTCTCTATTGAGACTTATCTCTCTCTGGGTTTTTTACTGTTCATGATCAATGATCATTCTCTTCTTCCCCAAAATCCCTTCAATTCTCTTATACTCTTTCAATTTCTACTCCAAAATTAAGAGTGAAGAAAGGTGTGTTGCATAGATAAGTTTGAAATTATTTTAATTTGTGTCGAATTTAACAATGATTCTATCAATGAACAATCTATTTGTTCCTCACTTCTTTGTATTGTTTTTGGATTAAGATTGGAGGATTGCTTGTTAATCAATTTGGCTGGAAGCTTGACGCTTTGAAGCAATCGGTGGAATCGAGACTTGGGGATCAGGTTAGTTGTTTCTGTCTATTTTTCCAATTTCTTTTGTCTTGATCAGTTTTAGGCTTTGCTATATATATATATATATATATATATATATATATATATATATCAATTTAGGTTGTGTTGTAGAGAGAAAACGAGAGTAGACTAGAAAATATTGTTTACGTAAGCTAGATGAGTACCCTATGTATAAATCTAAATTTTTTATTTTTTTATTTTTATAACAGAACATTAGGAGTTAGGAATGCCTCCTACTAGGAAACATCCCTCTTCAGCTACAAGAGTTCCCAGTGGACATGAGATGAGAAAAAAGAGAAGAAGATTTGATCAACTTGAAGAGTCTCAAAAAGGGGATATAGAAAAATGGGTTGTCAAAATACCAATAAATCAACCAGTTGAAGATATAAGTGATGAAGAGCAAAGTGATCGTGATGGATTAGTTGATGGTTTACTGTTGGAAAATAATGCACATGAAGATGTGAATGAGGTTGAAGGCAATGAAAATGATGATGGCTTAGGCATTGATAATGTTGAAGGCAATGAAAATGATGATGCCTTAGGCTTTGACAATGTTGATGATGTTGGTGATGCTAAATTTGAAGATGCTAATCATAGTGATCATATAAGTGGTGGCGGTGATGACTTTGCTCACTCTGATGCTAATGATGATGATGATGATGATGATGATGATGTTGTGAACGAGAAACACAGTTCATCTCCTCCACTTGACATCTTTGATCCAAGAAATTGGGAGAATTTAGATCTCAAGTGGAAGGATCTACTAGTGGAGAAGGGTCATGTAAGAGATTTATTATCAGGCAAAGGTCCTAAAGATAAAGACAAAGCAAAGAGACGTTTCTCTTCGCACTTCTACACTCGGAATTTAGGAAATGGTCAACAGCACCATAGAGATTGGTTGGTGTATTCGAAAGCACTAAACAAAGCTTTCTGTTTTTGTTGCAAGTTCTTTAAAAGGGAGCCTCAGCCAAGTCAACTAGCAAATGAGGAATACCATGATTGGGGGCATCTTAGTTCCAGACTTAAAGAGCATGAGACAAGTATTGAGCATGTCAATCACTATGCTTTGTGGTCTGAATTACGCATCAGATTAGAGAAAGGTACACCAATTGATCATTATGTTCAAGATCAAATTAAGAAGGCAAAAGTACACTGGAGGGTGGTATTAACTCGGTTGATTTCAATTGTGAGATTTTTTGCCAAACAGAATTTAGCATTCCGTGGTTGCAATGAGAAGATTTATGAGGAGAGCAATGGAAATTTCATGGCTGCGGTTGAGATGATTGCTGAGTGGGACTTGGTGATGAAGGAGCATCTTGAAAAAAAGGTACATCATCACTATCTTAGCCACAAAATTCAGAATGAGCTTATTTGTATGCTAGCTTCTGAAATTAAGAGTTCTATTCTAAAAAAAAATTTAAAGAAGTTAAGTTCTTTTAAACTTGATTGTACTCCTGATGTTAGTAATCAAGAGCAAATGACATTGGTTATAAGATGTGTTGATGTCTGCTAGTCTAGTGAAAGTAGAAGAGTATTTCTTAGGATTTTTAAAGGTAGATGATACAACAGGACAAGGGTTGTTTGAAGAGATACAAAATGTGTTGAAAAGTCTTGATCTTGATATTGATAATGTAAGAGGGCAGAGATATGATAATGGAGCAAATATGAGAGAGAGACACCAAGGTGTACAAAGAAAGCTTTTGGATATAAATCCAAGAGCATTATGTATGTGGTTGTCATTGTTTGAACTTAACACTTTGTGACATTGCGAGTTCTTGCGGAAAAGCCAAAGACTTTTTTGGAGTTATTCAAGGGATTTATACAATATTTGCTCATTCTACAAAGAGGTGAAAGATTATGGTGGATCACGTTACTGTTAAAGGCTTAACTCTCAAATCATTGTCAACCACTCGATGGGAAAGCCGTATTGAAAGTGTGAAAGCAATAGTACTACAAGCTCAACAAGTTAGAGAAGCTTTACTTGAACTTGCAGAAGAAAGAGACACCGACACCAAAATCATTAGTGAAGCTAAATCTTTGGCAACATTTGAACTTGGAAATTTTGAGTTTCTAGTTGGCATGGTTATTTGGTATGATATACTGGGTAAAGTTGTTGACAGTAGCCATAGAGAGGCTACCCAGGTTCCCAGACCCGCAGCCAGGACTTCTGGACCCGGCCCAGGGCCCGGGGCCAAAGCATGAACACCTGCACCCGCGCCCGGGCATGTCTTACCTGTGACCTCGGCTCGGAAACCGGGGATGGCAGCTACCCACACAGGGGCTGAAACAGTACAGTACTATGGGCAGAAGGGGGCCAGTCCCACATCGAAGGGTGAGGCCAGTCCTCACATCCAGCAGCCTATATATGAGTCTCAACTACCCTCATTAATGGGTAATCAAGACTCCAACTACTCATTCCCGCTTAAGTTATCAGTTTATTCTAACTATACTGACTTAGGCATCGGAGCAGAATAGACCGGTCCCGCCCGGTATTCCCTTAGTTAGCAGGGTTTGCAGGAAGGAATCACACCAAGATCCACCGGTCTCTGTGAGTCTACGGATTCTGACAGAAACATTTGGCGCCGTTTGTGGGAAGATCCGTCCTCTTACATAAAAGCTACGTTCGAATGAGTATGGTTGGAGTGAAATCCAACGGTGACTTCCAGGAAGCAATTTAATTTCGAACTCCAGAGCTATTTTAACCATTTTTCAAAGTTAATTCGGAATTCTATCTGCTACCGTCGTAGCGATATTTTTTTATTTTTCGAACATTTGTCTGGCTGACGGCGAATGTTGACGTTGACTATTTAATTAGTCACGGAACACTTGTCAAGCAAAGATATCGGCTTTGTTCTTATTTCGACAAGTGTGTGAGTCATGTGGATAGTTGCAACCTGGACTCTGACGATTGTGGATATAGAGATTTCGACGCCAAGGGGTCAGCGATATGGAAGTCATTGAGTGCAGCATGGGAGGAGAATTAATTGGTGTGACTCGATCGGAGGATACTAATAAATCAAGTGACGTTGTTAAGTGAAGTGAAACTCGAGGACGCTAAAATGAGTCACAAATATTTATTTTCGTACTGGTATTGCAAGTCAATGCCAGGTAAATTATTCGAGACGTTTCATTTTGTGATTTATAGTATAGCTTTACGGGAAAGAAGTTTTCCCTATTGACTCAGAAAGTGTTTCGAGGCAAGGCTTGTGTAAAGAATGTTATGTCAAGAGTAATGTCCATTCTTATAAGTTAAACGACGTCTTGTCATTGTGAGAATTTCTTTTGGGATCGTATTGTGGTGGGACCACTTACTGATCCAGAAATGACTTGAGAAGTCATTATTTTCTGTAAATGAGTATTGGTGATTTTGTTGAATAAATCATTTAGTTGGGTTTAACCTCATGTTAGCTCTCGTGGGACGATAGATTGATTGGAACCTCTATAGCCTAATTGAGGTTTTGAGAATTTTATTTACCGAGGATATCTTTTCTTTAATGTGAGTTAATGGAGGATATTGGATATTTGTTGACTCGGTCAATTCAAGTTGTGAAGTTTATTTTGTGAATTCGACAAATCTTTTGGTATTTGAGATGTTTTCTCTCAAGTTTAATATCATATTCAGAAATTCAAATTTTCTTGCGATACTATTTTCGATAATTGTCGATTTAAGAGAATTAGTGTTGGTCATCAGTCATAAAATGGACTTCGATAATCGAGAGATTCCTTATTATCTCTCGAATCTAGTTTATTGGTGGTAGTGGACGTATATGGTCAGAAGTCTATATTGGTCGTCACAATTGTTGATGCTTCTGGTCGCACTCTTTTGTGAGCTGTGCGTGATGGGAGTTGCTTTATCTATGGACAAGATTGAACTTTGATAAGTCGGTTCCCATTTGAAATGAGTTCTAATTATTTTAGTGTGGGAAGCACAATTCGAGGAATCGTCCGAAGACCATATACGGGATAAATCATTGAATAGCTCACCTAATAAATTTTCTAATTAAACTAGTGGGACATTAGTAAATGATATGACGACAGGTGGAACGTGAGAGGTAGAGTTTCGGGATTCTCAGTGGCATTTACCGGTGTTGGTGTGGAATAAAATATATTTATTATTATTGAGTTGTGTGTTTGATATATTCCACACCCACGGTAGGCATGATGTTTCAAAAGAGTTGCAGGAAGATTTATTGGTTCGATGATATTTGCACACTGCCTTGCACATTTGAATGGGTGAATAGACAGAGATATCTATTCAGATCTTGGAGAATACGTTGAGTTTTATGAGTTGCAGTTCGGGGGTAAGTGAGATGAACAACTCTCTTTAAGAGAGTTACGCTGATAATAGGAGTGAAACCTTGGGTGTCAATATATATCAGCTTTCATGAGATTACGTAGCGGATTGGTCGGTCGCTTATCGGTTAAAGCTACCTTCGAAATTATTCAAGATACATGATGTTTTTCCATGTGTTTATACTCCATAAGTAATTGCCGATCTTCTGCATATCTTAAGAACTCAACCCATCAACCCGAAGAAAAATTTGTTTGTCGCGGAGCAGTCAGTTGGAAGTCTAGATCAGGAGAACTAAAATGTTTGAGGTAAATTAGGAGGTAAAGGCAATTACCTAAGAAACTGGAGAAACATGCAAGTATGTAAATTTCGAGGACGAAATTTTTATAAGGAGGGGAGAATTGATACGACCCGAATCTCGAGTTACTTTTTGACTGTTTTATGTTTTATTTTTAAGTTCCGGTACTTGTTTTTACGATTCGAAAATTCTAAAAGTTAACTTTTTATTAAGTTGACCTGACCGAGAATTTTATTTCTCGTCGAGATAGAAGACGTTGAAACGAGCTCGTGGATATGAGGCACGTTCAATTTGGAGTTCGTGTGAAAAAGTTACGACGTAAAAATCATTAAATTGCCGTTTTTGGACGAGTATAAATAGCCGGGTTAATTTCCAAAAAGGGCAAGTTTTTTTTTCTTTTTTTTCTTTCTTTCCTTTTTCGTTCTCCTTTTCTCCTTCTCTCTCCCCGACTCGGCCCGAGCCCACCGACCCGCGCCGCCCTCCTCCCATCTCCGCCGTCCGGCCACTAAACGGCGAGCCATCGATGCCGATAGCTTCGTCTCGCCCTCCTCTTCCGTTCTGTGGTGGTGGCCAGTGGGTTTCGCCGCGATTCGACCGGTTGCAGCTCAAGAAAGCTCGACTGTGTCGAGCCCGAATTGCCCTTTTCCGGCCACTGATCGGCCTAGTTTCTAAGGGGGAAATGGGCGCCTTGACCTGCACGTCAAGTCCATGGGAGGAATTGGCCCAGTTCGGCCTAGGTAAGGAGAAATTCAAAATTGAAAATTTTAGGGTTTTTGTGTTTTTGTTGGAGGTTGAGAATTTTTGATGTTTTGGTGGATTTGGAGGTTGGAATTATGTTCAAAGCTTTAAAAGGAGTCGATTGAGTGTAATTTGAGGTTGATTTGGTTGGTTTTTGGAGGAATTGGAGGTCTAGGGATTTCTGCCGCCGTGTCAGTCGCCGTCTACGGCAGCGGGGACGAGGTCGTGAGGGAGTGGCGACGATGTTGGGAGATTTTGGAGTTGATTGGAGGCGTTTCTGGCCTCTTGTGGCGGAGTTGCCGGCGGCGGCGCTGCGGCTGCCCGCGGCTGAGGAAGAAGATGAACAGTGAAAACAGTAAAAGTAAACGGTAACAAATGAATAGTAAACGGTAATTCAGTAAATGGTAAACAGTAAAAGTAAATGGTAAATAGTAATTCTGACTTTGACCATTTACTGTTTGACTTTCTAAATTTACTGTTTGACTTTGACTATTACTGTTTGACCGATAAATACGACTGTTGACTTACCGTAAAAAGGTTAAAAGTTAATTAAAATGGTTTTATGACGAAATAATCAGAAAAAGGGATTGATCGGACTCGGGATGGGTGTCCTAAGTAATTTTGAGACGTAACTCCAATACCGATAACGATAATTTAAATAAGGTTATTCGGACGAGTGAGGACGTCCTAAATTTCACTTTATAATCAAATTTCGAGTTCTGAGATATTTTTTAATTACGTCTCTGTTACAGGTCGAGAAATTACTCGACGTAATGAGAACGAGGAATAGCGGCACGTTCGGCCGTACTGTGAGTGGATTTTATTTTAAAATAAATGTAATTTATTTAATTAAATGAGTTCGTAAGCATGATATGAATTATCGAAAGTCGATAATTCATATACTTCTGTTATAATTGTTGATTTAATATTTAAAGAAATATGGTTTTAGGGTTTTGCTTTTACTACTATTTTGGTAGTATGTGATTTTATCCGGAAACAAGGTTTCCGAAAATGGTATGTTTTAACTATTTATAATTGATTGTGTTAAATAAGTCTTAATTAAAGGTAGTGACCGGAAATGAGATTTCCGAGGATTTTATATTTTCGTTATTTATGATTTTCGACATGTGAGACATGTCGACGTTATAAATATAAATTTTGATATTATTTTACGGCATGTTGGATATGTCGGATATATATGAGTATATTTCGAGGCTATTATACTAATGATTATTATAAGCTTCAGATGTGATGTCGGGGACCGTACGGATTTATGATATATAAGAGGAAGCATACTTTCGGTTTTGTTTTCGGATTTTCACTATATCAGGGTCCAGATATATATTGATGCTAGCTAGCTTAGTCGCATAAGCCCATGCGAGGTGACGACTTGACCACATAGCTCAGATTCACGCTCGGTGGTCGACGTGTACGGGCATAGCGTGAGACGCTATAGAAAGTTTTGGAGGCTCGACCCTTAATCTTGGAGGCTACTATTAAATGGTGGTAATGACGTTCCCCTATTCTAGTATATGACCAATGGGATTGGTTATGATTTTATATTATTTGATTTTCGGGAATATTTTCTCTATGAGACTTTCTGTAATTTAATAAATTCCCGAACCAGCGGGGCTGGGTTTTTATATGACCAATGGGATTGGTCGTGAAATATTATTAATTGATTTTCAAAAATATTTCGTTTCGAAATACATATATAAACAAAATCATTATTTGTTTATTTGATATATCAGCGGGGCTGATTTTTAAATACGATTTTCTTAAAACGTAGGACGTTTTATTAAAGGCATGCAATGTGTTTTTATTTCTAAAATATTGGGAAAGTAATATGATACTTTCAATTAAAGTATTATATTAAATTGTTTTATTTTTATCCACTCACTCTAACGTTTTTAATTTACTTTCCCCTGCGCCCTTCGTTTTAAAATCGCCTAGTTTGCAGACTAGATTATTTGAGGTCAAGAATACTCGAAGTCGAGGCATAGTCATCGTCGTCTTTGTTTCCGCTTGGTGGGATCTGTTGATCCTTTACTTTATAATTCGAAATTCCAGTTCAATGTATTAGATTGCTCTGATTACCTGTGAGCCTTTGAATATTAAATTAATCTGATTTTGTGTTTATCTATGGCAGTGGTTGTGTTTGGGAAGCAGATGGCTCTAGGTGTTGAGGTTGGAACTAGAATTAGAAGTGTTTTCAAATTTTACAGGTTTTAGGGTTGTCTATCTTAAGGTTGGCTTATCGATTTATCGATAGAGTTAATCTTAAGATAGTCCCCGCAGGGCCTTATCTGGGTTTCAGGGTGAAATCTGGTTCGGGTCCTGTCATAACGTCCCATATCCATCCTCACAACCCAAATTTTCACCCTTTGGTTTTACTGTCTTTCCTCCTTCCTTTATCTTCACCGATCAAAATCATTATGAATCACAGTTCATATTCTTTCTCTCTTTCTTCTTTCTTTCCCAATCCCTTCTCCTTCAGATCCCCAGAACCTCTCCATTCTGAATACCATAAGCAAGAGCTTTTGCCACTGCCACATACTTCCCCCACCATTGCTCGTCGCTCTCGCTGAAGAATTCCCATACCCAGATAAAAAAATGTGAATTGAGGAGGTTAGTGGTATGAGATGAGCTGTTGGTGGCTTCAGCTTTGATTGGGGTCTGGTCTGGCTTTAGATCCGAGGATTTTCTAGGTATGGGTTGTCGCCGAGCTCGGTGGTGGCGGTGGTATTTGGGTTAGCTCCGTGGTTTTGGTGGTGGTGGTGGTATTTGGAATTGTAGGAAAAGAGACGGAGGCAATAGGCCATGATATTTGATTATGGTGGTGGTGGTTATGGTATTTGACTGCTTGGAAGTTGACTTGGCCGGTGGTGGTGACGGCAGAGGTGTCGGTGCCCTCACCCACTTAAGACTAATTAAGATTAGTAAATAATAATTTAAGCTAAATACCAAATAATATAAATACGGTGAATACCATCGTATTAAAATTTAGGTAATAATGTAAAAAAAAAAATTAAAACGAAATAATAATACAAAATAAATAAGGATAGACTTAGGCGACGAAGAGATAAAATTTCGTCGCTTAAGTAGTTTAATTAAAAGAAAAAAAATAATTACTGAACAACTAAGGCGACGAAATTTTTGGTTTTCGTTGTTTTAGTGGTCCACTTAGGCGACGAAAGAAGATATTTTCGTCTCCTAATTGGACCACTAAGGTGACGAAATAAAGATTTTTGTCTCCTAAGTGAAAAACTAAGGAGACGAAAAAAAGATTTTCGTCTCCTAATTAGTTGACTAAGGTGACGGAATTTATTTTCGTCACATAAGTATCTTCTAAGGAGACGAAATTTTCTTCTTCTAAGAAGGATATTTTCGTCTCATTAGAGGTAACTAAGGCCACGAAATAAAAAAAAAATTTGTCGCCTAAGTACTTAGACGACCAGACGACGAAACTTAGGTGACGAAATGTTCGTCACCTAAGTACTTAGACGACGAAAAAACCTCTTAGGTGACGAAAATATTTCGTCGCCTAAGATTTCAGTCTGGTATACACATAGTTATTTTAGAGGTGCAAATAGAACTCCTTTTTTTTTTTTGTTACCAGAGTCAAGAGTGGGGACTTTTGTACTTTTGTAAACCTTATCATCGATAAAGATATTCCTCATTAGCCATGGAAAAAAAAAATATCCCTCACTAAAACAATAATTTCTAATTGCCTTGGGAAATACGTGGACCTGTTCTCTATATAACTAGTATTTCTTCCATCCAAACAAATAGAGTCGAGTATTCTCTGTTAGTGACACAAACAGTGTAAAACGTGAAACCCTAATCTACTATCTCCTCTTTTCGCGCGTGTTCTTTTGTGATGGAACGAAAACTTATAGGATTGAATCTCTTGACCGATCAACTTGAGAAGAAACCACTGGAAAATATCATATCCCTGAAGAAAGAGGAAACGAAGGAGGCGGATCGGGATCTGTCAGGCAAGAACCAGACGGATGGTAGTGAGAAACTGTCAGGCAAGAACAAGACGGATGGTAGTAAGAAAAAGCAATTAAAGCATGCTGGAAAGTATAGGGATTTGCTGGATTCTATGCCAGAGGTTAGGCGCCAGATGAATCTTCTGAAAACAAGAGGAGAATCGGGACCCCATGAAGCCAACAACAACAGGTCCAGGGCCGGTCCTGTGTCATAGGTGGCCTTGTGCCAAAAAAAATTTGGCGGCCTTGGTACATATATATTATGTGTAAAAAAATTTGTTAACAAACAATCAAAGAACTTAGATGCTGTTTCAGAATTCAGAAATCTCTGCTTTCACTTTTGGTTGGCGGCCTCCACGGATCAGCGGCCCTGTGTCGCCGCACGACCGGCACAGGCCAAAGGCCGGCACAGAGTCTGAGTTCTGAAACAACATCTAAGTTCTTTGACTTCTTTCCTTCATTACTCTGGAACAACGTAACTGCAAAGTTGTCTGCAACAGCCAACAAAACAGGAAAAGTAATTAAGTAGATGGGGTTGATTTGTGTGCAAGTCTGCAAGTACAGTTATTATAGAAAAAAAAAAAAGGCCCATGTGGGGTTCGAACCCTTATATTACCCTAAATAAATTGTTTTTAATTATAAGCTAAATAAATACCCCATATGACCAAAACCCCAAAGTCTGCTCCGACTGCTCTATATTCTCGTCTTGTCCAAGTGACGCTCTGCGTAGTCGTGTAGACTGCGTGAGTCTACGGCTCTGCCATTTAATTTCTAACAAAACTTCCATTCCAAATTGATCAAGAATTTCAATTGTGAGAGGTAATCTACTAATCTTCTTTGCTTTCAATCTTGGTTTAATTTTTTTCTATTGTCATAGATCAACTCTGTAATCGTTTGCAATTTTGCTTTGATACTTTAGTTTGTGTTTTTGATATGATTTATCTTTCATTAATTGATCATATGAAATTATGAATTCACATATCATTGATCAATCTGATTGAATTGATTTAATCGTTCAGTCTAGGGTTTTAGGTTTAGTCTGTTTTTGGTGAACTTGATCAATAAGAATATAATTGAATCATTGATCAATATGAATATAATTGAATAATGTTATAATGGATCAATGAATCAATGATCATATGACTATACATATATATGATTTTTTTTTTCTTTCCTTGTGTTATAATCAGTAGAATGCTGGTAGGAGGAAAGAATGATTCAGGTCATAATACCAAACGAAAAAGAGCAAAAAAATATGTTCAGATGGTTGAAAGCCAAAGAGGATCTATTGAAAAATTTGTTATCAAACGATCACGATGTCAAACCAATGAGGAATCCGTTCATGTAGAGCAGAATGTGGAGGAACCTATTGATGCTACAAGAATAGATGTTGATGTACCTGTGGAGGAAGAGGAACCTACAGAGGTAACAACAATAGATATTGATGTACATGTGGAGGAATGTTTAGAGGAGGAACCTATAGATGAAGATATTGATGTACCTAGAGAAGAATATACGGAGCCTAATGGTGACGATGTTGGTGATATTCCCTTGAACATCTATGATCCTACAAATTGGGATAATCTTGATCTTAAATGGAGGGACTTATTAGTTAAAAATGGTCCTGTAAGAGATTTGTTAGCAGGAAAAGGTCCCAAAGATGGTTCAAATAGACGTTTCTCCTTTAAATTTTACAACAAGTGGTTATCAAATGGGGAAAAACATCATCGAGACTGCCTTGTGTATTATAAAGATCTTGACAAAGTCTTTTGCTTTTGTTGTAAGTTATTCAAGACTAAACCTCAACAAAGTCAGCTGGCACATGATGGAATAAGGGATTGGAGGCACCTTAGTAACAGTTTGAAAGCACATGAAAATAGTTCAGAGCATATCAATCATATGTCCATTTGGGTTGATTTGCGTGCAAGACTGAAAAGTAATCAAGTCATTGACAAGGTTCTGCAAGACCGAATCAGAAAAGAGACAAAACATTGGAGGAAGGTACTACGACGATTGTTTGCATTAGTGAAATATTTGGCTAAACAAAGCTTGGCATTTCGTGGAAGTAATGAGAAGATTTATGATGAGCATAACAGGAATTTTATGGCTTTAGTTGAAATGGTTACTGAGTGGGATTCGACCTTGAAGGAGCATATTCGAAGGAAGAAAAATCATGAGATTCAGTACCATTATCCGAGTCACAAGATCCAGAATGAGTTGATACATGCAATAGCTTCTCAAATAAAAGGTGCAATCCTAAAAAAAATAAAAGAAGCCAAGTACTTTTCAGTAATTCTCGATTGTACTCCTGATGTGAGCAAGGAAGAACAGATGACATTGATATTGAGGTGTGTTGACGTCTCTACAGTTCCAGTACAGGTGGAAGAATACTTTATCGAATTTATGGTTGTTAATGACACAATAGGTCAAGGTTTGTTCAATGAGCTACAAAATGTGCTACACCAACTTGATCTTGATATTGATGATGTCAGAGGGCAGGGTTATGATAACGGATCAAACATGAAGGGAAAACACAAGGGTGTACAAAGGAAGCTCTTAGACATTAATCCTAGGGCATTTTATACACCTTGTGGTGCTCATTCTCTCAATCTAACCCTTTCAGATGTAGCAAACTCTTGTAGTAACGCAGAATATTTTTTCGGAGTTGTTCAGCATATTTATACATTGTTTGTAGATTCTACAAAAATGTGGAAGATTTTGAAAGACAACATATCAGAAAAAGGTTTCACTCTGAAATCTTTATCGACTACAAAGTGGGAAAGTAGAATTGATAGTGTGAAAGCAATTGTGACTCAAGCTCCTGAAATAAGAGAAGCTCGACACCAGCTTGCCGAGGTTGAGACTGATATAAGGATAAAAAGTGAAGCTACTTGTTTGGCAGACTATGAGCTTGGAAAATATGAGTTTATTGTAGGAATTGTGATTTGGTTTCATATATTGGCTAAAGTTAATCTTGTTAGCAAAGAATTGCAATCTGAAAGTATGCGGATTGATGTGGCAATGGATAGTGTTCAGACACTTATTGATTTTTTCAAAGAGTACCGGGAAGTTGGATTTGAGCAAGCTTTAGATTGTGCTAAAGAAATTGCCGTTGAATTGGATATTGATCAAGTGTGGCCTGAGAAAAAAAAAAAAGAGTAATCTGCAAGAAGAGACATTTTGATGAAATTGATCAAATTGCTACTGATGAGATTGCAACGGAATCAAGTGAACAAGTCCCTGAAGAATCAGCTCAAGAGTCTTTCAGAATTCATTACTTTGTTTACATAATTGATCAAGCAATGGGTTCATTAGAGAGGAGGTTTGAACAATATAAGCAGTTTGAAGAGACATTCGGCTTCTTGTTCACAGCAACAAAGTTGAAATCATTAGACCTTGAAGAATTGAAGAAGAGCTGCAAGAATTTGGAAAATAAGTTACAGAATGGGCACAATTCAGACATTGATGGTGAGGATTTATTTAATGAATTGAAACTATTACAAAAGCATTTACCAAGTGAGTTACATGATACAGCTAGTGCAATACTCAATTTTTTGAAGAGAGTCAATTGTTATCCAACTACTTGCCTTGTATATAGAATTTTATTAACTATTCCTGTTACAGTTGCATCAGCAGAGAGAACCTTTTCAAAACTAAAAATTTTGAAGTCGTACTTGCGATTAACCATGTCGCAAGAAAGATTAAATTCTTTGGCTTTGATTTCAATTGAAAATGAGTTTTTAGAAAATCTTGATTATGAAAAATTAATTGATGATTTTGCTTCTAAGAATGCTAGAAGATCAATGTTTAGAATGCCCTAATGCGCTCGCTGTTCTGTTCCTCTTGGTAAAAGTATTGTGATAGTTTCAGTTTATTATAATGATCCGATGGAAAGCTTTATATATATTTTCCAGGTAAGATTGTACTGTGTTACCATTTATCAAGTTTGGAAATTTAATTACATTGGTTCCGTAGCTAAATTTCTCTTTTTTACAGGTTTCTTTATTATCCTTCTCACTGTTGGTTGTGGAGCCAGTAGGCATTTCAGTTGTATGTTGGTAGTACGAGTTTGCAGGTTCCTCGCATTTATACTACAACTTTTTATTTTTTTTTGCCTTCAGAACTTAAGAAATATACTTAAAATGAGATTTTTGCTCTCTTGTTTTATTTTTTTGTTTTTACTTTAAGAGTTAGAACAATATGAATTCATTTTCTTTAAAATGCTATATGTATTATTTGTAAACAAATTTTTTTTACACATAATATATACGTACCAAGGCCGCCAAAAGTTTTTTGGCACAAAGCCGCCTATGACACAGGACCGGCCTGGGGAAGAGTACTCTTCAAGTCATACATCAACTACCAGTAATCACTGCAAGAGCAAACACCCTGATTAAAGAAATGGAACCTGTTGTTATCTCGAACAATAATTTCCCTCTCGTATATTCTTGACACTAATTTGGCAAAAGAGTGACAATCAGAACATATTCTCAAATTCTTCACCACACGAATTGGCACTCCTTGCCTCGTACTTATAAGTCCAAAAGCTATGGCCACCTTCTCACTATGTCGACTGAGCAAGTACTCTTTTTCCTTCTCATCAACATCAAGCAGGACATTGTCCAAGTCAGGAACGTGACCAGCATCTCTGAGTCTGCTGTTTATTTCTTGCAACATCAATTCAATGTGGCTCTTTTCTACGTGTGTATCAGTACCACCACCCCCGGAGGTAAACTCATGGATCACTCCATTAA
Organism: Potentilla sterilis; assembly: GCA_963682095.1. Taxonomy (NCBI): domain Eukaryota; kingdom Viridiplantae; phylum Streptophyta; class Magnoliopsida; order Rosales; family Rosaceae; genus Potentilla; species Potentilla sterilis. The sequence continues at coordinate 42,433,921 of OY821757.1, read as the reverse complement.
TTTCAATGGAACTGCACCCGGGTACCTTTTGAATCCCTCTCTCTTTCAGTTGTAGCCTCACTTTTGCAACCTCAGCCCATTTCCCAGCTGATGCGTATATGTTTGACAGCAGCACATGACTACCAGTTCTTTGAGTGGTCAACTTTGATATCTGTTCAGCTGCATATGCTGCCATTTCGACGTTATTGTGGGTTCGACACGCAGCCAAGAGAGTACCCCAAATGACATCATTGGGTTCCATTGGCATGCACTTTATCAGATTAGCAGCTTCCTCCAAGAGCCCGGCTCGGCCTAGTAGATCGACCATGCAACCGTAATGAACGATATTAGGGGAAATGCCATGGACCGACTGCATTGACATGAAAATGTTTCTCCCTTGTTCCAAAAGACCAGTATGGCTGCACGCTGTTAGCACTGCCCCAAAGACTACTTCATCTGGTTTTACCCCCTGCTTAAGCATGTCATCCAAAAGCTCTACAACACGCTCCCCATTTCCTTCCATGGCAAATGCTCCAATGGCTGCAGTCCAAGCAGAAACATCTCTTCTTGCCATGGTATTGAACACCTTTACTGCACTTTGAGGGTCTCCACATTTAGCAAACATGTCAATCAAGGCTGTTCCGAGCCGCGTATCACAGTTAATTTCGTTCTTTTCGATATAAGCATGAGTCCACTTTGCAAGATCAAGAGCTCCTAGATATCCGCAGGCAGATGCAACCTCCACCATGGTCACCCTATCTCCTTTAATTCCCTCCGCCTGCATCACCCGGAAAAGTTCAATTGCTTCCTCAAACTTGCTCTCTTGGACCACCGCACCAATCATAGTATTCCAAGAGACAAGATCACTCTTTGGCATGTCATTGAACATTTTCCAAGCTGACTTCACATCACCACTTCTTACGAAACCAGAAATCAACGAGTTCTGTGATACTACAGTCTTATTCGACATATGGTCAAAAACTCTGCAGGCCATCTCTTGTTCGCCGCACTTCATGTACATGTCAATCATGGCATTACAAATGGTATCCCAACCTTCTAGTTCATTCCTCAGAACATAACCATGGCAACACTTTCCAGAGAGAAAATCACTTAATTGTGCGCAAGCTGAAATCGCAGATAACATGGTAACCCTGTCAGGTCTTCCCCCCTGTTGCAGCATTTCACCCAATACAGACACTGCTTCACTAGCCAGTCCCTGGCGCACATAATTTGACAAAACCGTATTGTAAAGCACCAAGTTCTTATCCACACATTCGTCAAAAAGCCGCTTTGCAGCACTAGTATTCCCACATTTCATATACATATCAACAAGTGAATTCACCATTAGCATATTACTCTTCATTCCAGACTCCCTAATGTAATCACACACTCTCTCGCTCAACTCAAGATCCTTCAACTTTGCGCAAGCCGAAATGACACACACCATAGTCACCGAATTGGGCTCAATCCCAGCACCCACCATCTCGAAAAACAAAGAAACAGACTCCTTTGGCATACTCCTCCTCCCATAACCACAAATCAAACTGGTCCACGACACGGTATTTCTGTCAGGCATTTCATCAAACACCTTCCGGGCATAACCCAACTCCCCACATTCTGCATAGAAATACACCAAAGAGTTCCCAATAAACACATCTTCCTCCAAACCCATCTTCACAATCGACGCATGAAGCTGAACCCCTTCACAGAAAGCCACAGCTTTCGAGCACGCGCTCAATGCAAAAGGAAACGTGAACTTATCCGGTGAAACACCCTGAACCACCATTTGAACATAGAGCCCAATAGCCTCGTCACTAAGCCCAGCAGTAGAGTAAGCCCTTATCAGAGAGTTGTACATGAACACCACTCCCTTTGTTTCTTGTTGTTCAAGGAACAAGTCCAAGGCTTTTCGGGCATAGTTCAAGCTGTCGGAGGTGCCCATTTCGGCGCATGTGGTTATTGTAAACAGTAATGGTACGATATTGCATAAATATAATTGTGATAAAGATTAACTCGTATTTAGAAATAAAACTCTTGAAAGTAAACAACAAAGGTATGAATAGATACACAACCAATACCGAACGAATTTTCCAAGGTGGATTTGCAAAAGTCAAGTCGTGTGTGTCACACACTCTCCTTAAGACAACTACGCCGCCTCTACGGGTGCAAAAGGCCTCGTTGGCGCTCGTCTCCCAGGATACTAACAAATTCTTGGAGCTGCACTGCTACAAGAAAGTCTGCGAACCGGAAGTACCTCTTTCTATCACCAGAAAGTGAACAAGAACACAAGAGCAGAAGAGAGAGTTTGTGAGGAGAAGAGCTGATGCTTTTTGTTGGTGTCTAACTAGGGAATAGGAGGCCCTTTATATAGTGTGAGGAACGCTATGGCTTTTAAAGTCAGCAATGAATAGAGGGAACTCAAAGGCCATGTAACAACACAAATTAATCACCATGAATGGCTGAATAATTATGTGTTATAATGCTGGAAATTCAACAAGTTTTTCCAGCAACATGTGTTATAATACTGCTGGAATTTCAACAGGTTTTCTAGCAGCTGAAGAGTCCAAAAAGAATCCGTGCAGGGTGCAAAAAGAAGCCTGCGTTCTGGAGCCCAAATCGGTGTTGCATTCGTGTCCGCAGGCACACCCAAGTTTTTGGTGCTCCAAGCCGATATTTGCACCCCCCCCTGCGCGTGAGAGTGTATAGTTTGTGTTAACACAACTATACCTCATAAGAGGATGATTCTATATAAGCCCTCTTTACTTTTCCCTTTATCCAATGTGGGACAAACTTAGTTTTCCCCATTTCACATAGCCAACTTTGGATGACAATTTTTCATTCATCCCAAAACCAAATTAGGCATATGAACACATGATCTTGTAGTCCTCATTATGGAGAATACAAATCCAAGTTCATTTCTCATTAATCATAAGTGTAACACACTTTAATTAATCCATTTAAATTTGGTTTTATAAATGGGTTTTAACCCATTTTTTCCAACAGTTATGAGCTTGGTGACAGCAGAGGGTCTGTGACTGAGGCCTTTCTTGGTGATTTGGCAGTGGAGTTGCTCCACTTGGCTTATGGTTTTGCAGTTTTTGAGTGAAGGGTCGAGCTTGGCTATGGGTTTGGGTTCGTTTTGGTTATTGGGAGGTATGAAATTTGGGGTGGCTGAGTTGACAATTGGATGAGGTTGGAGCGTTGCAGCCATGGTGGTCTTATGGTGCAAATTTGATAGGGAAAGAAACTGTGTCACTGAATCACTCAGTTGTAGATTTTATATGAAAATGTTAGGAGGGTGAGTCCAATTGACCAAAACTAGAGCATCTTCGTACCAACAAAAAAAGAAGAAAAATCAGGACCAGTATTAAAAAATTACAAAGACCAAAAGTCATACCTTCCAAAGTTGTATAAAACTAAGAAAAATGTCCTTTAAATATGTAGGAGGAGATAGAATAAAATTATTATTAACAAATAAGGTTTGAAGATTTCTAGTGGAGAAAGTCTCTGAATCTTAGATGAAGAAAGAATGAAGAAAGATGGCTGTAGACCTGTAGTAACCAGAGTCTGATAATTTTGTATAATATCAATGTCCGAGTAACTATAATTTTATATGCAGTACGTAAAGCAAATTAATCTGCAAGGTAAAAAATTAATGGATTAAAATAGAAGTCCATAAGGCATGAATAGCAATAAGACAAGCAGCATTTTCCTTTGATTGTATGAGAAAAGGAGATGAGTAAATATCTCGAATGCTGGAGTTGAGCCTCCAAGGAACACCATCAGTATGATGAGTGAAGACTAGATGATTGTAGTTGAATCTTTTCGCAGCCAGGCGACCATCTATGAGCACAGTAGGGAGATCTCTACTAATGTTCCTCTGAATTATGCATCAAATTTGTCATCCACATACTCCAAAATAAAAACTTGTGGGGGTGGGAATGGCATTGCCAACTAATTTTGCTAAGAGAAGACTTGCAATCCCCTAGGAACACCTAAGCTGATCCTCTCTTCATAAATTCGGGCCTGAGGTATGGTGTCCCATCCATGCCGGTTTTTCGGCAACTGTTTGCTGGTTTCTCAATAAATGAATTCCATCTCTACATGCTCCATAGTTGAAATGTCAGTAGTGAGCGTCTACCAGTGATTGCGGTTCCATGATGTACTTAATTTTCTTGTAAGAACATTCTGTCCACTAAAAGTCATCATCCCAACCGCCAAAACTGTCACCATCATCACCTTGATTAGAATTTATGGGACTATCAACTTCAGCAATAGTAGCTTCCTCGTGATGAACTTCGGCAGCAACATCGGTTTCCATATCTTCAGTTTTATCCAACTCCGGTTTTGTCACTCCCTCCTATAAGCAAATATAGTCTTTTTAGTAATAATAGCATAGAACAAAGAAAGAAAGAAAAAAAATAGAATGCTCGATATAAATTGTTACAAGTTATGCTACTAACAAGAGCGTAACTTTGGATCAACTCTAGTTGCATAACCAACAAAATAGTGCAACATGTATGATACTCAACAAGTCAATCATCTAGATAAATTTCTGGATTATGAATCCCACAAGAGATTGAAGTCCTAAACAGATGGCCTTTGACTTCTTGAAGGTCTTGTACGTATTAAATATTCTCTACAATAGAATGTAACAGGGACCACCATACGACCCAATCAATAATTCTGATATGATCTCACAAGCGTGACACATATTACCTCCTGCTTTTGAGAAAAGAAAACAGGTATGCCCAAGAATATAAGTTACCAAGTACTCTTGTGCTGGTCTGGGAACAGGCGCTATGAAAAATACAATTTATCCTCAAATAAATTGCAACAGTATAGAAGAAGAAAAACAAAGAAAAGATAGAAAATGCATACATCGTTATCATGAGTCAGTGCTACCTCCTCCTGGTCATTCGACTCGTCTGCATTAAACTCCTGCTTTTCCCGAGCAACTTTTTGCAGCTCATTAATCACCAAAACATATTTGGAATTGTCTGCATGAGAAAATTATGTTATCGTACAGAGAAATATCACAGATTCATGTAAGTGAAAGTATGGTTCTGTGTCCACTTGACATGCTGAATATTTGAAACTTGGTTTACTGACAGAAACAAGTCATTGTGAGAATGAACGAACCAGAGACGAAATAGGTAAATAAAAACAACATAAACACTGGATGGATTTCTGTATGAAGCTCCTCATATGGCATTGTGACGGTAAATTCAAGAATAACTGTATCGACTTTTTGGAAGGATGAAAGAGTATATAGAGTTATTTTACGTGGCTTCTGCTCATTACAATTAAGTCTGGGGGATTAAACTTATTCATTTAAACTAAATCACATAAGATTGATAAGTAACATTGTTTTCTTATCCTCATTACACGGACTCGGATTTTCAATCACACAAGAGTATATATATGGAAGGTGATGTGTACATGTGTGCCATGAGCAACCACTGAATCTGGGGAAGGGTTCCTACTTTCCCTTCCCAAAAAGAAACAGAAACCGTGCCATTGCAGCCACCAGTTATAAGTTATAACCAAAAGCAAGACGACCCAAAAGAAAAAATAACAACAGAGAAAGTACAATTCTATTTTGACAGATCCATGGAGAGAAAAAGGTTCAAAAAAATGACACAGGCAAGGGTAGTTCAACTTCCATCTACCTTAGAATTATAATGGATTCTAGCAAGATCTAGCTTGCAGACTTGCAGTATTAAGATTCTGTCAAATTCAGCAAACACCTTACTGAATTGCAGATGGCGTTCTCGTAAAGTGGCATAGCATCCTAGGCGTCTCCAATACTAATGTCAAACCAGGTAGGTAGGAGTGGAACAGATTCCATGGGACAAGAGAAGAGGAGGGTCGTCCTCACCCCAAAAGGAGAAAAAAAAAAAAACCGGTATCAAACTTTATGATTCTCAATTAAAAGTAGACCTTCCAATACTCACTCTTCTAGGTTTGTATGTAAATATTTATAATCGGTAGAAACACCATTCATGAACTCTATAAAGATAACCTCAACCTAAACGTAGCCAACTTAACTCTAAATTCTAAAAGTTCACTTTCAGTTGCCATATAAAATATTTTAGCCGAATTCTGGGTCGGGCACAGAAGCTGGACAAGTTCGTTACCTCATTTATCCCCTGCATTTAATGCCAATCTTCTGACTTCTTACATATTAAGAAGGAAATCATAGTTTTTCTCAAAAACAAAAAAAATAAAAGAAAAAAGGAAGGAAATCATAGTTGAAACAAATACTTATTATATTGTATAGCCCAGCCAAAAAAGAATAACATTATACTGCTGAGGAATGTATGAGTCAGAACATTATGCATTTTAGTCCTACAGAGAGGGTAGTAGGCAATCTGATGGAAAAGAAAAACAGAAGTGGTAGAAAAGAATGAAGAGACTAACAGTAAATATCAAATCCAAGATTTCACCTTTGGAATGACGACGAAAGGCTTCATTGATACGTAATGGATTTTGACGATCTTCCTTCTTGAACTTCAACTTGATTTGGTGACGTGTTCGACCAGGAAAAAGTTGTGCGATCATACTAAAATCGGATCCAAACTGCTCAATACCCTGAATCACATGTAAGGCCGAATTTACTTAGATCACCTATTTAGTCAGTTTCCATTGATAATAACATTAAATAACCTTCAGAGAGTTATATTACCTCATAGAAAAGTTCCGTGTCTTGTTCAACCCACTTTGAAGGGCGTTCTTTGTTCATAAAAGACTGGTAATTGAAGATAGAGGAACTTGTGCTAGCCCTATCCCTGTAACCTGCTTGATCTTCACCAGAGCTTCTGTCTTGTTCGAAACCAAAGTTCTCCTCTTCGTCATGAGAAGGATCCTTCTGAAACTCGTTGTAAGCACTGCACAAAAGGAGTTCTAATAAGAAATGAAAATCAAAGGACTACATATGAATTCATGAGTAATAGTAAAGTGTACAGCTTAAATATTTACAAGCAAATAACCCCTTTGTATGTGTGTACAAATCATGTGGTTGATCGTATGTCCATTTATGTTACAACAGCATCGAAGAATTTCATAAAGAACTAGAGTTTTTGCTCAAAATTCGAAGTTCTAGACTTCAAGAAATGTCATGTGAGGATACTAAATTATACTCAACTATATACATCATCTGATACAGTTGTAGCCTCACATGGTGGAAAACAAAATGTCACCAATATATGAAAGCATATCTCACAATCATGCTACCGTAGGTTTGTCATATCTCCCATTCGGTCCCCTTCTATAGTTGTAACATACTAATGAGTACAAAAAAAAAAAAACTATAGTTCTCTTAATATTTAGTGATGGTTAATCACATTAAAAGGACGGGGGAACCTTTGGTATTCTGAAATTGCTCTAAATCTAATGATCAGTCAAATTAAATAGGGGATGCGAAAACATCTCAAACCAAAAAATGTAATGAATAGGTTATTGATATAAATCATTTATTTTGGTCAACCATTTACATAAACTTAATCTTCATGACATGAATGGTTCGAAAATGAAGACAGTTGAGGGGAGAGGGAACAAAGAAATATATCCACCACTTGCAGCCATCTAAAACAAATGAACAAAATCCTGGTATATATAGAATCGCATTTTGCATGCCAGTATAATATCACCGCATAAAGGATCAGAAAATTGATAACCAAAATAGTGATACAAACTTGGAATTAAATATCACCACCATCTCCAGCAAAACCTATGTCATCAATCTTGAAACTATGAGAATAAAAGAAACAAGAAATTGGAGAAAAAAGGACTTCAATCGTCGGTGGTTTATATATAACTCAAGTACCTTTGATTGGATGTGGGAGTTTTCAATTTGGCTGCCTCTTTAATCTACATGAGTGGACAGACAGCAACAAAGCAAAGAATCATTATCAGTATTGGAAAATATAAAGCTACAAAAATGCTGCGCAAGAAACATCGTATTTCCCAATGAAAATGTTTGACCACAGAGACTAGAAAAGTTTAAGCAATGTAGAAATGCTTATGTACCGCTAAGCGCTCCCTATACTCATTTAGCCGAATAAGATCCATCATAGGCACTCTTTGAGGATCGATCTCATCCTCTGGGGTCTCAAGCAAAGACTTGTTCACTGCAAAACAAAAAAGAAATCAAGAAGGCATACATACAAATTCCATATCTCATCATCATAGACAGCCAGAAATTATATTTACCAGGTCTTCTATTACTACGGGTTCGATGGTTGAACTTCTTTTTGGTTGGTTCTTTGGTTTGGTCATCAGGTGCTTTCTTGGTCCTTTTTCGCTTCTGAGCTGGTTTTTCATTTTCAGATGCAGGTAACTTGGACTTTCTTGGGGCTCTTTTTCTCCGTTCTGTATTATGCTCCCTATCTTCATCGCCATCAAAATCACTAGAATTTTCAGCATTGAAGCTGTCATCATAAGTATTGTTCCCTGGCTCATTGACTTGTTGTTGACGGGGTAACCACTTTCTTGACTTCCTGGATGATGTCCCATCTTTAGCCTCCTCATTGGCTGCTGAAACTTTGCGATTCCGAGGACGATTTGATGCTGCAGACACTTTTCCTTTTCCATTCTCATGACCCTAAGCAATCCAGTATACAACGTAGCCACACTAACAATTAAGAAGAGCATTTACTTTTGACAAAAAAGAAGAAACACATGGCTAAGTGTTATAGTTGAGAACAGTTACCCTCCCACAAACACCCTCTGAATGGGCAGCATCCCCAAAACCATCCTCATCTAACTGAGTAGTTTCTGCAAGGCTTTCTGCATTTTCTTGGATGTTGGGGGTTGGATCTGGGGCTATAGAATCTCCAAAAGTGGGAGATATGTGATCATGAACATCTCGTGGTGGAAAGGCACAAAGTGAGCTCTCATCCATATCACCTATTTCAAAATATGCAGTCTCTGAAAGTGTAGTGGACTCAACTTCAGAGTGATGTATGTTTGGATTTTCTTTTCCTTTTTTGACTCGAAGCTTGGGTTGAAATTTTCCAGCATGAAGGAGTCCTAAATCAATCCAAGGGTTGATTCAACATACTTTAAACACAATATAGTAGTAAGAAAACAAAATACAAATAATGGTGTACATACCAGTCGAAATGGGAGTGTCAGACACTTCATCTAAAGTTTCATACTCCTGAATGTGATCATAGACGATACTATTAATAAGAAAATCAACAAGAATCATCTGAGGAAAAAAAAAAAATACAAGTCTTTACCTTTGTTTCTAACCGGATTTCACCATGTTCGTTGGACAGAGCAGCTTCTGTGCTGAATATTGGATCTTGGGTTGCACAATAATCAGAAACAGTTTGAGCTTCTGCAACTTCACTTGCTAAGAATGCTGAAGACTCAACAGATTGATGTGTCGGAGCACTACACTTTTCCTCATTGACCTTGTCAGGGAACTTTATCGTAGCGGGCACTACAGAAAAAATAAATTCTTCCTACAATCAACTGACAGTACTAATGCAACACTAAAAAAAAAAAAACTACAATTTCAATAATTCACCTGTACCATTTGTAGTTTGGGTATGTATATCGTCAAGATATCCTGAGAATATGTCTGCATTCTGAAATATATACATTATCACATAAAATGAACAGAAAAGAAAGAAGAAACTTAATCCTGCCGGGTTGATTCTTGAAACCAACTTACCTCGCCGGCTGGTTTTCCAAAGACAGGGCGTGAACCGTAACTAACATTAGAAGCTGCAACAAAACTTGATGGTTGCGGAGTATCTCCTGCAGCTGATTCAGAAGGCTTGGCAGTTCTGTCACCATCAGAGGACAGGACACTTGGGCATAAACGCTCATTGTTTCCTAATGGCTCTAGGCTTCCTGAGATCTCTGAGGATGAACCAACCAGATGTGTTAGATTAACCTCTCCAACATCAGCAGATGGAACAGTATCTGACACAGTGCTAGATACTATATTTGAAATTTCTGTTCCAACATTAGGGAGATCGGAAGCAGCTGCTGTCAATGCTACTTTCGTAGACTTAGGCTTGGCCTTGGGCCGAAACCTGCCAGCAACACGAACTGCACAGAATACCAGTAATTAGTCATACCTCTCTTGAGGCAAACACAGATGGCAATACATGACAAGTTCAGCAAGTCATAGGTGAACAATGTACCAGGTCCAGTAGGCTCAAAATCAAGATCATCCATGTTGAGTGTAACTCCAGCAGTGATCTCTGCCTCTAACAATATTTCAAATGGGGCACAAAACAACCAAAAAAGTTAGTTCTGTTATCAGAGAAATACTCCCAGAAGTGTCCCAGAAGCCAAATATCAACCAAAGTTTCTATCTTTAATTACACTGAAACAGTATTACCCAAAACTGTATAACTAGTGTCAAATTATCTTTCTTCAAATTCAACAAATACCACTGAATATTAAACCATGAAGTAATGCATATACATACATCTTTCCCATACAAAATGAACATCCACATTCCCTTGACAAAGTTAACAGTCGGCCATTTTTTTCACTCCAAGACAATTTTTTTATTTTTTATTTTGAGCAATAATACGAATTTGTTGATTGATTAGAAACAGCAGAGTGCAAATTCTGAAGGAAGCAACCAAACCCAGAAGAACCCAAAGATAAAGTTTGGTCCTTTTTCGCGCCCAAAATATTGAAACCAGAAAGTAAGAAAAAATTGGACGATAAAAAGACATGGGTATTGCACAGAATGAATGTTAAGAACTTTGAAAAGAGTTACCTGTAGAGTCCTACACGCCACCACCGCACACGGCTAGGGTTTCGGGCGGCAGCTCCTATATGGGATATTAACAAGCACTCAAGCTATGAAGAAGACTTGATAGTTCAGATGGTTACGGATTTTGATACGGAGCAGTGCCAAGAACTCCGCGCGCTGCGGTTCGAATCGCGGCTCTATCAAAATGAAATGTTAAAGGTTTTTCTTTCATTCGTTACTCGACTTAAATCTCTGTTTTACCCTTGGGCCTAGCTCGTTATGGGCCGAATATTTTGGTCAGCTATTGTGACGGTGAATTGCCATAGTCTGTCGGCCTTTAGTGTTGGAGATTTTGTTACTTTTAATTGTAGCTAGTGGCTTTGTTTGTAGAATTTAGTTAAGAGGTGTTGTGGCTCAATCGGCTCATGGATGTCACTAATGACACACTTATAACTGAAGAATGTGCTTCTTGTAATCTTTTCACTCAGTAACGAATTTTAATATTCTAAAAAAGTTACCAAACAAATTCCTTAAAAAATTAAGTTTGAACTAAAGTAAACACATACGTAATATCGTTATCCAATGGGAAGGATTCTTATGTATAAAGTTTCACATTTGCTGAAAGAAAACATAATAAAGAAGACAAAAATAGGCATTTTAACTAAGGTTTAATTATAATTTTCGGTTTAGGCATAACATATATGCATACAAAACATGGTTTTTATTCTGCCATTATGGAAACAGATGCTATATAAAAAGGCGAAGCACCAATTTGAACCTTTAATTTTGCCTAATATCTTGAGATTAGGTAGAGTGTATGATGATTTGCATACAAAGTTACAGAATCAGGGTACTTGGATGGTGTCACATGTTCGTCGACAAGGTAACAAAGTGGCACACATTTTAGCAGCTTATTACTCCCTAACTCAAGATGAATTTTACTTTGCTACTCTTTTGTTTATGTAAGTTGTCATTATAGCTGAATTATGTACCGTTTGATTTCTTTTCTTCGATAAAGAGTTGTCATCTAGATTCTAAAAAATGAAAAATAACATATATGCATACTTCATTGAAAAGAAGACAACCTCGTCTTTATTTCGCCAAACAAATCATGCATAAAGAAGTTGTATGCAAATCAGAAAACATGGATGAAGATCTCCGAAGATCTCAAACATCTTTATGGGACATCAAACTTTAAGTCTTGCATCCCCCACCTCTATGGCTCAGCTTCATTGCTTTGTCTTTGACAAGTGACGACCTTAGATCACATCACCCAACTGTTGGGTACCCAAGCATCATACAGTCCTAGACCATAAGCTTCAAAAAAATATATTGTTGATCATACTGAGGTTTAAATTGGAGAAAAAAAACCCGGTAATAGCTAAATGTTTAATATCAGAAATATATTTATTTATAAACAGCTTATATGCTATAAATAATCTGTTGTGAGTCAAACTCACGACTTCTCACTTATAAACGAGAGATTTGTGCCACTAAACCAAATGAAACTGGGCGAAATTATATAACTTTTATTAAAAGTTTTGGGAATTTTTTTTTGTGACAAGAAAAAATTAAATTACAAGTCAAAGCCTTTAAGACATCTAGTACATTACAAAATCAAATAGCAACACTCTCGACGCTTTTCTTGAAACTTTAGATATTCGAAAAAATAAGATGCCTTAGAAGCTTCAACTCGCTGGATAAAATTTCTATCAATATTTGATACTTCTAGCGAAATTTAGTCTTCACAATTATCGGTTTTTTAGTCATTGAAATGAACTGGTTTATCTAATTTGATATGCTCGGACACGGTCGACCTGGATGGGGTCTTTGGTACAAATGGCAGTACATACAGACTATCAAACCAGTGTGCTTTAAGTCACTTTCAGTTTTGTGCCCACAACCCACCCATTAAGTAAGCTAATGCAAGTTGCAAATTCGGGTCTGAGAAGTAGACTAATCACAAATGGAAAAAGCACATTAATAATGTTTACCAACCATGAAACACCATTTTAATGTTCATCTTGACCATATAGAGACCGCACGCGCCTAATATCAATGTTCATTTTACCCGAAGCGTCATTTGTTCATGTCCCATAAAACAAAGGGGAGTGTATGTCTTTGGTGCTCACTATACCTGTGGGGGTTTTCTTAAGCAGGTTGGTTAACATGAAAAACGTGTGTGCTACATTGTTACAAAGTGTGGCGGCTAAACTTTGTAGTGCAAAAGAGAAAAAGAGCATACACATCATATCAATGTAGCTATTCTAATGTAATCCGAATAGTATTGGTCAACTATATATATTTGTTCATGACAATTTTTTTTTTATCAAGTTATTTGTTCAATCAAGAAAGAATGAGGTTCTGAGAAGTATTACTTATTGCCTGCTCTGGTAGGGTTTCGCCGAAACCCTTCTACCGAATCGGAGAGTGCGACCAAACTTTCAAAACAACAACCATGGATCTTGATCTCTTGAGTTGGAACTGCAGGGGGATTTGTGGAGATGATACGACAAGAGCATTGAAGGATCTTCTTGCACAAAACCGGCCCCAAATTATGCATAATAAAAAGACAGGTAGGGGTTTTATGGCACTGAAACTTGATCTCAGTAAGGCATATGATCGCATGGAATGGTCTGTCTAGAACAATTTTGAAGAGGTCACCCAGTACCAGCGGGGAACGTGGCCTGCGTTTATAAGAGTTCCTGGTGGGTGGCGTGGCCCGGAGTGATCCTGGGCAGCCGTCCCCACGTATCACACAGCCCCTTGTTTTTGCAGGCATGTAGGATGTGCCTGCGGGAAGAGTTGTCTTGTATGAGAGGATCAAGTCTCACGGGGTGAAGCGGTCCCGTGTTGGTACCGGAGACATCCCCGATTGTTTCGTACCCGTTGGCCGTACATGCGTGAGGTATGTGCAGGGTTTTTAGCCTGCGGGAAGAGTTGTCATGTATGAGAGGATCAAGTCTCCCGGTGGGTGGCGTGGCCGGAGTATTCCTTGGTAGCCGTCCCAATGTCGCTGCATTTGTTCCTGCAGGTGAGATGTATGCAGAGTTTTTAGCCTGCGGGAAGAGTTGTCTTGTGTTAGAGGAACAAGTCTCCCGGGTTTATAAAGCCCGGTGATACATTGGATCCGTTAGGTCGTACAAAGCTGTCCGTAGGAATGTCTCAGTTTGCTGAACCGGTTATTCCATAGGAGAGAAGTAAGCAAGTGCCATCATGGCCGGTCCGATACCGCATCCAATAGTCGAAGCTGGATGGGCTGAGGACAAGGAAACCGTTGAACTGGAGCAGGCACTACGGTTGGAATATCGTAGCCTGTACATACTATTGCTGCAGGGCAACTCAAGCGCCCGCGGATCGTAGCCTCTTCGTGTGTCTTTCGTTTGGCTAATAACTGATCATTTGTTTAGCCTCGCTCAACACAATTGCTCGGTGCTTTCCAGCTGCTGCGTTTCCGTCGTCGTGCACACTAATCGGTGAGCCCCAGTCCTTTGCTGTTCTGAAATCTTTTTTTCTCCCCCTTTTTTTTCATGGATGGATCCGATGGGTGCTTGGTGGTACCTAGATTAGCCCTTTGGATAGGACCGTTGTAGTACCGGATCTCTGCGAGAACCGGGAACTATCGGTTGAGATGCCTATCGCCCTATGTGGACTGTGCCGGGGCTCAATATACTTGCCTTATGTTCTGCATGTGTAGCTTCCCGGACGGCAATTAAAGCTGACGAGACGCTGTCAATGGACAATCAGGATCTAGTCTCGAAGCTAAAGGAAAGAGGGGACGCCGCTGCGCGGTCTACGGTTGACCGGCGAACCGGGGGACTGACTGTACATGACAAACCGGTTTCGCTGGACGTTACGGACGAGGATTACGCCATAATGCGCGTAAAGACTCACGCTTCGGGTCCCCAAGCAGCTTCTAGACAGGGGAAGGCTGTTGCTGGGCCGCCAAAGCCCCCGGGTGGTGCATCGAGGATTCCACAGCGGTTGGCTCCGGTACCAATCAGGTCCCCCCTATCTGCCGCTCAATCTTCTCCTTTACAGGTTGACTTGGGTGAGAGAAGGAAGAGGTCCCGGGAGATGTCGGCCTCCGCGGTTGTAACCTTCACCTGCCAGTCGGTTGGTGATAGCTTGGCCAAGCGGCTGAAGCTGACGCGTAGTACCCCCACTACCGCCTAAGACGATGTTCCTGCTGCCTATAGCTCTGCTGCTACCGGCACAGAAGCATCGGGGGTGGAGAAGGATCCTGCGGCGGGCCCGGGAGACTCTTTCGCCCGGAGGCTGCTCACGGATGTGCAGGGGATGGAGCTGGAGAAGATTGTGGCTCCGGAAAAGCGACCAGAGGAGAACCGGTTGAAGACCAAGGAGGTGGCCCTCCAGGTAAGGATAGTTTTCCACTGTTATTCATTCAACATTATTTCGTGCTCTGTTGCTTTATAACCGGTGCCAGTTAAACTGTAGCTGCTGTACCACTTGTATCAGTCGGATGCAAGTGAAAACCTACCGGAGCTGAAGAAGCAGGTGGCGGCGTTGACGAACACCTGGGACCTCTTGGAGTTGGAGAAATCCAAGCTCCAACGGGAGAAGGCCCGCTTGGAGGAGAGGGCTAGGAAGCAGGTAGCCAAGCTGGAGGCCCAGGTCGAGGCACTTGAAGAGGAGAGGAAAGGCCTGGAGGAGGAGAGGGCCGAGCTGGAGACCAAGGTCGAGGAGCTCCAGCGGGAGGTGGCGACGGTATCCGCATCTGCCAGCGGGGCGGTCGATGAAAATGACCCGGAGCTGTACCAGCGGGCAGTGAAGAAGTATCAGGACAGCGCTGGTTTTCTTGATCTGCTAGGACAGGCCCGGGAGGCGAAGATAGCCGATGCTTATGATGACTGGAAGAGTAAGGGCTATCTTGACGTCTCAAAGTTGCCGTTGCAGCAGGTGGGTGAAGAAGAGGTTCTAGAGGGTGGTACTGAGCCAGCCGGTGAAGACGCCGCTGGTGAAACCGCTGCTGAAGGAGCTCCTACTGAAGAGGAGGAGCGGGCGGAAGTGCCCTAATAGACTCCAGACTTTGTACACTCCCGCCCTCCGTTTATTTTTTATTTTTTATTAATTTTTTTGTAAATGCTGCCCTGAGTTACAATGAATGGACATTTTTTAATTTGTTTGACTTGGCTACCCATATATTGCCCCCTGTACTTAGTTGAAAACAAAGTTGGAATAGATAACTGCTGAAATTACACCTGCCGATCTGGTTGGGATGCCTAGCTAGTTGTGTTTAGAAGGAAGAAGAAAAAACTAGCGTTTTACTGAGGCTGATAAGTTGTTGGACCGCTGAGCTTCTATACGGGTCTAAGATTTTGACCGGTCGTATGATCGTTGTTACGGGATAGAAGCCCCGATTCCGTGCGGTCCCCACTGTCCGGGTTACCCTTGATACCGCTGCAAGTCGCCGCGGCGGACTAGGCCCTCATCGTTATTTTTAAGGCAAGGCAGTCGTTTGTGTGGTGTGTGGCTTCATCGTGGTAGGAGCAGTACTTACTGGTCTGCGCCCTGGTAAGGTTCCCCTTCGGGTGCTTTCTTTTTGGTGGAGGGGGGATGGTGTTCCCGTTCTCATATATGATATCCTCGTAAGAAGCGGTTAAGGTGGAGAATACCTCTTGTCGTCCCGCTGGCATTATTGTGACGGGGCGGGTTTGTTGGTAGGGCGGGGGCTTGCCACCTCGCTGGGGGGGTGTCGAAATTGTCCCTTCGGCGCTGCTGGTTCGGCCAGCTCCTTGGCTTCCTGTCGGATGCGGCTCCTCAGTCGTGGCCCTGCTGCCAGTTTCTTGCCTCCTGTCGGGTAGAGTCATGTTCATCCTGCCTTCTCTTGTGTTGGCGAGACCCATAAGTTTCATGGTCCGCCTGGGCGTGCCTAATGACCATCGCCATTAGTTCATCGTACCCCTGCAGTGTCTCCACCAGCACAGCGTACGAGAATTTTCCGGGCCGGAGACCTTGCTTGAAGGCCGATTCAGCAATCCCCTTGTCCAAGTCTCTGACCCCGGCAGTGGCCGTCTGCCAACGGTTAACGAAAGCTCGGAGCTCTTCTCCGTCTGTCTGCCTGCAGTTGAAGAGAACCGTCGAGGTCCGGGCCCCCTCGACCCGTAATATGAACCGGCCCACGAACCTGTCGGTCAGCTATTCGAATGCCTCTATATAATTCGCTGGCAGCTAGTAGAACTAGCTAAGTGCCTCCCTGGACAGGGTCTCCTGGAATATGTTGCAGCAAACGGCGTCGGAGTTGCCTTTAGCACACGTTTTGGACCGGAAGCTGTCATGGTGTTGGTATGGGCAGCCTGCCCCCGAGTATGTCAACTTAAGCAACTTTTGGGTGCCCGCTCTGCCTGATTCCAGTACCCGGAGCGAGAAGGGTCCGGGCCGTTCGTTGAATCGTGCACTCTCCGGCGGTCTCGCAGCCTTTTTCTCGTTGGCCTCCATCTGGGCCTTAATCTTTGACACCGAGTCAGATAGTATATGTAGTGCCCGTGCGATCGAGGTGGTGGTATCTTCCTCGAACGAGCCGCTAGCTAGTCCTCCGAGGAGCTGAGACGATCTTTGGTGGGGTCGCGGCCGCCAGGAATACGTCTCCCGCCACGCCAGTGTCCTCTCTCCTCCCGATGACTGGCCCACCTCCTGGTGGGGAGGCTCTTTTGTGGGCGGTGCGAATGACTTCGCCAGAGCGGCATTGCACTCCTGGCCTCTTTCCAAAGCCGCCACCAGTGCGGCATTGACCGCTTCCATGTCTTGATACTTGGTGGTGGCCTCCGCCCTGTCCCGATCGCTCTCTGTCCGCAAGCGGTTTACTTCCGCTCGCATCTCTTCTATTTTTCCCGCCATATCGTACTAGTCGGGAGTGGAGACTTCGTCTGTCACTACTGGGCAGCCGATCTTCCCCTCCGTTCCGGGCCTCGGGGGACGCCGGCACGGGTTCCAGGCTCAAGACCTGGTGGGCTTGTTCCGGGTCTTTCCCACGTGCAACCCTATCGTATGCGCCCATGGTTCCGTCCAGTGGGCTGCCCCTGTCCCAGCGGTCTGACTGGCCCCTCCAGTGGGCTGCCCCTGTCCCGCCCCCGGGGTTTGGACCAGCACCGGCTCCAGAACCCACTGGTCCCCTGGATTTCTTTCCTTCCTTTCTCCCGCGCTTCCAGACATGTTTGTTTTGTGTTTTTTTTTTTGCGACCCGTTTGTATGACAACACAAACTTTTTGTACTCTTCCCACAGACGACGCCAATTGTTTCTGTCTGAATCCGTAGACTCACAAATACTGGTGGATCTTGACGTGACTCCTACCTGCAAATCCTGCTAACTAAGGGAATACCGGGCGGGACCGGTCTATTCCGCTCTGATGCCTAAGTCAATATAGTTGGAATAAACTGGTAACTTAAGCGGGAATGCGTAGTTGGAGTATTGATTACCTATTAATAAGGGTAGTTAGGACTCATATATAGGTTGTCGGGTGTGAGGACTGGCATCACCCTTCGATGTGGGACTGGCCCCATTCTGCCCATAGTACTGTACTGTTTCGGCCCCTGTTTGGGGAGCTGTCATCCCCGGTTCCTGGGCCGAGGTTACAGCTAAGACCTACCTGGGCGGGGGTGCAGGTGTTCATGCTTTGGCCCTGGGCCGGGTCCAGAAGTCCTGGCTGCGGGTCTGGGGGCCTAGGTAGTCTCCCTATGGCTACTGTCAACAGGGTGCATGTTGGCTGGAGGGGCTAGACCGGCAACGAGATTGGTCTCAACAGAGCATGCTGAATTATTGGCTGGTTGCAAGGCAATGGCTTTTGCAGTGAACCAAGGTTTTGCTCCAACTATATTAGAGATGGATGCCTCAGAAGTGAAACGTCAACTGGAGATGACGACGACTCCTAATACCTCGAGATTGGGTAGGATATATGATGATTTGAAAGCACAGATTCAACATCAAGGTACTTGGCTGATATCACATATTCGACGTCAGGGCAACAAGGCAGTCCATTGTCTGGCAGCCTATGCATGTTCTTTAGACAGAGATGAATTTTATTTTTTTATGCCTCCTTCTCTTGGCGCTGTTGTCACAACGGAATATTGTAACGTTTAAATTTTCTCTTTTTCTAATAAATTCTTGACAACTGATTCAAAAAAAAAATGAGGTTCTAAAAATTAAAAAGTGGGGTTTTTTCTGTATTAAAAAGAAAAAAAATCATGTAGAGAAACAAACCCGTGCCTGAAATGGAGAAGTGTTATTAAGCTATTCATCATTTTTCTTTTCTTTGGATAGAGATAAGCTATTCATCATATTCATATATAGCAATCAGCCAATCAATAAGTTTCAAAAGCGTTACTCATTTACATCCCCAAGAAAAATATCATTTCCATTGCAAACGAAATAATGAGATTTTTTTTTTTTTTAAATCATTACATGATGCCCAGTTGCACACTTTTTTTGTGTGTTAAAAAGCCACATTTTATTTTGTACCTCACTTTAAAAAAGAAAATATCCTTAAAATTTTATTAAGTGGTGACACTATGTGGCTGAATCAGTGGTGTTGTTCTACCAATTAATCATGTTGCTGCTGGTTTTGTGGTTCGAAACTTTAACTACCGGGGCAATGCCTTCGTTTCAGTACAAATCTTGGGCAAATAGACATCGATGTGGTTGTATGCTTGAGAAGCCTTACATCATATTTCTCTCAAGATATCATTGTTGAACTTAAAGGTGACTAGAAACATTTTGAAAAGTGCCCCCCACCCCCACAGTCCAGTCCACACAACTAGACAACACCGATTTTTTCTTAGAAACTCCCCCTAAAACGTTTCTTAATAACACTCATCCTCATCCACTCGTAACAAAATATTTTCCCGATTGTACACAGTATATGCACACATTGACTTATCTCTCTCTAGAATATGTTTCAATGTAAAAAACTGACTTTGCACATATAAACACATCAACTGGTCTCCTCCGGGCAATGTAGGATGTGTGCATCTGCTATCTTTCAGTGTCTCCATCACCCATCTAGATTGGTCTGGACAAATGTAGCTCACGCTAGACTCAATGAGGTGCAATTGCCAAACTAATTTAGACACGACTATCATGTTTCATTGTCATCGAGCTAAGGAATATGTATTAATGGTAGGAATGTAGGATGAAAGTGTCGTATATTATTACTCTCTTAAATAATACAATATTTTTTTGTTGTATTAGACTATTCTGTTGTAAGAAAATGAGAATTGGTCTACTCATTTCATTGATAATCCCCTTTATATAGGGTGAGTATTACAACGGTAATAGTAAATACATTAATGACAATAATAACTACCTAATTACCTCTCGTCAGTTACATTGACGAAGACACATAATGTGTTTTTCCTTTAACACTCCCCCTTGTGCCGAGTCAGAGGTAAAATGGTGCATGTGGTGTTGTCTCATTAAAAACCTTGCCAAGTAACAAAAACTCAATGGGAGAAAATAAAACTTTGATCGAAGGAGAAAAAGAGCACAACGCACCTATTACATTTGGAAACAACATGTATGTGCTAGACTCCTCCTGATGTCTGCACCTCCCCCTGATTTTTACATTAATCATGAGATTCTCCCTGATTCTTTCATTTGATCAAGGGAGCTTCAGTAACATTAGCATAGTTATGTATTTTCACATGTTTTTCCAAATATGACTTTGAGCAATGATTTAGTAACTAAATCTTGCCACATCGTCCTCAGATCCAACTTGATTTACTTTGATCTTAAGGATAAGGTTGTTCATGAACCGAACACATAGGTTCATATTGAACATCAGGTTCACTCGTGGTATGACATTCATATAACAAAACAGTCATAACTTCGTCTAGAGTATGGATGAACCATTAAGAGATTTGAAATTGATCTGTGACAACAGATTTTCTTATTTCACCTTTAATGCGTTTTTCTTAACGCATAGTTAGTTATGACGTGGATAGTTTCTTTATCATGTCACATTCTATATAGAGATTGAATAAGCCCAAATCTTTCATATCTTTAATGAAAGAACGATTTGCGTTGCGTAGGCACAGAGCTAAACATAGCTTTACAAATTTACATCTAATGAGAGGTCGAGTCTTACATATTATGTTTAAGTACAATCATGCGTCATTGAACTTGTATAGGAATTTCATTTCCCAACACTTCTTCGTCATCTTCCTTTAGATGAAAAACGGATCTATTGTTAGAGTAAAGACTTCGACTGATCATGAGAGTATATGTAGGCCTCACTTTATTCTTTAGAGTGCCAAAGCCGATTAATGTATGGTCACCATCATTACAGTACTTGAGTTTCATTTCAAGACTGTGTATTCCCAAGATCTTTTCATTCTTAACTTAGGATTTACAATACATAGAGTATCTCTTAATTCATTGAGAGTCTATGTATATCCCTAATGAGCACGCAAGGGCATAATTCACCAATCTCTTCCCAATCAAGTAGTCACTTTAGTGAACGTTTCAATTTCTTTTGCAAACGCACTTATGTGATTTAGTTCAACTTGATTTGGGTGGATAAAGTCCGTTTAGGATCCTCATGTATATCTCTTAATTTAGATCCCCATAGAGATATATGTATTGACCACTTTCATAAGCTGCATGTTCAGTTTTTCGGAAACTATCAAACTGACAAGGTAGTGGAGTGCAATGACATCCATTACGAGAGATTGTCTCCTCGTAGTCCATTACGAGAGAATATCTCCTCGTAGTCGATTTCAGTGCGTTTTTGAGAAACGTTGCGTCATAAGGTGAGTCTGCATACTCTTATTCTCATTACGCATTCTAACAAAGATATATTTGATAGGGTTTATATTTGCGGTGTCGGCGTCACCTGCCCAAATACCTATCTCTTTGTTTATACTAGATCGCTTCTTTCCATTAGGCCAGTTTACTAAGTTGACATTTTTCAACGAAGTATGGTTCGATAGTAGACTAATTATTCCACGTCCTCATGTATACTAGTGTAATGTGTTTGTAGAGATCTCTATACTTTAAGGATTGGTTCTAACATTTGAGGCGTCCCCCAATGATAACCACAATCCATAAATATTCTCATGAGACGGATTTGAGTATCACTGATCAATAGATCAGGTTGTGCCAAACTTGTTTTCTTCCTTTACACAAGCATGTATCGAACCTAAGGTGGCCTCCCCCTCTTCCTTGGAGAGCCACGGCCTGTGACACCATTTATGCCACTTATGGCGTCACCATGCCACTATCCATGGTGGCAGTGCAATACCCAATTCCTCTTGGGTGGTACCATGTCCTTTTGATAAAACACAATCCTTACAGGTATATTGTGCAGCAGGTTTATGTGATCTCGTCACTTTAATGTATAAGATAGATACACACCTTACTTTGTGTGATTTTTGGGGATCGAGATGAGACACAGTGGGGACAAACCACGACAATTCCTGTCGTTCCACTTGAACATGCTTGTTCTTATTTCCCCCTAACAACGGGAAGACTGTCTCATCCAAGTGACACACCGCAAATCTAGCGGTGAGGAGATCGCCTGTCAAGGTTTCGACATAGCGGACTATAGCTGGAAGTTCATATCCAGCATAAATATTTGTTCATCTCAAGTAACTCATCATTGTGCGCTGTGGCTGCGCAATTTTAGCACATAAAACATTTAATGGAGCTCAAGGATTGTAGATCCGTGTCAATCTAAAAGAGCTCAATGATTACAAGTTCGTTTGAAATCCTTTAATCCCGTTGACGGCGATTGCGTAATCGACGACGGCGGCGCTGGGCTGCGGCTTCCTTCAACGTCCGATCGAGGGCGACGGCGGAGGAGGATTTCTAGGATTTGCCTTCTTTGCCAGCAACCAGTTGCTGGCAGAAAAAATATTAGGGTTTTGGTTTTTTTTTTTTCTTCAGGGACAAAAACCTAGGGTTTTTTTCATATTTTTTTTTTTTTCAGGGTAAAGCAAAGTGCTGATAACGTGTTGTAAGAAAATGAGAATTGGTCTACTCATTTCATTGATAATCCCCTTTATATAGGGTGAGTATTACAACGGTAATAGTAAATATATTAATGACAATAATAACTACCTAATTACCTCTCGTCAGTTACATTGACGAAGGCAAATAATGTGTTTTTCCTTTAACATATTCAAATTATTTCACTATTTTATCTAAAGGCGCGACGAGCCATATTTCACACTTGGACTCCAACTTTTGATTTCAACGACATATTGTGTCACATAATATATTTTTATCTCATTTCTTTCCCTCTATGATCATAATGACCGATGATGAATACTTTTGACAACCACGAGTGACTAGTGATTTTACCATACAAGCAATACAATTTTTATCACAAGATTTTATGTTCCCATGTTGCCCGGACTGATATCCTCTCCTAAGGGAACCCTCCTAATACCCTCCTAAGGACTGAATCTCAGCCCTCCATTGTTGATCAATGGTCAAGACACTCAATCCCCATTCTCTTTTCTTTTTTTCCTTAATATTTTCTCTCTCTTTCTTTTTTCTTTTTTCCTCACCTAATTAAGCTGCTCTCTCCCCTCGGACCTCTCCCCTCTCCCCCCTTCTCACGACCTCTCTTCCATCCCCGATCGCCCCCGAATCTCCACCGTACCGCCTTCAAACCGCCGACTTCGGTGTCCTTCCCAAAGACCCAGAAGGTGCCATTAAAATTCTCGGCAGCTTGTCAAGGTTCGATCATCACACGCTGTCGTTTTATTGTTGATTGTTTGTGCTCTTGAATTGATTGGTTATTGATTGAATATTGATTGATGTATAATTTATGTTTAAATTCGACTGATTGATGCTTTTCTTCGTGATTCTATACTTATCTATTGAATTATGTTGTGATATATATAGATATATGAATGCTGGGATTAATGGTGGGATTAATTGGGTTTGTTGGAACTGGCGTTGCTGGTGGTGTTGGGTTGGTAGGAAGTGGTGTCAGTTCTGGGGCTGGAATGGTTGTTGAAGATGATTGTTTACTGTAATCGGGGGAAAAAAAAAGGGATGATTGTTGATTTTTCTTTTGTGTTTATTGAATGTAGGTTTGAAGAATGGAAGAGTCTGTGGAAGAAGACTTGTCATGGAAACCTAAACTTGGTATGGAATTTGATTAAGAGCAAGCTGCATATGAGTTTTATAATGAGTATGGAGGCAGAATAGGCTTTAGCATCAGAAAAGAAGCTTGTGCCAAGGATAAATGTTCGATACTCACTTCAAGAATTTTTGTCTGTTGCAAGGAAGGTTTCAAAGGGAAGGATAAAAGAAGCGATTTAGTTAAAAACTCAAGAGCACAGACAAGGACGGGATGTGGAGCACTTATGGGCATACAGTTGGTTAGGCAGACATGTAAATTCTGTTTACCGGTTCTCTGAAGAACATAATCATGTGCTTGTTAAGAAAGAATATGTGCATATGATGCCATCTCAACGGAATCTTAGAGCTTCGGATGGTGCATTTTTAGACTTAACTGCAAATTCAGGAGTTTCGCCAAAAGTTGCATTTGAATTCATGAGCAATCAAGCTGGTGGTAGGGAGTCGTTGGGATTTACAAAGCAAGACCACAAGAATTATCTTCGAACTGTCCGACAAAAAAAAATGAAATTTGGAGAAGTTGGTTATTTGTTTGAATATTTTTCAAAGCAAATGTTGGAAAATCCATCTTTTTTCTATGAGATGCAGTTGGACACTGAGGAGATGATCACTAACATTTTCTGGGCAGATGCTAAAATGATATTGGATTATGGTATGTTTGGAGATGTTGTAAGTTTTGATACAACTTACAAAATCAATGAAGCAGATTGACCATTTGCAGTGTTTGTTGGACTGAATTACCATAGCACTACCAGAAAAGGGATCATAGCCGACGACGCCATCTCGTCGGCCGTTTTCATTAAATCGTCGGCTATAGTCATAGCCGACGAAGTATCGTCGGCTATTCTCTCGTCGGGAATGCTCCGTCGGCTATAGTATAGCCGACGACACCGAGGGTAAGTCGTCGACTTATAAACCACGAAGTATAGCCGACGAATAAAGCGTCGTCGGCTATACTTCGAACATTGCCGACGATTCTACGAATAAAGCGTCATCGGCTATACTTCGAACATTGCCGACGATAGAATCGTCGGCTATACTTCGAACATTGCCGACGATAGAATCGTCGGCTTCAACTCTCCCCTAATTGCCCTTAACCACGAAGTATAGCCGACGACGCTATCGTCGGCTATAAGTCAGGCATAGCCGACGAATTAATTGTCGGCCATAACATTCGCCGGCGAGGGTATAGCCGACGAAATATGGTCCATTTCGTCGGCTATAACCCCTAAATATTTAAAAAAAATTAAAAATTTTGTTCGGGCCCAATTTCACTTCGTCTTCGGTTTGGCTGCAGAAAATTCACAAACAAACATCCAAATATCCATCAAATATCCACATCAATCCATCTGTAATATCCTACGTACTGTACAAATTGACCCCCTAACTAGTCATCTACTCATCAACCCCTCAACGCGTAGCGTCGTCGACGGGATCGTTCGAGTTCCGGTGGCTGTGGCTATCTTGATCGCCTGGCGTACTCCGATGCGGGGGGGGGGGGGGGGGGGGGGGGGGGAGGAGTGGGGACGACGAACTCGGGCATCTGTGGCGGAGGCGGGGGCTCCTGTCTAGCTCGCTGGGCCTCCCAAGATTGCTGCATCCATCGGTACATCTCCGCCACAGACGCGTCTCTGGCCTGCTGCACCGAAGCCTGCTGCTGGAGCGCCTCCACCGCCCTCGCCAACTCCGCCTGCGTCCTCTACAGCTGTGTCTGCAAGTCTCTGCTCGTCGAAGCCGCACGCTGCGTGCTGGGATTGGCCGGCGTGTACTTCAGAACCCCATCTCCCGCCGCGCCTAGGCCTCTCTGGTAGAAGTAGTTGTTGCCAGTCCCTACCGCCGCGTGCATGATCTGAGACCAAGCGCGGCTCAAGGGTGTCGATCGTGGAGGCAAACTCCGCGATCACCTCGTCGGACGCCCCTTCCCCCAGCGTCTCTCGCGCGATCCCCAAGGTGATCGCGTCGGTCTCCGCATCTATTCCCGCCTAATTGACAAGAAAATATAATAAACGAATTTATAAAAAAATATATATAAATTAATTTAATGAAACACTTTTATTGAAAATGGGCGAATACTTACCACTTGGTCGGGACGCCCCGGATACATCTGCGCATGAATCCACGACAACGGCCTCAGCGGTCGGTCCCTCCTTGCAATCTCTGCCCACTGCCTCCAGCAGCGGGCGCCGCCGTGGTGGGGGTGCTCGTTCCTCTTGCGGTTGTCGCTGTTCGTCTTCGAGATTTTCTTTATTATAAGAACGAACATATAAACGCAAATATAAATTAGTAACTAAATTAAAATATTAGGAACTATCCAAAACAAAATTATTAACTAATTTAGTTACTAACTAATTTAATTTAATTAGTAACTACCTAACTAACTAATTTAATTTAGTAACTAACTAACTTACTAACTACCTAATTTAATTTAATTTAGTAACGAACTAACTAACTATGTAACTAACTAACTAACTTAATTTAATAACTAATAACTAACTAACTAACTAATTAATTTAATTAAGTAACTACATAATTTAATTATTAAATAACATTAAAAAGTTATATACTAGCAGGCTAAATTTTCTTACCGAGACCCTGTCGCTCCCGAAGTAGGCTACCAGCCATAGCCACTCATACTCCCTGTACCGGAACTCGTGGGGGGTTGCACCTCGCCCCAAGCCCTGCTCCACATGGTACGTCCTGTAGTGCGTCGACAGCTCGTTTTTCCACTCGGAGTACCTATATTAACAAAACACAACTGTTAGATATATTCGTACATCTTTAATCGTCTTCAATCTAACTCGAATGATAGTAAAATAACGCTAAACACATAACCTGTTCTTCAGCTGCTCGTCTCTCCACCAGTCCAAGGTAGGATGGACTCTAAACCATTGGTGCAATATTATAAATTAATTAGAAAATATTTTTATATAGTTATAAGGACTGAATTCATAAATGTTTATTTTCTATAATAAAAATACGATTTAACTCACCGACAGTGCATTGTACACTCGCGCCTTGATGTCATCGGGCACAGAGCCCCAGTCGGGCCACAACAGTGGGACCCTGTCCCGCACGATCATGCTCGTCGCGTTGATATACTTGGCCGTGGTGTCTCTCCTCTATATCGGGCGTCCATCCTCACCGGGACCGGGCAGGATCTCCCTGATCCCACCGGCGAGCTCCCTCTCCAAGGTCGACATGTTCGCTGGCCCTCTGGTCCGTCTCGTCCCCGCGGGTTTATTTACGAGGACGCCTGTTTCATAATTAAAATGAATACATAGTTAAATAATTAATTAAACTAACTAATTAAATAATTAATTAAACAATCTAAATAATTAATTAAACTAACTAATTACCTGCGTCGTTGTACTGCTTGTCCTTCTCACGAACACACCACAGGCCGCGGCAGTCCTCTGAGTCGAATGGCCTGTGGACGTAGGCCTCCTCCCAGGGAATCTCGTGCGGCCGGTCGTGCCTCCAAATCTGCCTCCCCCTAGCGTCGTACTCGGGGATGGCAGGGAGGAACTGGACCATGTACATCCCCGATGGCTGAGACATACGGGGCGTGGACCCTGAGGGGCCTGATCCCCCTGACGGTGGGCCCTGTAGCTGTGGACGCTGTCGCTGTGGGGGGACAGGGAGCATCTCTGGAGGGTCCAGATCGGCGCGCGGTGGGGTCGGCTGCCGATCCTGCAACAGTGCTGAAGTGCACTGGGGTCTGGAGGGTGCGGTTGTGCGGTTGTGCGTCCTCCTCTGACGCTCTGGCTTGGGCCCGCTCCCGTCGACTCATACGATGAGCCCCCACGTGGATCGCTCGGGGTCAATCCCATCAACGTCTCCTCGCGCCTGTTCAGTGGCCGGCGTAGGCCACGACGACCGCTGGATCCGCCCCCCCCCCCCTCTGCTGTGTCCTGCCTGAGCTTCGGGGTCGCTCTCGGTCGGTCTGGCAAGCCATCAGTCTACAGCGCGGCGGTTTCCTGCACAATTAGTATATAAATTCCATAAATTTCACAAAAATTCCACAAAAAAATTAAAAACTTCATTAAATGTATATATACCTAATTATATATATACCTAAATATATTTATACCTAATTATATATATATATATTCCGAAATATATATATATATATATATATATATATATATATATCCTCCTAAAAATTCTTGTTAATTCCACAAAATTAAAAAAAAATCCACAAAATTCCATAAATTTCACAAAAAAAATGAAAAACTTTATTAAATATATATATACCTAAATATATATATACATAAATATATTTATACCTAATTATATATATATATATATATATATATATCCTCCTAAAAATTCCACAAAATTCCACAAAATTAACAAAAATTCCACAACATTCCATAAATTGCACAACAACCCTAAATTCCACAAAATTTCAGAAAAACCATAAATTGCACAAAAATTCCACAAAAAAATTAAAAACTTCATTAAATGTATATATACCTAATTATATATATACCTAATTATATATATATATATATATTCCGAAATATATATATATATATATATATATATATATCCTCCTAAAAATTCTTGTTAATTCCACAAAATAAAAAAAAATTCCACAAAATTCCATAAATTTCACAAAAAACTAAAAAACTGCATTAAATATATATACCTAATTATATATATACATAAATATATTTATACCTAATTATATATATATATATATATATATATATATATATATATATTCTCCTAAAAATTCCACAAAATTCCACAAAATTAACAAAAATTCCACAACATTCCATAAATTGCACAACAACCCTAAATTCCACGACATTCCACCAATTTCACAAAACCCCTAAATTCCGGAAAACCACAAATTTCCACAAAATTAACAAAAACCCTAAATGAGGGAGAGCGGGACTACCTGACATGGTGGTGCGGCTAGGGGACGAGGACCGGTGGTGCAGTGCGGCGGCGACGGCGGCTAGGGGACGAGGACCGGTGACGGCTGCGTTCGGGTCCGGGACGGGTCGGGAAGGACGGGGAGGGGGCGGGGAGTGGTCGGGTAGGGCCGGGGAGGGTCGGTCGGTGTCGGGGAGGCTCGGTGGTGGTCGGTCGGCGTCGGGGAGGGGTGGGCGGCGATTAGGGATTTAGGGTTTATGCAGAAAATGAGGGAGAGGCGCCTCTGTTTCAGTTTAAATCGAAGGACTATAGCCGACGATTTAATTTTAATTCGTCGGCTATAGTATAGCCGACGAATTTCGTCGGCTATACTCTGACTCTAAATCCGGGCCGGGCCGAAGTTGGGCTTTGGGGGCCTGTTATAGCCGACGAAGAATGAATTTCGTCGCCTATAGTGTGAAAATCGAAGGACTATAGCCGACGATTTAATTTTAATTCGTCGGCTATAGTATAGCCGATGAATTTCGTCGGCTATACTCTGACCCTAAATCCGGGCCGGGCCGAAGTTGGGCTTTGCGGGCCTATTATAGCCGACGAAGTATGAATTTCGTACCTATAGCATGAATATCGTCGGCTATACTTCACGCGCTCAGCAGCCGTCAGATCTCCCCCATCCAACGGCGGACAATGAAACGGCGCGGATCGCAACAGTTTAGCCGACGAATTTAAGTATTTCGTCGGCTATTCCTTGGTCAAACTGTAAAGTCAAACCTCTAAACGCTTTAAAACGGCAATTGGCCCGTCTAAATGACGTTTTTTGGTCTGACCTTCAACAGAGAATAGTTTCAAATCGATGCGACGCAACTAATCGTAAAAAAATTTTCTTCAAAATATTTACCGACCGTCAGGCTACCCATAGGAAAACGGAAGTAAAAAATAGCTAACCGCAACATTCGGCACACAGATTTTTTCGGAATCTTCTCATTTTTCAACCGCAGACGTATTTCAATATTTCGGTCATATCTTATTTCACGACACATTTGCATTTGAAGGGTCTACGTATAGTAGCTATTTGAAACTATACATTCACTTAAACACTTAGTAAACAAGTTAAGGAACATTAGTGCATATGTTCCGATTTTGAATCTAAAAGTTTGGAAAATCTATTCCAACCGTTAGATATCACCGTTAAGATGAAATACATGTATGAAAAAAATTCCAACTACATCTGACAACGTTAAAGGCTCGATCGGGACGGTCAAACTGCAAAGTCAAACCTCTAAACGCTTTAAAACGGCAATTGGCCCGTCTAAATGACATTTTTTGGCCTGACCTTCAACAGAGAATAGTTTCAAATCGATGCGACGCAACTAATCGTAAAAAAAATTTCCTCAAAATATTTAACGACCG
The DNA here is from genome assembly GCA_963682095.1 of Potentilla sterilis. Taxonomy (NCBI): domain Eukaryota; kingdom Viridiplantae; phylum Streptophyta; class Magnoliopsida; order Rosales; family Rosaceae; genus Potentilla; species Potentilla sterilis. The sequence continues at coordinate 42,403,814 of OY821757.1, read as the reverse complement.
TCAGGCTACCCATAGGAAAACGGAAGTAAAAAACAGCTAACCGCAACATTCGACACACAGATTTTGTCGGAATCTTCTCATTTTTCAACCGTAGACGTATTTCAATATTTCGGTCATATCTTATTTCACGACACATTTGCATTTGAAGGATGAAGATTGGGTTTCGGTCAATATACTTTAGCCGACGACCTTCAACGTTTGGTCGTTAGCCGACGACTTGCATATTAAATTACCAGAATGGGCATTATAGCCGACGAAGTCTGGTCCATTTCGTCGGATATAATGCTGATCTTTCTGAAAATTTGCCATTTAGGGCCTGAAAATTGCCTATTTCACCTGATAAATTCCTGAACATCGCACAAACAATTCAATACAAATTCCCATAAACTCCGAAAACGGTAATTAAGGACAAAAAATGTATTCATACATGCATGCACCATCGTACACAAATACATACATAGTATACTAAGGATGATAATCAGAATCATCCTCATCACTTGAGTCTGACGTAGTATAGTAGTTAATATCTGGCAACCGGTGCTCGTACTCGTCGTCTGAGTCATCGTCTGCCTGAGATAGACGATTCGGATTAACATCATACATGGGCACCTGACCCCTAGGAAGTCGAACCACTCTGCCCGGCGTCACATTATTATCGCGGATGGTGGAGGATTCCGGAATGTCGACGGCGTCCGGCTCTTGGTATGCGGTCGCTTCTTGACACTCTGTGCTCACACCAAGTGTGGTAGCACTGTATATGTCTCGCTGAGACACATGGTTAACTACCTTCCACGTGCCTTTGTTCAATGGATCATCAAGATAAAAGACCTTTTTGGCCGCTGTGGCGAAAACAAATGGGTCATCTTCATACACACTAGTGGCGGTATTCACCGAAAGTATGCCGTACTGATCGATCCTTATGCGGTGCGGCCTAGTATCAAACCATCGACACTTGAACAAGTGGACTTTCATGCGGTTCCCATAAATGAGTTCAACAACTGACTGTAGGACACCGTAATAATCCACGCCCCCCTCTGCACCATCGACCATCACCCCACAATTCTGTGTTTTGCGTTCCCCGTCTCTAGCTTCACATATATACTTAACGCCATTGACATCACACATTGGGCGGACTGTGGAAGATATCGGCTTCATCGACAACAGCCTCAATTCCTCTGAGTAATTTCTATGACTACCCTTCGCAGCCACTTGCATCAGCTGAAAAATATAACTCAAATCACTTGGTGTGCACTTGTTAAAGAATAGGGAACTGTAAAAGAAAGCCATCTAATATATATATTTATACACTTACCCATTGTGGAAAATAGTCTGCAAACGTCGTGTTGTGGTACTCGAGATCACCGCGAACTTCCTTGCAGGTAAGATGGGTTCGTTTCCAATATTGTACCTCCGGACAGTTTATTAGAACCCACCAGTGGGCAATCCCTACCTCATGGTCAGGCAACTTGTCCACACCCTTCTTCTTGAAGCTTCCGTACGGTACAACATCGTTGGCGACGATAGATAGGTTGAACTCGGGGTCATCTCGACTTGGATGTTGTGGGGGGTCCTCCATCGCTCCCAAGTACAACTTGGCGTACGTTACACACTCATGCGCAATGTAAGCTTCAGCAATACACCCCTCAGGCGCAGATTTATTGTGCACATATTTCTTGTAGTCTCCAAGTTGTCTGCAAGGTTAACAAGTGCATGTTAAGAGCATGCAACTTTTATTTAAAAACATGTATAAATCAAATTTATGAATAACACGTACCTTTCGATGGGATACATCCAAGTGTAGTGTACGGGACCGGTAAGCAACAATTGTTGGGGAAGATGGATCATCAGGTGAGGCATGATGTCAAAGAAGTTTGGGGGAAATATCCTCTCGAACTTGCACAAGATAAAAACGATTTCCTCATGCATTCTCATGAGGTCTGATTTTCTAACTTCTCTAGCGCATAACTTCTGGAAGAATCTTGACAACGCCACCAATGGCTCAACCACTTCATCCTCCAAGTAGGCTCGAATGAAAATAGGGAAGAGGCGTTGAAGCAGTACATGGCAGTCGTGACTCTTCAATCCGTACATCTTGTTGTCTCGGTAGTTAACACACTTACTTATGTTACCCGCATAGCCATAAGGATACCTGCATAGCCATTAACAACAATTAGATTTCATGCATATATAGTCGTCCAACAACAGATGGATTATTTAGGGAATACATGCCTAATAAAAAGTTACCTGACATTACTCAGCCATCCAAAGATTTCATGTTTCTGGTCCCTGGTGACGGTGTAAGGAGCTTGGGGCATTTTGCTCCTGCCCTCTCTCAACCACAAATAGTCCCGCAGTCCCATATTTCTCAGATCAACACGTGCCTTGGGGGTGTCTTTTGTTTTCTTCTCCCAATTCAAAACTGTGCCAACCACGGCTTCACCCACGTTCTTCTCTATATGCATGACATTCAGGTAGTATCTGATAGCCAACCTGGCCCAATAAGGAAGTTCCCATAAGATGCTCTTGTGTGACCAGAACCTATACCGATCGGGCCTCTCTGGAATCGTGCGCAACACATCGGGATGATTGCTAAGCGGACCAAAGTCATACTCATTCAACACTGCCAATATTTCCTCCCCTGTCCATCGCTCCGGTGCCCAGCCCCTTTCTTCAGTCCCATCAAAAGCTTGTGCATCGTCCCTAAATGGATGGTCATGCGGAAGCCAACAACGGTGACGCATCTGGACAATCTTGCTGCAATGAGGACTGGAGCAATCAACAGTCATGCACTCTGAACAAGCCCCTTTCTTCAGAACCTATACCGATCGGGCCTCTCTGGAATCGTGCGCAACACATCGGGATGATTGCTAAGCGAACCAAAGTCATACTCATTCAACACTGCCAATATTTCCTCCCCTGTCCATCGCTCCGGTGCCCAGCCCCTTTCTTCAGTCCCATCAAAAGCCTGTGCATCGTCCCTAAATGGATGGTCATGCGGAAGCCAACAACGGTGACGCATCTGGACAATCTTGCTGCAATGAGGACTGGAGCAATCAACAGTCATGCACTCTGAACAAGCCCTGTAACCCCTGGTGACGCTGCCGGACAACATACCCCTCCCAGGAAAGTCACTGATCGTGCCAACAAGCATGGCACGCATCCGGAACATCTCATTTTTGAACCGGTCGTAGACCAGGTGGCCTTTCAGACTCAAGTACCGAAGCTCCTCAATTACGGGTCTCAAATACACATCGAGACACTTTCCCGGATAACCTGGGCCTGGAATCAACAATGTGAGCATGTTATATTCCTTCTTCATGCACATCCACAGTGGAAGGTTGTACGGAATCAAAATAACATGCCACACACTGTACTGAAGCTCTTTCTTGCCAAAAGGGTTGAAACCGTCGGATGATGCAAATTCAGGAAACTCCAACACATTCTTCTTCCAAGCCTCTCCGTCGGCGGGATGTCTAAGGGTGTCATCGTCAGGCACATTCCTCTCAGCCCACCATCTCATAGCTTTGGCCGTGAAAGCACACACGAACAACCTCAAGCCTATCAATCAGCGGGAAGTACCGAAGTATCTTCACAGCTTTCTTGTTCCCTTTAGGAGTGAACTTATACCGCTCTGTATTGCATACTGGGGAGTATTCAAGATCTGCAAGTCCTTCCCCGTAAAACAGAACGCAATCGTATCTGCATGCATGAATCTTGATGTAGGAAAGGCCGAGATCTTTAAGGATATGTCGCACCTTATGATGACTGGTAGGAAGCCGATGTCCGGGGGGCATCGCCCCACCCCATATCTTCAGCCAATCATCAACCGATTTGACAGTGCCTTTGTTCTCCGTTTTTATCTTCATCACTCCCATGACAGATTCAAGGACAGTCTTACTGCATCCGGGGTACAACGGAGTCTGTTGCAATGCGATCAGGTTGTTGTACTTTTCCATACCACTTGTGTTGACTGGTGATCGGGGTAATGGCTCGAGTGGCTCAATATCAGGGAAACACTCCATCTCCGGAGGAGGGAGTTGCACATCTGGTGCTTCATCAAAGACACCGCTCTCACGAGGAAACATATCGTTGATCCAGTTCGTTGTTGGATCATTGGAGGAACTCCCACTCTCGGCAAATTGTCCATGATCATGAGGACCCGCAAACTCTGGTTCACCGTGATAAATCCAATTAGTGTATAGGACCCAAAATCCATATCTAGCCAGGTGTTGCTCCACGGTCTCTATGGAAAAACGTTGTCGTGGGCTGGCACACTTGCACTTTTTACACGGGCAATAATGAAGTGTAGTGTCTCCACAGTTGGCCATCACAAATTCCAGGAAACTCCTAACTCCATCATGATACGCCTGATCCCATCTTCCCCGGGTAATCCAACTCCTGTCCATCCTGTAAATTCAATAAATAAATGTAACTATATATAGATATGTATATATGCACGTACTACGTACGTACGTACGTACTAATTAATTAAAAATTTCATCATTACACACACACACACATATATATATATATATACACACATCCCTAAATTAATTAAAACATCGTCAATCTCCCTAATTAATTAAACACAATATATTTTTCATATATACCAACAATATATTTTTAATTACAATTAAATTAATTAATATATATACATTTTTTCATCAAATTCATCTAAAATCACCTCTAAATCAACAATCAATCACTGATCTTCAACAAAACTTCAATTCTATCTAACCAACATATCAACCCATTAATAATCTCATCTCAACACACACACATATATATATATATATATCAAATTAATCACACATTTATTGTAATTAAACTCTAAATTAACACACCTCTGCATATAACCAACTAAATCAACACACACAACAATATACGTACCTTTCAAGCTTATGGCCGAGGTTTTGGACGATTTCAGAGCGTTTTTGAAATGTTTTCGACGAATGAGCTCGCTGCTGCAGAATAGATCTGATATAAGAGTTATAGCCGACGAATACCCTCCTCGTCGGCTATAACCAAAAACTTTTCGTCGGCTATAGTTATAGCCGACGACGGCCGACAACTCGTCGGCTATAATATTATAGCCGACGATGTGGCCGACGAAATAGTAATTCGTCGTCTATAACCAATTATAGCCGACGACGTGCTGTTTCGTCGGCCGTTTTTTTTCATATCGTCGGCTATAACCCCTTTTCTGGTAGTGTAGGGAGACAATTATATTTGGAGCTGCTCTAATGTATGACGAGACAGCGGCATCTTTTATATGCTTGTTTGAAACCTTTTTGAAGACAATGTGTAGGAAGCCTCCACAAACAATCTTTACTGATCAAGATGCAGCAATAGCCAAGGCTGTACTACATGTGATGCCTGATACATACCATAGACTTTGTATATGGCATTTGATGCAAAATGTTGTAAAGAAAGTAGGCTTCTTATTTCGAAAGAAGAATGGTGATGCTAATGGTGATGTTGATGGTGATGGTAATGGTGATGCTAATGGCGATGCTAATGTCGATGCCAACGACGATGCTAGTTGCGATGATAATGGCGATGCTAATCATGGTAATGTATTCAACAAGGAAGAAAATGAGTTCTTGTTGGCATGGGAGTCCATGCTTGAGGAATACAATGCACATGATGATACTTGGTTGGCTACGACATTTGCAATAAGAAAAAAATGGGCGCATGCCTATGTAAAGAGGACATGGTCAACAGGAATGCAAAGTACCCAACTTAGTGAAAGCTTCAATGCTAGTTTGAAAGGCTTTCTGAAATCAACTCTCCAGCTACCTGAGTTTTTTACTCACTATGAGAGATCGGTATCCGTTAAGCAGTATAAGGAATCAGAAGCCGAGTTTTCTCTACTGTTTCGGATTGTTCACTGCAAAATGGAGGTTGAAATCTTGACACATGCTCGAGAAGTTTATACCAAGAAGATATTTCAGGAATTTCAAGCTCAATTTGAACTCTCTTTAAAATCTTCCATAACAAATTGTGTGCATGATGGTGAAAAATATATATTCATTGTTGTTAGGGATGGGTTCACCAAGGAGCGGCTGGTGAAAAGAGAAGGAGCGTTTACTGTATCTTGCTCTTGTAGACTGTTTGAGACTGAAGGTATCTTGTGTAGACATGCCATCAAAGTGATGTTAGAAGGTAGAGAAACTACACTCATAAAAAAGATTCCTGAGCAGTATATCTTAGAGAGGTGGACTAAAAATGCAAGAGTGGATAATTTTGTGGAAAACATGCATGGGCAGGAAATTGTAGAGGATCCAAGACTAAAACAGAATTCTCGATATAGAACCTTGTGTTCTAAACTTGTTCGACTAGCATCAAGAGCCTCTGAGAATGAAAAGGCATATGAGCTAGCAATTAAGGAAGTTGAAAAGCTATCAAAGATGGTTGAAGATATGTTGCGTTTAGAAATAAACAGTGATAAAGGTGTGGGACAGCAAGATCAGAATGTATTGGCTGATTGTTCTAATATTGTGAAAGCAAAGGGATTCAAAAAGAGAGAAGCTACCCATCATGGAAAACGTAGAGCTAAGGGGGACTTTGAAGCTAAAATAAGCAATAGCAAAAAGAGGCCTGCACAGGTGAGGTGTCTTTACTATAATTAAAGTTATTGTGTATTTTTGGTTGAATATAAGTACGCATATTAATATATGATACAATGATAGGTTGCTAGAGTTCCAAAATAAAGTGTTGCAATGGACCAATCTCATGTCTCTTCAGTACATCAATCTCAGGTATACATATGCTATATTCAAGTATTCATAGGTAAGTACAGATTTAGTTATATGTTTTTAAATTATTAATATTGTGATAGGTCATTGGAAATTCAAACAATACTACTGGCGGCTTATGTAGTCAATCTTCATTACCTCTTTCAAATTTATCTCCGATATATTGTCTGTGTTTAATTAGTTATTAAATGATAATGTGACTATTTGATTCATTATAAACACATTTAGATACCTATCCACTCTCCTATGATGGCTGGTAATGGTAGATATATGACAATGCTCTATCATCCTTATAATGTGAGTCTTTGTTTGCTATTGAGTTTGTTTTGAAGTATATATTTTTTTTGTTCTGCAATCTGATTATATTAGTTACTATAGGTTCATGACATGAATATGACGAATCAAATGTCCTGGATGCCTTCTCAAGAATCCTCTAGGACAGGTTCACAAGCCTTTGTTCAATCAGATATCATGGGATTTCCATTCGCCGTGCAAGATCTGGAAACATCTAATTATGAAGAAAACTAATTGTATTGTAGTGCTGGACGCTATGATTTTTGCTAATGCAAGGAAAAAATTGCATATTTGTATAGCCCTGAACATCTGATTATGAAGAAGACTAATTGTATTGTAGTGCTGGACGCTATAATTTTTGTTAGTGCAGGAAAAAAATTGCATATTTGTATAGTCCTGCTCAACTGACTGCTCTAATTATGTTAACATTAATACAATGAGTTACTTTTGTTGGAGATTCATTTAACTTGGTTATGAAGGCAATAGTTGTATATTTGTGTGATCAATTCTTGATGAGTTATATGCTTGATCAGTTCATAATGAGTTCTTGATGAGTTCAGTTCAATGCTGAGCACAAAGTTGTTTACATTTGAATTATTCACAGTTCAATACAATGAGTTGCGAAAGTAAAGTACATGGCTAAAAAACAACAAAGATCTCAGGTTCATGGTGATCAATCTTTGTTACACAACTTCAAAATTAGGTATCACTACCAGAAAAAAGGCTTTTCCCGACGAAAAAAAAAAACGACCGACGAAATAAAATTTTCGTCGGCTATTCCCAAGAATGGCCGACGATTTTTTTTTTCGTCGGTAAAAAAAAAATTCGTCGGCTATTCCCCTAGAATGGCCGACGATTTTTTTTTTCGTCGCTAAAAAAAAATTCGTCGGCTATTCCCCTTGAATGGCCGACGATTTGAATTTTTGTCGGCCTTTCTCTAAAACTTTAGCCGACGAAAATTTTTGGAAGTATGGCCGACGAGTACTAGGTTTGATTTCGTCGGCTATGATTAAAAGAAAAAAATAAAAACAGACCACCTTCCATTTTCTATCACGTACTATCGACAAACCATTGCTTCATCCTTCAAATGCAAATATGTCATCAAATAAGATATGACCGAAATAATGAAATACGTCTACGGTTGAAAAATGACAAGATTCCGACAAAATCTGTGTGCCGAATGTTGCAGTTAACTGTTTTTTACTTCCGTTTTCCTATGGGTAGCCTGACGGTCGGTAAATATTTTGAGGAAAATTTTTATACGATTAGTTGCGTCTCATCAATTTGAAACTATTATCTGTTGAAGGTCAGGCCAAAAAACGTCATTTAGACAGGCCAATTACCATTTCTAAGCGTTTAAAGGGTTGACTCACCCGGTTGACCGTCCCGATCGAGCCTTTAACGTTGTCAGATGTAGTTGGATTTTTTTTCATACATGTATTTATTAACGGTGATATCTGACGGTTGGAATAGATTTTCCAAACTTTTAGATTCAAAATCGGAACATATGCACTAATGTTCCTTAACTTGTTTACTAAGTGTTTAAGTGAATGTATAGTTTCAAATAGTTACTATACGTACACTCTTCAAATGCAAATATGTCGTCAAATAAGATATGACCGAAATAATGAAATACGTCTACGGTTGAAAAATGACAAGATTTCGATAAAATCCGTGTGCCGAAATAATGAAATCAGTCAAAACCCGGTTTACTGCAGATTTGGCGTCCGGCGTCCGAATGACGATTGTGATACCATTCCGGAAAGGGAACGACTCTAGGAATCAAACTCGTCGCTTTGCTACGACGTGTGGGCTTTTTCGGGCTTTCGAGTTCGTTTAGGACCTCAAAACGGCAGTTTAGTATGTTTTCATAGAATAGCCGACGAAACATTGTATTTCGTTGGCTAAACTCTTGATCCGCGCCTTTTTATTGTCCGCCGTTGGATGGCTCAGATCTGACGGCTGTTGATCTTCCAAAGTATAGCCGACGAAATCTTTTAAATCGTCGGCTATTCTCTAAGTATAGCCGACGAAAATTATATTTCGTCGGCTAAACTCTTGCGATCCGCGCCTTTTTATTGTCCGCCGTTGGATGGCTCAGATCCGACGGCTGTTAATCTTCCAAAGTATAGCTGACGAAATCTTTTAAATCGTCGGCTATTCTCTCTGCTTTAAATCTTTCAGCCCGCCTTTTTTCTCTCCTAGCCTCCTCCGGAAAAACTCCTCCTCCGCTCTCCTCCGCCGATCTGCGTCTCCAATCCGCCGCTCTCCTCCTCCTCCTCCTCCACAAATCGGCGCCGGCGTCCTCCTCCGGCATCCTCCTCCTCCGCTCTCCTCCGCCCGCCGCTCTCCTCCTCCTCCTCCTCAAATCGGCGCCGGTGTCCTCCTCCTCCTCCGGCCTCCTCCTCCTCCTTTTCCATGGAACTTAGACACAACTTAATTTAATTTTTTTCCCCCAAAATTTAAGAATAGCCGACGAAATTGACCTTATTTCGTCGGCTATAACTGTTATAGCCGACGATTTTTACCAAATTTCGTCGGCTATAACTTTTATTACCGACGAAAATCACATTATTTCGTCGGCTATGCCTCTTAAAATATTAATATATTCTGACGAAATAACCGACGAAATAGACAAAATCGTCGGCTATATTTAAGAACAAATAGCCGACGAAATTGATTTTCTTCGTCGGCTATAGTTGCCAAAATCGTCGGCCATACTCGAAAATATCCGATGAATTTCGTTGGATATTTTGCCAAGGTTTGGCCGACGAAAATTCATTTTCGTCGGTGATAATTTTGGAATGGCCGACGATTTCGTTATTTTCGTCGGCCATTAGTTTTACCGACGGACTTTTACCGACGACTTATAGCCGACGAAATTTTCGTCGGTAGAAGGAATAGCCGACGAAATTTTTGAATAGCCGACGAAATTTTTTTCGTCGGCTATTCTGTCAAAACTGGTAGTGTATAAATATGTACGAGTCTTTGTTTGCTCTTGGAATAGGGACTTTGTGAAGCGAGTTTTCCTCCAGAATTCAAGTGTCAAGAAACCATAGGTTTTTAGGAGACAATCAAAAGTAGCCTGCAAATAAGACACAAGTTTACACAACATTAATTAGCTTACAAATTCAAACCTAAGTAACATACATCAACAACCATTATTTTGTTCTATTTCCTATATAGTTATGCTTCCATCTTAGAACATTAGTGACATTAACTGTCAATTAAGATACTAAAGAAATTTGATTGATACCCTTCTCTGATTGTTGATTAATGTCGCTGCTTTTTTGAGCTCTTCAATGGACTTGAAAAGAGGAGTTATATTTATGTTCTTATCTGATATCTCAATTTCCAAATCCTTCATGTATTTCTGTCAATCAAGGATTAAACATAATGTAAGCATATTCAGGTGGACTGAATGTAACTCATATGTTGATTGAAAGACAGAGGCATTGACAGGACCCGTACCAAATTTCATCCTGAAACCCGGATAAGACCCTGCGGGGACCACCTTAAGACTAACTCTATCGATAAATCGATAAGTCAATCTTAAGATGGACAACCCTAAAACCTGCAACAACCAAAACACTTCTAAATTCCAGTTCCATCCGTAACACCTGGAGCCACCTGCTCCCCAAATCACAACAACCGCCACAAATAAATACAAAATCTAATTCAACTGGCTCACAGGTAATCAGAGCAATCTAACAAAATGAACTGGAATCACAAATGGAAATATAACAAGAAATGTAATATGAAAATAAAAGAATAAGGGATCACAGATCCCACCTAGCGGAAGCGACAATGATGATGACTATGCCTCGACTCCGAGTACTCTTGACCTCTGATCACTACTCTGCAAACTGAGCGATTTTAAAACGAAGAGCCCAGGGGAAAGTAAATTAAAAACGTTAGAGTGAGTGGATAAAAATAAAACAATTTAATATAATACTTTAATTGAAAGTATCATATTACTTTTTCAATATTTTAGAAATAAAACCACATTGCATGCCTTTAATAAAACGTCCCACGTTTTAAGAAAATCGTATTTAAAAATCAGCCCCGCTGATATATCAAATAAACAAATAATACTTTTGTTTATATTATTTCAAAACGAAATATTTTTGAAAATCAATTAATAATATTTCACGACCAATCCCATTGGTCATATAAAAACCCAGCCCCGCTGGTTCTGGAATTTATTAAATTACAGAAAGTCTCATAGAGAAAATATTCCCGAAAACCAAATAATATAAAATCATGACTAATCCCATTGGTCATATAATAGAATAGGGGAACGTCATTACCACCATTTAATAGTAGCCTCCAAGACTAAGGGTCAAGCCTCCAAGACTCTCTATAGCGTCCCACGCTATGCCCGTACACGTCGACCACCGAGCGTGAATCTGACCTATGTGGTCAAGTCGTCACCTCGCATGGGCTCAGGCGACTAAGCTAGCTAGCATCAATATATATCTGGACCCTAATATGGTGAAAATCCGAAAATAAAACCGAAAGTGCGCTTCCCCTTATATATCATAAATCCGTACGGTCCCCGACCGCACATCTGAGGCTTATAATAATCATTAGTATAATAGCCTCGAAATATACTCATATATATCCGACATATCCAACATGCCGTAAAATAATATCAAAAATTATATTTATAACGTCGACATGTCTCACATGTCGAAAATCATAAATAATGAAAATATAAAATCCCCGAAAATCTTATTTTCGGTCACTACCTTTAATTAAAACTTATTTAACATAATCAAGTTATGAATAATTAAAATATACTATTTCCGAAAACCTCGTTTCCGGATAAAATCACATAGTAAAAGCATAACCCCAAAACCATATATTTCTTTAAATATCATTTCATTTTAATTATATAAATTCTCATGCTTCTCAAATCATTTATTTAAAATAACTGCATTTCATTAAAACAATTATGCATGCATTCATTTAAAATAAAATTTACTCACAGTACGGCCGAGCGTGCCGCTATTCCTCGCTCTCATTACGTCGAGTAATTTCTCGACCTGTAACAGAGACGTAATTAAAAGATATCTCAGAACTCGAAATTTGATTATAAAGTGAAATTTACGACGTCCTCAGTCGTCCGAATAACCTCATTTAAATTATCGTTATCGGTATTGGAGTTACGTCTCAAATACCGAAACCATTTACGTCTCAAAATTACTCAGGACACCCATCCCGAGTCCGATCAATCCCTTTTCTGATTATTTCGTCGTAAAACCATTTTAATTAGCTTTTAACCTTTTTACGGTAAGTCAACAGTAACTTTTAATGGTCAAACAGTAATTATTCTAGGTCAAACAGTAAATGGTTAAAATTCAATTATTATTTACCATTTACTTTTACTGTTTACTGTTTTACTTTTCACTTTTTACCGTTTTACTTTTACCTTTTACTGTTTCACTGTTCATCGTCTGTAACCTTTCGCCGCCGGAACAGTGGCGTCGCCGCCACCGCCGCCACAGGAGGCCAAAACACCTCCAATCGATCCCAAATTTCCACTGCAGCGTCGCCACCACCTCGGGGACTCATCCCCGTCGCCTCCGCCGCCAAAAACCAGCCCAGCCGCCGCATACGGCGGCCTAAAACCCCCAAACTCCAATTTCTCCAAAAATCAACCAATTCAACACCAAATTACACTCAATCGACTCCAAACAATGTTCTAAACTCAATTCTAGCCTCCAATTACAACAAAAACATCAAAATCACCACATCCACCAAACATCACAAAAACACTAAAAATTTCAAATTTTAATTTCTCCTTACCTGAGCTGAACTGGATCAATTCCTTCCATGGGATTGTTGCACACGTCGAGACCTTCAATTCCAGACCGGAATCGGGCCGAGCCGTGGCCGGAGGAGAGAGCTCCGGTTCGACTGTGTCGAACCAGCTCGGGCGGCGCACGGCCAAACGGCGACGTTTCAAGCCGCGTCGCTGCCACCGACGTGAAGAGGAGGCCGAGCCGGTCCGAACGTGACCGGTGCGCCGGCCCAGTTCGGCCGGACGGTGTAGACTCGGCCGGAGATCAGGCCGAGTCGGGAGAGAGGAGAGAGAAAGGAGAGAGGAGAAAAAGAAAAAGAAAAGAATGAAAAGAAAAATTGCCGTTTCGGGAAATTTCCTCCCGGCTATTTATACTCGTCCAAAAATCGAACAACTACCGATTTTACATCGTAACTTTTTCGTGCGAACTCCAAATTGAGCATGCTACGTGTCCATGAACTCGTCTCAACGTCCTTTACCTCGTCATGAAATAAAATCTTCGGTCGAGTCAACTTATTTAAAAGTCAACTTTTAGAACTTTTAAATCGTAAAAACAATTCCCGAGGAGTAATATTAAAAGTAAAACAGTTAAACGATAATTCTAGATTCGGGTCGTATCAGGCATACCTGTAGCTCCAGTGCATAGGATGTATAATCAAAAGGCAAAAACTCTGCATCTGCTAGCTGAAGAGCTATCAAACCCCATAAACTTGCTGAAGAGATCGAAAATGACAGTCACCGTCTTCTGGGTCTTCGAGAAGGACGCCGGCGTCGGCGGTTTGAAGGCGGTACGGTCGGGGATGGAAGAGAGGTCGTGAGAAGGGGGGAGAGAGGAGAGGTCCGAGGGGAGAAAGCAACTTAATTAGGTGAGGAAAAAAGAAAAAAGAAAGAGAGAGAAAAAAGAAAGAGAGAGAAAATATTAAGAAAAAAAGAAAAGAGAAGGGGGAGGGAGGGAGTGTCTTGACCATTGATCAACAATGGAGAGCTGGGATTCAGTCCTTAGAAGGGTATTAGGAGGGTTCTCTTAGGAGAGCATCTCAGTCCATGTCGCCCTTGGTACCTCTTTCTACCCCCATCACTATAAAACAAATAAATAACATGAGATTGTTGGTTCCCAGCTGGATCAGGACGGTTGTGGAGTGAAGAGGTCCTCTCTTTCCTCACCTCACATGTCCCCTCACTATTCTATGCTGTTTGATTCCAAACTCCTTTTTTTCACTTTGTTTTTTCTCATTTTCAATATTTCTTCTCCCCAATTTTTAATACTTCTCTTTATGCTCACTATTTCCTCTCCTTTGCTCTATAAATTCCCCTCTCAAATCCCCTCAAAGCCCTCTTCTCCCTTTGCTTCATAGCCTTCCTCAAGTCTCCAGCTCTAACCTGCAGCTTCCAAGCTCTTGTTTTTGCATCAGATCTTTTCTTCTTTCTTGTTTCTTGCTTCAAGTTCCTCAAACCCATCTTGAAACCCTGCTGTTCTTGGGGTTTCTTGACCTCAATACTCAGAAAGGTCCGGTCTTTACTATGCTGGTTTGGGGTTTTTGAGAGTTCTCAAATACCCAGTTCTTCTCAAGGTTTGGTTTGTTTAGGTTTTCAAGAAATTTATCTTGATGCTTAACCTCTTGTTCTTGATGTTTGAAATTCATGTCTCCAACTCTGAGTGAACTCCTTCTATCCGAGTGTATGATAAATTCCACATATAGGCGCAGGACCCATTTAGTTCAGTCATTCTCAGTTGTCTTCCTGTACTGGCTTTACTACGTTTCATGATTTCAGCTCCCAGATTCTGATAATAAGGCCCCAACAATCTATATTATTTAAGTATTATCTACTATTTTCTCTGCAATATTTAAGTTTTTTTTTTCTGCATCTGGGTCCTGTTTTTGCCTAATTATCTCTCTCTAAGTTGCTCTTAATTACTGTCGAAATCTGCAAAAGAAAGTTATTGGATTTTCAATGACTTCATCTAGTGGAACATCCTCTGTTTCCTCCATGATTCAAAACTCTGGCTCTGAAGAAGACTTGAGGGCTCTGATAGATCAGAGAAAAAGGAAGAGAATGCTGTCGAATCGGGAGTCTGCAAGAAGGTCTAGGATGAGGAAACAGAAGCACTTGGATGATCTGACGGCACAGATGGATCAGCTGAGGAAGGAGAACCACCAGATCATCAGCAGCCTCAACATCACAAGCCAGCATTACATGAACATTGAGGCAGAGAACTCTGTGCTCAGAGCCCAAGCGGCTGAGCTCAGCAACAGGCTGCAGTCCCTGAATGAGATCATCACTTTCTTGAATGCAAACCATGGTGGTTGTGTTGAGGTTTCAAGCAACAACAACAACAACAACAACTTCACTGAGCCTAGTGCTGATTGCTTCTTCAACCCTTTGAATCTTTCATATCTGAACCAGCCCATCATGGCTTCTGCAGAGATGTTTCAGTACTGATCTCTCTAGGGGATTAATTCTTTGGATTCTGATTGAGGAAAAGGGACTAAGATAGCCAGAGAGGTGTACTTTGATTTCAACTAAATTAGTCTAAGGTGGGAGGAATCTCACAGTTAAATTAGATGGTGTTAAGGAATAATTTAATGTGCAAAAAACAATGAGCTTGTGGTATCGTCACTATTGTGTTCTTTTGGTTTGTAAAATATGGGGGCTATTATAATAGCTTATGTAGCTGTATTTGTTATAATAATAATGGACTAAGTAGTTCTCTTCAACTTCTCCTTCTACAGCTTCTGTTGAAATTTGAATGATTGAAAATCTTCTAACAACAACATCACTGCTTTCTGTTTGACTCAAACTCTTTCACAAATATCTGAGAAATTAACTATTGGCTTGTGTAACATGTTTGACAAATTGCAAAATCATGGAATTCATTTCATACCATTATAGAATTAAACATGTACAGTACAATGCATATATACTAGACTATTATATTTTCTTGGATATACATATTTTTCCTCTGTAGTTTATCTCCTAGGGTTGCCATGTTGGATCAGAAGCTCCACTAGTTGATGGAGACTACTCATTTTATGGATCAATGATTCAGCTTATCAAGTTTTGCTCACATATATTGTGCTTATAAGAGCATCCGCACCCATGAAATGGTCTTGCTCAAGCACCTGGTGGGCCCAGGAGCAAATTTTGCTCAAGCAAATGGAAATCAAATTTTGCTCCACCCAAATCGATTTTTTCACACACCCATTAACAATTTGCTTGAGCAACTCAGTTTTGTCTTGTTGTGAAATGATTAAATTTTTTTTACCGGATAGATTAACCACCAATAATAATGTGTCACATATCATTATCGACTCGATATTATCCAAGATTTTCGATAAGATTTTCGATTAATAGATAATTGACACGTTAGTATATGCCTTGAACTAGTCATCTGGTGGCGCTGACAGAGGCGGGGATCTCGATATTTGTTATGTTGGGGTAGGTTTTCCTTTTGGGTTATTATGTGCTTTTGAATCCGTTTGAGTTTAATTATTAAGCTTGTGTTCAATTTAAGTATGTGTGTTAATTTTAATATGTATTTCTATTTCATCTTAATAAATAAATTTTTTATTTCTCGAACAAATTAGTGTGAGTTGATTAAAAATTGAAGTAGTATTTATAAGCAAATTTTTGGGAGAGTTTTGAAATTTTTGGGATTTTTTTACTATTTTTTTTTGTTTATTTCCGTTATGATCAAATTGTAGCCGTTACCTTTGAATTCTGACCGTTGGATCAAAATTTCAGATTGAAATGGAAGGCCCAGATTGATTTGCCCGTTTTTTATTTTTTGACCGGTCAGACTGCCACGTGGCAGCCTGACATTGGCTCGTTTAAAAAAAGGTACTGTTCATCGTCTTCCTAAATTTTCCCGCCGTTTTCCACCGAAACTTCCCGGCCTCCGTTCGCCGCCGTCCGGCCACTCCAGCCGACGTGCCACCCACCAAAATGATGGGCTCAAAGTGCTCTTTCATTTGGGACCGGTCTCAGGCACATTTTCGGGATGTGGGAGGTGCGGCAAATCTCGGGAGCCACGGCCACCGTCGAGTGCGGCGCTCGGCTTCACCTCCGGTTCGTGCTAGTGCTCGAACGTGCCGGCCACGAGCTTTTGTGCCTCTCCAACGTCCGAAAAGCCAAAGAAAACGGAGCCCGGCCCCACCAGCTGCTCGAGCAAGCATCGGAGCAAACTTTGCTCGAGCCTTCGCTCGAGCAGTTTGACTCGTTGACTGCTCGGCATCTTGCTCGCCGTTTTCGACCCCGGTGCGTGCTGTTTGAGCACCTTGCTCGAGCACCTTGGCCGGCCCCACCAGCTGCTCGTGCTCTTGCTCGGCATCTTGCTCGCCGGTGCAGATGCTCTAATTATGTTAATGTCAGCTTCTAAATCATCTTTAACCAAATTAAAATCAAGGTTTTAGTTTTGGAGAATCCTACATCATAATCATTGAGATGCAACTCTACACAAGTTTAGGCGTGAGATGGTGATTGCTATCCCTGGATCACCTAACCAGGGGCGGATCTAGGATCAAAATCTTTCCAGGACTAATTATAACACACACAAAATTTCAGCGACAAAGCATAAGAAATATTTGTTAAATAACATGGCAAGTCTTTCTCGCAAAAGAATTTACATAACATGAGATACAATACAATAAGAGAAGAACACAAATAAAAACTAATGAAGCTGTATTCTACAAGGACTCAAATCTTCAAAATCTTTAATCACCACATCATTATCAACCGCTTCATGGTAAACACTGATTAACCTGGTCAGAGACAAAGAAAAGCCAAGTTTTAGAGACTAAGCATCTGATCTATGTGGACACAGCAGCAACAAAAGCATATACATCAGAAATGGTGCTGATACAAGCCATATACCGTACCTGAAATTATGACAGTTCAGATACATAAGCATATCAATATTTGACAAAATTAGGGTACCGAACAATCTGTGTTCTGAAGGTACCTAATCAGACAAAACTTATATATAATTGTCAAAAATCTATCAAAGCAACTAAAGGCTTTGTAAAAGATCCGACTCCAACCAATATATGTTGTCATTATCAGCAAACTTGGCATACACCCCCGTCTTCCGAGTTCCAAGCACATGAAGGGGATCTAGACTCTAGATCATCTCAGATAAGTCTACTACAGTTCTAAACAAAACATTAAACGGTATGATCAGTAACACAAGCAATCTAAGAAAACTTCTAAGTCCACGAATCAGGCTCTCAGGCAGGTTCTCATAGTTATCATATGCTTCTGTTCTTTGTCTTGTTATATCTCTCTTAAATATCCCAAATCCAATTGAAAACTACAAACAAAAGCATAAAAGGCGAAGAGAAAGCAAAAGAGTAAAGGGAAATTCAAACCTTGGAGTTTTGGGCAGTTGAGCGAATCACCTAATTAGATCGAAGTCATCGAACTCCGGAACTCGTCGAAGCATTCTCTGTCTCTGCGTCTAAGGCTCGAACTCCTCAAGTCAAGAATCTCGCACCTCTCGCCTCGCCCAGTCGCCCCTTATATGCTGATCGAGTAGAGTTGGATTTCACTTAAAGATCAAGATCATGAGTTAGGACTCATGACTCATGAAGATTGAAGAACTCTTTGATTAAAAGATGAAGTTTTTACCCCGGAACTGGAGTATTGGTCTGCATCTGCCTATACATAACAATTTTTTTTTTTTAATTAAGCATTGATGCACTTATTTTTTTAGGCCCAAAAATCTTGCAAGGGCTCCGCCCCTGCACCTAACCATTGATCAATTCCACCCTTTTCTCCCTCTTAGTTGGTATATCAGTAACTCAATAACTTAAATCAGAATCAGAACTGGTTATATGGAGCTTTCATGGCCAACTATTTTTTTTAGCTGAGGAGATGTACCTTACCTTACATATTGCGCTTATCAGGCTGGAAAATTCATTGGCATTGGAAAAGACCAATTTTGCTATGCAGTTCATTCCAGCTTTTGGACCACTGAGATACTGCAAGTAGAATGCACTAGTTCTTATAGTAAAATGATTATATACCGATGCAGAGTAAGAACCCAGAATCAGAATGAGTCTCATAATTTTGCTACATAGTACTCAATAAGAAACTGAAGGTGAGAAGTCAGAGCATGATGAGGTACCAAATCTCCTCATGGGACTTGCAATAATTGGTGAAGTCATCAAATTGTAAATGAACACCAAACATCTCTAGGCTTTCAATGTCAGTCTGTCTGTATTATACTAGTATTCTGCGTATTGACTTAGTATTGACTTAGTATTTTGGATCTTCATATATCAATTGTATCCAATTAATTTAACGGGTGTAGGAGAAGGTGTAAGAAATGAAGATCTTTACTACAAAATTATATGAATTAGAAAAATTATTCAACGCACTGAGGTGCAAGTAAACCGATACTTAAATATGTAATTTCAATAATTTGTTTAATTACTAACTATTTATATAGCCCTCATATTCGAGGGGTGAGTGAAAATGAAGTTGTAATATACTATAATTAAAGCAAATTGGAGAGGAGACATTATGTCAACATGATTAACAATAACAGAAATAAAATAAAAAAATCATAAAAAACGACGTCCACAATATCCAGCTATTAAGGCGTTAAGAGACACTGACAGAGTTGAACAAAGGGCTGCGTAAATAACTTACACACTTTTGGTGCAAGTGCACCTTGGTGCGCTGAATCCGCTCAAGTCTTCTTTTAATATAGAAACAAACTTGAACGAAAAGTTACGAAAAGTTGTTTAAAACTTAGGGTGATGTTATTAACACACCAAAAATCTCTATTTACACACTCTATCAAATATTTTGTTCTTTAAATTGGTGTGTGAATAGAGGAGATGCGCGTGTTATTAACATTATCCTTCATTAGAAAAATATATGGGATGTGTCAATAAAATGCAGAAAAATCATGTTTTAATAAAATCAAACATGTTTTAATTTTTCACCATGATTGTGACTCTTAATAAAATGCACCAATTCATGTTTTAATTTTGTTTGCTTTGTTACTAGGGATCACCTTTTCTGATTGAAAGAGAAAAGCACATAAGTAAAAGTTAGTCAAAAAACAAAAGTGATTACAATAAAGTTACCGAGTCGAAATAAGAAATAGAGAAAATAGAAAGAAAGAAAGCTTTGGCAAGAAGTAAAGATTGAGAGTGCTCATGTTGTGATGGAACAAGACTCCCACGTGCAGGGAACAATGTCACACATGTACATGATCAATTCTAATTAATTACTAAAAGTGAGATCTAATCTACCTGCTAATCTGCACATTTATCGAAAATTAATGATAATCAGACAGACAGTGAGCGTGTGGTTAATTAGATGCAGCTTTTATGAACTCGGTGTTTGTCATTTTCTGTTGACAGTAGCCAGAGAGGCTACACCAGGGCCCACAGACCCGCAGCAAGCGCAACAGGGCCCGGACCAGGACCCAGGATCGGACCACCAGCACCAGGCCTCGGGCCCCAGCGGTCTATCCTGCCTCCAGGGATCCTGGGACCAGGGACGCCCGCCTGCCAAAGAGGGCACCAGAATGTCCAAACAGAAGAGAACTAGTCCCACATCGAAGGATGAGGCCAGCCCTCACCCCCAACCACCTATATATAGGCCTCAGCTACCACCATAAATAGGTAACTTGTCTCTCTCCCTGCTTACATACGTGCCCTGGTTATATATATTCCAACTATACTAACTTAGGCATCGGAGATGTGAAGGCCGGCCCGCCCGGTATTCCCCTTAGTAAGCAGGATTGCAGGAGATCGAGTTGGATTCATCAAGTATCTACTAGACCCCCGGGTTTAGGCAGAAACAATTGGCGCCGTCTGTGGGAATATCGTTCAAAAAGTCAGTGTCGCTGTGCCGGAAAGTAGGGCTCTAGTGACCCTTTGAGAGATCGCTAAATCAGTAGTCCGGAAGCCATGAAAGGAAGAAAGATAAAGGCCAGCACGGAAGGATCGAAAGGACGAATTCAGTTCCCCGTCCGGGCCCCACACACAGGGGCCGCGATCGGTGCGAGGTTCGTTCTTTCCCCCGACCGCAAAGGAAGTCCGAAAGCGCGAATTCAGTTCCCCGGCCCGGCCCGTAGCATAAAGGCCGAGGTCGGTGCGAGGTTCGCACTTTCTCCTGTTCGAAACAAGGCTCACGATCGTCAAGTCTCAGAGAATCCCGACCCGTTTGGAGCAGGGGAAATAAGAGAGATGAAGGCAGAAATTGAGCGATTGCGGAAAGAGGGCGATCAGGATCGGTTAAGAGCGGAGGCCCGAAGTCGGGAACTGAAGGCAGTAACCACCGCCCTGTTAGCAACCCTGGAGCGAGAAGGCCAGCCAGGTACCCCTCGGGCGGCCTCGCACACGGCAAGCAAGGCTAGCGAATTCCCGCATCTTGAAACCGGGCAGCCTACGGGCAGGAGGAAGACCGTCCATGTGCCCGTACCTCTCTTTTCAGAGGCTCTGAAAGATTCCGGCCCAGTCAAGCTCCCGTACCGCACAGATCAGGCATCAGGCGAGCGGGATAGCTCCACCGCGCGGATGATCGAGGCACTTTCTGCTTCGGTATCGGACATAAAGAGCCGCATGGAGACCAGCGAGAGGAAGGCGGGACGACCGCAGGACGGCGCACGGTTTACCGAGCGCATTGGACCCTTCCCACGTCGGATCCGGGAAACGGGGGGATTTGCCGGCCAAAGGCCTCTGAAGTTGACATACTCGGGAATGAGCTGCCCGTACCGGCACTTGGATAGCTTCAAGTCGCAGACAAGCGCTAGGGGCTATTCGGATGCCATGTGCTGCAACGTATTCCGAGAAACGCTCGCAGGTGAGGCATTGGGTTGGTTCTACGAGCTACCGGTGAACTCGGTCGAAACTTTCGCACAGTTGGCCGATAGGTTTGTCGGCCGGTTCGTCCTTAAAGCCACGGCAGCCCAGCCATCGACGGTCCTCTTCGATTGCATGCAGGCTAACCACGAACCATTACGCGCCTTCGTTAACCGGTGGCAGATCGCCACGTCCGGGGTTAGAAACTTGGATAAGAGGATTGCGGGAATGGCCTTCAAGCAAGGATTAAGAGCTGGGGAACTTTCGTACAACTTACAAGCGCAGGGGCCGCTGGCGTACGACGAGCTGATGACCGTGGCCGTTAGGCATGCTCAGGCGGAACAAGAGACATATGGGAACAAGGCGCCCAAGCGGATCTCAGAGGACATACCACCATCCCCTCACGGAAGCAAAACCGGGCGGCTACATAACAGCCGGTACCTGTAGCCGCCAGGGGGATAGAGGCGCGGGAGGAGTGGCAACCCCGGCGAAGCAGTGACAATGATCCCCGACCAGGGAGAGGACCACCTTTTGTGCACCCAGCTCGGATCCAGGTAGCTGTGTCAGCAGAGCGGACACCACGGGCCCCGGTTCCTTCGCCAGCAAGAAAACCCCAAGATCCGGACCTTCGGATCCCAGATCGGAAACCGCAGAAGGCGGTCGTAAAAGACCAAGCCCGCCCCGGTAGCCCCAGCGCGGACCAACTGCGAGCTCGGCCGATAGGGACTATATGCACACGAACCCCCGGGTGGATCGAGGTACACGGGAGCATTAACATGATCCACGGTGGGGACCATATCGGTCAGCTCACCCGGAGCTCGAAGAAGCGGTGCCTGAGATCAATCCGGGGAAGGGAGGTTTACGCCTTCAGAGAACGAAGCGTCCAAGCCGCTAAAACCGGATGGAACTCGGTCACTTTCTATGAGGATGAAGAGCCGGAGGATGTGATCCAACCGCACACCGACCCCTTCCTTATCACGGTCCAAATAGACCACTGGATAACCAGTCGTATGCTGATCGATACTGGAGCCTCTGTCAACGTAATGTTCCGAGACGCGTACCGAGGGCTGCAAAGAGGGAGGAACAAGTTATCCCAGGATAACGAGCCGCTGATAAGCTTCTCCGGTGAGGTAGTCCAGCCTCTAGGATCCGATTACCTACCAATCATTTTCGGCAAGGGAGACAGAACGAAAACAGAGCATTTGGAATTCATCATCGTCGACTGCCTGTCGTCGTACAATGGTATAATCGGTCGGCCAGGGTTATGGAGGCTCAAAACGTTCATTGCCGGCCATATGCTGATGTTGAAGATGCCTTCACCAGCCGGAGTTATAACTATACGCGGGGACCAGAGAATCGCCCGTAAGTACTACGCAGAAGCCCTGACCCACGGGAGGAAGCGGGCCGAGGTCTTTACAACCGCTCAGCAAGTACCAGCGCCGGATCTGAGTCTTGACCCCCGTGATGACATCGCTCCAGGTAGAGTTAGGCGATTCACATTCATCGAGAAACCAGAGCGACCTTCGGCCGTGGAGGAAACCGAAGCCATCTGTATTTCCAAAGACCACCCGGACCGAAGTATAGTGATAGGGACACAACTCGACCCGGTCGTCAGGGAAGAACTCATCGCCTTTCTCCGGGACCACAGTTCGGTCTTCGCATGGTCCTACGAAGACATGCCGGGCATATCCCCAGAGATAGCCGTTCACCGGCTAAACTCATTACCCAGCGTCCCCCCGACGAGGCAAAAGAGGAGGTCTTTCAGCCCGGCAAAATATGAGGCGATTAGAGAAGAAGTGCAGAAACTCATGGGCATAGGTTTCATCCGGGAAGTCCAGTTTCCGCGCTGGCTCGCCAACGTGGTCATGGTACCGAAGAAGGCAGCCGGTCAGTGGCGTATGTGCGTGGACTTCACTAATCTAAACCGGGCGTGCCCAAAGGACAGCTTCCCGCTCCCTCGGATTGATCAGCTCATTGACTCCACATCCGGCTTCAAGCTGCTCAGCTTCATGGACGGCTACGCCCAGTACAACCAGATAAGGATGCACCCGGATGATGAAGAACACACGTCATTCACAACCGACCGAGGCACCTACTGCTATAAGAGGATGCCGTACGGTCTAAAGAACGCCGGCGCCACCTACCAGCGGATGGTGAATCAAATGCTGGAACAAGAGATGGGTAAAACCGTGGAAGTTTACGTTGATGACATGTTGGTCAAAAGCTTAACTGCGGGGGCCCACGTCCGGGATTTGGCCGTGGTCATCGGTAAAATGCTCAAATTCGGAATGCGCTTGAACCCGAAGAAGTGTCTTTTCGGGATTTCAGAGGGTCTTTTTCTAGGGCACATCATCAGCCAGCGAGGGATAGAAGCTAACCCGCTGAAGGTCCAGGCAATCCTTGATATGGAAACACCAGGAGAGAGAAACCAGGTCCAGATCTTGACCGGCCGGTTGGCCGCCCTGGCCAGATTCATCTCCTGTTTAACCGATAAGTGCGTCCCGTTCTTTAAACTGCTCAAGGCACAGCAAACCAGGAAGATACTCTGGGCTGCGGAGCATGAGGCAGCGTTCCAGTCTATCAAAGCATACCTGGCTGCAGTTCCTCTTCTATCCAAACCACTGCCGGGAGAAATGTTGTACCTTTACATAGCCGCATCCGCAGCCGCCGTCTCCGCCGCTCTCGTCAGAAAGGAGGGCACGCTCGAACTTCCGGTATACTACGCGGGAAAGGGACTTACAGGAGCCGAGGGCCGGTACACCGATATAGAGAGATTGGCTCTAGCCTTGATTGTTAGCGCCAGGAAGCTCCGACACTACTTCCAGGCTCATTCCATCACCTTATATACCAACCACCCCCTGCGGCAGATCCTGCAAAAGCCAGACACCAGCGGGAGGCTCGTACGATGGGCAGTCGAATTAGGGGAGTTCGACATCACCTATGCCCCACGAACAGCCATCAAGGGACAGGCTGCTGCGGACTTCATATGTGAGCTCACCCCAATGGCGGTAGAAGACCATCCCGCCCCGCTCGAGGACGCAGGGGCAGAACAAACCGCCAAGATCGAACCAGACCTTCCCACCGGCTGGAAACTTTACGTGGATGGCTCCGTAACCGCCAAACGGAGTGGGGCCGGGGTCATGATGACCTCACCCGAAGGCCAATCGTACGAGTATGCACTACGGTTCCTTTTTACCACCTCCAATAACGCTGCCGAGTACGAGGCCCTCATAGCCGGTCTGCAACTGGCCAAGGAGCTGGGAATCTCATCCATGGACATATACAGCGACTCCAGCTTGGTAGTCAACCAGATGAACGGGGTGTTCGAGGTTAAAGATCCTCAGCTATCCTCCTACCAGGCTTTGGCCAAAACACTGATCGGGTTCTTCCGCGGTGCCACGATCCAACATATTCCCCGGGAGGCAAATAGGCATGCAGACGCCCTTGCGAGGCTAGCAACCAGAAACTACCCTCCAGAGTACCGGAGAGCTAAAATCGAGACCCTCCAGAAGCCAAGTATAAGCAAGACCATCTCCGAAATATTCGCGGTAGAACAAGTACCACCGAGCTGGATGGACCCAGTAGTCAAGTATCTGACCGACAAAACCAGCCCCCAGGATGCGGTGGAAGCCAGGAGGCTGTACCTCCGGTGTGCCCGGTATGGTCTCATTAACGGCCAATTATACCGAAGGGGCCACAGCTTTCCCCAGCTGAGGTGTGTGACTAAGGAGGCAGGAGAAGCAATCATGCGAGAGATCCACGAAGGGGTATGCGGTAATCACTCCGGCGCAAGGTCATTATCCCACAAATCGCTCCGAGCGGGCTATTTCTGGCCCGATATGGCGGCAGTATCAAGGAAAATATCAGGCGGCTGCCACAAATGCCACATGTACGCCTCGGTACCTCGTGCCCGGCAATCGCATTATCAATCCTGTTGGCACCTTGGCCTTTCGCACAGTGGGGATTGGACATCATTGGCCCTTTCCCCGTGGCAGTAGGACAATACAAGTACGCCATCGTGGCAGTGGATTACCAAACTAAATGGGTCGAGGCAGAACCTTTGATAAAGATCACTGAGGAACGGGTTAAGAAATTCCTGTGGAAAAACATCTACTGTAGGTTCGGGGTGCCGCAGACTATTATCACGGATAATGGGACGCAATTCAACAACGCGGATCTCATCCAGTACACAGCCTCCCTGGGGACCCGGATGCTGTTTGCCTCGGTAGCACACCCGCAGACCAACGGCCAGGCAGAAGCGGTCAATAAGATTATCAAAACTCTTCTTAAGAAGAAACTGGATGCCAAGAAGGGATGCTGGGCCGAGGAACTCCCCGCGGTATTATGGGCCATCCGGACAACGGCAGCAGAGGCAACAGGAGAGACCCCGTTCTGCTTGGCATTCGGGAGTGAAGCAGTGCTCCCTGTGGAGACTGAGATACCCAGCGGCAGGGTTGAGAATTACGACGCCGACACAAACGCCGACGGCTTACTACTCAACCTGGACCTCATCGAGGAGCGGCGCGACCGAGCGCACATGCGAAACCAAACCTACAAGCAGCGGGTCGCCCGGTACTACGATAGAAGGGTCCGGGAAAGAAAGCTGCAAGTCGGCGACTGGGTCATGAGGAAGGTCCAGAAAAAGCCGTTGGCCTTGCAGCCAACATGGGAAGGACCCTACCAGATCACCGCGGCCGTAGGCCCGGCAACATTCCACATCATAGACACTACGGGCATCTATTCCACCAGGCCGTGGAATATCGAACACCTACGCTTTTACCCTAGATAGTAGCAATCATAAAGGAACGAAAGTGTAATCGGCAAGCATTGCAATGTGCAGTTATGGCATTAAAGAAACTACACCAATTACAAGATATATGTACAGAGCAAACACCTAGCTAGCGCTCCCGGAACCCACAACCCCCGGCCCGCCACCTTTTAGCTCCCGCTCCTGCTCCCTCATCACGGCCAGGGCTATGTCTGCCTCCATCCGCTCGGCGTCGAGCCATCCTTTCTCCCGCCACTCCAGATAGGCATCACTTATACCCTCCGTACGGGCCTTCTCCAGCATCTCCTCAAAATCTGGCGACTCCCGAAACTCGTCAACGGCCTTATCGGCCACTCCAGCAAGTTCGGATTCCACCAGCCTCTCCCGTCCCCGAACGACCGCCGTCATTTGGGCCTGCAGCTCCAAAACTTTTGCCTCCAACTCGACAATCCTCCCATCACGAGTGGCAAGCTGTCGGTTGGCTTCCTCTCTCTCCCGCACGAGTTCCGCGCTCAGCCGACCGCCTTCCTCCCTTTCCTTCGCAAGCTTGGCTTCCGCCACACCCACCTTAACACCCAGCTCCTCCACCCGCTTCTCCAGGACGGCGG
This sequence comes from Potentilla sterilis, assembly GCA_963682095.1. Lineage (NCBI taxonomy): Eukaryota > Viridiplantae > Streptophyta > Magnoliopsida > Rosales > Rosaceae > Potentilla > Potentilla sterilis. The sequence goes on along the minus strand of OY821757.1, from coordinate 42,376,761 downwards.
CAGCCTCCATTCTGGGACCGGCGACATAAAACCTCTGAGCCAGCTGCCAAAAGAAAGCAAAAGGAGCATCAGCTCATGTCACATCACGGAAGAGGACTCCCAGAAAAACATTTACCCGTAGAACTAGTCCCACGGGCTCCGCCATACTCTCGCCCGGATTTTCGGTCCAGGACCCCTCCCGGTCGAGCCCCAAGGTTTCGATTATACCAGCCACAAGCCTACTAAATCCACCACCAGAGCTACGAACGGCTTCCGGTTCCTGAGTCCTTCGATCACCCGCCTCCACAGTCGGGACTATGGCTCGCTCCATCGGCCCGGCTGAGCTTGACGCCCCAGCATCAAATACCCTCGCTCTCTTTGCCGGACCTTCACTGTGACTGCTTCGACGGTGCTCGGGCAAAACCACCGATTCCCTCTCCCGCGAGGTACGCACTGCCATTTGTCGCGCCACAGGTTCTGGCCCCGGTGGGCCCTCCGCCCGCACCTCCCGAATGCGGAGTGGGGAATTGTTCTCGCCGCCCGGCCGCCTCCCATAATGAGCGTCCGAGAACACTAGCGGCACCGGCCTTGCATGCTCCGTACGCTTCTGGGTAGCCACGTCAAGAACAATTTTTGCGGCCTCCTCCCCTATCTCCATCAACCTCGCTGCTATAAGCTCCTCATCCGGCTCGATAGTCTCCTCAACTTTAAGCGCGGGCCGAGGACCATTAGTAGGTTTTCTCCCCATCCCCAGCACCTCCAGCACGTTTCACCGAGTGAAATTGTAGGTACTCCGGCTATCATGGTCCCAGCCATAAAACAAACGGAATAACCGTTGCTTCTCCAGGTTCTCCAATTCATAGGTCTGGTCCCCGATCGGTTGATATGCCCCGGGCACTTGATAACCCCTCCAGGTACGCTGCCACTTACCACCGGCCAGCACCACCGACCTCCTCCAGCCATCCAAAACCGTCGCCGGCAGATGCGTAATGGCAGCAGCATGATCCCGCGTGGCAAAATTCACGCAACCACGGCACTGGCCCTTTCTGCAGTAAGAAATCCTGTACAGCGCCCGAAATTCATTAACCGTGGGCCAGTCCATATAACTCAAACAGAACAGGCACCCAAGCCCAAGCAACTGCCTCCACTGATTGCTCGGAAGCTGGGCTGGGGAAAGATTCAGTGAGCTCAGCATGTACTGGACAAATCCCGGCAACGGCAGCGATAGTCGGTTGCGGAACTGGTCATCAAAAACGGCGACCCAGCCCGGCTCCGGATTACAGGCCAGCTCGCCGGGATGCAAGCCTCGAAGCTTAACGGAAGAGTTGATATCCCACCTCGACCGAAACTCCCTAATCTCCCTCTCGTCCATACTTCTGATTGCTTCGTCGCAGAAAATCGTCCCATCACCATCCCGCAGCTCGTGCCTCCTAGGCCCACGACCGCCACTGGCATAATGCGCAGATCTCCCAGACGCCATCAAACCTCAAAACAAAAGTTCAGTTCTGCCGAAAGATGGAAGAGGAGAGCAGAAGGCAAAGGGTAAGCAAAGTGCGGCAGAAGGAAAGCAGATGAGACGATAAATAGGGCAACAACAAAGGTCAGGCAACCCCAGCCGTCGATCCCCTCCATCTCAGTCCGCCCCCTGCCGACACGTGCCCACGGCATCAATAAAGGATCCCATACCATCATAACTGATGGAACTGATGGGCTCCCCCTTCATTGCATGTCAGCCACATGTCCCACCCGCAAGCAACAGTTAGTAAGCAAGGAGCACGCAGCGAGGCGTCCCCTCTCCTCGCTTCACAAAGGTCAACCTTCAAATCAACCCGACACCATGACGTGTCACGGTTATTTACACCGGCTGTATGCCATTTCACTGGAGGACTCACCCCGATATGGCAGACCGCCCGGTCGAGATCCGCCCAGCACTATGGCATTCCACCGGGCATGTGACATTCAACCAGCTCCGAAATATTCTACCGGATGTCATTCCCTACGCCTACGGGCAGGGACGAGCCAGCAACAACTCGAGGCTTCTAAACGCATGGGCTTTATAAACCCGGGCGAGCTTACATCTAACCAATGTACTCTTGTCCAGCAGGATAAAAACCCTGCATCACACTGAACTGTGATACCCTTGGGGATACATGGCGAGACTCGTTATCTCAACGCCACTCCACCGGGCAGATTGTCTCTCTAACACAGAGCAAGTCTCCCCGCAGGCTAACAAACCTGCACATTACCTCAACGCTTAAACAACAAAAGCTGAGAAGAGCTAGCAAGTGTTAAAACAACGCCTCAGCGCGGCCATAACACCCTTCGGGCACCTGTTGGCCTATTCCACGCACCAACAGGCCTTCCCGAAGGCTAGTCTGCAAGTTTATCCGGGACTCGTTTCGATATGGCAGGACGCCCGTCGAGCTCCCGTGAACTCCGCCTCGCACCGATATGGTTCATCCGGGACTCGTTTCGATACTTTAGGAACGCCCATTCAAGATCCAGATACTCACCTCGGTCACGCCCAATCTTTAACGCGGACTTGGGGGACTGAGCACCGGTAGGTTGGTAACCCTGCGGGTCTGCAGGCCAAGAGCAAGACAGATCTTAAGTCCCCATTCAAGATTGCACTTGACCGGGAACTTGGGGGACTTGTTGACAGTAGCCAGAGAGGCTACACCAGGGCCCACAGACCCGCAGCAAGCGCAACAGGGCCCGGACCAGGACCCAGGATCGGACCACCAGCACCAGGCCTCGGGCCCCAGCGGTCTATCCTGCCTCCAGGGATCCTGGGACCAGGGACGCCCGCCTGCCAAAGAGGGCACCAGAATGTCCAAACAGAAGAGAACTAGTCCCACATCGAAGGATGAGGCCAGCCCTCACCCCCAACCACCTATATATAGGCCTCAGCTACCACCATAAATAGGTAACTTGTCTCTCTCCCTGCTTACATACGTGCCCTGGTTATATATATTCCAACTATACTAACTTAGGCATCGGAGAGGTGAAGGCCGGCCCGCCCGGTATTCCCCTTAGTAAGCAGGATTGCAGGAGATCGAGTTGGATTCATCAAGTATCTACTAGACCCCCGGGTTTAGGCAGAAACATTTTCATAATAGCATAGTACAAAAGCTAAAGATACTCTCTTTTTTTTCTTTCCTAAATGTCTAAATAGTTTTTTTTTAAAATATTTTTTTATTTTTTTAAAAGGAGGAAACAAGGCTTTATATTGATTAATGTAGGAATCAACATGAACACGATCCACTCTCGCGGGTTACGTTAAAATCGAACCATGCAAAATACCTAAGAAAACCTAGATAATTTCCATGCTGAGGCTCTAGGATGAAGCTCATCTACAAACCAAAATCAGAACCAGAATCTGCTAGCTTAACCAGCTTATATATTGCCACTTCTAAGACCACCCTACGCAGAGGGGGCTTCCCCAGGAGCACATATAAATCCTAATTAGAGACCAAAGCCTATAACTAAGATAACATGCCCTAAGCCCGAACGTAGACTTAGTCTAACCTAAATACTAAAAACAAAACCAACCCATCAGGCCGAAAAGAGAGATAAAACCCTAGCTAATGCCCCAGTCGTGCTCCACAACCGCTCGTGGTGATACTACCGCTGCGATCCAGTCAACAACAGCCGCGCCGATACCAAAGCCCAGAACTACCACCACCACAACGCCACTGCCACACAAGAGGACAATAACGAACCCAATTTCCAAAGTTCAACCTCCTGTACATTAACTAGAACGCTGCACTGCCGCCAGTTGTTGTGTTTTGGCTCGTTGATGCAATCTGGAGCATAGGATTTAATAGTCAAATCCAGGTTTAGAAAGGAAAGATAGTGCACAGCTTTTCTATAAGTTCTAGGAAAGTATATCTTTCAAGATTCTATTAAGATTTGTGCTAGATTTAGAAATCCTAAACCATATTGTATCAGTAGCCCCTATTCAGTATAAATAGGAGATGCAGGGATTTTCTAGAATTAACAGATACAGAAAATCTAGAGAGATAGTCAAGTGTGATAGAGAGATAAGAACTAGACAGGAATAGAGTTTTAGGTTCTGCAATAAGTACTTGTAACACCTAATTTCTTCATAGTGCTGGTGAATCTCTCAAGAGGGATCACTAAGTGAACGTAGGTCAAAGTTTAGGCCGAACCACTATAAAACTTGTTGACAGTAGCCACAGAGGGGCTACAGCAGGCCCACAGACCCGCAGCTAGTGCACCAGGGGCCGGCCTGAGGCCCAGGACCGGATCACTAGCACCCGGCCTAGGGGTCCAGCAGTCTATCCTGCTACCAGGGGCCCGAGGTCCGGGGGCGCCTGCCTACCAAAGAGGTCACCAAGGCTGCCCTTTGGTGTGCAAACAGAAAGGAACCAGTCCCACATCGAAGGGTAAGGCCAGACCTCACTCCTGACCACCTATATAAGGGCCCCAACTACCCTCATTAATAGGTAACTGATCACTCCTACCGTTTATATACGTGCTTAAGTTATATCTATTCCAACGATACTAACTTAGGCATCGGAGAGGAGAAGACCGGCTCGCCCGGTATTCCCCTTAGTAAGCAGGTTTACAGGAGATCACGTGAAGATTCATCTGTCTCTACAAGGCCTTCGGGTTTGTGCAGAAATAATTGGCGCCGTATGTGGGAATCTTTGAACAAGAAACCATGTAAGCACTATCGATGGCAGAGAATTCGGAAGCAAGGCAGGAAAGGAATACCGCCGAGGAGCAGCGTGTTGCACCCGGGCAAACGCTTGTCTCCACCCCGGTCGTTATGCGGGAGCAGCGCAGCGACCAGGGCGATCAGGAAGGCGGAAGCTGTGGGAGGCCGGCCGGCACGCCGGGGCCAAACCACGACAGCTCGCGCAGTAAAGGCCCGGCAACTGAAGACAAGCCTGTCCACCGGGGCGTTTCTCTGACGTTCTCGGATGATCCGAGTGACCGAGAGGAGAGCCCGCGCTGCAACAGTGACCGAGACACCACATACAACCCCGACCAGAGCAGTATGGCGGGAGAGATACGGGCAATGGCCGCAGAGGTCAGTCGTCTGCGTGAGGAGGGCGACCGGGATAGAGCCAAGTCCAACGCCCAGTATACAGAAATGGAGGCAGTGAACGCTGCCCTGGTAGCCGCCCTGGAGAGAGGACAACAGCGCAGCGAAGCTATGACCAGGGCACAAGCGCCCCCACCAGGCCAGTCTCGACGGTTTGAGGCGGGGCAGTCATCAGGCAGGAGGCTCAGTGATCCCGAGCGAGCGGAGTCACCGGCCGGCACGGCACCGCCCAAGAGCTCGCCGACGCCCCTTCATCCACACGCTTCGTTCGAGGATGAGGCCATGACCCCGACTGCACGGGCATTGCAGATGCTCACCGACACCGTGTCGGATTTGAAGGCCCAAATGGAGGCTAATGAGAGAAGAGCGGCACGGACGATGGAAGGCGCGCGGTTCAACGAGCGCATGGGCCCTTTCTCGCACCGGGTTATGGAGTCGGGGAGGTCTGGTAACCAGAAGTCCCTCAAGCTCACCTATTCGGGGTCCGGCTGCCCGTACCAGCACCTGGATAGTTTCCGGTCCCAGACATACAATATTTTCCAGGAAACTCTGTCTGGAGAAGCGCTCAGCTGGTTCTATGAGCTTCCGGCAAATTCAATCGAGGCCTTCGAACAGTTGGCCGACCGGTTTGTAGGCCGCTTTATCCTCCGGGTCGAGGGAGCCCGCACATCGACCATCCTCTTCAACTGCATGCAAGCGCCCGGCGAGGAATTGAGGACTTTCGTCAACCGTTGGCAGACGGTGACGGCCGGGGTTCGGAACCTTGGCAAAGGTATCGCCGAGATGGCGTTCAAACAAGGGCTCTGACCGGGAAAATTTTCCTACGCCGTGCGGGTGGAACTCCCGCAGGGGTATGACGAGTTGATGGCAATGGCCATCCGGCACGCCCAGGCCGATCACGAGACGTACGGCCAGCACCTGCTGAAGAGGAAGCGGGAAGGGCAGCATGAAGAGCACCCCCGGGAAGAGCACCCCCCACCCCGCCAAGAAGACAAGACCAGCCAGCGGACCGAGAACCGATCCGCTCGACCGAGTCGGCCCAGCAGAAATTGGGGGCAACGGCAGCAAATGCCCTATCATGATAAGCCCTAGAGCGAGCACAAGCCGGCGCAGTTCTGCCAAGAACGCCCCCTGGCAATCATGCCAGCACAACCGGCCGGTCAAGAAGTCTTCACCGCTCTCACCTCTTCGTACGAGGACATTTTGCTCGAGAATGGGAACATCATTCCCCCACCGCCCAGGAGAAAGTACCCGAAGGGGAAGCTTACCACGGCACAAACGGGCAAGTATTGCTCCTGTCATGATGAGGCTACTCATCGAACGAGCCAGTGCTGTGCTCTCAAGACAGCGGTGGAGGGTTTGATTAGTAACGGCCAGCTCCAACGGTATATAGGGGAAAGGAGAGCAGATCCCGACCGGGAGCAGGACCGGGGCTGGTAGGCTCGCCAAGCCACCAGGCGGTTAGTTTGGCATACTACCGGTTCAACCGCTGTAACGCCACAAGATGTATATACAAACTACTTTCAAGAAAAATTCCACCGGTTCCATCAATTCAAGTGTATTCATAGTCAGGACAATACAAGCAGGGGCCGTTCGGGCAAGTTTACAAAAAAGAGCAAGGACAAAATCCTAAGGAGCTACGCCTCCCCCCTCAGTGGGCAGTCCTCCAGCCTCTCCGGATGAAGAAGCCGTGCCTTCAGCAATCTGAGGTCCACCCTCCCCTTCCGGTTGCTCTTCCGCCGACTGCTCATGGATATCCGACTACTCATGAATATCTTCATCAGCAGCCTTCGGCATCCGGGAAGTATCCAGGTACCCCTTCTGCTCCCATTCCGTGTACGCATCCGCGATGCCCGATTCCCTGGCCTTCTCCAGGAACTGAAGGAACTAATCGCTCTCATGATATTTGAGAACAACCCGCTCGTACAGTTCCGGGTCCTCTTCCCCGGCCGCAGCGGCAGAGGCAGCGCGCACCGCGGCAGCTCACACCTGGAGCTCGTCCACCCTGGCCTCCAGTTCGGCCTTCTCCTCCTCAGCTAGCTCCTTCTCCTTCTCCAGGCTCCGGACCCGCTCCTCCAGCTTGGCCACCTGCTTCTTGGCCCTCTCCTCCGATCTGGCCTTCTCTCGCTCCAGCCGGGACCTCTCTGCTTCCAGCCGCTCTCGGGTTCATGTCAGCTCGGCCACATGCTTCTTCAGCTCCTCGCTCGGATCGGGCTGGTACAGATTGTACAGCAGCTGCATAACAACAGAGCCAGTTAAGCAAGCAACAAAGGAAATGAGTTTCGAGCGGTACAATGGCACCGGGTAATTCTTACCTGCAGGACCGATTCCTTGAACTTTTGGCGCTTCCCGCCCGCCAAGGCTCCGGTGACCTCAGCCCTGTCCAGACCAAGGCCGGCCATGTCTGCCGCCAGCTGCCGGGCGAGTGCACTCTCCGGGCTTCCCCTCCGCGCCTCCGTAGGCGCGGGGCTACTCTGCCGGGCAGTGGCAGCCTTCTCCCCAGCTGAACTCGATGCACCGCTGGTTACCTTGAGCCGTTTGGCTAGATTCTCACCGGACGACCCACCGGTCAGCGTCACCACTGCGGAAGGAGGAACGTCCATGATCCTCCGCCTCTTCTCACCCTGGCCGTCAGGCGAAGAAGATTGCGCTCTTGATCGGGTCACCCGGGTAACGAGCGGGACTGACCCCGGCCGGTATAGAATCCGGCTCACTCCACCGGGAATCTTCAGTGGCCCCCCGGTAGTCTTGCCCTTACCAGGTCCCGCCTTGGGCGCAGCAGGATGGCTCTTCACGCACACCAGGACGTAGCCCTCGTCCTCCACATCCATGGCCCGCGGTTCGGGATGAACCGTTAGCCGACCGGGCTCCTCGTCCATGGAGGTCCGTGAAACGGCTTCGCCTTTCTCCTTCAGCATCGCGAGAAGCTCTTCACCGTCCATGGATAGGGTAGTGTCGGGTTTGATGACCGCCCGGGAAGATGCACCTGCAGGACGAGCAAAGGTTAGTATTTGAAAGTTAGCAAAAGTATCACCGCTAGAACTTGCTATGCACCGGGATCTCGCCCAAGACAGCAATGCTCCAGCACTTCTCGCCGGATGAAGTTGTAAGAGCTCCGTTCGAGATCATCCCAACATCCGAGTATGGTAGTGATCCTCTCCTGCTCCAACTCGAACGATTGATCCCCAAGGGGCTGGAAGGCACCAGGAACCCGGTACATCTTACTCCTCTTCTGCCACTTCCCGCCCGCCATCACCACCTTCTTTCTCCAGTTGTTATCCACCCAAGAAGGCATATGGGTGATGATCGGTTGAAAGCGCCGGGCATTGAAGGACAGGCAACCCCGGGACCCCCGCTTCTTCGAGTATGATAATCTGTACAGTGCCCGGAATTCGTTTACCGTTGGCATGCTCATCCCGGAAAACTCGTACAGGCAGCCGAGGCTCAGCAGTCGCCTCCACTAGAGCCCTGGAAGCTGTGCGGGAGATACTTGCAGTGCACTGAGCATGTACTGCACAAAGTTTGGAAGAGGGAGCGAAAACCCGTGGCGAAACTGGTCTAGATGCACCGCAACCCAACCTGCCTCCGGGTTACAGGCTGACTCTCCGGGATTCAGTGGCCGTAGTGCCACCTCGTCCGGGATAATCCACGTCTCCCGGAACGCAGCAATCTCTCCGGGGTTCATGCTACCCTCCGGCTCGTCACACACCACGGCACCCTTCCCTCTCCCGATGGTGTAGCTCACAGGCGGAGCACCAGCAAGGCGCACACCGTGCGGTATTCCCTTAGATCCTGAGGACCCGGAAGACGAAGCCCCGCTCCGGGAGCGGTCAGCGGCTTCAGACACCGGGGATTCCGAACCGAGCCAGTCCTCCAGTCTCTCCTCATCGTCCACAACGGGGCGCCTGACAGCCGATTCGGAAGCCCCATCAGAACTTGCAGAAGACATTTTTTAACCTAAGGGGAAGAAAAAAAACAAAACCCTAGCGCTGGTCAGCAACGGGCTAGAACAGCGCTTTCTGTGGCCCCTCTCCAAGTTTACCGCAGACGCTCCGCTTAAAACAACTCAGTCGGCGACAGAGATCCCCTCCCCCCGCCGCAAAAACACCGAAAAGAAAAACAATAACAACACCAGGCAAAGTAAGCAAGAACTTACCGATTAGTATGCTCAACCGAGGAAAGTCCGCCCTGCGAAAACAGCGAGCAATGGTAGGAGAAGAGTAAAAGAATACTTGAGGCAACGGATGTCGCGGGGCACCTCCACAGAGCTTTCGCCGAATTTCTCTCTTTCTCTTAGTCTCTCTGAGCAAGAAGCAAAACAGAATGAAGAAGGCAGAGGAGGCCCTTTTTATAGAGAGGTTCGGTGCCCTAGGCGCTTGTAATCCCCCCAAACACGCAATCAGAGCAACTCAAACGCTCGCGAATCCAGGCTTTCCATCTCAGACCGCTCCCTATCAGCACGTGTCCCAGTATCAGTAAACTGCCCACGCCATCATAACTGATGGGACTGATGGACTTCCTCCTTAAATGCATGTCAGCCACTTGTCCCGCCTGCTGGCGACAGGTAAGGGAGTTAGGAGCGCGTCAGGCCCCCCCCCCCCCACACTTCCCCAGGCTCGACGGCTGCATGGCATCTCACCGGTTATGAGTTTTTCCAACCGCTTCGAGAGCATTGCTCCGGGTATGAGCCATCCATCCGGTACCATGGCAGTTCACGGTTAGGTATCATTCAACCGGCTGCATGGCATCTCACCGGTTATGAGTTTTTCCAACCGCTTCGAGAGCATTGTTCCAGGTATGAGCCATCCATCCGGTACCATGGCAGTTCACGGTTAGGTATCATTCAACCGGCTACATGGCATCTCACCGGTTATGAGTTTTCCAACCGCTTCGAGAGCATTGCTCCGGGTATGAGCCATCCATCCGGTACCATGGCAGTTCATGGTTAGGTATCATTCAACCGGCTGCATGGCATCTCACCGGTTATGAGTTTTTCCAACCGCTTCGAGAGCATTGCTCCGGGTATGAGCCATCCATCCGGTACCATGGCAGTTCACGGTTAGGTATCATTTAACCGGCTGCATGGCATCTCACCGGTTATGAGTTTTTCTAACCGCTTCGAGAGCATTGTTCCGGGTATGAGCCATCCATCCGGTACCATGACAGTTCATGGTTAGGTATCATTCAACCGATTGCATGGCATCTCACCGGTTATGAGTTTTCCAACCGCTTCGAGAGCATTACTCCGGGTATGAGCCATCCATCCGGTACCCTGGCAGTTCACGGTTAGGTATCATTCAACCGGCTGCATGGCATCTCACCGGTTATGAGTTTTCCAACCGCTTCGAGAGCATTGTTCCGGGTATGAGCCATCTATCCGGTACCATGGCAGTTCACGGTTAGGTATCATTCAACCGGCTGCATGGCATCTCACCGGTTACGTAACATCCAACCGACGCGAGATCATCTCACCGGTTATGATCATCCAACCGGCTCGAGAGTTTTTTTCCGGGAACGAGATCCACCCGGCCCCATGGCATCTCACTGGGGGACTCGTCTCGATATGGCAAGACGCCCGGTCGAGGTCCACCCGGCTCCATGGCACGACCCCGGTCATGAGAACATTCGACCGGCATGGGCTTTATACACCCGGGCGAGTTTACATCTAACACATGTACTCTTGTCCAGCAGGATAAAAACCCTGCATCGCACTGAACTGCGATCAATCTGGGGCTCTACGGCGAGACTTGTCACCTCAACGCCACCCCATTGCTTCAACGCTTATTCCAACACAAGCTGAGAAGAACTAGCAAGTGTTGACCGGTGCCTCAGCAGACCGCAACACCGGGGCCACCGCCCCGCAGCCTAGCAATATGGACTCGTACCGATATGGCAGAACGCCCGGTCGAGGTCCCATACTCTCCGACTCGCACTTATTTAGCAGAACGCCCGGTCGAGGTCGCAGCCTAGCAATATGGACTCGTCGCGATATGGCAGAACGCCCGGTCGAGGTCCCATACTCTTCGACTCATACTGATATGGAAGAATGCCCGGTCGAGGTCTAGTGCACAAGTTCACCAGGGGGACTCGTCTCGATATAGCAGAACGCCCGGTCGAGATCCCATGCTCTCCGGCTCGCTCTGATATGGCAGAACGCGGGGTCCAGGTTCCATGCACACATCTACTGCATGGCGGATTTCAACACCCCATAATCATTCCATGCACACATCTACTGCATGGCGGATTTCAACGCCCCATAATCATTCCATGTACACATCTATTGCCTGGAGGATTTCAACGCCCCACTATCATCTCCATGCTCATAGAACTACAACACTTGAGCACAGTACTACTTATATTGCAAACATACTCATAAGCTGTTGCACATCATCGGTAACAAGTACTCACTCCGGTCACGCCCAATCTTCAATGCAGATTTGGGGGACTGGGCACCGTTGGGTTGGTAACCCTGCGGGTCTGCGGGACAAGGGCAAGACAGTTTAAGTCCCCATTCAAGATTGCACTTGACCAGGAACTTGAGGGACTTGTTGACAGTAGCCACAGAGGGGCTACAGCAGGCCCACAGACCCGCAGCTAGTGCACCAGGGGCCGGCCTGAGGCCCAGGACCAGATCACCAGCACCTGGCCTCGGGGTCCAGCAGTCTATCCTGCTACCAGGGGCCCGAGGTCCGGGGGCGCCTGCCTACCAAAGAGGTCACCAAGGCTGCCCTTTGGTGTGCAAACAGAAGGGAACCAGTCCCACATCGAAGGGTAAGGCCAGACCTCACTCCTGGCCACCTATATAAGGGCCCCAACTACCCTCATTAATAGGTAACTGATCCTTCCTACCGTTTATATACGTGCTTAAGTTATATCTATTCCAACGATACTAACTTAGGCATCGGAGAGGAGAAGACCGGCCCGCCCGGTATTCCCCTTAGTAAGCAGGTTTACAGGAGATCACGTGAAGATTCATCTGTCTCTACAAGGCCTTCGGGTTTGTGCAGAAACAAAACTGTTGTATGTTTTTCTGTTTTCTGCGTTCATCTTATTTTGTTGTGCCTATATTGCTAAGGACTACGTAAAGATCTTAAGGCGCTTACCACAATAAGTGGTATCAGAGCTTAGTTTAGGGTACTTCGCAATGGTAAATAACAAGGGAGGAGTTGAAGACGTGAGACTGTCTATAAAGCTATTTAATGGCAAGGACAAATTCACGCTTTGGCAGAGGAAGATGAAGAACACCATGATCCAGCATAAGGTTTATGGAGCTCTATCAGCAAAGCCTGCAACCATGAATGATGCGGATTGGGCAGAGAAGTGTGAGATAGCAAAGAGTTGCATTGAGCTACATCTAGCGGATAATGTTCTGCTTCGCATCGGAGAGACGATGATAGGGAAGGAGGCATGGGACAAGCTTGAAATCATTTATATAGGTAAAACCATTAGCAACACGTTGCTCTTGAAGGAACAGCTCTTTGGTCTCAAGATGGAGGAAGGAGATGATCTTAATGATCATATATCCAAGTTTCAGAACTGTATAATAAACTTGGAGAAGGTTGGATCAAAGATGGATGATGAAGATACGGCTGTTATGCTATTGCAGTCACTGCCACCATCATTCAAGCACTTCAAAACCACCATGCTATTCAACAACGAGACCATCACACTTGCTAAAGTGTGTGAAAACCTGGAATCATATGTCAAGATGCAGAGAGAAGAAGATAACTCTCAAGGAAGGGGACTTTATGTCAGAGGCAAGGAGAGAGGAAGGTTTAAGAATAGAGGAGGTTGACTTGAAGAAAGAGGCAGGTCTAAATCCAAGGGAAAAAAACAAAGAAAAGAAGAATGGTTGCTTCGTGTGTGGTTCACCTGACCACTGGAAAAGAAATTGCAAACAATGGAGAAGAAAGCGCAGATGCTTGGAAAACACTTTCAGTCAGCCAACATCGTTATTGGAGATAATAGCAATGATGGAGAGCTTCTCGCAATCTCAACCAGCTCCGGCGTGCCTAGACATTGGACCTTGGACATAGCCTGCACATTCCATATGTGTGCACACAGAGATTGGTTCGACACCGGATCAGTTTTGATGGGGAATGATTCACCAAGCAGAATCATGGGAATCGGCACAGTAAAGATCACCATGTATGATGGAATTGTCAAAAGGCTGGGAAGAGTCAGACATATTCCACATTTGAGCATAAACCTGATTTCTCTAAGTCTTTTGGATAGAGAGGGATTGTGGCATAAAGGTAACAATGGAGTGCTCAAAGTTGGAAATGGTCAGTTGGTCTACATGAATGGTGTATTACAACTCACGGGTTCTACAGTAGTAGGTGTCATTCAATGTAGGCAACTGTGAGAACAAGTCCAAAGGAATATTGGACTATATACATACGGATGTATAGGGACCTGTATCAACAAAGTCGATGGGTGAAGCTAGATATTTTGTCTCCTACATAGATGATTATTCGAGGAAGGTTTGGGTATACTTTATGAAGACTAAAGATGAGGTTTTCCCGAAGTTCAAGGAGTGGAAGGCTGAAGTCAAGAACCAAACAGGCAGAAAAATCAAAGTGTTGAGAAGCGACAATGGAGGTGAATACAGGGATAATCGGTTCCTACAGCTGTGCAAGGATGAAGGCATCACAAGACACTTTACTGTTAAGAAGACTCCCCAACAAAACGGTGTCGCAGAGAGAATGAACAGAAATCTCTTGGACAAAGAAAGAAGCATGAGATTTCATGCAGGGTTGCCTGAAGAGTTTTGGGCAGAATCGCTTAACCGTTCATGTTATCTGGTTAATTGATCACCTTCTAGGGCTATTAACTTCAAGTGTACAGAGGAGGTGTGGTCTGGAAAGCCTGTTGATTATTCCAAATTAAGAGTGTTTGGTTGCAGTGCTTACGCACACATTCCCAAGGATGAAAGAACCAAGTTGGAACCTAAGTCACTTGAATGCGTGTTTATCGGCTTTCAGAAATGAGTCAAAGGTTATAAACTATGAGATATAGTCAACGAGAAAAAGGTGATCAGCAGAGATGTTGTTTTTGATTAGAAGACTATGTCGTTTAACGAAGAAGCTAATAGAGAGAAGGAGAAGACGGTTGTTGATGAAGAAGAAGCAATCGAGATTTCATTAGCTAAACGATCAGTAGAAGATTCTGAAGCTCAGGTGGAGCAAATTGAGCAAGTAGGGAATGATCAAGTAGCTATTGAGGAACCAAAGCAGCAACAACAGTCACCAGTTAGAGCTCAGGTGGAGCAGTCCCCACAAAGGAGTCAAAACCCTCTTAACCCACAAGCACCTGAGTCGGTAAGAAGAGTCATAGCACTTGACAAACCAATGAGGAATCCAAGAAGCGGTATGGATTCGAACAAGAAGAAGAAGTGAGTCATGCTCTGACCATAAGTCAAGGAGATCCAACTACTTATCAAGAAGCTATAGAAAGCGCAGAAAGGGAAGGTTGGATTGATGCTATGGCTGAAGAGATGGAATCTTTGCATAAGAATTCCGTGTGGGAGTTGGTTCCTAAACCCAAAGAAAGAAAACTTGTTGGCTGCAAGTGGGTGTTTAGGAAGAAAGAAGGAATACATGATGATGATGCCATAAAATACAAAGCACGTTTGGTGCAAAGGGGTATACGCAGAAAGGAGTGGATTATGACAAGATTTTCTCTCTGATCGTTAAACACACTTAAATACGGTTGTTGATGTCTATGGCAGCTCAGTATGATATGGAGATTCAGCAGATGGATGTAAAAACTGTGTTTCTTCATGGGGACCTAGAAGAAGACATTTATATGTCGCAGCCAGAGGGTTTTGTTGAAATAGGGAAAGAAAATCTGGTTTGTCGGCTAAAGAAGTCTCTATATGAACTTAAGCAATCGCCAAGACAATGGTACAAGCGTTTCGACACACATATGCTGAAAATAGGCTACACAAGATGCCACTATGATTGCTGTGTCTACTAACATGTATTCGAAGATGGGGAAGTAATTCTACTACTGTTGTATGTACATGACATGCTAATTGCATGTAGGGATATGTCGCAGATTTAGAAACTTAAGAAGAAGTTGGGAGCTGAATTTGACATGAAGGATCTTGGAGCTGCACAAAAGATTCTTGGAATTGAAATAAGGAGGGACAGAAACACAGGCAAAATATGGTTGTCACAAGAGAAGTCTATTATGAAGGTACTTGAACGCTTCAACATGGATGAAGCTAAAGTTGTTTCTATCCCATTAGCTGCACACTTTCAGTTGAGTGCAGAGCAAAGGCCATCGAATCAAAAGGAGATTGATGCGATGAAGAATGTTCCATATGCAAGTGCAATAGGTTGTCTCATGTATGCAATGATTTGCACAAGACCAGATTTAGCTCAAGCATTGAGCGTTGTCTCTAGGTACATGTCAAATTCGGATAAATGCCATTGGGAAGTAGTGAAGTGGATTTTGAGGTACTTAAAGAAGACCATGCAACTTGGGATCAAGTTTGAAAGAAGACAAGGAGAAGCATGCGTGGCTGGTTTTGTGGACTCAGATTTTGCAGGAGACTTGGATAGAAGAAGGTCCACAACAGGTTATGTTTTCACTTGTGGGGGAGGACCGGTGAGCTGGAAAGCAACTCTTCAAGCAGTTACAACTCTTTCTACTACTGAGGCAGAGTATATGGCATTAACAGAACCTTCAAAGGAAGCTATTTGGTTGAATGAGCTGGCAAGTCAGTTAGGTATTAACCAAGAAGGTGTGGTAGTGAAGTGTGACAATCAAAGTGCCATACATTTGGCAAAGAATCAGGCATTTCATGCAAGGACGAAGCACATTGACGTTCGCTATCACAGGATCAAAGATTGGGTAGAAGCTGGAGTTATCATTGTGGAGAAGGTCCACACAAATGACAATGTAGTTGATTGTCTAACGAAGCCGGTTTCTGCAGAGAAGTTCAAGAGCAAGCGCTGCTTGAACTTGCTCATTGTCACAGCTTGCTAAGTTGTGATGGAGCACCTCCTCACTTGAGATGCGATGAGGCAGGAAGTATCCTGCCAAGGTGAAGGCTCTTGGAGGTTTGTTCGGGGTTACCTCAAGAGGTTCAAGACATCCTGAAGGTTGCAGTAATCAGAATGGTATCAACTCACCAAGGTGGAGATTGTTGTGTTTTGGCTCGTTGATGCAATCTGGAGTATAGGATTTAATAGTCAAATCCAGGTTTAGAAAGGAAAGATAGCGCGCAGCTTTTCTATAAGTTCTAGGAAAGTATATCTTTCAAGATTCTATTAAGATTTGTGCTAGATTTAGGAATCCTAAACCATATTGTATCAACAGCCCCTATTCAGTAAAAATAGGAGCTGCAGGGGATTTTCTAGGGTTAACAGATACATAACATCTAGAGAGAGAGTCAAGTGTGAAAGAGAGATAAGAACTAGACAGGAAGAGAGTTTTAGGTTATGCAATAAGTACTTGTAACACCTAAATTTTTCATAGTGCTGGTGAATCTCTCAAGAGGGATCACTAAGTGGACGTAGGTCAAAGTTTAGGCCGAACCACTATAAAACTGTTGTGTGTTTTTCTGTTTTCTGCGTTCATCTTATTTTGCTGTGTCTATATTGTTAAGTACTAAGTAAAGATCTTAAGGCGTTTACCACAATAAGTGGTATCATAGCCACACCTCTAGTGCCACCGTCTCATGAACTAAACTTCATCGATCCCAACCACTGAGAAACACAGAGGAAAATCAAAAGCAATTTGGCATCAAGCCGCTGCCAATCTAGAGCCATAGGACAAGAGAGCACCCCAAATATGTCAGGGAAAGGATTCTCATCCGGCAGTGACCCAAGAGCAGCAGAGCCGAAGGCCAGCTGTCTTCAATCACTGTCGGATGAGAGAGAAGAGGATTTGATTGGTTACTCTCCCTAGGGTTTGGAGACAGAAGTGACGGCTACGATGTAGATTTTTAACCAATACGTGTCTAAATAGTTAAAATAGCAAAGCGGTCGAGTTAATAAGGGCTTAAATGTGGAAACAGAATCACCTCGCTGCAAAAAGTAGGTGTGAAGAACAAAGCTCATCGAAAAATTTCTCTCATATAGCTCTCATAGGTCGTCCCTAGGGTTTCCATTACCCAAATTTCTCTCATATAGCTCTCATAGGTCGTCCCAGGGTTTCCATTACCCAAATTTTTTACTTCGTTCGGCGACGTGTCTTTCGACGCTGTCATTGGACAAAATCTTATTTTTCCATTGTGGATAGTCATCCTCTGATCCTCGTTCTGGATTGTCGGGGGTTTTGGAAGGTAACAATGGAATTCATGGTGGCATATGGATTGAGGTTTAGAAAAGGTGGAGCAGGTATGTGGATTGGATGGAGGTCGATGTGGCTATAATACTATGATAAACCATTTTCACGAAGCATGAAAAATATGACCATTATAAAATCTTGGTCTTAAAATCTAATTTTTTATTTATTGAAAATTTTTCAACATGGATATCTTCTTGATTGTGTAAAAAGCAACGATAATGAAATTCTATTAGCTTCACATGCAATGAAAATTGAGAAACAATTTTTTTTTTTTTATTGTGATAATGTAATTTCACGAAACATCAAAGTGACCATAATGTATCTTGGTATACTATAGTTTTCGTTGATGTTTATTGAGACCGTGAAACTAATACATTATCTTCTTCCTCTATTTTAAGATGGTTCAATCATACGGCTTTGACACATTGCACTCTGAATAATTAGAGGACTAGTCCCCCCTTATTGAGCCAACAAAGGCTTGAGCATGGTAAATTATGCCAACAACTTTTTGGAAATAGCTGAAAAGTAATTAAAATACCTCGAATGACGATGTAAGGTATGAGATAAAGAAATTTTCTAAAATAAATTATGCAAAATAAAGCAACATCCCTAAAATAAAGGACAATTATCATGGACGTAAAAATTCCTATAAACGTACAAAAGCAAATGGAAACAATGCACCACTAAAAAATGACTTAGGGGACATGTCATGTGTAGTAAAGCACTCTGTCATTATTGTAAATTAACGAACTATTGATACGCACATTGCAAACTAGCAAAGAATTAGCTGCGACTTACAAGAAGTATAAAGAATCATACAAGTACGAGGATTTAGAGAAGTATCATCAATATCCAACAATAACATTGAAAATGAATTTACAACTACAAGCTTACCATATGGGAGAAGATGACGATGACACATCTCATCATTGCATTTTTTAAAAGAGCAAAAAGAATCTAGCTCAATCCAAGATAGACTTTGATTAGTTTACTTTAAAAATTTCTAAGATATCCTTATAAAGGCTATCACGCCTTCTACCTAATTAATTAGCCTTTGGTCTTAAAGTTTATATTTATAAATTGGACAAGACTAAATGTAATCGTTGGCATCTTAATTTTTTGAATTTTCTCTTAATGAATTGAGATTATTCAAATTTTATTCATGATATGCATGATTCAATTTTCTGCATCTAACTTTGCAAAGTATTGCATAAAGCAAAGCAATATAACATAATATAGGTACGACATAAAGAACTGTGTGCAAAGGACCGCACCATGTAATCTCTAGAATAATAGTAATGAAGGACAATGGTACTAATGTATCACAAAATAGCATAATAGTACTGAAGAACAGTATTACTGTATCAATAGATATAATAAAAATAACAAATATCGATATATCTGTTCCTTGGGGATTCATAATGCACCTGCCTTCTTGGGATTACCATATCTTTTATTGCAATCCCCATCGAGTTACTCTAAAGAACTTGGGTTACGTTTCGATGTATATATATTGAGCATATGTCGAATTGACAATTTATGCGACATGAGAAAATTGATTTTTTTTCTCTACATTTTAAAGAAATTTATGCCACGATGTTCATGTGAAAAGACACAAGTGAGAATCATTTGAGCTCATTTGCATTACCTTTAACGACTGGGGATGTAACGAGTATTAGAGAAGTTTATATGTCAACTTAGTAGGTTATATATAACCGCTAATTGAATCCAACGTCATAAGAAAATGATATTTTGGAATTCTGACATAGATTGGCTTTGACGCAACTACTCGTGATCTGTTGATCCGTACATTAAAGAAATTACCATGGACACCCATATTTTGGATGAATAGAAGCAAACACCAGAAGAACATGGTTCACACACGAAATAGAGGACGACAAAAGCACATTTTATCCTCAAATATTGTTTCGACACAATCCATGTAAGGGTTGAAGACGTGTGTTTACTCCCTACATTCCACCGCTCCCCTATGGTGGCATTATGATGTATTTAATGCACAAGTATATGTATAGTTCTTCTTACATCCGTCGTGATTTTACGGATAAAAGCACATCATTCCAAGCCTATTCGTCAAAGAAAGTATGATTGAGACCATCATATGCAAATGACACATGTTTCTCATTATGTTCTTATATTGAATCCAAAGAAGATTCAGTGGACTGATTCAACCAACTTACAGACACCTTAGATATTTTATGGTGTTGGGTGTTGGTTGTTGTGTCGACACGCTAGTCACGTGTCATGACACCATCCACTATTAATCCTTATGTTGTTTATGCTAAAAAGTCAAAGCATCTAGGCCGGGTTAATTTTCGTAGGTGGGATGACTTTATAGCTTATTATATGGGATCCGTAATGGGCATCATAATCCCATATAAAAACCCAATTGGTCTCATGAAAAACAACTACAGTAATAGTCTTAATATTGGTAATGCAAACCAATACTTCTGTTTAGGGTTATGCAATTTTGCATGCAGCGTTACTTATTTATCTATGCCCACCATCATTTAACTAATTTATACCACAACTAGTGACTATGTGTGAGGATTTCAAACAAACTTGTAATCTTTGAACTCTTTTGGATTGACACGGATCTACAATCTTTGTGCTCGGTTAAATGTTTTATGTGCCAAAATTGCGCCGCCACAACGCACAATGATAGGTCACTAGAGATGAATAAATATTTACGATGGATATGAACTTCCAGCTAGTCTGCTATGTCGAAACCTTGACAGGCGATCTCCTCACCGCTAGATTTTGCGGTGTGTCACTTTGTTGAGACAGTCTTCCCGTCGTTAGGGGGAGATAAGAACAAGCATGTTCAAGTGGAACGACATGAATTGTCGTGGTTTGTCCCCACTGTGTCTCATCTTGATTCCCAAAATCACACAAAATAAAGTGTGTAGATATCTTATACATTAAAGTGACGAGATTACATAAACCTTCTGCAAATATACCTACAAGGATTATGTTTTATCAAATGGACATTGTACCACCCAAGAGGAATTGGGTATTGTACTGCCACCATGGATGGTGACATGGTGACGCTATAAGTGGCATAAATGGTGTCACAGGCCGTGACTCTCCAGGGAAGAAGGGGAGACCACCTTTGGTTCGATAAATACTTGTCTAAAGGAAGAAAGCAAGTTTAGCACAATCTGATCTATTGATCAGTGATACTCAAATCTGTCTCATGAGAATATTTATGGGTTGTGGTTATCATTGGGGGACGCCTCAAATATTTGAACCAATCCTTAAAGAATAGAGATCTCTACAAACACATTACACTAGTGTACATGAAGACGTGGAATAATGAGTCTAATATCAAACCATACTTCGTTGAACCAATGCATTAAACTGGCCTAATGGAAAGAAGCGATCCAGTATAAACAAAGAGATAGGTCTTTGAGCAGGTGACGCCGACACCGCAAATATAAACCCTATAAAATATATCTTTGTTAGAATGCGTAATGAGAATAAGAGTATGTAGACTCATCTTATGGCGCAAGGTCTCTCAAAAACGCATTGAAATCGACTACGAGAAAATATTCTCTCATAATGGACTACGAGGAGACAATCTCTCGTAATGGATGTCATTGCACTCCACTACCTTGTCAGTTTGGTAGTTTCCAAAAAACTGAACATGCAGCTTATGAAAGTGGTCACAACATATCTCTATGGGGATCTAAATTAAGAGATACACATGAGGATCCTAAACGGATTTCATTCACCCAAATCAAGTGACTCTAGATCACATAAGTGCGTTTGCAAAAGAAATTGAAAAGTTCACCAAAGTGACTATTGGATTGGGAAAGGGATTGGTGAATTATGCCCTTGCGTGTTCATTATGGATATACATAGACTCTCAATGAACTAAGAGATACTCTATGTATTGTAAATCCTAAATTAAGAATGAAAAAAATCTTGGAAATACACAGCCTTGAAATGAAACTCAAGGACTGTAATGATGGTGACCATCCATCAATCGGCTTAGGCACTCTAAAGAATAAAATGAGGCCTACATATACTCCCATGATCAGTCGAAGTCTTTACTCTAATGATAGATCCATTTTTGATCTAAAGGAAGATGACGAAGAAGTATTGGGATATGAAATTCCCTATACAAGTGCAATGACGCATGATTGTACTTAAACACAATATGTAAGACTCGACCACTCATTCGATGTGGTTTTGTAAAGCTAAGTGTAGCTATGCGCCCAAGCAACGACAATTGTTCTTTCAAATACTTAAAGATATGAAATATTTGGACTTATTCAATCCCTACATAGAATGTGACGTGATAAGAAAACTATCCACGTCATAGCTAACTATGTGTAAAGAAAAACGTATTAAAGACGAAATAAGAAAATCTGTCATTGCAGATCAATTTCAAATACCTTAATGGTTAGTCCATACTTATACTCTAGATAGAGTTTTTGACTGTTTTACTACAAGAAGGTCATGCTTAGCATAAACATGATGTTCATTATGAACTTATGTGTTCAGTTCATGGACAACCTTATCCTCGAGATCAAAGTAAATAAAGTTGGATCTGAGGACGATGTGGCAAAATTTAATTACTAAATCATTGCTTAAAGTCATACTTGAAAAAATGTGAAAATGAATAACTATGCTAAAGTTATTGAAACTCCCTTGATCAAATGAAAGAATCGGGGAGAATCCCATGATTAATGTAAAAATCAGGGGATGTGCAGACATCAGGGGGAGTCTAGCACGTACATGTTGTTTTCAAATGTAATAGGTGCGTTGTGCTATTTTTCTCCTTCGACCAAAGTTTTATTTTCTCCCATTATATTTTTATTACTTGACAAGGTTTTTAATGAGGCAACATCTCATGCATCATTTTATCTTTGACTCGGCACAAGAGAGAGTGTTGAAGGAAAAACACATTGTGTAACTTCGTCAATGTAACTGACGAGAGATAATTATGTAGTTAGCATTCAATACTTATTACTGAAACGATCAGTCATTATTGTCATAAATGTACTTATTATTTCCGTTGTAATACTCAGCCTGTATAAAAGGGACTATCAATGAAATGAGTACACCAATTCCTCTTTTACTTTTACACAATTATGTTTTCTTTTCAACTTTATCTTTGAATTATATCCAAAAAATTATATTAATTGAATATAAAATATCCTTTTATTTTGGTAAAAAATAATACCTAAAAGATATTCAACAAAAGAAAATAAGATAACAATAACACATTCCTAAATCATTTAAAATAAAATAAACAAAATAGCACATTCCTAAAAGTGAAGAAATGAGCATATCACTTTTTGAGTGGAAGAAAAAGCCAAAATACATGTCAATTGGCAATTGGGCACAAAAAGCCACCAACTTGATTTGTCGTACTGAGGCTCTCATTTCATTCCAAGGTGAATGAATAAATAAATTCAAATTGCAATCATTTTGGAACAAAATATTAAATTAAAATGATTTAGCTACATTACGTACTCTAATTTGATGCAAGTCATTTTAAGATTACAATGAGAAAATGATATCATTTGACAAATAAATACATGACAAATTACAATTGTCAAATTGTGAGATCATAGTGCCTAATGATGATAACTCCCTTGTGGACAGTGACAGTAGTTCTTTCAATTTTGTCACTAAATGTTGGTGATCCGGAATTTGTTATTTAGGTGTTTATTGGCAAAATTTCAAGTACTTTATTGTATCTCTCTTGTTCTCTAATACTCATGTGTGACATTAGGCAAATGACTGTTCATAAGTTAGCTTCTTTTACTTATTCATCTTCTCTTTTCCGCTTTTGTTCAACAAAATCGGACTATTTATTTAACTAAGTAACTAACGTATTGTGATTTTATCTTATTAAATGATTAATGTTTTTTAAAAAATAGAGGAAAGTAAGTGAAAGCCTATTATGAAAGATAATATTATTTTGTTAAAGTAGGAACACTCATTTTGTCTTTGTATGTTAAAGGGGACACAGGCTGTCATATGTTTAGTCGCAAGTCGATAACAGTCCTGATTATTAATCATAGTTCCGTAAGCAGTTTATTCAACTCACTTGACATTGATTATATATGTTGCTTTTTCAATCAAACTAAGACAAAGACAATCAATTATTACAAACACAGCAATATTACCCTAACACGTCTCTCGAATAGCTATTATAAATTATAACTTTTCAATATAAATTTCACAAACTCTTCCTCTAGTGCGGTTTCATTGAATTTTGTTACAATTTCGGATTTTTGCACTCGAGAATGGTAGTCTAGTACCATTTAGCCTGGTGATATATATAGTCTCATTTGTAAATTAGAGGTTTGAGTTACACTCGTGTAAAAATTAATTGTACATTTGAATTGTTTACTTGAAAAACTAAAAATTCATTCTAAATTTGTGTTTGAATATTTTACCATGATAAAACTTATATTTTTAGAGAATAATATCTTATTTAAATTGTCTTTGGGTCTCTGATTGGTTAACTCGTTTTTATTTTTCTTCAAACAATAAGATCTCTGTTAAGCAGCTTTCATCCCCAGAAGTACACCCATGAAGATGTTTGCTACAATACCAAATAACGCGTCCACCATATAGACATATAGTATCACGACTTATCACCTGATAGATCTCTTAAACGGCAGCAAATTAACTATATGAAATATGTGAGATCTCAATGATGTTTTTATTTTCTACTAATTTAAGAACAAATTAGATGAAAGGGGAAAACAGGTTTTGTAGGATTAATAATTCACATTGTTAAGGTTAAGATTATGAACCAATGATCGATAGGATTTGTAAAATTTAAGAGCATCGGCAGTGGACTCCCAGTTTGAAGCTTAAATTTGATGGCTTCTGTTGCTCCCCCATAAAGCTGCTGCCATCGGCTTCCTAAAGGGCAATCAAGGGCGTTCCAAATACTGAAGTTTTTTTTTTTTTTTTCCTAAAATAATACTATTTCTTAAAGAGCTAACATTCTGCATTTCCAGTTGATTAATCAGGTGAAAGTGCAGGTTTACAGGTGAGGGAAGCAGAGAGGGAACAAGGATATGATGCTATCACCTGCTACCGGAAGGAAAATTCGGTGAATTGTTTTTAGGGTTTAAAAACCCTAAAAAGTCGGTGAATATAGGTATGGAGAAATCCAAAAGAAAGAAAGTGCACTAGTGTAAGGTACGAATTGTATGGTGTTATAAATCGACCCATCATCTAAAAGAAGGAACAAGGATGATGCAATCAGCAGCTGCCAATCTTAGTCTTGTTTTGGTTTTGATTGCATATTGGCAAAGTGATAATAGTAGTTAAAAGAGCATAAGTTTAAGGGGTACCGTGGTGAGAACTTGTGGCCAGCCATGATCATCTTGTTGAATGGCTCACATGCACTGGGGAAAAGAGATCAAAAGGTATTCCAATTCTTTGGTTTTGTTTAGTGGGAGATTAGTGAGTTTTTTATGATGGAAGCATGATTTGATTAAGTAATTAGGTTTGATGATGTTAGATAGGCTGTAATGCAAGACTTTGGTGCCAGTTACAGATTTATTAATTTTAATGTTTGATGGCATTCTCAGAGATTAATTATTGTTATTGATCATAACATGGTTCTTGATCCATTTTACTAATCAATAAAATGCATCTTGCAAATAAACCAATGAGAGATATAAAGATGGCTTAAGACCTCATTTTAACAAGTATGAACTCAGTGCTGAATTGTTCATTCTAGATTTCTAGGGTTTATAATTCGAACATGATGATGACGTTCCGCCCGTCATCTGCCTACTTTGTATCTCAATCTTTGATGCAATCGGTTTCGACTATGAAAGAAATAGATATATTAGTAAATATCCGCGGATGCACTTGCCTACTAGAAAGAAAACATATTCATTGGTTTCTTATGTCCTGTGAGATCAGCAAATATAGTAAATAGTTTCTACGATAGGGTACATATATATGCATAGTGAGAAAGCTAATATGAGATTGAAGTAGAATAGTAAGGAAGGAATAAAAGGACATGCGCATGTAACCACTTGCTAGGTATTTTGCAGATGAGTAGTGGGTGTGCACTTGCTAGGTATTTCTCAGAAGTAATAATTCTACATATTTTAGTAGTTTAGAAATGCTTCAATCAGGTTGGGTTTCTCTTAAAAAAGAAAAATGCATCAATCAGGAGTTACAATCATGCAAATGCAACTAGCTAGAATACTCTAACTCAGAGAGATTCTGCACTATAAGACATCTAGCTATAGCTATCTAGGTGTCTCTACAAGGGTCTAAATATATGCCTTTTCAATGTACTCATCACTTTATCTGTTAGGAAAGGAAAATGAAAGCCTTCCTAATTTCCTTAGCTTGATCTACGGGAAAAGTCCAAAGTCCAGGATATATATACTGAATTATAGATTTCATCTGGGGAAAAGAAGCTAGTCTTAAACTTTTGATTGCTTTGATTATCGGTGAAACTCAGAATCATACAAAGCGCGCAGGTGGTTAATTACTTGCTTTTATTGCATCAATGGTTGCTAACAGAACAAATAGCAAAGTCTAGTAGTAGAGCAACTAAGAAAAGAGGAGGCAAAGGTTGTCCAGTTCTATTAGCAGGTTTTAGATCGAGCAAAGATCGATAACATACCTACGTGCCTTGGTCTAGTCACTCTAGTGTTGTTTGATAATTACGTACCTTTCTTCTGCAAGTGTCCCCAGCAAGGTGAGGAAAGTGACCGACCTTCAATTCTGTCAGTGACACTTAAATTCCCTTTACCGGCATCTGAAATACTCCATATGCAAATGAGCTAGCTAAGAATAAAATTAAGTGAGCATTGCCTCTCTCTTGATTGACTGACTAGCTGGTATCTAAATATAACTGCCAAAATTCCAACCATTTACTTGAGTTTAACGGCCACTTAATTAAATTACAGATAGAATCAGTTAACAACTCCAGATATTTATACAATATATATGAATTTATGAACACACTTCATTTCTATGTCCAACTTCTAATATCACTCCAAATATATCTATACAGTATATGAGGTTATGAACACACTTCATTTGTATTCTAATATCACCTTCATACTCTTAAAATTGGAGATGGAGTTAATTATCATTGAACTTAATTAATGAAGAATCTTTCCATTAGTTTATCGATAATTGGCCAAGAATCTCGATCTGCAAGAGCAAATTCATTAATTCTCGGTCAGGGATCCATCCTAATTAACTTTATGAGGAAGCAAATCAGTTCTTCCTCTGTTGCCTTAGAATGCAATTTAATTTGCGCACAACTCTCACTGTCTAAGGCTTCAAATGCAAGCTCATTTGAAGCTTCTGCACAAAATAATACCAGGTTTCTATTCGCACTTAGTTAGAAAATTCATTTGAATGCCAAATTTTACCCCTTTAAAATCTGCATGGGCAGCTCCGCCACCACCATGTCCCAGCTGGCCAAAATTAATTAAGAACCTGCCATTGAAGAAGAAGATGCCATATCCCGAGCGATCGAAGTATCCACCGTACCATTTCCAGCGAAGAAGCGAATCTCACGACCATATATAGATAGAAGATCTCTGTAGGGATTCTGGATTGAAAAGGGCCTCGATTCGGAAGATATTCCGAAGAGATCGAAAAGGTTGCAGTTTGTTGGTAATTTCGATTAGCTAGGGTTCTCGCTTGTTCCTGAAAGAGACCTTTTCCAAACCCTAGCTAGCTATATATTATCATTTTTTCTGAATATGAGTCTTTATCTTAAGGTTCTGATTAACGTACGACTGTCCCTTCAGGGATGAATGAAAAATTATTAATATGGAATAATCTCATACGGTTGATTTAAATGGTCACATGAATAAAAGCTTAATCTGATATATACAACGTAAATAACAAAGGTTTGAAAATGTGATCGAGTAGGTAACTAGGTATATATTTGGCAGCAGAAGGGGCATGCGGCAATACTACAAGTGACCGGAAGGAGCTCTAGTTTTCAATCGGCAAATATGGATCTGCTATAACATTGGTAATTTGTTACACATGCACACTGCATTTCATTTTCCTTTTTTCTTGGGGATCCCTAGCTAGCTCGATCTCATCCGATCCTATCATCTCCATTCTCTAAATTTCATTACGATAGCAAAAGTAAGTTGCTAGATTCGGTGTTGTGATCTTTAGAGAGAAAAATGAACCAAACCTGAATGTGTAGAGATTGTTCGAATATGAATTGATTCAGGGTATTTGTGTGTCTCGTTAGGTTGTTATGATCTGAGAGATGTGGTGAGGGATAGTGCCTTCTACGATATATTGGGCATCGATGTTGAAGCCTCTAGTACTGAGATTAAAAAGGCTTATTATCAAAAGGTACGTACGTAATACAAGCTTCACTCACACATTTTTCTTCAAAATCTTACTGTTTAATTCGGCAGAAATTCCCACAGAAAGCTGGTTCAAATCGAGTCTTGAGCAGCATTGTGCTGTGTTATGTGTTTTCTTTATTTCATTGCCATTAAAAGTTGAGAAATTTCATTTGGTTGAATTGCTATAGCAAGAAGAACCACTTTGAGAATGGTGCACCAGGTTACTAAAAGGTTTTTGTTTTTATCTCTTACTATAGGCAACATAAGCTCACCCCGATAAAAATCCTGGAGATCCAAAGGCTGCTGAAGATTTCGTAGTAAGCTTATAATGTCTACTCTCATCCTCCGATCCCCCTCCCTCTCTCTATCTCTCTTGTTTAAATATTTTTTTGTTATGCTTCTTAATTAGTATTAGCCTTCATATACCACTTCCCTATCACAATAGTTATGTAGGCATCTGTTTCTGTGTGGTACTAACTCGAGTTCATAAAATTGCTTGTTTGCGCTTCATTTCGGATGTAACTGACATATCAACAATGGGGTGCCTACTCATGTTAAATTGATGCAGAACCAAAAAGATTAACTTAACTACATGCTTCAAAGTGATATCTATATATACTTTGAATTTTAGTATTGAACAAGATAGTTGGTCACGGCTCCTCTCTTCTCGAGAATCCATACATCCCTTATCAGTATATGGACAGCTATCTCTCGAGCACAGGTTTAGGTTCGGCCTCAATGGGAAAATAAAACGGAGCACCTAACAACGTATCTTCACAGACCAAGAACTACCATCACCTACACATAAGTTTAATGTTATGTTTATAACTTCAGTCGTGTATAAGAAAAAACATTCATTTTTGGTTTCAACTCTAATCTTTGTCCTCATCTCATCCATTTCATGGTAGAGGTGTTGCTTTCTGTTCTTCATGTACCTGTTGGGGCTTACTCTTCTGGTTATTTTATGCATATAGGCAGTTGCCGATGGTTTTCAGGTCTTAATGGATCCTGAGAAGCGTGGATGGTATAACAAGCATGGAAAGCTTTGCATACCACAGTAAGTTAATTTGTACAGTGCTTTTCATTCATCGATAGACTTATTGCAACGCAGCGTCTGAATCGAAACACAGTGCTTTTCATGTAAAATTACACACCATAGAATAAATCATAAAATTAAATAACGAAATAGAGTGTTTTACAATTTACTCACAATGAAATAACTTCCTGTCTCTTTTATATATAGGAACCACTGGTTACACAGTTACACTGTGTATGGGATGGTTTATATATGGGAGTGAATGCTTTAAAGAGTACATTGGCGAATTTGCTTTGACTACTTTCTCATCATTTCTTGACATGGAAGAAGAGACAGAAGATCCTGAAGTCCGTAAGAAGAGAGTATCCTATCAAATTGTCCGATTTATTTTTTTTTCGATTAAAATTGTCTGATTTTTTGAAAATCCTAGGTTATAAACTTCATCTATGCACCATTGTTTTTGTTTTTACTCTGTATGTGTAGGCATTGTTGAAGGAAAGGCATGAAAAGCTCACAAAAATTATGATAGATCGCATTCAACCATATGTTGATGGTCTTATGGATGAGTTTGAAAAATAAATAGATTCAGAAACCCGACGCCTATCAACAGCTGGTAAACCTTTTTCCTTTTTTTCTTATTTTCTTCTATACATCAACTGGACGCAAATTTCATATACTTTGCATTTTTCTTGATGTAATTTTATTGACGCACAGTGATTTCTTTCATCAGCTTTTGGAGAGTGTCTTTTATATACAATTGGTATTATATTCATAGCTAAAGCTGCAAAAGAACTGAAAGGAAAGGAGGAAGTCGAGAGAGCAAGGTGGATCAAGGTTAAAGGTCCCAGAGGATTCGAGTTGAGGTCGCAAATACATGCGCGCAGCTAGAGGTGCATATTTTACTACCAGGAGTTATTTTTCTAGCAAATAACAACTTATAGTAAATTTATTGGGGCCAATGACAAGGGAAAAATAGGCAGCAGTTGAGGTGAGGTACTATGGTAACTTCATTTATTTTTTTTGGTCTGAACATGGAAGCTTCTTGTATAAAGAGTGGAATATCGGAAAATGAAATGCCACATAGCATTCATGGTTGGGACAATATAGAGTTGCTGCCTCCTATCTGAAATTCATTTTCTCGAAAGTTCTTTAGTATTTATTGTTGAGTAAGTAGGTTCAAACTTTGCTCATGCGATCTTTGTTTGCCGGTTGAAGTATAGTTTACGGTCACAAGAATGAGTTTTACATAGTAGGGTTTCCAACTAAAACGTAGGTAGCCCTAGTGTTGTATATTATTTCCTTAGTTTGCTTTTAAATTTTAGGGGATTCGAGTTTGGGAACTCATCTATCATAGTGGAGACTGGAGAGAAAACAACTGGAAGAATGTTTGGTGGGTATTTTGCTCAAGTCATGAAGTAATTTTTTGGGGACTCTATTCGGGATCTTATATTTAATTAACATGATTATCCCTATTAGTTATAAACTTATAATTGAGTTCTAGTAGGTGTCAGTGTAAATATACAGTTTAGGGATTAAGGGTAGGAATATAGCAACGGAGTGAGCCAGAGTTCAGTCTGTCATTATGTGTTTTGAAGACTCCAAAATGTTGATAACTAGTAATGTCAAGAACACTCGCAGTGGGATAGTTCATTTGCAAATTGCTGATAGTTCTTAACAGTTGGTTTAACAGGTAGATCCCCATATCAGGAGTCACTTGATGTCGTCGAGAATGTGGTCTCTCTGGCATTACTAACTCATACCTGATCAAAATTTATGATGTAAAGAATTCCCTGTAAACTCATGTTCATCTGATTTTGCTGAATCTGAACGTACAGCGGGAAGACTAGATCGTCCAATCATGTCTCAAGCTGACAGGGAAGAGAATTTACGGGAAAACGTTTTTAACTATCTAGACATCTGGAGGATAGATAGTACATGGAGCGCTAATGTGATTGATATTGATCGAGACGTCTGCGTCATATATCTGCAAATCAGTGAGTTCCAGAATTTTCTTTTAATTATCCATGAGAAGTACCTACTAATTGAACTTGTCAACTTACAATCAAATACAGAAACACTAGAGCTAACATTAGATTAGTATGAAGCTAATTATGACCGAAAAATATAAAATACATTAGCATTTGCGGAAAATGATTTGAAAGGTCTTTTGTTTCTTTTTCAGATACTTAAAGACTCCACTGTATCTAAAGATGTTCTGAAGCTTCGCGCAGAAGCATTGGATAAGCTGGGAAAAATCTTCAAAGTAAGCTTTCGTTTTTCAGTTTGGAGGTAAATTGCATACTAGTATTGGTGTTCCTGCATCTTGTGGAATATATTTGAAAGGATGTGCATATATGGTAGCTACATTTGCATATGTAATCAGCTTTTCATCTTATGCATTTTAAATTTTCATTATTTTTCCAGGGTACGAGTCCTGCTTACCATAGAGAGTACAGTATCTGCCTTGAAGATGGACAGGAGATCGAAAATGAGGACTCTGATTTCTCAGACTGATTGTTTCATGCCAATGGGCAGGGCCGGTCCTGTGTCATAGGCGGCCTTGTGCCAAATTTTTTTGGCGGCCTTGGTACATAGATATTATGTGTAAAAAAAAATTCCAACAAGCAATACATATAGCATTTTGAAAAAAATGAATTCATATTATTCTAACTCTTAAAGTAAAAACAAAAAAATAAAACGAGAGAGCAAAAATCTCATGTTAAGCATATTTCTTAAGTTCTGAAGGCAAAAAAAATAAAAAGTTGTAATATATAATGTAAGGAACCTGCAAACTTGTACTACCAACATACAACTGAAATGCCTACTGGCTCCAATAGTGAGAAGGATAATAAAGAAACCTGTAAAAAAGATCAATTTAGCTACAGAACCAATGTAATGAATTTCCAAACTTGATAAATGGTAACACAGTACAATCTTACCTGGAAACAATATGTAAAGCTTTCCATTGGATCATTATAATAAACTGAAACTATCACAAGACTTTTGCCAAGAGGAACTGAACAGCTAACGCATTAGGGTTTTCTAAACATTGATCTTCTAGCATTTTTAGAAGCTAAATCATCAATTAATTTTTCATAATCAAGCTTTTCTAAGAACTCATTTTCAATTGAAATCAAAGCCAAAGAATTTAATCATTCTTGCGACATGGTTGATCGCAAGTACGACTTTAAAATTTTTTGTTTTGAAAAGCTTCTCTCTGCTGATGCAACTGTAACATGAATAGTTAATAAAATTCTATATTTAAGGCAAGTAGTTGGATAACAATTGACTCTTCAAAAAATTGAGTATTGCAAACTAAACCTAAAACCCTAGATTGAACGATCAAATAAATTCAATCAGATTGATTAATAATTTCATATGATCAATTAATGAAAGATAAATCATATCAAAAATACAAACTAAAGCATCAAAGTAAAATTGCAAACGATTACAAAGTTGATCTCTGACAATAACAAAAATTAAACAAAAATTGAAAGCAAATAAGATTACCTCTGAGGCTCTGACAGTTGAAGTTCTTGATCAATTTAGAATGGAAGTTTTGTCAGAAATTGAATAGCAGAAGGAGTTGTATAAAGCCAAGTGCAACTTAGAAGTATTTCTTAATCAAGAATACAGGTGATAACTCTGCAAAATAAGAGGCTGCTTTTATAGACGCATAACAACAATCCTAAAACAATTTTAAAACAATTAAAAAAAATCGTAGAAATAATCAATTATTAAAAAAAAATGCTCATATTGGAGTTCGAACTCCTACCCTAAACAACTTGTTTTAAATTACAAGCCTAATCAATTGTGGTAATGTAGCATTTGTGTTTTATGTTTCTATGTTTTTACTTAAGTTAACGTTTTATTAATATTATATAAAAAAAAAATTTGGCGGCCTCCGCCGATCGGCGGCACAGGCCAAAGGCCGGCTCTACCAATGGGGGATATTGACCTTTATCGGTTGTCTTTGCAGCGTCATCACCTGCCGAGTGTTTGTTTGTTTATTTAAAGTTGAATTTTTGTATGAAAAACAACTTGGGGTCCTCGACTAGCTTCTTAAGTCTTAACCCCAGACATAGTCATATTCGGAAAATGTTGACAGCAACATTGATCTACACACTGATTTTTCCTTGCTCTGAAGGCAGACACATGGATGGATGACCATAGCAAAAATGAAACTGTCGAATGGACTCAAAATGTTCAGTTATTTGTTTCGTTACACTGCTAAGAGTGAGTGAGAGACAAGATTTTTAGACATGTCAAAACAAAAGTCTTTCACCGATTGTAGAGAGTTAATAAGAAACTAGTTTGTGTCTTTATTGATAATTTGACATGAATATCTACCTATATATGCCTGATGCCCTGATCACCCTGATCACCCTGATGTATCCTCAACAATTAATTTTTGAGTCTTGAATATCTACCTATGCCTCATGTATCCTTGGCAGTAATCAATCATGGTTGTAAACGTCTCTATGAGCAAGAGAACAAAGCCCGTGCTTATAATGAGTGTAAAAACCTTAACCGTATAGAAAAACATTGGTTAACTCTAACCATAACCAATTAGTGATAGACACATGTCACTTAAGTTTTTTTCGATGAGGTGGAATAAAATGAAAAGTAGAAATCTTTAATACAACCACAACTTAACTGATCAAATACAAAACAGAACTAACAGAGAAAAGCATAGACTGAGTTCCAAAACTTGAAGGCCCAACAATATGAAGTTATGTCCCCTAAGTTGAGACTATGACATTTTTATTTTATTTCACCCACACCCCCAAAATCTGGTTGGTCCAGTTTTCTATTTTTCTTTTACCTTTGGTCTTTTACCCCTGGAAAGAAATGAAAACAAGTAAAAACTCGTAAGTTAAAACACATTTATAACGTATCTCTCGCTTTGCTCTGCCCCCCATTTCATTAGCACTGCTGTGGCCACACGTAAGTTTCTTGATTTCATCTTGCTTTTGTTGGGTTTCTTTCATTTTGCTTCGTTTCGTTCAGCTGAAATAGAAAGGTTTAATCTTTGATTGCATTTACAAGATCTGGGTCTACTATAAGATTCTTGATCTCACTCATTAATTCTTGCATTCGTTTTCTTTCCATGTCCAAGTTCTAAAAGTGGAAATTTTCATACTTTGAAGCTGTTTATGGGTTTCGATTAGCACCATGTTGTTGTTTTTGTCCAATTGGTTGATGGAGTTGTGTTGTTGTTGTGATGACAAGGTTGTGATCTGACAAGTATGGTGAAGGACACTGCCTTTTATGATGTCTTGGGTGTCGATGTGAATGCCTCCGCTGCTGATATTAAAAAGGCTTACTATATCAAGGTAATCAATATTGCCCATATTGTTCAACTTGTGAATAAAGAACAGAAACCCACAAATTTTGGAGCCATTACATTTACTGGGTTTTTGTTGATGGTTGTGAATGCTCGAGTTTTTCAAGTTTATATGTGTGTGTTGGTTTCGGGTTTCGACTGAATGGCTAGGCAGTTGGCTCGGATACTAGGCTTAATATGATTCTCATTTGTTATTCTGCGCAACATGTTTTGCATTTCCAGAAACTTTTGGGTATAAGAACTGGCTTAAGTCTTGAGATTTTAAACGATTGTGTTCTGCATGCTAAAGCTTCAGAGTTACCACTCGTCCATTTTAAGCACCTTAGGGAATAGGGAGTGGAGTCTTAACCACATTGCTCGATTTAGGGTTGTCTCTAGTTATATGTGCTCCATCATTTGTGATATGTTTGTTGATCTCCTTATTGTGTTTATGAAGTTTTGAACATATGTGGCAACTGCTCTATTACAATATGCTTTTGTGTTTTCTTTCCAGGCAAGGCAAGTTCACCCAGATAAAAATCAGGGGGATCCAAAGGCTGCTGAAAATTTCCAAGTAAGCATATTATAATTTGATTTCCTACAGACAGGTGCCTTATTAGTAGAGACACTCATCTGCATAATTACCACTATTGTACTAGTTCATCTTGTTAAGCTTATAGATGGAATGCTTTAGTTTCGGGGAAACCCTAGGATGTATCAATGAAAATTAAGACCCCAGACTTAAGAGCAGTATAGTTTTGATACTTGAGCTAGGAAAGTATACTCATTTAAGTGACCAGCGTTCACAGATATGACGTATGCATATTGCCTTTCCCAAGCTGCTTTGATTTGACTGGTTTGTTTATAGAAGACTCGTCTAAAAGTAAAGGAGAAAAGTTTCCCTTGGCATCTAATGTTGCTTTCTTTACTTTTAAATGTTTTCTTAGCGTCTTGGTTTTATTTTCCGGTTATTTTACATGCATAAAGGCACTTGGGGAGGCTTATCAGGTTTTAAGCGATCCAGAAAAGCGTGAAGCATATGACAAAAACGGAAAGGCAGGCATACCACAGTAAGATCTTACACTTTGAGAATATTAATCTTATACTTAATGGTAGGCTCTGCAGTTATTTTCTTTAAAGAGTAATGTCGTGAAGCACTTAACTCCCAATAATCTCGTTTATGCTGAATTTTACACACTTTTGCTAATGACTAGATGTAGTTCTTTGGGTGCACGATAATTTGAACAATGAAACGATGTTTTATAACAGAGTACGTACAATAGATTAGGATGGAAAAGCGTCATGCCCTTTGAGTCTCATGCAGTTTTGGAGTTGGAAATTACTCCGTGTTTTATTTGATCAGTTGCTTTCTAATATCTCAAGGCAAAACATGTTGGAAGATAATGTATCTGGAAATCTGTATATCTTTTTCAGGGACTCCATGGTAGATCCTGCAGCTGTGTTTGGCATGCTTTTTGGGAGTGAATTCTTTGAAGATTATGTTGGCCAACTTGCTTTGGCTTCGTTGTCATCTGTTGAAGTTGATGAAGATACACAGGATCCTGAAGTCCATAGGCAGAGAGTTCAGGAAAAAATGAGGGTATTCTTTCTATGCTGGTGTTATATGTATGTTTTTCTTCTCAATTCACTCAATTTTATCCCCTCCCTATTTTCTGTTCTGTAGGCATTGCGGAAGGAAAGGATAGAAAAGCTCATAACTATTCTGAAAGATCGTATACAACCATTTGTGGATGGTCGTACAGATGAGTTTGTAAGATGGGCTAATGTAGAAGTGCGACGTCTCTCAACAGCTGGTAAAACCTTTTAACAGTCTCATTCTAAGAGGAGCTTAGTGTATTTGGAGGAAGATCTTAAAAATCTTTAGTTTTGATTCAAAATTTAAAATCCACCTTAACTAACAATTGTTTTGATAGTTTACCATAATTATGCTAACTGTCGCACAAATATCAATCCATATCCACTTCGAATTGGTTTCAACTTCTATTCTGGAGCTGTATAAGGACATATGATGATAGACTCACTGTAGTTGTCTCTGAAGATAAACTCTAAAATGAACACCCATGTTATATAATGTCTTGAAAAGTTGGGTATTTATTGCTCTTCCATGTCATTACGTGGTTGGTCTATGATTCTATATTTAACAAAATTTTCCGAAGAAAATGCAACTTTTGAGTAAGTTTTTTTTTGTATGATTTGACCAATTGTATATATGACAAAACCTTAACTTTGTGTTTCTTGATGCACTATCCGTTAACCATGGTTGATTTTTCTGTCAGCCTTTGGTGAGGCTATGCTACATACGATTGGTTATATTTATACTAGGAAAGCTGCAAGAGAACTTGGAAAGGACAAGCGATACATGAAAGTACCTTTTTTAGCAGAGTGGGTGCGAGATAAAGGACATATGATAAAGTCACAAGTATCAGCAGCTTCAGGTTTAGTTTCTGCTGTCATGAAGTTCTATTTGATGAAAAAAAGGCTTTCTGTCCTTGAAGGCTGCATTGTTCACTGTCCAAGCAAACTAATGCTTTTGCAATATGTAGGTGCTGTATCTTTAATTCAACTACAGGAAGAGCTGAAAAAGTTAAACCAAGGTGAAAACAAGGAAGAGAACTTAACGAAAGCCATTGAAGAGAAGAAGGATGTAGTGCTTAACTCGTTATGGCAGATCAATGTAGTTGATATTGAATCAACCTTGTCACAAGTCTGCCTAGCAGTGAGTTTCAGTATTCCCTTATCTAACTTCATTAATTTTTTTTTTTCTTTCAGTTTATGGTTTTACGTTGAATAATTTAAGTTATATTTTTAGCTTTAGGAGTTTAACCGTTGATAATGAAACAAAAGCATATCAGCATGGCTGTTTGCATGCAAAATATTAAGACTAAGAAACCAGTGTAAACTTGAATCCAACATGATAATCAGTCATACCTGTTTTCTTTTCAGGTACTTAAAGATCCCACTGTGTCCAAGGATGTTTTGAAGACACGGGCTACAGCATTGAAAAAGCTGGGAACAATATTCCAAGTGAGCCTTGGTTTTCCTATTCCACTCTAGCTATCATATAGGATCTCAAATTTTGAGCTATATAGGTAAATTTGGTTGTGGTGGGGATCAACTATTAGCCTTATTTTTCTGATGAAACTGAAGTATTTCCTTTGTTTTTCAGGGTGCTAAGACAGCTTACAGTAGAGAGAACAGTCTCCGCCATGAAAAGGACGACAAAATAGATCCAGCGTCGTCATCCTAATTCTCGACCTGCAAGTAATTCCATCTTTCACTGATGTAAGTGGTCATTTTGAATGGTGATAGGTTCTCATTACAGCATTATAGCCATCTGCTGAATATTATGGGATATATTTGCTCTAAAATATTGGTTTAGTATGCACTGATGACTCAATTACAACCGTAGACTCTTTAGTTATGTTCCAATGTATCATTTGATGTCAGATATATTCTGTTGCCTTGGGAATTCGTATGAAATTATATACGTTTTGTATCAATGAATCAGCTAAGAGCAATAGCATAAGGCCGATGCTATTGTATTGAGCTCCTTAATGATTAACGGTCATCAGCCCCTTGATTCAGAATCTGTGAATATATGTTTCAGGCTTGATCAGTGATAACCTATGAAGCACGGACACGTTCCTGCACTGGCGTGTTGCGTGTCGGACACGTATCGGACACGGACACGCCTAAATACGCCCAAATACGGTAGGACACGCGAACTGCAATTCCGACACGTCTTGGACACGCAAGATGGGGTTGGACACGCGGGGTGGGAGAGGCGAGGGAGGAGAGATGAGCCGAGGGATGAGGAGAGCCGAGGGAGGAGAGGCACCGGAGGTGGAGGACGCAGGATTTGAGGAGCAGGTGGTGGAGGACGCGGGATCTGAGGAGGAGGTCGCGGAGGTGGTTGGAGAGGGAGGCGGCGGCCATGTAGAGGTCGCCGGGGTTCTGGGCAGTGAGGGGAGTCGGCCGGAGAGAGAGGAAGAGAAAAAGAAGGAGAGAGGAAAAAGAGAAAGAAGGAGAGTCTCGGGGAAAGAGGAAGAGAAAGAGAGAAAGAAAGAGGAAGGAGAGAGAGAGAAAGAAAAAGAAAGGAAGGAGAGTCTCGGGGAAAGAGGAAGAGAGAGAGAGTCAGTTGGGAAAAAATATATATATATATATATATATTAAAAATAATATTTAATTAACGTGTCCACTACGTGTACGTGTCCGAAAAAATTTCATTTTTTCGTGTCCGCGTATCGAATCATGTCCATATTGGACACTTGTGTCCGTGTCCGTGCTTCATAGGTGACAACACATTTGCCAATGAACTTGCAACTTTACACATTCTTCCAGTAATATCTTTTCTGCATCTCTGTTTCTGGGAGTCGTTGAGGGTGGGATGGCTGAAATAGTCAGAGGTTAGGTACAAGCTGCTCCTAGATAAACTAGCGTGCAATAATCTATGTAAAAGCAGGCAAAGAGATTCTACCATTATCTTAGAAAAGTAAACTCATCACTGATTGGACCCTTTTGCCGCATGTAGTCTTTAACCTACAGAATTGATTAGTGATATTGGTGTTACAATTATTAGACTACGAAACTTTGAAGTTATTGGAGTATAGATAATGAGAATCTGATATGTAGTCTCATTTAAAACTTCAAATAGAGAATCCGGGCATGGAGGAGATTGGAGTTAATTAGCACTCAGAACCTTAATACGACGAGGTTTTTCGTCATTGGTCTGGGCAGTGAGGACTGATGGCTTCAAACCAAGGACCTCGCATTCATCACTAAGCAACGCCTCAAAAGTTAGAGAATAAACTAACAATGTATATACAGCCGAACATTCTCTACTCAAGTGCA
The DNA here is from genome assembly GCA_963682095.1 of Potentilla sterilis. Lineage (NCBI taxonomy): Eukaryota > Viridiplantae > Streptophyta > Magnoliopsida > Rosales > Rosaceae > Potentilla > Potentilla sterilis. Next base: position 42,337,822 of record OY821757.1, on the reverse strand, counting down.
TCCATATCTGTGGAGAGGCAAGTAAATCCAAGGAGAAAAGCACATACAATGAGAACTAACAAGGATACGAGAAAAGAGAACTAGAGGACCTCTTACAACTAGAGCTTTCATCCCTGGTCTAGCCCTAATGTGATAGAATTCAGCTTTCTGAGTCAGTTTCACTAAACTCATCCTTTTTCGGGTTCCTAGTGAAACTAAACATATAAATATCATCCAGTACTTCAGACTGGCAGTAATATATGCAGTGCTGTTGGAATCCAAGGATAGCTTATTTCAAAATAACTTCCAGGTACTGGTGTGAAGTTGGGACAATCCAGCAAAGGAGATTCAGGCAAATTCTTTATAAGGATGTTTTCATATTCCCCGCACACCTGTCATTCCACTAAACTCTAGAAAAAGCACAGATCCAGAGTATATCATTCAATGTAAAACCATAACTAATAAGGCTGTTCATTACTGGCTAAGCTATCTAGCCATGCAATGAGAGTTGAAAGCAATCTTATCCTATCCAGCACAGGAATAATTAACAAGAATTCAATTCATTTTGTTTTCGCTGCATGGACACTGCTCCTTATAATGAGGTTGCTCTGATGGATGGAAGACATCACAAATATCCCAAACTGATCATATTTCCATTATAAATTTCTAACTAATCAGTGCACAACATCCCACATTCCCACTAGGTCTATAGTAGCCAAGATAGGCTAACCATGTTTTCTGAGAGGTATATCTTCTTGGTTAATGAAGGAATAGAATGGCCAATTATTCAAGGAAACTGAAGGTAGGGATGGTATTACTTAAGATAGGGGCTGCCCTAGCTAAGACCACTTTGTTAGAAAAGAAATTAAAAGAAAGATGGTGTTTTGAATATGAATGTACATATGCTCCTCTTTATTCTCCACCAGTGTTTCCTTGAGTGGTATTTGGTGCGTTGTCCTTGTCCTTATAGATAATTGGAAGCACTAGCCATCCATAAAAGCTATTTTATACCTAACATCTCTCTTCTAATCTTGGCAACCAAAAGACAAACAATTAACTAATCACCAAACTTTCCTGCTAATTTCCAAGTTTACATTGCGGTCCTTCTGAGTTTACTGCTAAGTGCTAACTGAAAACCAACACATCTAAATCCTGACGTCTTATATTCTTTCTATACGATATTATTGCAAAATTGACATAGACTTGAACTACAGCTCTTCGGAGGAGCTAGTATCCAAGCTTCAAGATCGATCTATTGTGTACTCAAACTCGATCTTACAGAACATATGAAACTGCTACCGTGATCGGTTAAAGAGAGATTCCTGTAAGTCTGTAAGCAAGTTTATTTTGTCATGGTGCCTGAGTATATCATGATACGGCAATGCCGCATTGAGCATATCAACTTATAGTAGCTGAGGAATAGGTTAATTGTGTCACAGGCGACCATCTTTTGCCGGAAATACAGATCGTTTTTAAGTTGATATGTTCTTCAATAAGTTCGGATACCTGACTGATCGATTTCGTTGGAGTACTAGGTCTTATAACCTGCAACACAAGTGTGATCAAATCCCTTATTTGTGTGAACAAACTTGATGGCATGGTCATCTTGGTGTCTTCAAAATCTGCTGCAGTCTGTTTATCTGGGTCTGTTATATGTTGAAGATTCTAGTAACAATTCTGAAATATATTGTAGTTTTACTGTATAATACAATGAGGGGTAATGTGATCATTTCTACTAGGAGTCCTATCGTACTGAGCACTATTCTGTTAATTACTATATCAATCCACTAACTTCCTAGAGTTAGTGCTTCAGCAGCAGCAAAGTGTAGTCTATGTCACCTTTCTCATTTGAATTAATAACCTAAAAGCATTAATAAAGTTTGAATTATTTTATACTTAATTGTCAATTTTCAGTTTATCTGTAAGAATTCCACTCCATTTAATTAAATCTGATGTTTATTTGCACTAATAATGTAGATCAGTAGATATATAGCTAGGAAAGCATATATATCATTTGGTGTCCATGCACTAATTCTCTAAATCTTGAATGAGAGAAAAGAGCTTAGAAAACAACAAAGCTGCCTAAACATTATGGGTTTCATGTGTCTCAAGAAGTTCACTATCCTTATTCTTCTGATTTCTGCAGCATCCCTTTTATCAACCTCTTTTGCAGCAGGTTGGTCTTTATTCATGTCTTCCATTGCAGCCTTTGGTTTTATCATATACCAACATATAGTGTCAGAGATCTGTTACTAACGAATTTGAATACATAATATATAAATATGACATTGTTTTGAGGCATGCATGCTCATGCAGAACTAGGAAATGAGCATACTTAAACTAAGTTGTGAACCTTCTTTGCAGAAGCAGCATATTAGAAAGTAGCATATATCATCGCTATTTCTTGTTGTTTCTTCATCACCTTCTGCTACACTGGCTCTTCATCAGCTGCAGCATATATAAGATTTGCTGGATACTTATTGTTCATAAGAAAAGCAGAAAGCATAATGCAGCTCTGTATCTAATTATATGCAACTGATTAAAATTTTGCAGGAAGACAATCCAAGTTTGTCAATAAGTTGGCTAAAAAAGCAGTGGATGCAGCTCCAGAGGTACATATTATCAGCTGGTTTATTTCTTCTTCACAATAATAAGTTCTTTCTCCATTCCTCTGAGTAATCACAATCAAGTATAGCATATTGTTTGAACTTGTGATTCGTCACGAAGAAAACTGTATGGTTTGGCATCAAGCCACTAATCTACCAATTCAACCAAAACTCAGATGTTCACAGTAATATATTCTTCAAAAGTTGAGATCGATCTTGCTGATTCATTATCTGATTTTGACATGGTAGGAAGTATTAGGGAAGCCATTGAGCCACAACAAAGCTGCAAGAATCCATGAAAGGCTTCTCAGGGTTAACACTAAAGACTACGGACGATACGATCCAGCACCTGCTCTTGTTAAGCCTCCTTTCAAGCTTATTCCAAACTGATCATCGCTTATCATCAAAGTTGGATGTTGGAGTAGTAGTGTCTTATCACTAAATAAAACAAATTAGCTTATGTTATTTACATAAAATCTTGAAAGAATCTCCTACTAGTGTAATTATATGACATATATAGACAATATAAATACTAAGTTTTGAGGGTGTAATATCAATGTGTCGCTTAATTATCGATTATATGCATGGCTTCTTATGACAAAATTTGTATGTGTAAAACTGGCCAAATAGGTTAAGTCACTATCCAGTTACACACACATTTTCTTGCCATTCAGTTAACTCTAGTACATGAGCAAAAAGGGGTTCATTGTACATTTAGTTGTTGGAAGACATCTCAACCACTTCGCAATTGTTGTCTACCCTAAAATGATATTATGTAAAGCTAGGGTCATTTAAGTTGATTCAAACAAACAGTACTCGATATTTCTTGGGTTAAAATTTTGAATGAGCTTGACAAAGTTGTAGCTTCTGAACATTCAAGTGTTTCCACCTTAGCCTTGTTCATTTCTATTCAAGTGCAGAACGGTGTATAATCTTGAACCAAGGTAGATTGCATCCATAGTGTCCTTAATAGTCTCAGGTGCATGACTTCCCAGAATAAGAAGAAGAGTAGACCAGATAGAACTCAGAAAAGGGAACACACTACCCAAACATCAATCCCCAGTAACCAGACTTACAAACGAAGAATCGAATAACTCTAGTATCTATAGCATAGAAAGCCAAAGGGTTACACAAAGCCAAATGGTGGGGGTGTGCTAATCAGTTGACTCGAGAATTTGACATCTCTTTAGTGATATTTCCATTCCCAGAGAAGCCTCCATCATTCAGCAAGAATTTACATGTTAAGGAACAGAGAGTGGGGATGAGGAAGCTAGCAAAATCTGCCAAATAGTCCCCAGCATGATCACCAGTTCACAAGTAACAAAGACTCATCCTTCAATCAAGCATCATCCACATCTATCCGCAGAATGATTGCTGACGAACTCTATTATGCCCCACTAGAGTACTAGAGACCAGCTTAGGTAGTATTAGAGACCTTTTCTACTTATGGAGTGCAAAGCTCCCCTTTGGGATCGACACAGCCATATCTTTCTTGCACCAGAAACTAAAATCAATCTTCATCTCTCACTCCTGAATAGACACAGACAAAGTTGGCATCTATTCACAATCAAAATGACAAGTAATCGAGAAACTTTTCTCAAAGAAATTCAGAAGGGTACCACACGGTGATAAAATGTTGAAACTACAATAAAAGAGCATCTTATATATCGGGCTAATGTTGAAGACTTCATTTTTAAACTTGGAAGAAGCATAGCCCATACATTGCTCACAAAATAAACTAAAATTGTCAAGAACTTATAAAGATAGGTAATAACATGCATGTGACAAGAAAACTTACCTCAAGAAGAAATCAAATCCAAAATGCAGCATCTCAGCCTCAGTCGAGGACAAAAGATTACAATTAAACATATCAACTATTCTGAAGAAAACCTTGGCTTTGTTTTACAACTAACCCACGTCCCTTAAGGCACAGAGTGAAAATCTAGGGAAGAAGCCACCAAATATAATCTCATCAGTCCATAGCTACGAGTTTAAGATAGACCCTACGATTGTATACCAAAATGTCAAGCACCTGACAGAAGTGGATACAGATCAGTAGTTAAAATAGATATGTGCAACATTCAAGGAACTTGTTTTAGTTTAACGGAAAAGAGAGCCTTGTGTATGCAGGAACTAATACTAAGACATGAAACAAGATTTATTGGTTCAAAGAAACACAAATGCCAAGATTTATGAACAGAACATCTGTTTTATACCATATTAAGCAAAGGTAAGACTTTATGGTGGTGAAAACTAGAGCAATCAAAAGTTAATTATGATCAATAGTACTAAGAAGGTTCAGTTTTTATGAACATAAAATCTGTGTTGCCTGATAAATGTAAAGCAAGTATATATAAATAAGACATCCAGGGTTGTCAAATATAGAGAAGTTCAAAGTTTAGTGTGATGAATAGCAAAAATTCTTGTATGCACGGCCGTATATGTACACAACACAATCTTAGCCATCTATATGCTTTGACCACCGTACATCTATATTAAAGTCATTAGTCGTGTATTTACACGTTGAAGACTCATTATGTCTCATATGAGGGATTGTTCTGCTAGTTATGATCCTACCCTCCACATCCTGATTTTATGATTTACCATAAAAATGTAAGTTAAATGCAAATTTGCAAACTAGTCAGCCGTTGTTACTCAATTATTCCCAGTTAGAAAAACAAACCACGATTTAATCTACCCATTCTTTGTGTGTCCTGTGGACAATATGAAATAAATATATAGGATCTCAACCACAAGTTGGCATGGTTTTTTGACATGTTCAATCCACAAATCACATATAAGAAGATCTCTATGATCATCCAAAGGTCCAGTGACATGGATGATGGATCTGCTTCTACATTCAGAAAAGGAGGGCAACTTCACAAGGGCCTTTCAATGAGTGGCAACAAAGCAGGATTCACTCTCTTTAGACAATAAATTAGCGACCAACTTCATCGTCCATGCATCTGCAGAGAAACCCCTGTTCACCATCTCGCGAACAAATCCCACTGCCTTTGAGAAACTCTTGGATAATAGTGTTTCATTATTAGCGACCAACTTCATCGTCCTGAATAGTGTTTCAGTTTGGTTAAATTTGGCTCAAGACTTGAGTGAAACGAACGATGGAAGGAGGAGAACGCATTCGAAGCATAGAAATGAACAAACTCATACCTTCCTCCAGAGTAGTTACCTTGCTTGGGTGTCTGATAGTCTGGGTAGGCATTGCAGACGAGTAACGTACTGTTGAAGAAAACACCCTCTTAGTGATCTTGCTGCAAACAAGGGTCTCTACATCGCTGGCGGGGTTGTAACTCCAGCTGACAGAATGAGAGCCGGCCACAGCAGATCGATCAGTTATGAAGCTGATCATGTCCATTCTCATTAGTGTTAGTTCACTACTTCTCCTGCTTGCAGTTTACACGCTAATCCGTGCACGCATAGCCAGCAACATTCTCAGGGAAGATGACAGCTGGGAAATGACCTTGTACCAGAAGCTTGAATTCTCTGTTGAAACCATTGTCAAGAATTTAACTTCATCCAATGTGATTGGTACTGGAAGCTCTGGAGTCGTATACAGGGTGACAATTCCAAATGGGGAGACATTAACAGTGAAGAAGATGTGGTCATCAGAAGAGTCGGGTGCATTCAGTCCCGAAATTCAGACACTTGGTTCAGTCAGACACAAGAACATGATCAGGCTCCTTGGTTGGTGTTCCAACCGAAACCTGAAGCTTTTGTTCTATGATTACCTTCCCAATGGAAGCTTGAGCTCACAATTACACGGTGCTGGTAAAGGTGGACAAGATTGGGAGTCTAGATATGATGTTGTCTTAGGTGTGGCACACGCGTTATCGTACTTGCATCATGATTGTGTGCCTGCTATTTTACATGGTGATGTGAAAGCGATAAACGTGTTGTTGGGTCCTGGATATGAGCCTTGCCTTGCTGACTTTGGCTTAGCTAGGATTGTCAACAGCAATGGTGATGATGATGAGCTCTCCAAACCAAGTCAAAGGCCTCAGTTAGCTGGTTCTTATGGCTACATGGCTCCAGGTAATCTACGAGTAATCAATTTTACTGTGTTTAGTTAGTTCCTTATTGTCTAACCAATTTTCTTCCTTTAAATGACTAACTTGTTCTCATTTTTCAATAACTACAGAACACGCTTTGATGCAGAGGATCGATGAAAAGAGTGATGTATACAGTTTTGGTGTGGTTCTATTAGAGGTGTTAACAGGAAGGCATCCACTAGACCCAACTTTGCCTGGTGGTGCACATTTAGTCCAATGGGTTCGTGAGCACTTAGCCGCAAAGCGAGACCCATCAGACATTCTCGACTAAAAACTCAGAGGAAGAGCTGATCCTACAATGCACGAAATGCTGCAGACACTAGCTGCCCTAACCGCTCGCTCAAAGAGGAGATACAACTAAATCCTAACGAAACCAAGACAATATAACTAATCAATGTAAATAAAAATAAAACGAAAGGCCTAGCTAGAAAAAGCCCATAAAAGGAGCCCAAATATATGAATGAACCAAACAGGCCCATTGGCAGACGACCTTGATTCTATAAACGCCGCCGCCTGAAACAACGAGCGCAAGTAATTTTGGTGTCGTTCCGCTCGACCCCGCCGCCTTGACGTAGGCAAGACCTTCCGAGCGGGATCGCCACGACCCACGTCGTCTTGGAATCGCACACCTCTCAATCCAACACCCCACAAGCCGAGCCTTCTTTGACAACACCCCCAAGACGCTGTCGACGAGGTCCACCGCTCTTGTGCGCTTTGACTCCTGCCTTGCCTTACCAAGAGTTCACTAGAATCTCCGCCAAAGAACACCTTGCACATACCATGTTTAACCCTCCCTTACACAAGGTTTCTGTTGACAGCAGAGAGAGACTACCCAAGCCCCCAAACCTGCTACCAGGACTCCCGAACCCGATCCAGGGCCCGGGGGCACAGACGTCCGGGCCCGCGGCCCAGTAGGTCTTACTTATGACTAGGGCCCAGGGACCGGGGGCGCCAGCCGACTAAACTAGGGACTAAAGCAACCCCATAATATATGCAGAAGAGGGTCAGTCCCACATCGAAGGGTGAGGCCAGTCCTCACACCCGGCCGCCTATATATGAGCCCTAGCTACCTTTATTAATAGGTAATCAATACTTCAACAACTCATTCTCGCTTAAGTTATCAGCTTATCCCTACTATACTAACTTAAGCATCGGAGGAGCAGAATAAGTCGGCCAGCCCGGTATCCCCTTAGTTAGCAGGATTTGCAGGAAGGAATAACACCAAGATCCATCGGTCTCTGTGAGTCTCCGGATTCTGGCAGAAACAATTGGCGCCGTCTGTGGGAAGATTACATTAAAGTCACATCTGAATAATATGGTAGGAAGGTCAGGATTAGAAGCTGGTGTAGGAAGCCTAGAAGAAACCCACCGAATCTTGGACCTAGAGCCTGCACTTACTTCCCTCGGTGACCCGAGCAGAGGGAAGGACAGGTTGGCCAGCAACAGCAGCCAGGACGATGCTTCCAGCCCCGACCAGTTTGATATGGCGGGAGAAGTGGAACATATGAGAGCGGAAGTCAGCCGCTTGCGAGCGGAGAGCGACCGGGACAGAGCGGAAGCGAACACTCTATATCAAGAAATGGAAACGGTGAATGCCGCGTTGGTGGTTGCCTTGGAAAGGGGGCAGCAGTGCAGTGCCGCTCTGACAAAGGCATTTGCACCACCACTAAAAGTGTTCCTACCCCTGGAGGTGGGACAATCGTCAGGAGAAAAGGGCATTGGCTCGGCGGGAGCGGAGTTCCCAGGCGATGTGGCGCTACCGGAGAGCACGCCTAATCCTCAACAGGTAAGCGTTTCGTTCGAGGACGAAGCCATGAGTCCGACCGCGCAGGCACTCCAAATACTATCTGACTCAGTATCAGATATGAAGTCCTAGTTGGAGGCCAACGAGCGGAAGGCTGCGAGACCGCATGAAGGCGCGTGGTTCAACGAGCAGCCCGAACCTTTCTCCCATCGAGTATTGGAATCCAGAAAGTCGGGCACCAAAAAATCACTGAAATTGACATACTCCGGGGCTGGTTGTCCATACCAGCATCTGAACAGCTTCCGGTCCCAAACATGTGCCAAGGGTTACTCCGACGTTGTGTGCTACAACTTATTCTAAGAAACCCTATCTGGAGAGGCACTCAGCTGGTTTTACGAGCTACCGGCAAACTCCATAGAGACATTCGAGCAGTTGGCCGATAGGTTCGTTGGCCAGTTCATCTTAAGGGTCGAAGGGGCCCGGACTTCGACGGTTCTCTTCAACTGCAGGCAGGCAGACGACTAAGAGTTCAGAGCGTTCGTTAACCGCTGGCAAACAGCCACCGCTGGAGTCAAGAATCTGGACAAGGGAATCGCGGAAATGGCTTTCAAGCAGGGTCTCCGACCCGGAAAGTTTTCATATGCTGTGCGGGTAGAGGTCTCGCAGGGTTACGACGAGCTGATGGCAATGGCGATCAGACACGCCCAGGCGGACCACAAAACATATGGAAACCGCCAGCATAAGAGAAAGAAGGAGGAGCAGGAGCCCACCCGGCACGAAAACAGGAATTGGCAGTAGGGCCAAGACCACAGAGCCTCATCGAATAAAAAGGCTAGAAATTGGGGGAACCAACAGCGTTGGAAGGGCAATTTTGAAAGCTCCCAGGGAGGGCGAAGGCCTGCATCCTACTAATCCCCCCTACAAGAGCGCCCCCTGGCGATTATGCCAGCAGGACGACAAGAAGTCTTCACCACCTTAACCTCTTCCTATGAGGATATCCTATACGAGAACGGGAATACAATTCCCCCGCCACCAAAGAGGAAGCACCCAAAGGGGAACCTGACCAGGGCGTAGACCGGTAAATACTGCTCCTACCACGACGAAGCCATCCACCGGACGAACGATTGCATTGTCCTAAAAACAGCTGTGTAGGGACTAATTCACAGCGGTAAGTTGCAGCGGTATCAAGGAGAATCCGACAGGTAGAGACTGCACGGGACCGGGGCTGGAAAGCGCGTCCAGGTACTTAGCACTCATTGCAATCCTGGAGCCTTCTATCCCGAATGCCAGTCACATAGCTTCTCCATGGGACCTATATCCCACTGCACCAAGGCTCGTATGATCGGGTGAAATCTTAACCGCCCGCTCAAGCCCAGTGTCTTCCCTAGTTCAAGCTCCGGTGACGAGTCCAGCGGCACAACAACTTTTCAGCCAAAAAGTAAAGTGCTAATTTCTCCAACACAATTAGCTAGGCATTCCAACGGTTCAACCGGTGTAATATCACAACTTTTCAGCCAACACAATTAGCTAGGCATTCCAACGGTTCAACCGGTGTAATATCAAAAGTCATATATTCCAATTCCGTTTTCAAGCAGGCTAAAAGGCAAACCACTGGTAGTCAAATCGGGAACAAGTTGAAACAGGCAAAAAGTTCATTTCATTGATAGCAAAATATTGTGTAAAGCGGGTTCGTCCACCGGCAGGCATCCAAAAAAAACATAAACACAAAAAGAGGAGCAATTTGCAAATATGAAGTCTAAACTAAAGAGTTGTGGCCTGCTCCCCTCCCTCTGCAGCAACCCTTTCTGCAGCTTCCTCCACCACAACCGCTGCCTCTTCTCTGGTCAATTCGGCCAGGGGAGAACCTTCTTCCTCTCCCGGACGACCTTCTTCAGCGTCAGCCTGCGGCAGCAGCATCTTAGAAGTATCCAGATAACCCTTCTCCCTCCATTCGTCGAAGGCATCTGTGATCCCCGCTTCTCTAGCTTGTTCCAGGAGTGCAAGAAACTTATCGCTTAGGTAGTACTTTTTGACAAACCGCTGGTACCTCTCCGGGTCGTCGCCATCAGCCACCCCGCGGGCAGAGATGGCGGCAACCACTGCTTGCTGCTAGAGCTTCTCCACCTTAGCTTCCAGCTCGGCCCTCTCCTCCTACAAACCCGCCTTCTCCTCCTCAATAGTCTTGACCTGGTCCTCGAGCTTAGCCACCTACTTCCTGGCCCTCTCCTCCAGCCGGGCCTTCTCCAGTTGGAGCTTGGATTTTTCCATCTCCAGGAAGTCCCGGGTGCTCGTTAGAACCGCCACTTGCTTCTTCAGCTCAGGCACCTGGTCACTCGCATCTGTCAGATACAAGTTGTACAGTATCTGCAAGTAGGTAGGCGTCGGTAAGAAAACAACAGGAGAAGGAGAAAGTCAAAAATCTTAGAAACAAAAAAAAAACACCAGCAAAAACCGCTCTCACCCGGATGGCCATCTCCCGGGCCTTTTGCTGGTTCTCCTCCGGCTGGTCTTCCAGAGCTCGGATCTTGTCCAGCTCAATGCCCTTCATGTCCCTAAGCAGGCTCCGGACGAACGGTTCGTCCGCGCACCCATACTCAGTGACCAACTCCCTGATAGGAGTCTTTTCGACTACGTACCGGCACGTCTGGACCCAGATCGGGAAAGCAGGGTGCCGCAGGGGCTTTTCCTTTAGCAGTGGCCGAGGAACTGCTGGTTAGCCTCAGCCTTTTGGCTAAGCTCTCCCCAGCCGTCCGGCAAGTAAAAGTAACAAGAGCGGAGGTCGAGACCGCATCCCTGATCCTCCTTCTCTTCTCACCCAGGTCAACACAGGCGGAAGAATATTGGCCAGCCGGAGAGGAAGACTTGGTAACGATCGGCACAGGTCCCAGCCTCCGGGGGATCTTTCCTGCGCTGCCCGGAACCTTTGGAGGCCCAGCAGGAGTCTCAAGCCGTCTTGAAAGGTACCTCTCATCTGGAACCTCTATAGCCACGGCTTCTTCGTGCTCTGTAGCCTCACCGTTTTCCCAGTTCACGGTGGTCCGCGCTGCAGCTTCTCCCTTCTCGCTAAGTTGGGAGACGAGTTCCTGGTAGTCCATGGTTAGAGTGTGGTGGGGTTGAATGACCATCCGGGAAGGTACACCTGCAGAAATCCAACAGTAGGAGTTAAAAACAAAGTACAAAACTAGCCAGCGGAATGAGCACAGTAACAACATTCCCTAATACCCACCGGGATGCCTTCCCAGATCGCATCCTTTCAGCACCTTCCAGCGGATGTAATTGTAAGAACTCCGCTCCAGATCGGACCAACATGCAAAAATACGGGCTATCCTATCCCTCTCCAAGTCAGACAGCTCGTACGATTGGTCGCTGATAGGTTGGAACGCACTAGGTACACGAAACCTTCGGCTCCTCTTCTGCCATTTTCCCCCCGCCATAACCACTTTCTTCCTCCAGTCCTTGGCAAGCCAAGAAGCCAAGAGCTCGGAACTCGTGCACCGTAGGATAGCTCATATCACAGAAGTAATACAGGCAGCCTAGGCTCAGCAGTTGCCTCCACTGATTGCCAGAAAGTTGCGCTGGTGATATCCTAAGCGCGCTAAGCAGGTACTGTGCAAAGTTGGGCAGCGGGAGGGAAAACCCATGGCGGAACTGGTCCTCATGTATAGCAACCCAACCCTCCCCCGGGTTGCAAGCCGACTCACCAGGATTCAAAACCCGGAGCTTCACCTCATCGGAAATCTTCCACTTTGCCCGAAAGGCCTCAATCTCCGAAGCATTTAAAGAGTGTTCGGGCTTGTCACAGACTAAGGTGTCATCCCCGTCCACAATTGTGTAAAGCGGGCTAGGCCCACTCGGTATGTGGGTGGTACCCACCAGTAAACCACAAGGCATTTCATCCTCCGGTCCTAGAGACCCAGACGATGATACCTCACCGGCCGAACGGGCAACACCATCCTGGCCGGAGGAGGAGGAGGCAAGCCGATCTTCCATCCTCTCGTGGTCGTCCGTTACCGGTCGCCTACGGGCCGGTTCGACAATTTCGCCGGAACTCCTAGAATCCATGCGACCTATGGAAAGAAAATCAAACCCGGCAGCCGATCAACAACACAACCTAAAACGACGGCCTTAAGGCCGCACGGAGCAGGTAGTGTCTCAGCACAGCCCCATCACACCTGCTAGGCAAATCAGCCGAAGATTTCCGGTCCCAACGGCTAAATAACGTACAATCGGGATCCCCCAACAAAAGTAAACCGACACAAAACAAGGACCCAGTCGGATCAACCCATAAAAAAGGTGTAAATTCAGAGTGAGAAGGCCAGAACTTACCGATTAATATGCACGACCACGGAAAGTCGGTCACGGGAAAACATCGGGCAATCGTATGTGAGCAAGCACAGCTGAGGAACAGTTAGAGCAAGAGTCTCCGTCTTCCGATCTCTCTTCAGCGCTTTCTCTCTGATGCTTGGCCAAAAGTAAGAATGCACAAGAAGGGAGGGGTTTATATACAGGTCCCCAGTCGTTTCCCTCCCCCCCCCCCCCCCCCCAAAAACAAAAAAACCTAATTAGGGCATGTCAAACGACCGTGGATCCAGACCGCCCATCTCCGTCCGTCCCCTAGTGACACGTGCCCCATTATCGGTAACTTTCTGGGCAATCATAACAGAGGGGCTACTCCTTTAATTGTATGTCAGCCACCTGCCTGGCGTACAAAAGGTAGTTGAAGGAGCAGAGGGATAAAATCGAGGCGTCCAGCCCCCCCACCTTCCTAAGAGCCAGTTCCAACCAACGGCTGAGGCATTCCACCAGGTAGGCCAGTACCAAAGGCTGAGGCATTCCACCAGGTAAAAGGCATTCCAACGGGAAAATCACATACCCACGGTAGAGCATGTTCCAACTAAAGGCTAAAGTATTCCACGGTCGAACCAGAATGAGCAATTGTCTACGGTATCTCGTCGGATCAACCGGTACCAAGTTGTCACTCGAAAATCCCTGCGGCATATCCGTTTGCACCAACCGAGTTATCCCAACGGACAAGGCAGCACTAACTCATGGTTAGAAATACCAATGGACTTTATAAACCCGGGAGATTTGTTCCTCTCATACATGACAAATCTTCCCGCAGGCTAAAAATCATGCACATACTTCACGCCCGCTAGAGCAAAGGCGGTGAAAAGTTTGGGGACGGCGGCCAATGTCTACACATGGCCAAGCCACCCCACCGGGAACTCCTTTAACACAAGACACATTTCCTGCTGGTACCAAGTTACCAAACATCAAGGCACCCCATCTAATACACCCGCTGACCGTAGCGGGTGCTGTTCTAACTTGAGGAACTTGGGGGACTCGTTCCACCCATGCATTATACTCACCCGGTTTTCCCAGGGCATAGCATGGCATGGTGGATTTCAACGCTACATTATCATCATCCCATGCATCACATCTTATAACCGTATACAACTATCTGCATGTACATCATGAATATGCACTCGTACCATTGTGCGTCATCACGGCAGGTTTATTCGAACGGCCGGCCAAGTCCAATCTTAAACGCGGACTTGGGGGAGTGGGGCACCGGTGGGTTTCATATCCTAACGGGTCCGTAGGCCTGCAAGACAAGACAGATTTAAGTCCCCATTCAAGCTTACACTTGGGGAACTTGTTGACAGTAGCCAGAGAGAGGCTACTTAGGCCCCTAGACCTGTTACCAGGACTCCCGGACCCGATCCAGGGCCCGGGGGATAGTCACGGACGTCCGAGCCCGCGGCCCAATAGGTCTTACTTATGACTAGGGCCCGGGGACCGGGGGCGCCAGCCCGCTAAACTAGGGACCAGAGCAACCCAATAATATATGCAGAAGGGGTCAGTCCCACATCGAAGGGTGAGACCAGTCCTCACACCCGGCCGCCTATATATGATCCACAGCTACCTTCATTAATAGGTAATCAATACTTCAACAACTCATTCCCGCTTAAGTTATCAACTTATCCCTACTATACTAACTTACGCATCGGAGCGGAATAAGCCGGCCAGCCCGGTATTCCTTTAGTTAGCAGGATTTGCAGGAAGGAATCACACCAAGATTCATCGGTTTTTGTGAGTCTCCGGATTCTGACAAAAACAGTTTCCTTGGACCAAATAAACATTTTCCAACCGGCAGCAAGACCACGCGTCGTCGACAAGGTCAAATGACCAACCTAGACGACGGCCGCCACTAGATAGGGGGATTTAGTTTTGGAGATGCCTGACTTAGGGTTTAAGAGAAGGGGGGATTGAAAACAAAAGTTTTAAAGCATACTCGACTTCAAATGAGGAAGCTTTAGGGATTTTCCTGACTGTAATAGGATGATCTTGATTCAAACCATAGCTTGTGACCAACATTATTTGTAGAGTGGTCATACCTAAAGTACTCCCAGTGCCAAAGTGGTAATTTACTCAGCTTCCATTTTTGTAACAATTTTTTAAAAAAATTGTTAATTCCAGATCTAAATTCGGTAGACACACATATAATACATTCTTATATACTTGCACTAAAAATTAGTGAACAAGTAGCTAAGAATAAAATGAGTACCATTCACGAGTGCAATGAGTCCCAATCACGTAGTAAACCCTAAATAAGTAAACTTTTTTTTTCTTGAATTAATTTCAGTTTACCTACTTGAACTTTGGCTCAATCATCATTTCAGTTCCTATACTTTTGATTTCATCAGCTACACCCGTGTACTTCCCTAAATTAATCAACTGATAGTAATTTTGTAATTTCGTCCAAACAATCTATCAATACCAAAGGCTTTTTTGTACCATTTCCTTACATTAATGCACTGTTACCATATTATGATTATAAACAAGCCTAAACAAATCATATAATCAAGTTGAACAATAGAAAACAAATAAAAACAAATCATATATGGTAAAACAAAAAGAAATCACCATATATAATTTGTTTTTGTTTGTTTTCTATTGTTCAACTTGATTATATGATTTGTTTAGGTTTGTTTATAATCGTAATATGGTAACGGTGCATCAATGTAGGGAAAGTGTACCAAAAAGCCTTTGGTATTGGTAGATCGTTTGGACGAAATTTACAAAATTGGTATCAGTTGATTAATTTAGGAAGTACAGGGGTGTGGCTGATGAAATCAAAAGTATAGGGACTGAAGTGATGATTCAACCAAAGTTCAAGTAGGTAAACTGAAATTAACTCTTTTTTCTTTTTCTAAGAATGACCGTAGGTAAGGGCCTCAAACTCTTCTTTTCGCTTTGCAAATACATAAGTGCCTAGGGTTTCAAAACCTGGTTTGTTTCTCTCCGTCCGGCGGCGTGTTCAGTGACGGTGTCGCCAGACGAGTATTGCTGGCGCTGTCAGGTGGTTTTACTGTGCTGAATGGTGGTGGTGGATTGAAAGAGTCAGGTTATTGCTTGAGGGTGGTTTTACTGTGCTGAATGGTGGAGCGGTGATGCAGACTTGCAGGTGAGCGAGAACGGTGTGTTATGGCTGAGGAAATTTGCTCAGATCGATTCTCGATCCAGGTCAGGTTTCTTTGTTACGTTTTTTGCCGCAGATCTTGCCTGAATGGTGGGCTGCTCTCCGGTCATGTGGTAGGGCCGGTGGTGCTTCTCTGGTGGCGGCGGGTGGCGAAGGAACGGCGGTGCCAGATTTTTTCCGTTGGCCTTTTGGACTACTTCTTGGAGTGGCTTGGATCTGGAGATTTAGTGGGTTAGGGATGGGCCTCGATCCTCTTGTGGCCCAGGTCTGGTTTTATTTATTTTATTTGGATTTTGTTCTTTTTAGGTTTTAGTTTCGTCCCTATTCTTTGAGCGAGAGTTTGGGGTCTTGGTTGGGTTTAGATTATGGTTGGTTGTGTCGATGGGTGTACCATGGTTATTGTGTCGTTTCCAGAGACTATTTAAATGTTGGTTAGTTCTTATTGTCAATGTAATGGGAAGGTTACCTATGCATATATACTGGTAGTTTTGACATATCACTACAACAATGGAAATCTTAGGCGACGAAAAATTTTCGTCACCTAAGAGTAATTTTCGTCTCCTAAGCATTTAGGTGACGAAATTTTCGTCACCTAAGTTTCGTCGTCTAAAGTTTGTGGCCTAAGCAAGTAGACGACGAAAATTATAAATTTCGTCGCCTAAGAAGGATTGGTGACGAAAAAAATTCTTAGAGGACGATGTTTTTCGTCGGCTATGGACTTACTTAGACGACGAAAAATTATAGTTTCGTCGACTAAGTAAATCACTTAGTTGATGAAACTATCATTTTTCGTCGCCTAAGTGATTTACTTAGTCGACGAAAAAAAGAATTTGCGTCGCCTAAATAAATCACTTAGGTGAGGAAAATGATAGTTTCGTCGCCTAAGTAAGAATTTATATTAAAAAAAATACCGAAATTGAGCAAAATATTAATTAATATATTAAAAAATTTATTAATACAAATTAAATACTTAATATTAATAAATTTGTAAATACAAATTAAAATATTTAATACTTAATATTAAACCGAACAACAATTAATATGCAAAGGGACTCGAGCTTCTAAGCCCTAGGCAGATATTGATTTGTTTGCCCTTAGGCAATCATACATGTGCAGTGCTTTGATCTGCATCCCAGCAAAGAATGGAGTTGTGCTCCCTATTGCTTGGCTGCCTTTGTGCCGGCCAGGTGACGAGCAGTGATAGAGGCAACCAAAGATGAATCTAAGCCTCCAGACAGAAGAACTCGAAAAGGCACATTAGTCTTTTGATCACAGCCTGCATGAGTTACACTAAACATGTAAGCTATAATTCCATATTTCTCTTTGGCAATTAATTAACATGTACAAGTAACACAGTATAAATTCCAATACGAGGCACCTAAAGGAGCAATTGCATCAAAACAAAGCTTTGTTGCAGAAATATTACCATCAAGACTCCAGCCCATGTAGAGGGAAGTGATTCTGATAGCATCACGAGCAACAATGAAGCTGTTGTCACGGGTATCCAGCAGCACGAAAGAGAACATGCCATCAAGCATGCCCACACAGTCCTCTCCAAACTCTTCATACTAAAACAGATAACAGAAACAGTTAGTGCAGTATCACAAATTTTGCTCATCATCAAACTCATAGAAGTAATGAAAATACATGTATCACAAATTTTCTCATCATCTCATAACTTGATCAAACTGATAGATGCAAATGAAACTAAGACTTGTTCATGCTTTGATTCTATCAAACAAGTTGGTACAAATCAGTGTGGAAGAAATCGTTTAGGTACCTCACCAGATGAACAATGACATCACAATCATTGCCGGCAATTGAAAGAAAATACACAACCGACACTTTTGACTTGGTTCAGGTGAACGGGGCGATCAATGAGGAGGAGACTGGGGCGGGGGCTAGTTGGCAGAGGCAGAGGCAGAGGCCGGAGCGGCGACCGAGGCGGAGGCTGGGGCGGGGGCCACAAGGCGGAGGCGGGAGCGGGGACTGAAGCGGAGGGTGGGGATAGCTGGCAGAGGCGGAGGCTGGGGCTAGCTGGCAGAGGCGGAGGAGGGACCGACGATCGAGGCGGAGGACTGAAGAATTTTGGATTGGGGATCGAGAGAATGGGATTTAGGGATTGCAGAACTAACTGATCGAGTATATTTAACTGACTTAGGCGACGAAACATTTCTCTTCGTCTCCTAAGAAAAGTTCTTAGGCGACGAAAATAATAGTTTCGTCTCCTAAGTTAATTTCGAATTTTGACAAAAATTTTAGGCGGAAAAATAACCGCCAATAGAATTATTTTTTTTAAAAATATTTTTACTTAGACGACGAAAAAAACATATTCGTGGCCTAAGTGATAACTTAGGCCACGAATATGTATTTTTCGTCGTCTAAGTAAAAATATTTTTTCAAAAAATCTATTGGTGGCTCAATTTTAATTTAATGTGTTAAAACTTTTACGACGAGTCCATAGGTGCATTTGGTCGACTCGGACCCCAAATATATATATATATATATATAGACACACACACACACACACACTAAGCCCGAATGACTGGTTCAAGGCATATATTAACAGTCGAAGTAAGTACGTACGTACGTACACACCATTTCATAATTATACCATTACCGACCACCGAAGTCCATGTACCAACTCTTCGGTGTACCAATACTTTCGGTTGGTTCGGTTGGTAATCGGCCTCTACCAATATATGATATCGGCTCATTTAAGTCTAAGGCTCAGCCCAAGATATAATTGTATTGATCTTTTTCTAAAAACTGGAAGTTCATTATACAAGATACAACAATGAGTACTAGTACAAAAGTGTCAATACACAACACAAATCACACAACTCTTTGGAAGTTTACTGTTGACTTTTTTTATATAGTTGTTTCGAAAAGTTGTACACTTTAGTATAATCTACTAATCAAGTCATACCGTATTAGTAAATATGTTGTCATTATAATGGCTGAATTCACAAAATGAAAATTTTCACCGTCTGATGTAATCGGTATAGTTAAATATGAGTGCAGTATAAAAACCAACTCGTTTCATGAGCGTTCGATGCTCGATCGAAACGGTCAACCATATTTTCATAAAACTTATCACACGAAAACGCTATTACGTACATTTAGATGACCTTGTTTGGTCGACCCTTCCAAACATTAAACTCTCATATAGATGAGATGTAATTATCCATGTAAAATTTTGAGAACTTTTACCTCCCGATACTATGGCTCTCCATAGAGAGAGATAAGTTTAAATAAGGTTGACCCCATCGATCGGAGCTCTAACTTTGTTGGATTTAAGTGATTTTTTTACCATCACCGTATTTCATCATAACCATTAAATGCTGTTTCACAGCATTTTTCAAAATTTGACTTCTTCTATATAGTTGTTTAGAAAAGTAATACACTTGAGTATAATCTTCTAATCAAGTTATACTGCATTAGTAAACATGTTCTCATTATAATGGCTAAATTCACAAAATGAAAATTTTGACCGTCTGATATGATCGCTATAGTTAAATATGAGTAGAGTATAAAAATCAACTCGTTTCGTGAACGTTCGATGCTCGATCGAATCGGTCAACCATATTTTCATAAAACTTATCACACGAAAACGCTATTACGTACCTTTAGATGACCTTATTTGGTCGACTCTTCCAAACATTAAACTCTCATATAGATGAGACGTAATTATCCATGTAAAAATTTGAAAACTTTTACATCCCGATACTATGGCTCCGCATCGAACGAGTGTAGTAAATATAATATGGATTTACTTAGGCGACGAAAAAATGGTTTCCTCGCCTAAGTGTAAATCTTAGGCGACGAAATAATACTTTCCTCGCCTAAGATGCATACTTAGGCGACGAAAAAATGGTTTCCTCGCCTAAGTGTAAATCTTAGGCGACGAAAACAGATTTTTCGTCATCTTAGAATATAACTCTAACAACAAATTTTTGTCGGCGTCTTTGTATTTTCTTAGGCGACGAAAAATCCTTTTCCTTGCCTAAGTTAAATACTTAGGTGACGAAAACTAATTTTTTCTTCACCTAAGTAAAGAACTTAGGAGACGAAATTTTTTTCGTCACCTAAGTATACACTTTAGGCGACGAAATTTTTTTTCTTCACCTAAGTAAAAACCTTAGGCGACGAAATTAATTTTCGTCGTCTTAGTGTTCTCTTAGACGACGAAAATAATTATTCGTCACCTAAGAATAGACTTAGGCGACGAAATTTCTAGCTTAGAGGACGAAATTTTTTTCGTCTCCAAAAAACTCTTTGGCGAGGAAACTTTTTTTATTTCGTTGCCTAAGGTATTTTTTCTGGTAGTGTATAGTGTTTGAAATTGTTGTTTTTCCTTGACGTTGGTTGTAAGGATGCACCGATACTTCTGAAATAGGATAGGTTGCAGTTGAATTTTATTGGTTCTTGTCCACTGTAATAGTTGGTCTTTAGGTAGGGAGGCGTGTGGGGATTTTGTCCACCACCAATTTTTTTCTCGAGTTGTAATATGGTTTTTTTTAAAAAAAATTTATAATGAATTATCTTTTCTAAAAAAAAAAAAAGAATGATCGTAGGTAAGTCATTCTTGTTTATAGAGAGCAACCAGCAACGAGTCGAATACTCGGATTGGAGTGCGAAAGAGCTAACTTGTTCCCCCAAACACCCAAACTCATAGAAAGCCATCTGAAGAAGATGATGATGCTGAGAAAATATCATTACAACACCATCATGGGTTTAGGGTAGGTCGGCCGTTGCGTCGCGGGGTGTTCCATGGTTATGGTGTCATGTCCAGTGACTATTTTAACGTATGTTAGTTCTTGTTTTCAATGTAATGGGGAGGTTACTTATGCATATATGCTGACAATTTTGGCACGTAATGTTTGAAAGGGTTGTTTCTTCTTGAGGTTGATTGGAAGGATGTATCAAGACTTTTGGATTGGTTAGGTTACAATTGAACCCCTATCGGCTTTTGTCTATTGTAATCGCTGATGTTTTGGGTAGGGGGCGTGTGGGGATTTTATGTCCACCACCGATATTTCCCATAGTTGGTTGTAATCTGGATTCTAATATATAATTATATATATCGATTTTATTTTCTAAAAAAATAAATAAAAAAGAAGACGAGTATGCTTTCGCTAGACCTAACGAGTGAGCATCCGACACGTATTGTGTGTAATCTTCTTACACAAAATAAAAATTAGCTGAGGATCTATTTGCCAATTTACGTAATCGTTGTCATATGAGGTTTTCTTTAAATTCTTCAATCATATATATGTAATTTCTCTAAAATAATAATAATTATGTATATATATAAATGGAGGCTAAAATTACCCCAAAGCATTAGCCCGAATCCATAGACAACCCACTTCCTCTCATACCAAAACTTAATCCGAAAAGTCTCAACCCGAACCCAAAAAAAGAACTAAGGGGGGTGTATTGTATTTGGATTTTTATCGTGTTTTAAAGATTATTATAGATTCTAGAAGTTTTGGGGTATTCAATTTGAATTTATAAAAGAAGATTTTAAATCCACCAAAGTCTGAGGGTATTCAATAATGACTTCAATTAAGGGGGTGTATTGTATTTAGATTTATACAGATTTTTTTTTAAGTGATGGATTCATAAAGAGTTCTTAGATTTATACAGACTTATCAAATCTTCTAGATTTCCGTAGATTTATAAGAGAAACTTTTAAGAACTTGTGAAAACAAAAAATACGACTTTTATGGGTTCTCATAGATTTTGACAAACTTTTTATCATTAATCATTTTATCAACATAAACAGATAACATAAGTAAATAAACAAAAAATTAACATGGAATCTTTCCAACTTAACTAGTTCTATATTTTTATCAAACTAGACATGTATATTACGGAGAATGAAGAAGTATAAGGATAAATATGATGAAAAGAAAAAAATTATAAATCCACGAAATGACGAGATGAGTGAGGGAGAGAGAGAGAGAGAGAGAGAGAGGTTGGTTGATATAATTTGATATTAGATCAAGTCAGTGCCGGAAAGTTAATTGATAGGATTACTTATGAAAGATGTTGACATTCTGATATATGCTGCCGTGAGGCACATAGTTGAGGTCGTCGTCATGTACTCGTTGTACTTTTCTATTACCACTAACTTGTATAGCTAGCCCCTATTGTAAAATATGTATGAGAAAATTGCGACCTGTTTGGAGTAATGGAGACAGAGAGAGAGAGAGAGAGTAATGAAAAGAAAAACAATTATAAATCTACGGAAATCTTGAGTCTAGAGGTTGGATTGATGAAACTTTGTTTTCTTTACAATTTACACTAAACAATCCATGTAAATCCTTCATTTAATGAATCTTTTAAAATTCGTAAAGTTTTTGAATACCCTTAAACTTCTATAGACTTTTTAAAAGTTAATTAAAGTCATTATTAAATACCCTCAGAGTTTAGTGGATTTAAAATCTTCTTATATAAATCCAAATTGAATACCTCAAAACTTCTAGAATCCATAATAATCTTTAAAACACTAGGGAAATCCAAATACAATACACCCCCTAACTTTTAAAAAGTCTATAGAAGTTTAAGGGTATTCAAAAACTTTACGAATTTTAAAAAATTCATTAAATGATAAATTTACATGGTTGTTTAGTGTAAATTGTAAAAAAAACAAGATTTCATCAATCCAACCTCTAGACTCAAGATTTCCATGGATTTATACTCTCTCTCTCTCTCTCTCTCTCTCTCTCTCTCTCTCTCAATAGGGGTTAGCTATACAAGTTTGTGGTAATAGAAGAGTCTATATTTGTCACGGCCGCATATATCAGAAAACGTACGCATTTCATAAGTAATCATATCAATTAACTTTTCGGCACCAACTCTATCTAATCTCAAATTTTATCAACCAACTTCTCTCTCTCTCACTCATCTCGTCATTTCCGTGGATTTATAATTTTTTTCTTTTCATTATTTTTATCCTTATACTTCTTCATTCTCCATAATATACATGTCTAGTTTGATACACATATAGAACTAGTTAACTTGCAAAGATTTCATGTTAATTTTTTGTTTATTTACTTATGTTACATAAAGTGATTAATGATAAAAAAAATTTGTCAAAATCTATGAGAATCCATAAAAGTTGTATTTTTTGTTTGAACAAAATTCAGTTTAGTACCCTCAACTTTTGGGTAAAAATCAAACTACACCATCTTTTTGAAAAAAAAAATCAGAATGACCCCTAAACTTTCAAATATGATATCCCGCGTCTAAAATTTCAAGTGACCTCGAAATAAGACGTAAGATGCTGACTTGGAAGTGACAACAATGACCCATACTCCAATATTGAAACCTTCATAAAGGGTAAAATTGACCATTTGCATATTAAACCTTCTAAATTTGAAATGAAACCTAATTAACATACTCATAAGAGGCTGGTTGGATGCAAAATATAGTAATAAAAAACACATAATTCTAGTCCTAATCATAAATAAAGTACACATGCAAAAGATATGGTCTTAATCAGCCAAATGTGGGTCCTTGTTGCCAGTTTCAAAACAGCAGTTTATGTCACATTTCGAGGTCACTTGAAATGTTAGACCCGAGAGATCATACGTGAAAGTATAGGGGTCATTCTGATTTTTTTTTTTCTTCAAAAAGAGGGTGTAATATGATTTTTACCCAAAAGTTGAGGGTACTAAACTGAATTTTGTCCTTTTTGTTTTCACAAGTTTTTAAAAGTATCTCTTATAAATCTTCGGAAATCTAGAAGATTTTATAAGTCTATATAAATCTAAGAACTCTTTATGAATCCATCACTTTAAAAAATTCTGCATAAATCTGAATACGATACACCCCCTAAACCATTAGAAACCCAAGCATGATACCTTGCATTGGCCGACATTCCCGACAATATAACTCTGGCGGCTGATCCAACCTATAGCCCCTAATAGCACCCCAAGAATGAGAAGCATATATATCACGTAATGGCGCCTATGAATATATGTAAAGTTTTATCTTGGGCTCAGACTCGATCAGGCGGTGTCGCGGGCGTCATGTTAGTGTCCCTTTACGCGTAGTGGCGGTGGCACATAAACTACCTATAGGTGGTGGTGGTGGGATTGTTTGCAAAGGGATGCTAAAAATTTGGTTACAACAGTGATGTTATTAGGCCTAAGGGCTGCTCTGGTAGTCTTGTATTTAGTTATTTGTTTTATTTCTAGTAATTCCCTACTCAATTTGTAGGGACCTATACTTATTAGTGTTCAGTGAGCGTCAATTAGGTCTACATTGCAGTACTTTGAATCACCACACGTAGGCCTGTCAATTCCGACATGACCCGATAACACGACTCGAAA
Organism: Potentilla sterilis; assembly: GCA_963682095.1. Classification (NCBI taxonomy): domain Eukaryota; kingdom Viridiplantae; phylum Streptophyta; class Magnoliopsida; order Rosales; family Rosaceae; genus Potentilla; species Potentilla sterilis. Next base: position 42,313,598 of record OY821757.1, on the reverse strand, counting down.
CCCGCACGAAATAAAGCAGGTTGAACCCGCACGATTAAAAAGCGGGTCAGCGGCGGGTCAACCCGCCATGACCCATTTAATAAATGGGTCAACCGCGGGTCAACCCGCCAACTCGAAATTAACCCGCTTAACACGTTTATTAAATGGGTCGGGTCATATTATATATAACATGTGTACATGACCCATTTAAATGAATAATATTATAATAATATAACATTAAGTGTTTATAAGGGTCGACTAAGTCTTTTCTTACAATTAGGATTACCGTTAACACTATAAATTCTCTTGTTTAAGCCTTGTATCAACACAAAAACCCTAAGTTCAACAGCTCATCAACATCAAAACTTCACCTTTTCTCAAGAAGGTATTATCGTCAAGCCAATAGTACTTTTATATATGAGATATATTTATCTGATACTTGATTTTGATAAACTCTTGTTCTACATCTTTCGGGTCAAAATCAGGATGAGATATATTAGGCCTGTCAATTCCGACACGACCCGATAACACGACTCGAAACCCGCACGAAATAAAGCGGGTTGAACCCGCATGATTAAAAAGCGGGTCAGCGGCGGGTCAACCCGTCATGACCCATTTAATAAATGGGTCAACCGCGGGTCAACCCGCCAACTCGAAATTAACCCGCTTAACACGTTTATTAAATGGGTCGGGTCATATTATATATAACATGTGTACATGACCCATTTAAATGAATAATATTATAATAATTTAACATTAAGTGTTTATAAGGGTCGACTAAGTCATTTCATATTCGTTGTTGTGCTCACATACTTAATCTAATTGTGCAAGAGGGGCTGAAAGAAATTGATGGTTCCATTGTGAAAATTAGGGAGAGCATTAAGTATGTTAGGGGTTCACAAGGGAGAAAACAAAAATTCTTGGATTGTGTTGCACAAGTTTCCTTAGAATGTAGAAAGGGCTTGCGTCAAGATGTACCAACCAGATGGAATTCTACATTCCTCATGATTGATAGTGCAATTTATTATCAACGTGCATTCCTTCATATGCAGTTAAGTGACTCCAACTACAAGCATGCACTTTCTCATGATGAGTGGAAAATAGTGGAGAAGATATGTAAGTTTCTTAAGGTGTTCTATGATGTAACTTGCTTGTTTTCGGGAAATCAGTATCCCACAGCCAATTTGTACTTCCCACAAGTCTTTGTGGTTGAAGATACTAGGAGAAAGGCCAAGGTTGATCCTGATATGTTTATGAGTCGTATGGCATCCCAAATGATTCCTAAATTTGAAAAGTATTGGTCTGAGTATAGCTTGATTCTTGCAATTGCTGTGATATTTGATCCCCGATACAAGTTGCAGTTTGTGGAGTTTTCATATCGACGACTATATGGCAACGAGTCAACTGAACTGAAGCGGGTGCGGGACAAGCTGTTTTCTCTTTTTGATGTGTACATGAAAACTCATTCTACATCAATGAATTCTGCATCTGCATCATCATCAAGAACTCAAGATACTAGTCGTACTCTTTTTGCTGATGCAATGGTTTCTGAAGAATGCATGGATGTTATGAAGGTAAATATAATCTGTTTTTTTTTCTTGTGTTTCTTGATATTCAGTTAACTGTCGAATTTATTTAAAATAGTAAACCAACCTCAAATATTCTGAAATTTTGTGCACGAGACTATCCATGTGTCCATTACATCTCTGTAAATTTTCATTATTTTCTGGTTAATCCTGGTTATGTTCTTAATTGGTTTTTTCTCTGATGTTATGAAGATGAATAAATCTGTTTTTTTTTTTGCTCTTTCTATTCAGTTATCTGTCGAATTTATTTAAAATAGTAAATCATCTCCAAAAATTCTGAAATTTTGTGTGCTAGACTGGCTATATGTCTACTACATCTTTGTAAATTTTCATTCTATTCTGGTTATTCTGATGTACAGTAGCAACGTTTTTTTTTTTTTTTAATTTTGGTACACTTAGTTATTCTGACATTATCTAATTGTAGGATTTTGATGATTTTGAGAGAGAAGAATTTGTTTTCTCTCCCCAAAAGACTCAGTTGCAATTGTATTTAGATGAACCAAGGTTGCCAAGGACTACAGATTTGAATGTCCTTCAGTTTTGGAAGGCAAACCAATTTCGGTATCAGGAGTTGTCTATCATGGCTCGTGATGTACTATCCATTCCAATTTCTACAGTTGCTTCCGAATCCGCATTTAGTGTTGGTGGTAGAGTTCTTGACCAATATCGTAGTGCACTTAAATCTCAAACTGTTGAAGCTCTTATCTGCACACGTGATTGGATATTTGCAGAAGAAGGTATTTGTTTTACACATAATTTAAAGAGTTTCTTATATTTTGTATAAGAAATATATATTAATTTACTGTCTTTTGTTAGCTGTTGTTCATACTTTGCCACCTATACTAGACGACTTGACTGAAGATATTACCAAGTTAAGCATTAGCGATGGTAATAGTGTATCCATTGATGGTTCCATTACCGCTGCTCGTCCAAGCTAAGAGAAATAAAGCCAAAACACATCACAAAATGATTAATTTTTCTTGGTAAGTGATTTTGATTACTTGGACATTTTTTTTCTCAGTTTTTTTTTTATTGTGAGGAAGTAGATCTTCTATTAAGTATTATGATTAATCTATTGATCTTGCTTTGTTATAGGTGGTGATTACTTGTTCCTTTTATGCTGAATAAAGTGAAGCAGTGTTTGCAAGTTAGCATTTGATGCTTTACATTCAAACTTAAATTTCAAACTCAGTTTATGGATTATGTATTTTTTTTATATGATGGATAAATCTAATTTTAATTTTAAACTTATGAGAGTTTTTGATTTTATGAATGAATTTATATATGAATTACAGATAATTGTGGTTTTGTGTAGTTTGTTGTGAATTTAATCAAGTCATTAGTTAAATGGGTCACAATGTTAATGAGTCATTTGTCTATCACGGCATGACCTATTTATTAAATGGGTTAAACGGGTTGGAAACGGGTAACCCGTTAATAAATAGGTTGGGTTTGCGTTTAAATTTTCGACACGATTATTAAATGGGTTGGGTTTGGGTTTGTGTTTTGTGACACGCGAAAAACCTTGATCCGACACGAACCCGACACGACACGACCCATTGACAGCCCTAACCACACGTAGTCGAATTGGTAAAAGCTTAGGTGTGAAACTCCATCATACCTGGGATCAAATCCTACCCCATCATACACGTAGTCGAATTGGTAAAATCTTAGGGAGAGAAAACGTTTTGACAAGATCTCACGGTTGGATTTAGGTATTAAAATTGACGAGAAATGATAAACTCCCTTACCTTTTATTTTTTCTTTTTCTCATATCTCTATGTTCACATCTTTGCATGTTGAATAAATCAGATCGATTCCCTTCAGAAGTTGGATGATAACTAAAACCACCGAATCACATTTGCCCTAGTTTTCTCCCACGTCCTTTTTGGTTTCCGAGTCGTTTTTCTCCCTTAAATAGCTTCATTCGAGTGGTTAATATATGGGGGGCGCCTCTCTAAATCAAAGCCTACACTTGCATATTCGAGCTATAAGCATAAAACTTGACCAAACACACCTAGCATTACGTCTTGCACGCATGACGGCAAATCATGAAACCTGACCATCATATACTTTTTTAACTGGAAAATTTGAATACAAACGTACAGAAAAGAATTGAAACAGGAGATCAGTTTGCAGAAAGATATGCGAACTATCATTCATATTGATGAAAGTGATATTTACTATATAACATTTGTGGGTTTTCCACTTTTACTGTTCCTACTTGCACAGTATGAACAGTAATGTTCACTTTTTTTTTCTTTTGGATACTGTTCATTTTTTTTTTTTTCCATGTTTTTTTTTTTTCCATGGAAAGCATGGTTGAATACTCTAGTACTATACAGTTCTGGTCTTAAAACCTCAAGGAGAAAGGTCTCCGGCCACACCCGAAGTCCATCAAAGTCACTTAACACGTAGCAGAAGCAATTTCCAGTCGCTGCCAAGAATCACCGTAGGATATCGACCTCCAATAACCCCAGCCTTGTCACAAGCCTAATGTCGAGAGAATACAGCTCCACGTGTTCCATGTTGGAGTTTGAATTAGAACTGCATATTATTGGATGTACTTTGAATAATTGGCTCAAGTTTACATTAGGGTTTATACGTGAGTACACATCAAACTTAGTACATTGAAATGACTAGGAGGCAATAGCCGCTATGGCTCGTTTTTGTAGGAACTGCATGCTAGTTTAGATCGTGTTACCTTTCTATAAATAGAATGGTACAATCCTACTACAACCTTTCAAAACAAAGACCAGGCTCATGCTAAAATCCGAGTATAAACTTACCAAGAAAATAAAGATCATAAAAATCGGATAGAGTATAAGAGACTATGAATCTAATGAATTTCTTTTCTTCTAATAAAATTATTCATTAAACGGCTGGAGTTCGTCAAAAGAGAAACTCTTTATAGATATAATCATTATTAAAAAGTATTTGAATTCCGCTTAATCACCAGATATTTCTGTTTTTCTTTTTCAAATACCAAGATTAAAACAGTCAAATTGGTGAATCACGTTACAAAGATCTTGAAAAAGTGCTAAAAAAAACATAAATCCAAAGATATTTTGCAAGAATAATTCACTATAGAATGAATTAATCTAGTTGCCTAACATTGACAAAAATATCATAGTCAACCTAAGGTGGCTTCTCCCATTGGGTGATATAAAATGACACTAATCCACCATATTGATGTCGATGTTGAAATTATAAATCGGATGACTTCCAAGTCTCACCCACACTCGTCGACACGAACCCGAAATGACGTCCCAGTCTTACCCTTCCGCTCCAAAACCCCGACACCTACGAGGGCATTTTCGGAAAACGACCCATCTACATCAGCAACCTGTTATTGTTATTTAAGTGCATAATCGTAATTTACGTGCACAACTCAAAGTTCAAAATGTTTGGTCACGCTGAGTACACTTGCACCCCTCCACCTCTCTCACCAACAAATCACTTGTTTTAGCTTGCCTAATCAAGCTCTACCTTATAAAATTAACAATGATTTTATACTCTTTTGGTTGAGAGTTAGTGACCAAAATGGGATCCAAAATGGGATCCAAAATGTTCTGTTCATTGTCATGAGTGTTTCACTCACCATTTTCCCTCATTTTGTAGCTTTGAATCAAGCTAGACATAACTTTGTGGTTCTATTTTTTATCCTTAATTTTTTTTTATTATACAGATTCCTTTCTTACTCCATTGAAGGAAAGAGAAAAAAAAAATCACATTCATACTACCACGCACCAGTGGCCGGCCCCATCACGTCTTATGTTTGCGACATTTCTATTTCTCCTAAGCTTTATGCGTATTACTTCATCATATACACGTCTAAGAGTAAAAGTACGTAAGATAGTCTATATTAGTTCAACAAAATCAACACTGACCTAGTTTTCTCCTTCAACAAAACAAACAACTGCTTTGTAACTTTTACTTGCTAATGTGTAACATATTCCACTTCTAACACACTAAAAAGTACATCATAAGTTTCGATTAAGTAACCTCATCTAATACCACATTGACATTTCCGAAGAAGTGTTTTATTGGTGATTTCTAATTAGCCGTTACCAACGATGGCTTTACACAACCGGTCAAAAGCACACACCTATACTCAATAGTTTTCGTTTAAAAGAAAAATTATTTATATTCGGGTAATTCACATTTCAATGAACTTTAACTTAATATCCATTCACTTCACACCACTATACTAGAAATTGCACGGATTCCTACCTATCCACAAAGAGAACAAAATCAAGTTGCTTGAAATTCGTTTTTTTTTTAGTAATTGATAAAAAGAGATAGAAGAGAATAAGGAACTTCTCTTCTTCAAGATATTTTACTCTCCTCTTTTTAATGCCGAAATTAATCCTCATGATACTTTGCTGGAACGTGAAAAGCACGGAATGCGTACTACGCACTCCGCGTACTGCGAAAGACACAACACCCCCCAAATCACCTACTCTCCACTCCACTGTAAACCTCCCTACACCCCCAAACCTCACCGCGCTTTAATTAATCCCGCAAAATCGACTAAAAACGACGCCAGTCGCGTCACCAAACGCCGTCACCGTCACCACCAACGCCGCCGTTAACCCAAAACCTTCCTAACAAAACGACCCTCTCTCCCATTCCCTTCTCTCTCTTCTCTTTCTGCAACCAACAAAAAGCAAAGCGAAGAGCAGCAGCAGCCTTTCCACTCCTTCTCTCTCTACTTTCTCTCTCTAGCCAACTCCCCGTCGCTCTTCGAATGCGCGGTTCCGTCACGGCAGGTCTGTGTTTGATTGCGTTTTGTATATTGACATATATCGTTGTTATTTACAGTGATTGAATTTCAGAGCCTAGGGATTGAGTTTTTGTATCGAAACGTTTCGTGGTGTTTGACTATGAATTTCCATATTTCGTGCATAAAATCCGGATCCTCCTTCTGACCTATGTAGCCAGCTCTATTTTTGGGAAATTATTTTGAATTTTTTTTTTTAATTTTTGGAGTTAGACTTTGTGTTCCTTGAGAGTAGCAGATTGAATCGATGCCTGCAACCGTATATATATTTTCGAGCAATTTTTACTTTTTTTTGTCGGTGTTTTCATTTTCGGTGTTAAAAAGAAAATAAAAAAAGGTGGAAGAAACAAATAATAGAACTGTTTTTGTCTAGTTCTTGAAGCTATATACTGAACTGTGGGGTTTATTTGATAGTTTTATATATTTGGCTCAAGTGCACTGTTAGCCTCATCATTGTTCTCACTGTCGAAATTCGAAGAGCTTTAAGATTTTTATTAAATTTGGAATCTTTGGGTAAATTTTGATTTTGATTTGATTTTGATATGAATTTGTGATGTAGACGATTTTTCGTTATACTTATGGGAGTTATCTCCTTCAGTGATATTTGATATATTTTCAGTGGTGTTCATGATGGTTTGTTTCGTTTATGTAATTGCAGAGGAGCAACAGTTTATGGGATTTGGTGTTCGGTGATTATCAGAGTTTTGAGTTTGAGCATGCGTGTTGTAGCTGACGGTTAGTATTATAAGTTAAGAGTGCTGTGTATTTGGAGGATGGGGTCTGCTTGTTGTGTTGCTGCGAGGGATAAGACAATAACAAACAGAGCTAACAGTGAGAATCTGCATCGTAATGTTCGGTATTCACCCACGTGGAGCTTTCGATGGGATAATAGAGTCGGGGTAGCTGGTGAAGAGACTTCTGTAAGTTGGCTTTCTGATGGGATTAGCAGAAATGATGGATCTGAAGCTAAATTTGAGTCGGCATGTGTTTCAGAAGAGGGAAGTCCGTTGGAACATTTAAGAAGACATACCACGCCAAAGTCTTTAGTTTCTGAAGGAACTGCTGGGAGTGTGAGACCTCCTGCTTCAGGTAAATTTTATTTTCTTTTATTGATTCAGAAGTCTAAAATTGATTTAAGATCTTGCTATTCTTCTTTGCCAAAGCTCGTGTTATGAAATTCACTGGTTTAATAGAAGATTAGTCAATTACAAATTCGTTCTTGCACTTTCATGTTGAGTTATGCTGTCTTAGTGATATATTGGCTGAGCATTTTGTGAGCGCTGTATTTCTTCAGGATTACGCCCTTAGTACAGAGAAGGGTGAAGTAATTTGATTTACCTAGGTTTCAACTAGTTCAGGTTCAATCAGTCTCCTTCCAAACTAATAACGGTGGTAAAAAAATTATCTCTTTCCATGTTTTTGTAAATGGCCTCTTATTGAAGAGGTTTGGATAGATGACAAGGCTATCAATTTTATGAAATACACATTTCTAATGGTTTATCTGCATTTAGTCCAAACATCAGTGTTGAATGCTGACATAATTGCTAAATTGATACAAGTTTACATGGAAGCTAGACTCCAAGCTAAGGTTGACTCGGGTGGGCCATGTGTTGCCAAATATGACTGATCAGGATGAGGATATAAATTTTAGAGAAGGACACTCAACAAATGGATTATAGTTTCAATTAAAATGTCCTTCAATGTAGGTTGGAGAGTTTTTGGGTTTGTTCATGTCGATATTTTGTTTACTCAAATGAGCTTTAAGTATTCAATAATTTTTTATTAAATTTTACATAGTTCTGTATTCAATGTTAAAATTTGTCTAGCCAATTGGCTGTTGGTAATTGAACTTTCTTAAGAAGGAGGAGGGTGAGGGATGAGTTTCAAGGTCCTATAACCAATGGGTGCTTGTGTTGTGTTCTTTTCATATTCCAAAATGTAGTCCACTTTTCCTGATGCCCCAATTGTAGTTCTAATGCTAACATAGTTGTTTCTTTTGTAACTTAAAACACCAATCTGTTATCCAATCTTAAACACACTGTTGGTATTCCGAATTGGTTGTTTTGATTTCCTACGACTGGCTATTAAGTGGGATAAGTGAATTTTCTATTGTCTATTGCCTTGTCTATAAAGCTAGCTTGTCCTGTGGTTCTTAGAAGAAGATGAGATTGCATTCATGTGGCAAAGTTTCAAAAAAGTATCATATTATTCTGGAAAAGCTACCATTGTAGGATTGTAGAACTGATATTTGAAGCTACAGTGGTTTAGTACTAAAGTGGAATATGATTGGGGGTGATTGGTAAATAGATGGAAGTACTAAGATATGTTTTAGTTGAATTTTTCCTTTTACATGCCATTACCTTTTTCCGCTGATATATTTATACATGTCTATGGCAGATCAATCTATATCAAGAAACATTTCCATGGATGCGAGTCTTGAACAGGTAGATTATATGCGAGTGAGGCACTTTCTGCTATGATTTAAGCACCATATAGCCTTTCATAGGTATCATATTTTTAACTCCCCTGTTTGTGGATTAATTTGTAGACAAAGAAGCCAACTGAATCCCCAACAGTGTCACATCCGTCTCCTGCAAAGCTTTCAGTTTCATTGCCTTCTACTTCATCCTTGTCTGCATCCCCATTATCATCCCAATATCACCTACCTCCTGCCAGCTCAACCCCGTCAAGATTTCCTCGCTATTCTCCTCGACATCAGCTATTAAGGCAAGTATCTGACGGCCGACCAGGAAACAAATCCCCAAGCTACCTCTCAATTTCTGAAGATAGGGTAAGGCTCCCCTCATGGAGCAATGAATCGGCTAGGGAATCCCGTGGTGGGTCGTCAGATAGTTGGTCTATGCATGCATTTTCTGAGCTCATGGCCACATCTAATAGAGAAAGGTGGTCTTTTGATAGTGAGTCCTTTGGCTTTAATCGGGAGAAGATAACTAGATCCAGTAGCAGAATATCAGCATCCCCCTCTGTTGATTTGCAGACATGTGGGATTTGCTCAAAGCTATTAACTGAGAAATCTTCGTGGAGTGGCCAAAAGTTTATTGCGAACAATGAGCTGTCTGTGGTTGCAGTGCTAACATGTGGGCATTCATATCATGCTGAGTGTTTGGAGCATATGACACCTGATATTAACAAGTATGACCCAGCTTGCCCAGTTTGCAGCTTTGGGGAGAAACAGATCCATAAGTTGTCTGAAAAAGCATTGAAAGCTGAAATGGATTTGAAGGCTAGAAATAGGAGATCAAGGAATCGGGTGCTAGATCTTGATAGTGATTCTGTCGTGTTTGATCGCTTGAAAGGCAGCGGACATCAAGGAAAGGGTCCTAAGATGGCATCCAGTTCCAGCATGAGAAGCTCCTCGGGAAAGCCCTTTTTAAGACGGCTCTCATTTGGCTCCAAGAGTGCTCGAGCCCTGTCGGAGAATCATTCTACCAGAAAGAAGGGGTTCTTCTGGGCAAAATCTAGCAAGATTTGAGCTCACGTAGTGATGTTACAGGTGAGCCCAACTGTCTTTCATGTAATTAGTAAAACACTATATTACTTTTTAGCCCACATACCATAATTATCAACCTGGTATGCTCTGGATTAGGTTTAGTTGGCACTGAAGTATGCTCATATTGTTTTCAAATATGAGAGCGATGTTGTCTTACAGACTGGAATTATTTTTTTGGTTCTTGGACTTATATTTGTTATTTTATACAGATTCCAGTGTTGGTTCTTCTTTTGATATCTCAGTTGGATAAAGGGTTGTGAAGAGCACACGTATTGTGACACTGTAAACACTTGCAACTGCACAGTCTTTACATTCAACAGGGTTAGCTTTTGGAGTTACACTGTAAAGAAGAAACATGGAATATATAGAACAGTGATTTATAGTGAAAAAGTTAGAAATGGAAATGCATAAACGATCTGTGATCTGATTCGTATTTTGTACAGATTCTTTTGTTTTTGCTTGATTGCATTCATACATGAATTTATCAATTATGTATGGTAGATGCCTAGATGGATCCTGGAGTTTTTATAGGAGTTTAAAAGTGAAGGAATTTGAATTTGTTCTGCTAAGATAATCATATCTTACTAAATGTGTAGCATTTGACTCTCAACTTCACCAGTTTGTGGCCAGCATATATTTGAGGGGCTCGTATTGGACGGGGGTTGTTGTGAAGAATGACCTCGGAAATGAGGATGGACAAGTGGTATTGTGTTTCCCATCTCCTCGCGCCTCATTGCTATCCCTATTGATTTATTTTTTTGTTGTTGATCAAATGCTATCCTTAGTTATTACTGGACTTGGATTAATACATAACCAATACATAGGACGTGTTCTACACATTTATATGATTTAGACTCGGTTACTACTTTTCCCATTTCCCGTTACTTGCTTACTACGTTGCTTATGACTTATGAGTATGCATGCCTTTTTTGGTTTTTGAATTGCTTTGTTCTAAACTTCTAATAGCACTCTCAAATTTCAACACTGGTGAAATTTAAAGTTTTGCACCCAAAAACTCACATACTCGTCCTTTTGAAAACTCATTTCAGAAACCAGAATCACCTCCACCCAGAATCACCTCATACCTTATATATTGATGTTGGAGACTGCATGAATCAAAGTGAGTGACGATTGACTGATAAGTTGTTCAAGAAGATGAGTTCTTCTACATAACTAGCTTTCCCTGCTCCAAAAGTTGCAATATTCACAGTACCATCGTCAAAGCATGTGCATGGTAAAGCATAGAATAACAATCAAAGTAAAAAAGAAAAAATGAAGAGAAAGATAAAAGGTTTACCTTTTTCATCAAATGTTCATAGAAAATTCATAGAAAATACATTACACCAATTTAAAGTCACACAAACCATAACAGTTTAACTGGTACTAAAGATAAACATAAAAAACTAGCACTTATCACAAAACGACGCATAATTTTATTGATAAAAAAACAACAAAAATACAAAAATAAACCCACGAACTACACCCCCACCCAACTGATCGAAATGGAATGGTGGAGAAGATAGACAGTTAAACCAAATAACAGGTCTAGGAGACGAATAAGCATAAACATCAAACTTGTTTGCCACTAAGTTGGCTTCTCTATGTGTATGAAGAAAAATCAGCGATTGCATTTGAGAAGCAAGTACTATGATATTGTGAACCAGAGTATGGATACGCCAGGGAGTTGTAGATTTACCTTACAAACAGTGTATCAGAATCAGTAAAAAAAACCCTCTGTATTAAGATTATTTTTTTTTACGAAAAGGAATTACATTAATTTAAACAAAAGGGCATCTAATGTTTATGATGTCAAATAAAAGTGCATTACGCGCTTCACTTGGAACAAAACCACTCCAAATTACACCATTAACAAAATTATCTCGTTCCAAAACCACTCCAAATTAGACCATTAACAAAATTATCTCTCTTTTTCAATCTTTCCCTAATAATTAGCTAACCAAAGACTTTAGCTTTAGGCTGTATGTTTGACTTCCAAAGTTTATTTATCAAAGTAATCTGAACATGTTTAGTTTTATCATTAATCTATAACCAAATTGCAGATTTAATAATGGTTTTAGCTGCTACCCACCCCACAATCTTTATTAGTTTCCATCATTGTTTATGAACTCAATTATTGGAAAATGCGAGAAAAGCATTAAGCTCAGGACTACTGGTAAGTTGAAGACATGGATTATATTTTAAACATTTATTTGAGCTGATTCAATGGTGCAACATCACTCTCTCGGATTGAGCCATCCGATTCAAGCTTGGCGATCCTGGTGCTCTCATCCAGTTGGTGCAGCATTAATCACTCGGATTGAGCCAATTCAATTCTTCCCAAAATTTAACTTTTTGAACTCCCCGAAACTCTACATAAACCATGTCTCGATTCAGCCAGCATTGTGGGATGATGGTCGGAGGGGCGCTATAGTGGCGACGGTGGTTTGAAACCACCGTGGAGAGATGATGGATGGAGCCTTGTTTTTCATAAATGTCAGCTCAAAGGTAGAGGGGGAGGCGAAGGCGGCAAGTATTGTGTCCACCCTCGCCTCGCCCAAGCTCAAGCCAAGGTCACCATTATAAGGGACATTTATGGTAATTGGCTACTTGATTTTATGAATAATTTAGGAGATGGAAGTAATATGGGAGGTGGAGGAGTTTTCTAGGCTGAAGCCAGGGCAGTTTACTGTGGACTAAGCAATTGTGCTCAATTAGGTCTACTCAATTAGGTCTACAACATATTCAAGTAGAAATTGATTGTGCCACGCTCAACTAGCTAGCTTGTCAATGAAGGTACGGATTAGCTCAGCTTGAATGTTTTTTGTTGGGCAAACGCAGTGGATTTGTACCATCTGACTGGCTAAAGGGGTGTTGGAAAGTAAATCATATTATTCATGAGATTTGATTCATTGTATTTTTATAAATCTTGTATATCAATTATGTATCTTTTCATTTCCTAGTTTGTAGGTTTTACTTGCTCTCCAAAAACAGCTTCTGTATATAAGTCATATTTTGTATCAATGAGATTATTCATTCAGCCTAATTTCTATATGGCATCAGAGTAGGAAATATCCTAATTTTTTCTCAACGGATTTCTTCCCGCTTCCAGTGTTTTCCTTTTTTTTTTTTCGAAACAATTTGCACACCCAAGTTTTTGTTTTGAGCACCCAAAGCACGTTCTCGCCTGCTTCAGGATCGCCTCTGGCTCGTCTCGCCGCCTTTATTTCTTCCGACGTTTTTCTTCTTTTTCCGGTCCAGGCCACGCTCTTCTGCACCAGTCCTCGCCGTTTGCACAAGCTGCCGGTCCTTGTCCAGCCGCCGGTGCAGCTGAGCTCGACGTTTTCTTTCAAGACAGACAACACCCCTGTTGTCTCTTCTCTTCAGACCACTGTTCAGAATAGGCATCACCCCGGCATCGTCAATCCCAGTATCGCTGTCGCCAACCCGGCGTCGTCATCAATCCCAGTATCGCCTCGCTCGCACTCTCTCGCTATCGCCAAGCCGGCGTCGCCGTCGCGCTTCTCAGACCTCTGCTCCCAGATCGCTGCTTCCGTCCGGCTTCCCAGACCGCTGCTCCTCTTTCTAGCGTCGTCAGACCCATTTACAATCGTTCAACCAAGTCTAACCCGATCAACACTCAGTCCGACCCGAGCCCGACCCGAGTCCGACCCGAGTCCGACCCATCTCTCACAGATTTGCTGTCAGTGCAATTACACCGCCAGTGCAGTGCAGAACCACTGTCATCTCCGGTCCACCGCCAGTGCACATACAATGCCCGTTCAGATCCACCGGTTTCCTATTTTTTTCTGATTGCTATATCTCTTCATGGCTTGTGTTTCCAAATTTGCCATGTCCCTGGTCCCTCATAATCAGTGGATGATCGATAGTGGAGCAACCCATCATATTGTTAATTCACCAGACATGATCACTAATCGCAACAAATACAATTCATCAGTTGTTTTACCTAGTGGTGTTAAAGCCCATATATCTATGCATGGATCTGTTACAATTAATAATGCTGTTCTACGGAATGTTTTACGAGTTCCCTCATTTCATGTTAATTGTATGTTTGTTGGGAGAACCATTGATGATTTACACTGTTCGGTAACTTTCTTTTCGTCTTGGTGTTTTTTACAGGACTTGACTACGAGGATGATGATCGGTGTGGGAAAGCGAAGTGGAGACTTGTACTATTTAGTGGCATTGTCCTCTACCATTCCCTACACACACCCATTTACTAGTCACATCACCATCTCTTCTGATCTTTGACACCGTTGATTGGGGCATCATTCTTCTGTCTGTTTGCAACATATAGTCAATGAGTCGCTTCATTGTCACTTTGATTCCACAAGTAACTGTGAAATTTGTCCTTTGGCTAAACAAACTCGCACATCTTTTCCTTCTAGTTCAATATCCACATCTCGTTATTTTTCTCTCATACATTGTGATATTTGGGGACACTATAAGACACATTCTCTTAATGGTGCTCATTATTTTTTTGACTATTGTGGATGGTTTCTCTCGTTTTACTTGGGTTTTTCTAATGCGTCATAAAAGTGAGGTGCAACATTTGCTTCGTAAATTTTTCGCCTATGTCAAAACTCAATTTAATTCACATGTCCAAACTTTCCGCTCCGACAACGGAGCTGAATTTCTCTCTCTGCGAGAGTTTTTTCTCGAGCAGGGGGTTGTTTTCTAAACTTCTTGCGTTTATACACCTCAACAAAATGGTGTAGTTGAGCGCAAACATAGACATCTCCTAAATGTTGCTCGAGCTTTTTGTTTTCAATCACACTTACCACTTCTTTTTTGGGGAGAATGCATTTTTACTGCTGCATATACAATTAATAGACTTCCTATACTTTTACTCAATAAAAGGTCCAATTTACAATAAACCTCATGACTATTCTCGCATGCGTGTTTTCGGTTGTGTAGCTTTTGCAACTTATGTTAATCCTTCATCAAAATTTTCTCCACGAGCTCACAAATGTATTTTTCTTGGATATCCAATGGGTCAGAAAGCTTATAAGTTATACAATCTTAAAATCAAAAAGATTTTTACCAATCGTGATGTTACATTTTTGGAAGATACCTTCCATTTCAAGTCTTCTTATCCAGGACTTTCACCATCTTCTTCTTCTTCCTTGCCTAGTCCTATTTTTGACGACATTGTGCCTCATACTAAACTTGTTTCTCATGGACCTCCATCGTCCTCATCTTCCGAATCTCCATCGTCCCCACCAGTTTTAGAGTCATCACAGTTGCCCCTCTTGTTGAGATTGATACCTCATCACCATCCCCGCCTGATACTGATCAGTCTCTGCAGTCCTCTCCCGAAAATGATAACTCGTTACCTACGGAACTCGATCACCCTGTTTCTGATTCATCAGCTCCTGCCTTACGCCGTTCCGCACGAACCTGTGTTCCCAATGTATGTCTCCGTGATTATAAGTGCTCGCAAGTGATTCTGCCACCACACCATCCATCATCTCCTCGGTCGAGTCCTCCACGAGGTATGCGTTACCCACTTTTTAATTTCATTTCATATCAACGATATTCTCCATTACACCTTGTCTATGTTGCAGCTCTTAGTAGGAATGAAGAACCATCTTCCTATGATCAATCATATTCTGATCCTAATTGGCAGACTGATATACATGAGGAACTTGCAGTCCTTACAACCAATAATACTTGGTCATTCGTTCCTCTTCCTCCTGGTAAACGGCCAATTGCTTGTAAATGAATATATCGGATTAAGCGCAACGCCAATGGTTCTATTGAGCACAAGGGTTTTACACAGGCTGCAAGTATTGAGCCAAGATGATTACAGTTTGCTGTGTTCTTACCATTGCAGCTTGTCAGAATTGGTCCCTTCATCAGCTTGACGTTAATAATGCTTTTCTTCATGATGATTTACTTGAAGAGATATATATGTCCCCTCCTCCAGGTCTTCAGCGACAAGGGGAGAATTATGTGTGTCGCCTCCACAAATCACCATATAGCCTGAAGCAAGCTTCTCCATAATGGTTCTCTAAGTTCACTGAAGTCATACTTGCTGCCGGTTTTATTCAATCGAAAGCTGATTACTCTCTTTTCGTATAAAAAGTTGGTGATTCCCTTACAGTGTTATTGATTTATGTTGATGATATTCTTATTACTGGGAACAACCTAGACTCTATTCGTACTACCAAGGAATTCATGCATTCTCGTTTTCGTATTAAGGATTTGGATGACCTTAAGTTTTTCCTTGGCTTTGAGATTGCACGTTCACAAAAGGGCATATTACTGTCTCAATGAAAGTATGCGTTGGAGATTATTAAGGACACCGGTCTCTTAGGTGTCAAACCTATTGACTTTCCCATGGATGATTCAAAATTGTCAAATAAGGGGGAGTTGCTTAAGGATCCTGCTGTGTATCAGTGTTTGGTTGGACGACTCATTTATCTCACAATCACCAGACCTGACATCACTTATTCAGTTCATGTTCTTAGCAGGTTTATGCATGAGCCTCGCCTACATCATATGACAGCAGCTCTTTGAGTTGTCAATTATTTGAAATCCTGTCCTGGTCAAGGTTTGCTTTTGAGTTCTAAAAATGACCTTAATTTGAAAGCATTATGTGATTCTGATTGGGCAAGCTGTCCTATTACTCGTAGTTCTACGACTGGATATTGCGTGTTTTTAGGAAATTCCTCGATATCATGGCGTACTAAGAGGCAAATGACAGTTTCATTGTCAAGTGCAGAGGTAGAGTATAGAGCTATGGCTGGTACATGTTGTGAACTTACTTGGCTCCAGTATTTATTTGCTTATTTGCATATATCTATTCCTAGACCAGTTATTTTGCACTGTGATAATCAGGCAGCTCTTCACATAGCTGCAGATCCAGTTTTTCATGAAAGAACTCGTCACATTGAGATGGATTGTCACTTCATTCGAAATAAGATACTGGATGGCTCAGTTAGAACTCGATTTGTTGTTATTTGCAGTAGCTAGCAGATGTGTTCACAAAAGCGTTAGGCAAAGACAAGTTCAAATCTTTGTTAAGCAAGCTGAGAGTTCTTGACATACACTCTCCAACTTAAGGGGGAGTGCTGGAAAGTAAATCGTATTATTCAGGAGATTTGATTCATTGTATCTTTGTAAATCTTGTATATCAATTATGTATCTTTTCCTTTCCTAATTTGTAGGCTTTACTTGTTCTCCAAGAACTGCTTCTATATTTAAGTCCTATTCTATATTAATGAGATTATTCATTCAGCTTAATACACTTTTCTATAAGAGGTTTGCGCTCTCATCGATTTGTACCATCTGTTGTCGACACAAGCATCTCAGCAGTTCCCCTACGTACAAACAATTAGGCCAAGGCTCCTGGTTTGGTCAGTAGTCTTCAATGGATCATCAATTAAGAATCTCGTATGAACTCAATTGCTTCAACTAGAACAAGGTTTAACCACTGATGATCATATCCTTGGTATCTCATTGATGATACTATCTGTCGTCGTTGAGGTGTGGGAGCTTGTAACGTTTTAGATGATTATCAAACCAAAACAGTGCGGAATGAATCGAATATAAAGTTGGGTTCTAGATAGATAAAGTAATCAGAGTAATTAGGGTTTATAGAGTAGAGGAGGAAGGAAGGAGGAAGACTGTATGCAGAGATAAAGGAGCCCATTGGTCTCAGAGACGCGTTGTTTGGAAACCTTAATTATCAAAAATATATAAATAGAAAATATTCATATGGCAGCTTGTGATTGGGCGAAAAATGAGAGTATGGATGCAACCGTCCGTACCATAATGAACATAAGTATCTTCCATTAGATATTATACTACTGGAAACAAGGACTGAAGCGACGAAGATTGAAACGGGAAAAACAAACTTTGTCGCCTCAACACATCGAAGCGACCAATATAGGATTTGTCGCTTCAAAAAACGAGAGCGACCACTATTGATCAATAGTCGTCGCTCACAAATTATTGAAGCGACGAATAGTGGTATGTTGTCATCGTAACCGGTACGAAGACCCAATATTTGGTGTCGCTGAACGGCTGGAAACCTCTGAAGGTTGAGTACTCAGAAGAGCACAGGGGTCCGAGCCTCCTGAAGTGGAGGACTTTGATGTCCCGAGACATCGGGAGTGCCATCCGGAGCAAAGTGCCCATGCTTGCGCCTTCATATGCTGAGCTGGCTGAGGAGCACCGAGATGCACTGAGCACTTATATGGAGGTAAAACACAATTTCATAATAATTTCAAAAAACTATCTTTCAGTCATATATATTGAAATATGTTATTTCTAATGATTTCTTTGAATTGTTTTTTACTAGATGTTCTACGACCTCCCTCCCACTGAGATAGGCATATGGACATACATCGACGAGACCGCTGCCAAGATCTACAAGGACTGGAAGTACGACTGCCACACCCACTACGTCCAAGTGTCAAAGGCGACACTTGCAGAGTTTATCCACCGACCCGAGCAGTGGGAGTACCTCAAAGTTCACTTTGAGGACGACGATTATAAGGTAATGAAAAGTAATTAGAGGTTTTTGAATTTTATATAATAGATTCTTATTCTAATAGTTCGTGCATATTTTTGCAGAGGATGTGTGTCCGAAACGCCGCTAACCGGAACAAAGCAAAGGAGAAGGGGTGTGCAGTCAACCACCATTCTGGCACCACTCCCTATAGCTACCGGGTCGCTGCGAATGAGGCGAAAGGCAGTTTGGCGCCTATACTTCACACAGTCTGCGATGTTTATGCACCATCGCAGAATGCGCAGGAGAAAGTGGTGAGTTTCCTGACGAGTTAGATGCAAGAGTTCCTAGTTTTTAGCTTCTGATTTTAATTTTTTACAATTAAAAACTATACAAACACAAACTTATTGGATAATATTTTTTGCAGGCAGCGGTGAAGAGGAAGATGGATTAGCTATGTGCTAGCCGAGCCAGTGATGTGGAGAGTGCCAGTCAAGTAACAGGCCCCGTTACCGTCGAAGAGCAAATAGCGGTAGTGGACGCGTGTCTGGGTGGGAAGCCGGGGACGAGAGTCCGAGGTATGTACAAATCATAAAATAACAGTTTGTATTTTAGATACGAAAGAGAATTTAATTTGAATAATTTTTTGTGTTTTACCATTTTTGCAGGGCCAGGAGGTGCATTAAGACGCCCGGAAAAACCAAGAGGCGGTGCACGCGTGTCCCGCAACGATTCAGAGGTTGAGAAGTTGAGGAGCGAACTAGCAGCCGCCAATGAACGTAGCAGAATCAAGGAAGAACAAAGCAGAATCAAGGAAGAAGAGATGATGCAACGTATTGCAAGGATGGAGGCTGCCCTCGGCATGTCGGCCAATCCGGATGCCAATACCGCCGCCGCAAACCCTCCGACGATCGCCGATAAATCATCATGTGTTGAAGGTATAGGTATACCCGACGAAGACTTTGATTAGGACCTTTCGTTAGTTTGTAATTGGAACATATGTGCATTATTGTTAGAACATGTTGACACTAGATATAGTGCACCGCTAAGCATGTTCAACGACCTCGTGGATCGTCCAACCGGCGCCATATGTCCTACTTCCGGCATCCATCGGGTAGACCGACACCTCGGCTACATCTCCATTGTGGAAGATCACCGGTGCCGCATCCGGAAGCCATGCCTCCGGGCTCTGCAAGTAGCTTCGTGAGCAGGAATACTGTGCCTCCATCCCACAGTGGAAACATGGTGTAGGAGGGAGCCTTCCTTAGTTATAAAGGGAAGGCTTCCCCCCCTTACAATAGGATGACTGGCAACTGGGCATTCCACCCTTGTAACACCACCAGGCTTATTGGCCGATCATAGTATATTCTAAGTGAACGTAGTCGTGCCCTCCGGCGGCACGGCGACCCACTATAAATGCTTGTGTTATTAGTCTTTATTATTGTACTTCTGCCAGGCCTGCGGGTTTGAACATAAACAATTGGCGCAGTCTGTGGGAATGGATTCAAAAGGTTATGGTGGTCTACCAGCAGGCATCCCGGGTTAGCAATTTTCTCATCCGGGTTAGTAGGCCAGCCCAGCCCTGGTCAGCAAGGAACATCCAGTCAAACCCATCAGCGGTTCAACACGGGTCAGCATGCAGAGCTTCACGCTGGACCACGAGCAACGACCGGTAAGTCATGCCTGTCGTCAGCCCAGGCCGGGGGCCGCTGCAACGGATGGGGCGAGCCGACGCGGACTTCGGGGCATGGTGCAGCAATTCTTCCAGAACTTCCCGGTGACCCTCCTAGCACGATCCGGCGAGGGCGAGTTGCAAGTAGGAGTAGTCAAGCTTCCGGTGTACCCTTCCTGCAAGTCAACCAGACCAACGGGTCAACTGCCCAATCAGCAAGCAACCCGGTCAAACACTCACCGTGTCAAAGCCTCAGCAAGTCAGCGGGTGATCTCTGGTGGTCTGCGCAGATCCTCTCTGGACACCCACCGCCGTCGCCCCACAATCCATTCCGGAACTCGGTGATCTGCCGAAGGCGATCCACAAGGCACCGAAGATCCTGCGAGGCCGCAGGGAGGCCGCGCGCCGCTGCTGAGCGCGAAGGACGCCACCAACCGATGGGATCAGCTTTGGGACCGGTGGATGCAACTCCGGGCTGGGTCTTTTCCTCCGGGGCGCCGATCAGCTCTTCTCCGAGAACCGAGGGGTTCTTCTCTAGGCACCGGTGGCTTTGCTCTCACGGCCCCGATGAGCTCCTCTCCGGCGACGATTCGTCTCCCTCTTCGGTCCGGGCACCACCACTGGTCTTCACCTCCGGTCGCCTCCCTCTCCGGTTGTCTTAATCACCATGCATAACGAGAAAGAAAAAAAAAACAGAAGAGGAAAACCAAAGAAAAGAAAACAGAGAAAAAGAGCGGGAAAGAAATGAAAAAAAAAGGGTCAGCGGGTCAAAGTCAGATCCTCACCGCCGCGTCGAAATGCCCCTACACCACCGCTTGTACTCTCGTGCCCCACGCCTCATTCCAACGGCGTCAGTAGATCCGTTGGCTCGCCTCCGGGTTCAGCAGCTCACCTCTGCATTCACCGGGTATGAGTCGGTAGACCTCGGACCAACAAGCCAGCGTGGCAGCAACTCCAACTTCATAATACGTACGGTGCCCCACAACCTCCAGCGACCCGAAGTCACCTCCCGGTGATCGGCTGTCCAAAGTCGTCTTCCGGTGACCCTAGCCGAGAACTACACGCATCGAGCTCTCGCCATCTTCCCGGGCGGAACCGATGGCCTTGCCTTCCGGCACCGGTCGTCTTCCTCTCCGGGACGGCGATGGCTCCTTCTCTCCGGGATGCCGGTCGTCTTTCTATCCGATGCCGGTCGTCTTCCTATCCAATTCGGGTAGTCTTACTCTCCGTTGTGGGTCCTCGTCGTTGAACTTTCCTATCCGGTCACCCTCCTCTCCGGGCATGAGGAGTAAAGAAAGACAGAAGGAAGAGAAAGCAGAAAGATAAAAAACCAGAGAAAAGAAGAGAAACGAAAGCAAAAGGAAGAGGAAGAAAGAGCGGGAACGAGAGAATTTGAAGGAAAGAAAGAAGTCAATGGGCCAACCGCCCCAGGTCCAACAGGCCCAGCCCGGGTCAACGGTCCGATCAGCGCTAGAACACGGGCCCTCGCTGAAGTCTTCCTCCGGTGGTCTGCCCTTCTCCAGGTCATCTCCTCCGCTCCGGTGGTCTGCCCCTATGCGGCAACTGGTCACTTGCCTCTGGTTCTGGCCCTCTGAGTCGTGCCCACCGTCATCGAGTCTGTAGGCCCCGGTCCGCACGCCAGAGAGAAAAGCCACAAGTGGACGAGCGGCACCTCAGATGCATGCCGGCCCCTGGTAGCAAAGGCTCGCGCCTCGCCGTGTCCAGCGGGCCGAAGCACTAGCCGCCTCGCGGTGACCCAGACCGAGCGGCCCCTCCAGGCCGCCCCCCCCCCCCCCCCCCCCCCCCCCCCCCCCTTCTTCCGGTGCAAGTCTTCTCCTTCGGTGCGGGTTCCTATTCTCCAGTGCGGTACGGTGCGTCGTCTCCCACCGGCATGACGACATAGAGAGACGGGAGAGGGGAAGGAAAAAAACGAAAGCAGAGAAGAGCAAAGAGAAGCCAGAAGAAAGAAGAAGAGAAGGAAAACCAGAAGAAAAGAAAGCAGGAAGACAGAAGAAAAAAGAGCGGGAAAGCAAGAGGAGGAAAGAAAGTTTAAAAAATGTCAACGGGCCAGCACCCGGTCAACGGGCCCATCGGGTCAGCAGGTTGGGCCTGGTATGGGTCAGCAGGTCCACACGGGTTAGACTGGAGCACATCTTCTCTGGGCACCCACAAACCTCCTTTGGACACCCAAGCTGTTCTCTACTCCCGTAGGCAATCACCGGGCAGCCTGGAAATCATTCCCATGGGCTATTCAAACACCGGACAGCTTCTCCAAAGATAAGTACCACCTTTCCTATTATTATGTCTCCAAAGATAGCAACATTGTCTTTGCATAGCAACATGGTCTTTCGTGTGTGGTTGGCTGAGGTATAACAACAGGAAAGGGTAAGCCAACCACACCGGAGGCATACATCATGCACTCTCAAAACATCGAGCATTGCATGCTTCCATTCCATACTTGCTGAGTGTATGAGCACGCATATCATTATGGGCTTACGGTGCACGCATTTCATTACACGCATTCCGTTTTAGTCCAGCTCCTACGGAACTCCACCGGTCAGTCCGGCACGGAGTTCCCGCGCCATTCCTACTGAATAAGCGGTCTAGCTACCCGAAAAATTCCTACGGACAAGCCGGCAACAACTCATGGCTTCAAAAACATCGGGCTTTATAAACCCGGGAGATTTTTTCTCTAACCCCGGCAAATTCTTCCAGCAGGCTAGAAACCCTGCATCACACTAAGCTGTGAAAAAATTGGGGGAAACACGGCCAGGCCACCCCACCGAGAGAATTGTTACTTTAACACATGACAAATCTTCCCGCAGGATAGAAACCCTGCTCATATCTCACGCCTGTTCCAACAAAGGCTGTGACGTGATCGGTGAAATGCATGCCCAAGAACAACCGGGTCACCGCATCGGAAGATAGTATCCTCTAACACATGAGCTTCTTCTAGCAGGATAAAAACCATGCATACCTTTATGAGTGATAGCACGATCATGTTTGCATATCAGTATGCATCGGTCAGTCATTTCAGTACTACATCACATTTTTAGTCCACGATCATATCAGTATGCATCGCATTACGGTACATGAACTTCAATGCATTTCAGTACACGTATTTCAATGCATCCTAGTGCACGCATTCCATTTTTAGTCCAGCGCCTGCGGATCTCCACCGGTCAGTCCGGCACGGAGTTCCCGCGCACATTCGTACGGATAAGCCTCGTACAACCTACGGGCTCTTGGTACCAATGGGCTTTATAAACCTAGCGGGTGTTGACCGGTGCAAGAACATGGCCGCAACACCCCACCGACAGATCTTTTGGCTCGCACCTAACAAATCTCCCCGAAGGCTCGCAAACCTGCACATCACCTCACGCCTGTTCAAACAGGTTGGGAAGAATGAGCGAGTGTTGACCGGTGCACCAGCATGACCGCAACAGCCCACCACGAACCAACGAGAATACTCGAACTCCCGGCTTAGTCCCTATTCGAACTGGGGGACTTATTGGAAGCTATATATATATCGCATATCCGTATGCGTCCATCGTGTCAGTATTGCACGAATATCCGTATGCATTACATTTCAGTATTGCACGCATATCAGTAGACATTGTAAAAGGTATTCCAACGGTAACACCATTCCATCGGTAACAAGCATTCCAACAGTAACACCATTCCAACGGTAAAAAACATTCCAACGGTATTCCAAAGGCATTCCATCGGTAACATGTATTCCAATAGTAACACCATTCCATCGGTAACAAGCATTCCAACGGTAACACCATTCCAACGGTATTCCAAAGGTATTCCATCGGTAACAGGCATTCCAACAATATTCCAAAGGCATTCCATCGGTAACAGGCATTCCAACGGCAATACCATTCCAAAGGTAAAAGGCATTCCAACGGTATTCCAAAAGCATTCCATCGGTAACAGGCATTCCAACGGTAAAAGGTATTCCAACGGTTCCAAAGGTATTCCAACGGTACTCCAAATGCATTCCAACGGTAGAGCCTATTCCGACTAACGGTTGCGCATTCCATCGATCGAGCCGGTACTAGCTTACCGCTCACTTTCCTACGGCATAACCGGTTGCACCAACCGAGTTATCCCAACGGACAGTCCAATACCAACTCATGGACAGGCCACCCCACCGGGAACTCATCCCCTAACACAGGACACATTTCCCGCGGGTACCAAGTTACCTCACATCATAGCACTCCATTTCAGGCACCCGCTGACCTTGACAGCTGATGTTTTCACTTGGGGGACTATATGAGGAATTGTTATTCGAACTCCCGGCCAAGTCCAATCTCCAACACAGATTTGGGGGACTATTACTGGAAACACATCAGTATCACTCGAGCGGAGGGGTGGGACTCGACATTCGAACGCCCGGTAATGAGCCCATCTTACTTGAGGAGTTGGGGGACTAGTAGGGGTGGCGCCCGGTAAAGTCACTCGGTCGTCATCCACGCTTGGCGGTACATGATTTTAACTCCCCAAGTAAGATTACCTCTTACTCGGGAACTTGGGGGACTTGTTGACACTAGATATAGTGCACTGCCAAGCATGTTCAACGACCTCGTGGATCGTCCAACCGGCGCCATAGGTCCTACTTCCGGCATCCATCTGGTAGACCGACACCTCGGCTACATCTCCATTGTGGAAGATCACCGGTGCCGCATCCGGAAGCCATGCCTCCGGGCTCTGCAAGTAGCTTTGTGAGCAGGAATACTGTGCCTCCATCCCACATTGGAAACATGGTGTAGGAGGGAGCCTTCTTTAGTTATAAAAGGAAGGCTCCCCCCCCCCCCCCCCTTAGAATAGGATGAATGGCAACTGGGCATTCCACCCTTGTAACACCACCAGACTTATTGGCCGATCATAGTATATTCTAAGTGGACGTAGTCGTGTCCTCCGGCGGCACGGCGAACCACTATACATGCTTGTGTTATTAGTTTTATTATTGTACTTCTGCCAGGCCTACGGGTTTGAACAGAAACAGAACATATTGTAGTTTTGAATGAAATCTATGTATTTATAGTGTTTGTGTTATGTTGGATATGCGATTTGAATGAAATGTATGTTGGATATGTGATTTGAATAAAATGCAGGTTTTAGAAGTGAATGAAACCAGACCATAATTCTATTTTTCTGTCTCTGTAACAAACAATGAAGCGACGAACATTGATCATTGTTCGTCGCTTAGATTTTAATGACGCGACGAAGATTCATCAAAATTCGTCGCTCATCGTTTTATCATATCATACATTCTCCTATTAAACATAAAATGAAGAGACTACTTTTGAACCAAAGTTTTTCGCCACAAGTACTAGGCGACAACCCAAAATTCGTCGCATCGAGTTTGAAGAGACGACCCCAAAGTCATCGCAACAGATTGCAAGCGACGCGTATAAATTGGTCGCTAGAGATGGCTGGCGACGAGTCAAATTTGTTGTCGTCGCATGAAATATCTAAGCGACGACTTTTGACTCATTATTCGTCGCTTAGAATCGAAGCGATGAGTCTGAAACGACGACCTCGAAGCGACGAACTTTTGTCGCGACGGTGTTGAAGCGACGACTTCTGAGGCGAAGCGACGACTTTTGACCCAGAGTAGCGGAATTTTATTTAAAAAATTTCAATACAATTAAGAATAAGTATTCTATCCATAAGATATACTTAAATGTAGTAATTTTTACAAAAATGCTTAGTATTGCAACTTCAGAAGTTCATCTGCAGACTGCACACTACCAGAAAAGACATCATAACCGACGAATTTAAGTCGTCGGTTATAATGGTTATAGCCGACGAAATCGTCGGCTATAATAATTATAGCCGACGATATAACCATTACCCGACGACATATCGTCGGTTATAACATCGTCGGAAATACGCCGTCGGCAAAACTATACCCGACGACGATATCGTCGGCTATAACCATTATAGCCGACGAAATCGCCGGCTATAATAATTATAGCCGACGATATCGTCGGTTATAATGGTTATAGCCGACGAATAAATAGTTCGTCGGCCGTTATTTGCAATTTCGTCGGCTATAATGCCTTTTCTGGTAGTGGCAGTAGATGATCGAATTTCCATTCACGCCAGCAAGGGTCTTGTTTCCTTCTCGATCTGTCGCAATTTTAATCGGGAATCACAGATTTGGATATCGTTTCATTTTCGAGTACGTAAGATCTTCACGACTTCATTTTCCAACAAACACCACATAGTCAGATTAAGGGCTTCCTCAGGTTAATTAAGGTTATGCGGCACTTTAATTAGATCAAAAACCTTTGAATTATGACACTAATGATCGTAACTCAACCTCATTCTTCCAAGAAAGGAAATGTCATCTGTCTACGTACCTATCTGTGCCGATATCATATTTCTGCCTCGATTGATTCCTTTGCCATATCCAATACCACAGAGCTCCAAATACCACATAGTGACAACAGACAGTAGGCACGTGTCACTTGAGTGTAGCCCCACGTGGGGTATCATTCTAACGTGGCCATGCATATGCATGCCGTTCATGGCTTCTTCTGCCCTCTGCAACTCCACGTGTGACGTGCATGGAAGCCACACCCTTCTCTCCACCGTCCTCCTTCTGCTTTTAAATAAAGCTACAAGCTCAAACCTCATCCAACTTCTCATTGTCGATTACTTTCATATTTTCAGAGTTTGGAATCCAGAAATGGCTGAAATTCGAGACGAGTTCGGCAACCCTGTTCCGCTCACCGACCAGTATGGCAACCCAGTTCAGCTGACTGACGAGCAAGGCCGCCCCATCCACCTCTCTGGCATCGCCACCACCGAAGGCTTCCAAGGCCAAGCCATCCGTCCTGGAGAGCAGCAGCACACCGGTACACAAGGCTCTGGCACCGGTCTCCACATCCCGGGCACGGGGTCACACGTTCCAGGCACCGGTGTTCATGTCCCCGGGACCGGCACGCACGTTCCCGGTACAGGTGCACGCATTCCAGGGATCGGCCTACACATCCCCGGCACTGGTGAACATGTTCCGGGGACAGGTGCACATGTTCCTGGGACAGCTGAGCATGTTCCCGGCACCGGTGCGCACGTCCCGGGAACTGGAGGTGAACAACACAAAACTGTAGGTGAACATCTTCAACAGGAGCGCCAAACCGATGTGGCCGGCGAACACCGTCGCAGCTCCAGCTCTAGCTCTGTAAGACAGTTTGTCGTAAATTGAACTATATATAAAATGATTTTTTTGGCTGAGGCTTGACACACATTAATTTTAACGTGGTTTGATGTATTGTAGTCGGAGGAGGATGATGGACAAGGAGGGAAGGTGAGGAAGAAGAAGGGACTGAAGGAGAAGATAAAGGAAACCTTTGGCGGTAAGCACAAGGAGGAGCATCAGCAGGCGGGGCCGACCTTCAGGACTCCGACGACTACTCCACAGGAGCATGAGAAGAAAGGCATGATGGAGAAGATCAAGGAGAAGTTGCCTGGTCACCATGCCCACTGATGATCGAATCGAATGAAGTTTCATCATGCGCAGCTTAGTGCAGTTGCAAACCATTGTATTATAAACTAGAATGTGTTCGCGTGTAGCAAGCTAGCTAGCTTAGTGAAGGCGTTAATGTAATAAACAAGTTTGATTAGTTTCTCTTATGGTGTATTCATTAGTACGTTGAATCAATTGCAAGGGTTTCCTTCAGTCTCTTGGCACTTGCATGCATCTCTGATTATTTTGATTTGAAACACAATCTTATGTATAAAGTTATAAACCCTTCCATAAAAGCAGAAACGAGCAACTAAAAAAAAACAAACAACTTCGATCGGTCCGTTCAGATAGCTATGAGAATGAGCATTTTTCTTCAATCCTTCAGTCGTGTCTATCTAGCTCGCCACTCGGATAATACAAGCAGAAGTGGCCAGAAAGTTTCGGCCATTGTAACATGGTAGAGAAAACTGTATGGCTTCGATGGGAGCACACGAATTACTGACTACAACCCAAATTAAATGTGGCAGAACTGAAGGCAGAACTGAAGAACAATGGTGTTTCCGAGCAGATAGGCTTACACCTTATGATCAAACTCATTGAGTCATATGAAGGAGCAAGGCATTCATCAACCATTTCCACTAAATTTAGATTTTCCAATGCTGCTGCTACCCGCTCTTTATCATTCAGTTGCTTATTAACTGCACGCCGGAGAAAAGAAAAAGCATGAAAGTTAGGCTGTAAATAATCGAATTCTCACTAGACCAGCTAAATGATCAGCCCCAGTAACATATATGCAACAACATGCAAAGACACATTATATATGGAATGCTTCTCAATGACGTCCATGATGTTTCTACTGGACATTATTTCATAAACACGAACAAGATGTCAACAAGATGAAAGTCATAGTCATGAGTCGTCTTATGTTTCTATATAGCAGAACCATATCAATGGCTGAAGAAATGATTCAGAAAGTCTGTTAACAGCCATGCATCAATAACCAACAGAAGTCAGCTGCATGTATGATTGTTTGGTCATGAGAGAGAGAGAGAGAGAGAGAGTGTGTGTGTGTGTGTGTGTTTGTTAATTAACTACCTGAAGCTTCAGTTACATGAGATCCAGGTGCCACCCTAATGTCCACCTAAGCAACATGAGGACAAAGAAATTAAAAGAAATTAGTGAAGAAGCAAGTACCATAATATTACAAACAAAGTCAACTATATATATTTATCATAACAATATGGATTGCAGTTATCAACTTATCATCAGTTTTTTTTTCCGAAACAAAACCTTTCATTAAGGAAGAATCATAAAACAGAAACAACCAAACTTTACCAAAGCAAGGAGAGCAAAAGATAGAAACTAAAGTGTTACACTGTGAGCATCTTGTAAAAGTAAAGCAGTAAAGGAGGGAGGTGGAAACTGAAACATATCAGCTAGACACTGCCTCCGTCTAGCTAAAGAAGCAACTAGATCAGCTGTTTGATTAGCTAATACTACACTTTTAAACATTCAAATGCTATTTAATTAGGTTCCCATGTTCAGTCAAGTATGAAACTATGGGGACAATGGATACTATCTAAACAAATGGATTGACTCGACCACCACCGCTACTTCATCACCCAATTTAGCTACAGATACAGCATCTCAATTTATTACCACATTTTCATCTGTCTTTAATTGGTGTATGTAGTTCTATGTAAGAAACTAATAACTGTACTAAGAAAACCATCGACCACATACAGATTTCCATGTACAACTATATTTTTTCCACAATCCAACAACAAATCTGTCAAAATTGTTACGACAATAATCCATCCATTTTCACATTACATGTTAGTTCCATCTACCGTAGCATGAAATTGCAACTGTATCAATCAATTGAGTGTAGAGAAGGAAAAGAAAAATAGTACGTGAGATAATAATCTGGCAGTGATAAAAGCATGGGAAACTAGGGTAGTTGCTTGGTAAGAAGTTGAATAAAAACAATCATTTAAACAAATAGCAAATTCAATGCCAACTAAGCCACTAAATTCTCTCTGTCTAAAATGCTGTAAAATTCTGCTATGTACATATGCACACCCAACCAAGTACTGAATGTTTTCTTATTCCCGCCCGATCACTGCCATATGATGACAGTAATGGTCAGGTAATATCTCCAAATACTTACCCCAGATGTCGTATATTAAACTGACAGCCTAAAGAACATTAACGCACTACGATCATAATTCCAGTGAATACTCATTTTCAGCTATATTTTTTAATGAACTGCAAGTAAATAACAGGTCATACCTTGAAACGAGAAGGCAGGCTCCTTAAGAGTTTAATACGTAGGCAAAGGCCAATAACTGTTGTCATACTGCAATGTTCAACAGTAGGAGTCAATGTGACGACTCTGAAGAGAAAAAAGATCACCGTTTATTTAACAGAGGTTAAAATGCAACATTGTTGAAGGAAAAAGGTGTTCAAAATGAGCAGGCAGAAGAATTGGCTAGTTAACATAACCACGACCATCATCTACTTCAATTGCGTCTTCTGAAATTACTTTGAGCTCTTCCAAAGAGTAAGGGTGTTCTGGGTCTTTAATATCTCTAATAAGATTTAAGAAAAGTTAAGAAATACTGAATTCTTCATGGTTTACAACACAGATGTTTCAAACACAAGTCAAAAGGTATAGAGATTAATTATATCAAGTGCAACATAATTGTTCATAAATCATTGGAGATTCATAATCATCAGAAAGGATATAAAAAATGTCTTCTTGGCCAATTGGCTCAAGAGCATATTCATCTGCAACACTTACAACACTACGAACCCGCCGCTCTTTCTTTTCAAAGATGGCTGGATTAGCATTTATTAACTCGGATCCCATTTTTCCTGGATAAAAGAAAGTATTAAAACAAAAATAAACAAACCTGGTTATACCATGACGTACTGTGTTCTATACTGATTTTCTCATTAAGTATGTTCTATAAACCTTGAATATAAGCCAAGCTGCATGAACTCCAATGATTTGTTCTTGTCAACATAAGAACCTAAACAAACAAGCCAAAAAAAAAGAAACTTTGATAACTGATATAATGTCAAAGCCACAAAGTGCATTTAGGAGTCTGCAAAAAACACAGAAGAGCAAAGTAGACAATATCATATCAACTTAGGAAATCTAAATATGCAAGAGATTGAGAGGTACAGAGGAAACTTACTTTGTAGTAACTCTCCTGAGAAGGATCTACGAATTTTGCTGCCAACAAATATGTCAAATGAGCAACAATCTGTCAAAGTATTAGGCTATAGATCATTTGTTGTATTTTTTATCATGATCAATTAGAATGGTTGGCCCAAAAGACAATAAGAACAATTATTAAAATGATAGGCCGTTCTTTAAGTAAAGCAATGAGAGTATAACTAATGTAACATAAGAGCAACAAGATGAGATTCATAGACATCGTTTACAGTTAAACTTGGGAAATTATAGAAGGAATTTTAATTTTATCACACTACCTCTGCCACCAGTTAGAGCTGGATCAAAACAATTGAGACAAATACAGACAGACTAGCTTGATCCATCCATTATTAACATCTTAGAAAAATATGAATTTATCCATCAGGAAATAAAAATGGCAATAGCAGTATGACATAACATCACCTGCTTTGATGCAGCTTCTTGGCCTTTGAGTTTTGATTTATATGTGAATGCCTACCTTTTGTTCAAATACTACATCAGCAAAGCCATCTTAGCTTTTTGGAAAGGTATCGTAGTCTCCAGTAAGCTTTAATGTCAATCTCTCTAAATCTGGTAAATGCTTTTATATGTAATGAGATATACAGCGAGTCTTTCAATCAGGTCCAGTGACCTGTTAACAGAAGGCACAGAGTAAGTTAAACATGTGAAAACTGATGTATGCGCATATGAAAGAGTCATGAATAATATTGTACTTTCGTACATCCATAGTATTGAAGTAGAAGAAGAAACTGAATATATATGGCACACAGTGATGATATGGAGCACAGCACACAGTGATGATACGGAGCACAGCATACAGCTAGTGACATGGTGTGATTGAGTATTGCTTTGTTCTACTATAATTAGATTTGGAATACTTATGCTTGTCTTGATTGGGAAGTACTTGAAATTCTCTGCCCTTGTTACCAAGCAAATTATGCATCACGGGCTTGGGTTTCTTCACTAACAGGTACAAGACACTGTTCAAGCAGGAGAACACTTATTCATACTTATCAAAAGGAAAGAGAAAAACAAAAGATCCCCAGAAAATTTCTGTGACATAGTTGTTTTCCATTCCAATGAAGAAACAATATGTACAGAAGGATATATGTCCCTCTGGTTTTGCAGTTGATGAGCTCTTAAGCATTCCAAGAACTCCATGACTCCCATGACTGATTGTGATTTTCCAATATGTGATGCTATTTTCAATCTTTGAATTAAATGATACAGTACTAGGATACTTTATGCAAGTATCCAAACTACACCTAGGAGATAATATTGTTCCCACTAAAGATGACAACAATTTTTTTTTTTTTTTTTTTTTTTTAACAAATTAGAGACAGAAGAGGTACATGCATCCTCAGCAACATATACCTAGCAGGACCTATGGCACCCAAGACCAAACCTATAGCATTATTGGATTAACCTCTCAGTCTGTAAAACTGAACTTGCAATATAAACTTGCTGCATATGGTCATCCAAAACCCCCTAATGAACCCACTGACTCAACTAGCTAGTATAAAGTAACAAATCCACACAATCAAAACCACACCGTTCTTTACCAACACTCCATATCAATCTCGTTGCATATGTATAAATCAAAACCCAATCCACACCCCACACTAATAAACTTTGATTTTCAAAATTTGGGTAATTTCAATTACTCGGTTCAAAATTTGGTTCAACCTGCCTACTTCAATTTCACACAAACAAGATAATATTCGGTACCTGAAACTGAAAGAGATTTTCCTAACCGGCTCCGGAAGCAAGAGTTTTCACCGCCCAAGAGTCGGTTTGTGTTTTTAAAGTGTAGTCAATTCTGGTGTATCTATTTATATTAAAAAAAAAAAAAAAAAACTAACAACAAAATTTGTCAAAAAAAAAAAAATGCCGAATATAAAACAAGAATTAATTTCAGTTTACCTACTTAAACTTTGGCTCAATTATCACTTCAGTCCCTATACTTTTGATTTCATCAGCTACACCCATGTACTTTCCTAAATTAATCAACTGATAGCAATTTTATAATTTCGTCCAAACAGTCTATCAATACAAAAAGCTTATTGGTACCATTTTCCTACATTAATGCACTGTTACCATATTACGATTATAAACAAGGCTAAACAAATCATATAATCAAGTTGAACAATAGAAAACAAACAAAAACAAATCATATATGGTAAAACAAAAAGAAATCACCATATATGATTTGTTTTTGTTTGTTTTCTATTGTTCAATTTGATTATATGATTTGTTTAGCCTTATTTATAATCGTAATATGGTAACGGTGCATCAATGTAGGGAAAGTATACAAAAAGCCTTTGGTATTGATAAATCTTTTGGACAGAATTTACAAAATTGGTATCAGTTGATTAATTTAGGAAGTACAGGAGTGTAGCTGATGAAATTAAAAGTATAGAGACTGAAGTGATTCAACCAAAATTCAAGTTGGTAAACTGAAATTAACTCATAAAACAACGTCTCACTCAGCGCCCCTGTTTCTGACTCACTCCGTCAGCTACTTAACTCTCCCCTCCTTTCCCGCCTGCTACTTAAACCTCGTCGCCGGCAATGCTCTCCTTCTCCCCAAACCCTACCATTCCCAATTTCAACTCCTCATCTCTCCGCTTCTCTACTTCCAGTCCCTCACTCTCCCTCACTCACCTCCCCCGCCGCCGCCGTCGATCTCCAATCCTCACCATGGCCTCCGCCGTTCCCCTCCCTAACGGCGTCAACGATACCGACCTCGATCGCTTCGCCGCCGTTGCCAATCAGGTCGCAGACGCCTCCGGCCAAGTCATCCGGAAATATTTCCGGCAGAAATTCGATATTCTCGACAAAGCTGACTCCAGTAAGATTGAAGATTAGCTATTTTGAAAAGAAAATGTATTTGAATTCGGGAAATGACAATTTCTAGTTTGAGATTGTTTTGCTATTTTTTTTTTTATAAGAAAATTGGAAGTTAAATAAATTATTGAGTTGTATGATTTATTGCTGTGGTGCAGGCCCTGTGACAATTGCAGATCAAACAGCAGAGGAACATATGATTTCGGTTATATCACAGAATTTTCCTTCTCATGCTGTGTAAGTTTTTTTTTTATTGTTTGCAAAAAAGCTAGATTGATATAGTTGAATTGGAGCATATAATTGTGTGTACAATTGTTTATTGATTAATATAATCAGTGGAACTGAGAGATATTCTTGAGATAGTTAAAGTTACTGTAAGAATTTTTGTTAGCAATTGAAAAGTGTACAATTAAAGCTCAGCTAAGAACATCTGTATATCACTTTTCAGTTAACCCTTCATATCTTTACGTACATTCAATTCATTCTTGTTTTCTGTTCATATTCTCACACATTTAAATCCTTAACTGTGAAGTTATTAGATTGTCATGCTATTTTTCTATTTTCTGTTTAGAAAGAAATAACAAGTTATGCTCAAGTTAAGCTAAAGTAAGTTTATTCCACTGATTATCATTTAGGAAGACAGTTCTTTTTATCCTTGACAACCAAATGGAATTTAAGACAGAATTCAACTTGTGCACATGCTACCTTATTCATTTATAACTATCCAAAAACAGAAACTTATTTATTTGTAAATTGCTTTATTTCTAAAGTCGTTGAACTGTAATTGCAGTTACGGAGAGGAGAATGGGTGGAGGTGCAAAGAGTCATCTGCAGACTATGTTTGGGTATTAGACCCGATAGATGGGACAAAAAGTTTTATCACTGGTATTTTTTCTTATAACTTACTATTATAACTAAGCCTTTTTCAAATTTTATGTTGGTGAATCTCCTTCTTCTTCTTCTTCTTCTTAATTTAAATTAATATTTTTCCCAGGAAAACCCGTGTTTGGTACTCTTATTTCTCTGCTACTGCGGGGAAAACCAGTAAGAATCATGTACTCAAGCCTCTCTTTTTTCATCAATACACCCAGTACAAGTCAACATGCATGAAATAAGAACATGCTTCTTCCTTCTAAAACAAAATTAATATGCTGTTTGTGCTGGTTATGATTTTCCTTGAAGAACTCCCCCCCCCCCCCCCCCCCCACAAATTCAATTATCAGGATCAGAAGTTGGCTCTTGCTTTTATAAACTGTATCATTAGAGAAGATAAGAAAATAAATAGATAATTTCTTTACGTGTCCTTTGTCAGTTGAAAGCACTTTTGTTTTTTGCTTTATGCATGCAGTATGATATATACTCTATTGGAGTGTCCACGCTCATATGTTCAAGTTCAAAATTGCACACTGAATATGGATTTTTTCTACAATATGTATTTCAACTTCTAAGACTACTTACTCCTGATTGGTGATTATTGTAAAACTCCAGATCCTTGGTATTATCGATCAGCCTATTTTAAAGGAAAGATGGCTCGGGGTAAGTGGAAAGAAAACTACATTGAACGGAAAAGTAGTGTCGACACGCACTTGCGCAAATCTAGGGCAATCTTATCTGTAAGATATATAATTATATATATTTATGTGCGCGTATATTATTATTAATTTTTTTTGTTTCATTTTCTCCTTTCTTCCCGGTTTCACTATTATTTCCATTAGTAAATGATGATTGTGTTCAAAGTAATTACCTGATCTCATACTCACATTCCCATGAAAAGTAAATCTTGGATTTCTGTTGATAAAGGTTTTACTTAAATTATGTAGAAACTAGGAAGTGAATGATGTGATATGTATTCATTGCATTTAAAGTAAAAAATTGGCGTACAGATCTTGTGAGTGAAGAATTCTGAACCTTTTTACATGTAGTGCTATGGCTTCTCTAATTATTGTAATTATTGGCTTTATTAGGTACACTACAAGTCCACATCTATTCAGTGCAGAAGCAGAAGAGGCATTTATTCGCGTCAGAAATAAGGTCTTTTTAAAATTAAGATGAAATATGTTTAAATTTATTTAGTGATATGGAGAATAATGCCTGGTATTGGTGAGAAGTACTTTCTAAGATTTGAGCTATACATGAAGGTCAGGTTCAAATGTAAAATGAAAGGAATAAGAAAAAAGTTTCGCAATATACCGGTTTTGGGCTTCGCTTTGATAATTTGAAAATCATCCATCCTAATACATGCAATGTAAAATAACTTGGTGTACAAGTTATTTTACTTCCTGCAGCTTTTATTTTCTGTGGTGTCATTTGTTTTAGGGGATGATCTAAACCAATTTCAAGTTGTTACAAGATACTGAGCATTTAGAGTAAACACACAATCAAAGTTTCTGAAAAGACTTGATGAAATTGATTCTTCTGGAAAATTTCTTAGTACAGTTAGACATTTGGAAGTTTCAATTGAAAACTATTTATATTCATATAGTTTTTGGCCAGGCAGGTCCATTCATACTTATATACTCCATGGCCGGTCTACAGGTTAAAGTGCCGTTGTATGGATGTGACTGCTATGCTTATGCCCTTCTGGCTTCGGGTTATGTGGATCTTGTTGTTGAGTCTGGTCTCAAGGTAAGCTGAATAATGTCTTCTTGAATTATATATATGACTTATACTCCAGTACAATTTCTATAATGAATGTTTGGCCATAGAAATACAGTTGGCCACATGGAAAATAAGGGATTAAAAGATGTGTTGTCTGGTGCATGACATGAGGGTCGGCTATTCGGCCTATTCCAATAACCTCTCTAGTTGGCTTGGAGGAAAATTATAAACAGGAGTTATATCGTACAATGACAAGTTGTAAACCATGTGCAATTCGCTCATCTGCTCTTTCACTATAAACAGGAGTTATTATCTTAAAATGATATGTTAGATACCTCAGCATGTGTATTTTGCTTTTCTGTGCTTTCATGCTGTTATTATCGTTAATGAACTGGCTATGCTGATGTCTTGCTTTTATCTCATAATAATTTACCTATTTTTCAGCCATACGATTTTCTTTCACTGATACCTGTGATAGAAGGAGCTGGGGGTGTCATAACTGATTGGAAAGGAGACCAGCTTTTTTGGGAGGCTTCTGCCAATTCTCATGCAACAAGTATGACTAGTTTTAATGAAGTGTTGTTACGGATATGACTTGGGATGTTTTCTTCCTGATATGACTTTTGTATATCTTATCTCTCCGTGATTGGATCATATTTGATTGTTTGAGTGACAAAGTTGGATGCTGTTAAAGCAGTTGCAAGTCCTTATACATTCATTAATGTTTTTTTTCTTTTTTTGGTGTGTTCTCCAGGTTTTAATGTATTAGCAGCTGGGGATAAAAAGATTCACCATGAAGCCCTAAGTTCATTACAATGGAAATGAATATATATGTCAGGGGATCAACCAATGCGTAAGAAATTACATGCAAAATGTATTTAGGAATAGCTGCATCAATGTACTCATGATATCCACTGGCGGGTAAATGCAGCATAATTATTCAGATTTGAATATGAAATTTATATGGAGATGCTCCCTCATATATCTGGGTTTGGTGGCATTTTTTGACTGCCTTACCTTCAGTTGTAATATGAAAGGACCCAAAATCACCTTCAACTTTTGATGGTTTTGAGGGTGAAAGGAAAATGAAAAGGAGTGGCTCTTGTAAGGTTGCATTGATGCAATAATTTGATTTATTGAGTAAATGTTCTACTCTCTTTTTATGGGTTGAGAATGCAATGTGCTACTCTTATTCATTCTAGGTTCAGGCAAAATATGTGGCTCTAGTGATCTGACTGTTTTATTTGAAGTTTTATTAAATTATTGTTACCACAGTTTTTTTCGACGACTTTTTTTACCACAGTTGACATGCGCCTTGGTGCAAGCATTTTTCAAAGTGCTATAGAACTTTATTTTATGAAAGGGTTCGAGTATTTAAATGGTGTTTGTTTCCCAGTGTGCGTGTTTATTGTTTTTGTAATCCTTGGCATTGTTATGGAATTCTTTTTTCTTTTTGGTGTTCATAGCAGAAGTTACCAAAAAAAAGAGGAAGAACATTGTAGTAGTTTCCCCAAAACACACTTGGGTGTAAAATTCCAAACAAGCTATCAGTTTATGATAGTGGTCAGTGACACTACATCAACAAGTCAAAAGTTTCGATCCCGTAAATGGCATTGTTCCTGCAACTTAAACGTTCGAAGCTACGTACTCAAAGAAACAACGGCAACAACCTGACCACCAATCCACTCGAAATCAAGGCAAGAGGATGAAGGCAGAGAAGTCTTCCACTCCAAAAACAAAGTTTTGGTTTCGAGTGAGAACTAAAAAACGTGCCATATCTTAGTTTCAATGAAATCTGAAAAGTTACATGTCTTGGATGTGACGACTGGGTGGAAGTTACATTATCTTGGAGACTACAGAAGAGTAAAACTATATAAGTTATTTTAATGAAAATGAACAAGAACGTTTATAAGATGATGAGGAAGAAGTTCTAGTGGTGTAGCATAAGATGATTTGAAGAGATTGAGACAAAAGTTTTTGTCAAAATTTCTGTACGTCTTTTGTGATGTAACCTTGAGCCTTGAGGGTCAGTGCTTCACTCAGAGAAAGTTTCTATGACTTCACTGTCTTCCAAGCTGAAATTGAAGAGTTGTTTAATGGAGGCTTGTCTAATGGAAGTGATCAAAACAAAGAGGGAGATGAATCGAAAGGCAGTGAAAATGAGGCAAAAGTTCAAAATGTACTTTGTGACACTTGAAACATGTACCAACTTGCTATAATGTTGGACCTTAAATTTTAGCAGAGTTTGTACAACAATGATGAAACTTGATGATGAAGAAGAAATCTGATGAAGTGAAACAATTGGTAGTTGCAGTAACAGTCGGTATGCATCGTCACTTCGTATACCAAGTACATAAAAGAGTAAATTTTGGTGCTTAGCAATGGAGTACATAAAAGAGTACATTGCATATAAGTGACTAGTTTTAATGTGGTATTTATTTCAGGCCTGTAATATGAACTTTGTTAGGTACTAATCATAGGAATTAGTTCAAATTTCCACATACGAAATTGCTTGCTTCTGCACATTAGAACGCAAAAAAATAGAATTCATGTATTTCAAAAAAAATAATAAATAAATAAATAGTTGGACGATGCTTTTTTTAATATTTTTTTTCGTTTCAATTTTTTATTTATTAACACGTAGGAAAATATGTAGACCCGAAAACAGAACTTTGGGTTTAGGAAAAGAAAAAATTACTGTTTTGGTCACTGATCTTTGTCAAGAACGACAGTTTGGTCACTATCGAATGTCAAATATCAAAATGGTCACTCAAGTTAATGTTTCATTATCAATTTGGTCATTAGAGGTCAAACAACTGTTAATTATAGAATATTCTTCGAATATTCCGTTTCTTGCCAGGGGTATTATGGTCACTGAGGTATATTGGCGCCATTTCACAAATTACCCGGCTTGGAGCATGACTTTCCAATAGCTTGCAATCCCTCATTTCCGATCTTGGGACAAGACTCAATACTCAAAGAAGTCAAATTTGGGCAGTTCTCTGCAACTGCAATCAAACCTTTGCTAGAAATTGAAGGACACTGGCAAAGATCAAGCTTCTCTAGCAAAGGGCACCATTTAGCTATCTCAATCAAACCTTTGTCATCAACAGAAGAGACATTCCACAAAGAAAGAGCCTTAAGAGAAGGGCATCCCCGAGCAACTGCTGAGAGGCCAACGTTGGTAACACCACGAAATGAATTGCTTCCTCGAATCGACAACTTCCCCAGTCCCCCATGGCTACTGGTTCCAACAGCAATAGCAGCAAGTCTGACATCTGTTGCTTTCTTCCCTTCCAAAGATCTTGTAAGAAAACCATCAGCTTCTTCCTGATTTTCATCGCCTGTGGTCATTTCAGTGTCATCTGATTTAGGAATCTCCTTCTCAGATGGGCGAATACTGCTCAAGAGCATAAGCCACTTCTTAGAGACAGAAGTGCATGTGATCCTCTCTTTGCCACCATGTAGGCGCCTGAAGATCTCAAAGAGGCACTCCTCATGGAGAACTTCAATGGAAGCTTTCTTCTCTTGTTCGAAATTGCTCCCCCTGAAGTCAAATTGGGAACTGATGCGAGCCCGCTTGCTAGAAGGGTAATACAAATCTGCATTGGAGCCAACTGACAACAAGCAACCCAAATCCATGGGACTTGATGAGTAGCATGACCCCCCGGAGTAGAACTCATCCTCACCTGAAAACACCCAATTCAGAAAATCAAAAAAATCAGCAAAAATTATCCAGAGCTTTGCTCAAAACCAGTCAGATCATAACATGCAATTTTGTGTTTTTAAATTTTTAATTCCCGATCAACA
This sequence comes from Potentilla sterilis, assembly GCA_963682095.1. Taxonomy (NCBI): domain Eukaryota; kingdom Viridiplantae; phylum Streptophyta; class Magnoliopsida; order Rosales; family Rosaceae; genus Potentilla; species Potentilla sterilis. The sequence continues at coordinate 42,273,627 of OY821757.1, read as the reverse complement.
TTAAAGCAGCTCACTATTCATCACGAATTAGATCTAAAGATAATACTTTTATGATTCAATGTATCAATGCATCATCAACAGCCAATCCTATTCACTTTTTTTCCCTAAAGATCATTGCTTTAAGTTTCTTATCGATCTAATTTCCATAAATCTACAAATGCATAGCCTTTTTATTTTTATTACATAACCAATTCAAACAGCTCCCAATTCAAAGGTATGCATATACCAGATTATGATCTTCAACAAACATATGTATTTGAACATCAAAAACAGACATTGAATCTAAGCATTCTCCAACCAACCGAACACCAATCAATTAAAAGCTACAGACATACAACTCAAACACGAAAATGACAACAAAAGATAAAAAAACATAAACATCAAACCCTCCAAACTAGATCAATGTCAACAAAACAAGAACTACAACACAGATATGAAACAAAAAAAAAGGAACCCAGAGACGTACCACTGTAATTAACAAGGGTAGGCATGACTGCAGCTTTGTAACGATCGAGAAGACTCCAAATCCAAACTGTTGTTGGACGCAAAAGAGAAGAGAGTTGAAGATTAAAAGCGTTGAGATTAGAGTGAAGAGGGTACAGAGCATTTGATAAACAACCCCAAACGAGTAGGGAAAAAAGACGGAGGAGCTAGAAGAATGAGGAGAAGGTTGAACTGCCCAACAGCCAAATCGAATCAAAGATTCAAACTTCGCGGGTAATTTGTGAAATGGCGCCAATATACCTCAGTGACTATAATACCCCTGGTAAGAAACGGAATATTCGAAGAATATTCTATAATTAACAGTCGTTTGACCTCTAATGACCAAATTGATAATGAAACATTAACTTAAGTGACCATTTTGATATTTGACATTCGATAGTGACCAAACTGTCGGTGTTGACAAAGATCAGTGACTAAAACAGTAATTTTGCCTTAGGAAAAACTCCAGCAGCTGGGTTTAGTCGTTAGGGTTTTACCACAATTTGAAGAAGCTCCCGTTGGTCATCACTACCTCACAGGTACTCTCTCTCTCTCTCTCTCTCTCTCAGTTTTCAGATGAGCTTTCTTCCTCTTCTTATTCTCCCCTATTTCTCTTATTTTTTTTTTAAAAAAACTCTCATAGTTCTAAATTGATTGGTTTTTGTCAGATTAGGAGTCCGAGCATCCCAAGATTTCGCGCTTCGATTTGAGATCGGTCAGTTGTTGCTTGCATTTCAATATCCCTAATCTCTAGAAATGTTTCAAAATTGTTGCTTTTTTTGTTGAATACTTAGTAAGCCTTTGAATTTTCGAGTCTTTGTCCTGGCATTGAGACAAGGAGTGCGAGGAATTCATGAGAAACTTAAGATTCATGATGATATCAACCACTGTTAATAAGTTTAGCTTCCAAATTTGCCTCCCCAGTGATAAATATATATCTGTGTTTTTCTTACTGCTTTATAGAATGAGACATGAGTTAAAGACTTCTTACTGTGTTTACTTGGAGCATTTTTGAGAATGAGACATGAATGATAGTTTTTATTTTTGAAAAAGGTCATGAATGATGGTTTAGGGATGCAGTATTGCATTTTGTTTGTTTAGGAGACTAGGACTTGTGTGAATAGCAGCATCTTTTAAGAACTACGGGAATATAGCTGTTTCTTTTGTTCTCTTAGCTTTGAAGGTTTATACGTGAATATCAGTGTCATATATTATCTTAAACTGTAAACTAATCTGTAATGTATTTTACTTTTTAAGTTCTTTTCGACTTGTATAATTGTAATTCTACAGGTGGTTTAGTATTTGAGAAATCATCTCAAACCTTCGAATACTTGGTCAATCCATCTTTAATTGGGTTGGATTTCAAGTTCTGTTCTGTTGGGATGTGTCTGTGAACTAACCAATTGGTATTTGATTGAGAGTCATTGAAAAAAGTTGGTTTCATAATGATGACAATCGTCAAATTGAATGGAACATTTGAAACTCAATTTTTGTTTTTGGTTTGTCCAATATTTGTTGAGTGGCTCTTCTTTTTGTTTTAATTTTATCCTCACCCTATCAATAAGACATGATTCATGTATGCATATTGAAATACAATCTATGCAAGAAACTGTCTTTGTTTTCAAGTTTGACTTGATCAATTCATTAACATATATTTGTCATTATGATGTGTTAAAAACTTAAAATAGTTCCTTTGGCTTTTATCAATTACTTATCATATTGAAGCTTTAAGATGTTTTCGTGCATCAGAAAGTCGTATGTGTACTTTTTTATCCTTTATCCACTTCTTTTGTTGTTTTTCTATGAAGAACTGTTACGTAGGTATGTGGAACTAAACTGGCTATTTATCTCTTTTTTCTTGAATTACAGACGAAGCTTGTCGATTTGGTTGAAAGTAGAAGATACCCTTAAAAATGGCTTCAGTTTTGGCTTCAAGGTACTCTCGTGGTACGTTATATTTCAAGTTAATATGCATGCTTTTACGTCATCCATTACTCCTATATTGAGTTTTTTTTATTAAAAAAAAAAAAAACTTTTATTAAAACAAAAGCAATGTACAAGAAGGCGGACAAGGAGTCCGCTTTAGAAAACTAGAGAGGCAGCAAAGAACAGAGGCTTAGCAGCCCTACTGTTAATGCTAACTCAGCACTTAGGCTTTTGAGGCTTATACTCCTATATTGAGTTCTGATCCCTTGTTATTAGTGGTAGGGAACTAACTGTAATTATTGATCATTTTATATTTAAGAATGTCATATATAGTACATTCGATATATTATAAGAATTATATTGATTTGGAAAACTGTAGCAAAGTGGTTTGAGGTAGAGAACTATATAGCTGTTGATATTAAACTGTTGCAAAAACTTCTGATACAAATCAACCTTACTATTTGCTTGGGAATAAGCGTATTGTGTGAAAGTCCCAACTCATGTAAATGTATAAACTATGAAGTTTGTTGCATAAGACTTTTGGTAAGCGGGTAAAAGTTGTTCTTGGTACATGTGGAGTTGAGCTGTTCTGGTCCACTAACCTCTTCCTTTCATGGTACTAATCTAAAATAGTTTAGCAGACATGAAGGATGCCAAACTTCTCAATTTATGGTTCTTAGATAATATTTTGGGAGCCTTATGTTTTCTAAAGTATACTGAGTGCATGTCTTGGAATATATGTAGCTCCCCATACATAGAACTGAATTGTAAGTTTCTGATGATGTTCAAATAGGAACTATTGGTTTTGAATTCTGATTATTCTCTTGCATGTTAACTCATTGCTATCTATTCAATCTGCTGGAAACAAACATAGTGGGCCGTTCGTTTTTGAGGGGCCTTGGCAACAACTTGTCTGGCTTATTTAGCGCATCAAATGAGATGACACGCAACGCTTTCTTGTCTCAGGTCAGTGTTTAGACTTCTTCTCTTATAATGAGTAATGTCATTGTTTGAACCTTGTTTGATATTGATATAAATTTTTTCACTGGATGTTTAATATCATTATTTTTGTTGGTGGTAGTGGTTTTGGGCACCAATGGCCTAAATCCAAAACATATAGGGCGTAGAGAATTACAGTTTCTCACTTTCTTGTACTAATTTTTGAGTTTAGAAGGTTAAAATTTAGGCTGTACGGAATTCGGAGTTTCTTGTACTCTTGTAGTGCTATAATGCTGGAGTTTAGAAGGATCAAGAGAAATTTTAGTTTTGAGAGGCTTAAATGGAGGTTTTGTGCTGTTTCTGAGTGCAATTGTTGAGTAGTGTGGCTTTATCTATTACCAAATTGTTCTTTATGCCTGCTAAAATGTTTAGGTGAAGATTGTTTACTGGGTGGACCAGTAATCAATTTGCTTACACAGATGCCAGATACATCATTCTAATTAACAAAGTCAAATCAGTCATGAAAACGGCTAGATTGTTTTTAACAAGTCTACATGTATGAGGGTGTTTAAATCCACAAATTTCAGTTTCTTTAAACTATATAGTCAATACTTTAAATAGTAATGGAAGTCATGGTGAACCAACCATGCTAAATGTCTTAAAGATTTTACTTATTTGATACTTGGTGACTTGGTATAACATACATGACATTTATTTATTTATTTCTTTAACAGCAACAAAGGGCTTTCATACAAATGAGAACTATTCTAAAAGTCGTGGACAACTCGGGGGCAAAGAAGGTGATGTGCATACAAGCTTTGAAGGCGAGGAAGAAAGGGGCAAGATTGGGAGACACAATTGTTGCATCAGTAAAAGAAGCCCATCCAAATGGGAAAGTGAAGAAAGGAAAGGTAGTTTATGGCGTGGTTGTTCGTGCTGCCATGCAACGAGGCCGTTGTGATGGGAGTGAGGTCAAATTTGATGACAATGCTGTCGTACTGGTTGACAAGCAGGGCCAGCCAATCGGGACAAGAGTATTTGGACCTGTCCCACATGAGTTGAGGAAGAAAAAGCATGTTAAAATTCTTAGTTTGGCAGAGCACATTGCCTGAAGTGCATAGCACAATGGAATCCAGATCCACAATAACTACATACTGTTCTTATGTTTTTCCAATAGTGTTAAGATTAACAATGTTTATGAGCTGTGGTTTAATTTAGGATGCTCAACACTTGCCACTCCCGTGGCTGCTTGTGTAACTGCATGACACCAAATTTCAGCCTTTTGGCAATTCAATTGGAATTAATCTGGAAGTTGGATTCCAAATCACTTGAGGCCATATACGTCTCTTTTAAGATCTGATAATTAGAGTCAATTACTTCGCTGAATTTCTTTTTTGTTTGTTCGTTTTTTTTTATTGAAAGTTGTTTGCAAATCTGGAACCAGATGGAGAAATGCTAAATTAATATTATCAGAGTGTGGCTTGCTTGGTGACAGTTTACCAAAGCCATGTTTCTCATTCTCAAAGTTGAAGTGAGAATAGGACCATGTTATATATCGTAAATTAGAGTGGCTTGCTTCGTAAATGATCAAGCACGGAAAGGGAGCGAGTTCAACCACTAGGCCATTTACAGTATGTTATCAAAATAGATTTAGCTTAGGTCTGAATAAGAATCTACATGAATTTATATATCGTCATCTTGGTACACCCACTTTCCTTTAACCTTGAATGAACAAGTAGCACATTTACTCAATTCTTGTAGTTATCTAATGTCTACTAGTATTGTGAAGTGATATCTAAGAAGTAAGAAAGTCTTGTTCTCTGAGGTAGGGTGTATTGTTGAGGATTGCAAAGTTTACCTAAGCGCAATTCCTTCTTATTTCTTATTCTTCATTAACTGTGAAGCAAATGATGTGGCTCTTTAGGTTAGCCAATCTTGCTAGTGTCAATTACTTGGACAGTTATTGGTTGGGTGAGACACCTGTAATTATCCAGAATGTTCTCTACGACGATAATTGCATTAGTACTCAAAATGTAGGTAATATGTCCCCTCACAGTATGTTTTCTAGTACAATAATAATAATAATAATCTCGGGCATGGAGTATCCTAGCTATTAGGACAGTTTTCTTACTCTTTTGCTAATTACGACAAGCTTCACCCTTTCAATGTCACTAGAAAGACGCCCAAAACTAGGATCTTATTTAGACGCTTGCAATGCCTGGTTATGAAAATGATGAGAATATTTGCAACAACCAAAACTCTTAGAGAAACAAAAGTTACTGTTACAAACTTACATTCACAATAATATAAGAATTATTACAAATCAAATCAATGAGTACTTGGTGTGCCTCCTCCACTACTCATCGGAAAACTACCGACGTATGTAACTCGTCACTGAACATCATCACTTTTCTTTCCCAAAATTGTAGTGAGCCCTAGACTCGAGCTTCTTGGCATCGTTCAATTTTCTGACAGCCTGAAACATTAGAACAAATTTCAGTATGTGCTTAATTATCTGATGAGATTGTCTTTATCATATCTAGTATATGCAATGATTCATCAAAATCTTAGTTTGAATTTTGAACATTCACTTACCTTCATGAAATCTTCTTGAACGACATAATCTCGCTCAGCACGTATGGCAAACATCCCAGCTTCAGTACATATGTTTCGTAAATCAGCCCCATTGAAACCCTGAAACAAACACACAATGCATGTAATTAGTGAAGGATGCAAATGAAATACGATTTTAATTAATTAGTGATATAAATGAGTGTATAGGGTGCAAACCTCAGCAAGCCTAACAATCGCCTCATAATCAATCTCCCCATGTTTGGCTATCCCAGCAGAATGGATCTTTAGAATTTCCATTCTTGACTGTTCATTAGGCAATGGAATCTCTATCTTTCGGTCTAGACGCCCAGGGCGAAGGAGTGCAGAATCTAAAGTATCAGGTCTATTGGTAGCCATTATGATTTTCACCTAAGGGATCAAATTATAACCAAAATCATCAGCATATATATGTTTGAGCATGACACACAAGCTAGCTTGGTTTAAAGTTTAAACTATCCAAAATACGTACCTTGCCAAGCTGGTCGAATCCATCTAGCTGGTTTAGCAACTCCATGAGAGTTCTCTGCACTTCTCTGTCTGAACTACTCCCCTCACTCAACCGTGCTCCACCAATTGCATCGATCTCATCCATAAAAATGATACAAGGCTAGACACCAAGTAAAAAAGAATAAGCAGATTATGATTTAAAACAATAATTTATCTATCTGAAATCAGCTCAATAGTAAGCTCCAATTACGTACCTGGTGATCGCGAGCGTAATTGAACATTTCTCTTATAATTCTCGCACTCTCACCAATGTATTTATCAACAATTGCACTTGATACAACCTATGCTCATTGATAATTACATGTGAGTAAACAATTGCACTTGATCGATAAGAGATCTATTTACTGTAGTGAAAATCCAAAACCAAAAATAATGTACTACTAACCTTCAAAAAATTAGCATCTATATTGCTGGCAATTGCTCTAGCCAGTAATGTCTTTCCTGTTCCCGGAGGTCCGTAGAGAAGAACACCCTTGGGAGGTTTGATTCCCACTCTAAGGAAGAGCTCGGGATTCATCAAAGGCAGTTCTATTGATTCCCTAAGATCTCGTATCTGATCAGATAGCCCTCCCACAGAAGAGTAGCTAACATTACCTGGATCTTCTTGAAGCATATTATACACGACTGGACTAACCTGCAATCAAGAGCATAAGTAAGAATGTTGAAAGCTACAGAAAAAAGGATTGAAAGTGGAATTGTATCTCAAGTAATGGAAAATAGATGATAATTACTTCTCTTGGAAGAGGCCTCATGATAGTCAAAGTAGTGATGTCCAAAACTACACGAGTGCCTGATGTAAGTTTTTCTCTGGGGATTTTAGTGCGACAGCCTACCACATACCGAGGGCCACTACTTGCCTTCACCAACACTGAAGCAATGAAACAAAAAGATTGTTACTCCCACTCAGACAATGAAACCCAACCAAAGATGCCACTCTTACTAATGGAGTTTACAGCAATTAAGCTTAAGATGTGTAGCTTATTACTCATATGCACGTTCAACTCTGCTACTTTGCTTGTTCACTTTACTAGCTAGTTAGTAGTTACTAGTCTCATCTTCATATTCATAATTCTAACAACGGCGAGAATTCGTTAATCACAAGTAGGGTCAAGAAACTGGTTCAAAACTTATTATGCAATTGCAATAAGTGCCAAAAGGGCAAAAGAATTCGTACCCCGTCCATCATCGAGCTGTGACTGAACTTCCCCTACAATCTGTCCTACACTTTGTAAGGACTTCAAGTCATCTTCAGTCTTCTCATATTCCTTCTTTGCGGACCTCAACTGATCTCTTGCTGCATACCATCGAATCGAAACAAAACAAACCAAGAATCCAAGTTTCGGTTTTTTCAATCAATTACAACAAATTGTTCAATATATAGACAAAAATCACAAAAAAAAAGCGAACGAATATATAAATCTTTCAAATTCAGAACATAATTGGTGGTCAATCGAAACTCATAATGCAAACCCTGCAACATGCTATTACAGATTTACAGTATAGCAATATAGACAAATCTATTTATATTAGTAGAAAGAAGAAAAAGAAAACGATTTCTTATGTGGAATAAGGGTTTTGGTAGGTGGTGAATCTAACCTTGCTTTACTTTAGATTCCAGTTCCCTGTGTGCTAGTTTCTTTCCGCGGTAATCCACATTCGACGCCATTGAAGCAGAAACTGATCGAATAAATAAAAAGAAGATAGAAGAAGGGTTTAGGGTTAGGGTTTAAGATCAATCACAATTAACGTTGATAAACGCCTTACATCTATGATTTTGAACTTAGTTGCATAAACAAGAACAGATCGATGGAGAACATGGAGGAATACCTATCGACGAAAGAGAAACAATTGACGACCTTGATATAAAAATTCGAAATTGATGGAAGACGGAAAGAAGCCAAGAGAGAATTTTATATTTAAATTTATTAAATGCAGAATTAATGTAGGATAAAAGGCCTTTTATAAGGGGTAAAATTCTGCTAGTCCTTCTTTTCATGGAAGAAGATTTCTTACTGCAAAAGAAAAGGATTATTATACCTTTCGAAAAAGAAAAAACACAATAATAATAATTAGCTTCATTAGGAAAAGTTCACTGAAAGAATTTTACTTAGCTTCATTAGGAGTCCTCCTGAATCTAGGGAAGACCAATTAACTAGTCCACAACTGTTATGTAGCATATGCTTTAGCTAGTAGAGATTATTCAAGCGAGCTTTTCAATATGTCACAACAAGGCAACAATTCGTGGTCAATGATGGAAGACAAGGATAGAGAAGTAAGAACCCCAAAGTCCAATGGATACGCAACATATGAAGAACTTAGGTGGACACGGCCTCCACAAAAGAGCCAGCAACCTCCTCAAAGATGTAATGACTCCTCTGTCCGAGTTAATTTGTCTCCAACTTTCGAGATGGAGGATGTCATGGACAAGTTTGGGAACATGCAACTCGTCAGGAAACCAGTTTGAATTGTACTTGCGATATTCTCGATCATGTGTCAAGCTATGAATAACTTATGATGTGATTCTTTTAGTAAAATATGAACCGTACTTTTAGGTTAATTTAGTGAATGAAGTTTTCTACCGGAATTCGTTAGCCAGAATGCTTGTGGTTTATTGATATGTTGGTGTTCTTCTTATCAGAAAATACAATATCTACGAAATTACCCACAATAATCATGGTAGAATGAGATCTCAGCTTCTAAACTAATCTATGTTACAGACTACGACCCACCCATTTGAGGTGAGAGCAACCTAGCCATTGGACGTCGCCTCAAACCCTTCCCATTCTTACCTCGACATATGAACTTATTCCAAACACGGGGAATACCTCGCTACAGGGTTGAGCTACACTAAATCTGAAGCCTTTAATGTCATTGTGGAGCGTGTGAAGAAGATGACGCGAGGTTGGCGTGAGATGACGCGAGGTATAACTGGGAAGGAAATTACATTGATCAAAGCAGTTGCACAGTCCATTCCTACCTATGCCATGAATTACATCGAGCAATGGCCAAGTTCTGGTGGGGGGATAAGGCAGAAGAATCTAAAATGCATTGGCTTGCCTGGGATGAACTCTGTACAGAATGTGGTCTATGTTGTAACGAATATAAGAAAGAACATAGATTTACATGATTCACTAACAATGTGTTAGCTACGTCTACGGCCAGAGGAGAACAATTTTATTATCTTGAGAAAAACAGAATACTGAATACAATTAGGTTTAGGACGTTTATATACTAAGCCCAAAAGGAAACAATTAGGTTTAGATCCCCGCCTCAGTCAGTACTACCGGAAGGCTGGTTCAAGGCATATATTAACAAATCTCCACCTTGACTTGAATCCTCTCACAGAAATAGATGTACTTGATGCACCATAATAATGTCAGATGTACAAATATCTCCTCTGCCCCAGATGTTGCCCCCAAAGGGCAACTAACAGCTTGTAACATTCAGCAAGTCCAAACAATGTTGGAACTTGCTGTGCGGAACCGGCTTGGTGAACATATCAGCGGGATTATCAGCAGTACCCACTTTCTTCACATTAATTCTGCTCTCACTTCTCAGAAAATGATACATGACATCAATGTGCTTAGTCCTCTCATGATGAACCTGATCCTTTGCTAAACATATTGCACTCAAACTGTCACAATATACTATAGTCTGATCATGATGTAGACCAAGACTACTGACCAGTCCCTTCAACCATATTCCCTCCTTTGCAGCTGCTGTCAAAGCCATGTACTCTGCTTCAGTTGTAGACAAAGTCACTGTAGGCTGCAAAGTAGCTTTCCAACTAACAACAGAGCAACCAAGAGTGAAAACATAACCAGACATAGATCTCCTGGTATCAACATCTCCATCATAATCGCTATCTGAATAGCCTGTTACTAAACACTTTGTATCACCTCCATAAATGAGACCAACATCAGACGTACCTTTGAGGTACCGGAAAATCCTCTTCACAGCTTGCCAATGCTCCTTTCCAGGTTCACCCATAAACCTGCTAACAACACTAACAACATGTGCAAGATCAGGCCTAGTGCAAACCATAGCATACATCAAGCTTCCTACTGCACTAGCATAGGGAACTCGAGACATGTACTCCTTCTCCTCAGCAGATTTAGGTGCAAACGCAGTAGACAAATGAATATTTGCAGCACTTGGAGTGTATAGATTTTGATGTAGACATACCAAACCTGGACAATATCTTCTGGATGTAGCCTTTCTGTGATAAGAAAAGGTTCTTCTGACTTCTATCCTTGTAAATCTCCATTCCCAGAATTTTCTTGGCTGCTCCCAAATCCTTCATCTCAAACTCTGCACTGAGAAGACCCTTCAACTTATGGATATCTTACTTGTTTTCTGTAGCTATCAACATGTCATCTACATACAGGACTAGATAAATGAGGGAACCATTTGTTACCTTGTTGTAGTAGACACAACAATCATACGGACTCCTAATGTAGCCTATCTCTATCATATAGCTATCAAACCTCTTGTACCACTGTCTAAGAGACTGCTTTAGTCCATACAAGGACTTCTTCAACTTGCAAACATAGTCTTCTTTTTCAGGAACTTGGAAACCATCTGGCTGAGTCATGTATATCTCATCTTCCAACTCTCCATGTAGAAAAGCTGTTTTCACATCTAGTTGTTCAAGCTCCAGATTTTGATGTGCAACTATGGCTAGTAGCACCCTGATAGAAGTATGTCTGACAACTGGTGAGAAAATCTCATTGTAGTCTACTCCCTCTTTCTGATGGAACCCTCTTGCAACTACCCGAGCTTTATACTTAATGCCCTCAGCAGGTGACAACCCTTCTTTCTTCTTGAAAACCTATTTACAAGTAATGATCTTTCTCCCCTGAGGTCGTTTGGCCAATTCCCAAGTCTGATTCTTCTGAAGTGACTCCATCTCATCTCCCATTTCAGTAAGCCATTGGGTAGACTCTGTACATGTAACTACTTCCTTGTAGTTGGATGGCTCATAGGGATCCACATCTTCAGCAACCTGTAGTGCATAAGCCACCATGTCCTCAAAACCATACCTCGTGGGGGCTTTCCCAAAGTTTGCTCTCCTAGATCGCTCAAGAGCCAAACTATGCTGATTAGATACCATTGGTTCTGTTTCTGAATGTAAGTGTTGATCTTCTTTCTGTGGTTCACTCTCATCTTGAGTAACTTGTTGCTCCAGCTGTCTCTCAACACTACAATTTTCTGATACAACAATAGACTTCACACTAGGGTTAAACATAGAATTTTCATCAAATACTACGTTTCTGCTAAGTATAACCCTGTTTTCGAATGGAGACCAGATTCTGAAACCTTTAACCCCGTCCCCATAGCCTACAAACACTCCCTTTTTAGCTCTTGGTTCTAACTTATCCTCACTTACATGATAATAAGCAGTACACCCAAAAACCCTCAGATTGGAGTAATCAGCAGACTTACCAGACCACATATCATAAAGTGTTTTGAGATGTATACCTGCACTAGCAGATCCGAGAGAATAGCCGACGAAAAAAATTTCGTCGACTATGCCGAATTTTCGTCAGCTATTCCTTCTGCCGACGAACTTTTCGTCAGCTATAATTCGTCGAAAAAACGTCGTCGGTAATACCAATGGCCGACGAAAATAACGAAATCGTCGGCTATATTCGAGTATGGCCGACGACCTTACCGCCGAAAATTAATTTCGTCGACCAAATCTGGGCAAAATATCCGACGAAATTCGTCGGATATTTTCGAGTATGGCCGACGATATCGTAAACTATAGCCGACGAAATTCGTCGGCTATTTGTTCTGAAATATAGCCGACGATTCCAACATATTTCGTCGGTTATTTCGTCGAAATATATTAATATTTTAATAGGCATTAATTAGTTATAACCGACGAAATAATGTCATTTTCGTCGGCTATAAAAGTTATAGCCGACAAAATTTGGTAAAAATTGTCGGCTATAGCACTTATAGCCGACGAAATAATGCCAATATCGTCGGCTATTCTTACATTTGGGGGAAAAAAAATTAAATTAATTTCTAAATTACCATTCCAAGCAACCTGCAAATCACAAAGACAATCCATGCATTTGCACCAACAAGAAACACGTCTAAATGATTTATTATTTAATTTGTTCCAATATACATAAAATATAACCCTAATTATCACCTAAAGCACTAAAGTCCACCACGTCATCCCCAACATCCTGCTCGTCATCATCGGGAGGTTGAGGCATTGGAGGTTCAACTAATGGCTGAAACGGGGGCGGGGGTTCAAGGGCGTGTTGTTGTGCCGCGAACATATCACACCACCAGTTTTGTTGGGCGGCGTAGTTGTGTTGCCGAACTCTGTCGCATTCAGCATGCCAACTGGCCAGATCCAAATGATACTGCTGTGTTCTGCGGCGTAGCTCCTGTAATCTTGCGGCCAATCTCTGCACTTCTCCCCTCATCTGTTGGCTGTCCCCGCCTCCCTTCTTTTGACCTCCCTTAGTGGTCTTCAGGAGCCCTATTCCAGAACTTCCCAAACCCCGGCAGTAGTATTGGTTTGACCGGTGTGGGAAGGCTGCGTCGAACATCCTCGCTGCCGTTTGGACATTCGATCGGTCGACCTGACGCAGGGCTTCTTCCAGATCTGCCTCTGAAATGTTCGGTTGTGTCTCCCGAACTACTTGCTGGAACACCTCTTCTTCGGCCCTGTTCACCCTCTCCTAATTGAACGGGAAAAAAAAAAATCAATATTCTAACAAATATATAATTAAGTAAAATTAATAATTAAAATTTTAAAATCGTAATCAACGACTTACGAGCTGTTCTGTCGCTTGTGGATAAGCGATCTTGAACGTCTCCACGTACGGGTTGCTATCAGGATGCATGATCTCTAAGCGCCTCCTCCTGATATTGTGCAAACGGCCTAGAAGCACCATGATGGGGGGTTGTGTTACGGCGGCGGTTCGCAGAGTTTACCCGAGACCGTTGCTTCAAACAAATAATAAAATATTAGAAAAATGCATCAAAAAATTTTAGTGTAATAATTATAAAATAATTAAACTAATAATTAAAATTTTAAAAAAATAAACATTTATAGTTAAGTTTAGTATTTACCTGCATAAGTGGGTTGTTGAAGTCTACTGTCTTCAACCAACGCCACTCGTACTCCCTGAACATGAACTCTCTGGGAGTACCCATACGACCACGGTTGTCGTATTGGTTAAAGTGGGAACGGAGCTCGTTCTTCCACTCTTTGAACCTACGGAAAAAACAAAAGTGCATTAGAAATATTATTAATATCATAAAATATTTCAAATTATAAGATAAGGAATTCCCAACGTACCTCAACGACTACATCGCGTCCGCCCAATGCTGATTATGTTCTGCAATCTTGAAGTATGTCTGAAAGATAATATTTTATTAGTTTTACAATTATAACAATACCGAAAATTATTAAATATTACGTAAAATAAATTAAATTTTTTAAATTACTCACTGACGCGGCGTTGTTCACCTCCCTCTTGATCTCTTCGGGCACATCAGCCTACCGCGTCCACAACATAGGGACTCTGTCCCTAATCAGTGCCCCCACGCAACCCGTGTAGTCGCGGCGTTTTTTCCCCTGAACCTCCTGATTAGGAGGTTCGTTGATCCGGATCCTCCCGCTGCTCTCAACAGTTCTCTTGAGCGTGTCAAAACATATGACACCTCTCGTATTCCTCGTTGAACTGCTAGCGGCTGTCCCTATCACATAAACGACGATTGGTTAATAAAATTAAATATTAGTGCGTTAATTTTAATAAAACATTTAATTAATAAAATCAAATGTTACCTGAACTGGATGACTCGTCTGTCGACTTTCCTTTTCTCCTCGCCGAAATCAGGAGGTCAGGGTTCTCAAATGGCTGCTGCTGGTATGCCTCCGCAGCACTCACGTACTGAGGCATAGCAGGCCATATGGGCACACCTCGAAAGTCGACCTCGGGTATCGCAGGAATGTTGTACGGGAGGTAGGGCTGATTTGGGAGAGTAGGTCCCTCAGTCGAGTCAGCAGCAGACGTCGTCGGACTCGTCATCGGCTCTCGATGAACCTCAGGCATACGGACCTGAGGAACGTCTGCAGCTATCTCATCCTGAAATAGCTGCCTACTGAACCTCGGAGCATCTGGCCCGACAGGGGGACGTGAACTGCTCGACGGCCGCCCCGCCTGGAGAAGGGTCTGGTGCCGAGAACTCACACTCCTCCGCGGCTAGGATGAATCCACAGGCCTCCGCGGCTGGGATGAATCCACACTCCTCCGCGGTTGGGTGGTGGTCCTCTCAGGCTGGCTAAGGGTCCTGTCGGACTCTGCGGAACCGGCGGAACTTCCAGAACCCCTAGATCTGGAACGACGGCCTCCGAAGAACTGTCTGAATGCATCGGCCATCTGCAGCTTGAGACATTAATACATTAATTAATATTAAATTATATTACATTAAATAACAAATTCTAATTAATATAATAACCAATAATACTAACATATTTCAAAACATACTAACAAATTAATATTTAAATTTGTACTAATTTTAAATAATACTAACCATTAACCTAAATATAACTATTTATATACAAATATAACTATATTTCATTATTAACATATATATAAATACAAATAACCATTTATATATTAACAAAAATATATAACAATTTATATAATTAAAATTAAATATATAACAAATATATAACAATTTATTATATAACAATTTATATAATTAAAATTAAATATATAACAATTTCTATACCTAAATTATAACAAATATATAACAATTAAATTTATTAACAAATATATAACAAATATATAACAATTTATATAATTAAAATTAAATATATAACAAATATATAACAATTTATTATATAACAATTTATATAATTAAAATAAAATATATAACAAATATATAACAATTTGTTAAAATTAAATTTATTAACAAATATATAACAATTTATATAATTAAAATTAAATATATAACAATTTATAAAATTAAACTAAATTGAAAAAAAAACCGGATCGGAGGAGGAGGAGGAGGAGGAGGAGGAGGAGGAGGAGGCCGGAATTGGAGGAGAGTTTAGGCGCTGATTTGAGGAGGAGGAGGAGCAGTGCGGCGGAAACGAAATCTTTACAGCAGATTGGAGCAGCAGCAGGAGGAGGAAGAGGAAGAGAGGGAAATGTCGGCTAGGGTTCGACAGTTTCTGATTTATACCCTAAAGAATAGCCGACGATTAAAAAAGATTTCGTGAGCTATTCTTTACTATAGCCGACGAAAACTTTAACATCGTCGGCTATACTTTGAATGTCGTCGGCAATTCTTTGAATGCCGTCGGCTATTCTTTGAATGTCGTAGGTTATACTTTAGGAGATCAGCAGCCGTCTGATCTGAGCCATCCAACGGCGGACAATGAAAAGGCGCGGATCGCAAGAGTTTAGCCGACGAATTCAAATATTTTGTCGGTTGCACTTTGCAAAATCAGCAGCCGTTGGATCTGAGCCATCCAACGGCGGACAATAAGTGGATCGCAAGAGTTTAGCCGACGACATATAATTTTCGTCGGCTAAACTGTTGGTCAAACCACCAAGTCAAACCTCTAAACGCTTTAAAACGGAAATTAGTCTGGTTAGACGACGGTTTTTGGCCTGACCTTCAACAGATAATAGTTTCAAATCGATGAGACGCAACTAATCGTATAAAAATTTTCCTCAAAATATTTACCGAACGTCAGGCTACCCATAGGAAAACGGAAGTAAAACACAGTTAACCGCAACATTCGGCACACAGATTTTGTCGGAATCTTGTCATTTTTCAACCGTAGACGTATTTCATTATTTCGGTCATATCTTATTTGACGACATATTTGCATTTGAAGAGTGTACGTATAGTAACTATTTGAAACTATACATTCACTTAAACACTTAGTAAACAAGTTAAGGAACATTAGTGCATATGTTCCGATTTTGAATGTAAAAGTTTGGAAAATCTATTCCAACCGTCAGATATCACCGTTAAGATTAAATACATGTATGAAAAAAAATCCAACTACATCTGACAACGTTAAAGGCTCGATCGGGACGGTCAACCGGGTGAGTCAACCCTTTAAACGCTTAGAAATGGTAATTGGCCTGTCTAAATGACGTTTTTTTGCCTGACCTTCAACAGATAATAGTTTCAAATCGATGAGACGCAACTAATCGTATAAAAATTTTCCTCAAAATATTTACCGAACGTCAGGCTACCCATAAGAAAACGGAAGTAAAACACAGTTAACCGCAACATTCGGCACACAGATTTTGTCAGAATCTTGTCATTTTTCAACCGTAGATGTATTTCATTATTTCGGTCATATCTTATTTGACGACATATTTGCATTTGAAAGATGAAGCAATGGTTTGTCGATAGTGATAGAAAATGGAAGGTGGTCTTTTTTTTGTTTTTTTTTTTTAAATCATAGCCGACGAAATCAAACACAGTACTCGTCGGCTATTCATTTGTCGTTTTCTGTCTAAAATAAAATATGTATTTTTCAATATAGTTTTGGCCGACGAAATGACGCATTTTTTCGTCGGCTATAATCAGTATAGCCGACGAAAGAATGCATTTGTCGTCGGCTATACTTTGAAAAAAATAAAAAAATCAGTGGTGTTACACCTCTCGTATTCCTATGTCCTATTCATATATAACCAAAATTGAACATAAAAAAAAACAGAAACCCAACGGTCAACATATTTCAAAATTTTTTTTAAGGGGTTTGGAACCCAGCCTATGCTGGGAGGCTCATCCCCACGCCCGTTCATTAGAAAAGAGTGGATTACAAATGAAAGGATTACATCATCTAAATTACTTAATCCGTCGGATTGTAATCGGAATCATCGGATGAGTCTTCTTCGGTTTCTGAATTGCTCGATAGGGGTAATCTATGTCGTTCCTCACCACTAGAGTCCTCGTTAGTTTCTTCATTTGGATCAACATCAACAAGCAGTGACTCTTCACTTCGAATTCGCACCGGCGTGTCTAGGCGAATAAAAGAGGAGTCAGGAATACCGTTTGAGTTGGGCTCTTGATACGCGGTGCCCCCTTCCTCGTTCTCTTCAGCCACTCCAAGTGTAGACGCCCGGTAAATGTTGCGATGGTGGATAGTGTTGACTACTTTCCACGGGTCACCCTTGGCGAGATCATCAAGATAAAACACTTGTTTCACCCATGTGGCTAAAACGAACGGGTCGTCCTCATACCATGATGTACTAGTGTTCACAGAAGTTATGCCGTATTGATCGGTTTTCATGCTCTGCCGCCGTGTGTCAAACCATCTACACTTGAAAAGGTGCACTTTCATGCCTTCCCCATAATGCAGTTCCATAACTGAATGGAGAACACCGTAATAGTCAACTCCATCATCCCCACCATGTGCCATAACCCCTGAATTTTGTGTTTTCAGTCTGAGGTCTCTCTCTTCACATCGAAATAACACACCATTCACCTTGCACGTCGCATAAACTTTTGAATATACCAGCTTCATCACCAGAAGTCTGAGTTCGTGCGACCAATTTGGGTGATTATCATTTTTAATAAGGTCCATCTGCAACCATCAGAATCAACTATAAATATGAATAATTATACACAATAATATATAAATACGTTAGAATAGTGTTAAAGTTACGTACCCAGCGGCCGAAATACTCTGTGAAAGTCCAGTTGTGGTGATCGAGATCACCTCCTACTTGGTCACAGTTTAGATGCATGTTCTTCCAAAACTGAACTTCTGGACAGTTAATTAGTACCCACCAATGTGCAATGGCTACCTCATAATCTTTCAACTTGTAGGAAACTGGCATGTTTCCACCGAGTACAATATCGTCGGAGAGTATGGAAAGATTGAACTGTGAATGTACATCTTCCGGTATGCTTTCCTGTAACGCTCCTAAATACAGCTTCATGTAGGTGACGCACTCGTGCGGAATATATGCTTCAGCTATACATACTTCAGGTGCGGATCTGTTTTGGACAAAATCACCGTATTGTCCAAGTTGCCTATAAATCAAGTTTTTAAAGTGTTATGATAATACATTAATACTATATCAAATATATTGATGAGGAAATTAACAGAAGGTGTAAAATACGTACCTTTCCATCGGATACATCCAAGTGAAGTGCACTGGACCGGTAAGCAACAACTGCCGAGGAAGATGGATCATGAGGTGAGGCATGATGTCGAAAAAATTTGGAGGAAATATCATCTCAAATTTACACATGATATGAACGATGTCTTGTTGCATTTCCCGGAGGTCAGATTTTCTCCCTTCCCGTGTGCATACCTTCTGGAAAAATCTTGCCAACGCTACTAACGGCTCCACAACGTGACGGGGAAGGAACGGTCGAATGAAAACAGGGAAGAGACGCTGTAGCAAGATATGATTGTCATGACTTTTCAACCCGTAAAGATTGTTGAATTGTCTGTTCACACACTTGGCTATATTTCCAGCAAAGCCTGAAGGATACTTGGCCCGACTTATCTAATGGAAAATTTCTGATTTATGCTCAGGCTTGACGGTGTAAGGAGCTTGAGGCATTTTTCTCTTCCCTTGTTTCAACCACAGTTGTTTACTGATATTCATGTTTTGCAGATCAGTGCGAGCCTTAGGACCGTCTTTCGTCTTCCCCTCCAAGTTCAGCGTTGTGCCCACCAAACTTTCAGAAACATTTTTTTCTATATGCATAACGTCTAGGAAGTGACGGATCAGCAACTCACACCAGTACGGGAGTTCTCACAATATGCTCTTATGTGTCCAGAATTTGTACTCCTCAGGCCTTTCAGGTATTTCCGCTACAATATCGAGATGATTGCTGAGGGGCCCAAAATCGTACTCATTAAGCACTGCTAAAATTTCTCTTCCCGTCCATCTTCTGGGGGGACCACCGTGTTTGACAGGAGCATAATGTGCGACGTTATTATATGTATTTGCCCTCGTTTCTGCTTTGTTTAACCCTTATTTGTCTAAGATTGAGTCATAATATAGTTTAGTGTCATTTTGGTAGAGTTTGGTGAAAAATGGTTAAGAATCCGAAAAATGACTAAGTATGAGAAATCTGGAAAATAGCGCAAAATATGTCTTTTTCGCGATTTTGAGATGCGTAAAAATATTATCTATCCTTGTCCGAATTCAATGAAATTTGGTGTGCTTATTATTCATATGATGAGGAATGTTGTGTTAAAATTTCAGATCAATCGGAGTTCGGGAAGTCACCCATAAGATGGCTGCAATACGGCAGTCCGAGCAAACCAATCCAGGGGCTTCCAGGATTTTCCTGGGACTTTGATCCAACTTCGAAAAATCATTCCCGACGATTCACAAGGAATTTGATCAAGATATTTTATGGAGAGATGGCTATATGTGTCTAGTTTATCTAAGACTTGGAATCGCATCAATTGGAGCTCCGAGAAGGGAGATATATCGGATTTACTGGAGCAAGGTCATTCCAGCCGAGTTGCTGCCGGTCTTGTGTTCTTGCGGGTTTGGGGCATTTTTCCATGGATCAAGCTCACCAAATAGAGTTTTCAAGCCTACACAAGAAGTCCATGAAGATATACAGCCCAATCTAAGGAAGAAAATCAGAAAAAGAAGTTTCCTAGAAGAACCAAGAAAGGAAGGAACCAAAACCTTGTTGCACAAGGATTGCCTTTGCCGATTTGGACTAGGTTTTCTACCTAGGGTTTCTGCCGAATTTGCCTCTATATATAGCCATGTTTTCCTACAGAAAAATCATCTCATCTTTTGCAAAGCACTAGCCCTAAACTCTACCAAAGGTTCTACCAAAGTTCTAAACCGAAACCCTAAAAACACAAGTCCACCGATTCCACCACCTTTCACCACCGATTCCACACCCTATCTCAGCCACTGCCGAGCCTCATTCACCACACCAAGACGAAGCTCTCCAAGGTTTCTAAAGTGTGATCCATCCCTATGACTTGTATTTTTATTCTTGGTTTAGTCACAATTGTTGTTATAAAAATACTTTGTTTTCGTTTGGTTTTGTATGATGAACATGAGTTGCAATTTTTATTGGAATTTATGTGATGAATTTTGCAAACAATTGCATGCTTGAATTCGTATGTTAGATTAGGGCAGTAGCATGTTCATGTATTTTTAGTTTTTATTCGATTAGTTTCATGAATTTGTGCATAAAAATCAATGTTTACATGATGCCATGGCCATGACACTTGTGTAGGTTGCGATTTCATTCAACTTAATAATTTGGGATTGAGTTAGGCAACGATCGAACTGAATTCTAGGTTGTTAAAATCAAGGTTACTTAATTCATGAAACTTGCATGTTGATAGGATGAGTGACGCCATACCTAAAGATATGTCTCCAATTTATAGACTTTTGTGATTAATTACTCTTTGTGTTTGTCTTCGACGTTGAGTGTTTTCAAACATGATTAGTATAATTTTAGGATTCGACGTTGAGTGTTTTCTAAAATACGTAAGTAAGTCTAGTGACTAGATGACCGTTGAGGCTCTAATTGAAATTGGAATTGAATAGAGTCTAAGAAACTTGAACTATATTGCCGAGTCTTGCATGAATTCTTGTGTGTGAATTGTGTGTTTTGTGCTATGTGATGCGTGAGAGATGATGATCAAACTTGTAAATAGTAGTCTAGAATTTATTTTCAGCTTTTATTTTCGTGTCTAGGATTAGAAGGCAATAAGTTGCCGATCCATATCATTCCCCCCAAATTGTGACGTTTTGTATATATGTGTATATGTGGTTGTGTTAACATTCTCATATTTCAGGTACCCTTAATCCCCGGCTAGAACGATCCCTACTTATTCTATACTACTAACGACTGTAGGGTTATTATTGCTTGATGCTCGCTTCGGCGACACATCAGTGTTCTTCGGTTCCATCAAATGCGGCGGACTCTTAACGCCAGTGGTGATCCGCCGGAAGGAACACACGATGACCCATTCTGCATATTTTGTTGCAATGAGGGGTGCTCCCATAATCGCTGAGTCACTCTGGACAAGCCTTGTATCCCCTAACAACGTTGCCCGACAACATCTCATAAGCAGGAAAATCACTGATGGTACCAATAACCATAGCATGCATCTGGAACGTTTCCTCCTTGTACTTGTCAAAAGTGGGATGACCAACGTCCCACAATACCTTAAGCTCTTCAATCAATGGTCTCATATACACATCGAGACATTTTCCTGGGTAACCAGGCCCCGGAATCAACAATGTCCACATATTATATTCCTTCTTCATTTACATCCACGGAGGAAAGGTTGTAAGGTACCAAAACCACCGGCCATATACTGTATGAAAGACTCATGGTGCCGAAAGGGTTGAACCCGTCGGTTGAGAGCCCGAGCCTGACGTTTCTAACATCTGACGCAAAATGAGGAAAGTCGTTGTTTATATGCTTCCAAGCCGCTCCGTCAGAGATGTGTGTCATGATATCTGTGTCTCCCGCGTCCTGCTCACCGTGCCATCTCATAGCTTTTATGGTGGTTTCTGACATGTACAACCGCTCAAGCCTATCTCTCAACGGAAAATACCGAAGCACTTTCACAGGTTTCCTATTGCCTGCTCCCGTCAACTTATATCGGTCAGACTGACATATCGGACATGCGTCAAGGCTAGCAAGGTCATTCCCTTCTGCATCTTTACCCCAGAAGAGAACGCAGTCAAATGCGCATGCATGGATCTTAATGTAGGAAAGCCCTACATCTTTGAGGATACTTCGGACCTTACGGTGATTAGTAGGATTACGATGACCCTCCTCCAACAACGAAGAAGTGTACTGTAGATATTCATCCACTTGCCTGATAGTCGATTTTGTCTCGACTTTAATCCTCATTACCTCCATCACACTTTGAAGAACTGTCTTCTCAGAACTTGAAGACACAGGGGTCTGTTGCAATGCAATCAGTTTGTTGTACTTGTTAAAGGCAGCCGTGTTGACAACTTGTGGGAAGGGCAGCACCGGGTCATGCATATATTGTTCCCCACGTACACCGCTTTCAAAAGGAAACACGTCGTTGACAAATGCCATTGTTGGATCGTTGGATGTACTACTACTGCCCGCCTCAAAAAACTGCTCATGATCATGCGATCCATCTAATGATGGCTCACCGTGACATATCCAACGTTTGTACTTCGGCCAAAACCCATTACTCTTTAGGTGCTCCCATACTGTCCTAATCGGAAATCGACACATATCACTGCGACACTTACATTTCTTGCACGGGCAATAATGGTAATCATTCCCGTTTGTATTTTCCTCGACGAACTGTAAAAAATTCACAACTCCTGTAGTGTATCGTCGGTCATGCCTTGGAAGCGAAATCCAACTCTTATCCAGATCCATATATAGCCTGATAATAATATATATGTATAACTTTAATTAATAAGAAATTAATTAACACATACATATATATATATAAATCCTTAATAATTAATTACATTACAATATATATTATTATCAACATCAACTCATATATATATATACCATTAATTAACAACCATTATTTAAGTTACACTATATATGAACAATTATTTAAGTTAATTAATTACACTATTGTTTCTGCCTAAACCCGGGGGTCTCGGTAGATACTTGATGAATCCAACTCGATCTCCTGCAATCCTGCTTACTAAGGGGAATACCGGGCGGGCCGGCCTTCACCTCTCCGATGCCTAAGTTAGTATAGTTGGAATATATATAACCTGGGCACGTATGTAAGCAGGGAGAGAGACAAGTTACCTATTTATGGTGGTAGTTGAGGCCCATATATAGGTGGTTGAGGGTGAGGGCTGGCCTCACCCTTCGATGTGGGACTGGTTCCCTTCTGTTTGGATATTCTGGTGCCCTCTTTGGCAGGCAGGCGCCCCCGGTCCCAGGACCCTTGGAGGCAGGATAGACCACTGGGCCCCGAGGCCTGGTGCTGGTGGTCCGATCCTGGGTCCTGGTCCGGGCCCTGGTGTGCTTGCTGCAGGTCTGTTGGCCCTGGTGTAGCCTCTCTGGCTACTGTCAACAAGTCCCAAAAGTTCCCGGTCAAGTGCAATCTTGAATGGGGACTTAAGATCTGTCTTGCTCTTGGCCTGCAGACCCGCAGGGTTACCAACCTACCGGTCCCCAGTCCCCCAAGTCCGCGTTAAAGATTGGGCGTGACCGAGGTGAGTACCTGTTACCGATGGCAAGAAATAATTTATAAGCATGTTTGGTAATGTAAAACAGGATTGTGCTCGTGTTAGAGCATGGAACGGGGTGAAAACCCGAAGAGTGCATGAGATGATGCCATGCGATAGATGGTGCATGAAATGATGATGAGGCGTTGAAATCCGCCATGCAAGAGATGGTGCATGGAATGATGATGAGGCGTTGAAATCCGCCATGCAAGAGATTAATGCACGGAATTCTGATTGGGCCTGCTGCCCTTTCGGAATAAGGCGGAGCTCACTGATCCTGAACTGGGCATCCTGCCAAATCAGAACGGAGCGGTGCCAACTGGGCCAGAACCGGGCGTTCTGCCAAATCAGAACGGAGCGGTGCAAACTGGGCCAGAACCGGTTGTTCCGCCAAATCAGAATGGAGCGGTGCAAACTGGGCCAGAACCGGTTGTTCTGCCAAATCAGAACGGAGCGGTGCAAACTGGGCCAGAACCGGTTGTTCCGCCAAATCAGAACGGAGCGGTGCAAACATTTGCTAGTTCTTCTCAGCTTGTGTTTGAATAAGCGATGAGGTAAATGTGCAGGTTTGTTAGCCTGCGGGGAGATTTGTTCTGTGTTAGAGATACAATCTGCCCGGTGGGATGGTGTGGAGATAACGAGTCTCCCCCATGTGTTCCCAAAGGTATCGCAGTTCAGTGCGATGCAGGGTTTTTATCCTGCTGGACAGTATCGCGGTTCAATGCGACGCAGGGTTTTTATCCTGCTGGACAAGAGTACATGTGTTAGATGTAAACTCGCCCGGTTTGTAAAGCCCATGCGTTTGCCATGGAGGCGGGCGGACTCGACGGGCGACATGCCTATCGAAACGAGTCCCCCTGTGAAAAAGCCATGGGTCCGGGTGATTATGTTTCCGGAAATTACTCTCGAGCTGGTTGGACATGACGGAACCGATGGGGTGGACCTCGCCCGGGCGTTCTGCCATATCGGTGCGAGGTGGAGTTCGTGGGGGCTCGACGGGCGTTCTGCCAAATCGAAACGAGTCCCGGATGAACTTGCAGACCGGACCTTGATCGGGCGTCCTGCCATATCGAAACGAGGTCGTTGGTGCAAATGTGGGGAAGATGCCATGGAGCCGGTTGAATGATCATAACCGCGGACTGCCATGGTACCGGGCGGGACTCGCGCGGGCAACATGCCATATCGGTGCGAGGTCCTGCTCAAACCCGGATAGATGCTCTTGAAGCGGTTGGATCAGCATAACCGGTGAGAGGTCTTTCAAGCGGTTGAATTGTAATGATGATGGCGTGCAACCGTGGAATCTGGGGAAGCGTAGGGGAGCGTGACTCCCTGGTTCCTGCTCCTACCTTCCTGTCGCCAGCGTGTGGGACAGGTGGCTGACATGCATTTAAGGAGGGAGTCCATCAGTCCCGTCAGTTATGATGGCGTGGGCAGTTTTACCAATGCTGGGACACGTGCCATCAGGGAACGGTTTTGTGATGGAGGGTCTGGATTCACAGGCGTTTGAGTTGCTCTGATTGCGTTTTTTGGAGGGATTTCTAAATGCCTAGGGCACCGGTCCCCTCTATAAATAGGTCTCTTCTGCTCTTCTTTCCACTTTTGCTTCTTGCACTTTTAAGAGAGACTGAGAGAAAAAAGGAGGTGGTCCGGCGAAAAAACCCTAAGTTCCTTGCCCCAAGAGATCCGTTGTTTGAAGCGCTCCCAAGCCTCCTTTTACCATTGCTCGTTGCTTTCGCAGGGCGGATTGTCCTCGGCTGAGCATACTAATCGGTAAGTTGTGTTCTTTGCCCCGGTGTTTCTTGCTTTTTGATTTGTTGTTTTGCGGCGGGGGGGAGGGATCTGTGTCGCTGACTGGGTTGCTCAGCGGCAAACTTTTGGGGAGAGGCCGTTGAAGGTGGTGTTGTAGTCTGTTGCTGACGAGCGTTAGGGTTTTGCTTTTCTGCCCCTAGATTAAGATGTACACTTCGAGCTCGGAGGAGGCTTCTGAATCTGCCGCAAGAGGTCCTGTGGTGGATGATGTGGAGAGGATGCAGGACTGGCTCGATTCTGAAGCCCCGGAGCAAGAAGCCGCGGACCGCTCCGGGAGCGGTGCCTCGTCCACGTCCTCAGATTCCGGGTCAGATTCCTCGGAAGCTGAGATACCGCACGGGGTGCGCATGGCCGGTGCGCACGCTGAAAGCTACACGCTTGGTAGGGGAAGAACTGCCGTGGTGTGCGACGAACCGGAGGAGAGCATGACTCCCGCGGAGATTGCCGCGTTCCGGGAAACGTGGGGTATCCCGGACGATATCTTTTTGCGTCCATTGAACCCTGGAGAGTCGGCCTGTAACCCGGAGGAGGGTTGGGTTGCCGTGCATCCGGACCAATTCCGGCACGGGATGTCGCTACCACTGCCTGACTTTGTGCAGTATATACTGAGTGCCCTGCCAGCGTCGCCCGCGCAGCTGCCCGGTCTCCAATGGAGGCGGCTACTAAGCCTAGGCTGCCTATACGACTTGTCCGGAATGAGTATGCCTACGATCAATGAATTCCGGGCGCTGTATAGGTTGTCCTACTCGAGGAAGGCGGGGTCCAAAGGCTGCTTATCCTTCAACTCCCGCAACAATCAAGCGGTTATCACCACTATGCCTTCATGGGTAGACAACAGCTGGAGAAAGGAGGTGGTGATGGCTGGCGGGGCTTGGCAGGTGAAGAGGAGGATGTACCGGGTGCCTGGCGCCTTCCAGCCCATAGGCGACCAGTCGTTCCAGCTGTCCGAGTTGGAGCAGGAGAGGGTCTTGACTATTCTCGGCTGCTGGGACCACCTGGAGCGAAGTTCGTACAATTTCATCCGGCGAGAAGTGCTGGAACACTGTGGGCTTGGGCGGGATCCCGGTGGGTAACAAACCCTAGCGGTGGGACTTGTGCTAGTTTTTGCTCAACAATTTAACGTTTTCCTTGTCCTGCAGGTGCGTCAACCCGGGCGGTGATCAAGCCCGAAAACACTCTTTCGATGGACGGGGAAGATCTCCTGAGGCATCTTACGGAGAAGGGCGCGAGCGTGGCCCGGTCCTCGGTGGAAGCGGACGGGCGGGTTACGTTGCATGCGGAGCCCCAGGCCCGGGATATGGACGAATCGTCCTACCTGCCGGAGCGGGTGAAGACCCATCACTCTGCGGCAGCAGCGGTGCCTGGGAAGGGCAAGAGCACCGGGGGACCGGTGCAGGTTCCTGGGGGAGCAAACAGGATCCCCAACCGTGCGGCGAGCCTGAGTATCGCTGCTTTTGTTCCTCGTGCAAACGCAAGTGCCGCTGCTCCCGAAGGGCGGGGAGAGAAGCGGAAAGGGCCGGACGGTCCGTCCCCTTTGCTGGTGACGCTAACCGGCGGGTCATCCCGGGAGGCCCTGGCGAAGCGGGTCAGGACAACCAGCAGCGTAACATCCAATGCTGGGGAGGGAGCCGGAGCTGACCGGCAGAGCAGTCCTGCGCCTGCGGAGGCGGCGAGGGGAAGTCCGGACAATGCTCTCGTTCGGCAGATGATGGCGGACCTGGCCAGCTTCGGCCTGGACAAGCCCGGGGTTGATGGCGTGCTGGCGGGTGGCAACCGGCCAAAATGCAAGGAATCCATCTTCCGGGTAAGTACCGCATGGTACCACCGTACTGCTTATATCCTGCTTTCTTTGCCACTTGACTGCCTTTGTTGCCCTGCAGCTGCTCTACCACCTGTACCAGCCGGATGCGAGCGAGGAGCTCCCGGAGCTGAGGAGGCAGATAACTGCGCTATCCAAGTCTCAGAAGCTTCTGGAGGTGGAGAAGTCCCGCTCGGATCGGGAGAAGGCCAGGGCGGAGGAGAGGGCCAAGAAGATGGAGGAAAAGGCCAGGAAGATGGAGGAGAAGGCCCGGGAGCTGGAGGAGCAGAACCGGAGCATGGAGAGGGAGCGGGAGCGAGCTGACGCTGAGAGGGCCGAGCTGGAAGCCAAGATAGACGAGCTCCAGGCACGTGCCACCGCTGCTGCTGCTGGTGGAGATGACCCGGGACAGTTCGACCGGTTCGTTCTTCAATATGAGGAGAGCGATCGGTTCCTGAACTGCCTAGAGAAGGCCCGGGAAGAAGGCATCTCGGATGCCTACACGGAATGGGCGGCGAAGGGGTGGTTAAATACTTCCCTGATGCCAGGTGCCTCTGCCGAAGGAAATGCTCCTGTGGAGCCGGTCGTCCAGCAGCTGGCGGTGGAGGAACAACCAGGAGCAGAGCGTTGCTCGCACTTGGATTCTTTTACCAACAGTGCCGAACCTGCCGGAGCTGAGGTCGACGACGAGGCTATCGCTGGAGATGCGGCTCCTTAGGATGTTTTTCTTGCTCTTGCTTGTAAAAGAAACTCTTCGGAGCGGTTACTGCTTGAATACTTTAATTAATTATGAATATATATCTGAGCTTGCGGGGCCAGAGTTTTCAAAAGTAGTTTGCATATATTTGATCTTTACAAACGGTTGAACCGGCGATATGCCAAACTAACCGCCTGGACCCAGCGGGTTTACCAAGCCGGGTTACTCTCCCGGTCGGGGCCTGCTCCTCTCTCCCCTACATATCTCTGGAGCTGGCCGCTATCAATCAAGCCCTGCACTGCAGTCTTGAGGGCGAAGCACTGGTTCGTCCGATGAGTTGCCTCATCGTGGTACGAGCAGTACTTGCCTGTCTGCGCCGTCGTAAGCTTCCCCTTGGGGTACCTTCTCTGGGGCGGTGGGGCAATGACGTCCGCATTCTCCAGCAGGATGTCCTCATAGGATGCGGTGAGAGTGGAGAAGACTTCTTGATTAGCCGGGGGTGCTGGCATAATTGCCAGGGGGCGCTCTTGGTGGTACGGTGCAGGTTTGTTCTCGGCCCGAGACTGGGGCCTGTCAGAGAAGGGCCTCTGCTGCCGCTGCGGCCAGGTCTTGCCGTTGTTGTTGTTGTTCCGGCTGGGTCGGCGACTCCCGTGCTCGGCTCGCTGGCCGGGTTTGCTCTCTTGACTGCGCGGGGGATCCTCCCCCCGGGGATGGTCCAAAGACTGCCCATCCCGCTTCCTCTTCAGCAGGTGGTTCCCGTAGGTCTCATGATCAGCCTGGGCATGCCGGATGGCCATAGCCATCAACTCGTCGTAGCCCTGAGGGAGTTCTACCCTGACGGCGTAGGAAAACTTCCCTGCCCGAAGCCCCTGCTTGAATGCCATCTCGGTGATGCCCTTGTCCAAGTTCCGAACCCCGGCCGTGGCCGTCTGCCACCGGTTGACAAAGGTTCTCAACTCTTCCCCGGGGGCCTGGATGCAGTTGAAGAGGACGGTGGACGTCCGTGCTCCCTCGACTCGGAGGATGAAGCGGCCTACGAACCGGTCAGCCAGCTGTTCGAATGCCTCGATTGAATTCGCAGGAAGCTCGTAGAACCAACTGAGCGCTTCTCCGTACAGGGTCTCCTAGAAGATGTTGCAACAGATTGCATCGGAGTAACCCTTGGCGCAGGTCTGGGATCGGAAGCTGTCTAGATGCTGGTACGGGCAACCGGACCCGGAATAGGTGAGCTTGAGTGACTTCTGGTTGCCAGATCTCCCCGACTCTATGACTCGGTGTGAAAAGGGGCCCATGCGCTCTTTGAACCGGGCGCCTTCCAATGGCCGGGCTGCTCTCCTCTCGTTTGCCTCCATCTGGGCCTTCAGATCCGACACGGTGTTGGCTAGCAGTTGCAGCGCCCGGGCGGTTGGAGTATCCACTTCACCCATGGACGAAGCGTGCGGCTGGTGGGAGGCGGGCGTGCTCTTCGGCAGGTCCTCGCCGGCTCGTAACTTCTCTCGCACAGGCTCGCTGGGCCGGGCGCCCGAAGATTGCCCTGCCTCTAGCTGCCGGGGTTGAACTAGCAGGGGTGCGGCTTGTGCCTCGGCCATGGAGGCACTGCGCTGCTGCCCCCTCTCTAGGACGGCTACCAGGGCGGCGTTTACTGCCTCCATTTCTTCGTATCGGGCCTGGGACTTGGCTCGGTCCCGGTCGTTCTCCTCTCTGAGACGACTAACTTCTGCGGCCATCGCCCGTACCTTTCCCGCCATGCCGTCATGGTCGGGGCTGTACGTGGGGTCTTGATCCTGGCTCTCAGACTGATCACTCGGATCATCCGAGAACGTCAGGGATAGGCCACGAAGCACCGGGCTGCCTTCGTCCTCTATCGGGTCTTTCCCGTGCGAGCTCTCGTGGCGGGGCTCCGGATCACCGGAGGGTCCTCCATGGCTCCTTCCCAAATCGCTGCCCTGCTCGCCACGCAGCTCCCGCGTGACGACAGGGGTGGAGGCGAGCGTTTGCACAGTTGCAACACGCCCCTCCTCAGTAGTTCCTTTCTCTTGACTCATTCCCACAATCTCAGCCAGCGGTGTTGCTTGCACGGCTTTTTGTTCAGAGTTCCCACAGACGGCGCCAATTGTTTCTGCCTAAACCCGGGGGTCTCGGTAGATACTTGATGAATCCAACTCGATCTCCTGCAATCCTGCTTACTAAGGGGAATACCGGGCGGGCCGGCCTTCACCTCTCCGATGCCTAAGTTAGTATAGTTGGAATATATATAACCTGGGCACGTATGTAAGCAGGGAGAGGGACAAGTTACCTATTTATGGTGGTAGTTGAGGCCCATATATAGGTGGTTGAGGGTGAGGGCTGGCCTCACCCTTCGATGTGGGACTGGTTCCCTTCTGTTTGGATATTCTGGTGCCCTCTTTGGCAGGCAGGCGCCCCCGGTCCCAGGACCCTTGGAGGCAGGATAGACCGCTGGGCCCCGAGGCCTGGTGCTGGTGGTCCGATCCTGGGTCCTGGTCCGGGCCCTGGTGTAGCCTCTCTGGCTACTGTCAACAACTATATATCAACAACTATTAATCAACAAATATATATATATATATATATATATATATATATATATATATTTTAACACTAATTAAAATAACATCAAATTAAAACACATAATTAAACTAAAACTCAAAATCAACTCAACTAAAACTCAAAATCAACATATATTTTGATTTTGAGTTTTAGTTGAGTTGATTTTGAGTTTTAGTGATTTTGATTTAGTAAGTGATTTTTTGTTTTGTTGTTGTTTTAGTGTTAGAATGTATGTATATATGTTGATTTTGAGTTTTAGTTGAGTTGATTTTAAGTTTTAGTGATTTTGATTTATTAAGTGATTTTTTGTTTAATTTATTGTTGTTTTAGTGTTAGAATGTATGTATATATGTTGATTTTGAGTTTTAGTTGAGTTGATTTTGAGTTTTAGTTTAATTATGTGTTTTAATTTGATGTTATTTTAATTAGTGTTAAATATATATATATATATATATATATATATATATATGTTAATTAATAGTTGTTGATATATAGTGTAATTAATTAACTTAAATAATTGTTCATATATAGTGTAACTTAAATAATGGTTGTTAATTAATGGTATATATATATATATGAGTTGATGTTGATAATAATATATATTGTAATGTAATTAATTATTAAGGATTTATATATATATATGTATGTGTTAATTAATTTCTTATTAATTAAAGTTATACATATATATTATTATCAGGCTATATATGGATCTGGATAAGAGTTGGATTTCGCTTCCAAGGCATGACCGACGATACACTACAGGAGTTGTGAATTTTTTACAGTTCGTCGAGGAAAATGCAAACGGGAATGATTACCATTATTGCCCGTGCAAGAAATGTAAGTGTCGCAGTGATATGTGTCGATTTCCGATTAGGACAGTATGGGAGCACCTAAAGAGTAATGGGTTTTGGCCGAAGTACAAACGTTGGATATATCACGGTGAGCCATCATTAGATGGATCGCATGATCATGAGCAGCTTTTTGAGGCGGGCAGTAGTAGTACATCCAACGATCCAACAATGGCATTCGTCAACGACGTGTTTCCTTTTGAAAGCGGTGTACGTGGGGAACAATATATGCATGACCCGGTGCTGCCCTTCCCAAAAGTTGTCAACACTGCTGCCTTTAACAAGTACAACAAACTGATTGCATTGCAACAGACCCCTGTGTCTTCAAGTTCTGAGAAGACAGTTCTTCAAAGTGTGATGGAGGTAATGAGGATTAAAGTCGAGACAAAATCGACTATCAGGCAAGTGGATGAATATCTACAGTACACTTCTTCGTTGTTGGAGGAGGGTCATCGTAATCCTACTAATCACCGTAAGGTCCGAAGTATCCTCAAAGATCTAGGACTTTCCTACATTAAGATCCATGCATGCGCATTTGACTGCGTTCTCTTCTGGGGTAAAGATGCAGAAGGGAATGACCTTGCTAGCCTTGACGCATGTCCGATATGTCAGTCTGACCGATATAAGTTGACGGGAGCAGGCAATAGGAAACCTGTGAAAGTGCTTCGGTATTTTCCGTTGAGAGATAGGCTTGAGCGGTTGTACATGTCAGAAACCACCACAAAAGCTATGAGATGGCACGGTGAGCAGGACGCGGGAGACGCAGATATCATGACACACATCTCTGACGGAGCGTCTTGGAAGCATATAAACAACGACTTTCCTCATTTTGCGTCAGATGTTAGAAACGTCAGGCTCGGGCTCTCAACCGACGGGTTCAACCCTTTCGGCACCATGAGTCTTTCATACAGTATATGGCCGGTGGTTTTGGTACCTTACAACCTTCCTCCGTGGATGTGAATGAAGAAGGAATATAATATGTGGACGTTGTTGATTCCGGGGCCTGGTTACCCAGGAAAATGTCTCGATGTGTATATGAGACCATTGATTGAAGAGCTTAAGGTATTGTGGGACGTTGGTCATCCCACTTTTGACAAGTACAAGGAGGAGACGTTCCAGATGCATGCCATGGTTATTGGTACCATCTGTGATTTTCCTGCTTATGGGATGTTGTCGGGCAGCGTTGTTAGGGGATACAAGGCTTGTCCAGAGTGCCTCAGCGATTATGGGAGCACCCCTCATTGCAACAAGATATGCAGAATGGGTCATCATGTGTTCCTTCCGGCGGATCACCACTGGCGTTAAGAGTCCACCGCATTTGATGGAACCGAAGAACACGGTGGTCCCCCCAGAAGATGGACGGGAAGAGAAATTTTAGCAGTGCTTAATGAGTACGATTTTGGGCCCCTCAGCAATCATCTCGATATTGTAGCAGAAATACCTGAAAGGCCTGAGGAGTACAAATTCTGGACACATAAGAGCATATTGTGGGAACTCCCGTACTGGTGTGAGTTGCTGATCCGTCACTTCCTAGACGTTATGCATATAGAAACAAATGTTTCTGAAAGTGTGGTGGGCACAACGCTGAACTTGGAGGGGAAGACGAAAGACGGTTCTAAGGCTCGCACTGATATGCAAAACATGAATATCAGAAAACAACTATGGTTGAAACAAGGGAAGAGAAAAATGCCTCAAGCTCCTTACACCGTCAAGCCTGAGCATAAATCAGAAATTTTCCATTGGATAAGTCGGGCCAAGTATCCTTCAGGCTTTGCTGGAAATATAGCCAAGTGTGTGAACAGACAATTCAACAATCTTTACGGGTTGAAAAGTCATGACAATCATATCTTGCTACAGCGTCTCTTCCCTGTTTTCATTCGACCGTTCCTTCCCCGTCACGTTGTGGAGCCGTTAGTAGCGTTGGCAAGATTTTTCCAGAAGGTATGCACACGGGAAGTGAGAAAATCTGACCTCAGGGAAATGCAACAAGACATCGTTCATATCATGTGTAAATTTGAGATGATATTTCCTCCAAATTTTTTCGACATCATGCCTCACCTCATGATCCATCTTCCTCGGCAGTTGTTGCTTACCGGTCCTGTGCACTTCACTTGGATGTATCCGATGGAAATGTACGTATTTTACACCTTCTGTTAATTTCCTCATGAATATATTTGATATAGTATTAATGTATTATCATAACACTTTAAAAACTTGATTTATAGGCAACTTGGACAATACGGTGATTTTGTCCAAAACAGATCCGCACCTGAAGTATGTATAGCTGAAGCATATATTCCGCACGAGTGCGTCACCTACATGAAGCTGTATTTAGGAGCGTTACAGGAAAGCATACCGGAAGATGTACCTTCACAGTTCAATCTTTCCATACTCTCCGACGATATTGTACTCGGTGGAAACATGCCAGTTTCCTACAAGTTGAAAGATTATGAGGTAGCCATTGCACATTGGTGGGTACTAATTAACTGTCCAGAAGTTCAGTTTTGGAAGAACATGCATCTAAACTGTGACCAAGTAGGAGGTGATCTCGATCACCACAACTGGACTTTCACAGAGTATTTCGGCCGCTGGGTACGTAACTTTAACACTATTCTAACGTATTTATATATTATTGTGTATAATTATTCATATTTATAGTTGATTCTGATGGTTGCAGATGGACCTTATTAAAAATGATAATCACCCAAATTGGTCGCACGAACTCAGACTTCTGGTGATGAAGCTGGTATATTCAAAAGTTTATGCGACGTGCAAGGTGAATGGTGTGTTATTTCGATGTGAAGAGAGAGACCTCAGACTGAAAACACAAAATTCAGGGGTTATGGCACATGGTGGGGATGATGGAGTTGACTATTACGGTGTTCTCCATTCAGTTGTGGAACTGCATTATGGGGAAGGCATGAAAGTGCACCTTTTCAAGTGTAGATGGTTTGACACACGGCGGCAGAGCATGAAAACCGATCAATACGGCATAACTTCTGTGAACACTAGTACATCATGGTATGAGGACGACCCGTTCGTTTTAGCCACATGGGTGAAACAAGTGTTTTATCTTGATGATCTCGCCAAGGGTGACCCGTGGAAAGTAGTCAACACTATCCACCATCGCAACATTTACCGGGCGTCTACACTTGGAGTGGCTGAAGAGAACGAGGAAGGGGGCACCGCGTATCAAGAGCCCAACTCAAACGGTATTCCTGACTCCTCTTTTATTCGCCTAGACACGCCGGTGCGAATTCGAAGTGAAGAGTCACTGCTTGTTGATGTTGATCCAAATGAAGAAACTAACGAGGACTCTAGTGGTGAGGAACGACATAGATTACCCCTATCGAGCAATTCAGAAACCGAAGAAGACTCATCCGATGATTCCGATTACAATCCGACGGATTAAGTAATTTAGATGATGTAATCCTTTCATTTGTAATCCACTCTTTTCTAATGAACGGGCGTGGGGATGAGCCTCCCAGCATAGGCTGGGTTCCAAACCCCTTAAAAAAAATTTTGAAATATGTTGACCGTTGGGTTTCTGTTTTTTTTTATGTTCAATTTCGGTTATATATGAATAGGACATAGGAATACGAGAGGTGTAACACCACTGATTTTTTTATTTTTTTCAAAGTATAGCCGACGACAATGCATTCTTTCGTCGGCTATACTGATTATAGCCGACGAAAAAATGCGTCATTTCGTCGGCCAAAACTATATTGAAAAATACATATTTTATTTTAGACAGAAAACGACAAAAGAATAGCCGACGAGTACTGTGTTTGATTTCGTCGGCTATGATTTAAAAAAAAAAAAACAAAAAAAAGACCACCTTCCATTTTCTATCACTATCGACAAACCATTGCTTTATCCTTCAAATGCAAATATGTCGTCAAATAAGATATGACCGAAATAATGAAATACGTCTACGGTTGAAAAATGACAAGATTCTGACAAAATCTGTGTGCCGAATGTTGCGGTTAACTGTGTTTTACTTCCGTTTTCTTATGGGTAGCCTGACGTTCGGTAAATATTTTGAGGAAAATTTTTATACGATTAGTTGCGTCTCATCGATTTGAAACTATTATCTGTTGAAGGTCAGGCCAAAAAACGTCATTTAGACAGGCCAATTACCATTTCTAAGCGTTTAAAGGGTTGACTCACCCGGTTGACCGTCCCGATCGAGCCTTTAACGTTGTCAGATGTAGTTGGATTTTTTTTCATACATGTATTTAATCTTAACGGTGATATCTGACGGTTGGAATAGATTTTCCAAACTTTTACATTCAAAATCGGAACATATGCACTAATGTTCCTTAACTTGTTTACTAAGTGTTTAAGTGAATGTATAGTTTCAAATAGTTACTATACGTACACTCTTCAAATGCAAATATGTCGTCAAATAAGATATGACCGAAATAATGAAATACGTCTACGGTTGAAAAATGACAAGATTCCGACAAAATCTGTGTGCCGAATGTTGCGGTTAACTGTGTTTTACTTCCGTTTTCCTATGGGTAGCCTGACGTTCGGTAAATATTTTGAGGAAAATTTTTATACGATTAGTTGCGTCTCATCGATTTGAAACTATTATCTGTTGAAGGTCAGGCAAAAAAACGTCATTTAGACAGGCCAAAATCTTTTTTAATCGTCGGCTATTCTTTCGGGTATAAATCAGAAACTGTCGAACCCTAGCCGACTTTTTCCTCCTCCGATTCTCCTCCTTCCTCAAGCTATTCCGGTCGGCCTCCTCCTCCTCCTCCTTCCCCTCCGCCTTCCCCTCCTCCTCCGGCCTCTTCCGGCCTCCTCCTCCGATCCGGTTAATTTTTTTTTTTCAATTTAGTTTAATTTTATAAATTGTTATATATTTAATTTTAATTATATAAATTGTTATATATTTGTTAATAAATTTAATTTTAACAATTTGTTATATATTTGTTATATATTTTATTTTAATTATATAAATTTTTATATAATAAATTGTTATATATTTGTTATATATTTAATTTTAATTATATAAATTGTTATATATTTTTGTTAATATATAAATGGTTATTTGTATTTATA
The DNA here is from genome assembly GCA_963682095.1 of Potentilla sterilis. Classification (NCBI taxonomy): domain Eukaryota; kingdom Viridiplantae; phylum Streptophyta; class Magnoliopsida; order Rosales; family Rosaceae; genus Potentilla; species Potentilla sterilis. The sequence goes on along the minus strand of OY821757.1, from coordinate 42,237,165 downwards.
TATATGTTAATAATGAAATATAGTTATATTTGTATATAAATAGTTATATTTAGGTTAATGGTTAGTATTATTTAAAATTAGTACAAATTTAAATATTAATTTGTTAGTATGTTTTGAAATATGTTAGTATTATTGGTTATTATATTAATTAGAATTTGTTATTTAATGTAATATAATTTAATATTAATTAATGTATTAATGCCTCAAGCTGCAGATGGCCGATGCATTCAGACAGTTCTTCGGTGGCCGTCGTTCCAGATCTAGGGGTTCTGGAAGTTCCGCCGGTTCCGCATAGTCCGACAGGACCCTTAGCCAGCCTGAGAGGACCACCACCCAGCCGCGGAGGAGTGTGGATTCATCCCAGCCGCGGAGGCCTGTGGATTCATCCCAGCCGCGGAGGAGTGTGAGTTCTCGGCACCAGACCCTTCTCCAGGCGGGGCGGCCGTCGAGCAGTTCACGTCCCCCTGTCGGGCCAGATGCTCCGAGGTTCAGTAGGCAGCTATTTCAGGACGAGATAGTTGCAGACGTTCCTCAGGTCCGTATGCCTGAGGTTCATCGGGAGCCAATGACGAGTCCGACGACGTCTGTTGCTGACTCGACTGAGGGGCCTACTCTCCCAAATCAGCTCTACCTCCCGTACAACATTTCTGCGATACCCAAGGTCGACTTTCGAGGTGTGCCCATATGGCCTGCTATGCCTCAGTACGTGAGTGTTGCGGAGGCATACCAGCAGCAGCCATTTGAGAACTCTGACCTCCTGATTTTGGCGAGGAGAAAAGAAAAGTCGACAGACGAGTCATCCAGTTCAGGTAACATTTGATTTTATTAATTAAATGTTTTATTAAAATTAACGCACTAATATTTAATTTTATTAACCAATCGTCGTTTATGTGATAGGGACAGCCGCTAGCAGTTCAACGAGGAATACGAGACGTGTCATATGTTTTGATACACTCAGGAGAACTGTTGAGAGCAGCGGGAAGATCCGGATCAACGAACCTCCTAATCAGGAGGTTCAGGGGAAAAAACGCCGCGACTACACGGGTTGCGTGGGGGCACTAATTAGGGACAGAGTCCCTATGTTGTGGACGCGGTGGGCTGATGTGCCCGAAGAGATCAAGAGGGAGGTGAACAACGCCGTGTCGGTGAGTAATTTAAAAAATTTAATTTATTTTACGTAATATTTAATAATTTTCGGTATTGTTATAATTGTAAAACTAATAAAATATTATCTTTCAGACATACTTCGAGATTGCAGAACATAAGCAGCATTGGGCGGACGCGATGCAGTCGTTGAGGTACGTTGGGAATTCCTTATCTTATAATTTGAAATATTTTATGATATTAATAATATTTTTAATGCACTTTTGTTTTTTCCGTAGGTTCAAAGAGTGGAAGAACGAGCTCCGTTCCCACTTTAACCAATACGACAACCGTGGTCGTATGGGTACTCCCAGAGAGTTCATGTTCAGGGAGTACGAGTGGCGTTGGTTGAAGACAGTAGACTTCAACAACCCACTTATGCAGGTAAATACTAAACTTAACTATAAATGTTTATTTTGTTAAAATTTTAATTATTAGTTTAATTATTTTATAATTATTACACTAAATTTTTTTGATGCATTTTTCTAATATTTTATTATTTGTTTGAAGCAACGGTCTCGGGTAAACTCTGCGAACCGCCGCCGTAACACAACCCCCCATCATGGTGGTTCTAGGCCGTTTGCACAATATTAGGAGGAGACGCTTAGAGATCATCCTGATAGCAACCCGTACGTGGAGACGTTCATGATCGCTTATCCATAAGCGACAGAACAGCTCGTAAGTCATTGATTACGATTTTAAAATTTTAATTATTAATTTTACTTAATTATATATTTGCTAGAATATTAATTATTTTTTTTCCCGTTCAATTAGGAGAGGGTGAACCGGGCCGAAGAAGAGGTGTTCCAGCAAGTAGTTCGGGAGACACAACCGAACATTTCAGAGGCAGATCTGGAAGAAGCCCTGCGCCAGGTCGACCGATCGAATGTCCAAACGGCAGCGAGGATGTTCGACGCAGCCTTCCCACACCGGTCAAACCAATACTACTACCGGGGTTTGGGAAGTTCTGGAATAGAGCTCCTGAAGACCACTAAGGGAGGTCAAAAGAAGGGAGGCGGGGACAGCCAACAGATGAGGGGGGAAGTGCAGAGATTGGCCACAAGATTGGCGGCCGAGTCCCAGAGATCACAGGAGCTACGCCGCAGAACACAGCAGTATCATTTGGATCTGGCCAGTTGGCATGCTGAATGCGACAAAGTTCGGTAACACAACTACGCCGCCCAACAAAACTGGTGGTGTGATATGTTCGCGGCACAACAACACGCCCTTGAACCCCCGCCCCCGTTTCAGCCGTTAGTTGAACCTCCAATGCCTCAACCTCCCGATGATGACGAGCAGGATGCTGGGGATGACGTGGTAGACTTTAGTGCTTTAGGTGATGATTAGGGTTATATTTTATGTATATTTTAACAAATTAAATAATAAATCATTTAGACGTGTTTCTTGTTGGTGCAAATGCATGGATTGTCTTTGTGATTTACAGGTTGCTTGGAATGGTAATTTAGAAATTAATTTAATTTTTTTTCCCCCAAATGTAAGAATAGCCAACGATATTGGCATTATTTCGTCGGCTGTAAGTGCTATAGCCGACGATTTTTACCAAATTATTTCGTCGGCCATAACTAATTAATGCCTATTAAAATATTAATATATTCTGACGAAATAACCGACGAAATATGCTGGAATCGTCGGCTATATTTCAGAACAAATAGCCGACGAATTTCGTCGGCTATAGTTTACGATATCGTCGGCCATACTTGAAAATATCCGACGAATTTCGTCAGATATTTTGCCCAGATTTGGTCGACGAAATTAATTTTCGTCGGTAAGGTCGTTGGCCATACTCGAATATAGCCGACGATTTAGGTATTTTCGTCGGCAGAAGGAATAGCCGATGAAAATTCGGCATAGTCGACGAAATTTTTTTCGTCGGCTATTCTCTCAGATCTGGTAGTGATAGGACCTCTACTTTTAATTTGGAAAGTTTAAGAAGTAATGGTAAAATATACAATCCGTAAATATTTAGACATCAAAGATCAATATCGAGAAATCGGTTTCCTGCACTATTTATGTCTTTCACAATTTTTGGACTCTATCACTTTGAACTGGACTATAAGACTTATTTCGTTGGATTGCTTACGAAAAATCATTTGAAATGGACTCATCACTTGTCTAATTTGGACATAAATTGAATGAGTTATAAGATGAGAAAGTTGACGGTTCTAAGTAGTAGACACAAATGGACAATTATGGACTAATGATTCCCACACTATGGGAAAAGGGACTACTAATTCATTGATTACTAACTATTATTCTCTAACTTCTTTTAATTTTTAGTACCTTTACTTTATTGCACATTTACTTTCAAGTTTATTTACTTGCTTATTTTGTGCATACTTTGAAATATTGATATTGTTTAAAGTATATTGCTCTAAGCTTATATACTTGTTTTATCTACTAAATTTTGTGATATTGCATTGACGTAATTATAATTGGAGATGTGAAGCTGGGTGATTAGTACTATCCCATGCTTAAGTGAATTACTGGTAAAATTATTTTGGTGATTTGTGGAGTTGGCCTGGGCCCTAGTCCTTACAGATAGTGCACTATTATACTCATAGGAAGAAAGTGTCAGCCTTGAGTATACATACTTTGGTATTGTGCTCGGTATGCTGCGGCTTATATGTGTTTTGGATAAAATTGAACTCTAATACACAACTATGTGATTTATTACCAGTCTCTTAAACGTTCACGATAATTATTGAATATATTGAGCTTATACGTATATAATTATATATACATAATTATATATACATAAGTAAGAATTGGTATTAATACATATAAAATGGTTCTTGGTACATTTTTACTTGGTTGTTCATCTTTGATTTTCTCATAAGACACATTATTATAAGAATGTATCTTGTACTTACTGGGTCTGTGTTACTCATGATGCTACACATTCTTATTTTCAGGTAACGAGTAGATGCATGGGGAATGGGATGAAGTTATTAAATAAAATGATGTTTTTCTACTACTATTTCAAGAGAATAATTGTGATATCTTATTTTCGCTAAACTCTAGTGTTGTAAAATAATTTGGTATTATAAAATATTAATGATTTCGTTTTTCCAATAAAATATTATTCAGACACAAGTTTTCGATTTCTATCAAATTTATTTGAGAAAATTATATTTGTTTTAGGTCACACCTCAAACTCAGGTACAATATTTCTATAGAATAGCAGTCTCGAGATTAGGAGTGTGACAGATTGGTATCACAGCATTTGTTCTGTTAAGTTTTGTTTTAAAAAAAGAAATTTTTTTCTTATATATATATATTTTTAAAACTTAACAAGAACGGGGAGGGTTATATTTATGTATGTCCATAGAGAAGTTGCATATAAGTTCTCACTTATACTTATTTGTTATATCTTGAAGCTTTGTGCTTTATTTATATTGATGTTATTACTGGGAGAATTTTGTAGTTATGTCTCTAATTAATAATGATCATTTGATAGTATGGATCATCGATATGTAGAAGCACTACCAAGTGATATCCACTTTGGAAATGAATACCTGGAACTACATGCCAAGGCTAGGCAACTAGCCTATAACATGTGTGTAGATATTTCCCAAAACAATCCTGGTATCAGCTTATATGATAAGCACCATATGGCCACTATGTATGTTAATGAAGGAATTAATCTATACATGGAAGCTAGATAGATACTAAGTAACCCAGAGAATGTAAGGATTTTGCATGAAGAAGCCATTGCAAATGGGATGTTTAGGACAACAAATTGAGGGCCACCTAATTACCAACAACCGACTAAATCAGAAGAGTCTGTGAAATCTCCTAATGTTGATATGCTCAATGTTATTGCCACACCATCACATTCTAGTGTTCACAAACATGTTACAACAAAGCCATACATGAAAGTACGCCATCATGTGTCTATTCCTATTGGCTTTATGCCTATTGCTGGTGTAAATGTCGAAATGGAGGAACCAAACACCTATGATCTTATTGTTAGCCTAGAGAAAGATAGTTGTTAAAATAAGGGATAACCCTAGTAATATGTTTGTATTTCCATTCCATAAAGACACCGTTGTGTTGCATAATTGCTCTTAAGCAAGTTGTCATTAGATAGCTCGAATTAAGGAGTCTATTCTAACATATGTATAATTAGTTATGCTTAATGTAAAATATTTAGTTCACAAATATTCTGGTTTAAATTATAACCGTGTAGATTACTTTCTTAAATTAGGATCATGGCCGATATAAGGAATCCACCTGTCGGCGTGGAAGATTTTGTCGAAGCCTTCACAAGAAGGATGGAGGCAAATCAAGTCGGTGGGAGGTTAGGACGACTAGTGACACACATAAGGAATCTAGGGGCGAAAAAATTCATTGGAGGAAAACCTCATGAAGCTGAAGAATCGATTTTCAATTTAGAAATCCACTTCGAAATGATGGACTGCACTCAAGTGGAGTTCAGAAAAGTGGCTACTTGCCTCTTAGAAGGAGATGCTCGTTTCTGGTGGGATACGATCAAACGTGTCACACCACCTGCTACTAGGGCTGGGCACGGGCCGGGCCGGGCCGAAATTTTCGTGAGCCCGACCCAAAGCCCGAAATTTCGGGCTCGGGCCGGTTCGGGCTTTCTGAGATCTGGGGACCGACCAAAACCCGTTCGGGCCGGTTCGGGCCGGGTTCGGGCTTTTTTCGGGCCCAAAAACATGTTGTCTGCAGATCGGAGGCGAGGCTGAGGCCTTAGGCTGAGAGAGAGAGGCTGAGGGCAGAGGTGAGCGAGAGGTTGAGAGAGAGATCCTGCAGATCGGAGGCGAGATTGAAGACTGAGGCCGGAGGCGACGCGAGGCCTTAGGCTGAGAGAGAGAGGTCGAGAGAGAGATCGTGCATATCAGAGGCGAGGTTGAGGGCTGAGGACGGAGGCGGGGCGAGGCTGGGCTGGACGAGGCAAGGCGGATGGGCGCGGCGAGGCTGGGCTGGGCGAGGCGACGCGACGCGAGGTGAGGCCGAGGCTAGGCGGCTGGGCGCGGCGAGGCCGGGCTGGACGAGGCGAGGCGGCTGGGCGCTGCAAGGCTAGGCAAGGCTGGGTTGGACGAGGCAAGGCAGCGAGGCAGGGCGCGGCGAGGCTGAGGCTGGACTGGACGAGGCGTGGCAAGGCTGGGCTGATGGTGATTGATGGTGATTGAGATGGTGAACAGAGGAAGAAGAGGAAGAAGAGGGATGCGGCTGAGGTGAGGTCTAGGGTTGGAAACTTGGAATATATATATATCGGGCCGGGTCGGGCTTTCGGGCCACAGAAAAACAGGGCCCGAGCCCGTTCGGGCCTGCACACTTTCGGTTCGGGCTTTTACGGGTTCGGGCTTTCGAAAATCAAGACCCGGCCCGTTTCGGGTTTTTTCGGGTTTTTCGGGCCGGGCTTTCGGGCCCTCGGGCTAAAACGCCCACCCCTACCTGCTACAATGGAACTCATGGACTATGCTTTCTTCAAGGAGAAATTTTTGGAAAAATATTTTCCACAAGTTGAAAAGGACAAGAAAGAACTAGAGTTCATTCAACTTACTCAAGGAAAAATGACTATGATTGAGTACGAGACTAAGTTCACCAAACTTTTTCGTTTTGCTCCACACATGGTAGATACCGATGATAAGAAGGCAAGACGTTTCATTGGGGGACTGAATTCCAACATTCGATGAATGGTCACTCAACATGGAATCACTTACGAGGAAGCTGTGGACAAAGCTTTAACTCAAGTGGAGGAGAATCAAAAGTACCGCATGGAGAAGGAGCGAGAAAATGGCTTTCGAGGAAAAAGGAGACACCCAATTCCTAACTAGAAAGGTGGACAACTAAGGAAGCAGCAGAACGGGAAAGATGCATTCCGGAAGCCGGCAACATCAACTGAAAAAGGGAAAGAGGTGGCAACAGGGCCAATTCGATGTTACAACTATGGAGAATCGGGGCACATGTCTAATGCTTGTCCAAAGCCACGTCGCCCCCATGGATCTTGTTTCAAATGCGGCAAGATGGGACATTTCACTAATCAGTGCGATGCTTCGAAGCAAACAAACAATCTACCACCTCGTCCAGTCCTGCTAAATGCCATAGCTTTTGAGAAAACTGTGATGGAAGGTACGCTAGTTGCATATAGTACTCATGCTCATATACTATTTGATACATGTGCATCTGATTCATTTATATCGGCTGCATTTGTCGCAACTTTGGGTTTGACACAAACAGAACACGATGAAGTTTTAACGGTCTCAATACCGTTAGAGAACTCTGTCATCTTAACCAAAGTATGCAAATCATGTCCTATACATATTTTAGATACGGAATATTCCATGGACCTCATAGTCTTAAATATGAGGCGTTATGACATAATCCTAGGATTTGATTGGTTAAGTAAATATCATGCCCTTATAGACTGTCATGGGAGAACTATAACTTTTCTGATACCTGGCCAACCAATTCAAAAAAATCCATTGTGACTTGCCCACAAAATCTATACCTCCCAAACTTCTTGCCAATGTCGATTTAAAGAATTTTGAACCTTCAATACACTAAATTCCTGTGGTAAACTCTTTTAAAGATGTTTTCCAAGAAATTACTCATTTACCTCCGAGCCGAGAAATTGAATTTAGCATGCATTGACCTGATACCTGAAGCTAGACCAGTATCTATAACAGCCCAGCCCATACACTTAGGATATTGTCCGCTTTGGGCCCACCAGCCCGCACAGATTTGTCTTTGGGAGCTCACGCTCAACTTCCCAGTAGGTCACCCATCTTGGGTTGCTCTGAACTCAGCAAGCTTAACTTCGGAGTTCACATCCCCTCTGAAGCCATTGAGCCCCCAAAACACGTCCTTATGTATTGAGCTAACCCTGCACATATAAGCACAACTTTCACTCTCTCTCGAACGATGTGGGATGCGTGACCTACCTACCTGCTAGCTTCCCTAGCCAGGTCAGGTCGGGTCATCACAATCTACCCCCCTTAGGGTCCGACGTCCGTGTCGGCACACATTTCCGGCCGGGGACAGACTCTGATACCAATTGTAACAGCCCAGCCTATACACTTAGGATATTGTCCGTTTTGGGCCCACTGGCCCGCACGGATTTGTCTTTGGGAGCTCACGGGTAACTTCTCAGTAGGTCACCCATCCTGGGATTGCTCTGTGAACTCAGCAAGCTTAACTTCGGAGTTCCCATCCCCTCCGAAGCCATTGATCCCCCAAAACGCGTCGTTATGTATTGAGCTAACCCTGCACATATAAGCACAGCATCGTCTCTCCTGGACGATGTGGGATGCATGACCTACCTACCTACTAGCTTCCCTAGCCAGGTCAGGTCGGGTCATCACAGTATCTGTTACTCCCTATAGAATGGCACCAAAGGAATTGAAGGAGTTACAGATGCAAATCAAAGGGTTGCTCGATCTTGGATTTATTCGTCCTAGTGCTTCTAGTTGGGGAGCACCTGTTTTGTTCGTGAAGAAGAAAGATGGGTCTCTCCGGTTATGCATCGACTACCGCCAACTAAACAAGGTGACTATCAAGAACAAGTACCCATTACCGTGAATCGATGATTTGTTTGATCAACTACGAGGAGCTCGGATATTCTCAAAGATCGACTTACGATCTGGGTACCATCAACTCCTTGTAAAAAAAGGATAATATCCATAAAACCGCATTTAACACGCGATATAGGCGATATGAATGGTTGGTAATGTCCTTTGGATTAACCAATGCACCAGCCATATTTATGGATTTGATGAAACAAGTTTTTAGTCAGTTCTTGGATAAATTTATTATCGTCTTCATTGATGATATTTTAATTTATTCCAAAGATGAAGCGGATCACACACAACACTTGGAGACTACCTTACAAGTGCTTAGAAAACACAAGCTATATGCTAAGCTTGAGAAGTGCGATTTTTGGCAACACCAAGTGAAGTTCTTGGGCCATGTAGTCTCTCAAAATGGAATAGCAATGGATCCTGCAAAGATCAAAGCTGTGTTGGAATGGAAAGCTCCCGCCACTCTAACAGAAGTAAGAAGTTTTCTTGGCCTAGCTGGATATTATCGGAGGTTCATAGAAGGTTTTTCAAAAATTGCACTCCCATTGACGAGGTTGACTCGAAAGAATGTGAAGTACATTTGGGACAACAATTGTGAACAAGCATTCCAAAAGCTAAAGAAAAAGTTGACGACAGCACCCATTCTCACCATTCCGGAAAGCAGAGTTCCTTTCGTTATATATAGCGATGCATCACATCAAGGACTCGGTTGCGTCCTCATGCAAGATGGGAAGGTGGTAGCATATGCATCTCAACAACTGAAGATGCACGAGAAGAACTATCCAACTCATGACCTTTAGCTAGCAGCTATGGTGTTTGCTTTGAAAATTTAGAGGCATTACTTGTACGGGGAGCGGTTCGATCTATTCTCCGACCACAAAAGTCTAAAGTACATTTTCTCCCAAAAGGATCTAAACATGTGACAAAGAAGATGGATGGAACTTATCAAGGACTATGACTTCAAGTTGCAATACTATCCCGGGAAAGCAAATGTAGTGGCTGACGCTTTAAGCCGAAAGCCACAAATTCACCTTGCCTCAATAATTAGAGACGATAGGAGCATGTTAGGAACTCTAATTGAGTACAATCTTACTCCTTCAACGAGCATGGATAGAATTTTTATTGGAAACTTAGTGGTTCAACCCGCTATAATTAGCCAAATCATTCAAGCACAAGGAAAAGATGAAGAGCTCGTGAAATATGTTCAAGGAATAAAGGAAAAACACCCTGAAGATTGGAGCACACATGCGGGTGAAGGGATGCATTTTAGAAGGAGGCTTTGCGTGCCTAATGTTGCATCATTAAAAGATGATATAATGCAAGAGGCACATCGTTTAAAATTTACAATCCACCCAGGAGGAATGAAGATGTACAAAGACCTAAGAAAAAACTATTGGTGGAACAATATGAAGAGAGACATTGCCAATTATGTCTCTAAGTGTCTTACATGCCAACTTGTGAAAGCGGAGCACGTGCGAAAAGGAGGATTATTACAACCCCTCAAGATTCCATAATGGAAATGGGGGCACATCACGATGGACTTCGTCACCGGATTACCAAGGACGCAAAGAGGCAATGATGCAATTTGGGTCATTGTTGATCGCCTCACAAAGTCTGCACATTTCTTACCAATAAAAGTATCAGATTCCATCGACGTCTTAAGTAAACTATACTTAAGAGAAGTTGTGTGCCTACATGGAGTTCCCGTTTCGATAGTGTATGATCGTGATGCTCGATTCATATCAAGATTTTGGGCCAGCCTACAAAGCGTAATGGAGATGAAGTTAGACATGAGCACCACATTCCACCCTCAAACTAATGGGCAAACGGAGATGGTCAATCAAATGATGGAGGATATGCTTAGGTCATGCATTTTAGATTTTGGAGGGAGCTGGGATGATCACTTATATTTGATCGAGTTTGCTTACAACAACAGTTACCACTCAAGCATAGGAATGGCACCATTTGAAGCTCTTTATGGGAGACCATGTCGTACCCCGATATGTTGGGCTGAAGTAGGCGAAGCTGTTCTTCCCGGACCTGATATAGTAAAGCATTCTGCAGAGGTCGTTGCTTCAATTAAGGAGCGCCTGAAAGCTGTACAAAGTCAACAGAAGAGCTATGCGGATCGACATAGGAGAAGTGTGGAATTTAATGTCGGAGATCATGTCTTGTTGAAAGTCTCACCAATGCGAGGAGTTATTCGTTTTCAGAAAAAAATTACTAAGTTGTCACCACGATTCATTGGTCCCTTCCGGATCATTGAAAGAGTTGGTGACTTAGCTTATTGACTAGATTTACCAAAACACTTGTCCAACTTGCATACCGTTTTCCACGTATCTATGCTACGGGAATACAAGCCAGACAATTCTCATGTCATTGACCATAGCACAATAGAACTCTTGGAGGATGTCACATACGAGGAGGCACCTGTTCGCATCTTAGGACGAGAAGTAAGAAAGCTTCGCACTAAGGAAATCCCAATGGTGAAGATACAATGGAATCGACATGATGAGAACGAGGCATCATGGGAGTTAGAATCAGAAATGAGAAAGAAATATCCCCATTTGTTCATGGAACAAATGGAACAAGGTACGTAAAAATTTGAGGACGAATTTCTTTTAAGGGGGGGTAGACTGTAGTACCCCGAAACTTAGTATAAATTATAGAATACTTTAAAACACATAAAACATAGTAGTGATCTAAATCTCTTTTAAATATTTCCTTTTAAAAGCTAGTAACGCTAAAGATCATACTTATAAGATAGAAAATCTTTATCGAGCATTAGGATACGAGCTAAGTACTAGAAAACCTTAATAGTATTTCTTGCGTAAACTCAATTCATGAGACTAATATTTATATTGTTTCATGCATGTTATTCTAGTGTTAGATATTGGTAACAAATTTACAAGAAAGGAAAACACCAAAATTCATTTACTTTTACTTTGAGTTAATATATATATATATATATATATATATATATATATATATATATATTGTGTATATAACTATATAGATATTGTGTTTATAACTATATAGATATGTCATTCAAATGCCAATACGTATATGATGCATTTGCTAGCTGATATTATTTCTTCTCCCATACCATTTGAGTTTCTTTGTGAACAATTAGCCTAAGAAGCTAGTCTACACACTCACATTAATATATAGTCTATTAAGTCAAGAAAGATTGTTGAGAATTGAATTTTTGTGTTCCTCCATTGACCTATATATACTTGTGAGCTGTATCATATTATCTTCACACTTCAAGGTTAGAAACCATGTTGATCTATAATCACCTTAGTTGATACAAAACATATGAATGTTCTTCACACCAAAATTCTAGCCTTCATTTTTTTCCTACTAAGAAGTTCTCTTTTATTCAAAGAAGTCTAAGCTTAAATCAAAGACCAAACTCTTCACCTCATTTCTGAAACTATAAGAGTAAGTACATAATACATCTTTATACTTTTTTGTCTTTTAAGATTCATCAAAATGCATAACTAAGGATAAAATGGAAAAGAGTCTGTTTTGCTTCAAAAGCCATACTTTCGTATATGATAAAATCTTATTTTATCACAAGTAACTACATAATTAAATTCCTCATAAGAAATGCTTTAATTTAGGTTTTTGAATCACTCAAAAAGGTTTAGAAATGAAAAAGTTATGGCTAACCAAAGTTTTTAATTAATTAATAAACTTGCTGGAAATCTCTTACAACTATCGTAATTTAAAAAATTCATATCTCACTCATTCCTTAACCATTTTCTACAAAATTTATATCAAATTAAAGCATACGATCTCTACTTTTAATTTGGAAAGTTTAAGAAGTAATGGTAAAATATACAATACGTAAATATTTAGACATCAAAGATCAATATCGAGAAATCGATTTCCTGCGCTATTTCTGTCTTTCACAATTTTTGGACTTTATCACTTCGAACTGGACTATAAGACTTATTTCATTGGATTCCTTACGAAAAATCATTTGACATGGACTCCTCATTTGCCTAATTTAGACATAAATTGAATGAGTTATAAGATGAGAAAGTTGACGGTTCTAAGTAGTAGACACAAATGGACACTTATGGACTAATGATTCCCACACTATGGGAAAAGGGACTACTAATTCATTGATTACTAACTATTATTCTCTGACTTCTTTTAATGTTTAGTACCTTTACTTTATTGCACATTTACTTTCAAGTTTATTTACTTGCTTATTTTGTGCATACTTTGAAATATTGATATTGTTTAAAGTATATTGCTCTAAGCTTATATACTTGTTTTATCTACTAAATTTTGTGATATTCCATTGACGTAATTATAATTGGAGATGTGAAGCCGGGTGATTAGTACTATCCCATGCTTAAGTGAATTACTGGTAAAATTATTTTGGTGATTTGTGGAGTTGGCCTGGGCCCTAGTCCCTATAGATAGTGCACTATTATACTCATAGGAAGAAAGTGTCAACCTTGAGTATACATACTTTGGTATTGTCCTCGGTATTCTGCGGCTTATATGTGTTTTGGATAAAATTGAACTTTAATACACAACACTGTGATTTATTACCAGTCTCTTAAACATTCACGATAATTATTGAATATATTGAGCTTATACGTATATAATTATATATACATAAGTAAGAATTGGTATTAATACATATAAAATGGTTTTTGGTATATTTTTACTTGGTTGTTCATCTTTGATTTTCTCATAAGACACATTATTATAAGAATGTATCTTGTACTTACTGGGTCTGTGTTACTCATGATGCTACACATTCTTATTTTCAGGTAACGAGTAGATGCATGGGGAATGGGATGAAGTTATTAAATAAAATGATGTTTTTGTACTACTATTTCGTTAGAATAATTGTGATATCTTATTTTCGCTAAACTCTAGTGTTGTAAAATAATTTGGTATTGTAAAATGTTAATGATTTCGTTTTTCTAATAAAATATTATTCAGACACAAGTTTTCGATTTCTATCAAATTTATTTGAGAAAATTACATTTGTTTTAGGTCACGCCTCAAACTCAGGTACCATATTTCCATATAATAGTGGTCTCGAGATTGGGGGTGTGACATGAATAATCATACATGGGAGTTGGTTGATTTACCTCCTGGAAACAAAACAATTGGATATAAATGGATAGTCAAGAAGAAGTTAAGACCAGATGGTACTATCGACAAGTACAAAGTAAGGATAGTTGCTAAAGGATTTCGACAAAAATTAAAGAAGGCTTTGATTACTTTGATACATACACTACCAGATCTGAGGGAATAGCCGACGAAAAAAATTTTGTCGGCTATGCCAATTTTTCGTCGGCTATACCTTCTACCGACGAAATTTTCGTCGGCTATAAGTCGTCGGGAAAACCCCGTCGGTAATACAATGGCCGACGAAAAAAACCAATTCGTCGGCTATAGTAGAGTATGGCCGACGAATTTACCGTCGAAAATATTTTTTGTCGGCCAAACCTGGGAGAAATTGCCGACGATTTTCGTCGGGTATTTTCGAGTATAGCCGACGAAATTCATTAAGTATAGCCGACGAATTCATAAATTTTCGTCGGCTATTTCTTCGAAATATATTACTATTTTAATAGGTATTAATTAGTTATAGCCGATGAAATAATGCACTTTTCGTCGGCTATAAGTTGTATAGCCGCCGACGAAATTTGTAAAATTCGTCGGCTATAGAGATTATAGCCGACGAAATAATGCCAAAATCGTCGGCTATAACTGCATTTTGGGCAAAAAAAAAATACCGGATCGGAGGAGGAGAATGAGGAGGAGGAGGAGGCCGGAGGAGGAGGGGAAGGAGGAGGAGGCCGGAGGAGGAGGGGAAGGAGGAGGAGGAGGAGGAGGGGAAGGAGGAGGCCGGAGGAGGGGGGGGGAAAGAGGAGAGAAAAAAGGCGGGAGGAATCGATTTAAAAGATTTAGAAGGAGAATAGCCGACGATTTAAAAGATTTCGTCGGCTATACTTAGAGAATAGCCGACGATTTAATATATTTCGTCGGCTATACTTTGGAAAATCAACAGCCGTCGGATCTGAGCCATCCAACGGCCGACAATAAAAAGGCGCGGATCAAGAGTTTAGCCGATGAAACATTGTATTTCGTCGGCTATACTTAGAGAATAGCCGACGAAATACAATGTTTCGTCGGCTATACTTAGAGAATAGCCGAAGAAATACAATGTTTCGTCGGCTATTCTATGAAAAAATACTAAACTGCCGTTTTGAGGCCCTAAACGAACTCGAAAGCCCGAAAAAGCCCACACATCGTGGCATAGCCACGAGTTTGATTCCGGGCGTCGTTCCCTTTCCGGAATGGTATCACAATCATCATTCGGACGCCGGACGCCAAATCTACAGTAAACCGGGTTTTGACTTATTTCATTATTTCAGCACACGGATTTTATCGGAATCTTGTCATTTTTCAACCGTAGACGTATTTCATTATTTCGGTCATATCTTATTTGACGACATATTTGCATTTGAAGAGTGTACGTATAGTAACTATTTGAAACTATATATTCACTTAAACACTTAGTAAACAAGTTAAGGAACATTAGTGCATATGTTCCGATTTTGAATCTAAAAGTTTGGAAAATCTATTCCAACCGTCAGATATCACCATTTAGATTAAATACATGTATGAAAAAAAATCCAACTACATCTGACAACGTTAAAGGCTCGATCGGGACGGTCAACCGGGTGAGTCAACCCTTTAAACGCTTAGAAATGGTAATTGGCCTGTCTAAATGGCGTTTTTTTGCCTGACCTTCAACAGATAATAGTTTCAAATCGATGAGACGCAACTAATCGTATAAAAATTTTCCTCAAAATATTTACCGACCGTCAGGCTACCCATAGGAAAACGGAAGTAAAAAACAGTTAACCGCAACATTCGGCACACAGATTTTGTCGGAATCTTGTCATTTTTCAACCGTAGACGTATTTCATTATTTCGGTCATATCTTATTTCACGACACATTTGCATTTGAAGGACGAAGCAATGGTTTGTCGATAGTGATAGAAAATGGAAGCTGTTCTTTTTTTTTTTTTTTTTAATCATAGCCGACGAAATCAAACCTAGTACTCGTCGGCCATACTTCCAAAAATTTTCGTTGGCTAAAGTTTCAGAGAAAGGCCGACGAAAATTCAAATCGTCGGCCAAAATATGAATATAGCCGACGATTTTTTTTTTTTACCAACGAAAAAAAAATATCGTCGGCCATTCTAGGGGAATAGCCGACGTTTTTTTTTTTTAGCGACGAAAAAAAAATTCGTCCCCGAAAATTTTATTTCGTTGGTCTTTTTTTTTATTTCGTCGGGAAAAGCCTTTTTTCTGGTAGTGATACTCTCCAGTCACTAGAATTACTTCCATTCGATTATTAATAGCAATAGCAGCGATATATGATCTAGAAATACATCAAATGGATGTCAAGACGACATTTTTAAATGGTGAGTTAGAGGAAGAAATTTATATGAAACAACCGGAAGGCTTCATTGTTAAAGGTCAAGGAAAGAAAGTCTGTAAACTTGTTAAGTCATTATATGGACTTAAACAAACACCAAAACAATGGCATGAGAAGTTCGATTATACAATGATGTCTTATGGCTTTTCCATAAATGAATGTGACAAATGTGTTTACATAAAGCAAGCCAAAGATGCTTCAATTCTGTCATTGTATGTTTATACGTAGATGACATGCTAATAATGGGAACAAGCAAAGACATTATTAACTCCACAAAGAAGATGCTAAATTCCAGTTTTGATATGAAGGACATGGGATTAGCAGATGTAATTCTTGGAATGAAAATTCAACTAGATTCTCATGGTTATGCATTAACCCAATCTCATTATATTGAGAAAGTCCTTAAGAAGTTTGGACATTATAATGACAAGTGACTCCATTTGATCCAACTTGTAAACTCTCCAAAAATAATGGAGAAAGTGTATCACAATTAGAATATACACAAGTTGTAGGAAGCTTGATGTACATTATGAATTGTACAAGACCAGATTTGGCTTATTCACTAAGTCGATTAAGTAGATATTCAAGCAATCCTGATCACGATCATTGGCATGCTTTAGTACGAGTCTTAAGATACTTAAAGCATACTATGAATTTTGGTTTACATTACACAAAGTATCCTCCTGTTTTGGAAGGATATAGTGATGCCAATTGGATCTCAGGTAGCACAGACAGTAAGTCCACAAGTGGTTATGTGTTTACACTTGGTGGAGCAGCCGTGTCGTGGAAGTCATCTAAACAAACGTGCATTGCACGTTCTACAATGGAATCAGAATTCATAGCCTTGGACAAAGCTGTTGAAGAGGCCGAATGGCTTAAAAATTTTATTGAAGACATTCCATTGTGGCCTAAGCCTATAATAGCCCTTTGTATTCATTGTGATAGTATGGCTGCGATACATAAAGCCAGAAGCAAGATATACAATGGTAAATCAAAGCATATAAGGCGACGACATGCTACAATACGACAATTGCCTTCCAATGGAGTAATAGCATTGGAATATGTTAAATCAAAGGAAAATATAGCCGATCCTTTGACTAAAGGCCTACCTAAGGAGCAAGTCGTATTTACATCAGGGGGAATGGGTCTCAAGTCAATACAATGAGTCACTACTTGGCGGAAACCTAACATAGCAACATTGGAGATCCCATTGTCTAGGTTCAATAGGCAAACTGGTTGAGGAAGACTCAAGATGCATACAACACACAACTACCTATTCCTATGATTTAAAACATGTGTGTTTTTCCGTTGACGATTGAGGGATGAATATTCATCTATTCTTAATAATGCTAATAGCTTTTAAAGTGGGATAGTACGGACTATTCTTATTTAGTTTTACCTATATGAGAGTGATGTCGGGTCGCATCTATGAGAATTGATAGGGCTAAAATTCTCTAGAGCTCTCATGAAGGTCGGGATTTGTTCAGGACCAAAATGAACACAACCGTATAAACTCGAAAGTTTCATGATGATATATGTGTGATACTTATTGTCTAGTATTACTATAAAATGGTGAACAGTTCAAGATGAAATTTCACTGTCTCACTAAGTAATACCGATAAGTTTCACTAGGAAAGGTTCAAGTTTAAAAGACACCTATTTCTGGCATGTTGATTCTCCAATCTCTGAAATGACGATAAGTTACCAAATCATTTCGTCGCTTATTTTCTATTCAAATGTGGGGTACTATTGAGTTTGAATAGAAAATGTGGGGTATTGTTGAAGATTTTGTGTTTTATTTGATTAAAATCAGATAATTCCTGGCAGTTACCCCAACAGTTACAACTGTTGGAGGAGTTTGATTTTGAATGAAAGAGTACAACGTTCAAAGCCAACCATTTTGACAGAAGGGTTGTAACTCTGTGTTCATCTTCTTTATAAAGCGGACGATATCAAAGCCAGAAACAGAATAAGATCTCCTCTCTTCTCCCTCTTATATTTCTGAGAGTTACAAAGTAGAGTTTGCAAGGATCTCAAGTTGAAGTGCAACAACAAGAGTTCGATAGTTGTATCCTACAAGATAGACGTCTAAGTTCTACGTGCACAAAAGAGTAGTGGGCGAATTTCTGTCTTAGGAGATTGCTAAGTAAGCCTCTATCAAATCAAGTCGGCCTCTTATTCATTCTTGTTTCAATATATATATATATATATAAATATATATATATATATATATATATATATATATATATATATCTCTCTAATAGATTTAGTTTTGTTGTTTGGTTGTTGTTGTTAGTCTGTTATAAATTTACTAGTTATTATTGAATATATATTTCAAAGTGATTAAAGCAAGAGGATTGATCTGTATCTAATTGATATTGTTCTCTCAGGCGCGGATCTAGGCTTCACAAGGGGTGACTCAAGCATCCCCAAGCTCAATACCGAAAAAAAAATATAGGTGTTCACCCCTTGTGAAGCCTAGATCCGCGCCTGCTGTAGGGTCAGCCCAACATCCCCAAATCTCACCCCCGGCTTTACTCATATGTTCCTACTTCCTAAATCTTCTTCCTCAATTACCGATTTATCGATTATGGTGTGCTGGTTTCTACTTTTGCTTGATGTATCTCTCCTGGGTTGATTGATTTATTGATTATTTTTGCTTGCCTAGTTGCCTGCTGGGTTTCTATTTGCTCTTTGTTCAATTTAGAGCTTTTGTGTTAGCTATTTGACTACATATATTTACCTCTGCTTGTATTTTTGTTTTGTTTTAATTTTTTTTTAAATGCACAGTGGTATTCTCTAAACTTGGTTGGCATAACAAGCATTGTTTTTCAATGATTATAATTTATAAGTGTCCATTAGATAAGTAGGAGGTGATCAAAGAGTTTGAAGATTCATCAACTAGTAAAGTTAGATTTAGTTAGTTGATGTAATTTCTATATGCATTTAAGAGGTATGACTCGGTACGTTCCCTCTAAAAATTGATTTTGATTTCAATTTATAAAATTCTCCTATACCGTCAATTCTCGATTGATTTATTTTCTTTGATTAAGAAATTCAAACACCCCCAATGTTGGAATCCTGAATCCGCCACTGGTTCTCTAACATTCTAAGACAGGGTTTGTTGAAGAATGGCCTCAGGTTGCAGGTTGGGAGGGGCAACAGTATTAGGGTTTGGAGGGACCCGTGGCTGCCCTTGCCGTACACATTCAAGCCTTTTCCGCTGCCAATGGAGGGCACTGAACAATGGACGGTGAGTGATTTGATAGATCATGAAGAGAAAGCTGTGTTTTTTTTTTCATCAGTATATAGAGGATGATCTGCATGTTTTCAAGAATTGTAAAAGGGGGGTGGAGTTCTGGCCGAGCTCTCCTTTGGCCTTGTACTCTTCGGATTATGCAGCGTCTTCCATCCTGGAGTGGGATTTTGATATGATTGACAAGCTGCCCACACTAACATGGGCCTCTTCTTTGTGTTATTGTGTGATATTTGGAAGGAGAGAAATAGCATGGTGTGGGACAAAGGAGCGTTTCAGATTTGTATCTCTATTGGGTGGGCAGTTCGGTGGACAATGGCTAGAAGATCATCGGAGTGTTCATAAGAGCTCTCCTAGTAGTGGGAAGCGCAGACAAGTGTTTTGGAGGTAATAACCCCCCAGTGGCCGACTCAAAATTAATATAGATGGGGAACGAGTAGGGGTGGCGGTGAGAGATGAGTTTGGGGTATGCCTGCTCTAGCTCAGCCCTTCTTTCACGTTGGTTTAGCTCTTCAGATGGAGGCTTAAGCGTTGAAGGCGAGGTTACTCATTGCTATTGATCAGAGCTGGGATGATGTAAATATAGTGCGACTGTTCTGTCTCGCGGTTGCTCGTACAGAAGCTGATCTTTCAGAGGTAGGCTGTACTGTTGAGGATTGTAAGGCCTATATGCAAGCTTTCAACTCTTTACAAGAACAGCACGGGCGTGGCCAATAAGAACGTACTGTCACGGGCCTAGCCATTCGGCTGCCACACTTGGCCCATGCGGCGCTCCCAGCCCCCTGGAAGCCAGCCTTATCAACCGAGGCACATACTGGTTTCGCCCTGCCACGGGCTCATCAGGGGATCGGCTCCAGACCCCGACCAGTTTGTGTAGGAATACCCAATCCTTTCTTCAGCGTCAAGTCTATGACTAGCGACAAGCTCCCCAAACTTAATTTAGTCGGTCTGTCTGAACTCCGAAGAGACTCCCCACACGCACTCGTCTGGAGCCACCCCGCAAGCATCCTCCCGTTTTGGAGACACTCGCAAAGAAACGGGACATGACAGTACGCTAAGCCAGTTATTCGCATGTTGATGAGTATTGGTTAAGTGAGGCTCCTGTTATTATTCGGGCTGTTATTATTCGGGATGTTCTCGATGAGGACTTTATGAAAGCTTTTAATGTTAACTCGGGTGAAGGTGTAATGTCCCCCAGGTCTGTTTTTTATATTACCGATTCACATAATACAATCTAGAAGCGAAATGAACTCATCCTACCGAACAAGACACCAACAAAGCAAGGTACCCAAGAATCTGACCTATTTAACAGGGCGACCTGCCCCAACCAAGAACTTGGTGGTAAAGCCATAATCCTACTACGATAGGGAAGATACTTCCACCACCGAGATGCAGGCAGCCTTGTTAATAAGGAAACGACACCTCACAGAAAATCCTAAAAGAAGGAAAGGGTGAACATGAAGATGGCTCGACGTCAAGGTTGAACCCATGACAACAAACTTTGGAGGAGAAAGAAAAAAGCTAACAAAAGGCAACAACTTTGAAGGAGAAAAAAGAAAAGCTAACAAGAGGCCTCATCGCCGATCTTGGTGCTCAGACAAAAATCTCCCAAGGGTAGCTGTAAGCCACACCATTATGGATGTTAGGTTTTGCTTAAGATGAGCCAAAAACTAGAAGATAGACCATCAAGGTGAACATAAAAAAATGAGGGTCTGCTTACACAAGAAAGTCTTCCATTTGACACTTGAATAAACATACAATAAACATTCATACAAAACCAATCAAGATTGCACTTCATAATTTGATATCAACCAATTTGCAAGGGACAAGACTAAAATCATCAAAGGGTATCAAAGGGATAAGTCTATGCATATATTTTTATCCATTTAAGGACCTGATAATAAACTTATCTAAATCAGGGAAACAATCTAATTGCGAGCCACCACTGATATTAACTACACAAGACGTCATAAAAGTACAGTAAAGTAGGCAAACAGACTGTTCAACAATAATAATAAGAAAATCTAATGAACTCACGAGTAAATGTTGTCCAAAAGAAACGGAACAGGGGTAAAAGATATATCTGGAACCTATATTGCAGTACCACATTCCGCATTTCATAAATAAGAGTCCAACTGACAGCAGATGCTTGAAGTTTTAGCAACTCTTTAACTTGATTCAAAGTCGGTCTCATTCCTTCCCAAAATCAGCATTGTAGTGTGCGCTAGATTCCAGCTTCTTAGCTTCATTCAATTTTCTTACAGCCTGATACATTATAAACTAAGTAAGCATCGCGCCATTTGCCCATTTATGCCACAGAAAATCATGAATGTCGCAACATATATTTGACCTTAAAATAAATAGATAAATTACAGTTCAAGATAAATATGCAACTCCTTTAGAACAGTATAATTCCTCCCTACATTAAGGGAAAGATCTTGGTTTCCAAAACTCAAGTACTGAAAGTCGGCAAACCCATAAGCACCGATGGGCAAATAAAACTATTCCACAACCCAGATATTGTACCCCAATGAAATGGGCCTTGAGTCCTTAACTTACACCAATGACCTTCCTTTTACTGATTTCACATTTTCGTAAAATTGAAAGTGAAGGCATAAATGCTATCCAGATTCTTTTTTCATTCAGGGTTAAAGCACTTCCAGCGTAATTTGTAAACCAATACAACGTAAACCAGACAATTCTAAACAATACCAACATGTTATTTGATTCGATTGTTGTTAGCAGACTGACTTATGAGGAATGCCATAACAGGTTGCAAGCATCAACTCACTCACAGGTTGCACTAGCTTAGGCTCAGCTCATCTCACAGTTCGTTGTTCATTATTATTCAAAAGAGTATATTATACTGTATAACTGTATTCAACATATTACCTTCATGAAATCTTCATGAATGACGTAATCGCGTTCAGCACGGATCGCAGACATCCCAGCTTCAGTGCAGACATTCCGCAAATCTGCTCCGTTAAAGCCCTGAAACGAAGACAATTCATGTTAGGGGTCAGGATGGAAATGTATTATTTTCATAGGGAAGCATATGATGCTCACCTCAGCAAGCTTCACAACTGCCTCATAATCAATTTCCCCATGTTTAGCTATTCCAGCAGCATGGATTTTAAGAATTTCCATTCTTGACTGTTCATTAGGCAATGGAATCTCAATTTTCCGATCTAGTCTCCCTGGTCGGAGAAGTGCAGGATCTAGAACATCAGGTCTATTTGTCGCCATGATCATTTTTACCTATATAAGCCATCAAAACATGCCAAGTACGATTGCTCATATGCCATTACGAGCTTTTACAAGGAGGACCAGATGAATAAATTTGCATCTACATAACCAACAAAATCAATGACAACTCAAGTACCTTTCCAAGTTGATCAAATCCATCTAACTGGTTAAGCAATTCCATGAGCGTTCGCTGGATTTCACGGTCTGCACTGGTCCCTTCACTAAATCGACGTCCACCAATAGCATCAATCTCGTCCATAAAAATGATACAGGGCTAGACATGAAGTCAACAAATAAGGGATGCTTTCTAACACCAACATATAGTGAAAATACTGAACAAACATAAAGCACCAACCTGGTGATCACGAGCATAACCAAACATTTCCCTTATCAATCTTGCACTCTCACCAATGTACTTATCGATAATGGCACTTGACACAACCTACAGTCACAGGAAGTAGTATGTATGAGAAAACAAAAGTAATAAGCATGCCCTGTTGCAAAAAAAAAAAGCCACAGACACAAAAACCTAACCTTTAGAAAGTTAGCATCTATGTTACTAGCAATTGCTCTGGCTAGCAAAGTCTTCCCTGTTCCCGGAGGTCCATAGAGAAGAACACCCTGGACCAGTTCAATGAAATAAGTAAGAACATTTCTTAACATAATAACATTACTAGTTTAAGTATGAAGTCAGCAATACTATATAAAACATACCTTGGGTGGTTTGATGCCCACTCTAAGGAAGAGCTCAGGGTTCATTAGAGGCAGCTCAATAGATTCCCTAAGCTCTCGGATCTGATCTCCAAGCCCTCCCACAGCGGAGTAGCTAACATTACCAGGATCTTCATGAAGCATATTATACACTACTGGATCGACCTGCAAGTCAAATTAAGCAAGAATGTTAAAGGCTCTGCCTAATCTCAATTCCAAACATTAGTAATAGAATCGCAATTACCTCTCTTGGAAGAGCCCTCATGATAGTCAGAGTAGTCATATCCAAAACAACCCGAGTGCCTGCTGTTAGTTTCTCTTTGTCCACTTTACTGCGACAGCCAACCACATACCTAGGGCCACTACTTGCCTTCACTATCACTGAACCAAAAAAAATCAAACACAATCACTTCGACACTCCTCAAACACAAAGCAGCTCGAAACAAAATTACACTCCCCCAAAGTTTCCATTTCTACTCATAATCAGTTAATCACCAACATTTTCCAGAAACTATATTCCAAACAAAGAAAGTTCCAAATTTTACTTACAGCGTTCATTATCAAGAGGTCTCAGAACTTCCCCTATAATCTGGCCAACACTTTGAAGCGACTTCAAATCATCTTCAGTTTTCCCAAACTCCTTCTTTGCTCCTCGCAAGTTTTCTCGAACTGCAAAACCCAAAACAAGCAAATCCAGACCCAAAAAAATTCCCAATTCAAAGCCCAGAAACTACATCAACCAAAATTAACATCTAGGGCACCAAATACAGGACCCAATCGGCTCAATCGGAAATTGGAATCGAAACCCTAGAAGAGCGAAAAGGACCTAAAATTAAACTAATCGGAAACAATTCTAGTGCGATGCAGAAGAGGGACTAGGGTTTGGGGGGTACGAATCTGACCTGCGCGGACTCGGGAGTCGAGCTCCTTGTGCTGGAGTAGCCTCTTGCGGTAGTCGGTGATGGCGGTGCGACGTCGTACGGCGTCCTCAGTCTCGGTTGACGTCATCGCGGCGGTGCAGGGTTGTCGGAGAAATGAGTCAAAAAGAGGCTCTCGAGGTTTTTGAGAGAAGAAAGAAGAAATCTGAGAGCTGCTGCGGTCTAATAAAGCTTCGGTTTTTATTTTCCTTTTACGGGGAAGAGCTGTATTATCAAGCAAGCAAGCTAGCTCCAATGATTTTACTCTCCCTATGCGAGATAAAAAGTAACAAATGGAGATGACGATAATAATAATAACTAGTTTTGAATACCACATTTTAGAAAAAATGACTATCTACCTTTAAAAATTAGAAAAAAATCTCATTCTTTTTCACTTTATAAATAAGGACATGGTTTTAATATGTTGATCATAAAAAACTCCATTCAATTTCACTAAACAATAAAAAGGGGCTGTTTTTCACTTTCAAAGTGACGATTTTACCCTTCTCTAACAAACTTTCTTTTTTTTCCTTACTTTCCCTCATTTCTCTGTTAATTGCGATCTTCGTTTTCTTTTTCTTTGTTTCAGTGCCGTCTCTCTCTCTCTCTCTGTTACTGCCGATCTGCAATTCCAATTTGCCTCTTTCGCTGCCGATTTGCAATTCTGATTTGACTCTGAAGCTTTGCATCTGTGATTCCTCAGTTTTGATTCATTGAAATACGGTATGTTAAGTTTTTGCAGTTGTTCATATGTCATTTTTAGCTTTTGAATCAATTCGTGTTGATTTTGATGTTATAGGTCTTCAGTTTTTTTTTTAATCTGAATTGTTAAAACTTGTGATTGCCTATTCAACCTCCCGATTTTCATTCTTTCTTCAGTTTCTTTCGATTTTTTTTTTAAAATTTGAATTGTTAAATCTGAATTGTTAAAAATTGTTAGGCAATTTTCCGCTGTATGAACTGACAATCAAATTTGACTTATAATTCTCCTTAATCCACCTTATAGATTGGACTTCATCTTCAGTAATAGCCTCTTCTACCATCTGTAATTCGGTGATGGTGCTCTTGTTGCAGTCTATTTTATACATGCATCCTTGCTCCAGCATGTCATCTGATTGATCAAGCACAGCTTTCATCCACAAATTAATCATTGTAACCTATTAATAGCATAGTTAGTCAGATAGTTACAAAAAATGATAGTTATTCAGATAGTTACTTTCATAGTTAGTCAGATAGCTCGCAAAAATTGACAGTTACAAAGATAGTTACTAACATAGTTACACAGATAGCAAAATTGATAGTTACTAAGATAGTTACTTTCATAGTTAGTCAGATAAGTTTCAAAATTGATAGTTACTAAGATAGTTACTAATATAGTTACACAGATAGGTTTCAAAATTGATAGTTACTAAGATAGTTACTAACATAGTTACACAGATAGGTTTCAAAATTGATAGTTACTAAGATAGTTACTAACATAGTTACACAGATAAGTTTCAAAATTGATAGTTACTAAGATAGTTACTAAGATAGTTACTAACATAGTTACACAGATATTTTTCATAACTGATAGTTACTAAGATAGTTACTAACATAGTTACACAGATAGGTTTCAAAATTGATAGTTACTAAGATAGTTTACTAACATAGTTACACAAATAGTTTTCAAAAATGTTCACTCTTGTTTTTTTGTCCTGCATTTGTTTGATTTTTCATAGTTACTTTGCTAGTTACTTGAGCTACTTCTTTGTAGCTGATTGTTTTGTTTTTTTTTTGTTGTCAAATTTGATAGTTAAAATCATAGTTACTTGATAGATTGTGTACAGTTACAGTCACATGGATTTGCTAATTGATGTTTATGATGATTTTCTCTTGTAGGTGCAATGGACAGTTGTTATATTGCAAAGCTTGTCTATTCTGGTGAAGGAGGAGCACTTTCCTTTGGTCATAATTGTACTTTTTCTGATTTTTGTCATCGGATACGTGATCGTTTTCCAGAGTTGGAAAGATTTGTTTTCAAACTCAAGTATAATGTTTATCTGGATCCTACTGTTTACCATCTTGGAAATGAGGTTGATATGAGCATGATGTTTAGAGTTTTGGGACGGTATAAATTTGATTTTGTTGATGTGGATGTTCATTGTTTGGATGTAAGTTCTTCTGTTTCGAAAAGTGTAGTTAGTAATAATGTTAGCGAGGATACTAGTGTTTTGGTTGAAGAGAATGAATTTTTGGGTTGTTATAGGCGTGAGGATGCGAAAATGTATCTTTATAAAGGATGGAAGTCTCTTATTCACTCTAAGGGTCTGATTTTTTAGGGTGGAGTAAAAGAGTTTAGATTGAAGTTGCGGATGTATGTCGTGGAGGTTGGTTTTGAGTATGATTTTGAGAGAAATAAGCCAGAACATATTGTTGCTTTCTGCAAGAAAAAATATTCTGAAGATTGTAATTGGTGTGTGAAGGCATCTTTATGCAGGCATAGTTACATTAGCTGTTACACAATTTCTGTATAATTACATTTTTTTTGTTCATGTTTATTTCGGCAGCGTTCCACTGCCGTGGTGCTGTGCAGCGGCACACTGCATTATGTCTTGCATTTGTTATCATGATAGTTACTTGTATAGTTATCATGATAGTTACTTGTATAGTTACTTATATAGTTACTCTTGTAGTTCTAGTTTTTGAACTCACTGGAACTGTTAATTGCATAGTTACTCAGATAGTTACTTTGATAGTTACTTAGATATTTAATAGTTAATTTGATAGTTACTAGTTATTTTTATAGTTACTAGTTACATTGATAGTTACATTGATAGTTACTATGATAGTTTACATTGATAGTTACATTGATAGTTACTATGATAGTTTACTACCAGAAAAAAGGGTTTTCCCGACGAAAAAAATAAAAACGGCAATCAATTAAAATTTTCGTGGGTAATTCTAAGAAATGGCCGACGATTTTATTTTTCGTCGGTGAAAAAAAAAATCATCGGCCATAGTTTAACCATAGCCAATGAAACCGTTTTTTCGTTGGTATTTTCAAAAAATCGTCGGCTATATTCATATTTCAGTCGACGATTTGTATTTTCGTCGGCCTTTCTCCGAAACATTAGCCGACGAAAATTTTTGGAAGTATGGCCGACGAAGTTGACATTTTCGTCGGCTATAAGTCTATATATTTTCAGATCTGGGCAGCAGCTGCTCATTTAAAAAAAAAAAGGGGAAAAACGGGAGAAAGAGTGAAAAATCTGTGGTTATTGTTGAAATCCGTCCTCTCTTACATTGTGGAGTTATATATAGGTACGTATATGTGTATATATGTTGATTTTGAGTTTTAGTTGAGTTGATTTGGAGTTTTAGTGATTTTGATTTAGTAAGTGATTTTTTTGTTTTTTTGTTGTTTTAGTGTTAGAATGTATGTATATATGTTGATTTTGAGTTTTAGTTGAGTTGATTTTGAGTTTTAGTGATTTTGATTTATTAAGTGATTTTTTGTTTAATTTGTTGTTGTTTTAGTGTTAGAATGTATGTATATATGTTGATTTTGAGTTTTAGTTTAATTATGTGTTTTAATTTGATGTTATTTTAATTAGTGTTAAAATATATATATATATATATATATATATGATAATTAATAGTTGTTGATAGTGTAATTAACTTAAATAATGGTTGATATATAGTGTAACTTAAATAATGGTTGTTAATTAATGGTATATATATGAGTTGATGTTGATAATAATATATATTGTAATGTAATTAATTATTAAGGATTTATATATATATATATGTATGTGTTAATTAATTTCTTATTAATTAAAGTTATACATATATATTATTATCAGGCTATATATGAATCTGGATAAGAGTTGGATTTCGCTTCCAAGGCATGACCGACGATACACTACATGAGTTGTGAATTTTTTGCAGTTCGTCGAGGAAAATGCAAACGGGAATGATTACCATTATTGCCCGTGCAAGAAATGTAAGTGTCGCAATGATATGTGTCGATTTCCAATTAGGACAGTATGGGAGCACCTAAAGAGTAATGGGTTTTGGCCGAAGTACAAACGTTGGATATATCACGGTGAGCCATCATTAGATGGATCGCATGATCATGGGCAGTTTTTTGAGGCGGACAGTAGTAGTACATCCAACGATCCAACAATGGCATTCGTCAACGACGTGTTTCCTTTTGAAAGCGGTGTACATGGGGAACAATATATGCATGACCCGGTGCTGCCCTTCCCACAAGTTGTCAACACTGCAGCCTTTGACAAGTACAACAAACTGATTGCATTGCAACAGACCCCTGTGTCTTCAAGTTCTGAGAAGACAGTTATTCAAAGTGTGATGGAGGTAATGAGGATTAAAGTCGAGACAAAATCGACTATCAGGCAAGTGGATGAATATCTACAGTACACTTCTTCGTTGTTGGAGGAGGGTCATCGTAATCCTACCAATCACCGTAAGGTCTGAAGTATCCTCAAAGATCTAGGGCTTTCCTACATTAAGATCCATGCATGCGAATTTGACTGCGTTCTCTTCTAGGGTAAAGATGCAGAAGGGAATGACCTTGCTAGCCTTGACGCATGTCCGATATGTCAGTCTGACCGATATAAGTTGACGGGAGCAGGCAATAGGAAACCTGTGAAAGTGCTTCGGTATTTTCCGTTGAGAGATAGGCTTGAGCGGTTGTACATGTCAGAAACCACCGCAAAAGCTATGAGATGGCACGGTGAGCGGGACGCGGGAGACGCAGATATGATGACACACATCTCTGACGGAGCGGCTTGGAAGCATATAAACAATGAGTTTCCTCATTTTGCGTCAGATGTCAGAAACGTCAGGCTCGGGCTCTCAACCGACGGGTTCAACCTTTTTGGCACCATGAGTCTTTCATACAGTATATGGCCGGTGGTTTTGGTACCTTACAACCTTCCTCCGTAGATGTGCATGAAGAAGGAATATAATATGTTGACGTTGTTGATTCCGGAGCCTGGTTACCCAGAAAAATGTCTCGATGTGTATATGAGACCATTGATTGAAGAGCTTAAGGTATTGTGGGACGTTGGTCATCCCACTTTTGACAAGTGCAAGGAGGAGACGTTCCAGATGCATGCCATGGTTATTGGTACCATCAGTGATTTTCCTGCTTATGGGATGTTGTCGGGCAGCGTTGTTAGGGGATACAAGACTTGTCCAGAGTGCCTCAGCGATTATGGGAGCACCCCTCATTGCAACAAGATATGCAGAATGGGTCATCGTGTGTTCCTTCCGGCGGATCACCACTGGCGTTACGAGTCCGCCGCATTTGATGGAACCGAAGAACACGGTGGGTCCTCCCAGAAGATGGACGGGAAGAGAAATTTTAGCAGTGCTTAATGAGTACGATTTTGGGCCCCTCAGCAATCATCCCGATATTGTAGCGGAAATACCTGAAAGACCTGAGGAGTACAAATTCTGGACACATAAGAGCATATTATGGGAACTCCCGTACTGGTGTGAGTTGCTGATCCGTCACTTCCTAGAAGTTATGCACATAGAAAAAAATGTTTCTGAAAGTGTGGTGGGCACAACGCAGAACTTGGAGGGGAAAACGAAAGACGGTCCTAAGGCTCACACTGATCTGCAAAACATGAATATCAGAAAACAACTATGGTTGAAACAAGGGAAGAGAAAAATGCCTCAAGCTCCTTACACCGTCAAGCCTGAGCATAAATCAGAAATTTAGCCAAGTGTGTGAACAGACAATTCAACAATCTTTACGGGTTGAAAAGTCATGACAATCATATCCTGCTACAACGTCTCTTTCCTGTTTTCATTCGACCGTTCCTTCCCCGTCACGTTGTGGAGCCGTTAGTAGCGTTGGCAAAATTTTTCCAGAAGGTATGCACACGGGAAGTGAGAAAATCTGACCTCCGGGAAATGCAACAAGACATCGTTCATATCATGTGTAAATTTGAGATGATATTTCCTCCAAATTTTTTCGACATCATGCCTCACCTCATGATCCATCTTCCTCGGCAGTTGTTGCTTACCGGTCCTGTGCACTTCACTTGGATGTATCCGATGGAAAGGTACGTATTTTACACCTTATGTTAATTTCCTCATCAATATATGTGATTTAATATTAATGTATTATCATAACACTTTAAAAACTTGATTTATAGGCAACTTGGACAATACGGTGATTTTGTCCAAAACAGATCCGCACCTGAAGGATGTATAGCTGAAGCATATATTGCGCACGAGTGCGTCACCTACATGAAGCTGTATTTAGGAGCGTTACAGGAAAGCATACCGGAAGATGTACCTTCACAGTTCAATCTTTCCATACTCTCCGACGATGTTATACTCGGTGGAAACATGCCAGTTTCCTACAAGTTGAAAGATTATGAGGTAGTCATTGCACATTGGTGGGTACTAATTAACTGTTTAGAAGTTCAGTTTTGGAAGAACATGCATCTAAACTATGAACAAGTAGGAGGTGATCTCGATTACCACAACCGGACATTCGCAAAGTATTTCGGCCGCTGGGTACGTAACTTTAACATTATTCTATACATATTTATATATTATTGTGTATAATTATTCATATTTGTAGTTGATTCTGATGGTTGCAGATGGACGTCATTAAAAATGATAATCACCTAAATTGGTCGCACGAACTGAGACTTCTAGCGATGAGGCCGGTCTATTCAAAAGTTTATGCGACGTGCAAGGTGAATAGTGTGTTATTTCGATGTGAAGAGAGAGACCTCAGACTGAAAACACAAAATTCAGGGGTTATGGCACATGGTGGGGATGATGGAGTTGACTATTACGGTGTTCTCCATTCAGTTGTGGAACTGCATTATGGGGAAGGCATGAAAGTGCACCTTTTCAAGTGTAGATGGTTTGACACACGGCCGCATAGCATGAAAACCGATCAATACGGCATAACTTCTGTGAACACTAGTACATCATGGTATGAGGATGACCCGTTCGTTTTAGCCACATGGGTGAAACAAGTGTTTTATCTTGATGATCTCGCCAAGGGGGACCCGTGGAAAGTAGTCAACACTATCCACTATTGCAACATTTACCGGGCGTCTACACTTGGAGTGGCTGAAGAGAACGAGGAAGGTGGCACCGCGTATCAAGAGCCCAACTCAAACGGTATTCCTGACTCCTCTTTTATTCGCCTAGACACACCGGTGCGAATTCGACGTTGATCTGAATCCTGCCTCTGCGCTCAACAGTTTTCCTGAGCGTGTCAAAACAGATGACACCTCTCGTATTCCTCCGTGAACTGCTAGCGGCTGTCCCTATCACAAAAACGACGATTGGTTAATAAAATTAAATATTAGTGCGTTAATTTTAATAAAACATTTAATTAATAAAATCAAATGTTACCTGAAGTGGATGACTCGTCTGTCGACTTCCCTTTTCTCCTCGCCGAAATAAGGTGGTCAGGGTCCTCAAATGGCTGCTGCTGGTATGCCTCCGCAGCACTAACGTACTGAGGCATATCCGGCCATAAGGGCACACCCTGATAGTCGACCTCCGGTATCGCCGGAATGTTGTACGGGAGGAATAGCTGGTTTGGGAGAGTAGGAGCCTCAGTCGAGTCAGCAGCAGACTGAGTCGGACTCGGCATCGGCTCCCGATGAACCTCAGGCATACGAACCTGAGGAACGTCGGCAGCTATCTCTTCGTGAAACAGCTGCCGACTAAACCTCGGAGCCACAGAGGGACCGGCAGGCGGAAGTGAAGTGCTCGACCGCCGCCCCGCCTGGAGAAGGGTCTGGTGCCGAGCACTCACACTTCGTCGCGGCTGGTCTGCATCCACAGTCCTCTGCGGCTGGGATGAATCTACACTCCTCCGCGGCTGGCTAGTGGTCCTCTCAGGCTGGCTAGCCGTCCTCTCGGAGTCTGCGGAACCGCCGGAATTTCTAGAACCTCTAGATCTGCTGCCACGACGGCCTCCGAATAGGTTTCTTAATGCATCGGCCATTTAAAGCCCGAGGCATTAATACATTAATTGATATTAAATTATATTATATTAAATAACAAATTCTAATTAATATAATAACCAATAATACTAACATATTTTAATATAACAATTTATATACTAACATATTAAATTATATTATATTAAATAACAAATTCTAATTAAATATAATTAAGCTATATATATAATTAAGCTAAATTATACAATTAAGTTATCAATTTATATAATTAAAAAACCAATTTATACGTATAAATTATACAATTACACCTAAATTATACAATTAAAATAAATTTGAAAACAATTACCTAAATTAACATAAATACCTAAAATTTATCTAAATTAACATAAATACCTAAAATATACCTAAATTAACATAAATACCTAAAATTTATCTAAATTAACATAAATACCTAAAATATACCTAAATTAACATAAATACCTAAAATTTATCTAAATTAACATAAATACCTAAAATATACCTAAATTATACCTAAATTAACATAAATACATAAATTATATCTAAATTAACATTAATTAACATAAATGAAAAAAAAAAAAAAAAAAAAACTTACTGCCGATCGAATTGAAAATGGAAGGGAGGAGGAGGAAGAGGGAGGCTGCCGGATTGGAGGAGGGCCGGCCGGATTGGAGGAGCAAGAGGGAGGAGGGGGTTGCCCGATTCGAGGACGACGAGGCGAGCGGCGCTGGATCGGATGGAGAATTTGGAAAAATGCAGTAAATGGAGGCTAGGGTTCGGCTGCAACAAACTTATACCCGATAGTATAGCCGACGAATTAAAAATATTTCGTCGGCTATACTTAAGAATAGCCGACGAAATATATGACTCGTCGGCTATTCTTTGAATGTCGTCGGCTATACTTTAGGCGCTCAGCAGCCGTCCAATCTCCCACATCCAACGGCGGACAATGAGAATGCGCGGATCGCAAGAGTTTAGCCGACGAAATTAAATATTTCGTCGGCTATACTTTGGAAAATCACAGCCGTTTGATCTGAGCCATCGAACGGCGGACAATAAGCGGATCGCAAGAGTTTAGCCGACGAAATTAAATATTTCGTCGGCTATATTTTGGAAATAGCCGACGAAATATTTAATTTCGTCGGCTATACTTTGGAAATAGCCGACGAAATATTTGATGTCGTCGGCTAAACCTTTGGTCAAACTACAAAGTCAAACCTCTAAACCCTATAAATTAAAACGGAAATTGGGCCGTCTAAATGACGTTTTCTGGCCTTATCTTCAACAGAGAATAGTTTCAAATCGATGAGACGCGACTAATCGTATAAAAATTTTCCTCAAAATATTTACCGACCGTCAGGCTACCCATAGGAAAACGGGAGTATAAAACAGTTAACCGCAACATTCGGCACATAGATTTTGTCGGAATCTGCTCATTTTTCAACCGTAGACGTATTTCAATATTTCGGTCATATCTTATTTCACGAAACATTTGCATTTGAAGAGTCTACGTATAGTAACTATTTGAAACTATACATTCACTTAAACACTTAGTAAACAAGTTAAGGAACATTAGTGCATATGTTCCGATTTTGAATCTAAAAGTTTGGAAAATCTATTCCAACCGTCAGATATCCCCGTTAAGATGAAATACATGTATGAAAAAAATTCCAACTACATCTGACAATGTTAAAGGCTCGATCGGGACGGTCAAACTGCAAAGTCAAACCTCTAAACGCTTTAAAACGGAAATTGGCCCGTCTAAATGACGTTTTTTGGCCTGATCTTCAACAGAGAATAGTTTCAGATCGATGAGACGCAACTAATCGTATAAAAATTTTCCTCAAAATATTTACCGACCGTCATGCTACACATAGGAAACCGGAAGTAAAAAACAGCTAACCGCAACATTCGACACACAGATTTTGTCGGAATCTTCTCATTTTTCAACCCTAGACGTTTTTCAATATTTCGGTCATATCTTATTTCACGACACATTTGCATTTGAAGAGTCTACGTATAGTAACTATTTAAAACTATACATTCACTTAAACACTTAGTAAACAAGTTAAGGAACATTAGTGCATATGTTCCGATTTTGAATCTAAAAGTTTGGAAAATCTATTCCAACCGTCAGATATCACCGTTATGATTAAATACATGTACGAAAAAAAATCCAACTACATCTGACAACGTTAAAGGCTCGATCGGGACGGTCAACCGGGTGAGTCAACCCTTTAAACGCTTAGAAATGGTAATTGGCCTGTCTAAATGACGTTTTTTTGCCTGACCTTCAACAGATAATAGTTTCAAATCGATGAGACGCAACTAATCGTATAAAAATTTTCCTCAAAATATTTACCGAACGTAAGGCTACCCATAAGAAAACGGAAGTAAAACACAGTTAACCGCAACATTCGGCACACAGATTTTGTCAGAATCTTGTCATTTTTCAACCGTAGACGTATTTCATTATTTCGGTCATATCTTATTTGACGACATATTTGCATTTGAAGGATGAAGCAATGGTTTGTCGATAGTGATAGAAAATCAAACACAGTACTCGTCGGCTATTCTTTTGTCGTTTTCTGTCTAAAATAAAATATGTATTTTTCAATATAGTTTTGGCCGACGAAATGACGCATTTTTTCGTCGGCTATAATCAGTATAGCCGACGAAAGAATGCATTTGTCGTCGGCTATACTTTGAAAAAAATAAAAAAATCAGTGGTGTTACACCTCTCGTATTCCTATGTTCTATTCATATATAACCAAAATTGAACATAAAAAAAACAGAAACCCAACGGTCAACATATTTCAATTTTTTTTTAAGGGGTTTGGAACCCAGCCTATGCTGGGAGGCTCATCCCCACGCCCGTTCATTAGAAAACAGTGGATTACAAATGAAAGGATTACATCATCTAAATTACTTAATCCGTCGGATTGTAATCGGAATCATCGGATGAGTCTTCTTCGGTTTCTGAATTGCTCGATAGGGGTAATCTATGTCTTTCCTCACCACTAGAGTCCTCGTTAGTTTCTTCAGTTGGATCAACATCAACAAGCAGTGGCTCTTCACGTCGAATTCGCACCGGCGTGTCTAGGCGAATAAAAGAGGAGTCAGGAATACCGTTTGAGTTGGGCTCTTGATACGCGGTGCCCCCTTCCTCGTTCTCTTCAGCCACTCCAAGTGTAGACGCCCGGTAAATGTTGCGATGGTGGATAGTGTTGACTACTTTCCACGGGTCACCCTTGGCGAGATCATCAAGATAAAACACTTGTTTCACCCATGTGGCTAAAACGAACGGGTCGTCCTCATACCATGATGTACTAGTGTTCACAGAACTTATGCCGTATTGATCGGTTTTCATGCTCTGCGGCCGTGTGTCAAACCATCTACACTTGAAAAGGTGCACTTTCATGCCTTCCCCGTAATGCAGTTCCACAACTGAATGGAGAACACCGTAATAGTCAACTCCACCATCCCCACCATGTGCCATAACCCCTGAATTTTGTGTTTTCAATCTGAGGTCTCTGTCTTCACATCGAAATAACACACCATTCACCTTGCACGTCGCATAAACTTTTGAATAGACTGGCCTCCTCGCTAAAAGTCTGAGTTCGTGCGACCAATTTGGGTGATTATCATTTTCAATAAGGTCCATCTGCAACCATCAGAATCAACTATAAATATGAATAAATATACACAATAATATATGAACACGTATAGAATAGTGTTAAAGGTACGTACCGAGCGGCCGAAATACTCTGCGAATGTCTGGTTGTGGTAATCGACATCACCTGCTACTCCTTCACAG
Organism: Potentilla sterilis; assembly: GCA_963682095.1. Taxonomy (NCBI): domain Eukaryota; kingdom Viridiplantae; phylum Streptophyta; class Magnoliopsida; order Rosales; family Rosaceae; genus Potentilla; species Potentilla sterilis. Next base: position 42,201,048 of record OY821757.1, on the reverse strand, counting down.
CGTAGATGTAGGTCCTTCCAAAACTGAACTTCTGGACAGTTGATTAGTACCCACCAATGTGCAATGGCTACCTCATAATCTTTCAACTTGTAGGAAACTGGCATGTTTCCACCGAGTACAACATCGTCGGAGAGTATGGAAAGATTGAACTGTGACGGTACATCTTCCTGTATGCTTTCCTGTAACGCTCCGAAATACAGCTTCATGTAGGTGACGCACTCGTGCGCAATATATGCTTCAGCTATACATCCTTCAGGTGCGGATCTGTTTTGGACAAAACCACCGTATTGTCCAAGTTGCCTATATATCAAGTTTTTAAAGTGTTATGATAATACATTAACACTATATCACATATATTGATGAGGAAATTAACATAAGGTGTAAAATACGTACCTTTCCATCGGATACATCCAAGTGAAGTGCACAGGACCGGTAAGCAACAACTGCCGAGGAAGATGGATCATGAGGTGAGGCATGATGTCGAAAAAATTTAGAGGAAATATCATCTCAAATTTACACATGATATGAATGATGTCTTGTTGCATTTCCCGGAGGTCAGATTTTCTCACTTCCCGTGTGCATACCTTCTGGAAAAATCTTGCCAACGCTACTAACGGCTCCACAACGTGACGGGGAAGGAACGGTCGAATGAAAACAGGGAAGAGACGTTGTAGCAGGATATGATTGTCATGACTTTTCAACCCGTACAGATTGTTGAATTGTCTGTTAACACACTTTGCTATATTTCCAGCAAAGCCTGAAGGATACTTGGCCCGACTTATCCAATGGAAAATTTCTGATTTATGCTCAGGCTTGACGGTGTAAGGAGCTTGAGGCATTTTTCTCTTCCCTTGTTTCAACCATAGTGGTTTTCTGATATTCATGTTTTGCAGATCAGTGCGAGCCTTAGGACCGTCTTTCGTCTTCCCCTCCAAGTTCAGCGTTGTGCCCACCACACTTTCAGAAACATTTTTTTCTATGTGCATAACGTCTAGGAAGTGACGGATCAGCAACTCACACCAGTACGGGAGTTCCCACAATATGCTCCTATGTGTCCAGAATTTGTACTCCTCAGGCCTTTCAGGTATTTCCGCTACAATATCGGGATGATTGCTGAGGGGCCCAAAATCGTACTCATTAAGTCTTGCTAAAATTTCTCTTCCTGTCCATCTTCTGGGAGGACGGCCTTGTTCTTCGGTTCCATCAAATGCGGCGGACTCGTAACGCCAGTGGTGATCCGCCGGAAGGAACACACGATGACCCATTCGGCATATCTTGTTGCAATGAGGGGTGCTCCCATAATCGCTGAGGCACTCTGGACAAGCCTTGTATCCCCTAACAACGCTGCCCGACAACATCCCATAAGCAGGAAAATCACTTATGGTACCAATAACCATGGCATGCATCTGGAACGTCTCCTGCTTGTACTTGTCAAAAGTGGGATGACCAACGTTCCACAATACCTTAAGCTCTTCAATCAATGGTCTCATATACACATCGAGACATTTCCCTGGGTAACCAGGCCCCGGAATCAACAACGTCAACATATTATATTCCTTCTTCATGCACATCCACGGAGGAAGGTTGTAAGGTACCAAAACCACCGGCCATATACTGTATGAAAGACTCATGGTGCAGAAAGGGTTGAACTCGTCGGTTGTGAGCCCGAGCCTGACGTTTCTGACATCTGACGCAAAATAAGGAAACTCATTATTTATATGCTTCCAAGCCGCTCCGTCAGAGATGTGTGTCATGATATCTGCGTCTCCCGCGTCCCGCTCACCGTGCCACCTCATAGCTTTTGCGGTGGTTTCTGACATGTACAACTGCTCAAGCCTATCTCTCAACGGAAAATACCGAAGCACTTTCACAGGTTTCCTATTGCCTGCTCCCGTCAACTTATATCGGTCAGACTGACATATCGGACATGCGTCAAGGCTAGCAAGGTCATTCCCTTCTGCATCTTTACCCCAGAAGAGAACGCAGTCAAATGCGCATGCATGGATCTTAATGTAGGAAAGCCCTAGATCTTTGAGGATACTTCAGACCTGACGGTGATTGGTAGGATTACGATGACCCTCCTCCAACAACGAAGAAGTGTACTGTAGATATTCATCCACTTGCCTGATGCTTCCTTTTGTCTCGACTTTAATCCTCATTACCTCCATCACACTTTGAAGAACTGTCTTCTCAGAACTTGAAGACACAGGGGTCTGTTGCAATGCAATCAGTTTGTTGTACTTGTCAAAGGCAGTAATATTGACAACTTGTGGGAAGGGCTGCACCGGGTCCTGCATATATTGTTCCCCACGTACACCGCTTTCAAAAGGAAACACGTCGTTGACGAATGCCATTGTTGGATCGTTGGATGTACTACTACTGCCCGCCTCAAAATACTGCCCATGATCATGCGATCCATCTAATGATGGCTCACCATGATATATCCAACGTGTGTACTTCGGCCAAAACCCATTACTCTTTAGGTGCTCCCATACTGTCCTAATCGGAAATCGACACATATCACTGCGACACTTACATTTCTTGCACGGGCAATAATGGTAATTCCCCTTTGCATTTTCCTCGACGAACTGCATAAAATCCACAACTCCTGTAGTGTATCGTCGGTCATACCTTGGAAGCGAAATCCAACTCTTATCTCGATCCATATATAGCCTGATAATAATATATATGTATAACTTTAATTAATAAGAAATTAATTAACACATATATATATTACAATATATATTATTATCAACATCAACTCATATATATATATACCATTAATTAACAACCATTATTTAAGTTCATTACACTATCAACAACCATTAATTAACATATTTATATATATTTTAACACTAATTAAAATAACATTATTAAATTAAAACACATAATTATACTCTAACTGAAAATCAACTCAACTACAACTCAAAATCAACATATATACATATACATTCTAACACTAAAACAACAACAAAACAAAAAATTACTTACTATATCAAAATCACTAAAACTCAAAATCAACTCAACTAAAACTCAAAATCAACATATATACACATATACGTACCTATATATAGCTCCACAATATAAGAGAGGACGGATTTCAACAATACCCACAGATTTTTCACTCTTTCTCCCGTTTTTTTTTCAAATGAGCAGCTTCTGTCCAGATCTGAAAATATAAAGACTTATAGCCGACGAAATTGTCAACTTCGTCGGCCATTCTTCCAAAATTTGTATAGCCGACGAAAACTTTAATTCGTCGGCTATTATAGGAGTATAGCCGACGAAAAAAAATATTTAGGGACGACGGAAAAAATCGTCGGCCATTCTTGTAGAATAGCCGACGATTTTTCATTTTTAGCGACGAAATAAAAAATCGTCGGCCATTCTTGGGAATAGCCGACGAAAAAAGTGTTTCGTCGACCGTTTTTTTTTTTGTTCGTCGGCAAAGCCTTTTTTTCTTGTAGTGACATATAGTTTTCAAAATTGATAGTTACTAAGATAGTTATTCAAAATTGATAGTTACTAAGATAGTTACCAACATTGTTGCACATATAGTTTTCAAAATTGATAGTTAATAACAAATTTTTATTATCTTTGCTTTTTTCTTCCTCTCTTCTTTTTTCAGCCTCTTCTTTTTTCTTCCTTTCTAATTCTTCCTCCACTTTATTCAAAGCGTCCAGCTGATCTGCTACAAGCTGTTCTTCTTCTTCTTTTGCATTTTTCTGACTGCTTTCCTTCACTTCAGTTGCCTGCCCTTCTTTTTCCAAATGCTCAATCTGCATTTGCTTTTGCCTGAGTTGTTCTGAATTTTCTTTGTTAATGATTCTAGGTTGCATTTGTTCTATTTCAGTTTGCTCAGCTGCTTCAAGTTCATCCTCATCCTCACTTGTCCCTTCCAGGTCTTCTCTGCTTTTTGCGAAATGTTTCTGAAAAAAATAAAATAATAATTACTCACACATAGTTACAAAGATGATAGTTACCAAAATAGTTACTAAAATAGTTAGTCAGACATAGTTACAAAGATGATAGTTAGTCATCTTTGATAGTTACTATGATAGTTACTAGTTACTAACATAGTTAGTCAGACATTGTTACAAAGATAATAGTTAGTCAGATAGTTACTAACATACTTACACAGATTGGTTACAAAATTTATAGTTACTGATCGAGATAGTTACTAAGATAGTTATTAAGATAACTACACAAATAGTTTTCAAAATTGATAGTTACTAACGTAGTTACTAATATAGTTACAGAGATAGCTATTCACAAATGATAGTTACTAAGATGATACTTACTGACAAGTCTTTGAGTTGATACTTCCACATCTTTTTCTTCAACTTTTCCAGGTCCCATTTCTTGATCTGGTGTTGTTCATTGTCCCTCCTTGGAATTGGCTCCACCAAGTTTGTCTTCATGCACAGCCAATACTGGTTGCAAAAGGAATGTTAGTTTATAAGAAGCAAAATGATAGAACATAAAAGAATAAAGGAAGATAAAACTCGCGCGCTTACCAGAATGACATGAACACATCCTCCTGTATTCTTTGATGCATGGCCCGATTTCTTGTACTTTGTGAGACATCTTTTGAAGAAGATTTTGACTTCTTTTGCCCAGGAATAGTTACATGTCTCATCTAAATCCTCCACAGCTCTGACCATGTCTATATGGAGGGTTCCCTTTGCATTTGGGAAGAGAAGCTTGATGAGAATGTCGACAATTATCAGCCTTGCTATATTTGCATTTCTGCTTCCTCTTTCCTCATCAGATTGAGGATTCTTATTTAATTCGGCTGTTATGGCTGTATTCACCATCTTTTTATTGACTTCCTTTGCTTGTCCGAAAAATCTGATCACAAAATCAGAAATGGGCGTCTCTTTTCTCTGAATGTACACTCCTGCACGGTTCAGCCCTAGAATTTGTGAAACATCTGATGATTTTATTCGGAACTTCTTCCCAGCAAACTGAAACTCATCTCTTACGTGATTGTAAGCTTCTAGCACCATCCCCAATTGGTTGTTTGACTTTGAACCGTAAACAAGGTTCTGGTGTAGTGCTTGAAACAACTTGGCAAAAAGAGTCCTCTCGATCAGCTGTAGTACTGCCTCTGGTATTTGGCCCCCATATTCATTGAAATTTGGTAGGGTGCTTCTGAACTGTAGGGTCTGTTCCTTTTTCTTCTGCTCATTTGAAAACACAATTAAAACAAAATTAGTATGGCAGTTGATAGTTACTAGTTACTTTGATAGTTACAATGATAGTTACTAGTTACTTTCATAGATACTATGATAGTTACCTTGATAGTTACTAGTTACTTTCATAGTTACTATGATAGTTACTAATTACTGTGATAGTTACTATGATAGTTAGTAGATACTGTGATAGTTACTATGATAGTTACTAGTTACTTTGATAGTTACAATGATAGTTACTAGTTACTTTCATAGATATTATGATAGTTACTATGATAGTTACTAGTTACTGTGATAGTTAGTAGATACTGTGATAGTTACTATGATAGTTAGTAGATATTGTGATAGTTACTTTGATAGTTACAATGATAGTTACTAGTTATTTTCATAGATACTATGATAGTTACCTTGATAGTTACTAGTTACTTTCATAGTTACTATGATAGTTAGTAGATACTGTGATAGTTACTATGATAGTTAGTAGATACTGTGATAGTTACTTACAGGATTTTGCAGTTGATGTTCTTCTTGTTTTTCTATCAGGACGATCTTCTTTACACCTTTATCATCATCTTCATCAGTTTGATAATCAGATCTACTACAACTACTAGATGTATCATATTCAGTTTCATCACCATCATCCTCTTGTTGCCATTTTCTTTTTTTATCTCTAGCTCCCCTTTCTTCCGTTATCTGCACATTTGATAAGCAAAGTTAGTATGACAGTTTTTTCAATTATAACACAGTTAGTAAGATAGTTACTCAAAAGAAAAACAGTTACTATGACAGTTACTTACTGATTTTCGTGCTTGCTTTCCTTTTTTAACATCAGCACCATTATCGCTTTCATCATCTTGTTTTCTTTTTCTTTTGGCAGCTGCCGCTACCTTATCTTCGCTTATCTGCATATTCGATAAACACAGTTATTAAGACACTTTTTCAATTGTAACATAGTTACTGAGATAGTTACTTATAAGAAATACTGTTACTACTATAGTTACTAACTAATTGTGTTGTTTTCCTTTCCAGTTTCTTGTTTTTTTTCTTTCCCTTCTATCTCTTCTGCTTTTTTCTTCTATGCTCCCATCAATTCATAGTTAGATGATTTATACACTAACATTTGCATTACCAACTGCTTAATAGTTACACTAACAGTTACAGAAAAAATATAATTTCGATTACCAAGATAGATAGTTACCTTTCGCTATTTTTGTTTTGCAGTCTCCTTTTCTGGATTGTCCTCATTCCTTTTCTTTGTTCGTAGCTCATGTTGTATATCATCGTCACTTGTAGTAACCTCTTTTGCCGGACTAGTTTTCAGTTTTGGTGCCATTTTCTGCATATATGAGGGAAAAAAGTTATTATAACCCGATACAACCATAAACTCAAACAGTTCACATATATTTGCATCACCAAATGTCACAGTTACTAATACAGTTATGCAACACTGAAACAATATAATTTCATTCACATAAACTCAAACAAGATAGTTACTAAAATAGTTTCTGTTATAGTTCCTTGCACATAAAACAGTTTCATCCATTCACACACACAGAAACACTCAGAATTTTTAGCGCCCAAGCAAAATTTAAAAAAATAGTAGTTATTTTGATAGTTCCAACCGTTTATTCTTGAAAAAAAATGTTCTATAACATCTATAAACACTGTATATATGTATTAAACCTAAAATCATCTTCCAATTTATCATCCAATCCCCCCAAACCTAAAATCATCTTCCAATTTATCATCTAATCCCCCCAAAACTAAAATCATCTTCCAATTTATCATCTAATCCCCCCAAACCTAAAATCATCATCCATCTTCCACCTTCTTCCCCTTCACTTTCTGGAACCAGTCTAAACATCTCAAATTTCTCATCCTCTTCTTCAGCAAATACAGAATCATCATCATCTCATGTCATGCTTCATCAAAACTCTATTTGAATCTGTAAAAGAAGGTGAAATATCTGTTACCTGAGCAGCTGAGGTTTGCTTGTACTGCGAGCTGTCGAGGTTCGACGTCGGAGAAGGAGAGGATAACGGTGGAGACTCGTCGGCGGAGAAGGAGAGGAGAACGGTGGAGACTCGTCGGCGGAGAATAAGAGGAGAACGGTGGAGATTCGGCGTCGGAGAATGAGAGGAGAGAAGTAGAGAATGAGGGAAGGAAGAGAATGAGGGAAGGACACTGGTTAGGAGAGAGGGAATAGTAGTGGAAGTTAATGAAGCAACGACAAATTGTTCACACTCCGTTTTCAGTAATGGATCCATTTCAATTCCGTTACATTGTTACAGTGACATTTCGTAATTATGTGATGTTTTATGGTTATTTGTTAAACAATGTCATTTTTTATGAATAACCCAAAGTTCATGCATTTTTTCTAATTTTGGGCTTTCAAAAGCCCTAAATTATAAAAACCCCAAATAAATATTTGATATATTTTTTTCTTTTATATTTTATTTGGAAAGATTTATGAAGAGTTGGTAAAGAAATTTTTTACAAATGAAGATAGTGGGAAATTGTGCAAAAGGTAGTTATTTAATTTATTTAATTTTAAAAAAATATATTATATTATTTACTTTAATGTCCTTAAAATATTAAAATTTGATTGAAAATAAGATATGGTGCGAGGGTGTCCAGGTCTTTTCACAGGCACTTTAGCTAACAAAGTGAATTTCTTTAATAATAGTAAGATAATAATAATAATAATAATAATAATAATAATAAGAATAATTACAATAATAACTAGTTTTGCGATGCATTGCCATTTTATTTATATTTTTAGAGAAAAGAATGTGGCGGGAAGTTATTAGAGAATGTGAGGGAGTGAGTGTGGATATTGGGTAGTTATCTCTGTATAACTGTTTTTATCTATTCTATTTTATTTTAGTTTGTATTTATTATTTTGCTTTTTACACAACAAATCTTTACGGTTTGAGAAGAGAGCGACGGCATAAGCCAACTCCGGCGACTTTGGCAGTGACGAGTTCTCTCATCAGTTTGGCGACTTGGTTAGAGGTAGAGATCTCTCGTTGGTCTGCTTTGGTAAAGACAAAGGCGTCGGGTAATGAGTGAGAGTGGAAGAAGCTTGCCAAGTCCCTTGCGGTTTGCAGTCGGGTGCGGCAGTGACGGAACCTTAGGATCCACCATCATCGTTCTCGTAGAATTTGCGATTAAAATTTGTGGTCTAAGGCGGAAAGTCACTCAAATCTTTTGAATTTCCGGTAAATGTTGGGTTTTCCGAGTCCACATGTTAGCACGGAGGTTGCGACTTTGACTGGGATGGGATGCGGGAGAGGCCAACTGCTTGAGAACTTGCCGACGGTGCTGATGGCATGGCAGCTGTGTCAGGTTGCTCTTTGGGCTCAAATTTGGGCTTGGGCTTTCGAGCCTAGGTTCATATTTGAGCTCTTGGGCCTTGTCTTATGGGCTAGGATGGAGGGTACCCTCACTTATTACTTAATGGTGATGGTGGGCCTGGCCCAAGAGGTGGACTTCATTGGGTAGTTGGGTCGGTATATGGTCAAGACTGCTTTGAGATTAAGATTGGCATCATTTCGAGTGGCTTATGAATGAGGAGTGGCTCCTATTTGTTTGCTAGGAAGTGACTTTCTGTTGGTACCACAATTGTGTGTAGGCTAATTGGGAGTTAGAAGATGATTTTGCCCAATAAGACACTGAGTTTTCTTCGTTTATAAGTTCGCTCCTCAACGAGCTCATCATTGACTTGTAATGAGTTTGCTTTGCTTAGAATAGGGTTTCAGATTTTCTTGTTGTGTATCTTATTGTAAGTATAGCTAGCCCTAGCCATTGGCAGTTTGACAACTCTTCATGCTATGGGAATGAACTTCAACTTAGAAAAAAAAACAAATTTTACTTTTTACCAAAATATTTTTCGTTCAATTTTAGGTTAACCTATAGTCAAAGAATATTATTGGACATTCACGCACCTTTTGGCTAAAAAAGTCTGTTTTCTTTATAATATTATAGACCCTATGGGTGTGGATGTGGGAAGTTACTTTTCAAAAATGTGGAGATTGGAATTTATTTCACAAAAGGTGCGGAAAATTGCTGAATTTCTGTTATTTTTTGTTTTTCTTTTATTTATGTATTGACTGTTTTCTAAACCCTAAATCATCTATACTATTATTGAGCGAACATGTTTTATTAGCCAAAAGGGCTCTGAAAATACGACTAAACCCTTCAACTATAGGTTATGTTAAAATAAATTTTAATAAATAAAGGACAAAATTGTAAAAAACAAAATAATATTCAGAAATATTCTAATTTATTTTTCCCTACAATCTCTCTGTAACTTCCCGTAACCTCTCTCACTCCTCCCTCTACAACTTCCAACTCTTTGTTTTATTTTAACTTTTTTTTTAAAAAAATCAATTTCCACACACATAGTGTGTGGGTGTGTCTAGTAGTAAAGAAATATAAGAAATCAAAACACAAAGAAAGAGAAAAAAAGAGAGAGAAAAATAATGTTGCAATGATTCCGCTGGGAAAGGCTCCTCAATAACTCGTTGAAAACGGAACGTGATGATGCGGATGTTGATAACGAATTAATGAACGAAATGGGTGGATTGGGAGACGAGTTGATGAAACTTAAGGCCTTTGACGATGTTATAATGTCATTCACAAAGTGAGGGTGGCGAAAGGATGCCGAAATTACAAAGGCAGTTAAGGCTTTGGTGGTTTTTGGTGGAGAGAGAGCAGATCGGAAAATAATGAGGAGGTGTTAACATGCACTTGAGGCACTTGATCAACAACAGGTCCTTGAAGAGGGAGTTGATCTGCTCGATCGACTTGGAATGGATTCGTCCTTTTTGCCAATCTCTTTGATCTTCTCACAGGACCCTGACCGCGACCTCCCCGACCACCAAAGATCATCCCAGCTCCTCGGAGGACTAGCGGCTCGTTCGAGGAAGATACCACCATCTCGACTGCACGGGCACTACAGATACTATCTGACTCGGTGTCAGAGATGAAGGCCCAGATTTGTTTAACCCTTATTTATCTAAGATTGAGTCTTAATATAGTTTAGTGTTAATTTGGTAGAGTTTGGTGAAAAATGGTTAAGAATCCGAAAAATGACTAAGTTTGAGAAATCTGGAAAATAATGCAAAACATGTCTTTTTCGTGATTTTGTGATGAGTACAAATATGATCTATCCTTGTCCGAATTCTACGAAATTTGGTGTGCTTAATATTCATATACTGAGGAATGTTGTGTTAAAATTTCAGATCAATCGGAGTTCGGGAAGCCACCCAAAAGTTGGCTGCAAAACGGCAGTCCGAGCATTTCAATCCAGGGGCTTCCAGGATTTTCCTGGGACTTTGACCTAACTTCGAAAAATCATTCCCGTCGACTCACAAGGAATTTGATCGAACTGTTTTATGGGGAGATGGCCATATGTGTCTAGTTTATCTGAGACTTGGAATTGCATCAATCGGAGCTCCACGGATGGAGATATGCCGGAATTACTGCAACAAGGTCAAATCTGCCTATTCCAGGAACCTACTGCCCCCTTTTTGTGTTTTCTGTTTTTAATGGACCAAATGGTGCACAAATGCATTTTTAAAGATGGTTCAAGCTTTATGAAGGGAAGAGGAAGACACTAGGCCATACCATTGAAGAAAAATTGAAGAAAGAAGTTCTCCTAGTCACACTAGGAGAAGCTGCCGATTATGGCAGATTAGGATGCAAATTGTGCTGCCGGCAAGATGGGGCATTTTCGATGGATCAAAGCCTATCAATTGTAGTCCAAGATCATTCAAGAAGTCCATGAAGATGTGAAGCCCAAGCCTTGAAGAAAAATTCAGAAACACAAAACCTAATTGAACTAGAAAAAGGAAGGTTTCAAACCTTATCCCTCTAGGTTTTGTTTTTCCTTGTACAAGAAGGGGCTGCCGGCAGACCTAGTTTCTCCCTATAAATACCCATGTTTTCCTACAGAAAAATTTGTCACATTCTAAAGCCCCTAGCCAAAGCTCTACCAATTTTCAGTCAAAGATCCTACATAAAAACACAAACCAAAAGCCACCACCACCACCATATAATCCTGCCGATTATCCTCACCTTTCATCCAGCCACCACCGAGCCACATTCCATTGGATTCACACGACTTGAAGCCCTCAAAGGTGTCTGCAAAAGTGTGATCTACCCCCTACTCTTGGTTTGTAATAGTTTTTATGTAGTTATGTGTAGTTTTGTCTATGAAACTCATGTGTATGTTTGGTTATTGTGCTTTCATGTCTATGTGAAAAACAATTGTGAATTTGGTTTTATGATGATGCATGTTAATTTAATTCTTATGGTATTAATAAAGAATTTCAAAGATAAGTTTCGAATTGCATGCTAAATTGTAATGAAAATATGAAGTAAAGAAATAAGATTAGATAGGCAAGCATGTTCACTTTGATTCTAGTAGTTCGTTTTTGGTTTAGTCTTTTAAATCCGTGTGCCGCAAAGATTGGTACTTAGCATATTCGCGATGTGTTTTGAGTATTGGTCTTGTATCTGTCAATAATAGGACTAGAGTGGTTTAAATGACTATGCATGTTAACAAGAAGTGGTGACGCCTTGCTTGATTAATGTGTTTCCAATTGAAAGGATTTCGTGCTTCATTGGTTGATTGATTATCTTCTACGCTGCGTGTTTATAATCGGTTAGCTAAAGATTAGGGTTATGCGCTGAGCTAATTCTAAATACCTTCGTGAAATCTGAAACAACTTAGATAACCGCTGCGGCCCTAGTTGGGTTGGAACTAAATCGGATCTAGGATATAGCTGTGCTCTTGACGTGTCTTTTCTTGTTATTTTGCTATGTGTTTTGAGTGCTTTTGTGTTAGTAATTTGTGAAAGACTGTCGACCAAACTTGTATATAGTAATTTAGGATTTTAATTTATGTTTTTATGCATAATTTAGAGGCAGCCATGTTTGCTGCCGAACCTAGGAATTTCTTGTTTTAAAGTTTATGCCGAGCCTAGTTTAGGGCAGCTTGCTGCCGTGCCTATTTCCCCCATGTGTGTGACGTTTTGTACATAATTGTGTGAATATTTTGACTAACAATTTCGTATCTCAGGTACCCTTAATCCCCGGCCTAGAACGATCCCTACTTGCTTATACTACTGACGACCTTTTGTAGGGTTTATTATTGTGTGCGAGCTTTGACTCCCATCAATTTTTGGCGCCGTTGCCGGGGATTATAAAAGCTTGTTTTATGATATTGTTGTGTATATATGTTTGCTGGAAATTGTTGTTGAGAATTTGTAAAGTTGTAACTTTAATTTTGTTTTGGGATTTTGTAAAGTAGAAATATGCTTGGGCATGTAGAGTTTAAATTTCGGAAGTTGCATGATGTATATTGATGTATGTTGGTAATCACTTAGTTTAATTTTTAGGGAGTTGATAGTGTTGTGTATGTTTGAGTTTATTGTAGTTTCTAAAGTGTAACATGTAGGTGAAGCCTCTTTTGTTGATCATAACCAAAACCCTTCATGTGAATGGTGCTATGTCGGAGGCCGTTTCTATGTAGATTGGGAAACGCGGGATACTTCCCCCCCACGCATATAAGCGTTTCTTCGGTAATAGTATTACTTCTATGAGGTTGAGGGCGGTTTTAATCAACACTTGTAGACTGCTAGGGATCCGTGTTTGTTTTACAAAGTATGGGGAAGTTATTTTCATAGATATGGTTCTCAGGTTTGTTTAACTGGATCTCAAGGCCCATAGACTGATGTTCATTCTCGGTGAGTGAGTCGATAGGGGGTTCGCCCTCCGTGGTGTCCAACAACGAGTCCTGCCTGGTTCCTGTAGGGGGTTCGCCCTCCGTGATTTTAATAACCTTTGAAACGTAAAATCCGCACGACCTAGTCGACAGCTTGTGCCGAAGCATCACCTCACTTTAGACGCTAGAACATAACTTGACATATGTAGCCTATTTTCTTCGAAGATAAAAACATGTTGTGTGGTTCAAACTCTTGAGGTATATCGGATTAAGCATGATACTACCGGAGGCTGTATCAGTCCATTGCACCGTTATCTCCTCTGCTCCACGTACTTCGAGAGTTAGAACAAATTTAAAAGAAATTAGACTTAGCGATTACATGCTCATGAACTTTTCGATTTTTGATCCCTTATTGCCGAATTATATTGATGCTTTGCCGAAATTTGCTTGTGTTGCCGATTGTTTGTGTGATTTTGCCGTGTGTACTTATGGCTTGCCGATTGTGATTTTGTGTATCATTGTTTGAAATTTGTTGTATCGCCAATGCCGTGGCTTATAATGATGTATATTCTTGCCTTCTATTTCTTTATGAGGTTCTAACTTGTTTAAATGTTGCAAATTTCAGAAATAATGCATGTCCGAATCTATTATTTGGACAAGAGATCTTCAAGGCCGTTTGCAACGTTTAGATCAAGAACTCGCTATTGCTCGTTTTGTGCCATTACCACCATCGTCACCAACCAGTTCATCAGTGTCATCATCCTTGCCGTCCTCCCCTATAGTTCCGTCCGTATCTGATTCAGGGCCGAGCTCACCATCAGTAGTGTCATCGTCTTGTGATCTTCAGAACCCAGAATTTGAAGCTTTTGCCGAATTAGAGGAAGAAGAAGAGATCATGGCATCAATCAGATCACAGAATGGTCATGTTGCTGGAGCTGGAGTTGCTCCTTCGAATATCACTTATCCTCCCTTGGAAACTGATAAGACTGGAGAGATTGAATTGAGGAGTGGATTCCTCCATAAGCTGAAATCGTTTTATGGGATGCCAAGTGAGGACCCTAATAAGCATCTACAGTGGTTTAACTTCACCACGGAGTCCATGTGTCCAAGAGGGACCGATTTGCAACACTTCAAAATGAAGGCATTTCCGTTTTCTTTAGAAGATCAAGCAAAGGAGTGGTTGTTTGAGGTGCCAAGTGGTCGTATTGTTTCGTGGAGTACTATGATGGATGAGTTTTTGCTCAAGTACTTTCCCGCTTCACGTATCACTGATCTGAGGAAGCAAATTACAAGTGTGAAGCAAGCCGGAGATGAGACTTTCTTCGACTACTACAAGAGGTTCAAGTCCCTAGTTTCTTTGTGTCCATCGCATGGCATTAGCGATGGACTCTTGCTACAATATTTTTATGAGGGATTACGCGTCATGGAGAGAGAGTTTCTTGACTCGGCCGCGGGAGGTAGCTTTTTGGAGTTGAACGCCGGAGCAGCAAGAAGTTTGTTGGAAGTTCGTGCTTTGAACAACCAACAATTTGACATGGCACGAGGCAATATGCAAAGGAATGAGAAAGTGCATGAGACGTCTTCGAGTTCAAAGTTAGAAGATAAAGTGGACAAGCTCACCGACTTGGTGAGTAATTTGATGAAGAAGCGTGCTAGTGTATGTGGTATTTGCACCGAGGGCCATGAGACCGAACAATGCCCTCAATTTGGAGTTAATGAGGGAGTAGAGGAGTGCAATGCAATTGGTTTTCAAGGAGGCCAACGATTTGGCAATTTCAATCCAAGGTTCAATGATCATCCGAACTTTCGATGGGCAAATAATGACAACGTGCTTAGGGCACCTATGCAACCGAGAGAGGGAGGAGCGCCGTTTGCACCGAGGCCACCATTTGTGCCTCGGCAACCTTATATGCCGAACCAAGGACAATTTGGAGCCTTGCCGAACCAAGCACAAGCCGTGCCGTACCAAAGCCAAGGAGGGCCGAGCCAAGGCTAAGCTTCGCCAAGCAATCCGAACTACGATGCTTTGCTTCAATCTTTGTCAAGTGCTACTCAAGCACTACTCGCGGGGCAACAAAATCATCAAAAGGACATTGGTGAGCTCAAGACTCAAATGGGGCAAGTTGTAGATTTTATGGGAAGATTTAATGAGCAAGGGAAGTTGCCAAGCAATACTATTCCCAATCCAAGGAACGAGCAAGCCAAAGTGATTCAAACTCGAAGCGGAAGAGAGTTGTTTCCTCCAACAAGTCCAAAGAAGAAGCGAGTGACTTTCAAAGGTATTAATGAGGATGAGAGGGCTGCCGGACCTGTCATTGCCGGCAGCCATGATGGAGATGCCGAGCAAAGTGGTGTTGCCGAGCATGATGATGATGCCGGCAGTGTTATCGCCGAGAAGGGGAGAGCAGCCGAGCAAGGGCATAGTGCCGGCCATAGTATGAATGACAAGGGGCTGCGTAACGAGCTTGAGTACGATCCCGCCACATCAAAGAATGAGGTATTGCCGAGCCAAGCAAGCAAGGGAGGGGTGCCATCATCAAGCGTCCCGTTCCCTTCTCGTTTTGCTAGAACGAAGAAAGATAAATCCGATGAGGAGGTGTTGGAGATTTTCCGGAAAGTGCAAGTCAACATCCCTTTGTTGGAGTGCATTAAGCAAGTGCCAAAGTATGCTAAGTTTTTGAAGGAGCTTTGCACGGCAAGGAGGCATACAAGGGAGACTCGTGTGGTGACCATGAGCGAGACGGTGTCGGCCGTTATTCAAAGAAAGTTGCCACCAAAGATGAAGGATCCGGGGAGCTTCAATGTGCCTAGTGTCATAGGCAATACATGGTTTGATGATGTTATGTTGGATTTGGGAGCATCGATCAATGTCATGCCACTCAATGTGTATCAAACGTTGAGTATAGGGCCTCTCAAGAAGGATAATGTCATCATTCAACTTGCGGATCACTCAAGAAAATATCCGGAGGGCTATGTAGAGGATGTGTTGGTGCAAGTCAACCAATTGATTTTTCCCGCCGATTTCTATGTGGTTGAGATGGAGGATTCGCCGGTCAACAACACTCAATTGCTTCTAGGGCGACCATTCATGAGGACCGCGCGCACAAAGATAGATGTGGCCGAGGGCAACCTAACTATGGAGTTTGATGGTGAGGTGATCAAGTTCAATGTTTTTGATGCCATGAAATTCCCCAATGTTGATTTGAAGGAGGGTTGTGCCATTGATGTTTTGGAGGAGGTCGAGCAAGTTATGTCGACCTCGCTCGACGCATAGCAATTAGCGATTGAGCAAGGGGTCGGATTTGACAAGAAGGGAGAACGAATCATGTATGAAACCGAGCAAGGGAGCATTGCCGAGCCAAGCATTGCCGAAACAAGCCTTGCCGAGCCTTTCATGATAATGCCGAGTCCAATGGAGGTTTGTGCCGAGATAGAGGCTCGGCCATACAACAAGGTTTTTGATTCGTTCTTGTCAATTCCAAGGGCCACAACAAAATTTCGACCAAGTGTGGAAGAGGCCCCAAAGTTAGAACTTAAAGAACTCCCTAGTCACTTAAAGTATGTTTATCTTGGAGAAGAAGATACACTACCGGTTATTGTGTCTTCAATGCTTAGTGAGAAGCAAGAAGTGGATTTGATACGTGTGCTTAAGAAGTATAAGACCGCCATAGGTTGGACCTTAGCGGATATCAAGGGAATAAGCCCTACTACTTGTGTTCATCGTATTTTGTTGGAAGAAGGAGCTAAGCCGACAAAGGAAGCTCAACGTCGACTTCACCCTCCCATGATGAAAGTTGTGAAAGAAGAAATTATCAAGTTGCTTGATTGTGGGGTGATCTACCCAATTTCGGATAGTAAGTGGATATCTCCCGTGCAAGTAGTGCCAAAGAAGAGTGGTGTAACGGTTGTCAAGAATGAGAAGAATGAGCTTGTGCCACAAAGACTTGTAACCGGTCATCGGATGTGCATCGACTATAGGAAGCTCAACGCTACAACAAGGAAGGATCACATGCCTTTGCCGTTTATGGATCAAATGCTAGAGAGGTTAGCCGGTCATTCTTACTATTGCTTTCTTGATGGATATAGTGGCTATAATCAAATCATGATACACCCGGATGATCAAGAGAAGACCACTTTTACTTGTCCATTTGGCACGTTTGTTTATCGGCGGATGCCATTCGGACTATGCAACGCACCCGGCACTTTTCAAAGATGTATGTATGCTATCTTCTCGGATTTTATTGAAGACATTATCGAAGTATTTATGGATGATTTTAGTGTGTATGGAGGCACTTTCGATGCATGTTTGGGGAACTTGGAGAAGATACTTAAGAGGTGTGTAGAGACAAATCTTGTGCTCAATAGGGAGAAGTGTCACTTCATGGTCACGCAAGGCATTGTTTTAGGGCACATAATTTCGGCAAGAGGATTAGAGGTTGACAAAGCCAAGGTGGAGCTAATACAAGCATTGCCGAGCCCTAGGTGTGTAAAAGATGTGAGAAGTTTTCTTGGCCATGCGGGGTTCTATCGACGATTTATCAAGGACTTCTCTTCAATTGCCAAGCCATTGAGCAACTTGTTACAAAAGGAGGTGACGTTTGAGTGGTCGGAAGCATGTGAGAGAGCCTTTTGCCGATTGAAGGAGTTATTGTGCTCGGCACCGATTTTGGTTTCCCCTAATTGGGACGAGCCATTTGAGTTGATGTGTGATGCTAGTGATTATGCACTTGGAGCGGTACTTGGACAACGAATTGAGAAGAAGCCATGCGCCATTTACTATGCTTCAAGGACTCTCAACGATGCACAACTCAACTACACAACAACGGAGAAGGAACTCTTAGCGGTAATTTTTGCTTTGGAAAAATTTCGATCATATCTTTTGAATTCCAAAGTCATTGTTTATAGTGATCATGCCGCTTTGAGATATCTTATGACGAAGAAGGATGCTAAGCCAAGGCTTATTCGATGGATTCTTTTGCTTCAAGAGTTCGACATTGAGATAAAAGACAAGAAAGGAGTAGAGAATGTTGTGGCTGATCATTTGAGTCGCCTTGTACAAGATGTGGATCGGCTGCCCCTATTAAAGTCCTTTCCGGATGAGCGACTTTTTCGACTTGAAGTACATGAGCCTTGGTATGCCGACATTGCAAATTTTCTAGCCACACGCCGATTCCCCAAGGAGTTGCCGAACCATCATCAACAAAGGATAAGGAAGCAAGCTCGTCACTTCTTGTGGGATGATCCGTATTTATGGAAGCAATGTGGTGATCAAGTTATTAGAAGATGTGTGCCGGAGAATGAGCATCGCTCCATCCTTGCTTTTTGTCATAGTGAAGCTTGTGGTGGGCATTTTGGACCGAAGAAGACGGCATTAAAGGTACTAAATTGTGGTTTCTTTTGGCCTACGATTTTCAAAGATGCATTCATGTTTTGCAAAGCATGTGATAGATGCCAAAGAATGGGGAACATTGGAGCTAGAGATCAAATGCCGCTCACGCCTATCATTGAGGTTGAGATTTTCGATTTATGGGGTATTGACTTCATGGGACCGTTTCCTTCAAGTAAGGGCTTTCTCTACATATTGCTTGCGGTTGATTATGTGTCAAAGTGGATCGAAGCCAAGGCTACACGCACCAACGATGCCAAGGTGGTAGCCAAATTTCTCAAGACCAACATCTTTTCACGTTTTGGAGTTCCAAGAGTCTTGATTAGCGATGGAGGATCCCATTTTTGTAACCGCACCATTGAAGCCTTATTGAGGAAGTATGGAGTCACACACAAGGTTTCTACACCTTATCACCCCCAAACAAGTGGTATGGCCGAGGTGAGTAATCGAGAGATCAAGAACATTTTGGAGAAATCGGTTGGACCTTCAAGGAAGGATTGGAGTGATCGTCTCGATGATGCTTTGTGGGCTTATAGGACCGCATACAAGACACCAATAGGTATGTCTCCTTTTCGGTTAGTTTATGGCAAAGCATGTCACTTACCGGTTGAGCTAGAGCATAAAGCATGGTGGGCAATCAAGGCCTTCAACATGAACATTGATGATGCCGGTCTTCATAGAAAGCTTCAACTCAACGAACTTGAAGAAATACGGAATGAAGCTTATGAAGCCGCATGGATTTACAAGCACAAGACTAAGATTGCTCACGACAAGTTGCTACGAATGAAGAAGTTTGAAGTTGGACAAAAAGTTCTCTTGTATCATTCACGACTTAAACTTTTTCCGGGAAAGTTGCGCTCTCGTTGGCTTGGACCGTTCGTTGTTCTTCAAGTGTTTCCTCATGGAGCCATAGAGATTCGGAATGAAGCTACGGGAAACACATTCAAGGTAAATGGCCATCGTCTCAAGCATTACTACTCTTCCTTTCAAGAGAACACGGTGGAAGAAGCCGCCGTCTACAACGCCCCACAATCCCCACCACCGAGCGGAGTGGCCACACACAAGGCTGCCGAGCAGCAGCACCCCTTGCAAGTCGAGCTACAACCTGCCGGACCTGCCATTGCCGGCAGGGTTAATGCATACACACCAAATCTGCCGGACATGGGTCACCAAGCAACACACAATCCGGACACGCCTCAACTTGATGCCGAGCAACCATCCTTCATCCCTGCTGCAAGAGCACTGCCTGCCGGACTTGCCATTGCCGGCAGGGTTGATCAGATGCCACCAGAAACCGAGAGGAGACACACGGATACGCCGGATACTGCAGCAGACACGCCGGATACGCCACCCGCACCGGACACGCAGGAAAACCACGAATCGGATACACTATGCAATACTCTTCTCATTTGAACTTCTTCTTGCCGATTTGAGTTGTTTTGGAACGCAATGAACACATGCAAAACACGGTGAAAAGTCTAGGCTACGGACTATAAACCTTAAGCGCTACTTGGGAGGCAACCCAAGTCGATCAAAGAAAAATGAAGGAGCCATCACCGGGAGTTTGCAATTTCCTAACCCTTCTCTTTTCCTTTGATTTGTGATGATATGTTGGTATATGTTAGTCGATTGCATGCTTAGGAAATTCGTTGATATAAACTTGTGCTTACATTGAGGGCAATGTAATTTTCTAAGTGTGGGGTGGGGTAACGTATTCCGTTTCCGTTTATGTTTTCGTGTGCTTAGTTAGGAAAGAAAATTTCAGAAAATGTACTACAAAAATAGAGTGTTTAAATTGTTTGTTTCGAGTCTTAGGATGCCCCTAATATGTCAATGATGTTTTTCTCCTCTTTGCAAACATAGATGATGGTTGTGCATACAATTAAAATTGTGAGTTTCATGGATTATGTGCATTGATAGGAGCATGTAGGACTTGTTGATTAACGAAGCATGCATGTTTTAGCTAGTTTGTTTCCATAATAACCTATGTGAGCTTTAGAGCCAACTTGCTTTCTTCATGAGTGCTAAAATTCTGAAAATTGTGAGCATGATATTATATGAAACCTCATAATTCTTTGATTATTCGATGACTATGTGCCATAGCTTTTTAATGAACTCTAGTATGCTAGAACTTACTCTTGTTGATTTTCGAAACGTTTATATCATAAAATACTTTGATTTTGAAAGTGATTGAAAAGATCTTTTAGGTTTACCACCAAAGCCAAATAAAGCATAAGCCCTATTGGAGCCCGTCGTGGGACACCTTAGTAAACCCCTTTGAGCCTATGTTGAGCCTTTTCTTTCATCACCCTTAAACACTTTCCATGAGCTTAGTATAGTGATGCCTTTACCTTGTGTGTCGGCAAAGCTTGATTTTTAAGGCGTTTTCGCGTGTGTGATGAAGAAGAACAAGTGTGGGGTAGACTTAGCCATAAAATCATATGAAAAATGTATGCATGCCGTGCCTATGAAAAGAAAAGAAAAAAAATGCTCGGATTAAAAAGAAAAGAAAAAGAAGCCGAGAGCAAGAGCAAAGAAGAGGGCACGGCATAGGCATAGAAAAGGAAAATTTTGTGCATGGCTATTGTCTCGAGTATTGTTGTAATGTTATGGAAAGAAAAGAATGAAGTATGGGTCCAACAAGATGAAATTTGACCCTTTTGGCGAGAAGACATAAGGAGATCGAGCTTTGCTAAAGGCCTTAGTGACGTCTTTGAGCCTCCTTATCCAAATATCGAATACCTCTTAGCCTAGCCTCATTACAACCCTTTTATTGATCTTTTTCATGATTCTTAAGATGGTTAAACTTGATTTGTGGAGATTATCTCAAGAGTAAGCATATGGCTTTGGTTCATTGGTGCATATAGTTGTCATATGAGGTTTTTCCATCAAAATTCACAAAGTGCTTTTCGTTTCTTTGATATATGCAAGTCACTCTTTGTAATTCATGATCTTTCGCTTGCATATAGTTATGTGTGAATAACCATGCTTCGAGAGAAAAGAAGAGAGTATGCCTAGTGAGGTGATTTGAATTAGCTTTTACATGTTTACATGCTTACCTTTTTGTTCTTATATGTTCATATTGATGTCACATGTTCATGAAGCTTGGAATTTTCGTGCTTCGCATTCTCATGTATTAACTTGAAAGCCATGTGTACATACGAGCCTGAGACAAATTGTTAGGGGCAATAGTTTGTTTAGAGTCTTAGTTTAATTTAGTTTGCTAAGGGACTAGCAAAGGATAAGTGTGGGGTAGTTGATAGGAGCACAATGTGCGACGATATTATATGCTTATGCCCTCGTTTATGCTTTGTTTAACCCTTATTTATCTAAGATTGAGTCTTAATATAGTTTAGTGTTAATTTGGTAGAGTTTGGTGAAAAATGGTTAAGAATCCGAAAAATGACTAAGTTTGAGAAATCTGGAAAATAATGCAAAACATGTCTTTTTCGCGATTTTGTGACGAGTACAAATATGATCTATCCTTGTCCGAATTCTACGAAATTTGGTGTGCTTAATATTCATATACTGAGAAATGTTGTGTTAAAATTTCAGATCAATCGGAGTTCGGGAAGCCACCCAAAAGTTGGCTGCAAAACGGCAGTCCGAGCATTTCAATCCAGGGGCTTCCAGGATTTTCCTGGGACTTTGACCTAACTTCGAAAAATCATTCCCGTCGACTCACAAGGAATTTGATCGAACTGTTTTATGGGGAGATGGCCATATGTGTCTAGTTTATCTGAGACTTAGAATCGCATCAATCGGAGCTCCACGGATGGAGATATGCCGGAATTACTGCAACAAGGTCAAATCTGCCGATTCCAGGAACCTACTGCCCCCTTTTTGTGTTTTCTGTTTTTAATGGACTAAATGGTGCACAAATGCATTTTTAAAGATGGTTCAAGCTTTATGAAGGGAAGAGGAAGACACTAGGCCATACCATTGAAGAAAAATTGAAGAAAGAAGTTCTCCTAGTCACACTAGGAGAAGCTGCCGATTATGGCAGATTAGGATGCAAATTGTGCTGCCGGCAAGATGGGGCATTTTCGATGGATCAAAGCCTATCAATTGAAGTCCAAGATCATTCAAGAAGTCCATGAAGATGTGAAGCCCAAGCCTTGAAGAAAAATTCAGAAACACAAAACCTAATTGAACTAGAAAAAGGAAGGTTTCAAACCTTATCCCTCTAGGATTTGTTTTTCCTTGTACAAGAAGGGGCTGCCGGCAGACCTAGTTTCTCCCTATAAATACCCATGTTTTCCTACAGAAAAATTTGTCACATTCTAAAGCAAAAACCCTAGCTAAAGCTCTACCAATTTTCAGTCAAAGATCCTACATAAAAACACAAACCAAAAGCCACCACCACCACCATATAATCCTGCCGATTATCCTCACCTTTCATCCAGCCACCACCGAGCCACATTCCATTGGATTCACACGACTTGAAGCCCTCAAAGGTGTCTGCAAAAGTGTGATCTACCCCCTACTCTTGGTTTGTAATAGTTTTTATGTAGTTATGTGTAGTTTTGTCTATGAAACTCATGTGTATGTTTGGTTATTGTGCTTTCATGTCTATGTGAAAAACAATTGTGAATTTGGTTTTATGATGATGCATGTTAATTTAATTCTTATGGTATTAATAAATAATTTCAAAGATAAGTTTCGAATTGCATGCTAAATTGTAATGAAAATATGAAGTAAAGAAATAAGATTAGATAGGCAAGCATGTTCACTTTGATTCTAGTAGTTCGTTTTTGGTTTAGTCTTTTAAATCCGTGTGCCGCAAAGATTGGTACTTAGCATATTCGCGATGTGTTTTGAGTATTGGTCTTGTATCTGTCAATAATAGGACTAGAGTGGTTTAAATGACTATGCATGTTAACAAGAAGTGGTGACGCCTTGCTTGATTAATGTGTTTCCAATTGAAAGGATTTCGTGCTTCATTGGTTGATTGATTATCTTCTACGCTGCGTGTTTATAATCGGTTAGCTAAAGATTAGGGTTATGCGCTGAGCTAATTCTAAATACCTTCGTGAAATCTGAAACAACTTAGATAACCGTTGCGGCCCTAGTTGGGTTGGAACTAAATCGGATCTAGGATATAGCTGTGCTCTTGCCGTGTCTTTTCTTGTTATTTTGCTATGTGTTTTGAGTGCTTTTGTGTTAGTAATTTGTGAAAGAATGTCGACCAAACTTGTATATAGTAATTTAGGATTTTAATTTATGTTTTTATGCATAATTTAGAGGCAGCCATGTTTGCTGCCGAACCTAGGAATTTCTTGTTTTAAAGTTTATGCCGAGCCTAGTTTAGGGCAGCTTGCTGCCGTGCCTATTTCCCCCATGTGTGTGACGTTTTGTACATAATTGTGTGAATATTTTGACTAACAATTTCGTATCTCAGGTACCCTTAATCCCCGGCCTAGAACGATCCCTACTTGCTTATACTACTAACGACCTTTTGTAGGGTTTATTATTGTGTGCGAGCTTTGGCTCCCATCAATGGAGGCCAACGAGAAAAAGACTGTGAGACCGTCGGAGAGCGCACGATTCAACGAACGGCCCAGACCCTTCTCACTCCGGGTACTGGATTCCGGAAGAGCGGGCACCCAAAAGTCTCTAAAACTGACATACTCCGGGGCCGGCTGCCCATACGAACACCTGGACAGCTTCCGATCCCAAACGTGTGCTAAAGGCTACTCCGACGCCGTTTGCTGCAACATATTCCAGGAGATGCTGTCCGGAGAGGCACTTAGCTGGTTCTCCGAGTTGCCAGCGAGTTCTATAGAGGCATTTGAACAGCTGGCCGACAGGTTCGTGGGTCGGTTCATATTACGGGTCAAGGGGGCCCGGACCTCGACAGTTCTTTTCAACTGCAGGCAGGCAGACGGCGAAGAGCTCCGAGCTTTCGTTAACCGTTGGCAGACGGCCAATGCTGGGGTCAGAGACTTGGACAAGGGGATTGCCGAATCGGCCTTCAAGCAAGGTCTCCGGCCGGAAAAATTCTCGTACGCTGTGCTGGTGGAGAACCCGCAGGGTTACAATGAACTAATGGCGATGGTCATTAGGCACGCCCAGGCGGACCACGAAACTTATGGATCTCGCCAATACAAGAGAAGGCAGGAGGAACATGACTCCACCCGGCAGAAGACAAGAAACTGGCAACAGGGCTACGACCGAGGAGCCGCATCTAACAGGAAGCCAAGGAGCTGGCCGAACCAGCAGCGCCGGAGGGACACTCTTGACACCCCCAGCGAGGTGGCAACCCCCACCCTACCAACAAACCTGCCCCCTCACAATAATGCCAACGGGACGACAAGAGGTATTCTCCACCTTAACCACTTCCTATGAGGACATCCTATATGAGAACGGGAACAACATCCCCCCTCCACCAAAAAGAAAGCACCCAAAGGGGAACCTGACCAGGGCGCAGACCGGTAAGTACTGCTACTACCACGATGAAGCCACGCACCACACAAACGACTGCCTTGCCTTGAAAACCATGATTGAGGGCCTAGTCCACCGCGACGACTTGTAGCGGTATCAAGGGTAATCCGGACAGTGGGGATAGCGCGGAATCGGGAAGCCTATCCTGCAACATCAACGCTCACACGACCGGTCGAAATCTTACACCGGTATAGATACTCAGCGGTCCAACAACCTATCAGCCTGAGTAAAATGCTAGTTTTTTCCTCCCTTCTAAACACAACTAGCTAGGCATCCCAGCCAGTTCGGCAGGTGTAATTTCAGCAGTTATCTATTCAAACTTTATTTTCAACTAAGTACAGAGCGCAATCCATGGGTAGCTAAGCCAGGAAATTGAAAAAGGCATAACGCAAGCTCAGGCAAAATGTCCATTCATTGTAGTTCAGGGCAGCATTTACAAAAAAAAAAAAAAAAAAAGAGGAAAAAAAAAAGGGCAGGAGTGTACAAAGTCTGGATCCTGCTAAGGCGCTTCCGCCTGCTCCCCCTCTTCAGCAGGAGCTCCTTCACCAACGATTTTACCAGCGGCATTTTCGACAGCGGGGGCCACACCGGTCGGCTCGGTACCACCCTCCAGACCCTCCTCTTCATCCGCCTACGGTAGTGGCAATTTTGAGACGTCAAGATAGTCCTTACTCTTCCAGTCATCATAAGCATCGGCTATCCCCGCCTCCCGGGCTTGGTCTAGCAGATCAAGAAGCGCACTGCTTTCCTGATACTTCTTCACTGCCCGCTGGTACACCTCCGGGTCATTTTCATCGACCGCCCCGCCGGCAGAGGCGGATACCGTCGCCATCTCCCACTGGAGCTCCTCGACCTTGGTCTCTAGCTCGACCCTCTCCTCTTCCAGACCCTTCTTCTCCTCTTCAAGAGCCTCAACCTCCAAGCTGGCCTTCTCTTGTTGGAGCTTGGATTTATCCAACTCCAAGAGGTCCCGGGCGTTCGTCAACGCCGCCACCTGCTTCTTCAGCTCCGACAAGTCTTCACTTGTATCCGACTGATACAAGTGGTACAGTAGCTACAGTTTAACACGCACTGGTTATAAAGAAACAGAGCACGAAATAATGTTGAACGAATACCAGTGGCCACCTCCTTGGTCTTCAGCCGGTTCTCCTCCGGTCGCCCTTTCGGAGCCACAATCTTCTCCAGCTCTATCTGTTGCACATCCGTGAGCAGCCTCCGGGCGAAAGAGTCGCCCGGACCCGCCGCAGGATTCTTCTCCACCCCCGATGCTTTTGTGCTGGCAGCAGCAGAGCTAGAGGCAGCAGGATCATCGCCTTGGGCGAGAGTGGGGGTACTACGCGTCAGCTTCAGCCGCTTGGCCAAGCTATCATCAACCGACCGGCCTGTGAAGGTTACAACCGCGGAGGCCGGCATATCTCGGGACCTCTTCCTCCTCTCACTCAGGTCAACCTGTAAAGGAGAAGATTGGGCGGCACCTAGAGGGGACTTGGCGACTATTGGCACCGGGCCCAACTGCTGCGGAATCCTCGATGCACCACTCGGGGGCTTTGGCGGCCCAGCAACAGCCTTCCCCGGTCTAGAAGCCGAAGCGTGAGTCTTTACCCGCATTATGGCGTAATCCTCGTCCGCAACGTCCAGCGAAACCGGTTTGTCATGTACAGTCAGTCCCCCGGTTCACCGGTCAACCGTAGACCGCGCAACGACGTCCCCTCTTTCCTTTAGCTTCGAGACCAGATCCTAATTGTCCATTGACAGCGTCTCGTCAGCTTTAATAGCCGTCCGGGAAGATACACCTGCAGAACATAAGGCAAGTATATTAGCCAACACTAATACGGTCAACAGGATCAGAGATACATTCTACATTCCACCACCCACCCGAACTCCCCCCCAGGTGACATAGTTCCAGCACCTCCCGCCGGACGAAGTTGTAGGAACTCCGCTCCAGGTCCGA
Source organism: Potentilla sterilis (assembly GCA_963682095.1). Classification (NCBI taxonomy): domain Eukaryota; kingdom Viridiplantae; phylum Streptophyta; class Magnoliopsida; order Rosales; family Rosaceae; genus Potentilla; species Potentilla sterilis. The sequence continues at coordinate 42,174,340 of OY821757.1, read as the reverse complement.
GCAGCACCCAAAAACCTGGGCGATCCTATCTCTCTCTAGTTCAGATAAGCGATGCGACTGATCGCCGATCAGGTGAAAGGCAGCGGGGACCCGGTAAGCCCTACTTCTCTTCTGCCAACCCTCCCTGCTATTACTACCTTCTTCCTCCAGTTATTGTTGAGCCAGGAGGGCAAGCGGGTTACCACCGACTTAAAATCCAGAGCGGAAAAGCTCACACACCCGCGGGCCTTACTCTTCTTCGAGTATGTCACCCGGTACAACGCTCGAAACTCATTCACCGTTGGGCAACTCATGTCACTCAGCCAGTACAGACAGCCCAGATTTAGTAGTTGCCTCCACTAGTTCCCGGGTAGCTATGCCGGTGATATCATGATGGCACTCAGCAGGTACTGCACAAAGTCCGGTAGCGGGAGCGATAGCCCATGCTGGAATTGGTCCTCATGAACAGCAACCCAACCATCCTCCGGGTTGCAAGCCGACTCTCCGGCATGTAGGGGCCGTAGATCTACCTCTCCGGGAATATTCCACCTCGCCCGAAAAGCGGCAATCTCCCCGGGAGATAAAGATCCCTCCGGCTCATCACAACTTATGGTTCTATCCCCATCCACAATCATGTGGCGCGGGGCCCCTCCTTGGTGGGCACTGCCCAAGGACACTCTGTAGGGAGCATCCTCCTGTCCCGGCGACCCGGGCGTCGATGCCTCACCGGCCGAGCGAGTGCTGGGGCTAGGCCCCGAGGAAGAGGAGGCAAGCTAGTCCTCCATCCTCTCTTGGTCGTCCCTTACCGGTCGCCTGGCGGGCGATCCGGAAACCTCACTGGAGCTCACAGAATCCATGTAACCTAGAAAAAAAAAAACCCCTTGTCTAATCAGAAACACGATCTAAAAAAAAAACCAACAACCACAGCAGGCCTATATGAAGCATATTGTGCCCCAGCACAGTCCACACTGGGCGATAGGCATCTCAGCCGACAGTTCTCGGTTCTCGCAGAGATCCGGTACTACAACGGTCTTATCCAAAGGGCTAATCTAGGTACCACCAAACGACCATCAGATCCATCCACGAACAAAAAAAAGGGAGGAAAAACAATTTCAGAACCGCAAAGGACTGAGATTCACCGATTAGTGTGACGACGACAGAAACGCAACAGCTAGAAAGCACCGAACAATTGTGTTGAGCGAGGCTAAACAAAGGATCAGTTATCAGCCAAATGAAAAACACACGAAAAGGTAAGGGTTTATATGCAGCCCCAGCGCCCTTGAATTCCCCCCCCAAACTACTCAGTAGGGCAACTCAAGCGCCGCGGATCCGGGCCATCCATCTCTGACCGTCTTCTACCGGCACGTGTCCAAGTATTGGTAACCTCCCAGGCCATCATAACTGACGGGACTGATGGAATACCCCCTTCAATGCATGTTAGCCACCTACCTCGCATGCCAAGGGTAGTTGAAAGAGCAGGGGACTTACTCCAACCGTCCCACCTATAGCCTACTCCACCTAGCGCTGAAATACTCCAACATATCGAGGTATCCCACCGGACGAACTCTTCCTCTAACACAAGAGACTTATTCCCGCAGGCTAGAAACCCGAAACATTCCAACAAGTATGGGGCGTTCTAACATATACTCCAACGGTACGGGCCATTCCACCGGTGGAATTTATTCCACATTTACAGCCAAAACAAAAAACGGCTTGGTATCCCACCAGGAGAAGTCTTCCTCTAGCACAGGAAACATCTTCCCGCAGGCTAAAAACCCTGCAGTAATAGTATGTACAGGCTACGATATTCCAACCGTAGTGCTTGCTCCAGTTCAACGGTTTCCTAGTCCTCAATCCATCCAGCTTCGACTATTGGATGCGGTCTCAGACCGGCCATGATGGCACTTGCTTATCGCTCTCCTATGGAATAACCGGTTCAGTGAACTGAGACATTCCTACGGAGTGCTGTGTACGACCTAACAGACCCAATGTACCATCGGGCTTTATAAACCAGGGATACTTGATCCTCTAACACAGGAAAACTCTTCCCGCAGGCTAAAAACCCTGCACGTACATCCCACTTGCAGGAACGAATGCAGCGACATTGGGACGGCTACCAGGGACTACTCCGGGCCACGCCACCCACCTGGAGACTTGATCCTCTCATACAGGACAACTCTTCCCGCAGACTAAAAACCCTGCACATACCTCACGCCTATACGACCAAAGGGTATGAAACAATCGGGGATGTCTCCGGTACTAACACTGGACGGCTTCACCCCGGGAGACTTGATCCTCTCATACAGAACAACTTTTCCCGCAGGCTAAAAACCCTACACATACCTCACGCCTGTACGTCCAAAGGGTATGAAACGATCGAGGATGTCTCCGGTACCAACACAAGACCGCTTCACCCCGGGAGACTTGGTCCTCTCATACAAGACAACTCTTCCCGCAGGCTAAAAACCCTGCACATCCTATATGCCTGCAAGAACAAGAGGCTGTGTGACACGTGGGGACGGCTGCCCAGGATCACTCCGGGCCACGCCACCCAGCAGGAACTCCTATGACAAAGGGCACGTTTCCCTCTTGTACTGGGTGACCTCTTCAAACTGTTTAAGGCACTCACCGACTACTGTGACTACCGTTCCCAACTCGGGGGACTCGGTCATCCCATTCGCTAACTTCACCGGGTTATCCCGGAAGATAGCATGACGGATTTCAATGTCACATTATCCCATTCGCTATCTTCACCGAGTTATCCCGGAACATAGCATGGCGGATTTCAATGCCAGATTATCATCTCACGTACTACATCTTGCACCCCTATGCAACTGTCAGCATTAACAACATAACTATGCACTCATCAAGATATGCATCATCATAACAGGTTTATTCGAACGTCCGACCAAACCTAATCTTAAACGCGGACTTGGGGGGCTAGGGTACCGGTGGGTAAGTGCCCCAGCGGGGCCTATAAAGCAAGACATGTGTAAGTCCCCATTCAAGATAGCACTTGACCGGAAACTTGGGGGACTTGTTGACAGTAGCCATAGAGTGGCTACCCAGGCCCCCAGACCCGCAGCCAGGACTCTTGGACCCGGCCCAATGCCCGGGGCAAAAGCATGAACACCTGCACCAGCTCTCGGACAGGTCTTACCTGTGACCTGGGTCCGGGAACCGGGGATGGCAACTCCCCAAACAAGGGCCGAAACAGTACAATACTATGAGCAGAAGGGGGCTAGTCCCACATCGAAGGGTGATGCCAGTCCTCACACCCGGCAGCCTATATATGAGTCACAATCACCCTCATTAATAGGTAATCAATACTTCAACTACTCATTCCCGCTTAAGTTATCAATTTATTTCAACCATACTGACTTAGGCATCGGAGCGGAATAGACCGGCCCCGCCCGGTATTCCCTTAGTTAGCCGGGTATGCAGGCAGAAACCGCACCAAGATCCACCAGTATCTGTGAGTCTACGGATTCAGACAGAAACATACCTCAAATGAGAAACATCAACTGTAGATGAACTATGCAATACTGAACATGTTCTAAATGTAAGGTTCTTATATCAGTGAGATGCGTTGACATAAAAAATGAAAGCCAAAAAACTAGAAAATCAACATTTTAAAGACTCATTCACAGGTCATCTATGACTCTAGCCTGATGAGCTTCAATGCCACACAAAAAAATGTGGGAACCTCGCAGCATGTCACATTTTAATTTCCCCCCAAAGTCATTTGAAAACATCTAGGTGCTCTTAAGTTGTCAGTTTTTTCCACACCTAGACCGTGGGACATGTGTTGAATACGGTGATTGATCACCCAATAGTGGAGATCAGAGCCAAATTTAGGGTAGGCTCATAAGGATCCTACCTATAGCCCCCTAATTCTAGAAGCCCTAAGTATATGTATATATCTATACTATTATTAAAGAAACAAGACTTGCTAGGCAAAATATAATTTTTTACTTTTATACTCTTGAAATATTAAATAAATTTATGAATGTATCTAATTGTTAGGGATAAGAACGTAAAAGTCAGGAATAATTTTCCTCTTATTTTTCAGAAATTAACTCCCCATTTATAGGTTGTTAACTATCCACTTCTCCACACCCATAGAGTGTGAGAAGTTTCTAGTATATATATATATATATATATATCATGATGAATGGAAACACTAATCTAAATTGTTAGTACATTATTGGAGTAATTGGTTGATTCTCAATAAATCTTAATTGATAATCTATTCAGTGATTCTCTTCTCTAGTTGTCTAGTAGAGACTTAGATTAATCTAGATTTATTTTGTTTCTCTACTAAAATAGCAGATTGTACTACACAACACACCATAATCAACCCTATAATAAAAGCAATGGTTTTGTACATGATTTAATAGAACTACACATATCTTCAATTACCATTTCAATTACTAATGCACGTATCAGATTCCATTTCATAAGATAATTAAGGGATAAATCCAACTCAAATTTATTGCTTGACTAAACACTCTGGTCTTTCAGAAAGACCATAATCAATTACACATGTCCTCACCTAATGTTTTCAGGTCTAAAATTTTCATGCATTTATATTCACTAGCCAAGTTTTGCTATACTACATAGATATAACTCTAGGTTTGATCTCGTTGTAAACATCTTGAGGTTGACATATTATTTTCTCTTAATCTATATCTTTTGAATGGTGTTTGAGGTTTACATAAATTTTGACTGATGTAATGAGTTACCTTATTGCGAAATATAATGAGTAAAAAAAAAAAAACTAAATAATCATTACAAATTAATAAACATGTATATGAGCATCACGATCCTCATTTTTATGTCTCGCCTTGAGCTCCTCAAATTTCAGGACCGGCCCTAGTAGATATTGATGATTACCAGAGTTTGGGAGGTAATATGTGATTATGGTGGTCATATTATAAGGTACTATATATGACTAAGATTTTTGACAAATTTACATGCACGATGATTTAACTCGCACTAATATATTGTCTCGATTAAATATTGTGGAGAGAAGTGATATGAACTTTTCTCCTATTAGTTATTAGTTGCAGTATATAACTATTCTGCTGATATTTTTGTTAGCGGAGAATATAAATTTAGTGGCGCTCAAATCTTAGGTTTGAGATCACCTCTAGCCAAATGATGAGAAAGAGATTTATGTGTTGATAAGGCAAACAAAACACCGATAAGGCGGCAATAATATTAACAAGAGGAATGAAGAGCACTGATGTACTCCCCAACCATGGGATGAGGCAGTATATAAATTTTCTGCTAATATTTTTGCTGGTTGGGAATTCAAATTTAGTAGTGCTCAAATCTTGGGTTTGGGATCAGCTCTAGCAAAATTGCGAGGGAGAAATTTATGGGTTGTTAAGGCGGACACAACATCGATAAGGCGGGTAATAATATTAGTAAGTGGAACGGGGAGTACATTTAATAATATTAGTAAGTGGAACGGAGAGCACTAATGTACTCCCCAACCATGAAATGAGACAGTATATAACCTTTTTTAGCTTATATTTTTGTTAGCAGGGAATTCGAATTTAGTGGTGCTTAAATCTTAGGTTTGGAATCACCTCTAGCCAAATTGCGAGGAACAGATTTATGGGTTGTTAAGGTGGACACAACACCAACAAGGCGGACAGTAAATTAGTAAGAGGATTGGTGAGTGCTAATGTACTCCCCAAGCATTGGATGATCGAGGGAGTACACATTGGAAGGAAATACATTCTTTGTGACTTTGTCAACACCAGGGTTATTAAGGGATTTGGACGTCACGGTCGAAGATGATGTGGATGAAAATCTGCTCATTTCATATATTGCTTTGGTGGAAGTGGATGCGATGGAGGGTATATTGTAGGCATAAGATGAATTTTGAAGAAGCGAAACTTTATAGATTTGAAACTTAATTGCTACGTTCTTCTCTCTAGTGATAGAGTGGTATAACAAACATCAACCTTCACATCAAGACCATCAAACGTCTTCTCCATGTTTACAACAACCTCATGCATTCGTGACACCTTGAGATTGGTATCAGCGTTTGTTTTTAGCTGCTAAACCCATTAGCATATCAAAATGCCACTTCATTGATTCGTCTATGTTCTTCATTTTCGCCGTATACTTGATGACTTTTTAGAACATACGCAACCATCCCCTTGGAATTATCAATCTTCTTGACTAGGTCGGTCCCTTCCTTGATATCATCATGGGGAAACTCAAGAACAAAATGGTCAATCTTGTACGTTGGGTAGCTAAACTTTTCGACCAGAGATATATATAGTTCTAGAGACTCGATCATGTTCTTCAGGAGAGATTTCAACTTGTTGTGCCTCTGATAGATAGCGTAAACGAGATCAATAAGGCTTCAGAATTGGGTTGCGACATCCATTGGTGCCGTTGGCTGCCAAAGATTTTAGATTGGCAGGTGGCAGTGGCGGTGGGAAGGGTTTGAAGCTAAAGGGTTTGGGGGCGAGAAGGGAAGTGAGTGGTGTGATTTTGATTTTGGGCTTAAAAGGTTTAGACTAGTCAATTTAATTTAGTTGAATCTTGAAGAATTCTCTATAGAAAAAAAGTAGTTGAATCTTGAGGAATTCTTTTGATGTTCCCCTGATTTAGTGGTTTTGGCACAATAGGTTAATGAGCATGGAATATTGTGAGTTCTAACTGCATGACAATGGTACCCTTAATAACATATATATGCCTATAATCCTAATAGTATTGTCAATTTCTAGTTTTGTAGCTCTTATGTGTTGAAAAGTTTGAGAACTGAATGAGTTAACTGAACTTATATTATACAAAAGCTATTGTGTAGATGTTGTAGTTAAACTAGAATTCTATATCTCACTCCCTCTTATTGAGCTCTGCTAGGGTTTTTTTTAGCGGCAGCCTTCGACAAAATCCTACCCAAATGGCCGGCGACGGTGAATCACAAAAACCAAGGCAGTGGTTTTTTTCCCTCTCCCCTCCTCCTGCAAAGGTTGCGACTAGTGGTGGGGGAGCTTTCCGCTTGCGCTTGTTCAGTTATAGCGACAGGGTTCTCCATCTTAACTGGTGGCGATTTATCTGCCTTTTTCTTTTACTGATGTTGGTGGTGAAGACTGAAGTTCATCGACCATATGGTTTCCATCTTGTCAGGTTCTCTTAAACGAAGTTTTCAGAGGACGCTTCTCGGCTTTTCGTATCGGATCTGATCCCGAATTGGTGGGATTCAAATCTAGGTGCCTCTTACCCTGATCTCGCCGGTGAAACCACTCTTCAGCAAGCCCTTCTGGTTCCAGTGCGGGTTCGAGCTAGCCCGAACCAGTGGGCTTAGGCAGAACGTCAGACCCGACATGTTCTTCACCGGACCCGAAAGCGTCCGCCGCAACGGCATCGCCTGCATCGGCGTCCTCTCCCAGTCCGACTTTGACGAGTCTCCGCTGCCGGAACCCAACGGATCACAGTCTTCATCACCGCCGTCGTGCGTGATATCCGGCGATGGTGTGGTTGTGCCACCGATGGTGGAGATAGTGCAGAGTTTCCTTGAAGGGGTGGTGGTTTGGTAGCCGGTTTTGCGGGTCGAGAGTTGAGTCAAAAGCTCGGCGATGGCGATGGCGACGGCGACGACAATGGAGAATGTGTGGTGGTTGAAGTCCTTGCCCCTAAGGTTTGGTACGATTGGGCTGATACTAAGTCTGTGATGGGTGATGTGGGCTCTTCTCTCGGGATTTAACTCTGTGACGGGTGATCCATCTCATGAGCCTAGTAATAAAGACGATTGATAGGAGCATATAATGCGACGTTCTTAATATGTTTATGCTTATATTTATGTTTTGTTTAACCCTTATTGTTGTAGAATCGAGTCATATAATAAAGTCATGAGTGTTTGGTGGAGTTACAATGAAAATGTGCTAAAACATTGAAAATTGACAGAAAATCGGAAAAATGTCTTAAATGATGATAGGAAACCTAGTTAAACTAGGAGTCTTTAAATGTCCAACGGTGTATGGCACAGTGTCCCAGGTTTTGTGAGCTGAAAAAGGCAGACATCCAAAGTTGGAGGACTACACTGCCCGATTCCTGTTTTGGGCAGAACTTTCGAGTTTCCTGCACTTTTTCTTTCTTTTTCAACCTACACACACACAAGATGCATCAAAACGAACAAAACAAATAAAATGCAAGAAAATACAAATTTATACAAGTTACGGTTTCAACAAATTAATACAAGAAAATACAAATTCATACAAGCTACGGCTTCAACAAATTTTTCAAGGGTTTTCAAGAAATTTCCAGAAATTTTCAAGCGATACAAACGACATTTAAAGTTTCAAGTGTCTTTCAAAAATTCAAATGAAAACTATACAAACACACGAAAATTTACAAAACAATTAACACTCAAACATATCAAGTTTTTATAATCCCCGACAACGGCCCCAAAAATTGATGAGAACCGCGAGGCTCACACAAATAATAACCCTACAAAAGATTGTTAGTAGTATAAGCAAGTATGGATCGTTCTAAGCCGGGGATTAAGGGTACTTGAAATATGAGAATGTTAGACAAAAATATATACAAATATACATAAAAACATCACATTGGGGAAGAAATAGGGATCGGCAGCCATAGGGCTGCCCTAAGCTAGGTACGAAAATCAAAATCCTAATTCTAATATGTACAAGTGATCACCATCTTTCACACCAAGCCATTCACACAAAAAGACTCTTTAACATACAGACTCGTATGCAAGAAAGTAAGGAACAAGTATTAACCTGTTTAGGTTCAATTTTAGTTCCGACTACAACTTAGTTGTAAGACTTCTCAATTTCTTAAGATCGACCTTTTCAGTATGGACCCTAGAATATATGTTAATCCTTTTGAGACTTAACAATTAATCACAATAGTCTAAATCGGAGACATGCAAAACAAGCAAGGTTGTCAATCATCTTATTTTAACATGCAAGTTATCTAAAGTATTATACCCTAGGTGAGAAAAACGAATCAAAGCAACATTTTGAGTATTTAGCCATATTTGTTATTACTCCGGTTTGATGAAACCTAACATGTAGATTTACATGCTTCAAGCCAATACTAATGTTTCGGTTTTTAAGTCTCAATCTTTAGATTTCTAACCAATTTCAAACCTAAAACATGCAAGATACCACTGCCCTAATTATCCATACACACGAAATCCATAAATTAAAACTGCAAAACTACTTTACATAAACTTCAACAAAATCGGTTCATACAAAAGTTTAACAAAAACCAAGAATTGAAACAAGTTCTTACAAGTCACACAAACATGGATAAATACATAAGCCATAGGGGGAGTGGATCACACTTTTAGAACCTTGAGAAGCTCTTCAAGATGTGGTGGAGTGGTGAGATGCTGCTCAGCAGAAGCTAAAACGATGGACGGGATTTGGCTGGTGGTGGTGATGGTTTTGGCTAAGTATTTGGGTGTTTGGTGCTTGTGAGACTTGGTAGAGTTTTTGGCTAGTACTTGTGCTTGAGATGAGATGCATTTTATGAAGAATTCGTTGGCTATATATATGGAACAGCCTAGGGTTTGCCGGCAGCTCCAAGGAATGATAATTCCTTGTCCAAGTTGGTTTTAGATTTCCTTATGAGAAAAGTATTGCTTTCTTGGACTTCTTCTTCTGATCTTGGACTTCAATCAGTTGCATTAGGTTGGCATAGACATATCCAACAAGTCTTTAGGTCCATTATAGCCGATCCATGCTTCCAAAAATCCAAAGGAGAGCTTTCCTGTTGCAACCGGGAAACTTAAGTTTTCTCGGCAGAATTGACCTTGCTCCAGTAAATCCGTCATAACTCCCTCTTCAGTGCTCCGATTGATGCGATTCTAAATCCTAGAGAAATTAGACTCATAGGGCTTTCCATCCATATAAGGAACATTTATTAGTTCTAACTGATACGTCGTACAGAAATTCCGGAAGTCAGAACACAGTCCCAGGAAAATCCTGGTAGTCCCTGGTGATTTTTGTTCAAACTGCCAAGTTGCAGCCATCTTTTGGGTGACTTTCCGAACTCCGATTGATCTGAATTTTTGATACAATACACTTTAGCTTGCCAAATATAGGCATAAAATTTGGAAAAGGATAATTCATTTTAACACAAGTCTCAAAATCACAAAAAAGACATATTTTGTATTATTTCCTCAGATTTCTATACCTAGTCATTTTTCTGATAATTAAGCATATTTTTCCAAAACTCTTCCAAAATGACACTAAACTATATTATGACTCTATCTTATTCTAAATAGACTAATAAAGCACAAATAAGGGATAATAACACATTAATATCGTTGCACATTGTGCTCCTATCAGTAGTTATGTTAGGTTTTCTCTATGAAACTTATATGTATTTTAGGTTTCGATTTGCATGTCTATGTTTAAAACGATTTCGTATTTGGTTTTATAATTTACTTGTTAAATTCGTGTTCAAGATGTATATATGTTTTATAATGTACTTAGGGTATAGATCTCATATGCCAAAATTAATATAAGTCGAGTCTAGCGCTACGTTGTCTTGATTTGTGTTGTTTCTTAGGGATAGAGTAGTTTAAAGAATTTACATGTCGATGTATGATGGGTGACGCCATATGTGCTAACATGTCTCCAACTAAAAAGACTTATGTGCTTAAGTGTTAATTTGTTTTAGAGTCCGCGCTACGTAACTTTAAAATCAATTAGCATAAAGATTAGGATGATGTGCTACGATAAGTCCTAAGTACTTGTGAAGTCTTAAATCGATTAGTAAGCCGCTACGAAGCTAATTAGGTTGGAATTAAGTCGAGTTTAGAACATGTCTACTTGCTGCCGTGTCTCTTATTTGCTAGATTGTTATGTGTTTTGATTGCTTTTGTGCTATGCTTTGTGTGGAAAGATGTCGATCATGTGTACATAGTAGTTTTAGGGTTTAAAATTTTGTGTCTTAGACTTTAGGGCAGTAGCCGATTCAACCGTTCATCCTCCCTAAGTTCGTTTCAATGTGTGTAAATGTGTGAATATGTGGCTTAACTTTTGAATATTTTAGGTATCCTTAATCCCCGAACTGAACGATCCCTACTTATCATATGCTACTAATGATTTTGCAGGGTTTTAATTGTGCGTATCATAACCCCGGTTATGGCACTCGTCAGCGATGCTTTGAAGACTAATGGTGTCGCTGATATGGAGACAGGTAGGTTGGTGGGACAGGAGGCTTAGGCTCCTCCTGCTATATTAGATTGAATTTGAATCTAGTCACAATGTTAGCGTACTTGGTTGTTACCCTTTAATCTTGCTGCTAAGTATTCTAACACTGAAATTCACTGTGCTTTATCTGAGATGAAAATGTAGGTATATTTTTGGCTCTTTAGCCTAGTAGGTTGGTGAGTCATAAGAGATACCTCTTATTGTCGGCCCTATATGAGTGTGTTAACTTTATACTGCTTACTGAATAATAAATTTCTTGACTTCCGATTCAAAAAAAAAAAAAAAAAACTAGAATTCTATAATAACCATTTCCGAATATCTTTTGGATATTATCTATCTAATCTTTTTAGAGAGCTAGGTACACACTTTTGTGCCTTCAGCGAATCTTCAATAATGGTACTAAAAGAGGACTCTTACTATCCTAGTTATATAGAAGATTGTCTTCTTTTTCTTTCATAACATATCAAAATGGTATGTAATCACTATTCTGGATTATGATCAATATATTGCCTTTTGCCTTTGATATAATAATAATAAAAAAAAGTCTTTTACTTGCAGTATACAAACTTAATTTACAACTTTAAAATTAGTTTTGATAAAAAGAAAACCAAATGCTGAAATCATGACAAACTATATTCAAACAAAGGATGTAAACGTGCCCCAAGTTTCTTCTTCACAAAAGGAACCAACCCTTCTCTCCATCGATACAATTTGAAGGATCTTGAAGAAGATTGTCAGCCACAGCTAACATTATCTGGAGTTCTCAGGCCAACAATGTTGCCAACTTGCGATCATAAACCATTGGTGATGATCATTTATGTTCGCATTGCATGCTGACATGCAAGTGTAGTACCGAGTTTTTGATTAGGTGAACAACATCCACAAGCTTTGATGTTTTCTTAAAAATTAAACTTCAGGAGTTATTCTTGTAAAAAAATTCTGCAATATATCTCTCGGGAAAAAATCCTACTGACCCTGCTTGCTAGGGTTTGCGGCAAAACTTCAAAGTTGGAACTGTAGGGGAATGTGTAGTGATGAATCTACTCGAGCGCTGAAGGATTTGGTCGCCCAAAATCGGCCTCAAATCGTGTTCTTGTGCGAGACGAAGGTGAGCAGGGAGGAGGGTTTCTTGCGTCTGAAGTGAGCCCTAGGTTTCCCTCAGTCGACGATGGTGTTGAGCGAAAGACGTTCGGGCGGCCTTGGTCTCTTCTGGACGGATGAAGTCCGAGTTCAGGTGTTGTCGTCGTCGGCCCACCATGTAGACGTGGTGGTTCTGAATGTGCCGGGCATGGCGTCTTGGAGGCTGACGGACTTCTATGGGTTTGCGACAACATGAGATCGTGACAAGTCTTGGCAACTCCTGTGTGAATTGGCGGATGCAGATTCACTTCCATGGGTGGTGATAGGGGATTTCAAGAAATCCTAAATAGTAGTGAGAAGCTGGATGGGGCAGTGAGGCTGGATAGACAAATGCAGGGTTTTCGGGATGCATTGGGGTATGGCGAGCTGCTGGACCTCGGTTTCCATGGAAGTATACCGACCTGGGGTAACTAAGAGATTCTGCTTAGGCTGGATAGGATGGTGTGTACGCCGGCGTGGTAAGATATTTTTTTTCATGCAAAACTCTTTCATCTCCCGCCATCAGATTCAGATCATGTACCTATTCTGTTGAGAGCAAGCACAGCCCCGGTTACATCCCGGCCGAAGGTTCGTCACTTTCATTTTTAGTCATTTTGGCTTCAATGTGCAGAATGTGACAAGGTGGTTTCGGATGCATGGGGTGAGGAAGTTACAGGCTATCCAATGTATATCGTAGCACAAAAAATAAAGAAAACCCGTATTCACCTAGATAAATGGCAACGGTCTGTGTTCAAAGGCAGGCAACTTCAGATGATGGGGATTCAAACTAGGTTGGAGAAGTTGATGGGATGCTCTATTACAGAAGCCATACAAACTGAAAATAAGACTCTTTTTGCTTCTTTACAAAACATGTTACACTAGGAGGAGCTTTTCTGGAAACAGAGGTCGAAAGTGATGTGGCTTAAGGAAGGGGATAGAAACACGAACTATTTCCGTAACCAAGCTACTGTTACCAAACGGAGAAATACATTGAAGGGATTGTTTGATACAGATGGGGTGTGGCATGAGGATGATGCGGGTTTGGAATCGGTGGTTTCAGATTATTTTGCTAAAATGTTCGAAGCCTCTGCTATGGATATGGATGCTGTCAACTTGGTTTTGGAGACTATTACTCCGTGTATTACTGAGGATATGAATGCACAGCTGAATAAGGAGTTCTCTGGAGAGGAAATTAAAATGGCCTTATATCAGATGTATCCTATGAAGGCGCCGGGTCCAGATGAGATGCCGCCTTTATTTTTTCAGCATTACTGGGAGTTGATCGGCCCTAATATGGTGGCAGCAGTCCAGTGTTTCCTTCATACAGGCCAACTTCTGAAAGAGGTAAACTTTACTCACATCTGTTTAATTCCAAAAGTGGATCAACCGGAACATATGTCAGACTTGAGGCCTATTGCTCTATGTAATGTCTTTTATAAGATTTGTTCAAAGGCCTTAGCAAATCGGTTGAAAGTCTTGCTTCCAGATATTATCTCTCATTTTCAGAGTGCTTTTATTCCAGGTCGTTTGATTACGGACAATATTCTGGTAGCAAATGAGATGGCTCACTTTGTTCATAATGTATAACTTTAATTAATAAGAAATTAATTAACACATACATATATATATATATATATATATATAAATCCTTAATAATTAATTACATTACAATATATATTATTATCAACATCAACTCATATATATATACCATTAATTAACAACCATTATTTAAGTTAATTAATTACACTATATATCAACAACTATTAATTAACATATATATATATATATATATATATATATATATTTTAACACTAATTAAAATAACATCAAATTAAAACACATAATTAAACTAAAACTCAAAATCAACTCAAGTAAAACTTAAAATCAACATATATACATACATTCTAACACTAAAACAACAACAAATTAAACAAAAAATCACTTAATAAATCAAAATCACTAAAACTCAAAATCAACTCAACTAAAACTCAAAATCAACATATATACATACATTCTAACACTAAAACAACAACAATACAAAAAATCACTTACTAAATCAAAATCACTAAAACTCAAAATCAACATATATACACATGTACGTACCTATATATAGCTCCACAATGTAAGAGAGGACAGATTTCAACAATACCCACAGATTTTTCACCCTTTCTCCCGTTTTTCCCCTGTTTTTTTGAAATGAGCAGCTGCTGCCCAGATCTGAAAATATATAGACTTATAGCCGACGAAAATGTCAACTTCGTCGACCATACTTCCAAAAATTTTCGTCGGCTAATGTTTCGGAGAAAGGCCGACGAAAATACAAATCGTCGACTGAAATATGAATATAGCCGACGATTTTTTGAAAATACCAACGAAAAAACGGTTTCGTCGGCTATGGTTAAACTATGGCCGATGATTTTTTTTTTCACCGACGAAAAATAAAATCGTCGGCGATTCCTTAGAATTACGTACGAAAATTTTAATTCGTCGGCCGTTTTTTTTTTTTCGTCGGGAAAACCCTTTTTTCTGGTAGTGCGCTACCGGTAAACCATCTTTTATTCGCGGATGATAGTATGTTGTATGCTGAGGCCTCTTTGTCTACATGTATTGCTATCTAGGAAGTTATTGATGTGTTCAGCAGGGCGTCTGGTCAGAGGGTAAATTTTGACAAAAGCCCCATGGTTTTTAGTGAGAGTGTGGTTGAAGAGGTTCGGTGTGATCTTTCTTCCAAGTTGGGGGTGCCGGTTGTGGATTCTCACGAGAAATATTTGGGTTTACCTACTTATGTAGGTAGACAGAGATCGGCTAGCTTTCAGTATATTAAGGAAAGGCTGGAGACCAGGATGTCGGCTTGGCAGGGTCGTATGCTTAGTGGAGCTGGTAAAGATATCCTGATAAGTGTGGTCGCTCAGGCTCTTCCGAGTTATGCTATGAGTGTTTTTAAGTTGTCAAAGAATTTCTGTGATGACCTGGAATAATTGTGTGCGAGATTCTGGTGGGGGAGTACACTAGATAAAAAGAAGATTCATTGGAAGCGATGGAATATTTTATGCAACTCGAAGGAGGAAGGGGATTTGGATTTTCGTAGTTTGTCGAACTTCAATCTGGCTCTGCTGTCGAAACAAAACTTGGCGCATTCTGGCTTATTCTTCTTCGTTGATTGCTTCTATTTTCCACATTGTTCGTTTTGGGAAGCGCCGGAATGTAATTCTCCTTCTTTTTCCTGGCGTAGTATTTACGGAGCAAGAGTTTTGCTTCAGGATAATATTTATTGGCAGGTAGGGGATGGTAGGCAGATACAAACCTTTGTGGACAATTGGCTACCTGGATCAGCTGTTGGTAAACCTAGTTTCTCTATATCTATTACTGAACCTGTTGGCAGAGTTAGTGATTTTTTGGTTGGAGATGGTACTTGGAATGTGTCCAAGGTACAGAGATGCTTTCGAGCAGAAGAGGCGGCAATTATTCTAAATATCCCTCTACGTAGACGTATTGTGAGTGATCGTCTATGCTGAAAACTGGCGAAGGATGGGAGATTTTCGGTGAAGACTGCGTATGTATGCTTTTGTACACTCTTCTAGTCATTCCCCCATAGGCCAGATACCTGGTAGTGCTTTTTGGAAAAAATTGTGGAAAGCTAAAATACCAAATAAGGCTAAAATTCATGGTTGGAGGATTTGCCTAGATATTTTACCTTCTTTAGATAGTCTGACTTTGAAAAGAGTGGAAGTTCAGGGAACTAATTGTGCTTTATGTGGTGTTTTGGGTGAATTTACATTGCATTTGAGCCGGGATTGCGTATTTACGAAACATGTGATTTCTTTTAATCCTGTTCTTAGTGAAGTTTGCTATAGGTGGAATAGCATACATACACCAGTTTTGGATCGGCTTGTTTCCTGTGCTAATGATTTGAACCTGTCACTTTTTGGGGATTTGGTGTTTAGTTTGTGGTCTGTTTGGAAGGAAAGGAATGAGAGAGTATGGAACCAGAAAGAGGTGACGGCTCAGGATGTGAGTATCCAACTCACTGCCCGTCTTAATGAATTCAGGTTTCATAACTTATCTACTATTGTACGGGTGCCAAGACTTCCTTCAGCTAAATGGAAGGCTCCTTTTGGTTTCTATAAAATCAATGTGGATGGAGCATATAGTCAGTCTACTTGGCAGGGAGGTTGGGGTTTTATCATTCGGGATCATTCTGGGAGGATGCTTGCAGGAGGAGGGGGGGGGGGGGGGGGGGGGGGGCAATATTGTTTGCTTCGGATCAGGGATTTGGTCCTGCATTATTGGAAACGGATGCGTCTGAGGTGAAGCGACAGTTGGAGATCTCAGATGTTCCTAACACTTCACGTTTGGGTCGGATTTATGAGGATGTGAAAGTCCAGCTGCAAGAATAGATTTCTTGGGTAGTGGTTTATACTCGCCGTGGGGGAAATAAGGCAGCACATATTTTGGCCGCACATGCCAGAGGTTTGGCTAGGGATGAATTTTATTTTGCTGCACCTTCTTTTCTTGAAGCTGTGATTACAGCTGAATATTGTACTGTTTAAACTTTTTCTTTGGTTTTTAATAAAGTTCGGTTATCTGATTAAAAAAAAAACACTATATTCAAACAAATTTGTCATTATTTGATCTTTATAACTAACAGCCACCTATACAGTGACAAACCCCCATAAAAGAAAAGGATGTACCATGGCCAACAAAGGGAGCATAATAAAAATGTAAGGTTGATCAAAGAAGAAAATGATGAGAAGTTTATGATATAAGTGAGGGGTAAAAGTTTTTTTCAAACCAACGAAGTCTGAAGGTGTTGAAGTTTCAGATATCGCTATATCAGTCACTAATTTTTTTTTTTTTTTTTAATGAAGCTAATCTTTTGTCTTGTAGTCCTAGTCGTGAATATGGTTAATACCATAGATAATGTGCATACTAGTTGAAGACGAACAATGATCTCTTTATGTGCATGTCAATTCGATTATGATCATGCGAGTAGAAAGATTGTGAATTTAGATTATTCTCTTATGTTAATTGCACTTTATTTTCACTTTGGATCGATACAATGGCCAAGAATATAGAGAAGAAAAATGGGGCAAGTTTGAACGAAATACAAAAATGAAAGAGAGGAACTTTCATTATTACTTGGTTGGTATGGAATAAAAAGCAAATGACGCGTTTACAAAATGAGGAAACGAAAATCTCGTGGATTTTAGAGTCAAAGATAAAAATGATTTGCGTACTAAATCCAAATTAGAGCATTGATTTTTTATATGGATTATGTGAAATCATAGCTGGAGGAGGGAAAAAAGGAATGTCGAGTCTCTTACTACAATGTCTGAGCCTTTTGTTGTGACTGACGCTATTTTCAAAGGCTACAATCAAGTTTTTAAAGAAAGAATTTCACTTCATCCAAAGGCAGAGGGTTTTATAAGTTCTTTTTTTTTGAATCAGTTGTCAAGAATTTATTAGAAAAAAGAGAAGAGTTTAAACATTACAATATTCTGCTGTAATCACAGCACCAAGAAACGAAGGCATAGAAAAATAAAATTCATTCATGTTCAAAGAACATGCATAGGCTGCCAGACAATGTACGGCCGTGTTCCCTTGACGTCGAGTATGGGATACCATCCAGGTGCCTTGAGATTGAATCTGTGCTTTCAAATCATCATATATCCTCCCCAATCTCGAGGTATTGGGAGATGCCGTCATCTCCAATTGGCGCTTCACTTCTGAAGCATCAGTCTCCAAAAATGTTGGAGCAAAACCATGGCTCACTGCAAAGGCTACTGCCCATCAACATTTATCTTACATAGGCCCAAAGATGGGACTTTCCATTTCACAGAGCCTCCCCCCCTAACCTTCTTGGAAACCACCAAGTTTTGAGTTCTGAATTGTTTGAGATGAGCAGGAAGTTGGGAACATACATCCAACACCCCCATTGATTTATTGTGCCACACTCTCTCATTCCTTTCCTTCCACACTGACTAGACAATAAAGAGAAGTTCCCCAAAGTGTGTCATACTGAGTTCATTAGCACAATAAACCAGCCAATCTACTGTATTCTCTTGCAGATTGCTCCATCGGTAACAAACCGTTCTGAGATCAGGATGAGACTGAATAATTTCATTAATAAAGCACAATCTTGACTCAGATGTAAGGTAAATTCCCCAACTAAGCCACAGAGCACACAATGAGTACCATCCACCACCATTCTCTTAGTTAACAAACTCTCCAGTGACGGAAGAATATCTAGGCAAACTATCCATCCATGAACTTTTGCCTTATTTGGAATATTAGACTTCCACAATTTTTTCTAAAAAATATGACTAATAGTTGGAAGGATAGGGTGGTAACTAGAGGAGTTAATGAAAACATACTGATAAGCTATCTTCACTGAGAATTTGCCATCCTGTGATAATTTCTAGCATTGTCGATCCCGACTAAGTCTTGTGCTAAGAGGAATACTTAGAATCAGAGCAGTATCAGGTTCTGAGGAACACCTTCTCACTTTCGCAGCATCCCATAAAATATACCCACATCAAAAATCACTAACACGGGATACTAACTCAGTAGTAGGAATCACCATCTCAGGATGACCCAAAGTTGATCCTGGAATCCAATTATCCACAAAGGTTTGGATTTGCTCACCATCTCCAACCTGCCAATAACTATTTTCTCTAAGTACCTCCCTTGCACCAAAAATACTTCCCCAAGAGAAGGATGGAGAAGTAGAGTCCTGTGCTTCCCAGTCAAGATAATATTTTGCCTTATAAATAGAAGCAATCAATGAAGATGGATCCGAAAGAACTCGCCACGTTTGTTTTGAGAGCATTGCCAGATTAAAATTGGAAAGGCTGTGAAAACCCAGACGACCAGATTCTTTCGGATTACATAGGATATTCCAACGCTTCCAATGTATTTTCTTTTTATCCAATGTACTGCCCCACCAGATGCTTGCACAGAGCTGCTCCAGATCATCACATAAATTCTTGGTAAGACGGAACACACCCATAGCATAACTTGGGAGAGCTTGAGCCACCACACTGATTAAAATGTGCTTCCCCGCACCACTAAGTAACTTGCCTTGCCATGCCTCAAGTTTAGATTATAATCTTTCTTTAATGTACTGAAACATCGCTGATTTTTTCCGGCCCACATAAGTAGGTAATCCCAGATATTTCTCATGCGCCTCCACCATCTGAACCTGTAATAAATTTGAAAGTGCCCCTTGCATCTCATCAGACACACTGTCACTGAAGACCATAGAGCTCTTATCAAAATTCACTCTCTGACGTGATGCTCTACTGTAAATGTCAAGAACTTCATGTATCACTTTCCCAGAAGATGTTGAGGCCTCCGCATAAAGCATACTATCATCTGCGAATAATAAATGGTTCACTGGAGGAGCTCCAACACAAATAGTAATACCAGGTAACTCACCTGTCTGCATACGTTGTCTCAGAAGGGTTGAGAAACCTTCTGCACCAAGTAAAAATAAATAGGGTGACAAAGGATCCCCTTGTCTCAGACCTCTAGCCGGAATCAAATAACCTCTAGCTTTTCCCCTTATTAAAAAGGAATACTGAACTATAGTGACACACTGCATAACAAGTTGAATCCACTGAGAGCTTAAACCAAAACGACACATCACTCGTTCCAAGAAAGACCATTCCATCTGATCATAGGCCTTACTGAGATCAAGTTTCAGAGCCATAAAGCCCCTACCCGTCTTCTTATTATGCACAAAATGTGCAATTTCATTCGCCACCAGAATATTATCTGTTATCAAACGTCCTGGAACAAAAGCACTCTGGAATGGAGAAATAATAGCAGGGAGAACAACCTTCAACCGATTTGCCAAAGTTTTCGAGCAAATCTTATAAATCACATTACACAAAGCAATAGGATGAAGGTCCGCCATATTCTCCGGCTGAGCAACTTTGAGAATTAAAAAGATATGAGTATAATTAATCTGTTTAAGGATCTGACCTGTCTGAAAAAAATCCTGAACCGCACTCACTACCTCAAGTCCAATCAACTCCCAATAATGCTGAAAAAATAAAGGAAACATACCATCAGGCCCTGGAGCTTTAGTCGGATACATTTGAAAAACCGCCTGTGTAATCTCCTCACTCGTATATTCACTACACAGCTGCTCATTCATCTCTTCCGATACACAAGGAGTTATGGCTTCCAACGTTTGATTCAAAGCCACCGTATCCACCTCCGATGCTTCAAACATTGTACCAAAATAATCTGTAACAACTCTCTCCATGCCCTGAACATCCTCATGCCAAACATCATTAGCATCAAACAGACCTTTTAAAGTATTTCTCCGTTTTGTGACCTTAGCTTGTTGGTGAAAATAGCTAGTATTACAGTCACCTTCCTTTAGCCAACGAACCTTTGCACGTTGCTTCCAAAAAATCTCCTCTTGGTGTAGTGTTGACAGTAGCCACAGAGGGGCTACATAAGCCCACAGACCCGCAGCCACTGCATCCGGGGCCGGACTAAGGCCAGGAGCAGGATCACTAGCACTCGGACCCGAGGTCCAGCAGTCTACCTTGTGACCAGGGACCGGGGACGCCAGCCTGCCGAACAGGCCGCCAGAGCTATCCTTTTACATGCGAACAGAAGGAAACCAGTCCCACATCGAAGAGTAAGGCCAGACCTCACGCCCGACCACCTATATAAGGGCCTCAACTACCGTCATTAATAGGTAACTGATCTCTCCAACTGCTTATCATACGTGCTTAAGTTATCTATTCATCCCAACTGTACTAACTTAGGCATCAGAGAGGAGAAGACCGGCCCGCCCGGTATTCCCCTTAGTGAGCAGGTTAAGCAGGAGGAGATCACATCTAGATTCTACCAGGCATACGAGTTTGTGCAGAAACAATTGGCGCCGTCTGTGGGAAGCTTTATATAAAAGTCAAGTAAGCATCACCAGATGACAGAAAGCTCAGAAGCGGGCCAGGAAAGAAATGCAACGGAGGGTCATCGGGTTGCACCAGAGCAAGCGATCATCCCCACCCCGGTCGCTGTACGGGAGCAGCGCAGTGACCAGGGCACCCAGGAAGACGGCAGCTGTGGGAGGCTGAACAGCACGCCAGAGACACGCAACGATAGCATGCGCGGGAAAGGCCCGGCGGAAGGCGACCAACCGGCGCATCGGGGCTTTTCGCTGACATTCTCGGACGATCCGAGCGACAAAGAGGAGAGTCTGCTCGGTGACAGTGACCGAGACACCACGTATAGCCCCGGCCGACACGATATGGCAGGGGAGATACGGGCGATGAGGGCCGAAGTCGGTCGCCTGCGCGCGGAGGGCGACCGAGATAGAACAAAATCCAATAGCCAGTATGAGGAAATGGAGACGGTAAACGCTGCCCTGGAAAGAGGACAGCAGCGCAACGCCGCCATGACAAGGGCAACTGCACCACCAGGCCGACCTCAGTGCCTTGAGGCCGGACAGTCATCGGGAGGAAGGTCCAGCGACCGCAGGAGGGCGGAGTCCCCGGGCGGTGCGGTTTTGCCAATGAGCACGCTGGCACCCCTGTAGTCGCGTGCTTCATTCGAGGATGAAGTCGTGACCCCGATAGCACGGGCACTACAGATACTCACCGACTCCGTGTCGGATCTAAAGGCCCAAATGGAGGCCAACGAGAGAAGGGCAGCACGGCCGATGGAAGGCGCGTGATTCAACGAACGCATGAGCCCTTTCTCGCACCGGGTTCTGGAATCAGGGAGGTCTGGTAACCAGAAATCCCTAAAGCTCACGTACTCAGGATCCGGCTGCCCATACCAACATTTGGATAGTTTCTGGTCCCAAACTCCATCGAAGCGTTCGAGCAACTGGCCGACCGGTTCGTAGGCCGCTTCATCCTCCGGGTCGAAGGAGCCCTGACATCAACCATCCTCTTCAACTGCATGCAGGCACCTGGCGAGGAGCTAAGGACATTTGTCAACCGCTGGCAAACGGCGACGGCCGGGGTTCGGAACCTCGACAAGGGTATCGCCGAGATGGCGTTCAAACAAGGGCTCCGGCCGGGAAAATTTTCATACGCCGTACGGGTGGAACTCCTACAGGGGTATGACGAGCTAATGGCAATGGCCATGAGGCATGCTCAGGCCGATTATGAGACGTATGGGCAGCACCTGCTGAAAAGAAAGCGGGACGAGCAGTGGGAGGAGCACCCCCCTCCCGGCTGAGAAAACAAGGCCGGCCAGCTGAGCGAGAACCGGGGTGCCCGACCAGGCAGACCCAGCAGAAATTGGGGGACTCAACAGCAGCATAAGCCCTATCATGACAAACCCCAGGGTGAGCACAAGCAGAACGTCAAGAGGTCTTCACCACTCTAACCTCTTCATACGAGGACATCTTGCACGAGAATGAGAACATCATTCCCCCACCGCCGAGGAGCAAGTACCCAAAGGGGAAACTTACCCAGGCGCGAACGGGCAAATACTGCTCCTATCACGATGAAGCTATCCATCGGACCAACAGTTTCTTCGCCCTCAAGACAGCAGTAGAGGGTTTGATTAACAACGGTTAGCTCCAGCGGTACATAGGAGAAAGGAGAGCAGATCCCGACCGGGAGCAGGGCCAGGGCTGGTAGGCACGCCCGAACCTCCAAGCAGTTAGTTTGGCATATCAACGGTTCAATCAACATAACATCATGTATGCCAACTATTTTGAGAGAAATTCCACCGGTTCCACCGGTGCAAAAATATGTATATCCAAAGAGTAATACCAACAAAAACCGTTCCGGCGGATTTACAAAAAAAAAGAAGAGAGCAAAACAAAAATCTTCAAGGAGCCGCGCCTCCCCCCTCAGCAGGCATCCCACCAACTTCTCCAGATGGAGCCACCGCATCCTCTCCAGCAAGTGCAGATGGTTGAGGCCCGCCTTCCCCTTCCAGTTGCTCCTCTTCTACCAACTGCTGATGGGTATCTTCACCGGCCCCCGCCTTCGGCATTCGAGAGGTATCCAGATACCCCTTCTCTTCCCACTCTGCATAGGCGTCGACAATACCTGACTCCCTAGCCTTTTCTAGGAGCTTAAGGAATTGATCATTGTCGTGATATTTGAGGACAACCCGCTGGTAAAGCTCTGGGTCCACTTCTCCGGCCGCAGCCGCAGCGGTGGCACGCACAGTGGCAGCTCCCACCTGGAGCTCATCCACTCTCTCCTCCAGTTCGGCCCTCTCCTCCTCGAGGCTCCAGACCTCCTGTTCTAGCCCGGCCACCTGTTTCTTGGCCCTCTCCTCCAGTCTGACCTTCTCCCGCTCGAGCCTGGACTTCTCCACTTTCAGACGCTCACGGGCTTCTGTCAGAGCGGCCACCTGCCTCTTCAGCTCCGGCAGCTCCACACTCGGATCCGGCTGGTACAGATTGTACAATAGCTACAAAACAACAGGGAGCCAATTAAGCAAACAGCAAAAGTAACGAGTTATGAGCAGTGCCATGGCACCAAGCAGTTCTTACCCGGAGAACCCACTCCTTGCTCTTCTGGCGGTTCTCCCCCGCCAAGGCTCCGGCGACCCCAGGCCTATCCAGACTAAGGCCAGCCACATCCGCCGCCAGCTTCTGGACGAAGGAACTCTCCAGACCGGCAGAGTTTGAGGCAGCATCGGCTTTGTCCCCAGCAGAACTCGTCGCACCGCTGACCACCTTGAGCCGTTTCGCCAAGTTTTCACCTGACGACCGGCCGGTCAGCGTCACCAGCGCGGAGGGAGTGACGTCCATGACCCTCCGCCTCTTCTCACCCTGGCTGTCCGGTGAAGAAGATTGTGCGCCTGACCGGGTAACCCTGGTGACGAGCGGGACCGATCCCGGCCGGTGCGGGATCCTATTCGTCCCGCCAGGAACCTTTAGTGGCCCCCCGGTGGTCTTGCCCTTTCCGGGTCCCGCCTTGGGCGCAGCGGGGTGACTCTTCACACGCCTCAGGATATAGGCGTCGTCCTCAACATCCAAGGCCCTCACCTCGGCATGAACGGTCAGTCGACCGGACTCCTCATCCACCGAGGTCCGTGAAACGGCCTCCTCCTTCTCCTTCAGCTTCGAGACGAGGTCTTCACCGTCCATGGATATTGTATTATCGGGCTTGACGACCGTCCGGGAAGATGCACCTGCAGGACAAACAAAGGGTTAGTATCAACTCGGTCAGCAGAAATGCCACCGCTAAAACCCTGCTACGCACCGGGATCCCGCCCGAGACAGTAGTACTACAACACCTCCCGCCGAATGAAGTTGTAGGAGCTCCGCTCAAGATCGTCCCAGCACCCGAGTATCGTCATGATCCTCTCCCGCTCCAACTCGGACAGTACGAACGATTGATCGCCAAGGGGCTGGAAGGCACCAGGAACCCGGTACATCGTACTCCTCTTCTGCCACTTCCCACCTGCCATCACCACCTTTTTCCTCCAGCTATTGTCCACTCAGGAAGACAGATGGGTGATGATAGGCTGGAAATGTCGGGCGCAAAAGGTCAGACAACCTCGGGACCCTCTCTTCTTCGAGAAGAACACTCTGTACAGTGCCCGGAACTCGTTCACCGTTGGCATGCTCATCCCGGACAGCTCGTACAGGCAACCGAGGCTCAGCAACTGCCCCCACTGGTTCCTGGGAAGCTGCGCGGGAGACACTTGCAGAGCGCTAAGCGTATACTGCACGAAGTCCGGCAGCGGGAGGGAGAACCCGTGGCGAAATTAGTCTCCGTGAACAGCAACCCAACCCGCCTCCGGGTTACAGGCCAATTCTCCAGGGTTCAGCGGCCGTAACGCCACCTCATCGGGGATACTCCACGTCTCCCGGAAGGCGGCAATCTCTTCGGGATTCATAGTACCCTCCGGTTCATCGCACACCACGGCCCCTTTCCCACTCCCGATGGTGTAGCTCATGGGCGGAGTGCCAGGAAAGCGCACCCCGTGCAGGATGCCCTCAGATCCCGAAGACCCGGAGGACGAGACCCCGCCCCGAGAGCGGTCAACGGCTTCGGCCTCCGGGGATTCCGAACCAAGCCAATTCTCCAATCTCTCCTCATCGTCCACCACGGGACGCCTGTCGGCCGATTCGGAAGCCCCATCAGAACTTGCAGGAGCCATTTAACCTAAGGGGAAGAAAACAAAACCCTAACGCTGGTCAGCAACAGGCTAGAACAGCGCCCTCTGCGGCTCCTCCCCAAGTTTGTCGCCGACGCCCCGCTCACAACGACTCACAGTCGGCGACAGAGCACCCCCCCCCCCCCCCCCCCCCCCCCCCCCGCACCGTAAAACACCAACCAAAGAGAAAACACGAAGCAAAGAAAGCAAGACTTACCAATTACTATGCACAACCGAGGAAAGTCCGTCCTACGAAAGCACCGATCAATGGTAGGCAAAGACCCAGAACGCTTGGAGCACGGATATCACGAGGCACCTCCACAGAACTTTCGCCGGATTCCTCTCCAACCTTCTCTTCTTCTCTCTGGGCCAAAGAGAAAAACAGAAGTAATGAAGACAAAAGCCGCCTTTTTATAGACGGATCCGATGCCCTAGGTACCCCTGCAATCCCCCCCAAAACACGCAATCAGGGCAACTCAAACGCTTGCGAATCCAGGCCCTCCATCTCAGATTGCTCCCTACTGACACGTGTCCTAGCATCGGTAATCTTCCCACGCCATCATAACCGATTAGACTGATGGACTTCCTCCTTAAATGCATGTCAACCACTTGTCCCGCCTATAAGCGACAGTTAAGGGAGATAGGAGCGGGAACCGAGGCGTCCAACCCCCCCACTTCCCCAAGAGTTAACCTCAAACCAAGGGCAGGCACATCACCGGTTATGTAGTATCCAACCGGCTCCATGACATTCCACCAAGTTGACATTCAACCGGCTCCAAGGCATTCCACTGGTTTAGTCACTTTCCCTCGCCTGCGGGCAGGGACAAGCCAGCAACAACTCAAGGCTTCGAAACACATGGGCTTTATAAACCCGGACGAGTTTACATCTAACACATGTAAACTTTTCCAGCAGGATAAAAACCCTGCATCACACTGAACTGTGATACATTTGGGGATACATGGCGAGACTTGTTATCTCAACGCCACCCCACCGGGCAGATTGTTTCTCTAACACAGAACAAGTCTCCCCGCAGGCTAAAAAACCTGCACATTACCTCACGCTTATTCTAACACAAGCTGAGAAGAACTAGCAGGTGTTAGCCGGTGCTTCAACATGGCCGCAACACCCCACCGGGGTACCTGTTGGCTTACTCCATGCTCCAACAGGCCTCCCCGCAGGCTAGCAACCCTGTTACACAAGCTGGGCCGAACCACCAGGCTATTCCCCGGCCTGCCTCACCATGGGCAGCGATTTTTTTCCTTGGGAACTTGGGGGACTCGTCCCGACATGGCAGTCCACCGGTCGAGTCCTCACATCACCACGCCTTCTCTGCCCGAACGCCCGGTCACGCCCAATCTTCAATACGGACTTGGGGGACTGGACTCCGTTGGGTCGGTAACCCTGCAGGTCTGCGGGGCAAGAGCGAGACATTAAGTCCCCATTTAAGATTGCACTTGACCGGGAACTTGAGGGACTTGTTGACAGTAGCCACAGAGGGGCTACATAAGCCCACAGACCCGCAGCCACTACATCCGGGGCCGGATTGAGGACCGGAGCAGGATCACCAGCACCCGGACCCGAGGTCCAGCAGTCTACCTTGTGACCAGGGACCGGGGACGCCAGCCTGCCGAACAGGCCGCCAGAGCTATCCTACCAGGCCTACGGGTTTGTGCAGAAACATGTAGTAAATTCTGTAGTTTTCCAAACAATTCAGTCTTCTCTGTCTGCCCTTCCGATGTAACCGAGCAGTCCATAAGTTCCTCCAATCGTGTCTGTATCGCCATCATCTTCACTTGATGTCCTCTGAACACCTCACGTTGCCATTTATCCAGTCGTATTCGGACCTTCTGAATTTTTTGAGCAACCCGAAACATAGGTACACCATCAACTTCTTCCTGCTATGATTCCTGCACGACATTGTCGCACTCCTCATGCTGCAGCCAGAAGGCCTCGAAATGAAAGCGATGGACTTTCGGCCGAGCCTGCAACGGAGCCGTACTAGCTTTTAGCAACAGTGGTTCCGATTGCTGCATAGCCATAAAAACCAGTCAGGCGCCAAGAAGCGATTCTCGGGCCTTTGATGATTTCAACGTCGATATGGTGAGCCGGCTTGGACATCGCTTGCACCTGCACGTCCTCCGTCCAGAACAAACCTAAGCCACCAGACCTGTCGTTGCTTAGTACCATCTCCGCCCGGGAGAAACCTAACGCTCGCTGAAGACGAAGAAAGTCTTGAGCGAGGCTAATTTTTGTCTCACACAAGAAGACCATCTGAGGCTGGTTCTGAGCGATGAGGTCCTTGAGAGCCCGAGTCGTGTCATCACCGCAGATTCCTCTGCAATTCCAACTCGGGAGGTCTAAATCCATGATTCGATTTTGAAAGTTTGTTGCAAACCCTAGCTTGGACGTCCAGGAAGTGACTAAATCCAAGCGGAGGGGTGATAGGTGTGTTGTCGCAGACCCTGACTTGGACGTCGAAGAGGTGACGGAGACCAAGCGGAGGGGCGATAGGTTTTTGAGGGATCCCTAGCTTCGATGGAATCCTAGGTTGTCAAGAAAAAATTTGAATATCTACTTTTGGTACATTACAATCCATACATGAACTAAAAGCCTTTATAAGTTCCTTTTAGACCGGCTGGAAAAACTAAGAGGTGGCTACATAATATACATCAATGAGGTGCCAATTGGGTTTTCCTAATTTTCGTTCTTATTAATGTTGTCGAGAACTTTGGTTTATGACATTCTCTTTGTATTTTATTTATCTTGTTTGATTAGATCTCCTTGTTTTATCAGGTTCAAATGAAAAAAAATCAATGAGGTGTGCCATAAATACATAAGTTCACAAAAGCTAAGAATAAATCTTCGGCATTAATAAGTACTAAATTTACCTTTAGTGAAGACCAAAGAACTAAAACAAATTATTTATTTTTTCGGAATAACAAATCGATGGTGGCGTTGGATGTTAGTTTACAACTTGCTGCTAATCTAAAGGAGTTCAGAGTTTATAATCTGGTGGTATCTAAGCAGGGTTTGGGGAGAGGCTCTGTGAAGTGGAAAGCTCCATCTTTGGGACTTTGTAAGATTAATGTTGATGGAGCTTATTCTCAACTTAGTTGAAAGGGTGGTTGGAGTTTTATTATTCGTGACCATTCAAGAAGGATGTTGGCTGGAGGAGCTGGTCCTGCTTTGGGTTTAGTGTCGGCAGAACATGCTGAGCTGATTGCATGTTGTAGGGCGGTTGCTTTTGCAGCCAGCCATAGCTTTACTCCAGCGATCTTGGAAACAGATGCTTCAGAAGTGAAGCGTCAATTGGAGGTAATAGCTGATCCTAATACCTCGAGATTGGGTCGGATATATGATGATTTGAGGTTTCAGATTCAGGACCAGGGTACTTGGATGGTGTCTCATGGTGTGAGCCGCGAGGCTCACATGAATAATAACCCTACAATCGTTAGTAGTATAGAATAAGTAGGGATCGTTCTAAGCCGGGAATTAAGGGTACCTGAAATATGAGAATGTTAACACAAATATTCAGAAATATATACATATTTACATGTTTTCAATGGGGAGTTTTTGAATGAGGATCGGCAGCCATATGGCTGCCCTCTAAACTAGACACGAAATAAAATCCTAAAAACTACTATGTACATGTTTTAGTCGACATCTTTCACACAAGGCACTTAGCACACAACTCTTTAACAAGTAAGACTCATACAAAAGAAAGTAAAGAACAAGTATTTAGCATGCTTTAGACTCAAATAAGTTTCGACCAACAACTAGAACGGGAAACCGATTTTACCTAGTTGTGAGACTTCTAATGTTTTTAAAGATCAAACATACGTTATGGACCCTAAAGTTTATGTTACCGTAATACAACTCGCAACATTGAAGCACAAAGTCTATAATCGAAGACATGTAAACAAGCAAGGTTGTCAATTATCTCATTTAACATGCAAGTTTTAGCTAAGGTTATACCCTAAGGGCATCTCCAACCCAATGTCCTAAACCCTATAAATTTGGGGTCCTAAAAAAATATGGTCTCCAATGGTTAATTGGGGAGGTCATAAACCCTATATTTGTAGGACTTGGAGTCTTATTTTGAGACTTGGTTTGAGACTAGTCTTATAAATTTAGCTTGGTCCCAAACACTCAATATTTTTTTTTTCAATTAAATATTATATTTATTATCATGTACAAGAATAGTTTACAAATATAAATTATTATTAATTACAATACAAAATTAGAAAAAATCAAATATATAAATTTAAGACTTTTAGTTAAAATCTTACCATTGGAGATGGTTGAAGTCTTATATGAATAGTGTCTAAATGAGGTCTTATAATAGGTATGAGACCCCATTATGAGACTTCATGGTTGGAGATGCCCTAAGTGAGCACAATCGAATCAAAGCAACATACGTTTAATCTTTATTCGTTCTACTCGGGTTAGATTTACATGTTTGTCAAAGATCACTAATGTTTCGGTTTTTAAGTCACACCCTTAGATTACTAACCGATTTGAATCCTAAACATGCATCTATACCAACTGTCCTAATTATCTAAGTGTATGAAATTCCTACATGTTTTATATTATAAAATTAACATGCAAAGACTCAATCAATCCGAAACCTAGACCTAGACCTAAGCATCGAATCAAAGATGTTTTTAACATGAAATTTATAAAACCAAATTCCAATCCGAGTCGTACATAGACATACAATTCGAAACCAAGAATACATGTAAGTTTCATAGACAAAACTAAACATTACTACAAAGAATAAATTGTTACACCGAAAGTAGGGAGTGGATCACACTTTTGCAGACACCTTTGATGGCTTCAAGACGTGTTGATCCGATGACAATGATGGAGGCATGGTTGGAGTATTTTTGGTGAAGGTGGGGATGTGTTTCGGCTAACTCTTGAATGCAGGATTCTTGGGGAATTTTGGTAGAGTTTGTGGCTTTGTGTTTTGGCTTAAGATGTGACAAGTCTTTCTGTAGAAATTCGTGCCTTTATATAGGAGAGAGGCTGTGCAAAAGTCGGCAGTAATTGGGATAGCAAAACCTAAACCGATTTGGTTTAGGTTTCCTTGTCGGCAAAGTAATGCTTCTTCCAGAACCTCTTCTGCCGATTTCCTTCTTGGATCGGGCTGCAGCACTTCATGAGCTCCTCTCGTGAACTCAACAACTCCTCATGATGAATTTTGATCCAAAGAACACGCAGCATTTGGCTTAGACACACAACCGGCAGAATGATACCCGGAACCGGCAAAGTCTCCTAGTTGAGCTAGGAAAACTTTCTTCTTCATATTTTTCGGTTCTTTTTGGCTTGCTGACTCCGTCTAACCTCCATTAGGCTTGGACAATCTACATATATGCAATCAGATGCCATCTTGATAATTAAAAACCCAAAAGAGTGAAAACGGGCAGTAGCATCCTTTTGCAGTGACCTTGCTGTCTTGCAACTGGCATAACTTTCTCCTCAAAGCAGCTTTTGATGCGATTCCAAGTCTTGGAGAAACTAGACTCATAGAGATTTCCATGCATATATGCCACGCCCTCTGGTTCTAAGTGATGCGTCGTACAGAAGTTCTGAAAGTCAGGACACAGTCCCAGGAAAATCCTGTTAGTCCCTGGATCGTTTTTCGTCGGCCTTTCTCCGAAACATTAGCCGACGAAAATTTTTGGAAGTATGGCCAACGAAGTTGACATTTTCGTCGGCCATAACTATATTGAAAAATACATATTTTATTTTAGACAGAAAACGACAAAAGAATAGCCGACGAGTACTACGTTTGATTTCGTCGGCTATGAGAAAAAAAAAAACAAAAAAAGACCAGCTTCCATTTTCTATCACTATCGACAAACCATTGCTTCATCCTTCAAATGCAAATATGTCGTCAAATAAGATATGACCGAAATAATGAAATACGTGTACGGTTGAAAAATGACAAGATTCCGACAAAATCTGTGTGCCGAATGTTGCGGTTAACTGTTTTTTACTTCCGTTTTCCTATGGGTAGCCTGACGTTTGGTAAATATTTTGAGGAAAATTTTTAAACGATTAGTTGCGTCTCATCGATTTGAAACTATTATCTGTTGAAGGTCAGGCAAAAAAACGTCAGTTAGACAGGCCAATTACCATTTCTAAGCGTTTAAAGGGTTGATTCACCCGGTTGACCGTCCCGATCGAGCCTTTAACGTTGTCAGATGTAGTTGGATTTTTTTTCATACATGTATTTAATCTTAACGGTGATATCTGACGGTTTGAATAGATTTTATAAACTTTTAGATTCAAAATCAAAACATATGCACTAATGTTCCTCAACTTGTTTACTAAGTGTTTAAATGAATGTATAGTTTCAAAGAGTTACTATATGTACACTCTTCAAATGCAAATATGTCGTCAAATAAGATATGACCGAAATAATGAAATACGTGAACGGTTGAAAAATGACAAGATTCCGACAAAATCTGTGTGCCGAATGTTGCGGTTAACTGTTTTTTTACTTCCGTTTTCCTATGGGTAGCCTGACGTTCGGTAAATATTTTGAGGAAAATTTTTAAACGATTAGTTGCGTCTCATCCATTTGAAACTATTATCTGTTGAAGGTCAGGCCAGAAACCGTCGTCTAACTAGAGTAATTTCCGTTTTTAAGCGTTTAGAGGTTTGACTTAGTGGTTTGACCAACAGTTTAGCCGACGAAAATTATATGTCGTCGGCTAAACTCTTGCGATCCGCTTATTGTCCGCCGTTGGATGGCTCAGATCCAACGGCTGCTGATTTTCCAAAGCATAGCCGACGAAATATTTGAATTCGTCGGCTAAACTCTTGCGATCCGCGCCTTTTTATTGTCCGCCGTTGGATGGCGGAGATCAGACGGCTGCTGATCTCCTAAAGTATAGCCGACGATGTTTAAAGTATAGTCGACGACATTCAAAGAATAGCCGACGATTTTAAAGATTTCGTTGGCTATTTTGAAGAATAGCCGACGAAATCTTTTTTAATCGTCGGCTATTCTTTCTGCTATAAATCAGAAACTTTCGAACCCTAGCCGACTTTTTCCTCTCCTCCTCCTCCTCCTCCTCCTGCTGCTGCTCCAATCTGCCGCTCTCCTGCTCCAATCCATCGCGCTGCTCCTCCTCCTCCTCAAATCGGTGGCGCCACCCTCCTCCAATTCCGGCCTCCTCCTCCTCCGATCCTCCTCCTTCCTCAAATCCTCCTCCAAGCCGGCCTCCTCCTCCTCCTCCTCCTTCCCCTCCGCCTTCCCCTCCTCGTCCGACCTCCTTCCCCTCCTCCTTCGGCCTCCTCCTCCGATCCGGTTAAATTTTTTTTTTTCAATTTAGTTTAATTTTATAAATTGTTATATATTTAATTTTAATTATATAAATTGTTATATATTTGTTAATAAATTTAATTTTAACAAATTGTTATATATTTTATTTTAATTATATAAATTGTTATATAATAAATTGTTATATATTTGTTATAATTTAGGTATATAAATTGTTATATAATTAATTTTAATTATATAAATTGTTATATATAAATTGTTAAATTAATTATATATATAAATTGGTAGTCTAATTATAACCATTTATATATTTTTGTTAATATATAAATGGTTATTTGTATTTATATATATGTTAATAATGAAATATAGTTATATTTGTATATAAATAGTTATATTTAGGTTAATGGTTAGTATTATTTAAAATTAGTTAAAATTTAAATATTAATTTGTTAGTATGTTTTGAAATATGTTAGTATTATTGGTTATTATATTAATTAGAATTTGTTATTTAATGTAATATAATTTAATATTAATTAATGTATTAATGCCTCAAGCTGCAGATGGCCGATGCATTGAGACAGTTATTCGGAGGCCGTCGTTCCAGATCTAGAGGTTCTGGAAGTTCCGCCGGTTCCGCAGAGTCCGACAGGACCCTTAGCCAGTCTGAGAGGACCACCACCCAACCGCGGAGGAGTGTTGATTCATCCCAGCCACGGAGGCCTGTGGATTCATCACAGCCGCGGAGGAGTGTGAGTTCTCGGCACCAGACCCTTCTCCAGGCGGGGCGGCCGTCGAGCAGTTCACGTCCCCCTATCGGGCCAGATGCTCCGAGGTTCAGTAGGCAGTTATTTCAGGACGAGATAGCTGCAGACGTTCCTCAGGTCCGTATGCCTGAGGTTCATCGGGAGCCGATGACGAGTCCGACGACGTCTGCTGCTGACTCGACTGAGGGGCCTACTCTCCCAAATCAGCTCTACCTCCCGTACAACATTCCTGCAATACCCGAGGTCGACTTTCGTGGTGTGCCCATATGGCCTGATATGCCTCAGTACGTGAGTGTTGCGGAGGCATACCATCAGCAGCCATTTGAGAACCCTGACCTCCTGATTTCGGCGAGGAGAAAAGGAAAATCGACAGACGGGTCATCGAGTTCAGGTAACATTTGATTTTATTAATTAAATATTTTATTAAAATTAACGCACTAATATTTAATTTTATTAACCAATCGTCGTTTATGTGATAGGGACAGCCGCTAGCAGTTCAACGAGGAATACGAGAGGTGTCATATGTTTTGACACGCTCAGGAGAACTGTTGAGAGCAGGGGGAGGATCCAGATAAACGAACGTTCAGGGGAAAAAAAGCCGCGACTACACGGGTTGCGTGGGGGCAATAATTAGGGATAAAGTCTCTATGTTGTGGACCCGGTGGGCTAATGTGCCGGAAGAAATTAAGAGGGAGGTTAACAACGCGGCGTCGGTGAGTAATTTAAAAAACTTAATTTATTTATCGTAATTTTTAATAACTTTCGGTATTGTTGTAATTGTAAAACTAATAAAATATTATCTTTCAAACATACTTCGAGATTGCCGAACACAAGCAGGATTGGGCAGACTCGATGCAGAACTTGAGGTACGTTGGGAATTTCTCATCTTATAATTTGAAATATTTTATGATATTAATAATATTTCTAATGCACTTTTGTTTTTTCCGTAGGTTCAAAGAGTGGAAGAACGAGCTCTGTTCCCACTTTAACGAATACGACAACCGTGGTCGTATGGGTACTCCCAGAGAGTTCATGTTCAGGGAGCTAGTACGAGTGGCGTTGATTGAAGACAGTAGACTTCAACAACCCACTTATGCAGGTAAATACTAAACTTAACTATAAATGTTTATTTTGTTAAAATTTTAATTATTAGTTTAATTATTTTATAATTATTATACTAATATTTTTTTATACATTTTTCTAATATTTTATTGTTTGTTTGAAGCAACGGTCTCGGATAAACTCTGCGAACCGCCGCCGTAGCACAACCCCCCATCATGGTGGTTCTAGGCCATTTGCACAATATCAGGAGGATGCGCTTAGAGATCATCCTGATAGCAACCCGTACGTGGAGACGTTTAAGATCGCTTATCCACAAGCGACAGAACAGCTCGTAAGTCGTTGATTACGATTTTAAAATTTTAATTATTAATTTTACTTAATTATATATTTGTTAGAATATTAATTATTTTTTTTTCCCGTTCAATTAAGAGAGGGTGAACCAGGCCGAAGAAGAGGTGTTCCATCAAGTAGTTCGGGAGACACAACCGAACATTTCAGAGGCAGATCTGCAAGAAGCCCTACGCCAGGTCGACCGATCGAATGTCCAAACGGTAGCGAGGATGTTCGACGCAGCCTTCCCACACCGGTCAAACCAATACTACTGCCGGGGTTTGGGAAGTTCTGAAATAGGGCTCCTGAAGACCACTAAGGGAGGTCAAAAGAAGGGAGGCGGGGAGAGCCAACAGATGAGGGGGGAAGTGCAGAGATTGGCTGCAAGATTGGCGGTCGAGGCCCAGAGATCACAGGAGCAACGCCGCAGAATACAGTAGTATCATTTGGATATGGCCAGTTGGCATGCTGAATGCGAGAGAATTCGGCAACACAACTACGCCGACCAACAAAACTGGTGGTATGATATGTTCGCGGCACAACAACAATCCCTTGAACTCCCGCCCCCATTTCAGCCGTTAGTTGAACCTCCAATGCCTCAACCTCCCGAGGATGACGAGCATGATGGAGAGCAGGATGCTGGGGATGACGTGGTGGACTTTAGTGCTTTAGGTGATGATTAGGGTTATATTTTATGTATATTGGAACAAATTAAATAATAAGTCATTTAGACGTGTTTCTTGTTGGTGTAAATGCATGGATTGTCTTTGTGATTTGCAGGTTTCTTGGAATGGTAATTTAGAAATTAATTTAATTTTTTTTCCCAAAAATTAAGAATAGCCGACGATATTGGCATTATTTCGTCGGCTATAAGTGCTATAGCCGACGATTTTTACCAATTTTCGTCGGCTATAACGGTTATAGCCGACGAAAATTACATTATTTCATCGGCTATAACTAATAAATGCCTATTAAAATATTAATATATTCCGACGAAATAACCGACGAAATAGATGAAATCGTCGGCTATATTTCAGAACAAATAGCCGACGAAATTCGTCGACTATAGGTTACGATATCATCGGCCATGCTCGAGAATAGCAGACGAATTTCGTCGGATATTTTGCCAAGGTTTGGTCGACAAAATGAATTTTCGTCGGTAAAATCGTCGGCCATACTCGAGAATAGCCGACGATTTCGTTATTTTCGTCGGCCATTGGTATTACCGACGCCGTTTTTCCGACGAATTATAGCCAACGAAAATTTGGCATAGTAGACGAAATTTTTTTCGTCGGCTATTCTCTCCGATCTGGTAGTGATTGTCTGGCAGCGTATGCCTGTTCTTTGGACAGGGATGAGTTTTATTTTTCTATGCCTATTTTTCTTGATGCTGTTGTTACAGCGGAATACTGTAATGTTTAATCTTGGTTTTCATTAATAAATTTTTGTCAACTGATTCAAGAAATTATTTATTTTTTAGCACAAAGAGATCTAACTAATTTCTCATACCTGTTTGGACTTCTTAAAGGATGAAAATCAAGAAAGATATGCATATGATATTTGCATATACAAAATTGAAATGAAGTTTGTTACATCCTCATAAGTCAATGAACTTAATTTATAAACAAATATTTATCTTTTCTATATTTTGCTACTGGGACTATGGATATTTCATACTCCCTTACTCTTTTTAGAGTTGAAAGATGAATATCAAAATATATCGATTTCGTTTAGTTTTCTTGACTATAAGAAAATCTCTCGTAGACGTTTCTTACATCAAAATGTATAATTTCTTATCTTGTTTCTAGTCAAAAACAAATTATACAAACTCTATATAGTACTGTGCTACTTCCCCACTTCACCACTCTTATACTAATATGCTTGAGCATTAGTCACAGGGGAGAGAACCCTTAGTCGCACAAAAGGTTAATTTAGCAATACATATTTAGAGGAAGGAGGAGAACAAAACACAGTTCTTGACCAATTCAAAGTTAACCTCTTATTTTTATGGAAACGTTTCAAAGCTAGTCTATGGCTCACCGTTAATGCTTGAGCATTGTATTACTAAAAATAGAGTATCAAAGAAAACAAACTTCCAAATCAAAGACAAAAATATATCTCTCCACAAACAATGCCACATTCTTCGGATTTCACAGCCTCTGTCGGCTGTCACCTCCTCCTCTCCACTTATAATCAACAACAACAATAACAGAACCACTTGAAAATATTAAAAAAAAAATCAGAAAAACATAAATAAAAACCAACAAAAGAAAAATAGCAATTATAGATACAAAAACCTCTCTTTTTCGACAATACATTCCCCGAGTTCTCTTCTACTCAAACCTCCTCACCCAGGAGGGATGGAGATAGAAAGGACACCAAACGAATCCAAAAGAAAGTATCTGTTTCTATCCTCCTTGCCATCATTATCATTATCATCTAGATATATGATGGCTATCCTCCTGGTCTTTGTCTATGCACTTCTCTGCAACCCAACCATTGTTCTGTCTGACCCTTCTCCCACCACCTTCACCCCCCAAGACAACTTCCTCATAGACTGCGGTGCTAAAGACCCTCCTAAGTTACCCGATGGAAGAGTCTTCAAGACGGACTCACAATCCAATCAACATTTGAAAGCAAATGATGATAATAAGGTGTCTGATGATAAGGCAGATGTGCCTTCTCCTCTCTATTCCAATGCAAGGATTTTCACAAGTGAAGCCACATATACGTTCCACATGGAAAGGCCTGGATGGCATTGGGTTCGCCTCTATTTCTATCCCATTCAAAACTCTGTGTCTGATCTTCAGAAGGCAACTTTCCATGTCATGACAGATAAGTACACTTTGCTCCATAGTTTTAATTTCAACGAGGCCTCTAATAACAACGCCCACAAATTTATTTTCAAGGAGTACCTTCTCAACGTGACCGAACAAGAATTCTCAATCAAGTTCTCTCCCCAGAAGAACGCAGTGGCATTCATTAATGCCATTGAGGTGGTTTCAGCTCCTGATTACCTCATCGGGGACACAGCTAACAACCTTCAACCAATGAGTCAGTTAGGAGGGTTGTCCAAATTTGGATATGAAACTATGTATAGGGTTAACATGGGAGGACCCCTAGTGACCTCTGTCAATGACACATTAGGACGAATGTGGTTACCAGACGAAACATACATTAAGTCGAAGAACATGGCCAAAAGTGCAAAGGTTGAAAGTAAAACTGTAAAGTATCCTCAAGGACTGACCCCCCAAATAGCTCCACCAACAGTTTATGCAACCGCAGCACAAATGGCTGATGCAGGTGTCGGCAATCAAAAGTTCAATGTAACATGGACCTTTCAAGCTGAAAATGCATATGGTTACTTGATCCGGTTGCATTTCTGCGACATTGTGAGCAAATCACTTGGTACTCTTTATTTCAATGTCTATATTAATGGGTATGTAGCTATAAGTGAATTGGATTTGTCACAAACTGTGAACGGTTTGGCAATTCCATTTTACAAGGACATTGTGGTCAACTCTTCATTGATAAACGATGGACTCTCAATCCAAATTGGTCCGTCCAAGTTGCAAAATGGTATCCAGAATGCCATTCTCAATGGTTTGGAGGTTATGAAAATAAGCAATTCTGTTAATAGTTTGGATGGAGAGTTCGGAGTCGATGGAAAAGAGGCAAAAGGAAGTAGCGAAGGTGGGGTTCACAAGGGAGCGGTGGCTGCAGTCGGATTTGGGTTGATGTTTGGAGCCTTTATCGGACTTGGGGCAATGGTGTATAAATGGAAGAAGAGACCTCAAGATTGGCAGAAAAGGAACAGTTTCTCATCTTGGTTACTCCCGGTACATGCTGGAGACAATAGCTTTATGTCAAGCAAAACCTCAGTGGGAAAGAGCATGTACTCTTCCTCTATGGGTCTTGGTCGATTCTTCTCTTTCGCAGAGTTGCAGGAAGCTACCAACAATTTTGACTCGAGCAAAATCATTGGTGTTGGTGGATTTGGCAATGTGTATCTTGGTGTAATTGATGATGGAACTAGTGTTGCTGTGAAAAGAGGAAACCCACAATCTGAACAGGGAATTACCGAGTTCCAAACAGAAATCCAAATGTTGTCAAAACTTAGGCACAGACATTTGGTCTCTCTAATTGGCTATTGTGATGAAAATCAAGAGATGATCTTGGTTTATGAGTACATGTCAAACGGGCCATTCAGAGATCATTTGTATGGTAAGGACTTGCCACCATTGTCATGGAAGCAAAGATTGGAGATTTGCATTGGCGCTGCTCGTGGTCTTCACTACCTTCATACGGGCACAGCTCAAGGCATCATTCACCGGGATGTGAAGACAACAAATATCCTTCTTGATGACCAGTTCACTGCTAAGGTTGCTGATTTCGGGTTATCTAAAGATGCGCCAATGGGACAAAACCATGTGAGTACCGCAGTTAAGGGAAGCTTTGGGTACTTAGACCCTGAGTACTTTAGGAGACAACAATTGACCGACAAATCCGATGTCTACTCATTTGGAGTTGTCATGCTCGAGGCATTGTGCGCTAGGCCCGCCATCAATCCAGCACTTCCGAGAGAGCAAGTCAACTTGGCCGACTGGGGAATGCAGTGGAAGAGGAAGGGCTTGTTAGAAAAGATCGTGGATCCTCTCCTTATCGGAACCATCAACCCTGAATCCATGAAAAAGTTTGGTGAGGCTGCTGAGAAGTGCTTATTAGAGCATGGTGTGGATAGGCCTACAATGGGAGATGTGCTGTGGAACTTGGAGTATGCTTTGCAACTTCAAGAGGCATTCACGGACGCAAAGGGCGACGATGACAACAATAATTCCAACCCCTCTGCTGATGTTGCAGCTGCCTCTCCAGCTGATGCTGCTGCTCCTACCGCTGCCACCACCCCTCGCCCAACTTCTATTTTAGAGGAGCAAGAAGCACCTCCTGCAGAACAGACAATTAACGACCAATCTGGAACCGCTATATTTGCTCAATTTTCTAACCTCAACGGTAGGTGAATTAATGAAATTCTAGTCGTGTGGTAATTAACAAATACATGGTCTAGTACTTCAATGTAATTCATGACGGAGCAAATTATAATGATCAACGTTCCTCTTTTTCTTGAATTTGGGGTTACTGAGCTACAGTATTTATGTTTGTACAGTGATGTACTGGTATGTGGAATGTATAGTACATTGCCATTAATCCTATACGTATTGAAGTGTATATAACTTCGGTATTCAGTTCATTGTAGACTTGTAGTATAGATCATAGATGAAAATGAAACTGAATAAATGATATTGAATGACTTTTTCAATATGTGTTCTAGATTACATGCAAGATATTATTGAAGTAGTTATAGATCAAGCTTACACTTGGAACTAAGCACACCACAAAACCTAGACTCAATGATCGAAGCTTACGAAAGAACATTACAAACAAAATAAAGAATGTTAGAAATTTCTATCCAAAAAAAATGTATAGGATTGTGCAGCACCATACCAGAAAGCCGAGAAGCTTGTTGCCTTTGGCATGGCATATATCGACCAAAACGACGGCGTCGGGTTCAGACTCACCATCCGCACCCCCCTCCTCCTCTGCTTCGGGATTGGCTTCACTCTCTTGGAAGACTCGGCTCGCGTTGTTACTAGTGTTGAAGGTCAAAGAGACCGCATATCGCCCTGACGGCACCGTCAACCGCCGTCTCCTGAACCTCGTCGACTTCCAGGCCTCACCCAAGTCCGCAAACGGCGTCACCTCCTCCGACGTGGTCGTCGACTCCACTCGCAGTCTCTGGTTCCGACTCTTCATCCCCGTAGAAACTGAGTCCTCGTCTCTTCCTGTCATCATTTACTTCCACGGAGGTGGCTTTGCAGCCTACAGCCCCTCCTCGATTCCCTACGACACCCTTTGCCGGAAATTCGCCGGCAAAACCCCCGCCGTCGTAGTTTCCGTTAACTATCGTCTCTCTCCGGAGCACCGCTACCCTTCCCAATACGATGACTGTTTCGACGTCGTAACTTTCCTCGACAAACACGACGCCGTCCTCCCCAAAAACGCAGACAGATCCCGTGTCTTCCTTGCCGGGGACAGCGCCGGCGGGAACCTGGCCCACCACGTGGCCTTACGTGCATGTCGTGAGCGTTTGAGACTCGGGACAGTCAAGTTGGCCGGGTTGATAATGGTCCAACCGTGGTTTGGCGGCGAGGAGAGGACCGAGTCCGAGATCCGGCTAGAGAAGGATCCCATGCTTTCGGTGGCTAAGACCGACTGGTTTTGGAAGGCTTTTTTGCCGGAAGGGTCGAGAAGGGACCATGAAGTAGCGAACGTGAGCGGCCCGAACGCGGTGGATATTACGGGTGTGGGGTTTCCGACGACGGTTGTGGTAGTTGGGGGAGCGGATCTGCTGCAAGACTGGCAGAGGAGATACTATGAGTGGTTAAGGAAGTCAGGGATAGAGACAAAGCTGATCCAGTATCCCATGATGTTTCATGGCTTCTATGCTTTTCCAGAGTTGCCGGAGTCCGAGCAACTTGTTAACGGGGTAAGAGATTTCGTTGCTTCCACCTGCCGATGAATTATATGAAAGCAAAGTCTGCAACCTGTTTATTGTGTTACAAAATGTGTGCCAGCTGCTCCTCTTTCTTACTAGTTCTGGGAAAGAGCGAGGCAAACCATATCTCATTCTAATCTGTTTCATTCATGAATCAAGTTATTTAGTTCCATTTTTCAAAGTGTTGAACAGAACTTAGCAGAACTCAGTCTGATTAAGAAGTTCTGATCGCATAATTCTGTGATAGCTAGATAAACTTTTAGTGTTTATAAATATTAAAATAAGCAGATCTGTAGTAAGATTAAGGCCACCATCAAAGCATAAAAGGCTTTCATGAGCCAGCTCTGAGTATGCATTGTCTGCATATGTCTCTAATAAGGAAATGCTAATTTTTTGAATTCTCTGTCTGCTTTCACAATAAGTTCAATTCAGAACATGCTTCAGTAGTTCAGTACCTATTAAAATGCAACTGAAGTTCTATTCATTTACATGTTTTAAAAGGTTGAAAATCTTTCACACAAACCACTGAGGTTGGTGGGGAGTAATAAGAATAAGGAAAATGCCAAAGTTGCAGAAACTATGCCAGTGAGAAACTAGGCCATGCTCTCAAGTACACAGTCAAGTCATTCAAATTGATCCAGAGTACAGGCCTCTGTTTTTTTGCCTCAAAACTTTAACAATAGATTCTAAAGTAAATTGATCAGAACTATACATGTATTAAGCCCCAAACTCTAAGCTTTCAAAGTCAGAAACTTGCATGTTCTAGCCTTCCCCTTGGCCTGCAGATAAATTTTTTGAGGTTACTGCTCGTATTATGGCTGTTTAACTGATTCATCCAGATTTTTCGCTCATTCCAATCTTGTTATGACCTTTGAGATTTCAATTAATTTTTTTATTGGACTATAAGCAACGACATCACCTACTGACACCTTCACATAGAAGAACTCCATAACCTTTTTCCCCAGGATGGCTAAAATGGTTGCATTTTGCAAATGATACTGTAATTTGTAAACAAACCGATACGTTCAACTGTGTCGGTAATTTTATCACAAAGTTTACAAATGGGGGGATGGAATCACCTTCCTTGTTGTTCAACACATGGTACGCCTCGCTCTGTTGGTAATTGCTTTCGAGAAATTGTTGAATTTTTTGAGACAACTGGCCGGGGTGCACCAAATTGATCTCCGAACTTTGACAAAAATTTGGTAGGAAGAAGAAGGCTCCAGTAGAAGTTTAAATAGAATAGTGTTGAGACAAAAAAGAAGAAGATATGACTGAGTAAAGAAATTAAAGAAGCCTGAAGTTTCAATCGAGCAAGAGTTTGGATGGACTTGAAAGACTTCATAGAAGACAAATTCTTCATTCAAACGATCAGAGAAAGATATCAGCTCATGTATAAAGGCATAAGAGAAAAGCGAATCCTAAGCCACCACAATCTCATAATCTAAAGATGTGGTAATCTGTTACAGGAATCAATCAAACTTAATCTAAAACCCTACAAACCAGGGCATTATTAACG
The DNA here is from genome assembly GCA_963682095.1 of Potentilla sterilis. Classification (NCBI taxonomy): domain Eukaryota; kingdom Viridiplantae; phylum Streptophyta; class Magnoliopsida; order Rosales; family Rosaceae; genus Potentilla; species Potentilla sterilis. The sequence continues at coordinate 42,131,402 of OY821757.1, read as the reverse complement.
ATAACAACAAATCAAATGGGACTTGACCAGCAAACAATAATCCTAACATCATATAGTAGATAATACGTTCAATCAGAATCGAATAGCCCAGAAAAATGTATAGGATTGTGCAGCACCATACCAGAAAGCCCCGGAGCTTGTTGCCCTTGGCATGGCAATGGGCGACCAAAACGACGATGTCGACGTCAGGTTCGGAACCAGAACCGTCCTCATCACGATCCGCTTCAGCAGTGGCTTCAATCTCGTGGAGGAATCGCCTCGCGTTGATGCTAATGTCCAAGGTCTACAGCTGCGCTCTTCGCCTTGACGGCACTGTGAACCGCCGTTTCATCAACCTCATCGACGCCAAGACCCAGCAAGTCCACAAACGACGTCAACTCCTCCGACGTGGTCGTCGACTCCACTCGCGATGTCTGGTTCCGACTCTTCGTCCCCTTACAAACTGAGTCCTCGTCTCTTCCCGTCGTTATTTACAAGCTCTACAGCTACGCTCTTCGCCTTGACGGCATTGTCAACCGCTGTCTCATCAACCTCATCGACGCCAAGACCCCACCAAAGTCCACAAACGACGTCAACTCCTCCGACGTGGTCGTCGACTCCACTCGCGATGTCTGGCTCCGACGACTTTTCGTCCCCTTACAAACTGAGTCCTCGTCTCTTCCCGTCGTTATTTACATTCATTGCGGTGCCTTCATAACGTCCACCCCCTCCTCGAAAATCTACGACACCATTTGCCGGAAAATCGCCGCCACATTCCCCGCCATCGTTGTTTCCGTCAACTACCGTCTCGCTCCTAAACACGGCTACCCTTCCCAATACGACGACGCATTCGACGTCGTATCCTTCCTCAACAAACACGACGCCGTCCTCCCCAAAAACGCAGACAGATCCCGTGTCTTCCTCACCGGGGACGGCGCCGGCGGGAACATTGCGCACCACGTGGCAGTACGCGCTTGTCGTGAGAGTTCGAAACTTGGAAACCTCAAGTTGGCCGGGTTCATAGCGATCCCACCGGGGTTCGGCGACGAGGAGGGGACAGAGTCCGAGATGCGGCTGCACAATGGTCCCATGCTTTGGGTGGCCCAAACCGACTGGTTTTGGAAGGCGTTTTTGCCGGCCGGCGCGACCCGGGACCATGAGGCGGCCAAACGCGGTGGACATTTCGGGTTTGGGGTTTCCGGCGACGGCGGTGGTAGTGGAGGAGGACTGGCAGAGGTGGTACGTGAGGAAGTCAGTGAGGAAGTCAGGGTTAGAGGCCAAGCTGATCGACTATCTCATGATGTTTTATGGCTTCTGTGGTTTTGAGACGGAGCATATGTTTTTTGTAATCAAAGACTTCGTTATTGTTACGATTAAAACTTCTTTAATAGTATAAGTATTAAAGAATTAAAAGTATAAAAAATTACCGGTAACTACATTTTTCAGCTCATAATTACTAATAGCAAGTTGTTCTAGGATAAAAGAATGATAGGAAAACTGTGTCTTTATTGATTGATAAGGAGGCTTTTATATAGGCATTACATCAAGTATCCCTGTTAATCAGAGATTTCCTATCTAATAAAGAATGTAGACTACTAGCCTTATTAGGACAAGACACACCACGGAAGTTACGGAATTAACCTTCCTTGAACACTCCCCCTTGTGTTGCGTCCTCAATGGTGCATGAACTGTTCCCTCTTTAAAACCTTGCCAGCAAACAAAAAAAACCTCTTGGACAAAAATAAAAGCATGGTCGAAGAAAAAACAGTACAACGCACCAACTACAAATGTATGAGACATGCATAACTAGACTCCCCCTGAAGTCTAGATAAGAACTCCCCCTGAAGTCTAGATAAGAACTCCCCCTGATAATCAGTCAGTCTTCGAGTTCAGATAAGCGACACATACCAATGCGCTTTACATGCTTTACAAATGTAGATTTGGGTAGAGACTTGGTGAACAGATCAGCTGCATTATCTTCTGAGCTGACTTGCTTCACTTGGATATTCAAAGTCTCTTGCTGCTGCTGATTGTAGAAGAACTTAGGCGAAATATGTTTAGTGTTGTCACCCTTGATGTATCCCAACTTCATATGCTCAATACAAGCTGCATTATCTTCAAATATGCAAGTTGGTCCCATCGTAATAGACTCAAGTCCACTAGACTCTCGAATGTGAGATATAACTGAGCGAAGCCAAACACACTCTTTGACTGCTTCATGTAGTGCAATGATCTCAGCATGGTAAAAACATAACTTGTTTGGGAACGTCCTTTGTGCAGATCTGACAAGTATCCATCATTAGCAAATCCTACCATCACATCATTCGGTGTATCTAAGTAGGAGGGGGTAGTGCCAAAACCATACCGAGACCACGACTTGGCATCCTCGTGTCCGGATACGTTGGCAGATACGGCGGCGGTACGGTTGGAGGCCGAGCCGAGGCCGGATGCGGCGACGGGGCAGGGTGCTGCCGAACCGAGGCCGGTCTTGGCAGTTGACCGGTGGTGATCCGAGCCACGGTTTGTGCCACTGGATGCAGGGGATCGGCTAGGCGCCGAATCCTGATGAGTGTATTGATAGTACAAGCCCATGTCAAGGGTCCCTTTCAGGTATCAGAAGATGTTCTTGATTCCAACTCAATGACGTTGTGTTGATGCCGAGCTAAATCTAGCTAACAAGTTCACCGAGAAAGCAATGTCTGGTCTAGTACACTGAGCTAGGTATAACAAAGCTCCAATTGCACTAAGATATGGATATTCAGCTCCCAAAACCTCTTCGTCATCTTCTTTTGGACGGAAGGGATCTTTATTGATATCCAGACTTCTAACGACCATGGGAGTGCTTGTAGGATGCATAACTTTGTAAATGTTAAATCGCTTGAGCATCTTCCGGACATATGCAGATTGGTGTACAAAGATTCCACCACTTCGGTGCTCTAGTTCTAGGCCTAGGCAAAACCGAGTCCTTCCCAGATCTTTCATTGATCTCATCTAGAGTTCCAATGATGTTCATATCGTCAACATAGACGGCGACTATGGCAAATCATGAACTTGTTCTCTTTATGAACACACAAGGGCACAACTCATCATTCTTGTATCCTTTCCCAATCAAGTAATCACTCAACCGTGTGTACCACATCCTACCAGATTGTCGGAGTCCATATATAGATCGTCTCAACCTAATAGCAAATGAACTTCGTGGTTTTTGCTCACTTGACTTGGGTAACGAAAGTCCTTCTGGCACTTTCATATACATCTCCGTATCTAGATCCTCATAAAGGTACGCTGTTACAACATCTATAAGATGCATATTAAGTCTCTCTGAGACTACCAAACTGATTAAGTATCGGAAGGTAATAATATCCATGACAGGAGAATACGTCTCCTCATAATCAATTCCATGGCGTTAAGAAAAACCTTGCACCACGAGTCGAGCTTTATATCGCTGGACTTCACCATTCTCATTGTGCTTTCTGACAAATACCCATTTATGTCCAACAGGCTTCAGATTCGGCGGTGTAGGCACAACCGGTCTGATGGGAGCCGAAGCTCGCATGCAATAATAAACCCTACAAAATATCGTTAGTAGTATAAGCAAGTAGGGATCGTTCTAGGCCGGGGATTAAGGGTACCTGAAATATGAAATTGTTAGACAAAAACACATGTACAAATATTCACAAAAAAAATGTCACAATGGGGGATAAAGAGGCACGGCAGCAATGCTGCCCTAGACTACACACGGTACACATAACAGAAAATTAAATGCTGAAAAATAAATCCTAAGTCTACTATTTACAAGGTTGGTCGACATTCTTCCACAAAGCACTAACACAAAAGCAATCAAAACACGTAACAAACAAGCAAGTAAGACTCTCGGCAAAGTATTAAAGCGTTCTAGACTCAACTCAACTCCAACCCAACTAGAGCCGCAGCGGCCATCTAATTGTTAGACTTCTCTTGTACTTAGAATTAACTCAGCGTATAATCCTAATCTTGTTACTAACCGGTTTACATGACACGCAGCGTCGACACATGAACTAGCTAGTAAATACGCACAAAGTCCTTTTTAATTGGAAACAAGTCAATAGAGTAAGGTTGTCAATCATCTCTACAACAAGCATGTTCATTTAAATTACTCTAACCCTTGTGAAAAACAACACAAACTAAGTAACTCGTTGATTACCTAATCCATATTAATTTTTCGGCTAATGAGATTAATAATCTACGCATTGCACTTACATAGGCTACCAATCTTTAAGCACACAAATTTAAAGAACAAGTCAAGAAAACCCTAAAATCAATTCAACACATGTTATTGCCGATTATCCTAATTACTAGTTCATCATGTATTTTCCTTACTTTTTAACATGCAATCCATATTCTTACATCTAAAACCTCACTTGAAGATAAAGAAGATAAATTGACATGTAAATCATAAAACCAAATTTCAATCCAATTCATACATAGACATAAAAATTGAAACCAAGAATTCATGCTATCCTTATAGACAAAGTTTAACATAACTACACAAAAATTTACAAAGCCAAGAGTAGGGAGTGGATCACACATTAGAAACCTTGAAGACTTCGTCGTGTATGGATCCGTGGATGATGGTGTTCGGATGGCTGCTGCTCGGCAGTGAAGGTATCGGCAGCAAGGGAACAAAATTTCGGCAGGAAACTTTGGTGAGGTGGAGGTGGTTTTGGCTAGGGTTTTTGTGTAGGATTCTTGGGGAAATTTAGGTAGAGCTTTAGCTAGATTTTTGCTTTGGAATGTGACAAGTTTTTCTGTGTAAAAGTTGGGTATTTATAGGGAGAATACTAGGTCTTGCCGGCAGCCCTTCTTGTACAAGGAAAAACAAAACCTAATGGGATATGGTTTGAAACCTTCCTTTTTCTACTTCAATTAGGTTTTGTTTTTCTGAATTTTTCTTCAAGGCTTGGGCTTCACATCTTCATGGACTTCTTGTATGGTCTTGGACTTCAATTGATAGGCCTTGATCCATCGAAAATGCCCCAAATGCCGGCAGCACTCAAAGACATCAAATCTGCCAGAATCGGCAGCTTCTCCTAGCTTGACTAGGAGAACTTGTTTCTTCATGTTTTTCTTCAATGCCATGGCCAAGTGTCGCCCTCCTTCCTTCCATATGCTTATAATGTCTTCACAAATGCTCTTTTACATCATATGGTTCATCGAAATGAAGCACTTGTGAAAATGAAGCAATCAGTCCCTGGAATCGGCAGCTTTGACCTTGTCGCAGTAACTCCGGCATATCTCCACCTTCGGAGCTCCGATTGATGCGATTCCAAGTCTCACGTAAACTAGACACGTAAGGCCATCTCCCCATAAACTATCTCGGCCAAATTCCATGTAAGTCGTCGGGAATGATTTTTCGAAGTTGGGACAAAGTCCCAGGAAAATCCTGTAAGCCCCTGGATTGGAATGTTGGGACTGCTGTTTTGCAGCCAACTTTTGGGTGGCTTCCCGAACTCCGATTGATCTGAAATTTTAACACAACATTCCTCAACATGTGAATATTAAGCACACAAAATTTCATAGAATTCGGACAAGGATAGATCATACTTGTACTCGTCACAAAATCGCGAAAAAGACATATTTTACACTATTTTCCAGATTTCTCAAACTTAGTCATTTTTCAGATTCTTAACCATATTTCACCAAAACTCAACCAAAATGACACTAACTACATTATGACTCAATCTTAAACAAATAAGGGTTAAACAAAGCATAAACGAGGGCATAAGCATATAATATCGTCGCACATTGTGCTCCTATCACGGTCCGAAAACTTGCCTTTTTCTTTAGAGAGTCTAATTCAGCATGGATTGCTTCTTCCCACTTCGGCCAATCCGCCCTACGTTGACACTCATCAATAGTGCGGGGTTCCATATCGTCGTCGTCAATGATTTCTTGAGCAACGGCGTAGGCGAATGCATCATCGATGTGTATGGAATTTCGTTCCATAAATTTGTGCATGCATAAGAAGTTTAGTGAGATTTCCTTGTTCTCCAACATCAACGGTGAGTCTGAGGCGTCCCCCAGATGATTCAGAGTTGATTCTTGGACATAGGTATAGTCAGAGACAATCTCGTGTGACGGCATCACAGTATCGATGATGAACGAATCGCTTTGTGGCTGAACACATGCCCTTTTTTTAGGTACATTGTCAGGAACCGATTGGTCTCCCCCTCTTTCTAGGAGGATCCGAAGTCGACGCCGGCCCTCCACTTGGAGGTGCCGAGCCTAGGCTGCCGACGGCACCTAGGGCTGCGGGTCCGAGACCGGCGGCCCTTGCTAGCGCGTGGCGATGTATGTCCAGCCTTGTAGGTACATTAGCAGCTGGTATGGTTGACCTTGTCACTTTCGCAATATCAGTAAAGGAGTCAGGCATCGAATCCGCAACCTTTTGAAGTTCCAATATGCGTTGTATTTCTGTCTCACACTGAGACGTTCGGGGATCATAATGAGACATAGTGGGAGAGAACTATGGACAGATGCGGCCCCATCTCCTCCTAATGGCGGGAAGGATGTCTCATCAAAGTGACAATCTGTAAATCTTACAGTAAACAGATCACCTCTCGTAGGCTCGATGTAGCGGACAATTGTTGGTGCTTTATATCCAACATAAATAGCTAATCGTTGTTGTGGACCCATCTTGGTACGCAGTGGAGGCTTGATGGGCACATATACGGCACAACCAAAAGTATGCAGATGCGAAATGTCAGGCTCGTAACCAGTTACCAACTGGTACCCACTAAATGGTTGGCTATATGTGGGTCGTAGACGAATAAGCATAGCTGCATGTAATATTGCATATCCCCATGCCGATACCGGTAAATTAGTGGCCATGACAAGGGACCGAGCAACAAGCTGTAGTCTCTTAATGGCGGCTTTTGCAAGACAGTTCTGAGAATGAACGTGGGACACAGGATGCTCAACTTCTATCCCAACTGACATGCAATAGTCATCAAAACACTTTGATGTAAACTCTCCAGCATTATCCAGTCTGATTGACTTAATCGGATTCACTACCAGATACGGCCGAATAGCCGACGAAAATTTTTTCGTCGGCCATTCCATTTTTTCGTCGGCTATACCCTCTGCCGACGAAAATTTCGTCGGCCATAAGTCGTCGGTAATACGCCGTCGGTAATACCAATGGCCGACGAAAAAAAAAATTTCGTCGGCCATTCCAACCTTGGCCGACGAATTATGGCCGACGAAAATGATTTCGTCGGCTATTTGTTCGAGTATGGCCGACGAAATTTGGTTTCGTCGGCTATTTGTTCTGAAGTATAGCCGACGAATTGGGCTATTTCGTCGGCTATTTCGTCGGAATATATTAATATTTTAAAGTTATAGCCGACGAAATAATGTCAATTTCGTCGGCTATAACTGCATTTTGGGCAAAAAAAAATACCGGATCGGAGGAGGAGAAGGAGGAGGAGGAGGAGGAGGCCGGAGGAGGAGGAGGAGGAGGAGGAGGAGGGGAAGGAGGAGGAGGAGGAGAAGGAGGAGGAGGGGAAGGAGGAGGAGGAGGAGGAGGAGGAGGAGGAGAAGGAGGAGGCCGGAGGAGGAGGAGGAGAAGGAGTTGGCCGGAGGAGGAGGAGGAGAAGGAGGTGGCCGGAGGAGGAGGAGGGGAAGGAGGTGGCCCGAGGAGGAGGAGGGGAAGGAGGAGGAGGAGGAGAAGGAGGAGGAGGAGGCCGGAGGAGGGGAAGGAGGAGGAGGCCGGAGGAGGAGGAGGAGGGGGGGGAAGGATGAGAGAAAAAAGGCGGGAGGAAGATTTAAAAGATTTAGAAGGAGAATAGCCGACGAAATACAATGTTTCGTCGGCTATAATTAGAGAATACCCGACGAAATTAATATATTTCGTCGGCTATACTTTGGAAAATCAACAGCCGTTGGATCTGAGCCATCCAACGGCGGACAATAAAAAGGCGCGGATCAAGAGTTTAGCCGACGAAATACAATGTTTCGTCGGCTATACTTAGAGAATAGCCGACGAAATACAATGTTTCGTCGGCTATACTTAGAGAATAGCCGACGAAATTTGAATGTTTCGTCGGCTATTCTATGAAAACATACTAAACTGCGGTTTTGAGGCCCTAAACAAACTCGAAAGCCCGAAAAAGCCCACACGTCGTAGCAAAGCTACGAGTTTGATTCCTGGCGTCGTTCCCTTTCCGGAATGGTATCACAATCGTCATTCGGACGCCGGACGCCAAATCTACAGTAAACCGGGTTTTGACTGATTTCATTATTTCGGCACACGGATTTTATCGGAATCTTGTCATTTTTCAACCGTAGACGTATTTCATTATTTCGGTCATATCTTATTTGACGACATATTTGCATTTGAAGAGTGTACGTATAGTAACTATTTGAAACTATACATTCACTTAAACACTTAGTAAACAAGTTAAGGAACATTAGTACATATGTTCCGATTTTGAATCTAAAAGTTTGGAAAATCTATTCCAACCGTCAGATATCACCGTTAAGATTAAATACATGTATGAAAAAAAATCCAACTACATCTGACAACGTTAAAGGCTCGATCGGGACGGTCAACCGGGTGAGTCAAACCTCTAAACGCTTTAAAACGGAAATTGGCCCGTCTAAATGACGTTTTTTGGCCTGATCTTCAATAGAGAATAGTTTCAGATTGATGAGACGCGACTAATCGTATAAAAATTTTCCACAAAATATTTACCGACCGTAAGGCTACCCATAGGAAAACGGGAGTAAAAAACAGTTAACCGCAACATTCGGCACACAGATTTTGTCGGAATCTTCCCATTTTTCAACCGTAGCCGTATTTCAATATTTTGGTCATGTCTTATTTCACGACACATTTGCATTTGAAGGATGAAGCAATGGTTTGTCGATAGTGATAGAAAATGGAAACTGCTCTTTTTTTGTTTTTTTTTTAATCATAGCCGACGAAATCAAACCTAGTATTCGTCGGCTATTCTTTTGTCGTTTTCTGTCAAAAATAATCGTATAATTATTTTTTTAAAAACTTATGGCCGACGAAATGCTTAATTTTCGTCGGCCATTGTTCGTAAAATAATTATTTTTAAAAAACGTATGGCCGACGAAATAATTAATTTTCGTCGGCCATTGTTCGTAAAATAATTATTTTAAAAAAAACTTATGGCCGACGAAATAATTAATTTTCGTCGGCCATTGTTCGTAAAATAATTATTTTAAAAAAAACTTATGGCCGACGAAATAATTAATTTTCGTCGGCCATTCTTCCAAAAGTTTATAGCCGACGAAAACTTTAAATCGTCGGCCATTATAGGAGTATAGCCGACGATTTTTCATTTTTACCGACGACAAAATTTTTTTTTTTGCCGACGACAAAAATTTTCGTCGGCCATTCTTGGGAATAGCTGACGAAAAAAGTGTTTCGTCGGCCGTTTTTTTTTTTTCGTCGGCAAAACCCTTTTTTCTTGTAGTGATTGTTCGGGTGGTGAGCCCGAAGCTTAATGATCTAAGCTAGGAGTTTAGCAAATGCAGCATTCCTCGTGGACAACAAAGCGACGTGTGACCAACGTGTCGACGCATCAACCAGAACCATAAAATATCTAAATGGTCCGCATTCTGGTGTTATAGGTCCACAGATATCACCTTGAATACGTTGTAGGAACAGAATATTCTGTTTCTTACCAATAGCAAAAGATGGTCTTGCTTGAAGTTTTGCTAGTGGACAAGCTTTGCAAAACGAACGATAAGCATTGGACATCGCTACAGAGGCATGAAAAAAGGCTTTTCCGACGAAATTAAAAAAAAACGGCCGACGAATTAAAATTTCCGTCGGTACTTCCAACGAATAGCCGACGATTTTATTTTTCGTCGGTGGAAAAACAAAATCGTCGGCCATAGTTTAACCATAGCCGACGATACTGTTTTTTCGTTGGTATAAACAAAAAACATCGGCTATATTCATATTTCAGTCGACGATTTTAGATTTTCGTCGGCCTTTCTCTGAAACATTAGCCGACGAAAACTTTTGAAATTTTGGCCGACGAAATTGAAATTTTCGTCGGCTATAAGTCTATATATTTTCATATCTAGACAGCAGCTGCTCATTTAAAAAAAAAAACGAAAAAAAAAAGGGAGAAAGAGTGAAAAATCTTTGGGTATTGTTGAAATCCGTCCTCTCTTACATTGTGGAGCTATATATAGATACGTATATGTGTATATATGTTGATTTTGAGTTTTAGTTGAGTTGATTTTGAGTTTTAGTGATTTTGATTTAGTAAGTTATTTTTTGTTTTGTTGTTGTTTTAGTGTTAGAATGTATGTATATATGTTGATTTTGAGTTGTAGTTGAGTTGATTTTAAGTTAGAGTTTAATTATGTGTTTTAATTTGATGTTATTTTAATTAGTGTTAATATATATATATATATGTGTGTGTGTGTGTGTGTGTGCATGTGTGTGTGGCACTACCAGAAAAAAGGCTTTTTCCGACGAAATAAAAAAAAACGGCCGACGAAATAAAATTTTCGTCGGCTATTCCCAAGAATGGCCGACGAATTTTTTTTTCGTCGCTAAAAAAAATATTCGTCGGCTATTCCCCTAGAATGGCCGACGAATTTTTTTTTTCGTTGGTAAAAAAAAAAATCATCGGCTATATTCATATTTTAGTCGACGATTTGAATTTTCGTCGGCCTTTCTCTGAAACTTTAGCCGACGAAAATTTTTGGAAGTATGGCCGACGAGTACTAGGTTTGATTTCGTCGGCTATGATTAAAAAAAAAAATAAAAAAAAAGAACAGCTTCCATTTTCTATCACTATCGACAAACCATTGCTTCGTCCTTCAAATGCAAATGTGTCGTGAAATAAGATATGACCGAAATAATGAAATACGTCTACGGTTGAAAAATGACAAGATTCCGACAAAATCTGTGTGCCGAATGTTGCGGTTAACTGTTTTTTACTTCCGTTTTCCTATGGGTAGCCTGACGGTCGGTAAATATTTTGAGGAAAATTTTTATACGATTAGTTGCGTCTCATCGATTTGAAACTATTATATGTTGAAGGTCAGGCAAAAAAACGTCATTTAGACAGGCCAATTACCATTTCTAAGCGTTTAAAGGGTTGACTCACCCGGTTGACCGTCCCGATCGAGCCTTTAACGTTGTCAGATGTAGTTGGATTTTTTTTCATACATGTATTTAATCTTAACGGTGATATCTGACGGTTGGAATAGATTTTCCAAACTTTTAGATTCAAAATCGGAACATATGCACTAATGTTCCTTAACTTGTTTACTAAGTGTTTAAATGAATGTATAGTTTCAAATAGTTACTATACGTACACTCTTCAAATGCAAATATGTCGTCAAATAAGATATGACCGAAATAATGAAATACGTCTACGGTTGAAAAATGACAAGATTTTGATAAAATCCGTGTGCTGAAATAATGAAATAAGTCAAAACCCGGTTTACTGCAGATTTGGCGTCCGGCGTCCGAATGACGATTGTGAAAACCCTAATATTTGAATTTGTCGGCTAAACTCTTGCGATCCGCGCCTTTTTATTGTCCGCCTTTGGATGGCTCAGATCCAATGACTGTTGATTTTCCAAAGTATAGTCGACGAAATATATTAATTTCGTTGGCTATTCTCCTTCTAAATCTTTTAAATCGCTCCCCCCCCCCCCCCCCCCCTCCTCCTCCTCCTCGTCCTCCTCCTCCTCCTCCTCTGATCCGGTATTTTTTTTTGCCCAAAGTGCAGTTATAGCCGACGAAATTGACATTATTTTGTCGGCTATAACTTTAAAATATTAATATATTCCGACGAAATAGCCGACGAAATAGCTCAAATCGTCGGCTATACTTCAGAACAAATAGCCGACGAATTCAAATTTCGTCGGCTATAACTTTAAAATATTAATATATTTGACCAAGTTTTGGTCGACGAAATCATTTTCGTCGGCCATAATTCCTCGGCCATAATTCGTCTGCCAAGGTTGGAATGGCCGACGAATTGATTTTTTTCGTCGGCCATTGGTATTACCGACGGGGTTTTACCGACGAATTATAGCCGACGAAATTTTCGTCGGTAGAAGGAATAGCCGACGAAAAAAATTTCGTCGGCTATTCTGTCAAAGCTGGTAGTGTGGAGTTTAATTATATATATATATATATATATATATATATATATGTTAATTAATGGTTGTTGATAGTGTAATTAACTTAAATAATGGTTGTTAATGGTATATATATATATATATGAGTTGATGTTGATAATAATATATATTGTAATGTAATTAATTATTAAGGATATATATATATATATATATATATATATATATGTATGTGTTAATTAATTTCTTATTAATTAAAGTTATATATATATATATATTATTTTCAGGCTATATATGGATCCGGATAAGAGTTGGATTTCACTTCCAAGGCATGACCGACGATACACTACAGGAGTTGTGATTTTTTTGCAGTTCGTCGAGGAAAATACAAACGGGAATGAATACCATTATTCCCCGTGCAATAAATGTAGGTGTCGCAGTGATATGTGTCGATTTCCTATTAGGACAGTATGAGAGCACCTAAAGAGTAATGAGTTTTGGCCGAAATACACACGTTGGATATATCACGGTGAGCCATCATTAGATGGATCGCATGATCATGGGCAGTTTTTTGAGGCGGGCAGTAGTAGTACATCCAACGATCCAACAATGGCATTCGTTAACGACGTGTTTCCTTTTGAAAGCGGTGTACGTGGGGAACAATATATACATGACCCCGTGCAGCCCTTCCCACAAGTTGTCAACACTGCTGCCTTTGACAAGTACAACAAACTGATTGCATTGCAACAGACCCCTGTGTCTTCAAGTTCTGAGAAGACAGTTCTTGAAAGTGTGATGGAGGTAATGAGGATTAAAGTCGAGACAAAATCGACTATCAGGCAAGTGGATGAATATCTACAGTACACTTCTTCGTTGTTGGAGGAGGGTCATCGTAATCCTACCAATCACCGTAAGGTCCGAAGTATCCTCAAAGATCTAGGGCTTTCCTACATTAGATCCATGCATGCGCATTTGACTGCGTTCTCTTCTGGGGTAAAGATGCAGAAGGGAATGACCTTGCTAGCCTTGACGCATGTCCGATATGTCATTCTGACCGATATAAGTTGACGGGAGCAGGCAATAGGAAACCTGTGAAAGTGCTTCGGTATTTTCCGTTAAGAGATAGGCTTGAGCGGTTGTACATGTCAGAAACCACCGCAAAAGCTATGAGATGGCACGGTGAGCGGGACTTGGGAGACGCAGATATCATGACACACATCTCTGACAGAGCGGCTTGGAAGCATATAAACAATGAGTTTCCTCATTTTGCGTCAGATGTCAGAAACGTCAGGCTCGGGCTCTCAACCGACGGGTTCAACCCTTTCGGCACCATGAGTCTTTCATACAGTATATGGCCGGTGATTTTGGTACCTTACAACCTTCCTCCGTGGATGTGCATGAAGAAGAAACATAATATGTTGATGTTGTTGATTCCGGGGCCTGGTTACCCAGGGAAATGTCTCGATGTGTATATGAGACTATTAATTGAAGAGCTTAAGGTATTGTGAGACGTTGGTCATCCCACTTTTGACAAGTACAAGGAGGAGACGTTCCAGATGCATGCCATGGTTATTGGTACCATCAGTGATTTTCCTGCTTATGGGATGTTGTCGGGCAGCGTTGTTAGGGGATACAAGGCTTGTCCAGAGTGCCTCAGCGATTATGGGAGCACCCCTCATTGCAACAAGATATGCAAAATGGGTCATCGTGTGTTCCTTCCGGCGGATCACCACTGGCATTACGAGTCCGCTGCATTTGATAGAACCGAAGAACACGGTGGTCCTCCCAGAAGATGGACGGGAAGAGAAATTTTAGCAGTGCTTAATGAGTACGATTTTGGGCCCCTCAGCAATCATCCCGATATTGTAGCGGAAATACCTGAAAGACCTGAGGAATACAAATTCTGGACACATAAGAGCATATTGTGGGAACTCCCGTACTGGTGTGAGTTGTTGATCCATCACTTCCTAGACGTTATGCACATAGAAAAAAATGTTTCTGAAAGTGTGGTGGGCACAACGCTGAACTTGGAGGGGAAGACGAAAGACGGTCCTAAGGCTCGCACTGATCTGTAAAACATGAATATCAGAAAACAACTATGGTTGAAACAAGAGAAGAGAAAAATGCTTCAAGCTCCTTACACCGTCAAGCCTGAGCATAAATCAGAAATTTTCCATTGGATAAGTCGGGCCAAGTATCCTTCAGGCTTTGCTGGAAATATAGCCAAGTGTGTGAACAGACAATTCAACAATTTCTACGGGTTGAAAAGTCATGACAATCATATCCTGCTACAACGTCTCTTCCCTGTTTTCATTCGACCGTTCCTTCCCCGTCACGTTGTGGAGCCGTTAGTAGCGTTGACAAGATTTTTCCAGAAGGTATGCACACGGAAAGTGAGAAAATCTGACCTCCGGGAAATGCAACAAGACATCGTTCATATCATGTGTAAATTTGAGATGATATTTCCTCCAAATTTTTTCGACATCATGCCTCACCTCATGATCCATCTTCCTCGGCAGTTGTTGCTTACCGGTCCTGTGCACTTCACTTGGATGTATCCGATGGAAATGTACGTATTTTACACCTTATATTAATTTCCTCATCAATATATGAGATTTAGTATTAATATATTATCATAACAGTTTAAAAACTTGATTTATAGGCAACTTGGACAATACGGTGATTTTGTCCAAACATATCCGCACCTGAAGGATGTATAGCTGAAGCATATATTGCGCACGAGTGCGTCACCTACATGAAGCTGTATTTAGGAGCGTTACATGAATACATACCGGAAGATGTACCTTCACAGTTCAATCTTTCCATAGTCTCCGACGATGTTGTACTCGGTGGAAAAATGCCAGTTTCCTACAAGTTGAAAGATTATGAGGTAGCCATTGCACATTGGTGGGTACTAATTAACTGTTTAGAAGTTCAGTTTTGGAAGAACATGCATCTAAACTGTGAACAAGTAGGAGGTGATCTCGATTACCACAACCGGACATTCGCAGAGTATTTCGGCCGCTGGGTACGTAACTTCAACATTATTCTATACGTATTTATATATTATTGTGTATAATTATTCATATTTATAGTTGATTCTGATGGTTGCAGATGGACCTTATTAAAAATGATAATCACCCAAATTGGTCGCACGAACTCAGACTTCTAGCGATGAAGCCGGTCTATTCAAAAGTTTATGCGACGTGCAAGGTGAATGGTGTGTTATTTCGATGTGAAGAGAGAGACGTCGGACTGAAAACACAAAATTCAGGGGTTATGGCACATGGTGGGGATGATGGAGTTGACTATTACGGTGTTCTCCATTCAGTTGTGGAACTGCATTATGCGGAAGGCATGAAAGTACACATTTTCAAGTGTAGATGGTTTGACACACGGCCGCTGAGCATGAAAACCGATCAATACGGCATAACTTCTGTGAACACTAGTACATCATGGTATGAGGATGACCCATTCATTTTAGCCACATGGGTGAAACAAGTGTTTTATCTTGATGATCTCGCCAAGGGTGACCCGTGGAAAGTAGTCAACACTATCCACCATCGCAACATTTACTGGGCGTCTACATTTGGAGTGGCTGAATAGAACGAGGAAGGTGGCACCGCGTATCAAGAGCCCAACTCAAACGGTATTCCTGACTCCTCTTTTATTCGCCTAGACACGCCGGTGCGAATTCGACGTGAAGAGCCACTGCTTGTTGATGTTGATCCAAATGAAGAAACTAACGAGGACTCTAGTGGTGAGGAAAGACATAGATTACCCCTATCGAGCAATTCAGAAACCGAAGAAGACTCATCTGATGATTCCGATTACAATCCGACGGATTAAGTAATTTAGATGATGTAATCCTTTCATTTGTAATCCACTAATTTCTAATGAACAGGCGTGGGGATGAGCCTCCCAGCTAGGCTGGGTTCCAAACCCCTTAAAAAAAAAATTTGAAATATGTTGACGGCTGGGTTTCTGTTTTCTTGATGTTCAATTTTAGTTATATATGAACAGGAAATAGGAATATGAGAGGTGTAAACCTACTGATTTTTTTTTTACCTTTTTCATATAATAGCCGACGAAAAACACGTTATTTCGTCGGCTATACTCATAATAGCCGACGAAAAATTCATTATTTCGTCGGCCATAACTATATTGAAAAATACATATTTTATTTTAGACAGAAAACGACAAAAGAATAGCCGACGAATACGAGGTTGTCTCTCGTCGGTTATGATTTAAAACAAAAAAAAAACAAAAAATGACCAGATTCCATTTTCTATCACTAACGATAAACCATTGCTTCATCCTTCAAACAGAAAAAAAAAATCGTGAAATAAGATATGACCAAAATGATCAAATACGTTTACGGTTGAAAAATGACAAGATTCCGATAAAATCCGAGTGTCGAAAGATGCGGTCAAAGGTTTTATTCCTTCGTTTCCCTAATGGTAGCGTTACCTTCGGTAAATATTTTGAGGAAAATTTTTATACGATTAGTTGTATCTCATCGATTTGAAATTATTATATGTTGAAGGTCAGGCCAAAAAACATCATTTAGACAGTCCAATTACCATTTCTAAGCATTTAGATGTTTGACTTACCCGGTTGACCGTTCCGATCGAGCCTTTAACGTTGTCAGCTGAAGTTGGATTTTTTTTCCATACATGTATTTAATCTTAACGGTGATATGTGACGGTTGGAATAGATTTTCTAAACTTTTAGATTCAAAATCAGAACATATGCCCTAATGTTCTTTAACTTGTTTACTAAGTGTTTAAGTGAATGTATAGTTTCAAATAGTTACTATACGTAGACTCTTCAAATGCAAAAATGTTGTGAAATAAGATATGACCGAAATAATGAAATACGTCTACGGTTGAAAAATGACAAGGTTCTAATAAAATCTGTGTGCCGAATGTTGCGGTTAACTGTTTTTTACTTTCGTTTTCCTATGGGTAGCCTGTCGTTCGTTAAATCAATTTTGTAAAATTTTTATATGATTAGTTGCGTCTCATTGATATGAAGGTGAGGCCAGAAACCGTCGTTTAACTAGACTAATTTCCGTTTTTAAGCTTTTAGAGGTTTGACTTAGTGGTTTGACCTATAGTTGAGCCGACGAAAATTATATTTCGTCGGCTAAACTCTTGCGATCCGCGCCTTTTTATTGTCCGCCGTTGGATGGCTCAGATCCGACGGCTGTTGATCTTCCAAAGTATAGCCTACGACATTCAAAGAATAGAAGACGAAATATTTTAAATCGTCAGCTAAACTCTTGCGATCCGCGCCTTTTTATTGTCCACCGTTGGATGGCTCAGATCCGACGGCTGTTAATATTTCAAAGTATAGCCGACGACATTCAAAGAATAGCCGACGAAATCTTTTAAATCGTCGGCTATTCTCTCTGCTATAAAAGCTGAAAGCCGCAGTCAGCCCGATTTTTTCCTTTCTCCTCTTCCTTCCCCTCCTCCTCCTTCTCCTCCTCCTCCGGCCTCCTCCTCCTTCCCCTCCTCCTTCCGCTCCTCCTCTGGCCTCCTCCTCCTCCGCTAGGTAATTTTTTTTTTTTTTTTGCAATTTATTTTAATTGTATAATTTAGGTATATAATTTAGATATTTAAGTGTGTGTTAAATTGTTATATATATAAATTGTTAGATTAATTATATATATAAATTTGTAGATTAATTATATAAATTGTTATATATTTGTTAATATATACACATAATTGCATATATATATATATATATATTAATGTATATTTTAATTATTATATATAAATTGTTAAATTAATTATATATATAAATTGGTAGCCTAATTATATAAATGATTATATTTATGTTAATATATAAATGGTTATTTATATGTATATATATGTTAATGATGAAATATAGTTATATTTGTATATAAATGGTTATATTTATGTAATGGTTAGTATTATTTAAAATTAGTTAAATTATAAATATTAATTTGTTAGTATGTTTTAACATATGTTAGTATTATTGGTTATTATATTAATTAGAATTTGTTATTTAATGTAATATAATTTAATATTAATTAATGTATTAATTTATTTGTTTCCAGATGGCCGATGCATTTAGACAGCTATTCGGAGGCCGTCGTTCCAGATCTAGGGGTTCTGGAAGTTCTGGCGGATCCGGAGACTCCGAGAGGACCCCTAGCCAGCCTGAGAGGACCAGCCAGCCTCAGAGGACCACCAGCCAGCCTCAGAGGATCGATTCATCCCAGCCGCGAGGAGTGTGAGCAACCGGCACCAAACCCTTTTATCGGCGGGGCAGCCGTCGAGCAGTTCATGTCCCCCTCTCCGGCCAGATCCTCTGAGATGTAGTACGCAGCTATTTTAGGACGACATAGCTCCAGACGTTCATCAGGTCTGTATGCTTGAGGTTCATCGGGAGCCGATGACGAGTCCTGCGCCGTCTGCTGCTGACTCTACTGAGGGGCCTACTCTCCCTAATCAGCTATACATGCCATACAACATTCTTGCCATACCCGAGGTCAACGAGCGTGGTGTGCCCATATGGCCTGCTAGGCCTCAATACGTGAGTGTTGCGGAGGCATACCATTATGAGCCATTTGAGAGACCTGAGCTCCTGATTTCGGCGAGATTAAAAGGAAAGTCGATACAAGGGTCATCGAGTTCAGGTAACATTTGATTTTATTAATTAAATGTTTTATTAAAATTAACGCACTAATATTTAATTTTATTAACCAATCGTCGTTTATGTGATAGGGACCGCCGCTAGCAGTTCAAGCAGGAATACAAGAGGTGTCATATGTTTTGGTACGCTCAGGAAAAGTGTTGAGACCAGCGGGAGGATCCTGATCAACGAACCCCCTAATCAGGATGTTAAGGGGAAAAAACGCCACGATTACGCGGGTTGCGTGGGAGTACTAATTAGGGATAGAGTCCCTATGTTGTGGACACGGTGGGCTGATGTGCCGGAAGAGATCGAGACGGAGGTTAACAACGCGGCGTCGGTGAGTAATTTAAAAAACTTAATTTCTTTATCGTAATATTTAATAATTTTCGGTATTGTTATAATTTTAAAACTAATAAAATATTATCTTTCCGGCATACTTCGAGATTGCCGAACACAAGCAGGCTTGGGCGTACGCGATGCAGAACTCGAGGTACGTTGGGAATTCCTCATCTTATAATTTGAAATATTTTATGATATTAATAATATTTCTAATGCACTTTTGTTTTTTCCGTAGGTTCAAAGAGTGGAAGAACGAGCTCCGTACCCACTTTACCGAATACGACAAACATGGTCGTATGGGTACTCTAAGAGAGTTCATGTTCAGGGAGTACGAGTGGCGTTGGTTGAAGACAGTAGACTTCAACAACCCAGTTATGTAGGTAAATACTAAACTTAACTATAAATGTTTATTTTGTTAATATTTTAATTATTAGTTTAATTATTTTATAATTATTACACTAATATTTTTTGATGCATTTTTCTAATATTTTATTATTTGTTTGAAGGAACGGTCTTGGATAAACTCTGCGAACCGCCGCCGTAACACAACCTCCCATCATGGTGGTTCTAGGCCATTTTCACAATATCAGGAGGAGGCGCTTAGAGATCATCCTTTAAGCAACCCATACGTAGAGACGTTCAAGAAGGCTTATCCATTAGCGACAGAAGAGCTTGTAAGTCGTTGATTACGATTTTAAAATTTTAATCATTAATTTTACTTAATTATATATTTGTTAGAATATTAATTATTTTTTTTTCCCGTTCAATAAGGAGAGGGTGAACCGGGCCGAAGAAGAAGTGTTGCAGGAAGTAGTTCGGGAGACACAACCGAACATTTCATAGGAAGATCTGCAAGAAGCCCTGAGCCAGGTCGACCGATCGAATGTCCAAACTGCAGCGAGGATATTCGACGCAGCCTTCCCAAAACGGTCAAACGACTACTACTGTCGCGGTTTGGGAAGTTCTGGAATAGGGGTCCTGAAGACCACTAAGGGAGCTCAAAAGAGGGGAGGCGGGGACACCCAACAGATGAAGGGGGAAATGCAGAGATTGACAGAAGAAAATGCAAGATTGGCGACTCAGTTCCAGAGATCACAGGAGCAACAACGCAGAACACAGCAGTATCATATGGAAATGGAGCGTTGGCATGCTGAATGCGAGAGAATTCGGCGACAGAACTACGCCGGCCAACAAAACTGGTGGTATGCTATGTTCACGGCACAACAACAAGGCCTTGAACCCCCGCCCCCATTTGAGCCGTTAGATGAACCTCGAATGCCGAGAGCTCCCATTTAAAATCGTAACGAACGACTTACGAGCTGTTCTGTCACTTGTGGATAAGCGATCTTGAACGTCTCCACGTACGGGTTGCTTTTAGGATGATCTCTAAGCGCCTCCTCTTGATATTGTGCAAACGACCTAGAACCACCATGATGGGGGGTTGTGTTACGGCGGCGGTTTGCAGAGTTTATCCGAGAACGATCCTTCAAACAAATAATAAAATATTAGAAAAATGCATAAAAAAATATTAGTGTAATAATTATAAAATAATTAAACTAATAATTAAAATTTTAACAAAATAAACATTTGTAGTGAAGTTTAGTATTTACCTGCATAACTGGGTTGTTGAAGTCTACTGTCTTCAACCAACGCCACTCGTAATCCCTGAACATGAACTCTCTGGGAGTACCCATACGACCACGGTTGTCGTATTCGTTAAAGTGGGAACGGAGCTCGTTCTTCCACTCTTTGAACCTACGGAAAAAATAAAAGTGCATTAGAAATATTATTAATATCATAAAATATTTCAAATTATAAGATGAGGAATTCCCAACGTACCTCGAGTTCTGCACGGAGTCCGCCCAATCCCGCTTGTGTTCGGCAATCTCGAAGAATGTCTGAAAGATAATATTTTATTAGTTTTACAATTGTAACAATACCGAAAATTATTAAATATTACGATAAATAAATTAAATTTTTTAAATTACTCACCGACGCGGCGTTGTTCACCTCCCTCTTTATCTCTTCGGGCACATTAGCCCACCGTGTCCACAACATAGGGACTCTGTCCCTAATCAGTGCCCCCACGCAACCCGAGTAGTCCCGTTTTTTTTTCCCCTGAACCTCCTGATTAGGAGGTTCGTTGATCTGGATCCTCCCCCTCAGATCAACAGTTCTCCTGAGCGTGTCAAAACATATGACACCTCTCGTATTTCTCGTTGAACTGCTAGCGGCTGTCTCTATCACATAAACGACGATTGGTTAATAAAATTAAATATTAGTGCGTTAATTTTAATAAAACAATTAATTAATAAAATCGAATGTTACCTGAACTCGATGACCCGTCTGTCGACTTTCCTTTTCTCCTCGTCGAAATCAGGAGGTCAGGGTTCTCAAATGGCTACTGCTGGTATGCCTCCGCAGCACTCACGTACTGAGGCATATCAGGCCATATGGGCACACCACGATAGTCGACCTCCGGTATCGCAGGAATGTTGTACGGGAGGTAGAGCTGATTTGGGAGAGTAGGACCCTCAGTCGAGTCAGTAGCAGACGTCGTCGGACTCGTCATCGGCTCCCGATGAACCTCAGGCATACGAGCCTGAGGAACGTCTGCAGCTATCTTGTCCTGAAATAGCTGCCGACTGAACCTCGGAGCATCTGGCCCGACAGGCGGAAGTGAACTACTCGACGGCCGCCCCGCCTGGAGAAGGGTCTGGTGCCGAGAACTCACACTCCTCCGCGGCTGGGATGAATCCACAGTCCTCCGCGGCTGGGATGAATCCACAGTCCTCCGCGCCTGGGATGAATCTACACTCCTCTGCGGCTGGCTGGTGGTCCTCTCAGGCTGGCTATGGGTCCTGTCGGAGTCTGCTGAACCGGCGGAATTTGCCGAACCCCTAGATCTGGAACGACGGCCTCCGAACAACTGTCTGAATGCATCGGCCATCTGCAGCTTGAGGCATTAATACATTAATTAATATTAAATTATATTACATTTTATAACAAATTCTAATTAATATAATAACCAATAATACTAATATATTTCAAAACATACTAACAAATTTATATATAACAATTTAACTAATTTTAAATAATACTAACCATTATCCTAAATATAACTATTTTTATACAAATATAACTATATTTCAATATTAACATATATATATATATATATATATATATATATATAATTAGACTACCAATTTATATATATAATTAATTTAACAATTTATATAACAATTTAGATAATTAAAATTAAATATATAACAATTTATATACCTAAATAATAACAAATATATAACAATTAAATTTATTAAAAAATATATAACAATTTATATAATTAAAATTAAATATATAACAAATATATAACAATTTATTATATAACAATTTATATAATTAAAATAAAATATATAACAAATATATAACAATTTGTTAAAATTAAATTTATTAACAAATATATAACAATTTATATAATTAAAATTAAATATATAACAATTTATAAAATTAAATTAAATTGAAAAAAAAAATAACCAGATCGGAAGAGGAGGAAGAGCCGAATGGAGGAGGAGGACGAGGACGAGGAGCCGAATTTAAATATTTCGTCGGCTATGCTTTGGACAATCAGCAGCCGTTGGATCTGAGTCATCCAACGGCGTACAATAAGCGGATCGCAAGAGTTTAGCAGACGAAATCAAATATTTCATCGGCTAAACCTTTGGCCAAACAACGAAGTCAAACCTCTAAACACTTTAAATTAAAACGGAAATTGGCCTGTGTAAATAACGTTTTTTTGCCTGACCTTCAACAGATAATAGTTTCAAATCGATGAGACGCAACTAATCGTATAAAAAAATTTCTCAAAATATTTACCGACCGTCAGGCTACCCATAGGAAAACGGAAGTAAAAAACAGTTAACCGCAACATTCGGTACACAGAGTTTGTCGGAATCTTGTCATTTTTCAACCGTAGATGTATTTCATTATTTCGGTCATATCTTATTTCACGAGACATTTGCATTTGAAGAGTGTACGTATAGTAACTATTTGAAACTATACTTTAACTTAAACACTTGGTAAACAAGTTAAGGAACATTAGTGCATATGTTCCGATTTTGAATTTAAAAGTTTGGAAAATCTATTCCAACCGTCAGATATCACCGTTAAGATTAAATACATGTATGAAAAAAAATCCAACTACATCTGACAACGTTAAAGGCTCGATCGGGACGGTCAACCGGGTGAGTCAACCCTTTAAACGCTTAGAAATGGTAATTGGCCTGTGTAAATGACTTTTTTTTGCCTGACCTTCAACAGATAATAGTTTCGAATCGATGAGACGCAACTAATCGTATAAAAATTTTCCTCAAAATATTTACCGACCGTCAGGCTACCCATAGGAAAACGGAAGTAAAAAACAGTTAACCGCAACATTCGGTACACAGAGTTTGTCGGAATCTTGTCATTTTTCAACCGTAGATGTATTTCATTATTTCGGTCATATCTTATTTCACGACACATTTGCATTTGAAGAGTGTACGTATAGTAAATATTTGAAACTATACATTCACTTAAACATTTAGTAAACAAGTTAAAGAACATTAGTGCATATGTTTCGATTTTTGAATTTAAAAGTTTGGAAAATCTATTCCAACCGTCAGATATCACCGTTAAGATTAAATACATATATGAAAAAAAATCCAACTACATCTGACAACGTTAAAGGCTCGATCGGGACGGTCAACCGGGTGAGTCAACCCTTTAAACGCTTAGAAATGGTAATTGGCCTGTGTAAATGACGTTTTTTTGCCTGACCTTCAACAGATAATAGTTTCAAATCGATGAGACGCAACTAATCGTATAAAAATTTTCCTCAAAATATTTACCGACCGTCAGGCTACCCATAGGAAAACGGAAGTAAAAAGCAGTTAACCGCAACATTCGGTACACAGAGTTTGTCGGAATCTTGTCATTTTTCAACCGTAGACGTATTTCATTATTTCGGTCATATCTTATTTCACGACACATTTGCATTTGAAGAGTGTACGCATAGTAACTATTTGAAACTATACATTCACTTAAACATTTAGTAAACAAGTTAAAGAACATTAGTGCATATGTTTCGATTTTGAATCTAAAAGTTTGGAAAATCTATTCCAACCGTCAGATATCACCGTTAAGATTAAATACATGTATGAAAAAAAATCCAACTACATCTGACAACGTTAAAGGCTCGATCGGGACGGTCAACCGGGTGAGTCAACCCTTTAAACGCTTAGAAATGGTAATTGGCCTGTGTAAATGACGTTTTTTGGCCTGACCTTCAACAGATAATAGTTTCAAATCGATGAGACGCAACTAATCGTATAAAAATTTTCCTCAAAATATTTACCGACCGTCAGGCTACCCATAGGAAAACGGAAGTAAAAAACAGTTAACCGCAACATTCGGCACACAGAGTTTGTCGGAATCTTGTCATTTTTCAACCGTAAACGTATTTCATTATTTCGGTCATATCTTATTTCACGACACATTTGCATTTGAAGAGTGTACGTATAGTAACTATTTGAAACTATACATTCACTTAAACACTTAGTAAACAAGTTAAAGAACATTAGTGCATATGTTCCGATTTTGAATCTAAAAGTTTGGAAAATCTATTCCAACCGTCAGATATCACCGTTAAGATTAAATACATGTATGAAAAAAAATCCAACTACATCTGACAACGTTAAAGGCTCGATCGGGACGGTCAACCGGGTGAGTCAACCCTTTAAACGCTTAGAAATGGTAATTGGCCTGTATAAATGACGTTTTTTGGCTTGACCTTCAACAGATAATAGTTTCAAATCGATGAGACGCAACTAATCGTATAAAAATTTTCCTCAAAATATTTACCGACCGTCAGGCTACCCATAGGAAAACGGAAGTAAAAAATAGTTAACCGCAACATTCGGCACACAGATTTTATCGGAATCCTGTCATTTTTCAACCGTAGACGTATTTCATTATTTTGGTCATATCTTATTTCACGACACATTTGCATTTGAAGGACGAAGCATTGGCTTGTCGATAATGATAGAAAATGGAAGTTGCTCTTTTTTTTTCTTTTTTTTTTATCATAGCAGACGAAAATGCTATATTCGTCGGCCAAACTTTCAAAAGTTTTCGTCGGCTATACTTTAAGAGAACAGGCGACGAAAATTTTAAATCGTCGGTCATTCTAGGGGTATAGCCGACGAAAAATATTTTTTAGGGACGAAATAAAAAATCGTCGGCCATTCTTGTGGAATAGCCGACGATTTTTTATTTTTAGCGACGAAATAAAAAATCGTCGGCCATTCTTGGGAATAGCCGACGAAAATAGTATGTCGTCGGCCGTTTTTTTTTTTGTCGGTAAAGGTCTTTTTTCTGGTAGTGACAGCAGGATGGTGGCCAGGATTAGGGTTTAGGGTTTAGGGATGGAACAAATTAAATAATTAATGAAAAACGTGTTTCTTGTTGGATTGTCATTGTGAATTGCAGATTGCTTGGAATGGTAATTTAGAAATTAATTTAATTTTTTTCCCCAAAATGTAAGAACAGCCGACGATATTGACATTATTTCGTCGGCTATCACTGCTATGGCCGACGATTTTTACCAAATTTCGTCGGCTATAACTGTTATAACCGACGAAAATGACATTATTTCGTCGGTGGTCTATGTTGAATAGTGACGGTTTCGTCGGCTATAACTAATTAATATTATATATTTCAGAACAAATAACCGATGAAATAGAAGAGATCGTCGGCTATATTTTACGATATCGTCGGCCATATGTGAAAATATCCGACGAATTTCGTCGGGCATTATGCCAAGGTTTGGTCGACGAAATGTATTTTCATCGGTGATAATGGCCAACGATTTGGTTATTTCGTCGGGCATATGTGAAAATGGTCGACGATTTCGTTATTGTCGTCGGGTTTCGTTATTACCGACGCCGTTTTATCGACGAATAATGGCCGACGAAATTTTCGTCGATAGAAGGTATACCCGACGAAAATTTTGAATAGTAGACGAAATTTTTTTCATCGCCTATTCTGTCCGATCTGGTAGTGCGACCGGAGAAGGAAGCCACCAGCGAACCCGGATATCCCTACCGCACCGGAGGGGAGAGCGCGGGTGCAGCCGACCTGCTGACCCACTGTAGCTGACCGGCCGTTGGTTGATATGTACCTCAGAAAAAAATTAACAATTAATTAGAAATGAAGCTACTTACAACAAGCACATAGTTGTTATATTATGCTTGTGAACACGTTGACTGCCTGGTGATACGAATGCCATGCTTATGGACATTAATTGAACACACATATATAATCATGTATCGAATGAAGGCATGTATTGCTTGAAGATGTCATGTATAGTCTTTCGCTGGTGTTGGCTTACCCGGTGGAATGCCTCAGCCTTAGTTGGTACTGGCCTACCCGGTGGAATGCCTCAGCCGTAAGTTGTTACTGGCCTACCCTTTCCCGGAGAAAAATCCCAGAGGATAGAACTCGGCCAGTCACACACGAAACACTATATGCTATGCACCAACAAGCTAAACATTTACCGGTGGATCAAGTAATCATGCACATTCATTAACCGGTACAAAAATAACCATGTGTTTAACACGGTACAGCATGCGTATACGGTTATAATGCAGCGGGAACTGTCTATGTTTAACATGCTTGCTAAATAAACCAATGTGTACATAGCCAACAGTACTTGCATAAAGGTGGAACAAATATAATTGTGAGAGTTTGAATACTTAGCTGCAGAAACGATCAGAGAAGAATGACATAGATGAGTGGGTGTCCAGAGGAAATATCTTGGCGCCCTGAGAAAATGCTCCTTAACTTTTGTGTTTTTTTATTTTTTTTTTCTGTCCCGTACGACCCTTTGACCGGGCTGACCCGCTGGACCCCATCTTTCTCTTTCTTCTTTCTTCCTCCTTTCCGGCTCTTTTTCTTTCTCCTTCTTTTTCTTTCTTTTTCTTCTTCGCTGCGGGTGCAGCTGCTGCAGCTCTTGCAAGCTTTCTACCTCTCCAGTTTTCCATTCTCTTTCTTTCTATATCCGCACCGAAGGAGCCGATCCATACCGCACCGGAGCGGTGCCCAGAAAAGGAGACGACCGAGCCCGGAGAGAGACGATCTCCCGGAGATGGCATCAACTCGACCGCCTGGAGATGGGAGACCCATCGGCTGGAGAGGAAGACCCAGCGGTGAGGACCCGAATCGGAGGAGGAGCCACGGGCACCCGGAGGAGATGACGCACCGGTACCCGGTGAGGAAGGGAGACGACCGGAGAGGGAGCCGACCGCACCGCACCGGAGGAGAGGAACCCGCACCGGAGGAGATGACTGGCTGGACATGGCCGTACCGGAGAGGACAAACCGGAGGAGAGGAAACTGCACCTCACCCTCACCCGGGGTGTCTGGCACTGGACCCGTACCCTGAGAGGAGAAGGACACCGGCCACCGCACCCGCACCGGAGTAGCAAGGCCACCGGATCGGAGGACTTACAACCGGAAAGGGAGATGCCAGCGGGGGGGGACCTACTGACCCGTTGACCACAGCTGACCGGTTCACCCTGCTGGGCCTTGGCTGGGCTGCCTGCTGGCCAGGATGATGAAAAAAAACTGCTGGCCCTACTTATTATTCAGCCTGCTGGTTGTTTTTTTTTTTCTGGCTCGGTTGATCGATATCTACCCGCTGGTAGAGCAACACAGTTTTTCGTATAGCTTCCCACAGACGGCGCCAAATGTTTCTAATAAAAGCAATAATAAAAATCGACACAAGGGTTTATAGTGGTTCGCCATACCATCGGTGGGCATGACTACGTCCACTTAGAATATATTATAGCCGGCTAATAACTCATCGGGGTTACAAGGGTGGAATGCCCAGTTGCCAGTTCTCAGATTCTAAGGGGGAAGCCTTCCTTTTATAACTAAGGAAGGCCCCCTCCTACACCATGTTTCCAATGTGGGATGGAGGTACAGTATTCCTACTCACGAAGCTTCTTGCGGAGCCCGGTGGCACGCTTTCCAGATGCGGCACTAGTGATCTTCCACAATGGAGATGTAGCCGAGGTGCCGGTCTACCCGATGCATGCCGGAAGCTGGACCTATCACGCCGGTTGGCCGGTCTACGAGGGCGTTGAATATGCTTGGCGGTGCACCATATATATTGTCAACACTGTTCATGGCGTTACTGTGCACAAGAAGTTGATGGTGATATGAGCAAAAAATGCGACGTTCTTAATTTTTTTTACCCTCGTTTATACTTTGCTTTAACCCTTATTTGTGTAGGATCGAGTCATATAATAGAGTCATGAGTCTTTGGTAGAGTTATATTGAAAATGTGCTAAGAATAGAGAGAAAGGCAGAAATTTGTCAAAAGCCGATTTATGAGTCTTAGAGATATTTCGTTGGTTATGTAGAACCTCGACTTTTCTTTTGATGAATTTTTCTTCTCTCATATACAGGAGACATGTTAAGGATTGAGCAATGGAAGGAGTTACAACAATCGGACAAAGAAAAGATTCCAGGAATTACAAGAGAAAATTCAACGTAATTCAGCATAGCTCCAGTAATTTGCTGGGCACATCATCTAACTTCTAGAATTTGAACAGGACGACTCACTTGAAACCAGAATGTGATTCATATATGCACGGAAAACTCTATGAGTCTAGTTTCTATAGAATTTGAAATCGCATCAAAAGCTACCTTAAGGAGAAAGTTATGCTAGTCACAACACCAGAAGGTCACTGTCTGCCGAGAAGAAGAAGATACTACCTTCCTAGAGGAACTTCTGTGTTTCTGCACCAAAGGCATATCCGAATGTATCAAGAGGGAGTTTTTAAGCTATATAATGATTAGAGGATGCAGCTAAGCAAAACAGAAGTGCAAAACATGGAAAGAAGAAGCTCCCTAGCTCAGATAGGAAAAGGAAAGCAAACCTGCCGGTTTAGGAGAGTGAGTTCCTGGACGAATTAGGGAGGCTTGCTACTGTATCATGGACTATTTATCCATCAAGGAAGTTTGCAAAGTCCATCAAGAGGTCCATGAAGTTGTGATCCATGAAAGAAATCGGAAAAGAAATCCAAAGAGGAAGATGCCAAGAATCGTAATAAGAATCCTGATTAAAATTCGGGAAACTTCCAGTGCACGTCATCCAACTTCAACAAACTCTCCAGGACAGCTCACATTGAACCACAGTTCGAGCCATATATGGATAAAATGCTACGGGAGTCTAGTTTCCAAATCAATTGGAATCATCTCGATAACTATTTTGTAGAGAGATATATTCCATAATGTTCACACAAATATCATATCTGCCAGCAGGACAAGTTCGAGTAAAACTAGGATTTGTGCAACCCTAGTTGCTGCCGACTTTTGCACAACCTTTCCTCTATAAATAGCACGACTTAGGGACAGAATAATCATCACAATTCTTGCACAAGCATAAGACAAAAACTCTACCAAAGTTATTCTCAAATTCTAGACAGAAATTACTTAAGTCGAAACACCATCTTTTCCACCACCACAAACTGAATTCCATCCTACCTTCAGCCGTGCATCCCACCACACCAATTGAAGTTTCTCAAGGTTTTTAAAGTGTGATCCATCTCTCATGGCTTGTAATAATTTCTGTCTAGTCACAATATTTGTTATAAAAATACTTGGATTTCGTTTGGTTTTATATGATGAACATATTTTCAGTTTTGTATTGAATTTTATGTAACGATTCTTATGAACTATAGCATGTTGATTTTCATTTTCATTGATTGAGAGCAGTAGGTATATTGTGTGTTTATCTTTGATTTACTTGATTGGTTTTCATGAATTCGTGCACAAAGAGTTGTGACGTTAGGGCCTCCTTTGTCATGGAAGTTCCTAGGGTTGCGATTCTACTTGCCAAAGTGATTTTAGGTTGATATCAGACGCGAAGTTGGTCAATCTAGGTTGCTTAATAGGGTTAACATAATTCTGAAAATCTGCATATTAAATAAGATGTGTGACGACTTACTTGTTTATTTGTTTCCAATTTGGCTTATTGTGCTTATATGCTTTTCATGTTTGATTTCTACGCGAAGTGTCTTTGAGCCGATTAGCATACAACTTAGGGTGATACGCGAAGTTAGCTCTAAGTATTTTAGAAGTCTTAACGATTAGATGAACCGCGAAGGGCTCTAATTAAAATTGGAATTGAGTCAAGTCATAGGAAATACATGATTACCTTGTTGTGGTCTGAATCTTTGAGTCATGTCAAGCATGTTATTGAGTGTTCTTCGTGCTATGTTTTGTGTGGAATTGTCGATCACTTGTAAATAGTAATTTAGGTTTTATTTTTTTTTTAATTTCATAGGTTATTAATATCAATTCGAATTCCCCCTTTTCTCATATATGTTTATGTGTTTTGTCCAACATTCTTATATTTCAGGTACCCTTAATCCCCGGACTGAACAATCCCTATTTATCATGTGCTACTAACGTCTATTTTGTAGGGTATTATTTTGTGAGCCTTGCGGCTTACATAGCTATAAGATAGATCAATATGTATATTAAAGGCTTAGCTGTTCTCAATTTCCAGGTAATTGCAAGCAAAATGGCTGCCATGGATGGGATTGCACTGCAGACTACCGAGATGAATGACTGAGTGGCCTTGCGGGGTATGCAGAACCACTCTTCCTCTTTTCCCCTTTTTTGTGTTTTGAAACTTGGAAGAGCTTCTCTGATCGGGCTAGAGGTGTCGTCTCGGAGACAAGTCTAGCCCGTTGAAAAGGATTCCAGAGATCGAAACTGTTGACAATATATATGGTGCACCACCAAGCATATTCAACGACCTCGTAGACTGACCAACTAGCGCGATAGGTCCTACTTCTGGCATGCATCGGGTAGACCTGCACCTCGGCTACATCTCCATTGTGGAAGATCACCGGTGCCGCATCAGGAAAGCTTGCCACCGGGCTCCGCAAGAAGCTTCGTGAGCAGGAATACTGTACCTCCATCCCACATTGGAAACATGGTATAGGAGGGGGCATTCCTTAGTTATAAAAGGAAGGTTTCCCCCTTAGAATCTGAGAACTGGCAACTAGGTATTCCACCCTTGTAACCCTGATGACTTATTAGCCGGCTATAGTATATTCTAAGTGAACGTAGTCATGCCCACCGATGGTATGGCGAACCACTATAACCCCTTGTGTCGATCTTTATTATTACTTTTGTTAGAATCTCCGGATTCTGACAGAAACAGAAACTGTATAAATGGCTCAAAGGTGCCAGTGTGCCGGATTGTCTGTTCCAAGCCCCGGAAGCATGCTCTGATGCTCTTTAATGGCCTGAGCTCTCCGATATAGTGTGTAAATAAACACTCTGGGGAGCCCATAACAATTGTTCCGAATGATAGGTGTTGGCAGTAGATATGGTGCACCGCCAAGCATATCCAGCGACCTCATAGACCGGCCCACCGGCGCGATAGGTCCTGCTTCCGGCATGCATCGGGTAGACCGCAACCTCAGCTGCATCTCCATTGTGGAAGACCACCGGTGCCGCATCCGGAAGCCATGCCTCCGGGCTCCGGAAGTAGCTTCGTGAGTAGGAAAACTGGGTTTGTGTCCCACATCGGAAACATTGTAAAGGAAGGAGCCTTCCTTGCTTATAAATAGAAGGCTTCCCCCTTAGAGATCAGATAATTGGATACTAGCTATTCTACGCTTGTAATCACCCCGATGGCTTATTGGCCGATCATAGTATATTCCTAAGTGGACCTCTATGCAAGTACTGTGCTCTATATTTATTTGGCAAGTTGATAGGAGCATATAATGCTACGTTTATAATGTGTTTTACCCTCGTTTATACTTTGCTTTTACTCTTATATATGTAGAATCGAGTAATATTGTAGAATCGTGAGCTTTGGTAAAAGTTATATAAAAAAAATGTGCTAAGTATAGGAAATTTACAGAAATTTGACAAAGTGCGTAACATAGAGTCTTTGAAATGTCTTGTTGATTCTGTAAAGCTTCGGCTATACTTTTGATGGATTTTTCTTCTCTCATATGCATTAGATATGTTGATGATTGATCAATGGAAGGAGTTATAGAGATCGGAGCAAAAGAAGATGCCAGGAATTGCAAAGGGAAAATTCTGCCGAAATCCAGGAAGTTCCAGTATTTTCCTGGGCACATCACTCAACTTCCAGAAGGCGTGTCATATATGCATGGAAATCTCTTCGAGTCTAGTTTCTACAGAACTTAGAATAGTATTAATAGATGCCCGGAGAAGAAAGTTATGCTAGTCGCAAGCACAAAAGGTCACTGCCCTGCCGAGAAACAGAACCTACTGCCCGTTTTCACTCTTTTGTGTTTTTAATTGTCTAAATGACATTCGATTGCACCATTGAAGATTTTCCAAACTTACTGAAGGTTAGAGGAGTCAACCAAGCCAAAAAGAAGTTAAAATTATGAAGAGAAAAGTTTTCCTAGCTCGATGGGAAAAGCACAAAAATCTGCCGGTTTTAGAATGAAGCATTCCCGGCCTAGCTAGGAGAACTTGCAGCCGATCCATGATCCTTTTATCCATCAAAGAATTGTTGCTAATCCATTAAGGAGTCTATGAAGGCTGTGATCCATGAAGAATTCGGACAAGAAGATTCAAGAACATCCAAAAGTGGCAGGCAAGAAACCTAAACCAAATCGGTTTAGGATTTGTTTCATTCCTTGTTACTGCCGGTTTTGCACAACCTTTTCCCCTATAAATAGAGGCCGAATTCTATACAGAAAATCATCACAAACACCAAACACCAAATACTTAGCCGAAACACCTTCCACCACCATCCACAAACCGTGCCATCTTCTGCCCACTACCGTGACTACTGCCGTGCGCCTCTTCACCAAATCTTTTGGAGTCTTCAAGGTTTCTAAAGTGTGATCCACTCCCCCTATGACTTATGTATTTATTCATGTTTGCGTCGTTTGTAAGAACTTGTTTCGATTCTTGGTTTTTGTAAAACTATTGTATGAACTCGGTTTGATGTTTATGTGATTTTTTTGTGATGTTAACTTGTAATATTTTCGTGTATAGATAATTAGGACAGTAGGTGTCGATGCATGTTTAGAATTTAAATTGGTTAGTGTCTAAGGATTGGGCATGAAAATCAGTATTTAGTGTTGTTTCTGCACAAACCCGTAGGCCTGCGGGAAACCGGTGGATCTTGATGTGATTTTCTCCTGCGAACCCTGGTAACTAAGGGGAATACCGGGCAGGCCGGTCTTCTCCTCTCCGATGCTTAAGTTAGTACCGTTGGAGCAAATAGATAACTTAAGCGGGAATGATAAGTAGTGGGAGAGTTGAGTTACCTATTAATGAGGGTAGTTGAGGCCCTTATATAGGTGGTCGATTGTGAGGTCTGGTCTTACTCTTCGATGTGGGACTAGTTCCCTTCTGTTCGTACGCAAAGGGGCAGCTAAGGTGACCTGTTCGGCAGGCTGGTGTCCCCGGCTCCCGGGCCCCCAGTCATAAGTTTGACTACTGGGCCTCGGGTCCGGGTGCTGGGGATCCTGCTCCTGGCCTCGGTCTGGCCCCGGGCATGCTACCTGCGGGTCTGTGGGCCTGTGTAGCCCCTCTATGGCTACTGTCAACAAGTCCCCCAAGTTCCCGGTCAAGTGCAATCTTAAATGGGGACTTAATATGTCTCGCTCCTGTCCCGCAGACCCGCAGGGTTACCGACCCAACGGTGCCAGGTGACCCAACAGTGTCTAGTCCCCCAAGTCTGTATTGAAGATTGGGCTTGGCCGGGGGTTCGAGCAGAAGGGCTGTTATGATGGTGCATGGTGATGTGAGTACCTATTATTGATGACGTGTGGCAGTTGAGTATGTGTTTGTAATAATGATGGTGTTGTGCTGAAGTCTTGCCATACCATGAGTATGGAACGGGGTGAAACCCGGACAAGTGCATGGGATGATGATGTGGCGTTGAAATCCGCCATGCGATGAATATGGAGCGGGGTGAAACCCGGGCGAGTGCATGGGATGATGATGTGGCGTTGAAATCCGCCATGCGATGAATATGGAGCGGGGTGAAACCCGGAAGAGTGCATGGGATGATGATGTGGCGTTGAAATCCGCCATGCGATGAATATGGAGCGTAAGGACTCGACCGGTGGAGTGCCATGTTGGGATGAGACCCCAGTGAAAAATTGCTGCCAACGGTGGAACAGGCCAGGGAGTAGCCCGGTGGGGTGTTTAGGCCATGTCATGGCACCAATCCACACCCGCTGATTCGTCCCAGCTTGTGTTCGAGTAAGCGTGGGGTATTGTGCAGGGTTGCAAGCCTACGGGAAGGCCTGATGGATGCAAGCCAACAGGTCCACCGATGGGGTGTTGCGGCCATGTTTAAGCACCGGTCAACATTCGCTAGTTCTTCTCAGCTTGTGTTGGAATAAGCGTGAGGCTGTGCAGGGTTTCTAGCCTACGGGGAGACTTGTTCTGTGTTAGAGAAACAATCTGCCTGGTGGGGTGGCGTGGAGATAACAAGTCTCGCCATGGATCCCCATATTTTTCACAGCTTAGTGTGATGCAGGGTTTCTAGCCTGCTGGAATAGTTTGCATGTGCTAGAGGTAAACTCTCCCGGGTCTATAAAGCCCATGTGTTTGAAGCCTTGAGTTGTTGCTGGCTTGTCTGTGCCCGTAGGCGCGAAGGAAAGTGACTAGACCGATGGAGTGCCTTGGATCCAGTGGAATGCTACATAACAGATGGAATGCCTGTGAACCGGTTGAATGCCTGTGAACCGGTGGAATGTTCCATGACCGATGGAATGTTTTTCCTTGATTTGAGGTTGGCTCTTGGGGAAGTGGGGGATGGTTCGTAACCCCTCGGTTCTCTCCCCTATCTCCCTTAACTGCTGCTTGTAGGCGGGGCAGGTGGCTGACATGCATTGAAGGAGAAAGCCCATCAGTCCCATCAGCTATGATGGCGTGAGGATTTTATCGATGCTGGGACACGTGTCAGTAGGGAGCGATCTGAGATGGAGGGCCTAGATTTGCAGGCATTTGACTTGCCCCGATTGAGTATTTTGGGGGGATTACAAGGGTGCCTAGGGCATCAGACCCGTCTATAAAAAGGCCTCCTTTGTCTTCATTGTTTGCTGTTTTTGCTCTTGGCTCAGAGAGAAGAAGAGAAGGTTGGAGAGGAATCCGGCGAAATATTTGTTATAACCACGATTACCCACGATTGCTCGGTGTTTTTCCAGGACTGACTTTCCTCGGTTGTGCAAAGTAATCGGTAAGTTTCGTGTTTTTTTTTTCTTTGTTGTTTGGTGTTTTGTGGGGGGGGGGGGGGGCGGCTCTGTCGCAACGGGTGAGTTGTTTTGAGCTGGGAATCTACGACAGATTTGGGGAGCAGCTGCAGAGAGCACTGTTTTAGCTTGTCGCTGACCAGCGGTGGGGTTTTGTTTTCCTCCCCCTAGGTTAAATGGCTTCTGGGGGCTCTGCTGGGACTTCCGAATCGGCCGACAGACGTCCTGTGGTGGACGATGAGGAGAGGTTGGAAGATTGGCTTGCTTCGGTTTCCCCGGTGTCCGAAGACGCTGCCTGCTCCTGGGGCGAGGTCTCCTCGTCCGGGTCTCTGGGGCATGAGAGCATCCCGCACGGGGTACCCTTTCCTGGTACTTCGCCCGTGAGTTACACTATCGGGAATGGGGAAGGGGCTTTTTGTGTGTGATGAACCGGAGGGTACCATGAGGCCCGCGGAGGTTGCCGCCTTCTGGGAGACGTGGAGCATCCCGGATGAGGTGAAATTACGGCCACTGAATCCCGGGGAATCAGTCTGTAACCCGGAGGAGGGTTGGGTTGCTGTTAATGGAGACCAATTCCGTCATGGGTTCTCCCTTCCGCTGCCAAACTTTATGCAGTACATGCTCAGTGCTCTGCACGTGTCTCCTGCGCAGCTTCCCTGAAACCAGTGGAGGCAGCTGCTGAGCCTTCGTTGTCTGTACGAGCTGTCCGGGATGAGCATGCTGACGGTGAATGAGTTCCGGGCGTTGTACAGATTGTCTTTCTCGAAAAAGAAAGGGTGTCGGGGTTGTCTCACCTTTAGCGCCCGACACTTTCAGCCTATCATCACCCACCTGCCTTCCTGGGTGGACAATAACTGGAGGAAGAAGGTGGTGATGGCAGGTGGGAAGTGGCAGAAAAGGAGGAGGATGTACCGGGTTCCTAGTGCCTTCCAGCCCCTTGGTGACCAATCGTACGTACTGTCCGAGTTGGAGCGGGATAGGATTGCCACAATATTCGAGTGCTGGGACGGTCTTGAGCGAAGCTCCTACAACTTCATACGGCGGGAGGTGTTGGAGTACTGCTGTCTCGGGCGGGATCCTGGTGCGTAGCGGGGTTTTAGTAGTGACGTTCCCGCTGACTGAGTTGATACTAACCCTTTGTTTGTTCTGTAGGTGCATCTTCCCGGACGGTCGTCAAGCCCGGTAACACACTATCCATGGACGGTGATGACCTTGTCTTGAGGTTGAAGGAGAAGGGGGGGGCGTTTCGCGGACCTCGGTGGATCGGGAGTCTGGCCGGCTTACCGTTCATGCCTAACCGATGACCTTGGATCTTGCGGATGACGCCTACATCTCGAGGCCTGTGAAGACTCGTGCCGCAGCACCCTCTGCGGGACCTGGAAAGGGTAAGACCATTGGAGGGCCACCAAAGGTTCCTGGTGGGACAGATAGGATTCCGTATCGACCGGGATCGGTCCCGCTCGTCACCAGGGTCTCCTTGACTGGAGCACAATTTTCTTCATCGGGTGACCTGGGTGAGAAGAGGCGGAGGATCATGGACGTCCCGCCCTCCGCGCTGGTGACGCTGACCAGCTGGTCGTCTGGTGAGAACTTGGCGAAACGGCTCAAGTTGACCAGTGGTGCGACAAGTCCTGCTAGGGATAGAGCCGCTGCTGCTTCAAGTTCTGCCGGTCAGCAGAGTAGCCCCGCTCCGGTGGAGGAACATAGGAGGGGAGGTCCGGAGAGTCCCTTCGTCCGAAACCTGGTGGAGGCTGTGGCTGGCCTTGGTCTGGATAGGCCTGGGGCCGCTGGAGCCCTGTCAGGGGAGAATCGCCAGAAGAGCAAGGAGTTGGTCCTCCGGGTAAGAATTGTTTAGTGCTACGGTACCGCTCATAAAACTTCTGCAGGGTTTCGTTATTTTTTGTTGTTGTTTTAATCGGCTCCCTGTCGTTCTGTAGCTGTTGTAAAATCTGTACCAGCCGGACCCGAGTGAGGAGCTGCAGGAACTGAAGAGGCAGGTGACCGTTCTGACCGGAACCCGTGAGCGCCTGGAGGCTGAGAAGTCCAGGCTTGAGCGGGAGAAGGTCAGACTGGAGGAGAGGGCCAAGAGGCAGGCGGCCAAACTAGAGGGCCAGGTCCGGAGCCTCGAGGAGGAGAAGGAGCGGGCTGAGGAGCAGAGGGCCGAGCTAGAAGCCAAAGTGGATGAGCTCCAGGTGGAAGCTGCCGCTGTGGATGCCGCCACCGCCGCTGCGGCTGGAGAAGAAGACCCAGAGCTTTTCTAGCGGGTTATCTAGAAATATCACGATAGTGATCAGTTTCTTGAGCTCCTGGAGAAGGCTAGGGAGTCGGGTATCGCTGATGCCTACGTGGAGTGGGAAGAGAAGGGATACCTGATCACCTCGCAAATGTCGAAGGCGCGGGCCGATGATGATGCTGATGGGCAGCCGGCAGAGGAGGAGCAGCCGGAAGGGGAAGGCGGATTTCAGTCATCTGAACCCATTAGGGGGGATGTGGCGGTTCCAGCTGAGGAAGCCGGTGGACAGGCTAGGCCCGCTGGGGAGGAAGACGTGGCTCCTTAGGATTTTTGTTTGCCGTCTCTTTCTTTTTTGTAAATCTCCTGGAACGGGTTTTTTTTTTGTTGCCTGCCTTTGGACATATATTTTAGTACCGGTGGTTTGCCTTGGATTTGATAGGAGCACAATGTGCGACGATATTGCTACGCTTATGCTCCCGTTTATGCTTTGTTTAACCCTTAATTATTTATCTAAGATTGAGTCATAATAAAGTTGTTTCTGCCTAAACCCGGGGGTCTAGTAGATACAGGACAATAAAGCTATACACAACAAGTATAGTGGTTCACCGCGCCATCGGAGGGCGCGGCTACGTCCACTTGGAATCCAGTAGGCGTGGCTAATAAGCCATCAGGTTACAAGGGTGGAATGCCTTGGATCCAAGATCCTTAATACTAAGGGGGAAGCCTCCTATTTATAGAGAAGGAAGGCTCCCACCTCTACCATGTTTCCAATGTGGGATGCTAACAATACTATTACATAATTCCCTACTCACGAAGCTACTTCAGGCGCCCGGTGGTACTGCTTCCGAGTGTGGCACCGGTGATGTGGAACAATGGAGATGTAGCCGGGGTGCTGGTCTACTCGCTGGAAGGCGGAAGTAGGACCCCCGATGCCGGTTGCACGGTCCACGAGGTCGCCGGATGTGCTTGGTGGTGCACTATATGTACTGTCAACAAGTCCCCCAAGTTCCCGAGTAAGAGTGCAATCTTACTTGGGGAGTTAATCAGTATGTGCCGCCAAGCGTAGGTGGTGACCGAGTCACCCCTACTACCGACCTACTACCTCCAGTCCCCCAAGTCCCTAAGTAAGATTGGGCTCTTCTCGAGGTGTCCGAATGTCGAGTCCCCCAAGTTCGTGCTGGAGATGTGACTTGGCCGGGAGTGTTGGGGTGCCGGGAGTGATGAGGTGGTGGGTGGCCAGGGAGGATCCGGGTTTAACCGGTCCTGACGCGCTGAAGGCTGATCGGGTAGTGCTGGCAGAGCAGCTGCCTAACAGGACTGGGCCGGCTGAATCCGGGGTGACCCACCGGAGGGGGTGACCCGCCGGAAAGGACCGGTCGGAGAACTGGCGATTCCGTCCGGGCGTCAAGCCGTCGGACGGATCGGTGTACTCGGCGATTCCGTCCGGGCGCTGAGCCGTCAGACGGATCGGTGAGCTGGCGATACCGTCCGGGCGCTAAGCCGTCGGACGGATCGGTGTGCTCGGCGATTCCTTCCGGGCGCTGAGCCGTCGGACGGATCGGTGAGCTGGCGATACCGTCCGGGCGCTGAGCCGTCGGACGGATCGGTGAACTGGCGAAACCGTCCGGGCGCTGAGCCGTCGGACGGTTCGGAGAGCTGGCGATTCCGGTCCGGGCGCTGCGCCATCGGACGGATCGGTGTGCTCGGCGATTCCGTCCGGGCGCTGAGCCGTCGGACGGATCGGAGAGCTGGCGATTCCGTCCGGGCGCTGAGCCGTCGGACGGTTCGGAGAGCTGGCGATTCCGTCCGGGCGCTGAGCCGTCGGACGGATCGGTGAGCTGGCGATGCCGTCCGGGCGTCAAGACACCGGACGGATCGGAGAGCTGGCGACTCCGTCCGGGCGCTAAGCCATCGGACGGATCGAAGAGCTGGCGACTCCGTCCGGGCGCTGAGCCGTCGGACGGATCGGTGACCTGGCGATACCGTCCGGGCGTCAAGCCACCGGACGGATCGAAGAGCTGGCGATCCGGTCCGGGCGCTGCGCCATCGGACGGATCGAAGAGCTGGCGACTCCGTCCGGGCGCTAAGCCGTCGGACGGATCGGTGTGCTCGGCGATTCCGTCCGACGCTGAGCCGTCGGACGGATCGGAGAGCTGGTGATTCCGTCCGGGCGCTGAGCCGTCGGACGGTTCGGAGAGCTGGCGATTCCGTCCGGGCGCTGAGCCGTCGGACGGATCGGTGAGCTGGCGATACCGTCCGGGCGCTGAGCCGTCGGACGGATCGGTGAGCTGGCGATGCCGTCCGGGCGTCAAGACACCGGACGGATCGAAGAGCTGGCGATCCGGTCCGGGCGCTGCGCCATCGGACGGATCGGTGTGCTCGGCGATTCCGTCCGGGCGCTGAGCCGTCGGACGGATCGGAGAGCTGGCGATTCCGTCCGGGCGCTGAGCCGTCGGACGGTTCGGAGAGCTGGCGATTCCGTCCGGGCGCTGAGCCGTCGGACGGATCGGTGAGCTGGCGATGCCGTCCGGGCGTCAAGACACCGGACGGATCGGAGAGCTGGCGACTCCGTCCGGGCGCTAAGCCGTCGGACGGATCGGTGTGCTCGGCGATTCCGTCCGGGCGCTGAGCCGTCGGACGGATCGGAGAGCTGGCGATTCCGTCCGGGCGCTGAGCCGTCGGACGGATCGGTGACCTGGTGATACCGTCCGGGCGCTGAGCCGTCGGACGGATCGGTGAGCTGGCGATGCCGTCCGGGCGTCAAGACACCGGACGGATCGAAGAG
Source organism: Potentilla sterilis (assembly GCA_963682095.1). Taxonomy (NCBI): domain Eukaryota; kingdom Viridiplantae; phylum Streptophyta; class Magnoliopsida; order Rosales; family Rosaceae; genus Potentilla; species Potentilla sterilis. The sequence continues at coordinate 42,090,959 of OY821757.1, read as the reverse complement.
CTGGCGATCCGGTCCGGGCGCTGAGCCGTCGGACGGATCGGAGAGCTTGCAGACTGGACCTCGCCCGGGCGACATGCCATACCGGAACGAGGCCCGCAGTGTAGAAGAGCTGAGATGCAATGTATTGATGCGTGCACCGTAGTGCGATGCATAATGATATGAGCATCATGGGATGATGATGCGAGGACTCGACCGCTTTGGAGGCGAGTCTCATATTGCTAGGCTGCGGGGGATTACCCCGGTGTTGCGGGCTGGTTTTAAAGCGCCTGTAAACACTTGCTAGTTCTTCTCAGCTTGTGTTGAATAAGCGATGAGGTAAATGTGCAGGTTTGTTAGCCTGCGGGGAGATTTGTTCTGTGTTAGAGATACAATCTGCCCTGTGGGATGGTGTAGAGATAACGAGTCTCCCCCATATGTCCCCAAAGGTATCGCAGTTCAGTGCGATGCAGGGTTTTTATCCCGCTGGACAGTATCGCGGTTCAATGCGACGCAGGGTTTTTATCCTGCTGGACAAGAGTACATGTGTTAGATGTAAACTCGCCCGGTTTATAAAGCCCAATGCGTTTGCCATGGAGGCGGGCGGACTCGACGGGCGACATGCCATATCGAAACGAGTCCCCCTGTGAAAAGCCATGGGTCCGGGTGATCATGCCGGAAAGTACTCTCAAGCTGGTTGGACATGATGGAACCGATGGGTTGGACCTCGCTCGGGCGACATGCCATATCGAAACGAGGTCTACATGCATTGGAATGCGTGCACCGTAGTGCTATGCATTGTAATGCGATGCATTGATGCGATGCATTGGAATGCGTGCACCGTAGTGCTATGCATTGTAATGCGATGCATTGATGCGATGCATATTGACATGCGTGCAATGATGCATACTGATATGCAATGCATTGCAATGCTGAGATGATCAATCGATGCATAATGATATGCGCAGCACTGATAAGCGCATAATGACATGCGTGCAATGATGCATACTGATATGCAATGCATTGCAATGCTGAGATGATCAATTGTTTCATAATGATATGAGCAGCATTGATATCACATGTCTAATTATCAATATTTCCCAACAGATTATGCACAGGTGAAGCACGCGTTGAGTAATAATAGATAAGTTAGAATACTTAGCTTTGGAGAAAGCCGCCGGGTGTTGGAATAACATGCGAGAATGGTTCCCGAGTTGCCCGGTGAATGCCTACGGATGTAGAGAGCAGCTTGATTTTGCTGCTTGGAGCAGTGGGTGTCCAGAGTAGATGCTTGGGTGCCAAGAGAAGACTGCTGCAACCCAATCTACTGGAATCCGGCCCAAGGTGCTGCCAACCACTGCTGCAATGCTGCCAATGGCCCGGCCCGGCCCGTCTTGCATGGGGTGAGGACGTTTGACCGGTTTGACCATGCAGCCTTTTGAATCTCTTCCTTTCCCGCCATTTTTTCTTCCTTTTCTCTTCTGTTTCTCTCTTTTCTTTCTTGTTTCTTGCTCGGCCGGCGCATCTCTCGGCCGGGGACTCTTGTCCGGGCGCTTCCCGTCCGGTGATGAAGACCACCGCATCGCTCCGCCCGGGAGGAGGGAGGCTCTCCGTACCGGTCCTAGAAAGGAGTGCCGTACCGGAGGAGGTCGGGGTTTGAGGAAACCGCACCGCACCGGAGACCACCGCATCGGAAGGGAGGGAGGCCGCACCGGAGGAGGTCATTCGGCCGGGGTTTGAGGAAACCGCACCGCACCGGAGACCACCGCATCAGAAGGGAGGGAGGCCGCACCGGAGGAGGTCATTCGGCCGGGGTTTGAGGAAACCGCACCGCACCGGAGACCACCGCATCAGAAGGGAGGGAGGCCGCACCGGAGGAGGTCATTCGGCCGGGGTTTGAGGAAACCGCACCGCACCGGAGACCACCGCATCGGAAGGGAGGGAGGCCGCACCGGAGGAGGTCATTCGGCCGGGGTTTGAGGAAACCGCACCGCACCGGAGACGTCGCACCGGAGGAGGGAGCTGGGCCGCACCGGAGGACGGAGCCGGGACTGCTACACCGAAATACGGAGCCGGGACTGCACCGCGGAGATGATCGCTTCGACAGCCGGAGGTGAGCAGCACCGGACCGGAGGAGTCTGTCGCACCAGGAGGAGGAAACCGCACTGGGTCGGAGGAGACTGCCGCACCGGGAGGCGAAGCTGCACCGGACCGGAGGGGTCAGCCTCTCGGGGAGGACAAAACCGGGCTGTCCCGTTGATTGGGCCTCACGGGCCGCTGTCCGGTTTGACCTGGCAGGGTTGACTGGGCTGGGCTGCCTGGCCTGCTGAATTAAACTGGGCGGGCTGCTGGCCTGGGACGGGCTGCCAGCCTGGTTGACCTGTTGCCCGGGCAGTAACTTACCAGCAGAGCAACACAGCTTTTTGTAAGTATTCCCACAGACGGCGCCAATTGTTTCTGCCTAAACCCGGGGGTCTAGTAGATACAGGACAATAAAGCTATACACAACAAGTATAGTGGTTCACCGCGCCATCGGAGGGCGCGGCTACGTCCACTTGGAATCCAGTAGGCGTGGCTAATAAGCCATCAGGTTACAAGGGTGGAATGCCTTGGATCCAAGATCCTTAATACTAAGGGGGAAGCCTCCTATTTATAGAGAAGGAAGGCTCCCACCTCTACCATGTTTCCAATGTGGGATGCTAACAATACTATTACATAATTCCCTACTCACGAAGCTACTTCAGGCGCCCGGTGGTACTGCTTCCGAGTGTGGCACCGGTGATGTGGAACAATGGAGATGTAGCCGGGGTGCTGGTCTACTCGCTGGAAGGCGGAAGTAGGACCCCCGATGCCGGTTGCACGGTCCACGAGGTCGCCGGATGTGCTTGGTGGTGCACTATATGTACTGTCAACAAAAGTTTAATGTTATTTCGGTAGAGTTTGACAAAAAGTTGGTTATGAATCCGAAAAATGACTAAGTTTGAGAAATCTGGAAAATAATGCAAGTTATCTTTTTTGTGATTCTGAGATGAGTAAGAATGCGATCTATCCTTGTCCGAATTTAATGAAATTTGGTTTGCTTATTACTCATATACTGAGGAATGTTGTGTTAAAATTTCAGATCAATCGGAGTTGGGGAAGTCAACCAAAAGATGGCTGCAAAACGGCAGCTCGAGCAAAAATACTCCAGGAATTCTGACGATTTTCCTGGGACTGTGTCCCAATTTCGAAAAATCATTCCCGACGACTCACATGGAATTAAATCGAAATATTTTATATGGAGATATCTATATGTGTCTAGTTTTTCTGAGACTTGGAATTGCATCAATCGGAGCGCCGAGGTGGGAGATATGCCGGATTTACTGAAGCGAGGTCATTCCAGCCGATTCCAGAAAGTTTCTGCCTCCTATCCTTGATTTCTATTTTTGATGGACTTTTTGGTGTACAAATGCATATGTGATGATTGTCCAAGCTTAAGGAAGGATAGAGGAAGACACCAAGCTAATGCAATGAAGAAAAAGTTGAAGAAAAGAGGCTCTCCTAGTCGAGCCAGGAGATGTTGCTGATTGGCAAGCAAGGCTGCCGATCTGCATGCTTGACGGCTTTGGGGCATTTTCGGTGGATCAAGGCCTATCAAATGGAGTGAAAAGCCTATACAAGAAGTCCATGAAGATGTGAAGCCCAAGCCTTAAAGAAAAATTCAGAAAAAGAAAACCTAATTGAACTATGAAAGGAAGGTTTCAAAACCTTATTCTACTAGGTTTTCTGATTACCTTATGCAAGTAGGGCGCTGCCGGCAACCTATTTTCTATATATAGGGTCACTTTTTCATTCTGAAAATCATCTCATCTCAAGCATAAAATACTAGCATAAAGCTCTACCAAGTCTCTCAAGCGCCAACACCCAAATACTTAGCCAAAACCCATCATCACCACCACCCAAAACCGCCGGCCTCTCACCTTGCTTTTCTGCCGATTCTTGCATCTGTGGTTCAGCCGATCTGCAAGCTTCATCTTGTCACGCCTCAAGGAGTCTTCAAGGTTTCTAAAGTGTGATCCGTTCCCCCTATGGCTTTTGTATTTAATTTTGTTTGGTTATCTTGTAAGAATTTGTTTCGATTCTTGGTTTTTGCTAAACTATTGTATGAACCGACTCCATGTTTATTGATGTAGTTTTGTGATTTTAACTTGTGGATTTTGTATGTTGGATAATTAGGACAGTGGTATTAGATGCATGTTTTGGATTTAAATCGGTTAGTAATCTAAGGTGAGGGCATGAAAATCGATACTTGGTGTTGTCTTTGAACATAATCTAGGTATTAGGTTTAATCTGCTAGAGTAATTACAAACAAGATGAACCTGACGGACTCTATGATTTCTGTTATTCACTTAGGGCTATTAATCTTAGAACTTGCATGCTAAATAAGATGATTGACAACCTTACTTGTTTACATGTTTTTGATTTAAGACTTTTGTGCTTCAATGTTAACTCTTGACGGATTAGCATAAATTTTAGGATCCATAACGAAAGTTCGGTCTTAAAAACAGTAGAAGTCTAATAACTAGGTACATAGCGGAAGCTCTAGTTATGGTAGAAACTTGTTTGAATTCAAACCTGCTAAATACTTGTTCCTTACTTTCTTGCATGCGTGTCTACATGTTAAAGAGTCTTTTGTGTGAACTACTTGGTGTGAGAGATGATGATCACTTGTATATAGTAGATTAGGTTTTAATTTTCGTGTCCTTTAAGCTTTAGGGCAGCAAAGCTGCCGATCCCTTTATCCCCCATTCAATATGACGTTGCAATGTTTATATGTATATATTTTTGTTTAACATTCTCATGTTTCAGGTACCCTTAATCTCCGGCTTAGAACAATCCATACTTATTTCTATACTACTAACGATTGTAGGGTTTATTATTTGTGTGAGCCTCGCGGCTTACATCAGGATTTCATTCAAAATAGTTGGCGTACATATTTTGCAATGTTACATCGGCTGAACCGTTGGAATGCCAGGCTAATTGTATTTGAAAATTTAGTACTTAACCCTTCACTGGGTCCAGGCATGCTTACCAGCCCTGGTCCTGATCCCGGGCGGGATCTGCCCTTCTTTCTCCCAGGTATTGTTGAATTTGACCGCTGCTAACTAATCCCTCCACCGCTGTCTTGAGGGCGAAGCAATTTTTTGTCCTATGGGTAGCTTCGTCAAGGTCGGAGCAGTATTTGCATGTTCGCGCCGGAGTGAGGTTCCCTTTTGGGTGCTTCCTCTTTAGCGGTGGGGGAATGATATTCCCGTTCTCGTGCAGGATGTCCTCGTACGAAGAGGTTAGAGTGCTGAAGACTTCTTGACGTTCCGCTGGCATGATCGCCAGGGGGCGTTTTTGTCGGTACTGCGCGGGCCTGTGCTCGCCTTGGGGTTTGTCAGGATAGGGTTTCTGCTGCGGTTGGTTCCCCCAATTTCTGTTGAGTCTGTTTGGTTGGGTGCCTCCGTTCTCGCCCCGCTGGCTGGCTTTGTTTTCTAGGGGGGCCGGAAGGTACTCCTCCCGCTTCCTCTTCAGCAGGTGATGCCCATATGTTTCGTGGTCCGCCTGAGCGTGCCTGATGGCCATTGCCATTAGCTCATCATACCCCTGCGGGAGTTCTACCCGTACGGTATAGGAAAATTTCCCTGGCCGGAGTCCCTGTTTGAACGCCATCTCGGCGATGCTCTTGTCTAGGTTCCGAACCCCGGCCATCGCCGTTTGCCAGCGGTTAACGAACGTCCTTAGCTCCTCGTCGTGTGCCTACCTGCAATTGAAGAGGACCGTCGATGTCTGGGCTTTTTCGACCCGGAGGATGAAGCGGCCAACAAACCGATCGGCCAGTTGCTCAAATGTCTCAATGGAGTTTGCCGGGAGCTCATAGAACCAACTAAGCACCTCTCTGGACAGGGTTTCCTAGAAGATGTTGCAACACACAGCATCGGAGTAGCCCTTGACCCATGTTTGGGACCGGAAGCTATCCAAGTGTTGGTAGGGGCAGCCGGCTCCTGAGTATGTCAGCTTTAGAGATTTTTGGTTACCTGATCTCCCGGATTCCAGGACCCTGTACGAAAAGGGGCCCGTACGTTCGTTGAAGTGCGCGCCTTCCAACGGCCGCGCTGCCCTTCTGTCGCTGGCCTCCATTTGGGCCTTTAGATCTGACACGGCGTCGGTGAGTACTTGTAGTGCCCGTGCGGTCGTGGTCATGACTTCATCCTCGAATGAAGCGTGTGATTGTCGGGGTGCCGGCGTGCTCCTTGGTAGGGCCATGCCGCCCGGGGCCTCCGCCCCCGTTGGGGCCGCTGGGCCTTCCGCCCGATGACTGTCCTGCCTCAGGGGGCTGAGACCGGCCTGGTGGGGATACATGTGCCCTCGCCAAAGCGGCGTTGCGCTGCTGTCCTCTTTCCAGGGCAGCCACCAGGGCGGCGTTTACTGTCTCCATTTCCTGATACCGGGCATTGGAATCTGCTCTATCCTAGTCGCTCTCCGCGCGCAGGCGATCGACTTCTGCTCTCATTACCTCTACCTCCCCCGCCATATCGTGCCGGTCGGGGCTATATGCGGTGTCCCGGTCACTGTCACCGATCAGACTCTCCTCCTCGTCGTTCGGGTCGTCCGAGAATGTCAGCGAAGGGCCCTGGTGTGTTGGTTGGTCGCCTTTCGCCGGGCCTTTCCCGCGCGTGCTACCATTGCAGGCCCCCGATAGCTGGCGTCGTTCTGGTTGTCTTGGCCGGGGTGCTGCTCCTGTACAGCGACCGGGGTAGTGATGAGCACCTGCTCCTGTATGATCCGCTGATCTTCTTGTGCATTCCTTTCCCGCCCTGCTTCCAGACTTTCTGCCATTTTTTTTTTCTTCAGATAATGCCTACGTGACTTTTATCTCTTCCCACAGATGGTGCTAATTGTTTCTGCACAAACCCGTAGGCCTGCGGGAAACCGGTGGATCTTGATTTCATTTCCTCCTGCGAACCCTGCTAACTAAGGGGAATACCAGGCGAACCGGTCTTCTCCTCTCCGATGCCTAAGTTAGCACCGTTGGAGCAAATAGATAACTTAAGCGGGAATGATAAGTAGTGGGAGAGTTGAGTTACCTATTAATGTGGGTAGTTGAGGCCCTTATATAGGTGGTCGATCGTGAGGTCTGGTCTTACTCTTCGATGTGAGACCGGTTCCCTTCTGTTCGTACGCAAAGGGGCAGCTAAGGTGACCTGTTCGGCAGGCTGGTGTCCACGGCTCCCTGGCCCCCAGTCATAAGTTTGACTGCTGGGCCTCGGGTCCGGGTGCTGGGGTTCCTGCTCCGGACCTCGATCCGGCCCCGGACATGCTAGCTGCGGGTCTGTGGGCCTGTGTAGCCCCTCTGTGTCTACTGTCAACAAGTGTCGTCTTGAATGAAGCTAGGTACTAGGTTTAATCGGCTAGAGTAATAACAAACTTAGCTAATACTCAAAAGGTTGCTTTGATTTGTGTTGCTCACTTAGGGTTTAATACTTTAGACACTTGCATGATAAAATAAGAAGATTGACACCCTTACTTGTTTTGCTTGTCTCTGATTTAGACTATTGCGGTTAATTGTTAAGTCTCAAAAGGATTAACATATTCTAGGATCCAAACTCAAAAGGTCGATCTTATGAACTTGAGAAGTCTTACAACTAGGTTGTAGTCGAAACTAATTTGAGTCTTATGCATGACGATACTTGTACCTTGCCTTCATTCACGATTTTGTTATATGTTAAAGAGTCTTGTGTGCTAAATGCTTTGTGTGAAAGATGACGATCACTTGTACATATTAGATTTAGGTTTTATTTCGTGTTCTTAGTTTAGGGGCAGCCTTATGACTGCCGAACCTCATTCCAATTTCCCCCAATTTTGTGACGCTTCAATTATGAATATTTTGTCTAACATTCTTATATTTCAGGTACCCTTAATCCCCGGCTTAGAACGATCCCTACTTGCTCATACTACTAACGATATTTTGTAGGGTTATCATTGCTTGCATGCCCTTGGCATTCGATCACAAGCATGTTAAAAATAGAGTTCCCGCTGCAATATAATCGTATAAACATGTTGTACCGTGCTAAACACATGGTTATTTTTGTACCGGCTAATGAATGTGCATGATTACCTGCTACGCCGGTAATTTTTAGCTTGTTGGTGCATAGCATATAGTCTTTCGTGTGTGACTGCCAGAGTTATATCCTCCGGGATTTTTCCTCTGGAAAATGGTAAGCCAATAACAACGGCTGAGGCATTCCAACGGTACAGCCAGTAGTAACGGCTGAGGCATTCCAACGGGTAAGCCAACACCAATGAAAGACTATGTGTGACATCTTCAAGCAATGCATGCCTTCATTCGATACATGATCATATATGTGTTCAATTAATGTCCGTAAGCATGGCATTCGTATCACCGGGCAGTCAACATGTTCACAAGCATAGTATAACAACTCTTTGCTTGTTGTAAGTAGCTTCATTTCTAATTAATTTTTTTTTTTCTGAGGTACATATCAACCAACGGCAAAGGCATTCCACCTGGAAACCTGGGGGATTCCGCATTCGAACTCCCGGTAATGAGTCCAATCTTACTTAGAGAATTGGGGGACTAGTGGGGGTGACGTCACTCGGTCGTCACCCACCCTTGGCGGTACATTATATTAACTCCCCAAGTAATCTTGCCCTCTTACTCGGGAACATGGGGGACTTGTTGACAGTAGATATGGTGCACCGCCAAGCATATCCAACGACTCCGTAGACTGGCCAACCGGTGCGATAGGTCCTGCTTCCGGCATGCATCGGGTAGACCGCAACCTCGGCTACATCTCTATTGTGGAAGACCACCGGTGCCGCATCCGGAAGCCATGCCTCCGGGCTCCGGAAGTAGCTTCGTGAGTAGGAAAAGTGGGTTTGTGTCCCACATCGGAAACATTGTAAAGGAGGGAGCCTTTTTTGCTTATAAATAGAAGGCTTCCCCCTTAGGGATCAGATAATTGGATACTTGCTATTCTACGCTTGTAACCACCTCGATGGCTTATTGGCCGATCATAGTATATTCCTAAGTGGACGTAGCCATGCCCGCCGAAGGCATGGTGAACCACTATAAATCCTTGTGTCGAACTATCTTTATTCTGCTTTTGTTAGAGTCTCCGGATTCTGACAGAAATAATTGGCGCCGTTTGTAGAAATCTATACGAAAAGTTGTGTTGCTCTACCAGCGGGTAGAGATCGATCAGGCCATTTTCAATCAGTCCAATGAGAGGCAGTTCAAAAAAATAAAATAAAAACCCCAGTCCGACTAACCAGCAGCCAGCCCGGCCAGCAGGCCACTCCCCCGGCCCAGTGTTCATCAGATCCCTCCCAGGCCCAACAACCCAATGGGTCAAGCCAGTCAACGGGGTCAACCCCGCCCAGTCAAGCCAGGCGTCCTTCTCTCGCTCGAAGCTCCTGGTGCGGCAGACTCCTCCGGGTCCCAGCGGCTCGCCTCCTTCGGCTATCGAGCGGTCGTCTCCACGGTGTGCAGTCCCGATTGACGGGGCCGAGGCCAACGCGACGTAAGCTTCGTCGGAGTAAGCGGGTCAGCAGCTGAAGCCGCGCTCCCTCTCTGGTCGTCTCTCTCCGGGCGATCGTATCTACAGTCCGGGTGCGGGTCGTATCTCTCTGGTTCTGGTCGTCCTCTCTATGGCTACTGTCAACAAACTCTAAACCCTAATCAACCTTATTCTATCATGAAAATGAGCTAAAACATCAAAAGTGATCATATGGACTTAGTTTACTATTTAAGATTATTTTGAATATTATGTAGAGATTTTATTTAGTTGAGTTACTCGATTTCTAGTTGAGCTTTCCACTACGGAAAACTTGTGTATGCATATTTACATGCATGGTAACTTCTAAACATATATCGCTCATTAGTAACTTACCCTACAATAGCCATATTTAACTGCATCATATTAGTAACTTTATAACTGCATTACACCAAGAAATTGCTGCATCACCTGTCGTATGACACATATATGGCTTGCCAAAGGAATATGTTGTCAATTGAAAAGTAGGGTGACACCCATTTCTTCATAGTTGACCAAACAAAACCAGACGTCACAAATTCATTCATTCATAGATTTAGCTTGAAAAGTACACCGCATGCTTTGAAAGACTACGTGATGCAACTTAACCAACTTATCTTCGTTACTACTCCAGTACGTATTACAACACGCCACGTGTACTAAATATTTCTAGAAGCCACGAAATACTTGACCCGCGAAATGAGCTGGTCCGCTTCCGGCAATTCCGGGAAAATATAGAAAGCGTGAACCGCAGTCGGATACTCAATCACCTTCGCCTCCTTCCCACACTTCCTCAGCCACTCACAGTACCTCATCTGCCAGTCCCGCAGTGGATCAAACCCCCCGACGAACACCACCGTACTCGGGTACTCCACACCCGATATGTCCGATCTGGTCACATTCGCCGCTTTGTGGTCCCGGGTCGACCCGACCGGTAAAAAAGCTTTCCAGGCCCAATCTGTCCGCTCCATCGACAATAGCGGCGCTCCCTCGAGTCGGAGCTCCGACTCGGTTCTCTCTTCGCCACCGAAGAAAGGTTGGATCGAGATTAGGCCGATTAGTTTCACCACCCGAAGTGGTTCTCTGCCGGCGCGAACCGCCACGTGGTGCGCGATGTTGGCGCCGGCGCTGTCTCCGGCGAGGAAGCAGCGGGAGAGGTCGGCGGAGGTGGGGAGGGCGTCGGGGTTTTGGGTGAGGAACTTGACTACATCGAGGCCGTCGTCGTACTGGCACGGGTGTCGGTGCTCCGGCGAGAGGCGGTAGTTGACGGAGACGACGACGGCGGGGAGGCGGCGGGAGAATTTGCGGCAGACGGAGTCGTAGGCGAAGGTGTCGGGGCTGAGGAAGCTGAAGCCGCCGCCGTGGAAGAAAACGACGACGGGTAATGAGGAAGACGACGTCGTAGAGGAGGAGGAGGGGACAAAGAGGCGGAACCAGAGGTTGCGGGAGGCGTCGACGGTGACGTCAGAGGTGGTGACGCCTTTGTAGGAATTGGAGGGGGTGGCGGAGGAGCGGAAGTCGAAGAAGCTCATGAGACGGCGGTTGACGGTGCCGTTTGATCTGCGGGCGGCGTCTGTTAGCTTTGACAAAACCGAATAGGAGATCCGGGTCTTCCACGGGAGCGAAGCCCATGAAGAAGCGGGGGTCTGGGAATGAGATGACGTCGTCATGGAGATTATAAAGAAGGGTTTTCTGGGTTTTTTTGGCCGGGATTTTTGTGGTGTAAAGAAAAGAGTAAAAGAGTGAGTGTGAAGGAGCAATTCGATTTGATGGGATATAAAGAATGATGAATCCCAGCAATTCAATGCAGTGGGTGTGTGTTTGGTTCCAGTTAACTATAAATGGTTATTACTTAATTGGGTTAAAATTGTTAAAATGATTAAAACTGGGTATCTGCTGTTACCAAGGCAAGTGGAAATTAGGGATGTTGGGTTGAACATTATTTGCATTTCTGGCAAGTTGTTGTTGCTTCATTGCAATCGAAGCCTCAAGAGATTTACTTGCGATAAAAGAGAGAAAGGAAAAGAGTGAGCTGGCCAGGGTATTTAAAGGATGAGAACGAACGACCACGATCAAGTAATGCCCTCGATCAACGGTTGTGGCTTTAAGTTGAAACAAAATTTTCTAAAAACAAAAATTTAGGAATCGTAAAATATTTAAAAAATTGTAAAAACAAAACCGAGCGATGAAAAAATATTTCGTGAATACTTACGCGCTTGGGAATTGTTTCCACGTGCGTGCGGCACGACACGTCGATGTTGTCTGAGTTCTAAGTTTAGCTTAGAGACGAAGCCTGTCTCGATTGAAATCTTCAACAATCTTATAATGGTGCAAGCAGAGTTCCTACTACTTGACAATCAACTTTGGAAGTAAATTTGTGTGAATATTGTTAAAACGTTCATAAAGTGCATCCCAGTTCCTTGGGATCTATCTTATATATGCACATATTGTCAGTAAAAGCTGGGGTCGATACAACACCTCAAAAATATGAGCACCTAAGATTTCATTTTGGCACTCGGTTTTTATGCCTTGGGGTCTTTAGAAGAAAAGGTGCTGGAGGTTTAGTTCTTGCCAAAGAAGGTCTGCTCAATGTTGGATACCCAACGATGGTATTCCACGCCATGGGAATCGAATGTCTCAAACTAGGGACGAGTGGCATGGTTTAGTCAACCATCTCAAGAGAGGATGATGAATTTAAAATTTAAGATTTGAGGTCGAAAAACCAAAATACTTTACGGTCTTAAAATCGATCATCAATTGTGAATGTACCGTTATCACTACGGATGCTCAAAGTTCCACATTACAGAAATGTGAAATGAAACAAAAGGGAAGAATCACCGAGATAGAAGTAAAATACAATAACTACAAAAAGTAGAAACGTTAATATAAAACTACGTCAAAATCATTTTTAGTCAACCTATCACTATATAAAAATAAATAAATAAATGATATAAAAAAAAGTATAAAAAAAAAAGATAAACTCACAAAAATTACAAAAGCTTTTAGCGCCCGGCACGTTACCCTATCAAACACAAAATTCCGATCTATTTATCTCTTTTGATCTCTTTCGAAATCCATTCTTCTGGATCTATCCGACCTTTGCAGTTAGTCGCTTCGGATTTGGAAGCCTTGTTCGATTTGATTCGCATCAGTAAGGTTCTTAACTACCTTTTGTTTTCGATTTTCATCTCTGAATTTCGTTTTTTTCTTTTCAATTTTTCTGGTTTTGGTTATAGTTAAGATCAGGCTGTTATCGAATTTATAAGGCTTTATTCGATTCTGGACAGATTGCTGCGTAAAGAAATCACCAAATATGAGGTTTGTAGTCAGTCGCCCTCGGCCGAAGGCAAAATACCTGTTTACCTATCTGGATCAGCTCAGTGTGAATATCTTTCTTGACGTTTCTCAGCAGCTTGAGGCTATCGATAGGCTCGAGTACTCCTTTATCAACTAAGTCACTGATTGGCGTCGAGATACAATATTCGGTTCGGTCGTCGCTGCTATTCAGAGAAGGAGATCATTAGAGATGTCATAGACTCTGTTTCTGCACAAACCCGTAGGCCTAGTAAAAACCGGTGGATCTTGATGTGATTTCCTCCTGCGAACCCTGCTAACTAAGGGGAATACTGGGCGGGCCGGTCTTCTCCTCTCCGATGTCTAAGTTAGTACCGTTGGAGCAAATAGATAACTTAAGCGGGAATGATAAGTAATGGGAGAGTTGAGTTACCTATTAATGAGGGTAGTTGAGGCCCTTATATAGGTGGTCGATCGTGAGGTCTGGTCTTACTCTTCGATGTGGGACTGGTTCCCTTCTGTTCGTACGCAAAGGGGCAGCTAAGGTAACCTGTTCGGCATGCTGTTGTCCCCGGCTCCCGGGCCCCCAGTTATAAGTTAGACTGCTGGGCCTCGGGTCCGGGTGCTGGAGATCCTGCTCCGGGCCTCGGTCCGGCCCCGGGCATGCTAGCTGTGGGTCTGTGGGCCTGTGTAGCCCCTCTGTGGCTACTGTCAACAAGTCCCCCAAGTTTCCGGTCAAGTGCAATCTTGAATGGGGACTTAATATGTCTTGCTCCTGTCCCGCAGACCCGCAGGGTTACCTGACCCAATGGTGCCCAGTCCCCCAAGTCCGTATTGATGCTGGGACACGTGTGACTAGGGAGCTATCTGAGATGGAGGGCATGGATTCGCAGGCGTTTGACTTGCCCCGATTGAGTATTTTGGGGGGATTATAGGGGTGCCTAGGGCATCAGACCCGTCTATAAAAAGGCCTCCTTTGTCTTCATTGTTTGCTGTGTTTGCTCTTGGCTCAGAGAGAAGAAGAGAAGGTTGGAGAGGAATTCGGCGAAAGTTCTGTGAAGGTACCCTCGCGCTATCCGTGCTTCAGGCGTTCTGGTTCTTACCCACAATTGCTCGGTGTTTTCCAAGGACTGACTTTCCTCGGTTGTGCATAGTAATCGGTAATTTTCGCCTTCTTTGCTTCGTGTTTTTTTTTTCTTTGTTGGTTGGTGTTTTGCGGGGGGGGGGGGGGGGGTTCTGTCGCAACGGGTGAGTTGTTTTGAGCGGGGATTCTGCGGCAGATGTGGGGAGCAGCCGCAGAGAGCGATGTTTTAGCTTGTCGCTGACCAGCGGTGGGGTTTTGTTTTCCTCCCCCTAGGTTAAATGGCTTTTGGGAGCTCTGCTGGGACTTCCGAATCGACCGACAGACGTCCTGTGGTGCCGATGAGGAGAGGTTGGAAGATTGGCTTGCTTCGGTTTCCCTGGAGTCCGAAGCTGCTGCCCGCTCCCGGGGCGAGGTCTCCTCGTCCGGGTCTCTGGGGCACGAGAGCATCCCCCACAGGGTACCCTTTCCTAGTACTTCGCCCGTGAGTTACACTATGGGGAATGGGGAAGGGGCTGTTGTGTGTGATGAACCGGAGGGTGCCATGAGCCCCGCGGAGGTTGCAGCCTTCCGGGAGACTTGGAGCATCCCGGATGAGGTGAAATTACGGCCACTGAATCCCGGGGTTTGTCAGGATAGGGTTTCTGCTGCGGTTGATTCCCCCAATTTTTGTTGGGTCTGTTTGGTTGGGTGCTTCGGTTATCGCCCCGCTGGCTGACCTTGTTTTCTCGGGGGGGCACTACCAGATCCGAAAGTATGGCCGACGAAAAAAATTTCGTCGGCTATGGCTATTTTTCGTCGGCTATACCATCTGCCGACGAAATTTTCGTCGGCTATACGTCGTCGGAACAACCCCGTCGGCTATACTAATGGCCGACGAAAAAAACGAATTCGTCGGCTATAGTAGAGTATGGCCGACGACTTTACCGACGAAAATATTTTTCGTCGGCCAAACCTGGGACAAATTGCCGACGAATTTCGTCGGGTGTTTTCGAGTATGGCCGACGAAATTCAGTAAGTATAGCCGACGAAAATTTATTAATTCGTCGGCTATTGGTTGTTAACAATAGCCGACGAATTAATAAATTTTCGTCGGCTATTGGTTGAAAACAATAGCCGACGATTCTGTAAATTTTCGTCGGCTATTTTCTCGAAATATATTAATATTTAATAGGCATTAATTAGTTATAGCCGACGAAATAATGCAAATTTCGTCGGCTATATAACTTATAGCTGACGAAAATTGGTAAAATTCGTCGGCTATAGTTATTATAGCCGACGAAATAATGGCAAAATCGTCGGCTATTCTTACATTTGGGGAAAAAAAAATTAAATTATTTTCTAAATTACCATTCCAAGCAACCTGCAAATCACAAAAACAGTCCATGCATTTGCACCAACAAGAAACACGTCTAAATACCATTTTTATTAAATTCGTTCTAATATACATAAACCCTAAACCCTAATCATCACCTAAGCCACTAAAGTCCAGCAGGTCATCCCCAGCATCCTGCTCTCCATCAGGCTCGTCATCCTGGTGAACCGAACTCGGGAGGTTGAGGCATTGGAGGTTCCGCTAACCGCTGAAACGGGCGCGGGGGTGGAAGGCCTTGTTGTTGTGCCGCGAACATCTCATACCACCAGGTTTGTTGGCCGTCGTAGTTGTGTTGCCGAATTCTTTCGCATTCGGCATGCCAACCGGCCATATCCAACTGATACTGCTGTGATCTGCGGCGCATCTCCTCTTGATACTGCTGTGTTCTGCGGCGCATCTCCTCCTGATACTGCTGTGTTCTGCGGCGCATCTCCTCCTGATACTGCTGTGTGCTGCGGCGCAGCTCCTGTACTGTCTGGGACGAGGTCGCCAATTCTGCGGCCAATCGCTGCACTTCCCCCCTCATATGCTGGCTCTCCCCGCCTCCCTTCTTTTGACCTCCCTTAGTGGTCTTCAGAAGCCCTAGTCCAGAACTTCCCAAACCCCGGCAGTAGAAGTTGTTTGTCCTGTTTGGGAAGGCTGCGTCGAACATCCTCTCTGCCGTTTGGACACTGGACCGGTCGACATGGCGCATGGCTTCTTCTAGATCTGCCTCGGAAATGTTCGGTTGTGTCTCCCGAACTACTTGCTGGAACACCTCTTCTTCGGCCCGGTTGACCCTCTCCTAAGTGGACGGGAAAAAAAAATTAATATTATAACAAATATATAATTAAGTAAAATTAATAATTAAAATTTTAAAATTGTAATGAACGATTTACGAGCTGTTCTGTCGCTTGTGGATAAGCGATCTTGAACGTCTCCACGTACGGGTTGCTATCAGGATGATCTCTGAGCGCCTCCTCCTGATATTGTGCAAACGGCCGTGAACCAGCATGATGGGGGGTTGTGTTCCGGCGGCGGTTCTCAGAGTTTATCCGAGAACGTTGCTTCAAACAAATAATAAAATGTTAGAAAAATGCATAAAAAAATATTAGTGTAATAATTATAAAATAATTAAACTAATAATTAAAATTTTAACAAAATAAACATTTTTACTGAAGTTTAGTATTTACCTGCATAACTGGGTTGTTGAAGTCTACTGTCTTCAACCAACGCCACTCGTACTCCCGGAACATGAACTCCCTGGGAGTACCCATACGACCAAGGTAGTCGTATTCGTTATAGTGGGAACGCAGCTCGTTCTTCCACTCTTTGAACCTACGAAAAAAACAAAAGTGCATTAGAAATATTATTAATATCATAAAATATTAATAATTATAAGATAATTATAATATCGTAAAAACAAACGTACATCGAGTTCTGCTGGGTGTCCGCCCAATCCCGCCTGTGTTCGGTAATCTCGAAGAATGTCTGAAACATAATATTTTATTAGTTTTACAATTGTAATAATACCGAAAGTTATTAAATATTACGATAAATAAATTAAATTTTTTAAATTACTCACCGACGCGGTGTTGTTCACCTCCCTCTCGATCTCTTGGGGCACATCAGCCCACCGGGTCCACAACATAGGGACTCTATCCCTAATCACTGACCCCACGCAACCCGAGTAGTCGCGTTTTTTCTTCCCCTGAACCTCCTGATTAGGAGGTTCGTTGATCTGGATCCTGCCGCTGCGCTCAACAGTTTTCCTGAGCGTGTCAAAACAGATGACACCTCTCGTATTCCTCCGTGAACTGCTAGCGGCTGTCCCTATCACAAAAACGACGATTGGTTAATAAAATTAAATATTAGTGCGTTAATTTTAATAAAACATTTAATTAATAAAATCAAATGTTACCTGAAGTGGATGACTCGTCTGTCGACTTCCCTTTTCTCCTCGCCGAAATAAGGTGGTCAGGGTCCTCAAATGGCTGCTGCTGGTATGCCTCCGCAGCACTCACGTACTGAGGCATATCAGGCCATATGGGCACACCCTGATAGTCGACCTCCGGTATCGTCGGAATGTTGTACGGGAGGAATAGCTGGTTTGGGAGAGTAGGAGCCTCAGTCGAGTCAGCAGCAGACTGAGTCGGAATCGGCATCGGCTCCCGATGAACCTCAGGCATACGAACATGAGGAACGTCGGCAGCTATCTCCTCGTGAAATAGCTGCCGACTAAACCTCGGAGCCACGGAAGGACCGACACACGGAAGTGAAGTGCTTGACGACCGCCCCGCCTGGAGAAGGGTCTGGTGCCGAGAACTCAAACTCCGTCGCGGCTGGTCTGCACCCACAGTCCTCTGCGGCTGGGATGAATCTACACCCCTCCGCGGCTGGCTGGTGGTCCTCTCAGGCTGGCTACCGGTCCTCTCGGAGTCTGCGGAACTGCCGGAATTTCTAGAACCTCTAGATCTGCCGCCACGACGGCCTCCGAATAGGTTTCTTAATGCATCGGCCATCTAAAGCCCGAGGCATTAATACATTAATTGATATTAAATTATATTATATTAAATAACAAATTCTAATTAATATAATAACCAATAATACTAACATATTTTAATATAACAATTTATATACTAACATATTAAATTATATTATATTAAATAACAAATTCTAATTAAATATAATTAAGCTATATATATAATTAAGCTAAATTATACAATTAAGTTATCAATTTATATAATTAAAAAAACCAATTTATACGTATAAATTATACAATTACACATAAATTATACAATTAAAATAAATTTGAAAACAATTACCTAAATTAACATAAATACCTAAAATTTATCTAAATTAACATAAATACCTAAAATTTACCTAAATTAACATAAATACCTAAATTATACCTAAATTAACATAAATACCTAAATTATACCTAAATTAACATAAATACCTAAATTATACCTAAATTAACATAAATACCTAAATTATACATAAATTAACATAAATACCTAAATTATATCTAAATTAACATTAATTAACATAAATGAAAAAAAAAAAAAACTTACTGTCCCGAATTGAAAATGGAAGGGGGGAGGAGGAGGAAGAGGGAGGCTGCCGGATTGGAGGAGGGCCGGCCGGATTGGAGGAGGAAGAGGGAGGCTGCCGGATTGGAGGAGCAAGAGGGAGGAGGGGGTTGCCCGATTCGAGGAGGAAGAGGGAGGAGGACGACGAGGCGAGCGGCGCTGGATCAGATGGAGAATTTGGAAAAATGCAGCAAATGGAGGCTAGGATTCGGCTGCAACAAACTTATACCCGATAGTATAGCCGACGAATTAAAAATATTTCGTCGGCTATACTTAAGCATAGCCGACGAAATACTTTAATTCGTCGGCTATACTTAAGAATAGCCGACGAAATATATAACTCGTCGGCTATTCTTTGAATGTCGTCGGCTATAGTTTAGGCGCTCAGCAGCCGTCCGATCTCCCCCATCCAACGGCGGACAATGAAAAGGCGCGGATCACTAGAGTTTAGCCGACGAAATTTAATATTTCGTCAGCTATACTTTGGAAAATCACAGCCGTTGGATCTGACCCATCCAACGGCGGACAATAAGCGGATCGCAAGAGTTTAGCCGACGAAATCAAATATTTCGTCGGCTAAACTAGAGTTTAGCCGACGAAATAAAGTATTTCGTCGGCTAAACGTTTGGTCAAACTACGAAGTCAAACCTCTAAACCCTATAAATTAAAACGGAAATTGGCCTGTCTAAATACTGTTTTCTGGCCTTATCTTCAACAGAGAATAGTTTCAAATCGATGAGACGCGACTAATCGTATAAAAATTTTCCTCAAAATATTTACCGACCGTCAAGCTACCCATAGGAAAACGGGAGTAAAAAACAGTTAACCGCAACATTCGGCACACAGATTTTGTCGGAATCTTCTCATTTTTCAACCGTAGACGTTTTTCAATATTTCGGTCATATCTTATTTCACGACACATTTGCATTTGAAGAGTCTACGTATAGTAACTATTTGAAACTATACATTCACTTAAACACTTAGTAAACAAGTTAAAGAACCTTAGTGCATATGTTCCGATTTTGAATCTAAAAGTTGGGAAAATCTATTCCAACCGTCAGATATCACCGTTAAGATTAAATACATGTGTGAAAAAAAATCCAACTACATCTGACGACGTTAACAGATCGATCGGGACGGTCAACCTGGTGAGTCAAACCTCTAAACGCTTTAAAACGGAAATTGGCCCGTCTAAATAATGTTTTTTGGCCTGATCTTCAAGAGAGAATAGTTTCAGATCGATGAGACGCAACTAATCGTATACAAATTTTCCTCAAAATATTTACCGACCGTCAGGCTACCCATAGGAAAACGGTAGTAAAAAACAGTTAACCGCAATATTCGGCACACAGATTTTGTCGGAATCTGGTCATTTTTCAACCGTAGACGTATTTCAATATTTCGGTCATATCTTATTTCACGACACATTTGCATTTGAAGGATGAAGCAATAGTTTGTCGATAGTGATAGAAAATGGAAGCTGAATTTTTTTTTTTTTTTTTTTAATCATAGCCGACGAAATCAAACCTAGTACTCGTCGGCTATTCTTTTGTCGTTTTCGGTCAAACATAAAATAATTATTTTTCAAAAAACTTATGGCCGACGAAATAATGAATTTTTCGTCGGCCATTGTACGTATAGCCGACGAAAAATTCATTATTCGTCGGCCATTATTGTAATGGCCGACGAAATAATGCATTTTTCGTCGGCTATTCTCTGAAAAAAAAAACAAAAAAAATCAGTGGTTTTACACCTCTCCTATTCCGATGTCCTGTTCACATATAACCAAAATTGAACATAAAAAACCAGAAACCCAACGGTCAACATATTTCAAATTTTTGTTTAAGGGGTTTGGAACCCAGCCTAGCTGGGAGGCTCATCCCCACGCCCGTTCATTAGAAATGAGTTGATTACAAATGAAAGGATTACATCATTTAAATTACTTAATCCGTCGGATTGTAATCGGAATCATCGGATGAGTCTTCTTCGGTTTCTGAATTGCTCGATAGGGGTAATCTATGTCTTTCCTCACCACTAGAGTCCTCGTTAGTTTCTTCATTTGGATCAACATCAACAAGCAGTGACTCTTCACGTCGAATTCGCACCGGCATGTCTAGGCGAATAAAAGAGGAGTCAGGAATACCGTTTGAGTTGGGCTCTTGATACGCGGTGCCCCCTTCCTCGTTCTCTTCAGCCACTCCAAGTGTAGACGCCCGGTAAATGTTGCGATGGTGGATAGTGTTGACTACTTTCCACGGGTCACCCTTGGCGAGATCATCAAGATAAAACACTTGTTTCACCCATGTGGCTAAAACGAACGGGTCGTCCTCATACCATGATGTACTAGTGTTCACAGAACTTATGCCGTATTGATCGGTTTTCATGCTCTGCGGCCGTGTGTCAAACCATCTACACTTGAAAAGGTGCACTTTCATGCCTTCCCCGTAATGCAGTTCCACAACTGAATGGAGAACACCGTAATAGTCAACTCCACCATCCCCACCATGTGCCATAACCCCTGAATTTTGTGTTTTCAGTCTGAGGTCTCTGTCTTCACATCGAAATAACACACCATTCACCTTGCACGTCGCATAAACTTTTGAATAGACCGGCCTCCTCGCTAAAAGTCTGAGTTCGTGCGACCAATTTGGGTGATTATCATTTTCAATAAGGTCCATCTGCAACCATCAGAATCAACTATAAATATGAATAAATATACACAATAATATATGAACACGTATAGAATAGTGTTAAAGGTACGTACCCAGCGGCCGAAATACTCTGCGAATGTCTGGTTGTGGTAATCGAGATCACCTGCTACTCCTTCACAGCATAGATGTATGTCCTTCCAAAACTGAACTTCTGGACAGTTGATTAGTACCCACCAATGTGCAATGGCTACCTCATAATCTTTCAGCAGTGGGGTTTTGTTTTCCTCCCCCTAGGTTAAATGGCTTTTGGGAGCTCTGCTGGGACTTCCGAATCGGCCGACAGACGTCCTGTGGTGCCGATGAGGAGAGGTTGGAAGATTGGCTTGCTTCGGTTTCCTTGGAGTCCGAAGCTGCTGCCCGCTCCCGGGGCGAGGTTGATGAGAGCCGAAGCTCGCACACAATAATAATAACCCTATAATCGTTAGTAGTATAGACATAAGTAGGGAGCGTTCTAGGCCGGGGATTAAGGGTACCTGAGATATGAAATTGTTAGACACAAACATATTCACAAATAAACAAAAACGTCACAAATATGGGGGTATAAGATTTCGGCAGCAATGCTGCCCCTATACTAGGCTTGGAATTAAAAACAGAAAATAAATCCTAAGCTACTATATACAAGTGATCATCATCTCTCACAAAACATTTAGCACAAAAGACTCTTTAACGTGTAGACTAATATGCAAGAAGGTAAGGAATAAATATGAATGTTGTTTCGACCTAACCAATTTCGATCCCAATTAGAGCCTACGAGGTCATCTAATCGTTGATTACTAGGGTCTTAAGATTAACTACGAGTATAATCCTAAGGTATATGTTAACCGATTTTACTGGGCCAACAATTAAACACATGAATCACAAATCGAAGACATGCAAACAAGCAAGGTTGTCAATCATCTTATTTAACATGCAAGTTCTAAGGGTTTTAAACTCTTTGCGAAAACACAAACCAAGACAACTACGAGTATGAATTATTCATGCTTTCAAGTTTGATGAAACCTAACACCTAGATTTACATGCAAACAACAAATGCTTAAGCACAACTAATGTTTCGGTTTATAAGGCATACTCCTTAGATTACTAATCGAATTAAGTTCTCAAACAACATCGCATACCTATTGTCCTAGTTATCAAACATAAAAATCTACAAGTCACATATTACAAATTAGCATGTAAAAACTCAAAGAAAGCGTGGCCTAGCCCTAAGCAACGAACCAAAGAAATCTTCAACATGCAATTTATGAAACCAAAATCCAATCCAAATCATACATAGACATACAATTTGAAACCAAAAATACAAAAGAGTTTCATAGACAAAACTATTCATAGCTACATAAACTTTACTAAACCAAGAGAAAGGAGTGGATCACACTTTTGTAGACACCTTGGATGACTTCGACTCGTGTGGATCCGGCGGAAGATGGAAGAGATGAGGCTGCTCGGCAAAGGGCTGTGTCGGCAGGAAGTATACCAAGTTTCGGCAGAAACTTGGGTGAGGTGGTGGTGGTTTTTGGCTTAGGGTTTAAGTAGGATTCTTGGGGACAATTTGGTAGAGTTTAGGCCTTGTGTTTAAGCTTGAGATGAGATGCTTTTCAGAATGAAAAGTGGGGGTATATATAGAGGAGAGGGGGTGCCGGCTGCCCTATTACAAAAGGAGTTCAGAAAACCTAGTACATTAAGGTTTTGCAACCTTCCTTTCTTAGTCCAATTAGGTTTTCTATTCTGAATATTTCTTCAAGGCTTGGGCTTCACATCTTCATGGACTTCTTATATGATCTTGGACTTCATTTGACATGTCTTGGTCCATCGAAAAATACCCCAATTGCCGGCAGCACACAAAGGCACACAATCTGCCAGAATCGGCAGCTTCTCCTAGTTTGACTAGGAGACTTGATTTCTTCATGTTTTTTCTTCAATGCCATGGCCAAGTGTCTTCCTCTTCCCTTCATAAAGCTTGGACCATCTTCACATATGCATTTGTGCACCATTTGGTCCATTAAAAACAGAAAACACAAAAAGGGGCCAGTAGGTTCCTGGAATCGGCAGATTTGACCTTGTTGCAGTAATTCCGGCTTATCTCCCTCCGTGGAGCTCCGATTGATGCGATTCCAAGTTTCACGTAAACTAGACACATATGGCCATCTCCCCATAAAACAGTTCGATCAAAATCCTTGTGAGTCGTCGGGAATGATTTTTCGAAGTTGGGACACAGTCCCAGGAAAATCCTGGAACCCCTGGATTGGAATGTTCGGACTGCCCTTTTACAGCCAACTTTTGGGTGACTTCCCGAACTCCGATTGATCTGAAATTTTAACACAGCATTCCTCAACATATGAATGTTAAGCACATAAAATTTCATAGAATTCGGACAAGGGTAGATCATAAATTTGCTCATCTCAAAATCACGAAAAAGACATATTTTGCAATATTTTCCAGATTTCTCAAACTTAGTCATTTTTCGGATTCTTAACCAAATTTCATCAAAACTCTACCAAAACGACACTAACTACATTATGACTCTATCTTAAACAAATAAAGGTTTAAACAAAGCAAAAACGAGGGCATACACATATAATATCGTCGCACATTGTGCTCCTATCAACTACCCCACACTTATCCTTTGCTAGTCCCTTAGCAAATTAAACTAAACTAGACTCTAAACAAACTATTGCCCCTAACAATTTGTCTCAGGCTCGTATGTACACATAGCTTTCAAGTTAAATGCATGAGAATGCTTAGCACGAAAATTCCAAGTTTCATAAACATGTGACATCAATATGAGCATATACGAGCAAAAGTAAGCATGTAAACATGTTAAAAGCTAATTCAAATCACCTCACTAGGCATACTCTCTTCTTTTCTCTCGAAGCATGGTTATTCACTCAATAGTATATGCAAGCGAAAGATAATGAACTACGAAGAGTGACTTGCATATATCAACGAAACAAAAGCACTTTGTGAATTTTGATGGAAAAACCTCATATGATAACTACATGCACCAATGAACCAAAACCATATGCTTACTCTTGAGATAATCTCCACAATCAATTTTAACCATCTTAAGAATCATGAAAAAGATCAATAATAAGGTTGTAATGGGGCTAGGCTAAGAGGTATTCGATATTTGGATAAGGAGGCTCAAAACGTCACCACGGCCGTAGCAAAGCTCGAATCTCCTTATGTCTTCACGCCAAAAGGGTCAAATTTTATCTTGTTGGACCCATACTTCATTCTTTTCTTCCCATACAACATTACAACAATAATCTAGACAATAGCCATGCACAAAATTTTTCTTTTCTATGCCGTGCCTTACTCTATTTCTTTCCTTGCTCTCGGTTTTCTTTTATTTTTCTTTTTGATTCCGAGCACAATTTTTCTCTTTTCTTTTCCTAAGACACGGCATACATTTTTCATATAAATTCATGGCTAAGTCTACCCCACACTTGTTCTTCTTCATCACACACGCGAAAACGCTTTCAAAAATCAAGCTTTGCCGACACACAAGGTAGAGGCATCATTATACTAAGCTCATGGAAAGTGTTTAAGGGTGATGAAAGAAAAGGCTCAACATAGGCTCAAAGGGGTTTACTAAGGTGTCCCACGACGGGCTCCAATAGGGCTCATGCTTTATTTGGCTTTGGTGGTAAACCTAAATGATCTTTATTCAATCACATTCAAAATCAAAGTATTTTATGATATAAACGTTTCGAAAATCAACAAGAGTAAGTTCTAGTATACTAGAGTTCATTAAAAAACTATGGCACATAGTCATCGAATATGCAAAGAATTATGAGGTTTCATGCTTCCTACGGATCTATCGAATTTTATCTTTTTATCGCTTAAGAAGAAAGCAATTTGGCACAAAAGCTCACATAGGTTGTAATCGAAATAAATTAGCTAAAACATGCATGCTTAAAAATCAACAAGTCGTACATGCTCCTACCAATGCACAAAATCCATGAAACTCACAATTTTAAAAGTATGCACAACCATCATCTATGTATGCAAAGAGGAGAAATAACATCATTGACATATTAGGGGCATCCTAAGACTCGAAACAAATTTAAACACTCTATTTTTGTAGAACAATTTTCTGAATTTTATTTTTTTCTTTTCTAAACTAAGCACACAAAAATTCAAAAACGGAATACGTTATCCCACCCCACACTTAGAAAATTACATTGTCCTCAATGTAAGCACAAAACAATATCAATGAATTTCCTAAGCATGCAATCGACTAACATATTCCAACATATCATCACAAATCAAAGAAAGAGAGAAGGGTTAAGAAATTTCAAACTCTCGGTGATGGCTCCTTCACTTTTCTTTGATCGACATGGGTTGCCTCCCAAGTAGCGCTTTGTGTTTAAAGTCCATAGCCTAGACTTTTCACCGTGTTTTTGCATGTGTTCATCGTGTTCCAAAGCAACTTAAATCGGCAAGAAGAAGTTCGAAAAGAAGATCGTTGCACTTTGTATCCGATCCGGCTGCATTCTGCGTATCCGGTTTAGGTGGCGTATCGGGCTCTTCTGCCGGCGTATCCGGCGTATCCAGCTTGTGTCCGGCCTCTTGCGGCCTTGTGTCAACCCTGCCGGCAATGGCAGGTCCGGCAGGAGGTGGTGGTGATGGTGAAAACAGCGGCAGCAGCTTGGCAGGTTGGTGCGTGTCCGGCAGGGTGTCCTTTGTTGCATCCGTGTCCGTGTCAGTCCTCTTGGTGATGCTGCTGGCAATTGCAGGTTCGGCAGCGTCTTGGCTTGGTGATGGCATGGCTGTGTCACGTGATGGTGAAGGCAACTCGGCTTGTGGTGATGATGGTGGTGCGGGGTAAACGGCGGTTTCTTCTACCGTGTGCTCTTGAAAGGATGAGTAATAAGGCTTTAGGCGATGTCCGTTGACCTTGAAAGCCTTGCTTGTGATTGGACTTTGAATTTCGATGGCTCCATGGGGAAAAACTTTGGTAACAATGAAAGGGCCTACCCATCTAGAGCGAAGCTTACCCGGAAAAAGTCGAAGTCTTGAGTTGAATAAAAGAACTTGTTGCCCCACTTCAAACTTTTTCTCTCGAATCATCTGATCATGGTAGGCTCGAGTCTTTTCCTTATAAATCCATGCGGTGTCATAGGCTTCATTACGGATTTCTTCAAGTTCGTTGAGTTGAAGCTTTCTATGAAGACCGGCATCATCAATGTTCATGTTGAATGCCTTGATTGCCCACCATGCCTTGTGCTCTAGCTCAACCGGTAAGTGACATGCTTTGCCATAAACTAACCGAAAAGGGGACATACCAATTGGTGTCTTGTATGCGGTCCTATAAGCCCACAAAGCATCATCGAGACGATCACTCCAATCCTTCCTTGAAGGTCCAACCGATTTCTCCAAAATTTGCTTGATCTCTCGATTACTCACCTCGGCCATACCACTTGTTTGGGGGTGATAAGGTGTAGAAACCTTATGTGTGACTCCATACTTCTTCAACAAGGCTTCAATAGTGCGGTTACAAAAATGGGATCCTCCATCGCTAATCAAGACCCTTGGAACTCCAAAACGTGAGAAGATGTTGGTCTTGAGAAACTCGGCTACCACCTTGGCATCATTGGTGCGTGTAGCCCTTGCTTCGATCCACTTTGACACATAATCCACCGCAAGCAATATGTAGAGAAAGCCCTTACTTGAAGGAAATGGTCCCATGAAATCAATACCCCATAAATCAAAAATTTCTACCTCAATGATAGGCGTGAGCGGCATTTGGTCTCTACTTCCAATGTTCCCCATTCTTTGGCATCTATCACAAGCTTTGCAAAACATGAATGCATCTTTGAAAATCGTCGGCCAAAAGAAACCACAATTTAGTACCTTCAAAGCCGTCTTCTTTGGTCCAAAATGTCCACCACAAGCTTCGCTATGACAAAAGGCAAGGATGGATCGATGCTCACTCTCCGACACACATCTTCTGATAACTTGATCACCACATTGCCTCCATAAGTACGGATCATCCCACAAGAAGTGTCGAGCTTGCTTCCTTATTCTCTTTTGTTGGTGGCTCGGCATCTCTTTGGGAAATCGGTTTGTGGCAAGAAAATTGGCAATGTCGGCATACCAAGGCTCAACTACTTCAAGTCGAAAAAGTTGCTCATCCGGAAAGGACTCTAATAGGGGCAGCCGATCCTCCTCATGAACAAGTCTACTCAAATGATCGGCTACAACATTCTCTACTCCTTTCTTATCTTTAATCTCAATGTCGAACTCTTGAAGCAAAAGAATCCATCGAATAAGCCTCGGCTTAGCATCCTTCTTTGTCATAAGATATCTCAAAGCGGCATGATCACTATAAACAATAACTTTGGAATTCAAAAGATATGATCGAAATTTTTCCAAAGCAAAGATTACCGCTAAGAGTTCCTTCTCCGTTGTTGTGTAATTGAGTTGTGCATCGTTGAGAGTCCTTGAAGCATAGTAAATGGCGCATGGCTTCTTCTCAATTCGTTGTCCAAGTACCGCTCCAAGTGCATAATCACTAGCATCACACATCAACTCAAATGGCTCGTCCCAATTAGGGGAAACCAAAATCGGCGCCGTACACAAGAGTTCCTTCAATCGGCAAAACGCTTCCTCACAAGCCTCCGACCACTCAAACGTCACCTCCTTTTGTAACAAGTTGCTTAATGGCTTGGCAATTGAAGAGAAGTCCTTGATAAATCGACGATAGAACCCCGCATGGCCAAGAAAACTTCTTACATCTTTCACACACCTAGGGCTCGGCAATGCTTGAATTAGCTCCACCTTGGCTTTATCAACCTCTAAGCCTCTTGCCGAAATTATGTGCCCTAGAACAATGCCTTGCGTGACCATGAAGTGACACTTCTCCCAATTAAGCACAAGATTTGTCTCTACACACCTCTTAAGTATCTTCTCCAAATTCCCCAAACATGCATCGAAGGTGCCTCCATACATACTAAAATCATCCATGAATACTTCGATAATGTCTTCAATAAAATCCGAGAAGATAGCATACATACATCTTTGAAAAGTGCCGGGTGCGTTACATAGTCCGAATGGCATCCGCCGATAAGCAAACGTGCCAAATGGACAAGTAAAAGTGGTCTTCTCTTGATCGTCCGGGTGTATCATGATTTGATTGTAGCCACTATATCCATCAAGAAAGCAATAGTAAGAATGACCGGCCAACCTCTCTAGCATTTGATCCATAAACGGCAAAGGCATGTGATCCTTCCTCGTTGTAGCGTTGAGCTTCCTATAGTCGATGCACATCCGATGACCGGTTACAAGTCTTTGTGGCACAAGCTCATTCTTCTCATTCTTGACAACCGTTACACCACTCTTCTTCGGCACTACTTGCACAGGAGATATCCACTTACTATCCGAAATTGGGTAGATCACCCCACAATCAAGCAACTTTATAATCTCATCTTTCACAACCTTCATCATGGGAGGGTGAAGTCGACGTTGAGCTTCCTTTGTCGGCTTAGCTCCTTCTTCCAACAAAATACGATGAACACAAGTAGTAGGGCTTATTCCCTTGATATCCGCTAAGGTCCAACCTATGGCGGTCTTGTACTTCTTAAGCACACATATCAAATCCTCCTCTTGCTTCTCACTAAGCATTGAAGACACAATAACCGGTAGTGTATCTTCTTCTCCAAGATAAACATACTTTAAGTGACTAGGGAGTTCTTTAAGTTCTAACTTTGGGGCCTCTTCCACACTTGGTCGAAATTTTGTTGTGGCACTTGGAATTGACAAGAACGAATTATAGGGTGGGGCATAGGGTCGAGCCTCTAGCTCGGCAGCAACTTTCCTCATACTCGGCTCTATCATGAATGGCTCGGCAATGATGCCTTGCTCGGCATGGCTTGGCTCGGCTTCATCATGCACTCGTTCTCCCCTCTTGTCAAATCCGACCCCTTGCTCAATCGCTAATTGCTATGCGTCGAGCGAGGTCGACATAACTTGCTCGACCTCCTCCAAAACATCAATGGCACACCCTTCCTTTAAATCAACATTAGGGAACTTCATGACATCAAACACATTGAACTTTATCACCTCACCATCAAATTCCATAGTTAGGTTGCCCTCGGCCACATCTATCTTTGTGCGCGCGGTCCTCATGAATGGTCGCCCTAAAAGCAATTGAGTGTTGTTGACCGGCGAATCCTCCATCTTAACCACATAAAAATCGGCGGGGAATATCAATTGGTTGACTTGCACCAACACATCCTCAACATAGCCTTCCGGATATTTGCTTGAACGATCCGCAAGTTGAATGATGACATTATCCTTCTTAAGAGGCCCTATACTCAACGTTTGATATACATTGAGTGGCATGACATTGATCGATGCTCCCAAATCCAACATAACATCCTCAAATCGTGTATTGCCTATAACACAAGGCACATTGAAGCTTCCCGGATCCTTCATCTTTGGTGGCAACTTCCTTTGAATAACGGCCGACACCGTCTCGCTCATAGTTACCACACGAGTCTCTCTAGTATGCCTCCTTGCCGTGCAAAGCTCCTTTAAAAACTTAGCATACTTTGGCACTTGCTTAATGCACTCCAACAAAGGAATGTTGACTTGCACTTTCCGGAAAATCTCCAATATCTCTTCATCGGATTTATCTTTCTTTGTTCTAGCAAAACGTGAAGGGAATGGAATGCTAGATGATGGCACAACTCCCTTACTTGCTTGGTTCGGCAATACCTCATTCTTTGATGTTGCGGGATCGTACTCAAGCTCATTACGCAGCCCCTTATCTTTAATATTAGTGTTGCCGGCACCATGCCTTTGTTCGGCAGCTTCCTCCTTCTCGGCATCACCATTGTTGCCGGCTGCAGCCCTGCCGGTTGTGCCCCTCTCGGCTTCATGCATGTGGCTGCCGGCATTATCATGGCCGGCAGCCCTCTCTTCATCCCCAATGCCTTTGAAAGTCACTCGCTTCTTCTTTGGACTTGTTGGAGGAAACAACTCTCTTCCGCTTCGAGTTTGAATCACTTTGGCTTGCTCGTTCCTCGGATTGGGAATAGTATTGCTTGGCAACTTCCCTTGCTCATTAAACCTTCCCATAAAATCCACAACTTGCCCCATTTGAGTCTTGAGCTCACCAATGTCCTTTTGATGATTTTGTTGCCCCGCGAGTAATGCTTGAGTAGCACTTGACAAAGATTGAATCAAAGCATCATAGTTTGGATTGCTCGGTGCGGCTTGGCCTTGGATAGGCACGGCTTGGTTTTGGTTTTGGTTCGGCACTGCCCCATAAACTCCTTGGTTCGGCATGTATGGCTGCCGAGGCACATATGGTGGCCTCGGTGCAAATGGTGCTCCTCCCTCTCTCGGTTGCATAGGTGCCCTAAGCACATTGTCATTATTCGCCCATCGAAAGTTCGGATGATCATTGAACCTTGGATTGAAATTGCCAAATCGTTGGCCTCCTTGAAAACCAATTGCATTGCACTCCTCTACTCCCTCATTAACTCCAAATTGAGGGCATTGGTCGGTCTCATGGCCCTCGGTGCAAATTCCACAAACACTAGCACGCTTTTTCATCAAATTACTCACCAAGTCGGTGAGCTTGTCCACTTTATCTTCTAACTTTGAGCTCGAAGACGTCTCATGCACTTTCTCATTCCTTTGCACATTGCCTCGTGCCATGCCAAATTGTTGGTTGTTCAAAGCACGAACTTCCAACAAGCTTCTTGCTGCTCCGGCATTCAACTCCAAAAAGCTACCTCCCGCGGCCGAGTCGAGAAACTCTCTTTCCATGACGCGCAATCCCTCATAGAAATAATGTAGCAAGAGTCCATCGCTAATGCCATGCGATGGACACAAAGAAACTAGGGACTTGAACCTCTTGTAGTAGTCGAAGAAAGTCTCATCTCCGGCTTGCTTCACACTAGTTATTTGCTTCCTCAGATCAGTGATACGTGAAGCAGGAAAGTACTTGAGTAAAAACTCATCCATCATAGTACTCCACGAAACAATGCGACCACTAGGCACCTCAAACAACCACTCCTTTGCTTGATCTTCTAGAGAAAACGGAAATGCCTTCATCTTGAAGTGTTGCAAATCGGTCCCTCTTGGACACATAGACTCCGTGGTGAAGTTAAACCACTGTAGATGCTTGTTAGGATCCTCACTCGGCATCCCATAAAATGACTTCAGCTTATGGAGGAATCCACTCCTCAATTCAATCTCTCCAGTCTTGTCAGTTTCCAAAGGAGGATAAGTGATATTCGAAGGAGCAACTCCAGCTCCAGCAACATGACCATTCTGTGATCTGATTGATGCCATGATCTCTTCTTCTTCTTCTAATTCGGCAAAGGCCTCAAACTCTGGATTCTGAAGATCACACGATGATGACACAACTGATGGTGAACTTGGCACTGATGATGAAATGGACGGCACAATAGGTGAACTCGGCAAGGATGATGGTACTGATGAACTGGTTGGTGACGATGGAGGTAATGGCACAAAACGAGCAATAGCGAGTTCTTGCTCTAAACGTTGCAAACGGCCTTGAAGATCTCTTGTCCAAATACTAGATTCGGACATGCACTATTTCTGAAATTTGCAACAGTTTAAACAAGTTAGAACATCGTAAAGAAATAGAAAGCAAGAATATACATCATTACAAGCCACGACATTGGCGATTACACAACAAATTTCAACAATGATACACAAGACACAATCGGCAAGCCATAAATACACACGGCAAAGAACAAAAATTTCGGCAAAGATACAAATATGGCTCGGCAACAAGAAATTAAAAATCGAAAAGTTCATGATCATGTAATCGCTAAGTCTAATTTCTTTTAAATTTGTTCTAACTCTCAAAGTACGTGGAGCAGAGGAGATAACGGTGCAATGGACTGATACAGCCCCCGGTAGTATCATGCTTAATCCGATATACCTCAAGAGTTTGAACCACAAAACATGTTTTATCTTTGAAGAAAATAGGCCACATATGTCAAGTTATGTTGTAGCGTCTAAAGTGAGGTGATGCTTCGGCACAAGCTGTCGACTAGGTCGTGCGGATTTTACGTTTCAAAGGTCATTATAATCACGGAGGGCGAACCCCCTACAGGAACCAGGCAGGACTCGTTGTTGGACACCACGGAGGGCGAACCCCCTATCGACTCACTCACCGAGAATGAACATCAGTCTATGGGCCTTGAGATCCAGTTTAAACAAACCTGAGAACCATATCTATGATAATAACTTCCCCATACTTTGTAAAACAAACACGGATCCCTAGCGGTCTCAAGTGTTGATTAAAACCGCCCTCAACCTCATAGAAGTAATACTATTACCGAAGAAACGCTTATATGCGTGGGGGGGAAGTATCCCGCGTTTCCCAATCTACATAGAAACGCCCTCCGACAAAGCACCATTCACATGAAGGGTTTTGGTTATGATCAACAAAAGAGGCTTCACCTACATGTTACACTTTAGAAACTACAATAAACTCCAACATACACAACATATCAACTTCCTAGAAATTAAACTAAGTGACTACCAACATACATCATTATACATCATGCAACTTCCAAAATTTAAACTCTACATGCCGAAGCATATTTCTACTTTACAAAATCCCAAAATAAAATTAAAATTTACAACTTTACAACTTCCAAAACAAAAATTTCCAGCAATCATATATACACAACAATAACATAAAACAAGCTTTTATAATCCCCGGCAACGGCGCCAAAAATTGATGAGAGCCGAAGCTCGCACACAATAATAATAACCCTACAATCGTTAGTAGTATAGACATAAGTAGGGATCGTTCTAGGCCGGGGATTAAGGGTACCTGAGATATGAAATTGTTAGACACAAACATATTCACAAATAAACAAAATTGTCACAAATATGGGGGTATAAGATTTCGGCAGCAATGCTGCCCCTATACTAGGCTTGGAATTAAAAACAGAAAATAAATCCTAAGCTACTATATACAAGTGATCATCATCTCTCACAAAACATTTAGCACAAAAGACTCTCTAACGTGTAGACTAATATGCAAGAAGGTAAGGAATAAATATGAATGTTGTTTCGACCTAACCAATTTCGATCCCAATTAGAGCCTACGAGGTCATCTAATCGTTGATTACTAGGGTCTTAAGATTAACTACGAGTATAATCCTAAGGTATATGTTAACCGATTTTACTGGGCCAACAATTAAACACATGAATCACAAATCGAAGACATGCAAACAAGCAAGGTTGTCAATCATCTTATTTAACATGCAAGTTCTAAGGGTTTTAAACTCTTTGCGAAAACACAAACCAAGACAACTATGAGTATGAATTATTCATGCTTTCAAGTTTGATGAAACCTAACACCTAGATTTACATGCAAACAACAAATGCTTAAGCACAACTAATGTTTCGGTTTATAAGGCATACTCCTTAGATTACTAATCGAATTAAGTTCTCAAACAACATCGCATACCTATTGTCCTAGTTATCAAACATAAAAATCTACAAGTCACATATTACAAATTAGCATGTAAAAACTCAAAGAAAGCGTGGCCTAGCCCTAAGCAACGAACCAAAGAAATCTTCAACATGCAATTTATGAAACCAAAATCCAATCCAAATCATACATAGACATACAATTTGAAACCAAAAATACAAAAGAGTTTCATAGACAAAACTATTCATAGCTACATAAACTTTACTAAACCAAGAGAAAGGAGTGGATCACACTTTTGTAGACACCTTGGATGACTTCGACTCGTGTGGATCCGGCGGAAGATGGAAGAGATGAGGCTGCTCGGCAAAGGGCTGTGTCGGCAGGAAGTATACCAAGTTTCGGCAGAAACTTGGGTGAGGTGGTGGTGGTTTTTGGCTTAGGGTTTAAGTAGGATTCTTGGGGACAATTTGGTAGAGTTTAGGCCTTGTGTTTAAGCTTGAGATGAGATGCTTTTCAGAATGAAAAGTGGGGGTATATATAGAGGAGAGGGGGTGCCGGCTGCCCTATTACAAAAGGAGTTCAGAAAACCTAGTACATTAAGGTTTTGCAACCTTCCTTTCTTAGTCCAATTAGGTTTTCTATTCTGAATATTTCTTCAAGGCTTGGGCTTCACATCTTCATGGACTTCTTATATGATCTTGGACTTCATTTGACATGTCTTGGTCCATCGAAAAATACCCCAATTGCCGGCAGCACACAAAGGCACACAATCTGCCAGAATCGGCAGCTTCTCCTAGTTTGACTAGGAGACTTGATTTCTTCATGTTTTTTCTTCAATGCCATGGCCAAGTGTCTTCCTCTTCCCTTCATAAAGCTTGGACCATCTTCACATATGCATTTGTGCACCATTTGGTCCATTAAAAACAGAAAACACAAAAAGGGGGCAGTAGGTTCCTGGAATCGGCAGATTTGACCTTGTTGCAGTAATTCCGGCTTATCTCCCTCCGTGGAGCTCCGATTGATGCGATTCCAAGTTTCACGTAAACTAGACACATATGGC
Source organism: Potentilla sterilis (assembly GCA_963682095.1). Lineage (NCBI taxonomy): Eukaryota > Viridiplantae > Streptophyta > Magnoliopsida > Rosales > Rosaceae > Potentilla > Potentilla sterilis. Next base: position 42,056,383 of record OY821757.1, on the reverse strand, counting down.
CATCTCCCCATAAAACAGTTCGATCAAAATCCTTGTGAGTCGTCGGGAATGATTTTTCGAAGTTGGGACACAGTCCCAGGAAAATCCTGGAACCCCTGGATTGGAATGTTCGGACTGCCCTTTTACAGCCAACTTTTGGGTGACTTCCCGAACTCCGATTGATCTGAAATTTTAACACAGCATTCCTCAACATATGAATGTTAAGCACATAAAATTTCATAGAATTCGGACAAGGATAGATCATAAATTTGCTCATCTCAAAATCACGAAAAAGACATATTTTGCAATATTTTCCAGATTTCTCAAACTTAGTCATTTTTCGGATTCTTAACCAAATTTCATCAAAACTCTACCAAAACGACACTAACTACATTATGACTCTATCTTAAACAAATAAAGGTTTAAACAAAGCAAAAACGAGGGCATACACATATAATATCGTCGCACATTGTGCTCCTATCAGAGGTCTCCTCGTCCGGGTCTCTGGGGCACGAGAGCATCCCCCACAGGGTACCCTTTCCTGGTACTTCGCCCGTGAGTTACACTATGGGGAATGGGGAAGGGGCTGTTGTGTGTGATGAACCGAAGGGTGCCATGAGCCCCGCGGAGGTTGCAGCCTTCCGGGAGACTTGGAGCATCCCGGATGAGGTGAAATTACGGCCACTGAATCCCGGGGTTTGTCAGGATAGGGTTTCTGCTGCGGTTGATTCCCCCAATTTCTGTTGGGTCTGTTTGGTTGGGTGCTTCGGTTATCGCCCCGCTGGCTCACCTTGTTTTCTCGGGGGGCCGGGCCGGAAGGTACTCCTCCCGCTTCCTCTTCAGCAGGTGATGCCCGTATGTTTCGTGGTTCCCCTGAGCGTGCCTGATGACCATCTCCATTAGCTCATCATACCCCTGCGGAAGTTCTACCCGTACGGCATAGGAAAATTTCTCTGGCCGGAGTCCCTGTTTGAACGCCATCTCGGCGATGCCCTTGTCTAGGTTCCGAACCCCGGTCGTCGCCGTTTGCCAGCGGTTAACGAACGTCCTTAGCTCCTCGCCGTGTGCCTGCCTGCAATTGAAGAGGACCGTCGATGTCCGGGCTCCTTCGACCCGGAGGATGAAGCGGCCGACAAACCGATCGGCCAGTTGCTCAAATGCCTCGATGGAGTTTGCCGGGAGCTCATAGAACCAGCTAAGCGCCTCTCCGGACAGAGTTTCCTGGAAGATGTTGCAACACACAGCATCGAAGTAGCCCTTGGCGCATGTTTGGGACCGGAAGCTATCCAAGTGTTGGTAAGGGCAGCCGGCTCCTGAGTATGTCAGCTTTAGAGATTTTTGGTTACCGGATCTCCCGGATTCCAGGACCCTGTGCAAAAAGGGGCCCGTGCGTTCGTTGAAGCGCGCGCCTTCCAACGGCCGCGCTGCCCTTCTCTCGCTGGCCTCCATTTGGACCTTCAGATCTGACACGGAGTCGGTGAGTACTTGTAGTGCCCGTGCGGTCGGGGTCATGACTTCATCCTCAAATGAAGCGTGTGATTGCCGGGGTGCCGGCGTGCTCCTTAGCAGGGCCATGCCGCCCGGGGCCTCCGCGCTCTTGGGGTCGCTGGGCCTTCTGCCCGATGACTGTCTTGCCTCAGGGCGCTGAGACAGGCCTGGTGGGGGTACATGTGCCCTCGCCAAAGCGGCGTTGCGCTGCTGTCCTCTTTCCAGAGCGGTATTTACTGTCTCCATTTCTTGATACCGGGCATTGGAATCTGCTCTATCCTGATCGCTCTCCGCGCGCAGGCGATTGACTTCTGCTCTCATTACCTCTACCTCCCCCGCCATATCGTGCTGGTCGGGGCTATATGCGGTGTCCCGGTCATTGTCACCGATCAGACTCTCCTCCTCGTCGCTTGGGTCGTCCGAGAATGTCAGCGAAGGGCCCTGGTGTGTTGGTTGGTCGCCTTTCGCCGGGCCTTTTTCGCGCGTGCTACCATTGCATGCCCCTGGTGTGCCGCTTGGCCCCCGATAGCTTCCGCCGTTCTGGTTGTCTTGGCCGGGGTGCTGCTCCTATACAGCGTCCGGGGTAGTGATGATCACCTGCTCCTGTATGATCCGCTGATCTTCTTGTGCATTCCTTTCCCGCCCTGCTTCCAAACTTTCTGCCATTTTTTTTTTCAGACAATGCCTACGTGACTTTTATCTCTTCCCACAGACGGCGTCAATTGTTTCTGCACAAAACCCGTAGGCCTGGTAGAAACCGGTGGATCTTGATGTGATTTCCTCCTGCGAACCCTGCTAACTAAGGGGAATACCGGGCGGGCCGGTCTTCTCCTCTCCGATGCCTAAGTTAGTACCGTTGGAGCAAATAGATAACTTAAGGGGGAATGATAAGTAGTGGGAGAGTTGAGTTACCTATTAATGAGGGCAGTTGATGCCCTTATATAGGTGGTCGATCGTGAGGTCTGGTCTTACTCTTCGATGTGGGACTGGTTCCCTTCTGTTTTGTACGCAAAGGGGCAGCTAAGTTGATCTGTTCGGCAAGCTGGTGTCCCCGGCTCCCGGGCCTCCAGTCATAAGTTAAACTGCTGGGCCTCGAGTCCGGGTGTTGGGGATCCTGCTCCGGACCTCGGTCCGGCCCCGGACATGCTAGCTGCGGGTCTGTGGGGCTATGTAGCCCCTCTGTGGCTACTGTCAACAGACTCCAACCCATTTCTCCCTGGCGGGGGAGTTCCCAGAGAAGGAGAGATTAGGGTCGGACTCCGAGGAGAAGGAAGAGGAGCTTCCTGAACCAGAGTGCAATCATTACGATTTGGAATTAGTGAAAATAGACTGGATTGCAATGGAAGAGGACAAGGTAAAGCAGGCAGAAAGAACAAGACATGATCGAGGTTGTGGAAGTTTGCAGGGAAAATGAGTGCATATTGAAACAAGGTCACGAACAGAAGATCCTCGAGCTGATGATTCCTTTCTTGAGCGACAAATTTTCACTACACTCATCTGATGAAATGGATAGGAAAATCTGCATCAGAAGGTTTTTGGAAAATCATGTCCGAGATTATGTCCATAGTACTTGCACCCTGGACGACTTGGGGACCGTCGACCTCGCCATTGAGACAGTGAAAGGGTTTATACAAGCAGGAGATGATGATACGGAAAAGGAGCAACTAGCAGAGTGTTAGCACCATGGTACGTACTTCATCTTGATTCCATCCCACATTAGGGTTAGGGTTGCCAAATTTCTTATTTTAGAGAATTAATTTTTGACTGAAAGGAGAGTTTATTTACCAATTATGAATAAAGCACTAGCTCCCTTGCTAGTTTGTTGTTATTCGTTTCGTTTCCTCTTAACAGATGTCTATTCTTTATTATGAATGATGTCTATAAGAACAATGCCAACATTCTTATGATAGATCTTAACTCTTATTGTTTGTTAGACTAATGTATGTTTCATTCTAGCTAGTGGTTCGGTTCCTCTATATTTGTTCTTTGGTAGAATGTGAACTTGGTTTTTTTTTTTTTCCCGCCCACTTTATATTGTTCCCCAAAGTTTTACTTGTAAGAATCTATTTTTGAAGTTGCTAATAAAAAGTTGTTGCATTGTGTCTCTGTTCAATCGTTTTTCTATTAGAATGCCTCTGTTCAATCTTACTATAATAATTTCTTTGAATTTGCATGATCCAGTTAAACAAGAATATTGTACCAAACTAATGAAGAATGGACCAATACGCCCCTGAACCATTTCCAACAAGAGAAACGTGTCGATAAACAAAGGAATATGGGGGAATGTTGTGACTCACTTGAAGCCAGAACAAGAAGAAAGTAGAGTCAATATTAATGTCTGCCCCGCATTGTAAGTTCATTCAATCTCTTTTTCTGGCTGTTACCTGTGTAATTTTGTAATTTGAACTTTTAAATTCCTATACTGTCACATTGAGATTTCTGATTTTCGTTTATGACTTAAGAGAATGGGAAGACATGGAAACAGAAGAATGCTCGAATAAGGGACAACGTCTTACATGCTCAGAGTATCGGTACTTGGACGTGTTGGCAGTATCATGACCGTTAGTTGTTATTAATAGTTAGAAATTAATGGTTGAGATTGATGCTAACATGACGGAGTATCAAAACTCCGAGCATGTAAGAATTTTTGCGAATAAAACAAGGAAGAGACCTAAATTTTCTTTCGACACTGAATTTCAGTGAATGAGACCTGTTGTCAATTCAGGATCATTTTGTTAAGTAGTTTATGGTTCGGACATGTTTTGGTAATGATAATAGTTGCATTAATGATCGTTCTCACACACAGAAGAGTTGGCTTCTTTGTTTTTATACTTTTCACCCTACTTTTTACTTTCCTAGTCGGACCTCCCAAATTTCCTCTCAAATCTTTCATTAGGTTTTCACCAGAAAGAGAGCCCACGCCTAGCGACGGGGAAGTTGTGGAGTGGAGTTCACAAATAGTCAAGTCAGAAGGAAATGATAACAGAGAATAGATAATTCTGTACAAAAGAGTGCAATTTTATCGCACAAAAAGTAATTATTTTCCAGAGTATATAGTTGTGAACAACCGGTGTTTTCCAGAAAATATATCCAGATTGTCGATTGACTGCTGTTGTGATCAGAGCTGTACAATATATCCAGATTGTTGATTGATTTCTGTAGGATAGAAAAAAGAGAAGTTATATCAGTCCCAGCCTCCCAGGTACACTAAAAAAAATTGTTTCGCAAAAATTTGTTTTCTGGCGGCGAAAGCCAAATTGCTCAAATAGTCTAGAATAATATTAGTATCATTGATAGTATATCATATGCATAGTTTTAAAATTCCTGACAGAAGGAAAGCACATTATCAATACAAACAAATTAACGAAAAAATCATCCAGAACACTGTAAAAACTGGGTGCATTCAGCATAAATAATTATTAAACAGTTATACAGCAAGAGTTCCTGCTACATAATTCACTTCTTTCAGCTACTTTTTATGATTCAGTGGGTTTGATGTCTTTTTGTTAAATTAGTTTACCATCTATTTGCAGGAAGAACAAGATGAACATTCTTAGCATTACAATGTAAAAAAAATCTATAAATTACAGAGCTACGTTCTATATCCTTTGCAGCTGCTGTGCCAAGGCCAAGAGTTAATTGATGTACTCAGGCTTCATCATTGCCTTTGCCTAAGCACAAAACCCTAAATACTTACCATCATCATCTCCAAAAACTCTTTGCCCTTCTCCTCAGCTCTGTCTTGTCCTCCCAAAGCATAAAGCCTTCTACAGTCGCAGTATAGGTACCAGCCTATATTGCAATTGGAATATGATAATGTTTCTTGCAATAGACTGATCAAGTATCAGGTATAATAGGAATGAAAGGAAATGAAATTAGCAAGGGCCAAGGTTCACAAACTCTAATGAAACAGGCACATAGAAACACAAAAGCGACTTGTCTTGCTCAATCTTCAGGATGGGAAACTAAAACAAAAGTTTATTTATAGTGTATTGTGTGTGTGTGTGTGAGAGAGAGAGAGAGAGAGAGAGAGAGAGAGAGATAGCGGATTTTGGATATGTGAGGTCACCATATCAATTAAGTTCTGATGCTGATCTCCCTCCGCTGCATTATCATGAAGTGGTCCTCCCAAAACTACACAATCCAATTGCTGGAAGCACAGAAATAGACAGGGCAGAAAGCTCCATGAGATATTGTAAAGAATCCATCATTGAAGTTTCTGTATCCATTTCATACAAGGGACAACAGTGGAAATGAAGTCATTTGTTCTTTCTGTTCAGTGAAGTGCATCAGAACTGTAATTAAATAACTAGCGATGTACCCTAGCAGGTGGTTAAATCTAAAAGAGAGGGAGACATGTGCTTCTATTGAACTACTTTTCCTCACTACAGAGTTGCATTGTCATTTCTTGAACTAATCATGTCAAATGTTTGGAAAAAGAAAAAACAAAAAAAAAAAACAAAAAAAGAAGAAAAAAAAAACAAACAAATTAACTAACTAAGAGGCGCTAAAGCCTAAATGAGCTCATTCAGGCATTTCATCAAAAATCATTGGTGCACCATCAACAAGTTAAAATGATATAAACCACTCACTACCAGGCTAATCTCACTATAGCAGGTTGATAAAATTTCTTAGGCATTCACTTCCATAAAACAAAATGTGGGTTAAAGAGGCATTGGGGGATTATGAATATTAAAAGAACACAAACACAATCTAGGCTTCTAGCCATAGCAGCTACTGATTCACAAAGATACCCTCATATAGAAGTAGGTAACTAGAGGCCATTAAGCTTATTTACCATGAGAAAATAGCCAGTTTGCTGCTCCAAAAAATCGTGGCATGGTGAGGAAAATTGAGTTGGATTTCACCTTCCTCTATGCTTCGTTTACTTGATACTAACAAAAAATGAATCGAGTCAGATCGATCAGTGGTATATGAGGACCAATTTATAATGTTCATAAAGTGGGTCAGAAAATCAATGCTTATATATAGTCAATGTTTGCTTTGATTTGCCTTTTTTGGTAATAGGTCCGGGGAACCCTACCATAAAGCCGAAGCCAGATCAATCAGTATTGTTCCTTCACCCTAATGCTACATCTGTGTATATAAAGAGACCCAAGTAGCATTAATTTTTCCTAATGAAGGGCCAAGTTTTGTTCAAAGAAAAGAAAATGCAATATGTGCAGAAGCAGTCCCCCCCACCAGTAAAAACTAGAAGGCATTCCAACAAAACATGAAGATCCATAGATAACCAATTCAAATAAACCCTAGATTCAAAAGTCACTGACAGAACTTATGTTGATAACTTCCCCAAAAAGGAAATCACACAGCCATAACAAGTTAATTTAGCTTCCTACTTGCCATTTCACATCAACCAAGTTCCCTCTGTTCTAAAAGCGAAATGGCCCTCGTCCACAGTCACTCCCTCTTTAGAAAGAAACCCAATGAATGATCAAATGTCTCATGATCTCATCACAGCATTCATTTTCACTCCTCAAGCAAGACCATAACAATGACTAGAAAAGTAATATAAAAACACACCAGCATATATATACAAAGGTGTTATCTATGAACCAATCTCAACCTTTCAAACTGAATAAGGATTTAGTGACATTGAGAGTTTCGTCATTACCTTTCATCCCCAAATTCTTCGTGTCTGTCAGGTTGAACCGGAAACTTGATAAGCCCAAACAACCACGCAGAGAACAGCATAGAGGACTGGCTGGCTATACCTGTCACCCTAAAACCAGAATTGCCTTCCTTCTTGTTGATTGTCACAAACCCAAAACCAGAATGCTACAACCCTGCATCAACAAAACCGAAATGAATATCCATCATTTACTTTATAACAATACTAAAGGGCAGAGAAAGGGGAAAAAATGGGATTAAAAGAAAAGAAAAAAATGATCAATTTGGTTAACATATATTCACCTAATATCATCCACTAAGCAAATGTACCAACCTAAAACACTAAACACTAGCATCATTTGCTCATTCATATTACTATGTAAAACATAATCGTAGTAACAAATTCTCATAATGCTCAGTAAACATTTTTGTAAAAGCAGTCTTTCAGTAAACCTTTACCCCTTCCGTTAACATGAACTGCTGCTTTTCATCCTGTGCTTGAGTTCTGTTTCCAGCTATTTACATGATCCAAAAAGAGTTTAATCAGATGTTTACGGAATTCCCACATTCTGCGTTCTGTGATCTCTTCTTCAAGTTGAAGACCTTTAGAAAGTTGGTTCATGTAATACATCACAAATATGCCACAATCCAATCTACAAATTAAAGCAAATGTTAGTAGACATTACATAAGCTTTATCTGTGTTCAATATCTTCTAACAGGTACTTACGACTTAAAATCCTGCTGCGGACATATACGGTCATTCTCTAATTTAAAGTCAATATTTTGATTGATCATCCAAGTTAGCGTTCTTTTTTCATCTTCATGAAGAGGCACTTCACTGCAGTCTTCCTTTTTGGCCCTCTTCTTCTCTTTTGTTCCTCTCAACAGAACTTTTTCAGCTTCTTTTTGGGTTAAAAGCAACCATTTTTGTATCAATTTATGCTGTGATTTAAACAATACACATTAGTCTACATGCACATATATTTTAATTAATAACAATAAATGCAATATTTTCTCACCATTTGCCTAGCGATCTCATAGCATGGATCAATATGCAGTTCCGATCTCTTCCTGAAGGGATTGTAATGTGTCCACCTCTTCTCATTTTTGTCTAGAACAAGAAGACTGTAGTGGAACTTTGATATTATTGGAAAGAATACATAATCAATTTGTCCCAAACTCCTCAATAGCGGATCAAAAACTAATGAATTGAATCCTGGTTCATTAAGAACTTCATCTTGCACTTGATTCATTTTTCCCTTCTTCCATGCATCTTCCAATCGTACATAATTCTGTCAAGAAGTTGTGTAAAGTAAACAATTAATTTGTTGAGCATTACTGTTTCAACATTTGACTCTCATTTTTGTAAGTGCTGCACTTACCCAGCACAAAGTTGATATGTAAGTTGATGTTTTGACACTAGTTTTGTCTTGCTGTTGTTGCAATAGCTCCATGAATGCATCAATTACCTGGTACAAGTGAGTTCAAATTTTTATAAGTAATCAAATATTTTTCAATCGTTTTAAGTAATATAGTTATTAGAAATAAAAAAAAGTAATTCATACATTGCTTCCAATTGCAGTATCTTGTATTATCTTTTTGACATCTTCCCGATAGACACTCGCATTTTTCCCATCCCACAGTAATTCCCTATTGATAACGGACATATTAAAATGGTTACTGCTGCTTGTTGTTCCAGTGCAGCAAGTATTGCACCTCAAAGGCCTAAACATTCAATATATTCTGAATGAGGGGACCAAGTAACAAAGTAACCATTTCATGAGGAAAGACCAAGTAAATACAGCACCACAAACTAATCAGAGCCATGGTTAAATAATGCAAAACAAATAAATTATCATTTTGTGGCAAAAGATTTTCCACAGTAAAGAAAAGAAAAGAGACAAAAGAAAAAAAAAAAAAACACATATGGTATTCAGTCAAACTCAACAGAAAACCCCACATTACAAATTGCTATCACTAGTACTCAGTCATACGAACAATATTGCACCTCAGATGCCTAAACATTCAAGATATTCTGAATGAGGACAAAAATCAAATTGACAAAGTAACCATTTCATGAGGAAAGACCAAGTAAATATGAAACTACAGACTAATCAATGCCAAGGTTAAAATGTCATTCAAAACAAATAGTTTAAATTTGGTTGCAAAAGATGATTCCACAGTAAAGAAAAGAAAAGAAAAGAAAAACAGAATACATTCAGTACAGTCAAAATCTACGGAAAAATGTGAAATCCCACATTACAACATTGCTATCACTAGTACTCAGTCATACAACCTAAGTAAATACAAAAAAGTCAGTGTTACTGAAACTTAAAGTAGGATATAACAATAACAGAAATAATATATAACTGAAACCAAAACACCAGAAATTTTCATCACTTACTTGGGATTTGCCATATTCCAGAATGCCCTCACCTTTTGTTGATATTCAACATCCATTAACTTGAATACCTCACTTCTTTCAAAGGGTAAACACTCTTTCCTTGGTCTCTTCTCCTTCTTCAAGCGCTTCTGTTCTTCTGAAACAAAATCTTCATCGATTATTATTACCGGTTCATCTCTCTTGCCAGCAAAATCCTGAATTTCCCGTGAAGGTATGACGTGAATTGGATCAGATGGAGCATGTTGCTTCTTTGCTTTTCTCTTTTTAGGCATTACATCAAGCACAAAATCTGGATCCGTAACTCTTACTCCAGTTTTTTTAGTAGGACACCTTATCTGATGCCCAATTTGAGTTATCTCAATTTCATCCCTTTGACTCAATTGAATTACAGTGGAGGGGCTTCGAGGATTTACCAGATCATTTTCTATCAACTCCATGTTTTCATTCAGTTCTGCTCTAAGTTTATCTTTTAAACTGTTCGTCGCGTCTAATAATTTGCAATCGGTTTGGAGATTTCTTCTTTCATCTATATCTTTTTGCAATTGTTGGTTGGATGCTCTTCCTTTTCCCTTCTTGAACTTCTTTGGCTGGCAAATTACATCAGGCACGGTACCAGCTTCAGTGGCATTCAGCCAAATGCATGTAGTGTATGAAAGTAGTACGTAATAAGAACCAACGAAAGTTTCAATTTTCATGCTGAGTGAAAAATAAATGAAAATAAATGACAGATTTAAAAATGTATAAATACATCTAACTGAGTGATTCTAGTACCTCTTCTTGTTCTTCTCCTTTCCCTTTCCCTAGCTCTTGCTTTTCATGTCCATATTTTGTTTCTACTTCGACCCCATTCTGGTGCCTGAACAAACACTGCATAATTTATGAGCCAAAGCATTAGATATCAGTACCTATTATGACCGACCGAAAATAACAATACATAAAGTTTTATGCCATTATAATTTACAGATACTGTTGATGTTCATTTCTTACCTCTATTTCAGAAATGGTTGTTTGTTGCATTTTTCTGTTCAGCTCTGGAAGGCTCCATTTGATTAGGGATGGTTTGTCCCCCTCAATTACCTCCCTCCCAGTGATTGGTTGTATAATATTTGTTTGCTCACAAAACCAATACTGTACAAGCACGAAAACAAAGTACAAATGTCATAATCGCAAACCAAGAAGAAGTCCAATTGATAATGATCTTATGAAATTTTATTGCACTTACTAGGATGAAAGGTACACATCCATCAACTTCAACTTTGCTCTGGAGTTTCAAATATTTATTTAGAAATTCTTCCACTGCTTCTGCCCATGAATATCTCGAAAGATTGTCAATTTCGTCACAATATCTCACTAGAGACCATGATAAATGTGCTCGGGAAAACAGAAATGTCACGAATAAATCCATTAGGGTGATGCGTACAACATCCTCTATATCTGTTTGCTCTTTCCCATTCACTAATTTTAGAAGCAGATCATGAAGCAGTGTGTGGGTAATCTTACTTCTGATTCCCTTGAAATGTCTCTCAGCAAAGTCGGACGTGTATGATTTTTTCACACTAAACTCTACCGCTTCGCCATGTTGAGGCAGTCGAAGAATCTTAAAGATGTCTTCCTTATTGAAGGATAAAACTCTAGTACCGAAGTGGAAGCTCATGGTCTGTGGGTTGAAGGTTTGGATGATGTTTACAGCAGCAGCTCGATAATCCTTACCTTCTGCTTTTAAGCCGTGGAGAAATGCTTCTAGTAAGGGCCAAAATGGAGTTCCCTTGAGCAAATCCAAGTGTGTCTGTTTAAGCAGTTTCATTGTTTCCGACATTAGCGACATGTTACAACGAATTTGTAGAAATTCTTTGCGTACTCTCTGTTTGGGTTTCATTTTCCGATCTGCATAACAGTATATACATGTAAGACTAAACACATTACCACATTTCTGGTCTCTCATGCCCAAAATACGTAATAATATATAACTGAAAAGTTGTAATTTGTTGGCTCTGTTACTACTTCTAACACAAACCTAATTGATATTGGGTTCTGAACAATAAACAAGGAACAAGACAAATCAGAGATCATGTAGGGGTTAGTTTAAGGAGCAATACATAATGGGTTCCACAGATACTCATAAATCATTTTAATTGATCAGTTCAAGAATATGAAGTAATAAGAAAAGGGAGAGACCAATGTGGCAGTGTGTACCTATCGTTTTCCAGACAGCAGAAACTTATGCGTAGGAGAGAGCCGAATTCTGGGTCGCTTGTGGAATGAAGAGCACTGGGTTCTGAAGAGTGACCTGTGAGAACTGAGAAGAGGAGAGAATGGAAGTGGGGGACAGCTTACAGTATATAGCAACCCTTTAAGCAAAGTAAAAGCTCAACTACTTCTACTGGTTTTAGGTTTCGACTACTTATTGTAATCACAACTACTCTGTTCTGGGTAGGCATGGAAGTTTATTACATGACACGAAGGACTTGAGGGTGTCTGTGTAATCACTTGGCTTATATCGCAACCCTTGAAAATTAAGATTCTTCCGGAAAAGAAAGTAACAAATCCTATGAATTAAGATTGCCCTAATCTAGTGGCAACCAAGTGAAGAAGACTTTTTGTTCATGTACTATGGTGTTGGTCAATAAGATTACCGCTTCAAGATTGGTCATGGCCAAAATGAAATCAACTAAAGTCAAGTCATGACTGAGAACAAGGTACTTAGTCATTTGGCTGCAAATGAACGAACTAGGTCATCCGGCCGAGAACGACTAAATACCTCAAAACCATAGCCATCTCACCATTCACCACATCTTTCCCTATCCACTATAGGATACCTAGAGTTCTTAGGTTTAGGACTAGTTCTCATAATGTCCTATTCACCACATCATATTTTACTTTTAATTGATGTATGCTCAGTCGTGAAACCAGGATTTGGAACTTGGGAGGTCCAATTACAATATACAAAATTGTACTGATGTTAAAGTTTAGTATGAAAATTACTTAACTCATAATTTTGTGTAATTTTCTTATAGAAGATGGTCATTTTTTTTTCTTTTTTTTAAGAATGATGGATATATTCCAACGGTAATTGTCATACAACCAACCCATACCAGGTCAAGCAAGAGTAAAGCTCTAGTACAAACTAAGAGTTCGACTTATGAAATAACATCTGACGAAAGAAAATAAAATCCAACAAACTACGTCAAAAAAAGTGGAATATCTGAAACTACAACAGGGAAAGCATTGAAAAACCTCAAATCCTATAGAGCAGTAAACCAAATCATATGTCCTTACGAATTTGACGCCTACAGACCACATTGTGTCCGTTTCCGCTCAGTACACCAGTGAATAACTTCGTTCTAGAAGTCATATAGGACTTCTAACACTGTTTATGGTGATGTCGAATAGTTTTAACATATGCATTCCAGGCAAGGGGCGAACAAGGGAGGTTAACTACTCGAAAATTACAAGCTTCTGGGTTTGAATATTTTCAAATAGTTGCAACATCGTCATAAACTGACTTTCAACCACTAAATAGGTAATAGTTGATAAGTTGGTTGTTTCAACAAAAGTAACTAGCCAGGAACTAATTTAGTTCAAAACTAGTTTTTTTTTTTGTACCAAAAGCATAGATGATTTGCTAATCTATACTATTATTAAAGCAAGAGACTTTATAAGTCGAAACGTATATGAAAATAATTTAATACCCTTAGATTATAGGTTAATTTAAAACTAATTTTAATATATGCAGGATATAATAGTAAATAGAAATTATTAAATTGATATAAAAATTATACAAAATTACCAATAGATACAATTTTAAGCCCATAATTACCAATAGGAAACTTCCTTTTCAAATTTACCACTAGTAAGTTTCCATCCATTTTAACTAACAGAATCTGTTTACATATAAATTACAAAATTGCCCTTACGACACTGTTGAGGGACAGTAGCATTACGCATTCTTGAAGGTCAGTAGTATTATACAGTTTTGAGGGTCAGTAACATTATAATAAATGCAAAAATGAGAGTATACTTATGGACCCTCTATAAATCTACCAATGGTCAATAGGATTACGAAATAATTGTATATATACCTTATAAGAGTACAAAAGACTTAAAAAAATCATTTCAAATATTGACGGTCAATAACATTACGACATTTTGAGAGTCAGTAGCATGACAATAAATGTGATATGATCTCATTAAAAGATCCTCATAATTGCAACCGATCAATGACCATAATTTAAAGCATGAACTAAATAAGAGCAAAGATCCACATATATAGCCTATAAGTAGGTGTAATATTATTGATTGTCAGTAACCAACTATCCCTCTATAAGATAATAGCTTTTTTCGATATAACTCTTGTTTAAAGAGATGCAGTTCAAAAGGCATATCCTTGGACAACATGTACTATGAAAGTATGATATAAATAAAATTTAAATAAAAAAAAAACAAAAAAAAACAAAGCAATACAAGAACCGAATGATAGGAGCACAATGTGCGACGATATTATATGCTTATGCCCTCGTTTATGCTTTGTTTAACCCTTATTTGTCTAAGATTGAGTCATAATGTAGTTAGTGTCAATTTTGGTAGAGTTTTGTGAAAAATGGTTAAGAATCCGAAAAATGACTAAGTTTGAGAAATCTGGAAAATAGTGTAAAATATGTCTTTTTCGCGATTTTGAGATGAGCAAAAGTATAATCTATCCTTGTCCGAATTCTATGAAATTGTGTGTGCTTAATATTCATATGTTGAGGAATGTTGTGTTAAAATTTCAGATCAATCGGAGTTCGGGAAGTCACCCAAAACTTGGCTGCAAAAGGGCAGTCCGGACATTCCAATCCAGGGGCTTACAGGATTTTCCTGGGACTTTGTCCCAACTTCGAAAAATCATTCCCGACGACTTGCAAGGAATTTGGCCGAGATATTTTATGGGGAGATGGCCCTATGTGTCTAGTTTACGTGAGACTTGGAATCGCATCAATCGGAGCTCCGAAGGTGGAGATATGCCTGAATTACTGCGATAAGGTCAAAGCTGCCGATTCCAGGGACTGATTGCTTCCTTTTCACAAGTGCTTCATTTCTATGGACCATATGATGTACAAGAGCATTTGTGAAGATATCCCAAGCGTATGGAAGGAAGGAGAATGACACTTGGCCATGGCATTGAAGAAAAACATGAAGAAACAAGTTCTCCTAGTCAAGCTAGGAGAAGCTGCCGATTCTGGCAGATTGAGTGTCATTGTGAGCTGCCGGCATTGTGGGGCATTTTCGATGGATCAAGACCTGTAAATTGAATTCCAAGACCATTCAAGAAGTCCATGAAGATGTGAAGCCCAAGCCTTGAAGAAAAATTCAGAAAAAGAAAACCTAATTGAACTAAGAAAGGAAGGTTGCAAAACCTTATTCCACTAGGTTTTCTGAAATCCTTTTTGCTTAAGGGCTGCCGGCAATCACCCCCCTTATTCTCTTTAAATACCCCCACTTTTCCTACAGAAAAATCATCTCATCTCTTACAAAGCACTAGCCAAAACTCTACTAAATTTTTCTACCAAAGTTCTAACCCGAAACCCTAAAACATGTCACCGATTCCACCTACACCACCATCATTCATCACCGATCCCATCACCTAGCCTAGCTGCTGCCGATCATCTTCCACCACACCAAGACGAAGCTCTCCAAGGTTTCTAAAGTGTGATCCATCCCTATGACTTGTGTTTTTAATTTTGGTTTAGTCACATATTGTTGTTATAAAAATACTTTGTTTCGTTTGGTATTGTATGATGAACATGGATTGCAATTTTTGTTGGAATTTATGTGATGACTTTTACAATTTTTAATGCATGGATTTCGTATGTTTGATAACTAGAGCAGTGGTAGTAAAAGCATGTTTAGGATTTAATTTGGTTAGTAATCTAAGGGTGTTCCTTAACAAATCGAAACATTAGTTATGTTTAAAACAATTGTTGTTTGAAGCATGTAAATCTAGATGTTAGGTTTCATTTAACCTGAGTGGAACAAATAAAGATGAAACGTATGTTGCTTTAATTTGTGATACTCACCTAGGGTAATACCTTAGCTAAAACTTGCATGTTAAATAAGATGATTGACAACCTTGCTTGTTTACATGTCTTCGATTATAGACTTTTGTGCTTCAATGCTATGTCTTGTATAAGGTAGCATAACTTTTAGGATCACCATGCGAATAGCTCGATCTTAAAACATTAGAAAAAGTCTCACAACTAGGTAAAAATCGGATCCCGTTCTAGTTGTAGGTCGAAACTAAGTTAGGTCTTGATCATGCTAAATACTTGTTTCTTACTTTCTTGCATGCAAATCTTTGTGTTAAATTGTGTTTTGTACTATGTGATGCGTGAGAGATGATGATCAAACTTGTATATAGTAGCCTAGGATTTATTTTCTGTTTTTAATACCGTGTCTAGCATTAGAAGGCAAAAGCTGCCGAACCATCATATTCCCCCATTGTGACGTTTTCTTGTATATATGTGAATATGTTTGTGTCTAACAATTTCATATCTCAGGTACCCTTAATCCCCGGCCTAGAACGATCCCTACTTGCTTATACTACTAACGATCATTTGTAGGGTTTATTATTGCATGCGAGCTTCGGCTCCCGTTCAATTTTTGGCGCCGTTGCCGGGGATAACAAAAGCTTGTTTTATGTTATTGTTGTGTATATATGTTTGCTGGAAATTTTTGTTGTGAATTTGTAAAGTTGTAAATTTTAATTTTATTTTGGGGATTTTGTAAAGTAGAAATATGCTTCGGCATGTAGAGTTTAAATTTTGGAAGTTGCATGATGTATATTGATGTATGTTGGTAATCACTTAGTTTAATTTCTAGGGAGTTGATAGTGTTGTGTATGTTTGAGTTTATTGTAGTTTCTAAAGTGCAACATGTAGGTGAAGCCACTTTTGTTGATCATAACCAAAACCCTTCATGTGAATGGTGCTATGTCGGAGGCCGTTTCTATGTAGATTGGGAAACGCGGGATACTTCCCCCCCACGCATATAAGCGTTTCTTTGGTAATAGTATTACTTCCATGAGGTTGAGGGCGGTTTTAATCAACACTTGTAGACTGGTAGGGATCCGTGTTTGTTTTACAAAGTATGGGGAAGTTATTATCATAGATATGGTTCTCAGGTTTGTTTAACTGGATCTCAAGGCCCATAGACTGATGTTCATTCTCGGTGAGTGAGTCGATAGGGGGTTCGCCCTCCGTGGTGTCCAACAACGAGTCCTGCCTGGTTCCTGTAGGGGGTTCGCCCTCCGTGATTGTAATGACCTTTGAAACGTAAAATCCGCACGACCTAGTCGACAGCTTGTGCCGAAGCATCACCTCACTTTAGACGCTAGAACATAACTTGACATATGTGGCCTATTTTCTTCAAAGATAAAACATGTTGTGTGGTTCAAACTCTTGAGGTATATCGGATTACGCATGATACTACCGGGGGCTGTATCAGTCCATTGCACCGTTATCTCCTCTGCTCCACGTACTTCGAGAGTTAGAACAAATTTAAAAGAAATTAGACTTAGCGATTACATGCTCATGAACTTTCCGATTTTTGATCTATTGTTGCCGAGCCATACTTATATTTTGCCGAATGCCATTGTAATTTGCCGTGTGCTATATATGTGTTGCCAAGTATGGTTTTGTATGCTATTGTTGAAATTTGATGTGAAATCGCCAATGCCGTGGCTTGTAATAATGTATATTCTTGTCTTCTATTTCTTTACGATGTTCTAACTTGTTTAAATGTTGCAAATTTCAGAAATAGTGCATGTCCGAATCTAATATTTGGACAAGAGATCTTCAAGGCCGTTTGCAACGTTTAGATCAAGAACTCGCTATTGCTCGTTTTGTGCCATTACCGCCATCGTCACCAACCAGTTCATCAGTGTCATCATCATTGCCGAGTTCACCCCTAGTGCCGTCAGTATCTGAGTCAGGGCCGAGCTCACCATCGTTTGTTTCGTCGTCGTGTGATCTTCAGAATCCCGAATTTGAAGCTTTTGCCGAATTAGAAGAAGAAGAAGAGATCATGGCATCAATCAGATCACAGAATGGTCATGTTGCTGGAGCTGGAGTTGCTCCTTCTAATATTACTTATCCTCCCTTGGAAGCTGACAAGACTGGAGAGATTGAATTGAGGAGTGGATTCCTCCATAAGCTGAAATCATTTTATGGGATGCCGAGTGAGGATCCTAACAAGCATCTGCAGTGGTTTAACTTCACCACGGAGTCTATGTGCCCAAGAGGGACAGATCTGCAACACTTCAAGATGAAGGCATTTCCGTTTTCTCTAGAAGATCAAGCAAAGGAGTGGTTGTTTGAGGTGCCTAGTGGTCGCATCGTTTCGTGGAGTACTATGATGGATGAGTTTTCGCTCAAGTACTTTCCTGCTTCACGTATCACTGATCTGAGGAAGCAAATAACTAGTGTGAAGCAAGCCGGAGATGAGACTTTCTTCGACTACTACAAAAGGTTCAAGTCCCTAGTTTCTTTGTGTCCATCGCATGGCATTAGCGATGGGCTCTTGCTACAATATTTCTATGAGGGATTGCGCGTCATGGAGAGAGAGTTTCTTGACTCGGCCGCGGGAGGTAGCTTTTTGGAGTTGAACGCCGGTGCGGCAAGAAGTTTATTGGAAGTTCGTGCCTTGAACAACCAACAATTTGGCATGGCACGAGGCAATGTGCAAAGGAATGAAAAAGTGCATGAGACGTCTTCAAGCTCAAAGTTAGAAGAGAAAGTGGACAAGCTTACCGACTTGGTGAGTAATTTGATGAAGAAGCGTGCTAGTGTTTGCGGAATTTGCACCGAGGGACATGAGACCGAACAATGCCCTCAATTTGGAGTTAATGAGGGAGTAGAGGAGTGCAATGCAATTGGTTTTCAAGGAGGCCAACGATTTGGCAATTTCAATCCAAGGTTCAATGATCATCCGAACTTTCGATGGGCGAACAATGACAACGTGCTTAGGGCACCTATGCAACCAAGAGAGGGAGGAGCACCATTTGCACCGAGGCCACCATTTGTGCCTCGGCAACCTTATCAGCCGAACCAAGGAATATATGGGGCAGTGCCGAACCAAAACCAAGCCGTGCCTATCCAAGGCCAAGCCGCACCGAGCAACCCTAATTACGATGCTTTGCTTCAATCTTTGTCAAGTGCTACTCAAGCATTACTCGCGGGGCAACAAAATCATCAAAAGGACATTGGTGAGCTCAAGACTCAAATGGGCCAAGTTGTAGACTTTATGGGAAGATTTAATGAGCAAGGGAAGTTGCCAAGCAATACTATTCTCAATCCGAGGAACGAGCAAGCCAAAGTGATTCAAACTCGAAGCGGAAGAGAGTTGTTTCCTCCAACAAGTCCAAAGAAGAAGCGAGTGACTTTCAAGGGTATTGAGGAGGATGAGAGGGCTGCCGGACCTGACATTGCCGGCAGCCATAATGGAGATGCCTAGATGAAGGATGGCGAGACACACATTGCCGGCAGCCATAATGGTGATGCCGAGAAGAACTTGAGTGCCGAGCAAGGGCATAGTGCCGGCAACAATAGTGCAAAGGACAAGGGGCTGCGCAATGAGCTTGAGTATGATCCCGCAACATCAAAGAATGAGTTATTGCCGAGCCAAGCAAGCAAGGGAGGGGTGCCATCATCAAGCGTCCCATTCCCTTCACGCTTTGCTAGAACGAAGAAGGATAAATCCGATGAAGAGGTATTGGAGATTTTTCGGAAAGTGCAAGTCAACATCCCTTTGTTGGAATGCATTAAACAAGTGCCGAAGTATGCTAAGTTTTTGAAGGAGCTTTGTACGGCAAGGAGGCATACTAGGGAGACTCTTGTGGTGACTATGAGCGAGACGGTGTCGGCCGTTATTCAAAGAAAGTTGCCACCAAAGATGAAGGATCCGGGAAGCTTCAATGTGCCTTGTGTTATAGGCAATACACGATTTGAGGATGCTATGTTGGATTTGGGAGCATCGATCAATGTCATGCCACTCAATGTGTATCAAACGTTGAGTATAGGGCCTCTCAAGAAGGATAATGTCATCATTCAACCTGCGGATCGCTCAAGCAAATATCCGGAGGGCTATGTAGAGGATGTGTTGGTGCAAGTCAACCAATTGATTTTTCCCGCCGATTTTTATGTGGTTGAGATGGAAGATTCGCCGGTCAACAACACTCAATTGCTTTTAGGGCGACCATTCATGAGGACCGCGCGCACAAAGATAGATGTGGCCGAGGGCAACCTAACTATGGAGGTTGATGGTGAGGTGATAAAGTTCAATGTGTTTGATGCCATGAAATTCCCCAATGTTGATTTAAAGGAGGGTTGTGCCATTGATGTTTTGGAGGAGGTCGAGCAAGTTATGTCGACCTCGCTCGACGCATAGCAATTAGCGATTGAGCAAGGGGTCAGATTTGACAAGAGGGGAGAACGAATCGTGCAAGAAAACGAGAAAGAAGGGCCGGCCGAACCAAGAATTGCCAAGCAAGGTGCCACCATCACCACCACCGAGCCAAGGTAACATACATCTTGCTGCCGAGCAGCATTATCCAAATCCAGCCGAGCCACCACCCCCTGCCGGACCTGCCATTGCCGGCAGGGTTGATACACGAGCACAAGAGGCCGGACCAGAGGTGGATACACAGTTGGACACGCCAGATACAGCAATACAGGAGTCGGATACGCCAGCAGGAAGGCCGGACACGCAACAGGATACGCAGCCTTTTACAACCACTGAATCGGACACCTCATGCAACGATCTTCTCATTGAACTTCTTCTTCCCGATTTGAGCTGTTTTGGAGCGCGATGAACACATACCAAACACGGTGAAAAGTCTAGGCTATGGACTATAAACACAAAGCGCTACTTGGGAGGCAACCCATGTTGATCAAAGAAAAGTGAAGGAGCCATCACCGAGAGTTTGAAATTTCTTAACCCTTCTCTTTTTCTTTGATTTGTGATGATATGTTGGTATATGTTAGTCGATTGCATGCTTAGGAAATTCATTGATATTGTTTTGTGCTTACATTGAGGGCAATGTAATTTTCTAAGTGTGGGGTGGGAGAACGTATTCCGTTTTTGTTTTATGTTGTTGTGTGCTTAGTTTAGAAAAGGAAAATTCAGAAAATTGTAATACAAAAATAGAGGGTTTAAATTTGTTTGTTTCGAGTCTTAGGATGCCCCTAATATGTCAATGATGTTTTTCTCCTCTTTGCATACATAGATGATGGTTGTGCATACTTTTAAAATTGTGAGTTTCATGGATTTTGTGCATTGGTAGGAGCATGTAGGACTTGTTGATTAATAAGCATGCATGTTTTAGCTAATTTATTTCGATTATAACCTATGTGAGCTTTAGTGCCAATTTGCTTTCTTCTTGAGCGATAAAAAGATAAAATTCGATAGATTCGTAGGAAGCATGAAACCTCATAGTTCTTTGTATATTCGATGACTATATGCCATAGCTTTTAATGAACTCTAGTATGCTAGAACTTACTCTTGTTGATTTTCGAAACGTTTATATCATAAAATACCTTGATTTTGAATATGATTGAATAAAGATCATTTAGGTTTACCACCATTACCAAATAAAGCATGTGCCCTAATTGGAGCCCGTCGTGGGACACCTTAGTAAACCCCTTTGAGCCGATATTGAGCCTTTTCTTTCATCATCCTTAAACACTTTCCATGAGCTTAGTATAGTTGTGCCTTTACCCTTAATCAATGTATTGGCAAAGCTTGATTTTTGGAAGCGTTTTCGCGTGAGTGATGAAGAAGAACAAGTGTGGGGTAGACTTAGCCATGAATCTATATGTAAAGTGTACTAGATGCCGTGCCATAAAAGAAAGAAAGAAAAATTATGCTCAGACCAAAAGAAAAAGAAAAGAAGCCGAGAGCAAGGAAAGAAAAATGTGTACGGCATAGGCATGGAAAGAAAAAAAAAAAAATTTGTGCATGGCTATTGTCTTGAGTTTTGTTGTAATGTTTTATGGAAGAAAAGAATGAAGTATGGGTCCAACAAGATGAAATTTGACCTTGGCGAGAAGACATAAGGAGATTTGAGCTTTGCCAAAGGCCACGGTGACGTTTTTGAGCCTCCTTATCCAAACAACGAATACCTCTTAGCCTAGCCCATTACAACCTTTTCATTGATCTTTTTCATGATTCTTAAGATGGTTAAAATTGATTTGTGGAGAATATCTCAAGAGTAAGCTTATGGTTTTGGTTCATTGGTGCATGTAGTTATCATATGAGGTTTTTCCATCAAAATTCACAAAGTGCTTTTGTTTCGTTGATATATGCAAGTCACTCTTTGTAATTCATTATCTTTCGCTTGCATATACTATTGAGTGAATAACCATGCTTCGAGAGAAAAGAAGAGAGTATGCCTAGTGAGGTGATTTGAATTAGCTTTTAACATGTTTACATGCTTACCTTTTGCTCTTATATGTTCATATTGATGTCACATGT
This sequence comes from Potentilla sterilis, assembly GCA_963682095.1. NCBI lineage: Eukaryota > Viridiplantae > Streptophyta > Magnoliopsida > Rosales > Rosaceae > Potentilla > Potentilla sterilis. The sequence continues at coordinate 42,034,379 of OY821757.1, read as the reverse complement.
TCATGAAGCTTGGAATTTTCGTGCTTAGCATTCTCATGCATTAACTTGAAAGCTATGTGTACATACGAGCCTGAGACAAATTGTTAGGGGCAATAGTTTGTTTAGAGTCGTAGTTTAATTTAGTTTGCTAAGGGACTAGCAAAGGATAAGTGTGGGGTAGTTGATAGGAGCACAATGTGCGACGATATTATATGCTTATGCCCTCGTTTATGCTTTGTTTAACCCTTATTTGTCTAAGATTGAGTCATAATGTAGTTAGTGTCAATTTTGGTAGAGTTTTGTGAAAAATGGTTAAGAATCCGAAAAATGACTAAGTTTGAGAAATCTGGAAAATAGTGTAAAATATGTCTTTTTCGCGATTTTGAGATGAGCAAAAGTATAATCTATCCTTGTCCGAATTCTATGAAATTTTGTGTGCTTAATATTAATATGTTGAGGAATGCTGTGTTAAAATTTCAGATCAATCGGAGTTTGGGAAGTCACCCAAAACTTGGCTGCAAAAGGGCAGTCCGGACATTCCAATCCAGGGGCTTACAGGATTTTCCTGGGACTTTGTCCCAACTTCGAAAAATCATTCCCGACGACTTGCAAGGAATTTGGCCGAGATATTTTATGGGGAGATGGCCCTATGTGTCTAGTTTACGTGAGACTTGGAATCGCATCAATCGGAGCTCCGAAGGTGGAGATATGCCGGAATTACTGCGACAAGGTCAAAGCTGCCGATTCCAGGGACTGATTGCTTCCTTTTCACAAGTGCTTCATTTCTATGGACCATATGATGTACAAGAGCATTTGTGAAGATATCCCAAGCGTATGGAAGGAAGGATAATAACACTTGGCAATGGCATTGAAGAAAAACATGAAGAAACAAGTTCTCCTAGTCAAGCTAGGAGAAGCTGCCGATTCTGGCAGATTGAGTGTCATTGTGAGCTGCCGGCATTGTGGGGCATTTTCGATGGATCAAGACCTGTAAATTGAAGTCCAAGACCATTCAAGAAGTCCATGAAGATGTGAAGTCCAAGCCTTGAAGAAAAATTCAGAAAAAGAAAACCTAATTGAACTAAGAAAGGAAGGTTGCAAAACCTTATTCCACTAGGTTTTCTGAAATCCTTTTTGCTTAAGGGCTGCCGGCAATCACCCCCCTTATTCTCTTTAAATACCCCCACTTTTCCTACAGAAAAATCATCTCATCTCTTGCAAAGCACTAGCCAAACTCTACCAAATTTTTCTACCAAAGTTCTAACCCGAAACCCTAAAACACATAGTCACCGATTCCACCTACACCACCATCATTCATCACCGATCCCATCACCTAGCCTAGCTGCTGCCGATCATCTTCCACCACACCAAGACGAAGCTCTCCAAGGTTTCTAAAGTGTGATCCATCCCTATGACTTGTGTTTTTAATTTTGGTTTAGTCACATATTGTTGTTATAAAAATACTTTGTTTCGTTTGGTATTGTATGATGAACATGGATTGCAATTTTTGTTGGGATTTATGTGATGACTTTTGCAATTTTTAATGCATGGATTTCGTATGTTTGATAACTAGAGCAGTGGTAGTAAAAGCATGTTTAGGATTTAATTTGGTTAGTAATCTAAGGGTGTTCCTTAACAAATCGAAACATTAGTTATGTTTAAAACAATTGTTGTTTGAAGCATGTAAATCTAGATGTTAGGTTTCATTTAACCTGAGTGGAACAAATAAAGATGAAACGTATGTTGCTTTGATTTGTGATACTCACCTAGGGTAATACCTTAGCTAAAACTTGCATGTTAAATAAGATGATTGACAACCTTGCTTGTTTACATGTCTTCGATTATAGACTTTTGTGCTTCAATGCTATGTCTTGTATAAGGTAGCATAACTTTTAGGATCACCATGCGAATAGCTCGATCTTAAAACATTAGAAAAAGTCTCACAACTAGGTAAAAATCGGATCCCGTTCTAGTTGTAGGTCGAAACTAAGTTAGGTCTTGATCATGCTAAATACTTGTTTCTTACTTTCTTGCATGCAAATCTTTGTGTTAAATTGTGTTTTGTGCTATGTGATGCGTGAGAGATGATGATCAAACTTGTATATAGTAGCCTAGGATTTATTTTCTGTTTTTAATACCGTGTCTAGCATTAGAAGGCAAAAGCTGCCGAACCATCATATTCCCCCATTGTGACGTTTTCTTGTATATATGTGAATATGTTTGTGTCTAACAATTTCATATCTCAGGTACCCTTAATCCCCGGCCTAGAACGATCCCTACTTGCTTATACTACTAACGATCATTTGTAGGGTTTATTATTGCATGCGAGCTTCGGCTCCCGTTCACCGAACATAAAAAAATATGGTTGATCTTAGAGAAAATGACCAATTAGTCAAAAACAAGGCTTTTTTTGCCCTGTCCAATCTTCATATCTCAGTCCAATGAATCTTGACAAAATGTCTTAACTACCCTAACTTATGTAGTTCAGTCCTTGTGAAACACAAACGACTCAAAGTTTACCGGGACCGATATTACCTAAGCAGTTCGCTCTCTCTCTTCCTCCTCTCTCGCTCGCTGGTTCGCTCTCTCTCTACTTCTCTCGCTCAGTCGATCACACACTACTTCTCTCTCTCTCTCTCTCTCACTTGTTGTTTACTGTCGCTCTCAAAACCGACCGGAGTAGAGTTATGGCGCCAAATAAAAGATAAAATTCCGATTAGATATGTAAGATTCTGACTTGGATGCGCTTTTAATGTGTCTAATTAAAGTTGAATTTGGTTATTTCGAGTTGATTGATGATTCTAGGGTTTACTGAATAGATTGGGTTTGAAAATATATAAATTGATTTTATGGTTCCTGAGTTGGTAACTGTTAGAAATTTGGATATCTATGTTTGTTTGGGGATTATATTGTTATTCTATGTCAAAAGGATATGAAACTGAATTATTACAGGGGGTCAGTAAGAAGTGAATTTATTTCTGTCAGAATCCGGGGACTCTAACAAAAGTAAAAATAAAGACAGATATTAACACAAGGATTTATAGTGGTTCACCATGCCTACGGTGGGTATGGCTACGTCCACTTAGAATATACTATTGCCGGCCAATAAACCATCGGGGTGGTTACATGTTTAGAATAGCAAGTATCCTATTATCTGATATCTAAGGAGGAAGCCTTCTATTTATGAGCAAGGAAGGCTTCCTCCTGTTACAAGTTTCTGATGTGGGACAGATGTGCACAATATCTACTTATGAAGCTTCTTGTGGAGCCCGGAAGCATGGCTTCCCGATGCGGCACCTGTGATGTTTCACAATGAAGATGTAGCCGAGGTGTCGGGATACCCGATGTCGGAATCAGGACCTATCGCGCTGGTTGGCCGGTCTACGAGGTCGTTGAATATACTTGGCGGTGCACCATATATACTGTCAACAAGTCCCCCAAGTTCCCGAGTAAGAGGCAATCTTACTTGGGGAGTTAATTTCATGTACCGCTGAGTGTAGGTGACAACCGAGTGATGTCGCCCCTACTAGTCCCCCAACTCCTCAAGTAAGATGGACTCATTACCGGGCGTTCCAATGCCGAGTCCCCCAGGTTTCCTGGTGGAATGCCTTGAAGGTGCCCCGTTGGATGATCTTTAATGGAGGTGATGCAATTTGATTTGCTACTCGGAGTAGTGCCACTTGTTTGAACTGTGGAGAGGATCAGGGAAGAATGGCTTTTTTGAACTGGACGGGTGCCCAAAGGAAATTGGCGGGTGTCCAAGCAAAATTGCTTCCGGCCCGTTGACCATTGACTAGGATACTGGCCCGCTGACCCGCTGACCGGGCTGACCCCTCTTGTTGTTTTTTTTTTTTTTGTTCTTCCTTTCCCGCTCTTTTTCTCTTCTTCTGTTTCCTTTCTTTTCTTTCTGCTACGGATGCAGCTGCTGCAACTCCTGCAGACTCTCTGCTTTCGTTTCTTCTGGCTTTCCTTCCTCTGGTTGCTTTCTCTTCCTCCATTTCTTTATGCCATGGCACCAGAGAGTAAGACGATTTCATGGAGATGAAGACTCGGCCCGGAGAGGAGGACGACCGGAGAGGGAGACGACGGCAGGAGAGGAAAGCCACTAGCACCTGGACCCAGGGATAAAAACCACCGGCACCCATACCCGAAGAGGATAGGCTCCGGCACCCGGAGAGAGGGAGAGACCGACCGGTCGGAGAGGAAGACGCCAACCATCAGAGCCTTTCCACAGCCCCCTTTCCCTGAGCTAACATCGGAGCCTCCGGTCGAACCCGTTCCGGCCTACCCAACACACCAAACCGCTCCTGCACTGGTCCTTGATAACGTACTCCCACTTGTATCTCGCCATCGCTGGATTGTGCTAGGCACCTCCGGTGACTCTGGCGAACCTTTACTGGGTCTGATTCACGCTCGAGGCGTGGAGTGCTAGCGAGGATCACCGGGCTGCGGCTGATGAGGGTCCATGTGGCTGCTCCTCACCAGAGGCCACATGCGTGCTCCTGCGGCTGACCCGCTGGCCCCCACCTACGACCGGCTTGCTGGACCAGCCTACTCCGACGAAGCCTACGGCGGCCGACCGGGACTGCACACCTTGGAGACAACCGCTCGGTAGCCAGAGGAGGCGAGGCGCTGGGACCCGGAGGAGGCTGGCGCACTGGTAGCTTCGTGTGAGAGACCGGCGCCTGGCCTGATCGGACGGGGTTACCCCGTTGGCTGACTTGACCCGCTGGGCCTGGGAGGGATCTGATGAACACTGGGCCCGGAGGAGTGGTCTGCTGGTCTTTTTGTGGTTTTTTTTTTTCCTGCTTGCCGATGATACTAGCCCACCCTTTCCTGGTGAGATGCCTTGGAGTGCCTCGTTGAATGATTTTTACCTCAGCACAATGAACAATTTAATCAGAAATGAAGCCACTTACAACAAGCACAGAGTTGGTATACTATGCTTGTGAATTGGAGTTTGTTATATCCCGGAGGATATAACTGAATTGCAGTTGTTTCATGTGGTGCACGTTTATGATGCATATGCAATAATAGTCCCCCAAGTCCGTGTTTGAGATTGGACTTGGCCGGGAGTTCGAATACTAGTACCTCGTATATGTGTAGCGATGATACGCGCGATGCATAACAATATGTGAAGTATATGCAGGGTTTCTAGCCTGCGGGAAGATTTGGCCTGTGTTAGAGGAACAATTCTCCCGGTGGGGGATGGCTTGGCCATTTGTCCCCAAACTTTTTACAGCTTTGTGTGAAGTATATGCAGGGTTTCTAGCCTACGGGAAGATTTAGCCTGTGTTAGAGGAACAATTCTCCCGATGGGGTGCCCCGGCCGTTTGAATGCCTTTTTTCCATTGGAATGCCTTTGGAAAACTGTTGATGCGATGCATACTGATCTGACCGACGCACACTAACGGTCACATGCACTGAAATGCGATGCATTCTGATATGCGTGCACTGAAATGCGATGCATACTCATATGCGTGCACTGAAATGTGATGCATACTACCGTGTTATCACTCAAGTGTGGTATATATATATATAGCATTTAACAAGTCCCCCAACTAGAAATAGGACCTGACCGGGAGTTCGAATATTCCCGTTGGTTCGTTCTTAGGTTCGGATATGCGAGGAAAGGTAGCGGGGCTTTCCCGCTCATAGTTAAGTTTGCGCGTGCAGGGTTCTTAGCCTGCGGGAAAAAGCTCATGTGTTAATGGATACTATCTCCCGGTGGGGTGGCTTGGCCATGCCGTCCCCATGTATCTTGCTGCCTCTATTCCTGCAGGCGTGGAGTATGTGCAGGGTTTTTAGCCTGCGGGAAGAAGCTCCTGTGTTAGAGGATACTATCTCCCGGGTTTATAAAACCCTGTGGTACATGGGTTTAGGGTTTATGGTTCATCTTACTGGGGGTCAGTAATCATCTTACTGGAATCTTGTATGATCTGTGTTATATGATGCTAGTTAGTTACATTTGCAAAAAAATCAGAACATCACATGTCAATAAATTAAGTGCAACACGCTACAAAGTTTACAAACTTACAGTCAGTCAGTAAGTAACTCCTTACTGAACATGATTGTTTTCAAGCAAATCATACAAGATCTAGTGCACAAAATGTTATACAAACTCCTTACTGACCCCCAGTAATAATATTATTGAGCCCCAGTAAGTCAATTATTGATCCTCAGTAATCGGATTACTGATCCATAGTAAATCTATTACTGCCACCCAGTAAACACAATCTTCTGCCTGAAAAGCAAGAAATAACAAAAACAGCTTCCCGGGAAGAGGTTCTGTGCAGCTCAGCTTGTTATGATAACCCATCTTGTGACAACGACCGCACTGTATCACCTTCTTATTGCTCTCTCCAGCAGACTTTATTCGCTTCACTTTAGGCCTCCCAGCCGGCCTCTTACAAGCAGGAGGTAATATCAGCTCATCACTATAATCAGAAAACTGTAGTTCTTCTTGTAAGTATCGACATGAAAGTACCTAACAAAAAAAATTCATAATTACTCAAAAACACAGTACTAACCAACAGCAAAACCATAACATTACTAACCATCAGTAAACACATACAAGCAGTACTAATCAACAACAAAAACACAACATTACTGACCAACAATAAATACATACAGGCAGTTACTAACCAATAGCAAAACACAACATTACTGACCATCAGTAAACACATACAAGCAGTACTAACCAACAGAAAAACACAACATTACTGACCATCAGTGAACACATACAAGCAGTACTAACCAACATGAAAACCAGTAATCACAAAACGATGCACAGAAAACCAAGGACACTAAACAACAATCGAAATCAACAGTGATATAAAGCTGAACAATGCAATCTCAAAAAGAACAGAGAAGTTGATATAAAAGCTAAATTCAACAAGATCAACACATCAAGAAGAAAGGAGAAGAGATAATCAAACCAAAAAGAGATATCGAGTCCAAGTATCCGATTCTACGAATTCAATATGCAACGCGATCTTCAAATTTCTGATTTCCGATCTTCAGATTACTGAAGCAACGCGAAATCGAAGCAAAGAATCCTAGTCCAATGAATCTCAGACTCTCTCTCTCTCCTTCTTTGCTAATCTTGTTCTCTCTCTCTCTCTCTCTCTCTCTCTCTCTCTCTCTCTCTCTCTCTCTCTCTCTCTCTCTCTCTCTCTCTCTCTCTCTTCTCTGCGAAACTCGCGCTCTCTCTGCCTCTTAATCTACTGCTGCGGTTCACTCAACACGTTATAATTCAAAAATCTATTAGATAGGACAGAAGGGCAAAAAAGGAAGAAAAATACTAAAAATGTACTAAGGTTGAAAAGATTTGTTGAAATGGGCAATATGAGTGGTTACCTTATGTTTAATAGGGGAAGAAACTAGGGTGGTCATTGGAATGGGTAATGAGGGGGCCAAATTAGTACTAAATGGACATTTTTTATTGATCTTATGCCATTCTATCTTGCATGAAACACCCATAACCCTGACATCTTTCTTGACAATGTTTTTTAGATAATAGGCCATCTTCCTCATTTGATGTTCAATCCCACCCTTCGATTTATCTTGCTTTCCATTCTTTCTTTCATTCAAACCAATATAGACACAGAGCCCAACCAATTGACAAAGAGGCCTGGAGATGATGTGGGTGCTCAAAACGAAGTCGTGGGTGAGGAGTTGGTAGAGCTTGTTGTCGGTTTTAATGTCGTTATGGCTGCCACAAGGCTGAAGGAGGGCATTGATGGCGTCCTTGAGGTCTTGTGAGGTGGGGAAAGCATTGGTTTAAATGAGGGTAAGGGCGGCAGAGAGGTAGTGTCAAAGTTGCTAAGGCGGTGGAGGTCTTGGAGTGGAGTAAGAATCAGATATGGGCAAATAAGTGAGAGAGAGAGAGAGAGAGAGTGACGGCAGGGTTGTTAGCCCGTTAGTATAGCCTGCTGTGAGAGGTTCTTTTGAATTTGGAGATAACTAAGCCAAGATTAGCCTATAGCTTGAGTGATTAGGCTAATCTTGAACGTGATTCAGACACAAGTGGAGCTCTGCATATTAGGCCTGGTGTGGGAGCTTGAAAAACACCGCAGTGAAGAAGAATTGGACGACTATAAGGATGGCAATCTGGGTTTCTTAATAGGATTTGGGAAAGGAAAGATTGAGAGTTTTTGCTTGAAAGGAATGAGAGGCTTGAGTGCTTGAAGAGAGGCTTTTTAGGTATCGTTGGGTGATGCCGGTGTCCTTTCTGATCCCAATCTCATCCTTGATTTCTGCACAAAAATGGGGGAAAAGATGTTTTGCTTAAGGTGGAACCCCTAGAAAGATGAGATTTTCTACAATGTCTGCCGGTTGCGATGGCAAGAAGCCCGATGTCGTAAAATCTGGAAGAAAGAGAGTTAGGGAAAGATTTGAAATTGTGGATTCATGGTTTCGATGGAGAATGGAGTATTTCTTGACTGGTTTAAGAACTCGTTTCAGTAGAGGTGAGGTGATAAATGTGGGGAACAATGGTCTTTCAACTGCTACAGGGAAAGAAACTTATGGGTACTTTACAGGTGCGAGGAATAGAAAGTAAGGTTGTTTCTGTCTGAATCCGTAGACTCACAGAAACCAGTGGATCTTGGTGTGATTCATTCCTGCAAATTCTGCTAACTAAGGGAATACCGGGCGGGCCGGTCTATTCCGCTCTGATGCTTAAATCAGTATAGATGGGATAAACTGATAACTGAAGCGGGAATGAGTAGTTGAAGTATTGATTACCTATTAATGAGGGTAGTTGGGACTCATATATAGGCTGCCGGGTATGAGAACTGGTCTCACCCTTCAATGTGGGACTGGCCCCCTTCTGCACATATTGTTGGACTGTTCCGGCCCCTGATCGGGGAGCTGCCATCCCCGGTTCCCGGGCCCTGATCACAAGTATGATATGCCCGGGCGCGGGACCAGGTGCCCATGCTTTGTTCCCGGACCGTGGGTCGGGTCTAGGAGTGCTGGCTGCGGGTCTGGGGACCTGTGTAGCCTCTCTATGGCTACTGTCAACAAGTCTCCCAAGTTCCCGGTCAAGTGTCATCTTGAATGGGGACTTAAAGCTGTCTTGCTTTACAGGCCTGTAGACCCGCTGGGATAAGAACCCAACAGTGTCCTAGCCCCCCAAGTCCACGTTTAAGATTGAGCTTGGCCGGGCGTTCGGATAAACCTGTTATGATGATGCATAATGTGATGAGTGCATGGTTATGATGTTCATGGTGACAGTTGCATACGGGCAGAAGATGTAGTGCATGAGATGATGATAATGTAGCGTTGAAATCGGTCATGCCATGCTATGTCCCGGGAAAACCGGGTGAATATAGGGCACGGATGGAACGAGTCCCCCAAGTGAGAAAGGTAGCCGTAAAGGTCAGCGGTCAGTGGGTGCCTTAAATGGAGTTGTCTTGATGAGGTAATATGGGGCCAGCGGGAAACGTGCCCTGTGTTAGAGGAGTTCCGGTGAGGTGTTGTATGACTGACTTTGTTTCTGCTGGAGTGAACTCTGTGCAGGGTTGTTAGCTTGCGGGAAGAGTTGTCATGTATGAGATGAGCAAATCTCCCAGTGGGGTGAAGCGGCCCTCTGTTCGTATTGGCCGGCATACCGGATCGATTCTCAGCCCGTGTGTTACAGGAATGAGGTATGTGCAGGGTTTTTAGCCTGCGGGAAGAGGTGACCTGTATGAGAGGATCAAGTCTCCCGGTGTAGTGAGGCGGCCCTGTGTTCGTATTAGCCGGACTCCCCAATCACTTCTCAGCCCGTGTGTTACAAGAATGAGGTATGTGCAGGGTTTTTAGCCTACGGAAAGAGTTGTCATGTATGAGAGGATCAAGTCTCCCGGGTTTATAAAGCTCGATGGTACCTGGAGCCCGTAGGTCATACATGGATGTCCATAGGAATGTCTCGATACGTACAACTGGTTATTCCGTAGGAGTGAGCGTTAAGCAAGTGTGGACCTGGCCGGTGGAATTTCGCAGCCAATGGTTCAAGCTGGATGTACCGGCGAATAGGATAGTGTTTAGTTGGAGCAGGTACTACAGTTGGAATAGCGTAGCCTATACATAATATTCCTACAGGGTTTTTAGCCTGCGAGAAGAAGTCTCCTGTGTTAGAGGAAGAGTTCTCCCGGTGGGATACCTAGCCGTTATTTCTTGGCTGTAGTCAACCGCCCAGCGGCGAGATAAAATATGCGCAGGGTTTTTAGCCTGTTGGAAGAATCGTCATGTACTAGAGGATTAAATCTCCCGGTTGTAGCCGTTGCCGCTAGCCGTAAGGGTGGAATAAGTTCAACAGGTGGAGTGCTTCATACCGGTGGGATAAATGGTAGAATACCTCGTACTGTTTCAATATTCCAGCCTTAGGTTGGAATAGGCTTCGGGTGGGACGGTTCGATTTTACCCCCTGCTCTTTCAACTACCCTCTGCATGCGAGGCAAGTGTCTGACATGCATTAAAGGGGGTATTCCATCAGTCTCATCAGTTATGATGGCCTGGGAAGTTACCAATACTGGGACACGTGCTGCTAGGGGACGGTCAGGGATGGATGGCCCAGATCCGCGGGAGTTTTACTTGCCCTACTTTGTAGTTTGGGGGGGGGGGGGGGGGGGGGGGAGGGGGAGGGAATTCAAGGGACACTCAGGGTGCTGGACCTATATATAAACTCCTGCCGCTTCGTGCATTTTACTTTTCCTGAGAATTGTTCCCTTGTTTAGCGTGCTCAACACAATTGCTCGGTGTTTTCCAACTGTTGAATTTCCGTCGTCGTGCATATCAATCAGTGAGTTCTGCATAGGGGTGGACATTCGAAACCGAAAACGGAAAAAAACCGAGCCGAAATCCAAACCGAAACCGAAAAAAACCGAGGTCGCAGGTATTACGCGGGGACCAGAAGATCGCTCGCAGGTATTACGCGGAGGCCCTGACCCACGGGAGAAAGCGGACCGAGGTCTTCACAACCACTCAACAAGCACCAGTGCCGGTTCCGAGTATTGACCCCCGTGATGACACAAATTCCGACGACGAGAAGCTAAAACGACCGTCGGCCGTGGAAGAAACCGAAACAATCTCAATTTCGGAGGATCATCAGGAGCGAAAGGTGGTGATAGAAACGAAGCTCGCCCCGGCTGTCAGGCAAGAGCTCATCACCTTTCTCCGAGACAACAGTTCGGTCTTCGCATGGTCCTACGAGGACATGCCAGGCATATCCCCGGAGATAGCTGTCCACCGGCTAAATTCGTTGCCCAACGTTCCCCCAGTGAGGCAGAAGAAGAGATCCTTCAGCCCGGCGAAATATGAGGCGATCAGAGAAGAAGTGCAGACGCTGAGAGGCATAGGTTTCATCCGGGAAGTCCAGTATCCCCGATGGATCACCAACGTGGTCATGTGCGTTGATTTCACCAACCTAAACCGGGCATGCCCAAAAGACAGCTTCCCGCTCCCCCGAATAGACCAGCTTATAGACTCCACGTCCGGTTTTAAACTACTCAGCTTCATGGATGCCTACGCCGGATACAATCAGATAAGGATGAGCCCGGACGACGAAGAGCACACCTCGTTCACAACTGACCGAGGCATCTACTGTTACAAGAGGATGTCGTACGGTCTAAAGAACGCCAGGGCCACATACCAACGGATGGTGAATCGCATGTTGGAGCAGGAGATGGGTAAAACGGTGGAAGTGTACATAGATGACATGCTGGTCAAGAGCTTGACCGCGGGGGCCCACGTCCGAGACTTGGCAGTAGTCGTCGGTAAGATGCTCAAGTTTGGGATGCGCCTGAACCCGAAGAAGTGCATTTTCGGGATTTCAGAGGGTTAATTTGTTCCTAGGCCATATTATCAGCCAGCGGGGGATAGAAGCTAACCCGCTGAAGGTCCAGGCGATCCTAGACATGGAAACACCAGGGGAAAGAAACCAGGTCCAGATGCTGACCGACCGACTGGCCGCCCTGGCCAGATTTATCTCCCGCCTGACCGATAAGTGCGCCCCATTCTTTAAACTGCTCAAGGCACAGCAGTTCAAGAAAATTCACTGGGTGGCGGAGCACGAAGCGGCATTCCAGTCCATCAAGACATACCTGTCTGCAGTGTCTCTCCTATCCAAACCAGTGCCGGGCGAGATGCTATACCTCTACATAGCTGCATCAGGAACGGCCGTCTCCGCGGCTCTCGTCAGGAAGGAGGGCATGCTCGATCTCCCGGTATACTATGCCGGGAAGGGACTTACCGGAGCCGAAAGCCGGTACCCTGACATTGAAAGACTGGCTCTGGCTCTGATCGTCAGCGCCAGAAAGCTCCGGCACTATTTTCAGGCTCATTCCATCACCCTATATACCAATCACCCTCTGCAGCAGATCCTGCAAAGACCAGATACTAGCGGCAGGCTCGTACGGTGGGCAGTTGAATTGGAAGAGTTCGACATCACTTACGCCCCGCGAACGGCTATCAAGGGTCAGGCCGCTGCGGATTTCATATGCGAACTCACCCCGATGGCGGTAGAAGCACACTCCGGCCGGTCTGTGGACACCGAAGCAGTTCAGGCCATAGAGATTGAACCAGGCCTCCCCAGCGGTGGGAAACTTTATGTGGACGGCTCCGTAACGGGTAAGCGGAGCGGAGCCGGCGTCATGCTAACCTCGCCCGATGGACAGACGTACGAGTATGCCCTGCGGTTCCTCTTCAATACTTCCAACAACACCGCTGAGTATGAGGCCCTCATAGCCGGCATACAGCTAGCCAAGGAAATGGGGATACCATCCTTGGAAATATACAGCGACTCGAACCTGGTGGTGAACTAGATGAACGGGCTGTTCGAAGTCAAGGAACCCCAGTTAGCCTCCTATCAAGATTTGGCCAAAGCCCTGATCGAGCCATTCCAAGGCGCCACGATTCAGCATATACCCCGGGAGGCAAATAGGCATGCAGACGCCTTAGCCAGGTTGGCAACCGGAAACTACCCTCCAGAAACCGAGCATAAGCAAGACCATCTCCGAGATATTTGCGGTAGAGGAGGCACCACCAAGCTGGATGGATCCGATAGTTAGATACTTGGCTGACAAAACCAGCCCCCAGGATACAGTGGAGGCTAGGAGGCTACACCTCCGGTGTGCCAGGTACAGCCTCCTCGGCGGCAAGTTGTACCGAAGAGGGCACACCTTCCCCCAGCTAAAGTGTGTGACTAAGGAGGCGGGAGAAGCCATCATGCGAGAAATCCACGAAGGAGTATGTGGTAATCACTCTGGCGCCCGGTCCCTGTCTGACAAGTCGCTATGGGCGGGATACTTTTGGCCAGACATGGCAGCAACGTCGAGAAGAATATCAGGCGGCTGCCAAAAGTGCCACATGTACGCCTCTACACCCCATGCCCCGGCAATCGCGTTGTCAATTCTGTTAGCGCCATGGCCATTTCCCAATAGCTGTGGGGGCTAGACATCATCGGCCCTTTCCCAATAGCTGTGGGACAATACAAATACGCCATTGTAGCCGTTGACTATCAGAGTAAGTGGGTCGAGGCGGAACCCTTGGTAAAAATCACCGAGGAGCGGGTAAGAAAATTTCTATGGAAGAACATCTACTGCAGGTTCGGGGTGCCGCAGACTATAGTCACGGATAACGGGACACAGTTTAACAATGCTGATTTTATCCAGTACACGGCCTCCATGGGGACCCGGATGTTGTTCGCCTCAGTGGCGCACCCGCAGACCAACGGCCAGGTGGAAGCGGTCAACAAGATTATCAAAAGTCTCCTCAAGAAGAAGCTGGATGACAAAAAGGGATATTGGGCTGAGGAACTCCCCGCGGTCCTATGGGCCATCCGGACGACAGCAGCCGAGGCAACAGGGGAGACCCCATTCTGCATGGCATTCGGGAGCGAAGCGGTACTCCCCGTAGAGACCAACATGCCCAGCGGCAGGGTCGAGAATTACGACGCCGAAACAAACCCCGAGGGCATACAGCTCAACCTGGATCTCATAGAGGAGCGGCGTGACCAAGCGCATATGCGAAACCAAACATACAAGCAACGGGTCGCTCGATACTATGACAGAAAGGTCCGGGAAAGGAAATTGCAAGTGGGGGACTGGATCATGAAGAAAGTTCAGAAAAAACCGCTGGCCTTGGAGCCAACTTGGGAAGGGCCCTACCAAATCACCGCAGCCACGGGTCCGGCAACATTCCACATCATAGACGCCGAAGGCATCTACTCCACCCGCCCATGGAATATCCAGCACTTGCGGTTCTACCCTAAAAGATCAGTCTTAGAGGGACAATAATGTATTTGGTACCAACGTTGCAATACACAGTCACTGCCTCTACAATGAACTACAGTTGGTTACAAGGTATATACATTTGCCAGGTATATATGTAAAACAAAAAAAACCGCTAATCAGCGCCGCCGGAGTCTCCAATCCCTGACCCGCCAGCCTTGAGAGACCGCTCTTGCTCCAGCTTCTCGGCCAAGGCTACCTCAGCCTCCATCCGCTCAGCATCAAGCCACCCTTTCTCCCTCCACTCTAGATAGGCATCATTTATACCCTTCGCACGGGTGGCCTCCAGCATCTCTTCAAGCTCCACCGACTCCCGGAAATCGTCGATAGTTTTATCAGCGGCTTCGGCAAGTCGGGATTCTACGAGTTTCTCCCCTCCTTTGACGGCTGCTATTATTTGGGTCTGCAGCTCCAAAACCTTCTCCTCCAACTCCGTATTCCTCTCTTCCCGAGCGGCCGCCAACCGACCGGCCTCCTCTCTCTCCAGCGCGAGCTCAGCTGCCAGCCGACTGGCCTCCTCCCTCTCCTGCGCAAGCTTAGCCTCCGCCAATGACAGCTGCATGGTGAGGTCCACCACTTGCCTCTCCAGAGCCGGAGTCTCCTCACTAGGCTCAGTGGCGTAAAGGCTATGAATCAGCTGGTACAAGTACACAAAAGAAGAACATTAGCTCGTACCACAAAAGGGGAGAGGGAGCACATAAGAACCTCAATTCCACACAGGTACGCAACCAAGCTTACCCGAAGACCCAACTCCACAGCCTTCTTCCTGCTCTCGCCCGGTCGCGCAGCCCCCGGGGCCTCCCGATCAAGTCCTAAGGCCTCAATGGTAGATGCCACGAACCTACCAAAACCACTACCACCAGAACTGCGATCGACTTCCGGCTCCCGACTCCTTCGGCTACCGATTCCCTCTACCAGAACCAGTGCTGACCCCCCACCAGCCGAGCTCGACGCCCCGGCATCAAACGTCCTCGCCCTCTTCGCCGGAGCTTCGCCAAGACCGCTTCTGCGGTACTCAGTCATCTCCGCTACCTTACTCTCACGCGGGGCCCGTATCCCCACGGGCCGCGCTAGAGGCTCCGGACCTTGTGAGCCCACCGATCTTACTTCCCGAATAACAAGTGGGGCGTTATCCTCACTGCCCGGTCGCCTACCGTAGTGGGAGTCTGGATAACACGAGCGGCACAGGGTTATTATGCACCGTGCTCTCTAGGGTGACCGGATCTACAACGGTTTTCGAGGCCATCTCCCCCATCTCCATCAACCTCTGGGCCACAAGCTCGTCATCCGGCTCGACGGTCTCCTCGCTCCGAACAGCGAGCCGGGGGGCATTAGCTGCAAACCAATAAACCGAGCGGTCAGAATAAAACACGACCCTACAAAACAACAGTGCAAGGTACCTTACAGGTTTCTTTCCCATCTCGCATATCTCCAGCACATTCCACCGGATGAAATTGTAGGAGCTCCGGCCAGATTGTCCAGCAAACAAAAAGCCGGGCCAACCGTTTGCCTCTCCAAGTCGACCAACCGGTAAGACTGATCCCGATAGCTTAATAAGCCCCGGGCACCCGAAAGCCCCTCTAGCTACACTACCACCTGCCCCCGGCCATCACAACCGACCTCCTCCACACATTCGATACGGACGACGGCAGGTGAGTGATGGCAGGCTCGAAGTCCCGCGCGGCAAAATTAACACACCCACAGGCCTGGGTCTTTTTGCAGTAAAGAATCTTGTACAACGCCCGGAACTCATTTATCGTGGGCCACTTCATGTTGATCAGACTGAATAAGCACCCGAGACCAAGCAATTGCCTCCACTGGTTGCTAGGAAGCTGGGTGGGGGAGATATTTATCAGGCTCAGCACATACTGGACAAACTTCGGCAGCGGCAGAGATAACCCGTGCCGAAATTGATCCTCAAAAACGGCAACCCAACCCTCCTCCGGTTGCAGGCCAATTCCCTGGGATATAAGCCCCGGAGCTTAACGGAGGAGTCGATGTCCCACTTTGCCCGAAAATCCTTATCTCGTTAGTAGACATGCTTCTGGTCGGCTCGTCACAGAAAACCGCCCTGTCGCCATCCAATAGCTGGTACCTCATGGGCCCTCCCATCGACCCACGGCCGGCACCGACAGGATTCGCTGATCTCCCAGACGCCATAAAACCTAAGAACATAATTTAGCTCTGTAGCAAGATAACAGCACAGACAGACGGCAAACGAAAAGCCAAGCTTCAGCAAAATATGGCAGGAGGAGAGGAGGGGGGGGGGGGGGGGGGGGGGGGGGGGGGGGCGAAGCATCTTATAGGCGGCAAAACTACACCTTGTTGATAATTAGGGCAAGCATAAAGAGAGGCAACCCTAGCCGCAGATCCCCTCCATCTCAGACCGCTCCCTGCTAACACGTGTCCCAGCATCTATAAAGCTCCCATGCCATCATAACTGATGGG